>CP149046.1:10042500-14956250 GCA_038024825.1 Polylopha cassiicola | reverse complement strand
GAAATCGAATTATTACTTACGTTCTATTCGCAAATGCATCGTGGATTCGACTTTCTTGACCTCATTCTCGAACGTGCACGAGTAAATGCCACGATCTTCAGGCAACAGGTCATTAATGTTTGGTCTCGCTTTACCGTTGAATCGGAGCGTACTCTTTACGTTGTAGACGGAGTTTCTCTCCTCGGAAATATCTGTTTTGACTTCATAGAGATTGGCGTCGGCTTTGATCTCGGTATTGTCTTTGTACCACTTGACATCGGGACGAGGTTTGCCGAGGGCACTGCAGGCGACGGCGAAGTCGCGATCTCCAGAACGGTTCGTCATGTGCGGTTGCAGTTTGGCCTGGAAGCGCGGCGGCTGATGCACCTCGAGCGTGATGGAGGCCAGCTCCCCGTGGCCGAGCTCATTAGTAGCTTGGCAGTGGTACACGCCTTCGGAACCTAAATGGGCACTAGGGATCGTATATTTGTTGCCGGTGGCGAGCACAGCCGGTTTAGCATCCGAGGAATCGATGTCACGGAACCAGCGGTACTGAGGCGCAGGCCAGCCTGGCGGCTTGGCGGCGCACGTTAGTGTCACCGCGGCGCCCTCTTGCGCAACGGGCCGGTCGGGAGCGATGCGCGCTCGTCCCGGCTTGTGCCGTACCAGCACCGCCACCGAGGCGCTGCTCGCACGCTCGACGCGCTTGCCCGTACTCGACGATATCACATTAATAGCACGGCAGACGTAGGTGCCGGCCGAGTCGGCGGTCACTCTAGTCAAAAGAAGAGTGTCGCCCTTCTGTCGAAAGTCTGCCTCGCCCTCCATGGTCCACTCGATTGAGATCGGCTCTGGGTTGGCGGAGACCTCGCAGCGGATCTCGACTGTACCGCCCTCCTCGGCTTCGTAAGTTTTGGAGTCAACTGTGACGGTGGGTGGAAACAACACGTCGAGATATACCTCGCGCTCGCCGGGCCGCCCGAGCCCGTTATCGGCAGAACAGGTATACTTGCCAGCGTCCTGCACCGTCACTCCCTGGATGGTGTGCGTGAATGAGTTGGAGATATATTTGCCGTTGCGCGTCCACGTGACAGAGTTGACTTTGGGTTTGGCGTCAACCTTGCACTCCATGGTCGCGCTTCCGTCGATCTCGACTCTCAATGGGTTCTCAGGTCCTACTTCGACTCGAGGAAAATCTAGGACAAAATATTTACATTTTAGGAAATGATTAAGTAATAAGGTTTTTGTGGTTATTTTTAGTACAATTATTGTAGAGACTTCTTTAACTTATTATATTACACCTAATGAAAGTACAATATAACAAAAAGTTGTCTGTTATTCAACACAAACGACTGTGAATAACACATAGGCTACTAATATATATCAGTAAAGTTAAACAAATCACACCTAGTTTAAGTATCAAAGAGCGTTTATGGTTGGCCATTTAATTAAGCAAGTAAATCTAAATTATAATATTTTATCTAGTTAACTCGAAGCATATCTAAAATTCTTAAAGAGAAAGTACCAACTAACTTCATTCGTCATTTAGTTACTCCGCCTTGTTTATAGTAAAGCACATGACACATTTAACTGTTTTACCATTACCAGAAACGGCCACACGTGTGGGTACGAAATTGGTTCAACATTTAAAGAGATGCAATAACATCTTACTAAACCAAACCGTTCTCTTTACACGTGTCTTTATCTTAATGCGAACTGTATAAAATATAAGACCAAAATAAATCCAGAAATAGTAAGCAGTATGCAGCAATATTTCGATTATCGTGTTTACATGAATCGTTAGACGGAGCCATGTGGAGTTTAGATAGGAAGCGGATGTTACTGTGTGCTACTTGCGCCTTCCAATAATATCTTCGTAATAATATGCATTCGCCAGGAGTTTTTGTAACCGATGCTGATCGACATCCATTGGTTTATTTATTTATGCAATATTCGTAGTTCAGAACAAACAAACGACACGCAAACTTTACTTCCGAATTCCATTTACTACAGTAGGTTTGTTTATTTGCGGAGGAAGTAAGCCAGTTGCGTATTTAATCAACCCAGCGAGTTCCATCAATCTTGTCCGCGTAACCAAAAGTTATTTTATTAACCGAGATGAATATGGAATTTCTAACATCCTTCATCTATTATCCTGCTTGTTCACAATCACGTATCATTCTGTTAAGATTTTAAATATAAGTTGAATTATAAAAAAATAAATTATGAAATAGCATGATGCCCTTAGGTACAGGTCAGGACAATATCTAGAAAGAATAGTCACTTTTGATTATAATTAGAAAAACTGCGACTTTGAAGTTAAGTACTAATAATTGTTTTTAATAGCTTAATTTTACTTTACTTTTACGGAGGTACTTACTTAGATATAATCTTATACGATTATTGTTACTAACTATAAAATAGGTAAATATTCAAACATGACTGAGAAAATTAAACCTAAGGTTTGTCTACCTATCTATATATGTAATATTAATAACACGTCTTTGAGGAAGGTATAGGTAAATTACGAGGTTAAAAGATTGTGCCAGAAAAAAAACATAAAAAAAGTATTTAATTAACACTCATTCTTAGAAGTCAAATTTTGTACGATAAATCTTGAAAGGCAAATCAGGGAAGCAATTACCAAAAACTTCTTCTGCAGTTAATCGTTACCTACTTTTGGGTGTCATATACATATTGTACCTATACGATACATTTAATTTTTGTGACTCGTTTGATTGTACGGATTCTTCGTGATGTCCTCAAATGTTTATTTTTTTTAAAGAATTAACACGATTATAAATTATTATCAATTTGCGCTCTATCCGTTATTTGTATATTTAAAAAAAGTAGGTATTGTTTAAAATAATAAAATATTTTTACTACACACTATTTTCGTTAATAAATGGATCTTGACTAAGATGTCTATCTAATACGTCTGGGTCTAGACAGTTTCCGATAATTCGTTCATGATTATTTTTAGACAATAATATTAAGATATCATCATCAGTCAGGCTCCGCTCCATTATGTCGTAAGTATATACATATTATATATATTTGAAGTAGAAAGGCGAAATATTTTTTATTAGATACAATTAAAGATTACTTAATATAAATCTTGCTTTATATTACTTTTTACAACATTTATAATATAAGTCTCGATCACGTATTCATTTTTCGTTTTTTTATTTTCATTAGCAACTGTAGGTAGGTATTATGTATTTGGGTGATCAGTACCTAGCTCTGAATATAGATAAAATGAGCTACATAAAAATGTACCGTTATGATGAAACAACATACTGCGCTCGTAGGTACATGTTGTCAGAATTAAGTTTAAATTTTAGCTTATTCCCTCAGTATTCAAGCCAAGGGTTTGACGGCGGTCGAAACGCCCGTGGAATCACCCATTTATGTATCAATTAAGTATTATAGACTGGTTTACAAGTAACTTGAATAATATATGTACTGAAATGGACTGAAGCGAGGTAAATAGCTGACGGCGCACACAAAAATCACTGATTAAATAAAATTATCATTTCGCTCGCCAATGTTATATGAGCAATAATATAATATCAGTAATAATAAGTATCATATTTGTGTTCTGTAGTAATACTTTGAAATGAAAAAAATATAACGGATAGTTCTTGCGTATTTTATTTTATTTGCTGACGTTTGGTAGACTATTGTCACTTCAGTCGGTTACGAACATTGGAACGTTTCGAAGAAAATACGAGAGTTTTTTAAACTTATTGCTTTTAAGTAATCAAATTATCTAAGTAGTACTTATCTCTAAAATATAATTTGATTGTTTGACTACAAATCTCATCTGGATCCGTCCTTGAGAACAAAGGTCCTTTGGAAACACAAAATAAGAAGTAGTTTTACCCTTAACGAAACTTAATAGTTGTGGACTTATAAAAAGTTTTTTTAACGAAAGAAAGAATTTACTCAGGCTTACCAAGGGCTCATCTAAGTTTTCTAACCAGCCCTTATTCAACGTCTTTATAACCCGAACTGGTTCAGCTATGACAAAAGTGTTTTATTTATTGTATATCAATAGATAATCATAGCAAGTGATTAGTCTGTGGAATTGATCAATCAACTTGAAATTGAGACAACTCCTAATTATCTTTATTAATGTAATTCTATACATTAATAACGATAATAAGGAATACGTAGGTAATAGTAGGTATTCAACAGAATTACACAAATTTTGAAATATTCACAACGCCTTATTATAAAAACATTACACTAATAGGTATAGACCATTAAAAGTTACCTATATGGTAGGTATAAATATATAAATACATCTCTGGATTAAAATATAATAATAAATGTGTTGTAGCCAAATCGTATAATATATAACATACACGGACAAAAGCTAAATAAATATTTCGAAAAAAATTGTGTAAGTAAGTATGACTTTAAAAAAACGCATACGACATATTAATTGCCATAGAAATCGTTATTTTCTATTTCGAACTGCAAGGTGTAATAGTCTGGTCGAGAAGTGAGTTCTCTCCTTGAAGTGTCTAGATGACACTATCATTTATTTAGATTTTTAAATTAATATCAAATGCTTTAAAAAAATATTTTCTATTGGTCGCCATTTTTGACGGAGACGCGGCGGCGCCGAATCGGCCGCGCGGAACCCAATTTTCAACGTTAAATTAAAATTATAAATAATAGAGCTACAACTCCGGGAATTGGGACATTTGTTATTGAAATTTCCTCTTCATTCAGAATCTTTTTTTAAATTTCAGCTAACTTCAATATTTTCCGAGTAACAACTACAAATAGGACACTACCTTTTCTTCACTACGTTTATTGTTTATAACAATTGCAATTTTCAATGGCGGAAAAAAAAATACCCCCTTCTCGAAATTAAATTCTGAATCGAATGCAACAATCCCCATATTTTTAAGACAACCGTTACAGATAACTCACTTCTCGACCAGACTAAATCCCCGATAGAATTAGACAATATCACAGAAATGGTAAATATTTGTAGTAAGTATCTAAATATCTGAAGACAATTTCTTTGAATTATCCTAAAATAAATAATAACATCCCATTGGATGTTATAACGTAAAGATCGTGATGCCATTAATGATATCTAGTAAGCACGTAAGTAATAAATAGTAATAATTTCTGATGCCTTCGCGGTTATTACACATTGGAATGAAACAACAGTTAACGGATTTAACTCGCGTATTTTTATTTTATTTTATTAGCTGACGTTTCGGATTCTTTACAGTTTCCATAATCGTAGCACGACTGAGCTGACAATAGTCTAACGCTAAAGTAGTACGTAAGTACAAAAGAATACGGAACAAATACGTGTTGTACGAAATAACCAATGTCTTGAATAGCAGGAGTTTAATTCGCTGGCTTAAAGGTGAGGATATACAAATTTATTATACCTACATATATTATAAAATGCGACCTGTATTTTTTTTAATATTTCAAGTAAAAAAAGAATTATCGTCCATTACCCCGGGGCAGTAGGTTAGATTAACAAGCTCTAAGAAAGGATGCTCATGTAAAAAATATCTGCAAGTTTAGTTGCGGTCTGTTATATTTATAAAGTTTAAACAACAGGACCTGCCACTACACAAGGTAAAAGAAAGGTTGTGGGTATAAACAAAAGATGTTAAGATGCCGTCCTCTTTCTCATTTTATGAGGAAAGTTTTCATGGTAGTGAGTCCTTTGCGCAAACTCACAGATGATTGAGGTTATTTGCCGAGAGCTTTGCATTCCTGGCGCCGCCGGCTGCGCTCTGGGATTGCTTCCCGTCCGCATTCAACGCGCGAAATAAAAGGTACCAAACTATACTGCACTGACTTCTCTTGCCAACTAGGACGTAGGTTAAGAGCATGAAAGCTTAGAAACAAAATGAGTCGAAAATGGCTGTAGCTATTTCGATGAAATTAACAATGTAGGAGTTTTACAAATATTTTATACTTCCCTAATTTCTATTTACCTATTTAGGTAAGTCAAACAAACTATAGTGTTCTACACTGCCCAAATAAAAGAATAAGTATACCTATTTAAATAAATTCCTTACACGTTCAAAACCTGAGAATAAAAGTTTCGATCACGTTAACAATTCCAATGGCCTTGCTTGCACGTACAATACAAGAGTCCAACTTAACACGCATGTCGAAAGGTTTAAGGACCAAGTTTGGTCTAACCCCACCAACCCATTTCATAGGCTTATAATAAAAATCCATCGATTCGTCGCCGTCCAACCAGAGGACCTGCGACCTAATTGTGTAATGAAATTGGTTTGAAACCGACTCGAAATAGTTTGCTTCAAAATAATCACATAACGTCCTCGAATGAGAAACCGAATCCATTAAAATTATTTTTAGATTTAAATTTATTTCATATATGATATAATACCTACTTAAGTATTTATTTGTTTAATTTGATTTAAAGTTGCGCGTGCTCGATTCACGTACCTACAAACTTTCTTATACTATAAGATTCTGAACTTGACATTTTAAATTACCTACTTTCTTAGATGTTGAATATTAATTGTAAACCATACCTAACTCGACTCGTCTACTAAAAGTAAGTACAAAGATTCTGAATAAGCATAAATAAAAACGAGAAAACAACCAGCCAGTAAAACATGAACCCAAAAAACAAGACATTTATTACATTCCGAAGTCAATTTGCCACACATTTCATACTCCTTCATTTCCCAAGTCATTTGTACAAACGCTAAGTCAACATATATATATATATATATATTTTATTCTTAATTTATATAAAAAACAAAGAGGCGGTTAGTATTTGTTTTTTGAAGTCTATAATTGTGGTGTACGATGTAAAATCTCTGTGCAAATGTTTATGTTTGAATAATTTCGATAATATTTTGTTTAGAAGCCGATTGTCAGTTTGCTCCTTGCTATTAATAGACCGGTCAAATTAGGAATTCACCTAGGAATTCGAGATACCCGGCTGTAATTTTGTAAATAGTTGTATATTGACATCCTTAAAGTTGTCTCAAAACCTACATATGGTAGGGTGTGAGCGTCTATTAAATTTCAAGGTCAAAGGTCACAAAAATCGTTATTTTTGTAAATTTCTCATTTCCTATGGGTTTTAGCTTTTTGTACTTGTTAGCAATATTGTAGAATACTAAATTCTCTACAAATTTTGTTTAACAAAAAATTTTATACGGTGAACCGTTTTCCAGCTAGAGGCCGTAGAGCGTGCGGTCACAGCCAACAGGTGCCACGGTCGAAATCACGTCATATACAGTTGATGAACTACAGATATTATTAATTGTTGATGTTTACGCATGCTACTGTGTAATGCTTATACTTATATAGTTATATGGAAGTTTTTCACTATATATAAAATGAGAACATAATCATACTTACGTAATATTATAAAATCAAAAGCAAATAATCAATGTGCATAAAAAATGTTAATTTCCTTAATTAGTGCTGTGCAATTAACCTTATTAAAGAAATTAACATTTTTTATGCACATTTATCATTTGCTTTTGATTTTATAATATTACGTAAGTATGATTATGTTCTCATTTTATATATAGTGAAAAACTTCCATATAACTATATAAGTATGCATAGCATGCGTAAACATCAACAATTAATAATATCTGTAGTTCATCAACTGTATATGACGTGATTTCGACCGTGGCACCTGTTGGCTGTGACCGCACGCTCTACGGCCTCTAGCTCGAAAACGGTTCACCGTATAAAATTTTTTGTTAAACAAAATTTGTAGAGAATTTAGTATTCTACAATATTGCTAACAAGTACAAAAAGCTAAAACCCATAGGAAATGAGAAATTTACAAAAATAACCTTGATGACCTTGAAATTTAATAGACGCTCACACCCTACCATATGTAGGTTTTGAGACAACTTTAAGGATGTCAATATACAACTATTTACAAAATTACAGCCGGGTATCTCGAATTCCGAGATTCTTATCTAATATAAGCTAAAATGACCGGATTATAAATTAATGAGTCTTATCGCGTGTTTTAATTATTAAAATATTCTTAAATGTCACAATAATATTTTATCCTCTGCGATTACTGCATAAAGCAAACGATCGTAGCGTTTTTACTTAATTCTGGCATAATAAATGGTTATGTAAATATTCCAATAGAATAAGATGATTTGCTCAGAAACTCTGAAGCCCCGAAAGTCCCCGAAAGTCGTTCGTCTCAAGAAATCAGTTAAGTGTGTGGAAGGCCAACCCCAGCTTGTATTAATTAGGAACGAAACAATTCTAACTTCGTTAGGCAGATTAAAAGTTCGCGAGCCCCGTGGCCTAAAATAGTCAGGAATAAAGTCCGTTAAGAGAAATTTCTGCTGAATTACAATAATTTAGGACTGGTATTTCAAAACAGATTCTGTAGGCACCTCTGATAAAATAAATTCATTATTTTTAAATGTCTCGTAACTCCTAGTCTATTATCTATAGGAAAAAAACTCAATTTTTCAATTCTAGATATTGTTCTTTAACCTTTCGTATGCCCATGCACAGATCAATGTTAATAATGTTATTAGCTTTATCAGCTTTCAGCATTGGAAAGGTAAAATACAAGTAGAAGCTTTCCTTGAGTGAGATTTAACGATATTATATACATATTTTACATTATTTATATAATTATGTTAGTATTAAAAATTTGGTAACAATTGCTTTCGTCATTGTTCACCGTTTACGTAAGTACAATCGATTTATGTATAATCCAATATTGAGTTCACAGGTGTGAGTTTACTTACAGTTGACACTCAGCGTGACGACAGCGTCGAGCTGTTGTCCTTCGGGCATGGCACGGTTCCACACGACGCAGCGGAACGCGGCAGCGTCGTCGTCTCGGGTCGGCGTTAGCGTTAGCGTTGCCGTGGTCGGCTCGGCTCGCGTCCGACCGTGGGTTACAGCAGCATCCAACGGATACGTCGAACCGTCCCGGTACCATCTACAGAACAGAAAGATATAAACTTTTTAAAAAAGTTTAAAGTTCAAAAAGTAACACCCGTCAAAAATAGTCCATTCAGAATTTAGTTCGTTGACGCTGGTGCTAGCAATGGCAGTATTTTAAAATAAAAAAAAAGGAAATTGAAATACCCAGTATCTCTAAAAATCGGTCATATTTCCGTGCAAACTAAAACTGTTGTTGGTATCCTAGAATAAAAAGCTTTAAAAGATTTCAATGGAACGTGGCACAAATAAAACACTTCGAGCTATTCTGCTATTATGACACACTATATTCTGAGAAAACACAGTTACAGGCTATAATATTACCTATATATATATAAAACCAAGCTTAACTATGATTAAAAGATATATCGCACACCTAGATCTAAAGGGAGCTAACTCAAAAATCTGAAGATTTAAATTAAACACACGCTAAAAAAAAGGATCCGATTCCTTACAACAATTTCGCCTCTCCCGAAAAAGTTACTTTTTTTGAGTTAGCTCCCTTTAGATCTAGGGATGCGATATGTAGGTCATTTTGAAGATTGAGTTTATGTATATAGCTATACATATCTACTCGTAGTACCTACATACCGCGAGTTTTTTTTTTACGCATTGTTGCCTATTTCTTAATTTGGAATGAAACAACTATTAACGGATTTAGCTCGCGTATTTTTATTTTATTTTATTTTATTTGCTGACGTTTCGGATTCTTTACAGTTTCCATAATCGTAGCACGATTGAGCTGACAATAGCCTAACGCTTAAGTTTCTTAATGTTATTAAGTACAATTTATATAATAGATTCTTGTAGCTTAAGCAAACTACTTATTAAGTACCTAATCGATATTAAGTTAGCTGTTGTAGCGCAACAGGGTGTTTTTTTAATACTTTTTAACTGCACCTCTTCCTAATAGTTTCAATGAAAAATAAAACTGTTAAGAGCTAGTTGGGCTACGCGCTGAACGTAGGGTTCCGTAGCTTTTTGATACAATGAGTCGAAAATGCATACATACTATTTATATAGGGTGGTTGACCCTATAGTTGACCATGCACCGGTTGTTGACCACTTGTAACTTTGATTCTCAATAATAAGATTTACCGCCGGTAGCCGTTATTTTTAATGTTGGCTATAGGTTTTGACAACTATATCGAATCAACCAATCACATCAACCGCTAGAAAAATATCCACAGATTAGCCAATAACTTCGTTTTACTTTTACTTGTCGCTGTTAGTTGTGCTTCAACCGCCATTGCAGTAAGGAACGTGCTTCGACAGGTAAGACTATTTTAATTGAATTTATGTGTTTTTTGTATAAATTTAGTTGTAATTGTTTGTTTTCCAAGTTATTTAATGGTTGTATTTAACGATTTCAATGTAATTTCAAGTGTATATTATTATATTTATTTTTTTTCAAGGCTGGTTAACTATAGGTAAATATTTTGTATGGATTTCCTAAGGTTGACCACTTGGTCAACTATTGGCTCCTTGTACAACTTTATTTTCTGTCTTTTTTAGTTGTTTTTTTTTCATAGCTATGGCATACTTAGATACCCCACTCACTATTTTATGGTTGATATTGCCTAGTTTTCAGTAGTTGACCAGTGGTTTGACATTGGTACTGCATACAAAAAAGATTTTCCTAAGTTTGACCAAACAGGTTAAAAATATTTTTTGTTCCATTTGTTGTAGATTAACTACGCCGCCAAAAAAGTATTTTTCAAATACAAAGAAGATGTATGAAAAGCACTTGATGAAATACAGTCGGGATGCAAAATTAGAGAAACATATCGTAACCATTTTTCGTTGTACTGGATATCCAGTACAACGAAAAATGGGGCCGCCAACTATTTTAACACCTGAGGAGGAACAATTGCTTTGCAGATGGATAAATGCGAAAAAAGGAATCCCTATTAAAAAAGAGCAGTTAGTAGATACAGAAACAAAAATAATTACAACAGACAATCGGCCGACTCCGTTCAAAGATGATATACCTACCGGGAAGGAAATGGTTCGACAATTTCATGAAGAGAAACCCCGAAATTGCACAGCGACAAGCAGAAGTTTTCTTAGTTATTAATAAAGACGATTATAAAAAAGAAAAACCTTTTATTGTCTTATTTCTTATATTTATCTATCGTTTTTCAATTGGTCAACTTTTGGCACAAACCCTAACAACAACTGGGGCCGGTTGGTCAATCTAAGGTACATTCCAGAATTTAAACTTTAAAAAAAAATTTCAAAAAAACTATCAAGAATTAAGTGATTTCCTTTTGAACCATTACTTTTAATTACATAATGTAACAGATAAAAAATAATCTGATAATATATGTTGATACTATTTTGCGTAACAACACTTTAAAGTCAAAATTTCTCCTTAACTGGTTTGGGACCGGAGCACTCACCCTACTTACTCTACTATTCAGAATAATCTTTACCAGTCAAAAAATTAACTTATATACTTAAATAAAAATATTAATCATTAAATATGTAAAATATTTTAAAATACCTGTAAGTACAACGATAGTTAACGATACCCAATACCATAAAATAGACTAGAACATTTTTTCTCCCCTTTTCATATTTGATAGAGCGAGTCGGCGAAACTATAACGTTCATTGTTAGTTTACTACGAACCCTACAAGGTGTTAAGTGGCATTTAAATATTTATATAGGTAGATGGAACTTTGACTACATAGGTTTATTTTTAAAACAAAATTTTCTAAAATAATTATTGGCATGACTGATGTACTTATCTATACTAATATTATAAAGAGGAAAGATTTGTATTTTTGTATGTTTGTAATGAATAGGCTCCGAAACTACTGGACCGATTTAAAAAATTCTTTCACCTTTGGAAAGCTACATTATCCCCGAGTAACATAGGCTATATAATATCACGCTAGGTCTTATAGTTGCGGAGCAGTAACCGAAAATGTTTCAAAAACGGGGGAAAAGTATCGTTTCTGAGGCCTTCCGTGGCGTGCGCTGAGCATATAGTTAAAGTTATACAAAAATGCTTTATGGGTAAATTGTTCATCTTAACATTATCTTTAAAAAAGTCCACGAGAGCATATGTCTATCTTTTATAGTTTACCCATAACAATCGTAAAACTATGAAAAAAATCTTAAGTCCACCCGTACGAAGCCGGGATGGATAGTATATATTTATTATTTGTAATATTCGTATATACATATGGAAAGATTGTTAAGCCAATAAGTTGCTAGTCTTTATAATTATTATGGCGAACACATAAATAAGTGTAGGTTGCAAGTTTACAACTACGTGCTGGCTTGCTGCTTACTTTTGTGAATGTTTTCCTTTGTTATGGTAATCGTAAGTCTGATGCATTCGTAAATATGTGGTTGCCGGACGGGTAATAATTCTATATTCTTACTCAAGTCTAGATTTTTTCTATATTTGTTTAACTCTATCCTAAAACCTAGACTGTAGTTAAATGAGACGCGAACTGAAAATTAAAGTAGAAAATCAAGATTCTGCTTATCCCATATCAAAAGAAAAGACTGAATAGCAAGTGGGTATAAAGCATTTAGCAATTAAGAGTTGTACTGCAGTGCGTCATGCGTCATTAGGCTTATCCCTAGTCGTTGACATAGTCTTACAGAGCCTTTTACTTTGCACTGGTGTAACAGTCGAACTCCAAATTACCATCCAAGTTAAAACCTTCCTGCTACGTCGTAGAGTTTCAATTGGATAGGCAAAAGTGGGACATTAACTTTTCTACTAGATAAATACATACGTGTGACCCACTTGGGCCTGTTTTTAATTTAATCGCAAAACCCTAGGTTCAGATATGAATCGATTTATCATACTTTTGAAATTTGATTTCAGTACCGGGTAAAAACAAAAGTGCTGAACACTAAAACGTTTGTCGAAAACCTATCCCTTTTTTCTTTGCGAGTACGAGCTGGTATGTTTCCTCGGCCGCAAGGCAGGGTCCACTCAAATTTCTCCTTGCCTCGGTCTTCTGAATTCTAATTGAATTCGAGTCACTGCCTCCATAAATTTTATCGCTCCATTTAGATCCCGTTTTTTATCTACAACCTCTTTTGTAAGACGTTTTTTATAATAAACCGTACCCGTTACATAATTAAAGTGAGTTGAATAATATTGTAACTGAAAAGTTTTGTTTTTAATTAAAAGCGATAGGGATCTAGTAATTAAATTATAACAGAAAATAAATTTTGAGCTTGTTTAAGCGTGCAAATTGATACTCAGATCCAAAATTAAAATTGATTTAATATAATTCTTGAACAGGATACTACAAGAGGTATTAGTTTAATGAAATATTTTCTTATTTCTTTACCTGCTTTTGAAACGT
This sequence comes from Polylopha cassiicola, assembly GCA_038024825.1. Taxonomy (NCBI): domain Eukaryota; kingdom Metazoa; phylum Arthropoda; class Insecta; order Lepidoptera; family Tortricidae; genus Polylopha; species Polylopha cassiicola. The sequence goes on along the minus strand of CP149046.1, from coordinate 14,942,959 downwards.
TAACGCTTCGGTAAATATTAATAGTAAATATTATAATACAGGTTTCAATCAAATTCAGTACAAATAAATGCTGGCATAGTTTAAATAAAATGCTAAATTAAATTGTAGGTAAGAATATCGCACTTTAACATAATATCGGATCATCATATTTTGAATACCATGTTAAGTTTAGGGCGGCCACATACATTCGGAAGTTTTTTTCCGTTCGAAATTTTGATCAAAATTCCGAACGGAAAAAACTGAAGTGTGTGACAGTGTGATTTAATGCGTTCGGAATGCCGAAACGGTATTTCGAATCGGAATTTCGAAACGGAATTCCGAATGTATGTGGCCGCCCTAAATCGGAAATTCGCTTTCCTGTGAAGTGTGCATGTTTTATACACTCAAGGAGCAATTTACTTATTTTGGAAACCAAGATCGTATTTATGACAAAGAAGAATTCTTATAAATCTGAGAATTTTTATAAAATAGTTTCCGGACTTACTTAATGAGCGGTTCAGGTGATCCTCCGGAGCTGGAGCAGGCGAGCTTGATCTCCCGCCCCTCCTGCGCGTGGGCATGTGCGCCGGGCGACAGCAGCGGCGCGCGCGGCTGTGTCAGCACCGTCAGCGCATGCCCCTGTGAGTGCAGGGTGCGCCCAGACCCACCCGCCTTCACGCGACATTCAAAACGGCCGTTGTCGCGATCGTAAGACACATTTGCGACGAGTAAGTCGAATCGACCTTCCGACGGCGCGTACGTTATTCTAAACAGAAACAATATTCGATTATAATTCGTAAAATAGTTTATTCATTAGTAGGTATTTGCCAAACGGCCCGGATAACATAATATGTAGTTTATCTTGTAATTTTATTTATTAAAAATACGGTATAAGTTTAATTAACTAAGCTTAATTAAACACAGGAGAAATGAGCATTCCAAGAACTCTTCACGTCTACTTAATATCTGCCCATTGCGGGTTTCAAACCCGTAATTTCAATGAAGTAGGTGCAACGACGATTAGAAGACAGAATTTGATTTATGGAATCTTTACAGGCTATATCCAGTAAAACATTATACATAGATGTTTAATAAAATTATGACAATTGGAGGAACCGGCACGTCCGATAGCTACAGGTGACTAACCACAAAGTATTAGAAAGTTTTCATTTGACGTAGTCATGGGATCAATTGCGTAAATAGGTGCTACTTAAAAGTGATAATATTTATAGTCTACTCACTGGTAGTTGGTTTCTAGCGGTATGTTGCCAATGGCGACGTTGTCGTGTCCGCTGGCGGTGCTGCGGACCCAGTAATAAGTGAGGGATTCGCCGGCCAGCGGCTCCAATGCGAACCGACACCGTAGAGTCACGTCGTCACCTTCACGGGCATCGTGCTGCTCGTCCTCCGCCGTTGCCCAGGTTACCGCTGCAACAATGAAATTAATCTATACTAATATACTAATAATAATAATAATATAATATAATAATCTATACTATATATATATAATAATAATTATTAATATTATATTATATATTATTATAATTATAATATTATAATAATAATAATATTATAAAGAGGAAAGATTTGTATTTTTGTATTTTTGTATGTTTGTAATGAATAGGCTCCGAAACTACTGGACCGATTTCAAAAATTCTTTCACCTTTGGAAAGCTACATTATCCCCGAGTAACATAGGCTATATAATATCACGCTAGGTCTTATAGTTGCGGAGCAGTAACCGAAAATGTTTCAAAAACGGGGGAAAAGTATCGTTTCTGAGGCCTTCCGTGGCGTGCGCTGAGCATATAGTTAAAGTTATACAAAAATGCTTTATGGGTGAATTGTTCATCTTAACATTATCTTTAAAAAAGTCCGCGAGAGCATATGTCTATCTTTTATAGTTTACCCATAACAATCGTAAAACTATGAAAAAAATCTTAAGTCCCCCCGTGCGAAGCCGGGACGGGCCGCTAGTTATTACATAAATCAACTTTGGATTTTTATATGTAGTAGACAGAGCCCCTGACTACGAAACCAATAGTGGAAGGTTCGAGTCCCGTTATGGGCAGATGTCAGTATGATGAGCACAAGCACTTGTAAGTACCTGAGTTTTGGATGTCTTATATGTATTTATGTATGTTTTTCGGTTTCTAGCACTTATCATTACACTATTTGCTTATATTGGAACTAGATCAATTGGTGGGAAATTATTTATACGTACTTATGTAAGTATAGATCTTTCTAAGCTCGGGCTTTCTTTAATTCGAGATAGTTACTACACTTGATAACATCAGCCCTTATTCGTAAATAAGAGTTTATGTCAATCGTTCTCCAAAATGTTTACCTTTTAACATGTTTTTGTACCTATAATAAAAAAAATACAAATACTCCAACACTTAACTTTATTCACATATAAAGAAATAATTTAAACGTCGAAACCGACAACCAGCCCGCATAACATATTTACTTTGAAAACAGTGAATTCAATGTAAAACACCTAAAGAAAAATAAATAAACATGCCTTTATACCGTAGCTTAGCCCTTCAATCTAATTAGGTTCCAATTAAATTTACACTCTGTCGCCTTCAAGCAACAATTTCGACTATTTTCATTTCAGATATTGGCCCGCCTTCGCCGATAAAGAAACAGGAAAAGAAGCTTATATCGTTAATCGACGTTATCCGAGCGATATTCTGTAATACTCGTACATATACCTATACGAGTATTAGCAGACCAAATTTCGGGTCGACTATATGACCCGACATAATTTTTGGTTGTTCACACCTTCGGTACTTGTGTAGTAGCAATATACTTCGACCGAGAAAAGGCTAACCACCATGTATAATATTGGTGTTTGGCTTACATACTGTCAACTACTTCTAATCTATCGGTCTAGTATTAATAATCTAAAAAGACAGTAGACTGCCGCAACGAATATAAAAATTAACCAAGGAAACGTGCATTTGACTGTTGCAGATGGCTGTAGACTTTAGGATTACTGAGCGGTTACTTGTACGTACTATGACGGCACGGCTTGCGGTGAGGAAGGCGGGAGGGGGGCGGTCATTGACACGAGGTCGCGTGCGCAGGCTGCTGCCTTGCTCGCTACTGCCTACCACAGGGGACCCCATTAAGAACATTAAAGTAGGACAGTATTATTTATTTCGTCACTGTGTTACCTACTTACTAGAATTTTTCAATACTCTGACGTTACTGTCTGTGAATGTGCTTTTGTTATTAGATTTTTTTAGCAACACAATAAGTACTGATATATTTTGTCGTATTTGAAAATAATAATAAATAAAATCAATTGGTTATTTGTAAAATTATGATATTACTTAGCGAATATTAATAATGTCAATAAAATGGAAATGTTTGTCTACACAGTCATTCACCAAACCGGATACGGACGAAGCTCGGGGAAAAGAGAAAAGATCCGCGTCCAATACAGCTACACGAAATACATTGAGCTAAATCGTAAAAGTTGTTTGAGTTCGAGTTATAAGAATTCTATTCTATCCTCAATCTGATGCTGCTGTTGGGATTTTCCACTGTTCCTATAGGTATCTACGCGACTACGTATGAATAAAATAATAATTATAAGCTATAATATTATGTTACCTAGCTTTACTGGAGCTCGCGACGCCTACAGCGTCGTTGATGTGCCGTGGTACAATCACATTGTTACCGTGTTTTAAATATTTCGGTTCAATTTATGGGTAGCTATGTACTTAGATATGACGAGATTTGTAAGTAAGACTTAAGATTATAATACGAAAAATCGGAATAACTGTGCGAATTTTGAAGGTTCTTTACGAGACGAACCAACGCGAACTCAATAATGTTAAAAAATGATAGTTGCCTGGTCTATTTTTTAAATACGAGAGAGAAATGTTGCTGCCACTGAGTGTTTCGACGACCTATTAATTACCGGTTGCACCCGATTTCAAAGAAATTATTCGTAGACCTCAAAAACGAAACTTGCGCACGTGTGCTTAGAAACTGGTTGGACTGGTTTAGAGAACCGCTCCCTCCATCACTCCGCACATTTCTCCAGCAGCTTTTAGATTCAATATCACTGCATGATAATATAAAATAACTTCCCTTTGTACACAGAAAATACATTCTATTATTAAATAAAATTGCACTGCATCCGTTTGGAAGTGAATGAAGAGAGCATTCACTTCCAAGAAACTTAGCTAGTTTGTTTATTTGATGACTTAAAATACTTAATATTAAAGTGTGTCATTTGGGTCATTAAAATGACATTTCATTTTGTTTATGCCTCTATTCAGTCATTTTAGTCAAGTAATTGGTAAATTAATCATTTTGTTAACGTCAATTGCCGAAGAGGTAACGGCTTTTAACACGAATTCACTATCTAGATTGATATTGATTTTAATAGGCTATTAAAAATCTAAAGATTGTAATTTAACACAAAAAAAGGTTAAAACAAATAATACTGTGCCAGATCACTGAATATTTTTCTAAGGTCAGGTACATAATCATATAATATACTTAATACATAAGAAAATTTTTCATGTAGACTAACTCTATTTACAAGTTATAAATAAATATAATATGTACTTACTTTACTTTTTTTTGGAAAATGTCTACATAGTATTTTTTAGAATTTTGACTAAAAAGATAGGCAGCAGGTAGAACTCGGAAAACCCATTAATGCACTAGTGGAGAGAATTTTGCAGCCAAACACAGCTCCGGAGACCTAGTTGCATGTTGTTTCCATAAAGGCCGTGTGTCGTATGATCCTGAGGTACTTGAGCGCGAAACGCCTGGCACAGTATACACAAGGATGGCAGTGCATCCTAAACAAAGACCATCCAAATAGCTCCACTAATATTGCTAAAGGACTGGAAGTAAAAACTGGGCTACCGACTTTACAATTTAAAATTAAGCGCGTATTTATATTATATATCTATACTAATATTATAAAGAGGAAAGGTTTGTTTGTTTATTTGGATTGAATAGGCTTCAGAACGGCTGGACCGATTTCAAAAATTCTTTCACTGTTGGGAAGCTACACTATTCCCGAATAACATAGGCTATAAAAAAAAGATGATCCATGCGAAGCCGGGGCGGACAGCTATATTATATAAATTACCACTAATCATTGTTTTATCGCAAGGGGAGAGAGAGATTATTAACTCTATAACAACTGCCCGTTACATTACTACTTAATCAGTTCAATTCGTTTTGAACTTGTTCTTTTTTTGTGAATCCGAAACTTATATTTATTAGTAGGTACATCAACTGTGCTGGCGATGTTACACCTTTAAGGCAATAATCGCTTGAACGAGCCTGGTACCTGGCGGCACGGTACATGTGTGTGTGTCCGAGCGAAAGGGTCGCTCAGGTAAAATTTCTATTGTTGCAATTTTTTTCGCTCGCCGGCCGGTTATTGTGTAGTAATAGTTTAAAAGACACAAAAAATATTTAGCTAATACTCTGATCTATGAAAAATGATGTAAGGTGGAGTCTATTGATATGTTATTTTATTTGTCATTTGTAACTAGTTAAAATTGTTATAATTTTCTTAATCTTTAAATTGTAGAAATATTTGGTAATTTGTAAACGAGTAATACATTAACTTATGAATTTCATATCCTAATCTTTAAACACCTGTCTTTAACCAATTATGACAAAAGTAAAAAGCATCGAATAAAAATTATTTATATCAGCTCGGTGATTAATAGTTAATTATTTTTCATCATAAAAAAATGTTATGAGAAATCGCTTAAAATAAGGGTTTGGCTAGTAGTATTCGTATCCGCGAGAATATTATATAAAATCCAGATATTACTTGAACCTTTGTAAAATATGTCAAGAACGCACTATTTTCGGGACTCGCGGTTACAGTCATTATATTGTTCTACATAAAATCAAGAAAACCTTTTTCATTGACATTGCCGATCATCGGCAAATTTCTTGAGTTAAAAATAAACGAACGAATATCTTTACCGTTTTTATCGCCACGTGTTATTTTGCAAGGTGGGAGAGAGATTCCACATCTGCTTTGTTAGTAGCCTGAGAGTTTAACCTATCTATCTGTAACTTATGAAAAGAAAGTGCCGCCAATTTAGGTTTCAATAAGAAAATACAGGATAATTTATTTTATTGATTAATAGTTGTGAATGTTATTATTTTATTGATTAAGATTATTCAAAATATCACCCAGCTCGGGCGAAACAAGTTACTTACTTTTAAAAACTAATCAAAATTACGCTAAACCAACTTTAATTACCTACATATATTGGAATGAAACAATTATAACGGATTTAACTTAAATTTGCAATAAAATCACTTTATCGTTATACTACCGTCAGCTACGAATATGGGAACAGTTGAGTTTTTGAAACATCAGCAAATAAAGTAAGATACGCGAGTTAAGTTCGTTTTAGTTGTTCTATTCTAATGTGTAATTTAAAAGGTCCTGAGTATTGTTTTTTAAATGCAAGTTTAGACGTTATGACACTTGTGTTAAAGCTTTTTTTTCTTTACCAAGCGAAAAGGAATCGCAATGGTGTTATTCGCCATTTTACGTCTATCAATTCTTAGTTTACTTAGTATTTTGAAAATAATTTATGCGTTTTAGGTCTAAAGTTCTAAACGACGCCGCAAAAAAACATATAGAAATAAGGCTGGGTATTTCAAAACAAAGGAGCCGAATTGCAGTAATTAATATAATCATTATCTATTCTAAGTAACACACTCTCTGGCGACACCTGCGACACAATCGGAAAAATGCATTTCTTAATAGCCGCGGCTGGGTATTTTCAGACAAATGCACTACCTAGTTATTATTTTATTACCTATCTATTCTAAATTGTTAAATATGAAAGGAAACGATAACAAAGGAAGGCAATAAAACTTACTCAAGTCTGGGACGTGCGCAATACCTGCCCCTTTTTAAACAATGGACGTTAGAATTAGGTAGTCGGTTTTACCTGGACATCAAAAGTATTAAACTCTTTCGGTGTAATGACATGTCAATGTCATTAAATTACAACCATATTTGAAGACCTAACAACAAAACACTACATGTTGGTAGTGGTTGGTTTTAATTGCTTTTCCGCACGTGTGTTCTAGTTTAGGGATACAGGAGTGGGTAATAATAATTCTTCCTATGCAATAATAATAATACACGAAAATAAATAATAATTATTATACGAAATAATTAAAAAGAGGAGGTTGTTTGTAGGTATACTTTAGAAGTGACGTGTTATTTTGATAATACCTAAACCATGTTATTTCATAAAATTCCAAATAACAAAAGTTCAAAAAGAAGGTCGTAAAACTTGGAAAGCAGAAAAAGGCAAGGGCGCGGCGATAACAACACGAGTAAACAATACGTACTTAACAATAGTTTTTTTGTTTATACGCCGACTCATTTTAGTAACTTGGGGCCGGAGTTTAGTAAATTGTTTTGCTTTGGTTGTGTGTGTGAAGCAAAACCAGTGCAAGCAATTTTTTTCTAAAATGGCATACCCCGAAAGCATGCGATAGTACTTAACGAAAATATTATACCTGTCGTTAAATCAAGAACTCTAAAACAAACATGGCAGGCTTGAATAATATTTTATTATTACCTAATAAACCTTTAATAAACCTAATGCGTCACTAAATTGAAGTAGACATAAGACATAATAATAGTTATGCTTATAAGGAGGAACACGTAGACAATAACATTTTACATACTCATTTATGTAAAGTACCAAACCAATATTCGGAATAAGTGGTATGGCATATTGTTATCTAACTATGTATGTATAATGATGGTTGTGTTTTTTATATTGTATATGACTTATTTTACTCGTTTTCAACGGTTTTCATCTTAACTTACTGAAGACACCCGTTATGCATGTACATTGTCACAGAATTCTGTGCATTCTACTCGCTCACTTTTTAAGTGTTTTGAGAAATATCTAAAGATTCATTAACAATCACACTGTAGATCCAGAGTTTCACGCTGTTAATTTTGTTCCCTACAAACACTCCTTAATCCCTGTATCCCCTATTACCACAGCACATAAGTATTATAATAGGTATAACTAAATTGTAATAAGGAAAGTAAATCTTAAATGACGCTCACGTAATTTCACAGATAGCCGAAAAAGAAAGCGCTTCGAACTTTTAACACAGATTAGGTGAGAGCGTTAAACAGGGTGTTTCTGATATTTTACCGAGTGAATTAGTTTTGTTCGTGACTGAAGATGAGGAGGAGACACCGTGCAGAATAGACGTTTACCTAATGCGCCGTGCGGAGAACTTTGATCTTTGTAACCTAGCTGTAAATTACTGATGTTCGACATTTTACATTATTATATATTTGTTTTATGAATTAAAATATCGATCTTCATACACCTAATATAGTCAGGTATACCGAGATGGCAGTTTAGCTAAGATATTCCCGTGAACCGCCTATCTATTTGGCACCTATTAATTTAAGCAAACGACAGTTTAATCCGATCAACAATTTGTCATTCATGAACTGAGATAGGTATTATGATTTAATGGCCCTACATATATGAATGCGTATATGTGGAAGTGGAAGTGTAACAATCGGAGGTACTTAACAATAAGATACTAAATACATACTAACACATTACCAATTAAGTAGGTATTGTTATTAAAACACTAATGCCACAGTGCCAGTTATTACCGGTTTTTTCATTTGGTTCCCTGACTTGAGACGATGGAAGGCATATTTAAATTATAAACGTTAATGATTGTACAAATTCAATACACGTCTAAACGGCAAAGTTCAGTACTTAAATATTTATTCAATACGGAGTATGCAAGAATCATTAATTTTAAAATAGGTACTTTAATAAAATTTATCAATCACAAGCCGTCCGCGTCAGGTTAAAAAAACGTAATAATAAAGTTTCAAATTCTTTACTTTTTACCCGTCAGCGGAATGTGAGATTGGAAAGGGAACGATCGCCTAAATTAAATATTTAAATCAGTTATAAAGCTCTTTCATATCTCAATGTTCAGGACTCCCAGAATTATGTGTTACTTAACTATTCTGTTCTCATGCCATATGTATAATATCAACTCATAACACTCAAGTTTGCTTATCAAATAAAAACACAGTACATTTACTGGACTCAAGTTACCTACTAAATAAGAAACGTCAAGTTCATTCACATAGCTACTTACTTCATTTTAAATTTACCGATCTTTGTACAAACTTTTGCCATCAAAATTGGATTCAAATGTGTTCATAGATATATATATATATATATAATATATATACATATATGTATTAACACGTGATAGTGTTTTGTACATACCTATACGAATATATGCTTATATTTCATTGTTATAGGTTTTGAGGATCTAGGTACCTACTCGACCCTAGTGTATCTTCATACAATCATACCTATCTACATAGGTACTTCAGGACTGTTGTCAGGCGCCAAGTCAATTCGCTACAGTATTTATAATCCACATTTATAATAATTTACAGTATTTATTTCGTATAATTTTTGTGGCGACGTATATATGCGCTGCAAGAGTCTCTTCTGTAAATTATCTTAAGATCCTATAATAGTACACTATGTACTTATTTAGTTTAGTCTCACACTGGTGTAGGCGCTTGAATAATGAAAGCTTTGTGCTCTAGATACTTGTAGACAATCGGCACACGTGTTTCACATCTATAATGTAAAGAAGCGACACAAGTGGGAAACGTTGTGGGAAGGCGACCGCTGCGGAGGCAGACCGTGAGACCATGCGGGCATCGCACCTTACAGTTGTACCGGGGAATTGCAGAGAACTACTTGTATATGTACAAACCACTTTATTACATAATTTCGATGATTTATTAAAATGTGTTTAATTACGAATAATAATCACAAAACTCTTAAGTCGAGGCCGAAATTTCTAACAAATTTTGCGGTGAAGATTAAATTATTATTAAATCAGTGGTCAATTAACAAACTACTTTAAGACTGATATAATTATAATAGGTAATTGCAAAGTAAATAAAGCAAAATAAAGAGTTTCCATTTTTTTTACCTTCATATTTTTTTTCTTACTTACTTAGCTACAATAACACATAATTGTTTGAATATGCCTGCGCTTGGAATGGAATAGCAAAATAACTACTAAAATAATTGGATATTAAAACATTCAGATTTACGAAATACATATATATATACACACACACACATATATATATATATATGTAAGTACAAGTATTGCAGGCACTTGTTGCACTGTAGGTAATACTTAATAATGTTATGGGGATGCACCTACTTAGAAGATTTTTCATACCACATTAAAAAACCAACCAACCAACTCGCGCAGGTAGTTTTACCGTACCATTATATATAAACAGGCAAAAATCACGTTTGTTGTATGAGAGCCCCTTAAATATTTAAAAAGGTTTCACTATATTTATCACTCTTCTAAAAGAAATGAGAGCGGAAATTTATTGATTACTTAAAAATAATAGTGTACATTGATGATTACAAGCTTGAAGTTTTTGCCAATTGGCTACGGAACCCTAACTAGTTTCGATATATCTAATTGTATATACCTATTCCATAATGAAGTAAAAGTCAGAAGCAGTCGCTAAGAGGTCATAAAAAAGATTTAAAAGAGGTTATAAGAGAGAATATAAAATATTAACACAATTCTTAGAAACGGATTATGTCGGCCGATTCGTATCGACGCCGACGTTGCCTGGAATAGCAGTGCGCGATACTCTATAACGGTCGTGACGGTTCACTTCAGCACAAGTACTGGGCTCTGTCCGGCCGAAGCTCCGGTGTCTAATGAGTAACCTATTAACACGACCCTCTTAACCGCCGCGCTCGCCGGGGTCAGGTTCCATATACCATGACTTCAAACTACTCGCCAACTTAAACTGCAATTATAACACGTAACTAATGATATTGGAGAGACTTTGTAAAGAATCCGGTCGAATCCCTAATAGCTGTCTATCATATTTAAGTAATAGTATATTAATGAGGATTATAATCATAAGTCAAGTTCTACTAATATTAATAGTTTAATATCATTGGAAATACCTACTAGGTGTAGAATCATCAATTAATTAGTTAGCTAGGTACAATATTCAATTAATACATATTATGGTGCTTAGTATCAATACTCTTCCAACAAGTATCTTACGTCCTATAAATAAAACAAAATTATAAGTCTGTAATTACTAATAAAGGTATTGAGGTAAACTCCTGCCTCCGATAGAACGTTAGTTAGGTATAAGGGTTATCAATATGTTATAAGTTGTAGTATATAAAAGCAAATACTCATATACATAACTACGTTCAAATTATCCCTAGTATAATAAGGGAAATGGAAGTAGTCTTGAGAACGCTCTAAGTACTGACTTTACTTGTTGGGCTATGTCTAACCAAGTTATCTATCTAAAAACAGTATCCCACTAGTTATCTCTGATCATATAAAATTAGGTTAGCTTATTTTATTGCTCGTGAGGATATAGGCAGTCGAGTTTTAAAAACTCGTTCCTCGTATTCTAGACTAAACTAGTGCACGCCTAGAGGCAGGTAGGTACATGGTTAGTGTGGTTATATATAGTACAACTGCACTGCGACTCTGCTACGCAGGCGTCCACTGAGTTATTTACATAAATATATTTATCCTATATTTACGACAGCAGCGAACTGCAATTAAAAAGCACTTTCATACTACATTTCGTTTCATACCAGTAATTATGCAATTGGGAATAACTAACAAGCGGTTCGGTAAACACTATAAGACTCAGAATATTTTATTTTGTGAAAGTTGAATAATAATAACATAATATTATTATATATTATATAAACGTACCAATTTCGTAACAACTTATATATAAAATACCTAGATATAACATATTGAGTCAAATTATTGACAAACCGATTCAAATATACATCTGAGACTTGAGGTAGAAAATTCAGAGTGTACATAAATTTTAATCTGAAGGGTTGCATAAATCTAATCATCGCTAAAATGACACGAAGCGTAGCAAGGGTTTTGCAGTATTCTCAGTTCGTTACACTGACGACTGATTTCTGAGGAGGTTCCGAATACCGAATCTACACAATACTCCTCGTCGCTTTAGCTAAAGGATATTACGGTGTGACGATGAATAGCTATAGAGGCCTCAGGCCAAACTTAAGAAAAGGCCCCAATACAACGGGCACGCATTGGGGCATTTTCTATGAAAATTAACTCAATAACATGTTTAGATAAATTTAGACATCATATTCAAATTTGAATCGACCGAAGAGTAATGGAAATTTAAGAGATTCAGAGTAAGTATTTAAAAAAATAAATAAAATGTAACTGGAGAGCTGAAAATGAAATACATTCGTAAAAAACGAATATATTATCTCCAAAATATATTAATTATCTATGAAAAGATATTCTACAAAATAGAATAGATGCGATAGTATTCCCTTCGTTTAGATTTAAAAAAAAAACAAATTATTTATTTCAGATTTTGCGGTAAAAATTATTTAAAATTAAAGCCGTCGCAGTCTAGCTTTCTTTCACGTCACAAAGTAAATTTTAACAACTGCTTTACCAATCGAAACAGAGAACGTTAATTAAAAAAGCAAGCATTATTATTAAGCCTAACGAGAACGAATACCTACCTACATAAGGAGCTCAATTATAAAACGAGTTAGGTAGCTACGAATAATCCCAGTAGGCCTGCAATATCTAGGCTGTTTAAAGTAAGCAGAACTTTTTAAAACAGTATTGTCAGTTTTATCTGTTAACTAGGTGTCCGCCCCGGCTTCGCACAGATCTCTTTTTTATTTAGCCTATGTCATTCGGGAATAGTGTAGCTTCCCAACAGTGAAAGAATTTTTGAAATCGGTCCAGCCGTTCTGGAGCCTATTTAATCCAAATAAACAAACAAACAAACCTTTATTCTTTATAATATTAGTATAGATATAGATTTCCAATTTTCGGTGTTTAGTTGGACGTAGTTTCCTTATTCAAATGAATTGCATGCTTTTTCTTTTGTTTTTGTATGTACTGGCATATACTACTTGGCTGTTGGTACCAACAGTCAAGAGCGTGTAAATTCATCGCTACCAAATAGGTACAGAGCCTGTGTTTGAAACTTTGTAATTTACCTAAATCATATATTTCTGACCTTGACTGTTGCCACTATACATAGTTCACGTTTATCTACAAACTATTCCGACCAAACTCGCCTTTGCCTCGACAAACCTCTCACTCTAACAGACACCGACAGATATAAAATATAACACATTATTTATTATTATAAAACAAATTTGTAACAAACGACTCGTTAATTTCAAATTCACAGGTAGGTAGCAAAAGAATGTTACAATGCAAGTACGGTCGTCCAATTGAATAAAGTACAAGTTTGTATTTACCTGTGTCAAATAATAGGCCAGTAAAGCTACGTCGCATTGTGAATATACCAAACAATATCGTAGACTGTTATTAAAGGTCGACAAGTAATAAAAACTCCGTTCTTCATACAAATGGGTATAGGTACTTATGTATGGATGTAGGGTTACCAATCCCAGTCCAAAAATGCATAGTACTATTTCTATTTCTAGTAACCTAAAGAATGAAACTGATTAGGTAACTACTTAACTTACATAAAAACAGTTAGGTACATTCAATTTTAAGTTGTATTCAACTCGTGCCTTTGAAATTATATATCTTGTTTTGTGACTACGGGTAACTATAGTCACTATAACATAATCTATAAGTGCGGTCTACATTTGAAAAACTAATATATATTTATGTATTATTATAATTATTATAAGTAATAAAGTAAATTTCTCAAATATTTTTCGTTGATAAATTACATAATAATAATGGTCATATATAGTTATTTACTAATTTGGTACAAAACTATCACATGTACAGCATGTACTGTTTATTACATATTTTATCACGTGTGACTTGTGGCAATTAAATACTGATCGCTTCGAAAGGTGGCAACCCTAACCGCAGGTAGAACGAGCATCGTCGTTAAATCGGAGATCAAAATTTTCTCAATTATTAACATTTTACCAGTCTACCCTACATATCTATCTGAAAGAGTGTATATTATTATGTAAGAAAAGAAACTAAACGTCACAGTCAAGTTAAGTAGGTATAGGTAAGAACATAATTATATATATATGTAGTGTGTACTTACTTGCAAAACAATTAATGTTGTATCATTTAATTTATTTCAACTTAAAAGTATATACCTATTTAGTCTATTTACATATAAACAAACATACTTAAGAATCAATGTAATGCATATAGACGTAAGTAGGTAATTTCTGGATTACTAGTAATCTTACGTTGCATTATCGCATTCAAAACATTAGGTACAAATACATAATATGTATTAACAATTACGGCTCTTAATATCGAATACAGTCAGGTCACTAAGTACCGGAATTTTAAGTGACACTTAAGACACCGATATCGCATATCGTTGTCCCGAAATAGAAATGATAACTTTTTCGAGGTAACGTTTTACCCCGGATAGGCGTAGCGGGGCCGACGATGCAACATGTGTGCGGAACGAAGAGCTCAGCTTAGCTCATAAAAAGTAAACATGTGGCGTCACTCGACTCGCCCGCAGTGCGCGTCCCTCGCATCCGGCATAGCACCCCACTTTTAACTACAATAATTTACATTTCACGTGAAATCACGAGGTTCATTATCATCAGATAAAATAGGGTTTTTAAACAAGACAAATTTCAATTAGGTGCTCTAAGCGCTTTTACAATGCAAGTCTCAAGAAACCCTGTGCCAGTTTCCTTGATGACAGATGAAAACATTGTAAAATCTTTAAATAATTACCTAATTTATAGCCTGGTTCACAATGTCTATTAACTATTTGCCATTTTTCTGGTTCATTAATCTTTTAACAGTTTGAAGTTTAGAGACATTAAAGATTAGCTGAAACAAACCTTTTCCGCAAGAAAATTGTGAAACTGGCACTAAATGTGATACCTATTACCTACAGTAACTAAGAAATTACTTTTTTGTAGGTCCTCGTCGTTATTTAAGAAATAGACATTATAATATCCAGACACAGATCCGGTTTCCGGGCTGTGGTTTTTCCTGGATGTTCTTTTGCGTTTAATACTCTTCAAAGAGATTTTAAGGAAAAACATATTTTCCTAATTTACCTATTCAGGTTGAAAAGTACTTACGGGAATATCAAATTAACCCAACCCAATTAAAATACATAATTACTTCGAGGTGAGATTACAAAAACTTGATAATGCGTAATGGAGATTTTAATAATTTGTTACGAATAATTTTAATGTAGGTATTTGAGCAAATTTCTCGTTTCACCAAAATAGGTATACTTACCTACATTTAATTAAACCTTCTAGTTTAACTTCGCGACAGTGTATACTAATCAAAAGTACCTACACCTAAACAACAAAATATCAATATATTCTTGTTTCATATCTGTAAAACAACTTTACATTCGATGTACGGATTTATTAAGAACTAGCTGTGCCCGCGACTTCGTCCGCGTGGAATTTAAGTACTGGGACATAAGTATGGATAATTAAAGATTTTTTTCTAAAATGAGTTACTCTTTATTACATAAGCTATCTGCCAGTGAAAGTCCCGTCCAAATCAGTCCAGCTGTTCCATAGATTAGCCGGAACACACAGATAGACAGACAAATATCTGGAAAAGACTCCAAGGCGCGAGATAGCGAATGACGTCCACGATCAAATGTATTTAGTCGAAATGGCTTTATAAACCACATTGAGAGGAACTTTCCGAGAGGCGATTAAGTGAATTTTATCTCGATTAACACTAAGTCGTGAGCAAGCCTGTCTTTCGTGTGAAAAACATTCGATTCTTGGGATCTACTCATTCGAGCGCTGTCTTTTCGCTTGTCTACTGTTCTGAGACAGATTCGACTTTCTTCTGGGCATTTTTAAAATCAAAGCAAATACGGACACTGGAATAAATCTGTGTCCGTTTGAATTGGAATGGGAAATTGTTGGGGATGATTGGTATTCGTGGTATGTATACAGTTTTACCTGCACTACATCCAGTAAGAATCTCAGCTTCGATTAAGTTTCTTTGTAAAGAAGTTACTCTAAGTCGGGTTCCATTGCACAATTTAGGCGGAGTAAGATTTCTCAATAGCGATGCGTTGTAAGCGTTTCGGTTGGGCATTTTTAAAATCAAAGCAAATACATACATTTAATAATACGTATATTTATTTCAATAAATCTACGTAGGCAATATTTTTTTAGATTAAAAAAGCTATAGCGCGTTTTAATTGCCTTGAGGCGCCATCTAGTACTATATTATGTAACTATAAAATCTCCTATAGAAAAATTACCTTTAAACTTTAAAAGACGATAGCTTTTTTATTTGACATCCGATTTCGATAAAACAAAGCCTATATGTTGCTCAGGGAAGAGCTTAATCTATTAGTGAAAGCCGCGTCAAAATCTGTTCAGTAGTTTTCAAGATTAGCGAATACATACAGACAGACAGACAGACAGACAGACAGAAAAGAAAATCTAAAAAATCATTTTTGTGTTCTGTTACTCTTTTATTATTGCCCACACCCATTTTTTGTTAAAAAATTCAATTGTACAGACACGCGGTTTCTACTGTTTTATTATATGTATAGATATAGATATAGATATAGATATAGATGTTTTAACAGCGCAATAATAATAAAACGTTTTTATGTAATCAGGAATTTACAATTAAAAGTGTATATAAATCTCCAGCCTAATCCGGTCTAACATATATTATATATATAGTGGTATTAGTATCAAATTTATACAGTTGGGCATAATATTAAATAAGTAATTTAAACTCTTACCTTTCCGCGGTTTCGCGAAGATAAGATCAAAAACCTTTACATAACAGAAAGGTATAAAATAGATAATACTACATATTAAGTACTTAAGCACATACATGATACCTTTGATTTAGAACAAATAGGTACATAATTTATATTCATTTAGAATGGAAACCCTAAACGTAAAATATTTGTATAAAATACCTGAAATGGGCTAACTTTATTATTAGACTCGAGGAGAAGCACAAGAGGTGGGTACAAAAAGTACAGCAAAAGATATTTTAAAAATGTGTTAAGTTGAGATGAGGTGTTCACTTTGGGTCCCCAGTTTAGCGCCTATTTACTTTCGAGGTAAGCATACGAAATGGGTTTCTTGAACCCTTGTTAGGTGCTAAGGGTATTAAAGTATGAAGGAATATTTTAAATTAACAGCTAAGTAAGTACTATCATATTTTAAATGCAATATTTTACGTTACTAGTTTTCTCTTTTTACTTGTGTGTAAATAGTGCTTAAAGTAGCTGATTGTTAAAGTTAGTACTTATGGTGCTAGATCAAGTTACGTAAACCGATTTATTTATTATATATGTATTTACCGATAACGTAATGTAAATACTTAATATACTACAAACTTTATTATAGGGCCTCGTAATAATTATTATTTTTATTTATGGAGTAAACAATCTAGACGCCACAGGGACAGTTAAATATCACCACGACACACCTTGTCCCCAACCGATTTGTTCTACCTACTAACGGTTCGAATAATACCTACTTATATTTTTTGTTTTTTTTTTTACATAATTTTGATCATAATCAAAATTAAGATATTATCTAACTACACATCAAAATTTGTATAGTGACGTCTCCCATTCTTGGACGTTATATTAAGTTTCAACGTTTGCATTTAGATCATACAAAAAATTACAAAATGTTTTATACAGGGAATAAGTAACTTTCTTGTTTACAAATAAACCTTTCTGTCGTTATAACCTTCATCGTTACATATTATTTATCGAATTACAAGTCTCAGTCAACTAAGAGAATGTTAAGTGCATAGAATGGCGAAGTGGCCTCGCAGCGGCACAGGCAGGTAAAACGATCACGTTTCGTTGCGGCTGCGCTGCGCCGGCGCAGGCGGCTGTCAGTAAGTAGGTGCGACGTTGCATGCCGTTGCACGTTGCGAGTGCGAGGAGGACGGAGAGACATGGTAGCTGAAGAGGGCGAAGACCGGCCGGGCAGGTAAGCGGCTCGACTAGCGTGGCTCGGCGATTTGAAATCATGGAGCCAGATGCAACGACAGTTGTTAACTTGTTCACGAGAATAACAATTATAGTATTAATTGATTTTTAACGTAAATCCGTGATGTAGGTATTTAATTACAATATAATTCTTTATATTTACCGTGTTATTTTACTATTAGAATAACTTATTACATATTATGAAAGTCAATGTCTGGATGTTTGTTACTTAATCACGCAAGAAGGACTAACAAATTTACTTAGTTAAGTAAATTAAAAAAATAAATATTAAATAATGATTTATCCCTGGATAAATTAAAAGAGAATTTTTCAAAAATTGTTTTTTATGTTCACAAATACATATATTGTCACCATAACATTATTCCGATTTTTTTTTGCTGAGTTTGATAAATTATTAGATTATAGATAATCCTCATAAGTTAGTATAACAATAATATTAGTTAATTAAGTATAACAATGAAAATTTTAAAACTTTCGAGGAACTTTACTTTTAACAGCTAAGTATAATATAATAGTACATACTTATATACTTAAATATACAATGGAAATTTGACTAAAGTTTTAAATGGATTTCCAACGTCACATTAAACAAGTATAGAAATCTGCTAACTGATGATAATTTCCGTAGGAAGGTTCCAGTTTTTAATTACTTAACAAACTCAATTTAAACAAAACGAAACGCGTATATATTTTGTGTTGTTTTACGTATATATATGGGCATTTCTCTACTAAATGGAAAATCGCTGTCCCAAGCAAAATTTGTATAATAAACTCTATCATATCTATTATTTATTGGATTAATATGGGCATAAATTTGGTACTCTTGGTTCGCAATTGCTTATTAAGTAAATAAATATAATTGTTTCCGAGAAAAACAATGTTAAACACCTCAAAACACAGTCCCCTGGTATGTCCTTTTTCCAGAATTACAAGCATTGATACCTATATATTGAATACCTTGCCATTCATAACTGAATAATAATCATATATAGATTAAGAAAGACTGTAAGCATCTTTTAATATTACAAATTATATGTCTATGATAGAAATTTACTTTAAAAAATATGTACGAAGGCTGTCCTTAAAATTTGAAAACAGTCCCCTGGTAAAATTTGAAAACGGCACGATATTCAATTGAAGCATTGTTTTAAAACATTATGACCGTGAAATGGAAAGCATTTGGTGTGAAGTTTGTTCGGTTATATAGGTATACAGACAGCAGCCTTTTTTAAGTAACGTCACTGTGTTTAGTAGTGAAACACGCGTCTCGAACGTTAGAAGGAACAGTCCCCTGGGTGAGTATATCTTCCCCATTTCAAAAGTTTTAAATCATATAATTTGTTTAAAATAGTTTACTTACGAGTATGTCTTCACATCTGTTTTACAAATGTGATATGTTTTAATGATTTTGTGTTATTTCGTTTTTAAGTAAGAAAACCAGTCCCCTGGTCAACAGTCCCCTGTCATTTCATTGCACACTGGGGACTGTTCTTTATCTCTATGCTGTAACGTTGATAATAATTACTGTTAGATCCTTGAAAAGTACAAATTTTGTTAAAGTTGTAATCCAATATGTTTATTGTGATAATTAGGTAGCAAAGATAATGTTTTTTTTTTTGTTTTTTTTTAATTAATAACATTCTAAAAGCTGATTTAAGTCATACAATCAGTATTTTAGAAGGACTGTTTAGTAAGAAGTTGATTTTAGTCAGTTTGTCACAAATGTTATAAAAATGTCTTTTTTTTTATAAGTGTACTTCGTTACGATCTCATCGATTACTTATGTAATAATTACACATTGTAAGTGCTAATAAAAATAAAGTTTTAATTATTTATACAAACAAAAATACTAGTTTTTGTTCACAAAAACAGTCCCCTGTCACAATTTTCCACAAAACCGTCAATAACTCAAAAACCCAGAGGAAAATGCGTGGGCTTCTTTAATATATATATTTGATATACTATTGCCTTTCTTTGTATTAAGAGACATTCTCAACATTTAATAAAATTTGCTCAGGACAGCTCTTGTATGGACGAGTTTCCAAATAGCAGAGAAACACCCATATATATATATATATACAATAGAATTTTGACTAAAGTTTTAAATGGATTTCCAACGTCACATTAAACAAGGATAGAAATCTGCTAACTGATGATAATTTCCGTAGGAAGGTTCCAGTTTTTAATTACTTAACAAACTCAATTTAAACAAAACGAAACGCGTATATATTTTGTGTTGTTTTACGTATATATATAATTAACATCTATAAAAATATTATCGTCATCATTGGACAATGAAAAAAAAAAAATAGGTAAGTAAGTATGTATACGTATGTCCAGAACTATTGGAAATGTCTCCCTTTTTAATAGGCGCGGCGGGTACCTACTATTAGCTATGATGATTTTATTAAAACCTCTTTTTTATGGTCGACGTACCTAACAATAAATGATTAGGCAGGTGGCTCCAGAATATCTAATCATTTGAACCTCCTAAAACTATAAGTTACTTTAGATCACAATAATAAATGCTTTTAATTCTTACAAATTAATCAAGATATTGCGAGAGTACATATAATATAATTATAGGTATTATTACCTACTACAATTTTGAAATTATAAGATTATTTATACTTAAAAAAGTTATCAAAGGTTCGCGGATTATTATTAACAGTCTGACTGACGACTTGACACTTCATTACGTGGGTTTACGTCTCAAAAATGTACGTGACATTGATATCACATTTACCTACTACAAGTACATTCCATGGTTGCCTACCTACGTGAGCGAAATTTTGATTTCTCTTCACAGTCAAACAGAATGGCAAGTACCTAAGCAGTTCTTAGAATTAAAATGCCTATAAAGACCAGTAGCAGTTCAAATGAAATGTGTGCTATAGGCGCTATAGCATACAAACATAATTGGAAGTCTTACTAAATGCCCGAGTAGGTAAGTAGGTATATATGGACAAGACGTTTGAATTGAATAAATAGTTGAGACTAGCTATTTATAAATAGGTAAGTACAATACCCAGATACCTCAGTCTACCGGTGGTAAAGTGTCCATATAGGACTTGCTACAGGTAACTTAAATTACAGTTAAATATTTTATTTATAAATAACCCACGGTGCGCGACGGAACTTAAAATGAACAGGAATTTTTCAACTGCAAATTCTACCGATTGTTTTTGATTTGTAATGAAACTAAATGGTGGATAGTATAGCATATGTATATTAAATGTATAGCAAACCGGTAGGTACCGTAATCGCTATTATTTCATACTTGCTTACTTTTTTAAAAATACAAAAGTGTGTGCCAATTTGAGAATTGAGAGTACAGTTACGATAGTATTGATACTTTTTTAAAAATACAAAAGTGTGTGCCAATTTGAGAGTACAGTTACGATAGTATTGATAGTTATTCTGTAGTAAGTATAGCTAACAAATAAAGATCTAACTAGGTACTATGAAAACTTGAGAATTCGAACAACTTAACACTAAATCGGGCTTGCAGGTAGGGCTTAGAGAGAATGTTGGTAAAGATGGTAGTCAAAAATAATTAAAAAACTCGAACCGTAGTTAAATAAAGAACAGCCTTTAGGTATTCAAGTTTGGTTGAAAATTCATACGCATCTTCTTTACTTGTCAAAGTTAGATTCATGATTATAATGCTTAATAAACACAAGAGTTGACAAAGTTATAATTGAGAATTACTTGAAGCTTACGAGAAATTCCTATAAAAGGCAAAAGCTATTTTTAACCCCCGACGAAAAAACGACGGGGTGTTATAAGTTTGACGTGTCTGTCTGTCTGTCTGTCTGTCTGTCTGTCTGTCTGTCTGTCTGTCTGTCTGTCTGTGTGTGTGTGTGTGTGTGTGTCTGTCTGTGGCATCATAGCTCCCTAACGCATGAACCGATTTTGATTCTGTTTTTTTTGTTTGAAAGGTGTATATGTCGGGAGTGTTCTTAGCTATGTTTGATGAAAATCTGCTTAGTAGTTTAATAATTAGGGGGGGTGAAAGAGGGGATGGAAAAATAAAAGTCTACAAACATACTCGAGTGGGGTATCAAATGAAAGAGAATTACGTGTACATTACAAAATGGAAATTATAATAAAAATCGGTTGAGTCGTTCAAAAAATATAGGGTGTCAAAGTGGGGATTGAAAACCAAATGTCTACAAATATACCCGAGTGGGGTATCAAATGAAAGAGGATCACGTGTACATTACAAAATTGAAATTGTAATGAAAATCTGTTGAGTAGTTCAAAAATTATGGGAAGTAACAGTGTAAATAGTAAACCCAATGTCGACAAATGTACCCGAGTGGGGTATTAAATGTAAGATAACATGTACATTACAAAATTCCATGTGAAATGGAAATTAGTTAAAAATAATACTTTATGTAGTAGATACCTACTTACAAAAATTATGAAATAAAAAAATAAATTAAAAATTTAACAAACCCCCGACATAAAAATCTAAAAGCCCTTTAAAAAGTATAACAATAATAAAAACTTAATATTAGTTACCTAAATATTAATATTTCTACAAAGAAAACGTCATGTCGGGGGGACCGTAGGTTTAGGAAGATTGTAGGTATTAAGTAGTAACAACTAAATGAGAAGCGGTCCCCCCGACATGGTGTTTTCTTTGTAGAAATATTAATATTTAGGTAACTAATATTAAGTTTTTATTATTGTTATACTTTTTAAAGGGCTTTTAGATTTTTATGTCGGGGGTTTGTTATGTATTCAGATACAGTAACAAACGGAGCGACACGCGAATAGGTATCAACCTATGAGTACATTGCTACCGTCACTAAATAGAAAATAGGCATACCTATTATCCTAGGTTCCTAGCCCATGCGCATAACATAACCTTAATTATGAGTACCTAGGTACTACCCAGGTCATCCAGATATTTTTTTATTTCAATGTCCCACTGTCGGGCGTAAACTGCCTTGTTATCTTATTAATTAATACCTCTTAGTTCACCGATACGTAGGTAATATAATGTTACAAAGATTTTTTTACATTACAGATAACTAAGTATCTTGATAAATATTAGATGAAAGTTAAAAATATCAAAATATTTATGACATAAGTCTATACTAATATTATAAAGAGGAAAGATTTGTATTTTTGTATTTTTGTATTTTTGTATGTTTGTAATGAATAGGCTCCGAAACTACTGGACCGATTTCAAAAATTCTTTCACCTTTGGAAAGCTACATTATCCCCGAGTAACATAGGCTATATAATATCACGCTAGGTCTTATAGTTGCGGAGCAGTAACCGAAAATGTTACAAAAACGGGGGAAAAGTATCGTTTATGAGGCCTTAAAAAAATCTTAAGTCCCCCCGTGCGAAGCCGGGACGGGCCGCTAGTATTAAATATTATTATGAAATATTGTATAAATAAATACGAAAATTACGGCCGAATTTTACTTGTGCTGTGTGGTAGTAACTCATAGGTATGTTTAATTACTAGGAAATCTTAGTATGTTTAATTGTGATTACCCACGTAATTGGATTGCCTATGGTTTATGTGATTAGCTTCGGACGCTTCACTACCAAATACTTTATTGTGCCAGTTATAGTGTGAATAAATAAAATAATAGTTCTCCTCAAATATAAGAAATAGCTAACAGATATTTAAATTGAATTTAATAATAAAAAATAACACAATCAACAAAAAGAACCTTATTAAGTACCTGTCTATCTATTTTTAGATTGAAATAAGGTACGTAAGGTAATAAGGTACCTATCTACCTACCTACTGTTTAAGTAAATTCGTGGCAGTTTTGACTATAATCGTAATAGGTACCTACCTAGTTCTAAAGCCATCATCAAACTACATTAATGGCGACAATTCGCAAGTCTCGTAATCTACAGATTTGATGAATAAGAACTCTAAGTAACCCTGGGAAAAGTTATGCGAAAACTGTTGTGGGAACCATCAAGACAAACACCAACATGCATTGTGTTGTATCGGGTCAAAAGCGGCGCAACGGTCTCAGCGCTCTATTGTTCTGCAAACAAGCAATCATGTTGGATACATCCTTAGTGTGCTTTTGCTACTCACTTAAGTTTCAGTAGAGTGAAAGCATTTTTATTCTCCCAGAAAACCACCTATAGGTACATCTGTACTATACTCTAGGTACGTCGAAATGAATTTTAGTAAAAAAAAATTTGAATACGCTTATGAACCTTAGATGTACTCTATCTAAGGTTCATAATCGTATTAAAAATTTTGTATATTCGCTAAATATCCCGTTCATAGCTAAAATTAAAGAGCAATATAGATACCCACATAGGTACATATTTTTAAAATACTAAAGTTATATACCTACTTAAGTAGGTACACACCATAGAGTTTAAACAAATGTCAAATCATACTTTATCTATTTATCAGATTTTTTGTGCCAGGATTTTTTTTTATAAGTAAGTAGGTAGGTACTTAAATTGACAAATTCAGTTAAATTTCAGAGCACGTTTGAGAAAAAATATTATATCGGCATTACGACGATAGGTTTCATAATAGTTTCATGACTGAGAACTGTTACGGAACGGAGTTATCGTGCATCATGCAATTGAATCAAAAGTCTCGGGCTCCGGTAATGAAAGCGTGGCACGGCGCACGGCGCGCGCCGCGACGCACCACCAACTAAAACTCTATACACGACCCGATATAAAGGGACCCTAACTGAAAAACGAGCAATAACCTTGAGATGAAGACCCTCCAAGATATAATACGCGAGACATTTGAATGCGCGTACCAACTCGCTCTTGGCCGGTTTCTTAATTATTCTATCGTGTAACACTTTAACGATTTCCTTAGGTCTATATGTATATCTACCCAGGGGCGTGCACTCAATAGAGGCATAAAGGCACTGCCTACCCGACGAAAAACTGCCAGACCTTACTAACAACCCTACAATTTATAAGAAATATTAATTATCTAATTTAAAATATTTTTTCTATTCACTGAGTAACATTAAAGTCGTAACGTAAAATGGAACGTAACACATAATTTTATTTACTTTAACTTCATACACAAATTACCTATATTACATTACTACATTTCACCTAAAACTTTCGTAAAAAGGAACGTTACGTCAAATTACATTCGCGCCATTTCGCGCGTTTCGGCACGTCACGAATTCTAGGCAGTCGAGCTCAGTGCCTTTGAGAAATGCAACAGTGTGCGTGAAATCTCTTGTCCGTGAACTACTTTTATATCGCACACACGCAAACGTCTCCAATTTGTATGGCGACTCAAGTCCGGCCGCCGGGCCTGCCTTAGGCGCGACAGATGACAGCTTCTCTTTCACACGTTGTACGAACCGTACCGAGAATGACCGAACCGAACCGAAATGTGTACTTTAGCTTCCAAGTTTGTGGTAGATAATATAATATGCACTATATTGCAAATAATCTTTTACTATGAATATAAAAGTATTATACTTATTTACATAAATAAATGTTTTTGAACGATTGCTTTGATTGGTTTCAGAACGTTTTACTTTTTACGTTGACGTTTAGACAAATGTCAGATCGAACGCGTATTTCCCGCTAACGTTGTTGTTTTGCAAATAAAAGAGTTATTTTTCGAAGTTTACGCAGTGTTTTCAATAAATATGATAAGTTTTATAATGACGAATAAAGATTTTTATATTGTGCAGTGAATCTTTAGATCGTGAGTGTATAGGAGCCGCAGCGGTCAGCTATAATGATTGTTAATACGTAAGTTAGGGTGTCCCTTATTTTTCAAAGTTTTTATTTTCAAACGCATAGGTCTTAGTTTTGTTCATTTGGTTCTAAAGTACTCGGAAATAAATTTTTAACTTATTTGGATTACGATAACCCGTGCCGACTTGTATTGAAACATGTCCATACAAGTTGCGCGCATGTAGCGGCGCGTACTCGCGGTACGTGTCATCGGTGTCATTTGTTCTTAGTTATTCTTGTGATTAACACGTACTGTTTTAAAGTTTAAAAGATGGCAGTGGAATTGAGAAGCAATAAAAAAAGTATTTTTTTAATTGGTGACGTAAATTATCAAATAACAGGCGCCAAGTTACCGTCTAACCGTCAAGTTCTTGCAGTACTTTTTTATAACATTCGCGAAGTTCAAATGACTGTTAGTGAAAGCGCAAACTTAGTCATTCGAGAGTGTGTTATATTTTGGGAAAAAGCTAGGATTCCTACCAGAGCTATACCTAACTGTGTAAAAAAACTTGTGGATCTTCACCATGCTTGGAGGGAATTGCAAAAAAATTAAAAAAAAATACAAGAGTATTTACAAATAAATTAAAATAAGATATATATTTACAATAAGGATGTAATGTGTATATGTATGCAGTAGGTAGATGAAGGGGTGAATGAAGGAGAGGGATGAATGTGGTTATGAGTTGAAGATGTGATGAATTAAGGAGGTGGCTCGGCGTAGACAGCAGCAGCAGGCAGGGCTCGGGTCGTCGGCGTTCCAGGCCCGCCGCCTCGGCAATTAGGATAGCCGGGCGGACTGGAAGGGCCCGGGTCGAGTTCCGCTGCAGCCGCAGGTAGGTGCAGTGCCGCTGGTAGGTGCAGCAGGATTGCAGTGAAGGGTTAGATGAAGACGGTGACGTTGAGAACTTTAGACTTCGGTAGGTGCAGCAGGTTTGCAGTGAAGGGTTAGATGAAGACGGTGACGTTGAGTACTTTAGGCTTTGAGGTTTTAGATTTAGTTTCTTCTCGTTTCTTCAGAGGTAGGTCACTCGCGAGGTCGAAAAGTAGTCACAGACTTTGGGCCTGAACTTCGGGTGCTGAACTTGGCTCAGCTGCCGTCGAAATGAATCAATGTAAATGAATGAGGTGAACGGTGATGTGGAAGTATGGAAATGCAGTCGAGCTCTCGAGGTTAGCCCGCTACATTTCCCCCTGTTTTCACTAAATTAATATTATTAATAATGCCTTATTTATTGTTGCAGGGAAATTATTAAGTGATTTTGTGTCTGTCAAGAGCAGAAATTTATTTTCTCGGTTGAAAATTAGTGATACATTTCTCCACCGACCCGTTTCTACGTGGGACGAAGATGTTGCCTATTTAGAGGCCAAAAGAAAAGTTTTTTCATTAAAGGCAGTTAATGATACAGCTGAAAGAAGTGTAAAACTTATGCAAGATTTTCATGATAATTTCTGATGCCTTCAATACAATACCTTCAAGACAATAGTCTAACGCTAAAGTCTTTAGCGTTAGACTATTGTCAGCTCAGTCGTGCTACGATTATGGAAACTGCAAAGAATCCGAAACGTCAGCTAATAAAATAAAATAAAAATACGCGAGTTAAATCCGTTAATAGTTGTTTCATTCCAAGATTTTCATGGTTTGATCACTGCACAGGAAGAACAAAAGCAATTTTTATTACGTTGTGTGCAAGAACATAGACATTTGTATCCAGACTGTAAAAAAGAGACCCTCAAAAGAAAATATCCTGCCTGATCTGTATTCACTTTCTTAAATAAATATTTTGTAAAAATCTAAATATATCAATTTATTTAACTATATATCGGTTAGGGTCAAAAATAGCATTTTTCCAGATCTTAAGGGTTCTGTCGGCACGGCTTAACGTTGACGTAGAAAGATATAATTTTGTATTTAAGTATGTCTGGGTATTCTAAAAAGAAATAGGGGGTATGCGTTCCAATATATATAAAAAAAAAAAATCAGTCATATAAGGGACACCCTAACGTAAGTGTTAACTATAAATGTATTTAAACGCACTATTGTTGATTGATTTCGTCAAGTGTTCATTATATTTTACGAATTAACAACTTATTTACCTTATTCTTACATAAATATTCCAAACTTCTTAAGCAAACGTTCCTTGTTCTTAAATCAAACATTCAATCTCAACTTAAACTTTTAACTTACCTTTATCATGTGCATATTAGTATTAAATTCTTTAAACCAAACAACTTACTTATAATAAAAAACTTTTCTAAGCTAACAAAAAGTAACAGAAAAAAAATTAGAACAATATTAAGCTTTTTTTTTTATTTTTGGACAAAAGCTACATTTATGAAATACCTAGTTATAATAGAATGAAAACCAAATGACTGTCAAGGATATAACAACTGTCTTTTCTGTAAAATCTTTAATGTATGCATAATAATACATATAGATATTATTCTTTTCTCTTAAGCAAATTTGAAATTATAGTGGAATTAAGTAAGTAGGTACAATAAACCTTTCATTATATACTTAGATCTCTTATTAAATATTTAATTTGCTATTTCTTTTATTTATATGATGCTATACAATTCTATATTTAATAGGTACTGCTTTTTTGAACTATATTCTGACGAAGAAAATCCTTGTAATGCAATATGTATACTTACATCAAAATTGTCATGCAATCCTCCAACTCACACTGGAACAGCATGGTAGATTAGGCTAATACTAGCAAAAATTTCTAAAGAGGTCTGAGCCCAGAAATGAGATGATTACTGAATTAATTTTGTTCTGTCCGTAGTCAGGTGCAAGAAAATTATGAAATATTATGTAACAAATATAAAATATATTTATGTAAACATAGGTATATATATTAATAAAATTAAGTAGTAATGTATTATTTACTGTCTTGGATAAAGTTTTATTAGATATAAATCAGAATTATCAGTCATTATAGTAGGAATAGTGTTCATCTGCCCACGCACCCGAGTGTATTTTTTTAAATTTTTTTTGTTGTGCGTGACTGCCCTTCCCTGCCTACCCGCGTAGTAAACCCAGTGCACGCCCCTGTATCTACCTACCCATATTTTAA
This sequence comes from Polylopha cassiicola, assembly GCA_038024825.1. NCBI lineage: Eukaryota > Metazoa > Arthropoda > Insecta > Lepidoptera > Tortricidae > Polylopha > Polylopha cassiicola. The sequence goes on along the minus strand of CP149046.1, from coordinate 14,914,079 downwards.
ACAAAAAAAATAAACAAATCCCCGACATAAAAATCCAAAAGTCGTCTAAATAGATATATATATAATATAATGGCAACTTAATATAAGTAGGTACCTAACTAAGTACATTAATATTACTAGGTAGGTGGGGTAGGTACCTATAAAGAAAGCATCGCGTCGGAGGAACCGTAATTTATTATTTATTTTTGTTAATTCATGGGTACTTCTTGAAGGTGATATTAATATTTTTAACAAATTTCCAAAGACTGATCACAAAGGTCTAGATAATAGATTAGTTGACAGTTACCTACTTAATTAATTCTATTTTTTTTAAAGAAAAAAAGAGGGATACCTACGTACTTATCTACATTACGAGAAACTATTTTGATCACTTTGAAAATGTTGCTAGTTTAGGTAGGCAGGTCCTGGTACCTAAAATGGAATTTTCTTGGGATGAGTTTTTGTTACACTAGACCCTAGTAAATTATTTATTAATCCTTGGTGTTTTTTTTTACCTGTATGTTATTACAACCGGTAATCTTCCCAAGAAATCCTAGGTAGATACCTACCTATCTAAAAACAAAAAAAAAAAACTTATTTGCTTTTGACGTAGACCAGGTAGGTACCTAATCTTACCTACCGTGGAATGTGGTGACTTTAATTAGTAAATTTTAATATTTTTCTCCTTAGGTAGGTATAATAACGTATTTTTTTTTTATATATATGGGAATTGTATTGGTTTTGCTACCGATTTCATTACAACATTTTTTTTTTGATATACCTAGAAAAATATTTAAAGTTTGTGATCAAGTTTATAGTTTAACGAGTATTTTAGAAGTTTTTATCATTTCTGTTATAAAAATAACCAAAAACAACTTCTTATACATAATAAGTAAACATCTATGAGTACTTTGTACAGGGCCTACTAATTCCTATATCCGCGTGATCAACTGATCTCTGTAGATAAGAGAACATATAAAGACATGAAAAGACAAAAGTAGGTACGGTACCTTAACGAACTTACGCGTAGGTATGAATCTGTGTTTCGAGTTATTTTCCAAACTTTTCCACTCAAACAGCACAAAGAGGTTTGAAGATAATGTAAGTCCTACCGTCCTACCAACCTATTCCTTGAAATACATACCTACCTACCTGCCGACCTAACCTGCATGAGTATTTTGTAGGGATCAGGTAGATATTTTAGGTAAGAAGTAGAAATATATATACCAAATAATTAAAAAAAATATTTGTTAATCCTTTACACGAGCAATTTGTACCTACATAAGGTTATTTATAAACGAGTAACTTTTACTCAAAAACGGCTTCATCTGGCTTTCAATGGGCTGCAGCAGATCGGAAGTACTTATACCTATAGGTAGGTAAAAATACCTATTTATAAAGTAATGTAAGACATTAAACAAGTGTTCCTTTGATTAAGTCTTGGACAGTAATACAGGTACCAATTTGAGACAAACAGGAACCTGGACAATTATTTAAATTTATTTTATTAACATAATATAATACCTACCTGCCTAAGTATATAATTATGTACCTTAATAAGAGTAGTCCGTAGTAAGTACGCATGGGGAGGGGGGGAGACCCAAGGGACAGGTGCTTCAGAGACAAGGTTGCGAATAAACAAGGAAACAAGTAAAAACCAAGACGGTAGCGGCTTGTTCCTTGCTCATGTCTCTATATAGGTAGATGGTTACCTACTTGCTCTCGCGAACGGGTAATAAATGAAAATTAGCCCCTTGTTGCGCGAGAAAAAGCACCCAGTTGGGAAATCAAAAAATTAAGCCTTAAATTTTTGTAGAAAACAAAGTAAGATAATACCTATAACATAATAATAGTAAACTTGGCGTCTTAATAAACTTACCTAGTAGAAATTATTTAGATAAGTAAGTACCTATTACCTATTATTAAATCTCAAGTGTTTTTTGTTTATGTAAGCAATTTATAACGTACCTATGTATCAGAGATGGGCATTAATCGATTATTTTTTTAATCAATTAATTAATCGACTAAACAATCAATCGTCACAAAACTAATCGCGATTAATTTAATTAAGATTAACTTAATCGTCGCAGAATTCGATTAACGATTGGTCAATCGTCATTTTAATCGACTAAATTTCTCGATTAAATTTTGAAACACAGTGCATAACAAAAAAAATATATGTACATATATCATTCAATATGTTCTTAGAAATAATTCTAGAGCAGGGCAAAAAATGGTTAGGCAGTATATAAGTTAGGTAAATTTATTTATTATGGATATTTCATTTTAACAGGTATCTCCTCGTCCATCAAAAGACCCGTAATAGCCTATGTCTTATATCAGCGTACCCCGAAACTTAGACTTACAATTTTTTTTTCTGATATTAATCGAAAGAAAATTAATCTAATTAATCAATCGATTATAGATTTAATCGCTCGTATTTAATCGACGATTAACTTAATCGTGATTAAGTTAGTCGAACATCTTACGATTAAGATTGATTAATCGTCACTTTTAATCGTTAATCGATTACTTTTAGGTTAATCTTAATTGTTAATCGTTAGTCGATTACATTTTGCCCATCACTGCTATGTATCGGTTATTCCTTTGCGAACTTGCAATTAACCGCTAGATCCAATAGGCATTACCAGAGTGATGATGGGTTTTGACAGAACACAGATAGGTATATGTTTAACAAACAGAATAATAATATAACATAATACGGGTACCTACATACTTATTAGGTACATACCTATTACCTATTGTTATTACGAACTTGAGAACCCGCCTTGTGAAGATTTATAGAGTTGGGATTTGTCTATTAATTAATACGGGTTTTATTTGGACGAGTCTTAGGTGTGTAAGTAACCCAGCGAACCGCGACACTTTTACAAATAGATAACTGCGGATCGGAGAGATGGCGGCCGCGCCACCGCGCACCTGCATCCAAACCGGTTTGATAAACATGATTTCACTCGCCATTCGTGTTTCCTAACTTAACGTAGACTGAAGTGTCAGAATAAACAACATTGTTGGACCTAGGTAGGTACCTAATTAATTATAAGAAGTAGGTACTATTAGTATTTTGATGGAATGGTCCGAATTTTCCATTATTGGTAGGTAGGTAAATTAGGTAATGATAATCTACTTACTTTTATGTACAAAAATAACGGAGATGTCGCTATTATTAACATATCTACCTATGTACCTATTAGCTTTTTAAGGTAAAGCGCGCCCTTTGCAACACAGTTACGTGTCGTGGCGTAGGTATCTTGACGAAGCCAGTAACTGGACTTAATTCATTATAATCCTATCTAATCTCTTTTTTTTGTCACTTGGTAGGTACCTAATAGGTAGGTAGGTAGGTAGGTAGGTAGGTAGTAGGTAAGTATCTATCATGGATAACAATCCATGAAACTATCAGGTAACATACTTAGGTGAAAATTGGTATGGAGATAGTCTAGAACTCCCGGGGCTGGATAGAATCTGGGATGTGAAAGAGAGAAATAAATTTAAGTTGGAAATACCTACTCTAGGTACTTACCTAACTGAGGTTTAAGTCAGTAGGTAAAATAAATTACCTACTAGATTTTTACACTATACCTAAGAAGGTACCTACAAAATGATTTATTTTACTATCGGTACCTACTTAATAGATAGAAGGTAGGTTTTTTTTATTAATAAAAACCTAAAAGCCCTCTAAAAAGTGTAACAATAATAAAAACTTAATATTAATTACCTAAGTAGGTATTAATATTTCTACAAAGAAAACGTCATGTCGGGGGGATCCTAGGTTTAGATATTGTAAATATTAAATAGATAGGTACTTACCTACACCGAAATGAGAAGCGGTTTCCCCGACATGACGTTTTCTTTGTAGAAATATTAATACTTAGGTAATTAATATTAAGTTTTTATAATTGTTACACTTTTTAGAGCGCTTTTAGGTTTTTATGTCGGGGGTTTGTTAATTTTTTTTTATTATTTCATACTTTTTGTAAGTAGGTAGGCACATACGACATATTATAATTTATAACCAATTTCCATTTCACATGGAATTTTGTAATGTACATTTTATCCTCTTACATTTGATACCCCACTCGGGTAGGTAGTACCTACCTATATTTGTCGACATTGGGTTTACCATTTACACTTTTACTTCCCATAATTTTTGAAGTACTTAACCGATTTTCATTGTGATTTCAATGTTGTAATGTACTCGTCACCCTCTTTCATTTGATACCCCACTCGAGTATATTTGTAGACATTAATTTTTCCATCCCCTCTTTAACCCCCCCTAATTATTGAAGTACTGAGCCGATTTTTATAAAACTAAGCTAAGAACACTCCCGACATACCTAGTTTCACCTTTCAAACAAAAAAAACAGAATCAAAATCGGTTCATGCATTAAGGAGCCTATGATGCCACGGCAAACACACACACACACACACACACACACACACACACACACACACACACAGAGAGAGAGAGACAGACACGTCAAACTTATAACACCCCGTCGTTTTTGCGTCGGGGGTTAAAAACATTACTTACATAATAAAGAATTTCTTTTCAAACCTAGAACCGAAAACATTCGAAAAAGATTAATCCGACACTTAACAGTAATCCAATGAACTATAACTAACTTACTTAATTAATTTAACGAATTTAATTAAACATTGTAGGTAGATGGGTACTTTTTGAAGTCAACCGAATGGGGTACCTACCTAGGTAGCTACTGGGGTACCTACTTTGTTATCGGGGTGCCGTAGAAAACTTAATTCTTTTAATTTCACAAAAAGACCATGTATGGAGTAATAGCCAGGTACGTACCAACTTTAGCTATGGACAATGACAAATAAATTTTAATAATAATATTATTAAGTTGATTCATAAACTCCGACAGGTTTATCTATGAATAGTCTTATGCTAAAGTGTCAAAATTGTCAGCTCAGTCGTGCTACGATTATGGAATCTGTAAAGGCTCTAAACGTCCGCGTCAGTCAATAATAATAAAATGTGATAAAAAAAGTTGTTTCATTCCAATGTAAGTAGTAAGTAGGTAGGTATATTAACCCGCGAAGGCATCGGAAATTATAAGGTCTTTCAATGTTACAAATTTATGGAAGCTCCTAGTAATTATTTTTTAGTCGAATATACCGACTTAGTCGACTTCGATAATTTGCTTACAAATAAGTTGTGTAAGTCTTGGTAACGTGAACGGAACCTCGCGTCTCGCTCACCGTGCTGTGACTCAGAGTATCTTACCTGCACAGATCAGGAACAAAGTAAACGGTGAAAGCACTCTGCTGGTCCCCATGTCGGCACTGCGGTAACTTTCTAAACAATTATCACTTCTTTAAACAAATCCTACGCTCCCATCTTGCAAGCTCGTACACAATTTTTTATAACTTAACGCCAACTTAACTGTTTGCACACCACACAATAGTAGCTCATAAGCACGGTGATGCACTATTCTTGCAGTACAATCCACAAAAATTTTGTTTATCACTTGAAACACACTTTTTGAAACTTGTTATCTCATTTTGAAATCCTGTATGTAAACACTTAAGCGCGAAAATTCAGGCACGCGGTCAACAGCGTACACGTCAAACACGAGGGACGGTTGGTCCAAGGCTGAGTAAGTAAGCCCGCTGTGTGTGCGAAAGGGACAACCGAGAGAAAGTGAAATGGCATATCAAGTTTGTTTGTGAAGTGGCAACAACGCGGCAACGCCGAGTGGACTAAATCGCGCGTCGAAAGCTAGATGGCGCTGCTGATCCAAGCCAACAAATTAAAAATTTAATAAAAACGTTAGCGCACGATGGACGTGTCTTGTTTTTTTAAATTGTACCTATTTATTCCAAACTACAAAGACGGAAAGACTGGTTCAAAAGTGTCATTGTATTAATATATATATACAGTGAAACTTGTTTAAGAGGGACCTGGATAAGTGAAAAACCTCCATATCTGGAACACATGCTGAGGTCCCGGCACCTTGGCTATGAATTACCTCTGTTAGTAAGACAAAAGCACCCTCTTTATCTGGGATAAGTTATTTCTATTTTCTTGTCATAATTACCTCTATAATTGAGAAGTCGCGTGTATTTATCTCTGTAACTGGGATAAAGTCAGTAGGTACGCATAGGCTACCTCGGACCTCGGATGTCTCCTCTCTCTTTTACCTACTCGAACTTCTCTAAATCGGCCCTTATATAACTTAGTTTTAATGCGGTTTCTCTATTAATCGGGTATTTATTTAAAAAAGACCGAAACGAGGACAAAGTCTTTATTATTACGAAAAAAAACTAAAATTAACGTCAGTGCCCGAATCAGTAAAATAATCTGCCTCCAACTTTTAATAATTTTGTAAACGTCAACAACGAATTATTAGTTTCAGGAGAACTGTGTTTAAACAACATTTTTGATATTTTTTTATGCAAAATAGTGAATTGTTTACAAAATAAATACGTTGCTTTATTTAATACACCTCTATAACAGAGATTACCTCATTTCTTACCTCTGTTAATGAAACCCTCTGTAAATGAGACAGGTATTTTTTATACCTTGATATCTGGGACACTGCGTAAGTGGAATACCTCTTTAAGTCAGACTAATTTACAGGTCCCTTGGAAGACCCAGTTAACCAGGTTTCACTGTATATGGATGAAACAGGTGAAAGATACCTACCACGTATCGCCTTCTTTAACCGGCCAAAATTTGAGGGCACGGTAGTGCATCGTTTTTTTTCAAAACAGTTCAGGCCTGTTCTGACCAATCATCAAAACTACTTATACTTATGTAGGTAAAAGAAAAAGAAGCTTCAAATATTTAGAATACAATTATGGCATGAAAATAGGTAGGTAGGTAGTTAGGTACCTACAATGTATCTCATATTATTATGTAAATGTAATACGTAAGGTCAAGGCTTTTAATTCCAGCATATTTTTTAGCTACGTTTATTTTCAATCGTTTAGTACCCGTTGCGCGCATGTATTTACTTGACTATCAAGTAAAAGTACCTATGATATTCCATGTATCTAGGTTGCTAAATTATTTATATACCTATATTTTTTTTAAAATAGTCAAGTATTCGGAGTTTCCCGCCAATGTAGGGCTATTCCGTCATGCAAGCAGTTTCCCTAGAATTACGCAGTTTTTTCAAGTCTTACCTAGCTGAAAATAAACACACGTCGATTTCAATCAAATATGAGTTATCCGCAAAAACAATTTTTTGGGGCATGTTTTGCCAATCAGATGAGCTCGAACTTTTAAAATTTTACCAATATAATATATGTTTTTTATATACCTATATTATTTCATAAAATAAGGATTTTATGCATTTTGCAGTCCGGAGTATTTTCGTACTACGTTCTATCGATTTACCTAGGTACTCATATATTTCGTCACAGCTAAGCTTATTATTGCCAGATTGTCAAAACAAGGAGCTTTAAAATTCTGTGTGTGATAATAAGTATTGTTAGAATTCCAGTTATTATTCTTACGTTGGTTTATATACGCGCTTCTAAATAAATGTAGTAAATTTCATAGGTATACTTTTGAAATTTGAGTATTTTTCATAAGTGTACCTACTTACTTTAAAATATAATTAATATATCAAAAATTTAGGCAAGCTGTATTATTATTATTCCTCTTTTGTTTATGACATCCCTTTTTATGCTGCCAGCATCCTTACTTAATCCCAACCTCCACAGTAAGTAGGTACTACTACTTACCTAGGAAAACTATTTAATTTGTTTTATTTCCCAGCTTTGCTCGGTGCTGTAGTGTAGCTGGACTATGGAGTAAATAGGTAGATATAATAAACCTACTATAAAGCGAATGAATATGTTCTGAAATAATATCTACTTAATTAAATAAAACTAAAGGACTTATTAAAAATACAGTTCAAAGATCTTTTCCTTCCACTTGCTGCGACAGAATATCTACTGAATCCTTCATCTTTAACTTTTCATACTGTACATTTATAGATAACTATATCTCTTTATCTATACTTACATACACAGAGTAGGTGGTGTGGTTAATGATTATTATAAAAAGTAGGTGGGTAGGTAACCCACTCACTTTTCATTATAATCACGTGCGAGTTCGACTCACATGTACGAAGGTTTCCGTAAAATAACTATTCACCTAATTAGAATAGTCATTAAAAAAACGAATGAGTGTCTGTATAATAAACTACAGCATATTATAGAATTTCCTTGTGATCTGTAGGTAGATAAAGAAATATATTTTAGTATTTTAACAAATTTTAATCTGGCTAGGTTTTGGAGATAATGGGGTAGGTAAAGATATTTTTTACGTGTATTTTCTCAGGTAACCACCTATTTTTGTGTTTATTGAAAATGTTTGAGACGTTCTACATAAACCCTTTCATATATATGTCTATACTAAGAAAAGGTCAATCGGGTCATGAGTATAGGTTTAAAGATATAGGTATCTAGGTACCTACTTAGTTTGTAAATGGAACATGCATGTCTACGGTTTGTATGAAAACTTGAGTTTGCGGGCATAGAATACGTTCCTACGCTACGGACGACCCTTAATTTGCAGCAACTAATATTACCACAGGCAAATCAGCCAGCAACATCATTATTTCAGCAAGAAGATTATTTTAATTTACAAACACAATTTGTAAAAAAAAATATTTTATATCCGGCCTTATTAAAATTGAGTGACAAAAGTTCAGTTAGAGCACATTATTTATACAAGCACGCAGGTGATAAAAATGGTATACACAATGACATTGCGCTTCCACAATCAATATTATCGATTTTAACTCCCCTTTTCACCCCTTTCAAGGATGAATTCCGTGATAAAATGACCTTATAAATGTCATTATTATTTATATACTTATGCTACGATTATGGAAACTGCAAAGAATCCGAAACGTCAGCTAATAAAATAAAATAAAAATACGCGAGTTAAATCCGTTAATAGTTGTTTCATTCCAATGTGTAATAACCGCGAAGGCATCAGAAATTATTATATACTTATTTGTTTTATTTTTTTTATTACCGTCAACGACCAACTCTACCTAAATTTTATCTATTTTATCTGTAAATAAACTTATTATGTAGGTTTTATTATTTACTTACACAGTACATCAGATTTATGTTATCGAAATTTTACGCAACTTAAATTTAATACCTACTAATTAATGATTATGTTTTAAACTAGTCACTACCGTAACCACCTAGTTACCACTCAATGCCATTGCTCTATAATAATCAATCTTAATCATAACCTATCCTACTTAATTACCTACCTGTAATAAATAAAATAAATATTACCCGAAAAAAGTTGTGTATAAAATTATCCTAGCGATGCGCTTGAATTAATTTGGAAATATTGAGCGATCAAAACACAATTTTTGCCCTCAAGATAAGAAAATTAGTTGACCTACCCATCTCTCCTTTTTTGACAGGTGCCATGGAAAGGATATTTTAGTTAGGATATTGTGTTCCGATTCAAAGAGGGCACGTTTAATTGTAATATCATCTTTGTCTTCTCCCTAGCATACCTACCTCTCCCTCATCATTCTTTTCCTCGACAAAAATGTCCGATACATTTGGTCGCAAACAATTGAAATATAATGTAACCTTTCCCTTATTTAATTTAGTAGGTAGTAAATCTATAATAATTTAATAACTAAGTTTGTTTACTAAAGCTTTTGACGAAATAGGTACTTAAACATGTTTTTTTAAATAGGATACCTAATTTTCGACGTGTAAAAGTTTTGAAATAAATTTTGTGAAAGATAATTTATAAATAACTAGTTACTTATATACTTACATATATAACAAAAACAAAAAGCAGTTGACTTTTACAACCTATAAATAAGTATTTAACAACCTATTAGTATTTATGTACCTATATCAACAAATTACCTGTTTATTCACTGGTTAGAGAGTATTATGGACGAAATTAGTTTCGTATCTATAGGTACCTTTCTTACTTTCGTATATATAATATATCAACATATCTTAGCTAAATGATAAAAAACCCTATAATCCGACAGTTTAAAATAGTATAAAATAAAATTTATCAAAGGTTAAAAACGGTTTCTTATTGTTTATCGTCAGTACGCCGTGACATCATGACAGGAAGTCTTGATGGACAAGTTCTTAGTGTTCATTATACCTACCTACTTACTATATATATTATACGTATACCCTAGACTGAAATTTTCAACGAACATGTTTGTGATAAAAAGTTAAAAAAATCTTGTTAGAGAACCTTTTGTCGCATTTCTATAACAAATAAATCTTTCGCAGCGCTCTGATAACGTTGAATGTTTTTCTATAGAAATTGTCATAATAATTCTTCCATCCACCATTACACATGAATGCTGCTTGGATTTGTATTGGAATATCAACTGCGCTGAAGAAATGGCAAGTAATTTTTCTGTACCTACATAAAAAAGTTTATGAAGTGGTCGCTATTGTACGATTCTTTGGTAAATATGACAGTATAATATAACATAGTTGACATTTATATAAAATTACCGAAATTTAATTAAAAAAAATAAAAGTAGATAGCTTCTGCCTGCGCCTTCATCTGTGTAGAACATAGGTGACGCTGTGATTATCGTTTTTCCGCAGTATTTTTTTCAACTAATCCTATTTTAAACTACATAATATATATCACTATCAAATTATCAAATTTCATTTAAATCGCCTTAGCGCACTTTTGCATTTAAGTCCTACATAACTTTTAGTAATATTAATTGGTATTATCGTATATTATTGATCATTAGTTGAAAAACAATTGTTTAGTTTTATCAGGCTACATTTTTAACCCCCGACGCAAAAAACGACGGGGTGTTATAAGTTTGACGTGTCTGTGTGTGTGTGTGTGTGTGTGTGTGTGTGTGTGTGTGTGTGTGTCTGTCTGTGGCATCATAGCTCCCAAACGCATGAACCGATTTTGATTCTGTTTTTTTTGTTTAAGAGGTGAATATGTCGGGAGTGTTCTTAGCTATGTTTGATAAAAATCGGACCAGTAGTTTAATAAATAAAGGGGGGTGAAAGAGGGGATGGAAAAATAAATGTCCATTAATATACTCGTGTGGGGTATCAAATGAAAGAGGGTCGCAAGTACATTGCAAAACTGAAATTATAATGAAAATCGGTTGAGCCGTTCAAAAAATATAGGGAGTGAAAGTGGGGATGGAAAATCAAATATCTACAAATATAACCGAGTGGGGTATCAAATGAAAGAGGATCACGTGTACATTACAAAATTGATATTATAATGAAAATCGGTTAAGTAGTTCAAAAAATATAGGGACTGAAAGTGTGGAAATGGTTAACCAAATGACTACAAATATAACCGAGTGAGGAAAAATGAAAGAGGACCACATGTACATTACAGAATTCCATGTAAATTGTAAATTGGTTAAAAAAATAATAAGTTACCTACTTACCTACTTACCTACTTTCAAAAAGTATGAAATAAAAAAAATAAATTAAAAATTTTAACAAACCCCCGACATAAAAACATAAAAGCCGTCTAAAAAGTATAAAAATAATAAAAACTTGATATTAGGTAGGTACCTAAGTATTAATAGGTATTTCTACAAAGAAAACGTCATGTCGGGGGGACCTTCGATTTCGATACATATTAGATAGATATAGATAGGTACAATTAGGTAAATGATGAGCGGTCCCCCCGACGTGACGTTTTCTTTGTAGAAATACCTATTAATACTTAGGTACCTACCTAATATCAAGTTTTTATTATTTTTTGAGTTACACTACGTTAGTAGTATATTATTTACGAAATGTTAGCTTCGATGCAGCGAAATGTTAGCTTAAATGCATTTGTATGTAGTAGTGTTAAACACATATATTATGTCCTAATATCTCATAATGTTACTCGGGTCCAACTGAAGACCAGCGCAGCGTTGTGGTAATTGGTATCACACTGCTGAGCTAGACACAGGTAGCCTTTGTGCTGATGCATGCTCCTACTAGCTTTGTAAGGTTACATGTATGTAACTTTAACTTTATTTTAAGTTATACGTGTATATTAAATAGGTAGTATATTTTTTATTACAATTTTATAGTGTTTTATTATCTGATTGTATTGCATTATTTTTTTTTCTTATAAATACAGAATGTCCAGTGGGAAAGCCCATATTTATAAAATATATTACAAAAAATCGTAGATGATAATAATTTCTGATACCTTCGTGGTTATTATACATTGGATTTGGAATGAAACAACTTTAACAGATTTAACTCGGGTACTTTATTTGATTGGCCGACGTTTCGGAGCTTTTACAGATTCTATAATCGTTGCACGACTGAGCTGACAATAGTTTTATGCTAAAGTGATTAATACATGCAAACTACCGATAAAATAAAATACGCGAGTTAAATCCATTTAAGTTGTTTCATTCCAATTGTAGATGATTACTTACAAGTTTTTGTTTAGGTAATTGTTTATTTATATACTCAACGGCTTTTGATTTTTGAATATCATTTCCCACTGGCCACACTGTATTATATACTTTCTTATAGAAAAATCTTTAATTTTCAAAACCATATAGCTCCAAGGGGCGCCCCCTTGTGATATTGCAAATAAATAGCCAACTACGTTGTAATGCTTTAATTTATGGGCTGAGGGGAATTTTTCCGAGATCGGTTACGCTCCAAGTGCTACGACTGTAGCTACGGCGTAGCGCGTAGCTCGATAGGCTAATGGTCACAGTAAACACAAGTCAGTACGACCGCGACGTTCATTGCACTCTTGCTCTGATATGGCGTAGCAAGGTTGTCATTGATTTATTAATGTAAAGAATAGTTCAAGATCCGGCTGCAAAATTTGTTTGGTACGTTCATCGAGTATAGGTATAATCAAAGCTATGAATTCATTTTTTTTTTCAAATTTCATACAAAAAGAATCAAATCAATTTTGCAAAAGTGACAGACGGCGGTATTCGAGCTTCATTTTTTCTGAACCTAGCTTGAAGATTTTCAAATCGCATTTACGGCAACATAACAAAATCTAACCATTGTACCTACTTATACGGCAGAAAACGCACGTTGTTTATAACACGCTTGCTCGTAACGGCGATCTCTCAAGGCAGCCAGGGCCAGTTCCGAACCCATTATTGAAATTTCCAAATAGGGAACGGACCTGCATTAGTAGAAGTAAAATATCGCAGTTTTTAACTTATTTTTTTTATTTACTAGCAATATTTGAGCTATTTACAGTTAAAAGACCGCACAAACCCATATGGAGCTAAGATAAAATAATACTTGTGTAAAAGCGACTTTTTAAAGTAACGTACCTACATAGTAGCCTAGGTACTTAATATAAAATGTACCTATTTGTAAAACCATTACAAAATCGCCCTTACTCAAATTCAACTGGTACCTAATAAAATATATATTATTATGAATGAAATCAGTCCACTGATTAAGCTGTCAAACAGGTAAACAGACAAAAATATTTACTGTTTTATTTACTGCTTTATATTTGTAGAGATGAAGGATCCGTAATTTGCATTCAAAGAGGCTGATCTGCTATCCCTTTATAAAGCGATACCAAAAAATGGTGGGCATATTTACATTGATGTGTCAGAATGTAATATATGTATTCATAAACTTCAGTACCCTTTTTGAAATATATTGCCGGATACGTAATATATAGAACCTATATTTAAGCAGAACACATTACACAATTCCCGTTTGCCATTTAAGCATTCAATTATAGGTTTAAGTCAATTATTTATAATGCATGCTTATACTAAGTAGGTGGGCGTCTTACGAATTTATTTTCCTTGCTGTTATTTATAAGTAGGTACCTATAACTCTAACTTGTATCATAGGCTTTATTTTGGGAGTCCCTTAAATTTTAATACTTAACTAAAAATGTTTCCAAATTTTATAGTATTATACTTAAGACTATTCCTTACTACACTATTATTATTTTCAAATGACGCCTCTTCTAAATTACTTCGAGATTATTTTGGAAGAATCAACGCATTGAATAATTTACGATCGTATTCTGTTTCAGCTAATAATATTATTAATTAAATACCTATTGGAAATACACAACTATATCTAACGGATTTAACTCGCGTATTTTATTTTATTGCTGGCGTTCGTAAACATTACAAACTTTATAAAGTTTTCCTTATAGTTATACTTTACTTGTTTTAATCCAATTTATAATAATCGCGAAAGCATCAAATTTTTTAAGTACTTGTGTTGTGGCCAATGTACTATGCCTACACAAGTACAATAATGTGGGTAATGATAGAAGCAGAGAATAATGACGGAAGGAAGATCAGGAGCAGCAATATAGGCGAGGAAACGATTATTGAACCCACCCGCTAACAGCGGTTATGTCTAATATCATTACCATAGACATATTCACCAAACAGAGAAGCTCCATAATAGGGACACATCTTTGCTACGCACGGCCTTGGGCCTATTTGGCATATACTAATAACCTAGTTCAATAATATCCAGGTTTAAAAGAAGATACCTAGTACCTATAGTTTCTTAATCTTAGTTGAGATGATCGAGAATACATTTTTACTTTCAATTCTACCCTCTAGCTTCGGTACTAATATACAAAGACTTACAATATTAAACCACGCGTACTCCTGATCGCTGTCGGTAAACTATGTTTAAATGTTATAATACATAGTAGGTACCGCATTATTAGGCACTCAAGTATCTAAAGGGACGTTGCGATGAATGGCGTTTACGTCGTGATCTTACCCGAAACTTGTGAATAGAAAGCTTCTGAAATGACGAGTTAGGACCATGAATCATCTAATATGGTATGTAAATAGTAAGGTAAGAAGTAAGAGGGAACAACCTTCGTACAGCTTTTGTGCTGCTGCTGTGTGTGCTGGATTTATAGGAAGTATGAGTTTCAAACAACTATAACCTTGATAATACATGCAATGGCTGATTAAAATATTACAATTTTAATCAGCCATTGCAGTACCAGGTAGGTACCTAGTGTATCTAATAGATAAAAACACCGAAAAATATAATATTATGATCCACGTTTCCAGCTGGATTGCAGGCGTTAAACTTCGCTTGTATTGTAAACCTTTCACTTCGATTAAACCATCCGACGGAATGATTCTTGCCAACTTGCAATAAGTTATTTGGGGGAAGTAATTAAATTATGAGTATCCCTTTGGCGGGATGTTGAGCTCAATAAAAGCGCAATAGTTATCTTTAAGGGAGGGTGGCGGTATCGCAATTACGGGAATTTGGAGTGAAATTATATGGCAGGACCCTTGTGGCGCGTACGAGAGCGGCGGGTATCGGCGGCGCCCTCGTTTGTCCCAGTAGGTACTCCGTGTCAAATTGACTAAATTTATGCAACTGCTGATGCCGGTCGCGAGAACCCTCGCCAAAGAGCACATCAAATGTCATAATTGCAGAGGGGATTCAAATTTGAATAATCACTTAAAGTGCTCGAACGCATATCTTTATGTTTGTAAAGCACTTATATGACACGTTCACATATGTCACTTTTGAGTGTCATTAACAAGATATATATATATATGTAGCTATAAATATATATCGTAGTGAAGATCCAGGTATTGGTATATTGGACTTTAATTTCCTTTATATAAACGACGAGGCTCAGCCAGTATTTTTATTGCAGTAAAAGGGAACATGAACGCTGCGGGCAACGAGCCGGGTACAATCTTTATCGTTATTAACAACTAGCTGTGCCCGCGACTTCGTCCGCGTGGAATTTAAGTACTGGGACATAAGTATGGATAATTAAAGATTTTTTTCTAAAATGAGTTACTCTTTATTACATAAGCTATCTGCCAGTGAAAGTCCCGTCCAAATCAGTCCAGCTGTTCTATAGATTAGCCGGAACACACAGATAGACAGACAAATAATATAAAAAATATAATATAGGTATGTATTTAATATTTCAAATGTAAATTATAAAATGTCTTTATAAACCACATTAACAGTTTTTCCTTCTGGGGCTAATATGAAAAGGTTATCCGCATTAGGTACTAACCCGCGAGCAAGCCACGTATAGTTGGCCGTGTGAAAAACAATTCGACCTGAGATCAACTCCAACAGCCTTTAGCGTCTGCCCCTGCGACTTGTTAATTGTCATAGCAAAGCAAACGGACACTGGAAATTGTGTCCGTTTGAATTGGAATGGGAAATTGTTGGGTATGATTGGTATTCGTGGTATGTATACAGTTTCACCTGCACTACATCCAGTAAGAATCTCAGCTTCGATTAAGTTTCTTTGTAAAGAAGTTACTCTAAGTCGGGTTCCATTGCACAATTTAGGCGGAGTAAGATTTCTCAATAGCGATGCGTTGTAAGCGTTTCGTCTGGGCATTTTTAAAATCAAAGCAAATACATACAATAATACATATATTTATTTCAATAAATCTACGTAGGCAATATTTTTTTAGATTATATCCGATATTTTTCAACTAATTCACAAAGCAAGTTCAGAGTCCGTATTTTCATATCCAAGTATAACATCAAAATCATCAACTAACCGAATCGCAAGACAAACAAAATTAAATAGTTTTAAACGTAGACAACCAATTTGTATTTATACTTTTCAGAGAAAAAGCTATAGCGCGTTTTAATTGCCTTGAGGCGCCATCTAGTACTATATTATGTAACTATAAAATCTCCTATAGAAAAATTACCTTTAAACTTTAAAAGACGATAGCTTTTTTATTTGACATCCGATTTTGATGAAACAAAGCCTATATGTTGCTCAGGAAAGAGCTTAATCTATTAGTGAAAGCCGCGTCAAAATCTGTTCAGTAGTTTTCAAGATTAGCGAATACATACAGACAGACAGACAGACAGACAGACAGACAGACAGAAAAGAAAATCTAAAAAATCATTTTTGTGTTCTGTTACTCTTTTATTATTGCCCACACCCATTTTTTGTTAAAAATTTCAATTGTACAGACACGCGGTTTCTACTGTTTTATTATATGTAAGATGACTTTAACTCGCCCTTAGTTAGAGCCCAAAAAAGGAAATTAGATTACATGAATAATGTTTTACTCGGTTTAGTAAGCCTCGAGTTTCTAATTAATCACGGCCACGCCAGTAACTTCTGTTATATTATTTACGGAAGAGACTGTTACGTTATTTATTAGTTATATTTATTTGCTTATACCCGCATGTTAGTTGGCTAATTACTTATTAAATTCTTACTTACACCTAAAATAAACGTATATACGCGTAAAATAAGGTATAAATTCGTTCAGTTCACAGGCTAAGAATATAAATACAAAATATAAAAATCCGACTTTAAATAAAAATCACCAAAATGTATGTACCTACGCGCATAGCTTCTGATCGACTGCATGAAATTGAATAATTTCTTTTTGTTCTGTTCGTATACGTTAGGAACTTAGAACAATGTTTGTATAATGGCACCCGTGCAAGGCAGCCAGGGCAGCTAATAATATAATAAAAAAAATGTTTAAATGTTTAATTTTGCTTGCGACTAAAGAGAAAAATTATCATAACAATGACATTTGTAAAATTCTAAAATAGTTTTAATTTTATTTGTTCTGTGTTTGTTTATCTTATAATGTAAAATTTTGACGATCTCACTATGAGTGCATATAATATGACATAAAATGTGTAATTACAATGTATGTAGTAATAATGAGAAATAATTAAATCAAATCAAATCAAATACTTACGAAATCGGTGTCATAAAAATATTAAATTACCTAATATGAATATATTTTTTTTCGAAATGGTTTTAAAATATGATGAAATCTAAAAGATATACCTATATATATATAAATGGGCTTCTATATTAAGAAAGCTTAGGTGTTTCGACTGTACTTAACGAAAGCAATTAATAGTTCAATATAGTATATCTATGTTTTTGTTGGGACCTTTGATAATTACTTAATATAATAAAGCATAAAGTAGGTATTATGTAAGCAGACGTGAGCCCAAAAGCAACTTAATAAAGCACTGGATCTGCTCCTTGAATATGTTTTTAAAAAATTTAACCCGAAAACGCACTCGTGTTACTCTAGATACGTACGTACATGTAGAAGATACATATTAGATTTTGCTCTCTACATCTACAATATCTGCATCGATCTATATTTTAAAGGGGATGAAAGGATGCTCATCTTGTTCGTGCACCGCGGCCCTGTATTCACCCCAAAGTTTTTTTACTGTAATGATTGCTTAGGGGTCTTTTTCACCCATTGTTTATTTTACCGAGCTGTGTTGAGAACAAAATTGCTTTTATTTATGTTGGGGTTTCTTGGGTTAGCTCAGCGCAAAACTGTCCTTGTAACACTTAACTACAGGGTTAAAGTTAAAATGTCTCTAAGCAAATTAGCGTATTTAAGAGGATTGTGAACCTGTTAATTTTCATACAAAAGGCGATAACGTTTTACACCCAGTAAATATAGTTAGATTTTTATAATTTTTGGATATGTTGTAGATATAATGAGAAACTACGTCTGTACGTTTTGATTTTTAAGAAATGTTGCTTACGCTAAAATTTATTAGCATCTAAAAATCTATATATAGATCTAAAAATCTATATAAATTTAGATCTAGCGTAAGCAATATAAGCGTACAGACGTAGTTTCTTATTATATCTACAACATATCCAAAAATTATAAAAATCTAACTATATTTACTGGGTGTAAAACGTTATCGCCTTTTGTATGAAAATTAACAGGTTCACAATCCTCTTAAGTAAATAGGCAAAAATAACTAATAACATAGACAAGTAGCTAAATTCTCATATAATATATTTTAAATCAAAAGGATATTTCTTTAGATATATTACCTACAACATGTTCTCCAATTCTTATATAGTTACATGTAAATTCTATTTTTGAGTCGTCGTTGAATATTCTTCAAATACAACTGGCTAATTAGACAGTGTAAGGCTTGCGGGACAAACAGAAGGTATTCATACAAACCGTGTTATCCTGCCCCAGAATAAGAGTAGGTAATATTAAGTATTACTTCATATGTATACCTAACCTGCCTCCTGCATACAAAATAACAGTAAAATAAAAATTCAGGAAACACAAGCCTGACTCTATCTCCATATAATATTTAAACAGCATAAAACTGTATCTCGAGTGAAATAAGCTCTGCATCTACTTAAAATTCTAACAGGAAAAGAAAATATTTTATCTACTTACCTATTTCCATACGTCAAGCAGCCTTAAAAATTTAAAAATACGCTATACTATAGTAGCTAGAGTTCTAATATCCACTTCGTGGCTCGATTACCTGTATTTATAGGTTCCCGTTCTAGGCAGTGTGGTCCGTGTAGTTCCCGTAGTCTCAGCTCATCTTTGTATTTTTTGCTACTACTGAGCCTTAAGGCAAATCCACCACCGCAGTTCTAAACCTAATAACAACGTACCTACATAATGTATTATCTTCCATACGAAACATTAAAGAAAGAGAGTTACAACTGATAAATAAGGTAACTATAAGTAGGTACCTATTGGGTGAATATTTGAGTTCGTACATATTGGGCATTTGAAAAAAAAATCTAAATATCGTTTCAAATTGCGTATTTTATATTTTTAACCTAAGGTTTAATATATAAATATGAAAAAAAAATTAAAGGGACGTAAGTATAACCAATAAATAAATACATATTTCAGTTTTTATTTTTTTTTAACGAACTGTAATGAGTACTCATTACCGTATCAGGAATGGTAATCAGAATGTATGAAATATGCGAACGGTAAAGAGAAATAATACTTATGGTAGTGAGATTTGCATGGAAATGGTAATGTGACCGTAAATGGTAATGATAATAAAATATTTTTTATATGACAATATAATTATGATTTAAAGAAAATGAGTCTCTAAATATTAGTTTTTAATACCTACCTAATTATAATTATCAAAGTTTTAAAAGAAAAAAATAAAATACTCTATTAATACACATTACCATTTGAAATATCTCACTACCGTTTGTAAAATAAAACGGAAATAAACGGTAATTTCAAAAACGGGAATGAGATTTTTACGAATTTTGACCATTGTGCATTATTAAATAGACTTAAAATTATATTTGACATATTAATATAAACACATACCATAGACACGTCTTTTGGTACATTCGGCTTTAATAAGGCATTAACGAACTTGCCAATTAATCTTCAAATGGTGAGGAGATAAAAATGTTGACAAACCGTATAACAGTACGAAGAGATCGTTATATTTTGGCGGGAAATCGTTTCACACGCGTGCGACTAGTTTGGCTCGCTAGCGACAACTAAGATCGATTGCCGAGTCGATAGTTTGACCAATAATATGGCGCGAATATTTGATTATGGCTTAGTTCATTCTCACCAATGGTAATGAATGGTACCTGCATGGACATTTTTCAAAGCGATGACAAACTATTTTAAAGTGATCTTTAAGTTGTATAATTTTTATGATATCTAAACAAAGTTCTATTCTATAGAAATAACTACTTAAAAATACAATCTTCGACATATAATTGAATCATTTTGATCATTCATTGATCAAAATTGGGATTTGGGACATGACGGGTAATGAGATTTGGCTAATATTTTAATTTATAAAAAATATTTCTATTAAAAAAATAAATATGTCATAAACTTCTAAACATAGAACTAGCTCTATTTGATATATAAAAAATAATCTTACTCAGATTTCTCCACGTCTCAATAGTTCTTTAGTGTTTGCCGCGTAATATGTACGAACTCAAATATTCACCCTATTACTATTTTAAGGTTTTAAAAAACTTCTACTTCTGATTTGTATTTTTATTTGTCATAATAAAAGATATTCTAGTTATTTCCAAATCAATTCAATCAAACGGGCCTAAAGGTAGAAATGTCCTGGCTCTATCCAGAAACCCTCGTCATCATGTAAGTACTTTTAATAAAAAGTAGGTACCCATCCCAACAAAACAACCGAACTCAAACTCGACTAACGATTCAATTGAGGAGTTACATTAGCAATCTTTCGACGTCATCTGGGATCCTAGTTTTCATGATAAATAAATAGGTAGGTACTCATGACAATACATTTATTTTTCCTACAGTTGGATATAATTCTTATCACCACATTTACGAAATTAGAAGTACATTTGCCTTTCAGGTGATTCGATATGAGTGAGTAGTTGTAAAATTATTTGTAAAGCGAAGCCACATTTAGCTCTGGGAAAAACCACAAAATCGGCCACTCGCGTGCCCTGCGCTGCATAGCCATTGGTGACACTGTTATTTAGGTACATAGAAAGTACTTACAGTCAACATTAAGTTATTTATATTTAATCTTTTTGACGTTTTTACTAGTACCTACCCAAAAGTTATTCAAACGTCAAATTCCGACCACCAGCACCACCGCTACCACTCTAATTAGTTGGTTACTGTTGTAATAGGTAGACATGTAGTGCATTTTCCTAAATTACAGGATTATCTATACCTACAATGTACGAAGATATAAAAAACATATTTAACCAAGAATGTACCTAACGACCGAATATTTAACTAAGAATTACTTGACGAACTTTACTTAGCGCATTGCACGTAGGTATATATGGAAGGTAATTTACACAATTACTAATACCTACGTATATTCAAACACATACCTAGTTACTTAAATCTGATTTCGCAGTCAAAATATGTATGCGTGGGTATATATATTAACTTTACGGAGATTTTAGAGAATAGATCAGAGTTGAAGTTATTTTATCAGCTTACTGTTTGTTTCCAATCTGTTGGACACCCTCTGTGATATACTACTAGGTATGTACTTATACGATTATAATTTCAATTATTTTCTTAAGGACTTACTTATCGTCTGCAACACGACTGGGTGTGAGAGTGACGATAAATGTCTTTAAAGGTTCCCTACGGACACAAGGGTATCGCGAGATCAAAAAATCATAAGGGTGTCCAACAAAATAAGTAATAAACTTATATAATTATTTAAGTAAGTAGTAAAATTAAGGAAATTATGCCTCGAAACAATGTACATATTTAGAATAAAAACACGATTTTGACGATTAGGTAAGTTAGTTATTATGGATTCTACATAAAAGTAGGTAGGTATTCCACACGTACCTACCAACTGCTTATACTTATATAGGTAACTAGCTTCTGCCAGCGACTTCGTCCGCGTGGAATAGCTATTTTCCCCGATTTTTACACATTTTTAACTGTTTCTTCGCTCCTATTGGTCGCAGCGTGATGTTATATAGCCTAAAAAGCCTTCCACGATAAATGGTTTATCCAACAAAAAAAGTTTTTTTCAATTCGAACCGGTAGTGTCTGAGATTAGCGCGTTCAAACAAACAAACTCTTCAGCTTTAAAATATTATGTATAGATGGTCTATCCAACAAAAAAGATTTTTTCAATTCGAACCGGTAGTTCCTGAGATTAGCGCGTTCAATCAAACAAACAAACAAACTCTTAAGCTTTATAATATTAGTATAGATTATACTCGTATATGCTGACAATTATATTACCTATCATACAACATTTTTATAACTCCCATAAAAAAAATGGAGTAAAGAAAAAAGCAAGGTAAGTTTGACAGATTATTCTCAATTACGTCTCTCGGGACAAAACCAACCGTTTTGCCAAGTTTTTTCGTAGCGATAACGTAGCACAGCGTCGCGGGTAATCGAGCCTCAGTGGTCACATTACAGCAGAGTGTGCCTAAACTTGGAATGTGTTTGAACCGTCATAAAAGACGTCTAGTGTTTGAGAAGTCTTAATAGAAAAGTATTTGGCCGAAGTAGATATTACAACAGAAACTTCTTATTATCAACACACAGTACAAATCATAGTTTGTCTCTACACTAAAAAAAAAACGAATCAAGAGTTGTGCTCTAAACTAAGTAGGTAGATTGACAAGTTACGTAGATAGGTATATGTTATAAACATATATACATTTCAACTTATTCTGTGCAATGGACATGAATTAGATACCCACTTTAGCTTATGTTATTTATTTGTAAATTGTGGTCAAATAAGTCAAAGGGAATTTTGGATAAAATTAATTTCAAGCAGGTATCACGTTTCTTGAGGAGTTTGAAATTTTCATCTATTTGTGGATAGGTAGGTAATTATAAAATGCACTTAGCTATGATAACAATATATAAGTATATTTTTATAAAGTATAATAGAGATTTTTTTTTGTCAATAACAATATGGTGTCTGACAACTTTAATTGGAGCGATCATCAGTGGGGTTACATTAAATGAAATAAAATAAATATTAGCGTGACCGAATCCTAAAAATTCACATATCGGTCGGTCCCACAGAGCGTGATAAATAGCATCTCTGGGCCCCCTTGAGCGCCGCCGCCGACGCTGCCAAACACCGCAACATCTAAATTGCCTCAAGCGGCGCGTAAAAGCAATGAAAGCATTTTCACATGACTAGTTTTCATTTCACTGACGCCCCTTCTATCCCATAGGAATTCCAAATAGACATGCAGTCTCTAATAAGCGCCCGAGGCATAGGTTCCCTTGCATGCGTTCCACCCTACTAAAACAATTTTATCAAAGCTCTCGCACAGTGAATCTAATATCTCTTCAATTTTCTGAGGTAATGATCGGAAAAATGTATTTATTTGTTTGTTGATACCGATCAAGAAAAGGAAAATAATAGTTTTCAAAATTTGATTTTTTAAGGCTGGTAGGTACCTATACCATGATAATAATTAATATTAATTCTAGATCTTATAGAAATGTAGCGTGTAGCAAGCAACGCTATTAGGAAGCATCTAGTCATATGGATCTTGTAAGACTATTTTCCCCCTAAAAGTTTTATACTACCAAGAAGGTAGTATAGGTAGGTCTAATTTAGATCTTGTATGGATTAGAGTACCAACAAAAATTTGGCAGTAATATTAAATCCAGAAGAGGAAAAACAACGAACGGCTGTACGCAGCTTGGAGTCGTGTGCTGTCTTGTGTTCAGTTGTTGAGCGTGTAATTACTCAATCCACTTTGTTTATGGGGGGCTACACGATGCCACCCTGACTAAAGAAATATTGACTAAAATTACTAAGGTGTATACCTACTCTAAGCTATCTAAGTAGGTACTTTAAATTTAAATGTAATGTAAACGTAAAAATTACATCTACGTATTTACGAGAGCTTACGAAAGAGAGAGTTTATGTACCGATTAAGTAAGCAAAGGGCGTTTAAAGTGAGAAAACCTAAGTGGTATCCAAAGGCCTTACAATTAAAATATATTTAATAATTTATTTTATTTGAGTAATATTTTTTAATATACTTATGTATAGGTAAAACCGGCCAAGAGCGTACAGACACATGCAGTGTACAATTCCCTACTTACCTATCCCTGAACGGACTAATTAGAACGTACATTTTCACTTTATATATGTCGCAGTGATATGATGAAAACAGGGATTTGATCAACTCCCTCAGTGATATGATCAACTCCCGGTAGATGATAAAAATACCACGCGTTGTGTCATTTTCCTAGCGAAATTTAGTGATTTGATCAAATCTCCAAGTCATTTTAGGGAAATGAAAGAATCATAGAAATGGCTGCTAGATTTCATCATTTCACTTAGTTATTTGATCAAATGCCTGAGCTGTTTTAGGGACATGATAAAACGAGTAATTAAGTCAACTCAGTTTTAACATTTCACTAAACACGTCTAGTGATTTGATCAACTCCCTAAACAGTTTTAGGGAAATAAAAGAATCACAGCAATAACCGGTGGAATTCTTCATTACCCTTAGTGATTTCATCTAATCTCTAAGCTAGTTAAGTGAAATGATAAAACAAGTCTTAGAAACATGATAATATCCTATAGGAAATAGGTATTTCTTTCTCGGCTAACAAAATAATAAATTAGAGCCCAATTTTTTGTGTCATTGTCTATTAGCCAAGCACGTGACATACCTTCGATATTCTGGTTAGATCGTTCAATTGACACTTGACTGGCTGGATGTCTAGGTCTGCCATTAACTATCTTGCACGGTGGTCACAATTTTTTTAGTTCTTTCCACACTATTTATTTTCTATAATATTCATAACCCCTATTATTTTATGTCATAACTATTATTTGCCATAATTACGAAAAAAGCAAATCCAGACTGTTTCTTTGTGCACAGTGGGTATAATGTAGGGGACATCTTATTTATTGGCAATTGAAGGTCTCCTTTAGGTACGACGACGAGCGAAGCGAGGAGGAGTGTTAGGTAGAACTGTGCCCTTGCAGCGCGCGAGCCGAGCGAGCGAAGCGAGCGTGCCGCGGCAGCGGCCGGCGAAGCGTCAGAACTGATACTTTTAATAATAGTATATTTACGACATAACATAAACTAACCAGGTTTTGTCAACTAATAATAATAATCACTAAACTTTGACCGTGTTATGGCAAATAATTATTATGGTGATTGAATTCTATGGCATAGGTATAATTTAAGCACATTTAATAATAGGGAAAATGAGATGTATGGCACACGTATAGCTATGACACTTAAAAGTTATGGCAAATGAAAATATTGCAAATGACCATTATGGCATAGAATATAAAATTATGGCAACTGAAGTTCGAGCATGTGAAATTATTGCACTGCGATAACGGCCGAGAGTTAGAGCAAAAAATATTGGGTAGCTTGTTGTTTATTTTTTAGCCGAGAAATACCTACTTCCTAAAGGGTATTATCTTGTTTCTGAGACTAGTTTTATCATTTCCCTAAATTTGCTAAGAGATTTGATGAAGTTACTAAGGGTAATGAAGAATTCCACCAGTTATTGCTGTGATTCTTTCATTTCCCTAAAACTGTTTAGGGACTTGATCAAATCACTAGACGTGTTTAGTAAAATGTTAAAACCGAGTTGAATAAATTACTCGTTTTATCATGTCCCTAAAACAGCTCAGGCATTTGATCAAATAACTACGTGAAATGATGAAATCTAGCAGCCATTTTTATGATTCTTTCATTTCCCTAAAATGACTTGGAGACTTGATCAAATCACTAAATTTCGCTAGGAAAATGACACAACGCGTGGCTTTTTTATCTACCGGGAGTTGATCATATCACTGAGAAATTTGATCAAATCCCTGTTTTCATCATATCACTGCGACATATATATTTTTTCTTGACACAAGTGGAAAAAAACAAATAGGTGTAGGTACCTATTCATTTTGTTTCGAGAACTTTTAACTAGGTATATTCGTAGTGACCTACCGTGAAATATCAGAAATGAATAGGTATATTAGGTACTTACTCGATTACTTAAATTACAAAGCGTAGTCAACTGTGATACCTGCTCATATTTAGTTTGTTTGTGTTAGATATTAGTTTGTTTCTGTTTGATGCCCACATTTTGGATATTTATAACATGTAGTAAACTAAAGGTTGATGAAAACATTAAATTAATGGTTAATTCAGAGTCTAATAAAAATTGGTAGGTAGTTGCCATAAAAAATATATTTTTTCCCCAAATTTTATATTTAGTAAAATTTGGTGCCCTTACCTAGCCTTGCTAGTTTACGACGGAACTCTAACAAGGACCCGTATTCAACTTTCCTTACACAGCTGTCATTCAATGAAAGAATTCAATCTCGAAAATTCCGCGGAATTTTTACAACACTCGCGTTTTGTTAGATTGTCGATCTTTACACTCAGCCAGGCAAAACAGCTCAAGATTCTAATAAAAGCAGCCCCTTGAGGCTCGAGATGGTAGACAATACACGTCCTATACAAACGACACGTTGCTATCAACTTCGATGTCATTTTTCCTTACATTTCTTTTTTTCGTAGTCTTGTATTTATAAATAAGCTAGTACGTAGTACGTACGCTAGTAGGTACGTATAAATAAATAAATATCTTTGGACAATTCACACCAATTATCTAGTCCCATTTTAAGCAAAGCTTCTGTTATGGGTACTAGACAACACGTATACAATGTAGTCTTCGTAATCTGTAAGAATTTAGTTAGCAGTTACCTAGCTACATTTTTAATTCATTTAAAATTTTCAGCAATAACTTGTTCAGTTTTTGAATTCAATTAAAAACGAATTTATACTACTTCTGCTACAACCATGCCATTAAATCTTTAGCTCTATGGTCTATCAATCTTATTAACTTTGACCTCGAGCGCTGTTTCCGTATTACCTACCCTTATAGTTGTAGATAGGTATACCTATTTGGTTCAGATCGCATATCATTAACCGCCGAAAAAAAACTAAAAGACAACAAAAAACAATACTTAGAGCACTGAAAAGGAAATAATATTTTTGTCTTTTATAACGATTATTATTTTGGTTGTAACGTCTGTTATTTTTGAAGTCGGTGCCAGCTGGTGCAGCAACTCGTCACTATCAACTCTTCTCTAAGTTGTTCAAGTTTATCCACCCAGCAAACCTCCTGGCGACATTCAATCGGTATGTGGATAATACATATACTTAATGCTATTTGTATCCTATTTCCCCAAACCAACCAAACTCTTTCTTTACCTAGGTACCTACCTGTAGTTACTTATAACAAAGTTATTATTATTTAACGTGCCAGGGGCCCTGTTTAAATTGAAATAAGTTGTGGGTAGGTACCTACCCGAAAAAAGTTAAATATTCCGTAGTTAGGTGCTTATTTTGTTTTAACGGGCCAGCTTTATGTAGCCACGACTACCACGAGCTTTGCATTAGATTGACTTAACATTTTAACGTATTCGACCTATTTTGATATTTTACATTGTTTTCGAGCAAGGCTTGGTTTTCCAGCCTTACAAATCTTGTAGGGTCTTCGGGTACTCTAGATTCCTATCTAAGTAAATTAAATTGACAAAGTTAAGCCCCCTTAGGATGCTGTAGCTCTACTTAAGTAGGTACTTACACTTGTTATGGTTCTCAAAGTTCAACACATGTTAACGTAGAAAGTTGACTGTCATTGTCTTATCAAGGCACGTAATTCTTGCTTTTGAATGATCTCTATAATTATAATATTTCGTACCGTCCTTTCATTTTTAATACCTTTTTGAGGTTATAATTTTCCTCGTGACGTTTATAATATTTGAATAGCTGCAATGCGGTGGAGTTAATGGGATTAGCGATATGCGTGGATAGCTTTCAGTCACGTAGCTATGACGCTAATTAACTGCTAACGTTTGTTTTAAATTTACTATTCCATAACTTGGTTCCTTTAATAACCGGTAGAGGATATTATAATTATATACCTATGCTTGTACTGCCTACAATTGAAGAATGATTTATAGCTATGACAGATGCTTTCTCACGCGATAAATACTTTACTATGCGTGCTAGCCGGGCTAATGCCACCGATATCGCGACATACCTAATATTAAAATTAAATGTTTTTTGAAATAGGAGACCTAAAGAGTAGGTACCTACTTAAGTATATAGACGTTGCCTTAAAATCATTAGTACTTATATGTATATAGGTAGGTACCTAACTAATAGTGTTTGAAGTGATTTCTGGCTTTAATAGATAACACTATCAAGTGTGTAATTGTATTAAATCGGTGATAAGAAAACTAAACCAACAAGAGAAGTACTATTAAATATGTACAGTCGTAGATTAGTTCATTCTGTATTGAAGAATCTAGACAAAATTTATACAAATTGTGTTTGAGAGTTAACAGTTTATTCAAATTATGTACCAAATATGAAGTTTTCTTCCATTTGTTGTAGATCCTGGTTTTCTCAAACATCCCGCAATCAGTAAGTAGAAACCTAAGTACCTATCTATATAAAAAAGTAGCATTACATACATTAGGTATTGGATGCACACTTAAGCTGGCCCAATGCAGATTATTTAACTGTTAAATTTATTATTATTCGTAATTAAAAAAATATTATTAAAATCGGTAAGTAAGTAGGTACCTAATTAAATTACTATTCGATAATAGCAAACGCGAACGAAACAAATGAAAAATGAATGAAAATGACAAAGCCAACGGAAACGACCACGTGCGTGGCTTTTCGATAGCTCGTGTTAAATTCCATACATTTTATAATATGGTAGAGAATGCCGTATGGTAATATATCCGCCTTTTGTTCATTAGTTTTGTTGTGCAGTAAAGTAGTTTTACGTTTACGCTTGTCAAGTACCTACTCCCCTGGTAGACAACCAAAATTAGCTGGAAAACCATTACATTATAAAATGTATTGAACCCGTTATAGAATAAGTGCTGAGGCTTATTGTGATTGAGAAGTTTTACGTACGGCAGGTGACGACACCGACATCGTCACTTTACTGCATGGGTACCACAGGAGAACCAAATAGGTACGCATTTGGGAGCACTTGCAGTGGGTAACGACTAACGAGCCGTCTTCGCGCACAGCGTACAGGTGGTTTGATCGAGATCGGAACCTTAATTGGGAGCAAGAACAATTTAAATTTACCTACATGCAATCACGAGGCGTTAAGTTTATACTGTTAAGAATTGTACCTACTTAAATTCAAGCTTTCATACATAATGTTATAACTTATGTATTCCAAAAGGTGCCTAACTACTCCCATATTGACTGAAATTTTACCAGTAGTTTCACGTAGGTGGTTTATTAAGTAGGTAAGACTTCCGCAAAATTTCAACCAATTCAGGAGTATGTTTTGTACTTGAAATGTTCAACTCTGGTGATGACATTCTACTTAACATTCACTTACAACTTCCGATATAGGTATAAGTTTAGGAACTAAAATCGGAATCTAAGGTGCGTAGCCAAAAAAAGTTTCAATCGAAAGTTCTGACTTTTTGGGATCAGAATCAGACCTTCATTACATACAACCCTATTACCGATAGTACCATGGTAATCGATTAGTAAGTAAGTACTCGATAGTTCCTACGTTACGTACCTAATTAAAAAAAAATACCTGTAGGTAGCTAGTATTTATATCAAGGGACGTAATATATGAACTTATTAGGTATATTACATATGTAGGTGCTCGCTACTCATTTAAATGGCGTGAGCATAGCATTATAATCGCCAAGTATCAAAGTACAAAATCAATTACCTACCTATTACGTAACTGTCAGTAGGTTGTTACATAGTAAGTACTATTAAAACTGCTTCTTTTATTCTATATTTCAATGTAACGGAACGGTTTTTCTGTGTACATATTTTTTTAACTTATAACGTACGTAAGTACCTATATTATACTAGATTCTGTCAGTTGCTTTTGATTAGTGGGTAGTAATATAATTAATTAGTCTAACTTAGTGTTACTCATTATGACCTATTATTATTGTTGTAAAATTTCATCATAAATCATAATCTATTTAGTAGTTTTTGCGATAAAAAATAACAAACATCCATCGGACCATAACTACCATTTATAATATTCGTGAATAGGTACTGGTGGCATTAGGTACTGGTGAAATTTACTGCCTTGGTATCTACATCATAGAAATGAATCGCAACTAAAAAAAGAAC
Source organism: Polylopha cassiicola (assembly GCA_038024825.1). NCBI lineage: Eukaryota > Metazoa > Arthropoda > Insecta > Lepidoptera > Tortricidae > Polylopha > Polylopha cassiicola. The sequence goes on along the minus strand of CP149046.1, from coordinate 14,883,655 downwards.
ACTGAATTAGCCTTCCGATTTCTCTGGTTGTCGCATAATGTAAAAGTCAGTAAATCGATTCATAACACCGTCACGCGCTGCGCATGCCATTTGTTTGAGCCATGCCATAACAGCTGATCGTTTGGCACCTAACCAAAAAACCCTAAATAAATAATCATAATTAAGTACTTACCTATATCATTTGTTCATAAGTGATCTTTATAATAATTTGTGTGAAACATTTTTAGTGCGAGGAACAGAATGGTAATTGTTAAAACTTATCATGGATTGTTGGAAGGCACTATGTGCGACGACGTGAACGGAAGTTACATGGCGTTCAAGGGCATTCCCTACGCTAAACCGCCAGTTGGAAGTCTCAGATTCAAGGTGAGTGAACTTTGAGTGAGTCAAGATAACGCTCGCTCTAGTTCGAAAAGCTCATGCTTTACGAATTACGAGCTACTACTACTAGGTACCTACTGAAATATTATTCGGTAACCAGGTAGGTACAACACGTAGGTAAAACAAATGGACCCGAAGATGAGACCTGGTAAGGGTATTCACCCTCATTTTCTTTTTCCCTGAAGAAAGTTTTAAGACATTTTCTACAACAAAGGAAGTACCTACCTACCTAGGTAATAGGTATGTTTACCTACTTCACATAAAATTTTTACCTATTCACATTGGATAAAAAATAAGATACCTACTTAACTGTATTGTTACTCGTGTACCTAGTTATGTATAAGCAGGTACAAATATTTATAAATATAAAAGTACCTACAGGTAGTTGTTTGATTCTCTTGCCTAGGGTTGCCACGTCTAAAATTTGGCGACCCGGACAAGCCGCATAAAATCCCCGGATTTTAGAGTCCAGGACCCGAACACGTAAACATAAAACATGGTCGATAGTTTTGTGACCAAAAAAAAGAAAAAAGTTACCTACTCAAATTAGTTTCACACCCAGACGCCGGTGAAAGTCCGGCCCGGTCACTCCCCGGACGCCTTTAAAACTAGGACAAATCCGGGGAAACCCGGACGGATGGCAACCCTACTCTCGCCAGACTCATAAATCTACTGTTATGTAATCCTATATCACCTATGTACCTAATTATCTTATAATATAACTAAGTATATACAGCAATGTATTTATAATCGTATTAGGTACATAATAATATGTATTAATAAATATAAGATTTATCAAGTAACTGAGCTTAAATTGTATTATACTTTGAAAACATAATTTCTTCAGTTTATTGTAGCGTGCTCAAAGCGCTAGTAGACTCATCTGACGTGTAAAAATACTTTTTTTAACGTCGATTTACAATAAATGATTTGGATTTGTACCTATAATATACAACCATATTTGTACCTATAATATATAACCCTTGCTAATCGCTATTTACTATTTCAGGCACCAGAGCCACCAGACGCATGGGAAGGCATACGCGATGCATCGCAGCATGGACCAGTGTGCCCGCAGTACAACGAGCGTTTAGGCCGCATAGAGCCTGGCAGCGAGGATTGCCTCTACCTCAATGTTTATACAAAGACCCTTACTCCGCCGCATCCGCGTCCAGTAATGTTCTGGGTCCACGGCGGAGGCTTCTACACTGGTTCCGGAAATTCCGATTTTTACGGCCCGGAATTCTTCATGGAACATGATATAATTTTAGTTACTTTTAACTATAGGTTAGAAGTCCTCGGTTTTCTATCCCTTGAAAATGATGAAGTTCCAGGTAACGCGGGACTCAAAGATCAAGTCGCGGCTTTGCAGTGGGTTAAGCAGAACATCGCTGCCTTCGGAGGCGATTCCAATAACGTCACGATATTTGGATGTAGTGCAGGAGCCGCATCCACTTCACTGCATATGATATCAAAAATGAGCAGGGGCTTATTTAATAAAGCGATATGCCAGAGTGGGTCATGTTTTAATGAATGGGGGTATACCATATATGGTAAGAAACGGGCGTTTCAACTCGGTAAAATGTTGGGAAAAGAAACTGAAGATCCAGATGAACTGTTGGAATTTCTAAGAGGTGTACCAACCTCGTGCCTTATAAATATCCAATTACCATTTATAGATTCAGTTACTAGTGATCTAGCTGACAGCATTTTGTTCGGACCCGTCATAGAAAAGTCCAATCTAAGAGTACACAAATTTTTAGAAGAGCCCCCTCCAGATTTAATTAAACAAGGTCAGATTGCAAACGTCCCTGTTATTTTGGGATACACTTCTGGTGAAGGTATAGAAATAGGTAGGAAATTACCTTCTCTCATACCGTTCCTAGCAATGACCGGAGCAGTAGTGCCGAGAGAATTAAAGCTACAATGGAAATTAGAAACACTGAAACCTGCCGACGAGAAAATACGCAAGTATTATTTCGATGGAAAGGATATAACATTAGACACGCTTCAAGAAGTAGTTAATTTTGAAACTGATAGAATGTTTGCGTATAACGTTCAAAGGTTTGCCAGATATCACTGTTTGTATAATTCGGAACCTGTGTATTTATACAAATTTACGGCAGAAACGGAACGAAACATTACAAAGAAACAGTATAAAATGGATTCTGTAAAAGGGGTTTGTCACGCTGATGAGTTGCCATACCTTTTCCATGTCACTTGTCTGGATATACCGCTTACAAATGAATCCCGGATCATCATAAAACAATTAGTCGAATTATGGTCGAATTTCGCTTCCACTGGGTAACTATTTACACATTCTATAAACTCTTTGTGTATTTATAAAATCTAAAAATAAAATATTTACGCAATAAGGACCTAAGATTAATAGATGACAAGAGCTGTGTGAGAAAGGTATATATAAAGGCCTTACTCGCGCATTTCTCGTGACCAAATAGCCGTATCACTCAATAAGTTTCTCATTTCAGGAATCCAACTGCAACAAATAAATTTGAACAATGGAAACCATTTAAGGAGTCTGAAAAACATTGCTATCTAATAGGTTCGAGCTTATCATGTATAAAAGACCCAGATGAAAGAAACATGAAATTCTGGAATGAGATATACGGAGAAAACAACATCATACGATACGAAAATAGTTCCTAACAGAATAAATAATTACATAAGGCTTTAAAATCTGATGAACGTCTGATTTCAACATCGCAAAAACGCCATAAATTTAATTTTGTATTCACTGAATGTCTGTATAGTTAACTAAGTTAAAGCTCTGAGAAGTTTGTTATCTTGTCCTGGGGCATTTCGAGAAACTTAGTCATGTTCAGTAGTTTCTCACATAGAACAATTCCTATTGAACAACCTACCTAGATATCTAAGATTAGGGAGGGAATGTTGCAGTCTAATTTATGTGAACATTTTGACCATCATTTACCTAGTTCTAACATATTGTACCTTATAGTCAATTAGAACTATTAGAAGACACAACACCTACACTTCATCAGTGTAGGTGTGGTCGACGCAAACAAAAAAATGAGTCGGAATAAATGTTATATTTTTTTTTTGTATGACTGTTTAATATAAAATATCTTCTGTTGTTTACTAAAGGTGTAGAATATTATCAGAATAAAAAACAATATAGTCAGTTTACTTAACTATGGTTTTTTGCTACGATATATATGTTTATCTCTCAAAAGACTGCATATATAGTATATATGTGTGCAGATGGCGATAGTGGTTGAATCATTTTGAATGAGTCGCTAAAGTATTCAGAATTACTATCATATTTCTTTCAAAACTAAAATCGATCATAAAAATAGAAAACGCCATTTGTTCCAAAGGTCATATTATTGTACAGTGGTAGGTGTCTATTCATGGGTAAAAATCAATAAATTTTTGGAATGAATACTTAAATTTATAATTAAATGTCACAATTTCTTACACAAATATACTATCATCTTAGATAGGCACTGCAATACCGCTATTAGTAAACCTTAGCGTATTAGATAGCCTATTCTAGAAGACAAGTTATAAAAGTACATACATGTTGAGTCTAATAAAAATACCATCAACAATTTCTTAGGTATACTGTGCGGTATTGCAGTTTGCACTTTATTTTAAAAACCACAAAGACAATTTCACTTCACCACAGAGCATCTTGCCACAAACGGATGGTACGCTCGTATCTGGGTTTACTTCACCATACTACTTGAACTTTGTTAAGTTTTATAAGTAAACCGCCTACAAATACTTTAACCTAACTACTAACTCCCTGTTAAATCATTATCAAGACCATAGGAAATTCAATGCTGCAATGGAATAATTCCATTGCAGCACTCAATTGAATGCAAATCCTTTTTTAATGGATGCAATGAGATATTTGTTGCTGGCGTTAAATTAAATCTAATAAAGGTAAATCAATATAATAAGACAATCTAGAAAAACTATACTGGATATACAATTTAAGTAAATATAGCATTATACTGCCTATATATTTTGCTTCTTCTGTGCTAGTCAGAAAATGCAAGATGTTTATGTGTGTCCCAATATATATAATTAAATAATTCTACAAGGGTTAATAAAATTATATACACTACGAAAATTGTCAGCTCAGTCGTGCTACGATTATGGAATCTGTAAAGGCTCACGAAACGTCAGCCAATAAAAATAAAATACGCGAGTTAAATCCGTTAAAATTGGTTCATTCCAATGTATAATAACTTATTATTATATATGATATTATTACATTACAAATGTTAATTTCCATCATTGTATAAATTATTGTAATTGGAGGCGGTTCACATACAACTTGGTTCCTAGTACGATGATTAGCGAACTGCGGTTGACAGCGGCACTAGCAGATCAATAGCGACCGGAGCGCGAGTTGCGAGGAGGCTCGCGGCGACTAGGGCGCTCGCGGGAGCGCGAGCGACGAGGCCGGCGTTCTCGGGAACGGCTGCGCGAGCGTCGTCCACCTTTACGCCGGGAATACAGGTATCTGAAACACAAATTATCAATCAAATTCTAAAATATATTATGTAAATCTTATATAAAAGACAAATCCACAGAAAAAAGAAAACGCCAACCATCGAGCTCGCCTACCGCCGGTTCAAGTAATACAACGGAAAAAATAAACATCCCGAGCAAGATCAACAAGGTGAATGCTTTCGACTACATGAGGCAGAGGTCATCAGGCGGATCAAACGAAGCATAGCAATCAACACAAATCACTAAACCAACATACACATCTCCCAGTACGGGTGGTCACCGAGGGAGTATTAGACCGCAACCCTCCAGAAATAATACAAATAATAACAAAAATAATAAATCATATACATCAACAAACAACGTAAGATCGATACATGAACAGAGCGGGCAATCCGGATTACAACATGCATTAAGGAAAATAAAATCCAATACAAAAGATACACTACAAAAACCAAGTAGTCTATACCTATGCACCCTTAACACCAGAACCTTAAGAACACCGGAAAGCTTACAAGAGTTAGAGCTAGCCATTAAAGATATTAAGTGGGACATTTTGGGCATAAGCGAGATGAGAAGATTAGGGGAAGGAATAGAAGAAAGGAGTCACTACATTATGTACCACAAAGGCGAAATTGCAGGACAAAGAGGAGTTGGATTCTTGGTAAGGCTAAACCTTAAAAGCCAGATCATTGGATTCGAAGGGACATCAGACAGAATAGCCGCGATACATATAAATTTACCAAAGCATAAAAAAAAATGGACAGTCATCCAAGTATACTCGCCAACAGAAAAAGCAACAAAAACGGATATAGAAAATTTCTACAGCCAACTAGGCGAAATTACCGATAAATATTCGGCAAACAATATAGTAATCATGGGTGACTTCAATGCTCAAGTCGGTACTGGATTGGCGGGAGAAGAACATATAATAGGGAAACACGGAAGAGGCAAAAGAAGCAAAAATGGAGAGAAATTGGTAGAATTCCTACTTGAGAAAAACTTAACACTTTTAAACTCCATGTTTCGCAAAAAGCCCAAAAGTAAGTGGACTTGGGTATCTCCAGATGGAAAGACTAGAAATGAAATTGATTACATAATAACCAATAAAGTTAGATCATTTAGTGATACGGGAACAGTAAAAAATTTAAATTTCAATACTAACCATCGTATGGTACGAAGCTGTCTCAATGTAAAGGGTAATAAAGAACCGAGGCCAAAAGGAATCCAAATGAACTATTTACAAACTATTAGTGAAAAAAAGAACCCAAACAACACCACAGAAGATCTAATGGAAGTTATAAACTCAGATATGGACCTAAGCGAAAAATATACAAAAATAGAAAACAAACTCAAAGAACAGGCAAGATTTGAATTAAAAAAAAGCAAAACATCTCATCACAGTGAAAATACTTTAAAACTAGTTGAAGACAGAAGAAACCTAATAAAGAAAAAAGACAAGAAAGGAAACCAAAAAGAAATAAATAGCCTTAGCAAACAGATTCGTGAGAGTATGAGGAAGGATAGGGAAAACAGAAGAATGAAAACCCTAGAGTTTCACATTAGCAGAACGGGGGGCACGAAAAAGGCGCTAAAAGAACTTCGAGAACAGGGGAAAGAATGGATACCAAAGTTAAGAGGCAAAAATCGGTCAACCACATCTCGCAACGAAATTCAAAATATAGCAACAAACTACTACCGCTTACTTTATCAAGAACACAGTTCAAATCAGACTAAAATAGAACTACCTAATAGAGAACCCTATGATACACTAAAACACAAAGCAGAAGACACAGAAACTATACCAGAAATCTTATCATCGGAAGTAGAAAAATCTATAAAAAGTCAAAAGATGGAAAAAGCACCTGGTCCAGACAAGATCACGAATGAACTCATGAGAGGGACATTAACCCATTCGCGGCCAACCGTCCGCGAGCGAACGTTTCACGCCAGGCCCCCATACAAAGCAATATTCGGTAAAAACGATGACGCGACTCGTGCGTCATGGGCCCGGCTCGACCCGTAAACGGACCGCCGCTTACGGCACATGGGAAATGGATGGGTTCATTTAACATTTTTTGGTAACCATGTCTTTTCGCAAGTATTTTTTTAATAATATATATTATTACTTATTTTAATTTTATTATTAGGAGTGAATGAAAAAAAAATTGTAGAGTGGGAGAAAGCACTAAAACATCATGTGCAACCCCAGGTGCAAAATACAACCAAATAAGCAATAAAACATTATCGTCGCTTCTGAAGCGCTCTTTGTTAGAAGCCGCTTAAAGATAAAGCCGACCAAATTCACTAATTAGTGACCAGTTTAAGCGGCTTCTAACAAAGATACCAGTAGGTCAGGTAAAAAAAACTTCAGACAATCTAAATATACAATAAGCTTTCCATTGTTCCCTAGAACAAAGGAAACCGCAAAGTTGTGAACCGATTATTTCTATTTCACTCCATAAAATCATAACTAATATAACGTTATAAACGTTTCATGGTTCCTTTGATTGTTGTATAGACCCATCCAGATGTCACTTGTTTGCCAAATGATGAAAGTACAAAAGGTATTTATAGTAAAAATAAACCTTAAGTTAAAGGTATAAGGCTTATTTTGTCTTGTTTCGAAAATACCCCAATGTTTTTACGGTATGTGCCGGGCCACTATGACGACAACCCTGCGTCAAGCCAATAACTTATAAAATATATATATACAGTGAAACTTGTTTAAGAGGGACCTGGATAAGTGAAAAACCTCCATATCTGGAACACATGCTGAGATCCCGGCACCTTGGCTATGAATTACCTCTGTTAGTAAGACAAAAGCAACCTCTTTATCTGGGATTAGTTATTTCTATTTTCTTGTCATAATTACCTCTATAATTGAGAAGACGCGTGTATTTATCTCTGTAACTGGGATAAAGTCAGTAGGTACACATAGGCTACCTCGGACCTCGGATGTCTCCTCTCTCTTTTACTCGAACTTCTCTGAATCGGCCCTTTTATAACTTAGTTTTAATGCGGTTTCTCTAGTAATCGGGTATTTATTTAAAAAAGACCGAAACGAAGACAAAGTCTTTATTATTACGAAAAAAACTAAAATGTTAATTTTAGTGCTCGAATCAGTAAAATAATTTGCCTCCAACTTTTAATAATTTTGCAAACGTCAACAACGAATTACTTATTAGCTTCAGGAGAACTGTCTTTAAACCACATTTTTGATATTTATAATGGAAAATAATGAATTGTTAACAAAATAAATACGTTGCTTTATTGAATACACCTCTATAACAGAGATTACCTCTTTTCTTACCTCTGTTAATGAAACCCTCTGTAAATGAGACAGGTATTTTTTTATACCTAGATATCTGAGACACTGCGTAAGTGGAATACCTCTTTAAGTAAGACTAATTGACAGGTCCCTTGGAAGTCCCAGTTAACCAGGTTTCACTGTATTTGCTATTTTTAGTAAATAGAATTACTGTGAGAAAAGGCATAGTTATACATTCAACATTTTAGAAAAAAATATATGTATTTTCATATATTAAAACGTATTTCACTTTTCTATGGACTGTTTAGCAGGACCAAAGTATGTAATTACCTTTTTAAACTAAAATATCAAATAAAAGTAGTTCTCATGATGTGAATAATTAATGTTAATCGTTGGTATTATGTTTCATTTATCTTTAAAAAGAGATTTACTCATGACGCGTATACTAGTCATGGGCATGGCGGCAGCGTTCGACCATGACGCATACGTGTGGTCACGGGCATGGAATGGGTTAAGTGATATAAGCCCTATACTAACAAAGGTCTTTAATGAGACTCTATATACAGGCATCATACCAAAACAATGGGCAGAATCCCACATAATACTCATACATAAGAAAGGTCAAAAAGATGATATAGGAAACTATAGACCCATTTCTCTCATCTCAAATATATATAAAGTTTTTTCTAAAATAATTCTAGATAGAATATCACTTGCATTAGATGAAAACCAACCAGTGGAACAGGCAGGGTTCAGAAAAGACTTTAGTACAATTGATCACATACATACAGTCAAACAACTCATACAAAAATACAACAAATACAACAAAACCATATACCTAGCCTTTATAGATTATTCGAAGGCTTTCGATTGCCTTAATCATGAATCCGTATGGCAAAGTCTAAAAGAACAGGGGATTCAAAATGCTTATATCAAAATCATTAAAAATATTTACCGTGGAAGCAAAGCTAGAATCAGACTAGAATCTACAGGGGATGCTTTTCCAATAGATAGGGGTGTCAGGCAAGGTGACCCGCTTTCACCAAAACTGTTTACAGCAGTGCTTGAACAAATGTTCAGAAAATTGAATTGGCAACATCTAGGGTTAAATATAAACGGAGAAAGACTGAACCACCTGAGATTCGCAGACGACCTAGTCATATTCGAAGAAGATCCACTGATCCTGGAATCCATGATACAAACCCTAGTAGACCGAAGCCAAGAAGTAGGACTAGAAATCAATACGAGTAATACAAATATGATGACCAATTCAAAACCCACAGACATAACCATAAACGGTCATAAAATTGAATACGTAGAGGAATATATATATCTAGGCCAGATAATAACGCCAATTGACCAAATGTCCAAAGAAGTGGACAAACGAATTGCGACTGGATGGAAAAAATATTGGGCACTGAAAGAAATCATGAAAAGCAATAAACTGAGTATGAATATAAAGAAGAAGGCATTTGAAACCTGTATTCTACCCTGCATAACATACGGCTGTGAAACGTGGGCATTGACGAAACGTCACAGGGACAAACTAGCAAGATGCCAGCGAAGCATGGAAAGAAGCATGCTGGGCTTGAAATTAATAGACAAAGTCACAAATAAAAACATTAGGTGCAAAACTAAACTAACAGACATAGTGTCACGTATGGACCAACTTAAATGGAAGTGGACTGGACATATGCTCCGCTGCAAAAAGGAAAAATGGAGTAAACTGGTGACAGAATGGTACCCAAGAGGAAATACGAGGAGTCGAGGTCGTAAAGCTATGAGATGGGAAGACGACCTAAAAATGACCTTGGGACCACTTTGGATGCGAGTAGCGAGGGACAGAGATCAATGGAGAGAACTGGAGGAGGCCTTTGCCGAAAGGCACACCGAAAAGAGAGACATTTTATAGCAAAAGTGCAGTTTCAGTTTAAGTTTTAGAAAATAGATTTTATTATTAGTAAGCAAGCTACTTTTTATAAAAATATCTTGTAAAATAGGATAATACTTTTCGGAAATAAAGGCTTTATTATTATTATTATTATTATATATATTAAGCAAGAAAATTAAAGGACTGCATCGTAATTAATTAATTGCAAATTATGAACATAACTCACAAAAATAAAAAACAGGACAACTGTAACTAAAGTGTTTTTTTTATGGATATACTATGGCTATATTGTTTTCATACTCACCTCCTGAGTTCTCTTGAAATTGGCTTAAGGTGCATAAAGTTGCAAAATCCACTACGTGTACATTCACCCATTTCATACTGGCGACAACATGCTTCACGGAAGTCTGTGACAGGTGATAGTTCTGCATAAACAGGTCTGCCTCCAAACCACCTGTTATTCAGATCATTTACTGCTTTCTCTGCATCCTCTTCTCTACGGAACTGGAATTTGCAAGAAAATGAAATTCAACAACAAGCATTATTACCTTCACTTTAACCTCTTGCTTTAAAACAATTATGTAAATACTTTGTTTATACTACTGGCCGCATCCATGGCGCAATAATGTATTATACTGTTAATGACTAATTAGCCTACTTGTAAAAATTCAGGTACTTACTTTAATGTAAACATTTCCAACTAAGTGATCGCCCAAGTTGTCACATACATTCATTTCCTCAATCTCTCCATACTTGTCCTCACACTCGACAAACACATCTTCAAAGAAGTTATCATAATGCTCCTGCATCTCCTCATCAGATACATTGGCCACAACCACTGTAAGAAAAAAATACTAGTAATAAGAATGCTACAATGGCATTACAATATATGTAATATAAATTATAAATTTTGAATTACACAGACCATGACATGGTTTTTTAAAACCATGACAAAGTGTTCATATAGCTATTATAAATAGCACACACACACACAAAACACTTGTCTTTGATAGAAATCATACCTACCTAGTTACACTTTAATTTTTAAACTATCTATACTAATATACTAATATACTAATATTATTATAAAGCTGAAGAGTTTGTTTGTTTGTTTGAACACGCTAATCTCAGGTACTACTGGTTCGAATTAAAAATTTTTTTTTTGTTGGATAGACCATTTATCAAGGAAGGCTTTAGGCTATATAACATCACGCTGCGACCAATAGGAGCGAAGAAACAGTGGAAAATGTGTAAAAAACGGGGAAAATATGAAGCCTTATGAAGAATTACTATTCCACGGGGACGAAGTCACGTGCACAGCTAGTGTAAGATAAAACGAAGATAAAATTTAGTGAAATTTTGCTAGTATTTAAAATAAATTATTATGTGTACAACACCACATTCACGTAATCAATGTGTGTGATATTAAGATCATTTAGTAAGTAGAAGTAAAGAAAATATCAAAAAGCAACTTACAGTGGCTTCCATCAGCAGACTTGGCAGAATTTTGAGGGTTTACATATAGATTCTGTAATAGAACAGTCTGCGAGAAAGTAGGTTTATTGTGTATCCTAGAACATCTGTCTCCATGACGGCAAGCTCCTATTTTAAAGTAAAAGGAGCAATTGACTCTGAAATATAAAAACAACCAAATATAATATGGAAACTGAAAAAGATGCATGATGAGTCATAAGATAAGTCTTAATTGATTTATAAATGTTTAAATAATAACAAAAATGTCTTAAGCGAGATCTCGAGGCCTAAATGTAAGCTCAAACATCAAATTGTTTGATAAGCATAACCTATCACGGCTTACTAATGCTTATTTTTTAATTTTAGTAAATTGTAACTTAATTCATGCTTCCCATTTAAAACGGAAAATGCTTAACATACTTGTCCTTTTCTGTACCAAATATAGCTGCTAAATACTCGGCCATTCTCAAACGCCGTTGATGACGGCTGTGGTCTTTGGCTTCTCAAGAACGATGCACATAAAATCTTGGTTCTTATAAAAGAACGATGTCCTATAGCGTGAGAACAATCTTACAACAATAACCTATTGAAGAATCAAAGGTTTCACTTTAATGAAAATAAATAATGAATAATTTTAATTAGCAAAAGAAAACTTTAGCGGCAACCGCACCGATATCCGCCATCATGACACAGATAAGTTAGGATTCGGATTTCGGTAGGAACTAGGAAAGCAAAAAAAAAATCAAAGAAAGGAAGGCTTGTTACTTTTGAAAGCACAGACTATCATTGAATTAGAATTTTCACTGTATTTTATTCAAATCTAATATAATACAACTGACAACATTTTCATATTTTAACTATCTGGTTAGGTACATAGACTATTAAAACATAATTTAACATTAATATTATTGCTAAAGTTAGTAGTTGTTAGTATCTTTAGCATAAAACTATTGTCAGCTCAGTTGTGCTACGATGGAACCTGTAAAGGCTCCGAAACGTCAGCTAATAAAAATAAAATACGCGAGTTAAATCGGTTAAAGTTGTTTCATTCCAATAATTTAATTATTCTTTTTTTGCTTTTGTACTGCTTATTAAGTGGCAACATTGAATGTAACTGATTGAATGAATTAAATACTTATTATTTTATTACTAATTTTATAAACAATATTAATTTAATAAATATTTTATTCATTAGCTAGAAATATATGACTGAGGATTTTTTAATCAGGAGATATTTGTTTTATTCTTGTAACCCCACAACCCAATATTGTACTATTTTTTATTTCTTCCTGTCATGCCGTGCGGTGCGTGGTGTCGTGTCGTGTCATGAGTAGCAGTGCCGTGGGCGCCACTAGGGAATGCTGTAATTGAGTATATCTCTCGAATATCTTTAATATCACGACTTTATTTTAATTATTTATGTGTTGTACCACATTTTCCCGATCGCACTTCGTCTAAATATCGGTAGTTATATTGATAAACCACATGTATGATTTGTGGGAAAAGTTCAACAACTGTGAAAGAATAGATTCTGATAAAGTTTCTTATAAACAGCCGTTAGAATCTGAGCCAATCTATGGGAGATAACAATTACTGGTTCACCGGTCACGTAATATCTAAAAATGGATTTTAATTCTACGCTTGACGGATTTTGTGGTTCGAAATTTTGGGTAAGTTGACAGAATAGTCTTATTTATAAATTATTTTTATACTTAATTAGTAAAATTGATGTAATAATATGTTGCAAAATGAAATGCTATATATTTATTGTAAACTGTGTCTTTATAGTTTTTTTTTTTTTTACTTCTACGTTACGCGACCTACTTGCAGTTGTACCTACCTAACCGAAAGATTCGCCGTCCGTATCTAGGTAACGAAAAATTTTAATTCGAGGGTACTTTTGTTCAGGCAAAAATAATTTTCGGGCGGTGGTGTAGGTATATAAATTTTGTATTAAACAGATGCACAATTGTAAAAGCAATAAAAAAACAGTCCAGAACTTTTGTAAATTATAAGTTATTATTTATTTTCATTTTATGTCTAGTGTCATTAATTATGTCGCAATTTGTATAAATATCATTAAAAAAAATACCACCTCAAACATATGCAACTCAATAAGTAATATTTCTTTTTACATAAGATTTTGTAAATTTATCTATGTACAGTATATATCTAAGGCTAAGGTTTCTGTTAAGGTGCTTCTAATGAAACAATAATTGCTGAATTATATTTTTTTACCTGATTTGCTAGGAGGAAACCCATTGTCTGATTTGTTATTAAGTATTTATATTAAATACCATTCTGACTAGGAAACTCTTTTACATACAGAATTGTAGTTATAATTACGGGTGTGGTTATCAAAGACACACAGAATTAGTAATTCATAAATATTTCATTAAAATAGATTCATATTATTATTGTTAAGTAATCTTATTCTAAACATGCTTGACCATCCAGCCTTGACCTTAGGCATTCTCTATGATGGCATCATATACTTGAATAGACAAAAACCAGTTTTGTTATAATTTTACAAAAGTAACATAGCAACTTCATTTTATATAATGATTTAAGTTTTGACAAAATTCTTGAGGAACTTATATTATTATTATGAACTTTTAATTTTTCAAGGTAGTTATACCTACCTACCGCAAAATTAACTTACCTGCCTATCCACATTTTTTTTATCCACCAGAAAGAGTCATTTCAGGATTTTTTTGGGCTATTATTCTGTCTAAATACCGGCCCCTTTGCATTTGCCTTTTTTTTCAGAAATTCTACTACATATTATGTATAGTCAAATAACAAATGTTATTATAGCAGCACTATACCTACTTTTAATGTTTACTCAGTGCAGTTGTTTTGTTTGCAAATATATTATAGTTTATGAGATAAGCAGAAAATATTTTAGAGTAAAATTTAGTTTGCCATGTAGTTTCACTTTAACAAAGTAATTATAACTGATAATATTTATCCTATTCTTTTTTAACTGCATAGTTAGCATTTGTCAACCTAAAATTAAATTACTTTTTGAGACTCTTATTAATATAATTGTACATAGTAGGTACATATACTTATTTTTTTTAAACACCACTTTGTTAAAAAAATTACATTTAAATTCAACATCACCTAATTGCTATCTACATTGGTCAGTTTGATACTGATTATTATTAAATATTAAAGCACTTATTTGTAGGTACCTATATATACCTAGTGCATGATTAAAAAGAAACCTTTATTCCAGGATACCAATAAAACATGGTATACGGATAATCCAGAACTGACACAATGTTTTGAGAAGACTGTCCTTGTATGGACACCCTGCATATTTTTATGGGTTGCAGCATTTCTAGAAACATACTACATCCTAAACAGCAAGGAAAAGAACATACCATGGAACATTTTAAACATCAGCAAACTAATTATAACAAGTCTCCTAATAGTATTAACATTAGTAGATTTGGGAGAAACCATCCATCGGTTTTCGAGAGATGATAAAGATGTATTCAATGTTGATTATTACACTCCAATTATTAAAATACTGACATTTGTAAGTACCTAGTTGAAATTATTTATTTATCAGGCAATGTATGTAATGTGAACAAGAAACAATAGGTTGTAGGTAAGTAGGTACCGTTGTACAAAATGAATACTATCCTCGCATTATTGTGCAATACTGAAGTACCTACCTGTCTTATCTTTTCTCATTTTCGGTTCCTACCACAACTCTAGAAAAAAATATATAATTGCAGTTACAGTCGCCTATAATTTCTATTAAGTACCTTCGTCTTTCCGAACATCAGGAGACAGTAGGTAGGTACTTATGTCGCCGATGAGTCGTATATGTCAATAATATAACAGTAAGTGGATCGAGTTCCGCCGCGGCCCACCCATACACCATATGTGCGTTGTTTTCAAAAGTGACCGAGAAAGAACAATTTAGCTTGTTGCCACGACGCTATGTTGTTAGTGGCCAATGATTATGGCTATTCCTCATCGCGGTATCAATAGGACACTGACTCGCTTCGTTAAATTTAATGTAAATAAGTACATAAAGAAATACTTATATATATCATTGATTGATAGAGATAAGGTATATACCTATTATCTGGTTATAACTATCTATGTAGGTGCATCCTTGTTCTACCGCTATAATTAAAAAAACTACTAAAGTTTACTTACTAATAACTAGGTACCTACCTACCACAAACAACAAAAACTTGGCATTTATTAGGTACCTACTTAATTTTAAGAAGGCCTTCATTAAAGTGCTGTGATCATAATTTGATGTCTGCTTACAGTAAAAACTTTAATGATATCATGATTATATCCATGACCACGAATTACCTTTAGCCTATTGGTACCCAAATGAAGCGGATCTAACTATAATAAACAACATTCATACCTATTAATTTAAATACGCTCGTAAAGGTTTCCTTAAAAGAAATGTTTAATTTACAATCTATATTTCAATTTTCAACCAATGTTACCCATGTGAACATACATACTTACCTATTAAAGACTTGTAAATTGTAAAAAATAAATTACGAGCACAGTGTAGACCGTAAGCTCATTTGATTTATATAACTTTCTTTTATGTAAGTACTTTTACTATAGATGTCACGTACAAGTTATTTGTTCCAGACATTATCAGCAACTTTATTATATTACAACAGAAAGTATGGTATGAGGGCATCAGGAGTTTTGTTCTTCTTCTGGTTGTTACTTATTCTGGCGGGGTTGCCAGAATTGCGATCAGAAATAACGCTCCATTTCCAACTTGCTGATGATGAGAATGTTCAGTACAACTTCGTCAGTTATATGATTTACTATCCCTTAATTGTACTAATGTTTTTCCTGAACTGTTTCGCTGATTTACCACCTAAAGACACGCCTTATAAGTATGAAAAGGTAATTTAAAGTTCTTTTTTTTTATTACATAGTGTTTTTTTTTTCACGTGTGTTAGATTTAATTTTTCTTTGGTTTATTTATTTTATAATATGTATATTTTTTGTTAGAACCAATGTCCAGAGAGCGCTTCAGGATTCCCTAGTCGCCTCACGTTCAGCTGGTTCGACCCACTGGCACTGACAGGGTTTCGCAGGAGCTTAACGGAGAGCGATCTCTGGTCGTTAAACCCACCGGACTCTTCTAAAGAGGTTGTTCCAAAGTTTGATAAATACTGGGAGAGATCATTGAGAAAACGGGAAACGTACGTATTGGTGTGTGTGTGTGTGTGCATTCCTATTCATGATTCAATTGTACTAAATAATTACCAAATTGAATTTCGTATATAGTTCCAGTGAAACAAAGGCAACATATAGTAAAACATCAGCCAGTGTTAATTTCAAGCCCGAGAACGAGAGGAAGCCCGCCTCCATTTTACCGGCTCTTTGCTTAGCTTTTGGAGCTCAATTTATTTTCGGATCGATACTTAAATTGGCTAACGACGTGTTAATGTTTGTTTCGCCTCAGTTACTTAAGTAAGTTATTAGTTTGAGTACTGTTTATCTATGTTGATTATTACTTAGATAATAGATCTATGTACTTAGGTATATATTTAACTCTTGTAAATGTTGTGTTCAATGTGTTTTATTTTTTCAGAATGTTGATAGCTTTTGTTGAATCTAAAGATGAACCTGTTTGGAAGGGTTACCTATATGCCGTTGCCCTCTTGTTGTGTGCATCTATTCAAACTATGTTACTAGCGCACTACTTCACTAGAATGTACCTTGTCGGGATGAGAATTAGGACGGCTCTCACTAGTGCCATCTATAGGAAATCACTGAGGATGTCCAACTCAGCTCGTAAAGAGTCCACTGTCGGGGAAATTGTCAACTTGATGTCCGTGGATGCGCAAAGGTAAGATATTTTTCTGTCCGCCGGCCGGAAAGCGCCCACTTTCTGGACGCTGTGCTAAATGAAATTGCCGCTTTCTGGCTTCGTCGAACAGAAAAATAGTATACTGACCTCGGCCAGTTAAATATAAAAGCCTCAGATCACATTTTTGTCAACCTCGGCTTCGCCTCGGACGACAATTACATGTGATCTGAAACATTTTTTATTTTACTGGCCTAGGTGTGTATTGTACTATTATCTGTGTTATCTTCGGAGATGTCTATCTACTCGTATTGACGTTCGATATAGTCATGATTGCTATCACTACAATATGTGACCCTGAAAAAGCTGTCAATCCAATGAAATTCACCACTTAAGCCACTTGTATGTGCTGATAAACCGAGTGAAAACTAATATTAGCAGGAAAAATCACGCATAGATTACCTATAGTCACAAACAAATAGACAGCAAAACCTTAAATAGAGTAGGTAAATACAATTTTATATAACCGGCCGACCGCATACCGTAATTATTGACGCATTGTGTCCTATACAAATTCCTACATATTTGTGTCTCGTGGTCGAGTTTTAGATACATTAAATGTTGTGTTCAATGTGTTCTATTTTTTTAGAATGTTGATAGCTTTTGTTGAATCTAAAGATGAACCTGTTTGAAAGGGTTTACCTTTGGATACCCATCTACTTCTAACGTGTAACATAATTATATTACCGTTCAGACCAGTCATAGATTCATATTATTCAATACATGCAAGTTGGGAGTCCACTAGCCATATATATACATAATATATAATTATGCACTGATAATTTCACTGAATCACTACTACTAAACACCAGCGCACGTCCAACCTATCGAGTATCATACAAATGACTAGACTGGCAGCTCATTTCTCTGTACCATACCAGATCATCTCTGTATATCTTAAAAAAACTAATTGTCAAAACTGTTTGATTATCTATACTAATATTATAAATAGGAAAGATTTGTACCTATTTTTGTATATTTGTAATGAATAGGCTCAAAAACTACTGGACCGATTTTAATAATTCTTTTACTGTTGGGAAGCTACGTTCACCCTGAGTAACATAGGCTATAGAATATTTTGAAAAAAATTAGGGATTCCTGCGAAGCCGAGGCGAACCCCTAATTTCTAATAAAATAAGTAGGTGCGAAAAGAATTATATGCTATCATATAATTTGATTATTTTCCTGGTGTCTATGCACAAGCAATTAGTCCGCGTTTTCAATAGCTGACTGTTTATAAATCATTATCGTACGTAAAAAAATACATGTAAAGGTCTTAGATATATAGACGACGTACAACGTACTATGTTCAAAAAGCACTACAGTTAGGTAAATATGTACCTAATGACACGAATCGTAGTAGTTTTAGTATAAAGCCGACAGCCTTGCAGCATGGGAATTATCTAACCGCAACCACCAATCCGTATGATTATAAATGCCTATCTACTGCTGTTGACAGACAATACATTTACGGTGTTATTCGGTTGAGTACCTACCATAGTGAGTCATTTGTAACTAAGGTAGGTACATATCTGCTGATTCATCGCCCCATAACATGAAAATAATAACCGTACTTTTAATTCAAGAAGTAAAGTACCTACCTAACATAAAGGGAATATTTAGTCCTAAATGAATTGTTATTCGTCCTTTGTGTTGTCATATTTAATTGTCATCCGGTGTTTAAAAAAACTATTTACAAAGTAATGACGACATAAGACGATAAGTCACACTAGCTGCCGGTGTTTCAAATACTTGATATTTAATTAATCAACTTTTATGTAAATTAAGACTAAGTACTTTTGGTCAATAGGTCATATAGGTAATATAAGGAATAAAATAATAATAATAAAGGATTAAAATACCTACCTATGAGTATACTATTACCGGCCCTCGACAGCAATATACAATTAGTAATTAAATCGGCTTTATTTAGATTTCATAATAGAACTCAGGTAGTGGATCAGTTTTTCTAAATATATACTTTTACTTAATTGATAAGTAGGTACCTACATTATTTTTATAAAACTACCTAGCTTGTGACCCTGAAGTTAACAATGTAATACAAAGTTTGAGCAAAGATAAGATAATAATAGCCACCGGGTAATACCACACGCGGATACTCTATGAAACATAAAAAGAATCTGAATAATTATTATAATATACATAAGGTCAAGCATAACGATAAGATCTAGATTTCTCATAATAATATCCACAACTAGGGGATGTTCCATTAAGTCCCTCCCCTCGGCCACCCTCCTATCAAATATCAGTATTTATATGGGTTTACTTGACTGTTCAACTGACAGCTCACAGCAAGTCGTTCTTTGGCATGCTTTCTTATACATACTTGATTATACTCATCCGAAATCCTCCCTCCCCGTGATTAATGTATGAGCTCTTGCCAGGTTCTAGTTATATGTAATCACTTTTATGTACATTTTAAGCATCTAAACGTAAATAATAAAAAGATATCTAACTCTTTAATTGGAATGAAACAACTGTTAACGGATTTAACTCGCGTATTTTTATTTTATTTTATTTGCTGACGTTTCGAATTCTTTACAGTTTCCATAATCGTAGCATGACTGAGCTGACAATAGTCTAACGCTAAAATCCGTTAATAGTTGTTTCATTCCAATGTGTAATAACGGCGAAGGCATCAGAAATTATTATAACTCTTTAATGATAAACTTTTCACTCGAAAAGAGTAAAGCTATAATTTTAATACTCTCTGTGGTTATGTTTTACTTTTGCTGAGGCGATATTGGATTATGGAGATTATTTTATTTGACTTTTCGTTAATAGTACTGCAGGTGATTACTAATTACTTATTCTGTTTTATTTTAGGTTTTTGGAATTGACAGCATACTTAAATATGATTTGGTCTGCGCCTCTGCAGATAGCGCTAGCTCTATACTTTTTATGGGGTATTCTTGGACCTTCAGTGTTAGCGGGACTGGCTGTCATGATCGTTCTTATACCTGTTAATGGACTGATCGCCAACAGAGTTAAGACTCTGCAAATCAGACAGATGAAGTACAAAGATGAAAGGGTTAAACTAATGAATGAAGTTCTTAACGGCATCAAAGTAAGTACCTTTTATTGCTGCAGAAATATAATTCGCAATATATAGACTAATCTTTCCAAATCAAAATATTATCTCAATTAAATATCAAAGAGACAAAAAAATAAAAAAACAATTTAGTCTAAATTTATTTCATATAACACAGTCGCATATTTTATATGCACGTAATCATTGATGAATTTGGATTGCACAGTAACAGAACTTTTTCTATATGACGCGGCATACCACATTCAATAATTTATATTAAAATGTTTTAAGGTTCTATTGTTTGTAAATAGTGATAGTACTAAAACAAGAGAAGATTGTCTTTTGTCTGTTCACCCGACGTACTTATATTTCGTTATCAGGCGTACTATGTATTTAACTAACTTGTAGACTTTAGTTAGTAACAAATGCACTTAAGATTACATATTGGAATGAAACAACTATTAACGGATTTAACTGGCGTATTTTTATTTTATTTTATTTGCTAACGTTTCAAATTCTTTACATAATCGTAGCACGACTGAGCTGACAATAGTCTAACGCTAAAATCCGTTAATAGTTGTTTCATTGAAATGTGTAATAACCGCTAAGGCATCAGAAATTATTATCTTAAGATTACTATTATTCTTTTTTTTTTTCAAGGATAACATCTCTATATAAGGACATAAAGTGTTTAATAATGTTACTAGCATTTTAATCAGAAGGCGCACACAATATTTTTTTACAGTATCTAGTGTTACTTACAATATAATTATTTACTTCCAGGTATTAAAAATGTACGCGTGGGAGCCTAGTTTCCAAGAACAAATTCTTAAAATTAGAAATAAGGAAATGCATGTTTTAAAACAAACCGCCTACCTCAATTCTGCTACTTCATTTATCTGGTCCTGCGCTCCATTCCTGGTAAGTCATCAAAAGATAAAATCTTTTGTCATGTTGCATCACTTTAGTTTGACATGGTGCAATGTAAAATTGCAAACAATACCATAGAGATGTAGGTATAATATTATAATAATATATGTATTTAGTTACTGACTCGTATGAAAAATGTGCCTAGTAATCTGATTATCTGGCTCACTAAAATAGGTAATATAAAAATTAGTAAACTGTAATCTCTGTCAATGTATACAAGCAGATAACTGATTGCAAAACAAATCAATATATCAATGGCCATTTAGGTAATCGGATTAAATTGTAATCTGTTATTACAACGATTTACAGTAATAAATATTGACATTATTTATTGATAAGATTATGTCCCATATCAAAGTATGTAAATAATTTCACGTGAGACTTGATATCAAATGCAATAAATGGGCAACGCAAATAATTTAAATCACATTCTCTGTTATCATATTATGACGTCTTTCTTGTCATGACCGAGTTGAGTTTTAAACCTACTATAGACTATGGGCCCATGTTAAAAAAATGATGGGTCTTTTGAACCACCAGATGACCTATGTAGAACGATATAAGAGCATAAAATAATAAGATTTAGCATTGTGCCGTCACTTGTAAGCTGTCCAACTGAGTGTAGGTGAGAATTCAAAAGTACAGGTTTAGTGAGTACATTTTGGTCATATATTTTTGAACGGCATTGTTACCATCGATAGTTCCATGAAAAATAATACTAAAACGCGTAGTGCCGTAAAAAAATGGTGATCCAAAAAGTCGGAATTTTTTTTTGATTTTCCGACAATTTCCAGGGTGAATTTGGTCATTTGATACAGTACGGCATCAGTTTCATACTATTTCAATACTGCTTCTAATCCATCATTCCGCAACGCCGTAAAAAAATCAAGCGACAAGGGGAAAAAACCGAAGGTTGCAGCCCCCTCTCTTTCCGTGGTCCAGGGGGTGATTTGATAAAGTACGGCTTCGGTTCCAAAACATTATCTAGCACTTAAAAGTACTATTAAAAATAATGCCGTCAAGAAATGATTGTTCATTTGAATGTATATCAATAATTATCTTAATTTCATCGTATTCTTGATTTATAAAGCTGTAAAATCATTTGATCCTGTACGGGAACTATTTTTCTAACATAATATTGTAAAATACAATTGTTATATAGTATTGCCGTTCAAAAGAAACTGTTCTGAAAAAAAATATGGAGAAATACAAAAACTGAAATTTTGCAAATTATTGCAGTAATTTAAATATCATATATTAATGAAATATAGCAGTTTTCTACATTGTATCCCATGTTTTAAATAGTATTAACATAAATAAATTAGGAAAAATGATGCCGTAAGTACATTTTAATGCAGACCATATCTTTTAGGTTCATGAAAATGACGCTACCATTTTAAGGGTACTTTATGGCCATCTGATACAGTACGGCATTAACATATTTTTGAAGAGAACAATTGATAATATGATAAAATCACTATGACGTCTAACTGAAGTGAAACGGTTCCTCATCCGGTGCCGTTATGTCACAGACTTTTTGAACCAACGAAAATGTACGGCATATGAAAAAATATTATCTATGCATAAAACACTTTCGAAATAAATTAATTTGACGTTGTGTCAAATCACCCCCTGGACCACGGAAAGAGAGGGGGTTGCAACCTTCGGTTTTTTCCCCTTGTCGCTTGATTTTTTTACGGCGTTGCGGAATGATGGATTAGAAGCAGTATTGAAATAGTATGAAACTGATGCCGTACTGTATCAAATGACCAAATTCACCCTGGAAATTGTCGGAAAATCAAAAAAAAATTCCGACTTTTTGGATCACCATTTTTTTACGGCACTACGCGTTTTAGTATTATTTTTCATGGAACTATCGATGGTAACAATGCCGTTCAAAAATATATGACCAAAATGTACTCACTAAACCTGTACTTTTGAATTCTCACCTACACTCAGTTGGACAGCTTACAAGTGACGGCACAATGCTAAATCTTATTATTTTATGCTCTTATATCGTTCTACATAGGTCATCTGGTGGTTCAAATGACCCATCATTTTTTTAACATGGGCCCATAGTCTACTAGATTTATACCACCTACGCTGTCGTAATAATTATACTTTTTATTGCTACTTGTTAATGCATAGATAATTAAATGAGTACTCAAATCGTAATAATGATGAACCAAGCTGGAATTTTCAATTAACAAAAAAGGACTTCAATAACATGTATATAAAATATGATTATAAATCATTGCACTTAATACTCTTTGTGTTTATATAAACGTCGCAAGTGGAGTCTTTAGTTCTATACATATTCTTGTAGAAATATAGGATCTCACATTATCCACTACACTGATGCAATGCGCTTTTTTAGTTCCCAATCAACTCGCGGGTGAGACGCATACTAGCATCGCTGTTTTCCTCATGACTATTATATAATAATAATTATATGATAACGACATAGAATAGTAGTTATTAGGATTTAACTCCTTTATATAATTATGTTTATGTGAAGAAGAAATAAAATATCTCTGCTAGGTTTTACTGAACCGCTTTCAGTAAGTGTCAGTAGGAATACACCAGATGGGAGGGGTAACCTAAATATAATAACAACGTTTTTGTTAATAATCTTACAAGTTACCTTAACCATGTTAAACCTACTTATGTAAGACATATTAGTTTTAACTTAGTTCTTAACTATAATTATTAGTAAAGTGAAATGTTTCTGTTCAAGGTGACCTTCCTTACTTTCTTTACGTATGTGATTAGCGATCCGGACGAGCATGTCCTGAATGCTGAAAAGATATTTGTTTCGATGTCCCTGTTTTTCATGATGAACTTGCCGTTAGGTTTACTTCCGCTCATCGTGGTCGCCGCCGTGGAGGTAGCTCCTAAATTGATTCTATGCCACCTACACATCTAAGTGGCTATGGTTCTTCCCCATCCCTACATAAACTAACAATCATAAAGATCATTATTTTAATAGCAAGCCAAACACACTATACGTGTTAATCAACTCGATGCTAATCTAAAACGCATCAAGATGGTGACGTTTAGTGTTATACGAATTTCATGTTAAGGCTAACCGAATCTTTCAAAAAATGGTGTCGTAGGTTTCACTGATGTCGTTCGGGTGCTATGTACTGGTAAATGACACCGAAGTGCTGGACTCTAAGAAGGCTTTCGTAGCATTGTCTCTTTTCAACATACTACGTTTCCCACTATCTATGCTGCCTAACGTTATATCGAATGTTGTACAAGTAAGTTATTGGTATATTATTTTATGTATGTTTGTTTTTGTAGTATGTGGATTGTCACCTTCAAGATTCAATTGTTTTGAATGGTGACTTCCTTAGTTACATTTTAAGAAGAGACGTAACACGTGTTTTTTTTTATTTATTTGTATGTACATTTAAACACAATTTATCGAATCGCTTCATAACTAACAAATAAAAAATGTGAAATTTCAATCATTCTATTTTTTTAACAGCCTTTTTACTTATGTGACTATAAATCACAGTTCGAAATATAACTAATTCATTGTCGTGACTAAAATATTTTCCGCTTGAGCCCTAACAACAATAAGAGTAAGTTATCAGTCGCATCAAGATCATTTTAAATAAATAAATTTACTTATTCATTTCTATATCACAAGGTCTCAAACTATTTAAGTGAATTCTTATAACAAGTTAACTGCACTCTGATAATTTTCATGAATTGATGTGACTGCAACGATACATACTTTATCTGCTTAGTGCATGTTGAGAGCTTATTTTCCTGTTTGGTAAAGTTTACAATAATTCACTTGAAGCTTTCTGATACAACGAAGTTATGTTTTAGACCTCAGTCGGAATAAAACGATTAAACAAATTCATGAACTGTGATGAACTCGACATCAACTCTGTCGAGCACGATGCGAAAGACCGTAAGTACCGATATTGATCTTAAAACAGTGATAATATATTTTAGCCAAACTTCAGCTAGAAATGCGCCTTTTAAATGATTTAAAAAGCTTTGAGAATCTCTTATTAATAGAAGTAAAAATATAAATAACTGTTATAAACAAGTCTCCATAGTGTGGATAATTATATGTATTTTGTTATAGTTATGGAAGAAACTACTTGACATACGTATTGTCATTAATATTATTGATCAATAAAAAAAGTGTAATGAATATAATAATTTAAGGTATTTATTGAGATAGGTAATTTCATTTATGATACTTTTTCAGCAAATCCCTTGGTGATCGAGAACGGAAACTTCTCGTGGGGCGACAAAGATTCCCCAGCAACCTTAAGTAACATAAACATGGTGATTCCACGGGGATCCCTGGTAGCCATTGTTGGAGCGGTAGGCTCTGGTAAAAGCTCTCTGCTGTCTGCTTTCCTTGGAGAGATGAATAAATTGTCTGGGCGCATTAACACAAACGGTAACATCAATTTTATTTTCTGCAAAGATTCATCAATATAAGCCAAAATTAATTCCTGACATTACAAATTATATCTATTATTTTACACGATAGGAAGCATTGCATACGTGCCTCAGCAGGCGTGGATACAGAATGCAACCCTCCAGGACAATATTTTATTTGGAAAACCGCTAGAAAAGACCAAGTATAGTGACGTCATCGGAATGTGTGCGCTCAAGCCAGATTTTGACATGCTGCCCGGCGGCGACCAGACAGAAATAGGAGAAAAGGGTGAGCCACTAAAACAAACTTTACGCGCTTTTGTTGATAGTTAATTAAGTAAATATACTTAGTTACTTTCGGGTTGAACTAAATTAAAGGCAGTGATTTTTGTAATTCTAAGTCCATACTATCATTTACTATCATTTGTTATATTAAATCGAGTTTGCCTTGAAATAAATACATAATGTCATGATAAAATATACTTTGCGAGTTCATTAGTAACTGCTATGTTTATTTCCAGGAATAAATCTGTCGGGAGGGCAAAAGCAGCGTGTCTCACTGGCGCGGGCAGTGTACTACGATGCAGACAACTACTTCCTGGATGACCCCCTTAGCGCCGTTGACTCGCATGTTGGAAAACATATATTCGATAAGGTAAATAAAATAATAGCTGTGCGTACTTATTCATAAGTACCTATTTTTCTCGAGTAGATCGGTGACTAACTGCGACTTTTCACACGGCTAAGCCAACAGGTCGTCGAAACAATATGCATATATTTAGCCTTGCGATTTTCGTATTTTCAGGTAATCGGTCCTAATGGTCTATTGAAGAACAAGACACGAGTGTGGGTGACTCACAACGTTTCTTATTTGGCCCAAACGGACCTGGTGGTAGTACTGAAGGAAGGCCAAGTCTCGGAGATCGGAAGCTACCAACAACTGCTGGAAAAGAAGGGGGCATTTGCAGAATTCCTGTTGCACCATCTAAGCGACGCTGAGAAAACTTCCGCTGAAGGTACAATGTCTAAGAAGGAATACGAGCGCATTTTAACTACGCTAATCGCACATTAGAACTCGTAACCATTATGATATTAAATTGTTGTTATGTTTTCTTTATTTTTTTTTCAGAATTGGACGAGATCGCACAAGAGCTCCAGAACAAACTTGGCACCGAGTTTCAAAATAAGTTGCAGAGGGCGCGTTCTCTTTCAGAGAGTACTTCGGAGTCTGAACAGCCTGCTGCAGGTAAGATTTATAATTAAAAATACATTAGGAACTATATATCAATGTGTGTCAAATAATACATTAGGTACTGACATTTTTGAAATGTTATCTAGTCAGGATTGGTCTAGTAAAATTGCAAAAAACATATATGTATGTATAGGTATGTATATTAATTATTAGGAAAAAATTTAATACACCAACTATTAAAATTTTTGCTCATAAAATCGAGGTTAACTTTATATTGTCTCGCTTGGAGCAGGAGACCGGGCAGGTAGCGTGAAGAGACGTACTCCTGAAAGCACGCAGGCGGAACTGAAAGAAAAGAACAAACTCATCGAGGCAGAGAAAGCTGAAACTGGCAGTGTAATTTTCACTTTTCTTAAATATCTTGATATAAACCCAAACTAAACTTGTAATTGGCCTGGCATCCATAAAGTGCTTTAGAAATATCTAAGATTGAACTAAATCATCAAAATCATCATGCTTATTTAAAATAGTGTTTTTTTTAATCTTATTACTTATATATTTTTTATATATATATAATTTTATATTGCTTGACATCTTTTAATAATATGCCTTTTTCCTTTGGGTATTTTGTATATTTCCATTATATTTTAAAACTTATTTTAAAATATTGTTTTGTTTGTCAGGTGAAATGGAGCGTATACAAGCATTACCTGATGAGCGTGGGCGTGACTGCATCGATAGTGACGGTGTTGATGAACCTCGTGCTGCAGGTGTTCCAGGTCGGCTCCAACATCTGGCTCTCCGAGTGGTCGACTGCAGAAAACATGGTCAGTCTCAATATGCTGCTCCGAACTTAAAAACATTCTAACTGTGCGCTGCGGTTACCTATACCCGCATGGTATCCTGCTATGATACCTACAGTCCTTATACTTGCCCTTAAGAAAAAGGTGCTTTGCTTGCCATTTCTAAGATGTCATCTATCTTAGTATCTAAATGTGTATCATACTATAATACAATAATTAATATTTAATTTTAGAGACTTTTTTTAAACTATACTTTACACTCCCTTTGCTATATTCAGAAATAAAAAAACGGGCAATGCATTGTTTTTATAAAAATTCAGAAACTTATAAAAGTACATACTTTCAATCGAAAGAAATCTATTGACTGAAGATTACGTACAATAATTGGATCCTTATGGGCATTATCACTATGTATGAAAATTAGTTTGATCATTCCGTATTATTTTTTCAGACTATAAATGGCACCGTTAACAAACCTCTAAGAGATAAATATCTCGGCGTGTACGGAGGACTCGGCATTGGACAAGGTACGTTACACAGTCACTTTTCTTTACCACCATATGACATTGGTTCATGATACTAAATAACATTTATTTCGAGCAATGACATTCGCAACTTATTTGCTACATTTTACTCGATTGCGTTTTGTCAAGTTAATCAATTGAAAGCGTCGTGAGGGTCTTAACTAAACTCAAAACATTTTATGGAATACATCCCTAAACATGACTAATGTTCTCCAAACTCCATGTTCATAAATTTCATATTTTTTATTCGGGGTTTTTCACATTTTATTCAGGATATCGTAACAATTGATACACGGTTTAAAATTATATCATTCTAAAGTTGTATCAAAAAGACGAATTATTTTATAATGATTAACATTTGATTTATTGTTATACTCAATGTATGTACACATTTTCTGTTCTATAATTATATTTAAGTATAGATTATTTCAATTGGTTTGTTAATGAAGTTCATCAACTCGTGGGAAATTGTTATTTTAAATAATGAATACATTATTTACTATACTGTTATCCGTATATAAGTTTCTGTTTATTTATTATACACTTTGTTTTAATTATTACTATCATTCAAATGGCGCACCTCATAGGTACGATCTGGTTAATATTCGTATTACCACATCATGGCTATCCAGTTACTACTATTTGGAACCTACACAAATACTTTCTATGCATGTTTCATCCGTCACCAGTGTACCTCTTAAAAATGCATGTAATAGACGAGTCCATTAAAATCATTTTTTAATTATTTTCTTGCTTCGTTATTGAATATATTTTTAAAAGTGCATGCATTTTATTAGATCTACTAAAATATAATAATATCGCAATCACACCTTTGTGATATTGTTAGTAAATGCGGTCGGCCATTAAAGTAAATACATTTCGATCACATTAACAGATGATGATTATCTTTATTTGGAATATTAATATAATGTTAATAATATAAATAAAGGCAAACGTATTTTAGAAAGATTAATAAAGCACTAATCACAATCGGTATCGCTCAGATTTTTTATTTGAGTTCGAGAAATTACTACTCTTAAATTGTTATTTGCTATCTTATTTTACTCTGTTCATATTGATACCACAATATTATGATTGGCGCTACAACCAAACTCACCTTTTTTAAATAATTCTGAGATCCTTCACTCAAAAGTAAACCGAATATTAATTCTATCAGTTCACTCATACCTATACAAAATAGTCAAGTATTTATGTTATTACAATAAGTATTTTAAGAGCAAGCCAAGGATAATCTCGTGGGTTCGAGTCCCACGTGCGGGAGTGTCGTTAGGCGCGCGTAGCGTGTGGTTGGTGGCTGGTGGCATAGCGTGTGTGGTGTGGCAGTGCTGTCGGTGTCGGTGTCGTCGCTGGCGCTGTACCTGGGCTGCCTGGCGGCGGCGCGCGCGCTGCACGCGGCGCTGCTCGCGGGCGTGCTACGCGCCCCCACCATCGGATTCTTCGACTGCACTCCCGTCGGCCGCGTGCTCAACCGGTTCAGCAAGGACGTCGACGTGCTCGACAACGTGCTGCCCATGACACTGCGCGGATGGACCTCCTGCTTCTTCTCGGTACGCCGCCCGATACCTCCCGGTGCCGCTCCCCGCTCACCGATCGACGATCGGCGGGCGGTGGGTCACGATCTCCGCCCGTTCCCCCGACGACTAATTACAACCTCTCTTGGGTTCTTGTGTTTTTGTTATTTGATTAACTTTTATATAATTTTCCGAACTTACCGCGATATACGCTGTATATACCGATGCGAGTGACCGGTTGGGATCAGTTTATGAGTCGATCGAATTAGAATAGTTTAGAAGATATTATGCTTTTCGTAGTGATATTACTTTTAGACCTATTGCTTTTCGAGTGTAATGAGAAACCCCGCACACCCAGTTTTTCTACTCGAGCTAGTGCACGCATCCATCGTAGTGGTAGATGTCGCACCGCAACCCGCCCGAGCACTGATCATCACCGCTCATCATCCCGTTAGTCCGGAGCGTAGTAAATAATGTATTCATTAGGTAGGCCCCCGCCGGCGGCGCGAGCGCGCAATGCCGCGGCGGGCGGGGGTGACAGTGTGAACGTTGTTGCAGCACTAGCGTCGTTCTTCACGGATTTAATGCCGTCTCTGGCGTGCCTGCAAGCGGCGCGGTACGTGCACGCGACCCTGTTGGACAGCGTATTAAAGGCTCCTTTGCAATTCTTCGAAGTGACCCCGCTTGGCAGAATCCTATCTAGATTTTCTAAGGACGTGGACGTCGTGGATCAGTCGCTGCCGATGGAAGCCACTGACGTCATATTTTGCGTGTTCGAGGTAATGTCGACACTCGCCAGTGCTTCTGGTACGAGTTACCGGATATATGTAACCGTCACTACTATTGTACGTTCATTTCCTTAAATGTTTGGTTATTTTGGGTTTCATTCGCGTTTGATTTAATTTTGACTCCAGTGGTCAAAATTTTACTTAATTTCAGCCTTTTAATGGTCTTCGGAGGAGATTCAACAAAAGTTGCAGTGTTTATTAATCCTATCAATAATTATTAGTGTCATCAAGCACAGCAAGTATTGTTTTTTTTTTTTGTTTTATGTTCGCTTATTGATTTTATTACTCTGGTATCAGCTTATGTACGAATTTGCTTTTTTCGTTTTGTTCCTTATGTACTTACATTTATTGCAACATAATATTACTACATTTTTGGTGCTTGAGGTAACACAACAGAACTCGTGTATAAATTAAAATTGTGCACACTCATTTGTAAACTGATCCCAGTTTTGTGACTAACAACTTGACATAAAAAAAAATGAACACCAACATTGACCCAAACAATTCAAAAAAATTACTATTATTCATGTGGTCCGATAAATGTATTTAAAATGTGTTATTTAGTACGACGTTATAGTCCCATAGAAATATAATATATTTTCAGAATTGAAAAAAGAATTCGACATAATTATATCTCTTTTATGCTACTAGGAACTGAGCCTAATCCAAATCCTACTTAGGCTCTGAAGGTTCGAAGGACCGTTAATATGATAATGAAAGAAATTTTCCTTCAACTTACATTTTTCAAACAGGTGCTCGGAACGTTATTCGTGATTAGCTTCTCGACACCGATATTTATGGTGATAGTAGTGCCAATCGGGATCGTTTACTACTTGATCCAACGGTTCTACGTGGCGACATCACGGCAGCTGAAGCGTCTGGAGTCTGTATCGCGCTCGCCCATATACTCGCACTTCGGAGAGAGCATCACGGGCGCGACCACTATAAGAGCTTACGGCGTTACTCACAGGTGAACATTACTTTATTATGTTGCTGTACAGGTACTTAATAAAAAAACAAACTGGTAATATCCGATTGCTCATATTGTACTTAAACGTCCATATAGACGATTACAAATATAATTACCATGGCGATGACGATCTTACAATAAATATCGATACAGGTACGTTCTCTCTGTTTTGCAAAGGTCATCAAAGGTAATAAGTATCCAATAATAAAAATAATTAGTAACATAATATCAATAAAATATTCTCTATCTCTGCTTTACCGATCTATAGAATGGGTCTTTCTCATTACTTAAAATGCGAAATTATTTTTATGAAAATTATTCTTATGATGTTAACGATGACATGATTCGTAGAGCCTTACGAAGTCATTCACTATTTTTTTTATTATTTTAATTTGATGTGAGGCGAGACTTCAATTGATCTTGACTTCAATCGTTTGTTTTGTTTACAGATTTGTTGAAGAATCTGAGCGAGGCGTAGATCACAACCAATCGTGCTATTATCCGAGCTGCATAGCTAACCGCTGGCTGGCGGTACGCCTCGAGATGATCGGAAACTTTATAATTTTCTTCGCGGCTCTCTTCGCGGTACTGGACAGATCACAAGATGGTTCAGAAAGCAGGGGCGGCACTGTAGGCTTGTCTGTCAGCTACGCGCTTCAGGTAACAAGAACTAACATAAATATAGTGTTGTTAGACGAAAGTGACAGAATAATATTATAATCACGACCGGCCGACATATATTATTATTATGAATATTTTACTCCGATCCTATTTTCGAATGAATTTAGTACTTACTAGTTATTTAAAGTTTTATACGAAATATTACATTTTCGGTAGTATGTATTTTTGAAAAAATATATATAATGATATGTATGATTGAAAAACAGTAATTTCATGTGTGGTTTTAATTCGTTTGCAGATAACCCAGACGCTGAACTGGCTAGTGCGCATGACGTCCGAAGTCGAAACTAACATCGTAGCGGTGGAGAGGATAAAGGAGTACGCGGAAACAGAACAAGTACGTAATACGTTTCTCGCAATATTTGAATAATGTTAATAATCTGTAGGTGCAGTTTTATACACCATACTTTAACATAAATACGGTGTTTTATTACCACGCGCGTATACACGCGTGTCATCTTCTGTTTAATAATAGCCCACTGTACTTTAGGGTATCAGTACAGTATAGATTAATGAATTGTTATCGCGTGCAGGAAGCGGCGTGGTCGGTGGCGCAGGGCCCGGGCTCGACGTGGCCGGAGACGGGCGCGTTGCAGCTGGAGGCGCTGACGCTGGGGTACCGCGCCGCCGAGCCCGCGCTGCGCGGCGTCACCTGCGCCGTGCGCCCGCGGGACAAGGTCGGCATCGTCGGCCGCACCGGCGCCGGCAAGTCCACCCTCACACTCGGACTGTTCAGGTACGCTCGTCTACGCATGTCTGACTTGTCGTGACATATAAAACTATATATGACACAATGCGAAAGCTAAATATATCGATCCTCATTAATTATTTATAATTTTCAACACGTTTGCGATGAAAAAACACATTCTTAACTAAGTTCTACTGTTTTTAATTTTTTGGAAAATGTTAAGCATGTAAAATACTTTATACCTATAATGATCTTACTTTGTGTTTTTTTCTCAAACGGTCACACGATTCTAAAGCCAAATGTATTTGTTAAAAAAAAGACGTTACTAAAATTCACGTCTATTTGCGAGCTATGATAAAAACTAAGTAGCTCGGAGGAAACGGTCCCTATTAATATATGTTCAATATGTTTCCAGGATCGTGGAGGCGATGAGTGGCAAGATCCTCATCGACGGGATCGACATCTCAACGATCGGGCTGCACCAGCTACGGTCGCGCATCACCATCATCCCGCAGGACCCGGTGCTGTTCTCCGGCACGCTGCGCATGAACCTGGACCCCTTCGACGCGTACTCCGACGACGACGTCTGGCGCGCCATCGAGCACGCTCATCTCAAGACCTTCGTGCAGGGTGAGCTCGTATTCCTATCCAGATAAAATCATATGCTGTCGTATTTATGCACAATTTCTTAAATTATAACTAATGATGATCTAGAGGTTGGTTGTAGTATTTACTTGGAAATAGAATTAGTTTTTGGTAGGACTAGACAATACTTCTGAACAGCAGCGATGAGTTGTTTGTTTATGTTTTATAATTTCCCAAATTGTCTACTGTTCTTCAAGAACCATATGATATAGCAAATAATTGGTTTATCCGTAGGCCTATCGGCGGGTCTGCGGCACGAGGTGAGCGAGGGCGGTGAGAACCTGTCGGTGGGGCAGCGACAGCTAGTGTGCCTGGCCCGCGCACTGCTGCGCAAGACGCCGCTGCTCGTGCTGGACGAGGCGACCGCCGCCGTCGATCTCGAGACCGACGAACTCATACAGGTAACAGGACTAATACAAGCTCAACGTAATGACTACTCTGACTCTGCGCACACCCTACTACACGCATTTGACCAGCACCACGTGACCTAACATGCGATGGACCATATTAAATAAATAAGAGGAAACTGTCATAATTTACAAGTCTTGAAACGGTTATAGAGTTGAGATTTCTTCTAATAATATGAGCAACTCGTGAACGTAATACAGATTAATATTTCCTTATGGAATATCGTATTTGTCAACCTTTCAGGATTGCTTATAAAATTAATAATAATGTTTTTTAGTAAAAAATAAGGTCTTCAAGGAATTTAAAATGCAGTTATGTACCTAATCTAATAATATCATAGAAATTTGTATTTTCTCTAGTCAACAATTTTTTTTATTTACCCACCACTGATTCATGTGTGAAGTGATACGAATAAATATATCAAGCACTTTCATACACTTCCATCTTTTTATCATACGTCGCCGTAAATGTTTATATATATTCATCCACATGTCACAATCTATCGTTGTATTATTTCAGAAAACGATTCGTTCAGAATTCGCGTCGTGCACTGTGCTAACGATAGCGCATCGCCTGAATACCATCATGGACTCGACGCGAGTCATGGTGCTGGATAAGGGCCAGCTCGTGGAATATGCGCCGCCCGACCAGTTGCTTCAGGACCGCAACTCCATCTTCTACTCTATGGCCAAAGACGCCGGAATCGTCAATTAACTCCACGCACCTATCCCTCTCTGGCGGATCAGCTCTCGTGAGGTTTGCCTGTTGCTGCAAACGTCAGAGAGGAGATACTAATAAGCCTTAATCTTTGACTATAAATATCTATGCTTACAAAACTATTGCTTGTGTTAGAATATATAGTTAATAAGATTCTTGTACAGATAGGTATTATTGTATTTTATGTACCTGCAGCAATAAGTAAGTATAGTGTCACAATATTTTATTATTCATAATGTTTATTTCTATTATTATTTTATTTTACTTTGACATCGTATTTTATTAACGGTAGTACGTAATATTGTTATGCATCATTAATAAAATCTAAAATTAATTCTTTATTTTTTGTTTGTGTTTAATCATTGCTACAAAAAAGGTTTGTTCGATTAGATTCGTCAACTTGTAAGATTTGGATGTAGGTATTGGAACCATTAAACACGCATTTACATCTCCAGTAATGTAAGTAGTACCTATCTAGATTTTAACCTCTGAATGCGCAGCCAAGTGGATGGTATACATAACACATACGTATAATAGACAAAACATAATCCTAGTAAGACTGCCTGGGATATTCGCATCTGTTACCACGAATTTGTTACCAGTGACAACAATTGAGATTCTTTTTCCATATTTCCATACACAATTCTGTATCATATTAATTTTAGTGGTAAGAAATAACATAAATGTTTCTAGTTGTTACTAAGTATTATTTTTTATTCCGTATTGTTACGAGTATAATATACCGTACCGTACCGTAGTTGGAGAAAATTTTCAATTGTTGCCAGTGATGGGAAAGTCTTGACTGTTTATTGTATATATGTGGCAAAATGTGTAAATGTAATTGTTAAAACCCCGTCCCATCATTTTCAATATTGACATTTTTGTAATGTTACATTTTGCATTATTTTGGCCAAGAGTTATTAATTAGTAAATAAATACATGCACAATGTATCTTAGTTAAAATGGATTGCTATAACCTCGTCTGTACTTAAATTATATTTAAAAGGTGCAATTATTTTCAACATATTTTGTTACTTAATAATAAGTTGGATTGTATTATAGATTACAATTGACATTGTCTATAACTATTTCAAGTACAATGGTCCTACATGATTTTATTAAATTGCATCTCATTATCACATACTTAACTAATCTTACCTGCTTGATTACACCTACCTTACTTTCAATACTTATAAGTTATCTCGAATTTATTATATTGAAATAATTTCATAACATGTAATCATGCAAGTATATGATGAATCACTAATTCGGTACATAGTATATACCTAATTTCTCATTCATAATGGTTAAATTAAAATGTTCATTTTACAGTGTTTTCATTTCATTTTATTGTTTTTAATTAGATATGTATAAAATAAAAGGGTATTGTGATTTTATTTCGTTTTATGTAGGAAACACTGAAGCTGACTTCAAAACCAGTTGTTTTTTTTTTATCTTAATATAATTTCACATGAATAAAAGTCCACAGGGAATGAAGTTAATCATCATCACACCATTAAATGTTCTGCTATGGGTAATATTTAGTATGGCGATACATAATGGACTTTTAAACATTATAAATAAATGTAGCTTTTATCCTGACCTTACTATATATTACTCATAACTCTTATACTTACAGTTCTTTATATTACTTGTAATATACTCTTGCCTTTATTATTATTTATAGGTAGGTACTTATTAAAAATATTTTTGTACCTTCGGTACGTTATACAAGAAATAAAATATGTTTATTACTTTAACCCGCGGCGACGTAATTAGGAGTTAGCCAAATATAAAGGGATTTTATTGTGTGCACTAACTACATAACCAAAATGTCCAGCCCTCAGCTGCATTCTGTCAATGACATCCATTTTCCGAGTTCTGTGCTATTGTGAATAAGGATTGGAGTTGACCTTATGTACTGATTTAATTGAAATTAATCGATCACCCAATTTAGTATTATGTATACCTAGTATTTGTTAAGTTGTATATCTTAATTTAATGGGCACATACACAACCCGACCAGTTTAGTGTGTCTAATATTTGATAATATACTGTTAAATAATATTTAAAGAAAAGACAATTTACTTACTATAGTTTGTAATTTGAATTTTCTTTTATAATAGCAATTTCTTCTTATTCAATTTTACAGTTATTTATTTTAATTGTTACTAATAACTTCAGTGTTAGAGTAGAACAAGATGTTTAATTTAAGTAATAAGTAGGTTCTCATTATAAATATTTCAGTGATGTAGCTATATTTTGGATGCTGCTGTTATTTTTAGAATAATGAGGATGAAGACGTAATTGAAGATCACAATTCTCTTTATAATAAAAGTATTTCTATTAAAACATGTTATTTATTACAACAGTTCGGAATCCCCATGTTAATCTATACTTCTATACTAATATTATAAAGAGGAAAGGTTTGTGTAGATTGAATAGGCTCCAGAACGGCTGGACCGATTTCAAAAATTCTTACGCTGTTGGGAAGCTACACTATTCCCGAGTGACATAGGCTATAAAAAAAAGATGATCCGTACGAAGCCTGGGCGGACAGCTAGTGTAAAATAAAATAGTTGGTACTTATTAACATAATGATATACCTTTCACAATAAATTTACAAGAAAAAAATAAAATTTGTAGACTATTTAAAAAAGAGTGAATAAATAGAGGCTTCAACAGGTAAGAGTATAATATTAATATCTGTGTTCTATTCTGTGACATTTAATTATAGAATTTACATATTAATGGATTAAGATTATTACACATATTATCTAATTATATATTTCATTAATTCAAAATACAAATTAGATTGAAACAGTTTATCTATACTAATATTATAAAGAGGAAAGGTTTGTTTGGATTGAATAGGCTCCAGAACGGCTGGACCGATTTCGAAAATTCTTTCACTGTTGGGAAGCTACACTATTCCCGAGTGACATAGGCTATAAAAAAAGATGATCTGTGCGAAGCTGGGGTGGACAGCTAGTATCATATATATTTTAATTAAATGCTTTTTATTAGAAAATGAGCAGTATTATATATCTATATATATATAGGTAGATTTTTTAATGTACTTTACATAAGTTTTTTATATTACTTAGTGTAATGTTCAAGCTGCTAAGAACACGGAAGCTGTAAAGTTCCCATGATGGTTCAAACTCAAAACATACATATTCAATAACATAGACATGTTTAGACTATCTTCAGCTCAGTCATGCTACAATTATGGAAACTGAAGTTTTCAAAATGTTGAAATGCTAATATAATACTACTATGTTTAGATTATTCTAGTTTTGAACTTTAAATACTTAGACAAGTAGTAATCCATCCATTTAATCAATATTTTTAATAATAATTTCTGATGCCTTCGCGGTTATTACACATTGGAATGAAACAACTATTAACAGATTTAACTCAATATTTTTAATTTTATCAAATTGTTTAATATAAGTTGCAAACACAGAAACCAATTAATTCTTTCAACTCCCCTTACCAGCGCAAAGTTTAATATCATACCATGTAGTAATAAGGTTTTTCACTTGCAATTGTCTGATCCCCACTAGATATATTTGCAAGGCTGGTGAGACACTGGCAATTAATTCATACATTTTCAATATTCTCCAATGCACTGATAACTTTTATTAACATATCTTTATTAATGTCATAAACTGTCTCAGAAGTTTTATCATTTGACCTTTTCGTTATTAAAACTAGTTGTAACAAAGGATATTTTAATGATTTTAGTTCATTTGTACCAAGTATTATCTTCAGAACCCAATCAAAGTTAATAAAGGTGTCTCCAAAGAAACTGTTGCTATGTGCAAGCATAGAACAAAATAATGCTGATTTTCGTTCTTCTAAAAGGGATGAAAATGCTTTAAGTTTATCTTGATCCACATTTTTTTGTTGTAGTGCTTCAGAAACTTGGGATATTCTAAAGTCACAATTTGCTATTAGTACCTTTATCTCGTCCTTCGCCTTGTTTATAGTATTGTTTTGAATATTGGGTACTGGAGTGCATGGAGGCCCATATTCAAACAGACTATCTATAACTTCTACTAAAACCTGAAAAAGAAATACGTTTGGTAATAACGAAAATAAAAAAAGGCCTTCAATTAGATAATACATCCAGAAATTATTTATTTCTCTACTCACTCTTCTAAAATCGTCTAGAGGTTCAATTGTAAAAAGTACTTCCATTTCACTCTTAGATCCCTTTTGTTGCACAACAAAATTTACCTAAGTTCAGGGTGACCATCTCAAAAAGAGCGAATCTGCCACAGACTAGGCAAAAAATCTGCCAAAATCTGCCACACTTAGCGCTTAAAATGCCAAAAATATGCCTCATAAAAAAATGGAAAAATACACATAAATTCTATGAAATTTCTATAACCAACAAAAACATTTAACATTTTTTTTATGCATTAAGTATCATACTTATACTAATTAGGTACTCTAAATTTTCGTTTTCATTTTCCTTTCACCTGCAAATTTGTAAAAATAAAAAATACAAATAAAAATTAAAAATGAGTGAAGGAGCTGTTTTGAACAT
Organism: Polylopha cassiicola; assembly: GCA_038024825.1. NCBI lineage: Eukaryota > Metazoa > Arthropoda > Insecta > Lepidoptera > Tortricidae > Polylopha > Polylopha cassiicola. Next base: position 14,844,360 of record CP149046.1, on the reverse strand, counting down.
ATGTTAAACCTGAAACAGCTTAATTTTAAAATTATCAATTTTTATAAAAAATCTAAAAGTCTGATTAAAGATTTATATTTATGGTAAAGTACCTACCTACCTACTTACCGATGATTGACCACTATATCTAATTTTTTTTGTATGTTTCTGATATGAGTTGATGCAAGCTCTTTTAAAGAAGACAATCGGGTAGGTAATTAATTTCTTTGCAGAATGCAACGTCGTCGTTTTTCTTCTTAATTTTGTACTTTCTTTTCTATTCACTGTATGAACCTACTAGATAATGAATGTAAGTTATTTATAGCCAAATAAAATATTTTCTTTCTGTCTTTCGTTTTCATCCTTAGCACTCGACAACCAGGAAAAAAGCAAGGGATCTTGCTCCCACTCAGATCGAAAAGAACGCTCGTATTTTCTCTTCATAATTAATAATTAACACAGAACCGCACACGATACACAAGAGAGAATGAGATAAAATCAAATCAAAAGTTGAAAACCAAATCAGTAAAGAAGATAAGAATATGAACAGTATTCTAGTTACTGTTACTATTTGACGCACTTGTTTAAAAACAGAACAAAGGTAAAGTCCCTGTATAATCAGGATATTAAGAAGTTGCCAGTTTCCAAAAATAATTTGTAACCTAATTATAATATTATGTATAGAACCTTAAAAAAAGATAATTTTATTTAAAATTTAAATAGAAAAAGAATAAAGATTGTGATTTTTCTTGAAATCTTTAAAATCTGCCAAAATCTGCCACTTTTTTAATCCGTCAGCATGATCTGCCACCGACAAAATTTAGGGGCGAAATCTGCCAAAATGGCAGAAATCTGCCACAAATGGTCACTCTGCCTAAGTTTGCATTATTATACAACGACACGGCTGCACAAAACTACACCGCACTATTTGATTATCACTGTTATAACCTTATAACTTACTAATACCTAAAATCATAAAAGTGTCATACTTAGGGAATAGTGAACATAATGCATATATATTATATATTATATTATTATATGCCGGATGCCCTGTGGTGTCATAAAACATATCATATTATCATAATTATAATATGTATTATCACATTTCCAATGACACATAGAGTTGGATTTCAATATTATATTTAGTAGTGCTGTAAAGATGGTTCATTTCACTCAGAAAAAAATCATCGTACAAAGAATAAAATATTTTTAAAATGTAATCAAATGGTATGTAATAAATTTCACAAAAAACTTTAATGTTCGGTTTTTTTTTATGATTATGAGTTGGTAATGATTTTTTCTGTCTTCCGGTCAGAAAGCGCCAACTTTCGGGCCGATGCGCTAAATGAAGTTGCCGCATATTACATCGCATATCACATTGCATGTGATCTGAGACATTTTTTATTTTACTGGCCTAGGTGCGTAATGTACTATTGTAACATGTTTTAAGAAACCTACGAAACTATCGGAAATATATTATTAAATTCAAGGCACATAAAGAACTATATTTTGAGAGCCAGTGCCCGTGGCTGGCTACCTAATAGTTACATTACGCACCTAGGCTAGAGACATTTTTTATTTTACTGGCCTCGGTGCGTAATGTACTATTAGGGCCACCCCACATCTAGCGTCTCCGGAACGTCGACGCCTCACGAACGGCCGCGCCGTGTCGACGCGGCGCTGCGGCGTCTCTCGAACGTCGACGTCGCAGCGACGTTTACGCGGTGCGCTGACGCAGCGTCGACGCCGCGCCCGCGCTGCGCCACCTGGACGTCCTAGGCTAGCGACCAACATCCAGTCAGCGCCAGGACGTCCAGGTGGCGCTGCGCTGACGCGGCGTCGTCGCCGCGTGAACGTCGATGCGACATCGACGTTCGAGAGACGCCACAACGCCGCGTCGGCGCTGCGTCGAAGCGGCGCGGGCGTTGGTGAGGCGTCGATGTTCGTGAGACGCTAGATCCGGGGTGACCCTTAAATGTATGCTTAAATCTTGAAAGTTCTACCCACGTAACGGATATTGAAGCGGATTTTTTTAAATAGATAGTGATTAATAACTTTCTTAGACTATTGTCAGCTCAGTGATAATCGCGAAGGCATCAGAAATCATTTAGATATTATCCATCAAAGAAAACTACATATTATTATACTTATTGAGATTGACTAAATAAGGTAAATGTACTATATTACGGGATAGTACATTGTGCCGTGATATTTTGATTTTTGTCGTAGAATAAGAAAATAAACAGTTAAATCTATATTTACTATATTACTAAATCAAGTCTAATTATAATACTCCAGGAAAATATTTTTTTTGAAACCACTGGACAAGTTTTAAAAGCCACGCGCGCCTCCGAAATCGCCAATCGGAACCACGCAGTCGTTTCTAAGGGCTGTGTTGTCGGTGGGCGTAAGGTAACACCGGAAACTTCGTAAGGATTTGTTGTGATGCCGGAAAGTCTATTTAATATATAATTGTAAAATTATTGTTAAGTAGTTATTAGAAGAAGGTTTTGTAGTCATATCAAATTTATTTAAATAGTATTTTAAGGGAAATAGACGATTTTGTGACTTCCGTAATTATGTACAGAGCCGAGATGCGATGTACGTAATTGCGTGAGTATCACGCAATTAAAGAAACTCAGTCAGAAATGTTTTATTTCTATAAATATTTCTGGGGCTACATTTTTTTATAAATTTTATTTGAATAAGCGAAGTAATGACTGTAGATTATGAAGACGTAATTACGGTATATGTTTTTTTTGTAATCTTAGTCTTACATTCAGGTCTAAAATTAATGATAACCACGTTTTACTGAAGTTAAATGGAGTATTACATGAAGAATAAATTAGGGATAAATTATAAAAGTAATCCAGTAGAGTTATTTATATCGATGTCATGCCAATAATAGTAATATCACCTTCCAGCTAATTAAGAATTTTCAATAAAAAATATTTAATTTACTCACTTTTTTTCACTCCCGCTATAATGAACGCAGATTTTCTACTAATGTCTCTTATTCTGGTATATTCGATATTAGTAAAATATTTAAGCAAATGAACTAAAAATGTAATAACTATTTTGTGTGTGCACTTGTAAATATTTTTATGCAATAAATGTATAATTTCATTAAGTATGTCATATTGAAGCTAGATGTTTCGGGTTCGATCGACGGCCTAATAGGGAATTATGTATTCCCATTTAAAATAAAGTTATGGTAATACACATAATAAATAAAAAATACACAATCTTCCAAAATCACCTTTGAATGAAAATCCTTCTCACCCCGAATACGAGGCACTAAGGGGTGAGGTGAATTTTCCTTTTTATAGTCAAAATTATGAAATAGAACTAGGTACCTATTTACCTAAAATAAAATTAAACTAAAATACAAATGTCCGAAACACTTATTATATACATTTTTTAATTTTTTTATTTCAAATAGCCTGCCCAAATATGAACGGTATAGGTGTCACGGAATTGCGTGCATCAAATCCCGGAATTAAATCACGAGCCAAATTTTATTACGGAATTAGAGCCAAATAAATGTTTTAGCAAAATATCAATAATTTCTATAAATTAAGAGGTATGAGGCAAAATAATATTTAAAACCCATCTTATACGAACAGTCTCTAGAATGAACAAGAGTTGTTACTTTTAGCACCTTCGTATTTTTTTTAAATCGTCCTCAAAGTGTACAACGCCTTAATATACCGTAATATGGTACATTTACCTTATACCAATCAAACGAAAGACTTGTTCAGTTGACATCACGCGTTTTTTGCTACTCTCATCTCGTAAGTTAACTCTCGAGACCTCGCATATTTTTCGGCCGAGGTCTCGTGAGATCGAGATTGCATTCCCTAGGTACTTGCCCTATTACTATTGCGAAGAACATGTTTGGCTAGGAGGATAACATCGCAGCAACGTGAGGAGCATAGTGTGGCCGAGGCATAAGGTTTATGTCTTACTGGGTTAACTGCCTCAGGTACAACGCATTGTTAGGGAATACTGTAATTAATACGAAATGAAAGACTATGCAGTTTGTCTTTATTTATTGATTAGAGACATTCACACATCAACATTAAAGATTCATTAAAATTGAATATCGGAATTATTATAAAAATTCCACTTTGCTATCAAGCAAAAAATATTTGAGAATACATAACAATATTTAGGATAAGTAAATATATTTGAATGGTATATATTTTCAAGATGAAGTAAAAAAAAAATACCAAAGAAATAATTTAGCAATGCATGTTACGAATTACAAGGAAAGCGTGCAACGCAATATAAAATAAATTCATTTAGAATTTTTAAGATAAAATATTATTGATAATGATTCAGCCCTCAAGGGCGAGTGGTGAGGAATGTGGGGGGTAGATTAGCTGAAGGAGGGAGGGCAACCCTTTGCTATCATTTACAGAAGCAAGTTAGCGTTTTGATATGGAATGTCTCACTCATTTACTGCTAAACACTTAGAAAACCTCACCATACAGCCGTCACTTCAAATTTTTTGTAAAAAATGTATAAAATTACAAAAAATGATTATGAAAACATAACTATGGAAAGTGGACGCTGTTACTATTGAAAAATCACATTATTAATTAATTCTATATATGAGGTGGAAACAGATTAAAAGCAGTGCTTAGTAATTGCACTGTCTTTACTAACTTATTTATTACACAAATTACTAGTCTAAATGTTACAGTAAGTATAATAATTGTGTAAGTCTGTATATGGATAAAAATGAATAGTATTATAAAAAAACTTAGCCGCAAGGTCAAAAATTTGGCAGCCAATAGAGCCATTTCCATATTGGGGGTTTAAGTTACTAATTTTAGTTTTACGATATTTGGCAACAAATGCCTAACACATACATTTCATACGACTTAGTATATAAAAGCATATATCGATTTCACGACTTCATTGCAGAGAGCTCACAATCAACTAAATTTATACAACTTAATAATAAATTAGCGAAATATATAAGTGCTAAATTAAATTACGACGCTAATGGGAATAATAAAGAAATCAAATTTGTTTTACATATTTTTTTAACAATATACACTGAGTTTTACACTTTTGATACACATAAATAGATTAATGTGCAAGTTTATTGAAAAATCATTTATTCATATATACATAATAGAAAAAAAAAAACGTTATAACTCGTACATAATAATTATATTCAATGATACGTGTATCATTTTATAGATAGTAGTATACAATCATTTTCATTTCTAAGATAACACGTAATGATTTAATAAATGTTATTAGCTTTTAAATCATAAAAAGCCATAACATAAACGGCACTGTAATCTTACAACAGCAAATGTTTCAGTATCGAGCGGAGCGACGCACGTGATGTCCACGTGTGTCGCGATCGTGCGCAGCCCTAACATTTTGAACCTTTATCTATATTAGCTGCTCCTCCAAATCTAAAATTTAAGTTAAATCACTTTCATTCAAATTACGATAAATCTTAAACAACCAGGTTAGTAAAATTGAGCAACTGGAATGTAATACTAGTTTTAAAAAACTGCCGTCTAGCAGAGTGTATTCTACAGCAGCAATTAAGTTGTGTAAACGAATTAGATACAAATATTCTTTAAAAGGAGAAATAATGGTATTTATTTCCGAATTTATTGAAAAATTAATTTTATTTTATGATACGATACCCACGGAAAATCTGGGAGAAAAACTCAATTCCATATCTCACATGCTTTGCTTTAAAATGAACATATTTTATTTCTAAACCGGAGCAAGTTCTACACGAGTCAAACATTCAGGTCTCACGCCACGACGTCGTCATAACTAATACCCCTGTAATAATGGCACCAACTTATCGCACCGTATACTGCCTACATAACTTTGTTACCGTATATATAATAATAAAAAACTCGATTCTAGCGAATAAAATGTATAAAATTCTAATTTTAATGAAGCAAAGCACGCTAAACTTATACTACAATCATTCTATATGAAAGATCACGTTTGAAACCGAACGTGAAATGATCGAACTTAGTTCGCCACAACACCTCAAAACGGAAATAAATAAAAGGCTCATTCCTAGACACGGACACGTCGTGAACGCGGGGCCGGCACGGCACTCCCTGCGCCGCCTAGTCCGCCACCGCCACCTCGGTCGCAGTCTCCTGCAACTGGTAACAAGATAAAGTAGTTACATACATTTGAATAGGTGCATATAATTATGGTTGTACAATTCATTATTAAATATTTGGTAAGGTACTTGAAAATGAAGGAGAATCACACCAGTAATGTAATGGAAACTGGGTATTTATGATGTTAAATACACCCAAATTATTTTTCCACATCTGCATAACTTAATGTATATATATAACAATTGTAATTGTTTCCCACTTATAACCACTGATATGGGACGGAAACAAGGGAATATTTATAAAAATATTTTACTTACACTTTTCTTACCTAACCCACTACCTAAATAACCTAGATAAAAGGATTAATCAATACTTTTAACATACCGTTTCGTTCTTCAATTCTGGTACAGATGGAATTTCTGGCAGTAAGTCCGCCATCTTGTCCGAGATCGGAAGAGGGTCCTAGAATAATACGAAAGTGTTGTATATTATATACAGAAAAAAGAAGGTATGTACATTCATACTAGTTACTAATGATTACTTAATATTACTACCTACTTTATGTAATCAAACTAAATACTTACTTTTAGTTGAAATGAGAGTTAATAATAAAAAATACAAAAATAATATATATAACAAAATTTCATGAAGGTTATTAGGACATTCAGTAATTGGTTAACAAATATGGGTTATTCTTCAGATCTGTACAAATGTAGCCGTGACCAGCATTTGTAAATTGGAATATTTTAATACAGATTTAATATACTTTCATTCCATATTATTGTATTAATTACAATTGTTAACTCCAAAGCGTAAAGACGTGCCTAGAATAAACATGCTGGTGTATATTAATGGTGTCATTAATGAAATCACAAGCGAAAGGACAGGGGGAAAGGAGAGGGGATTCCTTGCCTGAAATGAAACGTATCAATTCGAACACACTCGAAAATCTTCCTGTTATTGACGATCCACACATGCTGATAGATATATGCACATACAACTAAATATGGTAACTGTTAACGGGGTTTCAAAACGATCTTTACAAAATTATACTAATCCACTACAAGATCAAGTTCCGGGCGTTAGTCACCTGTTGGCGCAGAGAATCGGAGTCTGTGTCGTCAGCGGGCGGCGGAGGCGGCGGGGATGGCGAGGGAGAGCGCTCGGAGCCCGAGCGACTGAGTTCGGCGGGCGGCGGCGGCGGCAGCGTGCAGCCCGCGCCGGACGACTCAGTTGCCTCAGACAGCGAGGGTGGCATTGAGTCCGAAGGAGTCGTTACCGACTTGCCGTTTTCTATTATCTCTGTCTCCTCCGTGATCGCATTTCCGTTGCACTCGGTGGAGGGTATTATATTTCCAAGTGAATCTTTATTTTTGTTTTTTACATTTTCCTTCTCAGTTTCATCTGGTGCGCCATTCGTCACTTCGTCCTTAGGAACGTGATTAGTATTGATATCGATTACATTAGGGTTTTCTCCCAAATTTTCTTTTTGTTCTCCGGGAACGACTTCACTGGAGTCGTCCTTTTGAATGGCAACATTTTCTAAGGGTGATGGAGGTGGAAGTAATTCTTCAACAGGTTCAGGATCCTTTGCTATAGGTTCGCCGGATGTAGGGGCGATAGACGTAGTTTCATTGTTTACATTTGCATGGCTGATGTCGATATCCAACTGTTCAGACTCCTTGCATATTTCTATTTCGGATGTAACATCTGCAGTTTCAGTTTCAATAACATTCGTTTCAGACAACACATTCTCGGTTTTAACTTCGAATTGGACAGCGTCGATTTCGAGATTAGATTTAACAGGTTCTACATCGGGTACAGTTTCTTGAATCACAGATTCCTTTGGCTCAATTTCTACTTCGTGACATTCAGTTTGAGGATTTTTTGATATAACTCCGCTGTCGGTAGTAGTTTCAACTAATTTGTCTTCACTGAGTGTTTCCTTTAAGGGAGGGGAAAGTTCTGATGTAGCATTATCATTATTAGTAAAACCATTTTGTTGCTGTTCAGATTGGTTAACATCTAGTGTATCTGCTTTAGTGTCTAAGATAGCAGGTGGTGTCATTATTGCATTATCAGTGGTATTAGCGAGTGAAGCGTCAATCAGTTCAGGTGCCATAGTAGTGGCAGCAAAAGATGCCACTGACGAGGGAGGGGGGTTTGCAGGGAGTGGTGGAGGCGTAGACTCTATCAAAGGCATTTTTGCAACACAAACCTCTGTTTTAACAATTTCGGGAGTAGCGGCCGTTTCTGTCGCGACGGCTGTAGTTTCCTCCGGTTTGCTTTCCTCGGTTTCAGCAACATCGGGTGTTTCTTTTTTCTGTTCTTCTAAAGATAGCCCGTTAATAGGCAATTGTTCTGGCTTTGTCTCGACGGCAGCTTCAGATCGGTCCACTTCGGGGCTTGCAGTAGCGGGCTCCTCAGTTACCGGTGTTTCAGCTTTTGGTGATTCAGGTGTGCTACTACCATTGGTCAATGGTTCTGTAACGGGCGTCTCTGGCGTCTTTTCTTCCTTAACCTCGGAATCAGTATTCACATCAACAATTTTATTCTCAGCCGACTCGGCATTAGCTTCGGCAGCCTAAAAAGAGGAAATAAAAACTATAAATAATAACTTCATTACTGATAACTAATAAATATCTAGAACATAAACATTGTACCTTATCATCAGACATATTGCAAGATATTGTAATAATGGTTGTTGAGTACAATAGATCTGTACAGAGACTGAAGGGATCCCGACTTAACCGATATTATTTATACTGCAATTTTTTGCAACGGAACATTGGCTCTCGTTTTTAGATACGCAGTTACCCTTCAGTGCTCTTGATCGAAGACATATTATATTGCATTGTAATAACATAGGGTTGGCACAATGTGTAGAAGGGCATATGTTTATGAGTAAACATATAAATAAAATAATATGAAGATAAGTAAATACTCTGTTTCATGTATTCGTCAACTAGTAAAATTAAGTTTATTTTTTTTAAATAAACTTTTTGGTTTATTAAAGAACATGAGCACATGGAGCGAAGTATCAGGTAGTAGAGCAAAATGTAAAGAACTCTGTAGACACCTCGCACATTTTGTAGTGTATGAATATTATGTGACAACTACATAATTATATGACCATTTTATAATAAATTATATTACTTTATGTTCACCACAAAGCAAAAATAAAAATATAATAAACATAATTGTAATAAGTACTAAAACTTTTGTTATGGAAGTATGTGTACAGATGTTTCCGCGTAAAGCCAGCTAAATTAAGTTAATTTAAAATAAAACAACATTCGAGCGCGGTAGGTAGATTCATGTGGAATTAAATATTTTTTTTTGGCACTTCATTGTAGCGTCCTTATACTAAGTCACGTTCATACTAAGTATTAGTCTATACCTAAATAATTTGTCAGTTTAATTTTTATTGAAAGGAAGTTTTCGAATAAATAGAAATGTAGTTTATAGTCGTGCAACCGCTGTGGTTGTGGCAAATATAAAACGATACTGATACACAAGGCCGTCTTTGTTTACTGATGTAGAAAGACACGGGTGGTGTACTGCACTAATAGATGTATCCTATAATAATTTAAAGACGTTTGGCAGTCGATCGTCCGAAACTCATAAATAACACCAATAATTACTAGGTACCTAAGTATGCTATACACAATAAATTAAAACATTGATTGACACACATTTGTACGATATCTTTATTATGTTTGATTTTTAGGGTTCCGTAGCCAAATGGCAAAAACGGGACCCTTATAGATTCGTCATGTATGTCTGTCTGTCCGTCCGTCCGTATGGCACAGCCAGTTTATTCCGAAACTATAAGAGCTACATTATTAAAATTTTATGCGTAGATGTATTCTGTAAACCGCATTAAGATTTTAAAATAAAATAAAAAAAAAATCCAAATATTTTGGGGTTCCCCATACATAGAACTGAAACTCATCAGACCTGAAACTCATTTTTCATCAGACCTACGTGTGGGGTACCTATGGATAGGTATTTTAAAATGATGTTGAGGTTTCTAACATCATTTTTTCTAAACTGAATAGTTTGCGCGAGAGATTCTTCCAAAGTGGTAAAATGTCTGTCCCCACCCCCGTAATTTCTAAAATATAGGCATGATAAAATAAAAATATGATGTGTATTACTATGCAAACTACTAACGAAAATTGGTTTGAATGAGATTTAGACAGTATTTTGTTTTTAAACGTCATAATTTCATAAATCAAATTACCTAATTTATTATAGATAGCGGCCCGTCCCGGCTTCGCACGGGGGACTTAAGATTTTTTTCATAGTTTTACGATTGTTATGGGTAAACTATAAAAGATAGACATATGCTCTCGCGGACTTTTTTAAAGATAATGTTAAGATGAACAATTCACCCATAAAGCATTTTTGTATAACTTTAACTATATGCTCAGCGCACGCCACGGAAGGCCTCAGAAACGATACTTTTCCCCCGTTTTTGAAACATTTTCGGTTACTGCTCAGCAACTATAAGACCTAGCGTGATATTATATAGCCTATGTTACTCGGGGATAATGTAGCTTTCCAAAGGTGAAAGAATTTTTGAAATCGGTCCAGTAGTTTCGGAGCCTATTCATTACAAACATACAAAAATACAAAAATACAAATCTTTCCTCTTTATAATATTAGTATAGATAGTATAGATAATGGTACGGAACTTCGTGCGCGAGTCCGACTCGCACTTGGCCGGTTTTTTTTACTACTGTGTACGTCTGCATAGGACTTGTGGCAGCCCAAGACATAGTACGTCCAATACAACTAAAGATTCGCCCGGAAAATGAGGTACATGGGTGTTTCTCTGCTATTTGGAAACTCGTCCATACAAGAGCTGTCCTGAGCAAATTTTATTAAATGTTGAGAATGTCTCTTAATACAAAGAAAGGCAATAGTATATCAAATATATATATTAAAGAAGCCCACGCATTTTCCTCTGGGTTTTTGAGTTATTGACGGTTTTGTGGAAAATTGTGACAGGGGACTGTTTTTGTGAACAAAAACTAGTATTTTTGATTGTATAAATAATTAAAACTTTATTTTTATTAGCACTTACAATGTGTAATTATTACATAAGTAATCGATGAGATCGTAACGAAGTACCTACACTTATAAAAAAAAAAACATTTTTTAACATTTGTGACAAATTGACTAAAATCAACTTCTTACTAAACAGTCCTTCTAAAATACTGATTGTATGACTTAAATCAGCTTTTAGAATGTTATTAATTAAAAATAAACAAAATAGAAAACATTACTGATTTTGAAAAACTAAAATAATCTATTTCCTTTACAGTTACGTTTGAATCAGGCAACGTTTCCAATATTTAGTCAAAACCGACATCAGACATCTGCCGTCCACTTACTAAAGAGCCGTTAAGCCCAAAATGTAAATTTCGAGAAAAAGCCAAAAAACGTGGAATTCGTTGTCTCTACAAAACTATTACACATAGAAAAACGATTTTTGTCTACATAATTTTCATTTAATTCCGAGAACTATTTAAAATGGTACGCGATACTAAAAGTGCATTATTTCATTTTTTTTTATCATTTTTTCTTTTTAGCCAAGGACATGGACTGGCTTTTGTCTTCAGTTACAGCACTAAACGGCGGTTAACCATCCCTGAGCGAGGCTTAGCGGCCCTTTAGTGATGTAATTTCTTTTAAATGTTGAATGTAGTAAATGTATGTGGAAGTTATTCAGAAATGCTTAGCTATACGGCGGCTAGGTGACTTAACTGCTGTATAGTCAAGTAACAGAAACAAATTTCACTTACTGCTACAGCTCAAGGAGCGGCTAAGGTACGTAACGTAAATTAAGTGAAGGAAGTGTCAACAAAATTGAATTATTCCTAACAGATTATAGTGTGATACTTAACTAAAGGGCAGTTAAGCATACGTCGCTCGGGGATAACTTCTTTTTAGTAAAGCAATCATAAGGTCAAATGTGATGTATTAAAGTCGAAATTCGTAATAACAAATTTATTTCTAATAACATTTTATTCAAAATCCAAAAAAAAAATAAAGAAATAAATAAAATTTGGTCAACTTGCCTGTTAACTGAGCTAATAAACTTTATCCCACCAAAAACATTCTGTAAATACTAGCTAAGTCTCGAAGAAGCTGCTTGTTTATTTCTAAAAAGTAAAGAAATCTAGAAAAATTCGTGCGAAGTCTAAGGTTCCTTACTGCGATTTGTTTATTATCATAGTTAATGTTGTGTGACTTGGCCGTTGATCGAAAACGAGACACTAGCGTCCAATTACCAATACCAATATGGGCTTTTATCGCTTAACAAACATAGGTAGTTACAACAACAATTACGTGTAAACAAAATTGACTTGTACCCACTAACGTATAAAGAATGTTCTTCTTCGAGACTTGGCTAGTTTTTTACACAATATTTTTGGTGGGATTTCACTTCTTTTTGTAGAAACGTGGGAATATTGATTTATTTATTTTATTAGATTTTCTTATTCGACAAAGTTTTTTTCTTTTTAGGAGTAATTTTTTATTATTACAACTCTTTCTTTTCTTTTTTTTTGGTTCTGATTCTTGTCCAGCAACAATTTTTCTTATTGCACATTTGCGTTCATTATTTATTTAAATAGACGATTTAATTTCTGAAATATAAGCGCGGTATTTACGCTTAGGCCGGTTGTATTCGGTGATCACTGAAGCTAGAGCTTTTATACTCTTGAAGTGAACATTTATGAGGTGCACCGCATGAAGATCGGTTACTCGTGAAAGCGCCACGTAGGCTTGGCCACAAGAGAGTATGGCCCATATGCCATATTTAAGACCTTGGCTCTTGTAATTGTTAGGGCATACGCCACATAGATTGGGAATTGTTCTATGTACACGTATTGCAGGGGTATGATTTCAAATTTCACTTTTTGTACAACGCCTATCGACCCACAAAACCTAAAATAACATCAATGTTTCTGCTAAGCATTACTTTAACTCCCTCTTTTATGATTATAGTTTCTTCCAGTCCAGCAGTCATCGACGCGTCATCTTTATATTTTTGTAAGCACACCGGGGCTTTCGATTTCATACATTTTGAACAATCCAAGGAATCTTTAGCAACTAACTTTATCTCGGGGTTCGGAATCGCTTTTAACATAGCATTATTTAACTGCATATACATATTTCTAGTCGGTAGTAAGCAAACAGCATGTTTTGGCGAGTCCCTCAAACATTGTGCTATTTCCATTAACCTTCCTTCATTGGAATGCGAAAGCAGAGGTATCAATCGGTTAGACAGTATATCTTTGTCTGATTGAGTTGTCACTCCTACTCCGATTCTTTTTAACATTTTTACAAACGTAGAATCATCCAGCTGTCTCATGTTCAACGTGAATTCGTTGTAACTAATATGTTTATATATTTATAAATTTCTGAAGGGGTTGGTTTTTCAAATGGCGACTTCTCTAACGGGTGGAAGTTGCAAAAGATCCCCAAACACTAAAATACTTATTTCTTTTCCCAAACCAACCATCTTCTATATCAGAAGTATCAAACACTTCGCATAAACGAAGATTTATGTAAGCTAGAGTTACATTAGATATCATAGACTCTTCATCTATCTACACTAATAATATTATAAAGAGGAAAGATTTGTACCTATGTTTGTATGTTTGTAATGAATAGGCTCAAAAAGTGCTAGGCCGATTTAAAAAATTCTTTCACCAATAGAATGCTACATTCTTCCAATTTGACATAGGCTACATTTCATTTTGAAAAAAAATAGGGATCCTTGGTAAAATTTGAACAATGTAACTGAAGGTGTAGAAAAATGATAGGCTATAAAAAAAGGGATCCGGGCGACGCCGGGGCGGGCCGCTAGTCTGTCCTTAAAATTTGAAGTAGCTCGTCTGAAAGCGGGTTGTATTTAGAAGTTTGTTAATGTTCTACGGGCAGTTGTAATAATCTGTGAATAGTTTATCCGTTTACGTTAAATGCTGCAATTCCAGTCAGTTATATTTCAGGGGCAGTTATATTTCAGTTATTGAACCTAAATTAAAACTTCTTTTAAATCTAATAATTAAGCAATAATCAAAATGTACGCGTTCGTCGTCAACAAGCTCTCCCGGAGGAGTAAATAAACTATAATAATTGGTAGGGTGCCCTCCCGATCTATCCCCTCCCTCAAAATGTACGCGGTGCGAGCGTCGAAAAACTGCCGTTTAGTTAAGGAATGAGGCTTTACTGCTCTTTAGCTCTGTATAATATACAAAATAATTTCATCTATACTAAACTAAAATAGCGTTAAAGGACTATTACTGCTCTTTAGCGGAGTTTTTCTATAAGACCGCTTTTTAGTATAGCAATTTTAATAATAACCGTAGTGGCTTGCTTAGCTATAACGAAGTTAAAGGAGTTTTGCGTCTCTCAAGCTTAGGATATTGGGATAACGACTTTTTAGCTAAGCACAAGTTCACAAAAAAAGAATTAATTCCTTAAATTTTAGCAGTTATGGTGGTTTAACGTACATTTAAGCTAAGCAATGTGGGTTTGACGCTCTTTAGTGTAGGAACCACCAGAAAATCTGCCACTTAACGGCCACAGTACTGCTCATTATCTTTAAAACTATTTGCCGTAGGAATACGATTCTTAAACCAAAAGATAGAGAATTGAAAACTATATAACGTACCATCAAAAAGTCAAAATTGACGTTTTGAGGGTTAACGGCTCTTTAGTAAGTGGACGGCAGACATATTATTCTCATCAATTTTGTACTTGTATGATGAACTTTTCTACATTTGGAATCTACACATGTAGCCACGAAGCTAGAATATAGAACATAGTTTTATTCCGATACTGTGTAAAGGGTCCGTCGCTCACAAAATGAATGCCGGTAATATGCATTGGTAAAATTTTGAAAATAAGCTTCAAGTATTCTCAAATAGTAGCAGGTGACTGTGTAGTATTTTGGAAATCAATACAATAGGATTTCATGGCAATTTTACTGTAAACTACAACAGTATGATGGCTCAGCTGAAGTCTAGACCCTCTGAAATGATAGGCCTGTATCTCATCTCTGTCTATTATGGTGTCTAGCATGTAAGTCTTTATAAAACTTAAAAAAAAAACAGTCCTCTGAGATAAAGAACAGTCCCCTGTGCAATGAAATGGCAGGGGACTGTTGACCAGGGGACTGGTTTTCTTACTTAAAAACGAAATTACACAAAATCATTAAAACATATCACATTTGTAAAACAGATGGGAAGACAGACTCGTAAGTAAACTATTTTAAACAAATTATATGATTAAAAACTTTTGAAATAGGGAAGATATACTCACCCAGTGGACTGTTTCTCCTAACGTTCGAGACGCGTGTTTCACTACTAAACACAGTGACGTTACTTAAAAAAAGGCTGCTGTCTGTATACCTATATAACCGAACAAACTTCACACCAAATGCTTTCCATTTCACGGTCATAATGTCTTAAAACAATGCTTAAAGTGAATTTCGTGCCGTTTTCAAATTTTATCAGGGGACTGTTTTCAAATTTTAAGGACAGCCTTCGTACATATTTTTTAAAGTAAATTTCTATCATAGACATATCATTTGTAATATTAAAAGATGCTTACAGTCTTTCTTAATCTATATATGATTATTATTCAGTTATAAATGGCAAGGTATTAAATATATAGGTATCAATGCTTGTAATTCTGGAAAAGGGACATACCAGGGGACTGTGTTTTGAGGTGTTTAACATTTTTTTTCTCGGAAACAATTATATTTATTTACTTAATAAGCAATTGCTAACCAAGAGTACCAAATTTATGCCCATATTATTCCAATAAATAATAGATATGATAGAGTTTATTATATAAATTTTGCTTGGGACAGCGATTTTCCATTTAGTAGAGAAATGCCCACATACACCTCACAGTCCCGTACCTGCATTGGGATCCTAAGACTAGCATATATTGAAATTTATTTTAAGGTAGCGAACATCCAAATGAAAAATTGTAACCTTTATAGCATATCTCGCATCTCTTTGTCTAAACACTTCATATTATGATGAAGAAGTTATGCTGTTCGTAGAGTATGAAAATATTATAGCTCGAATCTCTTTTATTAAAATGTTATAAATATAGATCTGTATTCAAAAGAACAGATAAGACAGCTTTCATAGTTGTAAACAAAAGTTGTACCTACTTCATCATCTTTGCAGTCATCAAGTAACAAGAAAAGCAATATTTTTTGCAATGACGTCAAAGTAAACTTTTATCTACTGTTTTAGAATATGTAAATAAAAGTTAATTTTTGCAATACATAATATCATTATGGAGTGGCGATTACGATTATATTGTTATTGTGCCAATATTTTTTTTCCTGTATTCATATAATAAATAAGGATGTAAATAATAGATTATTAAGGTACTGAACCAGATTTAATTATAAATAAATAAAGATTTAATTGTAAAGCAATTGTTTGCCGCGAAGTGCAACGACCCGACTGAGTAAGCAGGACGCTAGAGGTCAAAGCGAGAACAAGTACAGAATCGTCGGAAAAAAGAAGAATCACGAGCCAAGGCTTTCTTCCTTGTCATAATACTATCTATTAAAAAATATATACAATAATCGTAAAAACACCTCAGTGGCCCTTACAGTGTGTTGGACCACGCGAAACATGTAGGGTAGATTCTTATCACAATAATATTGTTGTAACGATGAAATGAAAACAATAACGCTAATATTTAGTTATCAATTATCATGCACCTATTTTTTAGCGATTAGCTAATCGTTGTACAAACATGTAAATTGTACTTAGCTGTGATAGTTTTTCTTTTAAATTATTTAAGTATAATAACTTCTGTTGCTTTTGCGCGTACCTACTTATTACACACTGAAATAAAACGATTATATTAACATTATGCTGGCGTTTAAAAAAAAAACAGTACTTATTTATTCGCAGAAAACTGAGTGACGTTAGTTTTACGTTAGCATAAAATTAATAAAATGTATGTATGTATGTAATTTGTAATATAAAATCACGCTATTCTGACAAATTATTGCATATCTTAAACAAACAGTTTAACTGATACATGAAGACACTTAAATTAAAAAAAAATCTACGGTTCTGCGCACCTAATTCATTTATAAATACCTATCGTGCAACATTAAATCTCTGCTATGTAGTAAAAAAAAGTACCTATGGAATTAAATCGCGACCAGATGACTGGTAAAATTATAAGATGAAATTTCGATAAAACTATCAGGTTTATTAAACATTTAGAAATGGCAATGAGTCAGAACCTCAGGCTTTCTTAGGATATTTCGGACATTGCCAGCTTTAAATGGGAGTCCCACAGACGCTTAAACCGTCGTCAGTCCTTAAAAATTGAAGAAATAAGTTACACGAAGAATTACCTTTTCTTTTCTACAAAATAAACGTTTTCGGACTAATCGAGTTT
The DNA here is from genome assembly GCA_038024825.1 of Polylopha cassiicola. Lineage (NCBI taxonomy): Eukaryota > Metazoa > Arthropoda > Insecta > Lepidoptera > Tortricidae > Polylopha > Polylopha cassiicola. The sequence goes on along the minus strand of CP149046.1, from coordinate 14,826,793 downwards.
TTATCTTACTGTAGCATATCCTTCTCAATATTCCCGATAAATAATCGCCGACAGCTAAAACCTAAATACGAAAAGCTCCTATTTTTCCACGAAACTAACTCATACTTGGAACTCCACAATCGGAAATTTCTATTCTTTAAAAGCATAAAAATGACCTAGGTACCTACTAAATGCTCCGGAGCATAAATATTTTTTTTTTAATGTGCCGGTTTTATTTTAATCCAAAACGTCATGTAACGGTACAAAGCGAACGCGACGGCGCGGCGACAGGAGATGATGACTCACCGAACGCCACACAATAAAACATGAACGTCCATGGTATCTGACTATGGTAATGGTTTTCCGCTCTAAAACCCTTATTACTATGCCATCTAAATTGCTTTTAGAAATAAATGTAGCACCTTTTGAGCCGTTATGATATTATTTAACAAATGATAATAAACAAGAAAAAAGGTAAATTAGAAATAGAGAAGTGAAATAGCTTCAGAACATTGAGAAGTGAAGCAATCATTACTTTTTGTTTATTTTTAAAATCTCTATTAAAGTTAGTTTTACTATAAAAATATTTATCTGGAATTGATTTAAGGACAGCACGGAATAAATATATATTTAGGATATTTAGGTTTTTTCTACATTTTTTATGGTCATCACCAGTAGATAGTATTATGCTAATGCAAGAGTTGTAAATCGGAACAGCATCATGTTAAAAAAAACAATATAATTAAAACACCACAGATCAACAAAGAATTTGTAAAGATAAGTTTACGTCCATCGTAATATGGGGGACTGTATATGCGAAGGAGGCTTACTTATTTATACTAATATTATAAAGTTGAAGAGTTTGTTTGTTCGAACGCGCTAATCTCAGGAACTACTGGTTCGAATTGAAAAAATATTTTAACCATGCGGACGAAGTCGCTGGCAGAAGCTAGTACCTCATATGATACTACCCGCGACAAGTTTTTTTTTTATTTAATACAAGTAGTCTGGTCGAGAAGTGAGTTCTCTGCGAAAAATCGTTACAGTTGTCTTAAAAATATGGGGATTGTTGCATTCGATTCAGAATTTAATTTCGAGAAGGGGGTTGTCTAGATGACAATAGAATTTATTTAGATTTTTAAATTAATATTAAATGTTTTAAAATAAATATTTTCTACTAGCTTCTGCCCGCGACTTCGTCCGCATGGAACTCCTCCTTTTCTGCAGTCGGTTAAAAAGTAGCCTATGTCCTTTCTCAGGCTCCAGACTTTCTTTGTACCAAATTTCATTAAAATCGGTACAGTAGTTTTAGCGTGAAAGTGTAACAGACAGACAGACAGAGTTAATTTCGCATTTATAATACATATTAGTAGGGATTAGTCACCTTGTTTGACGGCGCCGAATCGGCCGCGCGGAGCCCAATTTTCAACGTTATATTAAAATTATAAATAATGGAGCTACAACTCCGGGAGTTATGACATTTGTTATTGAAATTTTCTCCTCTTTCAGAATCTTTTTTAATATTTCAGCTAACTTCAATATTTTCCGAGTAACAGCTACAAATAGGACTTTACCTTTTCTACACTACGTTAATGTTTATAACAATTGCAATTTACAATGGCGGAAAAAAAAATACCCCCTTCTCGAAATTAAATACAGAATTGAATGCATATTTTTAAGACAACTGTAACGATTTTTCGCAGAGAACTCACTTCTCGACCAGACTAAAGTATTTACAGGATTATTAATCAAATACCGTGCAAGGAAAATGATGATTTTGGGCGAATACATTTTCCTGTACAATTTTTACTTAAACACTTGGTATCAAACAGGCGATCGGTAGGGTAAGAGTAATTTGCATCGGCAATAAATAACGGAGAAGATAGCATCGCGCCCGGTTTAAACTCAGACACCACTGTCATACCTAGCCACTATCAGCGGTGAATGCCCTGTCTTGGCACCGATTATTGACAAGCAACTCAGAATATTCAATTACAAAGTATCCTAACATGCACTCAATAAAATTATGATCACGTTATATTAAAATATTATACGTACTTAATATAAATCAAGTTTATATAAAATTAACTTTCAAATTACAATAGAAGAATTCAAAAATAAAAAAATGATATTGTTAATGTATTTTTTATAGAGAACTGTAAATGAAGTTACTCGTTTTTAGGTACGAAAGAATCTAAAAGGTTCTCGTACCAAATTATTGGATGCTGATCTCAGCATTTGATGAAAAGGTCAATTATCTAATGACCTTTTTATCACACCATGTGATCTGACCATAGCGTTCTTTGGTACAGCTGGAATATTGAACAGTAGTATATATTACGAACTTATGTACAAATGACGGGAACACATCGTGAAGCCGGCCCCGGTCACATATTTACCAAACATGCAATCGGAACCGCACTCTTCGTGTTACTTTGCCAGTAGCTAGTTTTGATACAAGGCTCCGTTAATACTCATCAACATACATGAAAGCTACGGATGCTTCATATTGTTCATACGATACAGAAGAACGTTAGCAAACATCAACACTTGTCGTTACGATACCAACTTACTAAAAAACGTTTCCGTTGGTTATGAGCAACCTACATCAAATTTCAACGTACCTACTAACCTTACCTAGCAAGAAGTAGGTATTTGAAAACTAGAAAATTTATTCTAAACTAACTGTGCCCACGACTTCGTCCGCGTGCAATAATTGTTTCCATTTTGCATTGTTTCTTCGATACAACAAAAAAGATTTTTTCAATTCGAAACAGTAGTTCCTGCGATTAGCGCGTTCAAACTAACAAACTCTTCAGCTTTATAATATTAGTATTAATTGTATGTATGAGAATTAGAATGATGATTCAGGGTTGAGATTAGCTTCGGTTATTTGTAAATATAGCTCTATAGCTATAGATAAGACCAGTTTGTCGACCTACGTTAGCAGTCCGGTCGCGGAGATCGCACCGCAGTCCCACCCGCCCACGGGTTACATCGCAAAACCAGACAACTGCACTGCTGCTCTTATATTGCATTTTAAACAAGTTTTCTAGAGTAACAAGAAAAAATATTTTTGCCAATGTTATTCCAATTCGAATCGAAATTCTACAACTTAAAAATTGCTGACATAACTATCTATCTGTACTTCTTACTGTCTTTCTACCAGTTCGCAAAAATTGGCTTTCACATGCCATGATTGCCGTAAAAAACTAGTACTAGTATTTATTAATGGACAATTTGAATTTGATGATTTTGAATTGACCGCACGAGCAGTAGTATATCCGGGTATTTTCAACGAAGTGGTGTCACTTGCTGATTGTCCATGAATTAGATAACAACTCAATAACTCAATATTGTCACCTACAATGCCGCGCTCACGTTCATTCGCGCGGATATAGGCAGCACCTCTTTGAATTATAATGCGCATTGTTCCTTGCGCGCCGTTTTGAGTGCAATGCACTATGTCGCGTCGCAATAGACTCGTAGATATCATAATTTTCTAACAGACGAGCTTGCATTGCAGGGCACAAGGTCGAATCACAGCGAATAGTTCACTCATCTCTCTCTCCAAGAACCGTGAGTGCCATGACCCAGATGTTTTAAATGAACGGTTAGGAGTAAAATTTTTTTTTTAATTAAAACATAATATTTTGATATCAATAAAATAAGTAGAAGCTTAATATGTATTAAGCCTTCTTACCAAACTTTAAGCTTTTGTAAGCATTACATATTTGATATCTCTATAATATAAGGGGCAGATAATATAATTTAGCCTGTAAGTATTTAATTAATTGCAAATATGAATTATACAATTGTGTCTCGAATATTTAACAATTTGTGTTCCAGTTATATACAAATATATATATAATATATTCAAAAGGAAATATTATTTTACTGGAATATTAATACATGTCACAATTTTCGGTCCATATTATACTATCAATATGAAAAAAAAAAAAAGAACCATTGCCGATCGCTGTGAAACGAGAAAATAGAAATATGCCAAACAAGGCTTCAGCATTAATGATATTGCCGATTAGTATTGTGCGGCGTGCGATAATGAGAGTTTTATACGCAATTCAGTTGTTAGTGTTTGTCATGATTGCTTGTCAGAATGAGAGGGTCTGTGTCAAAGATCGAAGTAAAGCCACTTTAATATGTCGTCAATCGTACAATTATCCATTACTTCGTTCGCGATCTCTTAACGATGGCATCTCAAAGTGGTTTCTTGTCGAACACTGGCAATACCGTTCTATAGGGTTTGAAGCAATATTATTACGGTTCGAGATTTACGTACGGTACTTTGTATTGTAGACAGGCAGACATAGGTTCAAGTGCCCTCGTACTAGTTTCGGCTCCACGTGCGCATGATTTCACATCGCATGCGAAATTCACACGAAGAAGGTTATTGACTCTACACTGATCTTATATATAGAATTTAATTTAGGTAATTACTCGAGCAGATGTACTTACTCGATCTCGCTAAGTACATCGCATAAGTACGTTTTTTTTGCCAATGTAACGAAAGTGTGTCATGATACTTTTAGTGCTGTGTAGATACGTATGGAAAGAAACAGGAGCATTAGTATAACGTAACGCTCTATATCGGCACTGACTGAATACAAATTCTACTGTTACTAATGATATTGACAATAAAATAATAATATGTGTAATGGATAATAGATTCAATAATATTCATATCTTCACTTTCATGTATGTATGTCTTTGTTTTAAATTGATGTAGTATGTATGTCCTTATAATATACTATATGTAGTATTTTATAATTGTTTTTGTGTCTAATAATTGGTTTCACATATGGACTGTTTTATTCCCTTGTATGACTCTTAGGTTGAGAATGCCTCAAGGCATTAAGTTCTTTTTTTTACACTTTCTGACTTCTGTTGAGTTTGGTAAGTATAAATAAATAAAAAGAAAATTGTTGAGTAAATTGAATGGGCTACTACTATTTCAAATGATGTCGGTACATAAGTTTTGTTTTATGTGGAAGTGTATTTCATTCAATAAAATTTATATATTATCACAGTAAGTAAAACTTACCTCTTCCGGTACTTTCTCTGGTTCTCCGTTAAGTTTAGGTTCATCTTCCTTTTGTTTCTTTTCTTGTTTCGGTTTGTCTTTCCTACTGAAACTGATGGACCTTAAAGACCACTTTTTCTTGACCTGATAAAAAAAAACAGCGTACATTAGCAAATATTAGGTATAAAAGAATGTTCATGAAATTATGGTCACAGATCATATCGCTATGCCTATGCGTTCTTATTAATCAGATGTGTGAACAATGTATTCAATACATATTGTTTAAATTTTATTAGGCGTAGACTACAAAAGTATATGAGTAAATAAACATACCTTCTCTTTCTTCGGTTTCTTGCCGTCTTCTGGCGTAGGAACGGTATCACCATTTTCTGGCTTAGTCTCACTATCTCCATTTGTTAAAGGAGCATTTTCTTTTTCTTCACTTGGTTCGTCTTTGCCTTCTTTTTCTGTTGTCGCGTCTTTTTCATTCTCTGGTGTTCCAACATCGAGTTGTTTTTCTTTATCCTTTAATAGATATTACTTGAAGATTAATATAATTGTATATATACCAATATTTATATATTAAAGGACTTTACAACAGCTTTACAGAGCTGTAACTCATATATTATTAGGTTTCAAGTAAAATAAGGCATTTTGGCATTAGAATTCAAAGTGTTTTCTTGCTTTCAGTAAAGTGTTTCGGCGAATGAAAAACTATTTTATATTGAGATCTTGTTTCTGGTAATTTGGTCACATATTAAAGTTACGTTGGCTTGAGTGACTGAGCAGAACCCGAATAAGGAAGGAGGATAGATCGACTGTTTACTGTAGAATTTTAAAGAGAGGAAGTTGTGGGACGTGTGTCTGAGATGTCTGCGAGATAAACAGCAAATAGTATAGTGTATTTCAATATATAACAAGGCTTGGTGTTATAATATCTACATAAGTGAGTAACGCGTACCTATATACTATACTACATAGACAACAAAACGATTGTTTATTTTTGTAAGGATGCCGGTAATCATCGAAGCGCACTAGTGCGTGCTTCCGAGTGGTGTTCACCGCGTCAGGCGGCTTTCATTAGCAACATCGTGGAACCACTAACTAATAACACTAGCTGAATTATTAAACACGTTAAAAAAAATATTAATCTTCCGTACTAGAGAAAGGAATAATAACAATAATCTATATAATAAATAATATTAATCGCAAAATGTGTTGGTAAGCGAATAACTCAACAACGCCTGGACCAATATGGTCAATTCTTTTATAGTATAAGTTCTACAAATAGTAGGACAGTTAACAAATGTAGTGCGCTTACCGTTATTTCCTGCGGAGGCTGTATATGCGCGTCGCCGTTGAGCTGCGGCTTGAGCGCATCGGCATCGGCGAGCGGCTCGACCCGGCCCTCGCCACCGGCGCCCGCTGCCGCTACCTCGCCAGCACTCTCCGCCTCCTTTCCACTTATGTCCACCGATCGCTTACTTTGTTTAGCACCCATTCTAGCTGATACTGCCCTGTTACAAAGATTAATAGTCAACACACATAACAAGGCAGATACCTATTCTGAAAAAAAAAAAAAAAAAAAAAAACATTTACATGTCTTACGCCAATTGGTTTCTTTTTTTGTTAAACTGACAAAGATATTGTGATAATTAAGCAGTGTCACATGATGTACTGTAGGCATCACTACATAGTAGGTACCTTATATACAAAGTAATTATCCATTGTCTCTCTGTCACTATGTACCTACCTTTTGTACCTACCTTGTGATCCTTAAAAGTAGGTACACAACGGATTTTGATGCGATTTATTTTAAGAGATAAAGTCTGATAGGATGATTCAAGAGAATTGTTTATTATGTACCTATAACACATACTTAATACAGTTAAAAAAAATGTCCAATTCTATCTGTGCGAAGCCGGGCGTGCCACTAGTGTCCTATTTAAACCTTTCAAAGTAGGTACGCAAGGGCGACGGTAACAGAACTTCGTCCTTATTAATACAAAATACCTAACTACTTATTTGATTGTGTACCTACCTACTGCAGATTCTTACTAATATTATAAATGCGAAAGTAACTCTGTCTGTCTGTCTGTCTGTTACGCTTTCACGCTAAAACTAATGGACCGATTTAAATGAAATTTGGTACAAAGAAAGTCTGGAGCCTGAGAAAGGACATAGGCTACTTTTTAACCGACTGCAAAAAAGGAGGAATTCCACGCGGACGAAGTCGCGGGCAGAAGCTAGTTATAAATAAAAGATTCAGGTAGCGTGCTCACAGCACCAATTTGGAATAATCAAGTACCTAGTCAGTGGGTCACGGTGTTGGACAGAGCGTATGCTCCGTCGACAGAAATAGAATGCAACTGACAAAATGCAGTTACAATTCAATATACCTACCTGCTGCTATATTATAAAGACTACTCAAATATGTTTTTTACTGAAGTGCATCCTTTTCCATCACAATTATGAATAATATATCGAATTACCCACAAAACCGCGTACCTACCTACCTACCTATACACGAAGGAAAGGCTGGTCTTACTTATGTACTGAGGTAGGTACCTATTATGTACGGACATTGCACAGGTTAATAAATAATTCTATTTTGTTCAAGTTCAGAAAAAAATATATGTAGGTATACATTATAAGAGAAACATAATAATTACATAAAAATATATAAGAAACAAACTCTCTTCTGAAACATAATTCCGCTGTATCTAACAGCCCTCTCATCCTATCAAGACTAAAGTAAGTAGGTAGACAGGTGGTGGTAGGTAGGTACCATATTACCAGTATTGTGAAGGTGGTTCTAAGATTGACATATTAAAAGTATAGGTATTAAGATTCACTACACAACCTATCAAACAACAATTAATTTACCTTGAAGGATTTCCTTTGAAATGTGTTTAAATCTTAAAAATAAAATTTTACAATAACACTTTCACTTTATAACAGTTTACAAAGAGAATAAATACGACAAATGATCCCGACGTAGGTAGGTGTGTAAAACAAGGATCCAAAGGCGCCCGCAGCGTTCGAATATAGACTAAGGGCGAACGAGTACTGTCGTGTAAATGGTCGGGAGCACAGCAGTTATCGCATAGATAGATAGTAGTACATTGTTCATTAACAGTAGACCGAATTCCTAGTGCATCACATGCATTTATCGTTTATTATCCCATTCGTCATGCTCAATACAAATGAAAATAGCAACGACATTAGTCACACAGGGTTCGAGCCTTATCGCTTTGCTCACTGCTCTGCAAATGCACATAACAGCGGGTACAAAGAAAACAGTACCTATTATGTTAATTTGGAACTAGATAATTCATTATTCTATTATACGTTCAGGATTAATAAACAATTAAATTAAAATTAACAAAAACATCATGGGTAAGATTCAACTGAGTAATGTGTAAGTAGATAAGATAATGATCCTAATGCTTTTGGATAGTAAACAATGGTCTTTACTAATACTGACCGACTTTCTTTTATGTAATTTCTACCAACGAGCAATCTGAATTCTATGTATGTATTAGCAATATAAGTGCAGGCATAAAGCTCGTCCTAATGCGGAGTATATTTCAAATTGGTTCACGCTTCGAGGTGATTGACCTTTTCATGCCCCCACTCCGCTTAGTTTTTTTAAGCTCAGGCAGTCAACCCAAACTTATTGTCATTAATCGTACAATGGGAGGCACTTAGTAGGGCCAGTAAAATTTAAATAAGATAGGTACCTACCTACCTACCTATCTACGGCTTTAAAATTAAATGTACCTATATATCGGCGACCTTGACTCCCGCCCGTGTTCAAGGTTGACAGCTATTCGTGTTGGTTTTTGTGGATAGCATTTAGTAGCTAGATATACTATAAGTATAACTCAGTTACGAAATGTGTATAAAAGTATTACAAAGAAACTAGAGTTGTATCATATTTATTACGTAACATTTTATTTTTTTAAATTCAAAATATAAGAATTCTTATAAGACATAGGTACCTGTCATACTGCAATATTTGTTACACGAAGGTTTTACTCTGACTGTAATTAATATAATTCATTGCATAAGCCAACGTGATTATAGGTATTTCAGTTGCATACATTTTGTACCTACCTACATAGGAAGGTACTTTATATTTTTGTTTCGGGCTCAATAGGCTTCTGAAGAGCAGTTGCTATGAAATCTGACTATATAGTTTCGGGAAACATGAGCGTGCAATCCATACAAACACGATGTCGAAAATGTTTAGACTTTAGTGCCTACCTTACGGCTTGCATACGTTCCGTTGCGTAGGTACGCGTAGGTTATACATAAATACGTAGGTACCTATAGCATTTCTGTAGTCATTTCTCTTCCTTAAACTGGCCAAGTGCGAGTCGGACTCGCGCACGAAGGGTTCCGTACCTTTATCCATAATAAATTAGGTAATTTGATTTATCACGTTTAAAAACAAAACTACTGTCTAGATCTCATTCGAACCAATTTTCATTAGTAGTTTGCATAGTAATATACATCATATACTTATATATTTTTCAGTTTTATCATGCCCCTATTTTAGATGTTACGGGGGGGTGGGGTTACATTTTACCACTTTGGAAGAGTCTCACGCGCAAACTATTCAGTTTAGAAAAAAATGATGTTAAGAACCTGAACGTCATTTTAAAATACCTATCCTATAAAAAAAATACTTACCCCAAAAATTTTGGATTTTTTTCTGATTTTATTTTAAAATCTTAATGCGGTTTACAGAATAACGCACCAAATTTTAATATTTTTTATAATGTAGCTCTTATAGGTTCGGAATAAACTGGCTGTGACATTCAGACGGACAGACATGACGAATCTATAAGGGTCCCGTTTTTGCCATTTGGCTACGGAACCCTAAAAACTAGGTAGGTATCCTGTCTTGCCCCAGAATTTAAATGTAATTTTTGTAGGTACTTACTAGGTTTTACTTATAGTTTATGGACAAATATACCTACCTAATTCCGAAAAACTACCCAGGTAGGTAGGTAGGTAGGTAGGTACCTACCTATCTAAGTTGAAAATCGATAGTGTCCAGTTGCGGAATGAAACCACAAGTAACAGTGCACCGACTATATATAGGTACCTACCTAGGTAGATAGGCACCTATTATGGGGTGACATCGAGCAGTCATACCTAGGCTATGTATTTACTTAGGTAATACCTACCTATATTGTATAATTTGTAGCTAGCTAGGTAGGTAGGTACCTACCTACCTATGTGAATTCCTAGGTGCCTAAAAAATTTAAGTGGGTAAAGGTATTATTTTAAGTTGTTAAATCCCTGTGTGCGATAATTAATCTTAACCTACTAGAAAATTACCTACCCACCTATTAGGTAGGTACCTACCTGTAAATAGGTAATGTTTTAAATAACTAATTTGATGTTTCTTTGAAATAAGCTCTAGATGGATTACAATGCCTCAATGAATCATAAGTAGGTAGGTTGGTATGAATAAGACCATCACTTTCTGTTCCATTCAAAAGTTAGTTTATTAGGTAGGTAGTTATGTTTGTACCTAAAAGTTAATTCTGGCACGGTCCTGGTAATATGCTGGAACATAGGTCCTGGGAGTCGAAATTTATACCTATTAGGTAATTTTTTGTTCAAAAATAAAAAAATAAAATACTTAAGAAGAGTATAGGTTCCTATCTAATACGTTTAAAAATATTATAGGTAAGTACCCTAACGATTTAAATTTTAATGTGATGCCAGGATAAATTCCCTTCGGTCAAAGGACAATTATAAATATCTACCTACGTAGGTAGGTATATATGCGGCTTTATATAAAAAACAATTTAGTTACTACTTAAGATCAACACGAGATAATAACTTAGTACCTACTTATTTACTTAGAATTTAAACAGTCTTACTGCATACATATAAGTGTACTCTTGCAATTGATTATGATGAAATTAGTTAATACTGCCGTCATTTCTAAAAAGGCGACCTTCTAAAAAAATTTCTTTCAAGAAAATCGCAAAAAAAATTACCAATTTTTGTTTTTTCATTGGTATGTACATATTGTTTTCTTAGTATACCTACTAAGGAAAAAAAATGTTTCATTTGTTTACCAATGAAAAAGAAATTAGGACACTTTTTTGCAATTTTCTCAAAAGTAAGTTTTGTCAGAAGGTCGCCTTTTTAGAAATGACGGCAGAATATTGCATGACAATTCACGACTGCACACACCCTTGTTTCAATATAAGTCGAACATCTCCCCTTAACGGCGCGGATGATTCATCGTTTGACAAAGAACGGGCTTCCCGGAATTCCAGTAGTTACAGTAGTACACTCCTCATTCAAACTCAAATAATCATAAAAAAGGCCCTTGTAAAATAAAAGTCAAAAAGACTAACGGATAAACGAGTTCTTTCAGTTCACTTTTCTTTTGTCCGGTGTTAATATAAAGCAGTACTAATTACACTAATTTAAGTTAAGTTAAAAACTAAAAAAAAAATACATGTAACAAAAAAGAACTCACACAGATAGTAATTATAATAATAGGACCAGTAAATTGGTTAAGTACTTATACCAAATTATACTTTTTCCGAAGTAGGTCCAGCCCAACACCCGGCTTTTCACTAAAAAAGTCAGAAGTGATAAAATCTTAGTGAAAATTGTGACAAAAACTTACATTAATTTAAAACTTACCAGCTAGCGTTTGCAACAGAATAGTATTATTTGCTAAATTATCACTTCAATTTCGAAAATTGTTAGCACGAAGCACTCACAGACAGCCCAACACAATATGGCGGCAGTATAAAATCCCCACCTCCAACAAATTCAAATTGAAACTAATTTTTGATTGGTTCCTTTCTCCGCGACGCTTCAAGGCCTCCAACATAACAAAAAAACCATAGCCAAAATATTCATAGACAGTAATGTTACCGTATAAATATTAGAAGTATAGTATGTTTAAGGCGAGTAAATTTGTATCAACCTGTTATAATAAGGTACCCTAGATTGAGTTCAATAAAAAAAAAAAAATGGATATTCTTACTAAACAGGACTTTCAAAATTATTTGATCGAGAACTTCAAATCATTGATTTTACTACTTAAATTCTGTTTGACTAAAGGAGAACAAAACACTTAGAAATAATACATACTCGCTTTTGTAATAGTATCATTGCCATTAGAATTACATAGGTATATAAAATATATTGATGAAGTTTCTTTTCAGCAGTTTCTTTTTACAACTAGCAACACTAGTTCTTCGATCAAAATTACAAATGGCGTAAGCATCGATGTCGCGTTGCCCTTGACTTCCTCGTAATTACTGTTTTTAACAGATTTTCATATCGTAACAGTTAAAGTTTTAATTTTTCTAAACAATACGCGAGTGTGTCAGTGTATTTGACTGTGTATAGTGTTTAGTTTGACTGTGTTTTTAAAGAATTTCGTGTAGCGTCACCTGACTGCGCTCATTGTCATTTCCCGCCATTGTGACTCCAGTGAAAAATAAATTCAAGTTTTAGTGACTATTTAGGGAATTATTGATGCAGTATTCCTGAAATACTTGCTCAGCGCATTTAAGTAATGTCATTACACGGTAATGATGTCTGTTTGCTAGAGGTAGAAGATTACAATTTGTACGAAGAAGAAGCATCGGATCACGCTTTTGCCAGGTATGGACGCCCGGCGTGGTCGTTAATATTGTGTTTAAATGAACCTTTAAGAGTTATTTACGTGTCATATACAACGATTTATTTTTAAAACTAATGTAGTTAGATACTTTTTTACGTTGTGGCATGTTCGTTATGACCATATGACGCCACTCCCGCCCCATGTCGTGCCGGCCGTAGTCAGCTGTTGAGCCGCCATGTTTGGTTTGTGAAATAGGCGTAGTAGGCGCCCCTACCTATCTACTGCACTAAATACGTACTATGAAACACATGTATGATTAAAACGTAAAACCATTCATGCTCTGTATATATTTTCATGATGATTTGTTGTAAATATTAAATAATGTCTTTAATAGATAATTTTGTGACAAAATGTTATTTTTTCTACGTATATTATATAAATGAGTAACATATATATGTATATATTTAATGCATTTAGCAGTTTCTATATGTCACTCAGAAACTTGTAAACAGTAGGTATATTCCAAAAAAATTCTGCCGTAAGAGTCGTTTAATGAACATGAAGCACATCAATAACTATTGTTACTGGTTTACTTACCATCGCATGGATCATCTTTTTTTTATAGCCTATGTCACTCGGGAATAGTGCAGCTTCCGAACAGTGAAAGAATTTTTGAAATTGGTCCAGCCATTCTAGAGCCGATTCAATCTAAACAAATAAACAAACAAACCTTTCCTCTATATAATATTAGTATTATAGATATACATATATACAGTCAAACCTGTGTAAGTGAGAACTGGGTAAGCGAGAAAACTATTAATGAGAGTATTTACCAGGTACCGTCATTTTGCCCTGCTGAAAGATCTATAAATGAGAAACATATACCTGTATAAGTTACAGTCATTTTTCAAGCGTGGATCTCTACAAGTGAGATTGATACTTGCCCATACCTCTATAAGTGACAGTTAATTCTCAAATTTCCAGAGTCTTATTTGAAACCTATTCTATTATTAGTTTCTATAGTTTTAGGAACCTACATTGTATTCCAATGACCAAATGTGCATCTATTATTGTTTTATTCTATATTTTTTTTTTGTTACTACAGTTCCTCTCATTATATTCAAAAAGCCAAATTCGCAAAATAAATTAACAGTTCTTTTTTTTTTTTTTTTCAAATAAATGTTGTTACAGTAATATATTATTTAGATTAAATATTTATGTTCATCTATTATATCAACAAATTTTGTAATATCCATACATACACGTATTTTGTTTCTAATTAGGTACAGTTATATTTGCCATATTTTTATAGACCTCTATAAGTGAGATGGACAGCTTCTGTAACTCTGTAAGCCAGACACGCGGGTTATATATATATATATATATATATATATATATATATAATATATTTGATGAGTTCTTTTGATTCTTCATAGATTCCATTATCAGAGCTGGATTTTGGATTATTATTATATACACTAAAATAAAAATAAAAAAATCAACCAGTAATGTCTTACTCTTAACTGAAACTAACTAATTAGGTTCCCCTTTTCATTTTCCTTGTCTAAGAAGGATAAAGAATATAATATACTTCACTTTATACAAATGAATTATGAATCTTACTTTTCATAGGTACATTATTAATTTTAAATCCTGGAATTATTTTTACATTTCTTTTAAAAGTAATTATTTTTGTATTTTTTTTTTCAGAGGAGATAAACATAACTCTTCTGGTGGTAGAACCATGGAAGCAGAAAAAAGAATTCGTCGTGAAATAGCTAACAGCAATGAACGCAGACGCATGCAAAGCATTAATGCTGGATTTCAAGCTTTGCGCACATTGTTACCCCGCCATGAAGGTGAAAAGTTAAGTAAGGTATGTGTCACAATGAAAATGTACTAATTGACTTTGTGTTAAAAATTGAATTCTAATTTGAAGCACTTTTATCTTAACTGCGATTAAGTGTAGCCCACATGCCTCCTGAGAACTACATGTGACTTGAGTATGGGGTATTTGTTTTTGTTAGACACATAGCCAATACTTGGGACATTCCTACATAAGTTTATGCCATATTTATTTTTAAAATAATGTATATAGCCCACCCCTCCACCTATACTCTTTCCTTATGTCTGTCACTAACATTATCCTATGAAGTTTCTGAAGTAAAATTCTTAATGTTATTGTACCCACCTAATAACTATTAAAACTACTAATAAAATATCTAATCAATCACAAAATATTATTTAATTTTTCATTTAATGGGTTGCTAACTAGGTATATATTATTTTTTCAGGCTGCTATACTACAGCAGACTGCAGAGTACATATACTCGCTTGAGCAAGAAAAGACCAGACTTTTGTCACAAAATTGCCAACTGAAGAGATTACTCAATCAACATGAGGGAGGTGAAATTCCATTGAAAAAGAGAAAAAGTGAAATTATTGCTCATACACCCTCTACAATTATACCTGACTCAACAGATGATAGTATTGCAAGCTCTAGATCACCTGAACCTGTTGCTGTCATCAGTGTAACGAGTGCCCCACAAAAGAAAGATCCTGAAAGTAGTGATTTGCGTGTACAACTGGAGCGCGAACGGCGGCTACGACGCTTACTAGAGGAACGTTTGCATGCAGTTGAAGTGCAACTCTACCCGGATCCTGCACATACTTCTGCAACATCCCTCACACCTGCAACGGCCACATCAGCACCAGTTGCTGCAGCGCCTCTCGCTTCCACTGTGTTATATGAGCAAACAGATGTATCAGAATGCAAGTTGGAAACGGAGGAAGTCGAAGCTCCCGTTGTGGAAACACCTGCAGCACCATTATTAGAAGCTGCTATTAAAGCGGAACCTCGCGTGGAGGTAGAAGTTTTACCAGATGCAGCCCATGATGCA
Organism: Polylopha cassiicola; assembly: GCA_038024825.1. NCBI lineage: Eukaryota > Metazoa > Arthropoda > Insecta > Lepidoptera > Tortricidae > Polylopha > Polylopha cassiicola. Next base: position 14,811,255 of record CP149046.1, on the reverse strand, counting down.
TCAGCGCGCTTGTACTTGGCAAGTACGAGCCGGCAAAACTTGGAGACTATTGTGGAAGCAATTCGGCACCTGGAAGGTGATCACCTATTCCGTGAAGAATCAGGCGACGTACCGCTAGCCCTTACTAAGAAGGCAGAACGAGCACCTGTGCCAACACCGGCGCCGCGACCGGGAGTCATAGTCGTCAAACATTCGTGATTGCGTTGATCGCAAGTCAGACATTGGCCCTAATATTCGCTTGTGCTATGAGCGATTGAGACCCTCCTCGAATGTAGATTATAAATTTTAGTTGTTTAATTATTTTCCAAAGTGACGAATCGATAAGTCTGCGCCTTTGTTTTTTTTTAAACACATTGAAGTCAGTTTCAAATATTTATAATTAAGGTCCGAGAGCATTGTCAATGCCATTGGCGCTGTGCTTAGTTTAGTCTCAAATGTGTGTTAAAACTGGAATGTTATGTTACTCTGACTTAAAATAGTATTAATGGATCAAGGATTGACTGATTTGGGTAAGGATAAGAAGCAATGGTCGTCAACCATACTTGTAAGATGTGATTAGGTATGAGAGTAAGGCAAAACATGATATATGAGAATGGTTAGTTTGGTGTAATATAAGCTTTGTGATAAATTTAGAAAGAATATCTGACATCTTTAAAATTAAAGAACCATCATTAAAGCAATATCACCCTGATTAAATCAATGAGATTGGTACTGAAAGGTTGTTTAAAATTTTGCAGCAATATTTTGGATTCTTATCTTTATATTATTATATGCATTTGTAGCCAAATAAGAAATTTCCGGTATGTATTGCGATTAACCTTCTTAATAGAGTGCAGCTAGTGTTTCTTTTTCTGTATTTTTTACTAATATAATGTTGTGGTCAAAAACAATTTGTCATACATTTTATGTACAATGTATTATATTTTTTTATTCAAGTCATTGCCTTTTTATACGTAAATTATTTGACTTTCGCCTACAAATGTGTCAACATTTATATAACTCAGGTGTCAGTTCTCGAAACAATTATTAATTGAGTTTCTAGTATTCATATATTAATAGACATGATTTATTAGTATCTAATTAATTATCTGTACTTTTTCTTAATGTCTTTGTTATTTTTTGACCCTAACATTATTTCAGTGCGAGTGACTCAGTTGTAATGAAGTATATAAATTACATAATATATATACTAATATTTATTTATATATAGTAATAATAATAGTGACCTAAATTTAGAGCATTCCATATAGTTCAATTCACTCTTAGTTGAAGGCACACCAAGCAGGATAGCGGGATTTTTTAAGTCCTCTTTTAATATCTAGCGAAATTATGATAGGATAAGTAGATCTATCCATCCAGTCATATCCAATATCGGACACACTTATCAGCCTGAAAATAGGCAGTGCAAACTGGTACCAGTTTTTTTGTTTCATGAATAATATTGTATTCTGGGTATGGCTGGCTTGATGTGCCGCTGCATATCTTGCGATTGTATTATAAGGTACTTGGTCTAGTGTGTTGCTCCACGAAGGCGACATCGCAATTTGTCATGGCATAGATATATTCAAGCATTTTACAGTTTCTATTTAAAACAGTTCATCAATAATTTAGGTAAAAATATAGGTAGTCAATAAATTAATTATAGTTAGTCGGACTTGTTTTCATAAATTTGTTTTATAGAAACCTTTTAGATCACGTACCAAGCTTAATAATAAGACGGAATTGTCAATATACTGAATACAATGGAATGATGATATAATCATGTATCTTAAATAGAAAAAAGCGAATTTTCTATTCGTATTTTGTAAGCATCATGTGGACTACATTTTGATCCACGCTTTAGGTAATATAACTAAAAATACTTTATTATTACTTTATTGATTGCTTCAGTGGGCTGATGTATTTTGTTACAATTTAACCTGCAAAGCTTTTTTTTGTTAATGATTACTTTGTTTTGGTAAATATTTTGTTTAAGTTAGACGTTATTGTAATCCTTGTCAGCCGAACATCGGTTTTAAAGGGTTATGTTAGACTCAGCAACAGAGTGGATCTACAAACATTTTATGTCAATGACATAGTGCCGTGGTTCCATTATGGGATCGTATCATTTTTTAAGACTGATCATTTATTCATTATTTAAGTTCTGTTAGTTGCCACTGTATTGGTAGTAGGTAAAGCGTGTTTGTGTGCGTTTTATGTTACGTTTTTGACATAGTACACATCTAGCAGTGTTACAAAGATCTTTACATGTAAACATTTATATCTAGCAATAATGTATGTCATTCATACCTTATTTACGTGTATAGTGTATTGCCTGTGTTTGTTACATGTTACAATTAAGATATTTCTACCTCTGCTGGACGTATTTAATTGTATTGCTATGTCATTCAAAAGCTAATAACTTTTGACTTACGTCCGATATTGACATTATTTCAAAATATTATTCCTTAAGATTTCTTTTGTGAAGGTGTCGAGCCCTGTTAGACACTAGTTAGCACATTATTCATGCAGGATTATCCATGAAGAGCGCAAAATTATTTTCCTATGCGAACGCTAAGAATTCGTTCCTTCGATAGGAAACTAGATGAACCCTGTTCAAAGAAAATAATGTTCGCGCTCTGTTTCTGAGTCCCATAGTTGTAAGAATTTGTCTGCCTACCGCCTTTTACATGTCAGTATAGGATAAAATAACATTGTAACATAATGGACTTGGTTATACTATTAGTGTAGTCAAAAATAGTAGTAAGAGATTTTAAGTCAAAGAAAACAAGTTAAATTGTTTAAATGTGTTATTATTTATCTCTTAAAGTATTAAAATGGTTATTTCTTATTAATTAGTTTGTAAATGATATTTGTCTGTATGATTGATTACTCATGCTTGTTTCTTATCACTGTGCTAGAACCAATAAGACCTTGGATAGTAATTTAAAAATAATCTCGGTAAAATCAGTTCAGCCACCTATGTAGAAATTTTATTTTATAAGTGTTTATGTGAAGACTGATAGTATCCGATTAATTTTTAGTAAGAAGATATAATATGAAATGAACTAAACTGGTGCCATGAGCTCCTCGCAGAAACCAGTTTTGAGATTCATTTACTTGCATGACCTATTATGATACTTCTTTCTAGTCTAGTAAGAAACATAGATTTAAGTTAAACCAAGCGAACCCAGTGTTGATCACTGCTATTGCAAGAGCAGTATGTCTATCTTACGTTTTATTGGTTCTATGCCTTATTCAATGTGAATACTTATATACATTTTCTACACTCTATCGTATTCTGATAATTATGTGTAGCCATTCTGTTTTCGGGAGACAGGGGCGTTTCGTGGTAGTTTATAATATAAATAATTGTAATATTATATGCGTGAATATCTGTTTTCTTTTGATACAACACGCATACATAATCTCTAGATTTTAAGAAGCCAAAAAAACTACAAGTTATTCTGTCCGGATTTTCTATAACGGCATAACTATGTAAATTGCTCTGGATTGTTAACATCAAGACGTTGCATTTATTGTTTGTAAGAATTCAGTTCAAATACATTGACTTTTGTGTACTAGATTAGATTCAAGTCCGTGGTTAGTGATAGGGGTCACATTATATTAAAACGTATTAAAAACTTGAAGCCCTGTCATTAACTAACTCATGTTCCTAAAGTAGGCACATATTGTAAAAGTTTTTTTATAGTTCATAAACTAAGATAATGATAAAGTGTAGAAAATAATGCATGGACGTTTCCTTTTTGATATGAAATCGATAAATATATTTCCTCTGATTTTAATTGTACCACATTTGACCTATATTTACGAATATTTATAAAGCATTGATAAGTGTGTTTTATTTAATTATCCCACAAATGGTTATATCACTGAGTAAAGCGAGCACGTTAAATATTATATAATAATTTTAGGGTTCCGTAATCATTAAGGAATCCTGTAACTGTAAGGCCTATGTTATTTTATAGTTTCGGAACAACATGCTTACTACTATAAACTAAAATCAAAGAAGGAAGTGCCTATTATGAAACACTAAACATATAGCAACGCTCCTAGAAGAAAAGTCAACGTATCTTCCGTAGGGAACGTGCACGAACTGTAGGTGGCCTTATTAAATCGTCAAGAGACTGTGGACAGTAAAGAAACTTAATATATATATCCCTTCTGTTATATTTTGGTATATGATAAAAATGTGGGTTCAGACTTAATCATCGACAGTGAGGCTAAAACGTGCCCAATGGTCATAACCTCTTTATGCCGGGCATGTTATACAGATTAACCTTTTCGCCGCCACGCAACAATACAAAACGCTGAGCCTGTGACGCCAGAACAAAAACAAGCATTCGAGATCGAGAAACCATAGTGACTTGGAAATGGTGTATCGATATTTAAATAATTCCTCGATAATTATATCCAAAAAGTCGAAGAAATGTCAAAAGAATAATACAACAATGTTGTTACTACATGTTCATTGATTATTAACCTTATAAAACCACATTAAATAATGAAAAGATCAAAATATTTGCATTATTTACAGTAAAGTTTAGTGACGAAAGTCACCACACTACTCACGCGATGACGTCATGCGTTGTCGGCACCGGCCGACCCGGGCTTTTAGGTACTGCAAATTGCTTTGATTCTAGATATGTGAAACTGTTGTAGGTATGTGTTAACTGCATTTATCGACATTTTGGCAGGGAGTCTAAAGAAAAAATCCTACACATTTTTTAGCAACAAACCAATAATAAAATGCAGTACCTAGGTACTTACCTAGATTTCTTACAAAGTTTTAAAATAAATTCCGATAATTATTTAGGAAGTACAAATAGCATATAGTCGGCATTTTCCAGGAATTCGTTTGAAATACCGCCTGCACGTACGGTGTGCTTTACATATTTACTAAGAATTCCTCACAAAAATTAAGCCTATTGTTATTGCTAATGAGTGTTTCAGGTAGAAAGAAACATTAATAAAAGGGTCATTTCTTTACCTGGATGTAGTAGTTTTCTATTTAACAAAGACCCTATTTGGTTGCCTGTGCTTTAGATAAAGTAACGATAGGTTTGTAAATATTTAATATACATAATTACCTAAACTAGAACACTTGCCTCGGTTGCTCGTCGAACTACTTCATTATAATAATTGACAGAGATGTATAGAATAAAAAATAGAGTAATATACAATTTTTTCGTTTGTTATTTACTTGAACGAGCCGATCTCAGATATGACTGGTCGTGTATAACCGCGGGACTAATTTAAATAAGTGTTCAAAATATGCTGTAAAATATATTTTACTATTCCCATTTTGATTAATTAATCGCATTGAAGTAAATTAATTAGTGAACTTATAGTTATAGAACTACACATTTATAAATTCACCTACATTAAAATTTTCGTAACGTGTATTGCAACAAACAAAACACAGTTCTTTGGTGACAGCACTACGCCGCGGCTATCGCCGACTAGGGCTTCAGTACGGGCCGTATTTGCTGCATTTTATCAAGGCGCGCAAAAATATTTATTTATTCAATGATATTATATAGTATCACGTTTATGTATAAAGTTTACGGTAATTTAGGCTTTAAACAATAATAAAAGTTCATAATTTGTATACTAAACTTTTAATTTACTTATAATTTTCGCCTCTAACTTTCAGTCGGCACGGGCCGACGAGGCGCTAGTGGTACTGCTTTCTGTAGTCGGTAACTACCGACTGGGGCGGTGAAAAGGTTAAAGATTTTCTATTTGCAATAATATTTAAAATAAATAGACGAGGATGACTTAGGTACGTAATAATAGATAATTTACGTAATAACCTTACATTATTCTAATATTAGTTTTATGCTGACGTTTTAGTAGGTGGTAGGCCATCAAAATCGGCGGTTCCTATCAAAGTGACTATGTCGTAGAACAAATCGCTGCTTTAGTAGCAGTGGCGTAGCGTGCCTTGTCGGGGCCCCGTATAAAATTTTTTTTTGTAGGGCCCTTATATGGGGGTAAAGATTTTTCAGAAAAAGAAAGTTTTTATTTTTTTTCCTTACACACTTTGGGGGCCCCGTATAATTGATAAGGCGGTAGCTACGCCCCTGTTTAGTAGAATAGTGACTCAACTCGAAATGTGTCACTACATCAATTTAAATGTGATGGATTATAATTTTAAATGGAGTACATACTAAACAAAACATTTTGTTTAGTGCCACTATTTTATCAAATGCACGAGATGTGTCTTCGGTATAGACCTCCCGTTACCTTTTTGTATTTTTTCTACTACTTACGATTGTACGAATTCAGCTCTCTAAATTGTTTATTTTAGATTAGTATTGAAATAAATACCTATAAGTGATGTGACTCCATGTGCGTATACCTATACAATCACGGCAAGACTTGGGTTCCGTAGTTAATTACACTTTTTTAGTTTTGCCAAGTCCATCTGTCTATCCGCTGTTTTATGTATACCTACCTATGTATTTGCACAATGTTTGGAACGACTCGTGTAGACCGAAACTATCATTTAATTCACGGACACTCCGTTGTTTGATAGGTAGGTACATTTACATTTTACGTACAGTAGGTACAGCCAGTCAGTCATTCGTGTGCTTCAGATTAGAGAGGTCGCGCCACGCTGATCTTTGTTTATCATAATAGTAAGCCCTTTTAAGTTATATCCCATAAAGTGAAGTGGTTCACCATTAATTAAAAAGTTACTGAAGTTATGTGTACCTATTGATGCTGATTTTCTTTTACGGTCACGAAATTAACCATAAGTAAGTATGTACCTACTTAGTTACGTACCCGGGTAAATTGTATACATCGCACATATAATTAGGATAAGCTCTCGGTAGAAAAGTGATCACGAAAAGTACCGGCTTTTCTCGAGACCTGCTCATGCCCTGTGCTCTGCTCCTCTAATATAGCTACTGCCCGCGACTTTGCGCACGATGAGTAAGTACGTAGGTATATATACCTATGCTGTACAGATTATCTTTATAATACATTTAGCCTATATTATGCTATGCATATATTATGTTATTCTGATGTAAGCTAATTATTGTAAATTTCATCAAAATCTATTATATCTGCGTGAAAGACTAACAAATAAGTAGGTACCTACCTATGTATACAGCTACATCCAGACATCCATATAAGTTTAAAAATATTTTGAATAGGTAAGTAAGTAGATATATGATGTAAATGAAAATATGGTTTTCGTAATGTTTCCTTTATTTGTGCTATATGGCGTTGCTTCATATCAAATTTCAAGTTTCTGAGTTCACGGTAAATCATAGAGCATAATGCATATGCTCTAAGGTTTAATATTATGATCTTGGTAGAGGGGAACGTCTGTCGAAGGCTTCTCCAGTTGTATATGCTCTAAGCCTATTCCATACAAAGAATTCATAATATTTTCAGGTACCTAATGTTGCGGAGAATGTATTTGCTAGTGTTCACCCTTTGTTTCATTGCTTGGTCCGGTCGGAATGATGCAGTGAAAGCGGAGACAAGGTAATAAGTACATACCTTCAATCATTTCACTTCCTAAGTTTTCTACGTTCCTAAGTTGATTGATTTCACTAATTTGTAATGTTCATATTCATAAACAATACGTACCTACCTATCTATCTACAAACTATATACCTACCTAGTACCTAACCTACTAAACTTATTTCGTGTGAAAGATATAAGAGTGAATTTCACACTTTATCTACTTATGTTTAAAATATTGAATGGTTTTACGGGTCTGTAGTTTAGGTAGGTACAAGGAACAAATATAGTTTTACTAAGTCCACCTGGTCCATGCTAAAAAATACAAAATAATTATCTGAAAAATATTACTAGGTAAGTTTGTACATACTTAAGTAGGTAAAGTTAAGTACCTACCTACATTATGTAGATAAACGTATAAGGGGACGGATTTTGTTCACGTAGGTAGATATTCCATTGTAGATATATGGGCGGTCCGCCCCGGCTTCGCACGGATCTCTATTTTTTTAAATATAATATAGCCTATGTTACTCGGGAATAGTGTAGCTTCCCAACAGTAAAATATTTTTTCAAATCAGTCGAGTTGTTTTGGAGCCTAGGTACATAAAAGAAACTAATAAATCTTTCCCCTTTATTATATCAGTGTAGGTTGATAACAAAAACAACAGCTAGAAAAAAAAAACATTATTGAACCTGAACTACTAGGTAATCATGGACCGGAGATTTAGTTTTTCTTCCATCTTAATCTTAGGGGAGACTGGGTACGAAAGGTTATACTTTGTATTCTTAACATATTTCTCGCTAGTAAGTAACTAGGTACTTAGGTATTGGAAAGAATCCCAAACGTCAGCAAATAAAACAATATATGAATACGCGAGTTAAATCCGTTCATAGTTGTTGTACCTACTTAGGTAGTTATTATATTATTAGGAATTGTCTAATTAGTCTGTTAGTAAAATAGTATACCTACCTACTATTACTTACGCATAAAAATAAACTTATAAGTAGGTAGGTATTAATTTATTTTTATACTTTGTTTTGTGCATAATAAAGCAATGGATGAAACTTGACGAAGTTTGTTGCTAATTTTATATTGCCTCGACCTACATTTTAGACGAAGCCGAGTGCGAGTGCGAGTGGGTTACTTTTTATAGCTTAGGTAATTATTAAATTATTAGTGTGAATAGATTTATTACTAAAAGGGCTTGAAATAAAATAAGTACATAAATGAAAAATAACGAAAAAAGATAGTTGAAACAATTTACTGGTTAGCGAAATCTAACATTTATTTTTTCTGATCGAGACATTACTTTGGTACTCACATTACCCGGTGTCCCCTACCTATACGTTTAACATGTTGCTTAAATGTTACGTCATCGCCTTACAGTGTGAATAATTTAATATTCCAGCTTCTTTTGAATCTTAGCTTACATAATAATTTCGTAAAATTTTAGACCTAAGAGTTAGACTCTCGTCAGCTCAGTCGTGCTCAGATTATAGAAATGGTAAAGTTTCCGAAACATCAGCCAATAAGATAAAATATGCGAGTTAAATCCGTCTACAGTTGTTTCATCTCAACTTAGTCATAAGTTCAAATTAACTATCGGATTTAACTTTACAATAACCCTTGATGTCAACAACAATATTGAATGCAACTTTACAATCGAGTACTTACCTACCTATATTATGTGACTAAGTACATACCTGTAAATTATGCTTCTTTTGTTTTAGCACTTTGCCAAGCTTACATAACGTGGAGCATATAGCGAGTGGGTTAAACGAATTTGGATATAAGTTGACCTTAGAACTGATGAAGCAGAATAATTCTAGTAACACAGTACTGTCTCCGACTGGAGTTGGCGGTGAGTTTGTATTATCGTTCAATGGATAGATGTTTATTTAATTGTAGTAGGTACCAAAGACATTAAAGTACAATATTTTATCTTTTTCTGAAGTAAGTACACTATGATAATACACACACACACACACACACACACACACACACACACACACATACATTATATATATATATATATATATATATTATTTAATAAACTTAATATATATATGTATTTAATAAATGTACTTTTCATTTAATGAACTGTTAGTACTTACACTTAAAAAGTATCTATATACTTAATCACTTTTTTTTCTATTAACCTATGTTTTACCATAGCTATTCCTTTTCTATTACTTAGGCAGGAAGTTAGGCACCTACCTACCCATGTAAAGTAGGTAAACAAATAATGTTGTTCCTCAAACTTATATAAGTCTGACTCTGAGAAAGGTTAAGTAAAAGAATATAAGGAAATCGTATGTCCTCGTCATTGCTAGAGCGAGGATGGTCAGTTCTCCATTTACGTTGCTTCATGGCCGCATGGATGCGCTCATTTTATTCAGTGTTATTTGGGGGGGGGGGGGCATCCTTAAATTACGTCATGTGTTTTTTTATATATTATGTCTGAGGTGTACGTGTGTTTACTCATCAACCTCCTACCCTAGTAATGACAATATAACTAGTAAAGGAATGGATGAATACCTACATAGCTGCGTATGTACCTATTTACTTAGGGCCACCCCACATCTAGCGTCTCCCGAACGTCCTGCGGGAGCGCGGCGTCGACGCCGCGCGGGCGTTGGTGAGGCGTCGACGTTCGGGAGACGCTAGATGTGGGGTGGCCCTAAATCTGCTTTGAAATGAATCAACCATAAACGGATTTATTTTATTGGCTGACGTTTCGGTAACTTGCCTTGAAATAGTCATAAGTTACGATTATGGAAACTGTAAAGGCATGCAAACTACCTTATAATTATAAATTTTGTATAAATCACTTTAGCGTTAGACTATTTTCAGCTCAGTCGTGCTCTACCTATATCGAAACTGTAAAGAATCCGAAACGTCAGCAAATATAATAAAATAAAAATACGTGAGTTCAATCCGTTAATAGTTGTTTATTCTAATATGTAAGTAGGTACTTGTTTTATTCCAATTTGTAATAACTGCGAAGGCATCAAAAATATTATTTTAATCGGCTTTCCAATAACAACCTAGTTATTTAGACACCTACGTTAAAACTTAAAATACGTACCTACCTACTTTTTTTTTTACGAACTGATGGCCATGGCCAGTTAATGGGCCTTCGCTGCAAAACCGGACGGGTGGCGTGACCCCTGAAATGAGACTCTTAAGCCTTTTTATACCTACCTAAATAGAAGATTGTTAACTATTTTACTAATAGCTAATAAGCATACAAAAACGCTGTAGGTGTGTAACTAATTTACTTACTCTTCTTTGAAAATAGACGTTTGCATCAAAAACTCATAATTAACATTAAGTACTTACTTATTTGCAATAGGTTTGTTGGCGATGACGCTTCTAGGAAGCGTGGGAAGAACATACGACGAGCTAGCCGCAACGATCGGGTTTCCTCAAGGTATAGAATAAAATAAATTAACTTCGGTCTTTTCCAACCAACCCGACCGAGTGGATATCGCTAGTCGAGGTGCTAGCATCGTGTATAGTATAACTGCCATATTCCACCAATGAGATATAAGTTGACTCAATAGATACTAACCTGTCAATGGTGGAACGTGTCGGCTAGATTTCAGTTGATATAATAGCGCATCTAGAGGTGAACTCATTGCGAACTTTTTTCTTTTTTTGAAAGTCGGTTAATTAATGTTACAAAGAAATAATAGGTACTAAAAAGAAGACAAGACGTTTAATTATATAGATGTCCTTTAAAATAGCATCTCCTCTTGATTACAGAAATAAAACATAATAAATACTTGCTTGTTTGGACCTACCGTGTTCCTAGTGATATCAGGGGTTCCTAATTTTAATATTTTTTAATGGAGACCCAAGTCTCATTAGACAACTTATTACGTAGGTAGTAAGGTACCTCACTGTAAAACTACAGTTAGATACAGGTACCTACAGGCCAATGACAGTATATTTTTACCGTCACCAGATGGCCTTATTTATCTTAACATTTTGCATTTTTTCTATGAGATGAAAACAGCTTGTGCTACAAATACTTAGTAACCTTGTAAATCACTTTGTTATAAATTACCTACATGTTAATTAATAAATTATACAAAGTAATCGATATAGAAACCTACCTTATTTAAACAATATTTTTATTGTAGAAATCAGCAAGCTGAATAAGGATACCTGATGACAATAACAATATAGATGCTGAGTGCATTTTAGTTTGCCTCTACTGGTTTATGGTTATTGGCTTCATGTCATGAGTGATTATCGTACGGAACCTTCTGCACGCCAGTCTAAACCGCTTTATTGGTATTTTTTGTTTTAAGACATCCTTACAAACCGCGCTAATCACGAGCATCTAGGAAAGCTGATCAAGCAACTCAACAGCGCTGAGGGATCGAGTCGGACCTCGTACGCAAATGCAATATTCATTGACGAGCATACGCGTATCCGCAACATGTACCGCAACTACCTAAGTCGTGTATACCAAGGAGACGCCCTTCCTGCTAAATTCAGCGACAACTTGGAAACAAAAAACGTCATTAACGAGTGAGTAGGTATTACAAAAATACGAAACAAGGCGGGTTTTTCAAGGCTGGCGACGATCGGTATAGAACCCTATTTAACAATCAGCGTCAAATTTAGGAGCGGTCAATTTGCTCAAATGACGATATCGATAAACTATGTGAGATATTTAACACACAACTGTGTGGGGTGGTGTGAGGTACTTTTGAAACAGAATTATGTGAAATGGAGTGTATACGTATCGGATGGGAGTACTTACCTACTCTGAATTGTTCATTTACTTTGTTGATTTACGACCGTTCAAGCTTATTTAAGTAAGTACCGAGTATATTTGAAACAAAAGCGGTAAAGACCAAGTACATAAGTAAGTACCTTCCTAAGGAAAGCAAAATGAACTCTCATTTTCATAGCTCTTTATAAAAAAATTATTTAAAAAATATATAGGCAAATAATACTTACTTAGTCAATAAGTCTTAACTAACTAGATAGGTACCTAGATACTAATAACGACTGAAAGCCTGACAGAAATATTAAATTTGATTGCGTAGTTACCTATCTATAGATACCTATTTATACATACCTACATACTTACATTAAGTAAATTTGTATGAATGCCCCTAATTATTGAATATGTAATGTAACTTTTCAGATGGATTAAAAATAATACTAATGGAAAAATAGAAGATTTCCTTAAAGAACCTCTTCCTATTCAAACCAAAGTTGTGCTGTTGAGTGCCCTATATTTCAATGGACAGTGGCTCAACCCTTTCATTTCTTCTCGTACTGCAAAGTGAGTACCTACTTAATTATAATCAAGTCATGAATTCTTTTTAATTTGAAAATGTCATATTATCCGCACTTATTGGATTTGGAGCCTATCCAATCCAAACACATAATCTGTACTAATAGGTACCTACATATTATAAAGACGAAATGTTTGTTTGTTTGGATTGAATAGGCTCCTAAACGACTGGTCCGATTTGAAAACAAAATACACTATTCCTGAGTGACATAGGCTATAAAAAAAGGGATCCGGGCGAAGCCGGGACGGACAGCTAGTATTAGTATAGCAATGCAAGTGTATCTTATGTCTGAACCGATTTAGGTGAAACTTGGTATGGGCATAGTTTAAGCCCCGGGGTACGATAGAGGATCATTTTTATTTCGGAAATCATCCTTTAAGTACGCAGGTAGCTTTTAGAAATTGTTCACTCAAATATAATCTCTAGATATATACATTCAAGTTTTATTTTACAGAATGTCGTTCCAGACTCCTACTGAAAATGTGATGGCTGATCTTATGCTTAATTTTGGGAAGTTTAGCTACATATCCTCTACGGCTGAAGGTATCTTATTGAATTATGGACATTGTGATGCGTTTCTACACTAAGCGTAGCTTAGATGACTCGTCAAGCTTTCTCTTATTATTATACCTACTAGCAAACTTCTTTTGAATGTTTTTCTTCTCTGGCATTATTTACCTAACTAAATTATTACTTAACAAGAAATCGAATCAATCAAAAGAGGTAGAAGTTTCCTACTCTATTGCAATCTTTCAGATATGCATATGATTGCTTTACCATACATCGACAATGCAACCATTATGTACGTCTTAAAACCCCGAGTGCCCAAGCGTCTAAGCCTACAAGACCTCATGACTCGTCTCAACTACACCACAATAAACCAGTTGATACTTCAAATGAATGAAAGCGACGTTGTGATTAGATTACCTAAAATGGAAATAAAAAGTGTTATGCACCTGGAAGATAGCTTAAAAGCAATGGGATTAACTGCTATGTTCAGTCCTGTTGACGCACACTTCGGTCTTATGATCGATGGTAGTCAGGACAATAACACAGCAGAAGATGAATTGATCACTAGAATAGAGCGCACTGACAGGGAGCAAGATATAAAAACAGCTGTAAGCAGACTCGTCAACCCAGGGGTACATGTGGACACCGTATTGCAGGACGTCAAAATCAATATCAATGGTTAGTTTATTTTGAAAATACACGCAATGAAACAACACTATCTCGAAATATGTCCGTAATAGGTAACTATTATCGGATATCCTATAAATCAGGTTTTCATGTTCCTGCATAATATAGTACCTAGCCATTAGATTTTATTGTTGCCTTATGAACTATCATGGACCTAAGTACATAATTTCTGGGGAAAATTTCTTTCTAAAGGCCTATAATAATATAGAGTAGATATTTCCAAATGAATATTATATCACACTTCGCTCCGAGCTCTCGCGCCGCGCGGTCGCCTGCGACCGTTCTCCGCCTGACCGCTCTCGGCCGCTTGTCGGCATCCGTTCGGCGTCGAGCGCTTGCGCTCCGCCAACGCAAACGCTCTATCTGTTCGCAGATAGGGTGGCCCGTCGTCGAGCTTGCTCCGACACCTCAAGTTTCTGCAGAGACGGCAATCAATTTGAAGACGTCGTGCCCGCTACATCAGTCCTTTTCAGGACTTCGCTGTTTCCGGCAAACTTAGAGGTCAATCAAAGTGCAAGTCCACGTGGTGTTTTCGTGGCTGTCCGGTACCATCGTATCGGGCACAGTTCCTCCAGAGGCTGGCCGTTCCCCTTCTGGGAAAGGCAAACATCTGACGGGCCCCGACCTATAGGTGGACTATTGGCATTCGTGCTAGTTCAGCCTGAAGGGTATCACCCGCGTGCACGAAAGTGAGCTCACTCCGAGCTCACGACCTCGTATTTTTAAGTAGGCAGTAGGGACTGCTAGGTACACATCCTTCGGACGCAATAAGATTGCCGAAGTTACATATTAGGGAAACACACAACCCTCTTAGGTACTCAGCTCCGCCTGATCCCGGCGGAGACTTAGGTCACACTCGGCAACACGCCACATCCGCGATCGACACCACACCCGCGTACCCGTTTACACATTAGCGCCAATATGGCTGCGAGTCCCCAATTGACGCTTGAGCTGTTGCTCAGATTCATGTCTGAGCGATGCCCTGCGTTAGTTGAGGAATTCAAAGTCTTTGTCGCCGCGTCCCCAAATTCAGCGGATCAGACCGCCCACGTGGACCCGAATTCCTCGGCCACTCCCCCGACTCCCGTTTGTGCGGCGCCGACTTCCTCGCCCGCATCGCCCGATTCCGGGAAATTCGAAGATAGCTCCTTCCGAGAAACGGTTGCACCTAGGTCTGGCAACCGTAATAGGCGCGCAAACAACAAAAAATCCGCGCAATCTCCGTCTCGCTCTCGCACGCCTGTTAGGGGTAGGGCCCGCGTCCGCGCTTGCTCTCGCTCGTACTCGCTGCGCTCATCAATGTCAATTAGGTCGCGTTCAGTATCACGCGAAAACTACTTACTCGCCCCGGAGACCGTCTCCGGGCGCTCGTTAGACTTTAGTCCGTCTCCTTCTGAGATCGACCAATTAGAGCTCGACTTAGATCAGCCTCGCGGAGTGCCCTCCGGAAACGCTCCAATAGTTCCTGAGACGGCGTCGTCGTCCGCCAACTCCACCGCCACAGCGGTGGAGGTGGTGAGCGCAGACGACGTCTCAATGGACGAGGAAGCGTTCACGGAGGTGACTTCGCGCGCTGCTCGAAGGAAGGCCGCTAAACAGAGTAGGTCGGCTACCTCATCGCCCACGTCTCCGGCCCCTAAGGCCAAAAAATCCAAAAAGCGCCCCCTTCAGGGCAGTCCGCGCTCGCCGGTCCCTCCGACCGAAAATACAACTAGTCAGTCCGATCAAATGGAAACCTCGGCCCCTCCGGCCGGGGACGCGCAAAACACCGCGACTAAACCCAAACGCCAAGACCGCCCGCCGCCAATCGTACTTAGGGACGTAGCCGCGTGGAACCGTATTAGGGCTCACTCTATCGCCAACCCGAAAGACGGGATCGTGCTTCCCGACGGGAAGCCATCAAAAGCTGGGATAACAATCTTCAGCGAAAACTTCGAGGTGTACAATGTCGTGCGGGACCTGATCGTAGGGTTCGGGCTCCCTTGGCACACCTACACACTCCCCTGGGAAAGATCCCATCGGTGTGTGATCAGGGGCGTGCCAAAGGAGTTCGAGGTCAGCGACATCCACGCGGACCTTGTGCGCCAAAAAGTGGACGTTGAAGAGGTTCACCGAATGTACCGGGGACGTAGCCCCCGCGTACCTTACGACATGGTCATAGTGACCACCAAAAAGACCCCCGCGGGTAAATCAATATTTAATCTTCGCTCAGTATGCGGCCTCACGGGCATCACCTGCGAAGCACCGCATAAAAAATCAGACATAGGGCAATGCCATAAGTGCCAACTGTATGGACATTCCCAGCGTAATTGCCACGCAACACCTCGTTGCGTCAAATGTTAGGGTTGCACGGCACCCTGAATGTCCCCACGCGCCCCTGACACGATCGAACCTCCCAGCTGCGTACTGTGCGGCGCCGAGGGCCACCGCGAACTATCGCGGCTGTCCCGTGGCCCCGCGCAGGCAAAAGCGGGGGGGCGACGTGGCAGGGCCAGCGCAGGCACCTTCAGGGCTGCACCTGCACAATGTAGCTCGGGCTCCGGAGCCAAGAGGCCCTCAGCCCAGACGGTCACTAAGACCGTACCGCATTATTCAGCACTCCAGTCCACTCGGCCTGGGTGTCTTATACTGCAATCGTCCCTAAGACGACGGTAGCCCCGGCGCCCTCTGCGCCGGTCAATAGAAAGAGATAGGAAAGGCGCCTTCTGCGCCAGTAGGAAGTAGGCCCGGCGCCATCTGTGCCAGTAGGTGTAGGGCCGGCATCAGCGCCGGCAGTAGTAGCGAGTAGAGAAACCGGCGCAGGCCTCACCTGCCCCGGTAGTAAGGAATAGGGACCCCCGTCTCGGGAGGCACGTCACCGTTCCCTCACCCGCCTCTGCTCCCGCACCCACCACCACCACCACCACTCCCTTCCTACCTTCCCAAACCCCAGCAGTCGATTTGACGACTGCGGACTTGACGCTTAGTATGCGATATCGTCTCCGCCCTCCCGGACGTTGACGAGATCGCCGTGCTGGCGAACGAACAAGCTTCGCAACGCCAAATCGATGGTCGACACTATCCTAGCCATGAGTGAGCATAGGGACCTTTGCCGCGCTTTCAAGCGCTTTTCACAAACCGTGATGGACGTACAACCTATTAGTAAAAATCGTATTAAACCGCGCTCGTTAGCCATTGGCTACTTTAATGCCAATGGCCTCTCAAACACTAAACACGAAGTTAGGGAATTCCTAAACGACAATAATTTAGATTTCTTCTTGGTTCAGGAGACGTTCTTGAAACCAAGTCAAAGAACGCCGCGTTTCGCTAATTATAACGTAGTTAGGAACGATAGGGACACCAGATTAGGCGGTACCGCGATTTACTTTAAGCGTGCGCTCCACGTATGTCCGTTGGATCCACCACCCTCTCTTACCAACATGGAGGTGTCAGTCTGCCGCATCGCTATGACCGGCCACCAACCTGTCATAGTGGCGTCAGTCTATCTATCTCCGTCAAAGTAATGCTTAGATCAGACCTGGAGGCGTTGTTTGCGTTGGGGACTCGGTCATACTGGCCGGGGACTTCAATGCCAAACATCCCGTCTGGAATAGTGTGCGCACGAACCGCAACGGACTGCTCCTCGAAAGATACATCGACGAGCTCTCCGTTGCGGTCTATGCGCCCACCTGCGCTACGCATTACTCGGAACCACACCTTGACCTTCCGGGCTACGTACCGGACATCTTAGATATTGCACTTTTAAAGAACGTCGCGCTAACGTTCCGTTCTATAGAAGTGCATAGCGCGATACAATCTCATCATAGGACAGTTATTCTCGAACTCGGCCCCTCGCCAAACACTGTACCGATTATGAAGAC
The DNA here is from genome assembly GCA_038024825.1 of Polylopha cassiicola. Taxonomy (NCBI): domain Eukaryota; kingdom Metazoa; phylum Arthropoda; class Insecta; order Lepidoptera; family Tortricidae; genus Polylopha; species Polylopha cassiicola. The sequence goes on along the minus strand of CP149046.1, from coordinate 14,793,394 downwards.
TGTCCTAAACTGGCTCAATGTAGACGTAGCGTTAGATAGGATCAGCAATTCCGCTGAATTAGAGGAAATAGGTACCAGATTAGCTGCCGAACCTAATTCGACAGACGCGGCAATCGACTCCGTTACTAGCTGTCTCACCACTGTCCTCAGTGATGCCTCCCGCCAAGTGCCCGCCAACGAACACCTCCGACGCGGTCGCTTGCCGGCAGGTATAAGACGGCTAATAACGGCGAAGAACGCCGCCATTAGGGCATTCGATTTCATTCCGTCTGTAGAGAATCGGAGACGTATGCGTTGTTACAGCGTAATGTAAGGCAACGCATCTCCGAATTCAAATGCAAGGGGTGGGAAGATCTGATGGAAGAGATTTCCCCGTCGCACCAAGCTTATTGGTCGTTGGTGAAACACTTCAAGTCAGATGTTGCCGCTACCATGCCGCCTCTGGACCGTCCAGATAATAGGGCCCCCGCGTTCGATGATTTTGAAAAGGCTGAATGCTTAGCAGACCGTCTAGAGTCACAATGTACTCCGAGCCTTCAACCCGTCGACGAGAATCACGTTAACCGCGTGAACTCGGAGGTGGAGCGATTAGCTCAATTAGTTCCTAGAGAGTTAGATAGTGTCACACCGGTTACGCCCGATGAAGTCGAGTCTCTGATCAGGAAGTTACGACCCAAGAAGTCGCCCGGTGCGGATGGCATTTCTAATAAAATGCTGAAGCACCTGCCGGCTCAGTTTATAGTTCTATTAGCCGCGATATTCAACGCCCTTCTGGCGAATTGTCAATTCCCTCAGGTGTGGAAAGAAGCCACAGTGATAGGTATTAGGAAACCAGGTAAACCCTGGACTTCACCGACTAGCTATCGTCCGATTAGTTTATTGTGTTCATTAGGTAAGCTCTATGAGCGTCTCATTATAGCCCGCCTGTGGGGGTTTCTTCAAGACTCCCCAGGCCTCCTATTAGATGAGCAGTTTGGATTCCGTGCCAGACACTCTTGCGTACAGCAGGTGCACCGCATCACGGAGCACATTCATAGTAATCCTAAAACCCCGACGGGAGCTATCTTCCTCGACGTAGCGAAGGCATTCGATAAGGTCTGGCATAACGGCCTGGTGTACAAATTGTCCACCATGGGCGTACCAGCACGTCTCGTCCTGATTTTGCGCGATTTTCTAGCAAATCGAAGCTTTCGCTACAGAGTGGAAGGTACGCTCTCGAATCCTCATCCGCTGAGAGCGGGAGTCCCACAAGGCTCCGTTCTTTCACCTCTCCTATATTCCTTGTACACCAACGATATCCCCAAAATCCCTCAAGTTAGGTATGCTGTAGACGATACCGCCATCTATGCGTCGTATAAGAGTCCCCGTCGTCTCAATCTATATCTCCAAGGGGCCATGAACCTTATAGGCGATTGGTTCCGTCTTTGGAGGATAGAAGTCAATCAGAGAAGAGTGCCGCTGTGTGCTTCACACGCAAGACACTCTATCGAACCCACGAACTCCCGATCACGCTATTCGATAGGCAAATTCCATGGTCTAGCCAAGCAAAGTACTTGGGCGTCACCCTCGATCGCAGACTCACCTTCAGAGCGCATATAGAAATAGTTAGGAATAGGGCCGCTTTCGTTCTGAGGCCGTTTATACTGTATGCTCAACGGGCGGAGTAAACTGTCGCCAGAAATAATCTGACAATTTACAAAACCTGTGTGCGTCCCATCATGACTTACGCTAGCGTAGTGTTCGCACACGTCAGCCAATACAAACTGCAACGTCTGCAAGTTATTCAAAACTAATTTCTTCGTATGGCCGTAGGCGCGCGTCGTTACGAAAAGGAATAGGGATCTCCATAGGGACCTCGATCTCCCCACTCTGGGGACTTTTATGCAAACCGCGTCGCTGGTTATTTCGATAAAGCTCCGCATCATCCAAATCCGTTAGTCGTTCAAGCCTCCGAATACACGGTTCGCGCTGACGAAACTGTTCGTAAACGTCGCCCTCGTAACGTCCTCCTGGACCCGCCCGATTCGATCACGGCTGCCATAGCGGCCGCCGCGTCCCCTCCCACGGACACAAACCGTACACCGACACACAGGCAGCTGCCGCGCGGGCATGCGGCCTCACCCACACCTAGCATACTCGATAGTGTTACAGCGGCCCCGCCGGCGGGGTCGAAGACGTCCACATACACCCGGCGCGCGTCGGACTTATCCGCAGGGACCTTCTGTCCCCTTGCAACATAATAGTCGTGTCAACACACCTCCTGACGGCCCGAGCCGAGGTGCGACCCCCACCTTGGGGGGCCCTCGGGTCGGTCAGGGCTAAAAACCCTAAACCAAACCCAAAAGGCTTAAGAGTCTCCTTTCAGGAGTCTCGCCACCCGTCCGGTTTTGCAGTGAAGGCCCATTAGCTGGCCAACTGCGCTTCAGTATTCAGTTCGAAAAAAAAAAAAAAAAAAAAAAAAAATGAATATTATACTATTTTATACATATATTATGTTCTTCATTACCTACTATTAGCTGTGAGCCTAACATAAACTTTTCAATTTCATGTATTCGCTATCTTGTCTCATACTCAAAGTAGTTATAACATAAGTAGGTAATATGTCAAACTACATTGCCAACTAGACATATCCATGTTATAATATTTACTAACGTGATTTTATACATTTCAGAAATTGGTACCGAGGCGGTAGCAGGGACAGGTGGATTTTTGGCGCGGTCTGCGCTTCAATTCTATGCAGACTCGCCATTTTTCATGTTCATTCGTAATGAAAAGACTAAGTTGATCACTTTCAGTGCAGTGATTTACGATCCAACTGTCTAGAATCAGAATCCAGTGGGAAAACTAATGTGGTTTATCTGTTACTGATTACGTGTATTAATTAAGATAGTGGATACTTACATTTTAAGATTTTTAAAATTCTTTATTTGTTTTATATATCTACCTATACTAGTAGCTACGTTCCTAAATAATAAACATACTTATATAAAAAAGTAATACGATTTCCATAGGTAGCGGGGATCTCTTGTGTGTCCCTAATATTTTTTTAGCCATTCTATAATTTTAGGGATGAAGTGATAGATCTGAGGATGATTCATAATCAGAGGGTTCGAGATTTGGCTTCAAGGTAACGAACCGACTTTACATTAAGTACATAAAGGAACAAATTACGTCATCAAAATGACTACATAGCTTACTACTCTACTTTCTTTTATTGTCAAACAAATATAAACTTTTATCGTATAATCATGGACTCTTAATTGTTTCTTTTAATATTTTAAAATATTGTATTTAAAAAGGAATGTATTATATTCACCTCTTGTATGTATATATATTTATTTATAAGTACATTTTTCTATTATTTTGTGTTTAGAACCATTTTAACTTTTTATAAACATGACAATTTCAATTAAAAATACATTGTATAATGCATAATATATATTTAATTTGTTACATGGTACCTATTATTGACTGAATAGCTTTAAAGGGGTAAGTAATTATGTTTCTTTAAAGTTAATGTTTTGGACACACATCTGTCACATTTGTAAGTATTTTAAATCCCTCTGGGAAATTAGCTACTGGTACAGTAATCTTGTGAATATATATATTAATTATTAAGAGACTATTAAGAGAAGATTAATATATTATCTATCATTACTTCTTATTAACTATTATATACATTGTATATGTAACCTACCATATAATTACTGTTTAGGTATTATTTAATTTATACCTAATTTAATTAGTATTTTGTTTATTATAATATCAGAGCTATTTCTAGTCCTCTTATCAAACAGCAAGGAATTAGAACTGTATATGAAATGGTGTGAATAATAATCTGTATTCATGTTAAAATAAAATATGTTTACCTAGACTTAAACATTAGTAATGGTAGTTGTTAGTTCTACTAGCATTTCAACCACTCTCATATTCCTAGTCATATTATTAACTATTTCTAAAATATAAACCAAAGTTAATAAAATGAAATTTCAGGCAAATGCTTAATAATTCAACCAGGTAATTGAGCGGTTGAAACACTAGTAGAAATTCCCATCAAACCTTTGCTTTCTTTTTATAAACAACATTATCTTTTATATTACTTTGAGTTTCTGAAAAGGTACTTAAAACAGATTTCCTTTTTTACATTTTCAGGGGCTATCACTTTACCATATGGGTGGGGATCGCAAACTCTTCTAACAGCTAATCGAATTTATTACCTACAATGTTTTTTATGGTAGAACCTTCCTTAAAGCTGATTCATACATTCTCTTTAAGTCTTTGTATCCTGTCATTAAGTGTCTGTTTCCACTGGTCCTCAGTAATACTCTGAGCCCAGTCTGGGATAGATGCTTGAGGTAAAGCAAAGTTTGCCATAGCAGACATTACCTAAAATGATAATACATAATACTGTTTAAATAGTTCCATATTTTATACACATAGACAACTTGATTCCATTGTTTAATGGATTAACATAATACTATTTTCCAGAGAATCAAATAGTTTGACCCAGAATATTTCTTGTTATTAAACTACTAGGTTTGTCACCTTTAAAAATATAGGAAATTAAAAAGTTTTAAACTAACCTGTTGTGCCCGCTCCATATTCATTTCAATAGGATCAATTGGCCTTGGTGCACTCCAAACTTCTCTAGTTAACACTGTTTCCATAGGTTCTATAGTCGGCACATCATTTGTTGGCTGCACATCTTCATTCTACAGCATTAAAGAAATGTATAAGTATATTAGATACTGGGTGGAACTTTTTTTCCAAAACGAATCAAGCCCATATTAATATTTTTTTAAAATATCATTCTTAAAAGAAAATCAAAGTCATTGTTAAATACCTGCTGTTCATCATCACTATTGTCGTGGTCGGAATGAGCCGAGTCCGGTCCTTGGGGTAGTGGTTCATAACCAAAGTACTCCTGTTCTTCATCGCTGTCCTCCCCCTGGTTTCCATTCATCATTAAATCATGGCGTGAAGGTGGAGTCAGTTCATGTGGAGAATTATCTGGTGGATCAGGCCCGTCGCACACCATCTTTATTCGATATACGAATTTAAAAAATATTTACTCTTATAAACAAATGGCTGAAAAGCAAGTAATAGGGCAAAATGCAAATCAATGGTGTAAGTATTGTTGACAAATGAAATGACAAATCGTCTTTGTGACACTTTGTGTTGACTGACAATTAACTTCACATTGAATATTTGAAACAGATGTTTTTTTTTTAAGTAATTAATACACTATGCAATAACAAAGCATCCTTGGAGCTATATTATAACAGTCTACATATTAAAATGTGAAAATGTCAATAGGAGAGTGAATGAAAGTGTCTCAAAGAGTACTCCTGTAATTTAAAAAAAATGGACCAGAGTCAAGACAAATCTGACGTTTAAATTAAATTTCTAAATAAAAATTGTGGCATCAAGAGTCAAAAAAAAATTCAAATTAGCAAAAATTTTTAAACTGCAAAAATTAGGCCCTCATGGAATAAGTTTTCTTTAGGGGCATTTACTATTTGCCTCATAGTCATGGCTTGGAGAAGTCATGGCATTAATAATGCTGATTTGGTTCGGAATCTCAAAGGTACTTTAGAATATTTATGTACAGTAAGTGAGAATACGTAGCTATTTTGATCTTCCTATTCAAAATGGGTATCAAGCTAGTGAGTTTGAATTTCTCTCTATCCAGTTTCATCGTTATAAAACGCATTTTAAATGAAGTGAGCCATTTGCTAGTTAAATTCTTCAAAAGATAACATTGTCACAACTATATAGCTCATTTGGGTAGTACGCAATAACTTTAATTTATTTACAGCAAATGGTATTATTAAAACTGAATCAGTGGCCAATGCAATGAACTCTGTTGATCGCAAGAACTATTGCCCCTATGCTCCCTATCACGACTCCCCTCAGACCATTGGATATTCTGCTACCATTAGTGCACCTCATATGGTAAGTACCTATTAAAAATAATAAAGATGTAATTAGGAATTTATTTATTAATCGCTGCATAGGTATAAGAAAAAGTACCTACCTAATTACTATCTGCGAATAAAATTGACACTGAGCAGACCAAATGATGGTCACTAACATATGTAAATTATGTATACCTAGTATAGGTATAGGTTTTCGCGGGCTTGGTTTCCGCAACTCAACGACTTCTACTGCGCCTATTTTGCGTGATGGATGTATACCTAGCATAAAATACTACAGTAGAACCTCCATAACTCAAACCTCGGTAACTTAAAAACCTCTATAACTTCAAAAAATAATGTTCCCTTCCCATCAGAGCCCAAAATCTCAGTAACTTAAAGAAATGTTTCCACAACCTCTATAACATAAAATTGTTTGTAAATGAGTAATTTTGAAGGAATGTGCAAAACAAAAGTTTTCAGTAAGTACATTTTTATTGCTTGCATGTGTTGACTAGTTAAATTGTCAACGTAAACATAGTAAACATAGATTCTTTAAAGCTTTGCGGGTGCGGAGGAGGTTAACCTTAAGACAACGGCTTACTTGAATCATAAGTTTTTGATCATTGGTCTGGAAACATCGCTTTACCTACTGTGCGTGTAAAACTGGCTTAAAATGAGTTCAAAAAGAAAACTAATAACACTCACATACGCTGATAAATTAAAAGCTATTGAAGCAGTGAAAAATGGATTAAAAAGAAAAGAAGTTGCGGCTCAGTTTGGGATACATGAGAGTACATTATCAATCATCATTAAAAAAGAAGCTTTTAATTTCTGTTTTTTATTGAACCAATCCTTCTGACGCATTCGAGTAAAAACAGGATCAAGGGTGCATACCTACATATATATGTACATACCTACCTCTATATTAACCTATCCCTAACATAGACCCTTGATAACTTAAAACCTCTAAACTTAAAATATTTTGTGTTTCCCTTGGACTTTAAGTTATCGAGGTTCTACTGTATTATCAATTATATTTGTTAGGCTTTTTTACAGTGTGGTAAGTAATTATTTTTAATTACAGCAAAGTTTTATTTATTTGTCACCACAAATCTCAGCTTCTATAAAAACAACATAGGTGATTTTTAGAACTGATGAAAATTTTTAGGTAAAGGTAGCATAGTTTATGTGGCTTGTATGTATTTCAGTAAGTACTAGGGTACTACTTTGTCTTATCTAGTTGGGCAACTGCATAACATATCCAGTTATTAAGGAAAATAGACAAATTCATTTACCATGGTTCAATACAGGTTGGCATACTGTTCATTATAATATTGATTAACAAATATAATTTTTAGCATGCACACGCTTTGGAAAGATTAAAAAACCAATTGGTGCCTGGTGAAAAAGCTCTGGATGTTGGATCTGGCTCTGGATACTTGACTGCCTGTATGGCTTTTATGCTTGGAGAGACAGGTCGTGTTATTGGAATTGAACACATTCCAGACCTAGTTACTCTAGCTACTAATAATATTAAAAAGGATAACCCCTCCTTGCTTTCATCTGGACGTATTAAGTTGATTGGTAAGTGTTATTAAGTTAATGAAGAAAATATATTATTATAATTCAGGAAGCACACAAACCTAGACAATGTAAAATACCTACCTAATAATTAAAAAAAGAATGGTACACTAGCACCATTGTGTTTGTGCTTAGCTTATTACTATTGTTACATCACAGCTAAAATTGTTTTACTACATACTTACATGTAAATAAAAACCAGTACTTATTGGGCACGGAATACAAACTAGGATAGATAACCTTATTGAAAACATTTGAACAATTTTTGATAAGAATAAAAAGTTTCGTACATATTCCATCCATTTATTTAAACACCCAGGAGTTTTTTAACATTTTATTAAATACCCATTACTTTTTGTATTTTTGAGTAAGTATATGCAAAATAAATAACTGAGGACTAAGATAAACTATGCAAATGTTATCTCCTTATGGGATGAAGTTTCATTAATCTTTTCTTGCCAGGAAAATAAGTTACTATGCTACCTTACAATTCAAAATTTTAAAAAGTACCTACTTACTTTATAAACTTTTTTATGCCTGGGAGGAGGAAATACTCAAATAAACTGCCAGGAGCGGTTCCTGGCAGAATGCCCGACCCTACTGGGAATGATGCCCAGTAGCCTATGGACTAAAACATCCCCCCCCCCTTGTGGAGTGTGCTTTGTTGTATGCGTCGCTCTACTGGGATGCACTGTTTGTTTGAGCATGAGAAGGGTAAAAGTGATTGGGAGAACTGAAAATGAGATAAGTGTGTAAAATAACATCTAAAATAATATTCTTTTTTATTACAGTTGGGGATGGACGTTTAGGCTACCCATCTGAGGCTCCTTATAATGCTATACATGTTGGTGCAGCTGCTCCGATCCTGCCTCAAGCTGTAAGTTTTAATAACCATCTGTCAGTAGTACCATGCAAAAAAACCCGTTTTCCGTTAATAGTTATTTTTGTCAGTGACGCTTGTTCAGTGTATGACATTGTTCCAGTTGGTTGATCAGCTAAAACCTGGAGGCAGATTAATTGTTCCAGTCGGGCCTGAAGGTGGTGAACAATACTTAACTCAGGTAAGTAATCTACTTATTTGACCATTATAATCTATTGAGTGGGCATTAGAGACATGCCAGACTTAATCAATGGTGTCAACAGTTGGTCGCATTTGCAACGCTTAATAGTATCGATCAATATCAATACAGTCGAATAAATGCGAGACTATCGATAAAATATATATATATATAATATATATATATATATTATATATATATATTTTAAATATATATATGTATATATATATTTTAAAAATACACACGCCATTGGCAGGTTTAATTTTATTTGTAAAGCAAATTCTTTTGGAACATTACAATGTGATATTTTTTAAAGGTGGACAAAGGAGCTGATGGAACTACTACGACTAAGAAACTGATGAGCGTAATCTATGTGCCCCTGACCGATAAAGACCGGCAGCACCGTGAGTGACCCCTCAACGCTATACTCGTATACATCATACTGTTCACTCTTATTGTATTCTTCGGCTGGTTATTACAAACACTGTGGCATCTACGCGATCAGTAAAATACGGTCGAACAACGACGTCAAAAATACAAATTGTGTTAAAAAATGAGCTTCATAGATTTGTTATATTGAGACTGTAGTTAATATAATTAAGTAGACACTTTATAATTATGTATAGGTCACCAGCGTCGATAACACGCAATTCGGAGAAGACAAATTAAGCTTTATCGCTGCTAACGCATTATACAGACGAAATACAATAGAATAAAAAAAATAAATTAAAAATTTTAACAAACCTCCGACATAAAAATATAAAAGCCCTCTAAAAAGTATAATAATAATAAAAACTTGATATTAGGTAGGTACCTAATTATTAATAGGTATTTCTACAAAGAAAACGTCACGTCGGGGGGACCGCTCATCATTTACCTAATTGTACTCTACCTATATTTACCTACTATGTATCGAAACCTAAGGTCCCCCGACATGACGTTTTCTTTGTAGAAATACCTATTAATACTTAGGTACCTACCTAATATCAAGTTTTTATTATTATTATACTTTTTAGAGGGCTTTTATATTTTTATGTCGGGGGTTTGTTAAATTTTTTTCATTTATTTTTTTTATTTCATACTTTTTGAAAGTAGGTAGGTAATTAATTATTTTTTTAACCAATTTCCATTCTACATGGAATTCTGTAATGTACATGTGATCCTCTTTCATTTGATACCTCACTCGGTTATATTTGTGGTCATTTGGTTAACCATCTCCGCACTTTCACTACCTATATTTTTTGAACTACTTAACCGATTTCCATTATAATATCAATTTTGTAATGTACACGTGATCCTCTTTCATTTGATATCCCACTCGGTTATATTTGTAAATATTTGATTTTCCTTCCCCACTTTCACTCCCTATATTTTTTGAACGACTCAACCGATTTTCATTATAATTTCAATTTTGTAATGTACTCGTGACCCTCTTTCATTTGATACCCCACTCGAGTATATTTGTGGACATTTATTTTTCCATCCCCCCTTTCACCCCTCTCTATTTATTAAACTACAGGACCGATTTTCATCAAACATAGCTAAAAACACTCCCGACATATTCACCTTTCAAACAAAAAAAACAGAATCAAAATCGGTTCATGCAGTTGAGCTATGATGCCACAGACAGACACACACACACAGACAGACAGACACGTCAAACTAATAACACCCCGTCGTTTTTGCGTCGGGGGTTAAAAATGCAATGAGTACCTATTATATGTATTTTTATCTCATGACAAAAAAAACTTATATTATTTCTATTTCATTATATAATAGATCAAAATATAAATAAGTAAGTGTAGTATTCATGTCACGTAAGTCAATACAAAAAAAAAAGTAATATGATGAAGAGAAAAAAATAGCAAAGAATTGGCTCACTCCTTAACTAAATCAATTTACTTACATCAATTCCTGTCATCCGTTTTAGAATGGAGTCGTCTTCATTGAATACGCATGTAAAACTTTACAGTTGATCACAGTTATAGGTATTAAAGTAATATTTTTAATAATGTTAAAAATGTTTATGTTCACTATTATAAAGTAGTCTATAGTAGTGTACTAAGTATTATGTGGTATAACAAAAGTTACGGATTCGACTTAGAAATTAATGTATTCATAATAAATCTTAACAAGTGAATATGAAACTGGATAGAAATAAAAATAATAATTTACAAAAAGTAACCAATCAATCTATGTTTAATTTTGTATAAATAAAAAAGTGAAACTTTACTGTAATTAGAAGTTTATCGGAGAATATCTTCTAACAATATTATGCTCTTAATTCATCTCCTTATTATACAGATTGACGATTGACACCGATCATTCTTATATCATTTAAATGTATATAATAGTAGTGATACCTATTTAATTAGTACTGTATTGTGATATAATAGATATAAATCAAAAAGAAATTGGTAATTGGTGTTAGCAAAGATTCTAATGCATGATTCGACTCCATCTTTGCTCTTACTTGTTGTTTATACATATCGATTGTATTATATAGTAAAACAATGACAAACAAAACAAAAAAAAAAACATTTTTTACAAACAAATGTGTTGTTTATAAAAAAAAATGCAATGCTCGCCATGATTGGCGTGTAATCCGCCAACCAGCATTAAGAATAGGGGATTAGGTATTTTGGAAAGATATTCTCAAAAAAGCGTTATCAGGCGAAATGAGATGAATGAAAGCTGAATTTTTGTTGTTTAATTTATTAATTGTATATATCTTTTTCTAGGAGGACCTTGGCGTTAACAATTTATTAGTAATTACTAATATATAATTTTATTGTAACCAGTGCTAGATTAATAAATATATAATCCTAATAATAAATAAAATTCTTTGTCCATCTTGATTTGTTTTATTTATTGACTGGTTTACATTACAAAATTAAATAAGGCTTCAATTAATTTACTTTTTTGTAGTTCTAAACAACTTCCCTGTAAACTTTTTCTTTGGAAAAGTTTTGTTCTCTTTAGTGGCGTCTGCAGGTTGAGCTTTGACGTGCAAAATAGTATACAAAGTCTCTGCTTCATTCTTGTTTTCGATTATTTCTGTTAACTGTTCCTAAAACAAATGTTTTTTGTGAAGTAGAAATAGTTTCGTAATGCCTGATATTTGCAACTCTTGGCAAATATAATTTATTTAGTTAATTAAGTAGTGATTATCCATTGATTAAATGATAATGGATAATAGGTATGTGAAGTATAAACGATATCTGCAAGAATTAAGAAAAGATCATAATAGCTTATTGAAATATTGTAAAACAGAACATAAAAATAAATTTAGAAAAATTGAGACAGTCATGGCATATAAAAGAAAATGGTCTCTGTCGACCCATAAATGGAACGACAACTATCTTTATGTTTTTTATTTATAAACTTACTTTACTCAACGTTAACAAGTGATCCATGGAAACTCCTTTGTTCATTACCCGTGTGATGTTTTTGGAAGTGACTCCGGGCAGTTTCTGTACAAAGTCGTGTACCAGCACGTTGTACCGCTCGTATTGCATGTCGTCCGCCGTACTGTCACCACCGAGCGCTATTGCCTCTGATACGTCCGGGTTCTTTCGGCCTTGCTACAAACAATGTTATAAAACGAGTGAGAACACACAATGTCAGACTTAATTTTATATGAGCGGAATGAATTTCCTTAAACTGGATCAATTGATCCAAAAACAAAAGACAAGTCAAGATGGCGGTCGTTTTACCAATTCTAATGAGCGAGTTCTATTTTAGCATCTCAAATATCGATTATGGAAGTAATTGGTAATTATTTTAACATACATACATATCACTCCACCCTTGTAGCCGTTAGTTACCTTAAGCTCGTAGAAGAGTTCCGCCGTGGCGTAGGGGCTCGGTGACCAGACCAGTTTGAGTCGCGGAAAGTGAATCGTAAGAAGCTGCAGCTTCTGCTGAATGTCCGCGCCGGACATGTCCGACGACACCACCAGGTGTCCCTGCACGTGCATTTGGTAGTTGCTCATATATTTTACAAAATAATTTGCTAAAATTTTGCAAGTTGTAGAACTACTAATTATCATTATTAAGTTTAATTAATCATACACAGTACAGTAGGTATTTATTATACTTAGTAGAAAATGTTATTTGTATAATATGACTTCATAGTGTGTATTTAATCTACTACTTATATCTTAACCTGACGTGTTCAACTTTTCTTTTATTACTCATCGACTACCTCACACGCACACTTTATATCTATAACTATGATGTGGTGGTTTTTATCAGGGTGCAAAGTAATTCCCCATAATAAAATATTATCTGATAAACGAGACCCGTACCTGTAAATTGAATGGTTTGTTTTGATCGAACTCTATGAGAAGTATCGGGCGGCTGTAGTTGCGGCACATTTGCGTACACTGCGTGTAGAGGCGGCCGGAGTTAAGGGAACCGATTAAATCAGATATAGATTTTCGTTCGACGCATATGTCTGGAGTAAGAATGTAGTCACCGATCTAAATGGTAAAGAATAACATGTTTACTGTCATTAGTCAAGTATCAATTACATCTATATTTTAATAAAAGGAAATATGTGTAATAGGATTGTCTTTCCCGTGGTGGAATAGCAAAACAGTGACTGGCCGAAGAGTGCAGGCAAGCTACAGATGGTCGACAAAGGTTGGAACTAGTGGAATACCCTACTTACAGTTATTGTTACCGGTTCTATGTGGATGCCCTTCTTGTGAAGTAATGAAGGGAGGTCAGAGCGAAATTCTCGCATGTCCACTATAACACGAGGTTTTTCTTTAGTCTGCTGCCCGCCTGAAAAAATTTCTCGGGTCGTGGTGAAATCTATACCTTCTACTCCACACCTTCTTTCACATTTTATATGACTGTCATAATCATACATACCTACAGTCACAATAATATACTTAAACTACCTACGTTACAAAACGGTTTAAAAAATATTTTGTTAATACTGAATTCAGTAATAATACTGGAAATACCTGCTTTTCTTGTATCGATGGAATCTGGTTCTTCTTCCACATTCAAATTAAAATATTCGTCGGTTTTTCCATCTTGGTAAGAAGGTACCACCATAACCTGGAAGAATTAAACATTAAGAACCCTTTGCCGATGAATATAACGATCTAACTACTATAGATAGAGGAATGAAAATTACACTCTTAGCTTCAATCAACAGTTCAAAAGCTTGCTTTTCCCTTTTAAGAGATGTAAGATATCCTTGTTCTTCAACAGTGTTATCGTGGATCACAAAGTAGATTTTACAATTTGGTTCCTCTGGCCTTTTTCTGCATTCAAATAATTCAATTTGCCGCACGGCTGCTACATCGCTGTGGTAAAGGATGATGTACTCAGGCCGCAATACTTCCAATGATCGTTCCAAAGAAAAATGGTTTCCATTTTCCTTGAATGTTTGTATACATATTATTGGTTTCTCAGTTTCGATTTGCGTAATATCCAAATCATATATCTGGAAAGAATATCTAATAATATGAAATGAATTGATAATCAAATCATTATTTTTTTAATTATGTACCTAAGTAACTTCTTACCTGGGAAATAGGTTCAAAAATACTTTGGTCTGTAGATTTTTTCTCATCACATTGAGTATCCAGTTGTGTTAGAGTCAAAACATAATTTGTTCTATCTGACTCTTCAACATCCTCTTCGTCTAATCCGCTACTTTTTGCGACATCATGCTCACTTTGTTGGTCCATCACCTTACTTATTTTTTTGTTTGAATTTGATTTGGACGGTTCACATTTCTTCAGGTTCTTATATTTTGAAGATACTGTATTAATTGATAATTCTCTTCTAAAAGCTGTGTAAAACAGATATTTATTTCCCCCCATAGTTAGATAATGATTCAATTGGCAACATGTTCGACTGTCTTGACAAAGTATTAATATTTTTGTATTCATGAGTCCTCCGCTTTTTTTCTTCACTTCTTCTGGTATTTCTTCGAGCAGAAGATTACTCAAAACTTTCCATTTCGGTGAATGCTCAGGGTCGAATTCTGTAAAACAACGGGGTAGTAGGACTTCAGAAGTTACATTCTAGTGATATTTATTTAGAGAAATTGGGCTGTCAATGGAAGATGAACTGGTGTTGATGTTATAAGGAGAATAAAGGAATAATTTATTTATTAGGTCGGCCAACAGTTATTAAGTAAGTACATCAATAACTACATTATTTAACTAGGAGAGAAAACTTAGGTCTAGATGCATAACTAATAATAGGCAAACACAACATGTACAGTACAAGCTTTGCTTAGTTTGGGACTAGATCAATTGGTGTGAATAGTCCAAAGATATTATATTATTATTATATATTATTTTGTAAAACGAATGTACAATAATGATAAAAAGCGAGTATATCTAGAGGCATCCCTTTTAGTAAGCAGGTACTTCATAAAAATATTTGAGTAGCTAGGTAATACTTCATGTGGTTTAATGTACAACCTACTTATTTTCTTGCTTACCATTTTTTTGATTGAAAACTCTAGATTTAGATAGTCTGAACAACTGCTCAGCGGAGTCCAGAAGTATCCAACCAGAATTCACTTTGGCATATTCTGGAGTTCTATATTTACTGACCAAGGCATAGAATGACACAGCATCATCATGTATAAGATTTCTGAAAAAAATGTTAACTAAAAAAACAAACTTTTTAAATAAGAATAAAGCTGCATGTTAAAACTCTCATTTACTATGGATATGATATTAAATGAAGTAACTTTGACCATACATTATCAAGCTCCTGAGAACCTTAAGATCTTGCACATATTCCTTAGTCCTTGTGCTTAACTGATGCCACACGCAGTCCAGTTGAGATTGAAGAATTTTATGAAACTTTTTCGATATACAATTCTCTGTAGTGATTTCCTAAAATTGGACAAAAGTCCATTTATTTTATGATATTACTTGCCGCATTCACTGTTATTACTGGCTAACTAGTCAGTCATGTGGTTTATCAATCTGTTCATACGCGCTTTTTATGAATGTCGTGATACCTCTAAAGTCTAACTAATCATCTGGCATGTACCTACTCTCCCTCTGTAAAGTAGGGCTGCAGGTTCTAGTGAATGAGATGATACTTATTGCCCAGAGGACTCTCTCCAGCTGAATCACATAACACATTGGGGTCATATCAATTTAATAAAAAATGAAAATGTAAACATTCAAAGGTGCTGAACTACCTAGGATATAGCATTATAAAAAAGTTGATGGACTTGAACCTGTAAGTCTAATGTTCTATTCATTCCTTTGAGTTGTTTGACAGTATAGTTCATTATGTCAAGGACACACATTTGGATGTGACTCATGTTTGTTGTCAGCGGGACATGGAGCTCTATCACTTCAGCTTGTCTACTCTTTAAGCATTTAATAATGGTGCCATGGAACCTACAAGTACAATGTTTAAAAATATGTATTATACATTTTCATAACAATAATATAATTAAAAAGAAATGTTTAAGGCTTATTTTAGTTTTACCTTGGCCATAGAAATAACTCCGTTACGAAAAGTGCCCTCATAACTTTCTCGACTTGATGATATCCAAATGTGAAAGAAATAGGTGAATTTGAAAATGCTTTAATGAATCCTGTCTGCAATTATTTTTTTTTATGAGATAATAGAATTTTCATATACTTACATACTACAAAATAGTATATCTTTATTTGTATGACAGGCTGTGGCGATGGGCTCTTAGTATGGAAGGCAACAACTCACTACTTTGTTAAGCAGAGCAGATGCTTTTCGACATTAATTACAAAGAATTGTAATGAATAATCCTGCTGAAGAATCCTTACTAATATTATAAATCCAAAAGTTTGTAAGAGTGTATGGATGTAAGTTTGTTATCCTTTCATGCAAAAACTACTGAATGGATTTTATAATATAGTTATTAATAGTTAATACATCAGATTAACCCATAGGATATATTTTATCACAATATTGTGTGAAGCCCTCTAGACAAAGTCATGGGCAGAAGCTATTAATAAATAATTAAAGATTCTTCAAACATAAGTACACATATATACATATATTTCAAAATGAAGTTAGATAGAAGATGTTGTTTTCAACTTTAATTTATAATGTAAATACAGAGTTGCTTACCTTATTATTTTGTCTATACAAGCGCAATGCAAATGCTTCTTGACATGATTCTAATACTGAGTGTGCTCGTAATACAATGATTCCTGAAATATTTGCGACTGGCACTCTCTTTTTCAGTAAGTCCACAACTAAGATTCGAGTTGAAACAAAATGGACACCTCCTTCAAGATAAGCTTTTTCCCTAAACAATTAATGACACTGTTATACTTACATTGAGGTTTGTGCAATAGAATACATTCATATTTAAACCAAATTTATAATGCCCTCTAATATTATATATAACATATTAGTAAAAAGCTATTGAAAAATAAAACAAAATAGGAAAAATACATTGCCTGTTAGTTGGTTGAGTTAGTTCATCATAATTAAAGTTTACCTTTCTGTCCCAAGAGTGGGTAAAGCAGATAGTTTGAATTTTTCCATAAAATATTTTTCCTCAACATCACTGCTATTTAACACCAACACTAGATTAGAAGAATCATTATAAATCCATAAAAGATTCGAGATTATGCCATTGTAATTTAAGCCCCTGCAAAATGTAGTAACCTAGTTGATTATTGGTATTCATTTTTATATATATGATAACATTAAAAAACAAACATTTTAATATAAGTACTTATATAAGGATTCATTACTATAATACATCCCATAATAAATTTAGTATATTCATATACAAACTTGGCTAATATTAGTAGTGCATCTTTTTCAAAGACATCGATGAAAATCTGTTTTTCAAACGCTAGTAAATTGTATTTTGTTTCAAAATCTGGCGCCGTATTATCTTCATTTTCAGTTTCCATTTTATTTCGCATCAATTTCAAATATTATACACATCAGATTTATATACTTTACAGTTTTTGAGTTTAAGTACTTTATATTTTAGCTTGCATTTATTTATTTTTGTATCAACGATAAAAAATTTAAATAAACTTTTAAAGACACAAACATGAGACTCGATCAGACCGGTGTGACGGACTGTGAATTGTGTGAATTGTGATGGCGGCATGGCGGGGGCGGGCGGAGCGAGACCCATAGAGATATTATATAATAATAATGTATAATATCTCTATGGCGAGACCAGTGAGACAACAGATATAATATATCTGATATCTATACTATCAAGATACTATCTATACTAATATTATAAAGCTGAAGAGTTTGTTTGTTTATTTTTTTGTTTGTTTGAACACGCTAATCTCAGGAACTACTGGTTCGAATATAAAAATTATTTTTTTGTTGGATAGAGCATTTATCGAGGAAGGCTTTAGGCTATATAACATCACGCTGCGACCAATAGGAGCGAAGAAACAGTGGAAAATGTGTAAAAAACGGGGAAAATATGAAGCCTTATGAAGAATAAATTACTATTCCACGGGGACGAAGTCGCGGGCACAGCTAGTATAACTGTATAATATATGCGTACATAGATGCCAGATGGTGCATTTGTAGTTTTGTACGTAAATATTTTTTACTCAGTATGTTTCAGTTATTTTGTTTGACGCTGCTTAGAATTAGTAAGTATGTTAAATTTATTTTTTAAGATGGTATCACTTTTTGAAGGTGACATATAACTTCCCTTCCCATTTTCTTTTAGTCTGTACTCTGTGTCGTCTGTGGTCGAGCCAGCCGACTTGCTTAACTTTCTCGGTGCGACGCTGGCCGACGCTTTAAGCCATCGCCATTTTGGTTCACTACGTTACATTCGCGTGAATTGCGTTACGACGCTTAGCGTTTGTGCTGTAGTTATCGTATTTTAGTTCCCAATTCACATATATTTTATCAGAAGCTGTAAGTTTTATTAAGCGATAACTGTATACTTGTATAGATTTATACCAACGTAGCGTGGATATCGATTACTTACCAGTCATCTAATTCTAGAATGCAAGCTCAAGCCATGAATCATTTCGGCAATCATAGAGGTTTTGGTGGACCGCCCCAACCCCAAAGGCAAGGTGGACGTCGCGGTCATAACAACAGAGGAGGGTTTCGCCCTTCCCGGTTCGATCATACTCATAATCAGAGAAATCAGATTCACGGACAAGGAGGTCAACGCCCGAATAACGAGGTCAGTAGACGATGCCGATTCACATAAATGAAATCAAAGTAACTTAATTAAATATTCGTTAAGTCCTTCAAATACATTTCATCGACATATATGACATTGAGCTTTGTTTTGATCAAGTACTAAGTAGGTATTTTTGAATAAATATGAACGTCTATTTTTAGCAAGCTAAACCAGCACCACTCGTTGCTGAAAAACCGCCTCAACAGCAACAAGCCCAACCGCAACCTCAGCAACAGCCGCAACAAAAGGCGCCTGCCCCTCAAACCGCGCCCGCACAACAGCAGGCTCCTCCTGCTCAGGCTCAGAAACAGGTTGTCCCTCAGCAACAAACACCACAGCAGCCACCACTTCAGAAAACTCCTCAAGGCAGCCAAGCTAAAGTTGAATCTCAAGATAAAGTTGATAAAGCTGTTGTGCCTGAACAAAAGCAGAATGTTAATCAGAACCAACAGCAAAAGGTTAGTTTAACATGCCATTAAATTTCTGTATATTGCTGCATAGGCCCAATAACTGCATGAAGGCACATTCTTATTCTAGTATCATGTGTACATTTCTATAACTTTATTTTTGCCTCCATAGAATATGAATGGAAACTTTGGTGGAGGCAACAAGCAAGGTGGATGGAGTCAGGGTGGCCCTGGTAACAAACATGGTGGTAATTTTGGTCAAGGAGGCAACTTCAATCATGGACAAGGTCAGGGGGGTAATTTTGGACCTGGAAACAAGCAGTTTGGAGGTCAAAGACAAGGTGGCCCTGGAGGCCCTCCAAGAAACCAACAACAGCAGCAACAGCAGCAGCGTAATAACAGGGGAGGTCCGCAACAAGATTCTGGAAAACCTGGTCAGAGAGAGGTAAAAGAAATGTGTACATACCTATATTATTTCTTAAAGTAAGTGTGATTATTATAATAATGTTACAAATTGACATGTATTGCACTTTTCATTCTTTAGGAACAAATGCTGGCTAATAAACTCAAAGATCTTGTTGGACCCCTGGTCGACCTACCTGCCTTAGACCAGACTGAAGTAAAGTTTAATGGTAGGAGCAGGTTATATATTGGAAACCTAACAGGAGATGTTACTGATGAAGAAATAATGACACTTTTTGCTCCTTATGGGGAGGCTGCTGAACTTTTTTTAAACAAAGAGAAGAATTTTGGCTTTATTAAATTGGTATGTATTTATTAGAAAATTTAACAAAGTGCTTGTTCTTTGCTATGCTAAATTTCATGTCATTTTTTATAATTACTAACAAAGATAAATCCTTTTAGGATTACAGGGTTAATGCAGAGAAAGCGAAACGGGAATTAGATGGCAAAATGAGAAATGGTAGAACTCTAAGAGTTAGATTTGCACCGCATAACAGTGCTGTCCATGTCAAGAACCTTCCTCCATTCGTGTCAAATGAACTACTCTACCGAGCATTTGAAATATTTGGAAAAATTGAAAGGGCTTATGTAAAGGTTGATGAGAGAGGAAAAACTCTTGGTGAGGGTGTAGTTGAATTTGCTCGCAAGCCCAGTGCCTTAGCAGCAATTCGCAATTGTACAGAAAAGTGCTTTTTCTTGACTTCGTAAGTAGATGAAAATTATAAAAACAACTATGATATACAGAGAAATTAATAGAATTGTGAAATTTTCATTATTATTTTTCTCTACTAGTTCTCTTCGTCCAGTCATAGTGGAAAGCTACGAGGAGCCTGATGAATGTGATGGCTATCCAGAAAAGAACTTGCCAAAAAAACATCCTGAATTCCTTCGAGCTCGAGAGGTTTGTTTTTTTCTTTATAAATATTACAAATACATTTATACCTATGGCATAATCATTACTTTTAAAAACTAATTATTTATTTTAGTGTGGTCCACGATTCTCCGAATTAAACAGCTTTGAGCATGAGTATGGTACAAGGTGGAAGCAGTTGCATGAACTTCACCGTCAAAAGGAAGAGGCTCTTAAAAAAGAGCTTGCAGTAGAAGAGGAGAAACTGGAAGCTCAAATGGAGTATGCTAAGTGAGTTTAAGATATTTTTTTAAATACAGTAGATCTGGAGTATAAAAGAAAATGTAATTTTTATGTTGTAAAAATTACATTTAAACACCAATGTGAATTTCATTTTATAACAAAGGCGAAAGTAGTTATGTAAATATGACAATGTTGTAACTTTATACATAATATTACATATTATTATTATTATAATACTTGCAGTAGTTTATTTCTGTTAAATAATTTTATTTAGCTGTGCCTTTGGGAATGTCCATAAGTACAATAAATGTAATTGAGTTGTTAGTTAAGCACAATAGTGAACATTGGTTAAAGGTAAAAATCTGTGTTATGTTCAGATATGAGCACGAGACGGAGCTGCTTCGTCAGCAATTGCGGCAACGCGAGCAGGACCGCGAGCGGCAGAAGCGGTCGTGGGAGCTGGCGGAGCGCGCTGCCGACGAGCGGCGTGAGGCTGAGCGTGCGCAACTCCGCACGCAGGAGGAGGAACTCTCGCAGCGCATGCGTCACCAGGACGACGAACTGCGTCGCCGCCAGCAGGAGAACACACTCTTTGTACAGGTTCGTCTTTATTGTTAACAAATTGTTTCACTATATTCAAGTAAGATACTTCACACTTTTCTAGCAAACAGTAAGCTAATTAAAATTATCCATTAGACAAGTATTCTGCTCTATTTCTACATGAAACGATGTTTTTGTTGTCTAGAAAAGTATCAAATAGCTTCCCATCCTGGACAAACTTGCGTTATCATACACTAAAGCAATTTTCTTAAATTATTACTAACAAGATATCTAGAGGCGAGCGGCGAAATCGTAACTGTATATTATTGATGCTGTTTATTTTTTTTTTTGCAATATTTTTTATTTATGCTGAGATATGCTCACACACTACAGACTATAGAAATCCATTTCCAGATTTACTTGAAAACACATTTTGTGTTGTAACGTAATTACTAATGTCACTTACGTAAAAATATATTTTTTTAGGCACAACGTCTCAACTCAATGTTGGATCGTCAAGAGCAAGGCATGTTTGATCAACAGCAACCGATGGTAAGTCGTTATTTTATTCACCTGAAGCTAATTGTACAACGTTTTAACATTATATTTGTTTTTATACGTCTATTATTGCATTGATTTCGATAAGATTTTTAAAATCATTTTAGTAAACTTATAGTATCAATATTTATCCTATTTCTTATCTTACGAGATAAGAATTCTACACTACAAGTCTAGAAGGATATGCTTCGATCGTAATCTCTACTTTTGGCCTTATTGCGCACATACAAAGTATAGCAACATAATAAGTATAATTATAAGTAGGTACCTACTGATTTTTGTTTCTGTCTTTATGACTGTTACTTAACCTCATAAGTTAAGTATTTTTATATTATTGAACGCTACTTCGTAAATACGTGAATATTTATACTAGGGAAACGAAAACGACTGTTTTATTTAAAGTACAAAGAACTGAATGTACATAATAATTTCTAATCTCTTTGCGGTTATCATACATTGGAATTAAACAACTTTAAACGGACTTAACTCACGTATTTTATTTTATTGGCTGACGTTTCGGAGCCTTTACAGATTCCATAATCGTAGCACGACTGAGTTGACAAGTCTTATGCTAAAGTCGTCTTTAGCTTAAGACTATAGTGAAATCCGTTTAAAGTTGTTTCATTTCAATGAATGTACATTATTTGTTTAGTGCGTACACGCGCTTTTGCGAACAGTTACCTCGGCTATCTGATCGGAAGTTTTTACGTAATCCGCTAATTGAAATTTTGTACTTATTTATATTATCATATTAATAAATTCTATTCTAATAATAGGAATGTTTGAAATAAAACAATTTTCGTGGATGTAACTTGCGTATAGTAATGTTATGTGATATATAATATTTATGTTTGACATAAGAAAGACTCGGGTATATACCTAATGCATGATATTTGAAGAAATGAACTACAACGATACCTATTAGTTTGGCTGACTAATGAGTATTGTTGCCTGTGATTTAATCTTCTATCTATATATATATATACTATATCTATATATATATATACTATATCTATATATATATATACTATATCTATATATATAAAAGAAAGTCGTGTTAGTTACCCCGTTTATAACTCAAGAACGGCTGAACTGAATTGGCTGAAAATTGGCGAGGAGGTAGCCTACTGCCAGGAAAAGGACATAGGATACTTTTTATCACGTTCCAGTAAAAAAAAAAGAAAAATTATTAAGCTCATTTGTTAAAAATAGTATAACAAAACGCAACAATGACAGCTGTCAAATCGATTGATTAACGCCGCTACATTGCTTCTTTGCCGGGCGGGACGAAGTCTGCCGGGACCAGTAGGTTATAAAAAAAGGGATCCGGGCGAAGCCGGGGCGGGCCGCTAGTATAACATAAATTTGACTTAAGGAATTGAAACATTTTAATGTAAGTAGGTGATTTTTTTATCTGATTTGAATCACATCAAAAATTTGCCTGATGTGTTTTTCTGTAAGGACTTATTCTCCTCCGCTCTCCCTTGGTGAGATTAACATGGAGTCTTCTCGAAATCTCATTGACAAAAGATCCTATTTTTTATGATCTCTCAACGGTTATTTAATATTTAGATTTTGAGTGAACTAATGCTCAATAAGTGATATGATAATAAAAGTAAAATTAAAAAAAACCTACTAATTGGATTTTATAATGTAAATATCCGGACGAACTCTCCCAGTCTTTGTATTCATGTATTTAGGAACTTTCCTTATGATTAATAACCATTAATCAACTGCCATATTTGTTTTTCTGTATATAAGTTTTCTTTAATAAGATAATATAGGTATTTAATAGATTAATTAAACATCGATTAGTACTACCGTAATCCGGAGATACTTTGATTTGCGGGTCGACTTTGATAACAGCATTACAGCCACTAGTAAAGTCCTTATTTTAAACAATTTAAATCGATTATTATAGGAACTAGTAAGCCTTATATTTAATATATGAATTTTATCGTTCATGTATTAATCTTGAAAAAGTTGCATAGAAATTTAAAATATATTATTAAAGTATGCTCAGTTTACCATAATCATGTAAGCATCAGAAAGGGATTTGTCATAAAATACAAAAACATGTTTAGGGTAGGGTCCAAGTTTTGAGCGAAAAGACTTTTTTTTTCTTGTTACCGCCAAAATTTAATGCAGAAATGGGAAAGATAACATTTTTGACGACTACATAATATAAGCGTATTCAAAATTGAAAAACATGAACCGTGAACATGGTTTTGTAATAAGAGACTACCAATAAATTGTGATTATATTATAGAACTACGTATACAAAGACAGGATGGACTGGACTCCCTGTTTGTACTCTCAAGATATAAATACAATTTAACAGTGTGTGTGTTCACGCGCAGAGTTAAAGAGAGTGTTCCACAGTTGCCTCTCTAACAAAAGTATTTTGAAGTTCTCTTCGTTCGTCATTTTATACTCTTTATTTTTATACGTAAACACGTTAAATTAAAGGTTTGGTCTATATAATTCCTCGATACCTCGAGTGACAGAGATGATGTAGGAGAAACTACCCTTGTTATTTTACTACAAATCAACTTTTATTATTTATTTTATTGATTCTCTATTTTTTATAAGTTGCTATTTTTTTTCTCTTAGTTTTTAAAATAATGTAATTAGTAATTGTTTATGATTATTCAGACAATTATTTATATAATTATCTGAATAATCATAAACAATCATATCATACCGAATATTACAAAGTCAGGTCTATGAAGAAGTTCTAAAGAAACATAAAATTCCATCCAGTACGGATAGGGTTCCATGATATAATAAGACCATCCAATCTAACAATTAAAATATACCGCATATTGTACAACTGTGAAGACAATATTCGACTTTTATCTATTACGTATTTTGTATGTACACTTAACAAATTTACCTTTATAATTCATTTGGATTTAAAATCGGTAAGCTATAAAATGATGTAATTAAATATAATCTATAGAGAGGTAGGTGGTTAAATCACTTACATATAACATAATACTTTGAATAGTTTGTTGTGTAACACCTAAAAAAGGAATTAGGCAACACACAAACGGTATAAAATAATTAGAGCTCTTACAAATGTAAAACTAAAAAAAAAACATAGTACGATCACCGATTAAAATATCACGTTGTCGTGTGGATTTCGATATCTTACCTAAAATAAATCGTGTATTTGTACTAAATGCTAATATACCTTTATAATTAGTAGTTAGCGACGACGTTTAAAGAAGCGAATAACGGTTTCCTCGATCATTCATATTTTACTACCCTCTAGTCGAATGGATTATCGAGCCCTAAATTGTTATTACTGTTTCAAATATTTATCAGTTTTATTTTTTTTTGTAAAGTAAAAACTATTGGGAAGTTTATGATTGCTTACTTAGGATGGAGGCTACAGAGACCAGTACGACATGCCACGAGGTTATGACGACATGCCGCAGAACCGCGGTTGGGAAGGACCGCGCCAAATGGATGACTTTCCAAACAAACGTCGTCGATTCTAAGCAGCTGATTAATTGACTTGGCGATCACTTCACTTAATAAATCGCGATTTATTGTGCCAAGTCTTCGGTTAGACTTGAATATTGGGAAATGCGAGCAATCAATTTTTATACAAAACGTGCTTCTTTTCTGGCTTAGGCTATGATTAGATTTATGATCATCTTCATTGGCAGTCTGTTTTTGTAATCTTCTCATACCCTTTATTTCCTTTAACCGAAGATTTGCAAAGGTAATTCAGCCATTTCGCTATTAGTTACTTTTATAATAATTAAAATTAATGTATTTTATTATGTTGTAAGTTCAGTACGTAGTCTCTTTTAGAATCTACTTGTCTGCCACTTCTTCATAGAAGTGAGCATCTTTAAAATATACTTTATCTTAAAGTTGCATTGCATTACGCGATAGTAACCGGTTAATTATGGATATTGCTTTAACTTTATTGAAACACGGACTAAATTTAACTTGAAATTTTATTTTTACGTACAATAAATAGCGAATCGTATTTATGGATAAGATAACTTAGTAAATTAGTTAAGTCTTGATGACTGATCCTACAACAAGAAGAAAAGCTTCCTCTCGTTGCCGTCACTCAAATTCCGTTTTGTACACTTCATAGTTGCCATTTTAAAATCATGAGTTATCGAGGTCAATTATTGACAAAACACTAAGCAAGTGACTGTTCACTAGTAAACAAAAAAAACTAATACTGTGCATACATTGTGGCAAAAAAAAATCATATAATAATATGTATAGTTGAGCAAGAAGAAAGTCCTATTCTTGTAGAAGTTGAACTTCGCTATCGCGGTCGATTGGTGACTAAGATTAAATGAGTTTCCAATGTTTTGACAAGGAGTGGTAAAGATATCAATCAGTAACCATCAACTCGGCGTAGTTTACACTTTTATCGTTAGAATCTATATTCTAACGATAAAAGTATCTATATACGTCTTCGCTGTTTGGGCCTTTGTCACTTCGATTCTTGGTAACTTACTCACTTGTTGTAGGATCAGTGAGAAGTGGTCTTGATGAATGGAATAATAATGTTGATATAATGTAGTTATAGGCTTAAGAAAGCAAAGCCAATGGTTGCACAATCACGATTCAATTATACACTCGGCTTCAAGATAATATTGTCACAAAAATCAGGCGTAAAATTATGCATCGTCTTATATAAAATGCAATAGTGAAATAAAGCACACGTTACTTTTTTTCTCGGATAACATATCAACAACGTTGTATCAACACTTAAATTTACCTTTTTCGGCGTTTATTATATATGCTAGTAAGTTTTATTGAATTAATTTGTACATATTTATTATTCTGTCATTAATGCATTTATCTATAAAAAGTTGTATAAACGCTGTTAGTGACAATCAACTTAATTAAAAAATAATAAGTATTCTTAATATTTGACGATAAAATTCTGTGAGATACGTTGTGTAACTGAGTTAGCAAACGCAAGGAGTTTAATATGTAGGTAGATACATGATATAAGTACTAGAATATAATTTATAAAATATTTCATTAAATTAGGAAAGTATTAAATAAATTGAACCCTTCAAAATACTATGAATTATTATTTTAATAAAACCTAATTTTTCAAACTGTTTAACGTTAAAAGGAAAAAAATATACTTATATGATTTTTATTCGTTAAGCAGTTTAGATTATTAGTTGCGTACATTAATTACAAACCATTTGTATAACCGATTTATGCTCGAAAATTCGAAAGACTTTTAACAACGTCAAGATAAATAATGTCGATCAGTTGTAAATTACGAAAAAAGTTCCTGCACGGCGTCGTCTTATGTTGGACTGAATTTATTGTCAAATTTTAATTAATTACCTATTTCATAATATATAGATATTATATTATTATTTTATTGTATCTTCCAAAAAACTTTGAAAAAACGTGTCTTACATTTATATACACATATACTTATAAAAAATATATGTAAGTATATGTTATGGACCAAGTGAATAATGAGGGCAACTATTACTTATCACATTGTCAGGTCATTATGAATATTGCTACTTGTCCATGGGGCAATTTCATATTAATGCTTCCTTCCAAGGGGGGTAGAGAAACAAACGCGTAATGTTTAAAGTTCATTCTGGCACTAATTAAAAAAGTTCGCCGACACAATTGCTAAAATTAGTATAAATTTTCGTTTATATTATTATTATTTAATTTTATGTTCAGTAAATTGGACTGAAAATGGACCGTGCTAGTCCACTTCAGAATATTTACATTGTATTAAATAATACTAGTGTGGAGTCTTGGAATACCAGACATGATCAAACTAATTCAATGGCCTAGTAATGATCAAAGTTAAGCTAACTAGTAGAATTAATCGTCGAGGCTTAACCTGAAAATTGCCATTTAACGAATTGCTTTTAAAATGTAACTACTTTAAATAATAGGTCTGTCGCCCGAGTCATTAGTGCTCCCATCGTATATTGATTTTGGAGCCACTCGTGAACTGAAGCAAGTTTTATCGCAATCCGGTAACAACAAACTGCCATAATCACTTTACCTACCTAAACTTTTCACCGCTGGACACCAGACCTCTAATTTAATAGAGAATAAAACCGAATCCATCACATTTAGCAGTTTTTTTTAATACCTATTATTGTTAGTATATTAATATAATAAATTTAAATATTACCTTATTAATTCTCCATTCTTCACAAGTTAAAATATTAGTACCAAAAATGGCATGGTATAAATTTTGTAACCGGTTTAGTCAAATAAAACCTCGGCCTGACTTGCATCCGGCCCAAAAGTGCCCTTATTACCAAACTCATTTCCAGGAAAGTATGTTGTACCAGGTAGATACGACCCAGTCGTAAACCATCACCTGAACAATTGCAGTGGAGGATGTATTCGTCCCTGTTGGTAGGTAGGCGTAAACATTTTTTCCAATGTTCCTGTGCATTTTTTTGTGATCTCTCATCTGTCTCATCACATCTCTGCGTCTGGTGCAAAATAGTATATTGCTTCCAAGGCACCGTACTTCATCTTCTTCAAATCGATTGCTTACACAGTCTCGGACTCGGTCACAACAGCAGCAGGTTTGACTCATAACCTGAGGCAGTGTAGAAAGACATGTGGAGGCAATGAGAGATCGATTTTCTGTCATCGTACAAACGTAAGACCATCAGAGTTCTTGCCGACTAAACGGCTTCAATCTGGAGTTTCCAGATCTCCCCAAGTACACGACACCTCAGTAGACGTTCGGCTAGCCAGGCAAAGGAAAATTACACCGCAGTCAGCTTACGTCCAATTCGCCTCCTCCTCGTGCTACTGGTTTGCTATTAAATTGAGAAGTGGGATTTCGCCCCAGTTTCATTAAAATATCCTAGTAGGTATTTGAATTAGGTATTTCCGTAGTGGCATTATAATTCAGGTGCGCCTAAATTTCTTGTATTCAGATCTCCGAATTTATAAAGGATTGTTTTTCAGTAGAGATGTATGTATGTTTGATGATGTAATTTAAAAAAAAAATGATAGGTACAGTGGACTGAAATCTTTTTTATATTACTGTATTTTTTTAAATCTTTGGCTTTCCAAAAAATTCAGCTATATATTATCCTTATTTTTTGGATGCTAGTAGTTCATGCTAAGTTTGTGTAACACCCAGTCTTAACTATGAAATCTTTCGTTTGCTTACGTTTACGGAGAACTTGAAAAGGAGAATTTTCTGTATTTTCACGCAATTGTTTTTCTCATCTAGTTCCCTGGATAGTATGTCGTAATTCGGTCTTATCTCTTTTTGAAATATTTCAATTGCATTATTTTTGTATGTAGTTGTTATTTCCAAATCGACTAACTGTTTGCTTAGTGGCCTTTTTGCAAGATGTTCAGTTTGGTGAGTTCTGGATGGCTATTGGATTTGATTGTTGGGCCTTAATATCAATTAGTTGGCTATGTCAAGTTTTCACGCTTTAACCACGTAGCCTTTGGGATGATTGGAGTACCATGGAATATTGCCGAAGAACTCGACTTGCTGCCTATTCAATATGTTTAAGAAGAACCGAGAAAATATCTCATTTACCCAAGGATACCTGATTATTAACGTTAAGTATATGGTAAGTTTTTAACGTCGTCTGCGTTTACAATTCTAGCGATAATTGCCACACAGGTCGTATCATTAAATATTTTTACGTAAGATGAAAAAATAGTTAGGTACTAGGTTTGTTTAATTTAGGTAATTATGTCTGTTTCTAATATTTCTATAGACTATAAGTTTTCAGTAATACTAATTAATAATCACAAGGTTATATAATGAATTTCAATAGTAGGTATATTGAAATAATTTGACCTGGGGTCACTATTTATTTATTAGGATAGAACCCCTTAATAGTCTGGTCGAGAAGTGAGTTCTGTGAAAAAATCGATCCAGTTGTCTTAAAAATATGGGGATTGTTGCATTCGATTCAGATTTAATTTCGAGAAGGGGTATTTTTTTTCCGCCATTGAAAATTGCAATTTCTATAAACAGCTAGCTGTTTTAATTTGATTATTATGATCTTTTAAAGTTGGCAAAAAAATGAAAATTCCTCAAAATTTGTTAACTTTGAAAGTTAACAAATTAAACAAATGAAATAACTTCTATGATTTTTTATAACGGAATCCTGTTGAGTATAGGAGTCTGCCCACTACACCGTATCATACCATGACTGTGCTATGAACGTGTCAGTCAAAAAATATTCTTTGTATAGAAAAGCATGATACTATGTCCACTAGACCGTTCCGTCACCGACTCGTACCGTCTTACGTATTACCTTCCGTGCTTGATACGTTCATAGCACAGTCATGGTATGATACGGTGTAGTGGGCAGACTACTTTAATCTTCAAAAAGATCTCCAAGAAAGAGAATAATTTTAAAAAGATTATTTAAACTTTTACGACGGATTTTATGTAAGATGAATTCCACGAAAAATTACTTCATTAACAATGGAATAATTTTAAGAAAAATCGACTTAATTTAGTTTTTTAAAAATTTACTGTATTCCTTGAAGTGTCTAGATGACACTGTAATTTGTTTAGATTTTTAATTAATATTTGATGTTTTAAATAAATTATTTTCTATTAGATACCTTGTTTCGCGGTGTAGCGGCGGCGCCGAATCGGCCGCGTGGAGCCCAATTTTCAACGTTAAATTAAAATTATAAATAATGGAGCTACAACATGGGACATTTGTTATTGAAATTTCCTCCTCTTTCTGAATCTTTTTTAAAATTTTAGCTATCTTCAATATTTTCCGAGTAACAGCTACAAATAGGACACTACCTTTTCTTCACTACGTTTATTGTTTATAGAAATTGCTATTTTCAATGGCGGAAAAGAAAAAAACCCCCTTCTCGAAATTAAATTCTGAATCGAATGCAACATTCCCCATATTTTTAAGACAACTGGATCGATTTTAAGTTTGATTCTCACAGAACTCACTTTTCGTCCAGACTATTAACCATCTATATCATTATGTATCTGACTTGTCTATTCAAATATATTAATGAATGATTTATATACGACGTAGTTAGTACCTAGCTACTCTAATCGATTTTGATTATAAAAAGATCATCAATTTTATAAGTAGTTAATCATCGATTTAATTACCAAAATTGAAAGAACAGATAAGCAGTGCAGTTTCGACAAATGCGCTGTTTAAATATTTGTTTTTGCTAATTAATTTTCCAGACAGCAATTATAAATAAACAATATACCTACATGAACTGATACCTACTACTGAGCTGAATGATATACGACCTGTCATAAAATCGTTTGTTTAGCCTGGAGTTAATCAACCATTAACTTTAAGCTTGTACTTTTACTTTGCAAATTTTATTTGGATTTTTTTTTTAATTTATTGGAAAATACAATACAGATTTGAATTCGTGACGTGTACGAGTGTAGGAAGAACAAATCACCTTGTGCAGATGTATTGTATATGACGTAAATAAGAAATTGTATTATGCTTAAGATCTTAGTGACTCAACTGAGTTGATTTTTAATTCCAATAAATATAAGTATACCTAACCCTTTCAGTGACTGCCGTATCCGTGTAAAAAGACGGAAATGTATGACGTATGTTCCAAGATATTTAAAACTATGTTTTTATCTCCCTTATGTCCAAGCTTCGAAGTCAATTATTTTTTTAATTGCGGCGATCGTGTAGGTACTAAATCCAATACGTATGAAATCATTCCAATTATAGAATAAGTATTTTCGGAACAAGATTTCAGGTAATTGTATGTATAACATTCAGGTAATTTAAGGACATTCCCGTGTACTTTATCGTAAATGTTTTAAGGATATTAAGACAGCAAAGTTTTGTGTAATAGGTATTTCGAGAGATACGTGCATAATACGACAATAAACTCCTGAGCCAATTCCTATCTTCTGTCGACTTTAGGCAACACTTTATATTTGTTACCCCACTTTTTTATTCGTATTCATTGGTAACAACTGACCATAATAAATTCAGAGTAGATCCCATCAGTCTCTTTGAATGTTTAACATCAACGAATAATAATTATATATTAATACTAGCTTCTGCCCGCGACTTTGTCCGCGTGGAACTCCTCCTTTTTTGCAGTCGGTTAAAAAGTAGCCTATGTCCTTTCTCAGGTTCCAGACTTTCTTTGTACCAAATTTCATTTAAATTGGTCCAGTAGTTTTAGCGTGAAAGCGTAACAGACAGACAGACAGACAGAGTTACTTTCGCATTTATAATATTAGTAGGGATACAATAAAAGTTGGTTGCCAATTAATTCTACTGTGTATAAATTAATCTACATATCGAAATATAAAAATGTGCCATAATGCATTATATCTGTTTTTCCAACACCTAAAAAAAAAAACAATTATATACTTACTCGGTTAAAAATAATGACGTTTTGATATCCTGTTCTATTAATATTAGGTAAATACTTACTTCCGAAGCTTGGACTGAGTGTAGCCAAAGTATTGCTCCGACAATCCGACATGAAAAAAAGTACGGTTATAACAGTATATATATATATACTATACTATATTCTGCTGCCGGATTAAAGATGTCGCACTATCTACGTACCTACTCAAAATATTAAATAAAATATTATAGGTCGAATTCTTATTGTTTGGAATATCAATATATTTGTTGTCGATACACCGGATATTTTAATAGCATTAACCCTCTCAATATGTTCTATCTATGTGTTCGTTTTTAGTCATTTATTCTAAAACTAGTGACCCGCCCCGGCTTCGCACGGGTGCTATAAACCTTCCTTAAGAATCACTCTATCTATTAAAAAAAACCGCATCAAAATCCGTTGCGTAGTTTTAAAGATCTAAGCATACATACGGACATACAGCGAAAACGACTTTGTTTTATACTATGTATTGATGATTAACGATATCAATAAAATCACCGATAGGTACAGTTTTGGCAATAAGGAATTTATCAAAGTACCTTTAGTCTCGTTACTAAGAAATTCGTTTTGTTGCCAGAACGTACTTGGCTAATCCAGGAATCTTAAATTAATGACCGAGACGAAGCGCTTCTTAAAAGTAAGATACATTATGCACATTTTAATGGAAATTAACCCTCTGCCGGTAAATGGATTCATTTCGAATATCAGAATAAGAAAGTTAGATATATTGGTTCCAGTACAAAACGTTATACATAATTGACAAAGTATTAAAAATTAGGTACTTAATATTATTAATTTCAGTTTATAGCCGGTCAGTTCGGTACGATAATTACTGTAAAACGTCTATTTAATATATTCAGTTATTTTAATCAAATTAAGCAAAGATGTTTTATTACCAATTATGGTTCCAAATTGTTTTGTTCTATTCTGTTTACTATCAATGATAACTTTTAAAGATATTATTTGCTCTAATCCCAATACTTAGCCACGTAATTTAAATGAATTTATCTAATCATATGTTATGTTTTACAGGTGTTCGTATTCAGTTAGAGCGAGTACTGGGTTATAGAAGGTAATACAATATTGATACACTTATTTTCTATCATATTATTTTATGTATTATAACCTTAATAATAAAAAAAGCTTTTTCAGACAAATAATAAAAAAAATGTTGATACAAAATGTTATATATCCTGTTTAAGTTGAAATTAATAATTGAATTTTCCTCTCTTTCTGTATTCCTACGTAAAATGATTGAAAGTCTATTCCGATTTTCAGGAAAA
Organism: Polylopha cassiicola; assembly: GCA_038024825.1. Taxonomy (NCBI): domain Eukaryota; kingdom Metazoa; phylum Arthropoda; class Insecta; order Lepidoptera; family Tortricidae; genus Polylopha; species Polylopha cassiicola. Next base: position 14,759,895 of record CP149046.1, on the reverse strand, counting down.
TATGGAGCCTTCTAATACGCGGAGAAAATTAAAGGAACGCAGGTACTTACTTAACTTAAATGGAATTAAATTGATCTCGGTTTAGATAAAACAACAGTGTTCAAATCTGTATAGGCTGATATTATGTCATGATGATATGTTTTACTTTTGTCTTCTTTTCCCGACGGATACTATAATGACGCAAATTTATGAATCTGATTTTCTTTTTTTTTTTAATTTACCTTATACTTTTAAAACATAAACTTTAAGTTTTTTTTTGTTTGTTTTCAGGTCGAAAGTGGCTCAGCAAGACATGAACACTCAGAATTGATGAAGATTTCTATTTTGATCATAGTATATGGAAATATTATGTTCAAATCAGCAATAATTCAATTGCATTAAATGTTTCATAGCCTAGTAATTATGATAAACATATTTAATCAGTTTTCGTCAGTATAAAAATAAAAAAGCTCACAGTTTTATGCTTATACCTAAGTGTGATTTCTGTACAGCCTTTAGCCACTATAGTATCAATCTTTTTCAGATATATAATTTTATGTCCTCAGGTACATTCTGAACCGGTGGTCTAATTATTATTTTTTGGGTAAGTGCATAATCAGTACCATAATTCACCCTTCCTAGCATATTATAAATCCTAGTGTACCTACTTGTGAAATATGATGATTATATATATTTTTGTCTTCTTTTCCCGACTGACTGCATAATGAAGTATAACCATTGTTATCTGAAATATTTTTTTGCTAAGAACATTAACTTATGCTTATGACTGTAAATATATAACTTGTACTTTATTGTTCCAGGTACATTTTCATTAGTTCTTGCTATGTATGCACCAAGCAAGGTGATTATAAAAATATAATAATTATTTATACGTATTTGTAGTTACTTAATATTTAATGTTTTTAACTGTGATACTGATTTCATCTTAAAATACATGTTAAAAAAAAAAAACATTTTATTTTTCTCCTGTCATGATTATTAAGTACTAGCGGTTCGCCCCGGCTTCGCACGGAACCCTAATTTTTTCAAAATATTCTATAGCCTATGTTACTCAGGGTGAACGTAGCTTCCTAGCAGTGAAAGAATTATTAAAATCGTCCAGTAGTTTTTGAGCCTATTCATTACAAACATACACAAATCTTTCCTCTTTATAATATTAGTATAGATAGGTACCTAACATTATAAAATGAAATAAAACAGAACTGAAATTATTTATCTATTTAGGTACTTTTTTGGATAACCAACAAGCTAGGTATCGTTATAAAAACCAGCATTAAGTAGGTAACTGACATAGCTTTGCAAAACCGGACGGGTGGCGAACTTCCTGGGAGGAGGCTTTCAAGCCTTCAGGTTAACTGACATAAAAGTACCTAACCAGTAGGTATACAAAGATTATTAGTTATAAAAGATTATTATAGTCAAAAACGCTGGTGATATTAAGCATATCCTCGTAAACTTAATAATAGCCATATCTATTTTGATTTATGTAAATAACAGTTTATTTAAAATCACTGTCATCACTCATCATTATCATTATTGATGCGTGAAAGATATATAAATAAATAGCGGCTCACCCCGGCTTCGCCCGATCCCTTTTTTTTATAGCCTATGTAACTCTGGAATAGTGTAGCTTTCCAACAGTGAAAGAATTTTTCAAATCGGTCCAGTCGTTTAGGAGCCTATTCAATCCAAACAAACAAACCGTTCCTCTTTATAATATCAGTATAGAAGTATAGATGAACATGATTGAAGACATTTTGGCTATAACGTAGTACCTAAATAGTTGTATTGTACCATATAAGCAAGTCTTGTCTATTTATTCAAAGTTTTAAATATTTTTGTTGTTAATTAGTTCTGCTTAATTTATCTTATAATTCCGCATTATTTCGCATCAGAAGACCCTTCTGCGTATTTGGAATGGTTTCTCGTGTGAAGATATAGATCACTGCTGGCATCGGCAGGGTCACCCATAAGACTAGAATTGTCCTTGCAATCCCCATTTTCATATTTGTCCCAACTTTCACACTGGTACGAAATGAAGCCAACCGAGGAATCGATAGATTCGTCGTAATATTCATACGACCTACCATGACTGCAGGAATCTGAAATAAGTATATTTCAACGTTTACCTACTTCGCTTAAGGTAGGTAGTAGCATTAGTTTTAACTCTGTAATAAACTGTTTTCTATTACCCATGGCTGCTTGTATTCCTTGACAGCCGGGTTGTGGCGATTTACCACTGTTAGGATAGTAATCCGCGTGACCGTGACTATATTCGTAACCAAGAACTCCTGCAGAGGTGTGAATAATGTCTACGAACGCAGCATCGCTTTTGTCTAATCGGAAATCATTGCTCATTGGAGGAATTTCAAAAAGCGGTCTTGCTGGATCCAAGCCTTTAACACAAAAAATATCATGAAAAATTACTAAGGTACCTACTATTTATACTTAGTTTGGAATATATAAAATTAGTAAAATATGTAGTAGTTACCAGTAATTCGTCGAATCTTGTTGTTGGAAAACATGCCAGCATAACCCATTACTTGTGCTCCTAAACTATGCCCAATTAAATGCATGACGTTGCCTTCTGTTTTATACGTTGCGATAAGACTGTCTAACAGCTTTGCTACACGCTTACCCACGTATCTAGTACTACATGCGGACCAGGGATATACGGGATTTTTGGCTAGTTCACTCCAGTCCACTACGATAACATTTGTATCATATTTGTCTAAATACGTATTCTTCATGTGAAGCAACCATGTTGTGTTACCGCTTGAGAGCCAACCATGTGTCAACACTTTTACATTGTTTGATTCGTTGAAGTAAGAGCTTTCGATCTGTCTGTCATTTTTTGGCACTGTAAGTAATTCTGAATTTGTGGGGTTACGCCTGCAGTAAATAGATTCGATTAAATTACGACTTTATATCCCCTGAAATTTAATTTGGAAACAACAAAATTAGGTATGTAAGGTAAAACACCCAGTGTTCGACACGACACCATTGTCCGACATTAAAAAAGTTATTTTTTTTTAAATATGAGCAGTTTCTGATTACTGAACATATTTGAAACTCAAAATTAAATAGTACCTAGACGAGGATTATCTAGTTGTCATTGCAGATGGCGTTTCATACATATGGTCAATACAAACAAAATTGCGTAGACATACGTTTCGACTGACACACCGAGACATCTCCAACGAAAATTAACTTTTTCTGCACTCGGCCAGAAAGCGCCAACTGGCCGCTGCGCTAAATGAAATTGCCGCTTTCTGGCTTCGTCGAACAGAAAAATAGTATACTGACCTCGGCTAGTAAAATAAAAAATGTCTCAGATCACATGAAATTGTCGTCCAAGGCGAAGCCGAGGTTGACAAAAATGTGATCTGAGACATTTTTGTATTTTACTGGCCTTCGTGCGTAATGTACTATTATTATAATAATATGTAGTAGGTAGGTATTTAGTTCGTTCGCGTTAAGAAAATATTGAGTCATCGTTGACAGCCGACCTGGCCACGCCACACGCGCATGATGTGCATCATGCGCACGTGCTACATCACAAAAAAATATTTTGCCATAGTATTTTGTTTAATCTATACTAATACTATAAAGCTGAAGAGTTTGTTTGAACGCGCTAATCTCAGGAACTACTGGTTCGAATTCAAAATTTTTTTGTTGGATAGACCATTTACCGAGGAAGGCTTTAGGCTATATAGACTATGGGCCCATGTTAAAAAAATGATGGGTCATTTGAACCACCAGATGACCTATGTAGAACGATATAAGAGCATAAAATAATAAGATTTAGCATTGTGCCGTCACTTGTAAGCTGTCCAACTGAGTGCAGGTGAGAATTCAAAAGTACAGGTAGAGTGAGTACATTTTGGTCATATATTTTTGAACGGCATTGTTACCATCGATAGATCCATGAAAAATAATACTAAAACGCGTAGTGCCGTAAAAAAATGGTGATCCAAAAAGTCGGAATTTTTTTTTTATTTTCCGACAATTTCCAGGGTGAATTTGGTCATTTGATACAGTACGGCATCAGTTTCATACTATTTCAATACTGCTTCTAATCCATCATTCCGCAACGCCGTAAAAAAATCAAGCGACAAGGGGAAAAAACCGAAGGTTGCAGTCCCCTCTCTTTCCGTGGTCCAGGGGGTGATTTGACACAACGTCAAATTAATTTATTTCGAAAGTATTTTATGCATAGATAATATTTTTTCATATGCCGTACATTTTCGTTGGTTCAAAAAGTCTGTGACATAACGGCACCGGATGAGGAACCGTTTCACTTCAGTTAGACGTCATAGTGATTTTATCATATTATCAATTGTTCTCTTCAAAAATATGTTAATGCCGTACTGTATCAGATGGCCATAAAGTACCCTTAAAATGGTAGCGTCATTTTCATGAACCTAAAAGATATGGTCTGCATTAAAATGTACTTACGGCATCATTTTTTCCTAATTTATTTATGTTAATACTATTTAAAACATGGGATACAATGTAGAAAACTGCTATATTTCATTAATATATGATATTTAAATTACTGCAATAATTTGCAAAATTTCAGTTTTTGTATTTCTCCATAATTTTTTTCAGAACAGTTTCTTTTGAACGGAAATACTATATAACAATTGTATTTTACAATATTATGTTAGAAAAATAGTTCCCGTACAGGATCAAATGATTTTACAGCTTTATAAATCAAGAATACGATGAAATTAAGATAATTATTGATATACATTCAAATGAACAATCATTTCTTGACGGCATTATTTTTAATAGTACTTTTAAGTGCTAGATAATGTTTTGGAACCGAAGCCGTACTTTATCAAATCACCCCCTGGACCACGGAAAGAGAGGGGGCTGCAACCTTCGGTTTTTTCCCCTTGTCGCTTGATTTTTTTACGGCGTTGCGGAATGATGGATTAGAAGCAGTATTGAAATAGTATGAAACTGATGCCGTACTGTATCAAATGACCAAATTCACCCTGGAAATTGTTGGAAAATCAAAAAAAAAATCCGACTTTTTGGATCACCATTTTTTTACGGCACTACGCGTTTTAGTATTATTTTTCATGGATCTATCGATGGTAACAATGCCGTTCAAAAATATATGACCAAAATGTACTCACTCTACCTGTACTTTTGAATTCTCACCTACACTCAGTTGGACAGCTTACAAGTGACGGCACAATGCTAAATCTTATTATTTTATGCTCTTATATCGTTCTACATAGGTCATCTGGTGGTTCAAATGACCCATAATTTTTTTAACATGGGCCCATAGTCTAATATAACATCACCAGAGATCGCAATAGGTTGTGCCTATTTACCTAAACTTGGCGGGAGGAGATGACTAAGAGTGGTTACAACCACCAAAAATATTATTTATTTTTATTGAACGCGGGATTTCCCGGGATTTATAAGAATACATAAAATAAATATACAGAGATCGCAATAGGTAGTGCCTATTTACCTAAACTTGGCGGGAGGAGATGACTAAGAGTGGTTACAACCACCAAAAATATTATTTATTTTTATTGAACGCGGGATTTCCCGGGATTTATAAGAATACATAATCGATATAGATTCACACTCAGGGTGTAATGGTTAATGAAATGTAATTGTTTAATGCCGAAACTTACGTTGAGAACTCAAAAGGTGACTCATACGAGTGGTCCGTCAGGCATAGGAATATAAACATTTTCTATATTCCTCAAAAGGATTAATACGTTTTATTTTACTTGTAAATCTTGTTACATTGATTTATTTTAAATTATGTTATCATGAATGTATCTTTCAGATTTCATTTGTAATGTATTGAACTAATGGTACAGATTTACAAAGTATTAATTCACATCATAACGCAAATATTACATCTCATTACTTTGTATACCTTTAGCCGTGTATATTTATTTTATGTATTCTTATAAATCCCGGGAAATCCCGCGTTCGATAAAAATAAATAATATTTTTGGTGGTTGTAACCACTCTTAGTCATCTCCTCCCGCCAAGTTTAGGTAAATAGGCACTACCTATTGCGATCTCTGAACATCACGCTGCGACCAATAGGAGCGAAGAAACAGTGGAAAATGTGTAAAAAACGGGGAAAATATGAAGCCTTATGAAGAATTACTATTCCACGGGGACGAAGTCGCGGGCACAGCTAGTCATATATATTTATTGGGTCGGATAGGGTTGTTGATAAAAAAATCTAAGTAATGAGATTTTTTTTTATTATTATAAGTTCAGAAAAAAAAACACTTCAAACTTTGACCATTGTTTTTTAGCAAGTAAGTATATTTAATACAGATTCTTTTTCTTTTGTGTTGATAAATCTGAAGGTTCTTCAGATTTATACTATTTTCAACTTATTTTATTATTTAGCTAAGTTTCAAGTTAATTTTTTAAATTGTCAAACTGCTTCTAATGATCGACACCCTGTCGATGATTGGAAGTCCCATAATTAGGTATGTTATTCTATGTGTACCAGTAATCGTAATTTTTTGCAAGAATTAGCCGGTACTTTGACGTTCAGAGACCTGGCCTGACGTAGCACGACTGAGCTGACAATAGTCTAGCATAAGACTATTATCAGCTCAGTCGTGCTACGATTATGGAATCTGTATAGGCTCCGAAACGTCAGCCAATAAAAATAAAATACGCAAGTTAAATCCGTTAAAGTTGTTTCATTCCAATACCAATACCATTTTATAAAAAGAGTACCTACTTAAAAATACATGTCGATAACTGGGTGTCGTTAAATAGAACATGTCGATAACTGAGTGTCGATACATGGGATTTTGCATATCGATAACTAAAAAGAGCCTGATTTTGTTTTGTTTTTATTTGGTACCTATTCGGATTACACTTTTTTTTGCTATAAAATAATATAGGACGAACCCTAAATTAAAATCCTTAATTAAAGTGTCGGTAATTGGGTGTTTTACCTTAGTTCAGTAAAATTGTTAATTGCACTATACTATTTATAATACCTACTACCCTAGGTATATAGCGTATTAATTTTCGATATTGCAATCTGTTCAAGAGAAATCGGTAGGTACATTGTTAATTAACTAACCGGCATTTACCAGTAGCCAAAAAAAATTGTTTATTAGGTCCCAGGGCCGCTTGACCTTACTTATTTTCTCACGAATAATATGTAGGTAAGAATGGGATAAATATATGTACCTATTACTAATATTTATATAATTCATCCAATGTCAAAAGATGGTAGTGAATATCCACGTCATTTGTTTAATTTTCTGTACCTTCAGTACCTAATATTATGAAGTAGCCGTCTACCCAAGCTAGCACACATATTATGTACTTAAATAAATACTAACAGTACTTTATCCCATAAATATTATTCAAAAGATAATAAGTAACGTCTAGCGACCCTGGGATCTTACTCTATTAGAGATACCTAAAATATAATCATAAAACATATTGTGTAGGTATGTCACCCATTAAGTTTACTGATGTGTTGGTACTATAAAGTTACCTGGTGTATAAATGGAAATAAGTACATCCGTAATGTAAGCCGTTCCTCTCCGCGGGTAGCGAAGAAAAATTCAAGTTGCGTATTGTTCCATTTTCATCAACATATTCCAGCCATTCAGTGCCGTAACCGTCATCAGTGAGAAACACAAGAGACCATTTCAAAGCTATAATTATAATAAACCATTAACATTATAAGTCAAAAATAACAAGTTGTAAATAGGGCAATACTTAAAAAGTAAGGCAATCACCAATAAGGCAAGCGACCAACTCCAAATGAACATTCATCTCCACTTAAGTTTTTTTGCTTATTAACGTTACGTTAAAGATGTAGGTAACTACTGTAGGTAACACATCAAAAATGGAATAATGCATTTATGTTAATATGTCCCTGTTCATTTATCTTCGAAGATAATACCAACGCTAAACTTAGAACGTTTGTCATGTCAAAAACAATTTCTTATTTTTGTTATTAGCATCATTAGCCATGATATCTATGCCGAAGATCGTTACGAGGCTAGCGCTAGGCAGTCATAAATTTGATGACGATTTTTTACGAAGTAGCGTCTCGTGTCGATTTTCAACATAGACTTCATTCCGGATCCGCCAGACTTTTTCTTGTACTTAGCTAAGGTAAATGTACCATATTACGGTATATTAAGGCGTTGTACACTTTGAGGACGATTTAAAAAAAATACGAAGGTGCTAAAAGTAACAACTCTTGTTCATTATAGAGACTGTTCGTATAAGATGGGTTTTAAATATTATTTTGCCTCATACCTCTTAATTTATAGAAATTATTGATATTTTGCTAAATCATTTATTTGGCTCTAATTCCGTGATAAAATTTGGCTCGTGATTTAATTCCGGGATTTGATGCACGCAATTCCGTGACACCTATTTGGGCAGGTAATTTGAAATAAAATTTTTAAAAAATGTATATAATAAGTGTTTCGGACATTTGTATTTTAGTTTTGATTTTATTTTAGGTAAATAGGTACCTAGTTCTATTTCATAATTTTGACTATAAAAAGGAGAATTCACCTCACCCCTTAGTGCCTCGTATTCGGGGTGAGAAGGATTTTCATTCAAAGGTGATTTTGGAAGATTGTGTATTTTTTATTTATTATGTGTATTACCATAACTCTATTTTAAATGGGAATACATAATTCCCTATTAGGCCGTCGATCGAACCCGAAACATCTAGCTTCAATGACATAATGAAATTATACATTTATTGCATAAAAATATTTACAAGTGCACACACACAAAATAGTTATTACATTTTTAGTTCATTTGCTTAAATATTTTACTAATATCGAATATACCAGAATAAGAGACATTAGTAGAAAATCTGCGTTCATTATTGCGGGAGTGAAAAAAAGTGTGTAAATTAAATATTTTTTATTGAAAATTCTTAATCAGCTGGAAGGTGATATTACTATTATTGGCATGACATCGATATAAATAACTCTACTGGATTACTTATATAATTTATCACTAATTTATTCTTCATGTCATACTCCATTTAACTTCAGTAAAACGAGGTTATCATTAATTTTAGACCTGAATGTAAGACTAAGATTCCAAAAAAAACATATACCGTAATTACGTCTTCATAATCTACAGTCATTACTTCGCTTATTCAAATAAAATTTATAAAAAAATGTAGCCCCAGAAATATTTATAAAAATAAAACATTTCTGATTAAGTTTCTTTAATTGCGTGATACTCATGCAATTACGTACATCGCATCTCGGCTGTGTACATAATTACGGAAGTCACAAAATCGTCTATTTCTCTTAAAATACTATTTAAATAAATTTGATATGACTACAAAACCTTCTTCTAATAACTACTTAACAATAATTTTACAATTATATATTAAATAGACTTTCCGGCATCACAACAAATCCTTACAAAGTTTCCGGTGTTACCTTACGCCCACCGACAACACAGCCCTTAGAAACGACTGCGTGGTTCCGATTGGCGATTTCGGAGGCGCGTGTGGCTTTTAAAACTTGTCCAGTGGTTTCAAAAAAAATATTTTCCTGGAGTATTATAATTAGACTTGATTTAGTAATATAGTAAATATAGATTTAACTGTTTATTTTCTTATTCTACGACAAAAATCAAAATATCACGGCACAATGTACTATCCCGTAATATAGTACATTTACCTTACACTACTAGAAAAACGTATCATATTTACCTACCTATTTACTTAGAAGTTGTAATTCAGGTCACAGATTTCATAAAAGCCTGCATGTGTAGTTAATAGGTAATTAAGTAAGGTTTTTTTATTAGTCCTCAAGATAATAATTTACAATTTACGTAGGTACCTAGCTACTGTGACTATTGTCACGGTATAAGTATAAGCCGGTGTAGGTACTTAGGTACATTAAGAACGTGAGATCTGAACTGGTAAGTTATTATTTAATTATTTTAACAAGGGATAGATCATGTTATCAGAACTTGTTATAAATCTATAGCAACAGTACGTATTAGATAGGTACGCAATGTTATAAAACGACAATAAAAGACTTTAGCTAAGTATCATAATATGTCGTAAGAGTGGCTCTTCAGAGTATTCAAACTAGAGTCGGGAAAGGGTGTTGATAAATAATACAAATATGTAATTATAGCAACGTTATTGTATTTTTTTATTTTTTGAATTGAATCCTTTTTGTGCTTACACAGTAAACACATGATTTCAACACTTACAAACTAAAAATATTCTAATAACGAAAAAATGGATTTCGAGTTATAAAAATGTGGTTTGTGCAAGTTATGTTACCACTCCTAGTTCTCACCGTGGGTTTAGCTGGAGTACCTATAATAATTTAGTGCTTTTGGGATGACATTTTGAATAATAGATTATTATTTATCGTTTATTGTGCTTAGATATCGTGCATTATGCATTATTTTTTTATTTATTATTTGGAGTGCCCTTGTATCACCGCGTTCCATTCTGCCAATGTGCACGCAACTTACTTTCAATTACGTAAACCGATACATACGATTTAGTTACATTAATCTAATAATATTGCTATCTTTTCATTTTAGTCTATAGAAATATCGAATGATTTTAGGTTATGCCTCGAAATACTACTTTCTTGTGTTTCCCTACACATTTCTGTAAAATTAATGATTTTAATCAGAAGTCATGTGCTCTATGTTAAATGACAAATGTAAGTAGGTAAGTAATAAATTTAGTGCTTCAATAGTTGTGAAAATAATTATATTGCATGTTGGTTCATAAGTTACTTAGGTACTTACTGATAGTGTTGTTCGTAACAAGATAGGCCATTGTTAGAAATTATTTAACGTTACCTTCCCAAGTACCACACATATTTGAATTAAACAATGATTGCATAATCAAATATGTGACTGAATTTATGGAAAAGACTAGATATCACATTTTTTCAGCTATAACTATTCGTCAGGTAGGGAGGTACGTTTTTGACGTGTCATTATTTTTGTATCCAGAACCTAGCGAAACACATAGTTATGTCACTTATTGCAATACGAAACTAAACACCTTCAATCATGAGTTTATTCAACTTGACACTTCCTAGACAGTTAGTAAGTATCTTTAAATACCAAAAAAAAACTATTTAAATATTTTCTTAGAGGGAGTTTTATTGAAACCTATTTAATGAATCATAAAAAGAAGATATTTGGACTGGCAAAAATGACTAAAAAAGCGACAATTCAAGCTTCTAAAATTAAGTTTGTAACTAGTAACTACGAGCCGTAATTCTGCCATTAAGTTGTGAAGTTCAACTTAAAAAAATCCGTTATTGAGCTAAGAAATTTGGGACACACATAGATCACTAGTAGATACTTAGGTATAAAAGGTATATTTTCCTGCATGTTCTTAGTACAATAATATGTACCTATATAATACTTAAATGCATGAATACGTAGGAATACCGGCTACGCATCTATCATGAGTCACGAGTCACGTTACAGATAGAGTTCATATAAAATTGTCATCGGACAATAAATATCTGGCCATAATCATAAATACTTATAATAAAACAATTGAGAATACCAAAAACTAAAATATTTACATATATAATAATATAAAGGTAAGTATTAGTCCATGCAAATTGCGTTCATATTTTCATACCTATGCAATACTATGCATTAATAATTCTATTATTTCCTGATCTGAATAATTATTTGAGCAACACTATATCGTGTAGGTAATTGAATATAATTATATTGCCATCCTGTTAAGTGAGATATCTTATGTGACTGGAATATATATACTTAAAAGTTATCACCCATTTGGTACCTATATGCCACGGCTAGGCGCAGGCACAAACAAAGTTTCAGACCCATTAGAACCAACACCGAAGCATAAATTCGTGCAAAAAATACATTAAGGTCGTGGCTCAATATTTTATCATTATCTTTACAGTTGGTCAGTCGAAAAAATTGAGCACTTTTTAACATATTATATGTATGTATAATTAATTACAATCAACGAATAGTTTATTGCACTAATTGTCGTCACTATTAGGTATCTACTAAGTGTAACGCTATAGCTGGGTTAGGTACCTACAGACCAGTATATGAAAAACAAAATCTCTATTGTGTGTCGTTATACGTATCTTAACATTAAATCGTCATCGGCAGTGAACTAACGATGCGTTCGTGCGCTACCGCGCGCCCTCGGCGAGTCGGCATGGCGGCGTAGCGGCGTCGGCGGCGCCCTCGCCCCCGCCTCGTGTCGGGCGGCGATCGCGAGACGCTTCGTACACGCATACATACATAACTACATCTTATTGTAACTACCTATCTATTATGTTACGAGTTATTTATTTCAATTTCTTTAAAGCGTACATTTTTATACTTACTTACCTACTTATTAGGAGGTCCTTAATACGAAATTCGAATAATCAACGAGATTTTTGCATTCGATACTACGAAAAGTGCATTCTTTTTCTTGACGTAAAATAGAAAACAGATCTACTCACAATAATGTGCCAAATAAATCTAACAACGTAAAAACTAAGCAGTCTTTAACATGACTGATCAAATCTAGGTGGGATTAATCCATGAACCGTGTGAATGAAAGGTCTCAATGAAAAAAAAAATAAGATATCGGACAAATGACAGAAATATATATGTAACTACCCGAGTAAAACTATACAAACAAAATGTCTGGACATTTAAAATAACCGCTGGCATTGTCAGTACGGTTGCGCAATTTCATATGAATCTAAGTAGACAGGAGAGCGAAGTACCTACGGGGCCGCGCGGCCGCGGCCGGTCTGTGCGTGAATACACGCGCAGTGCGGTTGCGCGCCTGCGGCCTAGCTCCGTGTCGCTGGCATACTCCATTTAGAACCTCAATCTTATTTTATAAATAAATAAGTGTACAAGATAATATCTAGGTACTTATTTTTTACATATGTACATTTTTATAAATTATATAACATACATAAATAAAGTAGGTAATTAATTATTTTGTACTTGAAAAATAATTCATTTAAAATATAAAACAAAGTCAGTTTATAACTTTCTCGAACGTAGTACGACTAAACTCTACTTAAATTTATTTTGTCGCATATGTTATATATATAAAGGAGCGCCCGCTAGCGCCCTAAAGTAGCGCCGTGCCATGGAGCCAGCGCCGGATTCGGGCGCCGGCAGCGAGCTCTTATATAAATCGTAATCTATAATTAGTTATAATAATAACTACAATATAATGTTGGTATGAGCGGTGTCGTGGATGCTTCCCCGCTCATACCTAAAGCGTTTAGGTGAACGGATGCCCTGCACTGCCTGCCCTCGCGCGCTGCCGCGGCACGCACGTTTGCGCCGTGCCGCGCGCCACTCACACGCACAACACACGACACACGCCGGCGCACACCAAAATGGTACACGTACAAAAATGGCACATATTTTTCGTTTTTAACAGATTCAAAACTTAGGAAGATTTTATAATCACGGCAAATGGTGTCAAAATAGATGTTATGCCACATTAGTTTTATCTAAGTATAAATTGATTTTGGACCTACAAGGAAACAAAGTAGGTAAGTAATATTAATTGACATTTCATGACGAGATAAGCAGGCAGTACGGACAAAACGCCACGGCATCCACTCTCTACATAGTATTTTATTTTAGCAGTCAATTTGCTTCGTGTGACTGGAGTCATCGTTTTCTAAGAGCTACAATAGATATTAGTGGTCGCCAGCGAAAGGCTGTCGGCCGAGGTGGGATTTTTTAATTCTATGTATCCATACAGAGAACATATTAAATTATAACCATATCTATTTCGCCCCATTAAATTAATTTTATAGTTGCGTCACTCACTCTCGCATTGGAGACAAAATCGTCGGAAGAATTATGATTGTGCCCGTTCTTTCAATATATAATTCGAAATCGAAAATGGAAGTATGTATCTACTTACGAAATGCTAAACAATACGTACACATCGAAGGATTCTCGAATCTAATCATTTGCTAAGCGACATGATGTGATCGCACTATTAATAAATAAATATAATCGAGAAGGATAATCGGTGGGAAAACATCGGCTCAACGCGACCGGCCTCTCAGCAGACGCTCTCGGCGGGCGGGGCGACAGGGGCCAACGGCGTCAGAGGGGAGAGCGGGGAGAGCGCGGCCAGCGGCGACAACGAGGCCAGATGCGACAGCGGCGACGGGGCGCGCGGCTCCGGCGACCGCCGCCGCAGCGCCTGCCGCTTACGGAACTCCATGAATTCCTCCTTCATGGCTCGCACGCGCGCCTCGACGTCGTCGCGTGTAGAGCGGCCGCGCACGCGCTCCGGCGTCGACGGCGTCGGCGTGCGCGTCGCGCGGTCCCACTCGTAGTGCACGTCCACCGAGCCCGCGTCCAGCGCCTCGCCCGAGCCGGGCCTCGGCGGCGCCAGCGCCGGCGGCGGCGGCGGCGCTCGGTACGGCGGCGGCCGCCACTCGGCGAGGCTGCCCGTGCGACTGCTGCGGTTGTGCTGCGACGACGAGGCGTTCTTGCTGCCGAACCCGCTCGAGGAGGATCGACTCTCGGGGGAGGCTTCGTGCGGCGGGGGCGGGTCGGGCGCGAGCCGGGGACGCGCGTGCCGCGGCAGAGGACGCGCTCGGAGCCGCGGCGGCCGCAGCCGGAACGGCGAGGGCGGCGTCGGAAAGGATCCCTCGGCGGAGCTCGGAAAAGGCACGGAGCTGAGGTCGGAGACGTGAAGCGGCGACCAGGGAGTCCAAGCGGCCGCCCAGGGCGGCCAGGGCGGCCACGGCGGCCAGTGCAACGCGAGCGCGGGCGAGGAGGCTCGGAAGAGCGGTGGCGCCGCGGAGGGGCGCAGCGGCGCGCGCAAACGGGGCAGGAAGCCGCCGTCATCGGAGGAAGAGGGCGCGGGCGAGGCGCTGGAGACGGACCGCTCGGATGGCGGCGCCGAGGCCGCGGAGCAGACGGACGCACCGGCCCGCGACCAATAGCCGCCGTCGCCGCACCGCGACGCGGGCCACACCCAGTTCGCCGTAAACCGCAAACACTGCACTATACTCGATACTCCGCGTTCTCTAAATCTGTGAAAATTTTCATAAGCGTAAACTTTTGTCCCTCATCGTATAACCCACTTAGGTATGAAGCTATAATATTATAAGTATGTATTTAAATTAAACGACAGTATTCTCACCTGATTTCCTATCGAGCGGCGCGAATAAAAATGGACGTCAAATTAGCATTTTACGAAATATATTTAGATCTACATAGCTTATGTAATTACCTTAAATTTTTAACAGAATAAAGTATATCTATACTCACTTCTTAAAAGGCACTTGAGTGCTGTGAGCGGCGCGCAGGTCCGTGAGACGCGCGGCTACCATGTTGTATGCTGCAAGCGAATTATTTCTACATGTTAAGGTAGCGTCGCGCGCCCTGACCGCCGCCAGCTCCGGCCCGCGCCGCTGCCCGCCACCCACACAAAACCGCCACCATATTGTCAAAGTGGAAACGAAGTGATGCAACGAGGAATGTTCGTTAGATGTGTAAATGGATCGAGAACGCACACGTTTAACTAATGAATTGGTCCTTTGTTTAATTGAATATTAACATCATTCCTCCTTGCGTTTATTTGAAATGACAGATGCAATAGAAAAAGCAAATAATATTTGTTGAACATATAGTGAAGTAGGTAAACATAATTATATAGAGGTGCAGGCAGAATAAAAATGAAGGCGAAATTGAGCACCTACACATAACGTTTGAGCGTATAGTATAAGTATGCCTTGGTTGTTCATAATTAGCGTGATTAGCATGCACTTTTTATGTAGGTAGGTAGGTAGGTACTTATTAGGTAAATATTTAATTACTAACCTAATAAAGTACTACTTATCAGAAAAAAAAATACCTACTTAATAGGCATTTATATGTATAATTTAGAGTTATCCTTGGTACAAAAAAAATATGTCCACGTCCCAAATAGCAGTAACCATAACTTTTAAAATTACAAACTTTAAAACGAATGATTACAGTTTCCCGTAGTGTTAATTTTAATTTAGTGAAAAATTGAGACTGACATGCAAAACATGAACAAATCATACACATGAAGCTTAGCGAGCATTATAATTGCATTAACCGAAAAAGCGATAGATCTCAATAGTACGTATATTACATGCGTCCAGAAACGACATGACCACGCAGTAATAGACGTACATTTCTCAATGATTAGTCAGTAGCTGAGATAGGTAAGATAATAAGGGACAAGTTAAAAAAAAGCAACTAACGGCTTTTCAATCCACTAATTTTTTTAACATTTCTAATTTCAACCCTGTCATCTATGAAATAAAATCAGGTTAAAAGAAATCATTGAGAATGTAAACAGATGATAGGACACAAATGACGACAATGACGTGATTGGTGACGTGACGCTTCGTCACCGACAATATGGTAGTTACAGAAGCGCTGTCTCACTAGCAAATTACACATCGTATAGCGTAGGGCATACGTTTGGATTTAGTCAAATTTGAGACAGACTCTTAAAGTCGAACAACGCTTACTCCAATAGGCATATTTTACAGAAAAGAAAAAAACCTAATTATTGAATTAATTAAGACCGGAAGGTTGTATGATATGTACAAACTTCTCAATCCCAATCGCTGTTTTATAAGGCTTCTGTCGTGGACTATATTATTATCATGTGGGCTATTTTGTATTCTGTGTTAATTCTACTTTCTTTTATTTGTTGCCAATTACGGTTATAAATGGGAGTGTAAATAGAAATCTCAGATGTAACTCAGGAGAAGTACAGTATTTTCCTAGTTGGAGTAAGCGTCAGTCGAGGGGGCAGCGCCGCGGGCCCCGTCGCGCGAGCGCTCACCTTTCTCTTGCTTGCGGCGTTTGCGCTTGTTGCAAATCTTCACTGCACAAACGGACAGAATAATGGCGACGATGAAGAATAGAATTCCGCCGACCACACCCGCGGTGATGGCCTTGTGTTTCACGCGAGCCGGCACCGGGAACTTCACTTCTTCGGAACTCTCGTAGCTTTGTGCGGAATTGGCTAGCACGCGGAAGTAGTAAGTACGTCCGCCGACCAGGTTTTTAACTGGAATTAATTGATGATGGCCGGTTAGAAAATTACTCGCTACCTTCATTCATAAAGAATACAATACAAAAAAATATGAAAAACCTTTTTTACGTTCATATGTATTTACTTATTTGAATTGAATAAGTTAGGCTATTAAACTTGATGCACATAAACGTGATCTATATAAATAAATAAAAATACTGTTTAATGTAACCGAAACCGATAAGCAGTTATATTAAAATAATGTCCGAATGTGAGTGTACCGAGGTAGCTAGTCTCTTCCGGACGGATCTGCCCGCGGTTGAGAGTCTTCCACTGCGCGTCGGTGCGATACTTGATGGTGTAGTAGTTGACGAGCGACGCGCGCTCCAGCGGCGCCTGCCACGTGATCAGGAACCCGTTGTGCACCTCCGTCACCGTCAGGTTCCGCGGGGGACCGGACTTAGGACCTTGCGGAATTAATTATGCTTTACATAGTGGTCTAAACATCTAATAGGTACCGAAATTAAAATAAAAATCACAAAAATCATTTATGTTTTAATTCCAAATAACAGATAAGACTTATGTTTAAACAAAATTGTTACAAAAACGACGTACGATACTGATTTAAAAAATTTAATAACAATAATGTCATAGGTAGCTGCATAATAATGTTATAGATTTTAAACAAAAACCAATCTAATTTGTTAATATTCAAGCCAATCATTAAATACAAGAACAAAACCACCGAGTAAGATGAAAGTGATTCCAAACCAAAAAGATATGCGACAATAAACAAAACATAAAAATATGTTAATTAAGAGTTTATGAATGTTATACTACTTATATGTATTTCAGCTATGATGGGTTCTGAGCATGGCAAAACTTTACTTCAGCGAGCCTGTGTGTGAGAAACTAAATCATTATCTTTTTTCTTTTATCATTTTAAATCTGTTGTCTCGTACAAGTTGTGGTGCATATTTTTTTTTGGTATTAGGTATATTGATTAGGTACTTCTCATCTTATCTTTTCGACATGTTGGTTTAAATATCAGAAAAATATTTTTCTAAGTGAAAAACAGTATCTAAATGAATAATACCTAGTAAAAAATAGTATCCCAAGAAACAATAAATAACAAATCTTACGTGGTCGATCCCACTTATGTGTGATGAACGCAAAAGTAAAGTTTTGCCATGCTCAGAACCCTTCACAACTGAAACTTATTATAAAAAAGCAGTGCATGATTGTTATGTGCATTGGTGAGTACCAGTAGCATCAGGTGCTGAGGGGAAGATCTTATTGTCCGGGGGACCCGCGACCGTCGGCGGCGCCTTTGTTCTACCGCCGCCTACATCTACAAAACCAAACAACTCACTTCTAATACCGTCAAATGTACAAATACAAGTCCCATCTGAAACTTTACTATTTATTTTATTAGTCACAAATTCATCACTCCACCATGGTTAGAGGTCGCGCTGACTTACCTAGTGTTCTTATGGTGATAGCCTTACTCATCATTCCCTCGCCAATCGTGTTCTTGCTGTTCACTTGAAACTCGTATGTCGTTCCCGGTTGCAGACGGTTTATCGTTACCTAATGACAATATTCATAAATTCGAAAAGATCGGTAGGTAATATCTTTTTACTTAAATACCCCCTAGTAAATATACACTAGAATGTTTGTAGGTGCTTGTTTTATATTTTTCTTGTGTAAAATATTCTACTGTTAATAAACTGATTCTTGCTAAGGAACCAGATAAAATAGGTAAGTACCTACCTAGTGTCATCATTTTATCGTTCCAACACCAATATGACCAAAGTGATCATGTATTTTCGTAAACCTTTCGTCGATGCTTCGATTCACCAAAGGTTCATAAGAATAAGTATGTTTGCAACCCGTAGAATTATCGGGTTCAGATATAGGTATTTGTTAACAGAAGTTTAGTACTGACCGAGGTGGCTCCAGAGGGCGTGACTGGTACTTTAGTCCACTCGGAGAAGCCGGCCTCGCGATACCAGATGGTGTAATCTTGCTTGTAGTCAGGCCCGCCCGCGTATCCCGGCTGCCAGCGCAGGGTCACTTGGAACTCTGTCGCCGTCCCGGACACGTTGTATGGCGCGTGTGGTTGCGTACCCTCTATTACTAATTGCGTATCCGCCGTAATCGTTGCTACCTGATAAAGTGAATATGACGTTTTGTTAGGTATGTTAGGTTAGTTAAGATAAGTTGAAAGTTTACGACATGGGCCATTTTAATTCACCTATTCAGAAAAGTCATTGATATAGGATAATTTGAAATAAGGAATTCAATATTACTTAGATTGATAGAAAAAATATTTAGGCCAAGTAAAATAATTCCTTGTTAATGGATAAACTGAACACATCTCGGTAGCAAAATCTTTTCGGGCTGTGTAGGCACTTATTTCGACCTACAATGACACAATCTACTACAGCATTAGGCAAGTAGGTATATGTGTGCGTGTATGTACCTCGTTGGAGGCGACGCACTGGTAGATGCCGAAGTCCTGTCGGCGCAGCGTGTCGATGGTGATGTTCCCGCCAAGGGCGCGCACCCGCGTCTTCTGCAACGGCAGTCCGTCGCGCCGCCGCCACGTCACGCTCGGCCGCTGGGTGCCTTCCGCCTCCTGTGCCTCGCAGTGCATCTCCACCGATTCACCTACCTGTCACCACCACAACTGATTTCAGATGTTTTCGCACTCACAATCAACTCTCGTATTATTCTTTTGTGTTGAGAACAATACCTACAGAAGAGAGAGTGAGTAATTCACATATGCAAAATATGTTTTATGCGTACCTACGCATGAAATTACTCTTTTAATAAGAGCAAACCAAAGTCGGCTTTTACAATTTTTTTCAATCTAACAACGCTCAAGGATGCACCGGAATTTGTTAAAACTAAGTGAATACGTGAGTAGGTATAATTAAATGATAACAGCGAATCAAGATTTTTTTTTAATGAATTCTTCACCTTTCTTTGATATAACGGCTCCGGTTCTACTGTGAAAGCTGGTGGTTTACGTACTAGTACCTCCATGGGACCTATAAAACAAATTATATTATGTTATTTCAAATACGAAAATTCAGTTAAATCAACTTAAATCACATTTCTAGTAATATTTTATTATTTGTAAATGGTAGGTAATGAATATCACTCGATCAGAGATAGCTTTACTTAATGGAAAACAAAATGTAAGTATATTCATTTTTATAGTATTATTCTTGTATACCTGACGAGCCCTGTGTTCCCTGCGCGTTGTAGGGCGTGCAAGTATACCGGCCCTGGTGGTTCTGGTTGACGCGCGTGAACAGTAAGCTGCCGTTGTTCATAATCACAATATCTTTAGTCTGGTAGGGCTCCAAGAGTCTCTTGTCCTTCGTCCACGTTACGTACTGTAGCGGAGGGTTCGCTTTGATGTAGCACTGCACTACGCCGGCGAGCCGGAATGGTAGATACTGCACTGTCGGGGTGAACGTTACTTTCGCAGGATCTGGTACAAGAAGAATAATATTATTATTTTTAATGATCTTATACGACTTGGCATGGCTTTATCTAAATTTAAAACTATTTTAAAGATACTCAAGTTAATTTTGCAATAAGGCTCAAAGTCAGTTTTTACCTATACAGTGGAAGCAATACTGTCCAATAAATATGAGTAAGTACTATGGTTAAGCATCATGACTATATTATGAATCACAATCAAGAAAAATATGGAATGCTCGCAAATTCTCGACAATAGACTAGAATCGATCTAAAAATATATACATGAAGTAAATCATAAAACCGTACAAATAGTCAAGGAGAAGTATTCATATAATTTCAAAATGCTCACATTCAACATTCAAATATGCGGAAGCGCTTTGTGGGTCGCCGATGCCGTTGGAGACCTCGCAGAGGTACTGTCCGGAGTCGTCGGCGGCGACGGGGTTGATGACGAGCGCGCCGTCGCGGCGGATGGTCACGCGCGTCTCCAGCGCCGCCACCTCCGCCACCGGCGCGCCCTCGCGGAACCACT
Organism: Polylopha cassiicola; assembly: GCA_038024825.1. Classification (NCBI taxonomy): domain Eukaryota; kingdom Metazoa; phylum Arthropoda; class Insecta; order Lepidoptera; family Tortricidae; genus Polylopha; species Polylopha cassiicola. Next base: position 14,738,806 of record CP149046.1, on the reverse strand, counting down.
TCACCGTCACATTGCCCGGCAGCGCCTTCGCCTCACAAGAAAACTGTACCTTCTCCCCTTCCAACTTCGTCTGGTTCGTCGGTGGCATCTAAAATATTCGTATTTGTGATCGAAGCTTCTCGGAATCAAACTTTCATTTTTACCAATAGACATTTTATAGTTATGGAGGATGTCTAATATTATAAAATTATGAGATACTGTAAAATTAGGTGAGTAGGTATAAAGGACAAGGTATAAAAGCATGTTGCGAGTCTCACTGTGATAACGGCTCCTCCTGCGATAATGACGCGGGCGGTGTGCGAGACCTGTCCCTCGCCGTTGCGCGCGATGCAGGTGTAGTCGCCGATGTCCTCGTGACGGATGTTGCTGATGCGCAGCTCGGTGCCGTCGTTGAAGATGCCTACGGTGCCCGATGGCTCCACAGGGTTCGCGTCTTTGTACCACAGGATCTCAGGCGTGGGCGTGCCCTCTGCCTGGCAGTTCAGAATGATCGCATCTCCTGCAATCATCCCCACGAACGATGCTACAAACGCTTTATCGCTTTATTTTTAATCGAAAGCCAAGTTTGATATGAAACATTTTGGTTCACGGATTACAGACCAAAATCGAAAGGGCAAAATTAATGATGTAAACTGTGAAACTATAATTGAACATTGCGAGGGTTTCTTAAGCGGACATATACCTCTATAATAAAAAACAAAATGACAGTACCTAAATTAACGTATATAATGTCTTCCGGTGTGATGGAGAAGCGCGGTGGCGCGTGCACGTCGAGGTGGAACCAGGTGCCATTTTTGTGCTGGTTCGGTGATCGGTTGAGAAACACCACCTTACACTCGTACCAACCCTATTACATACAATGGGATTTCAGGTGGGTGCGGAATGCACATACAAAGACACGTTTTACTTACGATGCTCTACATATTAATGGTATCATCATTATGGAAACTACGAAGTGAACGATTAGTGTCGGGTTGTAATGACGGGACAATAGCAACATACACTCCCCTGCTCCCCGTAAAGAGAACTATTGCAACAGGTTATTAATTTGAGACGATTCATTTATTAGGGGGACTTAGAATGATGAAAGTGGTCTTGAATGATTACAAATTATAATCTTACCTGGTCTGACTCTCGGATGTTAGTGAGGTTGAGACTGGCGGCGCCATAAGGCGAGTCTGCTGCGACCCGGGACACCCTCCCCTCGTACCCCTCCCCGCTGTGAGTTGGATAGCTCTCGTACCAGATGTAGATAGGGATGTCCTGTCCCTACACATAGACAACTAAGATTACAATAGGAAATAGTTGGCGCGTACATATTTTCTACAATTCACGATCAATACACGACAGAAAAAGTTGCCATCTTCATGCGGTTGTTATATTTAACAATATTTTACCATGGATTACAGGTAATCAAGATAGTTAAAAAATGTACCTAACTAATAACAAGCACACTTTTTGTGTCGTATATAGAAGGGAGCATCAGGCATTGATAACCGTCTACCTACTCGAAACTTGACTGGTCGTAAAATAGGTCAAATTCCAACTACGCACAAATCCGACTCTGTCTACGACTCTTCAGACACGATGACTGCACATTGATACAAACATGGAAACAGAATCAGATATACGAGTATCTTGTAACAGCAACGATTGATACCATATATAGTTATCAAATATCATGTTTTATTTAAAATAACAGTACCTATTTAAGTATTTTAATAATTAACAATAAGATCCTTGCTGCTACAGGACGTGAGTATCTACTTCCTATTCTACAAAAAACATGCAGGGATAAAACAATTTTTCTGTATGCTATATGAACTAATTTAGGAAGATAAATGTAGACACCTTATTACAATATGTACTTAAATAATTTCGCATGATCACCAAAAGCTGATGCAATCTTCAATTACCAGTCCTTACAAGCGGGTACCAGACATGTCAGATCCTTTTCTGGAGCGGTAGATATATCATCCTTATCAGCTTAATTACAAAATACTCTTTAGATGGTGATAATGTATATTTCAGCATGCTAAGTCAAAAAAGCTACATTGAAAATAAACACTAACTACTTAAGTACATCATGCTGCAAGGGTGGTTACATAATGAGCTAGACTTAAATTACTTAGCCGAAAGTAATAAGGAATAGACAATAATGTAAGTACATGTACTTGAGTCTACATTGCAGATAGGTAGAGCGTGGGAGAAGCCCACAGCCACAGGAAGAGAGAAACAGACAGAACCGCCGCCAGTGCGCGAGGGAGGTGCGTGCCCCGTGTCAGCCGTGTAAGCAACGTGCTCCCGAGATAAAACCCGAAAAAATGTGGTGCACCCAATAAAAAAAAAGTTGATATTGAAAAATAATTCGTATCGTAAAGTTATGTGAAGTGGCAGTGTATGTGTAAAAGAGGATGTTCGGAGTCTAACGGGGGTCTGCTGCTCTCTCGGACTCGCTTTGAAGGCCTTTGTCACTGTGGTGTAGTCGAACGAGGGCGACGAGCGCGGTACACGAGCACGAGGCATTACGCAGAAGAGGCAGAGATACACAAAAGGCTGCGGCGGGCGCTCGCGGGGCGAGGGCGCGGGGCTCAGCCCCCGGCCCGCGGCGCCCGCGCCATACCACTAGCACGAAAACAATACGAGGTGTCGGTACTGTCGTACTGTCGGTACAATCCGTGTCGAGCCGACACCGATATCGACTTATACTTTACAGTCTGCGGGCGCGTCGCGGGGACGAGCCGTCCTCTACTGAACAGAAACACACACACGGAATTGAGCAGCGTTGTATTGTAAGAGTGGAGTGTGGACCGTCGTACCGTTTCGCCTACCTTCTTCTCCCACTGCAACACGTACGGCACGGGGATGTCTTCGGGGAAGTCCACCTGGCAGTTGAATACGACGCTCTCGCCCAGGATCGCGGTAATGTGCACTGCATCTTGATGATCCTGGTGGCACGTTACTGCAATAACCGCATTAATAACTATCTGGCTCAATTAACCGGTGAAGTTTAATTTAGAACGGTTTAAAATTTATTTTAAGATCTTTTAATATTCTCTTTTAACTTCAGTCCATTTTTTCAACTTATGTCACATTTACTTGTGTAACCCCGTCATGATGCTGCATATTAATAAGTATTAATATTTCTACAAAGAACACGTCATGTCGGGGGACCACTTCTCTTTTAGGTGCAGGTAGTGCAGGTACACTTACTTACTTAATATTTACAATCTACTCGTACCTAAACTTACGGTCCCCCCGACATGACGTTTTCTTTGTAGAAATATTAATACTTAGGTAACTAATATTAAGATTTTATTATTGTTATACTTTTTAGAGGGTCTTATAGTTTTTATGTCGGGGGTTTGTTAAATTTTTATTTTATTTTTTTATTTCATACTTTTTGTAAGTAGGTATTTAATTTAGGTACCCACCTACTACATATTATTATTTTTAACTAATTAAGTACCATTTAACATGGAATTTTGTAATGTACATGTTATCCTCCTACATTTGATACCCCACTGGGGTATATTTGTCGACATTGGGCTTACCATTTACAATTTTACTGCCCATAATTTTTGAACGACTCAACCGATTTTCATTATAATTCCATTTTTGTACTGTACACGTGATCCTCTTTCATTTGATACCCCACTCGAGTATATTTGTAGACATTTATTCGTCGTTTTTGCGTCGGGGGTTAAAAAGTAAAGGTGGGCGAACCTGGCAAGTAGACTAGCAGCAGTAGCAGCAAGCCGGCGGCGATGTGCGGCGGTTGCACGGCGCGCCAGCCCATGCCTGCGCTCCCATGTCACGGCCGCGCGCGGCGACTCATCGTTGATGCATCACCTAGACAAACCGAAAATAATACGATTAATAATAAAGTAACGAATATTAAAAAACTCAAATATCAATCATGTGTGTACTACCTAGTAGGTTTAAGGAATGCACGCCCATTAATTCAATAGCGGTACCTAATATATATATATATATATATATATAGATAGTATTTTGCATATGAGTGCTCGAACATAACTTGAATCATACCATAATATTGCCGCACAATTAGAATATCCAATAAGGGGCGACATAAGGGTGAGGTTACCTATAGGCATGATTCATTTTGCACTGGTTATTTACTGGTATGGCCTTACGGTTTGGCCACGCCGTCCTTGGTCTATTTCTAGGTTTCAGGTAATTGCGCTGCATCACGCGCGCTCATGCTACTCGCGGCTCAGTACTTCAATAGTCTCGCTCTATGCTCACTTTGCTTAGGTACTCATTTAGTAAGTAATAGGCTTATCGATTTTGTTGAAAGGTTCTTTGAGCTGGTTGAAACTTCGAGTAGGTACGTAAAGTAAGTGTTATATAAAGTATTACCTATGTAATTAAATAATAAACACCTCTATCGGATTAAAATGAATAAGTAAGGCTCTGCGATAGAGTTCGCGCCATATAATTTTAACGACTTGTTTGCTAGGACTTGATCTCTCCTGGATTTATTATGTACAAGTTAGGCATATCTGGAAAAGGTGATGACGTCGAACGAATTGCAAGACGTGTGAATATACCTTAGGTATATGTTTAAGCTTTCACTAGTGTGCTATCACATATTTTAACAACAATTAGAACAATGGAATCAGAAATGCTTTGAAAGTTGCTAAACTTAAGTGGCAATGGGCGTGCACATCATTGCTCATAGTAGATGGATGAAATTACTGGATGGCGACTACAAACAGTAGAAGACCGGGTAAACAAGCTATGTATAGTTTCCGACGTAGCTATGTTAGCTTAATTTAATATTAAGTATGTCAAATTATATTTACTCCATAATATATTCAAAAGTTACTTAATATAAGTTTTGAAATATTAATAAAAACCACGTGTGTACTATTTATTCGTGCACATCCATAATTCGGTATTCTGTTCGCTGCCTACATTAGGAACGCAACGATGCGGTTTACGTGCCAGAATCAAATGAAAATTTAAGCGAGCGGCCCTCGTGGAGTCCGTTTTATGCTGGTACGAATTGAGAATCTTAAAATACACGACCCCTAAACAGATTAATATTATAATGTAATGAAATACAAACGAAGATTAGAACGGCCACAATACTTACCTATCCTACAAAACGACTACGGACGGGTGCTGGTTATATATTTTTACCTATCTCGTATTTACTTAATCTGCCGAGTACTTACTTACTTGTTTCCACCAAAAATATTGAGGGTACATTTCAAAATACAAGAAAATCATTCAAGAAATACGAATAAAATATGTAGGTATCCGAAAAAAAAAATAAGCAATCAGGAATTTTTTTTATGGTCTATTAGAATTTATATATTTTTTTTTGAGTGGACGAGACACTGAAAATTTGATTTACTGCTGCAGATGCACAAGGCAATAATAATATAAGTAACTAAATATTGTCATTTTGCATTTTTATTATAAAAATATAAGTACCCGTCTTTATACCCACCTGGTAGGTAAGTAAGTAGGTACTTACCTATTTTACCTGACTTCGGTACCAAGATATTCAAGTCGGTTCTGTCATGATTTTTTAGTAGTTATTTGCTAATCAAATGCTAGTGCACAAATGTCAAGTTTCTTTTTTTTTATTTTGGTTCTGCACCTATTTGGCATTACAAATTGGCGCAACATGTACTAAGAACTATTATCTGAACTCTACATTGTGGGTGTTATTACGTCTTACCGGTTATAACAATGGCCCACAGAGTTATTTTTTTTTTCAGTATTAATTATTGTTACGGAAAGAGACTAAGATTAGTACCTATTGATTATTGCCGCTGACGACGCTTGACGAAGTGACAAACTTTGCTAGAATTCAATAGATCTTAAATTGATTTAGTGGTAGTAACAGTAGTAAGTACGAAGTTTTGTGAGCACCATCTTCAAAAATTGCCCGTTTCCGAATATCAGCCAGCAGTCACGTACACTACCTATATATTTTTTGTGAGTCAGTGTTGTTTGAAATATATTCTTTGCATCAAAGGTGCGCACTTACTACATTGATGAAAAAATATCTAATAGAAGTACTTGTACTTATTCCTAGTATGTATTTCACTGCGTGACTTCCAAGTCACCCATGTCACGAAAGGTTAATAAAATACAGTCATGTGCTCCGACTTTCTTCATTAATACTAATAGATTTTACCAGTGATCTATGCGCAGCCGGGTGAGCAGAAGGATCCCGGACAGTCGGCTTCGGTCAACGGATGCTGCGGCTCGTGACGGTCATGATATCGATTTTCATACCTTCTCGTCAACTGGCGCGATGGCGCCCGAGATCGTACGAGTCTCGAAGGCGTGGTGGGCGTCTGGCTAGGGCGGTGGAGGCGGCGTGGCTGTAGCGAGCGGGGCTCCGTCATCTGTGGAGGGCGGTCATGGGCTCAACCGGCGCGGCGGCGGGCGCGTGCGAGACGTCGCGAGGCAGGCCGGGCACTGCCCGCCCGTCAGCTCGCGTATTGATCGTTGCGCGCGCATTGCGCCGCCCTCGCCCATGAATGGTCCCCGGTGCGGGCTCACGTGCTCGCTCGCCCCTGGTCGTCGTGACCTCGTCGCCATCCCCAACTGATGACCGCCGCTGACCAGACATACTTTACCCACCACTAAACTCCAAGAACTAACCGTTTTTTTTACATTTCACGTAACCATTCAAAGCTTAATTGATAATAATTAAAAGGTTAAAATATTAATTTCTGATGAATTCGCGGATTCGTTAGATCCGTTTAAAGTTGTTTCATTACAATAAAAGGTTACAACTTCAAATTCCACGGGATTTTGAATTAAATTATTGAATAGTAAACGACTGCAGTAATCACCTACTAACTCACTTAATTACATTGAAATCTCCTTGGAAGCTTTCTTAAGCAAATTTTCAGTATTGTACCTAACTGTGCAGAATATTGTACTTAATTCTAACTACAGCGACCTGAGTTTTATGTCGATCAGTTAATACATTAATCTTGGTACTCATATTTTAAGAATACCTACTATATAGGTATACTTTTTTAATATTTCGTGTTACGGCAAGGGTTGCCAGATGTCCGGTATTTAAGCGTACAGTCCGTTAAAAAATAAATGGTAATACCGGACAGAACAATGTCCGGTATTTTGAAGAAAGTCGGTACTATCAGTGACAAGCTCCTACAGAAGTACAACTATCCTAAACTAAATCCAAGTAACAGGAGAGCCAAAAACGTTTTTATGTCGTTTTTGAAATTCTTTTTTAATTTACCAACCCTAGTTACGGCACATATTCTCGCTGCTGGCATTCTAGGAACAGAAATCACTAGGGGCTCTAGATTTTATTGACACTAACAATGATTGCAAACTAAACTAATCAAACATATAGGCAATATGATTGCACAGTTGATTGGAAAATGCTCGATTGAAACGCAACATGCTTATTACCAATATTAAGTACCTATGAAGTTTTATTTTTTTAGTGTGCGATAAGTAAATAAAATATTCATAATATCTTTCTAAGACTTAACTACAAATATACTGATCACGATTAATTGCAGAACGAAAACGTAAGACGGTTTCTTCTATTATTTTCCCTTATATTCCATGTTAGGATTGTTAGGTACTTATTATGTTTCAGATTTGCCAACTTTTATTTCTTGGTTACCATATACTATTTGCAAGTCTGTATATATTTTTTTTATCGAACTCGTGTCGCACTTGATGCGTGTTGATTTTACTCTGACGTCTTCTACGAACATTGTAACTGTTAAGTTCTCGAAACGTCAGCATAAAATCAATAGGCGCCAGTTACGAAATCCGTTATATTAGTTGTTTCATTCTGTTGCTTTATTTACACACTTCGATTAATCGAGTTCATGTCTGAAAATTAGTAAACGAAACTATATTTTCTTTACACGCTGTATAATTGTAATAGTGTCTACGGTAGATTGAAATGTTACGTAAAAGGTTGTTTAAGACGTAACTTTTTGGGCCGAGATCGTCGTAACTGCGACTTTGATACTTTTGACACAGGTGAATGATGGATGGCCGGCCATTTGGTCAACTTGCGCGGCAAGTATATACCTAACCATATTCAGCCTCTAACTATTCGCCATATCCTACTTTAATCTATTGTTTTATTTTTAAGGAGACAACGACACGTAATATTTCAATGGTAGGTAGTACATTTTTTAAAATCCTACTTTACTTGGTTAACTTTATTTTAAATTGGTCGCGTATCTCGGAAGAGGCCGACAAAATGCTCTAGAAAACTTACGCAACTCATCAAAACTATCATTTCAACCTTAACATTTAAAACAAAATCTTTAATGTACTTAATGAACAGTTATTATTATGATTCTGTTCATATTTCTATACACGAGAGCAACAAATAAACATCTATATATACCTAACGATGCGTTTAAATTTGTTTCATGAATAACCGAGATCTAGAGTAGACTGATCTCAACTGGCCATTTATAACCTAAATGTCTGGCACAGACAGGCTTTCCAACAATCCTAACACTGTTACGTCGTTACCATTAGATTGAAGTTGTTTGAATATAGGCAACAATAGGTAAATAAATATACTTATGCATATAATATAGTGTGCAGTTATAGGGCAAGTAAACAAATTTTACATATTGTGTACTTGTAATTAATCAATAAACTAATTGTAATTTGGAAGGCCTGTACGTTTGCGACCGTTACGCGTTATTTAAACATTAAAGTTGTAAACTTCTATTCCTTTGTATTGCAACTTGCAAGAGATTAAGTAGGTAAGAATATCTTACACGTTTCTACAGCATTAGGTGGCTTTTCAGAGTAGCTTTAGTGTATATCTTATTAATCTTTTGTAGTAGGTTTCGCGTCAAGGAGCGCAAGTTTAAAGTAGAAGCGAGCTATGAAGAGCGATCGACGAAGTTACGGGTGTCGTGACCAAAGCGGATTACTTGGTTCCGCCTCCGAGTTGCTGGGTCGGCCTCGGGGAGCGGACGCTGCCGCCGACGTTCCTATAACTCGATTATTGGAACTTATTATCTATGTCTCGACTCCACTGTTCGCACTTGTCGTTGATTGTACCTATAAGTCAGGACGAAGGTAGAGTACTGAACGTATGAAATTAGTATTTTGATCGTTTATATATATGAGAACAAGTACCGCGTTTATGTTGGCAAGCCATAAACGTGCCAAATTGAGTGCAAATCAAGACCCTTATCTCTGTGTAATGGAATGCGTAACGCGAACAAATTGTCTGCTGGTTCGCAAGTTGGCACCGCACTAGTCTGTTAAGGGTTAGGTACTGACTATACTCCGTTTTCTTTAACATTTGAAAGATTTTTAAAGGGAAAGTTCCAATACTTAGTATAATTTGATATTGATTCATAATTAAGCCATTATATTCATATTGAAAAAATAATGTAGGTACCTAAGTATAGTTAATTACTTGTTCCATAGTAATTATGGCCTTGAATTATTCATTATAGAGTATTTTCATCAATTCGTCGCAATGTTGCTTAATAAATAAATAAGGTAGATATGTTCTTAGCGGCAGTAGCTTTTAAATCTATCGACAGCTTTACTAGGTACTTATTACTACTACTTACTATGTAATATTAATTATACTTAAAAAACGGGGTATAGTGACGAACATTAATGTTTGATACGACAAACTAGTATTATTTTTTCACATGACACACACATGTACACTGCCACAAAGTAATCGATATTGACATGCTATAACAAAACGTTTCAGTTATTTTGTATTTAGTTACATATTTTAAATGCTTAGGTAGGTAGGTACTTTTAAAATTTTTAGTTGATCTACTGATAGGTAATATACAAAATAAAAGTGCACAATTAGACATAAATAACAACGTAATATAATAACTAGGTATGGCTTTCGATACACAAAGGCTGACTTAAATTAAAGCTCATTAAACCAATCCAATTAATGAACGAACGCGACGCTAATTTTTTCAAGTGTGAAAATTTAATTTCCGACTTGTATAAAAAGTCGGCAACTGTTATAATTAGCCAAAAGGCACGACGCCAAAGTGCTCGAATCAGAAGAGGGTTCAATGACGGAACAAAAGTGGGTATCTCACCAACAATCGCTGCATCCGTCGCGTTCAATGGCACTGGAACAAAATAATGCAAATTTAATACAGATGCATAACACAATGCATGATACAATTCCATCTACATACCTCCACTCTCTAGCAATATAAATTTACTTAATAGAAACAACTCGAAGTTTAGTCAACTTGACAGATTTGATTGCAGTTTTCTCTAATACGGAATTAATTTCGGTAACTTATGTGAAGGTGCTCTAGCAATGCTCTAATATATAAGAAAGTACTTAATTAATAAATTTAGGCGCGACAAAAAAAATATATTAATAAGTACTTATATATAGGTTAAGATGTATTCGCAATAACGTCATTATAAATTGGAGAGATCGCTAAGCTTAGTTTCGGAAACAGATATAACATTATTATCCCGAGGTGTCATTTAGGAGGGCTGCGGCGTGGAGGAACTTGTGGATGCGGCACCAATCAATCATGCCAGGCGGCGGCGACAGAAGCGGAGCAGCAGTGACTGCGAACAACACGCCTATAGATAAGTACCTAGTTAGGTACTAATTACTATGTATAGCTTTAACTTTAAATACTTAGATAATAACCACGTTATGAAATAGCTAAATGTGAAGTAGACATACGAGTTCGAACGTATTCTGCACATTAACTGTGACCTGCATGGTGATAATTCACTCTGCCATGGCATAGCGTGTTCGTGGATTTTGGCTCGGTTTTAAACTGTCAAACACGCCCAGATCTCTTCGGACACTGCTAACCGCAGCTCGGATTTTAGGTTACGCTGTTTCATCGGACATTTCCATTTGATTTTCAATTATTTAACTTTGACTTCTAATAATACGTTAATATACAATTGAATGTTTTGAAACAAAAATGTATACAGTTCTTTCTGAATCGAAACTACACCTAGTATGTAGCTATACTACCGACATCGCGAAATTGACATGTCGCTGTAATTAACTCTGCCTGTTTTAATCATCGTTGATGTCGTTCCGTGGCCGCGCGTCGCTCACTGAATTTTTTGTACAGCAGCTTTCTTCTTTTGTTGGAATAATTAATGGAATGTTTTTTATATTCGGGCTTTGATTTGTTTGACAAATAATGATGTTAGTAAGTAAGTAAATTATTTACTGATTGTTTTACCTACCAGAGACCTAAACGATACCTAAACGATAATTTAATAATGTTTATTTATTACTCCATTATAGCTTTCACCCGCAACTTTGAGCACGTGGACAAATATATACATCGTTTTATTTTAATTTAAATTGAGTTTAAACGTTGGAACAATAATAGCTGGGTATTTCAACCTGTCCCATAACATCATAACGTTACACTTCGATAAACTACCATTAATATTTTTTACATATAAGGGATTTTCAAGCAGCATATACCTAATGTATTAAGTTACATATTTAAAAGCTACAAAAGCTGTACTACAAAAGTTCGCCTTTGCCTGGGTTATATCTTCAGGGCGAGATTTTGTTCATGAACACTAAGCCAAGTAGGTATGTTATAATATGAGCTTTATTAGTTACCATTTTCATTAAAAATTAAGTGAAGCATGGTGGTTCTGGAAGTGGGCAGGGCTCAGTTATTAAAAGGCTTTTAAGTGGAATGGTTCCCTACGGAGAGCGACCACCCTCGGCGACTCGTGAAACCATGGCTAAGTCACGTAGTAAATTACTCAGAAACCTACCTAGGGAGCATACCGACTAGGTACACTACGTTCGAACACAATTATTTAGCAGTATAACTCATTAAAGGTTCCTTAAAATCCACACTTCGTAGTACTGTTAACAATGTAAGTAGTTTATTTTGTAAAAGACGAATGCTCTTAACACAACTTTAAACGTTCAAAGCATGCAGCAATTTTAGCTACTTTCAGTCAATAAGTTGATATATATTTTATATATCATTGAATAATTAAAGTTATTATAGACAAGTATGTACGTATCACACTTAAATTCTGTCAATGAATGCTCATTTTCAGCGTTATGCCGTTTACCTACTGGGATTGTTTTTTTCTACCTACGCGGCTTAAGAGCCTCCATTCAGGAGTCTCGCCACCCGTCCGGTTTTGCAGTGAAGGCCCATTAGCTGGCCAACTGCGCTTCAGTATTCAGATCGAAAAAATAAAAAAAAACTACCTACGCAACAGCGATAAATGATGCTCGATATTCATTGACGTAAATAAACGTTATTTACGGCGACGTTTTTTTACATTTACAGAATAATATCATGATCCGCGAGAATATCAGAGCAGTGGAGTGGAGGATATCTAAATGCCGCCAATGGGAAAAATTCCTTTAATATTTTAGCATGGCGTTCTTACGTTAGGTAGGTATTATATGATTTCACGGAATGTCTTTAATCGGTACTTACGCAATAACCTGGTATGTAAATTGAGTGTCTTCGTCTTCTCGAATCTTATAAAGTTTAATTTAGGTATATGTATTTTGACTTACATGCTTAGTAGGTAATCAAACATTATCTTCAGCTAAGTTACTGACTCTTACAATTAATAATTGTACTGACCCTAATTATAATTGAGAAAAGCAAACGATCGCAAAGACTATAGGCTAACACAAAGGGATCAGGCAACAAGGAGTATTAATTAGGGTGGCGGGTCTTGGACGTGCGTGGAGTACAAACGCGCCGGCCGGCACCCGCCAATAAACACCGATGATTTAATAACCTCGTCTTTACACTTCACTCGCCCCTAACACTTATTAATACTTAAAAGAAATTTGGCAACTTCAAAATATTATTTTTACCCTACCCTGAAATGGTTAGTGAATGTTTTCGAATTTTGAAAGCAACAGTAAGTTCTTATGTTTGGAAAATCATATTGTCATTCTAAGTTATGCTAACTTCCTAATTAACTTATTTATTACACAAAACAAAATGTTTTCCAAATGCTTACTTAAATTTATTACAGAAATGTACTTACATAGTTTAGTCACAATAAGTTCTAATAGGTATTATTATTACACATATAGGTATATCCGTATAATAAGTACGTAACTTAAAAAAAATGAAAAAAATATTTTCGCATAAGTAAATCATTCCATTATTCTGTAATACAGCTTAAATGGGACATAATGTTGAGAATAAATAAGTAGGTATGTAGGTATAGTTGTTATTTGCGAAAAGATGTAACGTTTATCAAAATCCTAATGTTACGAGTACATCTAGATTCTAGATCGCAGCACAGGAGGAAGGATGCGGTGAAATTCGCGAGGAGAATCCGTACTCGAGTGCGGGCAGGAAATGCGCTTCCGTCTCTGTATCCCAGCACCTACACGACTTTTAGTAATACTACCGAATAATAATACCATAACATGTTATTTTATTACCCAATCGGCTTGTAATTACGTACCTAATGGAAACAAAAAAATATATTTAGATAAGTTGATGTTTTTATAACCTATAAAAACATTAACTTAAAGAACATCATTAAATAGGTAACAGCAACAAGTAGCAAATGTCATGAACCCAGATTTCATTAGTTTTTATAGTAGGTACCTAAATTATTATTTGCGATAATTATTGCCAAAATTAAATGAAGGTAAGTCACAATCTACCTACGTAAAGCACGTACTAAATTCTTTAATACCTTAATTTCCTACCTGATGTGATTTCATAATCGTGATAACTTCAAGCGAATTTAATTTCCAAGTCCCGGTAAGAGAGGGTGGCAATACGGAATGCGAATTTCTCCGGTTCTTGATAACGGGAACATATTTCCGCTGTGGTACTCTTATCGCGGCATAGCTGCGCCAGCGGCGGTCATCACATCACTAATAATAAATAATATTTATACATAGAAAAAAAGCAGTTAATGGTCAGCCACAAACTTTAAGTTGAGTGAAGGGTCTGAAAGTAACTTTGTACTTTACCGGCGGTTAGGAAAACCGCAGACTTATAGGACTCCATCCTGTCACCCAAGAATCATTACCGCCGAACTCGGATACTTTAGGTTACGTGTATTTATATTTAAAGTAGGTAAGTACATAATTTTGAAACAAATCTGTACCTACTTACTTAAATTACTTTTCTTACCTAAGGACCTTCATGTACTTACTTACTTAAATTTATAAAGTACATAGAGTATGAAGGTCCTTACAATTACCCTTTGGACATTAACATAATAATATTGACAAAACCATTTCTCTAAATCAATGACTTTTCTGAAGGTTTGTCCCGATCTTAGATCGCACTTGGCGCGATCGCTTTATATTTATAACAGAAAAGATAATAATATATAAATAAATGTCGTTTAATAACACTTTAGTAGCTCCAAGTAATAGATGAGACAATAAAGAGATTAGACTTTGTTACAGTATCAATGAGGTGAGGTGGGCGCCTGTTAGGCGCCTCTATGTCGGGACATAATACTTTCAGCACAAATAAGTAGTTAAGTACTTACCTACATATAATGTTTGTGGTTTTTCAACAAAAGATGTCATTATAGAATAATGCAAGTATTGATTCTTACTGGACAGGTCTTTTCCTAACCTTTAAGAAACTCGAGACACGGCAAACAATACCATACCTATAAGATCAATTCAAATTAAACTGAACCACTAAAAGCTTTGTTATCTATAATACTCGCTAGATGTCGCTATCCCCTCGACTAAATGGCGCATATAAGATTTTTCCTCAGCAGTATAAATACAATCCGAGCCATATTGCGTTGTTCAGTCTGGCTTGGTCCTTCTCGGTCTGCGGACCTCTAGGGCTAAGGCTACTAACCTAACCAACTTCTTGGGCCTCTTTCGCGGGGTTACGGGTCGACTTTCGAGTCAGGAAAAATTGAAACCCCGTACAAAATACAAATGTGCAATAAGATAGTGTTTAGGTTACATAACGGATAACGAGCATGTATGATTGGGGTTGAGACTAGGTAATTGGTAATCACTGCGAACCATGTAAAATTTATAATGCAAAAGAAAACGTTTCAGTTTCATCTCATAATAGGTACATTTTATCCAACATTAAAACATAACATTGTAACTAATAATTTGAATCATTCGAACACCGAAGCTAGGATTGGCTGTTCCGAATACTGTAAGAGTACTTTTACCTGTTTCACACCATGACATCTTTCAATTCTATACAAAATAATGAACGGATTAAGTTCAGTGAGATTGCGACTTTTTGTATCCAATACCTGATACGTGAATGTTTAGTTTCTTCTAACAAAAAAATATAACAAAAGCGTCGTGTGGTTATTTCATTGAAACTTGTATTTACCTAACTACCTACCTAATAAATTACAACAGTGCAACGGGCAGAGCTGTTACCTGCTTGGGTTGGGTTTGTATTTACTGTCATTCACCAAGTAACAGGATCTCTATTACACAATAGTTTCTGCCCAACATGACATATGACCACGGCAGTATAAGGGTCTCCTAATTTAACATCGGTATTGCGTAGGTAGTGAAAAAATAATAAAGATAATAAACTCGGTAAGCACAGCTAAGTAGTAGGTATAGTTTATCTGAGTAGGAAATAAATGATTAGGTATCCATTGAAGTCTAACTAGTTATGTAACCTCGTATCTAGTCTTAAATTGTATTTATTATTAATACAATTTTATTAATATAGGTACTTACATATTTAGCTTTGAAACGCAAATAGCGTTTACACACTTTGCTAATACATTTACCTGAATGTTGTAAAATAGACCCACGAGACAACTATAGGTAGGTAGGTACCTATTATTTATAATAATATTGATCTAATGTGTAGGTTCGCACAGCTTAAAAAAAGGCTTTAGAATCAATATGAAAATAGTTTACCTGCTAGTAAAATCTGAATTTATCAAAGTTCTACAAGTTCTGTAACTTTACACATGCTTTTGATACGTGAACTGATTTTTGCTTTTGCAACGAAAAGAGGAAATGATAAAAGTTACGATACGGGACGTCATTATCTTTAACAATCATCTCTGCTCCCACGGATAAAGCTGCAACTTTTTATTTATATGGGAAGTGTGTTGATGTGCCGGCAAAGGCAGTCGCCGCTAGACTCAACAACCGTCAGATCATAATGAGGAACGCACGATGTTACTCTCAAACGATTAATGCATGCACGGTACACGGTATTTTATATCACATTATAGAATACTCAGGTGCCCGCCTGTTATGAACGTAACATCAATAAAAACCTGTGACTAAATAAGACACTCAACCCTACTTAGATTTCATCTTGATAACCACAAAACGTGACAAGTCTAGAAATGAGTGAATTTTAGGTAAGTACCTAATATTGCTTTATATTTGAATGTTGTTCGTTCAGTCTGTTAGAGTTAAGATATAATATTGCCTCCACCCCCTAGTGTACCAGCCATCAGTCAAGCGGTCCCCTCCGGCGAAGATGACGTCGTCTCTCACCGGCGCTAGGAGACCGAGAGCTCATTATACAAAATACAGATATGTACCCAGTTATTTTTCATGATTCCCCTCGTTTAAAGAGTGTTACTCTTATTATAATATAAAATAAAATACTGTATGTGCCCTATTGAGGCACATAGGTACAGTATTTTTTAAGGTCACCAGTTTTGGAAACATAAGTCAATAAAAATATGTGTACCTAACATATAATATGTAATATAATAACTCTAATAAACACTTAATAATTGTAACTTAACCGCTGAGTAAGCCATAGGGTTACTGACGCAGCTAACTAAATAGTAAATACTCGATTCGTTCATGACATCTTAGCATTTCGCCTCTCTGAAACAGTGTATCTGTGGCCACGGTGAGATTCAGCTATCAAATATTCACGCGTGGAGGTTTGGTTGCCGTTTTGCTGCTACGACCCCTTCCCGAGCCGCACTCGGGACCACCCGCCCCTCTCGCGCCCTCACCGACCTGTCTGAAACAACTGAACGTGCTAAAATCGATACCAGACTGCCCTTTGACAAAAAATATCACAGTAATTCAACAGAACAATTTCATATAAATAAATACACTTGCATAAAAACTAAATTACCTAACAAATTAATTCAAATTTCATTAAGTATTACGAAATTCTGCATCTTCATAATTGTGCAAGTACCTACCTACAGATATGAATATTATTATCAAGGGCTTCTGGCCATTAAGGTGCCTACGATACGAACAGTTGTAAACAAAGCGAAGGGCGAAAACCTTATTATTACACAATATCTTCAACAAAGTTATACTTACTTAGATACATCATTTTACTAAAATTAACTTTTGTACCAGTATACAATAAAGCATCACTTAAGTTGCAGTAAGTATAACAATACATACTAATGCAATAAATTCAATTATACTCTAATCATGTAGGTACCTACTGTAATAAAGAAACTAAAGAAAGGTTTACCTGGTTTTCTTTTATGTTTTATATTTAATTTAAACTTACGGCATTCATAATCATGGCGTCACATAACCTTGACCTGAATTGAATGTAATAAATTACTTATGTAAATGTTAACCGCCTACATATCACAGACTTAAATAAAACAGTCGTAAGTAATAGGTTTTCAATGTCATAGGTACCTACAAAGTTTGTCAAAGACGAATAGGTAGGTTAATTTTCTTGGTAAAATATCGAGATTAAAATGTGTAAGGCTATAAATTTTAGACATCACAGCCTTCGTATTTGTCTAGTATGAGCTATATTAAAATCAATGCAGTAGAATTTGTATGAAAGAGTATATAACAAACATGTATCTATCCATCCGTATAAACTTTGACCTTTCTAAGTAAGATTTCACTAGCGTATATTAAGTAATTTTAATTTTATGCAGACGTTTCGAAAAATTTAGTTCCCATATAATGTAGTAAACTGAGCGGACAATAGTCTAACACTGGGGAAATACACATTATGCAAATTGCGTAGGTACCTACCTTATTTTTACTTAGTTTACAAAATGTATACTATACCTACTACTAGGTAATACATATTTTAAAATATCGCACACCTAGATCTAAAGGGAGCTCACTCAAAAATCTGAAGATTTAAACTAAACACACGCTAAAAAAAAAGGATCCGATTCCTTACAACAATTTCGCCTCTCCCGAAAAAGTTACTTTTTTTGAGTTAGCTCCCTTTATATCTAGGGGTGCGATATATATTTTAAAGTAAAAAGTATACAAACTTTCATGTGAGTAGAACTGTTTTAATTAATTACGTGAGATTTAGCTTGATATTTATTTATGAAATAACGATTTAGCAGTCGACGAGACGTCTCGGGGTATATTGCACTGGTATAGACAGCGCGTATCCGACAGTCAATCATTCAAGACAAAGGATATATATATATATATATTATTATATATATCGCACACCTAGATCTAAAGGGATCTAACTCAAAAACCCGAAGATTTGAGTTATGCACACCATCGGATTCCAGCAAAACCCACCTACACTAAAACTGATTTCAGCTAATATAACTCTGCTAGCGTATAAAAAGGATAAATTTATACATAAAACTCATGCGTGCACTCCTGAAAAAGTACCTTTCTTGAGTTAGCTCTCTTTAGATATAGGTGTGCGATATACATATATATATATATATATATGTAAATAATATGTATGTATGTATATACACGATACATATTACATTAAGATATATAGGTATATAATCAGCTACGTCACGGTGCAATGCAGCGGACTCCGGAGGAGGCGCCTACGCACGCATCGGAGTGTGTCTGACTAGTATCTAATATGTACGTACTAAGCCAGTAGTACAATATTCCCACGCACTTTTTAGCCGAAGACAATGAAGCAAAGAAAGTGAAAAGAGTTTACGGACACCTCGAAACTGATTATATCGAGTGTAGAATTTAGATTTAACTCGCGTACCTATGTATGCTATCGTTTCGATAACACAACAGTTCCCAAAAGAATTGACCATAACCTAACACTAAAGTGATTTCACATTACCTACGAAAACTACCTTATTTTAGAAACATAGAATCAAAAATTGTATGTACCTACCTACTACCCTTTTTAAAATATAAAATATTTGTTTCATTCTACGCATTTAAAACATCTAGACCCGGACATCATTGTTGAGGAGAAACGCTGCATGAAACTCAGCATAACGTATTTTTAACTTAGAAAACTTTCGAAGTTTAATAGAACTAATCTTACATTAGTAGTCTTACATTGCTTATAGACCCTTTTTGTTCTACTAGATCCAAATAGTACTGAAAATGTTTTACCGGAGACAGTGGTACAGTCAGATATCGCGCGCCTAACCGGTCTCCGGTTACTGACCCCGCTAGAGCCTCGTACGTAGCTGGGCTCCGCTAGGCCGATATTATTTACAACTGGGGTGAGTGAGATCCTATCCTCTATTTAATGCCAACACTGCGTAAAGTTGTAATCAAAGACCATTGTTTTTCCTTCCTAACCGGACTCCTTGAGAAAATCGTCTGACTGCCAAGATTATTACATTTTTTATTTGACGATTTAGGTAGGTAGTAGGTACCTACTGTAGAAGTTACACTTTACAGTCTAGTTTCTACTGGACTTTATTATATCATTATTGAATTACCTATTTCCAAATATACATACAGATTAGGTTGTCAATTGAAGTTAGAGATAGTTTAAGGTAGATCATGGAACTGATGGTGATGAGACCAGTATTAATCATAAAGTGCGTTTATTTGAACGCCTCCCTTATATTTCATACTTATTTATTTACATGTATATATTATTGTAGGTTGAAAAATAATAAATAAACAAACCAAATCTTGACAGTAACGTGTACTCCACAGATGCCAATGCTAATAAAATTTGAAATAGGTACCTAAGTACATATGTTTATTAAGTATGATGCAGAAAAGGTAAAGAATATACCACCTTTAACAACAATGAACACATGTGAATTTATATTACGGATTTTAGAACATTTCTAGGTTAACAAAATTCGTTTGATTTAATTCCTAAGCAGTATTTCGTTTACTTAATAAAATAAAGTGGATTATGGACTTGAAATAAAAATGTTCCAATGTTAATGTAAAACCTCCAAAATAGAAAAAAACTGCTTCGTGGTAATTGCGAGTAATATTATATATTATGTGTACCTGAGTAATTAGTGGTAAAGCAACGAATTCCGGTTTTAACCGGATCCATGACAGGTGCGCGTCCGGTGCGAGTGCACTGTCTAAGAAAGACAATCTACCCGCCATGTTGTTTATCCAGTAAGTAAACCAGTAAGTAGGTACTAAGAATCAAGTGGCATCTGATATAACTGTTGGTATATAAACCGAAGATCCAGGCGTAGGTATGATAGGAACTCGGTGATTGTCTTTTTATGTGAAAGTAGATAAGAGTAGGTAGGTACATTTAGTTAAGACTTAGTACTACTGTTCTAGTTAGTACTAGTGTGAGTACCTACAACGCTACACCACTGAATAAATAAATTTATTATTATGATCAGCGACCTCCGTAAATTTCGTTTATTTAGCGAAAGAACGTAAATACAAACTTAAAGCGTTGTTTAGAAAGTTTAGACACAAGTATGTACTTAACTATAGGTAACTAAACATACACCAAACGTACCTACCTACTTACAGAAAATTATTGGGCACAGACGAAGCGGGACAAAACAATATAATATGGAAACTAGTGCGAGAGCGACTTATTATACTTGCGACACAGAAATCGGTAAAATATAGGTATTCACTAAATTTGTTAATCGGAATCGTATTAAAGAGCAATTAATAGAACGTTTCAATTTAAAAATACTTTGTTTCAAACTAAATGCTGCAGCTGTCGCTATGATATGTCACATTAAGTATATAAATTTACTCGTATTTATTTGTACGACTATTTAATTTTTTCTAGAAATATTAATGATAATTAATATTTATTTCCCACAATCATTTTCACAGCTGCAGCCTGCAATATGCTGCGGGTCGCCAATGCGGACCCATATTTCAACCGCCACCTGTTTTATCTGTCCGGCCTGCCTATTTTATACTGCAAGCGCCATCGCTAGTCGGTTCTGCAAAGCACGGACTGTTTACACGCTTGGCAAAATGTCAACTTACGAGTATAACTCATAATAATACTCGCGAAAAATATTCAAACCACTCACAAAGTTCTCAAACTGGTGCAATGCTGTTTTTTCTACAGTGTTAAATATATTTGTGGAAGGTCATAAGATTAAAAATGGCATTTTAGTTTAAGAAATCATGTAACTACATACTAATATCTTGGATGTCTGTTGGGTTAGAGGGGTAGCCTCGGCCGACTGCAGCGCGGCGCGGCGACACGCGGCGCGGCAGGCGTGGCGCAGCGCGAGGCGACGAGCGAGGGCGAGAAGACACCAAATTGCCGACATAACGTCAACGATAAAGCACTCAGCCAAGAAACCAATCTCTTTTATGGTTTAATCAGAACTTGCCCTGTCTAATATACGCCAAGCCAAGCCACCACACCGTTACTATTACGGATTTATTAAATGCTAATCCTTTTAATATTATAAATGTGAAAGTTTGTTTGATAGAAAGTTTGTTACGTTAAAAATGGCATTTGGGAGATATACATTAATATAAACAAAATATTCCCCGT
Organism: Polylopha cassiicola; assembly: GCA_038024825.1. Classification (NCBI taxonomy): domain Eukaryota; kingdom Metazoa; phylum Arthropoda; class Insecta; order Lepidoptera; family Tortricidae; genus Polylopha; species Polylopha cassiicola. Next base: position 14,717,150 of record CP149046.1, on the reverse strand, counting down.
TTTATAGTAAAGGACATAAAATTATTTTGTAATAACATCGTGTTTAGCGTTTAAAAGTGGATTGTAACACTTAGAACCAGTTCTGAGACAAACATCAATGTCAATATACCCATAATGATTTGAAAGAAATAATGTAAAAAGTGGCTAAATAACGGTATTTTCCAATAAAAGACCAGACTAGTAAACCACATAAAGCATTAGTAGATTTTATAAATAACAAACATTCTCCAATAACAAAGAACTCATTTGAAGCAGGTAGGTTTAAGAAGAAAAAAAAATATTATTCTTAAAAATTAATATTTTTACTCTTCAGTTTTTTTTAAATGGTGTAGGTATCTATAAAATCTGGCAAGTTATTACTTGAAGTGCTTTCTACCTTAGGTATGTAGGTACATATAATAAAGTAACATTAGGTACGAAAGAGCTAAGATTTTTTTTTCGTTTTTAGGGTTCCGTAGCCAAATGTCAAAAACGGGACCCTTATAGATTCGTCATGTCTGTCTGCCTGTCTGTCCGTCCGTATGTCACAGCCAGTTTATTACGAAAGTATAAAAGCTACATTATTAAAATTTGGTGCGTAGATGTATTCTGTAAAACGCATTAAGATTTTAAAATAAAACCAGAAAAAAAAAAATTTTGGTGTTCCCATACATAGAACTGAAACTCAAAATTTTTTTTTTCTTTAGACCTATATCTACGTGTGGGGTATCTATGGATAGGTATTATAAAATGATGTTGAGGTTTTTAACATATTTTTTTTTCTAAACTGAATAGATTGCGCGAGAGACTCTTCCAAAGTGGTAAAATGTGTCCCCTCCGCCCCGTACCTTCTAAAATATGGGCATGATAAAACTGAAAAAAATATATGATGTGTATTACTATGCAAACTACTAACGAAAATTGGTTTGAATGAGATCTTGACAGTATAATTTCTGATGCCTTCGCGGTTATTACACATTGGAATGAAACAACTATTAACGGATTTAACTCGCGTATTTTTATTTTATTTTATTAGCTGACGTTTCGGATTCTTTGCAGTTTCCATAATCGATTATGGAAACTGCAAAGAATCCGAAACGTCAGCTAATAAAATTAAATAAAAATACGCGAGTTAAATCCGTTAATAGTTGTTTCATTCCAATCTTGACAGTAGTTTTGTTTTTAAACGTCATAAATCAAATTACCTAATTTATTATAGATAAAGGTACGGAACCCTTCGTGCGCGAGTCCGACTCGCACTTGGCCGGTTTTGTTATAAATATGAACAGTGTCTAGGGAAAAAACTGATTATATTATTGTCTTTATACAGTTGCTGCCCAAACTGTAAGCGTTTGGATTTGGACGTAGAGTACTTTCACGTACATGACCTCCAAACAGACGTATCTCAAAATGGAGCAATGAGTAGGAAAGATGTTACGACATTAATAACAGTACATGCACATGGAGTACATCGCAATCAGTTCGGTTGAGGCCGCTGCTTCTTGCGTCGATCCAATTAAATACAAAACTTGGCCCTATTTGTACTTGTAACGTTCATTTTACTTATATTTAGGAAAATATTATTACTTTTGAAATGTGTTATTACCTAGCTAAAAATAAGCGGTAAAAGTATTTATTTGGACCGACTTCTCTTTCTATCTGTCACCAAGTCGACCAAACCCAATATAATATTGCAATGCTTCTAAATTCTTGAACCCGTTCTTCATAAAGCTACTAAAGGCAAAAGTTAATTGAAACCCATTTTCAATTTGTTGCTTTGAATCAAGGGCGACTTCCGTATACATCGTTAGTTCACTGAAAGAGGAAAACTCAAAAGAAAGAGCAACATTTGTCTTTGATTATACTTCCTCTATGACGTTTTTTGAAGCCATTAACCTATTTGTGTGACCCGCGGAGGTTCACAATCTGGTTATTTATTTACTTTGTATAAAATCTTACTTTAGTCGTATTATAATTTTATGAAAGTTTTATTGTACCGATTTTACGTGCACATTGTTGGAACACCTAGTGACTCGACCGCCTCCCTTCCTCCACCATTCTACCACCTATAGATATTCATTGCACTTATCTACCTATACGTTTCGGATTTATGGTCACGTAATATTTCTTTCGCTATGTATAATTTACGTGCTGTGCGAGCTTTCGATAAAAGAGCTTGTCGTTACACAAAAACCCTTCGTAAACCCCTAAAGCGAGCAATGGTACAAACTGCTTTAGGTATAATATATTACATTATATATATTTAAAATTGTAACTAGTAAAATGGGTTTTGGTAAGATATTATTATACCCATTTTACGTACTAGTCTAAGTTTACGATGGCGATGAGATATTATTGTGACTATTATAACACTCATTCTTATTTTATTATGCTTCCTTTACTAGTTCACCAATTAACGTATTATTTTTAGATAAGGCGTATGTTATTAATGTCGCATCGGCAGATGTAAGCATTAGTTATTGTCAAACTTTGCTCATATGTCCGTGGCTCCATGCGATGGAATCACGTCGGGTTGCGACAAGGGTGTGGATCTTTCCTCTTATTGCTAGGTATTAGCTAAGTTTACCATTTCGTTCGCCTCCGCTGGCTTGTCTGTTTATCGTCACGAACATCAAAGTTATCATAATATATTATATTATCATAACTTTCTGTGATACTATTTGGAATATTAGGAATATTTAGAATATCTGGAATTAGGTTATTTTGTAATTCCAAGTTTAAATCTTAATAATCCAGTTCTCGAACAAAAAAGTTTTAAATTAAGCATATCTTGATGAAATACTCACTTAGTTTTTGTATAAGAAAATCTGTCAAATTAAAACTGGTTTGACGATCGCAAAACTATTTTTATAAAATAATTATTCACTGAGTTTTAAAGTAGGCTAAGGCATAATTTTTGTATTGTAAAAGTCTGCTAAAATAAATACATACATATCTGACCACGCATACGGTCTACAACTCAGAATTTAAAAGCATTACAAATTGAGGTTATTAATTCAGGCATTTGAATTTCTCTCCAAAATGCATGAATAATGAAGTTGTTCGGTACATATTACCCTTGAATAGTTTCCAGTTCCGTGTTGGATAGTCTTGCTATTTCACTGGAGTTAATTGAGTTAGGTTTCTCAGCTGTAGCTGGGAGTAATACAGCTAGTTTATCAGTTGTTACTACGGCGAGGCAGGGAAGAGTTAATTAAGCTGAACTTTAGCGGTGAGCACCCACCGCATAAGTTGGGAGGAAATGAGCGGAAGGAGCGATATGAGAAAACTCCGCGAATGCCCAAACAATGATACCGCACACTCAACTTATTATTGGCCCCACTACTGTAATACTGTAGCTAACAAAAAAGTTTTACCGTATGTGGTATATAAATAAACGCAGCTAACTACTTACATAAGCTAAAATATAATTTCACGTTTGACAAAGTAATTTCAATCCAGAATATAAAGAGGTCAGGTCATACACATTATGTGCCACTCGCTCTAATTCGTAGTTATGTTGTATGTACTTTAATTATGTTGTTCGATTATAACTACACTTAATAATATGCTAAAATTACCGACTAGTTATGTTCAAAATATGTTACATGACAGTAACTTTTTTAAAAAGTCACCTCAGTGAAGTTAAGAGATAAAAAACTCCATTGAAAGGGTAAATTATTATTGGGTATGGGGATTGAACGTGTATGAATAGCTCGGCGTGTGCTGAGGTCTGATAATGTTTGCCGGGTTTATTGAGAGCAAACACAGCAGCCGCAGAAGCGCCGCACCCCTTACGTCCTCGGTTCACTCGAGATCTAACTAAGCTATCGAAATCTCTTTAGGGTTAAGTACTTAAGATATCCACCAAGTGTTGGCGTAGCCAAAATTACGTGATTACACTTGCCTCAATATTAATTAGGTACTACTACAAGGTACCTAATCTATGTTACATCGATATGTTATTGTGTGTAAAATCTATGTATAACTTGATATGGATCGATGCGCCTTAGTTACTTATCTATAAGTAATTCGATTAACTGTCAAGGTCATATTGTCACGAGAGAAAAGAGATGAAATAATACGAAGTGCGTGCGACAAGTGTACAGAACGGGTATCGAACCACGGCTTGTCCAGCAGGTTTGGCGCGTCCTGTGCTGCCACCGGCCAGACGCATTGCCCCCACACGCAGCTATTTAACGCTTCAAATCAATTTCGATTACGCAACATTTCCGCATGTTCCGATTCGTATCATTTATATTTTAAGTTTAATCTTACTCACAAAGTAGGGTTTTAAAAATAAAAAGCAATAATTTTGATTTCTATTCAATCCGAACACCTTTCATAGTAGGCACTTAAGTCACATTTAAAATGAAAAACTGTAAGTATACGAAATTTGTAACAGGTACTGTAGTAGGTTTAACTTTTAAGTTTCAAGTGGTTTTGGCTGTTGTGCAATTGGAATTTCCTGACATTGTGTCTAAAAAAACTACCAGCACTAGATTATTTATTTTAAATAACGACTATCACCCCAAGAGACAAGGCGAGTGAAGTGGTAGCAATGAATTCACTAGGTTGGTATAGTTACGCGAGGCTGCGAGACACAAGTGTGCACACTTCGCATCTGCTCTGCGGCTTCTGCGGTTTACAAACACACTAGCACTTTCACCGACTCCCACCTCATTAGCAATGCCTCTCCAACACTCTTCTGTAAACACTTGACGACTAACCTTCACGACGGGAGCGAGTATAAAAAGTAATTTGAACATTGGGCAAATTTGTCTGCCTATTCTAAAGAAATCTGAATCTGTAAATTGAAACCCATCAATATTCACAATGAAATAGGTACTGATCTAAAGAGATTACCGGGAGTCGGAAACTGAAACATTCCTAGAGGGATATAATATGTAAGTGATATAATTACAGTCTTGCCTACTATTTTTTGATCTCTGCACATAGGTACCTATAAAATGGTATCACTAATTACCTACCTACCATCTAAAACTCTAAATATTTACGGTGTAAGTTAATTAAGATATTATGGATCCCTCTAACATTAATGACATGAGTGTTCCGGTTAGTTTGTTCCTGAAACCTTCTAGTGGATATACTTACCTACCATTATTAAAACATTTATTGAAAAATACTCAAATAAAAGGAAATTACCTTCCTCCTAAATACAACTTTCGTTCTAATTCGATACTAACGATCCTATGATAAGTGCTCAATCACGTTTTACATTCCGCAATCAAAGAGTCATCAACATCAAAAGGGCGGATACCTTTAAATATGCAAATTGCGAACCAAATGTAGGTAGTACATTCATTAGATTTTTTTTTACTCTTACTAAAATATGTACCTGTATAGTATTTACATAGGTACAGTTGGTAGGTAGGTATATACTAAATTTCATCATAGTTAAATATAATATGGGTACTTACCTAAGTGATAATTCTCGTCGAATATTATGTACCTACGACTACCAATTCTTTATACAGGGTTTTACGCCATATTTATGATCGGAACAAATCCATTCTTACATCAATTTTAATTCATGGTATTAGGCATTTTAATGTAGGATAATTAAATAACAAATGTTTCCCTCGAATAGGTAGGTATATACCTACATTAAAACCGTGAAAGAACTAAGCTGACCCAAGAAATTTAGAGGAGATGGTGGAATAAATTCAACTAAGACACACTTAATTTCCGTGTTTTTGCAAAAAATTACATAATAATATATAAACTCCCATAACTCAAATATACATCAGATACACAGAAGTGCGACAAGTAATTACCTACATAAAAGACATTTCGTTTGGGTCTTTAAGCACATAGGTACCTACATAAAACATTAGAAAGAACAAGATACAATTTAGACCAAACTGCGGAGATTCCTTTAAGCTTGCTGTTTCTAGACGGGGAGTGAATTACATGGCGCACAATAGAAACATATTGTAATCATAAGGCCGGTCACATATGCCACTGTTACGTGGTGTGAATTTTAAGTATTCCGTGGCCGGCGCCACACGACCCCTGCTGGGGGCGCAAGTGCCTCCATACAGCGGAGTCCGCACAACCATTCTCGACCTAATTTACGAAGCTTAGTGTTTTAATGAAATTTTATTACGTTCTTGGGTAAATCAAGCTGTTAAATCACAGTTATGGAACTATAATATATCCATAACGAGAGCAGGACGTGATGTAAGTAGATATCCATATTATAAAGGTCAAGTATTTTATTTTCAAGCTGACTTCCATTCAAGACTTAACTGATATTCGACCTGATTCATCTTTGTCAAGCGTAAACCATTAAATCTACTCATAAATGAACCTACTCTGTAATAAATTATCAACCGACGAAAAAAACGGAGGAGGTTCTCAATTCGACGCGTATATTTTTTTTTTTTTTTTTTTAATGTATGACCACGCATAACTTTTTACAGAGTGGTTCGATTTTGATAATTCTTTTTTTATTGGAAAGAGTATACTCCAACGTTGGCTCCCATTATAATTTGGAAAAAAACTTCCAACCTTAAGGGTAGGAAAATGAGGGATGATTAATTTTTCACGCACCGATTGTATCGTATGACCACGCGTAACGTTTTACAGAGTAGTCCGATTTTGATAATTCTTTTTTTATTGGATAAGGCATACCTCAAAGTTGATCCCATATAATTTTGGAAAAAAAAATCCTACCCTAAGGGTGGTATAATAGGGGTAATTTATTGTTTACTGAAAGTTAATAGCAAAAACAAGGTAGGTAACTATTTCAAAAGTATATAAAAATTAAGCATTTGTATAAATTATGGTCACAGAAAATTATAAAACAATAACTTTTTAATAAAAAAAAATGAACCGCCGAAAAAAAATTAAAACGCAACAGAAAACAATAGCGCACTGAAAAGTAAAAAATAATAATTTTGTCTTTTATAACGACTATTATTTTTGTTGTAACGTCTGTTATTTTTGGAGTCGGTGCCAGCCTCAAACGAACTTGAGCACCTTAGTGAAGAGTTGAGAGTGAAGAGTTGCTGCACCAGCTGGCACCGACTCCAAAAATATATGACGTTACAACAAAAATAATAGTCGTTATAAAAGACAAAATTATTATTTTTTACTTTTCAGTGCGCTATTGTTTTCTGTTGCGTTTTAATTTTTTTTCGGCGGTTAATACAGATAGTAAGTATTGTAGTACCTACATACTTACATAAACAACAATTTTACAATTCCTTTGTGAGTTTTTTTATATTATTTGTAAGTACAATTATTCAAAATTAAAAAAATGGCGCAAAATTATTTTTTTATATCCGAAGGAGGAGTGACCGCTGTGCTGGACTCACTATATTTTTTATATAATAATTATATTTTTCACTTTAAAATTCATTTTTTAAGTTTTATTGAGAAAAAAAAGTTAAGTAAGTATGTAAATAGGTACGTCTCTCTACCAAATAAAGTAGTAGGGATTTTTGAATATGCAGTCGACTCTATAATTATCTGAGTAAACAGAGCGAGAATGCGATTTACTTCGTTCTCACGATAACATTAAACGTAAAGTAAGCATCTAGTACCTACCTACCTTCTGAGCATAGAACATAATATTACACGTGTACTAATACTTACATAGGTACCTAGGAACTATTAGGAGGTGAACTAATTCGTATGCCATGAAAATCGTGGTCATCGGTGTTATCTATTCTGTGGTCAAATTCTTTTAGAGGTATAGGTACGGCATCGATATCAATATACCTATCTAAATAATCCTTAGGCTTTCATGGCTACAAAGAACGAATGGAAAGTCACACACACATACCTACGTATTGTTTCTTTGCGCCAGTTTTCGTTAATTTAGTAGTGGGTAGTAGTACAAAAATATTCCAGTATAGTATAGTATGTATAGTAAGCAATAATAAATGGTACTACAGATATCTAGTACTTACCTAAATAGATAGATTATTTACCAACTTTGTCGTTGAGCTTAGAAACGCGACGTGGACTGCAAACAGGCTTGATGACAATAAGTATCCAATCGATCTTCGCTTTAAAACAATGATTGGTAGATGACTCTACCTGAAGATTATATTTTCTTTATATACCTACTTACCTACTAGGTCAAATTTAAGTAATGGTACCTACCTAGTTAATTCGAAATTATTCTGATTTAAAAAAAGGCATACGTTAAACTCAAACAAGATGGGTAGGTAGGTACCTACCTACCGACAACAGAAAGTAATCTATCTCACTTAGAACCCTGCCTACCTACTTACTTTGCTCGTAGGTGTATGTTCCTTTGACAGGTTACGACTAGGGATGTTACGGACCTTCGCATTCGGCTCCGATATACCGAAACATTCGGTTAAGTTTACACCTCCGGCTCCGGCTTCGGTTCCGATAAATTTCAATCGGATGTTATATCGGAACCGAAACTTAGCGGCCGGGGTGCGCAGTGCAGAGTGTAGAGGTGCTAATGCACCATATCTGTTGATTATGTTCCAGACTTCCAGACTCTCTCTTTATTCCTTGACCCAAACTAATTTCACCTTAGCCAGCCGGGTAAGATGGTAGAAAAGCGCGTGAAATTTAAATTTCCTTTTCCTATGCGGTTTTCTACTGACTGTACTGTGTGTGTAGGTTTTCAATAGATCCCTTTAAACTGCCTCTTCTACCATCTATGGTTCTGGCTCCGGTTCCGGTTCCGATTCTGATTCCGATTTCGAATCCGTTAAAACAAATAAAAACACTCCGGTTCCGGCTTCGGTTCCGATAAACCACATCCGTAACATCCCTAGTTACGACCCCTCTATGTAGCAAGATTATTAACAACCCTGTTCTCTACTCATTCCTTTCCTATAGAAAAGTCTATCTAGTTACTAGTACCTATCTACCTCGAAATGAACCTATATTCGAATAGCATTATGCTCAATACTATTGCCTATTAATTTAGCTAGGTAGATAAATAAGACTGACCACAAGAAAAGTATTCTGAGCTCCCACTTTCTGGGTTTTATGTATGCGTTGGGGGTATAGCTACCTACCTATAAATATAATTTATATACCTGATGAATTGATTAACACCTCATTCATCAAATTTGCTTGCGCAGTTTGGGTGCTACGAGATGGCACATACCTATTTATGTAAACACAAACATATTCGATTTGTATTACATCGATCTCGGTGTAAGATAAGTAGGTAGGTTTAGTTAAAACTACTTACTTATATTAATAAGTAAGTATTACATACCTACGTGTATAAATTTAATATTTACGTATATTTACACGTAATTAATAGATAGACCGATATCTGTGTACCTACCTACCTACCTATTTAATAATAAGATATGTAGTACCTATGCTGGTGCTAGAGATACCTACTTAAAACTAGGTAATGATATTTATAACATTTAAGTAAGTAAGTACCTATATATATTTTGTTATAGGTAGGTACATTGGAATTAAACAATTATAAACGGATTTAACTCGCGTATTTTATTTTATTAGCTGACGTTTCGTAACCTTTACAGTTTTCATAATCGTACCACGATCACGACAGAGCTGACAAGTCTTACGCTAAAGACAAAGTTAAGATTATGGAAACTGTAGTTTCCGAAACGTCAGACAATAAAATAAAATAAGTACACAAGTTAAATCTGTTTATAGTTGTTTCATTCCAATGTGTAATAACCGCGAAGACATCAGAAATTATTATTTTGTTACAATTTTACCCGACAGCGGTTTTAAGTTTTCAACCGACTGTCAAAAGAAAAAGGTTAAGGTCTTATTAAGTATATTTTTTTTCTAAAAACATAATACCTACATAATATGTATAAATTGATATAGGTATATCTTTGTAACCCCTAACATAGCGAAATGAAGCATATTGTGAGTAAAGTAATTATAATCCCAATAATACATTCTTACTTTAATTGATTTCAAAATACCTACCTTACAATAGGATGTTTAAAAGGTTAGATTTCGTGCTTCTTTAGGACATCCATTTTAGAATAAATTATGTCCCTTGAAATCAGGTCGTTTCTGTTTCAGCAATCTGGGCGTTTCGAATGCCTGCCTATTTCCTTCTTTTTACTCAACTAATAACAGCCAAAATAATCAAACCTAGTAGACCAGATAAGACCTAAGCAAGCTTCTCCATTAATTTAACGTTAAAATGTTTTACTTTTTTTTTACCAAATAGGTAAGTAAAATCAAATAGGCTCTAGGTTAGATCGAGACTTCCAAAACTTCGATGTAATTAAATAATTGTAAATTGTGGCACCACTTACCTTATGGCATAGGGAGTATGAATTCAAACCCTATTTATGAAAGGGTCTAAGGAGTCCGCAGTGTTGTTAAAATTGCCGCATTCCACTGTAATCGGGCTGGCGCAGCTTCCCTAACTGGACCGGTTGTTTACTAGTGTACTAGATGTCCGATTTAACTGGTTTTGTTATCACTTAAAAGATTACTAGAACACTGAAATGAGTCCAATATAAGAATGGCATTGTGGATTCGTTGTTTTTCATTCAATTCGTATGATCACTAAAACAGGTGAGAGTGGCGCAACCAGCAGGTGAGCAGAGTGCGGAGACGCGCGCGGGACTGCAGAGCAGAGCGGCCGAACCAAATGTCGAGGCGACGCTAGCGCCATCACGCGCATGTGTATTAAAGACAAGCCTGTACGTATTTTTTGTCCATAAAAAGCCTCAGTTGCACATGAACCCACGCAATTAATGTTCCATGTGCCTAGTTGTCTATAAGATGTCAGTACATGACTATTAATATAGGTCATATAGAAGACCTAAAATACGCGATGTTCTAGTTCTCGTGAACAATGTTGGTTCTGATAGGCAAATGGAAAAACATGGCATGTATAAAAGGGCCACAGGTTTGACCTAGTTCTGAATTCTCACAAATATTTCAGTGAGACTGGGAGTGGCACCTTGACTTAACAATATTTACTAGGTAGTCGGTACCTATGTTACCTCGGATGATTTTAGAAGCTTAGACGAGATAAGTGGATAGAGGCAAACACGGGAACGGCTCTCACGTTGCAATGAATTTTAAAATAAATGGGTTTACGGGAACGATATAGGCCTAGGTCTCATTTTTATTTTAATTCGTTTTGTTTGTGCTTTAACTAAATGAGGTTCAGGTAGGTTGCCCTAATAAATTGACTCCCACGGGCTGGCGGATTACATAGCGTGAAATTGGAACACTAAGGTTTTTTCCGACGGTACTTCAGACGAGAGTGCGGAGTAATAGGATAATATTATATAAAGACCTGATTTTCACAAAATCAGTATAATGATCAATATAAGTAGAGTTTTTTTTAACAAATTTTTTTGCTTATTTAATAAATATATATAGGTACATATTTATAATTTCACAAAGTTATGAACTCAAGACCTATTAATTTGATATTAAAATAATGTAGAACTGAGCAGCCTACAGTAATTTATGACTAAACAAGTTTAGTTGTCATAATAATAATATACTAAATACTAAAGTAAACCGGGCATATGCGTACTATCTATTATATCTGTATCTATGTTCCAAAGTTCAATCTTAGATGACAGTGAGTGTCAATTGTTTGAATTTGTCTGAAATTGTCTGTCAGATGTCAGTAGATGACAGACAGAAGAAGTGATTGTAACGACATTACCGAGTATGTAGAACGTATAGACGAAATAAGTTTGTCAACATTATTCCTAATAGAACTTTGGGCGATAAATTTATAAAGTCAAATGGAATTTATCACATCAGGAGAAAGAAAGAGAATTACTTAAAGGCAATTTATTGTATTATATATGTACTTACAGTAAATTAATAAAATGGCCAAACCTAGTGTTATGTTTCATCCTATTATCAGCTCTATTCAGCGAATAGCTTTATATGAAACCAAAGCTGTAAGTTTTTATATACATTTATTGCACCTAATTTATTTCATATTTTTAAATAACCTGGAGATATGTCCTCATTATGTTACATTTAGTGTTTATTTTCACTTATCAATGAATTTAAGGGGCGTATATGCCTAAATTATATTTTTATTGATTATATATCGAAATATTCTATTGCATGTTTTATAATTTGTTGCAGAGATTTTATTTAATAGGTTCTAATAATACACAAACAAGATTTAGAGTTCTTAAAATAGATAGGACTGATTCAAAGGACCTAACACTAGTAGATGACAAGGTAGAATATAATAAACAAGAAATACATGAACTATTGAATATGATTGGATTTGGCAATAGAGGAGGAAGGAACTCAGGTTTTAATAAACTTGTCTCAGCATTTGGGATTGTTGGTAAGCCTGTGCGGAGTACTTAAATGATTATTATTTCTAAAGTTACCAATTTACAAAAAACAAACAATTTAAATTAAACAGTTAAAATTTACTTTTGCAAAAATATTAATTTAGTAATATGTAGGTATATAGATTTGCTTTATTAAATACTTCTTTTTAATTTTGTCATTACCATTTCAGGTTTTATTAGGTTTTTAGAAGGTTATTACATAATTCTAGTACGAAAAAGGAGAAAGATAGCCATGATTGGCTCACATTCGATTTACAAAATTGAGGACACATCAACAATTTACATTCCAAGTGACACAAGTAGGCCACAACATCCCGATGAACAAAGATATTTGAAAATGTTCTTAGCAATTGACCTATCCACAAACTTTTACTATAGTTACAGCTATGATATTACACACACTTTACAAATGAACATGGCTCCTCCCCGTAAATTGGCACCAGCATTGTTTCCGGAACCAATTACTGCTGCAGTATTTCGCTCCAATTTGAAGACAGGAGATAAACAATGTACTTGTCATGAATCCGATGATGATGAAGATATATTTGAAACTTGGAAAAAACAGTTGCAACAAAGACAGCAAAATGATGGGTAATACAGCTGTAACACAATTTTATTATGTTGACATAATCCCTACTAACATTATAAATGCGAAAGTAACTCTGTCTGTCTGTCTGTTACGCTTTCACGCTAAAACTACTGGACCGATTTAAATGAAATTTGGTACAATGAAAGTCTGGAGCCTGAGAAAGGACATAGGCTACTTTTTAACCGACTGCAAAAAAGGAGGAGTTCCGCGCGGACGAAGTCGCGGGAAGAAGCTAGTATGTATATATTTTTGTTATTGCATCCAATTCAATGACTCATTTTTTTTTGTCATTATCATTAGCCATCCTCAACAACGATTGGAATTTGGAGTCAGAACTGTGCCCGAATGGCGATTTGTATGGAACAGTCATCTCCTTTCAGCTGTTCACTCCCAATTGCATCCTGATTGGATCCTGTACATTGTCCATGGATTTATTGAACAAAGCAATTTAAACATATTTGGAAGGCCAATATACTTGACTCTCATTGCCAGAAGGAGTAACAGATATGCTGGCACTAGATTTCTAAAAAGAGGAGCCAATATGCATGGCGATGTTGCCAATGAGGTAGAGACTGAACAAATTGTCCATGACTCTATGGTGTCCTCATTCACAAATGGCAGGTAATTCTCAATTCTTATTTTCACAATTAAGTACCATTCACATTCATAATATTTTTTTATCTTATTAAGAAATAGCATTTGTTTCGTCTTTTTAGGACCTGATAAGCATTTATAAATGTTCTTTTGATTTAATTTATAATTTTAAAATGTTGCTGTTTATATATATATGTACCTATATACATTTGAATTCTTGCAGATTTAGTTCATTTGTTCAGCTAAGAGGATCAATACCAAGTTACTGGTCCCAAGACGTATCAAAGATGGTGCCGAAGCCCCAAATATCAATTGATCTCAGTGACCCTTATGCTGAAATACCAGGGAAACACATTAACAATTTGATGAGGCGATATGGTTCTCCAATTATGATATTGAACTTAGTTAAAAAGAGAGAGAAGAAGAAGCATGAGTCCTTGCTGACAGATGTGATTAGTAATGCAGTGCGATATTTGAATCTATTCATTCCGCCAGAGCATGCTGTCCAGTACTTCCATCTAGATATGGCTAGAATAAATAAAGGAGCTGATGCCAAAGTATTGGACAAGTAAGTAAGGACAGGTAGCAGCCAAGGTAGTAAATATAATCTACTTGACTATATCCTAACTAATATTATAAATGCGAAAGTAACTCTGTCTGTCTGTCTGTCTGTTACGCTTTCACGCTAAAACTACTGGACCGATTTAAATGAAATTTGGTTCAAAGAAAGTCTGGATCCTGAGAAAGGACATAGGCTACTTTTTAACCGACTGCAAAAAAGGAGGAGTTCCACGCGGACGAAGTCGCGGGCAGAAGCTAGTTATATATATATTTATATGTATAGAATCAGGTGCAAGCTTTACCTAGTTTGGTTTGGGTCTAGATCAATATATCTGATGTGAATAGTACAATGATATTTATTTATTTAGATTGGCTACCTTAGCGCGTACGGCAGTGCGCCGTACGGGCATATTTCTGAACTGTCCGGGGTACGGCGAGGCAGGCGGCGCGGCGGGACACCAGCGCGGGCGGCTGCAGACCGGCCTCGTGCGGGTCAACTGCGTCGACTGCCTCGACCGGACCAACACCGCGCAGTTCGCTATTGGCAAGTGCGTGCTGGCGCATCAGGTATGTCTACCGTGACGTGAACATTTTTTTTTGACTCAAAACGTGCCTATTGGTTCATTTAGGTCATTTAACAGGTAGTTAATGAAAAAATAACACTATGAATCGGTTAAGCCTTTAATATCGAGGGTAAAAGTAGGGATGGAAAAACAAAATACGTCTATTAAATATAGCGGGGTATCGAATGAAACAGGATCACATCCGCATTATCTACATACTTAAATGCGAGTAGCTGAAATTTGCGCCTAGTTTTTGAAAACGTAGTAGTAGTAACCAAGTAGATTTTAAAATACATACTCAATAAATAGTACATTTTCGTTACTTAAAGATGCCCTAAAAAATTGCATACAAACTACTAAGACGTCGAGTAAAGTGTAAATCTTGGACAAAATATGTATATTAATATTATATCATTCTTTTAGCTGTATGCTTTAGGACTGATTGGAGAGCCTGTGATAGAGTTTGACTCGGACTGCGCAAGGCTGCTTGAAGGATTGTACGAAGACCACGGCGACACGCTCGCGTTGCAGTATGGCGGCTCGCAACTAGTGCATCGGTACATATGGATTATTTTTAAAAAAATGTTTGAACCTGACTAATACAAATTAAAAAAAAAATTGTTCCATATATTTAGTTGAGCTCTTTCGCATTCTTCTACAAATTTCGAGAGTATATGAAAATTGACTTGTATATCTATTATGTATGAGCACTTGAGATTAACAATGACTCTAAAATCTGGTTATTTCTAGAATAAAGACGTATCGTAAAACTGCTCCATGGTCGTCCCACGGGAACGATATCATGCAGACCCTCAGTCGGTACTACTCCAACACGTTTTCCGATGCCGAGAAACAAAACACGATGAACTTGTTCCTTGGCCTCTTTATACCGGACTCCAGCAAACCGCCGATATGGGAGTACCCCAGCGACTATTACCTTCATCATCCAGAGGCTGTGGTTTATATACCGAGGAATAGGTAAGTACCTACATTACTCGACCTGAAGAGATAAATATCAAGGAAAGGTCTTGAAGCAATAACAGCTTTAAAATAATTATTTCTTGATACCTAAAAGCAGGTATTATTTTAAGGTCCATTTGCATTTTTTTCTTTATATCATTTTGAAGGCTATAAACTGGAGTACATTTTACTACCTAGTAACGCGAACGTCTTAAGCCTGTTATGTACTATTGAGATCTTAAGCAGTATGAGCGGAACGGTAATTTTGTAATAAGTAGTTGATTTTTTACAATCCATACTTTAATTATAATTTAAGTTTTATAAATATCAGCTGAACTCAGCTATTATTCGTTTAGAATATCTATACTAATATTATAAATGCGAAAGTAACTCTGTCTGTCTGTCTGTTACGCTTTCACGCTAAAAGCACTGGACCGATTTAAATGAAATTTGGTACAAAGAAAGTCTGGAGCCTGAGAAAGGACATAGGCTACTTTTTAACCGACTGCAAAAAAGGAGTAGTTCCACGCGGACGAAGTCGCGGGTAGAAGCTAGTAAGTAATAATTTCGAGTGCATTCGCGATTCGATTTAACACGCTTGTACTGCTTAGGTATATGCTGGCGTTACAAGAACTTTACAATTTCCATATTTGTAGCAGACTGCATTTAAAAAGAACCTTCGGACAAATAATAATGAAGCGATAAAATTATGATAATTCCATTACCCAGGTCGTTAACTAAGTGGTGGGACGACGATGTCTTGAAACACCTGCCGCTACCAACTAACGAGATGAGGAAGCTTTGCTGCGAGATAATCGGCATGCAGGCGGACGGCGGCGGCGCTCTCGAGATGGTAGACACCTACCACGACTACAATAGACCTTTCGAGTACACTGTTTTTGCCGAGTGCTATGAATTCAAGGTAATATCACAATAAGATCATAATGATCATAATGATGCAATATCACTGGTACCTAATAGTCAGTCAATGAAAAGTTGTAGGTGCATTAAATATTCTTGGTGGTTATAGTTTTTATTTATCTAATAGGTACCTACTTAAATAAATTACTTTAACCATATCATGTTACGACAGATGTGCCACACGTTACGCGACCTGACGCCGACGTTCTCGGAGAGTTTCAGTCCGTTCGTGGTGCGCGGCCGGGGCGCCGCCGCCGCCAAGGGTCCCGCCTCTAAAAACCCCGTCATCAGCGGCCGCTCCAGCACCACTTCAAACAACTCAAGCGAGTAAGATTCTTATAATAGATATGACAACTGGGTAAAGAAAACGAAATGCTATTTAGTCCGTCAGTTAGTTAAAAAATAAAAATATTGGACACGTATTTTTTCTTAATTTTCTCAATCGCACAATAAATGCCATAAGCGCTTCCAAAGTTCGGGAGTGGGGGCCTGTGACGTCACGGCTAACTACAACGCTCAATAGGTATATCACCTTCAAAAATTTGCCTTAACCCCCCAAGACGCGTATTTCAAATGTTTTCGTGCATATTAGTTCAAACAGCGCGTCGTCATCCGAGGAGGACCTGACGAGCTCGACGCCGAGCGCGCGCGTCGCGCCGCTGCCGCCGCGCCCCCTCGAGCCGGCCATAGAGGCCCCGCTGCACTTCTTCGCCATTAAGAGATCCAACCGCTACCTGCTGCAGGAGCCAGACAAACGGGACATGCGCATGTGAGTTGAATATGCGTGTGGACCCTATTACTGAACTTTGTATAACTTAATAATTTGTGATGTCTTCGCGGTTATTACACATTGGAATGAAGTAATTATAAACATTTTATTTTATTGGCTGACATTTCGGAACCTTTACAGTTTCCATAATCGTAGTACGACTGAGCTGACAATAGTCTTATGCAAATTGTGATTTAAAGAGTATTGTATAACTTGATATTGTTATAGGTTTCCATTTCAAGTAAGTGTAAAAAAAAAACAAAATATATAGGTCCGCGACATAGATCTATCTATGTCATAGTCATGGTCGATTCAAACAAGGGCGTGCATTCCATATAGGCACAATGGTATAAATGGATGGAGTGCCTACTCTGACGTAGTACATGCGCGACCCTCACTGCACTCGCCTGTATTCAAAAGATAGTAATTTGATTAAAAACAATAACTTTAGATAAATTTTATATCTAATGAATTCTGCTATGTAGGTAGGTACATATATGTATATTTATTTTTTACTTTTCTAGTTACAAGCGCTACGTGAACATGGAAAGGCGTTCCAATCCGTTGTACAACACCAGCGCTCCTCTACAGTTGACCGTAAGCAGCGCGTTCACGATAGACAGTTCCGTTCACGTCATCCCGCCAACTGTCACTCGAGCCGGTAAAGAAATATACCAAGATTACGTGCAAAGGTACACTGGCCAGACGAAATTATCGACTGAAACATTAGAGATATATAAAAAATATGTTAACTTTTCTTTATAAAAAAATATATACATTAGGTAGGTGTTGTTATCTATTTATTTCTAAGGTTTTATTAATTTTGTTAATTCAGTTACGTATTTAAATCCTCAATAAGTGATTACAAAATAAAAATCTGTATAATTATGTGCGTTGAATTTGTTTTATTTAAGACTATATTTTGTCCGCGACTCCTTCAGCGTGGAATTAGTAACCTTTTAACCTCTTACAACCCTTCATTCGCAATTAAAAGTACTTACTTAGCCTATGTCCTTTATCGGTCTCTAAAGCAGGTATTCTAAACTATCTGTGTACCAATTATCAATATTTAGAAATAAGTAATGACAGCGATTCAAACGCCCGTCAATGTACCCTACTAGGCTTATGGTTTTTTCGATTCGATTTTTGTGAATAAGCATAGCACGCACGCTCTTATGTAAAAAAAATCCATATCCATTTTGAAAACATAGATACGCGTAGAGAGACTCGTAACGAAATAAGCGCGGAGCAGTGTGTGGCCGCTTACGGCAACATCGCGGCACTTAGAGCATATACAACTGGAGAAGCCTTTGACACCATTTGTCATACTTACAAATTTTTTAGTTGTATATGCTCTAAGTCGCGGCAGCGTGAGGAGCAGCACGAGTAGCATAGTCTGGCCGCAGCAATGGACATTTGCAAGATGCAATAATTTTCAGTCAATTTATTATTATGACATTTTTAAATTAATTGTGTATTAAAATCCACTCTGAAATATATATTAACATTGAACCATGTATATTCGAAGTTTGTTTAATGAATATAATTACACAGAAATAAACGATAAATAAAGTAAATAAGACATAAGTGGTAGTTATCTACATGGCTCAAACAGCTCTATTATTTTTTAATGTGACAGTTTGCTTGTCACTCAATATCAGTCAATATTCTGATTCGCAATCAGAGTTCTTCGTTTCTAATCGGATTCAGTGCAGTAATTGGGCGTCACAATTACGTTAATCAGTTTAATGGAATAAAGGGGCGGATGGGTTGCACGTGGATGTAACGTAAACTGACACTGCAGTCATGGCTATGTCAAAAGGGTTTAAAGTATTGGAAAAATCTACTCCACCGAATCCGTACAGTATAATCTTGCAGCATAGAAACAAAGATACAGCTCTGTTGTTTGAATCTCAGGCTGTGGTCTCATTATCTTCTCAAGAAACTGAAACTCTTCGGAAACAATATCATAAGATCGCTGACGCTTACGGATGCCTTGGTGTGCTGCAACTTAACTCGGGAGAGTCCTGTTTACTGTATCTTGTTCTTGTCACTGGTTGCTGCTCTGTTGGGAAAATTGGCGATGTCGAAGTTTTTAAAATTACACAGACACAGTTCCTACCACTTTTTTACCAACCACAAGAAGATAAGGTCTCAGAGGTGAGGAAATTATTAAATTCCGGTACCTTCTATTTTTCATGGAATTCAGGGAAATCCTCTGATAATCTTTTTGATCTCACTCTATGTGCTCAGCGCAAAAGTAAAGGTGCCAATGCTGATAATAGGTTCTTTTGGAATAGAACATTATTTATTCATCTTATTAGGTATGGGATAGATTGTGATGATTGGCTGACAAGAGCCATGTGTGGTTCGGTTGAGATACGTACCATATATGTGGGACATCGCCAAGCTCGAGCTGTGCTTCTATCTAGACTCAGCTGTGAAAGGGCAGGAACTAGATTCAATGTACGGGGTTGTAATGATGATGGAAATGTTGCCAACTTTGTGGAAACTGAGCAAGCTATATATATTGATGATTCTGTTGCCTCTTATATCCAGACTAGGGGTTCTGTGCCATTATTTTGGGAGCAACCCGGCATTCAAGTAGGCTCACATAAGGTAAAGATGTCAAGAGGTTATGATGCTTCCACTAGTGCTTGTGATAGACACTTTTCTCAGTTAAAACGTAATTATGGGTCACTTATTGTAGTAAATCTCCTGGGCTCAAGTTTAATTGGAGGAAGTGAAGGAGAGGCTACACTGAGCAATGCTTTTCAGAAACATCTTAATGATTCGGCTCACTCTGATGTGATACAAATAATCTTTGATTATCACCAGGAAGTGAGAGCTTCTTCTATAGAAGGTACTTTAAATAAATTTAAAAAGATAATTGAAACATACTATGATGATATAGGCATTTTCAGTGCTAAAAGCACAGACATTTATAATATCCAAAAGGGTGTTATACGAACAAATTGCTTAGACTGCCTAGACAGAACAAACTCTATACAAACCTTCTTAGGCCTTGAAATGTTGTCTATACAATTAATGCTATTACAATGTATTGATAAAAAGCAAAACGTCAACAGATTTGAAGAAGTTTTCAAACAGATGTGGGTAAATAATGGCAACGAAATATCTAAGATTTATGCAGGAACTGGTGCAATTCAGGGTGGTTCTAAACTTATAGATGGTGCCCGGTCTGCCGCTCGAACGATTCAGAACAATTTATTAGACAATTCAAAGCAAGAAGCTATAGATATATTACTCCTCGGTTCTACATTAAATTCAGAACTATCTGACCGAACTAGAATTTTGCTTCCATCTAATTTACTGCATACATCTACATCAGTACTCAGGGAAATGTGTAGAAGAGCCAATGAATTTACACAACCATCTTCAATAAGAATTACTATTGGTACTTACAATGTCAATGGGGGCAAACATTTCAGAAGTCTTGCTTATAAAGATGTGTCCTTGGCTGATTGGTTACTGGATTGTCCAAATTCCGCGTTGGTAAATACTGTTCATGGTAAAGAACATCCTTCAGATATTTTTGCTATTGGATTTGAAGAAATAGTGGATTTGAATGCTAGTAATATTATGGCTGCGAGTTCAGATAATGCTAAAGCATGGAGTGAAGAACTGGAGAAGGTATTGTGTCGTGATGCTCCATACACACTTCTTTCAAGTCACCAGTTGGTGGGTGTTTGCCTTTTCGTTTTTGCAAGGAAAGATCTCATCCCTCACATTAGAGATGTTGCACTTGATTCTGTCAAAACTGGTCTTGGAGGTGCTACTGGTAATAAAGGAGCGGTGGCTATCAGATTAGTAATATATGGAACTTCAATTTGTTTTGTCTGCGCCCATTTTGCAGCAGGTCAATCTCAGGTTACTGAACGCAATGCTGATTATACGGAAATAACAAGAAAGGTGGCTTTTCCAATGGGTCGATCTCTATATTCCCACGATTATGTGTTTTGGTGTGGGGATTTCAATTATCGCATAGATTTAGATAAGGATGAAGTACGACTTTTAGTATCTCAAGGTAATTTACAACGACTTTTAGAACAAGACCAGCTTTTAAGGCAGAAATCTCAAGGTTTGGTATTTAAGAATTGCTTTGAAGGCGATATAACATTTCCACCAACATACAAATATGATCTCTTTAGCGACGATTATGACACTAGTGAAAAATGTCGCGCGCCGGCATGGACTGACCGTGTGCTCTGGCGAAGCAGAAAACATACTATTGACCCCGAAACATCTTCTGAACTGGCTGCTGGAAAGCTACTACATTATGGTCGAGCCGAATTAAAACAAAGCGATCATCGTCCAGTGATAGCAATCGCCGAAATAGAAGTGTTGCAAGTTAGCTACACGCGATGCATGGAAGTATTCTATGAAGTGGTTCAAGATCTCGGACCTCCTGATGCAACCATAATTGTACGACCGGTGGAGGAAATCAACAGCGAGGAATCAGTATTTGATGATGATGTCATGGCAGCCGTATTGCAAGAGCTGGCGACTATCGGTGAAGTCACTCTCGTGCGTTTCGTAGATGATCACACATTGAGCATTACCTTTCGTGACGGCCAAAACGCGCTAGCTGCAGCACAAAAAGAACGTCTGTCTGTTTGTTCAATTCCATTACATATTTCATTGAAGTCCCCAGATTGGGTTGACGTAGTGCGATCTGAATTAAGCCTGTGTACAAGTAATACAGTTCCTTTGTTTGGAGAGAATCAATCAGATAGGCCTCTTAGATCGGCACCACCGACACCTCGCAGACAGCAGCCGAGTAGGCCTCCGGCGCCGTCTCCGACTCCACTAGTGCCGTCGCGGGCTCCCACAGCCAGTCCTGCTCGGCCACCACCTCCGAGGCCTGCTCCTTTGCCTCCAGATAATGGTAAAGTTACCTCCCAGCCTTCCGTGATGTCTCCTCCAGCAGACAGCGTGCCGCCACCATCATGCTCGCCGCCACCGCCGCCGCCGCCAAGCAGCACACCACCTACTGCAGGACCTCCGCCACCTGTACCTGCGAGACAAGGGGCACCGCCGCCGTTGCCTGCTCGGCCGAGACCAGCTCAATAATGTGAAGTATTATTCCCAAAGTATCTGATTATGCAAGTTTTTGCTATAAAGCTACAGTTTGTAACTGTTATAGACCATACAGTATGTAGATACTGTATTGTCTACTTACGATAAGAATGCACTCAATTCAATCATAGGTATCTAAAATAAATTATTTATTTGATGTGTGCAGTAGATATTTGTCCGTTTAACGTGTTGTAGTGATCATATTATACGCAAAATGTATATACTTGTTGAGAAAGTTCTATATAGGTACAGGGCGTACACCTACCTAACAAATGAATCAGCTTAAATAAGTATTTATGGCAAGCCATTCCATTAGATACTTAGTAATTCTCAACGTTATTCGAATGTATTCTGTGTGTATGAGTCGATTTTTCTTCATAGTATTTGTACTATGATGGTTAAGGAATGCTGATATTTTTTATGTATATGTTATGGATTTAAGCGGAAGAATGAAATTTTTTTACGTTGCGCTTCTTAGCCAGGATTAAAGGTAAGTAAAATCTTATGAACCTAACACTGCGTATGCGGCACCATAAAAGTGTAGTATTACCAGTCAAGTCATATTATCTACCTACTCATATTCAGTCATATAGGCCGGTTTTGCAGTAAAAGCCCGCAGAAGGTCAACTGGGCTTTAGTATTCGGCTATTTTCAATTAATCAGATGTTTAAGCTTAGCTTCAAATAATATCAGTAAAATGAAAGCAGGTGCCTCCCTTGAGTCAGCAACAAATATTATTATGTTGTATGGTAGCAGTCATAGTTATGGGAACTGATATATATTTAACCACCATGGCTGCTAATATCACAGATATATTTAATCATGACTGTACCTACGTACAAGATTATAATTGAGATTAAAAATTAGTTTAGTTGCGTATCAATAAAAGTTACTAATAAGATTTATTGTATCTCTGTAGGTTTTTTATTAGTTAAATTATTGTAAACAGCTATGGTCACGTTTAAAGTTTAAATATTTATTGCAAATTGTAATAAAACAAATTACTAACTTGTGAATAGACACCTACCTACTAATTATTATTGTGCTTATTTCGCGCTTCGATTCCCATGTTTTCTGTAACCATGAGATCAATATGTAGTTTACGTAGAGCAAACGTTACGTACCTATGAACTCTAATCCGTTAAAGTGGTTTTATTACTTACAGGGAATAATAATCGAAATTATTAATTTATTTTAGTTTTGTTAAACCCTATCCTATCTTCGATCGATCAAAAAGGCTGTGTTCAGCATTTATCTATGTAGGTACCTACACCAGTAATTATTCTTTATTCAAATGAATTTTATTTCTAAGAAAACTTAGTAAAATTATTTTAGTTTGAGCTATTATTTATTTAAGTATCTTATTTTCTACGTACCTAAATCGATTACGCAGGGGGTACAAGTGTAGGATTTTAGTTTATTGTTGAAAATTTGTTTTTTGACTGCCTAATTATTGACTTTTCCCAGTAATACCTACCTAGTAAGTACACATCTTGTTGCTCCCAATGATATTTCAAAATAATTCGAGATACCTACCTAGTTGAAGTAGAACCTACGTATTACTGTCCTGATAGGTACATGA
Organism: Polylopha cassiicola; assembly: GCA_038024825.1. Classification (NCBI taxonomy): domain Eukaryota; kingdom Metazoa; phylum Arthropoda; class Insecta; order Lepidoptera; family Tortricidae; genus Polylopha; species Polylopha cassiicola. Next base: position 14,693,215 of record CP149046.1, on the reverse strand, counting down.
TAATATTCCCCGTTATAACACAAAAAAACAATAAAAATCGGGTTCATACGTTCGGTGTCCTACGATGTCACAGTAGGTACCTAAATAAATATAATATATATATTATACCCTTGTACGTATAATATATATAATATTATATTTATTTAGGTACCTATACATATTATAGGTATAATCGAGCCGGGATGTGTACCTACATACCTTTTTTTTTGTCGATGTGAAAATGCTTTACACATTCCCCCGGCCTGGGGCACAGGCGCGTGTAGTGAGGGTCGCGCATGTACTACGTCAGGTTTACAGGCCTATATGGAATGCACGCCCTTGCCTGTTTGCGCCTGGCGTTTACCGCTCTCGGTTACTCACCGGGGCTCCCGCGCCAAAGGAGGGGCAAGTCGCAACGCCTGACTCGCCATCACACGAAGGGCTGTTAACGAGGGTCCCCAACCCGGATGAGTACCTACCTATTGCTAGTCGAAAGGGTCAAATATGCATTTTTTTTTATCATAGATATTATTAAATAGTGGCGTAAATTTGTATTTTAGTGTTTTAGGACCTTGGTAAATGACTACTTACCTACCTATATTTAAAGCTGTACAATCTCATAAATGTTCCCAACTGTCGGCATATTGCTTTCAGTATAATTTATTTTTTAAAGACCTATTTATGTAGTTAAATAAAAGATTAATTTTATGAAAACGGTGCAGTTACTGCTTCCCGTACATTGATTTTTAGAGGTATACATACATAATATTAGGTTTAGTTTATTTAAAATATTCAAATCCACTGCAAATTCCCTGTTCATAACAGTTTGAATCTTTTACTTATGTGTTAATGTTGCTAATGAAAGAACTTCTTATGTTACTCTTTGATGAAACTACTAATTATCAGTTCAAATGGATTGTTTCATTAATAGAATACATACATGTTTTTAATCGAGGGATAATCTCTGAGTTGTCACGAAAACATATCTTTGGGACACTGCACAAGTGAACATACCTATATAGGTATCTTTTACAAATAACGCCAGAATATAATTGCAAGAACATAATATTATGTGAAAATATATATAGAAGCTATAAATCAATATTTTATTATAAGTATATATTTATTTTTATTAATTTGATAAATGTATATGTATATCAAGAAAACAAGCAGTTTGCAATGGAATATGAATTATATTATTTACAATTAGTAATTAATTCTTCTTTTTGAAACAAAGTTTTACACAAAATGTAGACTACTGGTCTCAATTAGCGCTTTATGAAATGTAGAAAAACGAAATAATTGTTAAGAATATACTATTCTCAGCATTCATTGTTATGTTAAATGTAAATTATGTGAAATATAGAACTGTTCAGACATGCATTTGTTTTAGTTTTCCTTAAAGAGAAATAAACAAGTTCTGTAGTTATATTTCCTTTTCCTTTATTGGACATCTATATAACACAGGCAACTAATAACATAATTTGTCATAATAAATCGATTTAGATTTTTACTTCTTAACAGCATGGGTGTAGACAGTGTGGCCGAATCCCAAAACTCCAACTACACAGAGGGCCATGGTCAAGCGGTACAGAATCCCATCAAGAGGGCCTCCTTTTAGGAAAACAGGCACATCATTGTCTTTCTGAAATTAAATATATATGTTAACACTCAAAATATTTTAATATGTACATCATGCAATGAAACCACCATTCTTTGGAAGATTATAGAAATCAAAAATATAATAATTTCTGATGCCTTCGCGGTTATTACATATTGGAATGAAACAACTATTAACGGATTTAACTCGCGTGGAAACTGTAAAGAATCCGAAACGTCAGCTAATAAAATAAAATAAAAATACGCGAGTTAAATCCGTTAATAGTTGTTTCATTCCAATCAAAAATATCTTAAGACTTGGTACATATGTTCTGAGGTACATATGTTTCAAGTAATACTCAAATGGTATTTAAACTTAGTTATTTAATAGAAACAAAGTTCTGACACTGGCATGAGATTTGCTGGTTCACAGGGGAGAAAGCAGGTTCTAGTGCTGTGTTTAGAACCTAAATTCTCAATGAGAATAGCCTATGAAAATAATAATAATCATAAGTTGTGAATGTTTTTACCTGGAACTGTGCCTGTTGCTGACGGATGTGTTCAGGGACCGGTGGGTATGGGATGTTGGTACCAGGGATCAGGCGTTTCTTTCCAGGGGCCGCGCACGCCGCTTCAGACACTGTCGACATGTGCGAAGTGTTGTACTGGATGCTTGGAGGCTCCACTCGTTGCAAAGCGATCGGCGCCTGTATTATATAGACAATATGAATCGTATATTAATGGAGTAACAATACATCTACCATTTCATCTACTTCTGGGTACTTACAACCGGAAAAAGTGGGCTCTGCAAATTAGAGGCAGCAACGAGCCTGCCAGTAGCTCTGCTTAGTTGGTGATACATCTTTTAAAGGAAATTCAATGAAGTCAGCCCTAGAGGAAAAGATTTTATTCAATCGTAAAAGTATTACGAAACAAGTACTTATCACAGACTGAAGAAAAATGTATAAAGATGAGCGAATGGATTTATTGCTTATGAAAAGGATACGGTTACGTTATTGAAATACAGACTATATCTCAAGGAGTTAAGAAACATATTAAGAAAATAGATATGAGCGAGATGGATGACAAATAGTTTTATTTACTTCTCTAACTAAAACTAATGCTGCCATATAAAATAAATATATATGTTTTAGAGGCAGTATTTGTCTCAGTTTAGTTATTTGAGCTATTTTAAAAAACGCTCGTTTATATGTTATCATTTTTTCTTACTGGTAAGTATGTGAAAGACGCCATTTTACTAATTAAACTTTGACAGTTCTTTTCTTTGAGCACGTTGGAAAAGGTGAGTGGTTATGTTAGTAATTTGTTAAGAAATTGTGGATTGCCGTGCTATATACTACCAGACAAGAGTTAATTGCGGCCGACAGTATCTTAAATTCGTGCGTACAACATACCACTTATGGCTACATAGTAAATGATGTTCGAAATTTGAATATCCGCGTGGCGTTTGTCATTTTGGCAATTTCGCGTACCTTTTGTTTTCACTCACACTTCGTGATCAGGCATCCATCATAATACAGTCCATGTTTGCTCAATAATTTCTTCCGTTTCCAGTTCCATAATGCAGATCTTCGTTAAAACCCTTACGGGGAAGACCATCACCCTTGAGGTGGAGGCTTCAGACACTATCGAAAATGTCAAGGCCAAGATCCAGGACAAGGAGGGCATTCCTCCAGACCAGCAGAGATTGATCTTCGCCGGAAAACAGTTGGAAGATGGCCGCACTCTATCTGACTACAATATCCAGAAAGAGTCTACTCTTCACTTAGTGCTTAGGCTTAGAGGAGGTAAATGTGTATTTTTTTATTAACAAGTAACAGCTAAACAATTAGCAGGTTTTGGTAGAATCTGATAAGACCAAGTAATTTTTCTTTTTTATTTTAGGTACCATTGAGCCTTCTCTGAGAATCTTGGCAATGAAGTACAACTGTGACAAAATGATTTGCCGCAAGTGCTATGCTCGCCTCCATCCCCGTGCTACAAACTGCCGCAAGACCAAGTGTGGCCACACCAATAACCTCCGCCCTAAGAAGAAGCTTAAGGATTAGATTTTACACCTGAAATATTTCAGTTATCTGCTTCAAACATCTGCAGTTAATTAAAAAATGTAACCAAGCAACTAAAATTAAAAGTGTAACATCCCATATTGTTGTTTGTATTCTACAATAGGTAGATTTTGATAAAACCCAGGATTCATGGTCTTAAAAACATTTAATTGAACAAATGTTTCATGGTTTATTGAAATTCACCCCTTAAGGCTGCAATATAGGGGTTGAAATTATTTAAAAAATCTTTACTTAATTTTTTATTGCTAGTAAATTACAATAAATTTCAAAGATAAATATAATTTATTTAATGCATATAAACTTGAAACTAGCTATTCATTTCCCATTTATAGTTGAATTGTTGTAATCGAGATTGATAGAAATTGGTAGGTTAATCTTTTTTATTTCAACATTGTATAATATAGTAAAGTTCCTATGTTTTTTTTGTCTTATGGTACTAATAGTGACAAATAGGTAGTAATACCTACAATATTTCGGATTGAGAAATAAGTAGGTAAATGATTTGCAAATATGAAAATAATTTCTCATGTACATATTATTATGTATAATAGTACATTACGCACCAAGGCCAGTAAAATAAAAAATGTCTCAAATGACATGTAATTGTCGTCCGAGGCGAAGCCGAGGTTGACAAAAATGTGATCTGAGGCTTTTTTATTTTACTGGCCGAGGTCAGTATACCATTTTTCTGTTCGACGAAGCCAGAAAGCGGCAATTTCATTGAGCGCAGCGGCCACAAAGTTGGCGCCTTCCGGCCGGAGAACAGAAAAAGTACTTACTTATGCATAACTTATTGAGAAAATTAACAGTGCATTTCCTTTATTATAGATCTAAAATAACAAACGTAAAAGTATTGCAATTATTTCCTGTCATCATTAGTTACCTATTATCTAAGATGCAAATAACAAATTCTACTTTAAAAAATAATGACATAGTTAAACCAAAATATATTGAATTACTTATTAATTTAACACAACACTTACTGAATTAACTGATAGATTTTTACTAAAAACTACGCATACCTAACGTGACTGTAACTTATATTGTTAGTCAAATACATGGGTAAATATTCAAAAGTTGATCTAGCCCAAAAATATGCCGGTATTAAAAGCCTTGGTCTTAGGTCAATATGTAGGTACTTATTACATTTTGTCTTTTTAATACAACCCATTCACCACCATGTAAGCAGATAGGTGAAAAAAAACTAATTAGTGTTTCTTACTAAAACTTTTATTCCCATGAAACCTGGTCTACAAGGGCTTAAAAATATAGTATGCGAAAATAAAATGTAAACGAAAATTCGAATTAATTAAGTTTACAAATGAGATATATAATTATTATGTTATATATAAGTATCTACGTGAGGAGAAAAAGAAACAGAAACAGCATTATACCATTGATAGAAAAATAAGTAAAGAACAAATTAATCTGATTGTGTTACCCGTATATTTCTGTTCGTAACTGCGCTATTTATAATCTTATGTACCTACTTACTTTGTGCGTAATTAAATCGATTTACAAGTTATAAGTAATTGTTATAAATAAATGCTTTGCTATGAATATCATTATAAATTCACAACCTACAAACCCAAAGTTTACCTATGATTATTTTTATTTTTGTGTAAAAAACTTTTTCTGTCCTCCGGCCGGTTTCTGGCCGCTGCGCTAAATGAAATTGCCGCTTTCTGGCTTCGTCAAACAGAAAAATAGTATACTGACTTCGGCCAGTAAAATAAAAAAGCCTTAGATCACATTTTTGTCAACCTTGGCTTCGCCTCGGACGACAATTACATTGTGATCTGAGACATTTTTGATTTTACTGGTCTCGGTGCGTAATGTACTATTACTTCCTCTATCAAAATACGGAAAACGCTGAAATTGGTTATTAATCTATATTACTAGATTTTATTTTAAAGTATTTTTAGTACATAAGTATAAGATGTACCTAGTAAAAAAATTGTTGATTGAAAATTTTACGGTGGGTAATTGTATCTTCATCTCAGCTACGATCAGGATTTTACTTTAGAATCCAAAGTGAACCATGTAGCCTCACAACATTAAATACTTTGCTTCCTTGCGACGCTATAATCTAATTAATCAGTATTATCTTATAATAATTAATGGCTATCTATGTTGGACGGAATAATTCACTTAAAATTTAAATTCGTAGTAAGGGTCATCAGCTGGGTTTTCTATACCATGCCAAAGTGGACAACCTTAATTTTAGGCGGTTTTTGAGCAGCATTACCTGAAGAAGAAAATATTTAATTAAAGTCAGAGTTACCATAGTTTGAACTTTTAGTGATTTTAACGCGCGGAGTGCAATATAGTATACCTACACAAACAAATCGGTAATGATCATGCAGTGTGTCATAAAATTTCATAAAATTCCTTCATTATTCTGATGAAGTGATATTCAGTAGTACCAATATGAGGTAATAATTATATTATAATAGACAAAATGTAAGAGACTATTGTCGAACAGCGTGCATGTATGAGGGCTATTAGTGTAAATGTATTAAAGCTATCAAAATACATAAAGTTAGTTTATTATAATAACAATAAGTACCTACATATTTCATAATTACGTATGATTGATTCATGATGACAAGAGACCATTTTTTTACGCTATTATGAAAACCATCGTGTTTGTGCCCTACGACTTTCGTGTACCTACTGGGCAGATAACTGATATGCAAACTAACATCAAAATACACCTGCCTATTATGAACAATAAAAAAATGGGCGGTCGCCGAGCACAACGAAAAACGGACAACATGCAGAAAACGATTCATGCAGATAGTGCGGTGCTATGTGATTGGGGTCGTCCGATTGAATGTAGTGACTGCGAGTAATGTTTGTACAATATATTAGTATCTATTGGTATTTAGAATAGGTATACAATAGCGGCAGTCAATACAATAATCGGGCGGAACCCCAGTGCGGCAGACCTGTCATGCTCGTGCTAGTCATGCGTCGTGCTTGTGCTAGTGGTGCGGCGTCACACTTCCACGTAGTCGAGAGTACCGGAGGCGGGCGGCGCGGCGGGGTGCGCGGCGGGGTGCGGCGCGAAGGCCGCGAGGTAGTTGTGCGGCGCGCACAGCGGCAGGCTGTCCGCCAGCTCGCGCGACACCGCCTCGCGCGCCGGGGACTCCTGCACGGAATAAATATTGAGGACCTATTTCACAATGAACGACTCATTTTCGAGTAACATATTTACAACTTTTGTATAATATAAAACCATCGGTATAAGCTTTATATATTATCTAGCAGTAGCATCCCTTACTAGACAAATATAATAATTTAATAGATGGTGAAACAGGCTCTTAGGTCACGTGTGGATCGTTTAATGAAGATCATGATCGAATGATCAATATAATTTTTAAGGAAATAACATAGTTTAAATTCTTAACTTTCTTATTCAGCATAGTTATAACATAAATTAACTTACAGATACAACAGCAATAGTGACGGTGTCAGAAAACTTGACTTTATTCTTTTCACCGGGTGGTTTGACTGGCCTTTCATGGGATCCGTTCTCAATTCTTAATGTCGTTTGGTAATTATGGTACCTGTACAGGGAATTAGGAGCCTCCTCTCTTAACTCGGTTTGGTACAAATGCCTGTATTGAGTCTTTTCGTCGCGCGGCCTCGGTATCACGTCAACTATGTTCGACTTGGCATCTTGGGAAGTTCCCTGTTTGAGAACATTATCTAAACTAGGCCACTTTTGTACTATGTGTCTTTCGGAGTCCCTGACGTCAGTATTCCATATCGTATTACTTTTCTCAAGGTACTGATGAAGGTTCGGTCTTATGCTGGTGGTTTGGATGTGTTCGGTGAGGGTTATGGGCACCGGAAGTAAGGTGGCGTGATGGGTGGTGGCCTGGGGAATGGGTACTCGAGGCAAAGGCGGCGGCTTGGTGCGCGTTTCCGAAGACGCGCTGGTCTCGTCGTCTGACCCGGAGCAAGAATGCGAGCTGCATTGTGAACAGGACTCCGAACATTCCGAATCTGAAAATGTAATATGAATAAATAGATAGTATGTATATAGAGTGATGTGACGACAATAATGATAGGTACCGGGGTTCAGTTGCGCGTGCGCAGCGGTGAGCGCGGCCGCCTCGTCGGCGAGCGCGCGCAGGCCGCGGCGCAGCGCCGCCCAGCGCGCGTCCGCGCACAGGTCCCACGCGCACAGATCCACGCTCAGGCTTAACGCCTTCTCTATGCGCCCGCGCCTGTAGACCACAATTCGATAAGTCGATGAATAGTTGACCGAGCGGTCAGTAGCGGTTATACGTCTGTTAATACAATATGACGATTGAGAATCGCAAACGATGTCTTCATTTGCTAAAGTTGGGTATTATTACATAGACGCCCTAATGTTTTATATTTTACAACTGTAATGTACAACATTTAAAGAAATATATGTTATTTCTCTTTACGTAGTGTTGCAAGGCAGTTGCGATAGAGCAGTCGGTCGGACTGACCTGAGCAAGTGGTGGAAGAATTTCCTGGCGAGATCGTGCACGGCGGGAGCGTACTTGGCGGCGGCTGGCGCGTGGGGGGAGAGCCCGTGCGGTGTGTGCGGCGCGTGCGGTGCGTGCGGCGCGTGCGGCGCTAAGTACGCGCCCAGCGCCGCCTGCGCGCGCGCCTCGCCTGTAACGCACGCCACTACGTTGTATTCAGTATATCCACACATAACATGACTTCAATGGGGACGGCGGAGTGTCAAAAATCCGCTAGGATGTCATGTTCCGCCGATCACAGATATTTGTCTCTCATTGGGGGTACATGACAACGCAACTAAAAGAATTTTGACATGCAATGACTCCCGTTAAAGCCTTAGAACTGTCGTATTGTTATACATAATCATGATATTATTATTATTATAATATATAATAATATGACACATTTTGATCTTGATGAAAATCTTTAAAAACAGACATGACCGACTAAAAAACAATGTGTATTCTTCAATCTGTACAAAAAGCAAAGTTTTATGATATTGTTATTGTAGGTCGAGATTATAATTAAATAAAATTTTGACGTGCCTTCTGGATCTAATTTTCCTCTAAGAGCTAGGGTTACTAACTGCGTGGTGGCTCTCAAACACTCTGGCCCGGAGTGCTCCCAGTCCAGAGCCCGGAGTAAGGAAACCGCGTTAGACGCTCGCCCGGCGCGAATCCAGGCCTGAAATTATCACGTATAAATAATTAAGTCCTCAATATCCAAGAAATAATTTTCTTAATAATCACGTAATCGTGCGAGCTTTTAGATTTAGTTTAATTATTATTATCAAGTTACCGTCATTAACTGTGGGTGCATGATGCGTAGTAAAGTTAAGGGACCTCCAGTGAACGAGACAAAGACTGCTGGACCGCCCACGACGCTTCTAGTCGCTAACACTTGCATGCGACGGGGCTCTCTGCAATATATAAAAAATAATATTAGAAGTCTTTACTTCAAATTCGGTTTAAACCGGTTTATTATTAAAAGAAATGCAACCTTAACATCTAAACAGAAAACAGTAAAAATACTTTAAAGGAAAGTGCTAAATAGTTTAAATTGGAATACCGCAGATATGAAGTGAGGTCTAGGCACTTGGTATGGTGCTGTAGTAAGGAGAGCGCTCGGTCGAAGCACTGCAGCCTGCCGCCCTCTTCCGCCGCCAGCACTAGCGCCCCGGACCACCGTACGTCTGTCGCTATCTGTAACATAATAGATTATGGCCTTTGCCTGCTAATTTCTACTAACAGCTCGTTCACACCAGTCGGCTGTCGGGACGATTTTGAATCGCGTGTCGTAGTAGCAGAACATTTAATATAAAATTCATAGAAACTGTTCACACACAAACGACTATTTTGGTATTGAAGCGGATTTTTTATTATTACTAACCGCATATAAACTAAAATATACTAGGTAGGGAGATAATTTATTGCCATTTTCATTCAATTATACAAGAATATCTGTTTGTGCAGATGTATTTTCGTTGTAAGTTTAAGTAGGTACCTTAATTTATTTATTAAGATACTTACAAAGCCAACTCTGGTTGAATGCGTCAATCCGACCGCCGAGTGTATAATATGTAGTGAGCCGTCGATGCAAGCGGCGAGCAGTCTCAGGTCGCAAGGAGAGCGCCGCACGACCCGCGCCGGCGCCGGCAGGCTCGCCTGCGTTGAGCTCTCACGGATTGAAGACAACTTTGTCGCCCTCAAATCGACGTTAGGCAGCTCATATCGGAGCCAATCCAAGCTCACACCACTCTATTAAAGAGAAATTTAAATACTGGCATATGCAAAGTATGGTCATACGGAATGCAATTTTTCAATTACCAGAATATTAAATGTAATTAAAACGTCGCGTGTTTTCAATAATTTCATTAATGTATTGATCAAGTACGGTGTTGTAAACTTAGCTTTCAGTTTTTAATACTTGTTAGTAATTTCACTTGTAACATTGTGTTTTGTTGAAGAACTACTATAATATTAATAATAACATGCAATTCAAATATTTGTTGCTAAGAATGTTGCAACATACTCGTAGCAAAGATTGGCTAGAATTTGATTTTATTGTAAGTGTTATGACATAAATTATCATCAATCTATATGTTATAAGTACGCTGTAAATTGGCTTAATAGCGTGTTACGTCGTATACGGTATTTTATTGTCATGTCGTAATAATCGTCATTCCTCATAAAACATTTCCATTTATGTCTTTTGTTATTTTGCCGGAATAAATCCTACATTAACAACATTGTAATTAATTTAATTATCATATTATGACTGAATGAGTTATATTCCATTACAAGATATAACAAATCTAGGAGACAGAAATATATAACCAGTTCTTGAATTATAACATGCAGTTTAATTTTATATTAATTTAAAAATTCTTAAAATACCTTGTGACATGCTATTTGCTCCACTACATGAATGACACTATCATTGTGATGAGAGAGCTCTGCTGATAATGTCTCATTTTCCAGCTGGTGATAAGCAATTAAGCTTAACTGCTGCCTACAATGGAAATGAATGTGTAGAAAATATAGGCAATATTTTTCTATACTAATATTATAAAGAGGAAAGGTTTGTTTGTTTGTTTGGATTGAATAGGCTCCTAAACAACTGGACCGAATTGAAACTCTTTTACTGTTAGAAAGCTACACTATTCTCGAGTGACAAAGGCTATAAAAAGAGGAATCCGGATGACGTGGGGGCGACCCGCTAGTATTATATAAAGATTTCAGTGAATTATTTTTACCTGCTAAATAAGTTAAAAGTAGATAGTTTAGTTTAGTCATTACTGGAGTAAAATGCGAGTGTACAAAATATGATATGATCGAAGGATACACATCCTGTACTAAATGAGAGGGCATGTCCTTATGCTTCCTCATCCATGTCTAGTTTAATTCATGGTATGCCACTAATCAGGCTATAATTATGTGGGGAGTGATGATGTTATTTCATCCTTACCCATTTATCTGATATAAATGCATATTGGCATGGTCCTGTAAGACAGGGCTCCATGGAGCAGGCTCCACAGTGGTGACACCCCACACAAGTACCCTCACACCTGTACTATTCTCGCACCATGACACACGTCTCTCAGTACGGCGTGATTCACCTCCCAGTTCTACAGTCTGTAATAAGTATTTCAATCATATTTAAAAACAGTTTGTCAGTATCTAAAGTTTACTACAAAAATTAATACAAACTTATAATTAAATGTTATGATCATTGTATACAAAATAAAGATCAGATATCAAATTAAACATGCCACATTCATCATCACAAGTGAAGTTCTGCTATGAACAGCCTTTTTGCTATAAAATTGGTATAAGGTGATGAGATGAGATCTTCCGCACTCGTAGATGTGTTACGATATATTGAATGTGTTAAATACATAAACCATATATCAAGTTCTATCTATAAGTAGTAAGACAAAATTTCCAAAGAAAACCTGAATATGAGGATCTCTGTCTCTGATTCGACATGGCTGGCTGTCAGGAGAGCTCTTTCCAAATGTCACCAGTGTTGCTGTGCGATCAGTGTGTATTAACAACAAATGAGACTTGCACAATACAACTGTAAACAAGAAGTTATCAATGTTAACTGTTAAAGAATATGAATTGCAATAAGTATTATTAGCGTGTTGTAAAATTAAGAGAAATTCTTATCTGGACAAACCTCCTGTAACAACTTGGCCAGATATTTTTCCAATAATATATCTGTCAAACAGTATTTGTGTAACATCCAATGTTTCCAGTTTTACTGTGAGGTAGGCAATGGTACCAGTAGAGAATACCACGGCGACAAGGACGTCAGTAATCCATTCGAAAAAAACAACATTCCGGTCTCTAAATTTCGTTTCGAGTTGTCTTGTCTGACGAGATCGTAAAACATTCCAATGACCTCCACGGCGTTCACAAAAACTCCTTTTTCCACTGTCGTACACTGATTCTTCCACTCTTTTCTTCGTTTCATACCTTTAACAAAATAACTGTGAGTACATGACGGCAAAAAGCTTACGAAGAATGTTTAGGAAGTAAACTCACTTGTAACTTTTAAAGTCTCCGTTTTTTAAATTAATAGCGTCGTCGCATGTGATAAACTTTATGTTGTAACTAAACATTGTTACAGAATTATTATATTAGCAATCGCTGCACACATTTTGTCTATATTTTATTGGGTGTAATTATTAAACTTTTTGCTTTCCTGTTTGCTAACTTTACTTGTAGCACAGATTGTATAATTTATGTTTGATCAAGTTTGATGAAATGACAGCTGAGAGGTGCCGTTCGAAAACTTTTATTAACTGACTAAGAATTACCTACAAAGATCATAATTATTAATATAATATTATAATATTATGTATTATGAGTCTCAAGCTTGAAATTACGATAATAAAATATACGAAATTATTCATTACAATTCGATAAATTTAGCGTAGCTTTTAGTGAAACGGTACAAGCCTATGTAGAACCTTAATAATACCTATGTTTTTCTTTACAGTGAGCTTTTGTTTTTTGTTGCCTTTTAGTTTTTTTTCGGCGGTTATTTTTTAGACGCTAGATGTGGGGTGGCCCTAAATTTTTACATGCTTAATTTTTAATTAAGTACCTACTTTTGAAAGCTACCTACCTTGTTTTTGCTATTAACTTTTAGTGAACAATAAATTATCCCTATTTTTTTCTTTTTCCAAATTTTTATGTACTTAATCAACTTTTAGGTAAGTACCTACCTATGCCCTTTCTAATAAAAAAGAATTGTCAAAATCAGACTACTCTGTAATGGGGCTCCTACACGGGCCATGTTTTCGTGCAATATGTGGCTGCAACACAGTGGCCCAGCAACATTGCAAGCAATACCAGCCACACTATGCAATAATGCAGTTATGTCCCGGACATATAGCCAAACATTTTTTGTGTTGCCGTGTATGGCCGATATTGTTCCGAAGGGTTGCCGGACGATCGCTAGGCTGTCGATTTTAAATGCAATATTGCCCAGCCAGTTGTATTGTTGTTTCACTCGTTCACTTTGTACGCCATAGTGTATCCTTTTCTACGCGACATGCGCCTTTCGCGATTTTCGCGCCGTCCTCATGTTTGTATCTTTTCTTTTTATTTTTGGTCCGATTTTGTTTAAAAGAAAATCGAAATCACTATTTGACATTCTAGTAAAATTATTATGGGGCTCCTAGACGGGCCATGTTTTTGTGCAATTTGTGGCTGCACTATTGGCAACTAATTTCCCAGCAACCACAAAAATATTTCATTGCAACTGATGGCCGAGCCATCTATGGCTGGGCAATGTGTGCATATATGTCTGCAATAGTATGGCTGATGAGACGCAGACTCACACGGGCAACACAAACCGGCAATAATGGCTGACGAAATCACACTTGTCGCAGCAGCTTTCATCGTTTTAAAAGAAAAATAAAAGAAGAAGAAATTATGGATTCGACCTGACTTAAATAAATATGAAACTCTAGATAATTTGAGTCTAGATAGTAGTCCTTGATAATATTTTATAATTTAATAATTTTACTAGAATGTCAAAAAATGATTTCGATTTTCTTTTAAACAAAATCGGACCAAAAATAAAAAGAAAAGATACAAACATGAGGACGGCGCGAAAATCGCGAAAGGCGCATGTCGCGTAGAAAAGGATACACTATGGCGTACAAAGTGAACGAGTGAAACAACAATACAACTGGCTGGGCAATATTGCATTTAAAATCGACAGCCTAGCGATCGTCCGGCAACCCTTCGGAACAATATCGGCCATACACGGCAACACAAAAAATGTTTGGCTATATGTCCGGGACATAACTGCATTATTGCATAGTGTGGCTGGTATTGCTTGCAATGTTGCTGGGCCACTGTGTTGCAGCCACATATTGCACGAAAACATGGCCCGTGTAGGAGCCCCTTTAGGTAAATAATTTATTATCAAGGACTACTATCTAGACTCAAATTATCTAGAGTTTCATGTTTATTTAAGTCAGGTCGAATCCATAATTTCTTCTTCTTTTGTTTTTCTTTTAAAACGATGAAAGCTGCTGCGACAAGTGTGATTTCGTCAGCCATTATTGCCGGTTTGTGTTGCCCGTGTGAGTCTGCGTCTCATCAGCCATACTATTGCAGACATATATGCACACATTGCCCAGCCATAGATGGCTCGGCCATCAGTTGCAATGAAATATTTTTGTGGTTGCTGGGAAATTAGTTGCCAATAGTGCAGCCACAAATTGCACAAAAACATGGCCCGTCTAGGAGCCCCATAAAAAAATACGCGTGGTCATGCAATAGGTACAATCGGTGCGTGAAAAATTAATCACCCCTATTTTCCTACCCTTAAGGTTGGAATTTTTTTCCAAATTAAAATGGGACCAACTTTGACTTTAACCCTTTTTAATAAAAAAATAATTAGTATCAAAATCGAACCACTCTATATTATAAAAAATACCTATAGGTAGGTATATTATTATCTATACTAATATTATGAAGCTGAAGGGTTTGTTTGTTTGTTTGAACGCGGTAATTTACTGGTTTGAATTGATTTTTTTTATTGTGGGATAGACCATTTATCGAGGAAGGCTTTAGGCTATAGGTATAACATCACGCTGCGACCATCAGGAGCAACAGTGAAAAACAGTGAAAAATGTGTAAAAAATGGGGAAAATTATTATACATATGAAGTAAGTATAACTATTCCACGCGGACGAAGTCGCGGGCACAGCTAGTAATATATAATTATATAGGTACGCGTTGACTTGAGAACCTCCTCCGTTTTTATTCGTCATTTTTTTTGGCGGTTCCATTTATTTATTAAAAAGTTTTTTATAACCGTATTAGATCGTTATGCATATTATAATTTATACCTTGGCACAGGGGAACGTCTGTTGAAGCATACCTACTCCAGTTTTATAATATGTACCTATGCTCCAAACTTTTCTGTAAGTACCTATAGTGATTTCAACCGCGTAATTATGCACATATACGTACCTACCTACCTATTGTTGTAGGCGTTTATGAAGGTACTTTATTTTAATTATAGGGCGATGAAGGGTTACATTTCATTTGATTGTTATGTCAAAAACCACATTTTCACATTGTTAGCGAGCCCGTGTCATGTTAGGAATAACCGCACATGTGGGCATCGGTTTTGGTTGAAATTCATGGTTGAAAACAAAGCCTGAAAACTCACTTTGTCCCACTCACTCAAATTTCCTTTCACGTGTAAAGTAAAAAGACAGAATCAGCATAGCACAGAATTTAGAATTTCTAAACGAGTAGGTATATATGTTTGTGGCTGTACCACACATACACAATTACCTTTGTTAAATTATATTTCGATAACCTATAAAGCAGTAATGAACATGATATACCCAAGAATAATACAATTAGACTTACCTACCTACGTCTAATAACATTTGATAAAATAGTTTGTTAGGATTTAACTAACCAGCTACTTATCTAGCTAGGTTAAATATTATTTACCATTTATATATAACTAGTTACTTAATTGAAATAAAACAACTTCTATCGACCAACTACGAATAGGTACGAGAACCGTAAAGTTCTCGAAACACCCGTGTTAATATACCTAGTTTGCTAGGCTCAATGAACTATTGATTATTGTGTGTTTGGTACCTATAAGATATTTTTTAAATATGCCTTTTTCTATTATAAGGACTAGTTACCTACTTAATTCAATTTTTCTTTTCGACAAATATTGTTTATTATTTAATCCTGATTTTATTTTAAACAATGTGACAGATTGGACTATTACAGTGGAGACTACATTTCAATTTACTACTCTGTCACGGTATTCTACTAAAAACACAAAATAAAAAAATAATGGTGGTTCGAGTCGGTACTTAACTGAAATACCTCTATAATTATTGTTTGTAATGTGTAAGTACTCTTAAATATGCGAAATCTACTGATTTTTAATAAAACTTTATTTTTATAAAATATAGCTCATACTAGAATAATACAAAAGCTAGAATGTCTAAAAATATTTTGTTAAAAATGTTATTCCTGCGCATGTATATTGTACAGGACCTACATAATATTATAATAACAAGAAATTATACAAGCTGTCGTCAGTGCATTAAACCATGATCATGACGAAACATTAATAAGTAGGTAAGTAAATTAATTAATAATCATTTATGTACACAATGACATATTGTGTATGCGCTGTATTTGCATCTGTCTTTGTTAAATGACAACTTAAATTATTTAATGTTATTTTATGTATGAAAAATATGCAACTGTATAAATCTTGCTTATATTGAGAGAGCCTAAGTATAAAGTAGTATGTTTTCAAACATGTGACAATATCAAACGTAATTTACTAAAACAAACAGTGGCTTAATAATTGGGTGGTAGAGTCCAGTGGGGAAAATGACACGGGCCCCTGACAGGATATAATTACGCCATTAAAAGTAGGTAGGTAGGTAAGTACCATTTTTTGGTACTTCAGATAAAACATCGAATTTCCAATTAACAACAAGAAATGCGTCATACATCAATTTATGTATACCTACTTAATCAGCTGTTCAAATTCTACTTAAGTACTTGATGTGGATTATTTTATAAAACTATGAAACATAGTACACTATTTGCTGTTCTATACAACAGGCTTCTACACGCGACTTCGTCATATCTATTTAATGATTAAAACTTGGTAACCCTTCGAGCTCACACTGTACCTACCTATAATGACCTAACTACAGTGAAACCTGGTTAACTGGGTCTTCCAAGGGACCTGTAAATTAGTCTCACTTAAAGAGGTATTCCACTTACGCAGTGTCCCAGATATCTAGGTATAAAAAAATACCTGTCCCATTTACAGAGGGTTCCATTAACAGAGGTAAGAAAAGAGGTAATCTCTGTTATAGAGGTGTATTCAATAATGCAACCTATTTATTTTGTAAACAATTCACTATTTTCCATAAAAAATATCAAAAATGTGGTTTAAAGACAGTTCTCCTGAAACTAATAATTCGTTGTTGACGTTTACAAAATTATTAAAAGTTGGAGGCAGATTATTTTACTGATTCGGGCACTAACGTTAATTTTAGTTTTTTTTCGTAATAATAAAGACTTTGTCCTCGTTTCGGTCTTTTTTAAATAAATACCCGATTAATAGAGAAACCGCATTAAAACTAAGTTATATAAGGGCCGATTTAGAGAAGTTCGAGTAGGTAAAAGAGAGAGGAGACATCAGAGGTCCGAGGTAGCCTATGTGTACCTACTGATTTTATCCCAGTTACAGAGATAAATACACGCGACTTCTCAATTATAGAGGTAATTTTGACAAGAAAATAGAAATAACTTATCCCAGATAAAGAGGTTGCTTTTGTCTTACTAACAGAGGTAATTCATAGCCAAGGTGCCGGGACCTCAGCATGTGTTCCAGATATGGAGGTTTTTCACTTATCCAGGTCCCTCTTAAACAAGTTTCACTGTATATAATAAAACGTTAATAGGTATTAAGTAAGTTGTATCAAAAACAATAATCAAAAATATATAAGTTCTAATTACGTACTACAAAAATAATAATATTAATGGATTGAATAAGTTGTTAACACGGTTCAATCTTAGCCGCACTCACCCTCCATAACGTGGTATAAATGTTTAGTTAGTCGGTAGTGCCCGAGCCTACTTTATTATAGCCAATTTGTGAGTAAGTAAACATCGTGGTAATACCTTCTGAGTCTACATTTAATTGTTAGCGGTGGCAAGGAGCTTGTCAAAGGTAATATAAAGAAAATAGTTTATTCAATAGACAACGTTTATTTTTTAACATATGATTTTTATATTTTATTTGGATGGCAAAGAATATATAATTACCTATTTAAAAAAAACTGATTCCAAAAAGCACAAGAAGGTTTTTAGTATATTAGTACACATTTTATTGATAGCGCCAAGAGGTTTCCGACCAAAACCGCAAAATACCTACACCTATCGACTATAAGTACCTATATAACCTACCGAAGATATGCTACTTTGTAACCAGAAATATAAGTAATGTACTTACCTACTTAATCATTACTACACAAAATAATATCAAGTTTTTATTTTATAAAGATGTCATCAGTCGTCGACTACGTCGTTTCGGCGTTCGAGGTCGCCGGAATTGGGCCGGCTGTAAGGCTCTTACAGTTGGCGTTGGCTGTGCTCTCTCTACTAAATTTGACATCGTACCGATACCCCCCTCAGGCAAAAGTGCATAGTAAGTGACCTTTTAAACAAAAAAAAAAGAGTAACAAAATTCGGTTCTTCTGTTCAGGAGATACGTTGCAACAGACAAACACACACACAAATGGAAATATATACCTTAAAATTAAAACACTCCCTTGTTTGTGCGTAGGGGGTTAAAAACAAAGAATTTTCTGAGATTAAGATGAGGTAGATCGATTCCTCGCCCCCGAAAACCTTTGTAATTTGATGTAATATTGTCAAAATCATTTTCAAGCACTTGATTTATAATTATGATGTACTTACATATTATAATAATATGATACTAATTACTTATTAGATAATATGTTTGTCTAATGATCACATAGAAATGTAACGGTAGCTTTATGATAATTGTTATGATTTTTTCCAGACCTGCAGGAATTCGACTTCATAGTGGTGGGTGCAGGGTCTGCAGGGGCAGTCATCGCCAACAGACTGTCCGAGGTGAAGCAATGGAATGTGCTACTCATCGAGGCCGGAGATGTCCCACAAGTCGAATCTCTGGTTTGTATCTAAGGATTTACCTACCTATAGTACCTATTAGGCCAGTCGCTGCAGTATGGATAATTTCTGCAGTACGAAAGGTAACAACTTAAGAATGTTTTTGGCACGTCCTCCTGGATTCAGCCGATTTGATCACGACTGCCATATTCCCTCCCGCGGTCGCACCCACACCTAGCAAACTGATAGGACCTGCAGGAACCTTCTGTCTGACTGCAAAAAAATCGTGTTAACTAACACACCTCACGGTGGCCCTCGCAAAGATCTTTCTCACACTTTTGGGGGGGCGGGGGGGGCTCAGGTCAGTCAGGGCTAAAACCCCTAAACAATTATAGGCTTTGAAGCCTCGAGGCTTCGCACCACTTCGGAGATTTTGCACCAAGGCCCACACCACACGTAAAAAAAATATGGAGATTTTTAGTCTAGTTATATTTTTGATATTTTTGGCAATTATGGTGAGGATAATTTGCAATATATGCTAAAAATATTGAATCTCAGAATCTTAACAGAAAAATACGGTTATGTAGTCTATTTAATATTGATTTTTTTTATAGATTCCAGGTTTGTTCCCATTTGTCGATTACTCATTAATCGCTGACTGGAATTACTACACACAAAATGATGGATATTCAAGCCAAGCTCACAGAAGTAAGACCATTCATCTGACAAGAGGTAAGATGCTTGGAGGGTCCAGTGGGGCTAACTATATGTATTACGTGCGAGGAAACAAAAAGGACTACGACATTTGGGAAGAAATGGGAGGTGATGGTTGGGGCTTTGATAATGTTACACATTATTTTATAAAAAGTGAAAATCTACATAGCGATGAGATTTTACAAAGTGAATCAGCCGACCTTCACGGTACGGGTGGATACCTAGGAGTTACGCGACCTTTGTGGTCAGATAGAAGTGAGAAATACTTAAAAGCACTGAAAGAAAATGGTCATGATATTCTCATAGATAGCAATGGTTATCAGCAGACTGGATACTCGATGCCCTGTTATACCATCGATAAAAGCACGCGTCAAAGTACAGCCGTAGCTTTCATCAGTCCTATCAGAAATCGTAACAATTTATTTGTCCTTAAAAAGTCACTAGTAACAAAAATTTTGATTAGTGACGATAAAGTTGCGACAGGCGTTAACGTTAAACTCCCAAATGGGAAACTTATTTCTCTTCATGCTAGTAAAGAGGTCATTGTTTCTGCTGGCGCAATCAATACCCCACAAATACTTATGTTATCAGGAATTGGCCCTAAAGAGCATTTACAGGAAAAGGATATTGAAGTACACGTAAACTCGCCGCAAGTTGGCCAGAATATGGCTGACCACCCAAACGTTCCTGTTATTTTGACTGGAGAGAAAGGAATCAAAACTATTACTCAAAACGTAAAAGTCCTGACGGACCTTGACCAATTCCCGACACCTACGATTATGGGCCACGTCGCTCTTAACAAATCGGAATCAGCGCCAACGTACCAAATGCTACTCTTCCCAATGCCAGCAGCCACCGTTCTTTCAACATTAATATGTTCATTTGTATTCGGTTTGGATAATAATGTTTGCACAGAAGTTGCCAATGTAGGACAAAAACAAGAAACGTTATTCTCGATAGCGGTATTGCTCCAGCCGAAATCCTTGGGATACATTGCACTTAATAGTAATAAGTATGAAGACGCACCTTTGATTTATACTAATTTCTATGCTAATGACGAAGATTTAGATACGCATGCTAGTATCATTGAGGACTACTTGTCTCTTCTTAACACTACGTATTTTAAGAGCGTAGATTCAAAGGTGGCCGATCTGAAGGTCCCGCAATGTAAAAACATTGAGTTTGGTACTCACAAATATTGGAAATGCTACGCTTTAAATTTGTCTACTACACAGTGGCATCCCGCTGGAACCTGTCGAATGGGTCGTGAAGGAGAGGCTGTAGTGGATGCTCAACTTAGAGTCTATGGGGTGACCGGTCTTAGAGTAGCTGATGCCAGCATCATGCCACGGATTACCAGTGGTAACACTAATGCACCATGCATAATGATTGGCGAAAAACTAGCTGATATGGTTAAAAATTATTACTGCGTGTAATAAATATCTACTCGATTCCTGATAAGGCAATTCTCCTTATATTTTTGAGCTACTGCGCAACATTAATCGATCAACGTAGGTACCTATGACAATGTTTTACTGGAAGAGAACATAAAAGGAAAATCAAGATTACGAACCTCTTTTGTTGTTTTTAGTTTATTAGTATGCTTACCTTAAAGTGTAGGTACACACAATACTAAGAACGCAATTAATGAACAAAAAGCGAGACTGAATATCTATCTGTAATTAATTAATTACTACACACATATATATATATATAAATATTACATTATATATATAAATGATTCGTAAAATGTGTTGGTAAGCGCACAACTCAACAACGCCTGGACCAATTTGGCCAATTCTTTTTTTAAATGTCCGTTAAAGTTCAAGGATGGTTTTGACGACTAGAAAAAAATCGAATCGTTACCGAGAAAAATATAAAAATAGCCCTTTTATTCCCATACAAACGTTTTTTAACTGGTAATTGGTGGTAGAGACAATTTGAACTTGGAACGGGCAGGATTACGAGTACGTCTGCAGGAACCGCTATTATAATTTTAATTGTAATTATATATTTAGCCACTGTGTACTTTTACAGTCTGTGTCAAGCGACTCATTTCCCTTTTTTTGAAAATTATTATCTGATTAATTTACCTATTACTATCTTGATTGAAAAACTAATAATGAAGGGTGAATGTTTGATAATCAAAGACTATTGAGGATGAATTTTAGCTATCACAAAATGTTGTTTTCACAACTTTTCCGTTATAATTTGTGTATCCGAAAAAATCCTTATCGTTATTCCTTAAAGTAAGTCATGAAGAGGTTACCACTTTTCGGTTAAAGTTGATGATGGCCGGTGATTGTCCTTTATTTAACTGTAGGTATTTTTAAATATACGTAGGAATTAGATTGTAAATTACGATTGACTTCTAAAACTGAATTAAGCTAGACGATAGAATTGTGATGACTCTACCTAATGAGTATAAAGTACGTTTATTTAAATTCCTTTCTTAAAGGTAGGTACCCTATAAACCTTCACTGTACAATTTCACCTGATTATAAAATGGTTTAACGAACGTTCTTAGTACAAAAATAACTTTAGTAAATTAAATAACAGCAGCCATCTGGCGCAAGCGCCTTCATTAACTGGACCCGGGGGTTACAATCCGGGTGGAGTGTTTTCGCCAGGTACGCACTTTCTTAAGGAATTTAATTATTTTATCAGAGGGCAACTACGGAGGGCGCGAGGTACGTACGTACGGCAATATAAAAATTCATAAAAATAATAAGATTTGAGATACAACCTACCTAACATTAGAAATTGGACCAAGGTCTAAGTCACCCCAGGCTTAGTAGGTACGTAATTTTAGGAAAGATGATTTTTGTAATATATTAATGAATACTTACTCGCTTAGCTGAAAACGGTGCCGTTTTACAGGAAGCAGGTACCAAAGGTGGAAAATATTCATTCATTTTTTTTCCACGGGAGCGAAATAAAAAATATCCCATGTCCGTTTCTGAAAAATTGGGTGAAACTGAAAAATTGGGTGGAGTGGGAACTCCACCCAATTTTAGCCAAGTCAGTTTAGCCCCTTTTCAAAACAACTATTAATTACCTACTAATAATTTGTGATGCATTGGCGGTTATTATACATTGGAATGAAACAAGTATTAATAACGTTGTCTATGTAATTTACTCATATCAAATGACTGGCTTATCAACTCAGAGCCTAAACTATACGGGCTAGAACCTTGAAATTTTGTACGAGGGTTTATACTCGTAACGTAGCTGCGTAGGGGAGTACTAAGAAAGCTTTTTTTAAATTCACCCCCTAAGAGGCTAAAAAGGCAGATCAATAGGTACCATAGTCAAAACTTCCCCCACAGGAATTTACAACTTACTTATTGTTTTGTTTGCATTTTGTAACACCGACGGGCGACCTACTTCTTGTTAACAAGATTTACAAGTTAATAAGTAAGTAATAATTGTTATTATGTATCTACGACCACGATACAAACCAAGCTAAATATCCAATAAACAATGACTAAATTATAAACCTACGAACTGGCTAATTTATTTTCGAATAATTCTCAGGACAAACGAACAGCCTGCCGCTTTTTGTTTATTTAAATTAATCGTCGAGTAGAATATTGTAATACAATATGTAGGTACTCAATGACTTCGGATGCGTTTGCATATATTAATTATATAAAACATCGAAATAAAATACTTCACTGTAGAGAATCCGACTCGCGTATGTTGTTGCTTCGAGAACTATACAGTTCCTATATGCTACGAATAGTAGGCATGTATATGTATAAATTCTTTGGAATGTTTTACAGTGCCTATGTACCAAGTTTAGCTGAAATATGTATACATAAGTAGGCAGTATAAATAAGTTCCTAATGCCCGGGCTACACGTGGTTAATATTCTGTTGAGACCTCAAAAACTCGTCGCGTGGTTCCTGTTTACTAACCTACCTGCAAACTAGCTTCGCCGGTCACATGAAGCTAGTTAACAAGCCATGATAGTAAAATCAGTCTACTAGCCTGAAAATAGACCACCATCCTATTAAAAACTATGCTGGCTTGTAAACTAGCTTACTAGCTTGCTAGCTTACTAACACTAGCTTGCTATCCTAGCTTGAAAAACTAGCCTCGTGTAGCCCGGGCATAAGTTTACCATAGTAACTCGTCTTCATTGACACTTTGTAGGTATATTTTTTATTTTTACGAAAGTGTTGACAATAATATAGAAGTTATAAATACGATTATAGCCGACACCATTTTAACTTTGTTACGCGGTTGTATTTTACACAAATGGCATTTCCGGAGCCATAAAAAAGAAAAATCACGTGCGAACTTCCAATAAACAAAGCCAAATACCGAGAAAGATAAATCGAAGCGTTGGAGGAAAAATATTATTTTGTTATGACTGTACCAAACTGCTATTTAGCAAAGATAGGAATACCTATATTTGAAAGAGAACCTTAGACCTACGAACCTTGCACTTGCTGCACTGTATAGGATTGTGTGTGTAGTGACTTACCTACTGCAATCTATCCACCTTAATGTGAACTTCCATAGTAGGTAATCATATATTTGAGTTATTTTGTGTTATTTTTATCGATAAATATTGTTTACTTACTAGGCAATAAAATTCAATATCTTAAGAAAAAAACATAGACTATTACCTATTTAATCCGGGAGAACTTATGGATTCCGTGAGATATTTTATGGCAAGCGACCGAAAGGTCACAGTCCTTCCGACAAGATGTGCAAAACCTGATCTGCCAGATTCATTCCATAATAGACACCCATCTTTCAAGTCACACTATACGATGTCTAGATCCGGAATAGATGTCCGGAATCAGATCAGAAAGTTTCCACTGGGTCTTCACGACCCTAAGCAATGAGGATATCGACACGAGTAGGGTCAGCATTTGTTTGTTTTGGTTAACATTATTTTATGGTCCGTGTTACTCACCAGTCTAGCCTCTAGGTTTAGGAATTATAAAGCAAGATGTCAGAAAATGTCGATAATAAAACATTTCGCCAGGTTTTCTTTATAATAATTATATTTCTTCCTTCCTTAATTGAGGCTCACCTGTCCTACTCTTCCTTAGCGACTGAGCTACAAAAGATAGAAGAACGTGCGAACGTAAGAAAGACAGTTTAAAGATAAGATTTCTTGTATTATTAAATTTCGTGTAAACAAGGATATAATTACGTCAATTATTTCAAACGTAGTACCTATCGAGGACTTCTATACAATTTACCCACTTTTGTTAGATGTCAATACTATTTCTTCGAAATGTACCTAACTAGTAACTTACTACGTTTACTTAGGTAAGTACATCATCATTATCCTTGTATCTAATTGTATATTCAAAGGATGGAAAAAAATATGAATTTACTTTAATAACATAGCTATATTATGTTTTTAGCCTTGTCGTTGATGTCCGTTTGTTCCATTCTTTTGAAACTGCAACGTAGCGTGATACGAACGGTTACCAAACAGATATACCTAAGAATTACCTAATAACAAATGGTTTATAAATCTAAATGTACTGTCCCATGATCTGGTAAGCCTGTGAGACTTTGTGGGTAATATCGACGGCTGGCTCGTCACGAGTAGAGACCCAGGTGCTCCCACTAGCGCCATTTTGATAAGCTCTGATTACGCCAAGAGCTGCCGACTCCATTCTGAAAAAATATGATTCTAAATAAGTATTTAGTTAATAATTTCTGATGCCTTCGCGGTTATTACACATTGGAATGAAACAACTATTAACGGATTTAACTCGCGTATTTTTATTTTATTTTATTAGCTGACGTTTCGGATTCTTTACAGTTTCCATAATCGTAGCACGACTGAGCTGACAATAGTCTAACGCTAAAGTGATTTATACAGTTATGCAAACTACCTTATATTTAAATTACAAATTTTGAAAAACTACCCTTTTCTAAATTATGAAATATTAATGTTACATTTTACGCAAAATCTTTTACTATTATACATTACAATTAAAACCTAATAGGGGGCGTTACTAGCGCTTCGGAAAGACCATCAACTGAGAAGAAACGCCGCAAGAAACTCAGTCGGAAGTCGCTTTTTTAGGACACTTCTATGTTTACAATGAAAAAATATTGTGGCAATTAAAAACTAAAATTATACAAAACCAAATCAGAAAATTAAATTTAAAAAATTGAAAATGAAAACTAAGTCTATGCAGTCTTCTGTCCGACTTAGTTCTGTACGCGAGTTAAATCCGTTAATAGTTGTTTCATTCCAAAGTATTTAGTTATTAAGACCTAAAGAATATATAGATTGCAATAGTGAATAGACTATCAATTGGAATTGTTGTCAAAACGATTTCGTATTTTGTTTGTATAAAGATGATTATTTATTAGAAAATATAAGAAAATTCTAATACAAATAAATACAAGTAGGTAAAAGTACGTAGGTATTTTATATTTCAAAGTCAAACTATCAAAAAAACGTAAATGTGTTATAAAATAATATTACGGTTCTATAACAGACATACTATATACTCGTACCTACGTTCGGTTTATTACCTATATATAATTAGGAAGTCGTTACTTACCTCTGAAAATAATCAAAATTCTTGGCAACCTTTTCAACAGTGAAATCTTTATCGAATCCCCCAATCTTGTCCTTTAGTGCCGTATCAGTGGCTCCAAAGCAAATGGCTACCACCCGAACGCCAGTTTGTTCATAATAGTCTTCTTTCTAAAACATATTCAAGGCAATCAAATTAAAATAATAGTCAAAGCGATGGTGAAGCATAGTCAGGCAGTTCAATAGTTATTGAACTATATATATATATATATATATATATATATATATATATCATATGTGATAAAACATTCATAAAAGTAGTACATATTTCAATAGATACGAGTATGTACTGCGGAGGTTGCGATTCAGTAAGAAAGCTGATCGCATAAGAATTTAAATAACGTTTTTATATTTCAAAAATAATAGGGGACATAAGAATAATAGGTAAGTATATCATAATAACTTTTTAATAAAAAAATTTAACCGCCGAAAAAAAACTAAAAGGCAACAAAAAACAATAGCGCACTGAAAAGAGAAAGATAATAATTTTGTCTTTTATAACGACTATTATTTTGTTTGTAATGTCTGTTATTTTTGAAGTTGGTGCCAGCTGGTGCAGCAACTCTTCACTAAGGTGCTCAAGTTTGTTTGAGGCTGGCACCGACTCCAAAAATATCAGACATTACAAATATCCAATAAAAAAAGAATTATCAAAGTCGGACTACTCTGTAAAAAGTTATCCATGGTCAAACGATACAATCGGTGCGTGAAAATTTAATCATCTCCTATTTTTCTACCCTTAGGGTCGGAATTTTTTTTCCAAATTAAAATGGGACCAATTTCGAAGTACACCCTTTCCAATAAAAAAAGAATTATCAAAATCGAACCACCCTGTAAAAAGTTATGCGTGGTCATACATAAAAAAAATATATATATATACGTGTCGAATTGAGAACCTCCTCCGTTTTTTTCGTTACCTAGGTACTTGGAGACTATATTATACCTACATATGAAACAATATTTACACAAGGTGAGCTAAGGCTTTATTGTAGGAAGTAATTTGAGCACTCACTCCAATACAATTGCTAAATTGTATGACGGCTGCTTTGGTAGCCCAGTAGATGGGCATAACTGACACCTGACACAGGCCGGCTACGGAAGACACGTTAATAACAGCACCTCCTTTACCACCCTCGTCTTTGCGCATCAGCTCTAATGCCTTCAGCGTGCTGTTGACAAGAGCAGTCTGAAATATACAAGGGGTAGGTAGGTACATTGTTTATTCGAGACTGCACGCAATAAAGTAAGTATAAACATTATTAAAATAAGTATAGGTAAATATTATTGTTATTTATAGGACCTACCTGCATATTTCATAATGATATTCATAATTTAATTTCAAAAATTGTTGTAAGTTCAGATGTTCTTTGTTATATATATTTGACGAATAGTGAGATCGTCCACCTATGACTGGGATTATATAATTATGTATAACAACAAATAATTGAATCTAATCTAATCTAATCATAAATTAACAATAATCTAATTATACAGTTTATGTGTGCTGATATTGATCAGTATAGATTCGCGAGTTAAAAAAACTTACTTTGTTATATGGAAGTTTGATTCATCTTTATTTTTGACTTACCACGTTTATTTCAATTTCTTTTTTGAATAAGGCTTTGCTGTCGTTCATTATGCCGGCATTGTTGACGACGACATCCACATAGCCGAACTGCTCGATGGTAGAATCATAAGCTGCAAACAGCTGATCTTCGTTGGTGACGTCACATTTGTAGAATTTTGCTTTATTGACGCCATACTTTTTATACATTTCATTTTGAAGTTCTGTTCCAGCTTTTTCATCAATGTCAAGAATAGCCACGTGCTACTTGAATAAAAAAATAATGAATTTGAAACTATTTAGATAAACATTCCGGTCCTTTCGTGTGTAAAAATACTTTTATTGGGTTACTTTTGTTCTAATTAATTTAAGGTATAAATGTAAGCAAAATAACAACAAAATAAGATTCGTACACAGTACTTAATGAGAAGGTTGATTAGATTGCATAACACAATTAAGCCACGTAAATTTATATAAAACAAATAAACTTAAATGATTGTATGATACCTTAGCACAATGTTCAAGGGCTTGAGACACTACTCCAGCTCCTATACCACCACCTCCCCCGGTCACAAGGACTACTTTATCCTTCAATTCGTAAACAGCCATTCTATACCGAACACTTTTATAAATGCAACGAAAGATGACAAAGATTTTATATTTATACTTAATAATTAAATGTCATGGTCTTGTGATATCTCGCGTATGTAATCAACTACTTATCTAAAATTATCTACTTACCTACTTAACCTTATTGGCTTTTGTTTTGACTCGTTGGAAGGTAGGTACACACTGGAACCGATTCCCAAAAATAATTTTGGCACTTATTTTTTTTTATTTAGAAAACTATGTGTTATTTAATATTTCACTAAAATCTGTTGATAAATAAAGTTTACTTACTGTAAGTATATATCATTAAAAGTCAAAATGCACGTTTTATTTATTTTATCAAAATTAATCAATAAGTAAAAAAAATACTACTTATCAAAACTATAATAACGGACATAACGCGTGTAAGATACACGCTTAATTATTGACATTTCGAAAATATAAAATACTTTCGTGTTAGACTATCGCCAGCAGTATGGGAATCAGAAATTATTAAGTACCTACCTAAGTGAAATTATGTCCTGATACATACTGGTACAAATTACTCAATACAATTTTAATCAAAAAATATTAAACACACATGGAAGTTTGTACTTTATTTGTCTGTAGGTAGGTATATTAAATTTGAATTAGCTAATAAAAATATAACAGGCCTTTATTTAACTAAGTAGGTAGGTATTACTAATTGATTAAAATTAAAGAGTATTCTATATCAATGTCAAGGGCACAATGATACTATTAACCTACAATAAAATTGGCAGCGCAGCATTTCCATGAAAGTCCAGTCGTATGAGGCAAAGGTTTACACAGCGCCTGGAGTATGACCATTAAGGGACAGCCCACAAAGCTTAATGGCTTAGTGAATTGTGTTTCAAAACAATTACACTATTATAGTCTACAGACCGAAGACTAAGAGTAAAATAATAGCTAAATTAATTTAAATGTATACAGCAATTATGGTCTTTCAAACACGGAGGCCGTGAACAGTTGGTTATGTTCCCATGAGTACAAGCAATGCATTACTTGTAAATTCATATTTTGTATTGTATACTTCAGTTCCAATAGATAGGTAGGTATATTATCCAGTAAATCGGAGCGACAACTTTCTACGTATTAAGGTACATAATTGTTGCCTACATTATTATAAGGTAACTAGGTAGATATACGCGTAAATACGTTGTGTAACTATTTTTGCAGACTGAGGATTTGAGCAATGAATGTTTACATAAAATGTAAATACGTAACGTGAGAAAATATACGTAAATCTACAGTTATTATATATTAAATCTCTGTAAAGAGTATGCGGGAATCCAATATATACCTATACCCAAACAAAAGGATCTACTCATCTCTGGTTTAACAGCTTTTTAAGTGGTTTGAAAAAAATAAAAGGATCGATGTTTGGGTGGGTTTTTATGTATGTTACATTTGCTGATAAATGCTGAATTTTACAGATCCAAGTCATATGAGCTTCACAGACCAGATTACAATCTGGTCCTCATCACATCACCTGTTTAGGAGTAGGTAAATTGGTAATTAAGTAACTAAGAATTTTCATTATGAATTTATATTAGATTTTCCATTATGTACCGTCTGAGACAGCACGAAGTAGATACTACTAATTTTCCTATAGAGACTTGTACTAAAGGCAATAGCAGTTTTATCCTAACGCCGTTATGTTTTCTTAATAGGTACGATATGAAGAACGGGCACTCGAGGAAAGATTTATTCGAGAACATTGAGGAACCTTTGAGAGTCCCCAGAGAAGGTTGTATAACTTATTTGTAGCGACAAAGGGCAAAGGTTTGGCGTTATCGGAGCTTGTTGATAAGGGGAAAGCCGCAGGGCACCTTATCGAATTTCGATCGAATTAAGCTCTATCAAAGATTTACTAAAAGTTATTTAGTAAGTTCTGTAGAGTGGTCATATTATAATAATATAGGGAACGATTTCATTGCTATTCGTCTCGATTTCGACTTCTACTATAGAAGTCGAAATCGAGACTAGGTATATAAGTCGAAAATATTCTTACCTATAAGAAGTTATACGAGTGATAACGAATGTTTACTAAATTTATAGCAGAGATTACGTAAATGTAATTTAACAATTATTATATTACGCTTTGGTATAATTTATAAATAGACACACTTTTGTATAATATCAAATACCTAGGTCATGTATATTTTCAGTAGGTACCCACTGAGATTATAAGTACTTGTTTATATTCTCAGTGAAGATTCTCTGCTAGTACCTACGTATAAATTATTTTCAGTTCATACATAGTTTCATACATTTTTATTATAACATATAGGTAGTTCCTAATAATTTCTGATACCTTCGCGGTTGTTAGAAACACTATAACGGATTTAACTCTAGCATTTTATTTTATTTTCTGACGTCTCGAATAGTCTAACGCTATATTGACTTTACGATGTTTCATTCTAATACGTAGTTCCTTTTTCGAATGTGGGAGCAAAATGTTTATTCAAAAGTATTACGCATATTTTTGTAGGCGTATAGATATCGATAATATAATCGTTACTAAGCTCTAACACAAGTTTTCGATTCATCGAAAACTAAAGAAAAAATCGGTTCATCCACTATAACCTTATAGCGTCAGTCTCGCTAGCAAATAAAAAAATCTTAGTTTCGTGTTTTTGATTTCTAAATACGGAGTAGGTAAATTAAATTATATTTAGCTAGATCTATTTGTAGCTTTGTATATCCTATGGACAGGTAAATATTTGTATTTTTTAGATAATGTACAATTTAGGTACAAAATTATAGGACGAAAATGGTTTTACAAATTATATTAATTAGGTACCCATTACTCTTACAAGTATCGGTAGAACAATTAAACAGATAGATATAAACGGGACTCAGAATACTTATAAACACATCTGGTAGATTTATAGGAGCATAATTATTATATAGGTACTTAGTTAGGTAGGGAAAGTTAGATGTTATTTCATTTTATCACCCTAACGCGACGCCGATATAGTGTTACTTATTAGGGAGGTGGTTACGCTACTTGAAATAAAATAAGCCAATTTTGGGAAAATGTAGGTTAAAAATGAAAAACACGTACCTACCCAAGTTCGAAACACAACTATTTATATGCCAAGGGAATGTATTGCAGTTTTCACGTTTCAGAATAATACAGAAATTTTCTTATCCGCTATTTGAATAAGTATGGTAAAAATTTTCAGTCGAATGTTTTCTCAGAACGTAACAAATATATGTAGATATTCGGTTTACTTAGCTGTAAGGTGTTGACATTTTGACAGTATCCCATTTTGTCTTTTGACGTTACATGATTATATATTTATAAAGAGACAAATATAGATACATAGACATATATATGTAGAGACAAATATAAGAGACATAATAATATGTAAATAAAAATATATTTTCTTATATTTGTATCAAGATCAGACTTTAATAAGTATTATATTTTCTGTTAGTAAATAGTCACGCAAGTGCGTTCATAATGTCCACGATTTGATGATGAACATAACGCATTTTCACTCTCCATTACATATTAATAATAATTGTTCAAAATTAGTGTATGTGGTAGTTCAAACGGATGAACCGATTCTACGTCTATTACGTATTTTTAACCCCCGACGCAAAAACGAAGGGGTGTTATAAGTTTGACGTGGCATCATAGCTCCCTAACGCGTGAACGGATTTTGATTCTGTTTTTTTTTTGTTAATAAAAGATGAATAATTCGGGATTGTTCTTAGCTGTGTTTAATGAAAATCGTTTCAGCCGCACCAATTGTCTATGAATATACCCGAAACCCGAATGGCGTATAAAATAAAAAATCATCACATTAAAAAAATTAAACGATTTTCAGTAAGTTAAGGTAAGTTTCAAATAGGTATTCAATTATGTTATGTTCATTTTATGCAGTTCAAGAAATATGGACACTGAAAGTAGGGATGGAAAATCATCCGAGTGTGGTACCAAATGTAACAGATTTCCATTATACATATTGGAAATTTGTTTAAAAATGTAATATGTGTACTACTTACCTACCTACAAAAATAATAAAAGAAAAAAGTCTCGTATGAAAAGGTTAACCAAGATATAGGTATATAAATATGACTATAACGATTAAAGGTATGCTCGAAAATAACAAGTTAAATAAGTAGGTAGTTAAAATAACTGCAAAATTATGACAACATAAAAAAAAAATGCTGGCCGGTTATAAATAATAGGTACCTAGGTAAGGTAGGTTTATAGGCAGTTACGAAGAAAGTTAGGCGTCATCATGAATTGTACCAGCTGAATAACATTTTCAAATGTCATTTACCTAATTATAAATTTGCACATTTAGATGTTTGACTCAAATAAAAATAATCGAATCTAATAACCAAAACATTTTTGTTATGTTGGTGTTTTTTTATTGTTGTTTGAACACGCCTGACAACGGTCCCCTCCGTTAATGGGAAAATGTTTTATTATTAACCGCTGTTAAAGTCAGACCTTGGATGTTTTAAGATGCTAAACCAGTCTTAGCTCCGTCCCCCAGGAATAGTATCGCTGCCCGGGGGATTTTTTATAACGAAAAATCCTTCTTCGTGCTTTACTTAGTGGTTTTACTTTTATAAATTTACGATAAGAATCAGAAAATAGAAATTAGTATGGTAGGTACCTACCTACTTATTTTCCGTCCGCAAATCAAAACTTTAAGCACTTTGGTTTATCTTACGTCAACAAAAGTGTAGTACTAGGACTAGTTAAATCATAACCCACCCTTTAGATTTGCTTTAAGTACCTAGTCGGCAAAATTAACGTGAAATTTGGACAGTTATTTTAAATAGAAATACCGACGTAAGTACTTACTCTAAGTAGGGATTTAAAAAAAAATGTTACAACTTTATATTGAAAATTCATTGAATTACCTAGTAACAATTAAAATAAAATTTGAGATTCATGTTCTTAAGAACATTAATTTGAGTACGAGTTTCGTAGATTTATAGAATTCATCCGCTAAAGGTGCAAATTATATTGATAATTCATTTTCGACTTCTACGCGGACGAAGTCGCGAGCAAAAACTAGTAGGTAAGTAGATAATAAAAAACTTAATAGACTGAACCATTTGCACTCAGTATAATAATGCCTATACTTAATAATATCTTCAATATTCAGGCAGCGTCAGTTACGTTTTCTTTACTGGTAGGTACTTAGGTAAGTACTTACCTATTATTGATATTGCATCGATATCGCGTTTTCGACCAATTGAATAATTTGGTCTGCAAAAAGCATTTTTTATGAGGATTCCACTGCTCTGTCTGTCAAAGTTCATTTGTTTTACAAAAAAAAACAAAACAATAACTCTCGTTGTAATTTAAACGGCAACGGGCGGCAGTACTGTAATGAATGGCCAACCCTGTACAAAACAAAGCAATTTAATTTTATTAAAACGGATCAGTCGTTTAGTTTAGGCGTCGTTGAGGTAAATTAACCAAATAAAATGCAAACAGGTACCTATGGTTTGGAATCACCAAATTACGTAGCAGAGATTACAAAAATAGAACAGGCAGGCAATCGAGATTCTTGTGCAACTGAATTATTTGTTCCGTGATAAAATAATAAGTTGAGTTAGTTCAGCGAGTATTAAGTATATTTTGTGTAAAGTACATTGTTTTAAAGACAAATAAAAACACTCGTGGCCGTAAGTATTTAAATTTGAAAAATGAACTGATAAGAAGTATCAAGTAAAATAGTGCTAAAAATATTTGAGGTGAATAAAATTACTTTGAACTGCATGTCGGCTCGCTGAGCCGTGCCTGAACCGAGTCAGAAATATCACATCTAAGTCTTAAACTATATCGCAAATCATATATTTTGATAGCAAACATACCACCAGTGTCTGAGCGTCTTCATGTATATATGGTATAAACATATTATATTTGTTGGTAAGATGGTTCAGGTAGGTAAGTTCGTGTATACTCGTAACTTACGTAGGTACGTAGGAAATTAATCGAAGCTTGTAATGTGTTACGAGCTACCACCATATAAAGTACCAAAATACAGTTCCTTTGTAACCTT
Source organism: Polylopha cassiicola (assembly GCA_038024825.1). Lineage (NCBI taxonomy): Eukaryota > Metazoa > Arthropoda > Insecta > Lepidoptera > Tortricidae > Polylopha > Polylopha cassiicola. The sequence goes on along the minus strand of CP149046.1, from coordinate 14,658,815 downwards.
GCCTAAATCAAATAAACCTACCTATTTATTCTTTTGAGCACCTGTGCGGTTAATATGTTGATGGGAAGTAGCGTAGCCAATCGCGTACCTATTCATAGTAACGCTAGGTACTATTTCGACCGCCGGCCGGCATTAAATCATTGTCTGAAACCTATACCTGACTATAAATATTGTTATACTGCAAGACGATGACACTATAGTATATGACGCACCGAGGCCAGTAAAATAAAAAATGTCTCAGATAACATGTAATTGTCGTCCGAGGCGAAGCCGAGGTTGACAAAAATGTGATCTGAGGCTTTTTTATTTTACTGGTCGAAGTCAGTATACTATTTTTCTGTTTGACGAAGCCAGAAAGCGGCAATTTCATTTAGCGCAGCGGCCAGAAAGTTGGCGCTTTCCGGCCGGAGGACAGAAAAATAATTTTATATCACCCTAATATATTGCACTCATCTATACAAGTATATAGGTAAGTATATATAGTAGAGCCAAGTTATCGTTGGTATAACTACTTTTTCATAATATATTTTTTTCTTTCAGCGGCTCTAGCATCAACTAAGTGGAACCGGAAAAAGAAAGATTCTGTGATAAGTTCTGATTCTTTCCCGGTTATTACACATTAGAATGAAAAAAAAAAACGGATTTAACACTTAATATTAATACGTAATATAGAAATTGTAAAGTTTTCAAAACATCAGCAATAAAATAATATATGTACTTACGCGAGTTAAATCCGTTATACCTACAGGTTTAGTTGTTTCATTCCGATGAAAAGATTCTATGCAAGTACATGTATTTTAATTTTACCTACTTGATTTCAAAGAATTGAATTCAGATTCACAAAATTCAAAGATCTATATTTAGCTTCGTTAAATGGTTTGAATCACTGACAAATCATAATTTAAAACAAAAACAAAACAGTGCGCCGACTGCTATCCTCTGTCTGTGTCCAGTTTTAGACGTTGACGTGTCTGAAACATGTTTTTTATTACTTCTGAAAAGTTATATAAAATTTGTTGTCACAAACGGACGTCCAGAGTGAATATTTTTATATTTTTTCACCGGAAGACACTACTCATTGAACCAGATACATCATGTAGGTATTATTAGTCAACGGTCAATAAAAAACATTAGTTTTTACATTTATTTATTAACATTCTATAATTTTAAATTATTTATGCAAGCTTTACTCTGGATTTTAATATTTATTTTCTGTAATCTCAACTGTGCTATGAAAAGTTTTTATTAACAATTAAAATAAATGAGCTACAAAAAGTAATTACCTACACGAAGGCTTTGTCGAAAACCTGTGTAATTATATTATATAGAACGACGTCAAACAAATACAATCTAATCTATAAATTAATAAAAGCTGTGATAAACAAGTAAAGAGCTATTAATATAAATTCATGTGTTCGTAAGTAATGTGATATCGGCATAGAACATAAAACCTTTTCCCTTTTCCTTTAGTGGAATGTCGAGTGTCCCTTACGACACATTTGACATTCTGAACACCTAATCATCCCCCACCGAGGACGCACTAGACATTTTCGAGTGATTTAGGGAGAGAATGTTACACCAACTGATTTTTTTCGCCAAATATGCCAGGCATTACTTATTAACGATCTGATATGAAAGAAATAAAAAAATAGTCAGCTTAGAATAATACATTATTCAGTAATGTTTTTTTAATTTGGATCTAGTTAAAATAAAAAGTGTAAGAAAAAAACAACACATTTAATCTATACTAATATAATAAAGAGGAAATGTTTGTTTGTTTGTTTAGATTGAATAATAATAGCTCTTAAACGACTGGACTGATTTGAAAAATTCATTAAATGTTGGAAAGCTACACTATTCCCGACTGACATAGACTATAAAAAAAGGGATCCCGGCGATGCCGGGGCTGGCCGCTAGTTTGATATAAATGATTACATGTCCACAAAACATATTATCATTAAATAAATACTTAAATAGATATATCTTTGGCCGATTAACACCATATAATTAATTCATATCATCCTATTGGATTGGCTTACATATTAAAATGTCCACGACCCAGATGGAGATGCTTGTGCTCATCACAACGAGTTGCCCCTAATAGAATCCGAATCTGCAACCTCTGGTTTTATAGTCAGGGACTTTAACACTAGGTACACCAACCGTATATATATATTCTTCGAGTGTATGTATATTGTATTTTATTTATTAAAATCGTTATCAGGCTAATATACTTTTGTGTCACGTGTAAACAAAATAGCTTGTGTATTACAGCTAGTGCCTATTGAAGGTCGTCTGATGTTATTTATTTTTTATCATCAATCTATATTGCTAAAATAAATAAACGGTAATCTTTCAATTGGGGCATTTTATGTAGACTGTTTTATATATTATATGCATATATATTTATATAATTATGATCAAGTGCTTACCTAACAAAAACGAATAATAGGTAGGTAGGTATTACTCATTTTTATTTTGGTTGATAAGATTTAGTTCACGAGGCCTATTGTTTACTACTCTAATTACATATGAAAGCCTCCTCCTTGTTTTGAAGTCGGTTAAGAGATATTTCATAGTACTACTTAAAACTTTAAACCTTACCTTATAAATAAGATAATTTGCATAGCTGTATTAATCACTTTAGCATAAGACTATTGTCAGCTCAGTCGTGCTACGATTATGGAATCTGTTAAGGCTCCGAAACGTCAGCCAATAATAATAAAATACGCGAGTTAAATCCGTTAATGTTGTTTCATTCCAATGTATAATTACCACGAAGGCATCAGAAATTTTCTCAGATTCATTAATAGTCCCACAGTGAATATAAATTATATGTTTATGCTATTTGAAATAATTTATGGAATAAATAACTTACTTATATCCCTTAATAATTTCTGATTTATTTATACATGTATACATGTATACATATGTACATATATATGTATATATATATATGTATACATGTATATATATCATTATACATGTATAAATAAATATCTATCTATGGAAAATCCACAATCCACAGCAATTTATCTAGTCTCAAACTAAGTAAAGCTTTTACAGTCGGCGAACATAATATCGCACCCCTAGATCTAAAGGGAGCTAACTCAAAAAAAGTAACTTTTTCGGGAGAGGCGAAATTGTTGTAAGGAATCGGATCCTTTTTTTTAGCGTGTGTTTAATTTAAATCTTCAGATTTTTGAGTTAGCTCCCTTTAGATCTAGGTGTGCGATATATGACTATACAAACTTGGCAACAAATATACAAGTAGGTACATAAACGGTATAAATATGTTTAAGAGGATATACTACGGGTATCAAGAATAAAATTCAATACGAATTAGAAATTATCTTTTCAAACTATCGTTTATTCACGATGGCGAGGTGATGCTACTATTTTTCACAGATCACAACCAGGCTTTATTTTTTTATGTCGTCATAATTTTGCGCAATCCATTCTTATTCATTTAATTTATTGTTCTCGGGCGGACATCCACCTTGTTTTAACATATTTCAAGACTACATTATGTAGTTATGAATATAATGATATCAAAATATACTTATAGTAATTTGCTTTGTGTGACTCTATCATACAATTTTGTATTGATTATAGATTAAAGGTCTTAGACAAAGTCACATCCAATGTTGTAGCTAGTACTTTAAATTAAATTAACTCGCGTAGATAGGTACGAAATTCTTATGAAGTAAATAGGTATATGAGGATATATAACGAGATCAAGGGACTATTTGTTACATTACATAATAGTACATTACGCACCTAGGGCAGTAAAATAAAAAATGTCTCAGATCACATGTAATTGTCGTCCGACGCGAAGCCGAGGTTGACAAAAATGTGATCTGAGGCTTTTTTATTTTACTGGCCGAGGTCAGTATACTATTTTTCTGTTCGACGAAGCCAGAAAGCGGCAATTTCATTTAGCGCAGTGGCCACAAAGTTGGCGCTTTCTGGCCGGAGGACAGAAAAACATATTATAATTTTATAAGAGCCTTCTCTCCGCAGCTTTGTGAGCGTCGGTCTAGGCTTTTCATGCATTAAGAAAAATCCTGTTTCGAATCTATATTTAAAATCTTTTGTATATAACCAGGATTCGTATATAAAAAAATACTTAATATCATAGACTTAAGGTTTTATTGAATTATATTTACAAATCAAATTAAAAGCTGATGGTGGCAGATTCTGATCCTGCTAGATACAGATGTTTATACGGTTAGTAGTATTTAAACCTGAACTGGATATCTTATACGACTGTATGCTTATGCGTTGCCTGTATATTTTAGCAAGAACAAAATTTGTTTAATTGTGGATAAGATCAGTTGAGGATCGGATCGTTTTATCACTGAATCCGTTATTTTAATAAAAAAATAAGTAGAAACATAACGAACTTAAAAGAAAAACTATCATAGCAGACTTTAGAAGTTAAACAAGCTGACCTACTTTTAAAACAACTGGAAAAGAAGATCATCTGAAAAAAACTTAAAAAAATATATACGTAGGTATGTATTTCCATTCTATCGCAACCATGTTATATTACATTTGCTTTGTTTATCAAGAATATTTTTTACGCAGATATACTGCGTATCTTACCTACCTGTTAATAGTGCTTAAACATTAAAAAAAATATAACATGAACTGATGAATGAAGATGACGTGTAGTTTTTAATTTTCGTTAAATTATCAGCGTTACCGGAAGTAGTAAACGTATACTTCTTAATAATATATAAAATGTACCTACGTAACATCATCTTACGTAGATAATACATATATTATCTCAGAAAGTTCAGTGCAGTTTATTTTAGTTCAAAATGCTTTTAGCTATAAAATAAAAACACTACAAAGTCGCATTCACTTAGGTAAACGCTATTTATTTTAAGATACAGGAAAAGAACTGCACGCATAAAGTATACCAGTTTGTTTTGAAAACATTTAAATTAGTTACAGTTAAAAGCCAAAGTGTTTTTGTTTATTTTATTCAATTTGGGTTTACAAAGATTAAAGGGACTGCGGTTGTAGCGGGCAATTCACGCTGACCTTCTAGCTGGAGCCATAGGCGGTAGCGTGAAGCGGAGCGGGCTCGTTTGAGCTGCGCGATTATTTTCCAGTAGCGGATCGGCGGTCGGCCGTGTCGCACAATGCGTGTCGCATAAACGGAGCTACTGACGCATTTATGAAACATTACCGTTATTAATATTATATATGGATAGGCCCCGTGATGTGCACCGTGAGTGAGCTTCACTAATTTTAATATAGTTAAAGTTGAAAAGTTACTTTTGAAACTTGTAAAGGATTTAGTGATAGCAGCGCATCGTTTACATCTTAACTAGTAAGTTTAACGTTTTTTCGTTTAGTTTTATGTGTAATTTAAAAAATCATTTTAATAATATATTTTTAAAAGGTTTTATTTAATTAAAGACTGATAATTTTCAAAAAGTATTCACCACAAATCATAATTATATTTTCACTTTTCATACAACAATAAAAAAACAGTGCAAGTATTGTTTACATTTATACAATTAATTCATAATTTTATTATAATTCACTTTTAGTGATCTTCATACATTAACCATTTCATTAAACAACTGTTGTTGTTCGTTAAATAAATAATTGAGTAAAAAAATGTAGTAAGTAAGTAATTCAACATAGTTCTGACGAGTTACTTTTAACATTAATATTACCTATTTTCCGTATACCTATTACTAAAATCATATAAAATCATACATTAGGTATTTTATTTTAGGACCTAACTTAAAGAAATATTGTTAATTGGGGTATATAAAATAAATTAAGTTGAAATTAACAAGATTTAAAGACGTCGAAAAGGGATCCGAAGAGTCGAATCACCGGAAGAGTAGCACGATGATGGTTTTCCGTGACTGCAACCCGTATCAAATCATTGCCAGTTCAGTATAACATACAAGAACGCGACTTAATCGCATATATGCATATTACTAAATTACCTCCGACGTTTCAACTGTGGTTGCGGAGAATGGCCGTTGTTGCGTATTATAATATGTGAAAACCGTTAAAGTTTAAATCAGTGGGTAAATAGTCAATCATAATTTCTACCCTAATGGTTATTAGACATTGGAATGAAACAATTCATAAGATTTAACACAAGTTCCCATATTCATAGCTGAGCTGACTGAGTTGACGATAGTACTCTTTGTCTGAGTCTTTGCAGTGTAATTATAGTCCACCAAGTTCTGAAGACCTTAAATTAGGTACAAAGTAACCCGTCTCTCAAAGACGTAAGAAATAAAGATTTCTTTGATGGATATTCCATTACTGAGGGAAACATAGGAAACTATGACGGTTTTGGGATTATTCAAATGCCAAATTGTTGTGTTTACATCAACTATTTGAAAGGGTTAAAATCAACTGATATTTTCGTGTAAAGTTTTGACACAAAGAAAGGCGTGAGGACGCCTCGCTGAGTAGTGAGTATAGCTTGTGGACCCTTTTGGGTTTGGATTTCAATGTTAGTCTGTTCAGTTTTCATCAGTTACCTATATAATTGATAATATTTTATCAAATAATATAAAATCGCTATATAAGATTAATACTAATAAGATTGGACACAGCAACCAAATAGCACAGAACAGAGAGCAGCAGAGAAAGCTGAGGAAGGACAGTAATGTAGAAAATGGCTAATAAGCGGAAGAAAGAAACGATAAGATAAGAAAATAACGATTTATATTATAAAGGTATAAATAAGAACAGTAGTTACAGGCCCGAATTCATTTTATATTTCTACCATTAGGTATCCGCTAAACGTGGCCCTATGACTTACTCCACATAAAATTCGTTCTTATTTTCAGTGCTTAATTAACACCCCTTATTAGTCCGTCAGGGTGAAATTATGTATTTTTATATAAGTTTTACATTATCAATAAGATATCAAATAGATTTGCCTCCAATTTCACCGTTGTCAAGAAACGTGTGTTAAAATGGACATTAATTAATGGTAAATTAGGGTTAAGTACAAATTTAGTAAATCGTTCCTTGAGAATTTTATAGTAGCTTTCATGCAAAACTTAGTGTACCACCTTTATTAGTTTATGCAGGATGGAAATTGATAACAAAGTAGCCAAGGCGACCATACATAACTAAAAAAAAAAAAAATAAGTTCAATAGGAGATTTCCTTGAATTGAATGATTATTCAATTAATTACTTTATGACGTTTCATTTTCGCTGCTGTCGCGGCGGTAGTTATGGCAGAAGTGGTATTAATACATACCTACATTTCAGTTTATAGTTAAACTGACACATAGGAGCTTTAGCTTATTTCATTACCGAATGAATTGGCGAATCGGTAGGTCATAAGAGTAGGTAACTTTTATTCAGTAAGTTAATGTTCACGTACACATCATAGCTACTCTTCTAACAAAAGAAAGATCTGAGAAAACTTTTAGGTTCTAATCTATTACTTGAACCAACGAAGTTGAAACTCCGTTACAAAACTTTTAAAATCAGTATAACAACACGTAACGCTCCAACTCAGAAATATGACAAAATGACAAATTAAATCAAATGTCAACAATTCATCCGAGCAAAACCACTCATCAATATCAATTTATTGGTGCGTTGTTTTCTGTAATAATCGTAGCGGAAATTATATTGTAGTATAAGGAGGCAGATGTATGTAATTGATACATTTCGTAGCCACAAATAAGATAGATGACTGCGATATAATAGCAAGGATTTTGTATCGTATTATGTACTCAGGGTACACTGTTCGATTACTAAATTGCGTTTATGAAAAACGAGAACAAACCTAATTTACCATTCGTCACGCAATGTCTTTTATTTGTACTTTGACATTAGTGATTGGTTAATTATTTTCAGTGCAATAGAGAATAAATACCAATTTAAAGTTACAAGTTTTAAAATAAGATATCATTAGTTTCGTTTAGGTATAGATTTAGTGCGGACATGAAATCACTTTGAAAGCAACATATTTGAAGTAAGGGACGTCACCCTTCGGGAATATTGAAAACGGGTGACATTGTAGAGATTTTTCGGAGTGAAATCTTATTTCGGTGCACTTGAACAGAGAAAGATATTGAACCAATACGCAATCAGGTCGGTGACGCTAGACCGGGCTTTGGTCTTTGGAAAATATATATATTGTAAAATATGTAGACAGTATTTCGAATCATGTTTATGGTTATGGTTTTGTTTACCGTAAATGTGTTTTCCCTAAAATCCTCATACTGACATTGAATTTAGTATACTATAATGTAATATCCTTAATCATTTTACGTAAAAGAAATACCTGTGGTCGTTCCTAAGGTTCAAAAATAAGACCACATGAAAATTCATCAATAAATAATGAAAAACAAAATAAGTTCCATAGTTTCTGATATTTTTCATAAGCGATTCCGATAAGTTTACCAAATAGAGTTTACGCTGTACTAACAAATCTTCATTACTTTCTGTGCAATCCCTACTAATATTATAAATGCGAAAGTAACTCTGTCTGTCTGTTACGCTTTCACGCTAAAACTACTGGACCGATTTAAATGATATTTGGTACAAAGAAAGTCTAAACTCTGAGAAAGAACATAGGCTACTTTTTAACCGACTGCAAAAAAGGAGGAATTCCACGCAGACGAAGTCGCGGGCAGAAGCTAGTAGTATATATTATTGATAATTAAAATGTTCATGTTTGGGCCGTAATCATAATCTGAATTCAAATTTCGAACAGTTTATTAGCTACGCCACAGCATTTTAATTTATACATCTAATTTTAACCGTCTGTTAATTAAATGCTGAATAAATTTCGAGAAAGCTCTTTAACGTCCTAGACGGAAAATCATTGTTCCAATTAGTCATTATGATATTTTTAATACCTGAATTTTAATAACCGTATTTTAAACATGAACGTGTGATATTATAGAACCATGATATCGTTTAATTAATTAACAAGGTATCTGACAAATTGGGGTCGCTAGGGTTGAGAACATCTTGGAAACAATTAGGTACTTTATCTAGACAGGTTCTGCAAAATTTCCTTCGTCATAATATATCTTGTTAATTAGGCTAAAAAAAATGTTTTTGTGAAATAAATAAATAAATAAATTGGTTAAGCCCCCTGAAAGTACCTAAGTACTTACTTCGATTTTTAGTACTTTATTGGTACCTACATAATTTATTCTTTAAGGGTTGATTCGTTCATTGGAAATTGTAAAACTTATTCATAATTAATAATAGTTAATTTATCTCGTAATTTTAAAAGAAATGTGAAAAAGTTCATTCGTATAGACATCTAGTTACCAGGATATTTTATTTTCATATTTATCGCATGACAAATGCACATTTGTTTGGGTTCGATAGTTCTAAAAGATAATATTTTTTTTAATTAAACTAGCAAAATAATATCCAATATACTAGTAAGTATAACTAAGTAAACTGTGGAGAAGTGTGAATAAATGACTCAATTTGTGAGGTAGCATTTAATTACGTAATTTTCCTTTGCTTATTAATAATAATGTCTATGAAAATTTTGGCGAAATAATAATGAACTGTGGGTCGTATTGTCTGCAATGCTTAATTAAATTTTCGTTGTACCTATATATAAATAATAATTCCACCATTTATTTATGGTGTTGTTTTAATTTATTATAATATGGAAGTATTCGTTTCGAGTAGGTAAGTGCAATGGGTAGGTACATAATAGGTACCTATATTTCACCCTTGAGATTGTTCAGAAATTAAAGTAATAAAAATAATATTAATATCTTTGGACAATTCACACCAATTGATCTAGTCCCAAACTAAGTAAAAGCTTGTACTATGGGTACTAGACAACGGATAAACATACATAAATACATATAAGACATCCAAGACTCAGGTACAGAAAGTTTTTTATTACATTACGTAACAGCGGTTCATAAGGAAATTAACTAGGGATATTATAGTTTAATATGTAAACATTATCGGGTAGGCCGTAATTAAACTGCGCATCGCGACTTCACGTTTTCTGTAACAGTTTTACACGAACGAAAATAACATTTGTGTGGTAAATAATGTTACAATGCGATTGATTGATAGATAAGAATTGTTCTATGTCAGTAAATCATATTTATTGCTTTGTTAATAAACAATGGAATGTCTTTATTAATAACTAGCGGCACGCCCCGGCTTCGCCCGGATAATCTTTTTTTTTTTTGTAGCCTATGTCACTCGGGAATAGTGTAGCTTCCCAACAGTCAGGAATTTTTCAAATCGGTCCAATCAAACAAACTTTTCCTCTTTGTTATATTACTAGCTGTCCGCCCCGGCTTCACACGGATCCCTTTTTTATAGCCTATGTCACTCGGGAATAGTGTAGCTTCCCAACAGTGAAAGAATTTTTGAAATCGGTCCAGCCGTTCTGGAGCCTATTCAATACAAACAAACAAACCTTCCCTCTTTATAATATTAGTATAGATAGCCGCATAAGTACCTACTTTGTGGAAATTTGGTTCTTATAAAAAATACAATTCGTTAATACTTACTTAGGTTAATATACTTATACTTTTTTTTATTTATTTATTAATGATGGATAATCACAATATAATTGGTGTTCACAACCTCCGGTATTGTATCGCGTAATTTATTTATATAGGTACAATACGCTGATACATAAATTCTAGTCACTAGTACACAGTAAAAACATTTAAAAGACAAATATTTAACTTCTCCACCGCAATACGAAGCAATGAAAAAACCTGAAGTGTTTGAGGATGCAGTCTAACTTTTAATCAGTTCAACTGCGTCAATAAGCAGGCACGCTATCAGAGTCCCAAGACGATTTCTATGAGTCTTATCTGGAACCTATCATATCTTGAGCCACACATATGCAGAGGGTACCGAAATTTGGATATCGCGTACATAGCATATTAGTATGTGTTTATTCTCTTTTTTATATGTAAAATATGTTTTGATTGAATTACAATGTTTTAATTCTGTTATATGGTATGTACTATATAGGTATACCATGTAAGTAAAGTATAATGTGTAGAAATAGATAGTATCTATCCAATGATCTAACCAACTGAGTTCCAAGATTGAGCTAAAACAAATGTACCTACATTTATTCCAGCTAGATCCTGACACAGATACCGCTCGCCACATGCGATTTACCGTTGGCAAATAATAATAAAGGCAGTATATGAAAATCGCCATAAGGCCGTTAGGGATTTATGACCCTCCGACCTGTGTTATTACCTGTCCGCTGGATTTAATGGCAAATCACTCTATAATATTATCCAGGGTATATTTTTTCTAATTATTAGTACACGTGTGCTGATGCTTGTTTATTGCAGTGTCGCAAATATATCGCTAAAATCGAGATAAACATATTTCATAACTTGTTATTGAAAATCAAATCATGTTTTGTTTTTCAGATTAAACACTATTTATGGACTAATAATTAACTTAGTCATTGGGTATAGCTTCAATCCAATTTACATCTTAATTGAATAGTCGTTTAACGCTGTCGCAGCTCCGCATTATTAAAATAATAATGGAACAAGAGCCTATGACTGGCAGACATTTGTTATTTAATAATACCTATTACTATTGGTTATTATTTATTTCTTTGGTATAGGAATTATCGATTATAGTTAACTATGTATCATTGCTATAATATTGCATTTTCGTTGCTCTCACCGTAAATACCTACCTAGTACAAAATAACCTAAAGTAATAATATTTCCGAAATACTTTTATTAATTTATTGCCGAAGTTTTCATTGTTCTGTTTTGTTTATATTGTTCGATGATTGGCTACGTAGCGTTATAATAGATGAAAACATAAATAAACTATCGAAAAACTGTCTGGTTTATTATTTTCTAAATATTTTAACGAAACTGTGATCAAGCGATGAACAGTAGGAAAATTGTAAAATAAATATAAAGTAATAATCGGAAGTGTTCATATTAAATTACTAACGTTATCGTTTTACCCTAAGTCGAAACATGTGACTAAAGCTACACTAGTCATATTTTTAGGTCCTTTTTTAACTTAGACATCAAGTCAAAGGATCCACAAACTTTTCCTAATACGGCCTAAACCCTAGTCGTTAAGTTGTTAATGACTAAGACCAAGAAAAGATATTGATATAGGTATATACTTAACGATAGTTACGTAACCCCGAAAATGTTTTATACCTACCAGGAAGTTTTATCTCTCTGGCTGTACCAAGTGTCCGCATTCACACGTCCGCTTTGCACAAGATCACGTTTCCTTTTAATCTTGACTTCCAAATTGTCACTATTATTGAGTAGGTGCTTCGATTGCTTTGTTCTAAAAAAGATTCTTGAATTCCTGCGTCACATTCGCTTGTCATTTGTTAAGACGCTTTTACCCCCCCCATAATACGAGGTATAAAACATTCGAACAAAACATAGGTTACTTAAACTATTTCGTGTTAGATAAAAGCTTTATAGTATAAGTATAGTATAAGTATAGAGTATAGTTATAGTATAAGTATAGATGTATCGATATATACGATGTACGCGCACTTGTATTTCCCAACATAAATTAATAAGATTAAAATGGTAAGGGTGGATGACTGTCATCAACTTTGTTAATTTAGGTTAGTTGCAAAATTCAGCATTTACAATTAAGTAGAACCTTTTTATATCTGGTAGATTTGCATTGATTTAGTTAGGTTAATACCTACTTTTAGAACGGCGGTCGCTTATATGTTCCATTAACACGAGTCTGATGAGTTGAATTAAATAAAAACAAGGATTATGCAAATACCTCTATCATCATCAACGATTTTGTATAGAATATTAAGAATAATAAAAAAATATGATTTATTTTTTCTTCCGTCTAAAAAAAAATACTACCCAGTTAATTTTTTGGCCTTTATATCTCACTAATTAAAGAAAAAAAACTAGGGTTTTTTTTATTAATAATTCATGTTTTACAAGTTTTGAGTTTATAATCATGGGCGAGTCTGATATAAAAATGATACCAATTATCATTTTATATTGAATACAATTTGTTTTGACTGAGAAGCGTTGGTTATTATTATTACAATGAACATAAATCTTAGTATGGTGATAAAAATAATCGTTTTCCGTTAAGGATAATAAGGGTTTTGTCTCGAGCGTCCTTGGGGTCCTGTGTGTGTTCCCCCATGTTTACGGTTTTTGTTTTGATAATACATAAATTAGTAAAGCATGCTCATTATACTTAGGTAAGGCATTCTCGACAAATATCAAATAATGAACCAAATTTCTTACATACATATTAATAACTGAATTATGGACATGGAAGTTCATTAAATAATAGTATAGGTAATATTAAAAATACGTACTTAGTGTGCCTACTGCATAATCAGGTATTGCACAGTACCTACTATATAAGCACGCACCTGATTATATATATCTAATTATAGGTAAGCAGATATTATATACAAGTATTTTTTAGTAACCCATGTTATGTTTGTAAATAAAAACAACATTTTTACTAACGTGTGCTTACCACACGTCAGTAAAAATTAAACGAAAAAAGTCGTCATTACATAACACAAAATAACAAAATATTGATATTCGATGGATGTTTTTAAGAAACCTTTGCCATCTGATCATTTTGAGTTCGAAATACGAGTGCAAATATTATTATAATTTACAACCAACTAACATTTAGCATTTAAAAAACATCAAAGATTATTAAAATGTCGCATCCGCGTTTTTAAAATGTTGCTCGAAATCCATTCGAAGTGGAACTTTAATTGAATCATAAAATAAATTACTTTAAGAACAACTAATTTATTTCTCAAAGCTCTTTTACTATTATATATAAATCGTGCCGAGAAAACCTGATTGCATCAATATTGTTTTTTTTTGTCATGAGACTGAATTCATTTTTATTTATTCCTTTGCTTTATACGCTGCAAATGTATAATATAATAAAATACTATTTAGGCAACACCACATTCACTTCGTTTCTTGATTGTTACAGGTAAAGTGATGACATTGGCAAACGATAAGAAATGGAGGAATTCTTCGGCGATTTTTTAAATGTAAAAAATGAAACGAACAGCACCCAGCAACCCGCCGGGTACGGCGAGCCAGATTCACTAAATTTATTAGTGCCACTCAGCGTCACCTTTGTCATCATATTCGTGGCCGGCATTTTGGGGAACATTAGCACATGCGTAGTCATAGCCAGAAATCGTTCCATGCACACCGCAACCAACTTTTATCTCTTTAGTCTCGCGATATCTGATCTCATGCTTCTAGTCTGCGGGTTACCCCTAGAATTACATCGTTTATGGAACCCGTACACGTATCCGCTCGGTGAAGCTCCCTGCATAATGCTGGGTCTGGCGTCTGAAACATCAGCTAACGCTACAGTGTTAACCATCACAGCATTCACGGTGGAAAGGTATATTGCAATTTGCAGGCCCTTCATGTCTCACACCATGTCAAAGTTGTCTAGAGCGGTGCGTTACATAGTTGTGATTTGGATTCTCGCTCTTTGCACAGCCGTACCCCAGGCTATGCAGTTCGGAATTGTGTCGGGCGTGGAAAACGGTCAAAATGTGAGTGTGTGTACAGTGAAAGGCACCGGTGTTCATGAAGTGTTTGTTATATCGAGCTTTGTGTTTTTTGTGGTTCCCATGTCAGTGATATCTGTGCTGTATGCACTAATAGGTATTAAGCTGCGAACGTCACGCGTTTTGCATCCCACCAAGAAGCTGTCCGTGGAGAGCAACGGGCGTCCCGCCGGCACCTCGCGGTACAGAAATAGTGCGTCGCAGAGAAGAGTCATAAGAATGTTAGGTATGAATTTTTCATAAGAGTGTTGTTATTTATGTGAATAAAATCATGTTTTTTTTTATCCCGAAATGAAGTAGGTATATACTTTGTTGCATACCTACATAATTTCGAGATATCGCATCGAGATGGGAAGTAATTAATAAGCTACCGAAGAATAAATTCTCGAACAAAAGATCTCACGGGCAGCAGCTGTGTGATATACTTACAAACATCTAGTAGGTGTTCTCTTCTTATTTGTAACAGCTGTCATGATTATTGAACCCAATTATCATAGTAAATTCCAACTATTTTTCGTTTGCCTTGCTTATAATTTAACAGTATTAAAGGGCATACCTTGAAGACGGAAGAAAACTTGACTGCCTCGAAATTATTGGCTTGTTTTGTGGCAAGCGCAATATTAAACATCGGTTTAAGCAAGTAGCATCAAGGTGATTTATATCTCTTGATTTCGTTCGCATAGGCGGCGGCGTATCTCTGTGTGCAAGTCGCAGAGCGCTCATAAATCTCGTTAGAAATCCCCACGATTGATTCCTCTCCGCCAATTGAACTTCGTATCGTGTGGTTTTCACTCTGTCCCTCCATGTAGGTATTGCGAATAAGGTACATAATAAATTAACGAAATTCAGTAAACAGCTAAAATGTTTTTCCGAGAAATGCTGTTGTAGACAAGATAATGATAAAGCAATATTCAAATATTCCAGGGAGAATTTGGAGTCGCTTGATTAAGTAGACTTAAATGGTTTCTGTTTCAGGACTATGGTAGATAAAATAAAATTTAAATTAAATATGTAATGTTTATTTTCTTTTTGCTTATCTTTTCACTTAATCATTTCATCATTTCATCATTTCATATTGTGTCATATTGGTTCTATATTTATAGGTAAATAACATGTCATTGGAAAATGAGAATAACATAAAAATATGATTTCCATTACGATATATTCACGTGTACAAAGTCATCATAAATAATCTCGTTGTTACGTGTCACGTATTAATTTTCTGAAGTATTTATTCAAAATGAATAGTGCGTCGCAGAGAAGGGTATTAGGGTATTAGGGTTATTTTAATTAGATATCTCTTGTAGGTAATAATAGAATATAAAACTACGTTAGGCTATTCTAAGTGGAGAATTTTAAGCAGAAAAATTATGTACATATTATTAACTTTTAGTTTCTGTTTAAAGACAAATATCCAATTACTTTAAAAATACATGTTTTGAAATGAATTAGGTACTTTTGGATCAAAAGTTTTGTGTGACTTTAAACTAAAATTATACCCACTCAATATTGTCTCTAACATCTGAAATTTGCTAGTTGCATTTTAGTCATAATTTTAGATTGGGAATTTATAGGACACTAGCTTCGCACGGATCCCTATTTGTTTTCCAAAATAAAATTTAGCCTATATTAGTCGTGGATAATATAGCTTTCGAATGGTGAAAGATTTTTTAAAAACGGTCCAGTAGTTTTTGAGCCTATTCATTACAACCAAACAAACAAAGTTTGCCTCTTTATAATATTAGTATAGATAAAAGCAGTTATGTACATACCTAATTATACCTTTTAAATAAGTGTACATAAATACTAACGAAAGGAACATGGACTATTGAATTTTTATTTAATCATTAAATTTTTGATATAGGTACCTATAAATACCTATATTAGTTAATATATATATATTAGTTAATATATTTATAGGTACCTATATCAAAAATTTCAAATACTAACTACCTATTTGAATACAGAAGTAAGAACTTGCAAGTTAGTAGTTGAAGACAATGAAAACCAGGAACTTTTGTGATTTCAGTATTACCTTGGTTTTTAATTTCAGACAAAACGGGAATCCTGGCGCCGCCGTGTGTAAATTGCTTTTGGCGGGGAAAGTTTGAAGTTACCTTCCTCAAGCATTCATTTCAAGTTCTGTAATACGGCTTTCGGGGTAGCATAATATTCAAATTTAAGACAATCTTGTTTAAAATATCAAAGGCACGTTTAATCATGAGGTACCTAGTTCTAAAGGGCTTAAGTACAACCTACCTTAAATTTAAAGAAAACACTTTGATACAGTTAGGACTTTACTTATATATAAAATTAGGTTTCAATGTTAATGTCTACAAGAATTTACAACAAAATACCCTACTAGGCTATTTCCCACACAAAAATATATCCGTTCGTTCGGAAATAATTTCCTTTCGTTGCTCGAGTATTATACACTCATACGGAGTATATATACATATCCCTTCACAACATCGTTCACGTTATACGTATTTCATCTTAAATTCCCGCCTCAGTCCATAAAGACAAATGGATTCGCTTGAAGGGATAATTTGAAGTGTTTGTTATTCAGTTGCCGTGGCGCTGTCGTTTTTCGTGTGCTGGGCGCCGTTTCATGTCCAAAGACTCCTTGCGATCTACGGAAAGAGCCTGGAACACCCTTCTGATACATTCTATCTGGTAAGTAATAAAACACTAGACTTTAAAATCTTCAATTTTATGTACGCACATGACTTCCGACCGACTGCACCAAATTGGATAATTCTTTTTGTTTTACTAAATGTTATTGTCAGGGTTTATTGTATGGTTCTATTAATATTATGTATCTAATTAGAAATGTAGGTTATGTTTCTCAATACGCTTTGATAATAAAAGTTAAATATAATTTCTATTAACTTAGACATCTCATTAACAAAGTTAATACAGTGCGGATTAAAAGTAAAGTAAATACGATACATTCTACCATTTGTTATTCATTGTTTGAAAAAAATATCTCCATTTGATTTATTTACCCTTTTTTATGAAAGCATTCCATTCAGGGTCCTATCTAAGAAAGAATGAACATTAGGTATTTGGGAAACCTGAGTCCAAATGTATAGGTTCTGCGTTAAAAATAAGTACCTACATCAATCGTTGAAGTCGTCATCATAAAATCAATACCTATAGGTACATGTAGGTTTACTAAATCCTTCATTATTAACAATTTTGTTTTACTCTATTTCGATGTTTGCATTTTTTTTTTCGAACTGAATACTGAAGCGCAGTTGGCCAGCTAATGGGCCTTGACTGCAAAACCGGACGGGTGGCGAGACTCCTGAGAGGAGACTCTTAAGCCTTTTCGTTTGCATTAATTCCATCCTCACATTAAAGCCACTATTCCAAACAGCGTTGACTGGCTAAACTGAAGATTGCTTATTAAACTCCCGTTAGTGACATATGTTTGTGTGTGATTAGCATGAATATCTAAACTAGTCATGGCTGTTATATAAAGTATTCAAGAATGTCAATTAATAACTATTTATGTTTTGTACTAAATTATAATAAGTACAACTACTTATTTTTAAAGGCATCAGTAATTCAAATATAAAATAACTGAATGAAAAAAAGTTCACAAATATACCTACTAACTATCTAGCGGAACCTACGGCTTAACATTATATTTTTACAACCAGCTTGCTTAATAATTCGTTTTTATCTGTGTGTTCATTGGACTTTTAATATAATTAATATACATGGTTCAACGTAATTTAAATATTTACAGTAAATTTTTAGGTACCTTTTATGGATTAAGACGCATGCGAATATACTGACTTAAATTTTAATTATAGAATCTATTCAAGTAACAAATTATTTCGGTAAAAGGATAATGTGACTAATATAAGAAACAATGTGTAGGTATTTCACAGTGAAAAACATTCTAGATATGATTTCGTAAACGAAACACATAGTAATGAACTCTTGTTTATTTGCGGAAATGTGGA
Source organism: Polylopha cassiicola (assembly GCA_038024825.1). NCBI lineage: Eukaryota > Metazoa > Arthropoda > Insecta > Lepidoptera > Tortricidae > Polylopha > Polylopha cassiicola. The sequence goes on along the minus strand of CP149046.1, from coordinate 14,640,256 downwards.
ATTAATTTGTAGGTTGTAAATTAAACTTAAGTACGCAGTCGAGAGCTTAGGGGATTAATTTGATGCATTGGATACAACACACATTTACTATCTTAATTCAATATCTCTGGTTTATTTGTTCTTATTGATATGTACATGCATATGTATATACAATACTTATAACAATTGCAAGGACATGTCTATAGTGGTGAAATATTGTCATTGTCTTTTTCTATACTTTTTATTTAGTATACAGTGTAGTTAAAAATTTGAATACCAATGCTGGACGCAAAAAAAGATGTTTTAATTACGTAATTAATATTAATAATAATGTACATTTAAATTTCTGTCTTCTAGTAATTTACCGAATTCTGATTTCATTATCCAAGTTGTTCTAAAAATCTGTTTAAGATAGTTATTTATTAAGTTTTGCCCAAATAAAAGTTCCATATTCTGTTCAACCGTCTAAAAAAAATATCCAATGTGTTTACGTAATGTATCCAATTTTATTGACAAAAACGACGGTCGGCTATTTCGGATGGGGGTTAGCTGCGGCCTCTGTCGTCACATTACCATAAAAATGCTCTTAGCTGGGGTCCTGAGGAAATCTGTCTCTCTTGAGACTAGGTGACAATAGTACATACTTTACGACGCGAAAGCCTACAGTAAAATTATTTATGGATTTATTCCATGGGGTTACATTTATGGCCTAACAAAAGTTAAGGGTGGACTTCTACGCACGCGATGCGTAATTTACTGATTGTCGATTCATTTTCTAAGGTCGCTTGCTCGGAATACTCGTAGCAATGACTTAAGAAAATATTAACCTAGATTTTACATGTGCAAGTCATTCGAGGATTTTTTGTTAGGGATTTATTACCTACAAGATATGCAGGTTCAATAGCAAAATTGAGTTGGTCTGATGAAAGTGCTGATAAGTAAATGGATTGCGTGGAGATAACAAACTATAGATGTCGTCAACTCCATCCATATCAATAAAATACAGTCTCATAAATTTATTTTGCCTCTTAGCTTACGACCCTCACCTTTCAATTATAAAATAAATGATATCAATAGCCAGCCAAACACTTATTGCAAAACTTCAAACTTAATTTTAAGGTTTACCATTTCTTAACGAAATAAAAATCTATTCATTCTTGATACCTTGTTTAATAGTCATAGGTCGATGTCATGACCTTCTGTCTGGGTAGTCAATTTCGAATGCTCATTAATTAGACACAGTAACGTTTTATTTAATTTGAACTGATATGAAGGACCAGTAAGTTCCTTCTTTTGCATGTTTGTGTATAGGATCACTAGCATTTTCCGGACTTTGTCCGCGCATTGTTTGACCCCGTTAGAGGAATTTCAACAAAATACGAAGCACAGTCTTCCATCAATTCTGTTGAGGAATGTTTATGCAAAATCACGTTGTCCCACGCAAACTTTACTTTTCTTTTTCACTCCTTTAGGGGTTGTATTTCTGAAAATCCTTTGTTATTGATGCGTAGGTTCATACAAAGAACACACCCTCCAAGTTTCAGGTCTCCAAGACCAGCAATTTAGGTTGTGCATATATCCGTCGCGTCGGTTAGTCATTCAGGACAAAGCATTTTAGATACCTATAGGTACTTATGTAGAGATTCTTTTCACTACCCAATTAACATACGAGCTGTGCGGAGTAAAGCTAAGTAATTAATATTGTCATAATTATTTTACTTTAAATACAAAATATGTATCCGCAGAGGATTGATAAGTAACTATCCAACATACAAACGATCATTGGCAATCAAATACTGCTCGGTATCCGTTCAATAATTTCTATCAAAACGAATAATAGAACTTATATGTAGGTAAATGAATAAAAGATATCAACCAAAGTAAAGCCTTCAATCAGGTTTGGCTCAATCAATTACTTCGTGAAACCTCTATAAAACTTTTATTTTGCTATAGAAATTGGTCCGCAGCCTAAACGAGAGACTAAATAATTCCGTTGGACTTCATTTCATTATTCAGCATCCATTTTCTTATAGCGTTCCCATAGGCTCTACCTGGGAAAAGGTAGTTATTTTCAGAATCTGGTAATTTAATAACGGAATCTTTTCGGCTAAGAAGTTAACTTCTTTGAGATAAAATAAAATCTGAATTAAAAGGCAACTACAGGACTCTTACGAATGTAACATGTATTTTTTCCTTACCGATCAAAGTATGTGATAATCCAATACAAATGTTAATCGAAAGAGATCCCTTCAAATAATAAGTTTGCTTTTGTATATTCGCTCTTCACCTTTCTGACGTGGATGTTTTGTTGAAAAATAAAAAGTTTACATAACTACAATGGTCTTTTACTTTGTGAAATTTAAGTATGCATGGATTTTTCAACGTTTCTTCACTATTTCTCATTCATTCCAAAACTCCTAGTCTATAGAATTTAATAGACTAGGTTCAAAAATATAAATAAATTATTGATTGTCTATTTAAAAGTATTAAATTGTATTAAATATTAATTATTCCGTATGACTAATTGTATTGACGACTAATGAGAAAAATCTATGATAGTTAATATACCTATTTGACATTATATGTATGACAAAATCTTATTGTAATTTTGATGATAATTATTATTTAATCTTATTGTTCTTTGTTTTTGTTTTTGACGATCTCAATATGAGTACATGTAATTTGACATAATAATAAATGTAATTATATTGTATGAATTTTGGGAAATAAATAAATCTAATCTAATCTTTTTAGAATTACTTACCTGTAGCCGATTGCAAAATTATTGAATATATTTTTTTTCATTAACAGATAATTTATTCAATTTTAAAGTTGTTCTCTTAAACTCACAAGCATTATTGCTAGATTAATAGCTCTTATAGAGTAGACTACCGATATCACACACACGGTACCCATGATGATGTATGTGTGTGTTGCTCAATATATAAAATACAAGAACATCTTAATACATACACATAATATCACTAGGTACCTATGTAGGTATGTGTGTACACGATAAAGATATTAACTTGAGATCTTGGTCATTTTTCAGTGTTAAATACCAGACTAAAAGGCTTACTTACAGATTTTTGAGAATAAATTTATTCAATTACCATTGCATGAATATGGAGAAAAGTCTCATGATTTGGTATTATCTGTAAACCTATTTGACTGTGAATTATTTTTTGAATAAATCTTGATGCAAGATTTCTCCTTCACATTCAATAAAAGTTTCAATAATTTATGTTCACTGTGTAAGTAAAATATGTGTATTAATATGAATTGTTTTGTTTACAGGTGTACATTGTACTGACCTTTCTATCGGGAGTGCTGTATTTTCTATCGACGGCCATCAATCCATTCCTCTACAACATAATGTCAAATAAATTCAGAAACGCCTTCAAGGTAATCATTTTATATTTTTAAAATATTGAAAGTTACGTCATACTGTTTGTCTCAATTTGATAATATACGTATATTTTTTACTATGTATAAACTATTAATGAAATACATAGCTGAAAAAAGAATTCAAGCGGTCACATTTTTTAGAGAAAAGCAGCTATACCATATTTAGAAGTATAATACGTATGAGAATTGTTTTTCTTATGTACCTACTTACTGTTTTTATTTTTAATGCGCAATTAAGATAGGTACGTTCAATAATAATTAAGCGATTCGTATCTTAATTGTTTTAAAATAAAAACATTAAAACAGTAATTTGGTTAATACCATGTTGGGATAATTCTTTAAGTTATTAATGGAATCAAAAATAAAAAATAACCGAGGAGGTAGGTAGTCTTATCTATACAAAAATTAGGTACCTACCTATTCAATGTCAAAAAATATTGTCGATTTTCTGTAACAAGGCGATTACCATAAAATAATACGATTAAAAAAAATCAAGTTATTACTTAGGTATGCAAATTTTATACGTGTATGCCGTCGAAACACGTTATCATCGATTAATTTAGTTGCTATTTTTGATTATTGAGCCGAGGAACTGGACGTGTTTTTGTATTTTCGAGTCATTTCATTCGTGGAATCGTAGGTTTAAAAATGTTTTGCCGATTGTCATCGCGGTCATTAGACACACCCGTCCATGAATATTCAACGAAGGGAGAGGGTTAAGCGACACAAATTTGAGATTAAAATGATCTCAAGATTGTTCTTGATAATATATTCACATAACGCATGACGTATAACAACTAAGTATTCAAGATTTATAAAGAAATTACTTTGTACCTATACTGTCTATGTTTCCATTTATATTTCAAGCCAATTCTAACTAGCCGCTGTTATTTAACATGACATGTGTCAGCCCACAAATTACTAAAACCATACCAATTCTTTAGCATTCGCTTCCGTACTAAAGTAATAAAATATATTTTGAAAACATGAGTGTTTTAGATTGTATTGCATAACAGCGTCCAACAATGATTTAAAAATAGTTGTAAAATTTAGTTAAAATGTGTATAAGCACCTATCTATTTAAATATAATTTCGTTCATATATTTTTGGAGCAAAAATGAACTGAACTCTAATACCGGCTATAGTAAAACGAACTGGTATCAAAAATATTTTTTATTATTAGGAAATTCCCTTTGGCTCTCTTTAGGTATAAATCCTAATAAATTAATTGAAACTGTAGAAGGCTTAGATATCTAATAGATGCATATGCTAAGCCTCTATTCACCCTATGCAATATTTTGATTAGCGTAATTTACTGTACACATGTTTAAAAGTACCATTAGTTGAATAAATATATAAGTTGAATTCCTAAATATATTTTCGTTTCTCAATAGTGAATAACCACACCAATCCACCATTTTGGACGAAATTTTCAAGTGTTCGTTGTGGAGTTGCAAACTCTGTTATTCAAAAGTGATGTCTGCCGTCAACTTCGATAGTTTCTTGTTTATTTTCGAAGCACTTTGCACGTTCCTAAGTTAAAATTTGACATGGTAGTTTTATAAATATAGTACCTATAGAATGTCACACATATAGGTATACTAATTTATTCTACATAAAAGTCACCATCTTAATAAGACACTAGTTTTGGTAGGTACTTCAGACTAGACTCGCATTCATCTGTGTAAGGAGTAAGTTGCGGAGTTATTGGTCTATTCAGGAAAGATATAAATAAGAAAAAAGGACATCTAAAATTCAAATAAATTTGATGACTCGTAAAATGTTACAACGGCACTTTTATTGCTTTCATTAAAAGATGAAGGTGGACCAAATCTGATCGATATTTATTTGACATATAATCTCAGCGATACCTACTTAAATAAAATATGTATTTATTTAACATTCTTTATAGTGTAGGTATTTCATGCATTCCTACATAGGCTTTTATATGCAATAATTATGAATACTTACCTACAATTTAATTTTTAACTCAAGTAGATACCTAGGCTAGTCATGTAGGCTTTGAAATGAAATGAATTGGTCAGTGTATCAAAGTGCTTGTCAATTAAATTGAAAACTATAATAAAAATAAATGTAATAACTAAAATAAAAATCAGTAAAAGAACAGTAAAAGAAAATAAACCTACCAACTTTGCTTTAAATAATGTTGCAACGAAATATTGTTATTATTATTTATTGCATGGGTTTGTAAAACAATTGTTAACAAAAAATATTTTAAAAAGTTGCTATGTACCTACCTAATTAAAAAGAGGCACTACCTACCTTGTACCTTCTTAGTTGTCGTATTGTAATAAATTACGGTGCATTGTTGTGATAAAGCGATGACGGTTGTTGCTTACGAAAATACTTTGTGGATTGACGCGCGAATGGTGCGTATAATAATTAGGTACCTACCGAAGTAATACCTATATTAGTAAGATGTGTTGGGTGTTTTATTAAAAAAAATAGTTACTACTCAAAAACGTTTTTATAAATAACAAAATTTGTATTATTGGGAATTGATATGCTCGATTAAAATCACTTTTAGCTGCCATAACCAATTATTATTCATCTTCTTTTTATGATATCCCGTATTATTTTTAAAATATACGAACATTTTTAAACCTCTTATACGTCCAGCACCCTTACTGAGACTCAACGTCTACAGTACTTTATTTAACTACTAGCAAACTAAGTTTAGAATCTATTCTGAATGGGGCTCCCGCTTGTCACCTCACTTTATCACAATCGATGTAAAATGCCGGGCTCCGTTTTGTGTCAACCTTGATTCAAGAAAACCCAATATTGGCGAAGGGACTCCAGATGGAAACCTATCGTGAATAAATAATAAAATTGTAGGTTTCCGTGGATATCATATAACGCTTTTATTTTTATTTTATAAGCAATATTCGGAATCTTGTAATGATATGGTTGATCAAAGGCAACAAACTGAAAAAAATGGATCAGCATCGTTTCTATTTAAACAAGATTTTGTTATGTGATAAGAGTTTTTTTAGAACGAAATATGAATTACAATAAGACCGAACCCATTGATGACTATAGTGAATATGCTTCAGTGTAACCGAATAATAATAATTAGGTACATAAATGACAAATGCAAATGTAATTCCGCTTACACTATGAGCAATCAAACTGGCACTGTTGGCTCAATCACACGTAATTTCGTATGTAAATAAGTTTAATTGAACCAGAAATGCGGTATACACTTGCCAATTTATTTCTGTGAAACAAAACTAAAACTTTTATAAGAACTTCATATTAGTACTTGTTGATGTTTTTACAGGAATTTCTGCGTTTAAGTAAATAATTTATTACTTACACCATTTTTTTACAGAACGTCCATACTAATACGTAGCTAGTATAAAACCTGGACACCTACTTATTTTTATGCTATCTACTTAGCTATTACAAGCACTTTTCAGTAAAAGATGTTGTAAAAAAAACACAATACTTCACTTCTATAAATAACTGATAGGTATACATATTTGTAATTGAAGCTTGAAAACTATCTCAGAATATTAGTGAAATCAATAATATTAGGAGGTAAAAGTCGAAAGAAATATTTTTTTTTTTCTTATTTTCTCGCTAATGTGACTTCGTCAAAGTAAAAAAAAAACCGTTCAAGTGCGAGTTGAACTCGCTCACCGAGGGTTCCGTACAAATCTGCAGGGATAGCTACAAGTAAAAGTTAAATTATTTGCAACTACATAGTTGAGGGTGTCGAAAATTAAGTAAGTATATGAGTTGATGATGTAAGTAAAAATGTACGATTTTCGTATTTTTTCCATTATCTATGCATTATGACGTTGCTTCATACCAAATTTTCAAGTTTCTTCGTTCACGGGAAGTACCTACCCTGTGAATTGTGGTTTATTTGCACTACTTGCAAGTGGCTATGATTTGCGGCAATTTGCGACATAAACGGCTTTATTTTTCGATTGCATTGGCTTAGAAAGTTGATTTTTCACAGCCTTAAAGGACTATAGACATTAGACAAGTATTTGATATAAATTTCAGCTTGATACCTCCACGCGTTCCTGACAAAAAGGGGTTTGACGGACAGACTGATAGACAGATGAACAACGAAGTGATCCTATAAGTGTTCCGTTTTTTATTTTCAAGCGATTAACCAGAAAAGTAAATGCGTATTTTAATATAGAGAGAAATAATCATTAATAAAAAAATAACGTTTTATTTGGAGACCGAAATAATACTGTCACCCAAAAGTCTATTGTCACATTCAATGATAATGACTTCTGCCGAATGACACACCTGGGTCAGGGGTCGTCATAAATCTAGAACAATGCTATATGGTAATGCGTCCCAACTTTTGTCAGTGACGTAAGTACCTACTTCGTGAATTGTACCTATCTGGCATTTGTTAACTGTACCTACGCTGTTATCTTCACCCAATGAAAATTCTGATTAGGATTTTATTTTATCGGCTGGTTTAAAAACATTGATTTACCGTAAAAAGACTCAGTAAATGGTATAATATACTTTCCAAACTAATGACGGCTTGAAATCTACTGAAAATAATATTTTTAGTCTTCAATTAAGATGTATTATGTTTTGCTAGTGAAACACAGCACAACAGCTCTGGCTTATTTTCGTAACTACCTATCACATTATCAGTATTACCATTGAAGGAATAAAAAGTTTCAGACCAACCATCAATTTCGCTGAACTTCCAAAAGTATATTTTATTATTTTAGCAGTGAAATATTTTTAGGCTTGTAAAGTTTTAAGTAAATCCGTTTGTGTTTAAAAACTTTAAGGCCATTTAGGTAGGTACGTTGTACAAAAACAAAACCTATATGCAAAATTACAAGCTTTTGGACCCAGTGATTTCTCAATAAATATGTTACATGTTAAATAAACATAGGTATCTGGTATATTATATCATTGTGGTCTGTTTGCATGCAAATATGTATACCTACCACGTGAAGTAGACTGCTACACAGAAATCAAACAAGATTATTTTTGATGTTGATTTTAAAGACTAAATAAACCCTTTGTTTTCGAAATATAAATATATTATACCCTTCTTATGAATTCGTCACCCAAAAAGTAGGTTTATAACATAATTGTACGTATTATTATCTTTATCCGCAACGATCGGATTCATAAATACCTAGTAGGTATATGTGTAATTTATACAATGAAACAAATAAGTCATTTTTGCTGCCTCTATTATAAGGATAAGTAATACAGGTAAGACTTTGCGTCTGTAAGTGTGGTAAAAAGGAAAATACCATCGTCAGAAGTGAGTAGACCCTAACATAACGATACCGAAGACACGTACTAGTTTAAAGATCACGTATTGGAAAATGGCGTAATAATAATGATAAACGATCGTAGTTAATTAATGGTTGGATTCGAGCTTTTTGGGACATTTTAGAAGATGAATTAGACAATAGGTAATTGTCTTAAACTGTAGTTTGTTTATTTTAGATGATAAATCATTATCTCTATTATATATTTGTTATTCTATAATAGACGTTTAGATTCATTTAGGTACTTTAATCATACCTATGATTGCTTGTTTAATCTAAGCAAGACTATTGTCAACTAACTGCCTTGTTATTAACTAAAATACCCGATTTTGCTTAGCAAAAAACACTTATGAGATGTATCTTGAAAGTTTTTTCTTGTACAAGAAACAGATTAGGTATATTATACTAAGCTCAATCTTTGAAAAGTTAATGTACTCTGTAGTACGACGACTTTTAGTATATTCACATTGCCTAAAATAAATTGTATAAAACCTTTTACGAAACTTTGTGCTCAAATAGACTTGCGAATTAAACAGCTTTTTCAACTTGGTACCCATATATAACGACCTGTGCAAAACTTAATAATTTTATTAAGTCCAAATTAAGAAACAGCTAACCAATAAGATATCTATTATGTATGCTCTCCACAGTGAAATATTTTTTAACAATACCAATTGACTATATTATTGATACTTTCGTATAAGGAAAAGAAATTATTTATTAATTAAATTAATTGATTTAAATACCACCTACTATTTAGTATTTAGTCACAGTTATTAGTAATAGTATGGTATAAGATATAATTAATTATTAGATCTGTTTCGCTTAGTCAGATAGAACGGCATAAACATTTTTGTTGTTGTATTGGTCAACAGGTAACACTAGCAACGTGGTGTGGTCGCAAGAATGTGCCACGCTTGAGTCGAACGTACAGCGCGTTAATAGCATCCCAGCGGCAACGCGCCATGAACTGCGAGGAACTCCTGCGCAGCAGTAGGCGCCTACGCCGCCTGTCCACGGCGACAACAAATATCTACGAGGCGCCGCCGAGAGCGCAGGTGAGGTTAGAAAGAAAATAATATCGAAACGAGCTTACAACGCAGCTTTATAAAATATATTTAAAGATGTATATCTCGAATGCAACACTATCAAAAACAGGTCAATGTTTCTTGGATACTAATAATAAAGTCAACGGTGATGGGAACGCAAATATCGCATTGTTGAATGACTTATGCGCATGAATACCTAAATTAATGTAAGGTCAAGAGACAAACAGAAATATCTCGTAAATATTTGTTGTTCGACAAACGATACGATGTGAATTTGATTTTAGTTATTAAGTATTTACCTACTTTAAATGCATAATCTTATCATACTTATAGCATTATTAACGCTTTGCTCTTATTTTGTACCTAAAAATAGGTGCCTGTGTTAGTATTAAGATAAACAGAATATATATTCTACCTGTACGGACATAACTGGATATTTCTTTAATTTAGTTTATAATATACAGATAAGTATTAACATTTTTTAGCAAATCCTAGTGTAATTAATAAGAACTTAGATAACATGTTTGATAATATTGGGCGTCTAATGCGAATAACTAGTTTCTACCAGCGTTTCTAGACAAGTTCTGATTGACAATAACGAACAAAAGAAAAAAATGCAAATAAAATGGTACGGATTGATGTTAGCTCTCAATTGCATATTATAATTTTGTATTCGTTGCGTTCCTTCGCTATTATCAATTTATACCTACTTATCCGGGGAGGCTTAATTCTAAAGGTTTATTGATAGTGTCATAAACCACTTAAATCGGTAACCACTACTTCGTTTGTTCAAAGTGGTGCTGTAGATTGGCCATCGATCGACGTGGTTCAAATGTAAAGTGCATTTCACCTAAGTTTTAACTTAATCTATGTACTTACTTGTGAAGAAGAATCCATACGATACGTACATACCTATAAGGCTTTCGGTTTTGTATTAAGTTTTTACTTCGTAGAGGTTAGAGTAATGTTGTGAAACTTTAATCAGGAGTGGAATGGTTTCTGGGTCCTTACGATCGCACATTTAGCTAAAGGCTCCCGAATATTGCGGGGTCTGACAGGCGCTGAATCTTGCTTAAACCGGCATGATTTACAGGACATAAAGAAGATATAAGAACGACATTAGCCTGGACTAGATGTATATAATAGGTGAGCCTATTATTACTCTTAGATAATAAACTTATTTGATGCCTATTTAAATAGTGTTCAGAAAAAAAAATGATATATAGCAAAATTTGTCTAAAATATTATCTATACTAATATTATAAAGCTGAAGAATTTGTTTGTTTGTTTGTTTGTTTGAACGCGCTAATCTCAGGAACTACTGGTTTGAATTCAAAAATTCTTTTTTTTTTGGATAGACCATTTATCGAGGAAGGCTTTAGGCTATATAACATCACGCTGCGACCAATAGGAGCGAAGAAACAGTGGAAAATGTGTAAAAAACGGGGAAAATGATGAAGATGAAGCCTTATGAAGAAGTGACAGAAGACTTTGACAGATCTTTGACGAAACAATCAGACGGGCAGGACGACGTCTGCCGGGGCCGCTAGTATATAATATAATGGTACCTTTTAGGCATTTGACAACTGGATTTAATAATTATTTAATTTTATAGCTACATAAGTACATAATATGTTATTTTGATAAGTACCTTGAAAACCGTTAGTAGGGAATTATAGGACTTAAGAACTTACTTTTATGAGGTCATGTTCAATTTTACCTACACTTTATTATTTTGGGTACATTTTTATAACACGTAGATATGTGGTAGGTTAAAGTAGGTAGTTTAACTCTTAGCAATATAACTAGTTGTTTCAGTAAACCTGGACTATTTCATTGCTAAGTTGTACCTACCTAGTCGACTATAATAACAGCCGCATCATTTATACCTACAAATGACTGTCCATATTCATATAAGTCGACATTTTAAAGGAAAACCTGTCGAACTTGTTTTGCCCTTCCGTCCAATGCCACTACAGTATCAAACTATAGAATAACATCAGATGATTTTTACGAAATACTTTTAGGTAACTTGCGTTTTAATTGTTAATTTTTGAAGAGCGAAATTGGTATGTTAACTAAAGCAGTATTCTAATGTAAAAGTACTTAACCTACGTTATGCTGTTTTCTACTAGGTAAGTCAGGGATTTTAAGGTTTTTTATGTTTTTCATAATTCGACGAGGAAATAAAACTTTTACTCAGATTTTTTTTTAATAAAGAAGTATACCTACTTACCTAAGTATTGAAATATAATGGATTATATAACAATGTAGAAATATAAATAAATAAAAGGTGTTTTTAAAGAGATTGTTTTGTGTGATTCATAGAACAGCTGCAGTTATACGGATATGGATATGTATGTATATATATATATATATACACTTTCCAGTCATAACACGAGTCATAAAGTAATAGGAAAGTATGTCTATTTAATTAAACAATTGCTTATTTGATCCCATGATTTAGAAGCATTAGATCAGTATCAAGTTGACTTTAAATGCTCTTATATAAGATTATATTACAGGAAAAGCAGTTTAATTAACTCGTAATATTTGTTTACCTGCTTATTATGTTCAGCATTACATAAGTACTGAGTGGGTAACCCCGCAAGAAATGTGCTATTTTATTAATTAACCACTATAATAATATTTAATTATTATCAAATCTATAACAAGAACTGAAGTTACATAAATTTAATTGGTTTGTTTTTAGTAATGAGCTTGTTCTGCTCGAGTGCAATCAAAGAATAATATTTTACGTCAAACCCTTGGAATCTGAATATCCTCGGTCATTTCATAAAGATATTAGAACGTTTGCATTGGAGTCGGGATTTATTACACTAACCACAGCTATTTAGGCGCTTTGTAAGCCTACCCTATTTTTGGAAACTGGGTAGATTTATGATCTTCCGTGTTATAACTTCTTTATTCGTAGTTTAACTAGGTAGTACCTACGCGGCGTATGCGGCTAGGATATAATGAATCTAATAATACCAATAGGTACCACGGCATTACAATGGACTATCAGAAGATATAAAAATTATACGATTAACAGTACCCAGGTAAATCAAGTTTTTATTAAAATGTCGTTGGAAATGTTGATTATCGTTATTTTATAGCATGAATATATTAAATATACGGCCTAAGAAATTTAAATATTTTAAGTTGATACGTTCTAAATCTAAATAAAATAAAATATATTTATGGGTAGGTACAAATGTTGTGTGTCCTCTTGTGTATAAATAAATGATAATGTTTATTTATTAAAAATATGATTTGGTACCTATTTATATTAGTAATGTAGACATAATGTCTCTTGATAAATTTAATTTTAGGAGTAGGATGTAATGTTTTATTATATGTATAAAGTAAAATACGCAAATGCGAAAACAAGATACCTGTTGATAAAATTGTGTAAAAACGCAATCTTTTTAAAAGTATTCGGTTTCGTATATCGTAGGGTCGTCCAAGTATATATAAATATGTTAAAATATCTTTGAAAAGTTTTGCTAATTAAAAACATTACAGTATGCAGGTACCTATCTACGAGCGAAATTTCTGTAGCAGATAAGTTGGTAGGTAGGTACATAACCAGAAAACGGTATGTGTATAAGTATGTAGGTATTGCGTTGATTTATGTTAAAACTTTTACTTGATTAGACCACTAGGGACCAGCCCTGGTTCACAAATATATTATATAGAATGTTGGGAACTGGGCGGCGATAATAATAGATGTATACTTACGCACACTCTTATTAATATTTTTTATAAAAAAAAAACTAAATTTTACCATGTACTTTTAATGGCCGGTAGATTTAAAATTTGCCATGACTCGCAAAAAAGACAGCACCAAACCATAGACAAAAACAGAATATATTATTATAAGTTACCTACGTTTAGTAATCGGTTGCCAACATAGAATTATCCTTCTGAAAGTAAATAGATATTTATATAAAAGTGAATATTCGTTGTATTGTGTTTCATTGTTTTAAAAGAAATAAGTGACAAAACAGACGCGATTATTTAGGTTCCCGTCTCAACGATATATTTTGTTGCAGTGTTTCAACGAGCGGGACCTCTCAACCGTGAACGAGGTGCCGAGTGGGAACGGACACTGGGGTCGGCGGTGGCGGCTCCGGCACAACGAGCCCTCGGACTCCATCGGATCACCTCGGAGCATCTCTAACTCCAGTTTACGGGAAGTCGACGAAGAGCTAACCGGAGAAGAACTAGCCACGTACATGTACCAAGTGAACTGTAATATCGGAGGGCTCACCTGAGAAACGTCACTCTAAAGCAATTGAAACACGCTTTAGAGCCAACGCTTTGTCACGATAGTGAGAAGAGATAACAGTTAGTTTGTCAGGAATAGATCTTAGGACAGTCCGTTTAATGTGTGAGGGGACAAAAATTAGTTACCTACTAAGTCGTTTTAGAAATAAAGGTTAGGGTAAAATAGTATTTTTTGCGATAATGTAATGTTAACAATATATAGTACATCGTTATGCCTGAATTATTTTTGACAATAACGTTATTTCAAAACCATTTGGCTGTGAAAATCACAACAATGTAAATATTCTGTTGTTGCGAGATTGCTATGAATTTGAAAATAAAAAGGGAGGAGGGAGTATTTTATTATATTACCTACTTGACTATTTAATTTCATTGTTGTGTTTAGTATGGTACCTAAGTATACGACACGAAGTCAATTGTCTATACACGTGATATGAGAAACGATTACTTTACAACTGTTATTGCCAAAGCGTTTTAATTATGGGGGCCACGCCACATCGCAAACATCCGTGACGTAGGTCTGTACCTATGTAATATTAATGATATTGTATCTAAAATCAACGAGCCACGTTTACAACATTTTAAATATTAAAATTGCAATGATAATTACCTACGTAAGTACTTACATATGTAGGTAGGTATATAATTTTTGTTCACAGTTTTATGCAAATTTTCATTTCAGTGTTATAATTCCTTTGTTGATGTTGCGAAAATGACTCGCTAAGAATTGTGCTAAATAAAGAAATGTTACGTAGTAACTAAGTACCTACCTGCTTATTGATTTCTAATATTATTGTTACATATATCCGCTGCATTTATTTTAATATATATAAGTAGGTACTGTAGGTAGGTATATTCGATCCTTATTTCTTCTTTAGCCTAATCATTAAAAAAATATTAAGTACCTACTTAATCAAACCAATTTTAAATTAGATTCTCAATATGTACCTACGAAATACCATAATTATTATCATAGCTTAACATGTTTTGAATCAAACGAGTCCGGTTTTGTTTAAAATCAATTGAGTTCAGTACATTTGGCCTTTGGCACCATTTGATATTAATGATTAATTACATAGGTACTTTGATTTTTACAACTTCTTCAAAACTAAAAAAGGTTATTCACTTCCATCTTCGTTTGAGACATCGTAAACTGGAACAATGATTGTAATATTAATCAATTACTTTCCTTAGTGACATTTATTACTTTCTAGTAAGTAACCAAGCTTGTCTAATAACTTTTCGGAAATAAGGAAAAGTATTGAATTACCTTTTTTCCAGTTAAGTTTTTTTTCTAGTTATGAAGCCTACCTACTTAAGAACATACCTACTTACTTACGTATCTTGAGCAATTTTAATAAGTCATGTATGAAAGAGATTCACCTTGTCTCGGCTAACATGATCACTTTGAACACGTCTCTTATCGATTGCTTTTAGGATTTTTTTTGCGGAAACCTTTGATTGCCTGCTATATTCAGGAATCGTATCTCACGGTTTATACGCTCCCTTTCTTTTTCGTCCTTTTCATTTTGCTACCGAATTAAATAACGGTCCAAGCGTGACATAAAGTTGAATTACTTCTCTCTTATCAACATTTCCTTTATATTTCTATCGCCGGTAGGTAGTCCCTTTGTTAAATTAGATTCATTTATAATAAAAATTCGGATATTTAAAAACTTTTTGTCATAACTTCTTAAGAGATATACTATATATTTTGTTGAATTAATAAAATCAGTAGAATTGATTTTTTCAGAACATTTTTTTTTATTGTCGTTCCTTACTTAAATATATTTGAGTGGGTATCTAGGTACTTATTTTATTTTACTACTTCTCAATGAAGGCATTGAGTAGAAAGCAACTTTCGGGATGGGACTATAGGTATCGTATAGTTATAAGTATTCTATATACTTAGTCCCATCCTGTACTGTATACAGGTACTTATAAAAGAGAGATAATTGTAAATTGAACTCGACTGGAATCCGATTTTTAACTTTATACCATTGTACCTACGGCTAGTGAGGTTTTAAAAATGTAGAAATCGATTTCATTTCAATTGTTTACGTAAATACTTTATTTCAGATAATTTAATTATAATGTGATTACACCAGGTACGTACAACTAAAATTAAATAATTTTGTTCAGAGTTTACATTTAAGTAAGTACCTAATAGTTCGAAAAGCAACAGTTTCTTTTGGCCCTCACAGTCGGTTCACCTCATGAGCGGTAGGCTCGTCGTTGGTAGTAGCTCACATTACACCCTTTGTTCTGATATTACTATGATCGCAACTATAGTCAGGTTTAAAAGAGCCGCCGGGTATTCGGGATTGGAGGACTTTTTCTTGCTGTATTTACCACTAACGGCTAGCGGTTCGATCATCGGTATCCAAAGAATGCCCATATTCTGATCTCCTCAATCGCCTTTTCGTGGGATTCTAACAAAGGATGAGCAGATACAATGACATAGGGCAGAGGGGTGCAAAAAAATACGTAAATGAACTTTATTATACGGAACTGGATTCTGCAAGGCGTGTAGTTTTGTAAGGAGGTATACCGAATGTTTGCGGCTCGATTCTGTTCGACTAATAATACATAAAGTACCTACATAAATTTGTGCAGTAGAATGCACTTCATACCGTACCTACTTAATGCTTCAAAGTCCATTGAAAAGTTTTTACATTAACCGGAGAGTTTTTCTCGGCGATCATTGATACAATCTTATTCTCACAGTTACCTACTAGAAATGAAGTGAATTAGACACATAATTTTAACTCTTGCTCCCTTTAATCTTAAACTTTAGTAAAAAAGTAAATCTTATGTTATATATTCTATAGATATAGTCATTATTTTGTAAAGTTGGTAAAAAATACATTAATTTATTCATTCATTCGAATGTGTAACTAATGAGAGTATGTGCTGTGCACAACTTTAGGAATTAGAAACACAGTCTCGCAAATGTTTAATAATTGTACAAAGTTGGTACCATCCAGTTATAGTGACGTATTTATGTAATAGCTACAGATATATATTTATAATGTAAGTACTGTCTGAAAATAAAGCTTCAATATTGCGTTGTGTTTTTTATTTGCTTATTGAATAATTAGTGGGTATAATAATAATAATTTGTATATGCGAGGCTTATAAATACCTATTTGTTTTAAATTTATAAATTGTAGCTTTCATTCAAACAAAATAAATCCAATAAAATATTGCTTGTTTAATCCGTTAATTAAAAAATAAAGCTTGGAGGAGCTTGCGTCACGTATTGTTGATATTATTTAATTGCTTATTCCATAGCAATAAATGAGAAAATATCGCGTCGATGTGGAACTTGGAAAGCGTATCGTATGTAGGTATGGTGTTCTGAGGTGGACTTGTTTCCTGATTGTGAAACGCACATGGTTTAAATGCGATTAAATTGAATTCATTTTAAGGTTATCGAGAAGCACTTCTATGCCAAAGTGAGCGTTTTAGCATGTCTTTGTACTTATACCAATTAGGTTCGCTTATAAACCAAATGCATTACATAATCAGAGGCAGGCAGAGTATGGTGGGATTATGTAAAGTAAATTGATGTTGATACGCATTTTAACGTTTTAGTCTATGAAATATGAGAGTAAGTGTAAACATTTTATTACCTATTAGTATAAAAAACTATAAAAATACATGAAATATTCCTGAGACATGAAAATAATCTTACTATTAACTCATTGCGTCAACATGTACGTACCTACGTTTATTCACAAGTACATCTAAATCTCACAACAGTTCATTGGTTTTTTAATTGTAATTGAAACTAAAAATATTTTAATACCTACTTATATAAAGTTAAAGTACCTATATGTAAGATGTAGGTACCCAGGTATATTCTATCTGGGAATCTACCTAAATAAAGACAAAACAAATGTTTTTAGATTCGAAAAGAAAGTAAACATTTATATTCATGGTTTTCAACCAAAAATATCGTTTTACTTGCAACCTGAATACTGCGTTCTTGGAATACTAATACGTGATATTGTTTGTATATCGATTGTGTGAATATGATGGAAATATAATGGAACTTTTACTATAGGAAAGTACTTCCTTTTTAAGTTTTACGGAAAATAACCTATAATTCTATAATCAAACAGGTTTCTATCATAAATATTAAGGGTTTTTACTAGGATTTTCGACTTTGTCCGTGATTTACGGTAGGTTTTAAAATTGTAGATTTTATTTCAAGTGTTTAGGTACCTAGGTAGTTAATTTTAACGCAGTGTCTAGGTGGCTGCTTATCTATGTTTATTATCATTTAGGAAGGTACCTATATTCATCAATTGATACTGAGCATTTTATTACCTATATGATCCGGGTAATAATTCATCAATATTTATTATTCATGGAACTTTATGAAATAGGGCCTAGGAAATATATAAAAATAGCTGCCTACAATTACGGACCATTACGCAGATATTTATGAATTTCCTGGTTCACTTGCTGAATACGAACAATAAGTTTATAACCCTGGGACTGCTTTTATGTCTCTTTAAGACGCTTTTTATTAAGGCTTTATTCCAGTAAAGAATCATTGGTTATTTGACAGTATTTTTACGACATCCAGTTTTTTAATACAACTTTATGGCAAAATATGGTAGCACATGTCGGAAAAAGTATTGTGTCTCAGGTCCGATACTATAGACCTACTACGCATATATTCATACGAATGTACAGTACTATTGTCTATAAAATCTCTGACGTACCTAGTGAGAGCGCCTCCACGGAAAAAGAAGAAAGAATGATATTGACGTCACCAGTGAAAATAAATTGCTCATTTCAGCGTATTTTACGTCAACACGTGTAAGACTACAGTCTTACGCAATGGGATTCTTTATGTTTAAACCTACTTCAAAAAAAGAGGAGGTTGTAACTATGTTTTTGTTTGTGACTTTATCAACCGAATATTGTTGCTAAATATTAATAAGTACCTTGAAAATTTAATTATTAATCTAATCTAGTATAGAAAAGTTTAGCTGAATATCTAATATACTCAGCGAAACATTATTAGACAATTTACTTATTATTTTTGTTAAATAAAATCTGGACAAAAAGATATTTTTGTTTCAATAGTGAAAAATAACGAAATTCTGAACAGAATTTGTAGTATAGTAAGTTGTGTGTGTTCTAACAGTATACCCGTTAATCTTAGTGTTACGAAGATTTAGCCAAAAATCACAATCAGTTCTTTTCTGTTTCTTAGTAGAACCACTGGGTTACATCCTACTATTATTATATCTATATACTACAAAAAATATACCTATCTACTTAGTAAGTAGGTAATGTTAAATCTGCTAATATTTTTTTCTGGTATTTTGTTACAGGGAAAAAATTACTTCCCATTTCTATCGTGAGTCAACTAAATGTTAGAGTATACAAAACAAAGCTTTCGTTGAAATAACCTTTCACGTTCAGGCTTGAATATTGAAGAGCATTGTTAGCCCTACTATATATATTTTACAAGCAAGAGTTAGTGTTTTTGTTATCAAAATTATTGAAATAACAAACGTAGCATCTGATACCACCCCAAATATCTCCAATTAAAATATTGTGTTACGGCCTAATTTAACTGGAAATCTGAGTCCAGATGATAGATGGACGGGACGAACATTTATAATACCATTAGTGCAAGTATGCCTAACTGAATTTGCTACGAATATGTCTCAAAGATTGTGGGTAAGGAAGGTCAGGGAAGTTTTATTCATTAGAATATTCGAATAACAAATTTATAGAAACAAAGCTTTATTTTGAATGTGTAGTAATCATATCAAAAACTCGCGAGAAGTGCTAGAGTAGAACACGTGCGACGTATAGAAGAGATACTCTCTTGACAGCAAAATTTACACAAATGGACTTTGGATAATGGACAAAGGCACTGTTCATTTTTTTTATATTTTAAAACCATATAAGTACATAAGAATCAGAAAAATGAGTAAATGTCAGTTAGGAAGTCATTACACTTCGTCATCGATTAGCAATTATGAAGACCTGGTCAATTATTTAGAAATAAAATCCGCAACAAACTAGCTATTATACCTACATGCTAGTTGTAGTCATAATTAATAACTCGATATGCTATAGTAACAAATCATTACAATTCTTATAGTCCATTCTTTTCAACAGTAAACACTACAAAATACCTATTGTCTACGACGAGAAACTTGGAAACCTCAGGTCATAAAGTATATCTTAACTATCATATTATATGGGCGATAAAATGTCAATCAGGCACCTACTAGGTAATTTTAGTTCAGTATTATTTATCGTGATTGCGTTTGTAAAACGGTATTAGCGGACTGAATAATATTTATTTTATATATATTATCTTGAGTAGCAATATTTAGTAACCAATTACTGCATGTTGACGTCCGCCATAATTAAACATCGAAAAGTGTTCCTTTTCCTTCGATGGAACCAAAAATAGAACCGAAATACGTCTGGAATGACGTTAATAACTGCCTCCAAGTCGATGACTAAAATGAATAAACAAAGAAATAAAGGTCCAGACTTTGACTTAGGTATAATAATATCACTCCCGTGGGAGGACGAGTGATTGTTTTGTTTTAATAATATATTTCGGTACATACCTAACCATAATTTAGGAGCCAAAGTCATGAGAATATTATGACCGGTGCGTTGGATTCGTCTAGGTATCATTTGAGTATTTTCTTTACCATGCGAAGCCACGCCAATGTTCAAGGCTAAGAAGTTGCAACGGTTTAGCCTTATTTAATTCTTTCAGCGCTTTGTTCGTTCGGTAACGAGAAATCGTTTTGACTTCGTTGGGTATTCAGGATATTATTTGATAAAACTGGATTTAAATAAAATAATGAAAAAAAAATGTTTTTAACATAAATTCCTTACTATATTTGACTGCCAAACAGTATTTATAGCAATAGATGGGTTGCTTCCCACATTGATAGGCTTATTCAATATCAGCTGAACTGTGAAAGTGAAAGGATCCCAGATCGGCGAGAATAATAAAACTTTGAGCTTTATTTATCAATTCTATAGAAAAATCAACCCTATCCTATCTAAGAAAAACGGCCTTGTGTAGAAATAAGTTTTACAGTGTGGTATAGTGCTATGTGGTACCTACTAATTAATGTGGCTTCCTGTAACACCAGTTGTGGCAATGGGTAAAACCTACTCTGAGATTTCTACTCTAAGACTATGATTCTCGGAGATCTTAAGCATACCTACACACGTTTTTTAAATTTAATAATTTAAGTAAGTAGATAATAGTATTATTTGTGACATATTCTAAGGTGCCCTTTTTTTTGTACATCATTAGCAGCTAATAAGCGTGATGTAACAGCGTTAAGTTCATTTGGTTCACAGGTAAAGCCGTGGAAATGTCAAGAGTTTTAATCAATTTATACAATTTGCACAGCGAATGAATTGAGTTTTGTATAGCAAGACTATATAACTCATTTACTTTATAACTTAAATTCGTTTATAATATTATTCGTTGATTTGCATGGTAGTCTTAGTTTAAAAAAATTATAAACACGAACTGAGAACTTGCTGGTTTTCTTAAAGTCAGATAAAAATAAAATCTGTTTTGAGGATAAAACCAAAATTACGTATTAAGACACGTAGTTTTTATAAACTGGATGAGGAAGTATATTAGTGGAATCTACGGATTCAACTGCTAGGTATAATGAGATTAGGGTGGTGGCAGGCCTGAGCAGCGGCGTTAAATAATGAATATTATAGATCGTTACACGAATTTGGAGAACAATGAACGTAATTATCTTATTGTGTCAAATTACCACAATTATTGAAATTAACTTTCTTCTTTTTAACCCCCGACGCAAAAACGACGGGGTATTATATGTTTTACGTGTCTCTCTCTCTCTCTCTCTCGCGATTTATGAACTATGAACCGATTTTGTTTGAAAGGTGAATATGTCAGGAGTGTTCTTAGCTATGTTTGATGAAAATAGGATCAGTAGTTCAATAATTAGAGGGGGGTAAAAGAGGGGATGGAAAAATAAATGTCTACAAATATACTCGAGTGGGGTAGCAAATGAAAGAGGGTCACGAGTACATTACAAAATTGAAATTATAATGAAAATCGGTTGAGTCGTTCAAAAATTATAGGGAGTGAAAGTGGGGATGGAAAATCAAATATCTACAAATGACCGTAGGGCCGTAGGTTTCGATACATTGTACATATAGGTAGGTACAATTAAATGATGAGCGGTCCCTCCAACGTGAAGTTTTCTTTGTAGAAATACCTATCAATACTTAGGTACCTACCTAATATTAAGTTTTTATTACTAAGTATTATACTTTTTAGAGGGTTTAGGTTTTTATGTCGGGGGTTTGTTAATTATTTTTTTTTATATAACGGCATTTTGTGCGTTAACTGGTTCATAATCAATTTCCATGAAATTGAATGCTATGAACTATGAACTTTGGAGATTCCATTGACCATTAGGTACGATATCGCCTACGCCTAACTCATGTATTGATGAGAACCATTAGCTAATTGTTAATTTAACGGATCGGTTCGCTTTGCGCCTGGTCGACCAGAAATGTATCTTACAATAAGGTACAATTTTCCTTATGTAAATTGCTCTTCTATGAAATTAGGATCTTTGAAATGTATACCTATATCCTGAATGATTGACTGACGTATACGCGCACAGCCTAAATCGCTATTCGTACAGACCTGAAACTTGGAACCCTCCCTCAGTGTTCTTTGTATGGCGTAGACGTTCGTTAAGAAAGGATTTTCCAAAATTCTAACCCTAAGGGGGGTGAAGAGGGCCAAGTTTGTATGGGATGTGATTTTTTAGTCGAATCTATTGAAAATTTAGCATAAAAATTCCTTAATAAACAAGATACGTCTTCCATCAATTCTGTTCCGTGTAGGACGTGTACATACGCGGACTAAGTCGCGAAAAGCTAGTCTATAGGTATATCTATACTAATATTATAAAGAGGAAAGGTTTGTTTGTTTGGATTAAATAGGCCCCAAAATCACTGAGCCGATTTGAAAAATTCTTTCACTGTTGGGAAGCTGCACTAATCCCGAGTGACATAGGCAAAAAAGGGATCCGTGCGAAGCTGGGGCGAGCAGTAGTATATATAATGGTAATTACACTATTTATAACTAAACAACGGGTGAACCGATTTGCATGAATATTGTGGGGGGAGGGGAAGGTAGCTTATAACAAGAAGACGCACATGGGATACTTTTATCCCGTCCAGTCCGGACGTGACGTAAAACGTAACAGGTATAACAGAACGCAACTGACATGGAATAATAAAACGAAAGATTTATCAGTCAAAACATCGTATATGAAAACGCAACTAATAACTAAACGCACCTAATGTTGTGTCGTAGTACCATCTCAATGACAACAGCCGCACTGCTAATATGTCGCATGACTATGACGGGCGGGACAACATCTGTGGGACTTCTATTATACACCTTCAGGTTTCTGTTGATTTGTTGCTTAAAAAAACATATTAGATAGAAAAATAAGATACTAGTATCTATTACATGATAGCAGTATGTAGTTAGGTAAATATAATTATATAGAAGATTGCGTGCAAAACTATAATAATAATTTACATACCCATATATATTTTCACATGTAAATATTGCCGTCTAGATTTTAGTAGGCGCCTTTATCTTTAACAGTTATAATCAAATGTACGGGGGACACCAAATTTTGCTCTACTGATCCGTTTAGAAAATTATTTTTTCTGAAGATGAGATCTTGCCAGATCGTCTTTGAAATTCCTATATTATAATTTTTCCAATGTCGATAAATTCTTTACATTGCGTGCATATTTTCAAAAAATATTATGTAGGTAGGTACTTAATAGGATATTGGGATAATAGGAGAATAGCAAAATATTTTTTAAAGATATATCGAAATCTCAAATAAGAACCGAAATATCAAAGATAAATATAGAGGTATCAGAATGATACATAAAAAAATATATAGAGGTATCAGAATGACAAAATCGTAGTAATATCACGAGCCAATTGGACTTACTAATGCTACTAAACGTATGGGAAAAGGGAACAGAAGATCTTCTAGAAAATTAATGATGTATCTAATTATTATAGACCGTTTTTTAATAGATACCTAAATAAATGATATGTTCATTAATTAATATACCTAATGGTCTACTATCATGTGGTCACTGTGAATTCAAAGAACAATTTTGGGAATGATGGAAGTACTGCAGTAATATATTTACTATTCCTTTAATTACAGTATTTTAAAGCGACTGTTGTCCACCCTTCGTTTTCGGGTATATAATATATAGAGTTTGATTGTTTTGGATAGTCCCTATCCGAGAGTCTTTACGGCTTCACACCGTTGCCTCTCACAAATTGCTCTCCGCAGATGACGGAATTTATCGCTCTGCCGACACATAAATAGTAATGAAAGCGGAAGGAAAAAGTAGTGTTACTTTACGGTGTGAGTATATGTCGCAGTGATATGATGAAAACAGGGATTTGATCAACTCCCTCAGTGATATGATCAACTCCCGGTAGATGATAAAAATACCACGCGTTGTGTCATTTCCCTAGCGAAATTTAGTGATTTGATCAAATCTCCAAGTCATTTTAGGGAAATGAAAGAATCATAGAAATGGCTGCTAGATTTCTTCATTTCACTTAGTTATTTGATCAAATGCCTGAGCTGTTTTAGGGACATGATAAAACGAGTAATTAAGTCAACTCAGTTTTAACATTTCACTAAACATGTCTAGTGATTTGATCAACTCCCTAAACAGTTTTAGGGAAATAAAAGAATCACAGCAATAACTGGTGGAATTCTTCATTACCCTTAGTGATTTCATCAAATCTCTAAGCTAGTTTAGTGAAATGATAAAACAAGTCTTAGAAACATGATAATATCCTTTAGGAAATAGGTATTTCTTTCTCGGCTAACAAAATAATAAATTAGAGCCCAATTTTTTGTGTCATTGTCTATTAGCCAAGCACGTGACATACCTTCGATATTCTGGTTAGATCGTTCAATTGACACTTGACTGGCTGGATGTCTAGGTCTGCCATTAACTATCTTGCACGGTGCTCACAATTTTTTTAGTTCTTTCCACACTATTTATTTTCTATAATATTCATAACCCCTATTATTTTGTGTCATAACTATTATTTGCCATAATTACGAAAAAAGCAAATCCAGACTGTTTCTTTGTGCACAGTGGGTACAATGTAGGTAAAATCTTATTTATTGGCAATTGAAGGTCTCCTTTAGGTACGACGACGAGCGAAGCGAGGAGGAGTGTTAGGTAGAACTGTGCGCTTGCAGCGCGCGAGCTGAGCGAGCGAAGCGAGCGATGCGGCAGCGGCCGGCGAAGCGTCAGAACTGATACTTTTAATAATAGTATATTTACGACATAACATAAACTAACCAGGTTTTGTCAACTAATAATAATAATCACTAAACTTTGACCGTGTTATGGCAAATAATTATTATGGTGATTGAATTCTATGGCATAGGTATAATTTAAGCACATTTAATAATAGGGAAAATGAGATGTACTTATGGCACACGTATAGCTATGACACTTAAAAGTTATGGCAAATGAAAATATTGCAAATGACCATTATGGTATAGAATATAAAATTATGGCAACTGAAGTTCGAGCATGTGAAATTATTGCACTGCGATAACGGCCGAGAGTTAGAGCAAAAAATATTGGGCTGTAGGTAGCTTGTTGTTTATTTTTTAGCAGAGAAATACCTACTTCCAAAAGGGTATTATCTTGTTTCTGAGACTAGTTTTATCATTTCCCTAAATTTGCTAAGAGATTTGATGAAATTACTAAGGGTAATGAAGAATTCCACCAGTTATTGCTGTGATTCTTTCATTTCCCTAAAACTGTTTAGGGAGTTGATCAAATCACTAGACGTGTTTAGTAAAATGTTAAAACCGAGTTGAATTAATTACTCGTTTTATCATGTCCCTAAAACAGCTCAGGCATTTGATCAAATAACTACGTGAAATGATGAAATCTAGCAGCCATTTTTATGATTCTTTCATTTCCCTAAAATGACTTGGAGACTTGATCAAATCTCTAAATTTCGCTAGGAAAATGACACAACGCGTGGCATTTTTATCATCTACCGGGAGTTGATCATATCACTGAGAAATTTGATCAAATCCCTGTTTTCATCATATCACTGCGACATATATATATATGAGATTCTGAATGTTATTCTATTCATAAAGTTTAGTTTTCACGTAAACACGGTTTTCTTTTTTCTAATAGCAAATTTTGATTTGATTATACTTATCCAGTCGCATTTTTATCACAGTTAAGTACCAAATTATGCAATATTTACATACAGCTTTAAAAAATCTAAATTGATTAAATACTACCTTACATTTCATATTTCATAAATTGGCCGACTTGGTGTTACATGGTTGTCACAACTTTTTTACGAATTTAGAAGAACTGAGTAGCGAGACTTGTTTTTATTTTAAGTCATTATTTTAATGTCATATAATTATTCAATTGATAATACAGTAGCCAGGTAGGACGTTTTCAATGTACCTAGTATTTTATTATGTGTTTGGCGCACTTTAAGCGAAACTCCCGCTTTCCTGTACCTACACGTGTTACTGGCAGTCAATTGATCAAGCGAGCAAATAACCATTACTATCCATTGTCCGATTATAGTCCTCACTATATCACCGTGTCTTGGAAGTCCGGACGTGGATCTATTGCAGAATGTCAAGCTGAGGTAATCTGTTTTGTACGACAAAAGCTAAGAAAACATGCTGTGATTAATAACCACACAGAATATTTGTAAAAATGGAGTTAAATCTTTATTGTAAATGAAATATATTATGATTCAAAATTTATTAGCATTTCAGATCTACCTATTGCGATTCAAAGAAAGCAGTTTGGGAGATGCACGGAGGAACTGCGGATGTACCTATATAGAATCTTCTCTGAATTTAATAGTACCAAAACTCATAAGTTTCTAAAAGATAATACTCAATCCATCAATTTGTTAATAGTTCTTTAATATTCCTCAAGAATAATGATTTGATTATCCATCTATTACCTACATTGAAGCAAAGTCGACTAGGTACCTAATAGCTATTTGAAATTCGAGCATGAAAAGTACAATGAAATACAATATGCCTGTTGTGTGTTCAGTTGACGGCGCTCGCTTTATATCAACAGATTTCCCAGAAGTGCCTTACCGAAAGGTTGCAAAGAAACTTAAAGCCATATTAGATCCTTAACGAAAAGTAAGTATAATAATGTTCGAATACTACTTTTGTAGGTACCACGTACGCACATTGTATGGGTTCGTTTTGTAAATATTGAAATTAGTTTTTGTATAAGACGTATGTATATGTGCGATATGTATGCCTATAAGTTATATAGCTGTATTATATTTCATAATATCCATGTGTCTAAATTAGTGAAAACTTATGAAAAGAAACCACATCTTAATTCAAGATCTCTATTTATATCATATTTTTATGTAGTAGTGTGTAGTGCGTAAGCAGTTTTTACTGATACCTATGATATATGCACCAAATTATTTATAAAAGTAGGTAGGTAATAGGCATGAAGACTGTTTTTCTCAATCAAGTAGATTACCAAAAATGACACGTACCTACTTCTTCTTTTTTGTAGATGAAATCTTATGAAAATGAAACCTGTAGAATTTACCTCTAAATGGAAAGTACTCATAATTTCGTTGTCGACGTCTTTATATCGAAGCATTTTTGTTACTTAATTGAATGAATTTTATCATCTAATATATCTTTTTGTAATTTCCGTAAAAAAAATATATCTAGTTACAAATTATATTTACTTACCTACCTATTAACCTGGAAGGTGTATTTAAAATGGTATGTGCGTATATAAATAGATATCGTAATTACATCAAGATAAATTACGAATTCGCTTGACAATGTTAATGCATTCCATTGTAATCAATGAAACATAAATATGGAAACATAATATGAACTAATATGTTCATTTATTATGTTCAGTAATGACAACTTGACACTTTCCGAGTATCCAACGGTTCTGTCTTTAAAGTTCAAAATTTAATTTCATAAGTATTTATTTGCAAATTTAGGGAGGTATATTTTTGATAGATTCCAAATAATTGACAGCTTTGTCAGTGTACATTACCCAGAAGGCACGTAATAACCAATACCTAGAAACGGACAGTTCGTGAGCTTAATGAAACACACCGTATTAAAGTAATTACCTATTTATTACTTACCTACGGTAAACAAATCCTCGCACGAAGGATTGAATACGTTTTTAGGATACTCAAATGTTTATAACATTGCACAGCTAAACCCGCTTAACGGCCGTCTTGAAATAGTGACATTTGTACTTTATAGCCTAGTTTACTTAACAGAGAATTTTATCTTGCAACAAAATGTGTACATGCAAGTAGACTGATATTGTGCAATGGATGGAAATAGAAGCATTCTTGAAACGTGTAGGAGACAAGTGCAACAATTTACGATTGGCTGAGGGCTCTAGAATTCTTGCGAAGCTTAATTTATTATATACCTACGTAGTCTTACAATTTCTGTAAATTTTCTTGGATCATTGAAAGTGTAAGTAATAGGTACTTTATATTTATTATAATATACTACTATGTATAATATATATTAAATTGAATAAAGGTTTTATTAAATTCGAGGATGTATATATTGTTATTTTGATATTTAGGTAGGTTAAGTACATGAATTAAAATTAACGAGTTTTGGAAAAAAATGTATTGAAACGGCAGTCTTCTCAAGTAGGTATTTAAGTTTTTTTCTGAAACCTTCATAATACCTTGTAAAAGCCGAAATTGAAAAAATCTATTTTTGATTTTCATTATGCTTGAAATATAATTTTCAACCGACGAAAAAAACGGAGGAGGTTCTCAAGTCGACGCGTATATTTTTTTTTTTTTTTTTTTTTTTATGTATGATCACGCGTAACTTTTTACAGAGTGGTTGGATTTTGATAATTCTTTTTTTATTGGATAGGGTATACTTTGAAATTGGTCCCATTTTAATTTGGAAAAAAAATTACAACTCTAGGGGTAGGAATAGAGGGGATGATTAAGGGAGAGTTCATTTTTCACGCACCGATGGTATCGTATGACCAGGCGTAACTTATTATAGAGTAGTCCGATTTTGATAATTCTTTTTTTAATGGATAGGGCATACCTCAAAGTTGATCCCATAAAAATGTGGAAAAAGGGAAATCTACCCTAAGGGTGGGAAAATAGGGGTCATTTACTGTTCACTAAAAGTTAATAGCAAAAACAAGGTAGGTAGCTATTACAAAAGTTCCTAATTCAAAATTAAGCATGTAATAACTTGTACAAATTATGGCAACAGAAAATTATAAAATAATAACTTTTTAATAAAAAAATTTCATCATCATCATCAGCCCGTCGCAGTCCACTGCTGGACATAGGCCTCTCCTATCTAATCATATATGTCGGTGCCAGTTTCAAACAAACTTGAGCACCTCAGTGAAGAGTTGCTGCACCAGCTGGCACCGAATTCAAAAATATCAGACATTACAACTAAAATAGTAGTCGGTACAAAAGACAAAATTATTATTTTTTTCTTTTCAGTTCGCTATAGTATTTTGTTGCTTTTTAGTTTTTTTTCGGCGGTTAAATTTTTTTATTAAAAAGTTATAGTATAACGACTTAGTAACTGCGCTATGTTTATTTATTTCAAACCCATTGAGCGCAAATTGCTATTTGTTGTATGGTTACCTAATTACAGTTCAGGTCATTAAGAGTAGCCTCCCGAGTAAACTAAGTAAACTAAATGATCTGGTAACAAACTCAATTATGTTCCATGGGGACTAGAACGGATAAGCTTGCATTAAACATCTATGACTCAGGTAGAAATTATATATTTTACCATAATGACCTCGGCACGTAGCAGAAATCGAACGCGCAACCTCTGGTTTTTTAGTTAAGGGACTACAAAACCGGAGGTTGCTTGTTGGAATCGCTTTAACCATTGACAATTTAGATCAGGGGGCCTAGACAAGTGCCCAACGTTCAACGTTAACGTTAAACGTTAGGACCAAAATGTATGGGATTTGACATCCGCGAACGACTGTCACGTACGTCACAAATGTCAAATCCCATACATTTTGGTGCTAACGTTTAACGTTAACGTTGAACGTTGGGCACTTGTCTAGCCCCCCAGGACAGTATACATAATGTGTACTTACACCAGTTTGTCGTATTTAGGTTGTACTCTACATTTTTACATAACTAATAGGCAGGTACCTACTTATTAATTGTTTGAAGTTGTTTCAGTATAGGTACTAGGTATTTCGCACACCGAAGCACGTAATTTGTCTCCGATGTGTTCAAATTATTAAGAAAGCTTTCTTAAAGCGATGCCGGTGTTTTACGACAACCGATTTGGGAATACAAACCCTCGAAGACAGTAAAGGGTATTTGCAGGCAGTAGTGCAGGACGAAAAGCCACTTTTACCTACTTAGGAAAATAATCAAGCTGAAATGGCAAGGGAACCGCAAAAGCCCATTTTGGGCTTATTCAAATAAGACGCAGTGGAATGGCTGCGTCGGAATTCTTTATAAAATATAATTTTTGCGTAAGTGTTAAGCAGAAGTCTAATTTTATTACTGGGTATTAAGTTTCATTAATTATAATAGTGTACATATACTTATTGAAAACCGAGGGAGGTGTAGGATTTGACATTCGTTGTTTGTGTAGATTTATATATAGATTTGGTACGATATTTATTTCATTATTTATAAATGTTCTTCATTGGTTTCTTTAATCACTTTCCAGTGGTTGTATTAAGAAGAAATGTATGATACATGTAAGTACTTAAATAAAATTTTGAAGCGATTGATAATGACGAACTTTTTTTTCATATTTTGATATCACTCTACCTAAATAAAAACTAAAATAAAAAGTGGGTTTAAAACTTGTTTATTTTAAAAAAAGGACGATCTTAATAGGGATTGAAAATTGGGGTAGGTAAAGTCATATAGCGTTTAAGTTAGTTACACAAATTTCTTATTTGTTGTAAGTAAATAAATAAATCTAATTTTATGTGTTTGATGCAAACTAGCGAATAGTCACGTGATCAGTTTTCATCCAACAATTTCATACGGTTTAAATTAAATTTGTTCTTTTGTGTTGTCTGAGCGTCATTTCTCATTCATAATAATTACCGAATAAAAGTTCAATCTAATCGAATCATTGTAACTCTTTTGAGATACAACGTTCTAATGACGGGTGTAATAGCCCGTCAGTTTTCGGTACCTACTGTCGTAAATAGACAAAGTAGCCATTAATCACTGTGTAGTCGCATGCCTGGTTCCGGGATGAATGTTTTTACCAGCAATAAATTCCGGCTCCCCATTACTACTCCAAACGAAATACGCAAATGTTGTGGAATGAACCAATCCGGACTTGTATAGCTCTATTTAGCTGTTTGTATGAATCTGTGAATGACTTACCTATCATTTGCCAACAAATAAGTACCGAATGCTGTGTGCTTTTTATCTTTAAACAAACACTAAATATATAAATAAAATATATTTTTGTTTGTGTTTAGATCTTTGGCATCTCTGAATCTAAGTATTTCAAACAATTTCTGCTTCTAAATGATATAGATATAGATAGAATTACATTTTGTTTTTAAATTATAATTGAAATTTTATTTTTATTACTCTCAGGCAATATACCTATATGAAATATGTCTACTTTATTTCCTTTTCACAATTGGCCGGTAATATGGCTGAGCAATCTTTATCAATGAAGAGGGTAAAGTCATGCAAAAAATTGAAACAACCTAATATGATCTAGAGCAAGTTCGTTATGAAAAGTTTTTTATTACATTTCGGATAAATAGATAGGTACGACGAACCATAGTAATAAGATCATAAACAACTAGCAAAGGGTCGACGGGAAAACGGAAATTATCGTCTGTATCACTACTCGTAGTCGTAATTGCCTAAAGTTTCGACGACTCCGCACTGCCGGCTGTCGTGTTTATCGTGACTTCGTTGAGTAATAATAAAATATGACTACAATAGTCCATTCTTTGTCCTTCCAATCTCCGGTCTCATACCCGAGTGAGATTGGATGTATGTTACCTACCGGTAGGTACCGGCTCCATTAATGCGCAAGTACATAATTGAGTGTGAGAGGTCTTTTACTTACTTGTATAAATTTATCACGTAACTAGGTATTCAAAATTTTACTACGTTTTTCAGATTTACTTTACTTATTAGTGTAATCCTCGTTGTAGGTTCATTTTATATTATTGAATTGGTAATGCATAATAATGAAGCATACGCTATGAAATCCGTAGCAACGATCAACTTAATTAACACGTTCAATTCTAGTATCTACGCAAATCAAGCGCCCTAGTTACACGAGGTAGCGTGTCAAATCAAATGTATATAGCCGCGTGTAACAAAGGGTATTTTTTCACTTTGTAGCAGAAAGAATGTCCTTCTTCAAGCTTCTTTTAACTTCAGCATATTAGTCCATGGGGTACCTATTGATCAACCTTGCCATTTAATGTGAACAGAAACAGAACACATGATAAACCTTAGTTGTCTGTTTGTATCCTGTCGGCGTTTACAACTGTATTTTAAACGAATTCATGAATTTATTCATGTAACGAACCATAACCTGACCTCTGTTTGCGTATATAGATACGGATGATTGGATTGGTTCGATATTGAGAAATATCTTCCAGTACGTTGCGTCTCAAAGTAGATTCCAGTGATTTTCATATCGTAGCTTGCCGATTTGCCTCGTTTTGTATAAATTGCGTGTAATAAGAATGTACTCATATGTCATAAATACCTGTCTAATATTCAATGATAATCAGAAGTACCTACTAGTAAACCATATGGGTATAATTGTATTCCTGCCTTTCATGCAGAAAGATCAATCTGATAAACCCGAAACCCCAAGGAATATCAAAATTAGTTCCCTAATTTGAAATTTAAAACTAAATTAAGCTTAGGCTCACTCAAGTAATCTTTGGAGTCGTTGAGAACTCTATAGTATATTTTTGAATACTCATTATTGACTTTCTTTCTTGTAGTAGGTAGTGTTTTCGTACAGATTTTAGTTAAAACATTTTAGTTAAAATGTATTGGTAGAGAAAGGTAGGTATGTATTATTATGTCGTCACACAACTAATACGTAACAATATCCCGGAAAAGTTAAGGAAAAGAATAAATGAATATTTAAGTAGTATCAATCTGGCATTACCCAAATACAGGCTGAGAAAGTAAAAAAAAAAGCTCCCCACTTTATTCTTCTCAGCAGTGACCTCATACAGTTCAGTGGATGGTTGCAGACGTAACTATAGTCTCTTGCGAGTTCGCTTTGCTTGATTAATCCTATGTAGGTAAATTGGAATGAAATAACTATTAACGGACTTAACGCGCGTATTTTTATTTTATTTGCTGACGTTTCGGATAAAGTGTGTGTAGGTACTTTAGCGTTAGACTACTGTCAGCTCAGACGTGCTACGATTATGGAAACTGTAAAGTTTCCGAAACGTCAGCAAATAAAATAAAATAAAATTACGCGAGTTAAATCCCTTAATAGTTGTTTCATTCCAATGTGTAATAACCGCGAAGGCATCAGAAATTATAAACCTATGCATGTATTTGTCATATTAATATAGCTTTTTCGGGTGGCTTTAAGTGTTGCGCAACATATAGGTGTCTACCCGATATATTTTGTTTTTTTTTTTAATCTAAATCCAGGCAAAGTTTGAAAAATATTAAATAAATTACTTGTTTAACTTATTCAATTAAAAATCAAAAAGGTTTATTTTAAAAATTCAATGACTCTATTTACCTATACATAGGTACACTAACTTCTGCGATTCCGCCAAATCCAATCATTATTTTTATTAAATAAGCAAATATTTCAAAGTATATTTTGGGTCAGTATTTGAATATATTTGTTGGAATTGGATTAAAGGACAATATCGGTAATTTTCTCATCGTTGATTATTTTGACAGCAGAATTGTGACGGCGTCATCGAGAGATGGACATCATGTGGAGTCGTTATTACTTTGTTCTTGTTTTTGATTACGTTTATTGATAGCACAAACATCATGCTACATATATCCGAAAATATGAGGCAGAAGCAGCCTTCCGTATCCTTCACGAACAAACTTTTAAATTAGATGGAACGGAAAGTAAAAACAAAGTTTCCTTTTTGTTCTACTCCATGTTTTTAAGATTGCATTAGATATAATGTTACGTACTATATTATTATGTAGGTTTCTACGTCCAGGTTGCATTAACCTTGACGAGTAAAAATAAAATATTTTGCACAATTTTTATTTCTGTTACGATTCATGTGTAAAGGCAACCGGTGTAATACTCCTATTTAATAAAACAAACCTTACAGAAATCTACTTTGCTTATTACCAAAATACATTAAAATTTTAACTTGACGCCCGTGAACATTAGGTAACTTGTTTGTAAGCTCGTAAGCACTAGTCCATTCCACCTACTAATGAGGAACGCTATCTTTTCTATTGCTTAATTCAATACCTATATTACCTACATACCTACCTATATTACCTATATTATAAAGCACACATATACGAAGGGTAAGCTCATCATGAAGGTTTTAAAGGGATGGTTTTAGCTACAGATATAATATTTTTAGCTACAATAATTTTAAAATATCGTTAGTTTAACAATTTTAAGTGTTAGTGATTTTCTTATCAAAAAAAAAAATATTCGAGGCTTACTTATTCTAAGGTAAATATTTTTCAAACATTCGTCTGTTTTTAATCGGATTGGTATATTGCTGAAAAAAGTTACGAGTCTACGAGGACTGTTGTACTTACACGATTATATTCACTTTAATATTCCACTAATGACTCATACCTATACGACAACCACTGCACTGACCAATTGCGGGTATGATTTCTGTGAAAGGCTCAAACATTAGGGCACAAGATAGTCTGATGAATACGATCATTTCAGTAAGTACTTCAATCTTCAATGTCTATAAGTTTAAACATACCTGTAAATATAAAGACATTTAAATTAACGTATGGAACATCCGTTATCTATTTCGAGCACGCTTAGCTTAGTATGAGGCTTAATTCATTCTTGTAATTTGTCTTAAGATATTTGATTTTTATTTTCATACCTACGTTTATCGTCTTTCATAATAAATTACATAAAGGTAAGATGGTATGAAATTGCCATCAGGATTTAATAAACGTTCCAATATCTCGTGATCGAATTTTGCTAACCAAATTGCGAGACTGATTTCAGTATTTCCTTTATTAGTAAAGTGTGTAAACATATCAATGTAAAGTACATTGTTATGTTATTGTATCCCTTGTTGTTATCCTAAGTTGTTAAAATACATACCTACAGACACAAAACAGAATACCCATTGTGTTTTATTTTTGATTGATTGACAATAAGGGATACGGTTCTCGTAGTTTGGGACATTTTGTACTTATATATTGTATTATAATGTAGTTAATTCTGCCCTCATACTGAAAAATAACCCATATGACACTTTTTTCTAAAGTGAGTTATATATAATGTAAACAATGTTTGTATATATATAATTATTATTTCTAATATTACTATAGTTATGTACCGTTGGTTTTTTATATATATATATATAACATTCAATAAATGAAAATGTGTCTTTTTTCCGTATAATGGCAGAACTATGCTTCATTAAAATAAAATGCACTCATTTTAGACTAATGTTATCATATTGTGTTAGTAAAAATGTCATCACAATTTCAATTTCTGACATTATTTTTTGGTAAAGGTAAAGCTTACGTGACAAGCAGAACTTTATCGGCTTTATTCACATCTTTATCTTTAAGTTTTTTATTTTATATTATACTAGTGACCCGCCCCGGCTTCGCACGGGTGCTATAAACCTTCCTTAAGAATCACTCTATCTATTAAAAAAAACCGCATCAAAATCCGTTGCGTAGTTTTAAAGATCTAAGCATACATACGGACATACAGCGAAAGCGACTTTGTTTTATACTATGTATTGATTAGGGCATAGTATACCTATAAGGCATAGTTACCTAGTCTTCCATTAAGTAATAATGTTATTGAGAGAATTTGAATTCCGAATTATTTTGCTTTTTGTAGGCACTGTAACTTTAATCCAATTTCGCAGAATATTTTATTGGAAGGAACAACGTAGGTAACGATAACTTCCGCATCTTTACCACGAAATAAACTTAAGATAAGGCAAGCTGTTTCCTTTTATCCAAGGAAACTGTAGGAGTTTACGTCGGAAAATGCCAGATTAATATTATCTGACACCAAAAAAGATATAACTGCCATTATTTTTTTCGAATGTTTTCGGTAAAACTCGCCATGAGGGTATCGTTTGTGTGTATCTCTCTCTATCTTGATCAATTATTTATTTACCATGGAAACTCCTGAATCGAGATTATATCCTTTAAGCGTAGGTACGGGGACAAACCTACTACAAGGTTTTGTTGATATAGGTACTTTAATTATAAAAACTTTTAATAGATTAGTTTGATTCAAAAATAAGTTTTTTTAATCAAAATTTATGACTGTTCGCTCAACAGACACAGCTGTTGTTGAACGTTGTTGAGTGTAATCATGAAAAATTGCCAACGTTAGGACAAGCACGTGAAAGCATGATTGTGATAATTCAAGCTTAAGCTGCATTATAGGCCAATTGCAATATAATGCAATACACATCATATTTCATCTCGCAGTTACTACGTTTTTGGCATATTTACAATTAGCAAGCATCTGCAATAAAATTATTTAGTGCATTATCAAGATCACTTATTTTTCTTTATTAAAGAATGATTTGGGCGCAGTTATTGGAGTATTTATTTCCATATGTAAGTTACAAGTAAGTTATAATGTAAGTTATTATAGAAATGAATGTTATCAACTTATACTTTATTCCCATATCTAACTTATAATCAACCTTTATAAAAACGTTATTAGTAGGTACCTACCCAATTCCAGGTTGATTATTTTTTATAAGACTTATTTGCTTGTTGGGTACCTACCCAATTAATTAAAAAAAGGCAACAGGAAAATGTACCTATATAATACTAATACTACCCAAGTTCGGTTTGAGTAATATTTCGGTTTAAAAACTTTAGGGTTCCATTAAATATAGCGGTCCTTGTCCAGAAAACGGCAAATTTACAGCGAGTATTAATGATCAACATGCAAAGAGCAAATAAATTATTCATATATTAGAGGAGGTTTTTTTCATCTATGACACTTAAAGTCAGATGATAACCACCGAAAAAAAACTAAAACGCAACAGAAAACAATAACGCACTGAAAAGTAAAAAATAACGTCTGTTATTTTTGGAGTCGGTGCCAGCCTCAAACAAACTTGAGCACCTTATTGAAGAGTTGCTTCACCAGCTGGCACCGACTTCAAAAATAACAGACGTTACAACAAAAATAATAGTCGTTATAAAAGACAAAATTATTATTTTTTACTTTTCAGTGCGTTATTGTTTTCTGTTGCGTTTTAGTTTTTTTTCGGCGGTTAAATTTTTTTATTAAAAAGTTACTATTTTATAATTTTCTGTGACCATAATTTATACAAATTATTACATGCTTAATTTTTAAATATTTTTGAAATAGTTACCTACCTTGTTTTTGCTATTAACTTTCAGTAAACAATAAATTACCCATATTATACCACCCTTAGGGTAGGATTTTTTTTCCAAAATTATATGGGATCAACTTTGAGGTATGCCCTATCCAATAAAAAAAGAATTATCAAAATCGGACTACTCTGTAAAAAGTTACGCGTGGTCATACGATACAATCGGTGCGTGAAAAATTAATCATCCCTTATTTTCCTACCCTTAAGGTTGGAAGTTTTTTTCCAAATTATAATGAGAGCCAACGTTGGAGTATACTCTTTCCAATAAAAAAAGAATTATCAAAATCGAACCACTCTGTAAAAAGTTATGCGTGGTCATACATTAAAAATATATATATATATACGCGTCGAATTGAGAACCTCCTCCGTTTTTTTCGTCGATTGAAAAGAACCTCCTGCCCCCCGGCTTCACACGGAGTGCTATAAATCTTCCTTTTAAATCACTATTTAAAAAAACCGCTTTAAAGATTTAAGCATACATAGAGACAGATAGACAGTGACTGTCACTGTTTAGACTTTGTTCTATATTATTTAGTGATGACAAGGTCACAATATTAACTATGTAGTCAACTAAGGCTTACAGAGCGATGTAATATAACAATTATTCAGTGCAGTAGGCCGTGCCAGGACCCATCTGGTCCTCACCCACATTGTTTATTATATCCGTCGGAGACAATGGATCCAGGGGCTGTGCATATCTTCCTACATGTCTGGTTAAATTACTATTACGTTATCTGTTATGATTAATCAGGAAGTGTTTGTTATCAAGTGAACTTAACAATTAGTCATCAAAAGGGCCAATTATTTCTTTGGAAACCATTTAAAATACAATACGTTAAAAAAATGTCGCCTTTAAGCACAAAGCCATTCATGCAACCGACGGCGTCGCGGCAAATTGGCAGAATGTAAAAATGATCCCCGTTTAATATACAATTCCCCAGGATCTTCTTTTTGCGTATAGCATAAAACGTGGCCAGATTAGCTAAATAAATTGTTCAGACACGCAAATCCGTTCGGTTCAGCCAGACTAAGATTTTCCTGATTAAATTCCACGAGGAAAAAAACAATTGTTATGCCGCTCGTCTTTCAAACTCATTTAACCACTGTTTGTACAGGCGGTCGCGAAACCTATCCATAAAGTGAAATTTGTCATTATAAGCTTTTTCGTTCTACTTAGTAGGTTTATGGTAGACCAGCATCTGCCCGCGACTTCGTCTGCGCAAGATAAATACTTTACTCAATATCAAAATAAAATACTTATAGCCTATAATATGTTACTCTAATGTATATGTCGCAGTGAGATGATAAAAACAGGGATTTGATCAAGTCCCTCAGTGATATGATCAACTCCCGGCTGATGATAAAAATACCACGCGTTGTGTCATTTCCCTAGCGAAATTTAGTGATTTGATCAAGTCTCCAAGTCATTTTAGGGAAATGAAAGAATCATAAAAATGGCTGCTAGATTTCTTCATTTCACTTAGTTATTTGATCAAATGCCTGAGCTGTTTTAGGGACATGATAAAACGAGTAATTAAGTCAACTCGGTTTTAACATTTTACCAAACACGTCTAGTTATTTGATCAACTCCCTAAACAGTTTTAGGGAAATGAAAGAATCACAGCAATAACTGGTGGAATTCTTCATTACCATTTCATCAAATCTCTTAGCTGATTTAGGGAAATGATAAAACTAGTCTTAGAAACAAGATAGATACCTTTTAGGAAATAACTATTATTTGCCATAATTACGAAAAAAGCAAATCCAGACTGTTTCTTTGTGCACAGTGGGTATAATGTAGGGGACATCGTAATTAATGGCAACTGAAGGTCTCCTTTAGGTACGACGACGAGCGAAGCGAGGAGGAGTGTTAGGTAGAACTGTGACCTTGCAGCGCGCGAGACGAGCGAGCGAAGCGAGCGTGCCGCGGCAGCGGCCGGCGAAGCGTCAGAATCGATACTTTTGATAACACAACGCGTTATATTTTCGCATGTGCCGGGATTTTATCATCTCTCTGAGGGATTTGGATTGGGATTCCTGTTTTTATCATTTTTCTAAAAATATTTAGGGAGTTGATCAAATCACTAGACGTGTTTGGTAAAATGTTAAAACCGAGTTGACTTAATTACTCGTTTTATCATGTCCCTAAAACAGCCCAGGCATTTGATCAAATAACTAAGTGAAATGAAGAAATCTAGCAGCCATTTCTATGATTCTTTCATTTCCCTAAAATGACTTGGAGACTTGATCAAATCACTAAATTTCGCTAGGGAAATGATACAACGCGTGGTATTTTTATCATCTACCGGTAGTTGATCATATCACTGAGGGATTTGATCAAATCCCTGTTTTCATCATATCACTGCGACATATATATGACCTATAAGCTATATTATTTTAAAGTTTCATCAAAATCTATTCAGTAGTTTTTGCAGGAAAGAGTTTTAAACATAGATACCAACATCATAAGGTCCATTAAGGATCGATGTATTCTTACAAACTTTTGCATAATATTATATACCTAATTGGATAGTGCAATAAATGTTGTACCTGGATTCTATTATTGGTCTGCTTATATCATAACTAGCATATCGCAAGCTTGACTAAATTTGACAAAAATACTTTTTTCACGGCCTGACTTATTAACAAGTTTAATAGACGAAGTTGTAAAATACACGTAGCATGTTACGGGAAGGTGGTGGTCGTAGAAGAAGTCTTTAAAGTGATAAGTACAGGAGACATAACTAAACCACCTTAATCCTCATACGGTCTGGTTATGATTCAAGTCTAAGCTCCTAAGGCTTAAAGTTTATAATACAATGCACAAGTTCCTTGTGAGAAATTTACAGTAATTTGGCTTTATCTCTAGCAATTTTGTCTTCAGAGTTATAATTGCGTCTAATTAGTAACAGGAAAATTTATGAATCGAGTGCATCTCCTCACAATAAGTACGGGTAAACTAAGCCATGTTAATTTATGGAAAATACATTGAAAAATATAAGGATTGGTATTTTAATATTTGAAACAGCGAATACATAGTGATACTCATCTTGTTGATAGCTTAGTTAACCGCATACACCATAGAAAGATATTTTAACAATAAGACCTTTTTGTGTTTTATGGTATACTAGCTTCTGCCCGCGACTTCGTCCGCGTGGAACTCCTCCTTTTTTGCAATCGGTTAAAAAGTAGCCTATGTTCTTTCTCAGGCTCCAGACTTTCTTTGTACCAAATTTAATTTAAATGGGTTAATTTAAATTTAGTTTTAGCGTTAAAGCGTAACAGACAGACAGACAGAGTTACTTTCGCATTTATAATATTAGTTAGGATAGGTACGTACTTTGGTATAAGTACATATTAATGTAGATCGTTAAATAAGTCCTACATAATTACTTTTACATTTTTATTAATAGAAAAAGCCGCCTAAAGGTAACAACCAAAATTTACTAATATAGGTATAGGTAGGTTATATTGATTCAAATTTGAATTTATACATAAATTGACATCAAAGCATATTTTTATTCCTTACCTATTTGAAACTGTTGAACCTTCTTTGCTGACGTATCGATATTTAAGTAAGTAGGTACCATTAAAATACCATAAAGAAAGCGTTGTGTACAAAATGAGTACCTAGTATTAATATTGGTAATTAGTGTCTATACATAATCAACTAGTATTATAGGCATGTACTTACTTTAAATTTATACTAAGTACAAGAGATTATCAGTCCGGATTCCGGAATCCACGACAGTATTTATGTTTATACTTAGTACGACTGAACTTTTTGTGGTTTTTACGCGCAATGTGCGGCGACAAATCTGTTTAATGGCTCCCCAGATTAGCGCATTCACAAACTTAATGATTCTTTATACTTTTAATGTACCTAATTCAAACAGAACAAAAACAATGAAAACATTTTTATTCGACTCAATTGTATGTATGTCCTTATTTATTAATTTGTTACATGTTTTTAATGTAGGCTTAAAATAATATGGGTATACTTGTACATAAAAAAAAAACAGTACTTAATATTGGAATTAAGCAACTATAACAGATTTAACCCGCGTATTTTATTTTATTTGTTGACATTTAAAAAACTTTACAGTTACAGCACGACTAAAGTCGAAGTTAAATAAAATAAAATTGCGAATTAAATCCGTTATAGTTGTTTCATTCCAATGAGTAATAACCGCGAAGGCATCAGATATTAAGACAAAATAGTTTTTTTATTTTTTTAGCAAAGTGAGAGCAAATCGGCCATGAAATCACGCTTCATTTAAAGCACCTCATACATTACCGTATTAGTGTGTAGCGCACGGCAATGAGGGTTAATTGTGAGTGAACGACCCCTTAGAGCCTTTGCACGCTTTTGGGAGACAATACTACTAATATAATTAGAAATAAATTCACAAAAAAACTGGACAGGTAATAATTTAAAGATTTATTGATATTGTATATTTTATGTAGGAACAATAAGTTATACTTAACTCGGAATCATAATGTAAAAGAATACAATGTAAAAAAAATATAGTACCTACTTACTAGATATAGTACTTAGGTACTACATTTTTTTTTATTGAGTGCTACATAATTTCTACTTGACTTTTTTCAGTAGGTAATTATAGCCAGTAGTAGAATTGAAATTGAAACTTTTGTAAGATAATTTAACTTAATGGCCCATGCCCGTAGCGTGTCGATAAATAGCACCGAGCTTTGTGTCCATAGTCACCGGCATGCGGGTACAGCAATAACTATTTTAACCTAGTTCACTGAGAGGGACGTTCTTATGGCAATGTTATAGCTTTGTCCTTTTCTCTCTAAATTAAATTAAAGGCATTAAGGAGTCATGGTAAGGCCTCAGTACAGCATTCGGTCCGTTCCCGACTGTTCCGTGTTGGCATAAAGCCAAAAATAACGAAACTCATTTATAAAGGTATTTTAATAAAAGCTCCTAAGCTCTTTTGTTAAACTTTGGCACTCGAAAAAAATCCCATGTGTGGCCCATGTCAAGTGTTCACAAACTTTTTACATTGATCAAAGTTGTGGAGGATATAAGTAAAGACGTCAGAGAAGTTTCATAGGTACCGGCTACAATATCGAGCTAGTTTTTTAATAGGATTGTATCAGGTGCACAACTTTAAAATATAGCCTTGTTTTCTTAATTATGTATTTTACTTACCTACTCGTAATTTCTCATCTTGTCCCGTTTTACACTCTTCGAAGGGATCGGCAATGTATGTAATAAACTGTGTATTACACAGTTGCCATTCATTTCGTAGCCAATTCATGTCCGCCGGTTGCGAGTGA
Source organism: Polylopha cassiicola (assembly GCA_038024825.1). Taxonomy (NCBI): domain Eukaryota; kingdom Metazoa; phylum Arthropoda; class Insecta; order Lepidoptera; family Tortricidae; genus Polylopha; species Polylopha cassiicola. The sequence goes on along the minus strand of CP149046.1, from coordinate 14,597,181 downwards.
CGTTTCTAACATAAATTATTAACGCCATGTTTCGAAGCAAAATTTTCAGCATTCACTATAGAAAACTGAAATCGAAAATATTAACTTCACTAACTAATTCTCCTTAAAATCTGAGTTGAAAGATTTTCGGCACGTATAATAATATAAGGTGAGTAGCTATCAGGCTTTTCCTTTGTGACATAAAGAAATATTACCCTATTAAATTATGGCATGGAACGAACTTGTCCAAAGAGCTCTACCAAATAGTTATTTACCATATTTATCAGCCACTTTAACCATATTGATTTAAAATATTGCTACACTTTGAACATACCTACTGGACAATATACCTAGTGGATGTTTTAAAATCCACATCCATGGCACGGTGTAGAGAACGGTGTGTTAAACATGTGCATAACGCTCACAATGTCGCCCTTGACATCATACTGTATTCACATAATCTATTTTTATCTTTCCTTGTGATATAAATCAAAAATACTGCCAAACATAAATATTATTCTGTAGCAATATAGTATTTTTATGATAAAATATTTACGTCATCCGGGTGAGAGTCGATAAGAAGGTACGATAAGGCACTCGATGTAATGTAGACGTGATATAATATAGAATACCGAATACAAAACAACATACGACGCTATTAAGCACGCAACTATGTACCTTTCGCGTGTTCGTATCGTTCTAACTCTTTTTGCGATATGTCGTTGTAAAGTAAGTCCAATTGGTATTCTCTATTTTCATATTATTTTAATGTAATTACCTAATATTTAGATGCCCTAGACACGGGCGTACAGAATGTAAAGGAATATCCGCGACCGTTTCTGTAGACTCGTTACAATGCGAAAGTAAAACATTTTTTCATGTTGAATATTCCTTTAAAAAAGCTTAACATGCTGCATGGCTGAGCATGTTCAACCTTGCGGCATACTGTAGACTCAGACCATTCTAATTATAATAAGTTTATGTTTATATGGTAAATAAAAATGCGTTTTAATCACAAACGCGGGTAATATTCACTTATCACTACGTTTTACAGGAAATCAAATCATTGGGTAAAAATAACGCAAGTAAATAGTGTCTTGTAGGATGGCGGATCTTGCTTGTATATTAGTTTGATTTTTAAGTGTAGGAATGAATATCTAACTAAAGGCAGCATTTCTTCTAAAGTAAGTACCTACCTATACAATATTTCAATTATCACAGAAATATTTATCTAATGCAAGTATGAAGCATTAAATTGTATTTGTATTGGAGCTATTTGTTCCAACTGCTGTTTACTTACTAAATTGTATCTTGGGAACTCATTTCGTTACTATATTTGCGAACATTTCAACCTTTTTTTTAACTGAATGCCGCTTTCTTCGCAAACTGAATTTTTCTCTAGAGTGAAGAAACTTAATTGGTTACGGGAATTTGAACTACTATTAGGACTAGTACTGAAGTCGGTGTCCAGTCTATATGAAATACAAATTACCTACTTATTTAGGTTGAGGTAGTAAGGTACGTAATAGTTGAATGAAGTTTGACACATACTTCGGTACTAATCTATGTTCACTTATGTTTCTCTGTCAAAAATAGTATTTTTAGGTAGGTAGGTAGGTATATGTCTATTCTATTCTAAAACAGACCTTTTGTTAGGAAAATCAACAAGAACATCGAATTTTCTAAACTCAGCCGTCGTCTATTAAATGAAACGTTACAAAGTAACCTGAAAGTTAATGTTCTCGACGGCTATCTTTCATTTCTTTAAGTAGTTCAATTGTTTTAGCTCATCTTCATTGACCTGTCATATACTTTTTCAATGCAATTTTTTTTGAAAATGGGACCATATTAATATACTTACACATTATTAAGAGTCGGTTTAATTGTGAGTGGCTGCGGTATTTAGATATACCCCATCTATGGTATATCTTAGCACCATGGCCACTGTATAGGTACTTTGTTATAATTATGACGACATGTGCAAAATATATTACACCATTTCGTTTGTAGTACTGGTAGATCTGGCTAATCAGATTGAACCTCATACGATAGAAATGTATTATAATCGTGACCCATAGTCCGGTTTGGGTATTATTGGACCTAATTTAGTATATCCTGTCCGATAAGTAAATCTGTGTATACTCATCAGTTATTAATAAGGGTAAGATAAATTGATAACGTGTTATTTCTTTAACTGGTTATTTTTATTGAATAGGTAGAACGGTAGAAAGAAGATAACGTTTAGGTACGTGTTTCAGTGAAATGCTCATTCTAAAACGTCGTATAAGTATAATAATATTTATTATCGTCATTTTGACGCCATGCTTATGATGAACTCTACGTGTTTCAATTACATGTGGTATTCTGTCAAAACTGAAATTTCCGAAAGTCTAATTTAATATGTAGTATACCTACCTACTATGTAAGATTGACGTACTTACTTAGCTTAGTAAAATATCTTTGAAATTCCATGGGTGACTTAGTAGTAATATATACCTATAATAATATCGTACCTATACGTTCCTATTTTTAGGATGGAAAATTTGAAAAGTTTTCCAAGTATGGGTTGAATATTGTTATGGCCGGGTAAAACGTTTAAAATGAGTTTAGACAATTATATTAAAAGTCACTTATGATCGATATCTACTCGGAAATATAAAGTCAGTGGTGGTAATACTGAACACGTAGTATGTAAAAATAGGCAATCTAAAAAGGTCCACGTTTACAAAGGTTGGTAGACTTTTACGATGCTGTAAATTTATAAATAACAATGATCGCGTTTTATTTATTATCTGGACGTTTTATCCACTCTAAGGCTTGTGGTGTTTTCGATATTCCTATGTTAGACCTTAATAAAATAGTGACGTTTCTATTGTAAGTTTGTACTTACATAATATATGGATATGTTGTAGATATACGAGTAGCTGTAGGTTATTGGTACCTGGTTTTATAATAATATCTGATTTCAAGACCTACGTATATGATTGAATGAAACAACTATAACGGATTTAACTCGCCTATACAGTAATTATATTCGTAGCCGACTGAGCTGACTATAGTCTAACACTAAAGTCAGTGCTTTATAGTTAAATCCGTTATAGTTGTTTTATTACAATGCAAAATAACCGCGAAGGAATCAGAAATTATTTAAGTACCTATCTATGTATTTTATAAGGCACCTGTCTTTTTACATTCCGCGTAAGTACAATAAAGTCTGCTTAATTTACCCTAATTATTGTGTAGTAACTATTAAGTGTTTTCTGTTGTACACCTGAGGCTCGTAAGAATTTTGAGAAAAACTACGTAGTATTGTCTATGGGCTCCGTAATAAGTTTGGTATTATTTTGACAAAATAATGGACTCACACAATAGAAGATTAATTTATTGAGGTCTCAGTTTTAACTTGATAAGATTGTTGAAACTCGAATGTTTAGGACTAAGTACTAAGACTAAGTACTAAGTGAGTAATTTTTGAACACGTTAACTTTCCATCTAGTCTAATTATAAGAATAAAAAAATGTGAAAAGCTTCCTAAAACATTCATTGCAGCACAGGAAAAAAGAAACCGTTCGTTCTCAAGATCCTCGCTCATAGTAAAATAATTAACTTTAATTACATAAGTCTACTGAAACATTTACTTTATATTTTCCCTAAGAAAGCGTAATGTGCACGTGCAAAGTCTTCCATGCTCAATTATTGTGTAGTAATAAGTAACTACGACATATAAAAGTAATGGAAGCGAGTTCAGTTAATACCTACTGCTGAAGTCAAATGTATTTAAAACTTAGTTAAGTAAATTTACATTGTTTAAATAATACAGGTTTATTCTCTAAAGTAGGTACCTACCTAGTGAATCATGAATAGATAATACGTCATACCTATTTATTATTTCAAATGTGAAAATACTTTTGAAGCCTAAACCACTGAACGTTCATGATAAAATTTGCATAGGAAATAATTTAAGTCTTGGAGAAGGAGATATATGATAATTTTTATCACTGAAATCATCCTCCAAGGGGGTGAGTAGGGGTTGGAGTTGGGCAGAAGCTAGTGGTAAATAAAGTAGTTTGTTAGTAATTTATTTTAGTATTTTATATTTGGCAACACTGACCATCCTAAGCGCAGAAAAGAGCGTAGGTATCTGTGCCACAAAATTAACAAAAGTAAGCTATTAAACACTATCGATTTTGATTGTGTCACAAAACCCTGAACTAAAATGTAAATTTTCTGACCAACTGACTTGCATAAATAAATACTAAAACTAGGTAGGTAGCTACGTTTAAGATTTTTTAGCGTTTGCTTACATTTTATTTGACATTTTGTTTTTTGCTTTTGATTAAATCATAATCGTACCTTTGCCATTTTTACATTTACATTTGCCATCAGAAAGAAATCAAGTCGTAATGATTCATACTTGTATTTAACAATTTAACCTTATATTATGATTCAGCCCAACATATATAATAAGTAAATTATTCAAGTTTATAATATTGGTAGAATGCTCCTCACGGTTTTATCCAAGTGATATTTTGGAACATTTTTGAATCTTCAGGTTTATCAGATAGTTTAAGGTTAGACCAATGTTAACAAAATGTTCTAACAAATGTAAAGTAAATAATGTCGGACTAACAATTCCTTTTATATCCAAACTGATACACACTTTATTACTTTATAATATTAGTGTAAACGAACCAGTGTACCTAAATTATGATGTTGATATTCTTTGTCACACGACATCCGTTGTCTTCCCTTCACGATGTAGGTACCGATACTTCATATTTTATCTTCACAACAAAAACAATATTTTATTCCTAAGTGTTGTGTAAACTCATAGGATGCAGCTGCACACTGCATTTGTAAGTAGATTTAATGCTGTTCGCGTACGGCATTTTTCTCCCTTTTAGAAGATCCTGTACAACAAAAATAAAAATCTTTTGAAAACCCACACCAAATAGGTACTGAACCCTGATACTGATACTCAGGACAAATGCTTGTGCTTATGGTGTATGATAAGTACAACTGCCTGAAGTAGGATTAGAATCTGTAACCTCCCGGTGCGTAAATAGTGCCTTAGTGGGGGTCTCTAGTCTGACATACACACGCAGATACATAGGCAACTGTTAACTAGCAAAACTTATTCCCATTTACACAATTCACGCAAAAAGTTAAAACGGGTACATTTTTACAAAAACTGAAATTTTTAGTAAGTGCTTAGGTTATTTATTTAAAAAAAAACCGCCACCTCGCTACCTAACATTAAAATTATGAAGTTGGCAATAGAATTTATTTACTATAAGGACATAGGCAACAAATTTTTCCTGTTGTACAAAATTGTAAAATAAAATAATTACATAAGTAAAAGATACCAATTTTTAAAGTTTATATTTGTACCTACGAAGATAAGTGAATCGTGAATTTCCCTTGTGAATGAGAAGATATTGTAATAATATATTAACTTCACAAGTATCTAACGAGCAAAATTGATGTTGAAATTAATTTGAATTAGCCGCTTGAAATCATTTAAAGTTGATTCTTATTGGAGTCAGTTATACGATAATGGTGTCATATATATGGTGGATATTACGACGCGACAGATAATTTTATTAAGTATTTACTTATGTTTGATTTTTTGTAAAATAGTTTTTATAATAATGCTTTCATTTATATTTACCTTGAAAGCCCTCCAAAATTTTCTGGACATCAAACTGTACAATATAGGATTGATTGCTGTGTAGAGATACGCATTTATAGTGCAGATGTACCGAAAAATGCGCCAAAGCTGAAAATAAAATTGTAAAACATTAATTTTCAAATTTAAGAGAAAGACAGAGAGAGGGAGGCTTTTAACGTAATTATTCCGATTGTCGTTTAAGCATAGATATATTATTTGTTGTTAATACCTTACTTCCTTTCCAAAAACAAGGATGAACTTAAGTATTTAATACTTTCTGTTACAGTAGATTTTCAATGTTTTGCAGTAGCTATTAGTAGGTATTAAATATTCGTATAAGTCAATATTTTCCAAATAATTAGGTACTTACTTATTTTAATTGACTCAAATATTTTAGTAAAATTAATACTTACACATTTTTTAATTCTATAAATGCCAGAAACATTTCTCATTACATTTCAAGGCCAATGTATGTTAATGAATCAGACGTTAGATTAACAGGTAGCTATTCCGTTTGTTCATCTGCTTTGTTCATATAGGCACATTAATAGATGTCAAGGTACTAAAATAGACATATACCAGGTATACATATATCTGATGGAATGTCTTCGTTGCTCAGGGGCTAGTATCTATTACTTTGAGTATCGCAATATGTGTATGGAAATGATAATTTCTGATGCCTTCGCGGTTAATACACATTGGAATGAAACAACTCGCACCTTCGGTGGCACAAGGGCACAATTGTCAAAAAATCCAAAATTGAGTTAAGTATACAGAAATGTTCCAAATTTTTTTTGGAACATTTCTGTATACTTGGCTCATTTTAGGATTTTTTGACAATTGTGCCCTTGTGCCACCGAAGGTGCGAACTATTAACGGATTTAACTCGCGTATTTTTATTTTATTTTATTTGCTGACGTTTCGGATTCTTTACAGTTTCCATAATCGTAGCACGACTGAGCTGACAATAGTCTAACGCTAAAGCACAATTCACGCAAAAAGTTAAAACAGGTACATTTTCAGCAAATAAAATAAAATAAAAATACGCGAGTTAAATCCGTTAATAGTTGTTTCATTCCAATGTATGGAAATGGTTTATGCCTATGAGAATAAATATGTGATCTCTATACTCATTTGACCTAGAGAATATTATTTCGCTAAAAATGATTAAGCAATAGCATTAAATTGCGTGATTTCGTAGAATATATTTTAATGCAGTAATTTGTTTCTGGCGGTCGGAGTATAGGTAGTAGGTACTTTTATTTTCTGATCGTTTTCTGATAGTGATGTGTTTTAAAAAAATAATTTGAACACGTATTATTGATTGTTTTCAAATCATAAAACAAGTTATTTTTTTATGTTTCTGCGATGTGCTTTACCTTAAGCTTGGAATATATAGGTATACTAGCGGTCCCGGCAGACTTCGTCCCGCCCGGCAAAAAAATTAAAGAAAAATTTAAGGGTGGACAATCCTTAACACTAAGGGGTATAAAAAATAGATTTTGGCCGATTCGCAGACCTACCCAATATGCTCACAAAATATCATGAGAATCGGTCAAGCCGTTTCGGAGGAGTACGGTTTTTTCTATCTACTTATTTATCTACTTATCTATCTACTTATGATATGTAGATAACATAACTTTAAGTACCTAGTTATATATATTAATATGCTAATGTGAGTATTCAGAATTATCTATGCATAGTTGCATACTGTTAACCATTTAACTGATTAATACACTTTTATAGGATTAAAAATATTGTGATTAGATAAGTATATAAGTATCTATAGATAGGTATAATGGATATTAACACGAGGGATTACAAGACGAGCCTGAAAGAATTTTGTTAAATTTCTGATTCCACGTTGTAATAGAATCTTGAAGTGGAAGTTAAACATCCGGCATCCTTTGAATATTTTCCGCGTTTAAGTACTTTTTTCAACCAAGTTTTTTTATTTTATTTCTATTATTAACAAACAAACGTAAGTATATACGCATATTTATGATTTTCAACATAGGTACCTAACTAAAAAAAATACTTACGTTATAATAATCCAATTGTTCATATCTCGGTGATAGCATTAATAAGCGCAACAGAAAAAACGGGAACCAGCAGAAAAAAAACGTCGCTGCCACTGCGGCTGAAAACATTTACAAATGTAGATTTTAATTATTTTTAATCATTCTGTATCGACTGGTAAATCGATTTATTCGTATATATCGCAGGATGATAAAAAGTGCCATATACCTATACCTATTTCTTTGAGTTTCGTTCAATTCCTCATACGTGCTTGTCGATTTCAAGTGCTCTTGACCTGATCCTTTTTCATTACGTCTTAGATTACATACTTACAGGAAATTTTAGAGAGGATGTTTTATGGGTTGGTTTTTTAACAATATAAATTATACCATACAAAAAAATATGCTGATCGACGGGAGTTAAACCCTGGTGTGTTCCCATTTTCTTTATGACTGATCCGCCAGACTCGGTTTTTGGTCTATTGTTACATTGCAGTACCTCATAGCTTATATATATAATAATATTTATACTTATATAAAAGTTATGATATCTGTCAATCTAAACCGGGGCTGAAAAAGGAAGACTTAATAGAGCTTACTACGGACTTACCTAACATTATAATGGTCTTGTCTCTATACTGTTTTCCATTAACTGGGCTACTCCTTTGTTTCTTACAAATCGATCTTATTTTTAGAGCAATCAAAACGTAGAGCACAAATATAGTTGTCATCGGCACAACAAAGAAGATAAACATTTCAGTGGCGATTAAGTATCTTAGTGCATACGGCATACGAAAGTAGCAAAAAATCTGCTGATTTCTGTCTAACACGCCTATATAGAAGAAGTCTGGTATTCCGAAACAGCTGGCTATAAGCCAATTTGCCGCAACTATCTTGTAAACCCGAGACTTCTCAGACAATTTCTGACGTAAGAAGGGTCTTGAGACGGCCAGGTAGCGCTCCACGGTGAACGCTGCGATAGTTAGTAGACTGCAGTTGGAAAGAGCGTCCCAAATTAGAAAATGAATAATGCACCCCACTTGGCCGAAAGGATAGTTGTCCGGAAACCACACTACATAAATTTCAATGGGAACAAACAATGAAGTGGTAAAGTCGGTGACGGCGAGGTTGAACAGGTAACAGTTGGTGGCAGTCCTCATGGAGCGGTTCCTCGCGATGACGGCACACGTGCACACGTTGCCCACGATGCTCATCAACATGCACGCAAGTAAGATCATAGTGACTGGTATTTTAATGGAAATCGGCTCGTTTTCAACAAACCCTGTTTCGGAAGCCACTCCCATAGGTCCTAAAAAAGTATACGTGTCATTTGTTTTTGATTCACCCATTATTAGGAACTATTCGTTGTTCGATTTTTGTAACAGAATTTTTATGGCACATCTCTCACTGACAACCGCGGCGTAAAGACTGATTGATCCACGAGGAACTTTCGCAAATAACTTCAAACAAGGTTCACAGGATGATACTGCTCGAACATGGGGCATAAAACGTTCCGCAACTACTGCGAGCTTTTAGCGTTAATGCTATTTTACTTACAACGAAGGAATAACGTAAAAGAGTGGCGTTTGATTTGGAAACTATATTATGAAAGTCAAATATGTATATATATAAATATATATATTTACAGTCGTGTTTACTTCCGAGTAGGTAGTTACATATAGGTATACATTTTATTTTCAGCTAAGTGTCTGGAATTAAAGTGCGAAAGTGTAAGTATATACTAGCCATCTCGGCTATACCTACCTTTGCTTAAATATAAGTACTTACGTAACTTAATTTTAGAATATTATATTTCTTAAAAAACATTATATTATCATTTTTCTTGTTCCCTAAATATGACACGATGTGATTTTACATATCAAGGACCTAGAAGTACAGCACTCCAACGACTATAAATAAAACATACATTATGACGTGTACCAATATAGTAAAAGTATGGTTCTATATAATATTTATCAGGTACGTTTCACATTGCAGAAAATTGTAATGAATATATAAATAAATACAAATAAAACCTATACATTTAAATATTACGTTCCTGTAGATATTTTGTCCTGTCATAAGATATCTCTACCCCCCTAGACAAGTGCATATCAAAACTAATGAACGAAAGTACCGAATGCAAAATTGTATGCTCTTAACAGTTAGCACCTGTCTGACTGTTGACAGGTGTAGTTTAAATGTTCCTTTGTATTAGTACGATCTATTATTTTATGATAAGAAAGCACACCCTGAAAATAAAAGTAATCGAGTTCAAACAAACGAGCAATTTGATGGCAACCATAGAGTGCACACAGTTGCCCTAATTGAAATTGCTACTTGTACCAGTATGGCCGCGGCCAACGCTCGAAATTAACCGTCTTGCGGCATGTTTACAACATATCATTCATCATTCTAACACCGCGGTGAGACCTCGAAAAGGTTTATTTTTACCGCATTTGATCATTGCCCTATTAACTAAGAACCTTATATTTACTTTCATATTTATATTAACGCTTATTTTAAATACAATATTACTATATCTACTTATAAAATGACAGTCTCCAAATTTTAATGTCATACTTTAAAAAATAACGTCAATGTACTTACGAGTTGACATCGTGTACCAAGGCATGATTTGCATAATATATTTCGTATGCACGTGATTCATTGAAACCTTAAATCCGAGTTTATGTAAAATTATTTACCGCACGGCAATATTTAAATAATGTATTTTTTATGGCATGTAACAGAATATAATAAAGTGATACTTTGGCACGCCTCCCAAACGTGTCCGCGATATAAAATATAACGGTTTTATTATTTCAGCTTTTGTATGCACAAACCTTCAGTGGGTTAAGGTAACATGCGCATATGGCGCGTTAGTAAACATACCTACGTCTATTTATATTACTTTTAATAAATATATTTTATGGATACATTGTCTCTCATACACAAAAAATATTAGGTACCTAATTAGTAAATTGATACAGCGAATATACTTACACTAATTTCCAAATTAAATATCTATGGAACCCTTTGTTTATTCATTATTATAGGTAGGTATTATCTTCGACTAAAATTCGTTGTATAGGTGTTTGTTGATGACGATGATAACGAACCTGTTTGATATAAATAAGCTTATAAAATTTTCATTAGATAATGGTTTATAATATTAATAGATAGGTAGTAAGTTTTGTGCCCGCGGTACCTATCGCTTCTTTCAGTTTTTGGTAACGTTGGTAATATTAAACACTTACACACACGCGTAATTTTTAAAAATAGTTCCAATACCAAAATACAGCTTTGTTTGTTGGTTACCTGTAAGTATGTACCTATATAATACTCTGCGCGAGTAGCGATGTACAAAAAAACAGTTGTAAAATCAAGTTTGTGCAAAAATGTTGAATGAACACATTTTTTGTAATTTTCAACAAAAACAATAGTTAAAATCCAGAATAATTATACTTTTATTTTAGGAACCCATTCTGAACCGCTGTCATTTTACAACTAAATTTAGTTACATTTATGCAAATAGGTACAATTTGAAATTTTCAATTAGGTAAATTAAATTGGCTGTTATTGACTTTACATCGCTCACTGAGTGGATATCGCTTGTCTATTTCCGGGCATTCATAATGGCAGCATTGACAATGTTTACCTACGGGCACTAAGATTATTAAATAAAATTGTGGTGGATGTATAGATAGATACATGCTATTAGGTAAATCGGGGACATCGATAAATGCGTGAGTATAGAATATATTAGTTAGATATTTATAAAACATTAAATGAATTTCCATCGAATGCCACCAACAGAGCATGAACTGTTTAGGTAGTTATATCAATAGTTAATCTTTTATCTTATCACTATTTTAATGTTAATAAGAACTACTTAGCGTACGTCAGGGATGAAACATTTATTTTTAAAAATAAAAGACCATTTAAATTGGATGCATAGTCAAGTTATAATCGTAATTCCAATGTAGGTACAGTATTTTATACAGCTATTTACTACCACTATGCATCGTTATTTTGAAACCAATTTATTACTAATAATTTAGTCAACAATTCACTCAAATATTAATTGGTTATACTTATAACTGTCCGCTAAAATCAATATGTTGAAGTTTCATTATATACTTGTTTAATAATAAGTATTTTTAGATTTTATCCGAAAATATTTTAATAAATATGTACAAGATCACCAGATTTCCATCACTAAAAACTAAAATTATAAATAAGTAATTATTATGGCAATCCTAATATTTTGATTACTCTAAAATTATAATCTACTGTTACAGTGAACTACTTTGTATCACAATCGTTAAAGTGAGATTAATCTACACTTGGTTCTCTATATTATACTGCTGTTTTGATAATACGCAGTTATATTTTTATTATTTTATAGTTTTTGATCCTGTTTGCGTAGTCAGTTCTTTCATTCAGTCTTGCCAGGGTTCACGATGGTTGCTTCTTCTTTGTCTTCTAGCGGGGCATCTTTGTCATCCCAACCCCAAACTCCATGGCTTCCGTCTCCCGTCCTCTTCACTCGTTTCTCCACTATATCCGGTGACACTGTCTTTAAGTCATAGGCCCAGCCAATTTTAGCCATGCAGTCTATGAACAATTTAGAGAGGTTCAATGAGTAATTTCCCAATTCAGCGGTCTTGTAATCCCATGGGAAAGTATGATGATAGTTATGGAATCCTTCTCCAAACACGACCAGGGAAACTGGCTTAGTTTCAACGGGGTTGATATTTTTGTCGTAAGGTTTGTCTCCCCATTTATGTGCAGCTGAGTTAACGAGCCAAGTGACGTTGAGTACGTAACAGTAGCGGAAAATAGCGGCAACATAGAACGCGTTCCACACCGTCTCCCCCCACAGAGTGGGAATGTAGGTGGGCAAGATGAAGCAGAAGATTGGCATCAGTGTTAAATAATATCTGAAATTAAAAATTAAAGATTTTAATTATTCTGAATATATTTAGATATTTTCTATCAATTAGACATAACAAATCATAAAGAACAAAATAGTGTTATTAATAAATCAATAAGATTTTTGGTAGCGGTTTAATTCATTTAGTTGACCTTCAGAAGAACTTGTAATAATTTAAGGCACGTGATAAGTTAATTATGTACACGTGATGACTATATAATTGTGACGTGTTTCATGTGAAATATACATATAGGTATTTGTTATGGGTATTTTCGTCTATCGTGAGGTGGTATTGTAGACGTCACTTGTCGAATAGTAATTTTTTTCCTCTGTTATCGACTTTGTTTACCTTCTACTCAAGAATGCTAATGAATATTGTGGGTTCTTGATAAAAAATATCATCACTATTAAATAATGAAATTAGACCATACATATCAATCGGATGGTTCGATTAGTATGTGATAATTCATTGTTTTAAATTCTTACTTTTTTTGGAATCGTAGAACAGGGTCTGAGCGCAAATCGTTCATATCGATTGTATGTCCTTTGGCTTTGATTTGCGGATGCTTGCGAACTAGCAACCAGCCGACGTGAGAGAAGAAAAATCCTCTCGTCGCATTGTGGGGGTCGGCATCAGTTTCCGAGTACTTGTGATGCATTCGGTGATCTCTCGCCCAGTCAAGCACAGAGTCCTAAAAAAATGACATGGTTGAAATCGTAAGTAAAATAAATAACGTTATCGACAAAAATATATTGTTTTTACTATTTGTTAAAAAAAATGTGATGCTCTATTGTTGAATTTCTTTTTCAGTCAGCTAACGCAACGATTTTAGGTATTACGAGTACAATTCTAAACTAATTTCAACAGTCAAGTTTAATAACGGGTACCTAATCTTTTGTTTTAGTAACTAAATTCTTAGGCATTGCAATAGCTGTTAAACTAATAACTCCTATAATTAACTATAGTACTAATCAGAATTAAGAGGAATCTCATTAATAAGCGTACCTACTGGGTATACGGTGTACAATATTAAATTAAGTTTATTAGTAATATACAGTGCTAACAGAAGGACGTTTTCCTTAAAGGTAATCATGGTTTATTAGGTATGGATTAAAACACAGTTACAGTTTCGATTCCGAACTAATTTGATTTAAATGTGAGGGTCGAGGTTAAGTACTCATTCGATGATAAGAAAGGTCGAAAGAACCCGCGTGGTGAGCACATGTGCAGATTGATAAGCATTTGTAATCTATCACGTTGCGTGCGGCGACAAACGTGTTGCACCCGCTTTTTACATGTTTACTCCGTGACGTCTCATTACTGAACTATTAATCAACGGGGTTAAAAACGTGACGTTCAATCTGAAAATCTGTTAATTCTACTCTTTAACTTAGTATTTAATGCACAAAGTGACGTTTACTTTGCCTTTTTTTACGAGGTTCGACATCATGAAAATGTTACTGACCTGGAATGCTATTGTGTTGAAAATTGTGAGTAATATTCTAAGGGGTAGTCGCGCTTTGTAAGATTTGTGCGCCCATAATCTGTGTGCTCCTGCGGTGATTCCCAAGCCAGAGCAGATATACAGAAATACAGCTGAAAGAAAAGTTCCATTATTCGAACGTGTTACATTCAGTTATTTAGAAGTTGGGACTGACGAGGAGAGAATTTCTTTGTTATAATATTTAAAACTAGCGGCCCCGGCAGACGTCGTCCTGCCCGTCCGATTGTTTCGTCAAAGATCTGTCAAAGTTTTCTAACTGTCACTTCTTAATAAGGCTTCATATTTTCCCCGTTTTTTACACATTTTCCACTGTTTCTTCGCTCCTATTGGTCGAAGCGTGATCTTGTATAGCCTAAAGCCTTCCTCGATAAATGGTCTATCCAACAAAAAAATATTTTTTGAATTCGAACCACTAGTTCCTGAGATTAGCGCGTTCAAACAAACAAACAAACTCTTCAGCTTTATAATGTTAGTATAGATTTATAATATTAGTATAGATTAGTATATATATAATGAAAGTAGGTACCTACAGTTTTTTTATCAAAATCATGTTTAAATGCTTTTAAGCCCCTTTCCATACATATCAAATACCAAAATTAAATCTTAGAACACGACATTTAGAATAAATCTAGATACTTTGTCCGTAAGATGATAGTTTTCTAGATGGCTTCACGTCCCTAAGGAACCAGCGGTAGAAAAAGATTGCTACAAATTGTCTAGAGAGTTTTGCGACAGTATCCTAGTCATTTGCCCTTGCCTTGCGAAACTCAATCCGATCTAGCTTGTTCATCAGGTGAAGCTTTTAGCAAGGTTAGGTATGTCTCTACCGTTTAGTAAAAGAGTTTACGTAGGATTTCGTACGTGTTGTGGTCGCAGGTTTTAATTTGATAGATATGTACGTACTGTAACAGTACACGTACACACATATACGCAAACATAAACATCCAACTACAAGAGCGAGTAAATTCGTAAAAACTTACAGAAAAATTTTGTAGCCCACATTGCTTTAGCAAGAAAGAGATATCCTCCATACAGTGCACCTAGGTGAAGAGCGGCAAACAATATGATGTTTCTCCATACAAATAGCAGTTTTCTCTTTTCCGCTTCCGGTGGTACGAGGGATATTGTGGCCTTGTCTTCGGTTACTGCATCAGTCTCGTCGAGAACCCAGGCCGTAGCCTGCTGTCCTTGAGGAGGCATTTTGCTGTAAATAACAAAATAATTCAGTCAGGATAACATATAGGTACACGTGGTTTTTTTTTAATATATTGTCTAATATTTTTAAGTAAACAAATAGTAGCCCAGAATGGATGGCATTAGGTACATATTATTTAAGATATTTTGAATACGCCTAGATGGTTACAAACAAGTTTTACTACTTAACTTTATGTCTACCCATAAATGTCACGTTTGGTAATTAATTGAATTTGATTATCTCTGGTAAAATATTTGATAACCTATCAGGATCTCAAATTTATAACATAAGTCGCTTAAGATCCATATTAAAATATGCGGATGATTTTTAATCGAAACAAACTGATTCTTATAAGATTTACTCTAAAATTATGTTTTTCAAATTTGTTTATTAAATGTACTTAGTTGTTAAAACAATATCATGATCTGCACTATATCCCATGGTGTTTTTTTTATTAAGAAAAGCAATTTAAGTTCCAACTGAACTGATTCTAGATTATCTACGAGACCGATTTATACATAGGACAGGTAAAAGATTTTAAATTTATTTCTGTATTCAACAGATTTTATGATATCCATCTACATAAAGAGACTACGCTGAATTAAATTAGGTTATTAGTTATTTTAATAATTTTTGATGCCTTCGCGGTTATTATACATTGGAATGAAACAACTATTAACGGATTTAACTCGCGTATTTTTATTTTATTTTATTTGCTGATTTTGAAAAACTACCCTATTCTGAATTATGAAATACTTACTAATGCGTAAAATGTAACAAATATAAGGTAGTTTGCATAACTGTATAAATCACTTTAGCGTTAGACTATTGTCAGCTCAGTCGTGCTACGATTATGGAAACTGTAAAGAATCCGAAACGTCAGCAAATAAAATCAAATAAAAATACGCGAGTTAAATCCGTTAATAGTTGTTTCATTAGATGTTATTTGTTAATCTTACAACATAAAAAATCATCAAAATCTTGCTCCAAAAACATCAAATTATAGGTACCAGTTAAACCCGTTATTAATGTTTTATTCCTATGTGTAACCACGATGTCATAATAAATTATAAATTCTACGCGAATCATTTCTGAGAAATTTTCTTGAATAAAAAAGGGAACTACCTAATTGGAATTTCTTTACATACCTAATTTCTCTAGGTGATGGTGCCATATCGCCCGAGCAAAAAGTGAATTCACAATAATCTAGCCGCATTAATATAAACTTTCGAAAATAATTAATTACAGATTCCATCTTACAGATAAAGATCGTAAGTCGAATATCTATCCAACATTTATCATGCAAAATAATTGTGTTTATAAAAATAGATTGTTTGTATGACTATGTATGTATGTATACCATATTATAGATTATTTATATAAAATACTTTATCCTGGATCTCTGACTTACGGATTAATGCACAGCCTAAACCGCTTATCGTTTAGATCTGAAACTTGGAGTAGGTACGACGTAATTATCCGATAAGAAAAGATTTTACAAAGGGGAGGAGGCAAAGTTTGTATGGGACTACGTGATTCTTTGTTTCATGTTTGGCATAAATATTGTTTTATAGAATTGATGAAGACGTAAGTACTTCGTAATTTATTGAAATTTTTTTTTAAGAGGATTAAAAAGTCCGCGGACAAATTCGCGGGCATTAGCTAGTATCCATATCCCTACTAATATTATAAATGCGAATGTAACTCTGTCTATCTGTCTGTTACGTTTCACGCTAAAACTACTGGACCAATTTAAATGAAATTTGGTATAAAGAAAGTCTGGAGCCTGAGAAAGGATATAGGCTACTTTTTGACCGACTGCAAAAAAGGAGGAGTTCCACGCGGACGAAGTCGCGGGCAGAAGTTAGTAAGTAATAAAGAATCCACAAAATGTTTGTTCGTGTTTTGTCTTACATTCATGAGGGTTTAAGGAATCGTTTGATAAGGACGACAATAATAATCATTTATATTGTATAATATTTGTAAATCCTGAATTTTATTTAGTCGTTAAAAATCTTTTATCACGAGTAAAGTAATTATAAGTAACATTAGGTACTTTTTATCTTCGGTGATACCAATCACATTGATATTTCGATATTTACCAAGTTATGAATTTATAAAATACGTTTTGTAGTGATTGATGTTGCAATTATTTTCATAATAGGAAAGAAATAACATTTATGATACACGTGAGTACGATGACGTAAATTCATAGATCCTTTGTTTTTTTTTAATAAAAATAGTCCAACCTACATTTTAGTCCAATAAATAAAATATACCTACCTACTCAAGAGCGCAAAAGTAAACAGTTCCAATCTTCGGTATTTTTTGTTATATATTATGGTAGGTACCTAGGTATTGTGTGATTACCATCAGATTATTCGAAAACAAAAGAATCGTCGTTATTTGAAAACCGATTACGCCGATTTGATTTTGATTAGGTACTTGTTTATTTTGTGACGTAAAAACGTTTTATTGTCTTCATGTAATGTCACTGTGAGTTCTTTTCATCCCTACTAATATTATAAATGCGAAAGTTACTCTGTCTGTCTGTCTGTTACGCTTTCACGCTAAAACTACTTGACCGATTTAAATGAAATTCGGTACAAAGAAAGTCTGGATCCTGAGAAAGGACATAGGCTACTTTTTAACAGACAGCAAAAAAGGAGGAATTCCATGCGGACGTAGACGCGTGCAGAAGCTAGTTTTATTATATAACAACAAATGGATGAAAAGCGAATCCCATCAAAACATAATGTGAAATAAGAGCCATGTTCAACGACAAAGAAGTAAGATCTAAATGAGTGTCAAGTTCAATAGTAAGTCCTGAAATTTATATAAAATAACATAGGTAAGATGATATATTTTAACAACTCAAAATATCATCTCTTCTTAAAAACTATTGAAGTCGTAGGAGCTGTATCTTAAAGTTTTCAAAACGTCAGCATATAAAATAAAACACGCGAGTTAAATGCTTAATGTTAAATGCTTTAATAGTTGTTTCATTTCAAAGTAAACTAAGTTTTTTATAATTGCTGTACCTAAGTAAAATAAATAGTTTTCTCGTTAATGCATTACTTAACTGAATTAAGTAAGTAGATAATGTTTCAGCTTAATCGGATTTTTTATAAATGTAAGTAATTCTAATTATAAAATTAGACCCAAGTCTAAGTACCCAATAAGTAAATTATGTTCGAATGTGGAACATACATAAACATAAATTTATAAGTGGAATACAATGACATTATTTATCTCACTTATGCCTATTTTATTACATTTTTAAAGCGCTTTATAATTAGAAATGGTTAGCGCTGTCTAAATTAGTAGGCGGGTACGGACCGTTTGTAACTAACTGGTGCCGAAATTACGCATGCTATGCATTCCTAAACAGCGTCACTCAATTTACTGGAAACTTACATTTTGATCTAATTAGGTGTTAATAACTGTTTAATGGACTATTCGTTCTCGCCAATTTGATCTAATTACGTGGATTTGGCATTGCGCGCAATATCACCATATTGCTATTTTAGATTTATAACGTAAAAGTGTAACTACCTAACCCCTTAGGTATAGGTATTTCAAACGAGCAATTCTTATGTAGGTACATAGGTACTCGTATATTATGTATAAAATCCCCGACATAAAAACCTCAAACCCCTCTAAAAAGTATAATAATAATAAAAACTTAACATTAGCTACCTACCTAAGTATTAATTTTTCTTTATGTCGGGGGTTTGATAAATTTTCATTTTTTTTTGCATCATACTTTTTGTAAGTAGTTAGGTAAGCCTACCTACTACATTTTATTATTTTTAACCAATTTCCATTTCAAATGGAACTGATGAACCGATTTTCATTATTATTTAAATTTTGTAATTTACCTACACGTGATCCTCTTTCTATTGATATCCCACTCGAATACATTAGTAGACATTATTTTTTCCATCTCTACTCTCACCCCTCTCTCATTATTAAGCTGCTCAACTGATTTTCATCAAACATAGCTAAGTACACTCCCGACATATTCGCCTTTTCATAAAAAAAAAACAATCAAAATCGGTATATGCGTTAGGGAGCTATAATGCCACAGACAGACATACACAAACATACAGACAGACACGTCAAACTATAAACCTCGTTGTTTTTGCGTCGGGGGTTAAAAATAATTTCCTCTCACGTATTATTATTATACGCGCGTAGCTGATTCCATAAATTTTCCGCTTGGTGGCGAAAATCGAATTCTTAGCATAATTACGGAATCTACGGAGCTGAATGTGTTAATTTCTCACATGATGGGTCTTATTAATTATATTTTTGGGTAAAAAATAATTAGTATAAATAAAAGCCTAAATCGTATCATGTAAGATTTGATTAATTTAATATCTTAGGAATCTAATAATAGATCTACAAAAAGTACATTTTATAAATCAATAAATTTGAAATTAACGAGTTTGTGGAAATAATTATTATGGTACCTACCTACTTGTATATTAATAATGAACAGGTTAACATTGAGGTACAAGTGGCGGCTATAGGCTTTCTATACAAGCATATTATTGGTAAGGCATGTTAATATAATTATGTATCGCCGCGTGAGATTTTGTTGTAGATAAAAAGTTATTTAGAATAATAAAAATAATCTGTCGTACTTAATACAATGTAATAATTTATATTTGAATTTTAAAAAATCAGAGACACAAAATTAATCCGCAACACGCTTCGTCAAAATGTGTTTGATTTCAAATAATAACATATATTTCAAGACTTACCTAGTAGGTAATATTTAATGCTGCGTACAGTTCGCTGTCCTTTTAAATGTTGTCATTCAAATGGTCAAAATTTGAATTTACAGGCATAATAAATCGTTAAATAGGAACTTTTTTAATTTACTGTAGGTATTGTATGGATATCTTCATATTAATTAAATCCGTAGGTACAGCCAGCACATTATTTACAAAAGTACCTACTGTTTGTTATGCTGTTTTAACTTACGGTATTTAGAAACGTTACAATTTTGACTTCTTTATTACCTAAATATTATTATAAAATATACATAAAGTTCGAGTAGTACACATACCCTCTACATTTAGTGTTTTTTTATATCTAGTTAGCCAAATTTAATCTATAGGTAGGTACTAACAATATTGGTCTAATGTGGTTTCGTGAATTACCTACATAATATGCTAATCGTGGCATGTGGGATTACAACCCTCGACCTCAAGATAGTTATTTCATGTAGTTTCCTGCCACTGAGCTACGGCGTATTATAAGATTACACAGATCTAGAAAAAATATTATATTTTGGTTATACTACGGGACAAGTAATGAAATTAACTTCGCGGATTCGGAGATATTAAATAAAAAAATTATATTTAACTACTTATTAATTTAGTTTTTTTTTTCGTTATTGTAATTTCAATATTATATTCTACTTTAGTTATTTATAAAAAATAAAATGACGTATCGTATCGTATCGTATATCCATGGATATATATTGTAATAATGGAATAAAATATCTCTTGCGGGTTTTTTTTACAGATACCTAGTTGATTTTTATTTGATTGACCTCTTGCGTGTTCTGAGTGGCGCGGGCGCTTATGCGCATGCGCAGGTCAGTGGCGTGATCCAGAGATGACACGATCCCAAAAGATCAACAATGAATCGCGCGATAGATCGCGTCGTTCATTCTTATCTAATCATGCGAATTCTTAACTGATCTATACTCCTATTGTCCTGTGATCCCATATAGCAAATGTTAACCTTCTTTGAACATTTTTTCATTTAAAATTCAACAAGCTTTATAATTTGAAGTCAATGTTTAACTATTATGAATTTGTTATTAAAATCGATTTATATTTGCTCATAATAAAATACAATAAACTGAATCGGTTATAAGGTGTTTACTCATAATTGAATGTTTCAATCTAAAAGGGAAATTTAGTTAAATTAAACTGAACTCGCCACAGACTTCTAAATATACTCTAGGTTTAAATGCAAAACGAAATCGGCTTATTATATTAATATTACCTACCAAATTTGATACCAATTTAAAGAGTTTTTAATAACTCGAAAAGTCTTACTTAAACATTTAAGTAGGTACCTATTCAAAATTATTCTAGTATTTTCTAAAAGCTACCTATTATAATATTACCTGTTTTAATAAATATTATGTTAAAGTAAATTGTTAGGCAAGTTAGTAAGTACCATGATACCTCCATGTCAAAATTTAAATCAGCATACCTTTTATATTTAGCTTAGGTAATTAAGTAATTACACATTCAAAATATTTTATTAATGAATTTGGTACGGCCTTCAATAGTTATGATAATAGGTATATTTATTTTTTAACCCAACACATCTCCAGTACTCTTAATAATCAAGTAGAAATCCTTACTAGGTACTATAATAAAATATAACTTAACAAAAAAAAAATATTGTTAAAAAAAAAACACTTATTTACTCACGTGTTATATAGTAGTTACAGGATTCGGCAAACGCTCACTAAAGTAGTTATGCGTGCAAATCCTACAGAACTACTTCCAACGCGTGGTCGTTTTAAGATGTCGCGAAAGACTGCAAGTGGTATCGCTTCCATCAATTTTATATAGTCGTTTACATGAGTCGCGGTAGATTCCAGCGCGGACTAGCGAGTGCGGTTCGCCGCCTCCAGCCTGATGGACTTTGCGAAACACGCGTTGTTGCAATGTTGGCACAGGAAAACAACGGTTATAAGTAGACAGTAATTGTTATCATAGTTTTTATATAGGTACATACTTAGATACGTATACCATTAAAGATTTTAAGTTGCTGCACAATATTTCTGTATTTAATTTTGTACAATGGTTATAATTAACCGCAGCACAGAGTGGATTTCACGGCGGTTCAAACGCCGTCATTATCTATGTGCTTATAAATATTAAAAAATAGCTACACCAGGCATTAAGTTTTGATACAGCAATATACTATGCTAGTTCATGTTGTCACAATTAATCATATTTAAATGATTTTGTGGCTTATATTTACAATATTTAGAAATAGGTAAAGACGGCGTTTCAACCGCCGTTATATCCACCCCTACAAAAAGCAGTAACTTACCCAACTTATCAAGGTTATTCTGAGAACATGAAAACAAAATAACGTCTGCAAACTAATTATTTACTTAATGCTACACGTTTTTGCTTTGGCACATACGTACCTACTTTTTTTTAAACGTTTACGGAATCTTTAAAATCCAGCATAATGGAGAGTAGGTATTTGGAATAATTAAGATTCAACGCAAATTTTATATTATATTATTATGCTGGTTGTAAATATGTTTAAAACATTTTGACTTTAGGCTTGCATTCAAGTACTAATAGTTATATTATGTCAACACTTCATTATAATCCAAATAAAAACAGTCCACAAAAAATATATTTACTGATAAGAAGTCGTGATACGTAATAAGTCTTCATGGACTTCATAAAAAAATATATACTACGTTGCAGATTGTTACTTAACGCGTTCTCGTAAACGGTACCAATTATTGCAATAAATTGACAATATAGCTACCGATAGCTTTTTCCGGGGCAGAAAAAACTTAGCATGATAAAAGGTTTGAGATTTTTTTTAAGGTTTCGATAGGAAATCGATATGAAACGTTGTGTGTTAAGCCTGTAGAGCAAAATGTTATAGGTACAGAAACATCGACGGAAGGAAGCAGAAAGGAGTCCACACCTTGGCTATTTTTTTATCACATAAATTCGGAATCAGGTAATAAGAAAGAATCACTAAAAAAATATCGGGCTCCAGCTCAAGACTGGAGAACTCACTAAACATAACTTCTTCCATACAATAAACATTATTTAATTATACATATATTTCAATTAAATAGAAATCGATTTATAATTACTACAAATTAATAGGAAAGCTAATGTTAACTTTAATGAAATTTGTACAATAATGAACAGATCTAATAGGTAGGAATAGATACACTTGTGTTTAGTTAATTATGTAAATTAATTACCTACCTGTCTAATATCTGTTACTCGTCTCTATATATTAGAAAGTTTCTACTTATTGACTGCCTGAAATAAACTCGTATGTTTAATGTAGGTGTAAGAATCAATATTTTAAGACTCCTTTTTTTCTTGGTGATTTAAGTCGACATACCTATTATTATGAAGTGGATAACCTTGTCGGTTTAGGTATGAAAGCAACGTCACCAAATTTAAAAATAACTAAGAGTCGCTAGCACAACCCTGAGTTAATAAGCAATTTTACTACCCGAACACCTCTGAAAACGAGTTTTTTTGTTTTCGCTTTAATTTACGAGAGAAGTAAAACCAGCAAAATATGTTTTAATGTAATGATAGTTTTAGGTACCTACCTACCTAGATGCTCATAATGTACTATTGGTAGTCTACGTCTTTTTATAATTGAATGCGTATGAATTTGATGAAAAGCCTTCATTAATTGGTTGATCTTAGTATTTAATGTTTTATAGGTACCTACCTAACCTAATTACTTATAAGTACTTAATTGTATTTTTTTTTTCTGTTGCGTATCTACTTAAGAGTAGGAAGAGCATAGGTACAGCATTTTTTTAGATACATACAATAATTATTATAAAACGTCTACTAAGTATAATAAACTAAATAGATTTAAATTATAGTTTACATTTAACATAAAAATTTTGAGTAGCCAACATATAATCGCAAAATTCGGATTGTTGAATATTTTGTAAAATTAATGGTGCTGGCAGACAAATCGCAGTTGGCATATTGGCCTCTCTAGCAACGTTACTTACTGACACCGGATGTCATCTTGAGTAGTTAATTCATTCAGTCGTTTCGCAAAGGTTTTGTTTCGGATTTTTTTACAGATTAAACTCTGCGTTATGAGTTGTTTCTTTAAATCATAGAAACAATTATACAGACATAAATATACTTACATCTGTAATATGTGTCGCATTTCACCTATCATCATCTAATAGAACTATAAAGGGTATCTTATATGCACATTACAAACACACCCGTATATTATAATATAGGTATGTACTCGTAAAGTGTAACAAAATACCGCGTAGTGTAAAAATACACCGTTTAACTAAATACCTATTAATATTTAAACGAGCGGAAATATTTCAAGGGGTTACATTTGAACTTTGGAAGATCGATTCGCGCCTCGAATTGAACGTGTGATCTCGTGCATGTAGTCCTATCTCACAGCAAGGTCGCTCAATGTCGGTCTGATATCTTTCACACTGTTTATCTTTGACCCTGTTCATTTTGTAGACATACAACTCTTACATGTAAGGAAACTACCAGAAAAGAAATGATGGCGAGAATTCTATGATTCATATCGGTTAGCATATTATGGTAAACCCATACTACGTACCTAGTGCATGTACATATATTGCTTAGGTTCAAAGATCTTTATTTCTCATAAGAATACATTAATATTCACTTACATGAGAATTTTAACATGCAATATCGGTGAGTGCACACTTATAAATTTAACACTTAGTAACTACTAATACCTTATCAACTAAAAACTAAAACTATTTACAATTTTAACTGAAGGTGTTTATTTTTTTTTTTTTTTTTGTCGGGTAGGATTAGAATATTATGCTAGCGAGCGCGCTCGCATTGGTCCGTACCGGACCATAGAAACCGAGATAAGGCGAAGTACACAGATGTAAAGAGCGTGGAGGTGACAAAGCGCTGGGTCGAACTAGTACTTAACGTATTTTAAAATTTTAATGTTTACATTAAATTATTTATTTATTATTATATTTTTAAATTGGTATTTTCCTGTATCATATTTAGTGTTTATTTTGGTATTTTATATTTGCATTTATTTTGTATTTTTTTGCTTAGTGTAGGTAACAGAAACAATCATAGCTCTAATCAATTCTGATGCCTTCGCGGTTAATAATTAGTCTTAACTCCTCACTTGTACCTAAAAATTTCTAATTACTCACGTACTCTCGCATGTATCGCTAAAAATGACAGCATAGTGTTTAAAGTTCTTTTATAATAATTATGATCCTAGCCGTCAGCTCTAGTCGCTCATACATCTGTTTTGTAAAAAATCAACTGTTTTACAGTTAATTGTTGTGGTACTAGTTGAGAGACCGGACCACTACGTGAAAATATTATATTATTATACAATTCTTAACAATATGCAAACATTTACTAGGCGGAATGAGAAAAACATCTTTTACGCTGCATTTCCGTTCTGTGTTCAATTATCTCTTGGACCTAATTTAAGATCCAACTCCCGAACTTTGCAATTTTTCTAGTATACGAAGTTATTTATATGTATACTTAAGTTGATTAAATAATAAATAAATTATCCACCGGTAAAGTGTAAGAAATGTTTGTAAACAAAATTTTCGAGAACTTTCTAAGTCAAAATGACTCTACACTCATTAATTAGGTACCTATTAGTTAGACGTTCTTAGATTATTTTAATTACGAACAAGTAATATACCTACCTAATTTGGTGCTTGTTTTAAATAATAAAATGCTATTCTTAATGGCATTCACCATACTCGAAAACAAAGCCTTATATCGCAAGAACTTGTCCCAGCACTTTGATAAACAAAAAGTAATTTAAGGGAAGGAAATCATCGCGGTAGGTAACTAATTTGTAAACAGGAACCAGCTATTAAGAAGGCTTGCTACAATGTCCGTTTGTCCGTCCAAAGCCTTTATTTTATTTTATTTTGAACCGTGATAAGTACTTGAATGTTCATTTGCCGGGTCGCTATATCGATAATTTAACTTAGTTTCCTTGCAAATACTCTTACTTGTGTCTGTGTAATTATATTTCTGACTCAATGAACTGATTTTATTCAAAAAACGATTGAACTCATATTAGGTATAGTTTTAAATTTTAACAGTGGTAGTACTATAGATATTGTGATTAGGAAAAAAAGTTAAATTTCTTCAATGTATTAATCCTCTCTGGGTAAGTATATGTATCTTTTAAGGCTAAATTATCTATATGTATTTCTAAACTAAGTGGGTATCTTCAAACTGTTAATGTGCGCAAAAACCAATACAGAAAAACTACTTCCGTGTTCTTCACCCGGCTTAAATTGCTCTTATAATGGTTTTAACGTGACACATTGACTTCGAACCTTTGTTTAATATCATTGCCACGATATTAGTAAACAAAAAAGGACTAAGAACTGGGATGCAGCCAGTATAAATAGGATGAGTCTTCGACATAATTGTCACATCCTATCTCGTCTCATCATGGTAAGTGAGCTTTATTCAAGACTTGTTATCTATTAACAATTTGGTATATGGTTTTGGGCTTGTTGTTTGACACTACCTGTGTCTAAATTTTCAAGGACATACTTATCGATATCAATTCGATTAGAATTGTTTTCTGACGAAGTTTTTGGTACGAATCATTTTAAGATTAGGTACCTACGTTTTAATTTTTATTTTTACCTTTTACAAAAATAAATATATTCAATTAGGGCTTTTGAAAGTAGGTACTCAACTTGAGAAGAAACAGCAAGAAACTCAATGAGGGATCCTTTTTTGAAAATACGTGTGAAATTATGTATAAGTAATTATAATTTAGGTATGCTTACAAACTGGACTGAAATAACTGCTTTATATTTTCAGCGGTCATCCATTTGTTTCGTGTTTGCCGTAGGGCTGCTCGCGGTTGCTGTGGGTCGACGAGTAGTGCGATCTCCAGGTACTCGTACAGTAATCTTTAAATTATATGATACTTCGTTGATATCTTACAATAATGGTTTAAACCAACCAAATTTGAATCTTTCTTACAAGATTATGTATTATTTTTTTTATTACTATATCATTTATACTAATATTATAAAGAGAAAAGGTTTATTTGTTTGTTTGGATTGAATAGGCTTCAAAACGGCTGGACCGATTTGAAAAATTCTTTCACTGTTGGGAAGCTACGTTCACCCTGAGTAACATAGGCTATGGAATATTTTGAAATAAAATAGGGAACGGCTAGTATTTTTTATTTACATTCAGGTAACGTGTAAAAGTACTTTTATAAGGACTATTTACTAATTTTATTGATTTAACAAATATAACATAATGTTAAGGGGTTGGCTAAATAATGAGTGAAATGTGTGTGATTTGTACGAATAATATAGTACCCGATCGAGGTTCAGTGGAAAGACACGAATGTTTAAAGATTCTTATGAATAAATTATTAATGGTTCCTTTTTAATTATATAGCTATGTAACTTATTTTATTTTGTCTGCATTAAGTAAAGAAACTATTTACCTAACTAACGACTGACTAGGAAATAACAATATTTTCAGGAGGCAGCGGTTGGCAAAGTGGAGGTGGAGGTTACAGTGGAGGTTTCGGAGGTGGATATGGAGGAAGTAACTTTGGTGGTGGTGGTGGGTTGCCGACAGTTGGAGTAGCACGGTCTGCTTTTGGAGGCAGTGGGGGCTGGGGCGGATCCGGCGGTATTCATATTTTTTTTTGTTTTATACATTCATTTTTAATATTAGACATGTACCTAATCATTCATTTAAAATAATATACTGCATACTTGGGAGACTTAGTTGTGATATTATATTGAAAATTTAAATAGAGTGGTAATCTAGAGTGCATCTGGAGACAAAATACAGTACCTACCTACTTTTAAATGCTTCAAGGGATCGTTGCCCAATTTCCAGCTCTTACGATGATAGATCGTAATATTGCATGATGTCTAAAACTTTATAGTACTACTTAAAGTTATCAAATTAAATTCATCTCATTACCTATTTCTGACAAATAGGTGGCATAAGTTCCGTCTTATTCAGTACTTTAATTGATTTCACAGGCGGTTTAGGTAGATCGAACGGTGGTGGTTGGAGTGGATCCTCAGGATTTGGCGGTCGGAGCAGTGGCGGGTATTCGTCAGGCGGCTGGGGCGGCAGCGGGGGTAACGGATACAGCTCTAGTGGTGGCTGGGGAGGTAATTCAGGGGGCTACAGCGGCTCGACTGGCTGGGACTCTAACTCATTCGGGCGGTCTTCAGGCGGTTGGGGTGATTCCGGTTCGAATTTTAGATCAAATAATGGTTGGCAATCTTCAAGCTGGTAGTTTGATTAAAACGTGTTCAGAATGACCTATTCAATAATTATGTCTAATGCTTGCTCGAAATGATTGAAATTATATTAATTTGTGTATATTATACAAGGTGTTTTTTACCCTCGCTAACTATCTAATGATATAAAATTGTCAAATTTTAAAACATACAATTTATAAGGGTTAATAACAAAATATAAAAGTGTTTAATAATCACTTAACGTGAAAGACAATATTGATATTCAATATCAGAATTGTCGATCAGTTTTTGGGGGCTAACCATGTTTACGTAAAAATGGAGAAAACGAATTTTCCTAGCAACGGAACCAGCATGATTGGTGTTCCGCCGCCACTAACTGCTACTTCAGAGTTGAATTACTTATAGGTATACGATATTATTTTAAATAAATACAAATACTTGCTCCTTGTTTATTAGTAAGTAGGCATAGGATAAAATGGCGCTTCTCATTTGCTCGTGCATTTAATAATTTATGTCTTTAATTACTTAACAAATGTTTTTTTCCACACGATTTATAATTATACCACTATAACGCATCGATGTAATGCCGAGACAGGTCTTTAGTAATGAAAAGTAGGAACCTACTTGAAATTATACGAGTATTATGGGAAACATCAGATGTTTTGTTTTCATAATTGCGATAAAACATCATAAGGGCGTATTGTTTTACAATATTACATGTTGTGTTTTTATAGGGATGCGCTGTAAATTCTCTGACCGGCGTGTACCTACAATTTTTAAACCGGAAGTGCGTGCTGGCCGTGCAAAAATACAATATACGCACCTATAGTATTTTTTTTATATTTCCACTCAGCATCTAATTATAAAGTAGTTCTCATATTTATTCAATTAATAAAACTCTAGAATTTGTACAATGATCTCAATCCAGTCGAAGAAAAAAAAAGGTAAATCAGCATTTTTTTTATCGCGCCAGTTTCTTATTCTTTGCCGTAAAATAAAAATTGTGAAATTAAATTGCAGACGTTTCATAACTACGGTTAGAACTGGAAATAATTAAGAAGTCCTCAAATAGGTAGGTAATTATAATTATTTAATCGGATTAAACATTATTTTCAAAAGGGTTGCGCAAAAGCATTGGTATTGGTTTTTTAACATATTTTAAGGTTCCCCTACACACACATGTAAAACAGTACTAATCAGTAGGTATAGATACTTCCATACTCTCTATTGCATCCCTACTAATATTATAAATGCGAAAGTAACTCTGTCTGTCTGTCTGTCTGTCTGTCTGTCTGTCTGTCTGTCTGTTACGCTTTCACGCTAAAACTACTGGGCCGATTTAAATGAAATTTGGTACAAAGAAAGTCTGGAGCCTGAGAAAGGACATAGGCTACTTTTTAACCGACTGCAAAAAAGGAGGAGTTCCACGCGGACGAAGTCGCGGGCAGAAGCTATTATTTATAAAACCGCTGGATCTAGAAACTTTACAAAGAAAAAAGTGTAAAACGGTGGTATTTAGATAGGTGATTACACGAAGTAAAACATACAACTTACATACCTTGTGAAAGCCGAAGGATAATTCAAAGATCTTATTCCTATGTGGAAAAGACGTCCCCGTGTTTTCGGTTGGTCGCTCTCTAATATCTTGCCTATCGCTCATCGGTCTTACTCACGATAATGAGCGCTTATGCATTCTCTACCCCCGTCAATTCTTCATGTTACGAAAAACATTTTTTTATTTTATTCAAAATCGTTTAACACGTACCTAACAGCTGAATAAGTATTTCCACAAGGTATACTTACTGAGAAAATTACTAAAAAGGTACCTACTATTATTTATTCTAGAATACAACGTATATAAACAAATTTAATAATACGTAACGTGCGCTAGGTTTCGCCCACGTTCCTTTTAAATTGTTGGTAGCAAACAATTTAACACCTTCAATCACTTTTACTAAACAACCGACTATAGTGTGAGATCCCAGGCACCCCAGACTTACATTATTTTAGGAAAGATAAAAGTTTTAGGATTGATAGTATAAAATGAACTTACTTACAAATTAACTGAAATTTATATAAGTCGTTTTAGTTACACTATGTAACTCAAGAAAGGCTGAAACGATTTGGCTGAAAATTGGTGGGAGGAGTAGATTAGAACCACAAGACACATAGGATACTTTTTATCTCGTTCCCGTGACAAAAAAAAATGCATGATGTTTATTCACCTTTAGTACCTGCTAATTGTAAAACGATCCCGTATTCAGCCTAGCGAGTATTTATTCCTTTCTAAGTTTATTTTACACTAATATTTTCCGATACCATCCTTACCTGTATAGGTAAGGATGGTATCGGAAAATATTTGGAGGATTGGTAGTATTACCAATCCTCCAAATTTAATCTTTCCTAAAATCACGTACATAGGTAAGTCTGTGGTGACTGGGATCTTGGACTTCTAGGTAATTACTTAAGTATCTTGCTGTCTAAGAGCTACAGTAAATGTTTTAAACCAGCTCTTTTAAAATATATATTTTCAGATATTTTTATGAGTACCGACTTTTGTTTTTATTTCAAGTTTTATTTATTTTGATAGTTTAAACAGTATAGGTAATATTATGATTATGTTTTACTATATGAATGAAAAGCAATACACTCAAGTACAGTGACTAGCATGTTCTGACGTGGTCTAGCATGCTCTGATGTGTTTTAGTGTGTTCTAGCATGTTCTGACGTGGTCTAGAGTGTTATAGCATGTTCTGACTTGTTCTAGCATATTATTATTTTGAAGTATTCTAGTGTGTTCTAACAAATATTGTAGGTAAGTACAGGTTAAAAAAAATACTCTTATTAAGGGTAGGTACGTTTTATTACCGTATCGATACCTGTTATTAAGATTTAAGAGATTTTTGTTTAATATTTTGAACCTACTTAGTAATATATTATAATATATGTACGTGGGGTTATGATTCGTACAATGATACTAAGTACTTGATTGTATTTCTTTATTTTTTTAAACCGATCTCAAATTTTATTTGTTATCATACTGTTGCGTACTCCTTGCGTATATATATAGTTTTTATAGTTTTACTTTTAATTGGCTATTGCCCTTTTTTATATATCGATTGTTTTTGGAATTGTCAGTTTGTTAATAGATTTGGTTGAGTTGTGTTGTGATATTGTGTTCGTTTGTAAAGTTACCTTATTATATTCCTATATTCCTTTATCCTATTGCTTTCATTACAGTCCACCCTCCACAACATTGGACCAAATGTTATTCTTATTAAATAGGAAATACTATCTAACAGCATTACAAATAAACTCAGTAGTGTCCAGGTATTTTTTTTTTAACTTAACTGCGACAATCTATTCCATTTACCTTGATATGCACCGCACCAGCTTTAAATTAATTCGGATGCAATCAGGTTGGTTAATCAGTCACAAGTGTTCGATGCCTATAAGTATCTAGGTACCTAGGCATAAAGTTTGAAGTAAAATACAAGATTTCTATTCATAACTAAGAAGGTACATTTCCGTTTTTTTTGCATATTGTTAGCGACCATGTTCAAATCACTGCTGAAGAAGTATTTATTTATATCTAAAAACGTAAATTTGGTTTCTACGATTGAACGTCTCGCTTGGAATACAGGGTTATGGACAAGAAATGGTAATCGTTTTCATATGGCGTCAAAGTTATCAGTCGCTTGCTTTTTCATAACCAACATAACACAGCTCATATATTTGATAATGCAACGAGATGACTACGAAAAGCTTTTTGAAAGTTTTAGCGTCCTGTCATTCTGTGGTATGGGTTTTTTTAAACTATCTAGTCTCTATATAGATAAGGAACGCTGGTGTTACGTATTGGGCCAAATAACACATTTGGAAGAGAGATTGTTGCACAACTTCAGAGATCCTCGCAATGTTGAATACGATACAGAAGACGAGGAGGATGAGGATTGCTTTTCACCTCACATCATCAAATATACGAAAAATCATCAATTCATGTCGGGTTTATTGATGAAACTTTACGGTTGCACGGCAGTAATTTTTATTGTTACCCCTTTCATTGAGTTTGCGCTACAGAGTTCTACGGGATACCCTCATATTTTACCTGTTTGGGATCCATTGATGTACTTTGGGTTACTTGGTTATTTAGTGACTATATTGACTGAAGCTGTGGGTGCTATCTACTGTGTATTTATACACGTAGTGTTTGACTGCACATCTATTGGGATAATGATGTTTATCTGTGGACAGTTCTCGCTGTTGCGACATTACAGTGAGAATATTGCAGGTCGTGGCAAGAACTGCTACTTGTGTCCCAAAAGAGATAAAAGAGCCCTGTTTAGAATTAGAGAAAGCCACTACATCCATGTTTTGTTAGTGAAGTAAGTACATAAGTACGAACCATAGTATTTGTTGTATTTGTACGGTAAAACAGTTAATAAATGCGCAGAATTAAACATAAATAGGTACTTAATTCGAAACGTCAACCAATATAATAAAATACACGAGCTATATCCGTTTATTCCAATTAACACCTGTACTTAATTTTCAGTGTAATTTATGAGTTAAATAAATTATTGAAGTCCGTGTTGGGGGTATATTTCTTTGTCGCTACTCTGACGGTTTGCACTGTTGCAGTGAGGTTGAATTCGGTAAGTGAATGATTCTGATAATAAGTATTATTCTCTAAATTTGAAGTAGGTAGTATCTGTATACCTACCTACGAATATTTATATAACACCCATAGGTACTTTCAGTAGGAACATAATCAGGTACGCGAAAGTTAATCTGTTATCAGAAACAATTAGGTATTGGAAACAATTTCAGTTAATTTAAGTTTTAAAAGTAAAATTAAAAAGTTATCTTTAATCACCCACACGGTATTTTGAATTACAGCAACAGCTGAGCAGAATGCAGTTAGTATCACTTTTTCAGTATATGTGTGGAACCCTGACTCAGTTGTTTCTTTTCTGTCATTATGGAGATGCGGTCTTGAATGAGGTAACTACCTATCTATATTTTTATATACATAATTATACTACATCCATCCTACCTACCTATCTACTAATACCTACTTATTATGAACGCGAAAGTAAGTAAGCGCTACCAATATTCCTTGTTTGGATGTTTTTTACACCTTTACGTACTAACTACATACCTAGGTACCTACTGAATTTTAAAAACCCGTTCTTTTTTACAAAAAAAAAACACTTCATCCATCTATGAAAACACAAACACTTAAGTAGGTGCTCAATTAATACGCGTTTATCTACGTTATTTTCGTGGTAATAGGTAAGTTGGAAAAATCTCGCATATTCTAAATTTTTCATTTTTTTTCGGGTATATATATCTGCAGACATTTGAATTTGCTCCCCCTCGCCCTGTAACTCCCTCGATTTGGATTTAGAATGGCGACACAAAGTTATCTTTACTAAACTGGACATGTACCTAAGTATACAAAATTTCAGGGCAGTCGGTTAAAGATAGGTATACCTAGGGGGAAGGGGGGGAGGGGGAAGGTTGAACGAGATTTCGATGAGATAAACCATGTTTTTAACCCCCGACGCAAAAACGACGGGGTGTTATAAGTTTGACGTGTCTGTGTGTGTGTGTGTGTGTGTGTGTGTGTGTGTGTGTCTGTCTGTGGCATCATAGCTTTCTAACGCATGAACCGATTTTGATTCTGTTTTTTTTGTTTGAAAGATGAATATGTCGGGAGTGTTCTTAGTTTCTTAGTTTCTATGTTTGATGAAAATTGGATAGGTAGGTAGTTAGTTGGAAGGCATGCAAAAAACATTTTTATGAAGAAACAAGTTAGGTACCTAGGTATAATATGGCAATCAGTGTTAGGACTCTTTCATTTCAGATTCAGATTTCAGTACCTACCTAAGTAGGTAGTTGGATTAGTGAATATCCAATTTCAGTTTTCTTTAGTACAGTATTTTCTAAATACCTACTTACCCGACAGATACCCTACGTGACTAAGTTGAATCCCATCGATTGACTACCTACCTCATTAATATATCTATACGGAGGGTTATTTCATGACCTTTCTAATCTTTATACTGATGACGCAAAAGTCGAGGGTGGCTCAGTGCAATCACGCGTAGAATCACGTGCAGATATTATTGAGTAAAGTTCGTGAGTCATTTTAGTAGGCAAAGTTTTGTTCAATAATTATTTTTGCCAGGAGCGATATATTCGTAAGTAGGTATATTATTATGTACATAGTACCTACCTACCTAATACTGCCTATTTGTCAAATATGGATGTTAAAAGCCTGAATGAATGTTTCAAAATACAAGGATCCCTATTTTTTTTTAATAATATTCCAGTTTTTTTATACGTAGGTACCTATTCACATGATGAGAATGTCGTGTACCTAAATTCCAATTTACCGTGATCACTATAAGTAGGTAGCTAAGTACCTACCACCCTATGTGCATATTTATATATTCTGGCTTCTTCTAGCTCGTCTTGGATTAATTAAAATTTTTTGATGCCCTTGCGGTTATTGCGCATTGGAGTTAAATAATTAGGTACCTAGGTAAATTGTATTTGCTGAAGTTTCGAAACTACAGGTACCTAGGTACAGTTCCTGTTTTCGTAACCGTCCCATAGTGTTTGACTATCGTTAGCTCAGTCAAATCTAATAGGTATGTGAGTTAAATGCGTTGTAATTATCTTGGCTTTTTTAACTAGAAAATAGATAAATAAAATAAACAACTAGGTACCTAGGTATTTATTCTTACAGAGTTCAATTCAAATGGGTGAAGGTCCATTTGGTACAGCATGGTGGTCTGTAAGCCCAAAGGTGCGCCGATCTCTGGTTTTGCTCGGTTGTGGCATGTCTAAACCGAGGCGCCTTCGCGCTGGACCTTTCAACTCCCTAGATTTACCGTCGTTTGTACAGGTAGTTACTACTAAGTCCATTACATCGTAACCAAAGGATTAAGTACATTTTAATTTAGTTGACTAGGAAGTAAAGATAGATATTCCGGTTTCAAATTCCATGAGAAGCATGCGCGCTAAATAGGTACAATTTGTTCATTAATCTTAAATATTATAATACTAGCTTCTGCACTAGACTTCATCCGCGTGGAACTCCTCCTTTTTTGCAGTCGGTTAAAAAGTAGCCTATGTCCTTTGTCAGGCTCCAGACTTTCTTTGTACCAAATTTCTTTTAAATCGGTCCAGTAGTTTTAGCGTGAAAGCGTAACAGACATACAGACAGAGTTACTTACTTTCGCATTACTTACTGTTACAGATCGTCAAGACTGCCTACAGCCTCCACGCAGTATTGGGACAAACGTCGAAATAATTTTCTTTATCTACCTACTTATTTCGAAAATTGTATTAGAAAAAATAGTAAAAAGTTGGTCTTTAGTAGGTAGATGTAATGTTAATACCTAAGGTAGTTATTAGAAATGTACCTATTTTAGTGAATTTTCGTTGACAAATAGTACAAATACGTAAAGTGCACCCAAATCAACACTTTGTAATAAAAATTATAATTTTGAATAAATGCATCACTTAATCACGACATTCTCTGTTGTTTTTGAGTCTCCAAGCTTAGATATCCGGATGCCCAGTTTATGAAAAATATACTTTTTGATAGGTACCTTCTTAAGAGACAGAGCTACACTGTCATGGAAATACAGATAGGTAAACAAAAGAATCAGGGGCTTTAATAATAATAAAAATTCGAGTAAGTAAGTATATATTTCATTCTATTTTAAAAAAAAGTATTTTTGCGATTTAAACATGATTAATTATTCTGTATCAACTTGCTGGTTACGAAGCCAGTTGGCGACCTGTGGGGCGCAAGTTGCGGTCCACTTGACATTATTGCGCACTGTCTCAAGCGCGCGCTCGCGGGCTGGTGCGCCCGCGCCTGCTTCCGGGTACTTCTTAAACCAAGCCTCTATCTGAAATATTACATAAATGCTACTGTTACACATGCTCTAAAAAGCATGCTATTGAATATGCTCAATATGAGCATGCTTATGAGCAGTATACATTTGCTAGCAATAGGCATGCTAGTTTCATACGATACTAGCATGCTTAATAAGCAAACCTGTTCACACGCGCTAAAAGAACGCCCCCCTCCACCGCGCTGCAGGTAGCATGCCCAAAAATCGCACGACCGAGCAAACTCAAAATGAGCATGCTCATTATTAGCAATGTTTCGACACACATACTACTAAGTAGGAATTGCTCAATAGTGGTATGCTTTCGTGCTAGTAATCAGCATGTGTAACAGTAGCTTAAGTATTTAAAAAAATACAATAAATAGGTAGGAACATTATCTTTTTCTGCATTTAAAATCTACCGAAAATTGTGTTAAAACTGTGACATCTCGTAAGGTTCAATTACAGGAGATTTCCGTTTCATTTTTCTCGAAAAATTACACTGAGTTGAGTCGTGAAAATAAATCGAAGATGATTTATTATTAGACGCACATTAAGCGTTTGCTTTAGAACTTCATTTATAATCTCACCTCTGCAAGTTTTTCCTGAGTGTTAAAAGTATTAGTGATTCCATACACTAGGCCGCCCAAGTACCGACTGTTTAGAGTATATCTTTCAATCAATTGCGGCCATCGATTCCGCACGTGATCCCATATGAGCTGCGTGCCCTCGGGGTTGTTACTGATAATATTGAGAACATTCAAGTAATCCTGGCTACGAATGTTGGATTCATCCCAAGCGAGTTCCAAATACCTGAAAGAAAAGTTACCTTTTAATTAGTGCTGTGCAATTAACCTTATTAAAGAAATTAACATTTTTTATGCACATTGATCATTTGCTTTTGATTTTATAATATTACGTAAGTATGATTATGTTCTCATTTTATATATAGTGAAAAACTTCCATATAACTATATAAGTATAAGCATTACACAATAGCATGCGTAAACATCAACAATTAATAATATCTGTAGTTCATCAACTGTATATGGCGTGATTTCGACCGCGGCACCTGTTGGGTGTGACGGCGCGCTTTACGGCATCTACCTCAAAAACGGTTCACCGTATAAAAATATTTTTTAATCAAAATTTATAGAGAATTTTGTATTCTACAATATTGCCAACAAAGACAAAAAGCTAAAACCCATAGGAAATGAGAAATTTACAAAAATAACGATTTTTTGACACTTTGACCTTGAAATTTAATAGTTGCTCACACCCTACCATATGTAGGTTTTGAGACAACTTTCAGGATGTCAATATACAACTATTTAAAAAAATTACAGCCGGGTATCTCGCATTCCGAGGTGAATTCCTAATTTGACCGGTCTATTTTATTTTTTCTAAAAATAAAAGAATATATAATTATAACACCCCGTCGTTCTTTCGTCGGGGGTTAAAAATGAGAGTGTTTGAGAGTTGGTTAATTAATAGTTTTGATAAGTCTGTGATAGACCGTTATTACTATCTTGTTACACATTAAGGGATAATGCTTTAATCGAATTTTCATTTTATATCATAGTTATAACTTACTTGCGAAGTATATTAAGATCACGAGGGGCAGCCAGGGCAAATCGTAGCTTGGATTGCTCTTGCACGTCAGATTCTTTCAAATATATGGCCCACAATTTGTTCCATTCGGACTCAGTTGCCGATCTCATACCTGTCGGAATCAAGATAGAATGTACGTATATGTAATGTATGGTAGGTATAATAAGCATAAAAGGTCGTGAGTTTGTAAGGATTTCTAATATTAATCCTTTAAATCGTTTGGATGTAATTTATTAAGCACACTCTACCTACATGTTCTTCATGTCAGTCGTTATCGCTTTTTAATTTATACTTTTATTTGAAAATATGTAACTTTTTTTTTTAATTTTCTTAATGAAATACGAGAAACAAAACTTTGACCTACAATGAATTTGACCTACCATAAAGATAAACGATGTCTCGAAGATCTGTTTCAATAGGAACGACCGGTCCAGACTCGTGGCTGTTCAGCCAAGTAAGGAACAAGTTTCTTATCTTATCCCTCGCATCTGGTAAATTTGTTTGAGCCGCAAGTTCGAAGATTCTTGTACGAAGAAGGCTGTACGACATAAAAAAGATATTATGTTTACATACAGTACTAGTAACTCAATATATAAATAGACATTGTAATTATTATTTATTTGACGGCCTGTTGGTCTAGTGGTTAGAGGCCCTGACTACGAAACCGGAGGTTGCGGGTTCGAATCCCGCTAGGGGCAGATAGATGTCAATGTGATGAGCACTGGCATCTGTACCTGAGTCTTGGATGTCTTATATGTATTTATGTGTATATTTATCCGTTGTCTAGTACCCATAACACAAGCAAAAAGCTTTGCTTAAAATGGGACTACATAATTGGTGTGAATTGTCCAAAGATATTTATTTATTTAATTGTTACCCTAAGAGACGAATGGGAGTTTGAACTAGAAAAACCTGTTTTACTTCGTCCATGCCCTGGAATCTCATTACAGCAAAACATACATATTTTTCTACTTAGCCTATATATTATTAATGAAATAATATTTAGATACCCTTGTATAACATCTAGTTTTTCATATGTCCATTTGTATTTTTTGTATATCGGTTCCACGAGGCGTTGTACATATTTCTGCAATGTAACAGTTATTTGTTGGTAAAATACCGATTTATGTATTAGGACTATAACACTTTAGAAGTGGACGACGATTTCAGAACACTATAAATTATTTACTTAAGTATATAACTTTAACTTATTTCAAAAAAAGTTTCTAATTGATAAAGAAAACATAGTTGAATTTTATTATTCAATTATCATGTCCACGAATGTTAATTTATATTTATACTTACTTGAAGGTCATCATACGCCGATGACAAATGTTCGTTTCGATCATCACCTAAGCCAAGTAATCTCACAGATAAGGATCTAAATATCGACGAAGCTGTTTGCCACGGCACGTAGTCTCCTTCCACTTTTAGGTAGGAAGTCAAATTTAATGGCAAATCGTATGTAACCACTCTAGCTTCGGCCAACGCAAATGCATCATTTAATAATTGAGATCTATCGGAAATAGTCAACTGTAATATAAAAATCAAAAATAATAATTAGATACATAAGATTAACTGGAATGAAACAAACTATAGTGAAAAACTAGTCATCAATTTAGCGTTAGACTGTTGTCAGCTAAGTCATGGTACGAATATTGAAACTGTAAATTTTTCGTAACGTCAATCGTCATTTCAATGTGTAATAACCGCGAAGGTATCAGACATTATTACACAAGATTAACTTCGTATAAATAATTCATCAATATTATTATGTGTAAATACGCGTTTTTCATTCCAGAGTCAACAAACCTTGTCCGATTTTGATTTTAGCTGCTCCATTAGTTTTTGCCACATAGCAGTGGAGTAATTCACTCTGTAGTAGCCAACTTGGTTGTTGTTTATCTTCAACCAGCTTGCGCCGTCCGCAGCAATTGTTACTAAAAACAAAAGCATTCATACACCTGTTTTCCTACCTACACTAAAAGCAAAAACTAAAGTTCATTTTGCTCATTATGATTATGAAAATATTTTTCAACTGGAATGCTTAATAGCATAGTTCCAATCTTCTTACAATTTTACACCGAGTAATGATCATTAGGATTACCTTATGGTAAATAATAGAAGATTTGAACTGCCCTTTCAATTTGGTATTTTATAAAATGAAAACGTAGTTTAAAAATAAATTCATTAAATTACTAAAATTTAAGAAAAATAAAATTTTTACCTCTATCCACTTTGTCAGAAAACCAAACCATATTTCCATTCAATCCCTCATTTGTTTTGTATGTAATCGGCACAAACCAACGATAACTATAAGAAAATAAGTAAAAAAAATATATATATACTTTACAGGTAGGTTTATACCTACTTATTTTAATACCGATTACCGAGCGACTTGATACAAACTTACTTAAATTTAGAGTCGTTAGGAGACACTGCCTCTGGGTCCAATAAGAACCTGGATTGTTTGATCTGGTATACATTGGGAGTAACCTCGGTTACCGTCAGCACAGGATATCCCATTTGT
The DNA here is from genome assembly GCA_038024825.1 of Polylopha cassiicola. Lineage (NCBI taxonomy): Eukaryota > Metazoa > Arthropoda > Insecta > Lepidoptera > Tortricidae > Polylopha > Polylopha cassiicola. The sequence goes on along the minus strand of CP149046.1, from coordinate 14,556,770 downwards.
CTAGTCCAAGTATCCATAATGTACCTGAAAATATAAAAGAAAAGATCAGACGTTTTTAAACACAAATGTATCTGAATAATTATCCGCAACTCGTCATCGCAATTGTTACCTATAACTAAAAATGCAAAACTTACGAAAGATTTAATTCAGGATTATTTATCAGGAAATAAGGCTCCAGAGATGACAGAAGATCTTGAGTAATAGTGTTACCAAATTTATATTTCTTCAAATAATCTGATACTCCACGGCGGAAGTTCTCTTCGCCAATAAAACCTTCAAGCATTCGTAATACTGACGATCCCTGTAAACAAAGAAGGCAACAGAATGTTATTCATAATTATGTACGTACCTACATTCAAGTAATAAAGACTGGCCACAAATAATCGACATTCAAATTTAAAACCAACTAGCGCGAGAAACATATAAATTATATATAATTATAATCTATATATGTATGTATTATGTAAACAAAGTAAGTATAGCAGTTAAGTAAATCTGCTGCATCGTAACTCTTGTCGCTTATAAGGAAAACGTGTTATATAATATGTAAACTTACTTAAATATTGTGAACATACCTACAGATTATTGAAAAACGAGTTTCCTTATATCAGCGATACTTGTTCTAAACAAACTAAGTATTGGGACTTTCCATGTTTGTAAAAGGCGGCTATATGAAATCTATAACAGTGTACATTTACCTTGTTATAAGAGATGGCATCAAAGATTGCTGTGATTTGATCAGGAGTTTCCACTGTCTGTACTATAGGATGACTTGATAATTTTGCGTCGGTCACCAAGACTGGGTGTAAAGTTTTTACCAAAAATTTATCCAACTATAAAAAAAATACAAAACATAAAATCGTTGAAAAACTGAGCAATTTCTTTGTGTACCTAATTGCAGAGTTACGTGAGCAGGTACCCACCATTGTCCAAGAAGGCTCGATGGCATTTAGAGATTTCACTTGCATATATGATGCAAAGCCTTCATTCAGCCAAACTTCATCCCACCATTTCATTGTAACTGTACAAAGAAAATGATAATTCACTTTCTATAAATAAATTTGTATACCAAATAACCCATTAACATTGCATTTAATTCAAGCTATAATTTTATCAGTTGAAACTGTATTTGTAAAAATACCACTCAAGTTTTTTTTTTACTTATTGATGCTATTCTTAAACATAGTTTAATAATAAGAATAAGACGATAATAATGTTATTAAAAGCTCGAAGATCCATAATTTTGTTTACTATGTACCTAAGTTACCAAACCACATGTGTGCCAACTCATGTGCTATTGTATTGGCTACATTGATTTTGTTTTGAGCAGAGGCTGTCGCCTCATCTACTAGGAACGAAGTCTCTCTGTATGTGATTAGACCCCAATGTTCTGTAGCACCAGACACATAGTCAGGAATGGCAATCATATCTGAAATTATTAGTGGAATAGGTAAAATATAGCAGTTTTATCCTGAATAATTATAATTTTTTGTTCTTTTTTTTAATTCAAATGATAAAACAAATTTATAATGTACCCACAAGTTTTGCTTGTAAATTAAGACTTTATTTTATTTTAAAATTATAATATATTAGGTACCTACCCAATTTCGGGAGAGGAAAAGGCACTTCATAGTATTTGATGTAATATTCTGTAGCCCTTTTCCCAATGTCCTGTGCAAAGTCAATCTTATGTGTCTGACCTTTTTGAGCAAATGATCTGAGCATAAAATTGTTACCAATTCCATTTGCATTGATTTCTGTTTCCTTGAAGTCAAAGTCGCAAATAACAAAACAAGCCAAATATGTGGACATTGGTACACTTGTAGCGAATGTCACTACTTCTGTATTGGTATTATTATCCAATGTTTTAGAAATTTCCTGGAAATTAAAACATATTCAGATAATATTATTACCTGCTTAAATAGAACCTATAATTCATCTTTAGTTACATATCTTATGTTAATGAATTTGACAAAAGCTATAATATATGTAAATATATTATAGCTTTTGTCAAATATATAAATATATCAAAACAGTAAAGTAAGTAGCTAAGAAGGTACAGAAGATGTAATATTTAACTTGTTTTACATGAAGCTACAAAACAAAGATAGGTACGTAGGTACCTACACAAACACATATTATTATTTGATATAGCAAAGTAGTATAACATATATTATAAGACAGCTAAATTGCTATTAAACAAATGTCTTAATACAGTTTACCTTCAGGTAACCTTACATTCATATTAGAAAGAGCCACATATGAGGCGGGTTTCACAAGTGTGATGTCATAAGTAGCCTTAAAGTCCGGTTCATCAAAGCAGGGGAAAGCTTGACGGGCATATGTCGGCTGAAACTTGCTGGCCACCATTGTCCTGAAAATATTATTTGAATCTTAAATCAAAAGTATTTACAAATATAATAATAGACCATGATAAAAGGTATCTGTGGCATGCATATGATTAGACACACATGACTATTCAGATGTAAATGTTGTATAACAAAATACATAGGTAAAATATTCGTAACATAATTTGGCATTGAAGTACAAAGAGTTGTATGTAAAATAAGTACCCACTTATTTCCATTAAAATGTGAAGAATATAAACCAACAATTTTTTTGGTCAAGTTCCCATTGAAATCTATTTGAATCTGGTAACTACCCGGATCTAAGGACTCGTTAAATTCTATTAAAAGTTGTTCCAGTTGCTGTATTTCGAGGAACTTAAAAACAGGTACTTCTCTGTTGTCTCGGAATACTTTTACTCTATGTATATCCAAAAACTTTGTATGGAGATTTATGCAGTTCTTTTGTTGTTCTAAAATTATATTTATTTTAACGTTTCCTTGAAAAACACCGGTTTCTATGTTAGGGTTCAATACCAGTTTGTAGTTCACCGGACGAACTAAAGAGGAAAGCCTTTCAAATAAAGTCACATTTAGTGGGGGACCCATTTCTAAGCACAGGAGAATTTGAACGAGATTGGTGAAATTAATCTTGCTTAATCTTAATGTTATTTAATAATATGTTTTTAGTACAAAGCTATGAATGACTTTGTTTTTAATAAATTTAACAGTGACAGTTAATACAATTTCACGCATGACAGTGACAGTAGCTAACTGTCAAGTGTATTTTTTCTAGAAGTGTTTCAGCGCTTTTATTGAAGTCTTAAATATTATTATCAATAGAAACGAACAGTTAAAGCCAAGTGAATTTACTATTTATTTTATTATTATTATGTACGTGCTATTTGCTATGTCATGGTCCGATATAAATAGTACATTACGCATCTAGGCCAGTAAAATAAAAAATGTGATCTGAGGCTTTTTTATTTTACTGGCCGAGGTCAGTAATACTATTTTTCTGTTCGAGTAAGCCAGAAAGTGGCAACTTTATTTAGTGCAGCGGCCCGAAAGTTGGCGCTTTCTGGCCGAAGGACAGAAAAATAGATTTAATTAACTATAGTTAACTTCATAAATGTTTTTTCACGTAGGTACCTACCAAATTAAGTACTTACCTACCTATCTATATGTCGCAGTGAGATGATAAAAACAGGGATTTGATCAAGTCCCTCAGTGATATGATCAACTCCCGGCTGATGATAAAAACACCACGCGTTGTGTCATTTCCCTAGCGAAATTTAGTGATTTGATCAAGTCTCCAAGTCATTTTAGGGAAATGAAAGAATCATAAAAATGGCTGCTAGATTTCTTCATTTCACTTAGTTATTTGATCAAATGCCTGAGCTGTTTTAGGGACATGATAAAACGAGTAATTAAGTCAACTCGGTTTTAACATTTTACCAAACACGTCTAGTTATTTGATCAACTCCCTAAACAGTTTTAGGGAAATGAAAGAATCACAGCAATAACTGGTGGAATTCTTCATTACCATTTCATCAAATCTCTTAGCTGATTTAGGGAAATGATAAAACTAGTCTTAGAAACAAGATAGATACCCTTTAGGAAATAACTATTATTTGCCATAATTACGAAAAAAGCAAATCCAGACTGTTTCTTTGTGCACAGTGGGTATAATGTAGGGGACATCGTAATTAATGGCAACTGAAGGTCTCCTTTAGGTACGACGACGAGCGAAGCGAGGAGGAGTGTTAGGTAGAACCCTGACCTTGCAGCGCGCGAGCCGAGCGAGCGAAGCGAGCGTGCCGCGGCAGCGGCCGGCGAAGCGTCAGAACCGATACTTTTGATAATACAACGCGTTATATTTTCGCATGTGCCGGGATTTTATCATCTCTCTGAGGGATTTGGATTGGGATTCCTGTTTTTATCATTTTTCTAAAAATATTTAGGGAGTTGATCAAATCACTAGACGTGTTTGGTAAAATGTTAAAACCGAGTTGACTAAACTTGGAGACTTGATCAAATCACTGAATTTCGCTAGGGAAATGACACAACGCGTGGTATTTTTATCATCTACCGGTAGTTGATCATATCACTGAGGGATTTGATCAAACCCCTGTTTTCATCATATCACTGCGACATATATACTACTTATACTTACTTATATAAATTGAGAAAACGTTTTTGTTTTAATTTTTGACTCACCCTTTATTCTTAAGCCTACTAGCATAAAATCCAACAAATCCATCCAGTTCTCCTTGAAATTTTAACTTCAGCAAATAGAGACCTTTAGTAATTTCATTCTCGAGTCTTAAATTTAGTAGTTCCTTTTTATCTGTCGTGACTTCTATTCCAGTGATTAAGATCTGGGTAGTGTCGTTTTCTAAAGTAGCAGAAGTTATTGACAACTTTTTTGCATGCAGCGTCAGCACTGAGATCGATTGCAAGACATCTAGTGAAATCGTAACCGACCCGTTGAAGGTTTTACTAGTCACGTCAGGCCAGAGGTATAACTTGTAGTTCTTCGGGAGCACATTCTTTTGGAGCCTGTAGTCATCATACTGAAAAGTTTTGAATAGTTACCACTTAACATATTGACAAATGATTAAGAAGTAATAGTAAAAGACTCTTCACATCCTTACTAATATTATAAATGCGATAGTAACTCTGTCTGTCTGTCTGTCTGTTACGCTTTCACGCTAAAACTACTGGACCGATTTAAATGAAATTTGGTACAAAGAAAGTCTGGAGCCTGAGAAAGGACATAGGCTACTTTTTAACCGACTGCAAAAAAGGAGGAGTTCTACGCGGACGAAGTCGCGGGCAGAAGCTAGTAGGTTATAAGTAAGAAAGTAATAATTGTGTTTACCGACCTGTATGCCTCCTCAGATACCTACCTAGGTATAGATATTTGTTTTCTTACTTGCATAATACTTCTGTGTAGGTAGTTACCTACCTAACAGACCTACAACAGTCGTTTAATTTAAATAATAAACGTCCTAGTGAATAAGCTACCACATAATCATAGTTACCCATTAGTACCTATATAACAAAATATTATCTATTTATAAGTTGTCATTATCCAAGTAGGTATTTAACGAAAAATTTGAAACCGTGTTCCAAATTCTCATCACGTAGACCTAAGATGTAGATAGTTACTGGACTTAGATACCTCTATGTCCTTAAATCGTTTTTATAACAAAAATACTTACCTAATTACTTCTACTGAATGTTATAAGTAGGTAATAATTATAATAATATCATTATTACGAAATCCTTAATCATGATGAATTTATAAAAACTTTACTTACTACTTAGGTACTATACCCAAGTAGGTAGGTATGTTTTCTATTCGGCTATTACAAAAAAAAACTATGACTGAATTGATTCAATCCGGAGTAAAATTCGAGAACTCTAATCAGTCAGTACCTACCTACTTAAGTATAATACTGTACTGTGTCGAATATAGCCATGTTAGGTACTTAATGACTTTTCACGACAATTTTTAATCTTTGACACGCTAATTAGCATTTGGATTTCTAATGCGAAATTAATATTTTCATTGGTCGCTTAGGTAGGTATTTACAACTAGCAATGTACACCCACTTATTCTTGGGGTTTAACATTGTTGCCTAGTCGATTAAATAGGTAGGTAAGTTTAAAATAATAATACAATAGTTTAAATATTTTGAACTTCACTGTCTAATATATGTACTTAGAATAGGTAAGTAAATACTAAGGAACCAATGTTTAAAATCATATCGTAGGTATTTATTAATAACTAGCTGTGCCCGCGACTTCGTCCCCGAGGAATAGTAATTCTTCATATTTTCTCCGTTTCTTACACATTTTCCACTGATTCTTCGCTCCTATTGGTCGCAGCGTGATGTTATATAGTCTAAAGCCTTCCTCGATAAATGGGTCTATCCAACAAAAAACGAATTTTTGAATTCGAACCAGTAGTTCCTGAGCTTAGCGCGTTCAAACAAACAAACAAACATACAAACAAACTCTTCAGCTTTATAATATTAGTACCTACAGATACCTAAGTACATATTATATGTTTCTAGGCAAAGTTTGTACAATGCATAGGTAGGTAATTAGATACTTTATTTATAAACAAAATAAGTTTGTAAGTAGGTACCTTTTCCTTTTTCACGGACTGGTTGATTAATTGAGATCCTCCGGTTCCATGAACTTGATTATTAATATCTTTGCTATCAATAATTTCCTTCTGTTTATTGGAGAGTGCTGCGGTAGATACAAATAAGCATAATGCAGTCAAAGAAAAAAATATCCATAGTTGATTGTTAGATGCAATTTGATAAAATCTGGGCGCCATCTGCAAATTAAAAAACTTTGTAAAATTGTGGCCGATAATAAAATATAGCTAAGTACATGTACCTATATTACAAGGAATTTGGCCATAAGTAGACAGCGGAACTAGTGCCTCTAGTGCAACAAGTGTCAATCGGAAAAAGCACACGCAAGAATTCGAATTCAAAACGACCACCCAAGTGACCACGTGACGTTTCGCTCGCAGTGGTCAATTCCATTCAATTTTGATTCGGTTCGTTCGGTTGCTAGGGGCCCTAGTAGGTACGTACTAATTAACGGACGAGAAAATACGTTTCTTTCACAAACTTAATAAAAAGTGACAGATGTGTTAAGACCTCCATTTAAATAAAGCGCATGGAATGAGTAAGTTTATCTCAAATAAATGTTAAGAATTAAAAAATTAAATTATAAAAACATCTTAACGTCTATTTTACCCCCGACCCAAAAAGGACGGGGTGCTATTGATAGGTAGGTAATTAGGTAGTAAGAGTCTTCGGTCAACGGATCCAAAAATATTTTTATTTTTTTGTTTGTAAATTTACTTAACTTCATCGCTAAAACTCGTTTATGGCACGCAGAGATATCATTTGCGATAAAAAAACAGACTCAAAGAAACATAAAAAATTGGGTATTTGTCACTCGCAGGTAGATAGGTACCTAATTTGATCTTCGGATTTTATTTGTTAATTAAATAATTTTTGCCCAACCAAGACTTTTATTCGGGATGGTCATTTCATTTCAGTTTTTATTTTATCAACTTTTAATAACTATAATAATAATATTTATTTATTTCGGACATCATATTTCATCCTTAATTGATTAGTAACATATTGATTTAACGAATAAGTACATATTTCATATTAACTATTAACAAAACGTTTTGATACATATAGAACCTTTAGACGAAGGTGTGGATGATAATGGAGGTGTAGGGTGTAGCAGTATCCCTACTCCCTACTAATATTATAAATGCGAAAGTAACTCTGTCTGTCTATCTGTTACGCTTTCACGCTAAAACTACTGGACCGATTTAAATGAAATTTGGTACAAAGAAAGTCTAGAGCCTGAGAAAGGACATAGGCTACTTTTTAACCGACTACAAAAAAGGAAGAGTTCCACGCGGACGAAGTCGCGGGCAGAAGCTAGTATTCTATATTTTCTCTTGTCCTATCGATTCACAATACATTCCGTTCATTATGTAGGGGAACTTTAGATTAATTTGATTTAGTTACTTAATAACTTCTTGCCGACATGTTTCCTTTCCGAAGTCTCTTCATCTTGAATCGTTATATAGGTAGGTACCTAAGTACTTAATAATACAATCAGTCACCTTGCTGATTGCTCTTCCTCAAATATATATTTCCATCAATCAAAAATATTTTCATTTAGGTATAGAAATATATTATAGTTGATGTGTTGTGTGTTAATGCGTCATGTTACATAATTATTATTATTTATGGCTAGCCTTAGGCTCGTTCTTGTTTAGGTACCTAATCTCAAGTATGCGGGTATTTTTCCTTATTAATTACTAAGAAAATAATATGTCTAATTTATATGAATATATCGGTATAAAAAACTAAGTTTAGGTAATTTATTAAAAGCTAGGTAGTTAGATTGGTACCTCCTTATGACAGAAATAAAATTTGGATTAAACTGCACTGACCTTCACATTACGCCCAATCACTGTGTTTCTTTTAGTATAAATTAAGATATTTTTTAAAAATAAATTTAATTTTCACTAGGCAACGACACGGACGTGCGTCCAAGCCTGCGGCCAGTTATGAAACCGCCTTGTTCTGTTTGGCACAGTGCTTGCCATGTGCAGCCGCCGCCGCTTACCTATTCATTGCGAAATTAATTCCTTACCTTCATTTTAAATTTAGATTAGATGTTAGTAGGATAGAAAAAAATTACAAGAGTTTTGATCAAGTTATCAGTGCTGGTCCGTTACCTTAGGTATATTTTTGTGTGTAAAAGGGTCGCATGCTCTTAATGCTCTTACCCTCGACTTTAAATAGGTAGGTGTCTATATACCTAAAACTTTTATTAGTAAAATATCTATCTAAGATGCAATTCCACATTAACAGAGATGTAAATCATTTGAAATACGTGTAACCACTTATTTAAAGTATTTGTAATGCGAATTTACGAAACGAATATGTATTAAAGATTATAAATAAATATATATAATACTTATTTATTAAATATGTGAGTACCTATCTGTTTTTTTAATACAAAATACTTTTGGATACTTTCTGGATATTTTACATGACGAAGAAAAATTAGGTACTTAAGTAGGTAGGTACCTTATATCAGAATTTTTTAAATGCATATTAATCAACACTGAAAAAAAATCTTCTTTATTAGTAAATTAAAAATATAAAGTTCTTATAAAAATATATTAATCCTTAAAACATCATGTGGTAAATACGAGGACTTACAGCTAATGCCATGCACACTACTTACTGTTCAGTGGTATTTTTTCGATGGCAAAAATGAGGTTTTGATGCTGTTGATTGATTTATAAATTGCGTAAGATTTAATATTATGAGTTATGAAGTGAATCCATATCAATCGGTTGGCGAGATATTTGAATCTTGCGCGTTTTACGGTTACCCGGTATTTACAAAGTAGCTAGGTAGTTACATGGTTAATTAATACATAGAAATAGGGGATATTTAACATAATTATAGTGGGCGGGTAGTTTAATTTTCAATCCTTCCCTATTAATTAAGAGTAACATTATGATTGTCTCTGGTAAGAGAATGGTAAACTTTTCATAATAAATGGGGAAAATGTTATTAAATAATTATTAGGTAGGTACTTCTATCAGTGCTATCCTACGTAAAACCTGTTAAAACTCGTGACGCTACAAAAAATAAAAATTGTTGTGGAATCAGTAGTAAGTAGATAGATAGGTAGGTACTTAATAACTGCGCAAAATTTAAAAATGACCCCGTTCAACCCGAAAATGAAACAATTTAACACATTGGCAAGGTAGATGTCTATTTATTTATTTATTTATGCAAAATAGAATCCATACAGAACCCTATGGGGTAGGCACTAAAAGGGGCTTCTCCATACAAAATAAATATTCTTAAACAAACACTGAAACATACTTATTATATTTATTATCATTAGGTATATCTAATGAAGAATCAAAGAAATCGTTGAGTACTTACGTCTGCTAAGTTTCCATAAATTGTTTATTAACATGGCGATTAGGTAATTCTTAAAGTTGAATCATAAATGCTTGACTGTAAAAGTTTTCAATTTTTCAATTGTAAAGTTGCTCACGTATTTATTGTATTTTTTAAATAGATTATTTGAGACCTTATTGTAACTTTTCGTTAGCTACCAACTCTCAATAAAGATCACGATAAAGAAAATCACGATGAGTTAATGAAAAAGAAATAATGTTTTTAAAGTTACTGTGAAAAGTTACAATTTGTGACACCAATTTCTAAAAAAAATATTGTTAAAATGTGGTTTCTATTGTGTTACCTAAATAATCAAATGCCATGATATTTATGCAAGAATGTTACGTTAAGTTGTAGGTATTTATCATTGAAGCATAATACTTACCTACTCCTATTTTATGGCTGTAGATATATGAGCCATGAAATAGTTAGGTAAATGCCTAGCTGAATGAGATAATTCATGTGTGCAATATTTTGTTTGACATTCTTGTAAGTACATGAGTACCTACAGTAGGTACTTAGAGTTCATTCATATATTATTATTATAAAACATTTCTTAGGCGAATAAATAAAGCAAAAATAAATACTTAGGTACTTACACTATGATTAAAAATTACCTATTTACTTAACATTAAGTATGACATAGAAAGATTAAAGCCTGGTTATTAAGGCTGGCTTTGATCTAATATATATTCTGTAAAATAAGTTGTAATTATGCAAGGATAAACCAATATTCTAACTTAAATTTCATAACAAGTTTACTCAAATCCAGTCTTAATAGTAGATAATTATTTAAACGAAGTTATTTACCGAGTTTTAATCAAATCTAGACACACGGCAGAGTGTTAGCTAAATTAAGAATTTAAATTGCCTTAAGTAGCTCCATTATTTATATCTTCAAAAATTCTTAAAAAAATGTTTAAGTAATTTATTCTCTTTTGGTAATGGTACCAAGAATATTCCGAAAACTTAATAACTATTTTTTTTTTATCACGGTGTTTGTGTCTCTATACTCCATGCATGGATACGTTTGCTACTTTAAGACTGATTTATCTATCAAAGGCAGATAATACTTACATATATGTAGTAGCTCTGTATATTGTATAGTTATTTAAAGTATGTAAATAGATCAGATCTATACGCAATTTGTTTCAGAAAAATCTTTTAAGTTAACATCTAATCAATTGTAGATGTTTAAAGTATTGCCGTGGAGTCTGTAGAGCGTCGAACTCTTATCGCACAAACATGTCTAGGTACTACAAATTTTATATTAAGTTAAACAACTAATTCTACTTAGCGAGCTGTTTTCGACTAGGGTAGTTTTGCTATTGTTACATAGTACCTATGTGTCAGATTTGTAAAGAGTAGCGGTTTCTAAATTACTTAGACCTCTTTACGTCAAATGCTTGTAGTCATAGGTACCATGTTTACAGCCAAAGGTACTTCAATAATAACAAGAGCAAACCAAGCACGTTCGTAACACTTTCATCGTATTCAAATATAACAATGAATCCATTTCTAAGTCTTTGAAGTTTATGTGATATTTTCAGTTAATATAAGCTCCGTACTCTTCCATTCCGTTCCCTTGGTAACCATAGTGAACATCCGCTATTTGGGAGTCTCTCCCTTTATACGTGTTGTGATTTCTGAATGCGTTGAAAATTATAAGGGCCAGTGCTAGTTTCCCGACCATCATAGATTTGAAAAGCATGAACTTCAGCATACTTAGAAACATTGGAACTATCGTCGATTGGATGAGGAATGGCATTATGAACATCGGCAATATTCTCTGCATCAAGTTCTTTTGCTTGCCACGTCCTGCAAATACAAAATAACAATATTATTACCATACCCACAATGCTTTCCATAGGTACCTAGGTACATATCCCTTATTTCAAAAAGGTATTGTGTAAATCGTTTTCGCTCTCTTATTTTTATGACCGCCTCTCTAAAGCATTATAAATAAGTATTTAATAATATTCAACTTTACATATAGAATGATTTCTTACTAATGGGCTCATTATCATTTTATTATATCGCATTAAATTATACAGTATTTAATTCTTTTGGTAAGCTGAATTACTCCATTACCTACCTATTTAAGTATAGTAAAATCCTGCATTACTGTCATTTACTGTGCAAAGTTGTTTACTTAATAGGTAATTATATTTATACTACTGTGCGTGGGAGTTATTAATGTATAGATGCAGACAAATAAAAACGGTTAAAAAAACATTCACTTTCCCGGGCTCAGTTGGTTGGTCGCGTTAATGGTAGCCCGTCATGCTGATCGACTGACGACAGTGGCCTTGTACTTGCCACTGCTCTGATTATTTATACCTGCTTACGCTCATGCAGCCAATTTCTCCACTTTCACAAAATTAACTCACCTTTTCTGTTATAGTGACAAGGATACCATTTATTTGTAATAAATCGTTGTTTTAAACCTGGCTTGATAGCTAATTTAGGATTAGATGTGGATTTAAATGTATTAGGTAGGTATACCTACTTATTGCTATACTTGGGTACTTAGGTACTTAAAAATAAAAGCTATTAATAAAAGTGTCCTATGTTTGTCATGTACCTACCTAACTGCACAAAAAGCAATAATAAGTAATTAAACTTACTTAATGCTAAAAGATGTAAGATATAGTGTATTCCAAGAAACATAGTATTTGTTAAAAATATTTAAGTACCTACCTACATTAATTTGTTTGATAAAGCTATAGGTATATATATATTCATTAAGCATGTCTTAAATGAGTAGTTAAATGGCCTAGAGCTTATGTGGTACCTACCTAGTGTTATTTACAGGAAGTAGGTACAGATATAGTTTAGGTAGATATTTATTTATGTGAATTAATGTTAACATTCAGAAAATTTAATATATTCTGTAATACGTAATTATTTTATGTTAAATCTGATGTTTTTACAGCATACGTACCTAAGTAGGTAAGTATCGATAATGCTTTTCACTATTTACTATCGAAAATATGTGATTGTACTATGTTTACAAAATATATTATTATATAATATAGGTAATATAAAAAATAAGTTGTTTTAATTTATTTTTAACCCTCGACGCAAAAACGACGGGGTGTTATAAGTTTGAAATGTCGGTCTGAGTGTGTGTGTGTGTGTGTGTGTGTGTGTGTGTGTCTGTCTGTTTCATCATAGCTCCCTAACGCATGAACCGATTTTGATTCTGTTTTTTTTTGTTTGAAAGGTGACTATGTCGGGAGTGTTATGTTTAATTAAAATCGGTTTAGTAGTTTAATAATTAGGGGGGTTGAAAGAGGGGATGGAAAAATAAATGTCTACAAATATAGGTACTCGAGTGGGGTATCAAATAAAAGAGAGTCACGTGTACAGTACAAAAATGAAATCGGTTGAGTCGTTCAAAAATAATGGGGAGTAAAAGTGTAAATGGTAAGCCCAATGTTAACAAACATACCCGAGTGGGGTATCAAATGTAAGAGTAACATGTAAGTACTTACATTACAAAATTCTATGTGAAATGGAAATTACCTAGTTAAAAATAATAATATGTAGTAGGTACCTACCTACTTACAAAAAGTATGAAATAAAAAAAATAAATTAAAAATTTAACGAACCCCCGACATAAAAACTAAAAGGCCCTCTAAAAAGTATAACAATAATAAAATCTTAATATTAGTTAAGTACCTTAGTATTAATATTTCTATAAAGAAAACGTCATGTCGGGGGGACCGTAAGTTTAGGTACCTACATTGTAAATAATAAGTAAGTAGGTGCGCCTAAATGAGAAGCGGGGTTTATTTTTTATTTATATAATTGTCTACAATTGCACAGTTATTAGACTGATCTTATCGAAATAGGAAAGTACCTATCTATTTTGGCATTCAACAAAATTAGAACAGGAAGCCTTTACTTTTCGTTTCCGCGTTACTCCATTCGTAGAAACGTACCTTGATTTCCGATCCCGGTATCAATTTCAAAAGAAATCAATTTATTTTTCGTATTATTTCTGTCGACAGGAATTTCCATCGTGACTCCTTCGAGTAATTGAACTTGTTTTTCGATGTTTTGTGTCGTTTCCGCATTTTCAATGGATGCACGTACGCAAGTGATCACGGTTAACGCGAGGAGGCAGAGAAGCGTGCGCGGTGCGCTCATTCTGCCGGTCACTTTAGCAGTGCAACTTGGCGCTCGCCCCCCTATAGCCGAGGCGACTGGTACCCAGAAACTGGATCAATGGTATGCTCTCGAACTTGGCATGCATGGAAAATTTTTAACAAGTTCCTTGATCTGTGATATAACAACTATTAGAAATTGTTCCGTCACAGTGACATAACTAATCGATAGGCAGGTTAAAATATTTAGTTATGCATATTATTGGTCGCGTGCATTATTTACATCATACACATTTATGAACTGCTCGAAAACATTTTCTCCATCTTTAATGGGTGATAGGAAAAAATAACGGTAACCTCAGATTTACGTAAGTAGGATGTATATATTTTTTGTTTTGATTGAAGTAATACCTAATTGCTGATGCATTCGCAATTTTTACTTCAGTTTTATTGAAGAAAGTAGGTATTCTAGTATTAAAAAAAGGTGGAAAAAAATGGAACGGTTTTTTTACCGGACTATGTGCAGTTGGCCCTATATAAAGGGGCCGTCACCGGACGGATGGGGAATGCACCGAGGGATGCGTCGCGGTCGAATGTGGATTTATTAGTTTTTGTAGTAGATATGTATGAAAATTCATGGATATTAATCCTCTACATGATTCTAAAAACATCACTGAAGGCTTCCGTCTGGATGTTATCTGGATTCTGGAGGATTTCTCTGCACACACCTACAAATTGTTTACTAATCGAAGCTTTCTTTGACTCTAAGGATGCACGCGGCGTGGCCCTTAGGTAAAAGTTTTTAGTTGTGTACCGATAAATGGATGTACCTACCTACCCGTGGAACCTGAGCGAAACCAGTTAGAAACGGCGAATAAGCTTTATATTACACGGGTTTTGACCCCAATAGCGGGTTTCACCTACAGCCTGTGCGGTTCGTACAGTATGACAGGATGTTTTGTGGCACGACAAAACCTCTACCCGCGTGTACACTTTTGTGACGTATATTAGTACGGCTATATAGATACAATATTCTAACGTGACGGAAAACTAGACAGTAAACTGGAGATAGTTGTAATAAAATGCAGATAATACAATGTTTTTTGCTACCTAAGTATTATTTGGTACCTATCCTTCTTCACGGTCGAATGCATAGATAAGTATTAAGTAAGTATATAAATTTGTATAAAACAACTACTTATTAACAGATTTAATTCGTGTATTTTATTTTATTTATTTGCTGACGTTTCGGATTCTTTACAGTTTCCATAATCGTAGCACGACAGAGCTGACAATAGTCTAACCTAGACTAGGGTTAGATTATTGTCAGCTCATTCGTACTATCAAAATAAAATACGCGTGTTAAATCCGTGAATAGTTGTTTCATTCGAAATGTGTAATAACCGCGAAGGTATCAGAAATTAGTAGGAATATGAAGTAAGTACCTATACCTACTTCATACTTTATATTTTCTATTTTTACATTTTTTTTATATTTTTACTTTATACATAGGTACTTCATATATCTACTAAAGAACAATGTATCTTTATTGAACATTTTGATTTATTTGTAGAATACGAATATCATAATAATTTAATACACACGGGTAGGTAGGTAGGCAATACGGCCCATATATATATATATACCATATATTCAAAGTAAAGGTCTGTTCTTATTAGCGTCTTGCAATGGACAGATAAATATTTCTGCTTAGACCGCTGTTGTAGAAAGGCAGTGATATGATTAAGTATCATAGACCTACTGGTAAACAACGTTACTGGTAAAGCAGTGCGCAGTTGTATGTTGGAATTTATTTTTTACTATTTTATTCATGAATACCTACTTTGTACCGCTTGGTTATGGGAAAAATGCACAGTGAAAGTATTTAGGAAAAAACACTTACCATTGTGTTTGTTCGCCTTACGGTTAGGTACATCTATTCTTGAATATTAGTTTTTACACTCTTCCTTTTTATAATAAAATGTCTAGTTCGTGGGCTGACTAGAAGGTTAAATAATAATGAAATCCTCGGATACCAAAAAAATTTCATTTTTGTTGCGAAGTCTTATCTCGCTCAAAATTTGTAACGGAAAATTGGCAATGAGCGTGACGTGAGGATTACGCAAAGATTGTAGAGTGACGAAGTGTCCTAATACTGAACGGACCTTTACATTATTGATTTGTTTTAGAGTTCTTTTCCAACATTATAAAGTGGATTGGTTGGTGGTCGACTGCTACCTGAATACCTTTTAGCCTAGCTCTGTTTCCCGTTTAAATCCTTTTATAACCATTACTACTTCTAATTTTAATATTATTCAACCCAGTAGGCTTAACGATATCGCAAGCATTGAGAAAGTATCTTCGATTTTTTATTTATCTTTAAGTATATTTAATTTTACATAATCAGTAAATTAAATCATACCTACCTATAGCTACTAGTGACTTGTATGAAACCACGAGTCTCTGGTTAAGACCACGAGTCTCTGTCCTATGGTACCGTTAGCGTACCAAATATTATTTGATTATCTTGTAAGCATTGCAACACGTAGGTACAAAACACACCATTTTTCCAAGTGAATTTAAACTGAGTAACGATTTAAATAATGTTGTAAACACAAGCAGTTCAGTTTACAAAGCTAAGTAGGTGTAACTTAAACAAAGAAAAGCGTAGGTACCTACATACCTACACAAATAAATAATTTTGATCATTCATACAAACTGATCTAGTATGTATGTAATACAACTAGGTAGGTATGTAATCTTGGGCTCGGTATGTAGGAGCCAAATTCGATATGTGTTAAGTACTAGATAGATTTACTGTATAGATGCCTTAATGTACCTACTATATAATCTGGAAAGTCGCATTAACCTATTTATAAATTATATTAAGTTTTTAAAGATATATACGTATTTTCACATATCACATAAGAAAAATTGCACTACACATTTATGCATTTCTTTAAATTACTGCACCATTTCACCCAAGTGTAATTAAGAAAAAAAAACACGCATCGGCAACATTCAGTTCGTGAAAGCTATTTCGCTCGGCGCATGCAGGTGACGTTGTCACGGCGCACGGCGAACCATCGACATTGCAATGGTTTTTAGGGATCCGCTGTCAAATATGAACCTTGCTTTTGACATGTCATTCGTGCTACAAGACTGTAAATAGACATGACATATCTATTTTTTTAATATTGGCTATTTGTTATTGTGTGGTATTGGAGTGTGGCCCTCCTGTTCCCCTGATTTCCTATCTGCTAAACCGTCTGTGTTCGACATGTGATTCGAAAAAGTGCCGTGGTCGTACTTTATGGCATTAGGTAGGTATTCATTACTTACAGGATTTTTTTTAATGGTAAAGTAGGTATATTATAATCAATACCTAATAAATAAAAACTGTTAAGTATGTAATTTGGTGTTCATTTATTTCTTAACATAAATTACGATATCGTCATCTATCTTTCACAAAACATGAAACAGTTTTAGCGAGGGACAGACGAAGCTGTGATTTACAAATAAATAAATAACGAAAAAGTTAATTAAGTACATTACATGCTAATAAATGCAAATTGCCTTTATGAAACATGATACCAATTTTCTCCACGTGCTGCTGATGTAATAATATTCACTTGCAACGTTAGTGGAGAACTTGAGACCGATCTGTTCGATTCTAGTATAAAATTATAGGTTTAGTTTACTTACCTGCGTGATTTATGAAAAACGATCGATAAACAAAGCAGTAACTATCATCGTTCACAATGAATTACTGAACTTTCTCGTGTACATATGTAAATTTGTTTAAACCTGATGTTAATCTCACGAAGAAAAAAAAAATATAAAAAATACGTTAGAAATTACATTTGCATAAATGACCTTACCAGCTGTGCGCTTTCAAGTCGCTTTTAGGTTTAGGTACTAAATATATGATCTATAATCAACAAACGAGTACGTTCCGATTAAACCATACGAAACTAAATCTGTCGAGTTTTATTCTTAACTAATTTCGAGAATGCATACGGAAACATCTTGGCTGACACTGATATTAATAATGTAAAAAGGAATGACCGGCCGAGTAAAGAGTAAAATGCAAGTAAGAAAATAAGTACCTACCTAGCTTTACTAGGTTCTTATAAAAAACATCGCAGGCAATTGAACGGATTTCATTTAGTTAGTAAGTTGACCTACAAAGATTATCAAGATAAAACAAAACACACTTTAATATCACCAATGGAAAAGTACTGTATATAAAATGTTAAACACTAGGCATTTAAAAAGGTATTGTGAATTATGGCTTCAAATAAATTGACCTCTTTAAAATTAATCTGAGATGGTGGCATCATTGTCAGATCTGGCCCAGGGTGATAGGAGTGGTCCAGGGGCTGGCCAGGGAGCGGCGACGGGAGCGGGCAAAAGTTCAGCTCGTGGATGCAAGTGAAGTAAAGGAGACGGTGCAGCTGCAGACAGGAACAATCGGGAAACAGCCTGATGGAAAACAACAAAAAGAACGTCAGCTTTACATACCTACTTACTTAGCGAGTATTTAAGAAGTTGTATTCGTTTTAGATGCACTTATATCAATCTTTACCTGACTGACAGAGACGATCAGAAGCATTACACCGATGGCGAGGTTTTTCACAGAAATAACAGCGAGGGCCATCAACAAAGTGGATATCACTCCTAAAGTGAACATCACCGGCAAGAAGATAAAAGACAACCGCTTCAATGCATTATGGCCGAAGGTGCGCCCCGTGCTTATATCTGTAATGGAATTAAATTATATGTAATTTATTCTGCGAGAAAACTCTGCGACTATTCTCTTGACAGTTTCAATGACAGTAATGAACAAAATGCGTATGAAACGGATTCCAACCGTTTCATTGTGAATAACTTTCAATTATGTTGGCTTCTGAGCGTACACGTTTACCTTTCTTAAGTATTGTTATGTATATATCTAGGTACGGATAGTATTGATTATAAATACATATAGGTATTTTTATAGTGTTACGAATTTCTCTCGTATCGCAGATGTAGGTTATTGTATAATATACTAGCGAACCGCCCCGGCTTCGCATGGTTCTATCAATCCTCCTCTTGAATTACTCTATCAACTTTAAAAAAAAACCGCTAAATTATCCGTTGTGTAGTTTTAAATATTTAAGCATACATAGATACGAACAGACGACGACAGCACTATATGTACTATGTAGTGATAGTCATTTATGATAGTGATAGTGATAAAAGAAAGTCGTGTTAGTTGCACTATTTATTACTCAAAACCGCTGATTCAGCTAAAAAATGGTGGAGACGTTAGTTTAGAACTAGAAGACGGACATAAGACAGTTTTATCCCATTCACGTGGGAAATTAAATAAGATTTTTTTCCACCTTTCATATCAGCTACCTGTAAAACGGCACCGCTTTTAGCTTACCATGCACAATCCATAACATGGCCTTTTATAATACAGTTTGGCAAATTTCATGATACCTACCTAATACCTAGTAACACTGCCTAACTACTACTTATAAATGTATCACAGGTCGACGTGACAAAAGCGTGTTAATTGTTATTTAAGTCCGTCATGCAAAATGTAATCTATACTAATATTATAAAGAGGAAAGATTTGTATTTTTGTATTTTTGTATTTTTGTATGTTTGTAATGAATAGGCTCCGAAACTACTGGACCGATTTCAAAAATTCTTTCACCTTTGGAAAGCTACATTATCCCCGAGTAACATAGGCTATATAATATCACGCTAGGTCTTATAGTTAGGGAGCAGTAACCGAAAATGTTTCAAAAACGGGGGAAAAGTATCGTTTCTGAGGCCTTAAAAAAATCTTAAGTCCCCCCGTGCGAAGCCGGGACGGGCCGCTAGTGTGAAATAACTTGAATACACTTCTCTTAAAAAAAGGTTTCTTGAAACATTATGAATGAAAAAAAAAATGCAAAAATGTTATTTGATAATATAATCTACATAAGTAGGCTCAGAATAAATTGAAAAGAGATATATATATACGAGTATCTATGATATCGAATAATAATATTTATATATAATAGTTAATATTATATTATTATCATCAGACATCACACGTATTATTACCTACCTACATCTAATTGATCTATAGATCATAAAAGACAATGAAATGTAATGTTTGTGAGGCAAACGATCTAAGTATATTGTAAAGGTTGCTCTAGTTAGTGATACTCTCTACATTCTCAAACTAAGCCACGTACATGTATTGCACATAACTAAATCCTGACTTGCCCCAAAATAAACTGATGTCATTAATGTTGAACCTCAACCCTCAATTACTATAGACTACACAATATGGGGTTGACCACGGGGTCATTATCGGTTTATAAATAAGAAAAATATATTAATATAGCACAAAGCCAAACAATTCTCTGCTCCCAGCAGTTTTTTAGCTAAACTCAGTAATTTAATACCTACCATCATTAAGGTTTTCTTTCAAGCTCGCACTATCCTCACAATTCACAATGTTAACAAAAATAGCTATGTAAGCTAACATCAACACTATTGATTTATTGCACATTTTAGCTAGTTATGTTTTTAATTGTTCGTTCAATTATCGATCACTTGTCGTTGGTAGCTTAAGTATGACTGATGGTTTGTTTGTCAGCCCTCAGGATATAAAGTATCCTGCGGAAGACAATGGTCGGCGAGACCAAAGTCACGACGGTAAAAGAAAGTGCAACAACGTGCGTGACTGCGACTTGGATATCGTCCTCGATACATTGGCCTTTTACCTACTAATGTCGCATCATTAACGGGCGCCACGCTCCCCATGGACATAGGAAACGACTTTTGATCCTTATCGGATTTAATTAAACTTTCAATGGAAAGTGAGAATTACGGGTATGTTAACTGATTGATATAACTTTAGATATTGAAATTGTGGCGAACTTTTCAACAAACGTCCTACAGTCAGTAACCTAGTTTTTAATTAGGTATAATTTAACAAAATAGATTAAATATGTTTGTAGATTTGCAGTAAGTACAGATAGACGTTTCAGTTCCATAAAACAAAAAAAAAGTGTAAAGACTTATTCTACAAATACATATAATAATTATGTAGTTGTGAAATGTGTTTGTATGATAGGATAACGACAGAATTATTTTTTATACAAATAATAATAATCAAGTGAAAGCTATAAGTTTGTACTTACTTACTGGCTTATTTGGTCTGTAATACTGGCCAAATAGGTAGTAAATAAATGTAAGTAACAATGGTTTTTAATAGCAATATACACTTCGATTCATTGTTAATATACATGGCATAAACTATATAATATGTACAACAAAAAAAATCTAGTCTCAATTGATTAAAGCTTTCGCAATCAAGATAATATTATTCACCTACCTATCTCTTGTCTCCCTTACCCTACCTACAGCCACATTTAATAATATCGTATTTGAACTACCGGCAGTACCTGCCTACTAGGAGCGATATAATATACTTGTGTACATTTCTGTCTTGATTAGGGGAATAGCTCCTCAAGTCCAATTTATTTACCAAATAATATATGAATAAACGCAAAAGCGTCAGAAATGAGGTAGGTAGGTACTAGATTTATCTTAATGGGTTGTTCACTCTGTAAAAAATTGAAAAGACGATTATCTAGTTACCTGGCTCAGAATATTTCAAGAATAATCAACAAATATATCAATATGACTCCCGTGAAGCATTCTACGTATTAAAATAACTGCATCAAAATCCGTTACATACTTATATGGTTTTAAAGATCTAAGCATACATAAGGACAGACAGACAGCGGAAAACGACTTGTCTTATATGTACCTAGTGATTTATCGACGAATGGAAAATTGAATATCAACATTTTTCTGCAGTACAAAGGATTAGAAATACTGTCACTGAAATATAATAACTAGATTTTTTTCCTCAGTCATTTGAAATAGAAAAAAAATCTAGTACCAATAACGGTATTTATATCAGTATTTTTTCAAGCAATCAAGATTTCGATAGAGCACATACGTACCTATCGAATATTCGTCTATTAAATAATTCTTAATTGTATTTATTCCTAATATTTTACCTTGACATTGAATGTTATTGGTACCTAGTAAAAATTATTCATATTAAAGTCAATGCACGTAGCTCAGAAGTGAAACTCGTTCACTGCACATTGGCGCTCGAGTCTGTCAGTCGTGCGTGACTACCTGTATGTTAATCGTTTGCTTTTATTTGGCAATATAGGCCATTTCCGGGTGATAAAGAAATTAGTATTGAGCACTAATTATCATTCAAGATGCAAATAGGTGACAAGCTTTAATTTTAATAAGTACTAACCTACCTATCTACTTATACCTTTACTTCTACTTTTATGTAGAGCATTCTTGCAGTTTAAAGTATTGTTATCTATACTAATCTGTACTTAATATTATAAAGAGGAAAGGTTTGTTTGTTTGTTTGGATTGAATAGGCCCCAGAACGGCTGGATTGATTTCAAAAATTCTTTCACTGTTGGGAAGCTACACTATTCCCGAGTGACATAGGTTATAAAAAAAAGATGATCCGTGCGAAGCCGGGCGGATAGCTAGTATTAAATAATTGGAGTAAGTAGATCAGTAGGCACTCGTATGTTTTTGTGTTTTGAGATGAGACTACATCTAAAAATCCCTAGATTTTTGTGAATGAAAAGATAAAGATGATTAAGGATGAATATATAAATATTATATTTACAAATAAACTTAGTTGGGTAACATTATTAAAAAAATATATTATGTCTGCCTGTCCGAGTTAATATTATGAACAACTGAGAATATAAAGCTAGATTACCTACAAATACGTACCGTCTATACAGAGAAAACCGTTAACCGTTGCATTAATATGTCGTTCCTCCTATAGTTCTAGGTAGAACTACAAATTAAGGCGGTTAAAGTAATCTATCTAACTTCTACTATTCTTGGATACAAAGATTAAAAAAAGAATAATTTGCCTAGTCTTGGATTGTTTTTGTTTACCTTTCTATCGATTTCCTCTTAACAACGAAAGTTGGTAGGAGTAAATTGGGTCATTTCAAAGTTGAAATGCATACACCTACACACTTCTATATATATCTTAACACTTGATCCATACAACCATAAATATGTTGATTATTTTATATTAATCAGTAAAATAATAGGTATACTTAATTCTAAACAACTATCCGATATTACTATAAACGCTATAGTGGATAAATTTTTTTCTGGTATAAAACAGTACTCAGAAAATAATAGATTAGGTAGTAGCAATCTAAAAAGTTATTGATGACCGGAAGACAGGAGTTTGACAAACGATACGACGTTGTCGAAAAACTTAAGTAGTTTTAATCGCTTATTTATTACGGAACCAAGTCGCAGTAAATACTGTCCCTTCCAGCGCACGGAGTGAGTAGTGCGAGCGCCCGGGCTGTCTCGCCGTTCAGTTCACAGCGATGCGCGCTTTCGTTGCCATACTCACAGTGGCGGTGTGCCGCGGGAGCGCACACGCACGCGACTCGCCGCAAAACGATTTCGTCCCTCGTGAGCTGTTATCCGCTCTAGGAGTCGCCGGTACTCCCATAGAGCGATTGGTAGCATGCGGTCACTCACTCGGACCTGCAAAATGTATAACCGCCCTAAGTGCTTGGCGCGCAGAGAATGCTCTAAATACTCTCGCCGAAGAGCGGAATGCTCGTTTCAATTTATCAGCAGATGCAGAACGTTTCCCATGGACGGAATATACAAACAATACCGACGAACAGTTATATGAAAATCTTTGTGATAGTACTGAAAAATTATTACGATACCGCTCGCTGAAATTTGATATGATCCCGGGCTACTCTTTTGAGTTACATTCGAAACGCAATAAAACATTGAACGTTGAAATTTATTCCAATGGTAAGTGCCATAACCATACAATTCCTGATACAAATGATTAAACATTAGAACAAAACAATTATAACATAGGTATTATTTTACTCACATACCTATATTAATTTTAAGCTGACCTTCCGAAAACTTTACTGTTTCCATATTCGAAGGAGATTGAGTTGATAATAGTGTAATATAAAATAAATAAATCAATTTAAATTCGTTATAGGTACTTCCTTACCAAATTGTTTGATTAAAATGCGAAATAATTAGTTTGTTTATAATATTACCTACAAACCATTAAAGTTTAAATGTAAATGTTCATCTATAAAGATTAAATTGTAATTTCGCAGTAAATAATAAATACAGAGAAAATATTTTATTGGGGTAAGTTCAGAATTGAAAGTAAGTTCCTGGAAGTAAGTAATAATATACTTTCCCTATACTATACACGACTTTCTCAACCTGTTTGTTTCGATTAAGTTTCGTGTTGTAATTAACTATCGATGCCATACCTATTTAAAGCATCAGTTTTTCAGTACATACGACGCTCAATATACTCATGTAAAAAATCTATGAACATAGGTATCTACTTACTTAATGGATTTTTTTTTGTATAACTATTTATTATCTTATTGTATCTTTTAGAGATTTCAAGAAATTGTGATTATACATGTCAAGCAGTAATCATACCTATTACTAAGAAACTGGAGGTTTCGGGCTCGATACCTGCAAAGGCTAGATGTTTATGTGATAAGACGAAATTTTGTATTTGAGTTATATACCTATATTATTGAAATATTCGTTGTTAATTACGAAGCTTTAATTACTTTGGAACTAACTAGATCAATCGGTGTACATTGCCGAAACTACGAAACGTATATTGGCGGGTTTATAATTTTGAGTAGGTACGGCGATAGGGTAGGCATTTCATACATCTGTCACATTGTGCCGGTATGGAAGTGCTGCACGCCCTTGGCTAGAATTTTTATATGCACGTAGTAGTAATTCCTAATTTGGAATTGTATACAAGGTTCTTCACCCTATTAACTCAGTATCGAACTCTGATACAAACAATACATAACAATAGTACCTAGTACCCAAGTGTAGATACAGTCGGCGTCATAACCTAACCGGATAGTTGGTCAAATTTATTTGAAAGCACCCTAACGCTCTTGAAAATGAAATTGAAACGTATAGCAGTATATTTGAGCACCAATATATTTGATGATAACTATATCTGCTACTTTTATTATCTATTGCACTCTTTCATTTTGTTTGTTATTTCTTTATTTACTCTTTATTGCACGACAAAAATGTAATGTGTAAAAGGCGGATTTTAAACGTTTGAAGTTTTTTCTGACAATCTAATGTATAAAGGTAAATAGTATAATTGGATAATTGTTCTAAGCCCAAACTAAGCATAGCACGAGCTACTATTTACTACTTAGTACTATTGGTTCTACACAACGAATAAATGAACTAAAAACATAAATACTTATAAGCTACCTAAGACTCAAGTACAGATGCTCGTGCTCATCACACTGACAACTGACTTTATCAGGATTTCACTTTACTTCGGTTTAGTAAGCGTGGGTTCTGACCATTAGAACAACAATCCGTTAATTTATCATAAAAAATATTAGGTGTGCAATTAGAGCTTTAAATACTGATTTTATCGTATTTTTTTCAGATGTGCACTCGGAATCTGGTCGAAGTACCGTAAAGAAATTCAGAAAGCAGTTCTACAGAATACTACCCATTCTACTGATACCGGGACTTATTATGTCTGCAATCTTGCCCTTTGTCTTGCCAGCTCTGAAGATGATGGTCGTCGCAGTGGGCATGCTTAATAACATGGCCCTTACGGGGGCAATTTTCACTCTTTTAAGAAACAACGCGTTCTCAGATTATAATCATAAGAAAATCGTGTATGTGAATGACGGGTACAGAAACAAAGAGAGGTATCCAACGGAACATATTGATGAGACACAGCATCATGAGACATTACACAATTTCGACGATGTGTATGTAGGTGACCCTGGATTCGTCGACCATGTTCCGGCTGCTGGTGATGATATTATTAACATTGAAGAATATCCAAATCAAGTAGCATGGGTCAACCAATTTTTTGAAGGGAAAGACACCTTTGTTAATGTCGTAGCACAGAAGAATAGAGGTAGCATTAAAAAACATAAAAATCGATGAAAAATATGTTCTCTATGTATAAGTATTATGATATTTCCAGTGCTAGTCTTACTTCTGCTTGTTCTAAGTTTTATATTATCTATATAAATGGTAAGTGTAATCAATGTACATATTATATTAGACATTACTATAATATGTATATTCATTATACCTAATGAAACAATTAAAACGGACTTCTGATTTTTTGAAAACTTAACAGTTCCCATATTCGTAGCACGACCGAGCTGAAGAAAGCGTAACGCTAAAGTGAAAGCTTTAGTTAAATCCCTTAAAATTGTTTCATTCTAATGTGTAGGTAATGCCCGAGAAGGCGTCAGAAATGAATATCTACATAATTATATTAATTGAATATAAGTCTTTGAGTGTTCTCTTTTTCAATTTTTATCTTTATACATTGTCTAATGTTACAATTAAGTACGAGTAAACAAGGTACTTAGGTACTAAAATGTTATACATAATTTAATATGGGACTACCTACGTAAGTTATACGACGTCACAGGTATTATGAGATGTAATACATAGGTATTACAAATTTGTTCTTCTTAAGTACGAGTAAAAAAGGTACCTATGTAAAATCTTATACTTACATAATTTAATAATATGGGACTACCTACGTAAGTAGGTATTATACGACGTGACTGGTATTATGAGACGATATACATAGGTATTACACATTTGTTCTTCTTTAACATTGTTTTACCAGCATTATTTTTTGTGTTTATGTCAATTTTCCCTCCGATATTCGAATAAATGATTAGTAATTGTTTTTATGTAGCTATAGATAAATTAAACCAGCAAAATATTATTTATTCGGCTTAATTGCAGTCGTAAAAATAATAACTTGCCAATCGTGATTTTCAAACCTTATTGATTTCTTATTTTATTTATAGTGTTATGTTAATTTTAATAAATAATTTATTTTTAGCGTTGTACGTTATTTTCCTAGCATACCTTCAGCACAAAGTTACTGAAAACTATCTTGAAAAAAAAAGGAAATTAAATTACGAAATGAAAAGCTTCGTGATACCCTATTTCTTTATTATTAAGGTAAATTAAATTGATCTGTGGATAGGTATTAGGTATGTAATTGTTGTGTGTCTCATCCAGAGATTTCAGAATGCTTGCTCTATATATCTCATGTTACAACATTTTACAAAATGTTGGAGTAACATCCTCCATTTATTAGGAACATACCTACAATCTAAATTTACCTTCAGACACAAGTTTAGACTATATTTACTAAAATTCCAAAAGGGTATGTCTTGAACTTCCCTGTTTACGGGATTACTTCTGTCAAGTTCTGCCCTGTATAATTTGTTACCGCCTTTATCATTACTTCAATTAAATTATTTTTTTTTAAATGTTTATAAATTGTTTTTGTTGTTTTATAAATTTGTATACAGAGTACAAATTTAAGAAAAGCTTATAACACCCCGTCGTTTTTTCGTTGGGGGTTAAAAATAAGCTTCACTTATAAAGATAAAAAAAAATATTCGAACAGGCGTTTTGTAAAGCTCTATGCAATGTATTTAAAAACAGCAATTGTCCAGGCGTTTCATTATAGTATAGATACTTACCTATATTCAACATATTTTTTAACCCCCGACGCAAAAACGACGGGGTGTTATAAGTTTGACGTGTCTGTGTGTGTGTGTGTGTGTGTGTCTGTCTGTGGCATCATAGCTCCCTAACGCATGAACCGATTTTGATTCTGTTTTTTTTGTTTGAAAGGTGTATATGTCGGGAGTGTTCTTAGCTATGTTTTATAAAAATCGTCTCAGTAGTTTAATAATTAGGGGGGGTTAAAGAGGGGATGTAAAAATAAATGTCTACAAATATACTCGAGTGGGGTATCCAATGAAAGAGGGTGACGAGTACATTACAAAATTGAAATCATAATGAAAATCGGTTGAGTCGTTCAAAAAATATTGGGAGTGAAAGTGGGGATGGAAAACCAAATGTCTACAAATATACCCGAGTGGGGTATCAAATGAAAGAGGATCGCGTGTATATTACAAAATTGAAATCATAATCAAAATCGGTTAAGTAGTTCAAAAATTATGGGGAGTAATAGTGTAAATGGTAAGCTAATGTCGACAAATATACCCGAGTGGGGTATCAAATGAAAGAGGATAACATGTACATTACGAAATTCCATGTGAAATGGATATTAGTTAAAAATAATAATATGTAGTAGGTACCTACGTACCTACTTACAAAAAGTATGAAATAAAAAAATAAATTAAAAATTTAACAAACCCCCGACATAAAAACTAAAAGGCCCTCTAAAAAGTATAACAATAATAAAATCTTAATATTAGTTACCTAAGTATTCATATTTCTACAAAGAAAACGTCATGTCGGGGGGACCGTAGGTTTAGGTAGATTGTAAATATTAGGTAAGTAAGTAAGTAGGTAAGTACACCTAAATGAAAAGCGGTCCCTCCGACATGACGTTTTCTTTGTAGAAATATGAATACTTAGGTAACTAATATTAAGATTTTATTATTGTTATACTTTTTAGAGGGCCTTTTAGTTTTTATGTCGGGGGTTTGTTAAATTTTTTAACAGAATATCACTGCAATTTACTAAAATAATATTCGAAACTACGCCACAGATAGTAATGGGTGTTTAAAAAAAAAGGATACGCATGGTAGAGAAGGCATAAAAACTCTTTGAACACACATTTGTTAATTAACCTACATCTACTTCTACGAAAGTTTGTTTGCAATTAATTATCATCAAAGAAATACATAGCTTATTATGATAAACATTCGATAGGTACAAGTATTTAAAACAATAAAATGTATGTACAAGCGCGAATCCAGGTCACAATTAAAACTTGTATGTTATAAAATAATATTAGTAATAATGTTTATTTGAAACATTAACTAAATGACACAATTAAATAGGTACTTAAACAAAAGAGACTACCTATACCTTCTTACTCATTATCGTTGTCATGCAAACTTAATATCGACATGCATTTTCGAATAGCTAGTAGGTACATGCATGCAACATGCAATAAGTATGTCGAATAATGTCGTTTTTCGTTGATATACCTACCTGCAAAATTAACATGTAGGTAGTCTTGTAGGTCACAACCTACCTATACTTTAAGCATAGACTATAGGTAGGTAAATGCTCAAAATAAAAGAGCATTCGATTCAGTTGCAGTTAAACTGAAGTAACATGATCCGGCGGCAGGCAGAGACAAGACAGTATTATCGTCAATTCAGAGCAGCTCTGTGCAGAAATCTTGTGACGTAACACGGAACAGAATTTCATTACACATGTGATGTTTCAAAACTATGACAGAAACCATTCGCTGACAGCTTCGATATTATTAAGGTCAAATCATCAATCGCTCTCGTCTTTACGTCTAGCCATATTTAATAGGCATTGGAACAATGTGGGTTAATGGCTTTTACAAAATTAATCTAAAAGTTTATTTATTTGCGTGTGTACCTACATCAGCGGAGTTGTTTAATTATAATAAAAAAATAAATTAAAAATTTAACAAATCCCCGACATAAAAACTAAAAGGCCCTCTAAAAAGTATAACAATAATAAAATCTTAATATTAGTTACCTAAGTATTAATATTTCTACAAAGAAAACGTCATGTCGGAGGGACCGCTTTTCATTTAGGTGTACTTACTTACCTAATATTTACAATCTACCTAAACCTACGGTCCCCCCGACATGACGTTTTCTTTGTAGAAATATTAATACTTAGGTAACTAATATTAAGATTTTATTATTGTTATACTTTTTAGAGGGCCTTTTAGTTTTTATGTCGGGGGTTTGTTATGTAAGATTTAACTAATTTAAAGTTACAAAATGTGGTTTTTGTTCTTGATAGATAAGTATAGGTACGTAAATAAATTCTATTACTTACTTACCTATCTAAAAGCACCCTTTGCAAGGACGAGCGTTCTATTATTTTCTTTAGAGTTAGTTAAATAGGTAATTGCCATTTCATTTTAAAAGGCACCTACACTAGAACGGCAGTTAAAAATAACAAAACGAAACAACTTGATTGGAGTAAATCGCAAATAATCTAGGTTACTTCGACTATCATTTTTCCAACTCGTCAATGCACGAATTCATTGGGTCTAAATTTTTAAGAAGGTGATTGCGAAGTGGGCCACAATTCACAAAGCTATAAAATATAAATAGAAATCTGCCTAACTTTAATGATAATACTTAAATACAATATGACCTTCGATGAAAATGTGGTAGGTACCTACACGTAGACATTCGTTGTGTCATTTCACCGATTAAATCTTCAAATAGAAAGTTTATCTATATCTATACTATGCTAATATTATAAAGCTGAAGAGTTTGTTTGTTTGTTTGTTTGAACGCGCTAATCTCAGGAACTACTGGTTCGAATTCAAAAATTATTTTTGTTGGATAGACCATTTATTGATGAAGGTTTAAGGCTATATAACATCACGCTGCGACCAATAGGAGCGAAGAAACAGTGGAAAATGTGTAAAAAACGGGGAAAATATGAAGCCTTATGAAGAAAAGACAGTTAGAAGACTTTGACAGATCTTTGACGAAACAATCAGACGGGCAGGACGACGTCTGCCGGGGCCGCTAGTCTTATATACATTTGGCAACTACCTACCTACATAGGTAAGTTTTCTCTGAAGCTTGTGTTATACCTACTTACAACAGATGAGTACCAATATAAACATGTATTTTCATCGTTTCCATTTATTGATTAAATTGGATTCGGCAAACATCCCATTGACTTTGTAAATTGAAATGAAAATAGAAAGGCTGCGTAGGTTCGATAAGCCGATTGTCTCACTCGTGAACGAACATTGACGAGAACTATAAATATCCCATTTTACAAATTTTCCATAGGTAAGTAATTGGTTTTCTATAGGTACCTGTTTCAACAGAAAATTTTTAGATACAAAATGCTGTTATTAAACGTTCTAGTATGTTCTATGAAATGAAACTTTAGTACCTATAGGTAGATAGGTATAGCTATATTTGGTGCATTTAGTTATATTATAAGTATTTACATTAGTTTAAGAGCTTGTAATGGAAAAAAAATACTAGATTTCTTCTACTAGGTTCCTTTGTTTGATTAGGAGCTACGATTCCACATACTGATAGACAAACTTATCAGCAAGTCAAACCCAAAGCGTCTTTCTTCTTTTATTTTAAATTCATAATAATAAGAATTAATTAAAAACAATAACTTGTATAAATATACATCACATATGTTAAACATACACCAACCACTTCTCTAAATATAAAACAAAACACAGAGAATAATGAAGACGAAAATTTATTCATAATTTTATTAATAGCAATTTCTTCCATGAATAATCAAAATATCTAAGAGAGAAATAAATACTTACTAACCTAACTTAACTATCAAATTACTTAAGATAATATGCAAAACGTAAAGTCGATACAAGAAGTCATTGACGATTAATTAATATGAATTAGGTACCTAATTGACGTCAGTAAGTACATGAAGATAAAATATGAGTTTAATTTATTTATGTACTTATGTGTAAAGTAACAAAAGTTAAGGATTTTTACAGTTACCATTCCATCGTTAAATACTTTATTTATATTGGTAATAACTTTTTATCTCGACCTTGCTTGAACATGTCTTCTTAAAACTAAGATAAGTCTCAACTTTTTTATCAATTTTATACTTAACTAAATGATACAACAATCCATCGCCACATAACAAAATTAATAAATTAGGTAAAATCTTAGGGCAAAATGTAAGTATTGGTACTTAATGAAGTACCTAACTGACTCGAAAAAATCATATTCTTTACCGATATGATATCACATTTACGCTAAAGTGATTTGTACAAAATATTTATAAATAAGTACTTAACTAAAATTTTATATACAATTTGTGATCGATCATACTACTTTGTTTATGATATAATTTGTTCTAATCCTCTTTCCTATGTGCGATTTCCGCGAGTCTCTTTTCATCTTCGGGCATGTCCGTGTCGTCCCAGCCCCACACCGGGTTTTCTGGATGATGATGATCGTCATCGTCAACAACTTTCTTGTTAGGTGATGACGGATGGGTTCCGTCGCCTGTCCGCGCCACTCTGTTCCGAATCATATCATCCGACACAGTCTTCAGGTCGTAAGCCAAACCTGAAAAGTAAAAAGGTATTTTATTAAAAAAGATTAATAAAGTAAATAAGATAGCAATTAATTTAAAGCTTTTAATAAGTGTTTCTTCAGAAAAAAACATTACTTATATAAAAATATACCTAATTTAGCTGCTAAGTCGATGAAAGCTGTCGAGAAATTCGTTCTATAGTTGCCGAGCTCTGCCGCTTTGTAGTCCCATGGGAATACGTGATGATAGTTGTGCCAGCCTTCTCCGATCGCAAAGATGGCTACCGTTAGGTTGTCAGTTGCACCGATATTTCTGAAAATCGTGTAATCTTTTAGTATACAAGAAAATTACAAAAAACAGTGTTCGTAACAAACATTTTTCAATAAATACTAAAGATTTTCTTCAACCATAGGTAATATAACCTACCTATACATATGGCAAAACAAATCTTTTCATTGAATATTTGTAATATAGGTAGTAAGTTTGAACATTATCATGCCCAACAACGATTCATTGTAAAAATTCAATATACCTACACATACATAGTTCATTTCAGCAATATACCTGCAATACTTGACTCACACAGAAGTTCCTAAATATTCCATTAAATTAATTTATTGGGTTGATCTCTTTAAAGTTACTTTAAATAGTAGCTAACTTTCACTTGATACTCGAGAGATGAAAGAGTGAGTACTTAATAACTCAATTTGACCGCATTACAGACCCCATTTCATTACTCAGCCGCTGCGCGCTGTATCTATCTATGAAGGTACAAATTTAATGAGCATATCCAAAATATTTACTTTACTAACACACGGTGGACATGTATCGACATTTGTCTGATATGTGATATCCTTCTTCCTTACTAATATTATAAACGCGAAACTTAATGGATAAACTTTACAATAAAATAACTAGCTTATACATCAGCTTAACATAACAGCTATACCTCATTTATAAAGATATTGTTTAAATTGTCTAAAATAAAACGATACCTAAGTGTCAAGTAGGTAAGTAGGGAAATTTCGGCCATCTGCGATATACTTTAAAGTACTATCTCTGCGTAGATAAAGTATTATTAAATTCTAGATTGGCGGTAGAAATATGTGTAGCTGTATGTCAGATCGCCAAAAAAAGTTACGAATTGTTGAATAAATATAAATTAATAGAACTTATAAATTAAAGTCGCTTTTTCTGTCCCTATATCCCTATGTACGCTTAAATCTTAAAAACTACGCAAAGGATTTTGATGCGTTTTTTTTAATAAATAGAGTGATTAAAGAGGAAGGTTTATAGCGCCCGTGTGAAGCCGGAGCGGGTCGCTAGTATGTAATAATTAAGTAGGGAATATAAATATAGTTACTTGTCAAAGGGACGGTTTCCCCAAATATGTGCAGCGGAGTTGACGAGCCAGGTGAAGTTGAGTGAAAGGGTGTAGCGCCACACGGAAGCAACGTACCACGAGCTCCATGGGTCCTCGCCCCACAGATACACGGGAAGCCACGATGGCAGCAGAAAACAAAGCAATGGCATTACTACTAGATATGTCCTGAAATAAATTAACCGTATTAATTAAATACTACAAATAGGTACATGGTGTCGATTTTGATATATTTGTAATTAAAATTTGACAAAGCGACTGTTGGAATTTCATTATTTCAATAACAAAGGATCTACACAAAGCTGAGTACTAATTAGTTTTAATACTGTTACTGAATAATATCTCGTAAAAATACCTACTTGTTTTGTAATTTTACAAGGAAGTGGAAACAAAATAGTTCGTACGTGTTTTATCTTTATTTAGGTACCTACTTAAAGTCTAATCAGAAAATTTGCAAAATGCTTACTTCTTTTGAAACATGACGATCGGGTCTTTTTCCAAGTCTGACATATCAATGGACGCTCCCTTCTCGAAAACTTCTTTGTGTTTCCGAACCATCAGCCAGCCGATGTGAGAGAAGAAGAACCCTCGCTTCGCATTATGGGGGTCCGCGTCAGTTTCCGTGAACTTGTGATGAACCCTAAAATAATGGTGAAATGGAACTTTGAAATGAAACCGTGTCGTGACAGTTAAGATAATGGTATTATAATTAATTCATTTATTAGTCGAACGAGTGAAGAGTGTGTGACTCGGGGCGGTCTCGTGATTACCAGTCACGAAACTGCTAAAGTTTAGTTCGTCCAATATAAATTAAGGGTTAGATTATATTAGGTATGCGTAGATCAGATAAATCCCTCCGCGCCGGGTTTAAATTCAGTTATCTCCCAGTTTGGTAGGTAGGTACTTAACTACGCTGCTAGTAAAATATAATAATATATAGTTCTAACTTTTTTTACCCCTTTGGGACACTGCACAAGTAAATATAATTTACGTACCTATCCTTTTTTAATATACACATAAATATTAATGAACTCTGTCCCCCAAAATTAAATGGATTAGGTATTTCTGAACTCGATGCGATGCGAGCACATAAAGATAATCAGATTAGATGAAATAAATTTCCTTATAATTATGCAAAATAAGAGTGAAAGTAAATGCTTTGAAAGTGTGGTATTGACAGATCGGTTAGACTTCTACTATAAAAAGTTATAATACCTAGCTAACATTTATACATTTTCGCATATTTTTTTATTAGAAAGGAGAAAGTAGCAGATAACCAAAGAAATACTAAGTAAATCTAAAATATACATGTCTTGTTAAAAAACCGGACTTTCAAACGGGCTAACCAATTTGGCTTTTAATTGTGATATTTATTGTAATAAATATATCGATAGTTTTAGTAGGTATCTATAGAATATATTTAATTGTTTGATCCCATACAGACTAAAGTACCTATATATATATATAGGTATAAAGTGATAAGACAAATAAATACTATTTTAATTTTGCCAGCACTAACCTGTGATCGCGTACCCATTCATAGATGTGGTTCTGGAAGGCGATGGTCTGTAGAATTGCCAGAAAGAGCCGCAAAGGCCATTTTGCCTTGTATGCTCGGTGAGCCCACAGCCTGTGCGCTCCAGCCGTTACACCCACTGCTGACAGTACGGTGAACACGACCGCTGAAAACAACATATCTCATTATTATACTACTAGCTTTTGCTCGCGACTCCATCCGTGTGGAATTTCGTACAACATTTAACCCCTTACAACGCTCTTTTCGCAATTAAAAGTAGCCTATGTCCTTTTTCAGACTCTATACCCTGTGTGTACCAAATGTTACCAAGCGAGATAGGCAGACAGAGTTATCTACTTTCGCATTTGTAATATTAGTTAGGTCGAAGATGGATTCTAGCGGCGTCTCTGATCCTAATGTATCTTTGAATAGAAGTGACTCTTACCTAACACGAATATGTCAAAACGGGAATTAAAATTTATGATGACTTACGATCTCGATGGAGTAGGTACCTAATAATATATTTCGATTCTTTTCACATTCCTATTGAATGTGAGAAAAAACTCCTGAGCAAGTTTAGAAGAATCATAACAAAGATTATTTTCGAGGAGGTCGCTAACAACTACGATTACTTAATAACGTATTAACGTAAGACACTTATAGTTCCTTAATTTAATGAAAATGCCCGGGTTATGTTATCCATCCACTGAGCACCCCAATTTATATACAAATAAAAGCATCTACAGGTGTAGTTAATTGGACTAGTGCCAATTAAAAAAATAATATACCTACCCATTGGAATCAAAATTTGATCGGCATTTTATAGTTTAGTATGATTAATTATCAATTGTAGTAACAGTGCGCCTATTATGCAATTGAATAAAACACTACACTTGGCGTTAAGGTGTAGATACAGGTTCAAGTCCTACTGGAGTGTCCATTTTTTTACGCTTGTCTTGTTACAATTATCTGATACGTTAAGATTCAGTCCTTTGACTTGGACACTTTATAGTACTTACTTAGATAGTACACTTTTGTAGTTTAAGTCTAAAACAATACATAGGTACCTACTTACATACTTACGTATGATTGGTAGCTTATACTCTTATTAATATTATTGCTAGGAACAGACTTTATACCTATTCGGACATCCTTCCCACCTCTATTTACCCAGACGTGTCACCCACAACGACAATAATCTATGAAGGCCATCTTCAGCCAATAACATAAAATGTAAATTTTTGCCGCAAAATACTGCTTACTTGTCATACTACGGAGGACAAAGTATCATACAGGAAAAGGATATTGATGAAAACTTAATCTTTAAACAAAGTCGGAATTCCCTATGAAGAATAATAATAAAATCGATAATAAACTATGCTTTCCGTGTTATTTGTTAAATATTTTTTATCATAGACTAACGCTAAAGTGACTATTGTCAGCTCAGTCGTGCTACGATTATGGAAACTGTAAAGAATCCGAAACGTCAGCAAATAAAATAAAATAAAAATACGCGAATTAAATCCGTTAATAGTTGTTTAATTCCAATGTGTAATAACCGCGAAGGCATCAGAAATTATTATATTTTTTATCAGTTTAACTTTTAGTGTAAGTTATTCAAAGATATTTTGTATAATATATGAGCCATTAAGCGGCCAATCATAAAATCTAAAATATTTACAAGATCAAATCGAAATCTCCATACTTCAAAAGGATTATATTCTTTTTGTACTTTTAAAAGTACATAAACCCTAATCTCTACTGAAACATTTAAAGGAAAAATGAGCCAAAGAATAAAAAAAATCAAAACCCACCAAATATAGGTGTCCATAGCTTGACTCTGCCTGTGAAGATTAGGTAGAAACCATATAGAAGACCGACGTGTAGATAAACAAAAGCCAAAACATTTCTCCACACTATTTGCCATCTGAAATGAAACGGGACTTTCTTTAGTCATTTATTACTTACTATGAGTCTTACATGCATGCAAAACCTATATAAGTACGTAAAGTTCACACACATAATGACTGAGTCAATATTTTTACTTGTTAAACGTATAGCAAACGTTATCTTGAGGGACAAACTTCCTTTTAGTGCGCTTACGTAAACAACAGATTTCATACCTTTGTAAGTAATGAAAATCTATACATCTGGGTATATCACATTTAGGGCATACGTTTCAACCATATATTATTATTGGTAATTATAAAAAAAACATACTCGTAATCTCTTCTTTTCGCATGTGGGCGCATAACGGTAGTAGTCATTTCATTGTCCAAATTTTTGCTAGTTGCGAAGTAGGTACCGGCAAGAGCTAGAGACGTGCCGGTCGTCATGGCCGCTAGTGGCTAGTGATCTCTGAAACAATTTCAAAAATAAAAGCATAAAAAAATCTGATGATTAAAATGGAGAAGAAATTAATAAACATCTTGAGTTGTTACACTGTAGGTGTATAACAATAATACTGTTAAGTAATTGTTTTCTTTTTTCTTTGAATCCATATACAGAACAGTTAATTCCTCTGAATAAAACAGTCATAAGATTTTTCATCATGGACACCTAAGTGATTATTAAATAGGTACCTTATTTACACAGCACACTTCAGTAATTTTATTAAATACGTAGTTAAACATTGTAAATTCATTCATTTCGTAATTTAGGTAAGTAATACATTTCCGTTATCTGGTAATAGAATAAGTAAATAGCTAGCGAGTTACATTAGAAAGCAAAATTCTTAGCTGTTTTATGTATGAAAGAGACGCTCTGTCTACGTTTATACTTTCACATGTCGATATCACTTCAAATCTTAAGACTTGTGCCGTTCTTGCCATTGCGATGTTGTTGCCCACGAGTAAGTACCTGAGACCAAGTTCTTGACCGGTTTTTATCCATTGAAGTATGCCTCCGTCATTGTATGTAGTAAGAGCAGATTTTTCGTTGTAGGTATACTTATAACTTTTAACTTTCTTTTTTACTTACATTCCAATTTTGACCAGACTCATTAAATGTGAATATACGTACCTACGCCAGAATCACGAGTAAGGCCTGTAAAACCGGCTTTGGAAATGAATTTATTTATTCTCTATAGTACCTATCAATAAGACTTCTATTTAAAATACCAGCTTAAATCACACTATTTCATTTTTATCTAATAA
This sequence comes from Polylopha cassiicola, assembly GCA_038024825.1. Classification (NCBI taxonomy): domain Eukaryota; kingdom Metazoa; phylum Arthropoda; class Insecta; order Lepidoptera; family Tortricidae; genus Polylopha; species Polylopha cassiicola. The sequence continues at coordinate 14,518,498 of CP149046.1, read as the reverse complement.
TATGCTTTTGTATACCTACGTTTAAACATGCATATTAAATGCATGTTTTATAAGCTGTGATATAATAATAATAAGTTTCGAAACATTAATAGGTACGCAATATTTAATTTATAATTTGTTTTCACTTTGTATTTTTTATGCTCATGACTTACAATCCTCACAAAGTCTATAGGGACTTAGTAGGAATTACTACACACTAAATTAAAAAAAAAAAACATCAAAAAATCCCGAAGTCGTCGTCATCCATTTGACTTAGACTAGTAGGTATGCAAGCTAAGATTGATGATGACAATGTAAATGCGCAAATACTAACATAAAGTTAATAATGATTTGTCTATATCGTTTATTACCTATTAATTTTAACATAGAGTAATGATTATTAAATAAAAAAATATGCTTAACGTGTTTCAAAAGTTACTTTGTTTTATTAGTTACCCACTTAAAGTAAAACAATAGCGAAATGTTTTCATTTTTGGATTAATGAATATGATTAGATAGTATTATACGGATATTTGGTCATTATAGATGGACATTCCTGAGATAGAATCGTAAATTTTTCACTAAATTTACTTCCGTTTAAAGAAAAGTAAAATCTAAGAACGGAACTCGTTTTACGTTTGAGCTTGACCTCGAGAGACTTTTGTCGACATCGGAACTCAATGGCACTTTCACTGACGCGTCATCGGACTCGGTGACCGGTTTGCCGCCCGCGGCTTGCCAAGTGCACATCAGATTTATACACCGCAGCATCCCGTTAGAATCTACATTACAAATATAGCGCAATCGTTCGACGAGGTGCGCGCCGTATTCGACCACCGCCTAACGAATATAAAATAACCACCAATTTGTCTTATGGCATTTTTATGTTCCAGACCGTTATTTTAACAAGTAAAAATAGTGGTTAGAATACATGTCTCACGATGGAAGATGTAATTAAACAAATAGTATAACTATGAACAAAATAGCTTGTTTTATTTTATATACATTAGGTACATAGGTAGGTACATGATACATAAACAAAATTAACTTATTAAGTAGGTACTTTTTATATAAGTAGATAATATATTATTATATTATAGAATGATATATTATGAGTAATATTAATTAGGTACCTACTTAGGTACTTATATCTATATAAATTTGGAAAACCAACGTTAGACCTGACTTAAAGTTAAGATGAAGAAAATGAGTTATTAAGTCATATTGTGCATTAGCTACTTAAACATTTTTTTAAATCGAAATCCACTAAATATTTATTTAGTTTCTGTAACAAAACGTTCAAATGAATGTTCCTATGTTCACAATTTTTTTATTTGATTAAATAACTAATATTTCAGCCTATATTCGCCCCAATGCTGGGCACATGTATCCTTAGTTACAACAAGAGTATAAGACCACAATAGGTGGCATCGTTATGTTTTCCTTTCTTTCACTTACGAACTTTTGATCGCTAATCATTTAGTATTGAAGCCCTAGTAGATACCTATAAGCTAACGGTGTTAATAACATTACTTATAAGTTTAACGTTTACGTTTCAATATATTAGATAATATGCAGCTGAAAGTAATTATAAATAGGTACTCATTCCACTTACAAAATTTAGTTTGAGGTCAAATCAATCGTATCATTTTTTGTATCCCAAAACTCGTAGTGCGGCCTCTGCGTTATAATGCCTCACAGTTTGTAGATTGAAGATTGGTACAGTTATATTGCTATCTATTATAAGCTCGTCAAGAAAAATATTCCATGTACCTACCTACCCAATTGCGTATTTCAATTCGGGCTTATATTTCGCCGCGGTGGTCATCGCCACGATTTTTCAACCGACGAAAAAAACGGAGGAGGTTCTCAATTCGACACGTATATTTTTTTTTTTTTTTTTTTATGTATGACCACGCATAACTTTTTACAGGGTGGTTCGATTTTGATAATTCTTTTTTTATTGGAAAGGGTATACTTCGAAATTGGTCCCATTTTAATTTGGAAAAAAAATTCCGACCCTAAGGGTAGAAAATAGGGGATGATTAAATTTTCACACACCGATTGTATCGTTTGACCATGGGTAACTTTTTACAGAGTAGTCCGATTTTGATAATTCTTTTTTTATTGGATAGGGCATACCTCAAAGTTAATCCCATAAAAATTTGGAAAAAAAAAAACCTACCCTAAGGGTGGGAAAAAGGGGGTTAATAGCAAAAACAAGGTAGGTAGCTATTTTAAAAATAATTAAAAATTAAGCATGTAATAATTTGTATAAATTATGGCCTCAGAAAATTATAAAATAATAACTTTTTAATAAAAAAATTTAACCGCCGAAAAAATACTAAAAGGCAACAAAAAACAATAGCGCACTGAAAAGAGAAAAATAATAATTTTGTCTTTTATAACGACTATTATTTTGGTTGTAATGTCTGATATTTTGGGAGTCGGTGCCAGTCTCAAACAAACTTGAGCACCTTAGTGAAGAGTTGAGAGTGAAGAGTTGCTGCACCAGCTGGCACCGACTTCAAAAATATCAGACATTACAACCAAAATAATAGTCGTTATAAAAGACAAAATTATTATTTTTCTCTTTTCAGTGCGCTATTGTTTTTTGTTGCCTTTTAGTATTTTTTCGGCGGTTAATTTTTTTTATTATCTTGGATATATTCAGTTATTTTGAATGACCATAACAAAGACATTAACCATTTTTATTGTTTCAGTCGGTACTGTTAGCGTGTGCTAACTGAACTATACAGTGGTCTGTAAATATCTAGACATGCTAATTAGCCCTAACAAGAATATATAGATAGATAACGCAAACTTATTGAACATTTTAAGTTAATTTTTGCATGATAGTACCTAAATAGATGAAATATATTTAAACCTACCCTCCTCCTACCACCTCCCTAAATATACTACTTACTACCTTACAAAAATAAGTAAGTATTCTTTATTTTTTTAAATATAAATAGTACCTATACATTATTCATAATCTCTATAGGAGGTACGAGTACATAGCTAGTTTTGCCAATTAACGATAGATAAGTCAGTATTCAAAGCAAGAGTTCATTCATCGTACCAATCTAACATCTAAACTCGTTTATTATTAATATTTTTTCTTATGCTATTAATTTAGTACCTAACAATCAAATGTACGTAAAGCCCATGCTATTCGTCAAAAAGAATATATCATACCTTAATAAAGTATGATATATATAACACCTGTTAACGAATGACAGTAAAATGAAATAAAGTTAGGTATGTAGTATATTCCTATGCAGGAATGCAGAGTTCAGTTTTCTTATTAGAATATATTTTTTAAATTTAATGTAAGTACCTGAATGTTTCGGTAACCACACAATTTTCTAACTAAAGTAAGTACGATACGCTTTCACGAAATTCGGAAAACGGTAATAGGAAAATTCTCAAGTTATAGGTACCCATTTTTACTACGACCCCAGATTTTACGATGCGTTTGTCTCCTCGTAAACCGTCGTGAACACAAAGAGGTCAGTGCCAGTTTAGCAAGGCGTGCTAGCTCTCTATAGCCACTTGAAATAAATGCCTATTGTATAACCATGCTATTTTTAAACTTCTTGGGATAATCAGCAGAGTTTGACAACAAATAATGCTGACCGATTTAATTTTTGGATAAGAATCTACACGGCGCTCCTGTGAATTCAACTGAAAAATATTTTTTGATTTCCGTTAGAAATACATCTTATTTGAAACTTATACAAATTATATTGTTATATCGTCCTTAAAATTATGATGAATATTGGCTAAGTCGTTCTTGAGATTAAATCCTTTGACATAAATAAATGTGTGTACCTATATAAACGTGATTGTATATATATTTACCTACGTGTAAGAATTGCTCGTATCATTAGGGGATATAAGTAGGTAAATATACCTAATCGTTATAGTTGCATTAATAATTATCATTAAAAAAGACAATCTAATTGTACCTCACATTTAATATTATAATTTATTAATGTTTAAGTATTAGTCATAGGTAATTTTATTATTGTACATACTTACGAAGCCGTACCTAAAAAAATGTTCTGTCCAACAGGGTCTATAAGTATTTATAGAACGCAAATAAAGAATTGAGTATTGAGTATTGAATCGGGGCAGCATTTCTTACTTTTTGACTTGTATAAAATGGAAGCATGTTTGCTTAGATATACCTAAGCAAAAGGTATAGGTGCCCCTAGCTTAAAATAGTGTTGACCATACAGGAGAATTACTTTCCACGTAGGTACTCATATTTATACCTATCGTATTATAAGACCCTTCTTGCTAAAAACCTCGAGACTCGCGGTTACCAAGTCCAACTTTTAAAAATTGTCCTATTGTGATGCGCGCTCGACTAAGTCACGACTGAACCTAATTTCGGATCCATAATTTCTTGATACTTGCTTGAAGAGTTAAAAATAATGGAATCTAGTAGGTAAACAATTACTACAAAATAGGCAGGTACTTACTTATGTACTATATACCTAAGTATATTAAGTCAGATATACAATTAGACAGATCCAATTTCTTTTGGAATTGTAAGTCGTTACTGCTATAATAATCTGACTTTGATCTTGGCTGTTTCTTAGATACATTTGGTTATTATAAATGTAGGTAAGAACCTGTTATACGTGATGAGGATAGTAGTCAAAAGCAACTAATATTTATTAATATCAGTTGCTCTTGACTACTATCCTTGTCACGTGTAACAGGTTCTATTATGTCTACACAATAGAAAGCGGTACGATAATAAATCCATTCTATATTCTTTTCTCCAAAGAATAAGGTTGACTACCTACCAAATATTTTGAATATCATATTTAATACCAAGTATCAAGTGGCATAGGATGATGTGTACATAACACGCACCTCTTGCAATCGCACTTGGTGTTTGCGGTCGTGTCTTCATTGATCATTGGACTCTTAAACTTCTAGAATTTTTAGGATTCCTTAAATTTGGCCTACTATTTTATAATCAACTAGATTCTACTCGCGACTTCATTTGCGTAGAATTAACTTTCGGACAACTTATATGACGCATTAATCAACGCACTTAGCAAATTCTGTAAGTACCTAATAAAACTACTCTAAATTCTTCCCTAAGAATCAGACAACACATTAACCTACATACCTACAAAATTTTATATTAATTTGAAGAGATAATAGAAAACATACTAACGTTCATTATTATAATATTTTGTGTGGTTTCGCGCATAGGGGCAAAACAAAATATTTTCAAATATAGTCTTTGTTTTCATATTTTCTTTAATCTTGAGGTTAACTGCCTATATTATGTATAACATACTTGTTCATTTGTTTTACAATCTTAAAGCAGCTAAGTATAATTAAATAGTAACAATGTGGCAAAGGAGATAAGTTTTACAACGGTGCTCATTATCAGTTAGGTGAAAGTAACACGATTTGTTGCATTTCACGGCACAATTAAAAATATACTTAATAGGCATGGCGAAGTGTTAGATATGCGTGAAACGAGAAAATTATATACCTACCTACATAAATTATATATTTCTGTATTATTAATGGCTAGTGGAAATAGTCCATAAGTATAGGTATTTACTAATTCGTTTAATACGCAATTATTATACATACCGTAGTAATATATTTTGAAAACTATCGCGCCGTAGCTTTTTTTATATACCTACTTAAAAAACAAAATAAACTCATAAAAATTCAGTCGGTTTGAAACCAGCCAAGTCGCTGTCACGGTCTGGCCGTCCTATACATGCTTAATTCTTTAATACTATGCAACTGATTTTGAAGAGGTTTTTTTAATAGATAGAGTGATTCAAAAGCACTCGTGTCGCTAGTTACACATATATATATATATATATAATTTTAATAAACTATAATTTTAATACACAAAATTGTATAAGCTTGCTATTTTTTAGAATAATATGTAAATAATTAAGATAAGAAAAGAAAACTCAATGCTTTTAATATGCTGTTAATACTTTATCGGAGAAGGTATTACAACCTTTAAAAATAATCGTCATAAATATACGTAGGTAATAATAAAGTTAATTAAGTAGGTATTCCAATATTGTATTTTTCATAATGTTCTATACATTTTCTCATAAAAATTACGATGTAATAATTAAGTAACTGCAAAGACTTAATGATTACTTCCGATTATAACGAAAATATTTTTTTCAATAAATTGCTTAATCAACATAATGTTAATATTCAAACAAAAGGATTGGAAATATTTTATCTTCTGATAGGATTTGTCTACGTCACTAGGTTTAAATTCTAAAAACGTGTAGTAACTAAAATTTGAAAAACTAAATAAAAACATCAAGTAATAATAAACAAAATATTTCATAAGTAAAGTAACGTGGTAACGAAGTTTCAAAACTTACCGTTTGTTAATAGAAATCTTTACTGAATGACGTTAAATCCAGGAGAAAGGTGAGCACACACAGAACTTGCACATTGAAATTAAGGCGGTCGTGCAATTATTGACGTATAATTATTTTACTCTAAGATATATATGAACGCCCGTGACACTGGCCCGAAGGTAGAGCTTTGCGTCGCGCGTGCGGCGCAGCCTCTTACTTATAGCTTCAGATGCTGCGTGTAACACTTTCCCCACCCATCAAGTTTTCATCGTAAAAGTTGTGAGTGTAAGATCAAAAAAAATGTGTTTAAACAAACTGTATAGCTTAATATTCAAAAATCTCCGGGAATAAGGTCACATAAGCATGCAACAGTTATTCTATCTTAATTACTAGAAATTATGCATGCCTCTCTAAATAATACATAGATTCACATCGTACTGTAGACCTGAATGCCGAGTGCCTAACCATGACTAAATACAAACTACAATTTGCAGGATTTAATCTTGTACAACGACTAATACATCCCTCGTGTGGGAAAATTCACAGCATTAAAAATTTTTGATTGTTTGATAATGGTAGGCATACTGATGTGATTATCATACAATTAAAATAACTCTATTAGTTTCTTACGAGAAATTGGCGATATAAGGAATTTGCGAGATTCAGTACCCACCTGTAGGTAGGTATTTTGTTAACAAATTATGGAACTGATAATATTATAATATTTTAAAATCAATACTGCTAGCCAAGTACGCAGTTATATAAAAAATAATTTCTACCTGTGCAAGACTATGTTCAGTTCAAAATTTGAATAGCCAAAGAGAAATCGAAAGCATCCTCACTTCCTCAGGCATAAAAATATAGGTACATTTATAAGTTGTGAAATCGAAAGTATCCTAAGACATAAAACATATACCTATAGAATATACATAATATATGCATGTATATTTTTCACATTTTAACACATTTAATTGCATGAAAGAATAAAATAGGTACCAAAATTACTTACACCACGTGCCGCGTAAACTTGCGAGTTAATTGGGAGTTAATTGGGAGCTGCAATTGCTTCGTGAACCCAAGTAGTTCACAAGTTACGAGTATATAGGTATGAGTAAGCTGTTTAAGGGATCGTCGTAATCCACCACCTCGAAACGCTCCGCTGTGTATCCTATCCCACGCAGCGCAGTTTCTAGAGACTATGCGGAGTACAATAAATCAAATAATAAAAAAATTTAACCGCCGAAAAAAAACTATAAGGCAACAAAAAACAATAGCGCACTGAAAAGAGAAAAATAATAATTTTGTCTTTTATAACGACTATTATTTTGGTTGTAATGTCTGATATTTTTGAAGTTGGTGCCAGCTGGTGCAGCAACTCTTCACTCTCAACTCTTCACTAAGGTGCTCAAGTTTGTTTGAGGCTGGCACCGACTCCAAAAATATCAGACATTACAACCAAAATAATAGTCGTTATAAAAGACAAAATTATTATTTTTCTCTTTTCAGTGCTATTTTTGTTGCCTTATAGTTTTTTTTCGGCGGTTAAATTTTTTTATTAAAAAGTTATTATTTTATAATTTTCAGTGGCCATAATTTATACAAATTATTACATGCTTAATTTTTAAATATTTTTAAAATAGCTACCTACCTTGTTTTTGCCATTAACCCCCTTTTTCCCACCCTTAGGGTAGGTTTCTTTTTTCCAATTTTTTATGAGATTAACTTTGAGGTATGCCCTATCCAATAAAAAAAAGAATTATCAAAATCGGACTACTCTGTAAAAAGTTACCCATGGTGAAACGATACAATCGGTGTGTGAAAATTTAATCATCCCCTATTTTTCTACTCTTTTAAAAAAAAAATATACGCGTCGAATTGAGAACCTCCTCCGTTTTTTTCGTCGGTTGAAAAGGGAATATCTACATTAAAACCGGAACAGATCAGATTGTCATCGTTATTCTGAAGGGAACCAATGTTCAAGTCGAGAGGTGGTCGCCGATGCAGGGCCCGTAGTCCTTACGCGGACGTCACAGCAAGAACCGCGGTCCCTGCTGGCCAGTGCAGACCCAAGCGCAGTCGCCATGGTGCAGAGTGCAGTACCCTCAGCGAAGTAACACAGTGAATAATCTCAGACGTCGTACAAGGTCACGTACCCTTAATTTTTCCGTTAAAAGAGTTTTGAATAATTTATGAAATTTCAGTCGTCAACCTCAAGCGCATTGAACCATAAAAGTATTTGATCATAAAAATATGACCAAATACATCTAGGTATTGTAAAAGAGCTTCAGTTTAAAATAACAATGACATTTTCCTAGCAAAAGACAATATGGAAATAAATTGACTGCACGTTTTCTTCAAAATCTTTAACCGGTCAATAGATATCATACCTATAATATATTATGACGTGCATGTGAGGTCATTAAATATTAGATTCACGTGCGGTAGGTACAAAATGCATTCAATCTGCACATATCTAATAACAACTGACCACGAAACATGGCATGTTGGGAATCAATTATGTAAGTACAATCAATTTTTAAAACAAAATCTGACCTTTCACAGCTAGATTGTTGAAAACTATAAAAAAAGTAGGTATCTAATTAGTTTTTTCTTTGGGTATTATTATAACACTTGGTTATATCAACGCAGTTCAAAGCTTCTTTTGTACTACTTGTAGAAATGAATACTATATTAAGACATACCTTTAACTATATAACCCTAAGGATATAAACAGGTCACAGTAAACGCTATGACCATCTTTCTGGGTCAACAACTATAAACGGGTTTAACCCGCGTACCTACTATTTTATTTTATTGGCTGACGTTTTGAAAACTTTACAATTCCCGTACCTATTCGTAGCACGACTGAGCTAACGATAGTCTAACGCTAAAGTTACATTACAAATTTGTCAACTTGTTAATTTACTAGCTGTGCCCGCGACTTCATCCGCGTGGACTTGCGGTGGAAGTTGCTCGTGCGTAAGAGATTATAGAAACGAATATACTGTATTAAATTACCTATTTATTGACCAATTTAAATGAAATAAACTCAAAATGTTAAGTAAACCATTTTTAAAGTATATTATTGAAATTCCATGCCGAAATCGGTAAAATTGTTTCATAGTTAGCGCGCACAAACACACAGGAAATGTTTTAAGACATTAGGTTGAATCTTTACATTTGAAATTAAACAAACTCTGGTTAGGTAAGTACTTATTTTAATAAAACATAAAGTAAACTCCATTATTAGATTTAATATACTTAGGTACCTACAGAACAGTTTTTACTGTTTTGGTGTTGACATTAAATTACAATATCCGCACCGGGTAGGTACATTTTTGACATTGTGTTTGTCATATTATTATATATGGAAAGCACGCCTGTGGGTACATACTCCTTTCATAAATGTAGCTACGTATTAGTTAAGAGTGAATTGCTCTTTTAATTTATGAAGGCGCTTGTAAGTATAATATATGTGACTGTCGTAGATATCTAACCATTGGTAATAAGAACCATGACATAATAATATCTCAAAAAAGGCTCGATTGGCTGTTTATTGAGAAGTGTTGGCTCCAAAAAGCTTTATTACAAGAAGCATCAGAATAAGATTAAGTCGGTAGAAATTAAAGCACGATATATGGGTGTCGCTAAAACTAAAATCTCTCTACAATAGTTACGTTCGCAGCACTTTAATATTGTAGTGTAGATTAGAAACCTCACTATACCACAAACTGTTTGAACACAAAGAGATTCCTTTAATGACTGGATTAGCTAGAAGATCCCTGCCCTACGATATAAGACTGAAACACTATAAAGTTACAATATACCTATATATTAGATCTAATAATGATTCCTGCGAGGCTATGATGAATTGTCGAGTCGACATCTCATCATGTCGATATCGTCTTATTCACGCGATAATCTATCAAAAATCAACGTTGTCGACAACGAGAAATCTTGTCATGTCGATGTCGTCTCTTATTTCTGCATGTCGATAACAAAATAATATCGTAACGACGAACCTTTTGCTTTCAGTTCATAATAGGCTCGCTGTACGACTTCCCTCTCATCTTGCAAAAAAGTAGATTCTAGGATCCATCCTGATATCCCCGTTTTAGAATTACCAAAGCTTAATAATTTTTAATGCCTTCGCGGTTATAACACATTGGAATAAAACAACTATTAACGGAGTTAACTCGCGCATTTTCTTTTTATACAATTATATATATATATATATATATATATTTATTGATTTATTTTATATATATATAAAAGTACATATAATTGTATTTCTATTTATACATGAATATTATTATACCATTTTAATAATTAATATATGTCAATTAATGCTATCTTTACCTACTCTATGTAAAACCTCAACCGATAGTAATCAACGAAATGAAGTATACGTACCTAAGCGTTTTGAAACTAGGGCATGATACTCGGGTTCACTCCCGGTCAAAGTCATGGCTATAAAGTAAGAGAGCTCGTTCCTTCTATTTAATATAACACTCGAGGAATTTCGACATAGCTTTATCAATGTAAGTACGTATATCACATGGGACATGTTACTCATAATAACGACTGTAGTATAGGTAGCTTCGGAGTACTAGTAGTGCAAGAAATAAAATATGAAAGTGGTTAGAGTTATTTTTATATTTTACCACGTTATTACGACGACGTTATTACAACGACTTTTTGACGTCTTTCCTGACTCTAGACTCGAATTATAAAAAAAGTGAAGTCGCATCTTAGGGATATCAAAATAAACATTCATAAAGTAAAATAATATCTCGGAAAGTGTGTCAAACACGTGCGTGATTATTGGTCGGCCAGTACTCGAGCTATGCTGCATGATGCGATGTGCTGCATGATGCGATGTGCTGCTATTATAGAGATGTTTGGAGACAAGGCGTCAGCGCGCGTGGGCCGTCGCCGCGCCCCGCTGCCGCCTCGGTGACGCATCGACGCCTTTCTCGACACAACCGCCATTGCCCCACGACACGTCTTAAGATAAATCTAGCACCACAATACGACTAGACTTACGATTTTATTTAAATAAAGTACACTTACTAGATCTAGATTGGTAAACAAAATAATATATAAATATGAAAAAAAATATTGAACTAAAGCATCCCAATAATTGCTTAAGTATCTACTTACTCATACAAATTTAAAAACACAGTGGGTACCTATATCAAATTTACAAAGGCAAACATACCTACACTACTCGGTAACTTACCTACTTTTTATAAGAATGTGAAATTAAACGCGATATAAACATTTAACGCCCCCCTAGCAGAACAAAGTATCTTGCGACATATCAGCGAGGCGGCGTCGCGTGACGCTAGATAGAATAGGTAGGTTTATCGCATAGTGTTGTTTGTACGGCTCCGACCCCATCCCATCAGTTCGGCCGAGCCCGGGCTTGGCCACCAGTCCACCATAGCGTGTCGCTCGCGCCGCTGTCGTTTGAATCTACTCCCGCGCGAAGGTCGCGATCTCTAAAAACATACCGAACGCAACTGTCCGCGCAGCTTTTCCTCGCACAAAATCCATGCAGTTTATAAGTACACATAATCTGTGAAATTTATACATTCCGTAAGTACCAGCTCCTAATAAAATAACTTGTTTATTCTGTTGAAGCTAAATCGTAGGAGTATCAAAGATGTGCTGTAACTATGGTAGGGAAAGTGTTGATGGTGCATGTCAAGGCTAAGCAAGCGGCGGAAAGTGTCATAATCGCTACTCTAGACTCGAATTAAATTATATTTATTTACAAATTTATTGAATCACTCCTGTGGGTACCTATTAGTTTTTTTCTATGTAGACTTTATAAACGGAATAGGTATTAACACTGAATACCTAATGTCACAGCTAATGTATTTATAGGGGTAAACATCACTGAATGTTGAGACCTTGATGAATATTATATGTTGTTTTGTCTGAAGTTTCAAAAGTCGGCCAACTATTTATTAAAGTATAATTTAGTGAAATTTCTTACATGTCCATAAACGACACCTAAATAATTAGGTATTTCTGAAATTACTTTTAGGCTAGGTTAAATGCCCAATAATTAGATATACCTACTTATTAAGTGGAACCTGCACGGATACCACGTTCCTAAATGCTCTATAGCATAGCTCTTCTGGTCCGGGGATCCATGTCAATCATAACACAACACGACGCCACTTCCAAAAGATATCGACATTAAATACGTATAATGAATGAACGATAGCCAATGTCTCGTCGTAATTCGTATCCACGTTCGGCATAACCTACTGGTATTTCGTTTTACCAGAATTACTGTACGTACCTGTAACTTTTATCGTGCCGTCGACTACCTCCCTAGGGAAATGCTTATATCCGACAATCCGTAATGTTATTAAAGCTGTTACGCAATACACATATATAGTAGATAGTGTAATTAAAGAGTCGTTTAACTAAGTAACTAAGGCGCAGTGACATCATGTACAAACAATACGACAATATAAAGGTGGCCAAGGTCTGTTAATTTACGCTTCTTATAATTTTCCTGAGTGTTCTTGAGTCATGCGTGGCTTCTATATTCTAAACTCTTCACCATAAATCCTTAAACTCTAGGTTTACACTGGATTTTCAATAAACTATAATAGGGTATTTGACATGTTTTTAAAATCCATTTTATATTATGTAGTAGAGTCTAAGGAACCCAGCAAAAGTTGTTTTTTTTTAAATCTGGTATGTATTAGCTGAAAAACATCGAATTAAAAATTCAATATTTAAATAGTGTGCCAAAACGCTACTTTGACAATATGGCGCCGCAATGAGGTCGGTGACGTCACATGCCTGTTTGACAACTAGGCGCAACACAACTAGGTAAACAAAGTTTACGGGCATGTGACGTCACGAAAAACTCGGCCCAGCAGGAGCGTTTTGTGTCACTTGACAAACGTTTAAAAAATGTAATTTTTATTTAAGGATTTTTAAATAAATCAATCATTATTTTCAACTTACGTTAATGAATAATCATTTTTTAACTCTTAATTTATACTGTTAACAGTAATTTACACTTTATTTTTCGCATTGTCAAAAAGCCTATTGTGATATATAAAAATTCATCAAGCTCTTCGTTGCGTCTTTAACAACATCGTACCTAGATATCTACCTACACTTTATAAGAACGATTTAGGAAACAAAATGTAGGAAAATCGTAGAGTAGTAGGATTCGGATACTGAAAGTAGATTACGGTTATTTACTTGTTTTTACCCCCTAAAGAGCTGAATTACCAATCATGTAGGTACTATATCGAAATTTTCTAGTAGGTATGTAGGTAGGTAGGTACCTATACCAATTATAAAATAAAGTCTAATAAAATGTTCTTATATATACCATTCGGTTTTATTTTGTATTGGCACATGTTATACATATTATTATGTTGGTACATTGCTTATTGGCCTTGGATGACTTCATTAATAATTACGTCACTGGCCTAGCATTTCTGATAAATACCAAAGTTTTCCTTGAAAATTAAGGAAAAAACCTGTAAAGGTTCCCAATGTCCTATAACATAATAGTCAGTTTTATTTCACACAGCAACACATATACACACATACATAGAGGAGCAACATATATACATAGAGCTAAATTATGATTAATTACCTAAGACGCATGCATGTATCATCTATTTTGCGTTTAATATTATTAGTTCACTCCATCTGATACGATAACTAAGTAAATAGGTAACATTTTATTTTTTTGTTCGATATGTACTTACATATGACCTGTGTAGTGCATATACTTATGATATGAACCCACTAAAACATAACATGTTAACCGAACACTGGCCATGCCCGTAAATAAATAAATTAAATTAAATCATATGTAAAACATACCTACGTGCCCTACTCAGTTAGCAAATTAAAAAAAAAAACGACGCGGCCATGGCCACCTCCAATTATACTGAAATGGGATGCATGACTAACCTATTGTTATTTTATCTATGTTCAATCTCAAGATTTATATTTTTATCATTTCTAAAAATATAATACCCCTGTCACTGTGTATGAATCGATGGATACTTGAATGCAATGTACCTAAAAATAAAAAAGTCCCGCGGGACGGTTATTGATGACTTTACAGGATCTAAACAACGATAAAATCGCAGGCCACAGCTATCGATTAATTGTAATACCTATTATAAGTCCGGTTGGATTTCTGTGCGGCATAAGGAAAATAATACTATAAATTTAAAGGCTTAAGAGTCTCCTTTCAGGAGTCTCGCCACCCGTCCGGTTTTGCCGTGAAGGCCCATTAGCTGGCCAACTGCGCTTCAGTATTCAGTTCGAAAAAAAAAAAATACTATAAATTACCAAAAAGGAACATTTTTCCTATTATGGCAGGTATGTAACTGTAATAAATAGAACATATATATACACCTACTTCTTACAATCTCTTTTGTATTGGTTATCATATGAACGACTACAGCAGTAATATCAAACCTATAGAATACTTAATCACGTGACCTGCAGTCTGCGTCCTTGGTGTTTATTGACTCGCCGTCCTTGTTTCGTCGGTTGATTTATTATCACTTATGTACTATTTACAAATTTCTCGCAGTCATCACATAATTATATAATGTGAGGTCTATGCCAAAAGTCGATCCACCACTACTGCAGAAGTCGAGGTAGGTTAATTCATTATTCCTACGAACTGGACCTACAAGAACAAATCAGATGCATTTAGAGGGAGTTCCGCACTTATTTTATCGCAGTGATCCTGACATCATAATATAATTATGTGTATTATTATTATGTACCTACTACATCATAATAATAATATTATTATTATGTATACATAGCAGTAATAGGCTATCATGTCCCTTTATAGCTTGAAATTTTCTTCAAGTTTTTAAATAAAATGAGCTCTCTGTAGAAAAATCTTTTTGATCTCAGTAATTTAATTATACTACATAGCAACTGAGAAATAATATAAAACTAGTCTACTTAATCTCATCTTTAAGCATTATATAAGTACCCTCTTATACGCTCTTAAGAGAAATGTTAAACAAATGTTAAGTACTTACTTATACATACATAGGTAGGTACATAGTAAGTGCTTCGATAAATTTTAAATCATTAGTCTTAGGTAAATTACAAATTATTTCATCACAAGTTGCTATATCTGCTTCTATGAAATGTATGTTAGGTACTTAAGGTTTTTTTTTCTATGAAAACGAAAATATAAAATGTTAGGAACCTCTAAATTTGAACTAGATAAGTACATCGACTAGAACAAGCGAAGATGAATATTTAAATGTAAAAATAGTAAACACACGCTTGCAGATGATGTAACCTTGAAATGCGATTTGCTACAGCAGTGACGTAGTTATTTCGGTTCAGTTGTTGCTAAAGCGTAATTTGAACTAAAAAATAAATTCTAATCTACGAGTAGGTATAGCTTAAAAAAGATTGACTGATTGATCAGCGCTCAAGAGAGTCTAGAAGTTTTGTAAGTATATAAAATGTAAGTAGGAACCTACTTGCAAGAGATTTAGATAAAAAATGGTTACCTAAATTACTTAATATTCATCCCCTAATGGCTAAAGTGTGGGAAATTTAATCCTGTTTTAACGGAAAACTTATAAATACAAGTTCATAAAAAGCTTGTACCTGAATGTAGGTACATGCCAATCTGATATCAGTACTTACCTATTTACACTATTCCTACCTACGTACCTATTTATATCTAAGCTAAATAGCTTAGACTTAGGCTTAGGTACCTATTATAAAATGTAGAAAGTGCATGAGCGCATCAACTAGGTACCTACTTCTTTAAGTTGACGTCATTCCTAATGCGTGGGTAATAACTTAAACCGCTCGGAGGCATATTCCTAAAAGATATGAATTTAGTGTGCTCAGCAGGTTTAATTCGGTAGATATTATCAGCGTTAGATGTTTTATGAATGGTACCAGTCCGACTAGAATACGAACGAATTTATTCGCGCAAAATAGCATCAGTCACCGTCATAGGTACTTTCTAACGTTCCGTATTTACGAAGAGGAATCGAATTGAAAACAGGATCTCTAGTTTACCTATACCGCTGTGTATTACAACCAATTGGCACCGCAACTACTCAAATAATTAATTAACTATGTACATGTAGGTACTTATAACAAAAGCAGATATGTATTTACCTAAATATTTTTTCTATTTACAATATAGGCGACTTTTGGTAGTAGGTACCTACCTAAATATGATTTTTTTTTAAATATCTAGTGTAACCTATAATAAAAGAATTTGTTGTGACTTGTGACGAATTGTAATACATTGAACACAAACAATGCGACATGTATTTATGTATGGACGTTATGAAAGGGAAGTTTCATTTAATATGTAGATAGATACATGAGAAGATTTTTTAGATAAAAACGTACCTACTAATATTAAAATTCATGTTTGTTTGTTCATTGTTTTATTACTTACTCGAATTGATGAACATTATCCTTATGCACAAAAAAGAATATGTTAATACCTACCCAGGAACATATTTTATATAACACCTAATTACACTATTGTACTTACTTACATATATTATTAACTTTTACAGTATTCGAAGCGGCGTTATAAATTATAATAGTGGCTAGTAGTGATCAACGCAAAGTAATTTTTGTTCTAAGTAAATCCTATATTGTGTCTTCATGTCTATTTTTATCGGCCTTCAGTGACGGCATCGACTCCGAACAGGTTGTCTATGACAGTCACACTCCTAGTATAAGTATATGGATTCATGTAAGTACTCAGTTTTTATCTTCATGAACCAGAGGAATCTACCGTTTCTTCACTTTTATTATTACAAAATTGTACTTCTTATACTTAGTGTGTTTCTCTTATATAGGTACTTACGTAAAGCATAGAACTAAGAATAATACTTACCTACCTATTAACCTAGAGTGCGAGATAATAATATAAAATTTCATATTAAAATTGATATGAAACTTTTCAGTAGGTACCTAGGTATACCTTATTTCTATAATATTCTTCTTCTCTCACTTCATAAGGATACTGAAAAGGTTTCATTATCTTGATGAAGTAAGAAAGAAACGTCGTTTATTTTAATTATAAAATCTAATCTAACAGATATTATTACCACAGTACTTATAATAAATAATAATCATTAGTTTAACTTTAAATAAAAATAGCTTGTTTCCACATTACCTATGTTTGTGATAAAAAGACAATAGCTAATTAATGAGGCATATATATTGTTTCCTGAAATTCGGTTTGCATTATTACCTATTATTTTAGGCAGATACTTAGTAACATAAATCGCATAATTCAATGGGGTGAAAAAATCGCATATTATTATGAAATTCTATGCGTACCTATATTTAAATCCCTAGTTCGACAGTCACTTGACAAATGAATTTATAACAGTACATGTGTCGATCTCCAGCAAATAAAATGTATAAATATATCTTATCTTACATATAATAAAACAGTAGAATCCGCGTGTCTGTACAATTGAAATTTTTAACAAAAAATGGGTGTGGGCAATAATAAAAGAGTAACAGAACACAAAAATGATTTTTTAGATTTTCTTTTCTGTCTGTCTGTCTGTCTGTCTGTCTGTATGTATTCGCTAATCTTGAAAACTACTGAACAGATTTTGACGCGGCTTTCACTAATAGATTAAGCTCTTCCCTGAGCAACATATAGGCTTTGTTTCATCGAAATCGGATGTCAAATAATCTTATCTTATATCTTCTTATCTTACATATAATAAAACAGTAGAATCCGCGTGTCTGTACAATTGAAATTTTTAACAAAAAATGGGTGTGGGCAATAATAAAAGAGTAACAGAACACAAAAATGATTTTTTAGATTTTCTTTTCTGTCTGTCTGTCTGTCTGTCTGTATGTATTCGCTAATCTTGAAAACTACTGAACAGATTTTGACGCGGCTTTCACTAATAGATTAAGCTCTTCCCTGAGCAACATATAGGCTTTGTTTCATCGAAATCGGATGTCAAATAAAAAAGCTATCGTCTTTTAAAGTTTAAAGGTAATTTTTCTATAGGAGATTTTATAGTTACATAATATAGTACTAGATGGCGCCTCAAGGCAATTAAAACGCGCTATAGCTTTTTCTCTGAAAAGTATAAATACAAACTGGTTGTTTCTCTACGTTTAAAACTATTAAATTTTGTTTGTCTTGCGATTCGGTTAGTTGATGATTTTGATGTTATACTTGGATATGAAAATACGGACTCTGAACTTGCTTTGTGAATTGGTTGAAAAATATCGGATATAATCTAAAAATATATTGCCTACGTAGATTTATTGAAATAAATATATGTATTATTGTATGTATTTGCTTTGATTTTAAAAATGCCCAGACGAAACGCTTACAACGCATCGCTATTGAGAAATCTTACTCCGCCTAAATTGTGCAATGGAACCCGACTTAGAGTAACTTCTTTACAAAGAAACTTAATCGAAGCTGAGATTCTTACTGGATGTAGTGCAGGTGAAACTGTATACATACCACGAATACCAATCATCCCCAACAATTTCCCATTCCAATTCAAACGGACACAATTTCCAGTGTCCGTTTGCTTTGCTATGACAATTAACAAGTCTCAGGGGCAGACGCTAAAGGCTGTTGGAGTTGATCTCAGGTCGAATTGTTTTTCACATGGCCAACTATACGTGGCTTGCTCGCGGGTTAGTAATGCGGATAACCTTTTCATATTAGCCCCAGAAGGAAAAACTGTTAATGTGGTTTATAAAGACATTTTATAATTTACATTTGAAATATTAAATACATACTTACCTATATTATATTTTTTATATTATTTGTCTGTCTATCTGTGTGTTCCGGCTAATCTATAGAACAGCTGGACTGGTTTGGACGGGACTTTCACTGGCAGATAGCTTATGTAATAAAGAGTAACTCATTTTAGAAAAAAATCTTTAATTACCTATCCATACTTATGTCCCAGTACTTAAATTCCACGCGGACGAAGTCGCGGGCACAGCTAGTTGGTATATATGTGTACGTATGTAATTTCAAATTAAAATCAAATTTGCATCAGGCAACTGGATATCGGACGTTCCGATGTTATTGTCCTAACTTGCCGTAATATTTTTTACCATCCGCCTCAGAAATTTAATTAAAAATGTTAACAGCTCCTAGGTATTATGTATTATGTGGCAGCTCATTCACTCTTATAATATCCTAACATTGATAACCTACATAAGAAAACAATGGAGGAAAGTAATAATTATTAAACCCCGAGAATAGAACTTATTTACCACAGGCAGTAAAAATAATTATTATGGAGATTAAAGCCACATACAGATAATCTAACAACAAATAATAATTTATTGCAGATAACTCAGCAATGGAATGTCATTATTTTGATGCATAATCTTCCCAACAGGATTCTCTTATTATTATTTGGTAAAAATCTCTCGGCACGGGTAGCATGTAACATTTTGTCACGCGCGAAAGCTTCCGTCACTATTATACTTTGGCATTACTGAAAGATATATCTGTCAAATCTGACAGATATACGACAAAACCCTCACAAATCAAGGATGAGGACGTTTCCTCAAAAATAGCCTATGTCATATAATACCGTGGAATGGGGTGACTTTAGTAAATTTTAAAATTCAAATGTGTTTTTCTCCTTATACAATAATGTAAAAAAAATATTTAAAAAATGGGAATATCGGTTTTGTTCATACTACCGAATCCGTTACTAAAATAATTTTTTTCATCAATACATTTCGAGAAAAAAAATAAAAAGTTCGTGATCAAGTTTATACTATGATTGGGGTTACTTTGATACCCCCTCTTTTTATTATGGGGTTCGATAGTATCCCTGATTTAGAGTAAATCATCCGAAGAAACCAAATTAATCCGTCCACAGGTTTGGAATTTAGAATGATTTTTATCTGGTTGGGGTTACTTTGACAAAGGAAAAATAAGAGCATTTTTAGAAAGATTTATTTTGTTTTAAATAATTTGTTCGTATGCCCTTAACTTCTATCTCTTATACTTGTGCTGTGCTATTTTGCCATATATTATACTTAAATAGCATTATTTGATAATTTTACACAGTATTTTTAGAGAAATTATTTTATTTATTTTTCAGAATGGTTTCAGTCAATTTTAACTAATAATTATGGTCAGGTCTTATTACCAATGAAGTATAAATGATCGATCAGCCTATTTTAAGTAGATAATTGAAAGGGTTAACACATTTTACTAGTACGAAATTATACAGATCAGTTGATCAATGTAGCCCCGTAGTAGTGATCAGAGACACCCCTAGCCGAAAATACCGCCAAAATAAAATAGTCGTAAAGGTTATCGTTTTTGATGAAATTGATTATTATAGATTGATACATTTCTGATATAGCAAAATTAGTAAAAAAAATGTTTTTGCTATAGTTTAACGACTACTTTAGAAGTTATTCATGGTATGAAAATAACCAAAAACAACTTCTTATGTTTTTTATTTTTTTACTATCAAATCAGAAGCACGATCGCGCTACAATAATTCACATGGTTGTAGTGTCTATCGATGCTGCTAAATGTAAAATAAAAATGTAATAAATGCGTTCAGAAATAGTACTAGTCCCAGTTTTAGTAAGAAAAGAAGTTTTTATCAAAGTAACCCCAGGACTCAAAGTAACCCCATTTTACGGTACTAAGTATCTTATAATAATCATAACACCTTCGGAAGAAATAACAGGGATACAAACATTACAACCTATTATTTAAACGCTCTTTAAATTTGTTACGTTTGTGTTATTGTATTTTAAAATACCTACGAACATAATTATTGTTATCTATATTAAGTTTGTATCATGATCGAATGTTCTGTATTAGTAGGTACTGTACCTAATAACTGACTGACTAGAAGTTATCTAATTAAATCCATTATTGAATATAACATTATGGATTTATGGGAATTACCTACTAAAATATTTCAACATCGTAGGAATTTTCATAAGAGTGACAACAACAATCTTGAGAATATTTTATGGGCTTTTTGCCCTAATGTACAACAAAAAAATACGTTCCACATCGATACGGATAAGCAGTTATATTATTATATGTGACTATAGCTTCTACGTTTTCCTTAAACTAATAATTATATTGTTACAGAATGGCGCCAGCACAGAAAAGTACGGACGCGTACGACGCCCAATTGAAAATGAGACTCTCAGTAAATCAAAATGGAGTAACCACAGACTGTGATAATAACAACTCTTTAAAAAGTGTAAGTGAAAATGTGAACGATACAGAGTTTGACTTAAGCAAATACGAAGCAATGGACTTTAAACCAAAAATCAGGTGGCCAGATCTTATAGTTCAAGTGTCGTTGCATTTAGTGTCTATTTATGGATTGTACCTGATACTCACAAATAAAGTGAAATTTATGACTACAATTTTTGGTAAGTCTGTCAAGTTAATTATTAATTATGTATTGTTTTAATTTTTGGTTTTGTGACACTGCATTGTACCTACCTATGTAAAATAAAAGTATTAAATTACTGAACTTAAAACCGAGGGTTTTCAAATATATTTGTTGTTGACCCGATTTATGTTTTCGCTTATTCCAGATATTCGTAGCTTTCGGCATTCTGATATCAAAACAAGCCATGCCTTGCCTTAGGTAATTAAGTTGGAAAATAATTAGGGAACACATACCTACATGAGCAACAAGGCATGATTTTTTTTGTGCAAATTCGCCTCTCATGAGAATGACCGATAAAAACACTTGTTTAAATTGGGCACTTACCTGAATTCCTAGGTTCTCTACGAAAATATTTTTCAGCATTTGGGAAGCAATGAATGTGTGGTTAAACTCAAGTATTATTTTTGAGCTTGGACGGTTTTCACTCACATCGAGGGAAGCCAGTAGATAAATCTGAACCTTATTCATGAGGTCAATTTATTTATTTATATGTAGTTATCTCTCGTGTATGAAATTAGTAGGTATAGATATGTGCAATTAATTAATTAATGAAAATTAAGGCATAAGACAGTAACAGTTAGCTATAAATATACCCATGTTGTATAAGTATTAAAGTCGGTCTCAGAAATAAGCAGGCAGGTACACAAAGTAATCTGTCACCTTACTTTAAGATAGGGCAACCAACTAATTCTACTAATAATATGAGTAATAAAATTAAATTGTTCACTTATTAACTTAATATAAAGTAATAATTTTGTTAATGTTATATATTTGAATTCCAATAAATTAATATTCTTTTACCAACATTTCTAATTTGGAACATGTTTTAAGTGTATCCACATAGAGGCACGATGACCTCATCGATGTCTGTAGTTCGCAGTAAAGCTAAGGGTGGGTGCCGTTATATTAGGACATGCCACTAAGCAGTAAATCTCCACAATAAAGTAATTGGAAAACTATAACTAATAGAAGTCGATTCATTAATTTTGAAGTGCTCAAGACTCATTTCTACAGAGATTTAGTACATAACACTTAGGCGATTTTATATATTTTACTGTACTTGTAAATTGTGCATAACGACTTTTTCATTTGATGCATTTTCATATTTAAAGATAAGTTTAAGATTTAAAACTACTGACATACTTAATAGTACGACGAGATCATCATTGATTTTTCATAAATTGTATAATTTTTCACACCAATTCATTACATTATGCCCTTTGAACAATTCTCTTGAAATAAATTAAAACGTCTATCACTAATCGATTACATGTACATGTACCATGCTTTTGAAGCAATGTTTAACTATCCACATCAAACTTCGAATATTTCCAAGATAAATTGTTTGTTTAACCTAAGGATTTCGCGTGCCTATATATAGCACACTATTTGATCATCATTTGTGAAGTGAAGAACTATAAAAGTTTGAAATTGTTAGAGTCAAGTGTTGTTAATTCCAATGAATCTATAAATTATGTAGTATATAATAAACTCTTTTTTTTTAATAACTTCGCCCTTCTTTAATGTTTAAAATTATTTTCTTCTATACACTTCCCTATATTAAAGGATAATATTTAGCAACTGTCAGTACTGTTACGATGGGTAATCTCTTAAAGTTACCATTTACATAAGTGGTTAATATACAACCCAGTAGGTATATATGGTATTTTGCTCTTTTGCTTAGTTGAGCGTAGGTACTCATTTCCATTAGGGGAATTAATCTATGCAGACATGTATTTTTTACCTGATTTAAATCTTTCTATTGTATGTTGTAGTAGGTACCTGTTTAATATTTATAATTGCTTAAAATAAAGTCCATACGACATAATTATTATTACCTATTTAAAAATAAATTTATTGGTTTGATTGTTGTATGAGTTATTGTTCACCATTCATGTTTATTAGTTACCGACTAGAATAGTAGAGTCGTAATATACTTACATATCGTTATTATTCCACTGGTGTTATATAAACAGAAGAGTGTTTTTTTTCGCAGGAAATCTAAATAATATCTATGAAGTTTATTTTTTCCTTCTTTTGAAAACCTCGCTTACCAGCTTTAATCAGAAAAAGTTTTTAAAGGCATAAGCTTGTTGTCAAAAAAATAAAATCCCGACGGTTTATACTATAGAAGCGATGAATGATACCTAATAATATGTATGGTAATATAAATAATAAAAAACTTTTATATTATACATTCTTTGTGTTAAATTACAGCGTTCCTGACAATATACACATCGGGCTTCGGGATAACAGCGGGAGTGCACAGGCTGTGGTCGCACAGAGCATACCAAGCGCGCACACCACTGCGCGTCATCCTAGCAATACTCTTCACAATAACAGGCCAAGTAAGTACACCTTGCGGGATGGAGACATACCTACTGCTAGATCTAAGAACACGCTCTATTTCCCACTATGTTCGCTTTATAATTTAATTAGGTATCTACGTACTCTAAAGCGGTTTGTATTAATAGCAATCTAACAAGGATAATGTTGCGTGTACACTATAATGGTAGGAAATGTATTTAAAATGTGTGAGTAAGTATAATTTTACAACATAGAATTATTACGATAGGTACAATTGACATATCCCTACTAATATTATAAATGCGAAAGTAACTCTGTCTGTCTGTTACGCTTTCACGCTAAAACTACTGGACCGGTTTAAATGAAATTTGGTACAAAGAAAGTCTGGAGCCTGAGAAAGGACATAAGCTACTTTTTAACCGACTGCAAAAAAGGAGGAGTTCCGCGCGGACGAAGTCGCGGGCAGAAGCTAGTACATATACTTACCAACTCAAGACATGTTTATCATTAAGTATTATATTAGGTACTTACATAGCTTTAATGTCCCTACCAATAAGCTCTTTTATCCAACACAGGAATTACCTAAAAAGGCATCGCAATCTGCACGTGCGTGTTTGTATTAAAAATACCTACTCATAGTTGTTCATCACCCAACTTTAGTGTCATAGGAGTTACATTATAAGCTACTAGCTTCAGCCCGCGACTTCGTCCGCGTGGAACTCCTCCTTTTTTGCAGTCGGTTAAAAAGTAGCCTATGTCCTTTCTCAGGCTCCAGACTTTCTTTGTACCAAATTTAATTTAAATCGGTCCAGTAGTTTTAGCGTGAAAGCGTAACAGACAGACAGACAGACAGACAGAGTTACTTTCGCATTTATAATATTAGTAGGGATGCAGAATTATATTAGATCGATTTGTGTGGGTTTTCCTAAAATATTTATCTATTAATGAAAATTGCCTAATTGCTCTCTAGATCATGTCGAATAAGTATAAATCTTGCCCCCGATGTCAGTTTGTCGATAGGGAGACAGGATTGCCTACTTATTTTACAGTATACATTCCAGCAAATAGCCAATACCATAATAACCTTCAGACATATCACTTATTAATTTAAAACCAATAGAGTATGAATAGGAACCTACATTTAAATGAATAACACGGTCATCATTTATGCCATACAATTAATTGCACAAGCTAGTCGCTTCAGCAAATAGAGTCAATTGTTTCATTTTGACCTTTTGTTATTCAGTCTGGCTTGATAAGTATCTGTTGTATTTGAAAGGATTGTAAATTTACACAACAATAAAGTTATTACAACCTATTATAACACTCAAAAAAGTTGCTATCGAAATTAATGCATTCAGGTACCTACAATGAAGTTATGAAATTTTGACAAAACATAATGATTTCTCAGGTTGTTCTGCTCCTACTCTAATCACCTCATAGCTACCAAATATAATAGGTACATACTTAAAAAAAAATCCGTGAGTAATTTATTAAATATCTGTATTTCAGCGCGATATTTATACGTGGGCTTTAGACCATCGTGTGCATCACAAATACTCGGAGACTGCGGCCGATCCTCACGACGTGCGCCGCGGCTTCTGGTTCGCGCACGTGGGGTGGCTGGTCCTCACGCCTCACCCAGCAGTGGAAAATCGGAGGGTGGCCCTTCGAAAGACCTCGTTAGACCTGGATGCAGACCCAGTCGTTAGAATACAGAAAAAGTAAGTTTACCAAACATATACTGAGTAGTTATTACCTCTTAGACACATAATAGTGGGTATAGTTTCCACTATTCGAAGTTTTTGAGAATACATATTATGTACATACAAAATGTTAGAACTTTTACTCAACGCATTCGTCTAATATTGTCTCTGTCCGTTAATGTCAATAAATTCTAGGTACTATTTCGATTCGAGAACTTTTTTATGGTTCCAGAGTTCCGTTACAGCAGTAACCTAAGCTTAACCTTTATAATTTTCTGTATCTAATTTGTAGGTTAAGAGATGATTGTATGAATCTTACCTAAACTCACCTTGTTACGTTAATCAAAAAGGAATAGGTAGTTACTAGCTCATTTCCCCGTCTTAATATACGGTATGGTGGTACAATCAGCGTCACATGATAAAAATTATATCTGGCTCCGTCGATAGCAATAGCTGAATACATGGTATGGTTATTAAGAAGGGTATCTATATCTCTGACACAGACTGTACCTTCATGTAGGTAAAGGTTATTTGACTTGGGTGTAATCTATTCATAGTTTAATTATTCTCTCTGTTTCAGATTCTTTATTCCAATGTTCGCGTTACTAAACATAGCTCTCCCGGTTTGGATCCCGCTCTACTTCTGGGGAGAGACTCTTCTTCACAGCTTCGTGGTGAGCTTCGTGACTCGGTTCACGATCACGCTGAACATCGCTTTCTGCGTAAATAGCTTCGCACACCTTTGGGGCAACAAGCCTTACGACAGGTTCAATATTTCCTTTACCTCTAATTTGCGCAATAACTAAGTTAATACACTTTGCTGCACATCTATACTACCTTACTACACATCGGGCCGAGTTCACTAAACCCTCTATTTAGCTCTCCCGTAGTTTTAGAAACGTCAACCTTATTCACGTTAAAAACTAAGTGCGTTTTCTACTAACCATAAACCTTTAAGTTTCTTTGAATTACCTTGGTGTTATAAGCTATATTAGCGTTTTTTAGAATTCCTGACCCCCGAATGGAAAAAAAAAACTATTATAGGATCACTACAATATACACGTATGCGTCTGTCCGTTATTGTCAATTTAATCTAAAACGACCAATAAGTTTCATTTTGTATCTGTTTACTTAAAAACGGATTTGCAATGTAAATAAATAAATCTATTACATAATTAGAATTATTCTTTCGGAGTAAAGAAAGCAAAAATTATTCTATGTTGCAGATTTATAAAGCCAGCTGAAAACATGTTGGTAAGTCTGGCAGCATTGGGTGAAGGTTGGCACAACTACCACCACGTGTTTCCGTGGGACTACAGAACTTCCGAATTAGGTCGTCTGAACATATCCACTGGGTTCATAGACGCCTTTGCTAAAATTGGATGGGCTTATAATTGTAAGTTAATTTCTCTGTTATCCTAATTTCTTTTCAACAGGTAACGTCCAAGGGGCCGTCAGCAATCAAATGTACTTAGGTACCTACTTATTTTAAATAAAGTACACGTCGGTTTTCGGTCAAGGTATATATTAGAGCCACTTGACCTTGACTTACTTTAAATTTTCTGCATTAGTCAACTGTATTTCATTAATAATGTTCCCGTATAATATTTAATTTCGACAAATACCGGGGTCAATAAATAAATATGATTATGGTTTTAACCACGCTTAGTTAGGCCGCAAAGGCTAGGTAAATATATGTTTTACTTGCTTTAAGCTCTGGACTAATAAATCATAGAAAACCTTTTATTAAATTTCAGTAAAAGCGGCAACAACATCTATGATTGAAAATAGGGCCAAGCGAAGTGGCGATGGAACGCTTGGTGAAATGGAAGAGCCGGACCCAACGCTCAGCGAACATGGGGAGACGGAGTGAACCTCACTATTTTAGCAAAGGAACACAAAAGACGCTAACCTACAGGTTGTAAAATTTAAGATGAATTGAACCAAAAAAGTGGATATTGAACCTCAGCTTTTGTCACTCTTCAAAATAAATAAGGGTTTAACAAATATAACTATTTCAAATCACCAAATATTGCAATATACTTAAGTCTAATAACTCGTTTTACATATATTATTGTAAAAAAAAGTAATGGGCAATTGCAAACCTTAAGCATCGAATTTTTAATTTAAACTTCATTTTCACAAAGTTTTTATTTAAACCTTTATAACATCGTTATATCCACTAGCTACGCTTAATCTACCCCTCCTATTGTCTCCCTTTAAATTGTAATTGAAATTACTATAAAAAATGACTAATTTTATATGTATAATAAAAATCTTCCACAAAGAGTTTTATCGCAATTCTTTATATAACAGGTAGGTACCTACATCATTTCTAAAGAATCCCATTCATATAGTCTGTCTCATCAATAGACTGTATAACTTTGGCTTCTAGTAGGCATGATTTTGTCTTAAATGTTTTTGTCTTCTCTTGTGAACTAGGATTAGCAAATAAATTAATAATGTGCATAAAGCTATCTTCTCATTACTTTCTCGATCAGACGAATGCGATTCCATAATTCCATGAATGCCTTAAAGTTGTTTTACTTCAATTGATTGAGGCTATTTAGTAATATATAATGTTAAGCTTGTGAATAGCAACTTTTTTCTAAAATCGCACCTAAAGGCGATTTACCCAAGCATATTACTAATGCTGCGAGTAGTCTATAGACTGAATAAAACAATCCTGAAAAATACTGTCGAAATAAGTGTCCTTAATATATTTGTTATCTAAACACTTGAATATGTATAAAAACAAATTTGACAGTTTATCAGGGAAGCATACGACCACCATAATTAGGTACATTAAAGATATATGGGATGTAGATATGTACTCTCAGCATAAACACGCGATTAAGGTGCTCAAGTTTATCGGTAAGTAGGTACACGTCTATCGAGAAGGACTTTAGAGTGTCTTCCGATTTCTTTGAACACCTTGGCTGCTAGAATATTTTATATAATGCTGACTGTACCTATACATTCTCATTTCTATTAGACTGTAAGTGTAGGTATAGTATGTTGATATAATATGGCTGTAAAGTAATGTTTGTTAATATATTATAAAAGAAGTTTTGATACTCGTAGGTATACCTATAACATAACTTTAAAATGATCCAAAAATATATATTAAACATTAAATATCCATTCAACGAACAAAATGTGACTGTCCTTTTATAATTATTTTAATGATAACTGTGATCAAACTATATTATATAATATGAGCTAATCAAATATAATTAGTCGTGCGCACGCATATATTAAGTATGCATAGGTATAATATTATAGAGTAAGATCCCAGAGCGATCTGACGTAACTTATTTTCTGACGAATGAAACCTTAAGATTTCAGTAGCGTCTAGAATGTCTTGAATATCTACGGGCTTGTGAAAACTGTCAGAGTGACACCAGGGCTGGTACCAGGTGAGAAAGGTGACTAAAAATAAGAGTTATCTTACTTATTTTCTCATGGCTCATTTTTATATATATCATGTAGAATATTATTTTAAAGTACTTAATGGATATAAGTGTCAGACACTTTTGATTGACCAGAACTTTTGTCAGACACTTTTAAGCTACCCAAAAAATGGATCTCAAAGATGGATGAACATAAGCATATCATGTTTAGGCTCATTCGACTCGGTATGACGAGCGCTTTCTAAACACACGATGATAGATACCCCACATGTAAAGGTCTAATGAAAAAAAAATGCTGAGTTTCAGTTCAATGTATGGAAAACCCCAAAAATTTTGTTTTTTTTCTGATTTTATTTTAAAATCTTAATGCGGTTTACAGAATACATCTACGCACCAAATTTTAATAATGTAGCTCTTATAGTTTCGGAATAAACTGGCTGTGACTAGAGTACCCGATTACTTGAGTAATCGGTTACTGAGTAATCAAATTAGTAATTGGATTACATTTGTAATCGATTGACGCCAACACTGATTGAAACAGATAATGCTCGTCATAGCGAGTCGAATAAGCCCAAACACGATATGCCTATGATCATCCAACTTCGAGATCCATAGTAGTCTTCAGGATTCATCATCAACACTACCATCATCATATTCTGTTTAGAAAGTGCTCGTCATACCGACTCGAATGAGCCTAAATATGATATGCTTATGTTCATCCATCTTTGAGATCCATTTTTTGGGTAGCTTAAAAGTGTCTGACAAAAGTTCTGGTCAATCAAAAGTGTCTGACACTTATATCCATTACTTTAAAATAATATTCTACATGATATATATAAAAATTAGCCATGAGAAAATAAGTAAGATAACTCTTATTTTTAGTCACCTTTCTCACCTGGTACCAGCCCTGGTGTCACTCTGACAGTTTTCACAAGCCCGTAGAAGTAGATATTCAAGGCACTCTAGACGCTACTGAAATCTTAAGGTTTCATTCGTCAGAAAATAAGTTACGTCAGATCGCTCTGGGATCTTGGACCAGAAACTAATATAGGTAATGCTTTATTCATTTATATGACCTCATTTTTATTACTAGTTGAATTAAAATTTGTAAAAGCGAAGGGCACGTGCAAATGAGGATATTAGGTAGGTACCTAGGTACTAATTGCTTATCGTTTTTATGAATATACTAATATTATTTAAGAACCTACTTATCTACCTAATAAAAAAAATTACGTTAAAGCGAAGGGTAGGATAAATGTCTAAAACAAGGTGATTTTTAATAATGGATTTTTAAAAAATAAATCCATCGTACGTAGTTAACTACATTTTATATTTAAAATTCGTTTTTTTAAAATGTATTTACAGCATCATGGTATGCAAGTATTTCAGTGGTAATATTATACTAACTAATCTATATATATAAAAATCAATTGCTGTTCGTTAGTCTCGCTAAAACTCGAGAACGGCTGAACCGATTTGGCTGATTTTAGTTTTAAAAATATATATAAAAATCAATTGCTGTTCGTTAGTCTCGCTAAAACTCGAGAACGGCTGCTGAACGATTTGGCTGATTTTAGTTTTAAAATGTTTGTAGAACTCCAGGGAAGCTTTAAAAGGTGAGAAAACTTGAAAAAAAAAAGTAATTTAAATATACCTAAATTCCGAAATTTGTGGAGTATTGAAAGACTTATCTTGACATCTATAGATGAAATTTAGTTTAAAGTCTAGAGAGCCGTCTAGCAGCCCTCTTAGTTTTGGCGTTATTTGAAAGTAAAGATATTTTTCATGAAAGTGTTCGGCCTTCAAATATGGAAACAATGTGCTGCGAATGTATATATATTGTTTGTTTTAGGTATATTTTGGAAAATAATATATGATATGAAAAATTGGCAAAATTTGGACACGGCTTTTTGTAAATTATGAATGGATGTTATATTATGTGGAATATCAAAAGATATGTAGGTAAGTTATACTATCTGTGTTTACAAAAGTAGTTAGAATTCAGAGATTCCTTTTAACATTATTTTTTTTAAGTATTTTATAAAGAAAAACTCTTTTTATACCTACTATGACGTTGCTTTACAACATTCAAGCAACGAGTATTCCTAAGTACCTAGATATTATTATGCAAACCTAGTTATTATTCAGTGGTCTGTAACTAATTGAAACTATTTCATAAATTTATGAAGTATGTAAAAAAACAATCATAATGCCTTATTAAAATAAAATGTTGAATCCTATTCTTGTACTTTATTTATATTTCAATATATACTTAGCTCCTAGCAGCTTTCAGATAGCAAAAGAATTCTTATTTGAAATAGGACCGCCTGCAGGTTTTCCTGTATTGATTCCCACTTGAAGATAACATTACGTCAACGTTTTAAAATTTGTACCTACTTATATACGGTATAAGTATATGAAGAAATGTACCTTCCTATATTTACATTATTTCTGTTGTATGTAGGTAATTTTTAAATGTTAATGTTTAAGATGTAGATTCGCGTTAGTTTTTATAAATTCCATACCATTTTGCATTCGTTTCGTTCGTTCACTATTATCAACTGGCACTTGTCTAGGGGCCCTTATCCGCTTACGGATCTCCTTAACTGGAGACTGTTACACAAAAAATGAAGAAATACACCAGTAAAGCCCTATAAAATAAAGAAAAGGAAGCCTATGTAAGTAATTTTCCTAGTTTCTTTTGTACACTCTCTAACAAAACATTTCAGTAATAAAATAATATTACAATGAGTACCATTCCTTTTCTGTATTTTACCTACAAGTGAAAAAAAATAATCAAGTGCATTGTCTTTCATAGCACAGGAGCTCTTTGCCCACGGCTTGAGACACATCAACTTCAAACATGCTTAACTAAAGTTTTAGTAAGTACGTCGGATGCCCAGTAAAGAAATAAAACCATTTATTTATACAAATATTCATTTCATTTAAAATAAATCACACCATTCTTACACAGATAAACATGTAGTTGCCATCAAATTTTTCAATAATTGTCAACAAAAAAATACAATCGAGAATAAGATGTTCTAAGGATGTCATTATCTCTATAATTATACCAACATTTACGAGAATGACTAAGACTAAAAGCATTATAATTCAAATAATTGGATGTATACACTGATAATAAATCAGACAACAATTGCATAAAAACAAGAATATATAAATCAAAGGTTATAATTAAGTGCATCAATTTGTTTACCACAGGAATAGCTCTTGTAAAGTAGGTAATATAAAGTCAGCTTACTGAGTCCGAAGTAATATGAATAGTTATTTATTATATTATGTTTTACTATTATATTAGCTGTGCCCGCGTCCTCACATGCATATGAATCGGGATAGGACATATTTTAATTTGTACCGCATATTAATAATTAACATACCTACTTATTTACTCATAACACACAACACGTACCTAGTGAGTGTACCCACATTAGTGAAGACTTCCGTAGATTAGTAGATAACTGCGGAAGTAATTAGACGCGCAAATATTTTTTTTTTGCACTTTTTTCTTTATTGACAAATGGAAGGAAAAAAGCTTTTGTCCTTTTGTGTTTTAAGAATCCAAAAATAACTTAAAATATTGACTTCTAAGTTTAGATACAAAGTTGTTGTAGTTTGCTGAATCTGAAAATATCTAGGTTACAAATTACATGGCTTTTGAGTTTTATGTTCAATATAATGAACAAAACTAACAAACAATCCTAAAGATATCCTTTAATTTTTTCTTAGGTAGGTAAGTAAATAGATAAAAAGAATACCGTTTATTTAGAATTCCCGTGACTACCTGCATATTTATTCGTCATTGCTAGGATCCCTACGATCTTTGTACCGTATTTTCTTAATAGGTACGTTAAGAAAATACGTACATTTTAAAAAAGAATAAATTTTGTCATGAAATAAAATGAATCAACGTTTTTAAATGAACGTTATGTTTTTTACAATAGGTGAGAATAATCATTTGATATACGTAATTGGTTTGTTATAACATTTCGCATTAACATTTACGTTCTGTACCGTAGTTCATTACATAATTAATATTAGCATACGTATCTAATGCATCGCGGAATCGACCCCCAAGAATATTATTACTTACTACAAAATTGCTCCAATTTTCGACAGTTTATTCTCTCTCATTGACACCGTTTTTTGACAGATCTCCGTAATAAGCCAATCTCGGCTTGTGCTGCGTTATTTTCATATGGCAAAGGCGTCGTTGGATCAAATTGTCCATTCTTATTATAATGTGCAAACTAAAGCGTAAGTTAAAGTTTTTACAATAATAATATGAATTACAATAGGGAACACATAAAAAGCATCACCCAATTTGGTGCACTCGTTCGGAAGTTATGGGGGTACATAATATATTTCGGCGATTTATTTTATATATTAAACCTACAAGCTGACTCGGTGAACTTCGTTCCGCCGTAATAAATAATAATATTATAATTCTTGTTACAATATTTCTATTACTTTTAATTTTCATACAAACCTTATATTAAAAGAATTCTGCAATTTGGTGGAGCCGATCGAAAGTTATGCGCGTACCTAAATAGGTACATTTCAGTGATACATTTTTATTTATATAGGAGATATAATATAATAAAAGACAATAAAGCAATATTAATGCAAAATTTAAATAATTATGAAAATCTAAATTGCTATTTTATTTATTAATTACGTCCGCCGGGTCTGTACCCTGCTGCTCGTAAGGACCAGTGAGCGTATACGCGCAGTCGACGCGCCGAATTCGCGAGCGAGTGACGTCTTTTCCATAACAACACACGCTCAAGTTTAGTGCAACTCAGTTTCAAGGAAACCACTTAAAGAAGTGCTTTATAAGAGTTAGCCGGCCTAATAAAGTGTAACTTATTGAAACATGGATTGACTGGCATGTCTTTTGGAAAAAAATATGAGGTGAGAAAAATAGGTATATTGTGGAAGAGAGTTCTTCAACATATATAATATTAGCTTGAAATACATAACTAATTAATTCACCAAAGACAGCTTCTTCATATTCTCCGGGAAGCTATGTACATTACTAAATTAACTAAAACATAAACGTCCCTCTCCTTAAGTTTAAACTTTATTCCTACTCCGATGCACAATCCGACGAGCACAGAAGAATTCCAAACGTTTAGCTACCAGTATATATATATATATATATATATATATATAAAGCTGATGTAGGTTACAGGTACATAATCTTAAAAAATCTATAACATTTTTTAATTTTGTGTCATGAATCTAATTAATAACTTTCAGTACTTGGTTATATGACATTAGAGCAAGAAAACTGATAAGTTTGATAAAATAGAATGCTTAATACGGCTTAGGGAGATAGATTTATACCTACTAATATTTTAAATCCGAAGCTAGTTTAAATGTTTAATCAACAAAAAAATAAAGGTGAAAGGTGTAAGGCAATAGGGCAAATAAGATAATACAGCATGGGTAATAGAATAATTGGTCCACCAGTTAAATCATACAAATACAATAAAACAAAATTAATATAAAATACAATAATACTATATTAAAAACATCAAAGTGTGAGATTGGAAAAAAAATAAGAGTATGTGGTCACGCGAAACTTAAACAGGCTATTATCTTCGACATTAGGTATTCTATTATAGATTATGTATTCATAAAAGAAAAATTAACTAATTGACTGACGTGTTACATTTTCAGAAATTATTAATTATGTATTGCGCTACTCAGCAAAATAAAACACAATTTATGTAAGCACACACAACATTTAAGCAAAGTAATATACTTACATATGTTACACATTTATTTTTAGATTTTTTGCTAAAACTACAAGTAGGTAAGTATAAGCTCAACTAATACCTATCGTTACAAATCATACTATAACAATTTTTAATAGAATTATTCACTTACTTGGATGTATAGTTATAAATATCGAGATAAACAGGACATTAAACTAACCAAATTTAGCGATTTATATTTAAGAGCGTGAAAAAAACAAGAAAAACTTTTTGGTTACTATTATGGATTGACACGTCTAGAGGCCAAGGTATAATTATCAGTTATTGACATCAGAAGGGTACTTTTAAATACTGACAATAACTGAATGCAAGGCCTACTGTTGTTTTAGGTAGGTAATAATGGTAATTACAGCAAAGTTTAATAAAAGCGATAAATTGTCAAATTCCACAAACAGCTTTCGGCTCACAAATAAGCTCTCGCGCACCAATGAGCGTACACAGTGAGACTCACATAGGCAGTTACTCAACGAATAATGAAACAGGCGCAGGCATAACATAATTTAGCTTTCCTTCGTGATCGAACTGGAAACGCTGAGCATGGAGGTTCAGGTCCAAAGTCCTCGAAATAGAGCTGAGAGGTGATTTGAATTAGCTACATAAAACTACATAAAACAGTTCTCACCCTACTTACGTTCCCGAAAGTTCTTGAGTGGTAATTCCTTTACCTACATGATAGTTCAACGTCCTACTGAAGGTCCTTGAAACAGCGGATATCCTTACGGGATACCTATTTAACACACGTGAGCGTATTTTAGTGAAGATGATAATAATTATTAAATATTTTATGGATGAGAAATTATTTGTCATAACTTAAAATATTATTTCATGTAACGTCGGGGACGTTAGTGACATCAGACACCAGTCTGTTTAGCTCCAAAGGTCACTAAATAATTTAAACAGTGTCTTTACAATATTGTTCGGTACATCGAAAACATTTTTACCTACTTAACAAAAACTTTGACACGAAATTTAAATACAATGAAAAATAGGTACTTACTTTTGCAGTTAGGTAAATGTGTTTCTCGTATTGTTTGATAATGTAATTTTAAGTTAACGACAATAACAATAATTTTCTTTGAAAATATTTAATTATTAATTACTAAATTTACCTACTTTACATGTTCGTTTAAAAAACCTGTATTTTATTTTGTAAAATGTACCTTGTATTTTGTATAACGTTCTGTGTTTGAATTTTATAAGGTCCTAGATAAAGTAAGTAGACTTAAATACTTAGGTTTATAAGTATATAAGTTTACTTCTTTTCCTTGTTAAAAAAATAGAACATACCTACTTTGTAGATTGATTACCGAGGAGAAAAAAAAACGATTATTCATTAACTATGATAACCTACTAAAAAGATACAAAATGTAGATGGTATTTCCTAGTTTTGGTAATGCGCTGAAACTATACTTATGGATCAGAAGTATAGTTTCAGCGCATTACCACCACCGCTAGTAATTTAGAGGGTGATAGATACTTCAGATATAAATTACAGTTTATAGGAAACTAGAATGCCAAGTTCCACTGGATAGGTAAATAAATTAAATTTAACCTTAACTAACGAGCTGACCGAAAAATGCTGTATAACTTATTATTTTGAACACAAGGTTATACCAAAACAAAATATTAAGTGGCCGCCCGTCTTACGAACTTAAGCTTTTACAAAAATACCTACCGATAACGAAGAAAAGCGATAACTTTAAATATCACAAAAAGAGATAAAAATAATGGAAGAACAAATTAGGTATAACTAGTCACTTTTTCTTTTACAATCACTACCTACTCAGAGCCCAGTAAAACACTGTTCTAAAATAATCCCCACCTTAACTACAATTCCAAAAGCCATTAAACTTTATCGTCTATAAAGCAAATGTCACTGAAACACAAAGTTCCACCACCTCACTATGACGCAATGTCACGTATTTTGTGGATAGTAAAAAGAACGTAAACGAAAAACATACCCAGATTTAGATAACGATATTATGTAAGTAGATTTGCTTAATAAAAGTAATTATTGGTCTTATTTACAAAACAAAACTAGGTAAGTATGTGAACACATTTGTTATCCTTGGATGACGTCTGGTTTCTGGATGACTAACCAATATTTAGGTTGGCTTGACTGATTTTATGAATATTAATAAATTGTTAGTCGAGTCCATGAAACCTTATACTCGTAAAACGTTCGGTACCGTATTCGAAGATTTCGGATGCATTTTTTTCTTATTTTCTAAAACCAGAAATATTAGAGCATAATTATTTATAAACAGCCGACACTGTTATTTATTTATATATTTATATGTACGTTATTTAGGGCTATTTAAAAAGGCTCATTTGCAACAAATCGGGTCATTTAATACGTGTCCGAAATTGTACATCAACATATTAAAGAAACTTAAATACTTACACCTCAAGTCAATTTGATCCTTATTATAGCGCTGCTTAGAAAACGTATTTCCCATATTAGGTAGGTACTTTATCATTTTCGGTCTGTTATTGCAATATTTATTTTAAGATGTAAAATAGGTCATCTTATGGCCGCGGATCAATTTTCAATTAGTCAATTTCAGTAGGTAGTTCAAGTTTATTCAATTATAATTACTTTTTAGGTAAGTATCTAAGAATCTGCTTTTTAAAGATTTCTGAAGACTGTCTGTATTTCAGCTTCATTGACTAGACTATATCTGGTTTTAATTAAATATAACCGTCAGATAAATTATGCTTACCTACTTATATCTAAGCGCTCAATTCATAACGCCGACAGTTACTATTTTGCAATGTAGAGTGAACTAAATAAATACCTAGTATATACTGTGCAAAACAGAAGAATTTACCTACTGTGCGACATATACTTAAAAAAAAAACTAGTACCTACAGGCGCATAGAGGTATGATATAAGATACAAATATTGTTATGTAGGTAGGTAGATGCATTGAGAATTAGTGACATTCAGTAAATTATATGTATTGATTAAATAATTATACCTTTTTGTTCATCAACTTTAAGCCCAGCTACCGGCAAACCAGGGTTAACATTTTTATACCTATTTTTTTTTACTTTTCGTATTTAGTATTATTACTTACCTAATACCTATCGATTATAAAAACCGGTTAAGTTTAAAAAACTACACATAATAACTAAATACAATTAATTATATGCTTCATATTAGGCTCGGTTTTTCACAACCTTAACAAATAAATTCCCAAACCTGTTACTTGACATTTGCAAATTGAAAGAATAAAAATATCAATTACCTAGACGATAATCATGTATAGGTAGTACATAAATTATGATAAATCATATTATCGAGTAATTTATTCACCTTAAGGGCCTTTATTTGAAAGCTCGCATATCAGACGATTATTTTAATTGAATCCATATCACCACCAAATCACCAGATCTGGTTTGCATTCAATTGTATTGTCACAATATTACCAATCTCATATTTTTGAAACTTAAAACAGGCGCGCCTACTTATGCCTGTTTACCGACAGTTCTGCTGTGATTGGCATCAAAACCGTTCTATTTGAATTAAAATAAAAAATGTTCGGCTATTAAATTAGTTGCGAGAAGCACCTAAAGTGACATAAAAAACGATGCTAGAAGTCATGTTTACAAGGTTGCAATATTAGGCAGGTAATCAATAAGATTCGGTGACTTCAGATATTAGATACCTACTTGTGTTATTTATTAACTTTTAAGAAAAAAACACTTGGTATGTTTTATTTATTACACCTGTTCATTAATTCACAGTGAACGTGACGTAAACTAAACGTGGATATAGGTATACCAAGAAAATTTTCATACAACAGGTTAGAATTGGTGAGCACTTTTTCTGCCATTTAAATTTTAATGGAAACTTTTTATCGTTAGGTATATCCAGATAATAAAAAATAGATGTGTGAACTTTTAAACTAGCTTCTGTACCTATCTCGTTACCTCTCACATGAACACTGCTGCACATTTGCACAAAATGATGATAGAGGAATAAATTCGATACGTTCACGTAGATTTTATAAATCTGTTTACGCAGCTCTAACTTCTACTTAGCATTTAATCGACAATCTTTTAACCGACCGCAACAACACCTTTATCCCTATTAATTTATGAGCAAAATGTTAATTTAGAAACCAGTAGGTTTGTAGCATGATGGCGACATCTAAGTTGTCGGGGTTTTCCTCTAGATAATTATTTTATGATATGGGTAATAATATGATAATAATACAGTCTTGTAAGTACTACACTCGCATGGCTATGTACGGAGAGTAATTTGTGTTATTAGTGCTTGTTATAGTTACTGGGACAATGTGTACCTGTGCATTGTATCGTTAGTAAAGGAACTAACCCCGATATAAAGTTATTTAAACATTCACCTTATCCTTAAGGGTTGGAAAGTAAATATTTAGTACTAAGCTGATAAAGAAGGAGGTACCTCCTCTCTGCGTTCCGAATTAGCTTTCAGCATTTATTTCTTGTTAACAAGTAAATTTTACCTACTGGCATTACGGGTAGTTATAATATTGATTGAAACAGCAATTATAGTAACTTGTATTTTGCTACTGTAATGTCATTCCATGCCGGTTTATAATGAACAACATAAAACGAGGCGACACAACCGTTTAGTCAGCAATGTACATACATAGGTACATCGTACAGCGTACATTTACCTACTTACTTACCTGTTTCTACTCAAAAATATCATAATAGGTGACTAAAATCTTCGTCTTAGCAGTGATATTTTTTTAACGTTGAATCTATCTAGATATATCTCTCATTGGTTCACCGTAAGCTCTTGATTTTCAAGACAAAAATATCCAACATTACAAAAGTAGACATTCCACTCCAAGAAGAATGTTTTCTAGGATTTATAAACAATTAAAATAAACAAGCTTACTAATACAAAGTATAAGATTCTCGTAAATTCGTCTCTAAC
The DNA here is from genome assembly GCA_038024825.1 of Polylopha cassiicola. NCBI lineage: Eukaryota > Metazoa > Arthropoda > Insecta > Lepidoptera > Tortricidae > Polylopha > Polylopha cassiicola. The sequence continues at coordinate 14,478,509 of CP149046.1, read as the reverse complement.
TAAATTTTTCTAGGGACTGATACGGGAGGAAAGCCTATATATCAGGCCAACCAATGTCGTAACCAGCTAGTCCATTGCATTGACCTTAAAGAAGCATATCTACTTAATATATACACCAGTATAAAATACACCTACATTATGTTGTACGGTCTAATCACTTTAAGAGTTATCTCTTAACAATATATTATTATTATCTAATAATAACTTACTAACTACACTTACTTAATACATTTTTATACAAACAAATTCTTGTATCATGTAAGAATCGAATAACAAAGATGCGGTACCAATGAATTTTCAAGATGAATTTCAAGGTACGAATATAGGTATGTACCTACCTATTACGAGTATAAATACCTACAAGTAGTTATCTCAGTCAGTCAGTCAGTGTCATACTGCGTTTGGTTGATTGTAAATACACATATTAATTATTATAAGCTCTCAATCATTTCTGATGCCTTCGCGGTTGTTAGGTACCTACATATATATTAGAATGTGTAATAACGAATCAGTCGTGCTATTACAGAAACCCTAAAGAATCCGAAACGTCAGCAAATAAAATAAAATACGCGAGGGAAATCCGTTAATAGTTGTTTCATTTCATATTATGTTGCCGTTGTTGATTCGATCTTATATTTTTTTATTTTATGATAGTTGAACAATGACATGTCCCCAATGTTAACCCCAATTGTAAAGTACCCAATACAAAATTACAAATTTACAAAATAAAAAAAATACATCGTCTGACATGACTACGTGTCTGTAAAGGTAATTATAATTTTTATTTACTTAAGTCCAACCTCGGTGCTCTAAACGGCATAAGGACCGTCACGACAGGTTGCCTTGTAGTCACGCTAATGGCGAGAGTTCTTTTTCTACCGACATAATATACCTGCGTAATTACTTAGTGCAAGAAACCGTGCAATGTCAGATAGTGTATTGCTCTAAAAGTACATTTTGTACTGTTATGTGTCCTTCCGATATTATGCTATTACCTAGTCAATCATAATTATATAAAAGAACAACACTAATAATTCATATTAGCATTTCACCCGTGCGAAGCAAGGACGGGTCGTATAAGTATAATAAAAATACCTACACATCAATTTAAAAAAATCTACTCATAGGAACACTAAATCCTTGTTTCAAAACACGCAACGTGTATTACTCACGTTAATCATTAAAAAAAATGTTACAATTGAAGTAAAACAAATTAGGTCATTTATTTCTGCGTACAATTAAAAAATTACTTTATGGGTACCTAGTCGCCGAAATGTATCAATACTTACCTATTTTGTTTTTTCGTCTGATCCATTATCATTATTATTTATAGATTATGTTTCGGTTGCATATAAATTGACAATGCCATAATAAGAATGTAAATAACTTCTTACATAATGCAAGATGCTGTACACCTGAAATGTAAATGATTTAATAAGTAATGAAACTGATTTGAATAATTCTTTCAGTATGTAGATTGGTTTGAGTGTGAGTATATTGCAACGAGAAATTATCTCAGCTATAAATTATAATGTGAAAATAATAGATAGATAGATACATAGTAATACATACTAGGTATGTTGTAAGTACCTATTAATATAATATCAATTAGTCGGGACACCGTACCATGCTCGGCAACAAATAATAGTAACCAGAGAGACGCATAATAATAGATCATTTGTATCAGTACCTGTTTTATTAGATATTTTAGTAAATAAAACAGCAAGTGATTATATTATGCTATTTTGATGTAATGACGTAATAATAATAGACAATACAGACATAGACAATATGAGTTTTTTTTTATAATGAACATAGAAGAGTAAGTACCTATCAAAATTGATTCCAATAACAGCAGTAAATAGTTGGAACTTGGAAACACTTCATTAAAATTTGTGCACATCGTTCAGTAGGTACAATTGAACATGGCGTGGCAATCCAACTTTTTTACCATCGATTAATTATAACCGGTTAACATTACTTGAACAAAGCCGTAATTACATCGAATTTATTTATTTTACTTTCGAGACTGGCTCGGTATCGAAGCGGTATTATTTATAGGTATCAGTTTGTACAGGGAAAAATCTAATGACCGTCTAAATTTTTTATGAGGTTTTTGAGGTGTTTTATTTACTTAGATTTCTTTTTATTTTAAAAAATAATATGTTGTACGCACAATAATTTTACTCAATCAGAGTACTGTAGCCAATACATTGGTATTTAAGTACTGCAAATCAAATCATTTTTATTCCATTTTTTTCTTTCAGATATCAGTTTGGGATCGCCTTAGCTAGAAAGGCTGCGAAATGCGACAGTTAAGGACACGTGGACGAGCAGTGAAGAGATTATATATATACATATACTGAATAAATCTTGGCAATGGCGACTATTTTGGGTTTTAATGATACCAATGCAACCAGCAGGATTAGCACCATAGTGGTAGATCCGACGCGCATATTCGGCCCTCAAAGGGACACTCTATATATTGTACTTCCAATCACAATAATGTACACTCTGATTTTTATCACAGGCTTGCTAGGAAATATGTTCACATGCTTAGTCATAATAAGAAACAAAAGCATGCACACTGCAACTAACTATTATTTATTTAGTTTAGCAATATCAGATTTACTCTTGCTAGTTACTGGGATGCCTCAAGAGATGTACTCAATTTGGTCGAAGTGGCCTTACGTGTTTGGGAATACGTTTTGCATCATTCGTGGTTTGGCTTCTGAGACGTCTACCAATGCAAGCGTATTGACTATAACGCTGTTTACTGTTGAACGGTACCTAGCGATATGTCATCCCTTCGTATCTCATAAGATGTCGAAGCTGACGCGCGCCACAAGACACGTGCTTATGCTATGGGTAGCGGCATTAGCACTCGCTCTACCACAAGCTCTGCAATTTGGAGTCAAAGACCATCAAGGAGTCCTGATGTGTCTCCAAACAAGAATAATTATTAAACATTCATTCGAAATATCCTTAATATGTTTCTTCTTTGCACCAATGATCTTGATTACTGTACTCTATTCTTTAATTGGACTAAGGCTAAAAAAAGCTCATTCTGGAAAAGATAATATGGATCACCATAAAATAAACCGAAACATGAGATTTGTTGTAAAAGCTCACCGGAAGCACGGCCAATCGACAAAGAGGGTTGTCAAAATGCTTGGTAATTTTTTAAATTTAAATAATAAATGAAATGGAAATAAAATAAGTAGGTACTATCGACACTTATGCCGATCACTGGCAAAGCAGATTGTTTAAACCACTTTAAAGGATACTTTAAATGTCTGTTATAATGGGTATAGCAAAAAACGATCTCATAATTCATGTACGGAATAATCCATCAAAACGTTAAATTGAAATTACATCACACTAATTAAGGAAAAAAACTAACTTTCAAAGTTTTCTCTGCCGTTATTTACTAGACAAAGTAACTGTGTTCGCGCTTAGGTAATTACCACGTACCCATTTTTAACAAAACGATCCAAACCGATTGTCATTTTTTTATTACTGCGATATGTCATTGTTAAATTAAAATAAAAGATAATAATTAACCTACTAAACGGTACCTAATATCTTATCAACAGTGGCCGTGGTGGTGGCATTCTTCGTTTGCTGGGCACCATTCCATGCACAAAGACTTGTAGCGATATATGGAACAAAAGAAGACCACCGACCGAAGTCTAAATTGCTTCTGTACACCTACTACATACTAACCTATACCTCGGGAGTTTTTTATTATATGTCAACGTGTATTAATCCCATCCTCTATCACATCATGTCAAACAAGTTTAGAGATGCCTTCAAGGTGAGCATTAAATATCAAATATCGTACTTTAGACCAAAAACTTGAGATGTACCCTATAATATTTTTAAACGAAAAAAGACAACATTGCAAAGTGTTTATTTCAGAATTCAATGCTGCGGTGTTGCCGAATGGAGGACGGCATCGGCCTTCATAAGTGCTCCTACACCACAGTTGCTCTCGCGAGGAATCCCACCTCCAGTGGCACAGATCACTCAGGTACAAACTACAACTTCATTTATGTTATTTTATGAAGCTACCTGCATTTTAAAGCAATGCAATAGGTACCTACTATTGAATGTTTTTTTATTACCTACTCACTCATGCACCAACTACTCAAGTAAATATTTATGACAACCGTACCATTTTCTATGAAAAATGCAAATAAGTCACAAGTGTTGTCTGTTTTATAAGTTTTATACTTCAACTTTGTAAATTTCTACTGGTTAACTACCTGTCTCGGTTCAAGAGATGAGCCTGATGACAGAAAAATATATAGGTTTATGAATTAATGAAAAGTTAAGAGTAAGAAAAGTTAAAGTAGACATGTAGCTTATAACACTATGTAGGCAGCTACTTACTTATACCGTCCTGCCTATTATAGTGATATCTTATTTAACCTATAATTTTACAGGTAAAGAGCTAAGAAATGAATCATCGAGTTTACTAAATACCAATAGAGAGAAGATTAGTCAGAATACCTGCCAAAATTTACATGAAATACTTGATCAAAAGGAGATGCAATTAGAAAACTGCAGGATAAACTATGACCGGACGCAGCGAGATTCGCAGCAAAATCAAGGAATAGAACTCAAAAATTTAAGTCAATTGGGTCGTGATAATGAGAACAATTATCCAAATTATATTTCCCGCGAAGATGAACATAAACCAGTATTTATATTAACAGAGGCACCAGCTAGTGTGCTGTTAAACCAACCAAAAAATAAAATTGAACGAGTAAATTTAAATGTGCAAAGTATGGTTAAAAAGAAAGAGTATGGTTAAAACTCTGTACTTACCTATCTATGTTTTTGTCATTTTATCGGAGTGGACTAACATTGAGAACTGTTGAACAGAAAAACAGTGCCAAAGTTGTTACTTTTATTATATACTGCTAGTATATAATAAAATAAAAATATACAGTTATACATATATATATATATATGAGAGCATAAAATCAATACACAAGAGTTTAACAAGGGCTCCATGACTTCCCTCCTGGCCCTGGGGTAGCAGTAGATACTTTTCTAAACTTATTATATTTAATCAAATTACTATCTTTTCAATAGAATTTCCTCTCCCTCCCATTCCTGACTACGAAGCTGGATCCAACTTTGGAGTTTTATCAGTTACATTTGACTGATTCAAATAAAATAAGTACCTTATAGAAAATCTATAAAATATTTATATTATTACAACCAAAGTTTTTTATTTTATTTTCGAGCAAAGAACTATTATAACTGACCAGCATAATTGAGTCACGAATGTAATAATTTACCATGTTAAAAAAATCTCTTGAACAAATTTTATATAATTAACCTGGGGATGTACTTTGGTATTTCAGATAGTTTTATTTAAATTAGGTTTAGTCTTTGCTGAGACAGTGCTCACGAACAAAATTTGTTAGAAAAATTCCAGAGATTTATGTACAACACCTACCATACATATATTATTATGTGTGTATCAGGATCATTGTGCAGTTGTCAGTAACCTAATGCGTACCTGCCATAATACCCGAAAGAACGAAGGTGACTGTTATTAGCTAGTTAATTAAGAACTTAATAAATAAATGTTGTTGAATTGAATAAAGTTCCAAATAAATCTATGTACCACCTATTCTAAAGTTTTATTGTATTATTTTGTCCTCAGCTAAGCTAACATACCTACACTATTTTATATCAGGGATTCCTATCCGGCATAGGTCCCTCGTTTACTACATTATGTATTAACCATGCTAGGACAATGGTTAGCGAGCAATCTGTAAACTGCTGACCATCTACCTATTTAATACGAATCTAACGCAATAAAAACTGGAGTTTTGTCATAAGCAGATAGCTTTAATCGTAACAAGTACAAATTCAAGTCGACAACGTTACCGATATAAAAGACAGACCGCCCATATATACTCTATAATCCTACTAGTTCACCTATGCGTAGGTAAAATCAATCATCCAGTCACTAACTGTAACAATAAATAAATATACTTACCTACGTACTTACCTAATATTAAGTCCCCACATATTATGATAATGGCGTTTTGAACTGTAGGAATATAAAGTTCTTTTTAGTAAAATATACCTAGGTAATCAAAGTATGCACAGTTGTTATCTATGCTGTCATCTCATACGTAATTCATTGATCCCTTTACTAAACGGGCGAGAATCAATAAACTCTATGAAGGCGGTGACAATAAATATCTGCCGTAGATAATTGTTTGGCTAGATTTTAGAAAGCTGTAGTGAACGACACCGGCGCTAGTCCACCAAACACTCACAAGCAACTTTTTCTGAGTCAATTTTCGTTTATGGCGGGATTTGGCTGGGTCTCCAGGGTTCAGTCATTGCGATGAGCGCTTCCGATTACCGTAGTCATCACTTTGCATCACAAGTAATGATTCAATTTCTTCATTATTGTGTCGATTGATCAAAGTAACACAGCAGTTGACGCGTGTTTGCAAGGTCGATTCACTCAATTCGTGAGGTACCAACCCATCGTTCAAGTTTTTTTTACTTTCCCGATTTGATTTATACAGTTTTGTCACTTACCCCGAAGCTTGCAGCTATCTCTGAAGTACTTTGTGATGGATCCATTTTAAATAAAAATATGAGGAAAAAACAAATTAATGACTGTTTTCAAAACTCAAATGTACCAACTAAATGAATTTTTAAATTTATATTTGGAATTCTTAACCAAAAAGGAGATATGTCAGATCAAAGTGGTCAGTACGACAAAACGCTAATTTCATATAATACGAAACGCCTGCAAATATAAGCTACATATCACCGACCTAAGACATTTGCTGTGAATTAATAAGTAGGTACGTAATAAATAGGCATTACCTATAGCATTATAACAATAACTAAAGTAATAATGTCTGATGCCTTCGCGGTTATTACACCTTGGAATGAAACAACCATTAAAGTTAAAGCTAAAGTCTTCTTTAGCGTTAGACTATTGTCAGCTACGATCACGGAAACTGTAAAGAATCCGAAACGTCAGCAAATAAAATACACGAGTTAAATCTGTTAACGGTTGTTTCATTCCAATGCTTAACTAAAGTAGCTCTATGTGGTACAATGACACGTTTTTTTAAAAGGGGATTAAAAGCCAATTGACACTTTTTAACAAATATGTATAAAATTATTACATGTCTTTAATACCTGTTGAAAATACTGCGTTCTGGATAAGTGCACAAAATAAACACTTTTTAACCCCATTCTTAAAAAAATATCTACGCAGAAATTTCAAAATATATTCAGTTAAATTTAAGACGTCACCAAAACTTTGTGCCGAAACTTTTTTCCACAGATTATAATCGGGCAACACTATTTGAATGGCACAACAATTGGCGTTGTAAAAACTTTACGCGACCTTATTAACCCTCAGCACAAAAACGGCGGGGTTCTATAAGTTTGACGTACCTATAGCTATGTCAATGACTACGAAAATGCCCCCAAGTGGGGTATCAAATAAAAGAAGATCACATGTAGGTACCTAAATTACAAAATATTAGGTACCTACCTAACATTAGATTAGATTTATTTATATCTCAAAACTCATACGAGCACCTCGGAGCGCTCCCCATTTTGTCCGGTGGAGCAGTAACGGCCCAGGGCCAACTGTATACAGTCACTAACCGAAAAAAAAAAAAAACATGCGATATAATTAAGTACATTATTACCTATGTCAAATTACCCGTACTCATATGGAGATCGTCAAACCAAAAACGAAGAACACTAAGATTTAACAATTACAATAAGATTTTGTTATACATACAACGTCAAATATACTTATTACCTTATTATAACAGGTTTTTCTCATTTTTCGTCAATACAATTTGTCTGACGGAATAATTTATATAACAAAATTAAATACCATTAATAACAGAAATAATTTATTACCTACCTATTTATATTTTTGATTGAATTCGACAACAGAAAAAAAAATATGTATACATATCAGGAGTAGTACAGGTAGTTAAATCCGTTATAATTATATAAATGTATTTTCAACCGGCGAAAAAAACGGAGGAGGTTCTCAAGTCGATACGCATAACTTTTTACAAAGTGGTTCGATTTTGATAATTTTTTTTTTATTGGAAAGGGTATACTTCGAAATTGGTCCCATTTTAATTAGGAAAAATATTCCAACCCTAAGGGTACGAAAAGAAGGGATGACTATTTTTTCTCGCACCGATTGTATCGTATGACCAAGCGTAACTTATTACAGAGTAGTCCGATTTTTAATAATTCGGGAAAAAGAAACCTACCCTAAGGGTGGAAAAATAGGGGTAATTTACTGTTCTTGTTGACGTAAAAAGATGGTAGGTAGCTATTTCAAAAGCACCTAATTCAAAATTAAGCATTTAATTATTTGTAAGTACAAATTAAGGCCACAGATAATTACAAAATAATAACTTTTTAATAAAAAAAAATTACCGCCGAAAAAAAACTAAAAAGATATTTTTGAAATTGGTGCCAGCTGATGCAGCAACTCTTCACTAAGGTGCTCAAGTTTGTTTGGGGCTGGCACCGGCTCCAAAAATATCAGACATTATAACTAAAATAGTAGTTGTTATAAAAGACAAAATTATTATTTTTTTCTTTTCAGTGCGCTATTATTTTTGTTGCTTTTTAGTTTTTTTTCGGCGGATATTTTTTTTTACTAAAAAGTTATTCTTTGTCAATGGTAGTTAAGTATAGCATTTTACCAAAATTATTTATTGCCACAATACAAAATGTTTGACGCTGTGGGTATATGTTGTGAAGACACAGGCTAATGAAAATACCTACATTTATAAGGTTGGATTTGATGAAATTACTGAAATAAATTGGACATCAAAAAAGTTTGTAACATTGGGAGTGGGCCGCTCATGAAATCATTCTTGGTGAAATGTGCATAGGAGAGTTAAGTACGTCAAATAGGTACCTATAATTCCTGCCTATGAATATTCATAAATCATAGCAATTCTCGCAGTTGGGTAAATGAAACACGAAATTCAATAACAAAAAAAGATTTACTACTAGTGCGAATTACCTGCAGGTTCAAGTGAGATCCTATATCCTGCGTTACTTATTTGAGTAAAGTTAATTAAAATTGGTAAGTAGTACTTAGCAAGTAGGGCCATTGAAACGAGCAAATTATATTAAATTCAGCATGAACGTGATACTTATATATGTACTTTGTCAGTTTATATAATACCTATAGGGCAACGGAACCGAAACGAAATTAATTATGGACTTTAGTAACAATTTTCCTGTAAAATTTTCGAAACATCAGCAAATACCTAACATAAAATACAATACGCAAGAGAAAGCCATAATACAATTGCTCATAGGCTTTAACAAAATATTATTTTTCCTACCATAGTAGTAGTAGTCAAGGAGTACTAGTACCCCATCATCAACCAGATTAACTGTTCCAAATGCGCAAGTTAGCAATAAAAATGCCATCAAATCGTGAATGGTGACAATGGGATTACTTACCTGAAAAGCATACCCTTTAAAAAAAAAAAATATCGGCGCAGATGTCTTACAGTAATTGGTTCACATACATAAAAAAAGTTCCCAGCTAGTTTTAAACACCCATTTTTTTTCAATTCGGTTAAAAAGGCATATCAAGTGGTTAAGTATCAAGTGTGCACTTTTGGTTTCATTCGCAGCGCTTCTCATGAATGCATAATGATATAAGTACTGCCATGAGCATGATGATTACGACGTGACAAACGACGACTCCGCATTACCTCGTCGTGCAGGGAGCGCGACGCGCGTCCTTCCCTTCAATCGCTTAAAATCAAGGTTAGTACCATTTTAAATAATAACTAAAAGGTCTTAGAATATATTTCTTGTTACTTACTTACTTTACAATATGTAATAGCGCTTGCTATACCCATATTGGATATAACCTGTTATTAATAAGTAGGTTATTAAATGAATGAATAGGTTATGCATTTATTACCTACAATTAAAATTGTTTCCTCCTGATATTTAATATTTGTACCAAAGACACCATTGATATCATTTCCTACTGATATTACCTTTTTTCACTTTATTAATTTTAAATGGAAATAATTTATTGAATATATTTAATTAACTAGTAAGTAAATATGTAATTTAGCTTAGTTTCGTTTTACATAATAATATTTAGTTACAACTATGTACCTATATACATAGAAACACTATAAAATATATGGTACCTACCTACATTTTTTAATAGACAGAAACTAAACTATGTTAAAATTTTAATGTCTTAAGCGAAAACATTTCATGTAATTATATAGATGGTAATTATTTTAGGTCTGTTCTGTCATAAATGCCTATTCTGGGTATCAGTAGGTACCGGTAATCATAATTATGTACCTACTACTACCTAATGATGTAATCATGATGTACCTAAGGTTCATTACCTACGCAGTTCTTATAGAACAAAAATGTTTTGAGATTTAATGTTAAACCAAGTAGACTATTTTAGTCAATACCGGGGGGATGTCCTCAGTAGGTACCTGCACAATTTCCACTAACTTGCCTATTAAGTAGTTACTTAACTATAGAGGAACACATTTCATGGTAGGTAGGTAGATAGCTAATAGGCAAGTTTGTGGAAATCGATCGTAAGTAATGGATTTCAAATTACATAACTATTTAAAACGTCTAGCGACATTACAGTTATTTTTTAATTCTGATTAGATTAATCTCATTACATACGACATTTTACGAGTAGGTATATCATTTCGACCTGTCTTTTCATCCCACTACTATTAAGCGGATTTATTATCCTTAACATTATAAAAAACTAATATTTGAAAGATATTTAAACACTTAGGTCTTACTTAGGTATGTGACTATAGGTACCTACATAAGTAATTCAAGTTTATTCAATTTAAAAGAAGATTTTTTTAATTTATTGTACTAATCCTTTGTCAGTGATCTTTACATAAGTAAAATATTAATAACGTTTTTCACAAAATAAATTATGTCAACTCATTAGGTAAAAATGAACAGTAATTTCGCCATTATAAAATTGACAATCAGGAACAACAAACCACGATTGAATTTAGGCGAACCTAACACGTATGTTTCACGTAGCAAGTAAGTTTAGTGGTTCGCGTGTTTTGCATATTAACCACCTTATTACCAGATAAATTGAGAAGGGTCAATATTAGATCTTTTGTTTTTCTCATGGATGTTCCCTAACTTCGTCTTTAATAGCAAAAAATGGAAATTCGTTTACCCTTATTAAAATATGTCTTTGAGATCATTTTTTCAAGTGTAATGTGTTACGTTCATGACAATTAAAATTGTCCTGTTGTACCATTGTTGTATTTTGGTGCTAAACGTAAATTTACCCACAATCACTTTAGTGATCGGTCAATTTTTTTATAAAGGAAAGTATTCCACTATTTACACACAATGGGAATCATGACCTTTACACTTGGCCACCATTGCAGACAATTGGGTTTTTTAATTATATTTACGTAGGTAGATTTATTTAAATATTGTGCCTACATTCTAATGTTTTAAGTTTATCGTATTTAGGTACAGCTTTTTGCGAGTCAAATTATTTACCAACAACCTTTTTAACAGAGTTGGTATTTTTTGGAATGAAACAACTTCAACGGATTTAACTCGCGTATTTTATTTTATTGGCTGACGTTTCGGAGCCTTTACATATATAGGTATTCCAAAATCGTAGCACGACTTTAATTAAAATTTGCTTCAGTTTTCCACTATTGCGTTGGTATTTCTTTAACAATTAATATTTTTTGTCAATAATGACAAACTAATTCCGTCGCAAGTAAGCCTTTAAAGCGGCGATAATTTAATATTATATATTCTCTTTTTTAACTGTCCCAATGCAGAAATACTACGGAGAATGAAATTGCACATACCTATCCCTGTTTTATGATTAACTGCACTTGTAGCTAACTACAATACACTTTTCCGTTTTTTATAATATAGGATAGAGGTAAACACAATAGTTAATTTCCTTTTAAATAATGTAGGTAATAATAATATACATATATAGCGACTAAAAATATATATATACATAACTAATGTAACATAGGTAAGTATGCTTTTTTTCATCAGTTGTCTCGAAGAACAAATTACAAAATAGCTTATTTAAGTACTATCAGCGATGTATTTTCTCAAAATGGTTTTCTATTTACGGCAAATATAAAATTTTAAATGTTGTCAATTACAGATACCTATATGTATCTTTTTTTTGTAAACCATTTTGACATACCCGTGATGGGCCCTGATGATTAACGAGCCCCTATTTCAATTTCAGCCACATAATGGTCGTTCTCACAAGCATGGACAGCAACGCACCATGCGACGTAACTGAAGAAAACAAACTCAGCAGAACCCGAGAAGCTAACTGGCCTGTTGTGCTCTTTTTCATACACATACATCTCCTTTCGCTCTATGGATTATGGCTCCTTTTCTTCGAAGTGAAATTAATGACTATTCTATTCCGTAAGTACCTACCCACGCAAAACAATAACAATACACCACTTAGATATTCATGGCAAACACGTTACCATAATTTTATTGCAAGGGTTGTCAAAATAATTTTTAAACTAAATTATGGAGTGTTTATGATTGACTATATTTTTTTGCTATGCTGCTGAATGAAGAATTGACAACTTTTTGTTGACAGATAAGGATCAAGCAACGTAGGGATAATTGTTAAGGTTGGGATTTGTTTAAATTTTACTTTAGGTGATATAATATTGTGTCCGAAATATCTTATAAAAAAACTAAATACTGGGGCCATAATTTTTGAAATGTATCTACCTGACACTACGCAAAAATATTGTTGTAATAGGTAGTGATCTCACACAAACTACCAGTGAAGTACCTATCAACCAAATAACGTATAAAATTATATTATGGTGACGGTGTTACCCTTTAATATTCCGTATCTAGGTCATCATAATAATAGTAGTATGCTTTTCCTACAAAATTCAGACATTTTGTTACGGAAGTTTTTTATTCGAAGAGGCTGAACTCAGCATTAAAAATATTCAAATTACTCACGCACAGCATTGTTTGAGATATACAACTCAAATAATTTAATTAAGTAAGTTGGTACCTATTTACCTGACTTGCGCATGGTATTATTTTACTACGTTACTGTAGGTATTTCGCCTACATCGTATAATTATAGGTACGAAATTGAGTCAGAATCTAATTTTAATTGTCTCAACTAATAGTTGTAGTAGATGTTCTCATTACCTATTATCCAATTAACTATTTCAGTCAGACATTCAGGAATGAAACACAATGTGGGTGGTATCTACATAACTACCTTCTTGCCATCTAAATCAATTTAATTAGTGATATATCTACATAATATCGATCAATTAAATGACTACCATATCAATAGGTACTCAAATATTTTTGATGCCTTCGCGGTTATTACCTACACATTGGAATGAAACAATTATAACGGATTTAACTCGGAAAGAAAAATTAATTACTCGCTAAATATTTTAGCGTTAGACTATCACCTACTCAGTCGTGCTACAAATATGAAAACGGTACAGTTAACAAAACAAAAAACACGCTAGTTAAATTAGGTACATTTGTACGTTAAACCTTATAGTCCAAGATCCCAGTGCCGCCAGACCTACGTCATTTTAGCAAAGCTGAAATTTCGATGATTTATAGTCTAGTATGTGGTTAGGAGAGTATGCGTACTTACTAGCTCGAAAGCGGGGCCCTTTCATAGATAGCGCGAACTAAAGGTGTTTCAAAAATTAGGTAAACTACGTCATTTTAGCAAGCCTAAATTTGACATATATAACTACGTGGTACTATTTCCAGACTCTTTGTAAGCAGCCAGACCAATCCAATGGGCCAATTATTCTCCCAGACACCTCAGACGCTTTTAAGGTACCCAAAAAATGGATCTCAGAGATGGATGAACATAAACATATCGTGTTGAGGCTCATTCGCCTCGGTATTAAAAGCGTCTAAGGTGTCTGGGAGAATAATTGGCCCATTGGATTGGTCTGGCTGCTTACAAAGAGTCTGGAAATAGTACCACGTAGTTATATATGTCCAGTTTAGGCTTGCTAAAATGACGTTGTTTACCTAATTTTTGAAACACCTTTAGTTCGCGCTATCTATGAAAGGGCCCCGCTTTCGAGCTAGTAAGTACGCATACTCTCCTAACCGCATACTACACTATAAATCATCGAAATTTCAGCTTTGCTAAAATGACGTAGGTCTGGCGGCACTGGGATCTTACTCTATTATATACATGTATATACACTTTTTTTTTAACCGAGACTTCATTCGCTTAAGGAATTAATTTAGGATAATTTATGTTTATTGCTCACTAAAACCCAATATTTTATAGGAACTTAATATTTAGCTGATTCCAAAATTATCACTTTAAGCATTGCATTATACTTAGTACCTAACAATATTTCTCACGATTAAGGCGAATCATAATCGTATGTTTACGCAACGTTGTGTAACGACATCGACAGTTGCACTGCTGCATTTTGCGGTCGTAGTTGTTTATCCGACGCTGCAGATCTGACTCAACTTGTAATGTCGAGACGCAATTAGTTTAGTTAGAAATAAGGGAACCATGCCACACAGCCACTTGTTTTAGCGATGTAGGTGGGATTTTGTCGCAATGTAATCGCAAGTCAAAAATCATGTCTAACTTTGCAATGATAATGGATCCCACCTGCATCGCTACAGCCTCGCTCCATTTATAATAATATAATATATAGTATACTAACTAGTTATATATAATTAAAGTAATAAATTTATATTAGGTAATTGTAACATTCCTGCCACGTTTAATATTGAGTGCACGTAGCGTAAAATTGCTATCGAGTCATGAAGCGATTATAATATTAGAATGATGACTGAAATGTAATTGAAATGTTATTACATTCTTTCTAAAATTCGTGAATGGGGTTCGTGACGTCATGTTATGATACAACTTTTGCTATAACGGGACATCATGGGCCCCCATATTTTTTGGGAATGTACTTGTGTAAGGTACTTGATGGACAACGAAAAAAAACAGTCAGTGCAGAGGATGAGAATAAGGCAATCACAGTTCGAGTTAGAATGAGGCAATTACAGGCGGGGTCAAGCCATAGAAAAGAGTTTCTAGATTATTTCCATTGCTCTTGACAGCTGAGATCAATCGGTTTTTAACTAAAGGTCTTTAATTATTATCTATTTTCGTTCACAGTAATTCTTATCACTTCGCTGGGTATCCTAGGAGTGACGACAGGTGCTCACAGATTGTGGGCTCATCGATCTTATAAAGCTAGCACTGGCTTAAGGATCGCACTAATGATATGCCAAACATTAGCCGGACAGGTAATCCAAAACACGACACTATTTTTTAGAGTTTCGTAGTAAAGTAACAAGGGACTTTTATAATTTCATCAAGTCAGTCTATCTTTCGGTCAATCTTTCTGAACCTAACTCTGAAATTTAATAAAAAACACCTGCTGCAGTAATTTGATGAGGATAGGTACATGATAATAATATTTTTTATTTATTAACTAGCTTCTGCCCGCGACTTCGTCTGCGTGGAACACCTCCTTTTTTACAGTCGGTTAAAAAGTAGCCTATGTCCTTTCTCAGGCTCCAGACTATCTTTGTACCAAATTTCATTTAAATCGGTCCAGTAGTTTTAGCGTGAAAGCGTAACAGACAGACAGACAGACAGACAGAGTTACTTTCGCATTTATAATATTAGTAGGGATGCAACAAACTTATAATAACAGAAAGCCAAAGGATCTACGTTTTTTTATAATTAAACATATTATAATTATGTTGACAGGACATAGATGGTATTAGCATTTGCAAATACAACTATTTCTAAGACACGCTTTATTTTTCCAGGGTGCCATATACGATTGGGTCCAATACCACAGACTGCATCACGCTACTTTTGAAAGCGACGCTGATCCCTATGATTACAGAAAAGGCTTTTTGTATGCGCACATCTTAACCCGAATGCGCAAACTTAGCCCATATCAAGAAAAACTGAAAGAGTCTATCGATGTCTCCGATTTAACTAGTGATCCGGTTGTCATGTTTCAAAAGAGGTAACCATTCATAAATTTTGCAACATTTAGATACTATAAAAGTAATAAGTAACTACGTGAAATGTAATTCAAAATTATATACCTATTACGACGCCTAGTTAGTTTGGTGACATTGGCCTGTTGGTCTTGTTTATTTTATTATTAACATTATTGCACAATAATATTACACATAATATGAGGTTGAACTATGACTAGGTACTCAGGTTGTTACTATTATTTCAAACATATCATATCGTGGATATTTATTGATTAAAGCTAATATTTAAACCCTTTTCTTAACTGATATACCCTGCATAACAGTAGCTGAAGGATTTAAAGGCCAGCTGAATTCCTTATAAACTTACTCAATTTAATTAGATTCTGGAATTCTTGCACCGAATCTTCATCTTTGATTACGAAACTTATTCTAACTATTCATGCCTCAGTGTCATCGTTCTTAACACTAAATGGCGCTTAGACAACTTCTGAATAAGTAAACATACCTACTTTTTCACACATACTTATTCAGAAGTTCTTTAAGCGTCATATATACTTTAAGCATATGTCTCTTATAGATTTTACTGGGTGCTGTACGCCTTAGTTTTCCTTTTGCTGCCACTAAATGCGCCCCTGGAGTACTGGGATGACACAGTGCTTAGCGCAATATTCGTTATTGGCTTTTTACGATATGGCGTCGTACTACACGCAGCTTGGTTGGTGGAAAGCGGTATCTGTGTCTGGGGACTCAAACCAGGCGAAAAGTAAGCCTAGACATTTCGTGCTGTTTATCTTAAAAGACAGTGACCAGTATTATGAGAGACAAAGAGTCGAATTACTCTAAACCCTACAACATTTTTTATGTAGATATCCGTGGGACTCCAATTCTGTATTCGTTCTGACGAAAACATTCTGGCCACACTATCATCATCTTATACCGGACGACTATAAATCCGGAGAATTCGGCACATATGGTAAGTAGAAAAAAAATCAGTAAGCCTTGGCTAAAGGGAAAAGCGGCTTCGTAGCAGAACCCGAGTCGTGTGCCCATACAGAGATGAAAGTGTTAATATAATTGTTTTTTTTTTCAGATTGCGGGTGTTCCACAGGCTTTATCCGTGTGTGGGCTGCTCTGGGTCTCGCAACGGATCTTCGTACGGTAGAGCAGGCTACCATCCAGCAAGCACTCGCAGACACGGCGAACACAAAAAAATTGCTCAAAACAAGTCTTGCTGAAGCCACGGCAAAACAAAAACTAGATGACCAACATTATCTTAAAAGGGGCTAGCGTTCAATTGAAATGCTATTGATCTTGTATTGTAATTTTTGATTAATATTTATTAAACATTTCTAATGTAGTTTATTGTAATAATTTATCTTGACTCTATAGGCAAATCGTCGAAAATAAATACCTAAGTATTAGCGCTACTAATGGCAAAAAGTTAATCGATTCTAACAAAATTATTAAGTCGTTCATATCCTCGCAAAATCAATCGTTTGAACTGCTTACGATTTTTCCAGAGATATTCCCCAAGACCTGAAATAACAAAGTTTTTAGAAAAAAAGGCAGGTATCAAATACATACACCTCGAGAATAAAAGTCATTGAACCATTATATTCATTACACGCTCAATGCAGTGTTATTGAATATATATATATATATACGTAGGTAGGTTTTCCAATTTCCAATATTCGTTATTTAGTTTTAATGTGTAAATTTTATTAAATTTGGCGAATACTATTATTAATTGAATGTGTTTTTTTCTTCGTACTGAATACTGAAGCGCAGTTGGCCAGCTAAAGGCCTTTACTGCAAAACCGGACGAATGGTGAGCTTCCTGAGAGGAGGCTTTCAAGCCTTTAAATTTAATGTGTGTTTGAACTTGCGTACTCAGGAAGGCACCAGGTTTAAGTAAATATTTCGATTTCCAGTTTTATAACATTGATATGTAATGATGTGCTATGTTTATATCGTAGCTAAAGGATCTCATAAATAACCAATGACGAGCATCCGCGATATTACGGTAGGTATGTAGGTACTATCGCATGCTTTCGGGGTATGCCATTTTAGAAAAAAATTGCTTGCACTTGTTGCTTCACACACAGCCGCCAGCTACCAGGGTCGTTCAAGCGATTATTGCCTTAAAGGTGTAACATCGCCAGCACAGTTGATAGTACTTTAAAAATTAATTCAATTATTATAATAACACTTATTGTTCAGGTATACCATACCACACACTATTCGGTTTTATCTTTTATGACACCATACTTTTTTATACAAAAAACTGATTGTTAATGTTTAAAATTATCTTAATAAAATATCATAATTAAGTTTATTTAAAAAAATGTTAAAAACGTAACCATAATATAGGAAGGAGGTTATACCTATAACAAGTGCCGTAGTCAAACCGATGATCAGTAGTATGAGAGCAGAGCGGACGTCAGCGGCGCGCGCGGACGCAAAGCCCGGGAGCGGGGCGCAGCGCGGCATGGCCGGCACCAGCGCCGCCTCCAGCCGGGCCATCGCGCCGCTGCTCCTCAACACCAATAGACTAAGAGCAAAACAAAAGACACTATTTGACACATTATTTTAACTTTCTGGCCATGACGGTCTATGTTTGACTGCCTGTTGGTCTTCGAGACTCCAGAGAAACCAGAGACCTTAGTAGCAGAGAGAACTACGAAACCGGAGGTTGCACGTTCGAATCCTGTTAGAAGTAGAAGATGTCGGTGTGATGTACGTGCATATGTGCTTGAGTCTTGAATGTCTTATGTATTCATTATTCATGTATGTTTGTTTATCGTGTCTAATACGCATAGTAAAAGCTTTGCGTACTTTGGGTTGGGACTAGATCAATTGGTGTGAATTATGCAAAGATATTATTACTTACTATTATGTGTGATAATAATCTGATTTAAACGAGTAGTTGTTTCTGGAAACGAGGAATGATCTTAGCGTGAATTCTTTTTCTCAGTATTTTCTTTGGAGGTCCCTATGTTGTTATAAAATTAACCTTTGTCCTTATACCTACAGTAAACTTACCTAACAAGTGTAGGGCGTGCGTAAGGCGAGTTTCGTGGTAACGGGAATGCAAGGTATGCGCGTGTGGAGGGCACTGGTAGCTCTCGAAGGGCACAACGTCCACGAGCTTGGCTTAATGACCTAGAATTTATTACAAACCTTATAAAATATTATTTAGCAAAAGCATAAAAATCGTAGGTAACATTGACTTATTTTTATATTAAGCTCAGCCTCCACTTACTAAAGCAGGTACCAAGTTAGTTATCTACTCTATTAAAGGACACTACTAACAGATAATACTACAATTCATGTAGGTTTGTATGTCTAAACTTGGTGATGTCATCAGTTTATAACGATGTTGAACAGCCGAGTCCTTGAGAATCTTAACTAAACTTAAATAAAAGTCGAATATCTAAAGATTTAAATATATAAGTTGGTACCTACTTCACCAACGCCTTATGAAGCTGATGCTACTTGCTTAAGAAGCTTACTTAGACGTTGTGAAACAGGACCATACCGACATATGATTATTTTCATGAAAATGACAGACATATATGGATCTGGTTTTATACCTAAGTAGGTATGTATTGATATCGATAATACTAAATAATTCGTCGAAAATTTTAAATCCAATACTTAAACGAATAGCGCTCAAATACTGTTTCGTTCATTTCCAGGAATGTCGGGTATCATAACTTACATTATTGCCGATAAATTGTTTATTATGCTATTTGATGGAAACCTTAAGGTAATCATGTAGGTCACATCCTTCAGCTAAGTATATATATGTATATAAAGAACTCACGTTTCGGACATTTCTGCATTACCTAAGTAGGTAAGGATTTTTTTTAGATTAGAGTTAGGTAAGTACTAACTTAGCAACTCTATTTAGGTTAAAATTACCCATCCCTGAAAACGAGGAACATAAATCCTCCTTACTATCCATAAGGAACATTAGCCTGTGCCCGTTTGTAGTTAAAAACAATCAAAATTTTATAACTTCAAATAATAGTGTTCGAGTACTTTCCTTCAAAATGAAGGTACCTACCTATATGAAACATAATACACACACAATACGTGTTTTTTGACACCACACCGGCTTGTTTTTTTTCATAATTAGCTAGCCGTTCTAAACGGCGTTTTTAAGTGTTTAAGTATCCATTTTCATACATAACTGAGAATATATATTTATGTTACATTAAAGTAGATCTCGCAGCCCTCTGTCCCGCGAAGAAAGCGTAGTCCTGCCGTGCGGCGCGCGCCAGGCCCTCTTCCGCGGTGGACACCAGGTTCTCGGCGTCGGAGTACCCTCGGATGTAAAACGCGTTCAACTGAAGATCTTTTGTTGACTGCAATCAGAAGATACTCCATAAATTTATCCTTTCTTGTGGGTATATTTGTCAAAATTATTCAATTAATTTCTATTCGTGACTGCAGTGTCATACCATTACATAAAGCACATGGAATTTCTATAAACAAAATAATATTTTATAAATATCTTTAGATTAGATACTTCAATTCTACTTGAAAAAAAACAAACTTTATGTAGGTAGGTATATATGTACCTATCTAAAATAAAATACTTATATATACTTAATTAAATTATAAACACGACATGTACCTACCGAGATTATTCAAATAGATACATTTCGATTAAGTATTTAAAAGTTCATAATTTATTTTTCACCATGAGATACGCTTGATCGGGGCCGTTCTTGATATATCCAATCTTGAAGTTGGGCGAGTGTAGTACAGCGGCGACGGTGTCCACGCTAGCAACCCTCACGGACAGGACGGACGTGATGAAGGCAGCGTAAGCGTTGTAGGTGACCACAGCATATAAAAGCACAACGACCAGCAGAACGCTCGCGGCCGGCGCGGGTGGCGTCCAGGAACCGCCTGGGCACGTAATTTTTAGTCCCATTAAGTAACGATTGCATGAGACGAGTATACATATCATCATCACATTAAGGAAAACTAATTGCATCCTTCTCACATCTTCCTTTTTCGTACTAAACAAACTAACCTATCCCACCAAAAAAATACTCAAATATGTATAGGTATTTAAGAACGTTTTGCAGCAAAATTTAAAATTAAGTCATCTAAAATAGTATCATATGAAAATGACCCTGTTGGCATAGAATCCCTGTGGTCCAAATGAATGCTTCTGTATATTCCATAGGTCGAGATGGATTTTGTTGATTAGGCGTTAGTCTGCTGATCAACACCACGGCTATGGATGCCGCTAGAGCCACAGCTACCACACACGCCAGTAATCGAGCACTGAACGGCGCCAAAAAAATGTCTCGAACGGTTGAAGTTTCTTGATGGCGAATATATATATTACACCTGAAAAATATTCACAACACAAAAAATCATCGAAGCTACTAATGGTTGTTTCATTCCAATGTGTAATAACTGCGAAGGCATCAGAAATTATTATATATTATATAAATTAATCCGTCTGACAAATTGTATTGACGACTAATGAGAAAAATCTATATACAGTGAAACCTGGTTAACTGTATATGAATCGCAAAATATGTTGGTAAGCGCATAACTCGACAACGCCTGGACCAATTTGGCCAATTTTTTTTTTAAATGTTCGTTGAAGTCCAAGGATGGTTCTTACGGCGAGAAAAATCGAATAATTGCCGGGAAAACCCTAAAAACAGCCCTTTTCTTTTCCCATACAAACGTTGTCTAACTAAAGTTACCTAATTTGAATTTCGAACGGGCAGGATGACGTCTGCCGGGACCGCTAGTAGTTAATATATTTGACATTATATGTATGACAAAATCTTATTGTAATGAAATTGTAATTTTGCTGTTAATTATTGTTTTTAATCTTATTGTTTTTTGTTTTTGTTTTTGACGATCTCAATATGAGTACATGTAATTTGACATAATAATGTAATTATATTGTATAAATTTTGGGAAATAAATGAATCTAATCTAATCTAATCTAATCTTCAACTAAAATAATAAATAAATGGCATTGAAGGTAATAATAAATAGTACCTACCTAAGAAATAAATAATAACAATTTGAATATATAACATCCGAACAATGGCGCCCTGCTGACGCCTTCATATACCCTACCTGCGTAGGTATAACCGGTCAGCATTATCGGCCATTATTTATATGGCGTTGTCATCTACTTTTTAAAATGTAGGTATATATTTATTTCGAGCATGTATTGGCGAATTCTAACTAATTTTCTATATATATATATATAGATATAGATATAGATATAAATGAATCCCAATTGCCCTAGTTACAGTATCACGCAGAACGGTCGTAGCGAATTCACTAATTATTTTTTGTTCTGATTGTTATGATCAAGAACGAAACACTAATGGACTTAGCTCGCAATTTTATTTCATTTGCCGACGCTGCTAACTTTACAGTTCCCACGACTGAGCTAACAATAGTCTAACACTAAACGTTATAGTGTTTCATACCTAATAACTGCGAAGACAGGAAATTATTAAATTTAAGAAAGCTTTACGAAAATATAATAATATATATCTCAATGACAACAGCTGTCAAATCGCTTGATTAATGTAGCGCTACGTTGCCGGGCGGGACGACGTCTGCAGGGACCTCTAGTCTATCTTTCTATATTATTATATAAAAATGAGTCGCAAAATGTGTTGGTAAGCGCATAACTCAACAAAACCTGGACCAATTTGGAAAATTATTTTTTTGAAATGTTCGTTGAAGTCCAAGAATAGTTTTTACGGCGAGAAAACATCTAATAACTGCCGGGAAAAACTAAGAACAGTCCTTTTTTTCACATACAAACGTTTTCTTACTAAAGGCAATTTGAACTTTTTGAACGGGCAGGATGACGTCTGCCGGAACCGCCGGTTACTAATAAATTCTCACCTCGATATTAATTCAAGGAAACCACCATAATATAATAATAGGTGATGTAGATACTTACATATATGAACAAACCTTATATGAGAATTTTCTTTGATTTTGCCGGTTTCAATTATCTATTCTACACCTACAGCAGTTGGGAAGCTATTATTAATTTTGCTAAAATATAAGAACATATTTCTTGGAACGATGCCTTAGATTGTAGCTTCACTTAAATCATTAACAGTTCCATTATTTCAACGTTATATACTTAATTAATCTTCTTACCTAAATTAATACGAGCAATTATTAGGTATACAAATAAATTTCAAGATACAATTTCAAGTACGAATGACGCAAGGAATGTTCGAAGTTAATGAAGACATATTGTATCGGTGTCAAGATTAAATTTCAATTAAAAAGATACCTGTGAACTAAGTAGTTATTGCATATCATAATAATAATACAAAGTACTAATTCATTTAAATTTCGAAAACATCATTTTGTACAATTGAAGAAACTTTTTCCGATTGGTTATAACCGTCAGAATTTAACGAGGTTTCGTTAAATTCTGACTTTTTTTAAAAGCTTATATTTATAATTTTACAACTCAATTTGGAAGGAGATAACTTGAACCGATTGAGCTGAACTCTGGCATGCATGTATAAATCGGCTGATCTAATGATGGAGCTGGAAGGTGGCCATAGGAACGCCGTAATTAAACGACGCAACCTTAGAGTTTGGACATCTTGAAGAATACTTTGATACTAAATATACGTTAACCAGTGTCTGACTGTCTGATCATGGAGCTGGAAGCAATCGAATGTTCATAAATACTGCTTACTCTGTCGTGCTTACATAGTTTCAGCTATAGGAAAGATGAAGTCCATATCCTGGTGTCTCGGAGTGTGTACCGTGACGGGCTCGAGCGCGATGTCCACGGAGCGCTCCGTCAGCGCCCCCAGCAGGCCAGTCCACATGCCCTCGTACGAACGGAACCCCAACTTGCTGTAGTAACGTGTCGTTGACCTGGTATAAAGGTTAGATGAAAGAAATACTTTTAAGGTTAAACGTGAGATATATTACGATACCGATATCCTTTAATTTCATTCATATTACTATAGAGACATTGAGCATTTAGATTATTAAATTGGTAGTGTATACTATTTAGCCCAAATTGTACCTGAGTAAGTAGGAAAAGCCGGAGATATCTAATATATACTCTATTTTATCTATAAATATAATAGCTTCCTAGATACGGGATATCCCGTATCTGATGAAAATATACCTATTCAATAATTACTTTACTTAATAAGTACTTTATTCCTTTGTCTGAATAGAACCTAAATACGAATTTAAGACTTTTTTGTATACTTACCTACCTATTTAGGTACCTATGTATGCAATCCAAAAATGTCGTAGATATATAAATGCAAGAAATGTCCTTTATCATGTTCTAGACTATCTGTGTATCTACTAAATTGCTTTTGAATAAGTTCAGCAGTTTTAACGTGAAAGTGAGACAGACAGGCAGACAGAGCTACTATCGCATTTATAATATTAGTTAGGATTTAATAACAATCGCTTAATTGTTACGTTCCTTATTACTTATGCTATATTTCCGGACACCTTTCCATGTCTCGTATTGTTCACGTATAACAAAGGAAAATAATGTACCTACCGTGAAGTAACATGATACTGACTCAATACTTTGGCTATTCCTCGTTCATAATTGAAGGGTGAATGGCGGAAATTGTCAATTATAATTCCTGCCGAATATATAAAATGTTCTTCCGACACTAATCTAACTGGAGCTCTGGAGGTTACGTATATAACTAAACAAGCTGTCCGCCCTGGCTTCCCACGGATCCCTTTTTTATAACCTATGTCGTTTGGGAATAGTGTAGCTTCCCAACAGTGAAAAAAAATATTCAAATCGGTCCAGTCGTTTTGGAGCCTATTCAATCCAAACAGACAATCCTTTCCTCTTTACAACATTAGTATAGAAAACAACTTACCTATATAAAACAAGCAACGACACAAAACTGTATAATTAAAAACAGACCATATAGACATAATAATACACATTAGATTTTTCGCATAGGAAAAGTAATTGGCTAGGTATCTCTGAAATCGGCTCTAGCGGACACGACAGGTACCTATATTCGTATGTTCGTGTGTCGATGACTGATTTGACTCACGTTGCATTTATCTTTACAGTAAGAAAGAGTAAAACGTCATCCAACAACGTAGGCGGTGATGGTCCATCGTCATCGGTCGAAGGCGTT
Source organism: Polylopha cassiicola (assembly GCA_038024825.1). NCBI lineage: Eukaryota > Metazoa > Arthropoda > Insecta > Lepidoptera > Tortricidae > Polylopha > Polylopha cassiicola. The sequence goes on along the minus strand of CP149046.1, from coordinate 14,453,229 downwards.
CCGTCACTGGTGGAGTTGCAGCGACCCACTACCATTTCCTCGCCAAGGAAGTTGCGAGCTTCCAATGGATAAGGCGTTTCCACTCGCGACATAGATTGCTCGCGACTCCAACTGCCTTCAAACATAAACTGAATTTTAGTTACGCTGAGCTTATTTAATCCGCAATAGTAATTCTCTTAAACACCCATTTCTGAAATGTTTACATAATTAACAAGGTGTTCTTACCCAAATAAGAAGCATATAGAGTAGAGTTGGTTCGTACTTTGAAGTATTGAATTACATGCGCTCCACTAGCTTTATGATTTATATTGTTTTGTCTATTCCATTTTCTGAACTGTTGGCTTAACAAAAATCTACTAATATTTAACATTTGAAAGATTTTTGAAAAATTATAGTTCAGTATGCCGGACTGATAAAGAGGCCATATATTTCCAGTTTTCTTGTATGTCTGGTGTCTAGTCAAATTTCTGAATCGTTCCGATGTTCGATAGTAATTTCTTTCATATTCAGTTTTATTACAGTTTTGGCCATATCGGCTTCGGCAGTTGTTATTAGAAAATGGCCTTATATTATTATTTCGATATTTTCGTCGGTCTCCGTCCAGTTTTCTTGTCGCCTTATACAAGAAATTAGTATCACATACTCTTAAAACAGACGCATAGCGATTGTTATAAGGAAAAAATGAAATAATATTTTGATCAAACCGTACTTTTGTTTCATTTAATATTTTGGTAACGTAATTAAAATCATCGCTTGATCTCGTAGTAATTAACCAATCATATGAAGCTGTGTTCATCTCAAGGTCATGAAGCTGAAAATAAACGTAAAATACTTAAATTATCTAAGAGTTTTACAGTTACCTACCTACCTATTAAGTAGGTAGGTAAATAAAAAATATATTTTTTCGCAAATTAACCAGAAAAGGAAATATCTTCATTAGTAGGTAGGTACATTTTATTTTTCTGGGTGGTAAAATGACTGAGTAGATGTTAAAATGGAAGAATGCGTAATATCGCGAGTCAAAAATCGGCTACATGTCGCTAGTCTTAATCAAGGTTTTGCTGTCATGTTCCTGAGAGACAAGCTACTTATCTGTGATTGGTGGAACATAGGTGGACCTTACTCAAAACTAGCGACATCTAGCGGATTTTTGGCACTAGAATACCCCCATTACTTAAGTAACGCTATTCTGTCATATAAAAATCAGCGGCAAGCACCATTTACCCGTGTTATTATTTTTGCGAGTTTCTCTGAAGTGTTATACCGTTGGCTCGGTGATAGAATCACGATTCCCAATCTTATTTGTATGTGTGCGTTACCCACGACATCCACTGCTGATGCTACGCCATTCAAAGCCAGACATTTTACTAATCGTGTTATAGCCCATTGGCAACCTAAAAAGTAAACAAAAGATATTAAATTAACTACCTACTACAAATATAATTGTAATAAAATTATAAAACAATATTCTACAAAAATGGAATCTAAAAATCATTGACAGTTGTTTTAATTTAGTTTTTCAAATAAACATAACTAGGCTAAACATGACTAAATGATCTTAGATATCCAGGGACGAGAAGTATCATATAGGTACAAAACGCCACCAAATATTACCTATACTATATTTATTTGCCAATATAATATATATAATCTCTATTATACTGGCAAATAAATTCAACGCCTACAAAGAGTATGTTACTAGGTAGCTATCAGAAATGTTATTAAAGACCGGGACGTTAAATATAAACATCAGCATAAAATAATATACACGAATTATATCTTTATATCTATACTAGCTGTCCGCCCCGGCTTCGCACGGATCATCTTTTTTTTATAGCCTATATCACTCGGGACCAGTGTAGCTTCCCAACGGTGAAAGAATTTTTGAAATCTTTCCAGCCGTTCTGGAGAGAAGTTGTACCTACTTAATAGGTACTTACCTACAAGAATTTAACGTAATGAAAAACAATAAGTACGAGTTTTCAATTATGTTTTCCTTTGTATTGTTAGTAGTACAGACCTATTGTTAATTTTTGTTTTGTTCTTCCCATTTATTAATAGCTTTGAGATTCATCAAATGCAATTTCTTTTTCGCCGTTTTTTGTGTTTGGTAAACGCGGTGGCGGCAAATATTTACCTTGTAAATATTGTGTCAATTTCCCGAACACAAACAAATTAAATGTTCCGTCATTTCGTAATTCACATACTTAGTTACTATGTTAGCTAAACATTGATTTTGTTAATCATCGATTGCAAAATAATAATTATAAAAACATCAACCATAGGTGTCTATGCCGCAGAAAACGTGAATCCGCTAATGCACAAAGTGAATCCATTACGAAACGGATTACGAATCCGATTAATATTGGAGATTCCATTCGTATCAGCCGATAGTAATCTGGGAACGTGCCGAAGACTTGGTCTCATGTCTAAGCAGCAGACACGTAACGTATACAAACGTGACCGCAACTGCAACGCTGCAGAACACCAACTGCATAGGTCGACTTAGTCCGCACAAGACAATCAAAGGCTGTTGAATTTGCAAGGAAGTGATAATTTGTGTGCATGTAGAAGTTACAGACATACGCCATTAACAAAGGATAAAGGTAAATCCCTTTATAAATATTAATAAGAGAAACTCGTGTATACTACTTATCGATATCAATATGAAACTGCTTTAGGATTTGTCTATATTTATACAATAATAATAATTAACACGATATAATTCAGCAAAATTTGTTTATAGTAATTCTAATATTTATAAATAGAGGCACAAATTTAAACTTGAGCATTCATCGACATGTCAGCTGGTTTGCACTTTCACGGTTACTGTATATAGACGTAGGTATGTTAACTTTTGATCATTTTGCAATTCACAGAGCCTTAGCAAAAGCAGACTATCTAGTTATTTATAGTAAGTACCTAACTACGGCAAGTATGAAGTAGGTAGATAAAGTTTTCAAAATTTCAATATAAAATCAATTGTAACTACGCGAGTTAAGATCATTCAACTCATATTATTCTGAAGAATATCTTCTATTTTTAACCCCCGACGCAAAAACGACGGGGTGTTATAAGTTTGACGTGTCTGTGTGTGTGTGTGTGTGTGTGTGTGTGTGTGTGTGTCTGTCTGTGGCATCATAGCTCCCTAACGCATGAACCGATTTTGATTCTGTTTTTTTTGTTTGAAAGGTGTATATGTCGGGAGTGTTCTTAGGCTATGTTTTATAAAATCGTCTCAGTAGTTTAATAATTAGGGGGGGTTAAAGAGGGGATGTAAAAATAAATGTCTACAAATATACTCGAGTGGGGTATCCAATGAAAGAGGGTAACGAGTACATTACAAAATTGAAATCATAATGAAAATCGGTTGAGTCGTTCAAAAAATATTGGGAGTGAAAGTGGGGATGGAAAACCAAATGTCTACAAATATACCCGAGTGGGGTATCAAATGAAAGAGGATCGCGTGTACATTACAAAATTGAAATCATAATCAAAATCGATTAAGTAGTTCAAAAATTATGGAAAGTAATAGTGTAAATGGTAAGCCCAATGTCGACAAATATACCCGAGTGGGGTATCAAATGGAAGAGGATAACATGTACATTACGAAATTCCATGTGAAATGGAAATTAGTTAAAAATAATAATATGTAGTAGGTACCTACGTACCTACTTACAAAAAGTATGAAATAATAAAATAAATTAAAAATTTAACAAACCCCCGACATAAAAACTAAAAGGCCCTCTAAAAAGTGTAACAATAATAAAATCTTAATATTAGTTACCTAAATATTAATATTTCTACAAAGAAAACGTCATGTCGGGGGGACCGTAGGTTTAGGTAGATTGTAAATATTAGGTAAGTTAGTACACCTAGGTAAATGAAAAGCGGTCCCCCCGACATGACGTTTTCTTTGTAGAAATATTAATATTTAGGTAACTAATATTAAGATTTTATTATTGTTACACTTTTTAGAGGGCCTTTTAGTTTTTATGTCGGGGGTTTGTTATTAAATATTTGTTAAAATATATAACACGTCAAGAAATAAAACTTTTATTCTCTAGAATAGAACAAATTATATTAATATCCATATTTTAATCCAGTAAGTTTTTATTACCTGCGATTAGCACCTACTACTATTACTAACCATTCCTAGAAATCATTATAAAGCAGTTTAATTCACGAAAATAACAAAAAAAAATTGTAGCAAAACTAGATCATCATAATATGTATGATATATCTAAAATAAAAAATATGTTCTTTTATAGATAATATATACACCTACTTATATAGGATCAGGAATTCAGAATCAAGCAAGTTTAGATAATACGTTCAAAATTAAATTAATTAATAAACCTAATTAGGTACCTAAGTATATTATTATTATTGATAAACGGCTATACCTACTTTCCAACCATTAACCTAATGTTGTAGGTACTTCAATTAATGTTTTTATTTGCAACTCAAAATCTATCATAAATGATTTCTTCCAGAATGCAGTGCTATTATAATTATCTCGATGACTGTTCGTTTCACTGGCGTGTAATAGGTAGTTATTTCTATTGAAAGGTAAATAGTGCTAAAATATGCACTTACTAGATATTATAAATGCTGCATTTAGGTTACAAATCTGGGAAGGTGACTTATTTACAAAATATGCACCTTCCTAGTAGGAAGTCCTACGTACCACTAATTACGACAGACGCGACGTCTTCATAACAGTTTAGCTGTCAACTAGTACACTATCATATCCCATATATTTCTTCCCTCCTTTAAAGAAATGTAGCAGGGGAACGACCACATGATATAAGTATTAAGTAAATTTTAACAAACAACCTTGCTCGAGTTCAGGTGTATAGATGAGCACCTGCTGCCAACCCCTCCACAACGCGTATTCTAATACAAAAGGAAGCGGCGTGAGCGCAGCCGGAGGGCAGGCCGCTGGAGATTCCTTTACACAGATTAATGTGAAGATAATCCATCCGTGTGAGACCTGTAGGTTCATCTGAAAAAAAATAGTTACCTACTTTACATGGTTTGTTAATATTATCATCATGGGGATACCTTGATCTGTGTATCATAATTGATGCGTGAATAACATTTTCTCTCAAAAAATAAATCTACGTGTGCAAAGCCGTAAACACAAACCTAAGTACTTACTAAGTAATAATTCCATTCTAATCATAATTGAAACTCATTATGACTTTCTTTCGTCTTTGGTACTTATATAAATTCTAATTTAGTATTAGTTTTCATTTACCTACCTTTTACAAAAATAAATAGGCCAACTATGAATCACTTCATTCGACGTGCTTTCCACGGAATTTCTGACTGATGTGTAACAACAAATTTATTGAGTATGACAGTGATTGCGTGTCTACAATAACAATGTAAAATTAATTGTACCTAAATGATAATTAATCAAAGACACAAATAGTATACATTATTATATATTCATTTGTATTACCTGAAAGGTGGTATGTACCTACACATGACAAGCCCTAGAAAGTTATTGTTAATTATCTATATTGTAGCTATAGCAGCGTAAGCAAAATAACTATGATTATAATGAAACCGAACACGACTGCCCTTAAATAAATACTTAGTAACTTGGGATAATTTTAAACATACCAATTAATATAGTCCCAAACTAAGCAACATCTCGTAGGTAGGTACTATCGATATTAGACAAAGGCTCTAGGCCTATATGGTTTAATTACATAAGTGCTCTATAATTTACCTATTGAATTATTTCTATCAGCAGCGACCGCATGATATTGGCCCCAGCCACCGTCACGGAGACATCAATAATAATGGAACCGTACAACACAGAACATTGCCGACACTGTCAGCTCAACCACAGGGTCAAGGAGACGTGTATAGATAATAACAATGAGTCGAAGCCAGCAAAACATAAAAGCACATATGAGGAAACCCAGTCAAGATACGAACCAACATTCCTTAAGCCAATCAGAAAATGGGAAAGGGACGTCGGCTTCCTCACCCAAGTCAGATGGATAAATGTAACATCTATCACATTACTTCACGTCGTAACTATTAGCTGGTTTATTTATAACATGCTGACTGGGAAATATCCCAGCTTTTCAACTGTTTTATTTGGTAAGTTACTATTAAGTATCAAGTACCTACGAGTATTAGTGTATATACTGGTAGCATAAATCATTATAATATATTATTTTACGTCCTTGGTTATCCCCCTCCTACTAATCCTCCACATGACTAGTTAGTAGGTATAAGTATATACTTACCTAAGATACACCCAAATCATAATATTATGTGTAAATGAATTAAACATGTTTTCAGGTTACATTATGGGCAACGTAGCTGGTTTCGGCGTGACAGCTGGTGTCCATCGTTATTGGTGCCACCGCTCCTATAAGGCAAAACTACCTTTGCAGTGGATTCTAGTATTGTGCTACTCTACTGCCGGACAGGTATGCCATCATGTAGTTACGGTATTGCTCCAAGGGCCACAAGCCTCCAACCTATTGGACAGCCAAATGGTTAAGTTCGACTAATTCCCAACATTTGAATATTTACCTATTCTTTTCACTATCTACTTAGGTAGGTACTACTATCTTTACAAGACAATATTTTAAGAGATAGTTAGGTAGGTACGTGTTTCTTAATTCCATTATCTGAGGAATTAAATAAGTTTGATACAAAGAATTTCAAATGCAGTTTGACCAATAGATTTTTGAATTCATCCATTACATACACCCATATAGATACAAACAAGGTAGGTACCTATAGATTAGGTAGGTATATACAGATAATAATATTATTATGAATTGTTGTGTAGAATTGGATTCACGTGTTCATTCCATTTGCACACAGAATAACATATACCAATGGGTACGGGACCACCGAGTGCATCACAAGTTCTCAGAAACGTCGGCAGACCCTCACGATGCGCGTCGTGGGTTTTTTTTCTCTCATGTGGGTTGGCTTATGATGAAGAAGCACCCGGAAGTTCTGAAGGAAGGAAACAAAATTGACATGAGTGACATCGCCAACGATCCGCTAGTTCGATTTCATACTAAGTAAGTACTTACCTACTTTAGTAACGGTAATAAACATTAGATATACCTACCAAGGTTACTTAATGTCAAACTATTGCTCACATTTTAAACTAGACTACGAGATTTACAACTCCTTTATAAGTTATGAGACCATTTCATACAATTTTTTAGGGTTCCGTAGGAAACCTACATGAAGCAGTTCTTTACGGTTTCATAAAGCTCGTCTGTTTGTCCGCCGTTTTACTCTGAGGCTAGTTATAGTCTAAAATGGCATATGGGTAGGTACTATGTGAATCAAAGTAAAAAGAAAGAAGTTACTCATCTACTGTTGGTACTTAGCTACTTAGGTACCATCCATAGACATAAACGGAGTATGTACCTAGGTACTTAGTTCTGTTTTTAACGTGTTGCATAGTGTGTTTATTTTATTAAAGTTATGGGTTCTAGGTATTACCTACCTATAAGTACCTACTTACCACTTGAAAAGAACATTTCATGATAAATATACTTTTACCTAGACAACTACAGAAATTTGCACTGCGGGTGGACCGAGACGCTCTTTAAAACTTACCTATCTATCGAAGCTTCTAAACAGGCAATTATAGTAAATTTCTACCAAACATAAGCGCTATTTTTAATTTTATTACTCTTTTCACCTCTTTAGGTAGGTACCTATTACTCATACTTACCAATAAGAATGTCACAAATAAATTAACTATCTACACGATCTTCAGCAAAAACAATAGTTTGAGATTAAGTAATGTGTACGTACTCATTTCAGGTATTTCAACGTGTTCAAATTACTATTTTGCTTTATACTACCTACTGTTGTTCCGCCGCTAGTATGGGGCGAAACATGGGAATACGCTATACTATCCCAAGTCTTGTTACGATACATGTTCAGTCTTAACTGTACTTGGGCAGTGAATAGCTTTGCACATTTGTGGGGCAACAAGCCTTATGATCCGTGAGTATACCTACCAAGTAATGACCCTCATATTGTCTAAGTCCTGTAAGTTTGGATGTGGAACGAAAAAGAGTCTGGAACAATTAGTACCTAGCTATACGTAGGTACCTACTAATATTATTTCTAAGAAAACAATATAACCTGTATCTTTTTATCTTATATATACTAGCGGTCCCGGCAGACTTCGTCCCGCCCGGCAAAAAAATATTAAGGGTGGACAACCCTTATCACTAAGGGGTATGAAAAATAGATGTTGGCAGATTCTCAGACCTGCTCTGAATCTGCTCAATACGCTTACAAAATTTCATGAGAATCGGTCAAGTCGTTTCGGAGGAGTATAGGAACGAAAACTGTGACACGAGAATTTTATATATAAGATAATGGCTGGACCGATTTCACTAATTCTTTTTTTGTTGTATTTGTTATTATTAGTAGAAGGTTCTTATTTAAGAAAAAAAATCTATCATTCAGATAAAAAGGTAACAGATTTCTTGATTATAGGGCGGTACGAAGTTCGCTGGGTCAGCTAGTACTTAATATAACTAATATGGGCATACCTACATAGGCCCATTGTTGCCATTAAGTAAATAAAAAATATTTTCCTTTCAGAAACATTATGCCAGTCGAGAATTGGGGTGTTTCAGCGGTGGCAATGGGTGAAGGCTGGCATAATTACCACCACACTTTTCCATGGGACTACAAAGCTGCAGAGCTAGCGTATTCGTTAAACATCACAACGGTCTTTCTCGATCTTTTCGCACGCATCGGATGGGCATACGACCTGAAACAAGCCTCGCCACAATTAATACAAGCTGTAATTAAGAATAGGAGTAAATAAACATTCTAGTCAATAACTTTGTCATTGTACATAGGTACCTATTAAGGGGCTCCTACACGGGCCATGTTTTGGTGCAATATGTGGCTGCAACACAGTGGCCCAGCAACATTGCAAGCAATACCAGCCACACTATGCAATAATGCAGTTATGTCCCGGACATATAGCCAAACATTTTTTGTGTTGCCGTGTATGGCCGATATTGTTCCGAAGGGTTGCCGGACGATCGCTAGGCTGTCGATTTTAAATGCAATATTGCCCAGCCAGTTGTATTGTTGTTTCACTCGTTCACTTTGTACGCCATAGTGTATCCTTTTCTACGCGACATGCGCCTTTCGCGATTTTCGCGCCGTCCTCATGTTTGTATCTTTTCTTTTTATTTTTGGTCCGATTTTGTTTAAAAGAAAATCGAAATCACTCTTTGACATTCTAGTAAAATTATTAAATAATTTATTATCAAGGACTACTATCTAGACTCAAATTATCTAGAGTTTCATGTTTATTTAAGTCAGGTCGAATCCATAATTTCTTCTTCTTTTGTTTTTCTTTTAAAACGATGAAAGCTGCTGCGACAAGTGTGATTTCGTCAGCCATTATTGCCGGTTTGTGTTGCCCGTGTGAGTCTGCGTCTCATCAGCCATACTATTGCAGACATATATGCACACATTGCCCAGCCATAGATGGCTCGGCCATCAGTTGCAATGAAATATTTTTGTGGTTGCTGGGAAATTAGTTGCCAATAGTGCAGCCACAAATTGCACAAAAACATGGCCCGTCTAGGAGCCCCATTAAGAAAATTATATTTAAAAATGACATCAGAACTGACTCCATTATTTTATGTCTAGAGTGATTTTTTTTCCCGAATCTCGAACTTTTGCATGGTAACTATACAATGCAAAACTTAAGAATCTCGTCAAGTATGTGAGCATATTGGAAACCTATAGTAGATACAGGACCTTATGATTATACAATCATACATCTGCTTATATTATTATGTTAACGAATAAATTTATAACTCCCCATTGGTGCTAGAAAATATGATAAAAATTGGATTCCAACAGCCTATTACAGCTACATTTTTAAAGTCTATTAAAATGCGACTGGAAATTTAAATTCTTACTTATGGAAGTAAAAAAGAGGGGGAATATATGTGCGTAAACCCAGGAACTATAAGCTTGTAAAATCATATCTGCGGGTATCACCTGTACCTAAGTATTAAAATAAGTAAATGATCAAGAGTCTACAGTTGTCCATGTAATAACAGTAGAGCAGTTGTATTTTTTTTTTAAATAAAATTATACATGGAAATAATTTTGATAAACTAGCTATCTCAAACGACAGGGATATTAAGTAATACATATAATGAAACATACAAACTTTTTGTGGTTGAAATTAATATTGTGACATTTAGAATAAATAGTATAATATAGTTAGTATAGTGTAATAAAATGTTGACTATCATCATTTTATATCTTTATATTTAAACAAAACAGTCTAAATTCTCAAAATGCAAATATTAAAAGTTTTACATATAATTATACCATAATAGTTCCAGAAGCATACAAGAAATAAGTCTTAAATCTTTAACATATATTATCATAACACTCTAATTACATTAATGTTAAACATTAATATTCTATAACAAGCAATTTATGCATTAGGTTATATTACAGCAATTAATACATTAACAATTAACTTAAATCTCTAGTCTTCAAAAATTACAGAGGTAAATAGGTCTTTTTTTGTTTTATTTATATTTATGGGTGAAGCTTCTAACTTGTTGGATTCAGAAATTTTTTGTTCTTTTACTGGCCTAGTATTATCATCTTTAGAGGGTTTTCTTTTTAAACTGATTACTTTATTGGAGTACACTCCATCACTAGCATTAGTATCACTATTTGATATCTTTCTCTTTTTTGTCTTAGTAATTACAAAATCTAAATCAGTAGAATCATCATCAAAGCCTGCATCATACATTGGTACAGAACGCCCACTTCTAGTTGATCTTAGAGGCTGAATTCTAGTTGTTTCCTCCATAATTTGAATCGGTGGTGGCCATGCAGTAAAATTTGCAGATAATCTTGCTTGACGGTAATTATTCAGTGACATCATTTTTATATAAACCGCAAGGGCTCGTGCTTTCTCAGCTTGAGAAATGTTAGCAGGTAGCACACTCCAAGGCATTCTCCTATCTCGGACATTCAAGTATCTCCTCTTCATTTGCTTCCTCGGGGACCTTGACTCGCATCCAGCAGCCACATCAAACTGGAAATTTAAATGAAAGATATATGAAATTATATTTTTATAAGAAAGTATTTATTGAAATTCATATTAATAAAAATATTAACTATCAATTACCTTCTGTCTGGAAAGTTCATCTTCTTTGGCAGTAGATTTAGAGTTATTCAAAGCTTTAAGTAAGTCTGACATTTCTTCCTTACTTAAGTTTTCATCATCTAAACCAAATTCTGTAAGTAGGTACACAAAATAGTAATGAGGAAGTATAACATCTACTAAAATTAAATATTTGGAAAGAAAAAAAAATATTACAACATACTAATTTATCTGTGTTTTAAAAAGATACGTACATATCATATTAGTTACATGTTAATGGACAAGTTAATTTGTGAAGCTTTATTTCCTAAGCAGAAAAATAAATAAAATGTTAAATATCCTTAAAAGAAGTTTCACAAACTAAAGTAAAATTATTACAGAACTGCAAACTAAATATTCTAAGTAACTCGTTATTTGCATTACTACACTATGAAAATAGAATCCCACGCCAGATTTTTGGCAGTATTTCGTCGAACTACAAAACAGTTACCGGTCAATTGACTTTTCATATTCTTCATTTCCGAATCGCAGCTATCATCTGAAGATAAAGCCTCCATTATGAATTGCCACAACACGCTATATTTTTATGTACACACAATAGTTTATTGTTTATTTACTGGTCAAACTCAATTAAATAAAATATTAAGTTCTTCTTCAGTTCTAAAAAAAATACCCAAATAAATAGAAACTTCATAGTTCATATAAATGTCATCTTAGTGGAGTGCAGTGACAATGACAATGACATTTTGTTTTACTTTTTATATTTGGAAACCTAATTTTTTTAGCTATGGATGTTTTACTTATGGTTTGAAAACAAGATATAAAAAGTAGTCAATATTATATTAATTATATTATGTATTAATTAATATAATATTTATATAATTAATAATATAAACAAAACTAAAAAGTACTTTTATTAGACGTCACTACTATGTAGGCGATAGTTGACAATGCTTGAGTGTGAGAAGCATTAAACATTTTAATTTTTTAACGAAGTTGATAGATACAGTTATTATGATAACACCGTTGACCATTCAAGTCTAACTCTGTCTAACCACCTGCCCGGTTAATTATGGCAACAATTATTGCGATGTTGGGCATTGACGTTTCTCGTTAGTAGTCGCTAGTCTAGCCCCAGCATTAATAATTCGATACCATTCACTCTTTCGTTCCCGTTCTCTTCAGTCAATTCAGTATTCACATAATATACAAACAGTGTTGCCAATTTAGCGATTTTGTCGCTAGAACTAGCGACTTTTGCTTAAGGCTTAGCGACCAAAAAAAAGTTTTGACGACAAAAATAGTTTAGCGACTTATCTGGCGACTTTTGGAGTACAAATTAAAACAGTTCTAGAGCCAATAATAGATACGTTTTTTGTCAAATCGACACAGTATTATTCACTGTCAAGAGATACATAATATGGAAAACGACAAACGCGATAGCGCACCAAATTCAAACTTGATTTAATTGAAGTTCCATTTGTATATTATTATGGGGGGGGAGGGGGTCCCCCGAACTATTTATGGTTATGTTTTAGTTTTAGCGACTTTCTGGCGACTTTTGACATTGAGTTTAGCGACTCGAAGTTTTAGGAGTTGGCAACACTGTATACAAAACACATAACACACACAACCTTTTATTTAGTACTAGTACTTAAGAAGTATAAGCACACCTAACTTTATTAATTATTTTAATAGTTTAGACTATAATTTAGCGAGAACCTTAACTGAACGGTGTATCTGAAACATTATTTTCTTTGTTACAAGTGAATTTTATTAATATCCTATCAGAAGGCAACATGAACGCAAGTGGGACAGTGATTATTAGTGACCCTGGTTTTTGTTTCTGTTACTTTGTAATATACAGAGCAATTGTTCGATAGTAAAATATCAAATTTGCACGGTATTTTTATATACAAAGACCATGGAAGAAGAATTGAGATGTTTTATCTGCAAAGAATTTTACAGGGAACCCGTCTTGCTGCCTTGCGGGCACGCACTCTGTCGTGTATGTGCGGTGAATCTACAAAGTCCTGTACATGAGAGCGATGGCTCGGCGGCCTCTACCGATTACCAAGAAGCTGACAAAGCTTCGGTATCAAGCGAAACCGACAGCGGCGTGGTATGCGGATCCAGGCCGAATAGTTATGCAGGAACGCCTGCTGCGCCCGTGTACCAAAATGCTGCATTTAGCCTAACCTGCCCTACATGTAGTAAACAACTGTATTTAGATGACAATGGCGCCGAAGGACTTCCTCCATTTCGTGTTATGCGAACAATTGTGGAACGTTTCGGCGGCGTTACTGGCGCTCCGCCAGCTGAAGAGGCTTGTCAAATGTGTGAAGGTGATAGGCGAGCGGCTGTCGTTCGATGTGAGCAGTGTTCGGTGCGCTACTGTTCTGGTTGTCGTGATGCATGGCACCCCATCCGAGGACCACTTGCACAACATGAACTGAGAACGCTTGGCACAACATGTTCAGATCATGGTTCTCCCCCAGTTCTCTTTTGTAATACTTGCTCAGTCCCTATATGTCAGCGATGTGTCACAGAACGGCATTCATCTCACATAACCCAGCCATTATCCAGTGCAGCTAGAGCACACAAGGTAAGATGTGATAATAGATTTTTAAGTTTGTAGTAAGTAAATATGTTTAACTGAAGTAGCCTTTAATAATATATGTCTATCACAAACTATTATTGCAGACTGAACTCTCCCAATCACTGCAGCAACTTTCGGAACAAGCCAAAACCATGACAGAATACATTCAAGTAGTTAAAGGTTCAGGAGAAAAAATTAATGTAAGTTGTACAACATAAATGTGATTTTTAATAACTGAATTTGAGGTTAGCTTATAGACCATTGATTTTTTTTATAGGAGTCTTGTGAAGAACTTGAAAAACAAATTGACCATGCCTGTGGAGAAGTAACTCGTGCCATAGAGTATAGGAGGGATGAATTGATCAGAGCTGCCAGAAACACTCGTTCTCAAGCAGCAGCTAACATGCGCACTTTGACTTCTCACGCTGCACAAAAATTACGGGAAGCCACTGCCTTGTTGCATTTTTCAATAGAAGCATTAAAAGAATCAGATCATGCAGCATTCCTACAAGTAAGCTGTGATGTACTTAGCACAAGTGATTTAATATAAAAAGTCAATTGGTTTAATTGTGTTAATATTTCCATTCAAAATTAATTCAAACCTTTTTGTGTATATACCTATATTAATTAATAAATAAATAGCACTAATGTAGTTAACCTAAATAATAACAATATTAACTCGATGCTATCAACATTATCTCCAATAGGTTAGTGAGGTAAGCTCTTTATCAATATGTGTCACACCCACATGCTAGAATAAATACCTATAAAGATATATAATCTATTCATTGAAATGATAAGTGATAGGTTGAAGATATCAATCGTAACATTATTTTAAATAGGTATATGGATTAGTATTTAGCATTTTCCTGAACAAAATCATACATGAAGAGGTCAACTAAGAATATTTGAAGTCAAATGAAGTTCATGTACTATTTATATATGCATAATGCTGTGAAGTGGACGACATTTTATTAATTTTTTTTTTTCACAAAAATCACTTAATATGTAATTAAAAATACTAGCAGCCACATCTTGGTAAACTGGTAGGTATTATAGTCTCCGAAGCATAAATATGTGTAAACATTTGGTTTTTAGCAAATACGCGAATCGCGATGAACTGATTACAGCGGCCCCGCCGGCGGGGTCGAAAACGTCCACTTACACCCGGCACGCGTCGGACCTATCCGCAGGAACTTTCCGTTCCCCTGCAACATAATAATCGTGTTAACACACCTGACCGCCTGAGCCGAGGTGCGACCCCCACCTTGGGGGGCCCTCGGGTCGGTCAGGGCTAAAAACCCCAAACCCAACCTCGGGAGGCTCGCCAACCGTCCGGTTTTGCAGTAAAGGCCCATTAGTTGGCCAACTGCGCTTCAGTATTCAGTTCCAAAATAAAACAAAAATAGTATCCGGCCGAAGTTTCAATCATATTTCAACTGAAGTTCCTAATAATTGTATAAAGGCTTGGATATTATGTTATTATTCGTAGGTGGGCAGCATTCTATCAGCGCGCGCTCAAGAAACTACAACGATGCTGAGTTCTACTCTAGACCCGCCGCCGGCGCCGCCTGCGCTAACACTCGACATAGAGCCAGTACTACGCACCGTGCGGAGTATGAACTTCATTGAGTGCATACGTAAGACAATCTCCATACATTAATGTACTACTAGTATATACTAATTACATAATTATAAATTTGTATTTTATGCTTTTATCTGGAATGCAGCTGTAGAGAAAGAAATGAAGTCTTCAGGTAATTATTTGATTTCATAATAGGTTTACTTTAGTTTTGTAATGTTCTAAACAAGGTATGACTATTCTTTGTTAACCATCCAAAAAATTAATGAGCACATTTTTCTTAAATATACTTCAGCTTTCAAAAAACATTAGAGTTGATTAGAGTCAGATAGTGTCACACGTTCGCGGGCAGAACCGAGAAAACATTATTAGCTACAACATTCAAATTCTTCTGGATATGAATTCTCTAGTAGAAGATAGCATAACATAAGCAGGTGTGGAAGATTGCGTAATGATTATGATTATTGTCGTGTCGCGTGCCGTGCAGCGCCGGGCGCGCCGGAGATGGCGGTGGAGGCGTGCGCGGCGCGCGGCTGCTCGTGCACGCTGGCGTGGCGCGCGCCCGCAGCGCCCGCCGCCGTGCGCGGGTACGTGCTGGAGCTCGACGACGGCCTGGGAGGCCCCTTTCGCGTAACTATCATTTATATATATATATATATATAAAATATCACTACTTTTTAAAACCTTAGAACTAGAATAATAATTTCGTTAATCTTATAAAATCGTAAACTGATGTAGCTATGTGAAAATTATGGAGTATACTAAAAAGCTCACGACGACTATGTATATTATTTTAGCGTTTGAATAACAAATTTTTATTCGTGCGTTCGAAACCATTACTTTAGTAGTTTCCATGGTCCTAGCATAGACATAAATGTTTTGCAATATAATGTTATTATGTATTCACTGTTGGAAAGCTACACTTTTTCCGAGTGACATAGGCTATAAAAAAAGTGATCCGGGCGTAGCTGGGGCGGGCAGCTAGTGTTCAATATGATTATATTCGTTCGAGTTTCTTACCGGAATAATACTATAATTTAGATTAGGTAAATAGATAATTATTACAACCTGAATATAATTCAAATAGCAATATATATATGTATATATAATATGTTTTTAGGAGGTGTATTGTGGTCGTGAAACGATTTGCACCGTGGACGGCTTGCACTACGCCTCTCTGTATAGTGCAAGAGTGAAGGCTTTCAACGGCGCCGGAGAGGGGCCGTATAGCGAAATAATTGGCCTACAGACATCGACCGGTAATACTCATTACTTATAGCCAATTTCCGTTTTCCGTAAGCTATTGCAACTTTTGTAGTAGATAAAGACAACACATTTTTTGATATTTTCCATAAAAATATATTCTCTCACAGTGGCGTGGTTCACCTGGGACGCGCGCTGCGCGGCGGCGGCGGCGGCGGCGGAGGGCGGGCTGGCGATCGCGGCGGACGGGCTGCGCGCGCGCGCCGGCGGCTGGCAGCCGCGCGTGGCGCTGGCCGACCAGCCGCTGGCGCGCGGCGTGCACTACTGGCGCCTGCTGCTCGACGAGTACGACGGCGACGCGGACCCGGCCTTCGGCATCGCCCGCTCCGACGTCGCCAAGGATAAAATGCTCGGTACTAACATATTACCATACTTATTTGGCTGCGTTACATCACATATTTTTGCACTAACGTCCATGTTTTATTTTGGTTTATATATTAAATAAATAATAGTGCAAGCGAACGGACCGACCGCATATATTATTATAATTATTTATACGAGGATTCATACCATCCGTGGCGGGGAATCGAAGCATGACTTGCTGCATGACGAGAAATGTTGCCAGCTCGGCGCGAGCGTGTGGCAGAGTCTAGGCTGAGTCCACGATGACGTGTCCGTGCACTGTGCAGGCAGCGACGCGCTCGGCTGGGCGATGTACATCGACGGGTCGCGGTCGTGGTTCGTGCACGGCGGCGCGCACGGGGGGCGCGCGGCGGGCGGCGTGACGCGCGGCTCCGCCGTCGGCGTGCTGCTGGACCTCGCGCGCGGCACGCTGCAGTTCACCGTCGACGACCGACTGCAGGTACCGACATACACACAGATTCTCAGTTATTATACGACCCGATTTCAAGAAACCCGAACCTTATATTAGAATTAGAATAGCGCATAGCGTAATAAGACTTGCAGCTACTTTAGAATAAGCGTCTCGTGACAATATGTCACTATTTAAATTCATATATAAGTGACCTACAACCCGGTCACAATATCTGTGCACCTCGCTGGAATGTGGCGCCTCTCTCGCTTCCCCTGTCACCTCTCCGCGCACTCCCCAGTAGTCCTTCACACCGTACCCAGACCGCCGATATGACGTCACGAGGTCAGGTGCACAGATATTGTGACCGGGTTGTAGTAGTTGTGTTTGTAAATGTTTTGGTTGTATTGGTCATCATACTTTATTAATAAATACCATGAGTGTAATCATTTGTCTATTTGCAATTTCTATGGTAGTTATGAATTAAACAGAAATTTTCAAGGGCTGTTTGTAACTTTGCAGGGTGAAATAGCCTTCACCGGTCTCCGAGGTGCATTCTACCCGGCCGTGTCACTAAACCGTGGTGTGGCCGTCACGCTCCAGCCTGGCTTACCGCCACCTCCGGAATTGCTTATGTCACATCTCTCTATCGAATAGAACCCACCTATAATGCTAAAATGAATCACGGGAATAACAACACTTTACACGTCAATAGTATCTATGTCAGAAGTTAATTCGTACCTATATTCCACTAGTATCACTTTAAAATTCTGAAAAAAAAAATGTGTTGTAAATCTTGTTTCACCATAGACAATATTCAGATACGGTAAAAGGAGCTTGTTACAATCAACTGTATTGAAACGTGTTTAATAATCGGTAAACTTTTTGAAATAATATCTTACATTCATAATTATCAACTATTCTTGTACATGCAAGTAGGTATATCTGATACATATAAATGTATATATGTGCCTAAGAACCTCAAGAAAGACAAAAGTTCACCAATTTTTAGGAAGATACACGTCGCCATAAAGATTCCAAATTTTAATTGGCTTTATATCAGATCATTATATTGAAAATTAAATAATTCACCTTTCTGAAATTTATGCATATCGTTTGAATATTCAATGTGTTGGCCATCTTGAAGTCAGCAGCGAGGCTTTTTTAATTCATATTTTATTCTTTATTTTTTTTATTTTGGCTCTGCATTCCACTAGATTTTCTATTCAACATAATACAGACAGAGATCTGTATAGTCTGGAATAAATTATGTACTGTATAATAATATTAATATGTATTACGATCAAACGTCCATATTATGTGGTCCAGTATAAAATCCAATGCAAAGATATCAAATATAAACGAGAGCTGATAAATCTGTATATAGATACTGTTATGATAAATCCTACATATTATAATCTGTCCCCGGTATTGTTAAGTATCATATATACTTAATGATTAAAATTTCGTTATATCACTATATTTATGGAAACTAAAATAAATTATCGAGTTTTGAAAAGGTCTATTATAACTTAATGTCCTGACCTTAATAATTCGAGCAAGCACATCGTCAAATATAATTACTATTAACTTAATACCTATTTAATCATCGAATTTATTTTTTATTTCTGTAGTTAAACTCGTCAATGTTATAGTTTATGATAAGTACTTATTAAACTAGTATCTTATAAAAAGTCCGATAATATAATATATATAGCGCATATTGCTTATTCATTGATAACATACATACGACATAGGCAAGTAAATAAATATGACTCATGTTTATTTAATGACACTTATCAATAATTTGATTGTTTGAAACTAATGTGTGTTTATTATTTATTTATGTGTGTTTAATGTTTCGACAATAAGATTAGATTAATGTTTTATACACAGGTTCGTACTTTAACGTAAAGTTAACTTTTATATAATTTTTACTGTCAACCTATGTGTAAAATTTCCAATGCATTCAATCATTCGTTTGTAAGGTATCTGCACAATGTATTTATGTTTTTGTTTAAAACACCTGCATTCCGTAGTTAAAAGTAGATATATTTTTGCGAACAATACCTTCGAAACAATATATTTTATGCATTTTATTTGTAGTATGACTATCGATAATTCTGTTTATTTTTTACTTATAATTGTGATCTCTAACCTTGTTATGAATGAATGCCCCTAAATTATTACACGAGAGTTGTTTTTTGACACGTAGTTAATTTTATAAAAAAACTACGTAAAGTCGCTGTTTGCACAGATTTCCTAAAAATGAAACTACCGACATTCAAAATGTAACGAAAGGTTAAAATTATGTCTTTTTTAAACCTTTTTTTTTGTTTTTCTTTTGTATACAGCCTCAAACCATTTTTTCTATTCGATGTAGGTACTTACTAAACAATGTCACACTGTAATTTCTCATGCCTTCGCGGTTATTACACATTGGAATGAAACAACTATTAAGTAACGGATTTAACTCGCGTATTTTAATTTTATTTGCTGACGTTACTAGCTAGACTTTAGCGTTAGACTATTGTCTGCTACGATTATGGAAACTGTAAAGAATCCGAAAAGTCAGCAAATAAAATAAAATAAAAATACGCGAGTTAAATCCGTTCATAGTTGTTTCATTCCAAAATGTCACACTGGCCCTTGCTAACCTACCTACATGTAACCTCAAAAGTAAGCAACAGAAAGTGCGTCTCTGAATTGCTTTGTTTGAAACCTGTGGACACAACCTTAAATCACCATTAAGTTTAGAACATTTGATATAAAAAGGAAAGTTTTTGGAATAAGTATAGAATAAATTATCAGAGTTATCAAGTATACAAACAACATCCAAAGAGGCTGTATATGCAACAAATTGCATTATTAATGATCACGTTAAGTGGTAATAATATATACTCGATACAAATATTAACAAAACATTCGTTTAACAAGTAAACTACAGCAAGATAATATTTTCCAGTCCCCGCTACATACATATAACAATTGGAGTAAATATCCATCTTGATAACTGTTTTTTTTTTCTATTTATTGAGATGTAGTTGGTAGAAAACTTTAAATTTGACTAATTAAGGGCAAGTTTTTTAACGCCTTGTTAACTTAAACTATGCATTGCACCTATGTTAATAATGCCTTCTTAGTATCCTTATATATATAACATTACATTTTGACATTAATTATGTATTTAGTTTTTGTCTAGAGGTTAAAAAATATCCTAATTGTGCCATTGCCAATGTTTCGTTCTCGACGTAAACGTACTTATAATACCTACTTATTTTTTTAAGTAGGTACCTTTAAGCAATTTCTTTAGTTTCTTTCTAAATTCTTAAGTGCAAATACTCTAAATAGTAGGTACCTTATAGCCACCGTGCAGCGACTCAATATAACAGTATCAGTACCTAATTTGTGTGTGATTTGTCGAAATATTGTACTTAAAATTTTACAATTGTATGACTGATTTACAATAAATTTAAATTATATGTCGCTGTTTTTACTTTTTGGACAAGCAATTTTAACCGCAGACGCAAGAAAGGCTGTTTTTTTTGAAGTGTCTGTGAGTGTGTGTCTGTCTGTCTGTGGCATCGTAGCTCCCGAACGGATGAACCTATTTTGATTCTGTATATTTTGTTAGAAAGGCAATATAATCAAGAGTTCTTTTTGATGAAAATCGGCTCAAGCGTTAATTACTTATTGGGGATGAAAAACTAAATTTCTACGAATATACCCGACTGGGCTTATCAAAAGAAAGAGGATCACGTGTACATTGAAAAAAAATATGTGTACTCAATGGAAATCGGTTAAAAATAATAATAATGTACATCAATTCCACGAAAAATTACTTTATTAACAATGGAATAACTTAAGGAAAAATCGACTTATTTAGTTTTTTTTTAATTGATTGTATTCCTTGAAGTGTCTAGATGACACTATAATTTATTTAGATTTTTAAATGAATATTAAATGCTTTAAAATCAATATTTTCTATTAGTCACCATGTTTGACGATGACGCGGCGGCGCCGAATCGGCCACGCGAAGCCCAATTTTCAACGTTAAATTAAAATTATAAATAATGGAGCTACAACTCCGGAGTTGGGACATTTGTTATTGAAAGTTCCTCCTCTTTTAGAATCTTTTTTAAAATTTCAGCTAACTTCAATATTTTCCGAATAACAGCTACAAATAGGACACTACCTTTTCTTCACTACGTTTATTGTTTATAAAAATTGCAATTTTCAATGGCGGAAAAAAATAACCCCTTCTCGAAATTAAATTCTAAATCGAATGCAACAATCCCCATATGTTAAAGACAACTGTATCGATTTTTTCACAGAACTCACTTCTCGACCAGACTACACTCGGCGTCAAAAATATCGCCCCTCAGCGAAAATCAAATTCAAACAAATCTAGACGTTAGCGAAATTATGTCACCTAATTAATATTGGTATCAATTAAAAGCACGTTTAATGTGTTTTAAATTAACAATGTTTAATTTAAACTCAACATAATGGCTTGTGAATTAGAGCGTTTCCAAAAAAAAATGCATAAATGCTCCTTTGAAGGGTCGCTAGTTGTGCCCGTTTTCAGGGGTATAAAATGCCTGTAAGATGTCAAATGTCAATTATTCGCTATCCAGACGTCGAAGAGAATACATGTAAAGAACTCAAGCAAGAAACCAACCCTCGAACATGGAGACCACCGCTGCTGAATGAGTTCAAATGGTCGCACTATTGTAAGCAGGAGTTCGACAGTGCGATGTCGCTCGGCAACTCAATTTAAGTCGTCATGCTGTCCGCCGAGTAATTCAGCGGTTCCAGGAGACTGGGGGCTACATCAGAAGACATGGGGCTGGTCGGGGACGCTGCACATACGAAAGAGATGATCGCTTTATTGTGAAATCATTGCTACGCAATCGCTTCGCCAGAGCTGTTGAGGTGCAACAACGCCTCAGAGAAACTCGGACAACATTAGTTAGTGTCTCTACGGTTAGAAGAAGACTGCGGGAGAAGGACATTGAGGTTTACAGGGCTGCTACTGGCCCAGTGTTGACCACACCGCATCGCAGAGATCGCTTGTAATTTGCCCGTGATCACGTTCATTGGACGTTTGAGCAATGGAGGCAGGTTCTCTTTACGGATGAGACGAGAGTGCGTCTTTATTGCAACGATAGGCGGGCCAGAGTCTACAGAACATCGGGCGAACGATTCGCTCAAGCCTGTATTAAGGAGACGATTAAGGAGAGTGGGCTACGGAGGTGGCTCTTGCATGTTCTGAGGGGCATATCTATAGACGGCAAAACCGACCTTGTCTGCGTCTCCAGGACTGGAGGACCTCGCGGCCAAGGGTCCCTGACTGCTCGCCGATACATTGCCGAGATCCTGGAAGAGCATCTGATGCCATATGCGGGTTACGTCGGCTCTAAGTTCACATTAATGCTCGCTCCCACGCTGCATTAATTGTTCGGGATTATCTGGAGGAGGTCGGGATCCCCATTTTGCCGTGGCCAGCCAGGAGTCCTGACTTAAACTCGATTGAACACCTTTCGGACGAGCTTAAGCGAAGGGTTCGATCACGATATGCCGCCCCTACCACCCTGCAAGATCTTCAGAACGCAGTCATCGAAGATTAGGGCAACATTCCACAAGAAGACATCGTGAAGTTGGTGCGATCAATGAAAGACCGTTTGGAGGCTGTGATAAGGGCCAGAGGGGGTAACACTAGATTTT
This sequence comes from Polylopha cassiicola, assembly GCA_038024825.1. Lineage (NCBI taxonomy): Eukaryota > Metazoa > Arthropoda > Insecta > Lepidoptera > Tortricidae > Polylopha > Polylopha cassiicola. The sequence continues at coordinate 14,430,125 of CP149046.1, read as the reverse complement.
AAGTCAGTTTTAAGCACATTTTATTGAATTTTGGTATCCATTTATTGTTGCAAAGTTAAACTTGAATAAACTTGAATGAACTGTCTACAATGTCTTTTCCTTTAATCTTTGAACCTAATGAAAAATCTTTTTATTTTGTTATTTTTCTGAAAAATACACTTTCTTACCTTTCAAATAATACCTAACAATCATATTGTTGTCCTTGATCAAATAGGGTTTAAAGTCGGTTGAAACGATTTTACGAGTAGGGGCGATATTTTTGACGCCGAGTGTATTTGTGACACGATAAAAAATTATCTAGTCAAGATGACAATTGACATCCGGTATCAGTGAAGTTTCGCAAAAGAGACCAACATCCCACTGCGATTTGCCTATCACAGCATCATTAGAGTTTAAACAAAACCGTCCGAATTTTACGGATATTAATAATTATATTGTCTTACTCGAAATCTTTATTTATTATTCAGGTAAGGTTTTGATAAATCATGAACGGCTGAAACGATTTTGCTGAAAATTGGTGATCTTAGAAGCAGGTGGTGGAGATAGGATACTTTCATCCCGTTACCATTGAAGTAGGTTAGCATGATTTTTCCACCTTTATCACCAGCTACCAGAAAAAAAACTTACTACATTAACAATCTTGCGAACTGCTGAACCTAATCGGTTTTGAACAGGCTGCGTCGGTAAAATAAAACAAGTCGTGGCGTGAAGAGTTTATTTTTTGGCCAATTTTCCAAGTCATATAATTTTGCAATATCAAAAACAAAACAATCACAGAATTTACAATGACACTGCCATTTGAAGCTGTAAAATATTTGCATAAATACATGCATAGATGGTAGCGACACAATACAATGAGCATGATTTTGAAATAAATAAAATATTGCCTATAAAATCGATATTATTATGATATGCCGACTAAAATTGTAAGCTTAACCTGGAACAGGAAGTGGCTCGTTAAGTGTTTGTATACGTTGGCATTACTAACACACTAATTCATCATACCATGCCATTTTAGGAAGACGAAAAACCATATTTCGTAACAGCTAACCAGACATTCGTTTTTTCTTAAACCAGACATATCACAGATAGAGTAAGACGATAGAATTCCTAATATCCAAATATAAATATGGATTGGAATTTTGTCCAGTGATCGAATTACGGTACGCTATGATTCGATCATATTTATAAATTTCAGTTAGTAATATCCACATAATACGAAAAACCACATATAAGATGACAGTAATTTCTGTTACAGCTAGTTACAAATTAGTCATAATTATTTAGAAATCCACACTAATTCTCGATTTTAAATCAGGTACTATTTATTTGGTCAGCTGTCTTTGAGCACAAGTCCGTGCAAGGTGGTACCAAGACAGAAAACAAGTTACCTGGTTATTTAAAAATAATACTTTCCACTAGATTACTACCAATATAGTCTATTATCATCAAAAATTTTAACGTTGGAAACTATGACCAAATTGTTAACTCTTCACTTGATGTCCCCATAATGTAACCCAGAGAGTAAAAATGTTTAGGTATTTAAAATGAAATTAAATACTCTCTAAATAATAATTCCCCTAGACTAAAGAATGTACCACAATTGCAAGCCGCAACAACATGGATCATTCCCTGGTCTTGTTAAAGTCACAGTTCATTACAAATTACATGAGTAAATTCATCAAATTCAAAATGTAAGAGCAAGGCAGGTGCAATCACTGCAAGTTATTGTTTTTTATATGCTGGTATGTCTGTCTCCCTTTTGCTTTTAAGCGGTAATAAGAACAATTAGCTATATATTTGATTTATTCAATTTAAGCTTGCCCACTGCCTTACCTTACATAAAACTGCATTTTAATCTGTGACTTAAACCACTTTACTTTAAAACAAAAAAAATACAATAAGTGTGACTTAATACGGCTTGAAGTAAATAGACATTATTCCAAGTGGCCATGAATAATATCCTTGACACAGGTTTTTAAAAAAAACATTAATTAATTACATTTTACTTCAGTTGATAGAGTATGAGAGCTAGTCTTGTACCTCACCCATATCACGGAATTTGGTTAATTTTTAATTTTGTTATCATTTTAAAATAAACTGGTGCTAGCTCTAACTTCTAAGAATATGGGTAAGGTCTTCACATGAGTAACTGTCAAAAGTCTACTACAATTTATGTTAAGATCACGGACAAATCTAAGTAGACTCTTACAGTAAGTTTCCAGATAAATATTTTACGTTTTAACAATATAGGAATTCACACACAGTATCCAATATGGACAAAGAGCGTGAGATGCCTTCCACGAACGAGTCCTGATGTTTGTTTTATATACACTTTAAAAAAGTAACCCATTTCAGGTTTAAAGTCTTATTTCACGATAAACTATATACACGCACATTTTGTTACAATAAATTCATTACACTTTTTACAAATAAGTTTTTTGCTTTTATATTTTTATACTAATTCCATTCACCAGTCAGTCAGCAAGTTCAGTTTAAAGATCAGAGTTTGCACAGTGCGGGGCGCGCGTCTAGCGGCGCCGGTGGCAGCGGCGACGGCGGGGCGTTACTTATTGGCCGAGTCGTCGTCTTCTCCAACGCGTGCCACATATAGTGCCGGATCGATTACCTTCGGGATCGGTTTGATCTCCGTGCCCAATTCCTGTTCTATGCGGTGTAGCGCGAACCGATCTTCATACGTTATCAGATTGATGGCGATACCCAAGTGACCAAATCGTCCTGAGCGGCCGATGCGATGTAGATAAGTTTCAGCCATGCGAGGGAAATCAAAATTTATGACCACATTGACGGCTTGGACGTCAATACCTCTAGTGAACAGGTCCGAGCAAACTAAGTTGCGGCAGAGTCCGGCACGGAAATCGTGGAAAACGCGGTTACGATGCGCTTGTGCCATACGGGCGTGAATGTAGTAGCAGCAGTAGCCCAACTCTGTTATCTTCTTTGCAAGTAATTCCACACGTTGGGTTGAATTGCAGAAAATTATGGACTGGTTAATTTGTAACTGTAATAAATGAAATCAAATAATGATCACCATTTCATCATATATATACAAGTAGGTTCATAATTTGTTCAAAATCAGTAATATTTTTGTCACTTAATGAAAAAGTGAAGGGGAATCCAAAAGTATCATCATTTAATCTATTCTAACATACAATATGTAGGTATATATATATGGCAATGATTTTAAATAATAGTAATCGTAGATAACTGCACATCAAGGTCTATACAAATTTAACTATAAAAATGTATAATAATCAAAACTTACTTTCGAAAATAGGGTATTTAAACAGTGCACTTTCTGTCTTTCTTGAACAAATGCATAATATTGTGTGACACCTTTCAGGGTTAGCTCCTCCATGAGGTTTATTTCATAAGGTTCTCTCAGATGCTTTTCCATGAACTGTTTTACACTTAGCGGGAAAGTTGCAGAAAACAGCAAGATCTGGCGTTCTTTGGGTAATCTAAAAATAAATATATTTATATCATTACTAATATATGAAATTACCTGTTAAATAATTATCTAGGTACATCTCACTTACAGGGATATCTGACATAAAAACATAATAAATTTTAACATAAAAACCTTGTTAGTGCATACTACTTTTAGCATCAAACATTTTTCTACCATAAAAATATGCTGAGCAGGTACAAGTAGGTACCACTATCAGGTTTTTCATCAATGTTAAACCTTCAAGTTAATTATTCCCTGAGAAAATCAACAAGTAACAACTTTTTACTTTCCTCAGGGCAGCAAGAAGTATTAGTCCAAATGGGAAGAATAACAGTAGATACAATTGTATCAGATGCTAACCGTGAAATGACCATATCGAGCATGCCTTTGAAGTCCTGGGAAAGAAGTTTGTCTGCTTCGTCTAAGACCAGCATCCTGCACTGATCCATTTTAGCTACTTGCTTGTCCATGAGATCAATCATACGCCCTGGTGTGGCAATTATCACTTGAACTGAAAATATGAGAAACATAAAAATAAGACAAAAGCTGCTAACATAACATAGAACAGTAGATAATTGGGTATGTTTATTTTCTTACCGTTTTGGTAAATACGCATAATGTCATCTCTGAGGTTGGTGCCTCCTGTGGTAACCATTACGCGTATGTCTGTGTGCTTTGCCAGCTCAATGCAAATTTGTGATGTCTGAAGTGCTAACTCTCTAGTTGGTACCACAATTAAAGCTTGAATAGCATCTTTTTTTGGATCAACCTAAAGAAAACGAAAAAAATAAGTCCCAAGGAAAGTGACTAACCTAAAATAATTTTCATTAAATTATTGATCAGTTCTGTTTTTTCTCACTTATAATACTTAAGTGAAGGGGAATCCAAAAATTTCATCATCAAGAAAAATGTATTTTTAAGATATAAGATGTTATGATCACTTCAAATGGGAATATGATAGCATCATCAAAAAAGATAAAATAACATTAACAGAACTTAATGGGCATACAGGTATAGAAAGGGATGTACAAATTACAATGAATAAAAATACTGCACACCTAGATCTAAATGGAGCTAACTCAATAAAGTTATTTTTTAAGGAGATGCAAAATAACTGATTAATTTGTCCATACATCTGAGTTTTCTGTATAGATTTATGCTTTTTATAATGAAGCTAGAAGAGTTAGCTTAAATCTCTTTATTAGTTAGGTGGTTTTCCTGTGCTGATGGTGTACATAATTCAAATCCTTGTTTTAGAGATAGCTACCATTTAGGTCTAGGTGTGCAATACAACAAATACAATTTTATAAAATTCAATCATAATAATAATATATAATTATTATGTACCTGTTCTAAGACGGGAATACAATAAGCGCCAGTTTTTCCAGTTCCATTTTTGGCTCGTGCGAGCACATCTTTGCCACTAAGCGCTATAGGAATAGAAGCCTCTTGAATAGGTGATGGCTTTTCCCATCCCTTTTCAAAAATACCCATTAGCAGCTCTCGTTTCAAACAGAACTCTTCAAACTCATTACCTCTTGTATCAGTCACATCCTGAAAATAAATATTTTTTAGAAATGTTTAACTGTAAAATATATAATTAAAAGAAAAATTTATTTGAAGCTTATTGTAGTGAGTAGTAAAAAGTCACATACACTAGTCCTTATTCTTCTGTCTTTTGGGGGTATTTTTAGTTTTGATTTCCAACCGATGTCGTCGACAGTTTTATCGACATCTCTGAAAAAATATTAAAGGAGAATGAAGAAATCATAGACAAAAATTCCGTTATTTAAAGAGCGCAACAAAGGAAACTAGGTATACGAACCCCTTATTCTGATTGCTCAAACTGTTTCCGACGTGATTACTTGAACTAATTCTATTTTCGGTCATCATATTGCCAAACAATCCCAATTAGGGATTTATTTAAATTAGACACTAATCACTTTTGTTCAAGTCCAACACTAAACAAAATTTAATACAAAGTCATAAGCTATACGTATTTTAAGAAGTTTATCACGTTCACCAACTTATTCCGGGGATATCTGAAAGAATAAATCAATCATTATAGCAAAGCATCAAATCAAATTAGAGCAAACGAGACGCGTCAACAATGGAACACTTATAAATAATATCAAATTGTTATTATGTTCAAGAAATGAACGAAATCTCAAGGAACTAAATATTAAAGAGGCTAAATTGAAGTAATATTTACCATTTCATCGAATATCGTCTACAATAATGCAAACGATGTAACGGATTGAAAGAGATTAAATAACCCAAGATATAAATTTCGACTCCCAATTTTAATATGGCCGCCGAGGTACTATTGATATTAGTGAAAATATCCTACGACGATATTATACAACATTTAGAGCAGGTTAATTTTTCCCACAAGTGAAAGAGGAAGTCAAAAACACATACGGATTGTAAAACAAACAAACATTACCTAGATAAAACTTTACAAAAGACGACGACACTCGATACTCGACGACGACATCACAGTAACAATTCACCAGAGACAAAATATAGTTTTTTTTTTAAGTACCAATAATCAAGGAACAACTCAAACAGTGCTGCCATATCTAAAATACATTTAGGCTAGGCACATGCTAGGCACAGACTTACCAATTCCGTTCTGATTTAATTCTGTTCAATAGAACATAATATACTAGCCAAATATCACACACTAGTATACAATACACGAGGCTAGTTTTTCGAGCTATGATAGCAAGCTAGTGTTAGTAAGCTAGCTTAGCTTCGTGTAGACGGAACTATCTTCATTTGTAAGCTAGTAAACTAGTTTACAAGCAAGGACAGTTTTTAATGGGATGGTGGTTTATTTTCAGGCTAGTAGACTGATTTTACTATGCTGGCTTGTTTACTAACTTCATGTGACCGAAAAAGCTCGTTTGCAGTAGGATAGTAAACAGGAAACACACGACGAGTTTTTGAGGACTCAACAGAATATCAAACAAATCAGGCGTCATTCGCAAAATACTATTATAATCTCCTAAATCTTCATTGCGAAATTCTTCCAAAAGTAAAGTAGATGATCCACGTTCATCTCTTCTTAAAATCCACGGTCTTGTGCATAACCTTTTTTGTAATTCATCTTCTAGTTCGACTAGTGCAAATTGGTACAGTTTTCAAATTAACTGTTTTAAACGGATTGTTTTTTTGTATGCATTTCATTTTGTCCGCGTCACCTAATCACTCCAGTAAATACTAGCTTAAAAAATTCTAGCGTCATGTAAACAGAACTAACATGCTCCAAACTAGGTCAGCAAGCCAGGAAAGTTTTGTAAAAACCAAAAACTAGCCACGGCTGCAGCCCGGGCATTATGTTGGGTGGAATTCGCGGGCGTTTAACCACCCTCATCACCTATTTCTAAATATTAAATAAACAAGTTACTACCAAGCATTCAGTTTTCATAGAGCAATATTTTGTAAAAGTACGCAGTCACAATTAATAGAATTCAAATGTTTTTGTTAACAGCTGTTACAACGCCTGTGAAATCCACTCTCTATCACAACTATCAGGTGTGTGCCCAGCCTTATATATTTACTAACCCTTATTGATATTTATTAGAAAAACATCGTGATATATTATTATTTATCATTATTTTATCTTAAAGTTATTTAATTATCAAAGTACTTATGCCAATTCTTAGGCCGATATGCCATCATTGCCATGTGTATTGTATTGTACAGTAAACTGAATTGAGCAATGTCAGTGTCATGTAGAGGTACTTCATTTCATTCATTCGATTTCATTCATTTGTAATTTTGTATAATGTAGCTATTGCTAATTGCAGAATAGAATATAATAAATAGAATTGTTTATTAAAATATTGTTTGTTTATATTGTGGATTAAAATATTTTGGGATAATAAATTAATTTCACAAATTGTTTCAATATGTAAGTAAGGAGAATAATATTTAGAATGTAATTTGTTTTTGAGACGTATAACCTATTTGTAAATATTTTTTATTAGGACAGAATACTGGAAGTCGCAGGCAAGAAAATATTGTGAATTCTGTAAATGTTGGTTTGCTGATAATAAAGTTGTAAGTTTATATTAATAACCTTCTATTCACTGGTGTTTCTTTTAAAATAATTATAAAATGTTTCTGTGCTTAATTTGATATTGTTTATCAAATTTTCAGTCAATTTCATTTCACGAAAATGGTAAAAGGCATAAAGAGAACGTGCAGAAGCATATATCTCAACTTACAAAAAAGAGCTCTAAAGAATTTAAGCAGAAGGAGAAAATGAATGATGATCTAAAGAAAATGGAAGCAGCTGCAATGGCTGCATATTTAAAGGACGTACAAAACAATGCAGATCTTACATCACAGGTATGTATATAATTTCATTTGGACAGACTGATTTAAACTATTTAGTAGCCATAAAATTATTTACCTAAGAACGATTAGGATTAATTTATTCCAAAATGGTTATTGCCTGAGTAAAACATATTAGGATTATGTTATCAAAAAATATTTGACACTTTTCCTTCAATACCATGCTTAGAAAACCATTTTTGAGTGTTATATTATACTAGTTTTATCCACTGGCTAAATTCAAACTTATCTTGTAAGTTTTTGTATTTTCCAGACAAACAATTTCCAATTTTGATTGTCATCTACATTTTATATGGATTTCTTGAACAAGTGATTTCACTTGTATCTTTTGGTTTAATGCTGACATTTGAATACTTTTATTATTATGGTGTGGGGAATGGGGAATAGCTTAAAAAACCTAATAATTTCTGATGCCTTCATGGTTATTAAACACATTGGAATGAAACAACTAAATATATATTTAACTCTCATATTTTAATTCTTTAATATATTTTCAGAGTATCAATGAGATGTTAGGTCAAAGTTCAAGTGGCAGTGAACAAAATATGCCTTTAACAGAAAGACCAATGTCAAGGGCCTTACTAGTGTGGCAAGAAGTGAAAGCGGATGATGGGAACTATTTTTGGAATACTGAAACCAATGGTAAGAATACTGTCCAGTAAAAGTCTAAAGAGGTACAAACATTACACAATTTTTCAAGATATATAAGATCTGTTTTGCATATGACAGAAGTGTTTTTCATATAGCAAAAGTCATTTTCCAATAGTAAAACAGTAGGCAACAAAAACTTTAATAGTTTGTGGTATTTTTGTTGAAAAAAATCACTACATACTCATATTATTTACTGAAATCTTGTTTATACTTAATGTCAGAATTCCGGGTAAGTATATTAAATCCTAGTATCAGTAAATATTTCAGTTATGATATTTTTTTTATTCCAGAAACTACTTGGGATCCTCCAGATAATTATCTATCTCTTGCCCAGCAAGAAGAACAAAAACTAAAAGAAGTAGAAGCAAAAAATATCAAGAAAAAACAAAAGTATGATGATATTACTATTATATATTATAACAAAACACTAATTATCTAATCTTATTGAAAGTAAATTGAATACTGAATGACCAAAAGAAAAGCCTAAATTCAAATATTTTCATCATGACACGTGACTTTATAGTGTTAAATGATTTGCTAATTTGGGTAATTTTAAGTACCTAATTATTGTTTAGGGTTGTTCATAAACATTACATAATTTGGGTATTTGATCATGGAGATATACAACAGCTTCACACAATCTACCATTTTCGTAAACACACCACAACCATTTGAGTAATGTTGTGGTAACTTTTATTCATAGACAATATGGTATTGAGCCACCAATTTTACTAATTTGTAACTAAGAAAATCATAATAATATAGGTACTTATTATGTTCCATCATGTGTCACAGACTGTAAAGATATCCTGATTATAGTTTTATGAGTGTACTTAATATTTTTACAAAAAAGCATTTTATTGGCATATACAGGATGTGCCAAAAAATTTTGCAAATAGCAACATTGTTTTTTTTTTGTAAAACATAGTCGGAGAGAGGCGCTAATAGCGGGGAAAAGTGCATCGTTTCTTGCAATTTTAATTATGATGAAGCGTTTTACGGGAGCACAGCGTGCTTTTTGTGTAAAACAATTTTACAAAAACAATGATTTGTACGCCGCTGTACGACGTCAATTTCGAATTGTCTACGGCTTGCGCCGTGTCAATGATTGTCCAAGTGTTAATTTAATCAAGGCTTGGATTAAGAGGATTGTGAACCTGTTAATTTTCATACAAAAGGCGATAACGTTTTACACCCAGTAAATAAAAATCTATATATAGATCTATATATGCTAATAAATTTTAGCGTAAGCTATATTTCTTAAAAATCAAAACGTACAGACGTAGTTTCTCATTATATCTACAACATATCCAAAAATTATAAAAATCTAACTATATTTACTGGGTGTAAAACGTTATCGCCTTTTGTATGAAAATTAACAGGTTCACAATCCTCTTAAGAACAAACAGGATCGACAACGAATATCAAATAAATTGTGCGGCCACGTTCAAGACGTTAAAACGACAGTATGGGCTGCCATATATATCAGCAAAGGGTCGGTCCGTATTTCTTTGAAAAAAGAAAAAAAAAGCGAGTCATTCGAAATTTGCGTAGTCGATTGCAGGAGTGCCAACGACGAGACGGGGCACATCTCGACGATGTCATTTACAAAAAATAAATTTCAGTAAATATCGAAAACATTAAATAAATAATAATATCTGATGCCTTCGCGGTTATTACACATTGGAATGAAACAACTGTTAACGGATTTAACTCGCGTAGTTTTATTTTATTTTATTAGCTGACGCCTGAGTCGTGCTACGATTATGGAAACTGTAAAGAATCCGAAACGTCAGCTAATAAAATAAAATAAAACTACGCGAGTTAAATCCGCTAACAGTTGTTTCATTCCAATTAAATAAATAATCAATAAAATATAATTTGTAGCTTTATTTCTATTAATGTTTCTTAAATGCAAAAAATTATGGCCCACCCTGTATTCTCATACATGTCATATTGTATTTTTGAATTTTCAGTAAATAATCTTATCTGTAAATGGGAGGCAAAGTCACTTAAAAATATGAAATTGCTGGAATTTTACCAAAAAGTTACATTAATTTTAATTTCTGACGCCTTTGTATTAGTAATTAATTAACTATTACACATTAAACTCAGATTCCTTACTTTAATTCTACTTGTCAATGCATCAATGACTTTTACTATCAAATATCTATATATAGAGTTATATTTTTTTTCATATTTGACAGAGAAATGAAACATAAGGAAGCTGTAAAGGAAGCCAAAGCGCATGCAGCGCGTGAGAAAATGAGGGAGCTTGCAGTTGATAAAGACAAACCAGCACCCGTGAACAACATACACTTCGGCCCCGCGCCGCGCGCTGCGAAACCTTATGGCTCCTGGACCGCGGTTGTGACGCAGTAAGTCCCATGTATCTTATAATTAATATTTATTTGTAATAAATAAAAATATTAATTATAAATAAATATTTATTTATAATTATGTTTGGTAAATAAAAGCAAATTCCTACTGTGACGAGTCAGGTTTCGCGCCTCGTACAGATTCACAAATTCTTCTATTTTTAGTCTAGGTTACGATTATTTATTACCTTCTTTATTAAAAGAAGAAAATATTCCTTAATTTCTTTTTAAACTTCGTGTTTCGAATGTGTTTGATTTTACTTGTAGTATTCATTTGGTCGTATGTACTGAATGGTTGTATTTATATATAGATTTTAGTTCTTTGACATACGGTTTAGATTCTTTTATTGTGTTAGAATGTTGTCAGTTTCGGTTAGTTTTACCTTATTATTGTTAGGGGAGTTTGCATTGTTTTGATATTACGTCATTATATAGAGTTTTCGTTGTAATGGGGTAAATGCGATTAACCGGTTACACTTTGGGGTAATTAGGCGATGCGAGGGCATAAAAGGCCTTGCAAGCTAGGACTCTTGGTAGGCCTCGGGAAGTCACAGTCGCGTTAATTCACTGCAGCTGGTGGATTTTGTGTTTTGTTCTAGTGTTTTGTTTTATTTTGTTTTAAGTGGATATTTGAGTTCATGTAGCCTGAGACGTTCTTGTTCCATGGCAATACTATGGTCATTTACGTTTCTTCTCGGTTGACCTTCTGCAGTTTGGATAATGTCCGGATGCAGCCGGTTGATTGGGGGTTGCTTGGGTTTTGAATATCTGCATTTCGTGGTGATTTTGTGTTTGCGATGGCCAGGGCCGTATCCGGAATGGAGAAAGTCCAACTCTGTTTTGTTTGCTATGCTATCCCAACTTTTAGTTGGGTCTGGTAAACAGATAGAGGGGCTATTAAAGATACTTAATCTCTGCGTTTGTATTAGTTTAATTGTGATGCATTAATTTAACAAGTTTTAGTTTTAACTGTAATTGTCGTTTTCATTTTACTGTGACGTTCTCGCGCAAGGTGGTCGACTTGCCTATTCTGGTATAGAATAGAACTAGACCTGGAACCACTCGAGCCCGCTCTCAGCCTCTTTCGGTACATTTCGTCGAAGTGGAATGGTGCGGGGTAACCGGCGCCGATACGTTGGGAGAAGCGAGTGTTTCCATCTTATTTATTTATGTATATATACACTGTTTATATAGGGAAAGGTGCCCCGACAACCTGCTTCGGCAAGTCGGAATAGGTGCCCTTAGGATTGGCTTAGGGTGCTAGGTACACACTTGGGAGATGCCAGGCCCAACGTTTCAGCTTAGTCAGGTAGAGCAGCATTGCACTTCGCTGCTCGACACGCACGTTTAATAGTAAATGTGAGTTCGGAACTCTAGCTTTGTTTGCACACATTTAGATAGAGTAGGGACATTAAGTTCGATTTAGTTAGGTAGGTAGGGTTTCATCTCATCTTACCGTTATTTGTTATTGCTATCATGAGTAACTGTTAACCTGATTATTAACATAATGAAGTAGCTTAACAGGATAAGTTTTATTTGTTTTTTATTTGCTGTTCATTTACATAACTTCAAACGTATCCAACCTTTTGTCCGTTTGCAAGGACTTCTGATATCCTCCTGGATACAGGCGTGGGAGTCTAAAAATGTCCCTGGACGTAGACTACAGGTTTGCATAATGCAGTGCGTTATACAAGCGTACGAGCGGATGGCAGGGGCTCGATCCTTAGCGCCTATAAATCTATGTTATACTTCATTATATTCTTAGTCAGGTTAGGTTAGTTATTTATTTAGAATATGACCCTAACGTCTTCCACTAAAAGAGTCTGGGTTATCTGCGGTACACAACGGAAATGGGTTCTAAATATACTACTAGACGATTCGGCTGGCCATTAGAAATAAGTAAGAATTAGGTAGGAATAAGTAGGAATGAGTAGATATAGGTAGGTAGGATAATTTACTAGTTATTTATTACATAGGTTACATACTTAGGTTAGCTTACATAGTTTAGGATAGGTAGGGGGTCGTTACAATTTGGTGCCGTGACCAGGATTCACAGGCTATATTAGGTATATATATTTCGTGTAGTTGAGTCTTCATTCTTGTAGGTTTTGCTAGGTCGGTTCATCTAGGTAGGTTAGGTAGGTTCATCTTCGGTGACCAGTTTCTTCTTCGAGGTCACAATTTGCTGTCCGTGAAATGGAAAGTGGAAGATAAAGGGTCGTTAGGTTGCGCTTATTTAGGTTCGTTATTCTCACATATTCTCTTAGGTTCACTTTGATTACGCATAGGTAGGTTCCTTTTTCATTGTTGTTGGTGCAAGAATTCGTTTAGGTTCACTTAAAACACATTCAGGTTCTTTTCTGATTGTTGGCGTAGGTTAGGATCAAGATACTCCAGTCGCTAGGTTTGTTTGTCCGATTCACATCGAGTTTTGTTGGATTTTATAAATTAAGGAAAATAATTTAATTTAGTTATACATTTTGGCAGGAAAATTTTGCTTTTGTCAAGATTTCGATTGTTATTCCATTACGTCAAATTTAATTTCGTTTTCTTTTTATTTTAATAGGCAGGTCGAAAAATATGAAACCTCATTTTAAAATTTTATGGAAAGGTCGTATAGTTAATAAATTATAAAATAAATATAATTATAAATTATTTTAATCTCGCGTAAATAGGTTATAGAAATAGGAATAAGTTTTTTATAAAATTAAAAATAAATAATAATTTATGAAAAATAGGTAAGGAGGATTTTAATTAGTAGGTAGTAAATAAATAGGTAGGTAACATATAAACAAATACGTAGGTAACAAATACGTAGATAACAAATACGTAGTTAACAAATACGTAGGTACCTAACAACCATGTATGTAACAAATAGGAACATAGGTAACAAATAAGTAGGTAGGGTAATTAAATAAGTAGGCAGATCACAATAGGGTTTTTTTTATTTGATTAAATATTCTTTATTATTTAATATGGTTATTTATTTAAAACACTTTATTAGATTAATATTTCAGTTTCATCTGTTTATCTAAATTATTTTTTGTCAGGTTCCAGGAAATCTTAATTTCTTAGGTATTTCATAGTTCAGGTTCAATAGGCTGAAAAGAATTTATTATAATATCATGTAGGATTAAGTTATACTTACTTACGTAATTTTAAAATAGATTGTATCATTAATATTAATTTCATAATATAATTCCTAAATACGGGTATGGTTTTCATAGGATATTATTTTGTCATTATCATAAGCTAAGTGAGATAAGTAACATAATGGAGATATATTAAAATAACGGAATACTTACAGTTGCATTTCTGATAGAAAATCGCTGGATTTCCTTTTGTATTTTCGGAAAACAGTTGCGTCTGTTTTGCTCACAATTAGTCTCGTGCGTAGATAAACGGATTTATTCCGATACGATTTAGTTTAGGTTTCTTGTTTTATAATAATATTTAAATAATATTTAACAAAATCAATAATTACGACAACCAGGAAAATTTGACTTCATAGGTTTGACAGTCGAAAGTCTAATTTTATTCTTAATTTTAAAAGAGTTAATGGCGTGTATTTTAAAAGTGGCCAGTAGTAAAAGTGTAGATAAGGCGGGTTATGCATTAACTTTTTCATAAATAATATTATTATTTTAGGTTTATTGTGTGTTGATATATTTGGATAAAATAATTATATAAGGCTTCCTATTCATTAAAATCGAGTTATATATAAAATTAAAATTTTAAAATTGTAATGTTTTTAAATTTGATAATTTATTGGAATAACAGTACATTTTAGGTTATATTATTTATTTTTCATAGGAATATTGTTAGTGATTTATGTTTAATTATTGCCGGATTTTATTTAAGGATTTTAAGGATTATAGATTAATTTTCATTAAATAATTATAATAATATTTAATTTTTGTTGGTTTATAACATATGACTTAATATTAGAATTAGTTTATCGTTAGTTTAGTCGGAGTGGGAACTGTAAAGGTTACGAAATGCTAGTAGGTGAAATAAAATGTTTGTGTTAGGTTTGTTATGATTATTTCATATCAATATTTTAGAGCATAAATAGAATTATTTTAATAGGTAATATTTAAAAAAAAAAGAAAATAAATAAAAATAAATTAAGTTAAATTTATTAATAAAATGGGGGTTGTAGGGAAAATATTAAAATTTAATATATTAATAAACGAGGAATAAATTTAAATTTAAATCTTAAATAATTTCGTGAATACCTAGCTTTATATTATTGATAAGTTTGATAACGTGAAGGCGGTAAACTAAATTCGGTCAGGTTTGTTCGTGCATAGCTTTCTTTAAATTTCGAATTAAGAAGAGATAATCGGCTGTTTGTTATGGTTGTTCGTGAATATTTGTTTTGTTTTGTCAGTTCGTGTATAGTCGTCATAAATGGTTTTGATAGATTATTATGGTCTCTATGGTTTTGTCAGTTAGAGTTGACATTTATTAGTTGTGTGAACTAGGGAAGTGGTGTAATTTAGGTTGTGTGGTGAATATTTTGAATTTCAATGTAATTATTACGTGAAGTTAAAGGGAAGTCGAATTTAGTTTTTGTTTTGAAAGGCTTAGCATCGGAAGTATGTATTGTTGTTTTGAGTTTGGTTATTTTCTTTACGTGTTTATTTATTTGGCGGGTTGAGGTTGTTTACTTTTTGTGGTTTGGTTTTCGGATTTATTTCTTTAGTTAATTATGATAGTAGATAGTAAGTGAATTATTTCTTTAATTTTAGTAATTATTTTATTTTGCATTTTAAATCATCGGGGATAAGGAACTCTTTTCTGTTGTGGTTTAATTTAATTTTATTATTAAGTATTTAGGCTATTGGCGTAAATTCTATTGCGTAAATTTTGCGATTTTGGCGAATTGCAATTTAGCGGGCTATAAGCTGGCGTAGAGTCATAGTGTAAGGCATAGTGAAGTTGAAGTTATTTCATTTTCGTTTACTTTGAAGTGACTTTGAGAGTTGAAGTGACTTTGACTTTGCAAGCGATGTGTTTTATTTTAGATTAAGAATTAGAATAAGTTATATTTATAAGATTTTGGGTAATTTTGGTAGTGAGGTAGAAGTTATTTTATTTAATGTGAGAATTCTATGGAAATTTATTAGGATAAGGTAACTTTTACTTTGCGAGTTGGTGTGTTTTATTTAGATTTAATTCATTCATTATTTTTGGGTAAATTTATTAAGTTAGGTTTGTCTAAGTCATTTCTAAGAAGTTAGTGGGATGTCTTGACAGCGTGCTTCAGAGGTTGAGGAAGTATGAGGGAGAGTGTTTGGGTTGGTTTGATCGTGTGATTTAGAATAAAGGGTCTTGACTTTTCAATGACAATCGAGGAAATGAAACAAGTTGTTGGCTTTCTACCTTAAACATTTACACTTTTGCACACTAATGGCTGTGGACGTTGGTGTTAGGTAAAGTTTTTGTTTAATTGATAAATTAAACAAAACATATACAGTTTAAGCTGATGCGCTCACAGTGATTAGATACTCTACCGGCAATGAAGACTAATTGGAGCACACTGCACATTCTCCATGAGTTTATTGGTTATGATTTTGGATCAGGCTTCGGGATGGGTTGATGACCAGGTTGATTTCTATTGTTTTAGCTATTAAAGTGGTTTGATTTTTGCAAAGAGTGTATTGTAGTTGGTTAGAGGAATATACAAGAGGCATTCCTACTTCAAGGACAATACTCGGCCATTAGGGACGACATGACTCACAACCATGTTTCCTTGCATTTTTCAAAGCGACCTTGCGACTGATAATGGTAAGTCAAGGTTAGCAACCGTTAGTTTCGGAATTTGGTTCGGGTGATGATTGATAAACGATTGGTTTAAATATACACTACTACAAATATTCATTTAAGGGGAAAAGTCAACAACTTTATAGGTTCATCGGTATAGGTCATTTAATTCATTATTATTTTAGTTCATTAATTTGAAAATTTACTTCGAGGCCTTTTATGTCTGCGTACTCTGCGTAAATTTTGGGGGTTGGAGCTGTGTCGAGTTAAGTTTACTTGCTCGCACAGACTTAACTTAGTAAATTTAGTGAATGGTTTAGTTTTTTTTTCGGTTATTTCAAATTTGTGAATGTGAGATAGGAAAAATTACTTCGGGATCGTGTTAATCTGCGTAATTTTTGAGGGTTGGCTGTGACGAGTCAGGTTTCGCGCCTCGTACAGATTCACAAATTCTTCTATTTTTAGTCTAGGTTACGATTATTTATTACCTTCTTTATTAAAAGAAGAAAATATTCCTTAATTTCTTTTTAAACTTCGTGTTTCGAATGTGTTTGATTTTACTTGTAGTATTCATTTGGTCGTATGTACTGAATGGTTGTATTTATATATAGATTTTAGTTCTTTGACATACGGTTTAGATTCTTTTATTGTGTTAGAATGTTGTCAGTTTCGGTTAGTTTTACCTTATTATTGTTAGGGGAGTTTGCATTGTTTTGATATTACGTCATTATATAGAGTTTTCGTTGTAATAGGGTAAATGCGATTAACCGGTTACACTTTGGGGTAATTAGGCGATGCGAGGGCATAAAAGGCCTTGCAAGCTAGGACTCTTGGTAGGCCTCGGGAAGCAGTGTTGGCAAAAATGTAATCGCGATTAACGATTGACGATTAGGCGATTACATGTAGTTACGATTAGCCGATTGACGATTAGTTGAAAGTAACCGATTGACGATTGCTAACTACTGTAATCGCAATCGTTAATTTCTAATCGTAATTACTAACTACTTTTTCAAGGAATAAGACTTTATCAGCGAGCAGTTACTAAACATATGATGTTGGTAGTGCTGATGATGAACCCTGAAGACACTTCTATGGATCTCAATGATGGATAAAGATAGATATATCGTGTTTGGGCTCATTGGACTCGGCATGACGAGCACTTTCTAAACACATGATGTTGGTAGTGCTGATGATGAACCCTGAAGACTTCTACGGATCTCTAAGATGCATGAACATAGGCATATCGTGTTTGGGCTCATTGGACTCGGCATGACGAGCACTTTCTAAACACATGATGTTGGTAGTGCTGATGATGAACCCTGAAGACTTCTACGGATCTCTAAGATGCATGAACATAGGCATATCGTGTTTGGGCTCATTCGACTCGGCATGACGAGCACTTTCTAAACACATGATGTTGGTAGTGCTGATGATGAACCCTGAAGACTTCTACGGATCTCTAAGATGCATCAACATAGGCATATCGTGTTTGGGCTCATTGGACTCGGCATGACGAGCACTTTTTAAACACATGATGTTGGTAGTGCTGATGATGAACCCTGAAGACTTCTACGTATCTCTAAGATGCATGAACATAGGCATATCGTGTTTGGGCTCATTCGACTCGGCATGACGAGCACTTTCTAAACACATGATGTTGGTAGTGCTGATGATGAACCCTGAAGACTTCTACGGATCTCTAAGATGCATCAACATAGGCATATCGTGTTTGGGCTCATTGGACTCGGCATGACGAGCACTTTTTAAACACATGATGTTGGTAGTGCTGATGATGAACCCTGAAGACTTCTACGTATCTCTAAGATGCATGAACATAGGCATATCGTGTTTGGGCTCATTCGACTCGGCATGACGAGCACTTTCTAAACACATGATGTTGGTAGTGCTGATGATGAACCCTGAAGACTTCTACGGTTCTCTAAAATGCATAAACATAGGCATATCGTGCTTGGGCTCATTCGACTCGGCATGACGAGCACTTTCTAAACACATGATGTTGGTAGTGCTGATGATGAACCCTGAAGACTTCTACGGATCTCTAAGATGTATGAACATAGACATATCGTGTTTGGGCTCTATCGACTCGGTATGACGAGCACTTTCTAAACACATGATGTTGGTAGTGCTGATGATGAACCCTGAAGACTTCTACGGATCTCTAAGATGCATCAACATAGGCATATCGTGTTTGGGCTCATTCGACTCGGCATGACGAGCACTTTCTAAACACGTGATGTTGGTAGTGCTGATGATGAACCCTGAAGACTTCTACGGATCTCTAAGATGCATGAACATAGGCATATCGTGTTTGGGCTCATTGGACTCGGCATGACGAGCACTTTCTGAACACATGATGTTGGTAGTGCTGATGATGAACCCTGAAGACTTCTACGGATCTCTAAGATGCATCAACATAGGCATATCGTGTTTGGGCTCATTGGACTCGGCATGACGAGCACTTTTTAAACACATGATGTTGGTAGTGCTGATGATGAACCCTGAAGACTTCTACGGTTCTCTAAAATGCATAAACATAGGCATATCGTGCTTGGGCTCATTCGACTCGGCATGACGAGCACTTTCTAAACACATGATGTTGGTAGTGCTGATGATGTACCCTAAAGACTTCTACGGATCTCTAAGATGCATCAACATAGGCATATCGTGTTTGGGCTCATTCGACTCGGCATGACGAGCACTTTCTAAACACATGATGTTGGTAGTGCTGATGATGAACCCTGAAGACTTCTACGGTTCTCTAAAATGCATGAACATAGGCATATCGTGCTTGGGCTCATTCGACTCGGCATGACGAGCACTTTCTAAACACATGATGTTGGTAGTGCTGATGATGTACCCTAAAGACTTCTACGGATCTCTAAGATGCATCAACATAGGCATATCGTGTTTGGGCTCATTGGACTCGGCATGACGAGCACATTCTAAACACATGGTGTTGGTAGTGCTGATGATGTACCCTGAAGATTTCTACGGATCTCTAAGATGCATGAACATAGGCATATCGTGTTTGGGCTCATTCGACTCGGTATGACGAGCACTTTCTATTGATGCATCTTAGAGATCCGTAGAAGTCTTCAGGGTACATCATCAGCACTACCAACATCATAATGTGTTTAGAAAGTGCTCGTCATGCCGAGTCCAATGAGCAAACACGATATGCCTATGTTTATGCATCTTAGAAGATCCGTAAATCTTCAGGGTTCATCATCAGCACTACCAACACCATGTGTTTAGAATGTGCTCGTCATGCCGAGTCCAATGAGCCCAAACACGATATGCCTATGTTCATGCATCTTAGAGATCCGTAGAAGTCTTCAAGGTTCATCATCAGCACTACCAACATCATGTGTTTAGAAAGTGCTCGTCATGCCAGTCAATGAGCCCAAACACGATATGCCTATGTTGATGCATCTTAGAGATCCGTAAATCTTCAGGGTTCATCATCAGCACTACCAACATCGTAATGTGTTAGAAAGTGCTCGTCATGCCGAATCCAATGAGCCCAAACACGATATGCCTATGTTGATGCATCTTAGAATCCGTAGAGAGTCTTCAGGGTTCATCATCAGCACTAAACATCATGTGTTTAGAAAGTGCTCGTCATGCCGAGTCCAATGAGCCCAAACACGATATGCCTATGTTGATGCATCTTAGAGATCCGTAGAAGTCTTCAGGGTTCATCATCAGCACCACCAACATCATGTGTTTAGAAAGTGCTCGTCATGCCGAGTCCAATGAGCCCAAACACGATATGCCTATGTTGATGCATCTTAGAGATCCGTAGAAGTCTTCAGGGTTCATCATCAGCACTACCAACATCATGTGTTTAGAAAGTGCTCGTCATGCCGAGTCAATGAGCCCAAACACGATATGCCTAATGTTCATGCATCTTAGAGATACGTAGAAGTCTTCAGGGTTCATCATCAGCACTACCAACATCATGTGTTTAAAAGTGCTCGTCATGTACTTGAGTCAATGAGCCCAGGCACGATATGCCTATGTTCATGCATCTTAGAGATCCGTAGAAGTCTTCAGGGTTCATCATCAGCACTACCAACATCGTAATGTTTTAGAAATTGCTCGTCATGCCGAGTCGAATGAGCCAAACACGATATGCCTATGTTCATGCATCTTAGAGATCCGTAGAAGTCTTCAGGGTTCTAAATCATCAGCACTACCAACATCATGTAATGTTTAGAAAGTGCTCGTCATGCCGAGTCGAATGAGCCCAAACACGATATGCCTATGTTCATGCATCTTAGAGATCCGTAGAAGTCTTCAGGGATTCATCATCAGCACCACCAACATCATAATGTTTAGAAAGTGCTCGTCATGCCGAGTCCAATGAGCCCAAACACGATATGCCTATGTTGATGCATCTTAGAGATCCGTAGAAGTCTTCAGGGTTCATCATCAGCACTACCAACATCATGTGTTTAGAAAGTGCTCGTCATGCCGAGTCGAATGAGCCCAAACCCGATATGTGTATGTTTATCCATCTACGAGATCTAGTACCTAGTCATCTTTAGTGTCCAACATCAACATCACCAGGAGACATCATGACGAGTGAAAATTATATTCACCCCTCTACGACAACCAACCAGTCCTGCAGGAGCCGTCATCTCTTAAGCTTTCACGGGAATTCAGATATTTGTATGGGAATCAATGAAAAAGTAATCAAATAATCGTGATTACACGATTACACTAATCAAACTACTTGATTAGTCAGTAACCGATTACTGGAGTAACCGGTTACTTGACTAATCGGTTACTTGAGTAATCGGTTACTGAGCAATCAAATTAGTAATTTGATTACATTTGTAACCGATTGATGCCAACACTGTCGGGAAGTCACAGTCGCGTTAATTCACTGCAGCTGGTGGATTTTGTGTTTTGTTCTAGTGTTTTGTTTTATTTTGTTTTAAGTGGATATTTGAGTTCATGTAGCCTGAGACGTTCTTGTTCCATGGCAATACTATGGTCATTTACGTTTCTTCTCGGTTGACCTTCTGCAGTTTGGATAATGTCCGGATGCAGCCGGTTGATTGGGGGTTGCTTGGGTTTTGAATATCTGCATTTCGTGGTGATTTTGTGTTTGCGATGGCCAGGGCCGTATCCGGAATGGAGAAAGTCCAACTCTGTTTTGTTTGCTATGCTATCCCAACTTTTAGTTGGGTCTGGTAAACAGATAGAGGGGCTATTAAAGATACTTAATCTCTGCGTTTGTATTAGTTTAATTGTGATGCATTAATTTAACAAGTTTTAGTTTTAACTGTAATTGTCGTTTTCATTTTACTGTGACGTTCTCGCGCAAGGTGGTCGACTTGCCTATTCTGGTATAGAATAGAACTAGACCTGGAACCACTCGAGCCCGCTCTCAGCCTCTTTCGGTACATTTCGTCGAAGTGGAATGGTGCGGGGTAACCGGCGCCGATACGTTGGGAGAAGCGAGTGTTTCCATCTTATTTATTTATGTATATATACACTGTTTATATAGGGAAAGGTGCCCCGACAACCTGCTTCGGCAAGTCGGAATAGGTGCCCTTAGGATTGGCTTAGGGTGCTAGGTACACACTTGGGAGATGCCAGGCCCAACGTTTCAGCTTAGTCAGGTAGAGCAGCATTGCACTTCGCTGCTCGACACGCACGTTTAATAGTAAATGTGAGTTCGGAACTCTAGCTTTGTTTGCACACATTTAGATAGAGTAGGGACATTAAGTTCGATTTAGTTAGGTAGGTAGGGTTTCATCTCATCTTACCGTTATTTGTTATTGCTATCATGAGTAACTGTTAACCTGATTATTAACATAATGAAGTAGCTTAACAGGATACGTTTTATTTGTTTTATTTGCTGTTCATTTACATAACTTCAAACGTATCCAACCTTTTGTCCGTTTGCAAGGACTTCTGATATCCTCCTGGATACAGGCGTGGGAGTCTAAAAATGTCCCTGGACGTAGACTACAGGTTTGCATAATGCAGTGCGTTATACAAGCGTACGAGCGGATGGCAGGGGCTCGATCCTTAGCGCCTATAAATCTATGTTATACTTCATTATATTCTTAGTCAGGTTAGGTTAGTTATTTATTTAGAATATGACCCTAACGTCTTCCACTAAAAGAGTCTGGGTTATCTGCGGTACACAACGGAAATGGGTTCTAAATATACTACTAGACGATTCGGCTGGCCATTAGAAATAAGTAAGAATTAAGTAAAAATAAGTAGGAATGAGTAGATATAGGTAGGTAGGATAGTTTAATAGTTTATTATTACATAGCTTACATAGGTTACATAGGAGGTAGGGAGCGTTACACTACTTATATATATGATCAATATATTTGAACAATTTACACCAATTATTCTAGTCCCAAACTAAGCTAAGCTTGTACTATGGGCACTAGACAATGGATAAAATATACATAAATACATATAAGACATCAAGTTTTAATATAAATAATATTGCAATAAGCATAGTAGAAAATAGATTTCGCTCATTACTTTCGTTTTCATATTTGATTCCAACAATATATCTATACCTACTAATAATTAATAGGCTCAGAAACTACTGGACCGTTTTTAAAGTTCTTTCACCATTCGAAAGCTAAGTACATTATCCACGAGTAACATAGGCTATAAAATATTTAAAAAAAAAATGAAAATAATAGGTATCCGTGCGAAGCCGGGGCGGACCGCTAGTAAATCATAAACGCCTCAATAATTTATAAAAATATTTTTTTAACCCATTATTAGTATTTAGACAGCTTGTTCATACTTCATAGAATGGAAAAAACTTTCGACGCAATTACCGTGTGAAATAAAATTTTACAAACCATTTGGACTTTTTACCCCTTCACAACTTGAAACCTATATATCGACCTACACACATGAAATTTGGCATATTTACCTTAGTTTCTCTGATCCAATTCCATAAATGTAGTTTATTAAAATTTAATAATGTTATTTTTATGACTAGTGACTACTAGATGACATAGAAAATTAATATTTAGCTTGAATTGCGCCCTAATGTTTTTGACTTTTTGTACAATTAGTAATGATAAAGTAACTAATACTTCGGGATGTTCTACACGGATTTTGGCATTCATTTTAAATCTTTTCTTAACATTGAACTTGGCTTCCATTTCACATTTATGTTTTTGAAGAGATATAATATTATCAAGAAAAACAGATATAATATTATCAAGAAAAAAACAGATAAAATGGAGACCCAATCTAACTTAACCTACTCCAAAGGAGTGACATATTCTGTTAGCTTTGCCCTTTTAAAGATGGCTTACTGAGTTTGCAAGTACTGCAACGGACATCACACAGATGGCGCTACATTTCACTAATAAATACATATTTAGCTTGTGTCGGGCGAGTGGATGTACCTACCTCACAACTCTGCCGGCGGATACAGATGTATAAACGCACCCTGCGTTTTAGATGACTGTTAAGTTTATTTTAAAATAATAAATCTCTTCATTCCAGACCTGTAGAAAAGATAGACCTACAGTTACCCAAGCGCGAAAAAGAAATAATTCCACCACCGGTTATAATGGAACCGGAAAGAGTAACCTTCGGCGAGAAACGTGTGGAATCCCTCGGCGAAGGACCAGTCGAATTCAAAAAAAGAAAATTCAATAATCCTAAGCGTAATATGAGACAGAAGTTAGATGATGACTGAACAATATTAGCATTTAATAAAATATAATCTGTAAGCCAATTAAAATAACTTTTATTTGTCACCTTGTTATCGTACTTTGTAGTTTATCAAAAAAAAATTGAAAACTTCATGTTGGTGCTTTGTCTGTTTATCCCATAGATAGGCACCCCAGACACTGAAAAAGTTTCAATGAAATGAAAAACTATTTGTGAACTTACTATAGGTACACGCCCTACCTTGCAGATTCTATATTTACAGAAAATTTAATCTTTTGTCATATAGATTTTTCTGATATTTTTTAGACTTCTGTACCAGCTGAAGTTGGTGCCAGCTGGTGCAGCAACTCTTCACTCTCAACTCTTCACTAAGGTGCTCAAGTTTGTTTGAGGCTGGCACCGACTCCAAAAATATCAACGTAACAACCAAAATAGTAGTCGTTATAAAAGACAAAATTTTAATTATTATTTTTCTCTTTTTAGTGCGCTATTGTTTTTTGTTGCCTTTTAGTTTTTTTTCGGCGGTTAAATTTTTTTATTAAAAAGTTATTATTTTATAATTTTCTGTGGCCATAAATTGTACAAATTATTACATGCTTAATTTTGAATTAGGTACTTTTGAAATAGCTACCTACCATGTTTTTGCTATTAACTTTTAGTGAACAGTAAATTACCCCTATTTTCCCACCCTTAAGGTAGGTTTCTTTTTCCAAATTTTTATGGGATCAACTTTGAGGTATGCCCTATCCAATAAAAAAGAATTATCAAAATCGGACTACTCTGTAATAAGTTACACGTGGTCATACGATACAATCGGTGCGTGAAAAATTAACTCTCTCTCAATCATCCCCTCTTTTCCTACCCTTAGGGTTGGAATTTTTTTTCCAAATTAAAATGGGACCAATTTCGAAGTATACCCTTTCTAATAAAAAAAGAATTATCAAAATCCAACCACTCTGTAAAAAGTTATGCGTGATCATACATAAAAAAAAAAAAAAAAAAAATATACGCGTTGACTTGAGAACCTACTCCGTTTTTTTCGTCGGTTGAAAAATAGATTTAAAAATAAGTCTAAGCCGACTTTCATACAATAAACGTGTTTTTTTTGCAGTTTTTAAAGGGGTACGGAACCCCTCGTGTGCGAGTCCGACTCCCACTTGGCCGGGTTTTTTTCGTATTGTACTTGTACTATTACCTATTCTGTAGTATTGTTAGCTAGCAAAGCAGATACCTAAATAAGTATATGTACCTACAGATTCGAGTTTTCCTGACAAAAGGTTAAGAAATTAAAGAACGAGAGTAATATTAATTTCTAGTGCGACAAATACCCTTCCTATAGGTACTAATTCTAGTATCTATAGGTTAGGGACAAAATCCGTCTCAAAACGAAAATCGAATAAGTACACAGTAAGGAAAATAGGTACCTATATATATAAATTTAATGACTATAAATACCTAACAGTTATTGTAACCATTACAAAAGTAAACACGAGCAAGTCTCAAAGCCCCTGGCAGATGAATTGAATGGGTACTAAACTTTTTGCGACTATTAATGCGTGTCGAATTCTCCATGTGGCTATTGTCACGTTGTGATCCGGGTCTGATATGGACATGACGTACTATTACGATTAATGCGACATTGTATGCGGCGTTTTAAGTCCGGTACCATTGAACGCGGAGGACAGTCCTGGTCATTAGGTTTTCTGATCACGGACGGGATTCCGCGACGTATAAAAGGGTCTGCGGGACCAACGCACAACAATTCGGTCACGGCAGTTGACAGAAAACATTCCTGTCTAGTGAACACTAGATTTGGTTTTGTGGTCGTGTTTTTAAAGTTTAAAAAACAAAATGTTTAAACTGGTAAGTTTAATAATTGTTTATCTACCTCCCTTTTTAAAAGTTACAAGTCGTATTTAAAAAAATAAATAAGTACCTACCGATGCTATATAGGTACTTACTTACTACTTAGCTAGATACAGAAATAAAATTACCACAACCTACTAAGGACGTACATTACAGAAATGTACTAATGTCATATCGGTTATTATTAAGTAAGTATATGTACCTACCATAGGTAGCAATTCCTTCAATTCATATACAGTACTACTTACCTACGTATAATTTATTTTTAACCCACAGTTTGCTATCACCGCGATTTGTTATTACCTACCTACATTATTACTCGTTTCTTCAGGCAGTGAACTGTAGATATTTCATATTTTCTCGAAAGCGCGATTTAGGAGACTGATAATTTAACATAACAGCGTCCAAAAGTCCAAACAAGTAGGTATAGATTATTATTGATTAAAGTTTAAATTTGTAGATTTAGGTACCTAGGTAGGTTATTACTCCCTGTCTAATTATTATATTCGACTAACTTGATAAGGTAGGTACCTACCTACTTTCGTTATATTATCTTAGTCAAGTAGGTCACACTAGATAATTATCTCATCCTATAGCAAAAATCCTTTGAAAGTTGAATATATTTTTCGTTGTATCCAGATGATGATCTTAGCTGCAGCGGCGCTGATGCTAGGCGGCGGAGAAGCCAAACCGCAGGTCCTCGTCGACTACGGCTACTACGCTGCAGCTCCGGCATATGTAGCGCCTTACAGTGCACCATTAGCTTACTCCTACCCCTACGCCTATACTTATTCCTACCCCTACGCTTATTACTAAACGAACGAGACAGAGTTAATAACTTATTTAGGTTAGGTACTCTCAACAACGAAGTTATAATACTTATATGTTAAAAGTAAAAGATATGTTTACTATTATAGTAGCCTGTGATTACTTATTAACTTTATTTAGTTAACTCTGTAAAACTTACCCAGTCTGTTATCTTCTACTCAACATCAACTACTATAAGTAGGTATTTAGATAATATTTATCGTGATGTATCTATCGTTTGTGCATATTAATAAATAAGATTTAATAATTTCTGATGCCTTTGCGATTATTATACTTACATTGGAATGAAACAACTATAGACGGATTTTACTCACGTAGGTATTTTATTTTGTTTATTTTATTGTCTAACGCTTCGAAACCTGAACAGTTTCCATAATCGTAGCACAACTGAGCTGACAATAGTCTTATGCTTTAGCATTAGACTGATGTTAGTATCAATCCGTCAATAGTTGTTTCATTCCAATATGATAAAATTTTATCCTAAGGTAGGTACCTAAATGTTTTTTTTTCCCACAAAATTTAATTCTGCATTTGATATGTAGGTAGGTAGGTACATTATTATATTGATTATTAAAAATGAAATTTGAGATTTTCGATACATTTTATTTACCTACTTACTTACAAAATAAAACCTTGTTTAGGTAAGTAGGTACTCAGATAATTCATCATACCTTAAGTACACCCTCGACATAATATTAGGTAACTATCTATTTAAACACGAATCAGACATAATTTCAATATATAAGAGGACTAAATTTGTTAGTTTAGCATCCCCATATTTCCCAATAGGTTTTTAACCAATCTGTGAACATTGCAGTAGGTAAGTAACTAAAATACTATCCTACCTGTTTAAAATACAAAGTAAAGCAAAGGTACCTAATTATTTTACTTGTGTGATGCAAGCTATTTAATTTTTTATATAGAGTGATGGCACCAATTATGGACATGTTAAGCGCACTAAATTAGAATTTCGTTTAAAAATGGGATGTTTTTTGGCAATACAAAAATGGTGATTTTTTGTTCGGTACTCAAATACATGAGGAACATTTAGACAACACCAAAAATCCTGTATGAATAATACATAATTAATAAAAAATACATAAATTGAAATTTACGATATCACCATTGATGGACATCGAAGATTCAGTGATGGACCCCCAGTAATGGACATGGACCCAGTCATGAACATCCATTAATGGACACTTTTTTATTGCACAGATAAATAAAACAAATGTCAAAAATCTACTTTTGATTAACTCTATTTGAACTTTTAACGTGATCAGCCTTAGATTTCAAAGTTATACTATAAGGCTTTCAATCAACGATCTGCTTTTAATCATTTATTAAACATTAATTTAGGCTTTGCCTCTTTGCCAGCAGTTGCAGCTTAGAATTGGTAACATAGGTAATAAATCAATCAACTGAGATCTATCAGAAACTGCGGTGCATATATATGCTATAGTGTAAGCATGGGAAAGCATGCCACAGTATTTCAGGCTGTGTATGCTGCATGTGCACAAGAAAATATAGACAGGCACCTGGACGAAAAACCATCTATATTTTGAGTGACAGCCAGGCTGCGGTGAAGGCCCTTGGAGCCCATAAAGTGCAGTCGGGGCTGGTATATAATCCGCATGGCGTTCAACACCTTTAACACAGGCCTTAAGAAAAACACAATCAAGAGCCACACCGAAGAGTGGAAGGCATGCTTAGGTCTAAGGTCCTCACGGCAATTTATACAACACCCAAATGAAAACTGGACTAAAAAACTCTGGTTTCTAAACTGAAGACAAATCCGACTTATAACAGGAGTCTTCACTGGTCACTTAGGAGTCAACGAACTCCTACACAAAATGGGACTTACAAACAGCAGCGACTGCAGAATGTGTGGAGAGGAATGTGAAACTGTGGAACACTTGGTGTGTCACTGCGACGCCCTCACCAGATGTAGAATGAAGATACTTGGCTCCGGATACCTGGAGCCTGGAGAATTTTTTGCACGCTCTCTGTTAATTTATTTGAAAATTTATGTGAAAGTGCTTTTAACTCATTGCGACCAACCATTTCACCAAATTGCCCTCTTCCTCTGCCGTGAGAATAGTTTGAAGTCCCATAGCACAAACTGCAGGACTTTTGGACTGGACTTTGTTATGCAAAGTTATTTGAGGGACCCCAAACCGGAGGGCGAATCCAACTGGGATGGGGGGATTTTGGTAAGCTCTCAGACGTCCTGAAAGACAAACGTGTGCGTCTTTATACCTCAAGCGTCGCACGTTTCAACAGTGCGTTCTTCTCGTAATGGTCTATGGAGCCGGGACTTCACGAGGCATATCATCCATCGACTCCAAGTATACACTCCAAGTAGTATAAGGCAAGAGCTATGTTAGGTATTTCTCTTTGTGACCGGGTCCGTAATACCGATATTCAGAAGAGAACCAGACTAACCGACGTGCGACATAACAAAAACCATAGCTTTGAAGAAAAGGAATTAGACGGGCCATGTCTGTTGTAGGTCCGACGGAAGAAAGGATGCTGGATTGGAGACGGAGAAAGGGGCGGCGAAATGTCGGAAGACAGCCAGCGAGGTGGACCGATGATCTGGTGCATGTGGCTGGGAAACATTGGATGCGGGAAACTTGAGATCGTGGGAAGTTGGCTGAAATGGAAGAGATCTTTACTCAGCATTGGGTAGAATAAGGTTGAAGAAGAAGAAGAAGAAACCGGAGGGCAGCTGTGATCATCATTTCTCCCATCCTCAGCAGCATCATGCAGCATCATACAGCATCAAATGCCCTCCCTATTTGTTCCGGGGTGTAATTTTTTATTGGCGCCATATAAGATAAAACAAAGAACCCAATGATGGACGACTAAAAATAGCCATTTATGGACATTGTCCATCATTGGAATATAAAGAGCAATCACAAAATCAACTCAACCGAAATGTTTAGTGCAACAAATTAAATAATTTAATACAATAAACTAAAAAATATTAAAAAACTTAAGAATGGACACTTGTCCATAACTGGAATTCGTAAAAAATCGAATCCAGTGATGAACAAACCCCACAAAAAACTTATTATTGGGATTGGACATATTCAACTTAGCTCAATTTACTTGCAATATAGTATTATTTCGTAAAAATAACAAAAAATCTCATTACAACACAACACAAGATAATACCATGCACAAATATGTACTCACCTCCTTAACGATTTCAATAACAAAAACTGATTTTTATGACCACCGCGCGAAACGAGATTTCAATTCCCAACCATCTTCAAATAAAACGGTCAATTTTGATGAAGTGTATCAAAATGAAAGCCCAAACGTCTATTGCTTATGTTTTAGTATCTCCAATTGAAAAATGTTGGGCCAGTTGCTTAATAAATTCGATCAACGAAAATAATGTCCATAATTGGTGCCATGTCCATCACTGGTGCCATCACCCTATAGCTATTAAAAACGATACTGAGCCTATTTCTGTCATGAATATATAAGCAGATAGGTAGGTACCTAGTATTTATCTATTAAAAAACAACCAATTCCAAAAAACTATTTTAAGATTAGGTATTTATTTTGCCAGTCCAAGGGTAATTTAACTTGGTTTCGTTAGTAGAGTCAAATACAAATTAGGTACTTACGTTAATGTAGGTATATTGATAAAAATAATAATGGGTAAAATGACACGTCCCATGACAGGATTTTGAAACAAACTATGACAACATCAACCTATCTACTCCTGCGCAGGAATTCGAGGCCTTGGGGTTTTCTTGCTCATTTATATGCATACACAGGACTATAGGTGTCAATCAAAGATGATCATAAAGTTAAGTATAAGTGATATGCCTACCTACCTACCTTGGTACATATATATCAAGCTAAATAAGTACCTGCCGAGGTAAAGTATTTTACTATAGATTCACTATCTGTAATACCGAACCATGCTAGAAAATAAATACATTACATTTATATAAGTAAGTACATATATACATAGGTACCTACTTACCTACTTACAAAAAGTTGTGTTAAATTTTGATAAATTCAAACCAATGAACTAATTTGATATAATCTATACCTACCTCAATTAAAAAATAATACCTAAAAAAGATAATAATTTCTGATGAATTCGCGGTTATTACATATTGGAATGAAACAACTAAGTATTAACGGATTAATCAACTATTGCTGACGTTTCGGATTCTTTACGATTTCCATAATCGTAGCACGACTGAGCTGACAATAGTCTAACGGTAAAGTGAATTATGAATTACGCTAAAGTAAAATAACTAACCGTTAATAGTTATGTCATTCCAATGAATAAAAAAGATAATATATATTTTTTTTTCATTCTATATAGTTAAATCTATACATCTACCTACAAAACTCTTGTACCTACCTAATAGATATTTGATTTAACCTACCCTTACGGAAACATGTAAAGTCAAAACGAGCAGATAATAAGTAGGTTGGTAAGTAATTTTTTATTACAGGCAAATATTACTTACAGCAATTGGCATTCGTTTCAATGTAATGTATCTAATACTCAGGTAAGTACCTACCTACCTAATAATATTTTGAATAATTTCCAGCTGAACCTACATAATGACACAACGAAGTAAGCGGCTCTATCACGCACTATTTTAAACCGGAGACTAAGAGTATGTGGGTCACATACCTACAACTTGTCAAAAAGTGAGTGTGTCATGCGGTTTTTTTCATATTTAATTCTAGTAGGTATTAAGCAGGTAATATATATATATGTAGAGACCTTGGTAATTAGTAATTAAGTACGGCGACGACGATGACAACCTGTTTTCACAGTTTCATTTCTATCATCAATACTTACTCACCCTTGTGACCTCGGTTTATATTAGCGCGTAGTAGAGTCGCAGGTATGCACTTTTAGTCCTCCTGAGTAGGTAAGTCACATTGAATCGGGTTTGAGTTATACCTTTATACACAAACACAAAATAGACAAATAATCATCTTAATTTACAGATCTATTAAGGGTGACCTAAGTAGGTAGGGTGGTACAAAACGTACTTAGGTAGTAGCTAACTAGGTATTTGTTTGTCCGATGATTTTTTTTTAAATAAGAGTTTTATTTCCGGTATGCCAACCTAGTTCAGAATCTCACAGTAAATTGCATTTACTTACTTCCTAAACATAGGTATAAATAATATGTATATAAGTAGGTACTTATTTGATAAATGCATGTCAGTAGGACTTGATTCAAAAAAGTTATCACACCAGTACCTACTTACCTACTGACCACGGCCAGTAAAATAAAAAAACAAGCCTCGGACGACAGTTACATGTGATCTGAGTCATTTTTTATTTTACTGGCCTAGGTGCGTAATGTACTAACTATTTCATGTCTCCTAGGTGAGGGGTCGGCAACCTGCGGCTCGCGAGCCACATGCGGCTATTTGGATGTGAAGCTGTGGTTTTTGAGTTCCATGCAGAAATTTAAAAAAATAATTAAAATCGAATTGAAAATTGAATTGATTAATGATCACGGCATAAATTGTCGGTCTTTATAAATATTTAAATTTGTATATTTTTTCTTTTCCGACTCCAAAGGTTGCCGACCTCTGGAATTGGAATGCTAATTTATACCTGGATTCCATTGTAAATGTCTTTGTTAATTACCCTATATTTTTGTTAAATGTTTTATTAAATTAGCAACAGTTCGGCAAAAAGAGTTTGAGAGTTTAGAAAACATGTTTAGTCTTGTTATTTAAAATGTCATAGGTAAAACTAGCTACTTAGCCACTAAGATTAGGTGAGTAGGTACAGAATGTAGAAAAGAAACTACGGATATTTGATACCTATTGACTTCTTAAAACACTAACGTCTAATAAGTAAGTACCTACCCAAGTAATTATATGTGTGACTAAAAATCGTGAACGATTATCAAACAACTTTATCACCAGCACCAAACATCATCGAAACTCAGGGGGAGCACAAATCTAGAATAGGTTAATATATTCAATTTAAGTACCTACCTATATCATAAAGAAGACGGATAGCTACATTTGAGTAAGTAGGTAGGTAGGTAAGTATTCTAACCAGCCTAAAACAGAAAAAATCGCAAGAACCAATAATATATTATACCTACAATGCTAATGTTTCGTGACAAAGTAAGGTAGTTAAGTAGATAGATACGTGATTTAATTTACAATAAACAATTACATCACCGACGTCGTAAGAACACGAGTCGCAATTTATCATTATAATATAAATTTATCTACAAAGTAGGTAGATACCTACTACGCTATTCTATTTATTCGTTATTAGGTTATCATCTATGATTTTTTACCAGTTTTAATTTAATTTAAATTCTACGTAAATACAAATTCTTACATGTGTTTTCTTCAATACATAGTATAAAACAAAGTCGCTTTCGCTGTATGTCCGTATGTATGCTTAGATCTTTAAAACTACGCAACGGATTTTGATGCGGTTTTTTTTAATAGATAGAGTGATTCTTAAGGAAGGTTTATAGCCCCCGTGCGAAGCCGGGGCGGGCCACTAGTAAATAATAAAAGTAATTAGGTACATAATCCGATCTAACAACATTTTTTCTTAACCGTCGATTACTTTTCGTTGATTATTGAGTCCTTAAATAATTCGTACATTAGGTTCCTAAGTACACTTTCACCAAATGTATATTCTTAGTCACAAATCAATCGAAATCAAATATTGCATTAAAAAACACATCCACCAAAATATTTTAAGTCTTCGCACTTGAGCGTTCGCATATATTTTCCACATTAGGTGTTCATGGTACGTTTAAGCTACTTCGAGATCGGAGTCGGAGTCGTCAGAACAACGCGCAGGCGCAGCGGGCAACGAGCGCGGATGATGCGCATGCGGCGAAAGCGCCGGTGCCGCCGTGCGCTGTCCCAGCCCGCGCCCGCAAGCACGCTCCTCCTGTAGCTTACGAATTCGCTCTTGTTCTTCGCGCTTCTGTTTTCTCCATTTTGCCCGACGGTTTTTAAACCATACCTGCCAGAATATTAAATGTCATTAAATTAAATATTGTAACGGCACATGTTCTAGATGGGCTCTATAACGGTAGTAGCTTTTATACAGCATAGGCTATAAGTTGGCAAAAAAATGAAAATTCCTAAAAAAAATGTTAACTTTAAAAGTTCATAATAAACAAATCCAATAACTTCTTTGATTTTTTATAACGGAATCTTGTTGAGTAGATATAGGTATATTCAAAATTATCTCCAAGAAAGAGAAAAATTTTAGAAAGATTATTTATATTTAAACTTTTACGACGGATTTTATGTAGGATGAATCCCACGAAAAATTACTTCATTAACATTATGGAATAACTTTAAGAAAAATCGACTTAATTTAGTTTTTTAAAAATTTACTATATTCCTTGACGTGTCTAGATGACACTATAATTTATTTAGATTTTTAAATTAATATTTAATGTTCGAAAAAAAATATTTTCTATTAAATACCTTGTTTGGCAGTGTCGTGGCGGCGCCGAATCGGCCGCGCGGAGCCCAATATTCAACGTTAAATTAAAATTGGAGCTACAACTCCGGAGTTAGGACAATTGTTATTGGAATTTCCTCATCTTTTTAAAATTTCAGGTAACTTTAATATTTTCCGAGTAACAGCTACAAATAGGACACTAAAAGTAGTGTCCTATTTGTAGCTGTTACACTGTTCACTACGTTTATTGTTTATAAAAATTGCAATTTTCAATGGCGGAAAAAAAAACCCCCCTTCTCGAAATTGAATTCTGAATCGAATGCAACAATCGCCATATTTTTAAGACAACTGTATCGATTTTTCTCACAGAACTCACTTCTCGACTAGACTAATTGACGTTATCTTAATCAAAAATATTTTGGTAAAGGTATCTACCCCACTTTACTCTTTAAATATTTCTATAGCTTCCTACTTATTTACCTACTGCAAAAAAACACTTTCAAAAGATTGAGAAGATTTATTTACCAAAATATTCAGATTCGGAAGCTGATCTTATATTGTGCGTTAGTTGTAAGCGATCATTATTTACACGTTATTTCGAGCAATTGAAGCAGTCCAATTTTTTTTTCGGAAGATGACCGATCCCTTGAGGTTTAAAAAAACGTGTAACAACGTGAATAGTCATTGATATTCTTGGTAAGCTTTGATCCGGTCGAATGCCTGTGCTTCCAGTCGAGTGCTCGCGAGTTGTGTGAAGCCAAACTACGGGTGGTCGCAGATCTAGGCTATTGTGC
The DNA here is from genome assembly GCA_038024825.1 of Polylopha cassiicola. Classification (NCBI taxonomy): domain Eukaryota; kingdom Metazoa; phylum Arthropoda; class Insecta; order Lepidoptera; family Tortricidae; genus Polylopha; species Polylopha cassiicola. Next base: position 14,394,840 of record CP149046.1, on the reverse strand, counting down.
CACCGAAACGATCACAACACCAGACGGCATCCTTTCAACGATCTGTTCATTCACCAGATTTGACATGGATCGTTGTTCCTTTTATCCTGTTACTTACACATTTTAATTTAAAACGTATCAACATAATTTCGGAAAATATTTTATGAATAAAGCGGAGGTAGGATTCAGTTGTAAATATAAATTGGTATCGACATTTTGCAACGCTAAGCGGATTGCGACGTAGTCCAAAAATATGTACCTACTTACTATTAAACAAGCAATCTTAAATTATATAAGTAGGTACCTACTGATTTAAATGTTTGTAACTAAATCACTTTTTCAAAACGTAACATTTCGTTAAAATTAACATGAGGTACCTATATCTAAATTTACCTACCTAACTATAATGTTAATGACAAAAAAAAAACATTTTAGCATTGGCTTATTTCTAGAAAAAAACAAACATAACTCTAAGTAATATTTCAACAGAGGGTGATGATAGTTTGCCCAATGTTGATATACCTATTAGCGTTAAGTTAACCGGCCATTTCGAGTTTTCAGCTGAGCTAGATTCGACTGATACCTATAGGTAGAGTCAATAAGTATGAATAAAAAAACCGCACCTACCTAAGTAATTATGATAATTGAATTGACAAACGTATTTAGTAAACCTATAATAAAATAAACCATGAATATGGGTGCAAGGTAAATGTAATCAATTAGTATAGTGACCAATCTGTTGATAAATAACTAGGTACCTACCTACTTACAGGAAGGTAGGCTTTTGAACTCAAAGTGGCACATCCGTCTAACTAATACTAACTATTGCTATGGAAATATGTAAGTAAGTAGTTAATGTCTGCGTACCCTTCCCATTACACAATGAGCATTTCTCATTTCGTGATTTGCGGCTCCGTAGAAGCTTTAAAAATTAATTTGTCAGCGATAGCACCATTGTAGGAGTTAATTGCATTACAAGGACCGTCGGTAGCTCGACAAAAGCCCCATTAACTTTCGGCGAACGAGTGCCGGGCTTAGCACTTGTGAGCCATTCGATGCCACTCGAGCGGCGAATATGCCGCCGCTGCCAACGCCAGACTCGGGGGCGCGCCACCCTGTAGCTCGCGCTTTGCTCTGGTGTTTGCCGCTCCTTCGACTACTATACAAGTCGCCTTTGTCCTCCCCCGCCTTCAATAAGATTAGCTCGATGCTCTCTATTGTATTCTGATGATTGCGCTTTAGTTTAACTCCTTTGATAAGTTCATTCGCAGACGAATAAATAACGTATCGTCATAACAAACGTTAAACATATAAACTACTTAGAATACAAATTAAAAACATAGGTAACTACTACTTAATGTTGAATTTGTATTCACTTATATCTACACAGAACGTGCTGCTAAGAGATTTTGTATAAATAGGCATTGTTTTTAAACATACTTTCCTAGTAGGTAGGTAGGTACGTGTGGTGGGTACCTAGGTACAAGGTACAAACACTTTTAAATATGAACCATCCTATATTATTTGACGGAACTTCATTAATTAATATAGAATAAGTACTTATATTTCCAAAACATGTGTTATACAACAACGAAACCTTACCTACAGCTCTCACAATCTACACGTGACTTGACACTCTCTTAATTTATAAATTCTTCAACTACTATAGTGTTGAAGAATTTATAAATGATAATACATATATAAGGGAAGTAATATAATAAATTTTATAAATTATATAAAGTACCTATATAGGTATATAGATACCTATGGCAATAATTATAAGCTAAGTATGTTTAAATTTAAGTTACTTACTAAAGTTTTAATTGTTTTGTTTTTGTTTTTATTTAAATTGTTTTTAGGTATTATTATTATACTTAATGTTTAAGAATGTTTTACCTATAATGTTTAAGAATATTTTAGCTATAAGATGCAACACCCGATCCGGGTCCATGTGAAACTGTTTACCTATGTACTTACCTAAAATACCATGGATGCATATAAAGAAATAAAGAAATTTCGATGGCAATACTAACATCTTAGATATTTATTACCATAGATAAAATTGAAGGCAGATAACTAAGTAACTATTGGTGAACTGTTTAAAGCTTTAACATAATTTTATAAAAAGTGACAAATAGTTTATGTGGCGCTTATTTCAAAATTGTGAAACAGGCCAAAAGTAATAAGTACCTACCTACCTATCCGTATAAGTCTGTACCACGCTCACACGGTGGCAAGCCCGACTTGCAATACTACCCTATTGTTTTAAGCCGGAGCGTGGAGAATTCCCAAATTCCATTGTGCCGTGTACCTACTCACTGCACCGTTACGAGTGTTCATACATAATTTCACTGTTAGCAGTCTATCAAAGACAAACATGACGTTTTATTGAAAGCTAAACCAAGGCTAAACCTTATTGTAAATTCGCAGGTGTATTATTGTGGCGTCCTGTTAAGCAAGACTACTGAAGTGAGCTGAATAGGTAATGTATATTTAATCAATGCTTAGATAGGTAGGTACCTGAGTTTAGGAATTCAAATTTAGCAGGAGGTAAAGTCTAAAAGATGCCTTAATATAATGGATTATTTACCTACCTACATCTTTTGACCTGATTGCCTTAAATTTTTGTCAAATAGAATTTAGCACGATGTTTATTTTAAAGCTCTGTTTAGCTCAACCGTCGGTTGGCTATGGCTCTCCATACCTATAACCATATTTATTCTGTAAACGCACCTATAGGTAGATCAACGTACAGACATTTCAGTACCTAGGTATTTAGTAAGTACTCTACCTATATCGAAGCTTCACATTACTTACTTTAAAAAACAAATAAAAACGTAGATGTACCTAATTGACGGGAAAATAAAGGTAGGAGAAAGATAGTACCTACCTAGGTAGGAACTATCTTTTCATACAAACTTAATATTATATTATCGCCTTACTCATTTTAAATACAAGAGGACCTTATACCAAAAAAACACGACATAAGTATCGTGTGTGTAGAAGTTATCGATAAGGACGAGAGGCGGCGGTGTGGGAAGATGAGCAGATGAGGCCGGAAGCGGAGGGCGGGGCTCCGCCGGCGGCCGCCACGCCTCGACGCCTGCCGGCCGTGTATCCTAACTAACAAGCATTAAACCCAACAAACAGTGGAATCTCATCTCAACGAACGCCGTGAAGCTCCTATAGCTCTTTAATATCAAAATACAATTGACAATCATAACATACTCGTAGAGCACCTACACAGGCAAATAAAATATAACCATACGGAGGATGTCGATTCCCCCTGTTTTATCCTATATCGCAGTAAAAGGCCATATGAGATTCGCTTTGTCTCACATATGTATGTTCTCACAAGTATAAAAAGTGTTTAGTTAGTCTATTCACTCATATTTAGTCACTAAACTTACGACATCTAACAGGTAAGTACCTACCTACCTACATACGATGAAAAGTTTTAATTAGTTCTAAAAAAACAACAATGATCTGACTTTTTAAATGTGTTGTTTTCGGTGTACCAATCTATTACTTTCAAAATTTACTCTTACTAAATACCTACCTACCTACCTACCGATCGACTTAAAAATTTACCCACTAATATAAAACTTACCTATTAAATAACAACCATCACTGCTTCAATTTTGATGTAAACAGAATGAACGTATAGCAGGTAGGTAGGTACGTAGGATACGTTTACTTTATATGTGAGATGGTGTTATATATCGACAAAATGATCCAATGGGAAAAAAACTCCATAAAAACAACGCTGGAAAAGGTTATGTGTGTTGAAGATGAGGAATAAATTATTATTGACACTGAAGTCGTCTTGTTATAGGTACTGTATTATAAAAAAATGTTATACTTAAGTTTTAATGCAATATCAATAGATGGAGCATCGTGTGAACGAACCGATGGCTGCGAGAGCGGAGCGGCGCGGCGGCGAACCGAGCCCGAACTTATTGTAATAATGTTGTTAGAACAAACACGCTCCCTCCGCCTTGTTTGAGATTACAATTACGGTTTTAGCGAACTGATTTATTAATGGACCGCCTGATCCGCCTTTGATACTTTAATGTCGATTTAATTTGCATTAACCGATGTTTTTGCTATTTTGTTTCAGGAATTAATTGAGCGTTAGTTGATACCTACCATACCTATCTGGCATAGGTATGGTAGATAAATACATACCTATTCGTGTATAGGTATACCTATTACAATTATTCGTTTTAAAAATAAGTTTTTCCGTCCTCCGGCCAGAAAAATTTCCGCTTTCTAGCTTCGTCGAACAGAAAAATAGTATACTGACCTCGGCCAGTAAAATAAAAAAGCCTCAGATCACATTTTTGTCAACCTCGGCTTCGCCTCGGACGACAATTACGTGTGATCTGAGACATTTTTTATTTTACTGGCCTTGGTCTACAGACAACAAAAAATCTTAAAAGTTTTACTTAAATGCAATGTGTTTTTAAATGATAAATTTAAATACTTAGACCATAGGTTAGCTTAGCTAAGCTCTTGAGCAGTGATTATTGGTACGTACTATAAGACACTTTTAAGTAGGTAGGTACTGATTGGTAACTTGGTAAGAACTTGTAGCAGGTATTGGAGCCCATAGTCTGTGATTGTACCAAGTAGTTCCAACCTACTTATTATCTACATGCACAAAAAACGTGTGATACGTAGGTATATTTTACTTTGTACAACGGCAATTTTCAATTATCGTAATAGGCGCTTAGTTTATAAATTACTCAGTGTTTTTTAAATCCCTCATTATGTAAAAGCTCACGCACCTGTCGTATCAGATATCCCCATTCGGTGTGAAATGCATTAGTCAATATTAAAGACGTCGCCGTGAATATAATTCCACAAAGGGCACTTCAAATCACACCCATCTCTTTACGCTGGATGTCAAAACATTCCCCCCGGCGGAGGCTGAAAAAGTATCCCCTAGTATCTGTCACTTTGTATCAATTACCGCACGCAAACACCCGTGGCCGTGTCGCTCCATGCTGCCATAAAGTCCTATCTGCGCACAAAGAGTCACTCGAATCGAAATTCAATTGTGAAAAGATTGCTTTAATAGTACCTCGACTTGTCGCGAATCCAAAATGGATTTTGTCACGTCAATATTATGTAAAAATAACACTTAATGCTCTAAGAATAAGTATCCTATTGGATTGTCCTCCACGCTGCCGAGAGGGAGCCCGGAGGGTCGTTCTACAAACAACGCGCTCCCCTAAACGTTATACTTTGAAAACAATAATTTGTATTGCGTATCGAACGTATAAATAATAAAGTGATATTCCACTATATATGCTTGTTGTAGGGTTCGGGAAGTTGGTTGATTTAAAATAATAATTCCAATAGTTTAGTTTTAGTTAATGAGAAAAAGTACAGATAACCCTAAGTAGCTTAGTGTGATTTGCATAGCGTCGTTAGTAAGAAGTACCTACTTTAATCCTATTCGTTATTTTTTATTAATACTGAAATAAATGCAAAAAACATAGAAAATAAGAGATTTTAGAAACCTTAATAGGTAGGTACTTGTATTAAACTAAACTAACTACAATAATTTGCTTTAATTATTAAATGAATAAATAACTTGGGACAATTCTGTACCCTTTCGCGTGCAATGGGTAGACCGCATGTCAGGCGCCGAGGTAGGCGCTTTAAACAGTTGGGGATAGCCGTAGGTATAATAATATAGTCAACCTCAAAGAAATAAAAAAATGCGACTAAATCATCAGCTAATCATAGCTGCTATTGAGTCGTAATAGCTATCAGCAGCAACCTATGATACATTGTCGAGTTGACGTTTTGTCACGTCGATATCGTCTTATTCTCGCGGTGATCTCTCAGAAATCAGTAACGTTGGCGAGAAATCTTGTTATGTCGTCGATGTCGTCTCTTATTTCTTTAAATCGACAACGAAACAATATCGACACGACAAACCTTCTACTTGTCTATAACGTTCTTAATATTGAACTGTCGAGTCGACGTCATAGGTCTAGGTATATTTGTATTAGGTAATACTTACCTATATAATACGACTGTAAAATTGTAATATACCTACTTAAGATATACCTAAGTAGGTATACAGTCAATGTTAGCCTAAACATTGACTAAGTAATTAAAAAAAAACTGTTCTAAAAGTTAACAAACGCATTGTTCACGCTGAGTTCAATAATATTAATATAAAGAAGGGAAACAAGCGTGAAATGAAACAAGGCATCTCTTTGATCAGACGGTAGTTGGGTAGCTGTTCCGCGCTGTTAGAGCCGTTATTGCCTTCAACTGGCGAGGAGGCAAAAGACAAAATGGCGCCGCTTTATTACTTAGTAACACATTGCGAGTATATCTGTTTTATCATAGCTACCTATTACGAGATAAGTCGTGCCCGAGGGAGGCTGAGCGATGACAAGGAAGCGAGAAGTACTGGGCGGACCGGCACGCCCACTTTTTATTGCCTGCGCTGTCTGTCTGATGTTCTTTGTCACTTGACTTTGCTTCCACCGTGGCTACAATGGCGCATATTCTCTCTAAATATCAAACTGATTAAATCTTCTTATACATGGGACACGCGCGGAGTGTATCCATCATCATACCAGTAATATTAAATTAGGTATATTTATGTAATAATGCATGTACATACTTGGTTTAATTTATATTCACCTTTAGGTCCTATTGAGTCGTACCTAATACTTTTCTTTTTTCGCAACTTCTGTATTGATAGAACTTATCTCCTTAAAAACTATCATCCCACTGAATGATAAAACATTCCTCACTTTGGGTGTATTGGGGGCATTGGAAAAAAAACATGAATACATACCTACGTGTTACCTACCTACCTACCTATGTATCACCAAGCCGAATTCTTATACTTACCAATATCTCAGATTAAGTAGGTATATAATACCTATTATTATCATGGAAAGGTAGACACTCAGGGGAGACACCTAGACAAACTTTATTACCTAGGTACTAGTTATAAACTATAAGTACCTAGTTGTATCCTAACTAATATTATAAATGCGTAAGTAACTCTATCAATCTGTCTGTCTCCCTTTCACGCTATACCGATTGAACCGATAAATCAAATGTCATTTATTTATTTACACAGACAGGATAGAGCCTGAGAAACTATCGTCATTTTGAAAGCTAGAAGCTTAAAACTTAGGCATCCGTAGGTAATTACTAATTTGGAATTATTTATTGATTTTTAAAATAATTTTAAATGATTGTTATCTAAATATCCAAAACATGCACACATATTATTTAGAAAAAAAATGTCTCCAAACGCTCTGTTAATCTACGTTATGTCCTGTTAATAATACTGCGTATGGCGTAGTAGCGCGTAGAAGAGATGCTACGCCTCAGTATGCTACACTTTTATTAGGTAAGCGTTAGATTATCGTCAGCTCAGTCGTGCTACGATTGTGGAAACTGTAAAGTTTCTGAAACGTCGGCCATAAAAATATAATACGCGAGTTAAATCTGTTTATAATTGATTCATTCCAATATTAATTAGGTATGCCAGCGAGCCTAAGATGAACTTTTTCAGGCGTTCTTTTTCTCAACAATTCAATAATAAATGCTAATATTTTTGATCATACTTAGGTATATTTTAATGGTTTTAAATTATGTACTTAATCTTATCTCGATATGATTGTACCTATGCATTTGAATGTTATTATATTGTGTGAGTATTTAAAAATACCTTCTAATCTAATTTTATCAAAGCAATACCGGTCAGGTAGTGGAGTGCCGTTTATACGGTATACTTCGGAATACAGGGCCAGTCAATGAATCTTTATAAAAACTTCAGGAATGTGTTTTTAAAAGTCTGTAGAAATATGTTAAAAAAAAAATTTGTCCGACCTCATTTTTTTTATTAAAAATTATTACAGTTAAAGTCATATTTTTGTATGAGGAGAGCTATTAAAGACTTGATCTTGGGTCTCAAGGGTCTTCAGGTATAAAAATGAGGAGAGAGCAGTTGTAGCTAGGATTAGTGCTAGTTGATCCTTAGATAGTCCTAAATGAATAGTAGCCATCAGTAGCCACCCCACGTTTAGTGATCTAAAATTTGGTCATAAAGCTAAACTTAAACAATGTACTTTTTAAAAATCTGAAGGTATAGGTAAGTACATAGGTACGGGTCGGGCCGGGCTTTCAGCAATGTACGATCGTCTGGGAAGGAGGGTTTGGGAATATTTTTTTAGAAAGCTAATTCTATTTAAATACCTGTGTCTAATTGCCATCTTTACCACCTAGTGCAGGTACCTCTTTTGAACACTACTCCTTTTTACCCTTTGTGTACGGAACCCTATAAATCAAAATCCGTATCCGTAGTTAACTTACTTTGTTAGAAGGAACGTAGGTACCTACTAATGCTGTTTATCTACATTAAAAACGTTTTGATGATATAAACATTGGTGCGGAAAGGGAACTTATGACACTTCGAGACTTCAAAAAGTTAACATACCTATATACTATATAGGTATGTTGACTTTGATCCCTGGTCACCCGGGGGCTAAGTTCTTCGATCATCTATATACTAATACTAGCGGCCCCGGCAGACGTCGTCCTGCCCGTCCGATTGTTTCGTCAAAGATCTGTCAAAGTCTTCTGTCACTTCTACATAAGGCTTCATATTTTCCCCGTTTTTTACACATTTTCCACTGTTTCTTCGCTCCTATTGGTCGCAGCCTGATGTTATATAGCCTAAAGCCTTGCTCGATAAATGGTCTATCCAACAAAAAAAGAATTTTTAAATTCGAACCAGTGGTTCCTGAGATTAGCGCGTTCAAACAAACAAACAAACAAACAAACTCTTCAGATTTATAATATTAGTATAGATTATAAAGAGGAAAGGTTTGTTTGTTTGGATTGAATAGGCTCCAAAACGACTGAACCGATTTGAAAAAATCTTTAATTGCACGGGAAGCTACACTATTCCCGAGTGACATAGGCTATAAAAAAAAGGGATCCGTGCGAAGCCGGGGCGGACAGCTATCACAAATAAAGCGCAAGACCCTGCGATTATTAATGTGTAAAAAAAAAGCGTAGCTTATTTAACGCGTAGCGTCACCACAAATTACGCTACGACTTTCGTAGCACAAATCATGTATTTAAGGCAGTTGATCTATTAGGTATACATATTTTAAATAAGTTAGTAACAAGATAACGTAACTGAACGTGTAGGTGATCTTCATATGTATGAGTAGGTATAAGAATAATATATAGTGTGACTCAATATTAGCTTAAATGAAGGTTTATTTAATTGGAACAGACATCATTCTATCACGCGAGCTAACATTGACGTATCTAGAAGGCGGTGCGGTGTAGACGTCACGCCCCGGGCAAGTCGCTCGCCTCTCTCCATCCAAGATTACACGTACATAATTAATTTGTGTAAAGAGTTGAAGCGTCTGCGATACAATAGGATTCCCGCGCATACCGCTCCCCGTTGTCTTTTTCGTTTGCACAGCCGCCGTTCTTGACGAAAAATATTGACATAACAGCAATTTTCTAAATTATACAGCAAGAAGTCTTGGCCGCGGGTTTCTATTTCCACAATAATAAAATGATACTAATACTTATATTTTATTAAAGTTTAAATTTTATTAAAATTTGGTACTTATGCTTATAAATATGTACTTTGGATACCGCGATAAGACCTAATAGTATCTGGAGCATGTATAATTATTATCACTGAGATCAACCTTTATTATATATATAGGTATATTATATTATTATAAGTGTACTAGGTAAAAAAAGTAGACCAGGTTGAACGAAATAAGCTATAATATAAGCATAGAAGATTAAATTGATGTACTTTTAAACAATCTAGAGGTACTTCTTAAGAAATTATGAACACACAAATAAAGCAAAACGTTCTTAATGACGGCATTGAGAATCCTCAAAAAAGCTGAAAGTTTATACATTTCTAATAAGAGGGGCCTTGTAAAGGTTTCCCGGTAAAGCTTATAATTAATAAAACTTCACAAATTAAAGTCTCAAAATCCATAAAATAATTAACTGTAGGTTTTTCGTAGGTATCAGGTATCTGCTCGTAAATCGGTTAAAAGAAAATAATTGTTTTAAATATGTTAGGTAGGTACTTATTAATATGTAGATATGTAGATTTGAAAAAGTCCAAACGGCGTGTGATTTGTGTCCAAATCACACGCCGTTTGGACTTTTTTTATTATTTTTGTGATTTTACAAGTAAGCAGATAAAATCATTACCTATGTTAACTAAATTTAAAATTCCGACAAAGACTTCACTTTCATATAATTCTATATATATATATAAAAGAAAGTTGTGTTAGTTACCCCGTTTATAACTCGAGAACGGCTGAACTGATTTGGCTGAAAATTGGCGGGGAGGTAGCTTAGAGTCAGGAAAAGGACATAGGATACTTTTCATCCCGATCCAGTAAAAAAAAATATTTAGCTCATTTGTTAAAAATAGTATAACAAAACGCAACAATGACAGCTGTCAAATCGATTGATTAATGCCGCTACATTGCTTCTTTGCCGGGCGGGACGAAGTCTGCCGGGACCACTAGTATTATATAAACCTACACATTTGAATTATAAAATTCAAAATATTATTCTAAACTTAAAAAATAATATGTATCTACCTAACCTACCTTCTTAATTTTATAAAAAAAAACACATTTTTGAAACAATTACCGATAGACACGCTGTTAGTTAATTATAGTTAAGGCGTTACCATTATAACATTAGCACGTGGCCCTACTGTAGAGGGTACCTACTCCCTACAGGCTCTATATAGTCAGTGCTGGCCAGAATTGGATTATTATTAGGAGATAAAGCAAGACAATGAAATTGAAACAGTGATTAAACATTGAGAATAAAATAATAATAATAATATTTTGAAAGAGGAGCTACTTTCTCGAATAAAACAGAGGAATATTTTTAAATTCAGAGAAAAAACAAAGCTGTAACTCGATTTTGGGCAAGTGTTGCGGAGCCTAAACAAAAGCGCGTTAATAATGCAGTTTCCAATTGCCGCTGTACAAATAGCAGGGGCAACAACGGAACCCACTCCGCCATTGCTTTCACAAACGCTTTTTCAGCTTTACTCGACTGGAACTACCATTAAATTTAGAGTAGGTGCCTTGTTGCCTTTCAGTAACCTCATTAGATCGTATTAAATTGATTTATTGCATTTATTCAATGCGGCGCCTATGAAAACCTTATAAAAATATCGTCAACGTATTTAAAAGATATAAATGACATAAGACATTAACAAAGAATAACTTTGTTAAAGCGGTTGGTAAATTACGTAAATCGTGAAAACTGTTATCCGGAGAAAGCCGTATAAGTGACCCTCATCAGCCGTTTTATTGTACTTTTACAGTGCCGCAGCCCAACTCAGGCCAGCATAAATAAATCAAATTTAATTAACCCAGATTAATTTTCACCGGCGTCTCGCCGCGCTATGAGCGTCCCTTTTTATTTGCCTTCACTTTGATTCCGCTCAGATGGAAACGCTCGCAATGATTACTATGGATTCTTTAATAAAAAGTGTACGCTAAACCAATTTCACACATCGACCACTGCTTTTTCTATTAAGAAAGCCATACACATACATTTAAATTAGTTTTGTCGCTCTGCTCTATCAGGTTTAATATAACCTGCAATGACAAGCAGTAAACGTCAGAATACCTACTCGTTATATATTTTTATTTCTTACCTATACATTGGAATAAATTAACTGAAACGGATCTAGCTCGCGTGGGTATTATAGGTAGGTACAGTATATCAGTCGGCTACGAATATGAAAACTGTAATGTTTTTGAAACTTCAGTATAAACATATTCGTAACTTAAATCCGTTTAGTGGTTAGGACAAATATTATTACCTATATTATAATAAGAATTTCTGTTTTGGCATACTTTGTTCCTAGATAGGTAAGTAGCAAATAAATAGGTAGGTATGTACTTCATATAAAGAGATGTTTATGAATATTTCTAATACAGGTACCTAAGTATAATTATTAAGGTACCTACGTTTATATTGCTTTTTTTATATATGTATTTGGAAGTAGGTACCTTTAACGTAAATTCATTAGTAGGTAAGTATATTAATTTATAAACGCTTATTACTGTATAGAACATAGACTTTAATAAAATAGTACCTATGTAGTTACGTATTTAAAAACAATAATACAATCCTGTGATCAAGTGAAAATGACAAGTAGGTACATTAAACTTCGAAATGTCATCCTTAACAAATACTATTTAAGACGTACCTAGGTAATTGGCACAAAATGGTGCGCGTACTAGTTGAGTGAGACGAGACAAGTAAATACTTAGTGTCCGCACCCGCGCCTGCGGCCTGGGTGGCTGAGTCAAGTGCTTGGCACACACTCTCGACCGGCCCAACACCGGTAGCCCACAAACATCTCCGACTCACTTTCAACATCCCAAAGTCTATCGAGAGCACTCGCACGCACGCGAGATGCGTTCGTTCCACCTTAATCCTTTTTTGCCTTCAAATTATTATGGGTTTCTTTTTTCTAACTAAGACTGGGTATTGGAGACAATTTCTAGGTTATCCTGCTGTACCCATAGGGTACGTTGTATGGATCTTGTTTTAAACCTACATTAAAGTGACCTACGTCTTGTACACAATGAAATAAGCTAACCGTTGTCTGCCGATATCTATGATCATCGTAGTTTTTCAATAGACTAGGTACATTTTATTATTTTAATTAAAATTTAGAATACAGGTAGGTAATTTTATTTTTATATATTATTAAGAATGTAAACATATTTTTTTTTTTCAAATGAATCAAGTGTCAGCTAATCCCGTTACTGCTCATAGTGTTTACTGTTCCCTAACCGAGGCCACCCAACTTGTGGAAAAAGTGCCAAGTCAGCGATATTGACTATTGCTCCTTTGCTACTTATAAACGCTTCACCGTTTATCACATTCACTATATAGTAATCTTTAGTTAACCACTGAACAGTCTTAATTGCAAAATATATTTAATTATGATATGCGATATTTCACGTAAGTAGACAAATTTAAGAGGATTGTGAACCTGTTAATTTTCATACAAAAGGCGATAACGTTTAACACCCAGTAAATATAGTTCGATTTTTATAATTTTTGGATATGTTGTAGATATAATGAGAAACTACGTCTGTACGTTTTGATTTTTAAGAAATATTGCTTACGCTAAAATTTATTAGCATCTAAAAATCTATATATAGATCTAAAAATCTATATTTAGATCTAGCGTAAGCAATATTTCTTAAAAATCAAAACGTACAGACGTAGTTTCTCATTATATCTACAACATATCCAAAAATTATAAAAATCTAACTATATTTACTGGGTGTAAAACGTTATCGCCTTTTGTATGAAAATTAACAGGTTCACAATCCTCTTAAACAGGCTCCATATCAGCTAACTTACTTTTCGTATCTCGATTTTCACTTGTAGGTACTTCGCAGTCTCAGCCTTCTTTTATTTTGTTATTTTCTCATTAATAATTATCAAAATAATGTTACTTTGGTATTTTATTTCCCTAATATTACCTACGTACAAAAGATGACAAATGAAATATCGAACTATAATTATATCTGTTCGTAGTATCGTTTATATTTATTTTTAAACAGTTAAGGAATAAAGACAGGTATTTTTAATAATATTATTATACCTACTTATACGACACTAAATGATATGCGAACTAATCGTAATGATATGATGAAAAAGTATATCAGTACTAATTAATGGTCATATAATATGATGTGATAGGTAATAGAGATTGTACGTTATAGATACTGCGTGAAATTATGACGACGGTGAAGTACCAAGAACTCCTAATAACTGACATTTTGACAAATTTGAGATTTTTATGTGGTTACACTCGAAATTTAATTTGGCATCTTTACTGAAGAGACTAGTTTAATAGGTACTCTTTTTTTATTTAGCCGTGTAATAATAAACGAAAATACCAACTAAGTCACGGTAACTTATTTTTGTTGGCTTTAACTTATAAAATCAATAGAAATAGCTACTATTTACAAAAACAGAATTTTTGCTAACATTATCTCCTATGTCTAGTGTAGGTACATAGGAGATAATGTCAGCAAAAAAATTGTTTTTAACCCCCGACGCAAAAACGACGGGGTGTTATAAGTTTGACGTGTCTGTGTGTGTGTGTGTGTATGTGTGTGTGTGTGTGTGTGTGTGTCTGTCTGTGGCATCATAGCTCCCTAACGCATGAACCGATTTTGATTCGGTTTTTTTTGTTTGCAAGATGAATATGTCGTGAGTGTTCTTAGCTATGTTTGATGAAAATCGGATAGGTAGTTTAATAACTAGAGGGGGGTGAAAGAGGGGATGCAAAAATAAATGTCGACAAATATACTCGAGTGGGGTATCAAATGAAAGAGGGTCACGAGTACATTACAAAATCGAAATTATAATGAAAATCGGTTGAGTCGTTCAAAAAATATAGGGTGTCAAAGTGGGGATGGAAAACCAAATGTCTACAAATATACCCGAGTGGGGTATCAAATGAAAGAGGATCACGTGTACATTACAAAATTTCATGTGAAATGGAAATTAGTTAAAAATAATAATTTATGTAGTAGATACCTACTTACAAAAAGTATGAAATAAAAAATAAATTAAAAATTTAACAAACCCCCGACATAAAAACCTAAAAGCCCTTTAAAAAGTATAACAATAATAAAAACTTAATATTAGTTACCTAAATATTAATATTTCTACAAAGAAAACGTCATGTCGGGGGGACCGTAGGTTTAGGTTGATTGTAGGTATTAAGTAACTAAATGAGAAGTGGTCCCCCCGACATGACGTTTTCTTTGTAGAAATATTAATATTTAGGTTACTAATATTAAGTTTTTATTATTGTTATACTTTTTAAAGGGCTTTTAGGTTTTTTTCTCATAATTAAACCTCCTAACTTACCTATCTCGGCCTATAACATCCACGTAAATCCTTACGAGATAACAAAAAACCTATAGTGGCAGTCTATTTCGAAGGCATATAAAATACATATAGTCAAATTTATATATATTAATATCTATATATTTCAAAAATAATACCAAGTTGGTAAACGCATAACTTAACAAAGACTGGACCAATTTGGACAATTATCTTTTTTAAATGTTCGTTGACGTCCAAGGATGGTTTTTACGACTAGAAAACCTTAGAAATAGCCATTTTCTTTTTCCCAAACAAACGTCTGCCGGGACCACTAGTATAAAAATATTATACCTAAAACGTTTTGTTTATCTTCTGTAAAATTAGACTTTCGTAGTTAAGAGTTCTTGGTACTTCACCATCGATGAGTAAATATAAGGCTACAATCGTTATTAAGTGTTACTAAAAATAGCAATAGACCAGGTAGGTAGCCTGGTCTATTGCTATTATTTGTTTTAGGTAAGTATACAGAATATTACCTATTCAGAAGAATTCTTATTGTGATAAGAAAAAAAGAAATGAGATTTTTTGAATTATAATATTAAGGGTAAGTACATTTTCCTTCCTACTGAATTATAAAGGCTTCAAACAATGTCGTAAATTCAAAAGCAGTTATTAATCTATTTATATGTATAACAGAACAGTATATGTACCTACGCGTATGTAGGTATAACTTCCGAACGATTGCATTAAATTTAATGATTCTTTGTTTATATGTTCCTTGCTGTCAGGACAAGGTTTATACCTAAGTACATATATGTACCTACAGTCAAATCTGTTTAAGTGTCGCCCTGGATAAGTGAGAAACCTCCATATCTGGAACTCATGCTGAGGTCCCAACACTTTAGAGTCGGGACACTGAATTACCTCTATTAGTGGGACAAACCCACAAAGTTAATGTCAGTCCCTGTATCCGTAAAATAATTTGCGTCCAACTTTTAATAATTTTGTAAGCGTCAACAACGAATTATTAGTTTCAGGAGAATAAACTTTAAACCACATTTTTCATGTTTTAATGGAAAATAATAATTTTTTTACAAAATACAGACATTGCTTTATTGATAATCGCACTCATTCGCACCTCTATAACAGAGATTACCTCTTTTCTCACCTCTGATATATTTATAGACAGATATATTTTTTATACCTGGATATCTGATACACTTTGTAAGTAGAATACCTCTTTAACTGAGACTAATTTACAAGCCCCTTGAAGTCCAAGTTAACCAGATAGGTATAAGAAAAAATATAAAATTACAATCTAATACAAAAGGTGATTGACGGTATGTGACAGAATACTGACAGATAATTAACAAAACCATTGAACACCTATACGACGTTCGCCGGCGAACTTAGCTGGTTAATATAGTAATTTTTGATGCCTTCGCGGTAATTATACCTACCTACATTGGAATGAAACAACTTTAAACGGATTTAACTCGGGTATTTTTTTTCCAATACTCGCGTATGTTGCCTAGCCCGTTTACAATGCTTAATAAAAAAAAGAAGAAGTATCTACTGTTTAGTTACTTTTCAGCGGTAAAACTGCATAGGTACTACCTACCTATTTAGTTTACTTATAGAGAAGTTTAGTTTATCTTAGTAATAATTATGACCTGTGAGGTATTTACCTACCCTACCTGTACCTGTTTAGAAAGGTACCTGTATATAGAAAATTTGCATTATAATATTTTTTGTCGTAGTTTGCTTATTCAAAATGAATACCTACCTATAGCTAAACAAAATAAATCAAAGACTAACCTCAACACGTTCCTCCTTCAGGTCTACCCTTAGCGCGAGCTGTTCTCTCAACACAACATCGGGGTAGTGTGTTTTGTCAAAGGTGCTCTCTAACTGCTCTAGTTGTTCCTCGGTGAAGATGGTGCGGTGACGTCGCTTGCGCTTGGGTGGCGGGCCAGCGAGGCCGGCCAGCGCGGCGGCGGCGTATCCGCCGTACAGCCCCGCATAACCACTCGCCGCGCTCGACACACTGTTCCCCACGCCGCCTACCCCTGCAAATTATACATCATTATAAGAACGAATAAGCTTGTGTACTCAAAAAAATTAAGTTCGTGTGATAGATTAACAATAAACAGTAGACAAAAAACAAAGTAGTAAGTACAAGGCTGTATAAGTTCCGCGTGACGTCACAAGCACACTCTCAAACTTTGACGCGCTCTATCTTTTATTTTTTTTTGTTTTACTGACAAATAATTTATTACCTAACACTTTTTTAACCCCGATACTAAGCTTCGGACTTGAATTGTCATTTTACGACAAATGACATTAAGTATATGATTGATTCATCACTTCAGAGGGGAAATAAGCCCTTAAAACTTAACCAAGGTGATTATCTTGATTTTCTTTACAAATATTTTACCAAGCAAATAAATAATACGTATTAAAATTAACTAGCTTCTGCCCGCGACTTCGTCTATACCGACTTCGACTTCATCTTCGTCTTCGTTTACGCTACGTTATAAAATATACTTATCATATATTATAATTTATGATATTCTGATGTATAAGCTATATTATTGTAGGTACATCAAAATCAATTAAATACTTTTTGCTAGAATGAGGAACAAACACACAGCCAGACATCCATACATCCATACAAACTTTTGCGATTATAATAGGTACCTATGTATTACCTTACATAATATGTTTAGAAATTATAGCCATAATCATTATAATAATTTCCTTGCCTTCGCGGTTATTACAAATTGGAATGAAACAAATATTAACGGATATAACTCGCGTATTTTTTATTTGCTGACGTTTCGGATTCTTTACAATTTCCATAATCGTAGCACGACTGAGGTGACAATAGTCGAACGCTAATTTATACAGTAGGTAATGCATAATCATTATAGTTTCGAAAATAATATACTATAGTTTTCATATCGTAGTAAACAGTATGGGTACCTACTTCGTTTTAAAAATATATAAGTATAAAGGACAACCTTTTATATGAGTCGAACCTTTTTTATAAAAATCGGATTGAGTTTTCTAAAACAAACTAGAAATATAATGTACCTGATTTAAATAAAAAGCAAAATTTGATTTTGGTTCAATACCAAATAAAGTAAAATAAAAATGTCTTGGTAAAAATATCATTATAATTAAAGATCTTAGACATTGGAATGAAACAACTATTAACTAATTAAACTCGCGTATTTTAATTTTATTTTATTAGCTGACGTTTCGGATTCTAGTTAAATCCGTTAATAGTTGTTTCATTCCAATGTGTAATAACCGCAAAGGCATCAGAAATTATTAAAGATCTTAGTTTACGTACTTAGGTCGGTAATCCACGTGACAACTAGGTATCAAAATAAACCTGTCTTTCTTGTACTTCCTGACCGATGCTCTCTGCGCAAAGCTGTCTTCATATTTCGACCCCTAATGTTTAAATCCGGACACGTCATGACCTATCAGAGTTAATATGGAGCAGAAGCAGCCGGTGCGTGAATATCTGAGTGAGCCCAAGGCGCTCCCCGCTCTCAACAGTACCGTTAAAATATTACGCTACAAATAAAAATTGAATATTTTTGCATAAGTACCTTCTGGTACCGAGAAGGTATTACTAGTATTATTTGCTCGGGAAATGTAAAAGCTTTTAAAGCCGCCGGCGTGTTGCTAAGGAGCTATCGGTGGTTTTCTATACGCCTTTCGCTACATTTACGCAACCCCCGCCTAAGTCGTATCGATTTTAAAAGTCTCACATTCGAATTTTAAGGGGCTAAATAAAAATCGTGCAAATTGAAACGTGTTTTACTAGAGCGATTAAAAATAGTGCATAGGATAGTAGGTACCTACCTACTAAGTATGTATGTACCTACAGGTTTGAGATCTACAAAGGGATGTACCTACTGCGACTCTTAGAAGCGAATTGGGATCCTTTGGCAAACGGCGGCTACGGAACCCTATCGGTTTTTACTTTCGTTATAATACGACATCTAAGTAGGTAGGTACCCTTAACTATACTTGTGTTATATTATGCAAAAGATCCGTTAAACCCTAGGGATATTTTTGAATTTTATAAAATTCTCCTAGATAAGTGGAAAAAGTATTTAATTGAGATAAGCTTTTCTTCGCCCCTTGTGCGGTCGGCGAGGGATTGCCCGCGGGAAACTTAACCTCGCCAGCGCTCGGCGCCAACTGGGTAGGTATACTTATTATGAGGGTGCACTTATTTAAGATTTTAATGCATACAAATGTTAAATATCCTACATTTTTAAGCCACACCTAAAAAAAGAAAGATGTTATAAGATTGAAGTAATTGAAATTGTAGTTCTATACCTCTATAAATAAAGGCATAATTTATATAATATCTAATGAACTTATAGAGTTAAGACATTTGGCGGCAAACATGAATAAGATATTGTTGATGAAATAAAATATAGGTAATTTTGTTTATTTATTTATACATTACCTATAGCACAAAACTTAAAAGAAGTCCTACTTAAGTGTACAAAAGGCTAACTTAATGCCTTAAGGCATTCTTTACCAAGCAACATAGAGTAATTCACACAAAAAAAACGGTTCGTAGGTGCTCAAAATACCTACCTACCATAAGGACATTATCTAGAGGAAAGGTTAGTTTGTTTGGATTGAAGACCCCAAAACGACTGGGCCGATTTGAAAAATTCTTTCACTGGTGGGAAGCTATACTATTCCCGAGTGACATAGGATATGAAAAAAAAGGACCCGTGCGAAGCGTACCTATAGCTGTCCGCCCCGGCTTCGCATTACATAAATATAATATACGGCCTGTTGGTCTAGTGATCAGAGCCCCTGACTACGAAACCGGAGGTTGCGGGTTCGAATCATGCTGGGGCAGATGTTAATGTGATGAGCACTGGCATCTGTACCTGAGTCTTGGATGTCTTATATGTATTTATGTCTGTTTATCCGTTGTCTAGTAGGTAGGTACCCATAGTACAAGCTTTGCTTAGTTTGAGACTAGATCAATTGGTGTGAATTGTCCAAAGATATTTATTTATTTATTTACACGTATAATAGGTGCCTAATATTAAATTGTTGTTGTTATTGTTATACTTTTTAAGGGCCTTTTAGATTTTTATGTCGGGGGTTCCTTTAAATTTTTGATTAATTTAAACAAATAAAATTACTGACTTCGAAAATTTAAGAACTGTCTTAATTCATAGGGATATATTTTTTTATGTACCTACATAGGTATGTTCACCGGTTATATAAAGGCGGCTGGATTTCAAAAAGTATTTCCTAGTTCTTTGGTCCCGTTGTCACCAAGCCAAGATGTGATGATGGGATCTTGGTTCTTTTTTATCGCCACAATTGACTTACAATCGGGTGATCACAGGTCTATGACCATGTTATTATTATACCTTAGTAATGGGTGCATTTGCACACGGAAAAGTGAAACTACTTAGTACAGTGGAACTGGTAATAGTTGAGTACCAGGAGAGCTTCTGAACAAATAACGTCACCATATATATACCTACTTAAGTAGTAAAATAATATTTTGTAAAAAGTACTTACTCAACATTGACATACCTATGGCTTTTGTAACTTGGGTAATTTCACTAAAAAGTAGGAAACTCAAAATACTTATAGAAACAACCTTCAAAACCTCAAACAATTTTTTTAAAGGCGTTTTTATATACCTTCTATTATTATTATGTAAATAGGTAAGATTTAATACTCATTGCGATTTTTTACTTTTTATTTTAAAGTCATAGGTAATATTTCTAAGTAAGTACCTAATATTTTATCATCTTCATCGGTTAAACAATTGTATTTAATACTTATTGTCATATATTTAATGAAACAATGTAATATTTAGATACCTAGTAGATTAAGTACCTACACAAGTAACTCAGGTATTAAGTACTTAAGTAGGTAGTAGTATTAAGTATTACCTATTCCGAAAGTGTACCTATAAAGAGAACACAAAGCGGTCAACCATTCAGACTGAGAAATCAACTAAGTCACTAGGTTTTATACTTAGGTAGATACCTATATAGGTATTAATACATAGTTAGGTGGGTAGGTAAATTCCCTACGATTTTTCGGTAAGTAACCTACCTATTAGGTACCTACATATCTTTGTTTTTAATGCCCAAATTCTCGGCTAGATAAGATAGATAATCTGCATGAAACAATGACCGGTTAGGTAGGTACCTAATATAATACTATCAAGTCTAAAAAGCTCAAGCAGTAAGAAAGCTCACCAGTAATCATTAACATCTTTGCAGACGTACCAAAGAGATCGTGGGCTCTATGAAAAGTTGTATGCGCTAGATGGTGCAGTTGGAGTGGAGGGATGGAAGGCTGCGGGCGAGGCGCCAGAATACTATCGATGGTGAAGAGCGGCGGCTGTGGGCGCTCGGGTAAGGAGCCGCCCAGCAGCAGCGCCGTGCTGAGTAGCGCCGGAGCCTCCCGCGGCCAGCCGCAGCCGCCCGGCCCGCCCATGCCGTCGCCACACTCCCGGGCCGCCACCGTCGCCGCCGTCACCGCCGTGGCTCCCGTGGCTGACCACGCTCACCGACACCACCACAACACACACATATGATAAACACGTTCACGCGACATCACACTATATCGATAGATGCACTAGCATTTACTTAAAACTTTGTTCATTCAAATTAAAAACCACAAAGAATGTAAAAAAACAGTAATTGTGAGGAGTAATGAAAGATCAGGATGCGCAATGCGATTGACTAAATCGTTTTAGTAAGTTGTAGCGTCGTGCCTCATCCCAAGTGGGCACTCGCGTGCAATGCGGCGGGCCGGCGTTGCGCGGGCGCGGGACGAGGGGCGGGTCGGGGCGTGGCTAGGGGTAGGTCCGCCCCGGCTTAATGGATGTGACAATACGACGCTCCCGACGTTATTACAGATAACAACATAGAATCTATAACCCTCCTTAGATATATAAGAACTGCTTTCGTAATTAAATCTGGCTATGTTATTACCGCTTATTTGAATTAACTTTTTTCTCCATTTCCTACTCCAAGTAGATATATCTATCTACTCATGGAATTGTGCGAATATCGAAATCAAAAAACACTCTTAAACATATTTTCTTTTGATAGTACCTAAGTAGGAAGTTAAGTTAAGATTAGTAAGTAAGTACTAACTAGTACTAAGTATACCTACTTAAAGCTTTAATTTACTAATGATCAACAAAATTAGAAGACAGTTGACTCTTAAACAGATTACAGTCATTTAGTCATCTTTAAACCAATAATAAAGATTGAGTAAGGTACGGTAACTACCAATTTAATAAAAATGAAATAAACTAAGTACCTACTGACTTGTCATAGGTTTTTCTGAAATCAATCAGGTAAGGACTTTTAAAAATTACCCTAGTAAAGTACCCTAGGTAGGTACCTATATATAGGTAGTACCTACTTATTTTTGTTTTTTTAATTTTCTTAATTTATCCACTTTTTCCACGTTTACTTTTTACACTTTAGCTTTAGCAAATAAAATAAAAGACGCTAATTAAATTCGTTAGGTAGGTACCTATAGTATAGACCCGTTGTTTCATTTCAATATCTAAAATATTTCTTTAAAGTGAAAACTCCGTAAATAGGTACTAATAATAAGTTCCGAAACGGTACCAAATTAAATCCAGGGTAGTATTTAACTCTACTTTTCTTGCCTTGTAGCATTAATCACAACACAGCAGCCTTTTTCTCGCGATTGTGAAAGACGGCGGATTAGCGATACCATTCTAACTGCGAACAAATTGAGCATTTATTGGGAGCTGTGCCCACGGCGTTCATGGCGTGCGAGCCTTTTGCAGCTTACAAGAATCCAACAATACGTAATATCTACTTGGGTTGTGCGCAAAAACGTTAGGAATAATGATAAAAAAAACGTCGTCTTAGTTTTTTTGCGTTATCGTAGGTACCTATCTACCTACTTAAGGTATGCCATGTGCCATATTTCGCACTGGTGACTTTTTAGTGTCTATTATAATAGATCTTCTGTTTTGATCACCCTTAATTTCTTAAATCTAAAATCTCAGTCATTACGTAGGTTACCTACATTTATAGGTAGGTAAGCGAAGTTGGCTTGCTGTAGGTAAGCCTTTACTGCAAACCAGGACTATAATAGGAAATAATTAAGCAGGTAGTTAATAAAGGTTGAATATTAACTACGATCTATCAATCAAAATTCGATTGATATTCTTGGTTCAATACCATTAGTATTTTATACTTCTACTCTACTCTTGTTCTACTCTTGTCTTTGTACAAAAATGTCATTATAATAAAGGTTCATTTAAAATTTCTGAAACTGAACAGGAGGGCAACTCTTTGGGAGTAAATATTTTAATGAGTCAAAGTCTCTCTTAAAACATAGACGCTGGACTTATTGACTAAATCGACATATATAAATAGATAAACTCACAGTTAAAGTTCTTACTTAGACTATGGTTAGGTACTGCGACTTCCGGTTACTCCATAGCGGCGACCGTTCCTCACGACGTTCAATCTGGAAAAAAGCTACCAGTACCTACCTACTTACAATTCGATAATAGGTATGGAGCGTATACATGAAACCTTAGTAGATTTGAAATGTTTTTTTTTCTTTAATAGTAATTATAATACATTTGAAGTTTCGCATATTTAGTGAATAAAGTTCAGGTCAAGTGAAATTTGAAATACTTAGTAGGTACCTAGCTAATGCAGTAGGTAGGTTCATTTATAAATCACTAGCGGCCCGTCCTGGCTTCGCCCGGATCCCTTTTTTATAGCCTATATAACTCGGGAATAGTGTACCTTTCCAACAGTGTAAGCTTTTTTCAAATCGGTCTAATCGTTTAGGAGCCTATTCAATCCAAACAAACAAACTTTTCCTCTTTATTAGGTATATTAGTATATTATAGACAATGATTACGAAAAGAAAATAATATGTAGGTAGGTAGGTACATAGGTTACTCCTCACCGACATGATTTAAGATGTCCGAATAGGTAGGTAAGCTGAGGAGCGGGCGCGCCCGCCTGGCGCAATTCTGTAAATATTGACAAAGGTGGGAGCCACGAAACCCAAGCGCAGCTCTATTTGCCTGTAATTGATGTAATTAGTCGTGTCGGCCAGCTGCCGCGATAAAACCTCCGAGCCAATGTTTGAACAGTTAATATGATACTTTCGTTAGGCCGGAAACATCTCTACGGTGTCCTGTTCTGGCAAATATTGGTCGCACTCGACGATGCGTGACGTTGGGCCAGATTATTCAGAGGTACCTATACCTACTTACCTAAGCATTTTATGTCGCCAAACTGGTGCCTACGTTTGTAACTAAGTAGGTAGGTAGGTACTCATACTAGGTAGGCTGTGCTTATAATTATGTAAGGAATCGATAAAATTTTATAATTATTTGAAGAATACAGGATTTTTTTTTTTAACATTATAAGCTTGGACCCATCACGAAGTCTGTATAATATAGGTATACCTAAACTAGACGTCAATTTGAAAAACCATGTCGATGATATGTCTCGAATTTAGAATAAGCAGCTGCCAATCCCTTAGTCCTTTATATAGACGCCTATAGGTAATGGAAAATTAACTCGGTATAATACAGCGATTATCCGCGTATGAGTTAATACAGGACGGTCGTACAAAGGGCATAAGCATTAAAATAGCTAACAATGGCCAGGATTATCCGGGCTAACCTCCCAGGCGCCCGCTAACAATACGTTAGAGTCTCCGCCCATAGTCACCCCTCTTGTTAGATAGCAAACAGACCAATTCAATTCGCCTAATCATTTATATTTATAACATGACAAGACTTTTATTTAGAAATTTAATCCAGTCGATAAGTCTGTGACAAACTGCTAAACCTACATAGACTACCTACATGTATTGCTAATGGGAGATAAAACTCAGTTAGGTACCGTAGGTAATAAAAGCGCTTAAATAAACTTTGTTATGATTCGCATAGGTACCTATCCAGGATTGTAACAATAAGTATACCTATAATAATATAAGGATTGACGTAAAAGTAATTCTTCAAATAAGTGCTTACCTAAAATACCTAAGTATATCACATCTACCTACTTTAATAAGTAAATCCAATTTCAATCGTTCGCCACATATTAATGTAAATATGTAATATGATATTGTACAATATCCAAGACTAGAGCCGTACGTAGGTATAGCCGCTAATAGCATTGTAGCCTGGCTAACAAGATTGTAAAGATTTGCTAGTAACTCTAGGCTTCTTATCGAGTAATACCAGTTATGCTGGTAAGTGTGACGCCGTGCAAGCCCTAAGCGCATTAGTTCTCAGTCTGTATTACTAGAACTGGGACAATATTGATATAGAAAGGTATTTATAAAAGGTATGACCGAATCTGACTGCACAGAAATCAATCAAAGATGTACTTACGATTACTCTGATTTTGGTACTTATTACTCTGATGATAATTAAAAACTTACTTACAATAAAGTTTAAGTTAAGCATAAATAATTATCAGGTATTTAAAATACCTCTTATTGTACCTACTTCAAATTTAATAATATAAGTACCTAGATAATTTATTAATGTTTAAGAATTAGTACCTAATAATTTGTTGTGCCCAACAGGGTCTGTAAGTATATAGTAATATTATTTGTAAAACTATTATTTATAGAATGCAAATAAAGTATTGAGTATTGAGTTTGTTCAACAAGTCCAAAAAAACAAAATTGGAGGGTTGCTACCTTACATTTTTACTCTGTATAAGTATGAAAAAAATGTATAGTCATACATTTTTTTAATATCATAATTGAAAGGTACCTATATTTAGTAACTACGTAGGTACCTATCTATTAATTAGCTCCATGTTTATATTGTAATAGCGGCCCCGGCAGACGTCGTCCTGCCCGTCCGATTGTTTCGTCAAAGATCTGTCAAAGTCTTCTAACTGTCACTTCTTCATAAGGCTTCATATTTTCCCCGTTTTTTACACGTTTTCCACTGTTTCTTCGCTCCTATTGGTCGCAGCGTGATGTTATATACCCTAAAGCCTTCCTCGATAAATGGTCTATCCAACAAAAAAAAAATTTTTGAATTCGAACCAGTAGTTCCTGAGATTAGCGCGTTCAAACAAACAAACAAACATACATACATACGAACAAACAAACAAACTCTTCAGCTTTATAATATTAGTATAGTATAGATAGGTTAGTATTTTTTGTAACAAGTACCTAGGTACGTAATTGATATTTATTGTAAAGTTAAAGAATTCAAACATGTAAAACTTTCACGTCTGTTTGTAGGCAGAGTACCTACCTACATCACAAATTACTTACCTACCTTATTTTACATGCTACAAACGATATTAAATGAAATCTAGGTATGCATTTATGTAGGTACCTTACTAATACCTGAATATTAGTAAGGTAAGTAGGGGTATAAAAATAAAAAATATTAGGTACTTTAATGGAGGTAGTAGGGTTTTATGAGCAAAGTAAATTACCTAATACGGGAAAGCTGTAAAAGGCTTAAAATTAACAAAACTCACAAGTGTTTTCTTTTTTGTAATCTTCTAAGTAGGTAGATACATTGAATTGTAATACTCACAGAAAATATTATCATGTGATGTCGTTTAAAATTTCGTGCGATTCATTAATAATAGATCGAGAAATCGTTTATTTTTTTCAGTTCTACAACATAATTTCTAAAAAATGTCTTTGTGATTAAATCCTTACACTTTAAGAAGCCAGAAAATGCGTATATCAAAGTTTCGCAAGCGAAAGCACTCATAAGGTCGCTCTGTTTGGCCTTGAAAAGTGGAGTTGTATTGAAATATCGCCTTTAGAAAAGTGTCCAACAGACCGCGTCGATCGTGAACTCTTCGAGGGCAGTCATCGACACTGTAACCCGCTTTATGCGGGTACTTAGGTAATAATCACATATATAACTGGCTCTGTATTTTCAATAGGTACTTAGGTACCTACTATTTTAATTGAACCTAATAATTCAATTAGAACTGTAAAAAACACATTCCATTACCCGAATTTATCTAATCCATAGGTATATAAAGCTATTCAATATTATTAAATATCAGTCAATTGAAAGTGAAACTATGTTGTCACAAATCATTTAAATTATTGATAAAATTTCAATAATAAACGTAGATTAAGAAGAAGCGCAAGCTTTCGAAAGGTGTAAGTACTTATAAAGGTAGGGTTAGGTATATTTTCGAAAAACATTAGTTTGGAAAAATTGCACGATAAATAAACTAATTTGAAAGATTATATAAAAAAAACAATCCTACTTAAATATCAGTGAAGAGCTTAATCGAGGATCATCAATTCTCATAGATATATCTATACCTACTAACTCATCTATTCTAATATTATAAAGAGGAAAGGTTTTTTTGTTTGTTTGGATTGAATATGCTCCAAAACGACAGGACCGATTTGAAAAATTCTTTCACCGTTTTGAAGCTACACTATTCCCGAGTGACATAAGCTATAAAAAATTTAGAAAAAATAAAATAAGGATCCGTGCGAATCCAGGGCAAAAAAAATCGCTTGGGCCGGGCTGTATGAAGAATGTCCTTATAATTCTAGTCTGGCAAATCCATGTGATTATAAAAGGGGTAATAAATTGACGTTCTTACGTTTGTTTTTTTAGTTAAATTGAACTGAGCACTAAATTACTTGTACTTACCATTCAATAGCAATTATGTAAATTTTACCAATTTATTTCATATTTCATATTTCACATTTTATTCACTAGGTATCTACTTACTTAAACTCCATAATAAACAATAGTAAAAGTAACTAAAAATATATTTCTCAGTAGGTACCTAGGTAATTTAGACTAACTATGACCGCATCATGGGTCAATGCTAGTATAGTAGGTATTGGCGCTAATGCAAACACAGGAAAATTATTTAAGTATCTACTTTATACTACCTACTTATATATCGATCACGTTTAATTAAAATTTCCCTGGATTAAAAATGCAGTAGGTACCTACCTACTAAAAAAATGGGTAAGTACGTAAGTTACACATAAACCGGCGATGAATTCATAAGCGTGCATAATCAAAGTGAATAGCCTATAAATAAAAATATTACACAGAAAAGTTTCCGAGTAAGTATAAACCAACAAGGGCGTGGATTAAGAGAGTTTATTCATTCGGAAGAATTGTTTAACGCTATCCAAATAGCGGTGTCCGCTACGAGAAAGGATCCACTAAGCAGATAAATTTTTGTTCGTTGCGAGACTATAAGCTGTCAATCAAGTGTGTTAATATAACTCAATAGAAGGTATAATGTGGCTATATCATGCGTGTCGAGGTGAATACCTTTACGGTGCCTATTGAAAAATATGCTTGCTTATCTTTGGATACCTAGCTACTACCCCATTGACTGCCCTTAAATATTTATTATTATCAGGTGGACGAGACATGCATGAAAACGTATTTTTTTACATAATAATATAAGCACATCGAATAATGCAGTAGGTAAGTAGGTAGGTATACTGACGGACGTTAGTCGAAAATTAGATTTTTGCTTACTCAGTTTATTAAGTAGGTAAGTACAATGAGTTTATGTAACCGTTTGCTCTTATTATTATTGTTGATACACATTGCCCGGAATGTGTGGTTCTTTCAGCTTAAGATTCCGTTAATTGCACGTAATACTGCAGTTTTTATATTGACCCTGAACTAGTCCGCCGGGGTTGCTAAATAATTTCTCCACCGCTGCTGTACAGTGCTCTAAAACTTGCAATTTATATAAATAGCCAATCAGCGTATTGGAGGTCAGTAACAAACCGCCTTCCTCTTGTCTCTAACGCATTATCACCACCACCGAAGCAGCGACGGCCGCGCAATCATGAGGGCTTTGTTGGTGTTAGGAGTGTTGTGCATAGTAGCAGCATGTGCGGCCGATTACAGCGAAGATCTCGCCGTGGCTGAGAGCAAGGGTCACCACCACGAGCACGGTGGCGGCCATGAACACCACGAGCACCACCATCATGATCACGGCGGCAAAGGTCACAAAGGTCACAAGGGACATCACCACCATCATAAGGGCGAGCACGGCCATCACGGTAAACATCACCACGAAGGGCATCACCACGAGCACGGCGGCGGACACAAGAAGCACTGGGACGAACATGATCACCACGGTGAGCACCATGAGCATGGACACCATCACAAAGGCGGCAAGCATGGCCACCACGAACATCATGACAAGGGAGAGAAAACTGACGGCTATCACAAGAAATACCACAAAGACCACTTCCATAAGGATCACCACTTCCACGAGGGAGACCACCATGAGGGCAAGCACCACAAACACGGCCATCACCACGGGCACCATGAAACCCACGGAGGACATCACAAGAAAGGCGGTCATCACCACTCTGGCCATCACGAGGGTCATCATGGAAAACACGGTCATCACGACAAACACCATTACGATGAGGATCACCACGGTCACAAGGGCCATCATGGTCATGACGAACACCATCACCACCATCATGATCATGGCAAAAAAGGCGGTCACGAGGACCATAAGCATTGGGGCTTCCATCACGGAAAACATTAATGCATACCCTGGTATTGAAGATGTTTTTTTACCAAAAATGAAGTTGTTATTTGTTGTTATTTTCTATTTTTATATGTACAATAAAATAAATCAATGTTGACTAAGTATACATTTTCTTGTCAAACACTGTAATTAAAGTGGTTCGGGTAACAAAATTATACGCATTCATATATAATATGCACAAACTTTACTTAGTTTGGGACTAGAAATTTTGCATTCGATTCAGAATTGATTTTTGGGTAGGGGGTATTATTTAAACGTAGTGACGAAAAGGTAGTGTCCTATTTGTAGCTGATACTCGGAAAATATTGAAGTTAGCTGAAATTTTAAATCAGACTCAGTAGTTTAATAATTAGGAGGGTGATAGAGGGGATGGAAATATAAATACCTATCTACAAATATACTCGAGTGTCAAATAAAAGAGGGTCACAAGTACACTACAAAATTGAAATCATAATGAAAATCGGTTAAGTAGTTCAAAAAATATGGGGAATAAAACCCAATGTCGGCAAATACTATACCAGAGTCGGGTAACAGGTGTAAGGGGATAACATGTACCTAATGTATGAAATGGAAATTGGTTAAAAATAATAATATATAGGTAGTAGGTACTACCTACCTACCTACTTACAAAAAGTATGAAATAAAAAAATAAATTAAAAATTCAACAAACCCCCAACATAAAAACCTAAAAGCCCTCTAAAAAGTATAACAATAATAAAAACTTAATATTAGGTCCTTACATATGAAATTGGCGTTTTGTATGGAGGATTATGAAGTCAATTTGTTTTTTGTAAAATATATTTAACTAGCGGCCCGACCCGGCTTCGCACGGGGGACTTAAGATTTTTTTAAGGCCTCAGAAACGATACTTTTCCCCCGTTTTTGAAACATTTTCGGTTACTGCTCCGCAACTATAAGACCTAGCGTGATATTATATAGCCTATGTTACTCGGGGATAATGTAGCTTCCCAAAGGTGAAAGAATTTTTGAAATCGGTCCAGTAGTTTCGGAGCCTATTCATTACAAACATACAAAAATACAAAAATACAAATCTTTCCTCTTTATAATATTAGTATAGATTAATCAAACTATGTACTTTTGCCAGTTCATAGGCAGCTCATTGATCCCTTTACTAAAAAAACCATGGGGGCGAGAATCAATAAACTTTTTCAGGGCAATTTGGACTGCTGCTTAGGAGTTGTTTTTTTTTCCTAGTAAGAATTTGTCCAAATTCCGGGAAAAATGGTAATGTGTTGGAGCAAGGTCCGGGGAGTACGGTGGATGTCGCTGACATAACAATTGTAGAGCAGCTCATCTAACTTATATGGATGTTTTTTGTGCAGTGTGTGGTCTTGCGTTGTATTGTAGCAGCAGTGGCCTAGAGCGATTGACCATTTTCGGTTGTTTAGCAGCTAGTTCTTTCTTCATGGTTGGCAGTTGCTGACAATACATATCTGCTGTAATCGTTAGGCCAGATTTTAGAAAGCTGTAGTGAATGACACCGGTGCTAGGCCACCTATCACTCACAAGTAACTTTTTCAAGTCAATTTTCTTTTAGGGCAGAATTTGCCTGGGTCTCCCGGGTTTAGCTATTGCGATGAGGACTTTCGAATATCATACAACCCACCAGCACCCATCCACTTTTCTTCACGATTAATTATTCAATTTAAAATCCCTTCATTATTGTGTATGTTGAGCAAAGTAACACAGCAGTCGACGCGTGTTTGCTAGTTCCATTCACTGAATTCATGGGGTATCCATCGTTCAAGTTTTTTACTTTCCCGATTTGTTTCAAGTGGATTATTACAGTTTTGTCATTTACCCTGAAGCCTGCTGCTATCTCTGAAATGATTTGTGATGGATCCGCTTCCACAATAACCTTTAATTCTTCATTTTCCACTGTGGTCTCCGGCCGCCTACGGGGTTGGTTTTGAAGGTCGAAATTTCCAGAACGAAAACGTTGAAAACAAAAACGTACCCTGCTTTCTTTTGCGACACCATCGCCGTATACATCATTAACCCTTCGAGCGGTTTCTGCAGCACTGGTGCCACGGTAGTAGGTACTCGTAGGTACTCGTAAATATACCGATATTTCATGTTTTCCATTGCGCGATAATAAGCGACGCCAAAGAAAAAAAAAACAAAAGAATTACAGTTTTTAAAACTCAAATATACCAGCTAAATGAATTTATAAATTTGAATTTTGTATTCTTAACCAAACAGGAGATATGTCAGATCAAAGTGGTCAGTACGACAAAACGCTAATTTCATATGTAAGGACCTAATATAATAACAAACCCCCGACATAAAAACATAAAAGCCCTCTAAAAAGTATAATAATAAAAGCCTGATATTATGTAGGTACCTAAGTATTAATAGGTATTTCTACAAAGAAAACGTCACGTCGGGGGGACCGCTCATCATTTAATTATACCTACCTATATTTACAATGTATCGAAATCTACGGTCCCCCGACATGACGTTTTCTTTGTAGAAATACCTATTAATACTTAGGTACCTACATAATATCAGGCTTTTATTATTATACTTTTTAGAGGGCTTTTATGTTTTTATGTCGGGGGTTTGTTAAAATTTTTAATTTATTTTTTTATTTCATACTTTTTGAAAGTAGGTAGGTACCTACTACAACATTTTTTTTTAACCATTTTCTATTTTACATGGAATTTTGTAATGTACACGTGTTCCTCTTTCATTTGATACCCCACTCGGGTATATTTGTAGATATTTGAATTTCCATCCCCACTTTCACTCCCAATAATTTTTGAACGACTCGACCGATTTTTATTATTATTTCGATTTTGTAATGTACTCGTGACCCTCTTTCATTTGATACCCCACTCGAGTATATTTGTCGACATTTATTTTTGCATCCCCTCTTTCACCCCCCTCTAGTTATTAAACTACCTATCCGATTTTCATCAAACATAGCTAAGAACACTCCCGACATATTCATCTTGCAAACAAAAAAAA
The DNA here is from genome assembly GCA_038024825.1 of Polylopha cassiicola. NCBI lineage: Eukaryota > Metazoa > Arthropoda > Insecta > Lepidoptera > Tortricidae > Polylopha > Polylopha cassiicola. Next base: position 14,362,324 of record CP149046.1, on the reverse strand, counting down.
CAGAATCAAAATCGGTTCATGCGTTAGGGAGCTATGATGCCACAGACAGACACACACACACACACACACACACATACACACACACACACACAGACACGTCAAACTTATAACACCCCGTCGTTTTTGCGTCGGGGGTTAAAAACTAAATGACAAGCGGTCCCCCCGACGTGACGTTTTCTTTGTAGAAATATGAATACTTAGATACTTACCTAATTAATATTAAGTTTTTATTATTGTTGTAGGTACCTACTTACTTTTTAGAGGGCTTTTAGGTTTTTACGTCGGGGGTTTGTCCTTTTTTTATTTCATGTGAAACACCGTAGAATACTTTTAGAATAGGTACTTTATTTTTTAATTTACGTACCAACAGATACCCCCTTATACAAAATGTATTTATTTACATGGCTTGTCCATACCAACACACTTCATGTGAGTTTAATGGCACAAAATATATTACCATCGAATATACCCAGTTAAAAAAATAGTTGTTTACTCGCATCAGCGTAAACGTGTATTTTTTTTTTGTTATTATGGTATTAATTAAGATTTCAGTTACCTATTGACGCTGTTCAATCACTTCCTATCACTAGGTACCTACATATAAAACAAAGTCACTGTCGCCGTCTGTGTAAAAGTTTAATGGTAAAATACCTCAAAAAATAAAAAAATCTAGACAATGAATCACTCAACTTAATATTTGAATTAGTAGTATATGTACTGTGCACTTTCAACTTTTATACCTACCTACCTAAACGTTGATGTGCATAGGTAATTTCAACTTTCTTAAGTAATTAAATAAGCAAGCAGTTTTTTATAGGAAAATACATAATTTTTTGAATAAATGAGATTTTGTAATAAAGTAAAGGAAGAGTAACAAAAATTATTAACTTAAACTATTTTTTTCGGTACCTAGGTAAAGGAAAACATCGTGATGTAAATTGCACGCAATGTAGGTACCTACGGCGTGTAATCCGCCAAACAGTGTGGTGAATTATCCTCTAGATATTTCGAGATTCGAAATACTTATGCATAGACTGATTAAAAAATATTCTAACAGGAATAATTAATGTTAAGAACTTCAGTGTGTGCAATGCATAAGTATTTCATCCTTCCTACCATTCCATCTTTCGACGACATGGGCAAAATAATCTTTAAGATTAAATTACCTAAATGTGGATATGGTATTTCGTATTGTGAACAGAGATAAAAGCTTACTTCATTCAGTGAATACTTATGCATCTTAATGATTCTTATCTAAGACAAAAAAACTAAACAACTCATTATCTACAGGTGCTTTTGTTCACCAGTTACAATTATTCTTTTTTGTCTCATAAGACTTGAAATATTGATATTATATTGATATTATTATGTTGCAACCGTGATCACCAAAGACGGTAATAAGGCGAAGCGAGTGCCGCGCGCGATGGCGTCCTTGCGCGCTGTTTTCACTAGCCGCAACCCGCAACTTATCAACTGATATAAATGGCCTCTGAACTGTCGTACACTCAGTACAGTCCTGGTTTCCAAACAATAAACAAGAGTTCCAACAGTGAGCAACCATGAGGACGCTAGTCGCCCTAGCCGTGTTAGGATATGTGATGGTCGCATGCTCGGGCCGCGAGCTCGAACATAAGGAGGAGACCGATTTGGTAGCGGCTGCCAGCCACCACAAGGGTCACCACCACGAGGAAGGCGGAGGTAAAGAGCATCATGCTCATCATCATCACGAGCATGGCGAGAAAGGTCACAAGGGCCACAAAGGCCATCATCATCACCACAAAGGCGAGCATGGACATCACGGGAAGCATCATCACGAGGGACACCACCACGAGCACGGTGGCGGACACAAGAAACACTGGGACGAACATGATCACCACGGCAAGCACCATGAGCACGGACATCACCACAAAGGAGGCAAACATGGTCACAAAAAGCATCACGATAAAGGCGAAGAGACAGAGGGATACCACAAGAAGTACCACAAGGATGAGTACCACAAGGACCACCACTTCTATGATGATCATCATAAAGAGGGCAAGCATCACAAACACGGGCATCATCATGGTCATCACGAAAAGAAGGGAGGCGGCCACAAGAAGGGCGGACACCATCACTCCGGTCATCATGAAGAACACCATGGTAAAAAGGGTCATCATGACAAACATCACTACGATGAAGACCACAAAGGTCATAAAGGACATCACGGCCACGAGGAACATCACCATCATCATCACGATCATGGCAAGAAAGGCGGTCACGAAGATCACAAGCACTGGGGATTCCATCATGGCAAGCACTGAGACTGTTAATATACTTGTTATGATTATGTTGTTATTTTGTACAATACCTCTATGTAAATAAAATTGTTGAACTTGTAAAAACTTTAACCTGTTGTATACGTACTTTTCCGACATAATCGTACTACATAGTTTAGTCAAAAAGATTCAGTAAGTAGGTACCTATAACAGAAACATTATTATGAAAAAAAGTCTGATCGTACTTTTTAAACAATACAAAGATGCTAGAAAGTCCCCCGGAAGCTCAAACATCCAATGCGTAATTTTGATAGATCTTCTTTTAATTAACAAATATTTTTTTCAGATACTAAATCAAATAATTTCACGTTAAAAACGAACAGCATTTTTTCCAGCAAAACTCTTATGAACTAATTAGGTACTTACAGTTATTAGTGACGCATAGTAGCGGGTATATTTTTGTAACAAAACCAATTCAACTCGCGCGCAGACCGAACGATGTCGTCACCGCAGCGCGGAGCGAAGTCAGTCGTCCAGAAATCTATAGCAACATGATTGCTAAAGATCAATCTGTAATCAACAATAGATGAAACCACTCTTTCTATAAATTCCGAAGTACGAAGACTCTTATGACATTCTGCGATCGTAGTTGTCGTCAGAACCACGCCAGAAAATATCGGTAAGTTATTAAGTCATTACATTAGTAGGTACTTCGATACTTATATAATCATTTTATGCCTTTAATTACAAGGATAACGTATTTTGTTAACGTTACAGACCATGCGAGCCGCATTTCTGGCTGGGCTTATAGCCTTAGCGATAGTATCATCACAAGCTCGAAACGTTAGTGATTTAAGACGAGATCACGATGTAAATAGTGAAATAATTGAACCTGGTGAGTCAGATTTCACAGCCGCCGGTAGTGAGCGAATAGACCAAGTGGTTGCGGGCACAGAGCACAAGAAAGCTAAAGATAGCCATCACGAGGCAGGCGGCGGTCATGAGCACCACGAACACCATCATAAAGAGCACGACGAAAAGGGCGACAAAGGTTATAAATCCCATCACCACCACGATAAGGGCGAGCACGGCCACCACGAAAAGCACCACCACGAGGGGCACCACGATGAACACGGCGGTCACAAGAAAAAGCACCACGATGAGCACGACCACCACGGCGAGCACCACGAAGCCGCCCATGGACACAAGGGAGGAAAATTTGGGCACAAAAAGGGACATAAGAAGGGATCCAAGACCACCGGCTACCATCACAAATCACACAAGGACGAATATCACAAAGAGCATAAATTCTACGACGACTTTCATAAAGGTGGACACCACCACAAACACGGAGATTTCCATGGCCACCATGACAAGAAAGACGGACACCACAAAAAAGGTGGTCATCATGAAAAAGGTCACCACGAAAAACATCACGGTAAAAAAGGTAAGCATGACAAAGGACACTATGATGAAGATCATAAAGGTCATAAGGGCCATCACGGACACGAGGAGCACCACGCCCATCACCACGACTATGGCAAAAAAGGAGGTCATGAAGGAGGCAAGGAACATGGCTATAGTCACGCTAAAAAAGGATAAGAAAGGTGAAACCCTTACTTGTTTAGTAATTTTAATTTGTTTTGAAGTCATTTTTCTTAATTGTAGATTCTAAGTAGGTATACATTTAATTTACCTATGTAGGTAGTCAGAAGTTTAAATTATGTTACCAAATTGTTTATGTAACATTTATGAAATGATAAAACTAAATCTACTATAAATAATCTTAGATTTGATTTTAATCATTATAAATTTTAGAAAAAAGTGAGATTATTTATATTGTACACTTTAATAATAAAATATATTGATCCCATTTGATATGATATCCCTTTATTTAATCTAATCCAATAACTTCCATTTCTTTCTCATATTCAATTCATGTTGCTGGAATTCCTAGTAAATGATAGACTGTTTTTGGAACTTTATGATATGAATTCTTTGAATGGGATGGCATTTCTATACAATTTATAAGTTTCGTAAAAAAAAACATAGATAATAATGTTGACAATGTTTCTGTATTTAAGAAATAATTGTGGATTTTGACACATTACAATAGAGTCATAAGGGGAGCTAGATGATCAAACTCAATCTTCTCAGTAATATTCTTAGTTTTAATATTTTCATCCTGGTTGGCAATGAAGATCAGATTGCCATCATCTCGCCATCCATATTTCTTCACCCAGTGCTTCAAAGTAACATCTAAGAAGAAAATACAAAACCACTTTTAACCTTTTATATTACTATATGGTTAAAGGCTAGAGCAGATAGGCAACCTGGATAGCTAATAAAATTAGTGAAAAAACAATCTTGTTCTTGCCTCAATTGTAAGATTTTCAACACCATCCATAAGATTTATTTATACAATATTAAGTTATTGTGAATATATTCTAGGAATTACTTTTCATACCACTCATACTAAAGAAAATTACTTAAATTACACATTTATACTTGAGAGGCAAATTCATCCAGTTTCTAATAGTTTCAAACAATAAATTGGTACAAATTACAAACATGTCTATAAAGCAACTCTCACCATCTATGCCTCCTAATAAGTTGGCCAAATTATTTTTCTCAATTGTCTGGAAAGTAATGCCTACAACATGGCAAACAAACTTGCGGATTGAGTCATGGAAGCCACTTATCCGGTTGCATAGCTCTGGCATCTGATGAACTCGATTCCAGAATTGAGCAAAATCACACTGCTCTAAAATATCAGCCAAATACTTGATTTGGGAAATGGTTTCATTCTCAACCTGAAAACACAAAATATTTTAAATGCATGGACGCAAATTACCAGTTTTTAAATATTATACACATCCTTTTCTTATCATTTGGTTAAGTATATCAATAAATCAATAAAAAATTAAGTAGCTATAACAAACTCAACACAGCAAACTGATTCAGTATACTAACATTTTGACAGTAAAATTCCACATTTGCAGCAGATTTGGACCAATCTAAACTTATATGATATAAGTATAGAAAGTATAGAATTTACCATTATGGTACTGTGCTTCAAAGTAAAATATTTGATGTATAAATATTTTACCATATATGTACTTTTTAAGTTTATTTCACAAAACAGAATTTTTTAATACTCACCACAGACTCCAGAAGAAGACACTTACACAGTGTGAAATCAGTGTGAGGGAAATTGGTCAATGCCTTCAAGAGTATTTGACAAGTAATTTCAGGGTTAAACTTCTCTGGATTAAATTGATAGAGTTTTAATACCGCCAAATTTGCTTCCAAATCATATGTGTTATCTCGTGATTGCATTTCCACATACCTCTCAAGAGTCTGCAGATTAGCTGGGTTATACCTAAAATACGTAATAATTCGCACACCTAGATCTAAAGGGATCTAACTCAAAAACCGGAAGATTTGAGTTATGCACACCATCGGATTCCAGCAAAACACACCTACACTAAAACTGATTTCAGCTAATATAAATGTGCTAGCTTTATTATAAAAAAGTATAAATTTATACAGAAAACTCATGCGTGCATATGGACATATTAATCAGTTTCTTGCCTCTCCTGAAAAAGTACCTTTTTTGAGTTAGCTCTCTTTAGATCTAGGTGTGCGAATTATGTGAAGCCCATTAGCAATTGTGGTATTCATAATAGCTCTTTAAGAAAACATTCCAATTACATATTATATTGTCTTTAAATTAATAAACTTAACATTTAATAAAAAATAAAAACATTAAGTATAATAATATAAACGTAAGTGAATCGGATATCTTACATACCTTTCTATACTTTTTAGTATACCAGCAACAGTGGCTTTCATAGTTTCAGCCATATTTCGAGGTTTCTTTTAATAAAATACTAGTTTGAAGGTGTAGCGCAAAGAGTAAAAGAAATACGCGTGGCTAAAATATCATACCATGCACATATATGACAAACGATAAATGTCAATTACGAAATCCGAATTTCTGATTTCTATTCTGTGGGATAGTTATGCAGATGTTAAAGTATCAACAGACGTTCGAATATGGTGCGTCGAACCGACGGACCGGTGCGGTGCGCTCGACACACCACACCACCGCACCCGTACAAACACGGTTCAGTGCTTTTCATGCTACTGTATAGTAGGGTTGCCATACGTCCCGGTACGCCGGGACATGTCCCGGTTTGAAGCATGGTGTCCCGGCGTCCCGGCCGATAAGCAAATTGTCCCGGTTTAAAAATCATAGTTATTTAATAGAGGGCTGGACTTGGTAAACAGTAATATACCTCCAATAAACGAGCTCTAACTAGCGTACGATTAGCCGTACGTGGATAGAACGACGTAAGCGCTGACAATTGTCCGTTCACGTTTCACGAATTTACGTTAACAGTGTCAACGCATTTCGAGATCGCAGACTCTTAGCGTTGACAGAGCAAGAGCGCATCAATGGCATGCAGGCATGCTATCAAGCCCACTATGTTACTTAGAGATGTTTGATACAAGATCGATTTTTCTAATGCATTGATATTTTATATCGATTTTATACATTCAGTTGATACCTGACTTCTTGAGAAAACTCGACCTAAGAAGCGTTAAAATTAAAAAAAAAACAAATATTATTATATAGGTAAATAAAAAAAAATTACCACCGAAAAAAAAACTTCTAAGGCAACAAAAAACAATAGCGCACTATCTACATAGAAAAATTTTATTTTTTTTTCTTTTTCTTTTCAGTGCGTTAAAAGTATTGTTCTTTGTTGCCTTTTAGTTTTTTTCGACAGTTAAATTTATTATTTAGTTATTATTGTGTAAATATCTTTGGCCATAATGTATACAAATTATTACATGCTTCATTTATAATGAGGTACCTACTTTGGAAATAGTAAAACCTACCTTGTTTTTGCTATTAACTTTTAGTGAAACAATAAATTACCCCTATTTTTCCACCCTTACGATAGGTTGCTTTTTTCCAAATTTATGGGATCAACTTTGAGGTATGCCCTATCCAATAAAAAAAGAATTATCAAAATCGGACTACTCTGTAAAAAGTTACGTCTGGTCATACGATACAATCAGTGCGTGAAAAATTAATTATCCCCTATTTTCCTACCCTTAAGGTTGGATTTTTTTTATCTAAATTAAGGTGATTAGTCAAGTTCCGTTTTTTTTTTTTTTTTTTTTTTTTTTTTTACCTTTACTATTTTTCTTGAAATGTCCCGGTCCGAGTCCTTACACTTATGGCAGCCCTACCGTATAGTGATCACGTCGACATGCCTCCGATTTTATCCAAACAAACCAAAATCGCGTTAGTGGCAACTGTCGTAGCTATTACGCCTATCGAAAAGCAGAGGAAAAAAAGAAAAGAATGGGCAAAATTCTATTTAAAAAACAGAGAATCATACAGTCATATGCGACTTGCGAAAGACCTTGATGATGACGATTTTCGTATATATCTTCGAATGAGTTCTGATTCATTTACTAAATTGCTTAAACTTGTAAAACCATATATAACTAAAACCGATACAGTTAGGTAGAACCGCGACTGACGCTCTGAACGGTGCGGTGGCCCGTCCACACAGGCGAACTTGGTGCGGACCGCACCAAATCATGTAGGAAAATCGTCGAACCGATCGCACCCTCAATAATAATAATAATGTGCGGCGGATCGCTGAACATACCATCGAATATTGTTCGGAGCAGACCAAGGTCACAGTGCGGAACGCACCATATTCCAAAGTCTGTTAATACTTCATACTATTACAAGAACTTCAGTACTCATCATAGACAATATTCTATAATGCCACTTAGCGATAGATTTGGAATCATAAAATCACATAAAATAGTAGTTAGTAATAGGTACGACTCACAAAATGTTAATACAATCTTGAGCAAAAAAGCATGTTATAATAAAAATTAAAACAGTTGAAAATTTAACAAACCTTTGACATAAAAACCTAAGCTCTCTAAAAAGTATAACATTAACCTTTTCGCCGCCACGCAACAATACAAAACGCTGAGCCTGTGACGCCAGTACAAAAACAAGCATTCGAGATCGAGAAACCATAGTGACTTGGAAATGGTGTATCGATATTTAAATAATTCCTCGATAATTATATCCAAAAAGTCGAAGAAATGTCAAAAGAATAATACAATAATGTTGTTACTACATGATCATTGATTATTAACCTTATAAAACAACATTAAATAATGAAAAGATCAAAATATTTGCTTTATTTACAGTACACTTTAGTGACGAAAGTCACCACACTACTCACGCGATGACGTCATGCGTTGTCGGCACCGGCCGACCCGGGCTTTTAGGTACTGCAAATTGCTTTGATTCTAGAGATGTGAAACTGTTGTAGGTATGTGTTAACTGCATTTATCGACATTTTGGCAGGGAATCGAAAGAAAAAATCCTACACATTCTTTAGCAACAAACCAATAATAAAATGCAGTACCTAGGTACCTAGATTTCTTACAAACAAAGTTTTTAAATAAATTCCGATAATTATTTAGGAAGTACAAATAGCATATATTCGGCATTTTCTAGGAATTTGTTTGAAATACCGCCTGCACGTGCGGTGTGCTTTACATATTTACTAAGAATTCCTCACAAAAATTAAGCCTATTGTTATTGCTAATGAGTGTTTCAGGTAGAAAAAAACATTAATAAAAGGGTCATTTCTTTACCTGGATGTAGTAGTTTTCTATTTAACAAAGACCCTATTTGGTTGCCTGTGCTTTAGATAAAGTAACGATAGGTTTGTAAATATTTAATATACATAATTACCTAAACTAGAATACTTGTCCTTGGTTGCTAGTCGAACTACTTCATTATAATAATTGACAGAGGTATACAGGATAAAAATTAGAGTAATATACAATTTTTACGTTTGTTATTTACTTGAACGAGCTGATCTCAGACATGACTGGTCGTGTATAGCCGCGGGACTAATTTAAATAAGTGTTCAAAATATGCTGTAAAATATATTTTACTATTCCCATTTTGATTAATTAATCGCATTCAAGTAAATTAATTAGTGAACTTACAATTATAGAACTACACATTTATAAATTCACCTACATTAAAATTTTCGTAACGTGTATTGCAACAAACAAAACACAGTTGGTAACAGCACTACGCCGCGGCTATCGCCGACTAGGGCTTCAGGTACTGGCGTACTTGCTGCATTTTATCAAGGCGCGCAAAAATGTTTATTTATTCAATGATATTATATAGTATCACGTTTATGTATAAAGTTTACGGTAATTGAGGCTTTAAACAATAATAAAAGTTCATAATTTGTATACTAAACTTTTAATTTACTTATAATTTTCGCCTCTGACTTTCAGTCGGCACGGGCCGACGAGGCGCTAGTGGTACTGCTTTCTGTTGTCGGTAACTACCGACTGGGGCGGTGAAAAGGTTAATAAAAAGTTAATATTATTTACCTAAGTATTAATACTTTTACAAAAAGAACGTCACGTCATATGGTTTTATTTATTGTTATACTTTTTGAGGGCTCTTAGGTTTTTATGTCGGGAGTTTAATTTTTTTTATTTTTTATTTCATACTTTTTGTAAATACTTAGACAGGCCCCTACTATATAATATTATTATTTTTAACCCATTTCCATTTTACATGGAATTTTGTAATATGTAGGTTTCTACATGTTGTCCTCTTACATTTGATAGCCCACTCGTGTATATTTGTAGACATTGGGTTTACCATTAAACTTTTACTCCCTCTAATTTTTGAACTACTAAATTGGTTTTCATTATAATTTCAATTTTGTAATGGACACGTGATCTCCTTCCATTTGGTACCCCAATCCAGTATGTTTGTAGACATTTATTTTTCCATCCCCTCTTTCACCCCCCTTATTAATAAACTACTGAGCCGATTTACATCAAACATAGCTAAAAACACTCCCGACCTATATATTCACCTTTCCAACAAAAAAATAGAATCAAAATCGGTTAAAATCGGTTTATGCGTTACGCAGCTATGATACCGATTGATGCCACAGACAGACACACACAGTGTCACACAGACAGACAGGCAGGCAGACAGACAGACACGTCAAACATCTAACACCCCGTCGTTTTTTCGTGGGGTGTTAAAAAAGAGATAGGTACAATGTATTAGTTTACATTGTACCTATCTCTTTTTTAACCTTTCACCGAGGTGCTGTGTATGTAGTCACACTCACGATGAAATCTTTCTCGTTTTGGCTTACTGAGATTATCTGTATATTATATTCTTACTCTATGATACCTTGTTTGTTACCATAGCCAAAGATTTACCTAATGTCAAAATTGACAATGCAAAGCAAAGCAAACGCAAAGCATATTGTATAGTTTACTAATGAGCGCTTGACCGCTTATTAGCTCATAAGTTTGTAGAAGTTGTTTTGATATATATACATAATATTTATTATACTATACTGAGAAATACATTTCCTTAACAGGAATCGTCTTATGTGTAATAGTTCATTTACTGTGTTAGCTATAACGTTGACCCAGCAAGATGGATCAAATGCTACAAAATCCGTACAATATACCAGGTATAGGAACACCCTTGCATCAACCCGAGGAAGATCAGCAGATTCTTCCAAATGCACTGCAACAACAGCAACAGCAACAACAACCACAACAGCAGATGCCTGCACTTGCTACCATGAGCTCACCCCTCGTAGGGTTTGGTGGGTTAATCGGTACGCCCCAACGATCTATGCACACCTATGCCCCAACAGCTGCCTATGCAACCCCTCAACAGATGATGCAGCCTCAAACTCCAGTAAGACTTTTCAGTTGCATAATCTATATATGTATAATATGTATTTTTTAATTTGTTGGAGTTCATTTTTCATTTATGGAATACACTAACTAAATCATGCTGTTTGTTTTATTTAATGATTACTTTTATTTCCATAAACTGACCATGTAAATGTTTATTGTCATAGCAAAATTTAATGTCACCAATGATAACTGGCGGCAGCATAGCTGGTCAACAAATGCTTGGACAGGCCAGTCCCGCGCCAATGACTCCTATGACGCCTCATTCAGCAGACCCAGGCATCCTACCACAACTACAGTAAGATTTAAATCATACTTAAATTTGAACCACTTACATTATGTAGAACATATTTGGAACATTAATGAAAATTAATGTAGATTTTTTTCTTAGAAACTTAATAACTTTCTATGTTATAATTACAGATGGTTCAGATGTAAGTGTTGTTTCAATACATAATTAATATTATAATTATTTGTTCCACATTGCAGAAACATAGTATCCACAGTAAATCTTAATTGTAAATTAGACTTGAAGAAAATTGCACTTCATGCACGGAATGCAGAATACAATCCCAAACGCTTTGCAGCAGTTATTATGAGGATTAGAGAACCTAGAACAACAGCATTAATATTTTCTTCAGGGAAAATGGTTTGCACTGGTGCTAAAAGTGAAGAAGATTCTCGATTGGCTGCTAGAAAATATGCTCGGATCATACAAAAACTAGGATTTACTGTAAGTGTCACAATAGTTTTTGCTCATAATTGTGTGGATCAATTGTCAAGTCATGGTATAAAAAAGATATGGTACATGTTACATTTTATTTGTATTTAAAACAGTTTATTTATGCATAAAGAATAAAATATGAATATTTCATATTTTTAAATCAGGGTGGGTGAATATGGAAACTAAAAGTTATTGAAACATCAGCAAATATAATAAAATATACCTTATTAATAAAACAGTGACAAAACTTTCTTGTTTCAGGCCAAGTTTCTTGACTTTAAGATTCAGAACATGGTGGGAAGCTGCGATGTCAAATTCCCAATCCGCCTTGAAGGTCTAGTGCTAACACATGGACAGTTTAGCTCCTATGAACCAGAACTTTTTCCTGGACTGATTTATCGTATGGTTAAACCGAGGATAGTATTATTAATTTTCGTTTCTGGTAAGGTTGTGTTAACAGGAGCCAAAGTGAGACAAGAGATATATGAAGCATTTGATAATATCTATCCAATACTGAAAAGTTTTAAAAAACAATAATTTCATATTTTTGGGTTTGTTGATTTTTAATTTCATTACTTGTTTTAAGTTTACACCACCTATAAACAAGTCGAAGAAAATATTGTAGTATGTAGCTAAGCTGAAATATTATTTTTATATACCTACATACCTAACTATTTTAAAAAAAGTCAAACTGTCTTAAGCATAAGAATAATTACTATGTAAATTCATTGTTGAGTAAGTTATTTCTAATTATTATTTAGGCATAAATAAAAACTTTTTAGTTATAGTGCATTTTTTGTCCAATATAATATTCTTGTACACAAGCGCATATATTATATTTGTTTGTTCATTATGAGTAACTATGGCAATATCCATTGTCTTAATTATATTAATCACTACCATTGGAATTTGCATATCTTTCCAAAGAGTGCAATATTCATTCGACATATTTATAGACAACCACTTTCGGTTTAATCCAACTGTAAATTGTTTAAATAAACTCTTATTAATGCTATGGTGAATCCATGGGCGTATATACCGCCGTGTCTGCCGTATCAATCTGACGGGAGCCCCCAAGGTGCGTAAATAAAATTAATAAAAACTTCCCTTTTTTTTTATTTTGCAAAATGATAAAATATTTATTAATTAGGTACTAGCGGCCCCGGCAGACGTCGTCCTGCCTGCCCGTCCGATTGTTTCGTCAAAGATCTGTCACTTCTTCATAAGGCTTCATATTTTCCCCGCTTTTTACACATTTTCCACTGTTTCTTCTCTCCTATTGGTCGCAGCGTGATGTTATATAGCCTAAAGCCTTCCTCGATAAATGGTCTATCCAACAAAAAATTTTTGAATTCGAACCAGTAGTTCCTGAGATTAGCGCGTTCAAACAAACAAACTCTTCAGCTTTATAATATTAGTATAGATGATAAATAAAATAATATTTCTTTTATTTTTATGCATTTTTTCCCCACTTTCACGCTAAAACTACTGGACCGATTTAAATGAAATTTGGTACAAAGTCTGGAGCCTGTGAAAGAGGCTACTTTTTAACCGACTGCAAAAAAGAAGTTCCACGCGGGTAGAAGCTAGTAATTTAGTAATCTATATAATCAGTTTAGTACTCACTCACACATGTATGGGGCCGCCCTTACATGTGTGAGTGAGTACTGAACTGATTATATATGTCGCAGTGATATGATGAAAACAGGGATTTGATCAACTCCCTCAGTGATATGATCAACTCCCGGTAGATGATAAAAATACCACGCGTTGTGTCATTTTCCTAGCGAAATTTAGTGATTTGATCAAATCTCCAAGTCACTTTAGGGAAATGAAAGAATCATAGAAATGGCTGCTAGATTTTTTCATTTCACTTAGTTATTTGATCAAATGCCTGAGCTGTTTTAGGGACATGATAAAACGAGTAATTAAGTCAACTCAGTTTTAACATTTCACTAAACACGTCTAGTGATTTGATCAACTCCCTAAACAGTTTTAGGGAAATAAAAGAATCACAGCAATAACTGGTGGAATTCTTCATTACCCTTAGTGATTTCATCAAATCTCTAAGCTAGTTTAGTGAAATGATAAAACAAGTTTTAGAAACATGATAATATCCTTTAGTAAATAGGTATTTCTTTCTCGGCTAACAAAATAATAAATTAGAGGCCACTTTTTTGTATCATTGTCTATTAGCCAAGCACGTGACATACCTTCGATATTCTGGTTAGATCGTTCAATTGACACTTGACTGGCTGGATGTCTAGGTCTGCCATTAACTATCTTGCACGGTGGTCACAATTTTTTAAGTTCTTTCCACACTATTTATTTTCTATAATATTCATAACCCCTATTATTTTATGCCATAACTATTATTTGCCATAATTACGAAAAAAGCAAATCCAGACTGTTTCTTTGTGCACAGTGGGTATAATGTAGGGGACATCTTATTTATTGGCAATTGAAGGTCTCCTTTAGGTACGACGACGAGCGAAGCGAGGAGGAGTGTTAGGTAGAACTGTGCCCCTGCAGCGCGCGAGCCGAGCGAGCGAAGCGAGCGTGCCGCGGCAGCGGCCGGCGAAGCGTCAGAACTGATACTTTTCAACCGAAGAAAAAAACGGAGGAGGTTCTCAAGTCGACGCGTATATTTTTTTTTTTTTTATGTATGATCACGCATAACTTTTTACAGAGTGGTTGGATTTTGATAATTCTTTTTTTATTGGAAAGGGTATACTTCGAAATTGGTCCCATTTTAATTTGGTAAAAAAATTACAACCCTACGGGTAGGAAAAGAGGAGATGATTGAGAGAGAGTTAATTTTTCACGCACCGATTGTATTGTATGACCACGCGTAACTTATTACAGAGTCGTCCGATTTTGATAATTCTTTTTCTATTGGATAGGGCATACCTCAAAGTTGATCCCATAAAAATTTGGCAAAAGGAAATCTACCCTAAGGGTGGGAAAATAGGGGTAATTTACTGTTCACTAAAAGTTAATAGCAAAAACATGGTAGGTAGCTATTTCAAAAGTACCTTATTAAAAATTAAGCATGTAATAACTTGTACAAGTTATGGCCACAGAAAATTATAAAATAATAACTTTTTAATAAAAAAAAATAACCGCCGAAAAAAAACTAAAAAGCAACAAAATACAATAGCGCACTGAAAAGAAAAAAATAATAATTTTGTCTTTTATACCGACTACTATTTTAGTTGTAATGTCTGATATTTTTGGAGTCGGTGCCAGCCTCAAACGAACTTGAGCACCTTAGTGAAGAGTTGAGAGTGAAGAGTTGCTGCATCAGCTGGCACCGACTTCAAAAATAACAGACATTACAACTAAAATAGTAGCCGGTATAAAAGACAAAATTATTATTTTTTTCTTTTCAGTGCGCTATTGTATTTTGTTGCTTTTTAGTTTTTTTTCGGCGGTTATTTTTTTTTATTAAAAAGTTATAATAATAGTATATTTACGACATAACATAAACTAACCAGGTTTTGTCAACTAATAATAATAATCACTGAACTTTGACCGTGTTATGGCAAATAATTATTATGGTGATTGAATTCTATGGCAAAGGTATAATTTAAGCACATTTAATAATAGGGAAAATGAGATGTATGGCACACGTATAGCTATGACACTTAAAAGTTATGGCAAATGAAAATATTGTAAATGACCATTATGGCATAGAATATAAAATTATGGCAACTGAAGTTCGAGCATGTGAAATTATTGCACTGCGATAACGGCCGAGAGTTAGAGCAAAAAATATTGGGCTGTAGGTAGCTTGTTGTTTATTTTTTAGCCGAGAAAAACCTACTTCCTAAAGGGTATTATCTTGTTTCTGAGACTAGTTTTATCATTTCCCTAAATTTGCTAAGAGATTTGATGAAATTACTAAGGGTAATGAAGAATTCCACCAGTTATTGCTGTGATTCTTTCATTTCCCTAAAACTGTTTAGGGAGTTGATCAAATCACTAGACGTGTTTAGTAAAATGTTAAAACCGAGTTGAATTAATTACTCGTTTTATCATGTCCCTAAAACAGCTCAGGCATTTGATCAAATAACTACGTGAAATGATGAAATCTAGCAGCCATTTTTATAATTCTTTCATTTCCCTAAAATGACTTGGAGACTTGATCAAATCACTAAATTTCGCTAGGAAAATGACACAACCCGTGGCATTTTTATCATCTACCGGGAGTTGATCATATCACTGAGAAATTTGATCAAATCCCTGTTTTCATCATATCACTGCGACATATAGATTACTAAATTACTAGCTTCTAACTTGTTTACGGATTTGACGACTAGACTAATCTTGTTTAAAATCTTGTTCACACTAGCAAAATTGCTAGTGTGAACAATTTCGCCTAGTTATTAGTTTGTATTAGAATTAGTGTGCCCTGCATACTTCACTCGCATACTCGCGAGTGTATGTTGCGGTGTAACCACATTTTAAAGTACTTTGTAGCTAGTTCTTAATTATTGAAAACAAATATGTATAGATATCGACAAAAAAAATATTTTTTTTCCTTGCTTCTTTTTGTAATAAAAATAGTATAATCCAAACAGTATCACAGTCCATGTTAAAATTTGGTTTTATTTAGTTAATTTTTATAAACGATCGAAATGTGTCAATCTTAGCATTATCTATGCTCTAACTGCCCGGCTAAATACTCGCAAATACGCGATTATGATGGGCATGCGTGTGGCCACCCTACTGTACTTGTCACTCGTCCTGCTCCTCATCCTTCTGGGGTGGTCACACGCACACGCTCACGTACATGTAAGAGTTTTGCCGGGCAATAAGGTGAGTATACATCATAGAGATATACATCTAGTATAATATCTCTATGGTATACATATAACAAATGATAACAATATTGACAATTGACAAGCTGTTAGCTGACAAGCATGATGTCTTTGGGATCGGCGGACCCGAATGGTCCGATACGAAATTAACCGATTGAGCATTGACCTGTTGACTAGATAATAAATTATAATATTATGATATGTCAAAAAATTATAAAAATATACATATATAAATATCTTGTCGTTATCGTTAAAGACAAAAATGTTAAAGATTTAAAACTTTTATCATTACAGCACAAATTACTTCAAGTACAGTTACTGCAGAAATAAGAAAGTTACTTATTGAACCGTTATTGTATTTATGTTATACCTACCGCACATGAACTAGAGGGCGGAAAAAATCGAGTCGTCTATGATAGTGTTCAAGTCTCGTTTATTAGGCATAAAACACTACTTATTTTGTGGCGTACCAATACTACCAATTTGTTACCATGCGGGCAGATATAGAAAAAGAAGCTGGGTCTTTGATCCTCAGAAATTATGGACAGTTTTTCAAGCAACAATACCATGATTATCTTTCAATATCTGAAGATGGCAATTGGGAGGAAAATAAAACTTTTTTGCCAATTCAAGTGAAAATGGAAGCCTGTGAACTTATACCAATCAATGAATTAGTTTCTTCAGATAATACATTAATGACAAAAGTTCTTAGTGTACTATCTTCACTCTGTATTGAAGTAATGACACTTAAGAAGGAGGCTTATGAAAGGTTAGTACCAAAACATTGAACAATAGATTATTGGTTTTGTTTAATGTACAATAAATGTTAAAAACATAAAACAAGCTCAAATGGAAAGAACTTTGGAATAAAACAATTACAATGGATTTAAGTCACATACTTATATTATTTTATGCTGATGATTCAAAACCTTTACAGTTCCCATATCTGTAATACACTGAGTACCATCTGTAAATCATTAACTGGTATCTTAAAAACAATCCAGTTGAGTTATCAGATCAATGATATTATAGCTGATATTATATGTTTTATATATCATAATCACTTTATTAAATCATAATGTTTTCTTCTCTTCAGGCATTTCATATTTTTATCAGTTTTTGAAGAATACACTAACAGTAATGTTTGTTCACAAATGGATTCAATCTGTTTGTTGAGTGGGTTTATAAGCCGCTGTGAAGATACTCTGCGTAATCTCTGCAGCCAAATTTTTGCCCTATTTGTTGAAGATGTTATAAATCTTTGTAAGTTTCATAGTATATCTACATTTTTATATCAAGTCATGCATACAGAAAACACGTAATGCCATCATCACCAGAGAAAGGCATGTCTCCTTCATGAGGATAATAATTATGTTATTCTGATGTTTAAGCTACATTATTCTAAAGTTTTTTCAAAACCCGAAATCAGTAATTTTTGCGTGAAAGAGTAACAAACTTACACACCCACAAACTTTCGCCTTTATAGGTAATATTATTGTGTTAAATTAATTAAAAATTCTATTATAACAAAAACCTATCTATATATATAATGACCTCCTCCTTTTTTGAATTCGGTTAAAAATGAAACCCAATTTCCGTTGTCACGGCATAACGCGTGAATGGCTGGACCAATTTCACTAAGTAATTCGCCAGGTCAGCTAGTATATTATACAATTTATAATATAATTTATTATCAGCTGCCAGCATTTATTTAATGTCATATTTAAATTTATGTTTTGATTTAGTTTTTATCTGTTTCAGCTGGGATCCAGCTACATTACATAATCAACCACATTGGGGAAATGTTTACAATTATTGTTTTATTAGAACTCTTAATATCAAACTCTGGAATAGCTAGACATTGGGCCAAGTACTGCAAAAATCTGAGATTATTTTGTAAAAATGCAGGAAGTGTTGATCTATCTGAAAATAAATTAAAAGCTATTATTGGTGCAGTAGACAATATTTCAAACAAAGTTATGAATGATGACTTAGTTCAAAATACTCTCAGCAATTTATTGGTATTAAGGAAATGTTTGATTGAAAAGAGTTGTTCAATGATAGCTGAACAATTCAACCACTATTTAAAGCTTGCTATAGCTAGCCTTGACAGGCTAGTTCAGGAAAAACCCAATGTTGGGAATATGAATAAGTGCATAAAGATTAATGCATTATTTGTATTAAATTCATATTTATTTGGGAATAATGAAAAAAAGCACTTCAGATCTTTAATTGAACTAAATACTAAGGTATATTTTTCATGTGTAATTAATTTTACTGATTAATTTTATTTTTAATTAAATTAAACTAAACACGATATATTTTTATTTTGCAGGCACATAGTATCCATGTCATAGGTACAACACTTTGGTTTCCTGAACAGTTTCTGCAAAGGTATATACCATCACTGTGTGCTAGTCATGGAAAATTACCTCAGATGATGCTAAAAGCCCGGCAAACCTACATGAACAATAAAAAGGTCTCACTAGCTCGAGATGTATATACTCTTCAAATAGTATGCATGCAGTGGGTAATTAACCAAGAAGAGGTATATTCTTCTAACAGGGATGAACTAGGAGCCACTGAAATAGGTCAAAATGCTAAAATGCTTTTAGATGGCCTTGACATTGCTTCCAATATAAATTTTTCAATTCTGACCTTAATCAACCTACATCTGTGTCTGGGAGTACCATTGTCAAAAACTATGTTGAAATCATTATTTGAGATTGTTGAAATACTAAAGAGCCTAAAAAATGCTGTTACGCGTAACCACAATCAGGTGATGAGCTCTATAACTATGATTATCCAGCATTTGATATTTCAGGCTACATCTTCAGTGATTGAAGTAAAAAAAACTCTAATGAGTGACAAAAATTACGCTAATAAAAGGTTAGATGATTTGACTTGCATAGTAATTGCAGAAAGAGCCCTGAAAGGAACTGCATCAATGGAACGTAATATAGCTGCTAACATTGCTTTGAGCTTTATTCCTGAAACAACATACATAGATGATAGCTATGAAAAAATTGGTTTATTATTGGAAAAAGTACAAACCCTTTCAAACTTTTGGAAATTGTTAGATGATTTTTGCAACTGTTCATGGATGTTGTGGCATCAAAATGTTATACCCATATATTTTGAACAGAACTTTAGCACTCAGCTCAACGTGTTAAGGTTGAAATATTTCTTATTAGTGTTGGAAGACTGCACAGTGTTGTTATACAATACAGATAAACAATTTGAAGAAAATAAGTCTAAGGAATTTCTCAATCAGATTCGACAACTTATTTCAGATCACATTATGAAAAACACAAATCAAAATATAGAAACTAATTTACGATTACACATTCATTCACATTTGCAACTGGATGTAGTTAACCCCTTCACAACAGATATGATGAAAAAGTTACTACTATCTATCGATAATTTTAGGGTTCATTGTATTTATATGTGTATTGTACCCTCTGTCGAACATTATTTATCCACTATGTATTATAATTTGACTACAGTGGTTTTATCGGATTGGAAAACATATGGAGAAATGCGCCAAATGGCAAAATTTAAATTCGGTCTTATAACTGTTCAAGACAATCTTCCGACCCAAACATTGGAACAGGGCTTAGATGTTCTAGAGATTATGCGCAATATACATATATTTGTTTCCAAATATCTGTACAATCTCAACAATCAAATATTTATTGAAAAAAGCAGTAATAACAAACACCTTAATTCCATTAATATAACGCATATAGCAAATTCTATCAGAACTCATGGTACTGGTATAATGAATACAACAGTAAACTTCACCTACCAATTTTTGAAAAAGAAGTTTTTTACTTTTTCTCAGTTTATGTATGATGAGCATATAAAATCTCGGCTTATTAAAGATTTGAGGAACTTTAAAGATGCTGTGGAAATTAACGGAAATATGTATCCATATAAGAGTGCAGAAAAATTTAATAAAGGAATAAAGATACTTGGATTAGCAGATGATGGACAGAGTAGTTACCTAGATTTGTTTCGGGATCTAATCGGCCAAATAGGTAATGCTATGGGCTATGTAAGAATGATAAGATCGGGAGGAAGACATTGTTGTTCAGACGCAACAGCTTTTTTACCTTCATTAGAACCTGACAATTCTTTTAAGCAACTATGTTGGGAAGCTGACCTTGATCTAAAAATCATTGAAGCATCAGAACTTTTGGACAATAATATCAACGATCTTATTTCAAATTTTATACAAGGGACAGAATATTTTAAATTACTAGTCCATGTGTTTTCACCAGTTTTTAGAAATCCAAAAAATGTACACCTGAAAAATTTCTTCATCATAGTACCTCCTTTGACGCTAAACTTTGTGGAGCACATGATTTTGTCAAAAGATAAAATGTCTAAGAGAAATAAAATTGGCGCTGCTTTTACGGATGATGGATTTGCTATGGGCATAGCATACATACTGAAACTTTTGGATCAGGTGCGTATGTTATATAATATATTATTGGTCGGTAGTTTATGAAATATTAAAAATATGGTAACCCACACACCACAGGGTTCATATATTTTCCCGGGATAAAACCATTCTTACACTCTGTTGCAGGACTCAAATTTTGAATCACTTCATTGGTTTGAATCAGTTTGGAAACATATACAGAATGAAAAAAAAATACTGGAAGATCAAAAGTCCAAGGGATCCCTGCAATTACAACAAGCATTGGCACTTACTGAAAAAAAAATAAAGACCTTAGAAGAAGAGTTCAAACTCCTCTATTACAGTTTGACAAGTGCAAGAATATTTTTCAGATAAATTATACTTATCGCTAATCACCTGTACCTAATGTTAAATATCTACTTACATACCTATAGATTTTTATTCTCTGTAATCTACTAATCTATAATTCAAGTTATTGTACTGAATTCTTATTTACTTAGGTATAGCATTTATTTATTACTTACAATCTTTTATTTAGTTTCACCTGGCCCATTGTCTGCCTGTCTGTAATCAAATCTTGCAATTCAAATTTGATCCACTTCTTGGTGTCCGATGGAGCTGAAATTTTGCATGCATGTAAAAATCAGATGGCGATGCAATATTATTTTGCCATGGAGCTGATCTGATGATCGCCATTGAAACTCCGTAATTATATGACGCATCACCATCTAGTTTAGGCTCATTTTATTCGTCTTGACGAGTACTTTTATATTAGTAGTTACAACTACAAAATTATAAAAGTACTTACATTGTCATCTTGAATTAAAAATACTAAAAAGTTAAAAATAATTATTTAAAAAAGGAATGAGTCCATGGCTTAAAAACTTTACTGTATTCCCTAGAAAGAAATCGGTAATTTACTGACTGTAACGTTTATTTAAACTTCCTTAAACATATTATATGCAGGAACACAATCTTTGTCCTTATGCTAAGTAGGTTAAACACATAGGTACATAAACTGCTGAAATCATAACCAATGCAATACTTAAGAGGATTGTGAACCTGTTAATTTTCATACAAAAGGCGATAACGTTTTACACCCAGTAAATATAGTTAGATTTTTATAATTTTTGGATATGTTGTAGATATAATGAGAAACTACGTCTGTACGTTTTGATTTTTAAGAAATATTGCTTACGCTAGATCTAAATATAGATTTTTAGATCTATATATAGATTTTTAGATGCTTATAAATTTTAGCGTAAGCAATATTTCTTAAAAATCAAAACGTACAGATGTAGTTTCTCATTATATCTACAACATATTCAAAAATTATAAAAATCTAACTATATTTACTGGGTGTAAAACGTTATCGCCTTTTGTATGAAAATTAACAGGTTCACAATCCTCTTAATGAAAATTTAAAGTTTGACAATCACTAGTATATTAAACAGGTAATTCTAAAGTATGGATTTCAAAGTATATTTTATGTCATTGTACCTTCAAACTAGTATTACCTAATCAAAATGTATACGGGAATGACAGTCGTCTAGGTAAGTCGTAAATGTAAAGTTTAGCGTTATTATCGTCAGCTCAGTCGTGCTACGATTGTCGAAACTGTGAAGTTCCCGAAAGTCAGCAATAGTACATTACGCACCTAGGCCAGTAAAATAAAAAATGTCTCAGATTACATGTAATTGTCGTCCGAGGCGAAGCCGAGGTTGACAAAAATGTGATCCGAGGCTTTTTTATTTACTGGCCGAGGTCAGTATACTATTTTTCTGTTCGACGAAGCCAGAAAGTGGCAACTTCATTTAGCGCAGCGGCCCGGAAGTTGGCGCTTTTTGGCCGGAGGACAGAAAATAATATTATAATAGGTACATTTAGTAATATTGAATATTGTGTATTTTTTAATAATGTAGCAGTCGTTTTGTAATGGCTTGATTTGAAGATTGACTTGAAGTGATGAAGTTAAAATTTATAATAAAACATGAATAGGTATAAGTTTCAGATTCTTTTATTCTGTAGTATCCTGATGAGTATTATTAACAATGTGATGTATTTCCGTAAGAGCAGTATATTCTAAATGATTCTCTAAATTTCTAGCAGCTTCAATTACAGACTTGTGTGCAGTTTGACCCTGAAGATAAGACACTAGTCTTTTCATAGCCTGGTATGCCTCCATACCAGAAGTCAATTGTGGAATTACATCAAAATCCAAAAGCTGTGGTTTACTGTTTGCATTACTACATTCAAAACTTTCGTAGTTACTGTCACAAGATATATATTGATCTAGGTAGTTATGATAAGCATCTAAATGTATCTGAACATTATATTTTTCACACCATTCCAGCAAACTGTGATTTTCATCTTCACACTTATTAGTAGATAAATAAAGACTTCCTTTTTTCTCTGGGTGGAAAATTGACTGTATACAGGCACTGGGTACATTATACCAAGCTAAGCTCATCATTTGAATATAGTCCAGTATTTCTAAATGAAGATCTTTACCAAATTCTATTTTCTTAGTAATCAATAACCTTCTGTAATGATATTTGAAACAATTTACTACCTTTGTTAATATGTGAGAAACATAATTTTGGCACACATTCAAATTAATAACCTGTATATTGCTCAAATTAAATTGTTTTGAAATATTAGGAATGTCAATTGCTAGCAAGATATTCTTACCTTGAACTTTTAGTTGTTCATCCAGTTCCTTTAAATGAGATTCAACAATATCAATATCTATTTTACTATTATAAGAATGATAATAATTTACTGGCAGACTAGCTATGTTGCACAAATTCCCTAAGTTGTAGCTGCCACTAACAGCAATTTTACTTTTAATAGATCCGGATGCATGAACTAATAACAATATTGAAACATGCTCTTGGGTGTTAACATGAATTTGTCCAGTTGCATAAAAATCCAGGTCAAGTGAATACATTAATGCACAAGTTCCTGCTACATATAAATCTTCTAAGTTTATGTCTTTTATAAGTCTGTTCCATTCTTCTAGAGACTCCTGACTGTGCATAATATTATCTGGAATGTACCAAATATTTTCAATAAGTACAACAACTCAATGTAGTCATAATATAACATTGTTCTTGTACCTACCCGAGTATTGCTTCTTTCGCGTTCTATTGTACGAAGTTACCCTTAATGCGTGAGCATACACCACAGGTTATTATTTGGGATATATATGTATATATATTCTCCAATCCTATTTTTGCGTATTTGCATAACTATCATCTGTCTAATAAATAACATGCACCTCTCGAACCGATTTTAGAATAACATGGTTTTCGACACTGATGTGGATTAGTTATTTGTGTTATTACCATTGGCTTTTTTAGAAATTAGCGCCTAAATGCTAAATACATTTTATCTTTTAGTGAATACAATTCTATACTATAACAAAATAATCTGTCAAAGTGTCAAGTGTCAAAACTTTAGGAATAATTATGATTGCTTGGTGTCTGTCAAAATTTAAGAGAATACAAGACGGTCAATTAAACTGACAAGTAGGTAAATTCTTTTGTAGCTCATACACGAATACACCTCGATTCTTGAATTTTATAAAATAACTAGTTACTAGCTTTCGTCCGCGTAGAAGTTGAAAATAGTTCTAATATTTTTGACGTGGATACGTCTTTAAAATTACGTGGCAATCCAAAAAAACGAATGATAACAAAATCGTGGGATACAGTTTAGTGTTGTAGCTACATATCTATCATCTCCATCCAAATTTCAGTTACACCACTGGATAGCTAAAGAATCAAAGAATTTATTACGCTAAGTAAGGACTGCATAAATAATAATATTTTATTTAAAAACTATTACCCGTTACGAGACGTATTCACGTACAACAATCGGCCGTGTCCATAACGCAGCCACACCCCGTTTTTTTATATTGAAATCGATCCAGCCGTTCTGGATTGAATAGGCTCCTAAAACCCCTTTTTTTACATGAGGAAATGCATTACGCATACCACACCGTCCGGGGGAACAGTGTGGTTATGTGGGACTCTCCCGCCAAGGCGGGCCTACCCACTAAAACCTCATGGTGTTTCACCTCTCCGCCATATGCCGGGAACGCGGGAACGTTTCGTTTCGAACCCGGCAGCGGATGCCCGCCATAATGGCAGGCCCTCCTCTGGGGGATTTGCATCCCCCCCCCCCCCCGTGTAAGGCGTGTAAGGCGTGGCGCGTCCGAACACAAGACGCGCCTTCCCACACGGCCTCCTTTGTGTGGGTTCCAAAGCTCCCCTGATCCCGTCACCCGGAGGCCATGTGAGCCGGAAAAGCAAGCACTGCAAGCGAAGCAAGCGTGAGTGTGATCTGTTCTTAGGCTCCGCCGCTTACCATAACTCGGCCGCAGAAGATAGGGAGAACGGCGCACCGTAATACCGGCACTCCTCTTCTCCTGCGGCCCCACCGATGCCTGATGCATCTGACGGTGCGGCCCCGCCAGGTCGCGAAGGATAGGGAAAGCGGCGCACCGCAATACCGACAGTCCTCTCCCTCCGCGATCCGCCTCAGCTGCCCGAGGACGTCAGTCGTCCTCCCACAGTCCGACCGGCCAGTTGTCCATACAGGCCGGACTTGGTCGCTTCCGGACTAGGGCTGTCCCAAAGCCCAGTCGGAGCGACCCCCTCCTCGGATCCCTCTTCGCTTCACCTTGGGTGACCTAGCCACGGTTACTAACCCCCCCCACGGCAAGGCGAGGACCCATCGGGGGGGAGGCTTCTACAACAAACAAAACCAAAAACCTGAAGGTTGGGTTAGGGTTTTTGACGAACCTCCAGAGAGCTTTTGGCTTGAAAACCTCCGTTCTGGAGGCTCGCCGGCTGGTTTCGCAGTAAAGACCTATTTAATTAACTGGCCAACTTCGCTTCATTATTCAGTTCGAAAAAAAGGGTGGATTTCACGGGCGTTCAAACGCCGTCATTACCTATTTCTGTATATTAAACAAATGTGTTCTATAAAAATTTAACCGCCGAAAAAAAACTAAAACGTAACAGAAAACAATAGCGCACTGAAAAGTAAAAAATAATATTTTTGTCTTTTATAACGACTATTATTTTTGTTGTAACGTCTGTTATTTTTGGAGTCGGTGTCAGCCTCAAACAAACTTGAGCACCTTAGTGAGTTGAGAGTGAAGAGTTGCTGCACCAGCTGGCACCGACTCCAAAAATAACAGACGTTACAACAAAAATAATAGTCGTTATAAAAGACAAAAATATTATTTTTTACTTTTCAGTGCGCTATTGTTTTCTGTTACGTTTTAGTTTTTTTTCGGCGGTTAAATTTTTTTATTAAAAAGTTATTATTTTATAATTTTCTGTGACCATAATTTATACAAATTATTACATGCTTAATTTTTAAATACTTTTGAAATAGTTACCTACCTTGTTTTTGCTATTAACTTTCAGTAAACAATAAATTACCCTTATTATACCACCCTTAGGGTAGGTTTTTTTTTTCCAAAATTATATGGGATCAACTTTGAGGTATGCCCTATCCAATAAAAAAAGAATTATCAAAATCGGACTACTCTGTAAAAAGTTACGCGTGGTCATACGATACAATCGGTGCGTGAAAAATTAATCATCCCTTATTTTCCTACCCTTAAGGTTGGAATTTTTTTTCCAAATTATAATGGGAGCCAACGTTGGAGTATACTCTTTCCAATAAAAAAAGAATTATCAAAATCGAACCACTCTGTAAAAAATTATGCGTGGTCATACATAAAAAAAAAAACAAAAAAAAATACGCGTCGACTTGAGAACCTCCTCCGTTTTTTTCGTCGGTTGAAAAACAAAGTCAGTAGATGTAGTCTAGCCTTATTCTTGATTACGTACGTCACATGTTTTTTTTGACCTCTTAGGAACTAAGAAATATTTTTTCCTTTTTAAAAGTGAACTTTATGATAAATAATTTTATTTCCACTTTGCTCCGCATCAATGACTTTTGCCAAGCTGTACATACATGAATATCTGGGTAGATCGAGCATCTTAAGAAAATAAGTTAGCATTTAAAGATTTTTATTATTTGTCCTTACATTAAAATGACTACCTTATAGCTATAAGCTAACAATGGATTACCAAGTATATTGTAATGTAAGTATAATGAATGGAACACAATTTCTAGTTTCCTTCTAGCAGACAAACGACAACGCCTTTAAAACGAATCATCGTATATTACCGCAAATCCTCGCATTGCTACTATGAAATGACAACAATAAACACACATTGTAACTGTCAAAAACATTAAAACGTCACTTTGGCGCACGGGCATTTCAATCGGAATCACTGGAGCTAGGCAAAGATTTCGGCCACCGTACAGGGGGTGATCGTGATAGAAGACTCTGTTGGGAGGAAAGCGACGGCGACGGCGACGGAGAGTGAGGCATGCGGGGCCAATGAGGCGGAGGTGGCGGCGGCGGCAGCGAAGGTAACCCCTCGGTCGACGGCGAGCAGGACGTCTCGCTGGAGCACGGCGGGCCGGGCGGGGTGTGCGGGGTGCGGGGGCGCGCGGGCGGGTGTCGCGGGTAGTCGTTGAAGATGTGAATGTGCGTGACGCGACGTCAGTCCGCCTCGTGTTCGTGCAGCTGCGCCAGCAGCGCCGCGCGCCTCGACTCCAGTTCTGCGTCGCTCCACACCGCGCCCGCGCCGCTTCCGCCGCCCGTGCCGCCTACACCACCGCCGCTTCTAAAGAACAAATCAATACAAATTATCTATTATAATAATATAATTATCTAATTATATGCCATTCGCGAAGCGTCACAAACATTAACTGCCGACACGCTCTAGCTAACTATGACGCAGTATGGTGACGCAAAAAGCAACCTTTATGTAACAGATTGGATAATGATGTACTTACCTGTCTTTTTTGTCTTTCTTTTCCTTCTTCTTCTTAGGTTTATAGACGAGATCCAAATCAGGCGCGGGGCCTTCGGGGCTAGAGGGCGCGCTTCGCTTGGATTTCTTGTGCTTGCGTGGCGGCTCCTCTTCAGATATACCGCCCTCCTCCGGACTCGGAGATTTCTATCGACAATAATGCAATGAACATCTTACAATACCGCTGCACTGCGCTGCACCCAAATAGAAACATAATTCATAGAACATTATTAAATTACCTTACATGGACCTGTATTCATATTATAATGAGTATATAAAAAAATCGTATCTTTAAGTATATGCAGTGACTCACAGGTGCGGGCGAGTGTTTCCGATGCTTCTTTTTAGATTTCTTGTGTTTGCGCGCCTCCTCCGAGGTCCACGTGGCATGGCTCGGCGCTGGCGACGGAGACCGCGCTGCCGGCGTCGGCGACCGCGACCGCGATCGGGACTGCATGCAAACAATAACGGGTGACTCAAACAATAGTGCTGTACGAGTGAAAGGCTGTGCAGTAAGACTCGCGAATGTACTGCGTCAGGGTAGGCACTCCATACATTTACACCATTGTGCCTATATGGAATGCACGCCCTTGCCGTACGCAAAATATATACGTTACTAGCGGCCCGTCCCGGCTTCGCACGGGGGGACTTAAGATTTTTTTAAGGCCTCAGAAACGATACTTTTCCCCCGTTTTTGAAACATTTTCGGTTATTGCTCCGCAACTATAAGACCTAGCGTGATATTATATAGCCTATGTTACTCGGGGATAATGTAGCTTTCCAAAGGTGAAAGAATTTTTGAAATCGGTCCAGTAGTTTCGGAGCCTATTCATTACAAACATACAAAAATACAAAAATACAAATCTTTCCTCTTTATAATATTAGTATAGAAGTATAGATTAGTATAGAAGTATAGATATCGAAATAGGCAAAGTAACATTATTTGCACTACCAGCCGAGACAATATCCCTACTAATATTATAAATGCGAAAGTAACTCTGTCTGTCTGTTACGCTTTCACGCTAAAACTACTGGTTTAAATGAAATTTGGTAGGTACAAAGCCTGAAGCCTGAGAAAGGACATAGGCTACTTTTTAACCGACTGCAAAGTAGGAGTTCCACGCGGACTAAGTCGCGTGCAGAAGCTATAATACATAAGAATAATGGTCGTGGTAATAATTGGCAATATACACCAAATTTTTGAGCGGATGCGTTATCAATTTTAAAAGATTCCAAGCTGATAAGTATATAAATTTAAATATATCAGTTTATCGGGATCAAAACCAATTGCTGAGAAATGGGACTGGAAGGGACAATTATTTTCTAAATGTAATGAATGTTTGCACAATTTTATGTCTAAAGCATTAAATCATAGTCTGTACCAGAGATGCTGAATGTGAGCGCTTCTTCTTTTTGGACCGCTTTGCCTTGCGAGGTTTCGGGTGATGGTAATGCATACAACTCTCTTCCTGCTCATTTTGATAATCCTGCAATCAAATCAAAATAATACACATGGTTATTGCAACTGCGGAATCATTGAAATTAGCTCTCTTTTATATGTTAATTTTAAACAGGTACAACAGTCGATCGATTGAGGATGGAGAAAAAGTAGTGACCTTACCTTATATATTCTAGCGCGGTCTTCCTCGTGCGGGACGGCGGCGAACTCGGGCGCTTCCAGATCAAGTTTGGCTTTCGCCTCGCTCCACGACAGCTGGTGGTCCACGTTAGCCTCGCTGAGGGCCCATTTAAAGGCACTTTCTATTTTTTTCTGGGCTTTAGATTCTTCCTTGAGCTTCTCTTTGTTTCTAGCTTCGGCCTGAACAAATTATATTCATAATATTTTTTTATTCTTTCGCGGCTACTACATATTCAATACGGTATAATTGTGTTATTCCAATACTCATATTAAGTCGAATATTATTTACATTACATATCAAACAAATATACAATGCATTAATTCTGATTGAAAAGTACTTAATACTGTGATAACGTAATACTAATAAACTTATTATAATCAGATACTAAAGTATTCGAGTTTTATACCTTTTCAAGTAAAGAATTGTAAGTGAGCTTGACATTGCCTGCGTCCAGCGATGCTGATTTGCTGTCTTCGCATACTACAGTCGCAAACTCCTCGAATGTAGTGTCCGGTTTCACATCGAATTCCTTCTCCTTTAATATCTCTTTGATAACCTTCTTTTCATCATGGAACCTTGCTTTAAGGTTCTCTACATAAAATTTAAATAAATCAAGTGGTGTCGATCCAGTTTGACCTGTTAGAATGGACATTTATTAGACACTCATAACATAAATCAGATACATATATTTGATATCGTGAATTGCATTTATGTATTTAGTGCTAAACGAAAATTCCATTAATTAAATAATAAATAGACCTAATATAATAATATATCTTCTATCACTCACGGGTTGCGTGCTTGGTACGCCCAATAGAATCGCGTGTTATATATAATGTAGAATGAGTCCAGTCGTCATGTTCAGGTCGTCAATTACAGGTAATGGTGGCTAATCTCTCATTGGTGGAACATGCTAGCTGGACTCCATTCTACACTAGATCAACTAGCGGATTTTCAACAAGCGGAGGGACCATAATATAGTTTATTCAATTGCACAATGGGCGTTACAGATTGAATCATCGATATTTAGATAAATTATTTTTTTAGATGAAGCTCTAGCTTTCGACGAGTCGACCAGTGACGCTCACGGCGCATTTCTTATATTTTATAACGTAATATGATTTACCGAGCATAGCAGAGAACCGCATGTCAGCCGATATGACCGGGTACAGCTCCACCCATAGCGACATTGAAGTCAGTTTGCCTTCCTCGTGCAAACCGTCCAGTAAAGCCTGCATCGTTTCATCTTTCATTAATATTGTTTATTTCATCATAGGTACAAAAACCTTATGATAATTAAGAATGATTACATGCAATCTGCATATATATATATATATATATATATATTATATATTATATTATATATTATATTATATATATATTATATATTATATATATATTATATTATATATATAAAGTACATCCCGGCATACGGTAAACAGGATTTTTTTTGTTTTAATAAGAATTACTTACAGCTTTTACACTTAGTACTTACATAAAAGTAACTTTTTACATTATCCTTATACGAGTACCACAGTGGTGAGATAATACTGGACGTTATATTAACGACAGTACAATAAAAAATTAAATAAAAGGGACTTCAATTGAGAAACGTTTTTGTATCTATTACCTGGAAATTTTCTATTCATATTCTGGTTCCATACACTTGCATACTAGTGCAAGCGTAAGCAGAAAGGTTAAAACCATGTGCTTTCTGCCTTTTTAGGAATAAGTCGGGTTACCTCTTACTTGTTAAATAGCTTTAGGTATATAAAATGTGATCGACAAGTTTTTTAGATTTACAGATAGCTCTGACACATCATTATAAAACTTACTAAAAAGTTATCCCTATTTTTCCTCTGCTGTCTCTTATTTCTCTTCTTAATCTGGTCTTTTTCTTGCAAATATTCAGCCTCCATATTCTTGATATGCTGCTCGAAAACTATGTAAAAATAATGTTAATATTAGATGCCACACATATTATAACAACTAGCTGGAAGACCAGTCCATGGTCGAAAACGATAATTCCATTTCTTGTGTTAATAAAACAACATCAACTAGTGTGCTGGTGTAATAATTCTAATCAGTTGTAGATAATTGTAGTTAGATTAAAAAAAGTATATCACGCCTCCAGCTTTAATTATGTTAAAGGCATGTGAGTTATTTTGTACCATTTATTATAATTAAGATATTTTTATCTAACATTTGTGGTTATATGTAGTTAATTTGCGTGTTTATCTGTTGTTGATTTCATATAGTACAAACTTTGAATATTATATTTATTTATTTATATCTAATCAACTGCCTAAAAATACGTTTTAAGGTTCTAGCTGTAAGAATGACGATACTTTCATACAACATTTATCCCCCCCTTTTACCCTTTTAAGCTCTAGAGCTATATGTGTAACAAATTCCATTTAAATTGGTTAAGTAGTTTTAGCGTGAAGGCTAGACAGACGGACGGACTAATTTACTTTCGCATTTATAATATTAGTTAGGATTAGGTTACCCATTGTGTCATTCTCTAAAAGTGCATTCTTTGAGATTATACACAAATACACATAAGATATAACTGATATAAGGAAATTATATTCATACCTATAAGTGCGTCCTCTTTGTCCATTCCCAATAAACTAACATCGTTCTTGAATGCAGAATTTTCTAAAAGTAGCACTTGTGCTTCGCTCCAAGTGCTGCTATATGTAATTTCACTCATATTTTCTAATACCTAAAATAATAGAAAACAAGGATAAATTAAAAATAAATCTCCCCAGACTATTATGAACATTAAACTTAGTAATAAGTATACCTGAGCCAACATTTTCATATTTCTTTTTTTTAGAGCCTTCGCCTCTTCCTTTTCCCGTTTAGTGATAGTGAATATGCAATCCTCAAAGATATCCCTGCGGTCAGATTCAGGAACGCAACGCCAAATCTGTGAATGAAAACTTATTTATGTAATTGTTTTGCCTATATTTAGTTCGTTTAGTGATAAGTGTCGGGATGACCGAGAATACCTTTAATAAATTACACGAAATACTATTAACACCTACACAATTCGCCATTGATGACGTTTTAAGTCTCAATTACCTTGGACCCTGGCCTACAAGTGCCAATGAATAGTCATGTGCTCACTTTTATTTCGACTTATCCCACATTAAAGATAAATATCGTAATTCCTTTAAATATTTATAAATCAATATTATAATATTTTTTAAAAGAATTCAAACATCCATGCAGAGAAACATGGGGTTATTTGAATAAAAATAAAATAAAATATATTACAAGAAACCAAAATACAAGTTTATTGTTAACTGAATGCTGAACTACAGTTGACCTGCTGCCGGTCTTTACCACAAAACCAGACTATGAATGTGTAGATAGCAGTGTATTATTACTAACCTCAAGATTACTGAACATATCGTCACATTTGTAATACTTAGTCATAGAAGTCACTCGATCACATGTTAGCAAAAATTCTTCTAGATTTTCTCGGTTCTTCTTAGTTTTCAATCTGTAATAAAATATAAAAATTAAATACACATACTTTATGACTATGTACAATATAAGGTAAATTTAAATATTTATGCGATTTTAAATTGACAAATTGAATTTCCAAAGAAATAAAATCTTTAATGCAGTGCAGCTTTTTTGCAAGTAATCAAATGTTTCATATATAAATATAATAACCTTTGTTCCTCTCTTTCATCCTTAACTTTCTGTGTTTTGTAAGCATTGAAAGCTTGCTTTTTCTCATTTAATTTTTTGAATGCAGTGTAACGAGGGTCTTTTGATATAATCTTTACACACTGTTCCCATGTAGCATTGGACGAAATATTCTGAAAGAATTAATAATAGTTGCAATATTAATGTGCTATTAAAATATTAAGTACGGTTCGCCCCGGCTTCGCACGGATCCCGGATTCGCAATAGTCAGGGTGAACATAGCTTGCCAACAGTGAAAGAATTATTAAAATCGGTCCAGTAGTTTTTGAGCCTATTC
The DNA here is from genome assembly GCA_038024825.1 of Polylopha cassiicola. Lineage (NCBI taxonomy): Eukaryota > Metazoa > Arthropoda > Insecta > Lepidoptera > Tortricidae > Polylopha > Polylopha cassiicola. Next base: position 14,328,725 of record CP149046.1, on the reverse strand, counting down.
ATTACAAACATACAAAAATAGGTACAAATCTTTCCTCTTTATAATATTAGTATAGATTGAAATAATTTATATTCTTCGTATAAAACAACTATAACATTATAAAAAACATGTTATAATTTTTAATGTCATCAATAAAATTATAATGAGATCCAGATAAGGGTAAATTTTAGAATAACATAGTTGAGGCGGTATAAAATATTATAAAACAAGATAAATAAATAATACCCTTTCTTTGAGAAGTTCCTTGAATGCCTCTATGGCTTCTTTTTTGTCCTTGTATTGAGGTTCCGGTATAACTTCACCAACTTCTGCATTACTCTGAGCTGGAGATACTACATCTTCAGGTTGAACTAAATAATAGGTTTAATTAGGATAAAAAAACATACATTTAAAAGGCTGTAGAAGCTGAATTTAAGGGCATGTAAACTATATGTTTCACCACAAAAATAAACAAAATTTGTTACTAATATAATAGAATAAAATTTTAATAGTTGTAAATCTCAGTAAATAATGTATGTTATTATGGCATAATAGGTACTTGCTGCTTATAATACTAGCGCCCAGGTCCAGTCGTTTTGGAGCCTATTCAATACAAACAAATAAATCCTTCCTCTCTATAATAATATTATTATTGTAGAAAAATATTTCAATACACATTTAATAATTTATTAAGTTTTATGTCAGGTTCAAGGTCAGGAAGTCAAATACATAGGATAAATGTTATCTATACTTTAAAAAAGTGAGTGTTCATTTTATTTCAAGCAGTATATTAGTCCTTGTTAATCAGAATAATATTAAGAATTAACTTACTGTCTTCAGGTATAGGAATGGAGCCAACAAGGGAAGGATCAATGGCGGCCAAAGTTTTAGCCATAGCTTCGTCTAGAGCTGAGCTTCCTGATTGAGGTAAGGCTGGGGACCCCGGTAGAGGCACTTCACCTGGAGGTAAATCTCCATTTAAAGCAGCTCTGGAAAATAAATAACAAACAAGTTATTATTATATCAGACACAACACAACTAATTTGTCATGCTTTCAAAATAAATATTTAGTAGTAAAGTGAAAAATAAAATTGTAGTGTGCAAAGTGAATTATGAAGTAGCAAATTACATCTCTACAAAGAAACCATGTTCCTCATTCATCCAAATTATAATAAAAAAATATATATTTACTGTGCAGCTTCTTCTGCAGCTATCTTGTCTTTAATTTCTTGAAGTTCTGGTGGGACCACCCAACTGGATTCTTTTGTTTCTATGTTGTGATAATATAAGCGACCAGCATCAGTAGTGTATTCTTTCCAAACACAGGTAGATAGTAATTTCTGTTAAATAGGCATTTTAAGACATACTCAGATTTTTTTTATATTATGATAAGAATAAAAATTAGTATGAGTAAAAATAAACCAATAAAATAAATTGAAATCAGAGGTGGGACTTACTTCAGCAGCAGTTTTCAAGTCATCTGGTTTCTCCCACAAACTTTGTTTGGTTACCGAGTTGTAATAATATGTACGGCCATCAGGAGCCTTATGCTCAGACCAGGGACAGGTCTGATTTGACAAAGGCATGACTTCTGGAGCTGGTGCACTTAATTCCTGGTATAAGCCATATCAATCAACTAATTAAAATATGTGATTAAGTATTTGTTTGATTAAATTACAATCTTAACAAAATAACACTTTACAGGTATGATAATAATATACAGGTTAGACTTGGTTAAAAATACCAAAAGTAAGTAAGTATACAATTAAGAAAGGAAGCTATTATAATTAAGAAAGCTATTTGTAAAAACTTATTCTTACTGGTTTAAAAGGCGGAAAACCAGGAGGAGGCATCGAGAAAGGTGGTATCATTGGAGGAAATCCCATCGGCGGCATGGAGGCGATATTGGGTGGCATTCCGGGTACCGGCGGCATGGCCACCGACGGCGGCATCGGCGGTGGCAAACCGCTCATCATCGGCGGTGGCAGCAGAGGTGCAGCAGTCAAGACACCAGGAGAACTGGTTCCTGTATTTGGAGGTTCCTAAAAGGCACACAATAATATAAACACTTCCCAATTTCCAAGCATAAACATGTACTAAATTTTTAAACAAATTTGAATCGTATCAAACTTACCATGATTATATTAACCGAAAAACATATATAATATTTACTGATTAACTAGAAAAACAATCTTTCAAATACATTTCCTTTCCGATAAAGTATACTTATTGTAAAATCTAAATAATATCGACACTTCAGCTACTACTGATTGACTGAATGAAATTGAATGAATTGACATTAATTGAGAATGAAGATATCGCTCGCCACAGATTGCATACCAATTAAAACCAGCCAGCGCATACTGTGCAGAAAAGATACGGGTATACGTATGGATTATTAGTCTGTGGGCTTATTGAACTGGTCTTTCGTTTTCGTATTCGTGCGAGTAATTATGACGCACGTGCATCCGTTAATCATTATTTACACTTGTTAATTAACAATATCTACGTCTAAAATTGTAGCATAATCTATATTGTACTATAGAGCGTCAAGCGAGACCGTTCGATCTGCTGTAATTTGGTCGAGTTGAGTTTTCTTTATCTTGAAAAGATTATAATTATTCGCTTTTAAGGTAAACCTGTATATCTTATTTTGTGTTTTGGTCAGTAGATCAGAAAAATGTCAAGCACATCTCAAAAACATAGGAATTTTGTGGCGGAGCCCATGGGGGAAAAGCCCGTTACAGATTTAGCTGGAGTGGGAGAAGTCTTAGGACGAAGACTTGAAACTGCCGGCTTTGATAAGGTGCGATCTTTATTTTGTTTAAAAAGTAATGCATCATTTACTTAATGCATAGTGGCGTAGCGTGGGTGCCGGCTGTCAGAGTCGGAAGTAAATTTTATGGCTCGTTTACTAGGCATTTCAATTTAATGTACAGTATACATTAAATACTTTTATTATTTATTGTTAAACTTTGCCGCTCTCTGAAAAGTGTCGCCCTCACTACGCTATGCCACTGTGCTATCATAATAATAAACAGATACTGTATTGATTCCGATTATTTTGGTTATAGAAAATGGAGTTCTTAAATATTAGGAATAAATCAGACTGTCAGTATTATTTCGCATACATTAAATAAAAATTACGTTGTTCTATAATGTTTGTTTACATTTCAGGCATATGTTGTATTGGGTCAGTTTTTGGTTTTAAAGAAAGATCAAGAGCTTTTTCAAGAATGGATGAAGGAAACATGCAGTTCCAACTCTAAGCAATCTTCTGACTGTTACCAATGTTTGAAAGATTGGTGTGATGAATTTTTGTAATTTATCTCTAGATATGGTTATACAAGATGACTTTTTAACATGATATATTTGTGAGATATGTATAGAATCAGATCAATATAGGATTTATATGATTGTAATGGTTTGGTTAAATTAGTCACTTGCTATTTTTCTAAAGTTTATTGGACCAAGCTTTTTTTATTCAGTGTTAGATGATCAGTTATTGGATGATGATGGAATTTCACATGTTCATGTGTCTAATATGTAGAAAATAAGGAGCTATTTAAAACACTTAGTAATAGTACAAAATACCTTTCTTAGATCTTATTATTTTATTGACTGCATTATAAATAAAAAAATGTAATGTTTTTATCTCTATATTATGTCAAGTCAGCATTTATGTTTAGTAATAAACCAAGCTCACTTTTCTGTCAAATGTCTGCAAATTAAAAAATGTTTTCAGTAATATATATGTACAGCACTGTATGTAAAACCCAACACAAGTTTGATGAAGCAGGTAATAGGTACTTTTATTATGTTATAATATTATGACTTAACAATCTGAATAAAATTGTTTTAGGTAAGAATTTATTTTTTATTTCATTAAATAACATTAACTACCATGACTAAATATAGGAAGCTGTTTAGAATAAATCGGTCTAAATATTATTATTGTTTGTAAAGTGTAAGTATTTAATACATTCACTGTAAGTTACATTATGGTGCTATATTACAAGAGGGCACTGTAATAAAATAATATCGAAGATAAAATAAAAAATGTATTTTTTATTGCCTTCTATAATCAAAATTTATTTTCTTCCTAACTAGGAAGAAAATAAATTTTGATTATGTATTTTCTTTTACTCATTACATTAAAAATCTTAATTTTCAAAATACCTACTCTACCAAGAGGAAGTAACTAGATAAGTCATAATGATTACTATATCATTATAACACAATTATACTGATAGCTATGATATTGATACATTTTCTCAAGATTCCCATTTTTGTTTATTTACCTACTATATTCTGTAATTTTGAAGCCCTAAGTATAAAAAAATATTTTCTAGTTAGGAGTCTGTGTAAAGCAATGTCAGTGTTTAATAATTTCTGATGTCTTCGTGGTTATTATAGTCATGCTACGATTATGGAATCTGTAAAGGTTTCAAAACGTAACGAAGCCAATAAATTAAAATTGGTGAGTTAAATCCGTCTATAGTTGTTTCATTCCATTGTCAGTGTTTATTAGGGCAAATAGAAAATTGATGTCACTCTTATAACAATTCAAATGTTGAAATACTCAGCTTATTCGCCATATAGTATTTTCTTATCTATCTTTACATAGTTTTTATTAAAACAACCCTAATGCTATCATATTTTTATTTAACACTATATACATCAAGATTATATTATTTAGGTAGGTAATTTTTTACATTCAAGCCATAACTACCACAAAAAATATGAAGAAAAATATCAGAACACCAAAAACTTTAAACATAAGAGCTCTGTTTCCTGTAACATTTTGAAAATATTTCATTATTTCTCTGTGGCCTGCTTCCACATTCATTTCAGCTTCTTGAATATTGGCATCAATCCTTCCAATAGCCTCATCTTGTTCTTTTACCATGTGTGCTAATTGTTGGAAAATACCACCCAACTCAACAATGGTACTTTCAATATTGTGCATTGTTTCAGCCCTTTGTTGTACATAGGTATCAGTATCATCCCTTAATGCTAACTGTTGCGTCTGCATCTGGTAATTTCCAGTGTCACCCAAATCTATGCTTACTTCATCTTGTTGTAGTAGAGAAGGAACTTCCTTTACTACTGGAGTTACTCTTGAAAACTGTTCTCTTCGACTGTTTTGGTGTTTCAAGTTCTCTGATCGGACTTCAAGGACCTAAAAAGAAAAAAATTGTAATAATGTTATAAAATACTCTAAACTTCAATAGCCTTTGAAGAATAAACAAGTACTGTAACATTTACCTGTTTAAACTGGTTACTCATAGAAGCCAATCTTGATTGTAAAGCGAGCACAACACTTGAAGAATGGCTGTGCATACTGCGTCTGCCTCTAGGCATTTCACCTAACCTCGCTATCTGTTGGTTTAAAGAACTTAAATCTCCTTTAATAATATATGTAAGCTCCTGTATTTCTGTTGGGCGATCATCAAATAAAGACTTCTTTTTGGCCACTGAAAAAAGTATTGGGTTGGTAAACAAAATAATAGAACCATTACCATAATATTTAATAATATTAATGATATGTGCACAAAGACATAATGTGATAATATTTATTACTCATGATGGACATCTTGAACAAGACGCTACAATGCAATTAATTAAATGTCCCTTTTAAATTTCATCCAAGGAAATATTGATTGGACCTTGCGTAAGACTGTCCTTCTAAGTACTAATTTTACTCTGATATTAATGTGAATTTATCTTATTATTATAAATCTCTGTTTCCTATATATATATACCTATAATTTAATTACTTATGAACAATTATTTTACTTACATAAAGCTAGCTTTTCCAGTTTTGCATAAGTACTTGTAATGTTTTTACTTATGACTTTGGCCATACTCATAAATTGAGAATATGTTTCAAGCACCGCAGCTTTACGCTCATCTCGCACGATAGGACGAGCTAGTGTTCTGCCTTGTAGGCTTCGAACGGCAGACGAAAACTCATTAGTTCTGTCTCTCGCAGCCATGACTTGTTCATACACTGGTTCTTCAAGAAAATCAAATAATATTTCAGATTCTTCAAAGTTAGGTTCACGATGCTCTTTTAAAAAAGATGTTCCAATAGGCTTCTCTGACTGTGGATATTTAGTACCCTTCTTGTCAAATTTGCTGTAAGAATTTATCTCATTGTCTAAAAGTAGAGTGTTTTCAGAGTTAGACGGCCCACCCCCTACATTACGACGTCGAGGAAGCATTGCATCCTATTTCAACTTTGATAAAATTTTTAATCCAATATATTCTTCTTAACTTGTGTCTTGTACTGGTTTAGAAAATCAAAGACTTATAAAACTATTAAACCAACAACATGATTAACATGAGCATTGAGCAATTGAAAATGACACGACAGCAAGTTTTTTTTTTAATATGTGACGGATGACGATGTGAGCATGGATCTTATGGATGATAAATTGACAACACAAAGTTCGTCATCAAAATATACACATGACTCAATTTTAAATATTGTACGGAATACGATTAATTACAAGTTATGATACAATCAAATATTCATAATTTATTGATCTTATTGTAGTATATACAAATTCACGTGAAAAATCGAGGCCTTGATTCTTGAACGCATTCGTAGACTCGTAGAGTATAAAATGTCACTGTCAAGTTAAATATCTACTGATAACTTGTCCGTTTTTAAGTTAATTTTAGTATAATATGAGCGTTGATTATTTTTTTATTATTTGTATGCACATTAAGTGTAACCGTTACTTACTCAAGTGATGAAATTAACCATGAGATACCTATAATGTTTTCTTTATTAGCAAAATTAATTAACGTAGTTGCATTGACAATTCGTAATGTTTTACTTGGTGCCTCTTTTACGGGACATGTAATATTCGTTACAATAACGACAATAACATCTTCATTTCTCAATTTAATAGACAGTGTGATAATATTCCTGCATATAGTGTATGAGGACAATGTATCCACATTTGCTGAAGACATACCAAACTTCGCAAATGATGTTTTCGATACATTGGTCGCCCAGTTGTCGTTTATTTGGAATGGCCTATCAAACATCTACCATGACACTCATTGCAAAATTTATGCAATCGCCCTCTCTGCCAAATGGTTAATAGACTCAGTGGTGCTTGTAGTCTGTGAAGTTTCTTATATTATAAAAGCTGGTGCAATATGTTTAGGGGATTCAATATGGTTTATACTAACATTTGTTCCTGTGCATCTTCCCCAGCTACTGCGAATTCTGATGACTTATGTGACAAGTGTGGTTGTAAACACTGTAGTAAGTGCATACATGACTCTTTTGAAATTTACAAATTTTTTAACAGATGTGCCTTTAGAATCTTTTATAGGAATTATAAGTGCTGTAATCATTACTCGCCTTTGCATTTACTTTAGAGAAAGTATTCAATTACAAGTAATTCAGCTGTATTGGTCTATCAAAAGAAATGTCTTTTATTTATATTATGTGTTGTATAATTATTTCACCAATTCTGAAGTTCAAGTTATAACTCATCTAGTTACCAGTCAAGAGGTGGGTACTAGAATGAACACAAGTATAATTGCAGCAAATGATGCAGCTGATGCTGCAGACATTCTGTGTGTGATATGCCAAGAGAGACAAAAGTGTGTTTTGACATTACCTTGTCGTCACATTTGTTTGTGTAGTGAATGTTGTATGCGGTTGTATGGGTATCAAAGGACTTGCCCAATTTGTAGAACTTTTATTTATCATTCTGTGACAGTATATTTGTGACAAAAAGTCTTTTATTAGATACATTCCTGGGTTTTTAGAGCATTTATATTAAGCAATTTATAACCTTACATTAATTTACCAAAGATCTGCATTGTAACCTGTAAAACAACATTTGTTTTGTAATATTTATGTGATTGTAACATCTTTATTATTTTGTATCGGTCAAGTAAATTGTAATATGTTTTAAGGAATAAATGACATGCATCTTGCATGCTCTAAAACCTAATTTTTATCGTGTCTACTTTAGAAGTTTAAATAAAAAATGATACTGGTAGAGGAATATTATTGTTAACATCTTAGGTTATAATAAATTTTTACTTTTCTATTTCTTTGTTTTTATTAATTGTACTTATTTCCTGATAGTAATCAGAGATAAAAAGCTACTAACTCTAACTAATATACTTAATGCTAAGAGGTCAGACATACCATTTTTTCGAAGTTAAGGTACCTACCTACTCTGAGTAATATGTAGTTGTATCCTTAAAAAGTATTTAATAAAAAATAATATTATGCAATTAAACCAATTTTCCTGGATTCCAATTTTAAAAGAAAAGGGTGCTTTAAAATGGTTGGTACATTTTATGCATATAAAGTATGTAGGTATGAAAAGTTACATGGCTTAATTCTATGCTTTGTAGTAAGGTGTTGAAGAATTTGACCTTATAGAGGGATAGGGAAGAAGACAATATTCACTGCAATATTATAAACTATGTTTATCTTTGGATCAATATAGCAATCAAATTAGATTGTTATCTATCATGTTTGTCTAATACTTTGTAAATTAGTTAAAGTTGTATTTGCACAGTCTATATTAATATCATCCAGAGCTCTTCTTCTTCGTGTATTTATATTTAAATCTCGTAATGAAATTTTGATGTCTTTAAAGGCATTTAACATAAATATTGCTAGTATTACAGTAAGAAAACCACAAATGCATCCTAAAATATTCACAAGCTCCATATGCTCCCACTCTCTAAAAAGTATTCCTGATGCTATAATTACTAATACTGTGAACATAACATAGTACACTGGGCTCACTAAACTGGTATTGAATATATCTAATGATTTATTTAAGTAATTCATCTGTATCATTATACAGACTATAGACACAATTAACAATAGCCAAAATAGATAATTTGATAGATTGTTCACATTTCCAGTAATTGTTTCTTTTATTCCCAAAGCTACTGCTTTGCAAAAGACTACTGTCAAACTACCAATACCTGAACACAGTAACAAATACACAGTTATGTTTTGATTACCAAATCGAGGCACAAAAGCTACTTTAATAATCAAACTCATAACAAAAACTATGACAACATAACTTAAAAAAAGAAAATCACATAGTTTATAATGTAACTCTTCAAAAGTTTTGATTTCTTCTGTCTTTGGTGAATGTAGAATTATAACTATAGATCCAATAATACACAGGAAACATCCAATCTGAAATGTAATTTTAGTTATCGTAATTTTACATTAATTAATATACTTAGGATAGAACATGTTATGAAATAATGAGTACCTTTCCAATAAAATTCAAACTTTCATTAAGAAACTTAGATGAAAGAACAGCCGAAACGAGCACACTTAATGCTCCTAGTGGTGTAACTAAAGCTGCTGGAGCAAATGCATATGCCAACAGATTTGCTGCTTCTCCAACACCCACTGGAATAATATGAAAACATGTTTTATAATATTGTAATAAATATTAAATGAACGCGTCTTGTTTTGTAGGCAGCAGTTCTTCTTTAGTCTTATTAATACAAATAATAATTATGATAGTAAGAAATTAAAAATAATTACTTGTTAACAAGCCTAACCACCATAGCCATTGCTTTAAATATCCGAATCCTCCTGCGGAAGCTCTGACGTTACCATTAGCACTTATTCGTTTTAAAGCCACCTTTTTAATAATGAAACTAGATCCAATAAACAAACTCGAGGAGATAGCCAGGATTAGACCAGTTACGAACGAAACCGTATCGTTCTCATTAACCATTTTCAATTAATAATCAAGAATATAATTTTTTAGCACATTCTGTGACTAGATATATTTAACAGAATAGAACTTCTCGTTAGTCTAATATAATAATTACGAATCCCACTTCATCCCACATAACACAAGAAACCTCTTTAATCAATGATGATTAGGTGATTCATAAATAGTTAAATACTAATAAATAGTGATAAGAAGTTCCACTAAAGACACTTAAAGTTACTAATGTTTCTATCATATTATCACGTATTATTATGGTATAGTTATCTGTAGTGATTTACGTTTTTTTTTTTGAGATATGATAACAAACATTTATCATAGATAGAGTATACAAAAACTTAACAAATAAACTCAATAACTCAAGCACGTGTGAACGTACTAGTTATTTACGCGAACATGGTATGTCTTATCTGTGCTCGCTTAACCCTACTATATTCTATAACACTTCGTTCCCGCGAAAATGTACGTCATGACACTTTCATTTCCGTTAAGAGTATATTGGTAACAGTAAGGAAAAGCCGATTATTTTCTTGGTTCTTTATTAATAGCTGTTACAGAAAGTTTATATAGCAGACACCATGGTTGGAAAGACGAATAAATTGTGTGTTCACAAGAGAGGTAAGGAGGTTTCAGTTTTTAAATGTGTATTCACATCTTTCCGAACTCAATACTTATTTCTGATTTTTAAAGCACGCCAGCTATAATAACCGTATAATTATAATCGAGAATCATAGTGCAAACTGCTAAATATTACTCCGACTAAATAAATTTCTTAATTATATCTTTTTCTTAAGCTATGGCTTACACTTGTTATATCAATGTTAAAGGCCCGTCTTAGTTTTTCCATTGTAACACAGAAATCTGTAACGGTGAAGTTAATATGACCCCCGACTAGTCCGTGTGTGACCGATTAAAATTTACCTCTTTACGAGTAAGTACGTGATACTGATGCAAATCCTAACCGAAATGTCGATAAGTTTTAATACCGAGATAGGTGATTAGCTACATGTAAGATTTTATTACTATCCATTCTTTTTAAAAAAAAAATGATATAAAAATCATTGGTTATGTATTGCTTACTGGTGAAGTTTGGAATAGACTGATAGAGATCTTATTTTTCGGTTTGTATAACTAACTATATGTAGTATCTCAAAAACAATTATTTTGATATAAATATATTAAAATCATCTTTCAATTTATAGGTGGAAGAATAGAAGAAGTTCATATTGATAAAATAACATCACGAATTAAGAAGCTATGCTATGGATTGAATATGGATTTTGTGGATCCTGTGAGTACTTTAGAGAAAAAAAATAATCTTAAGTTGCCTTATAGTTATGATCTGGTGAATACCTATGATCGGAATATCTGCTGGATAGAATAGTGTTTTTTCAAACAAGACTTTAATGGTTAATTTTTTCGTATTTGCTAGGTATCCATTACATTGAAGGTCATAGGTGGCATCTACTCTGGAGTTACAACTGTAGAACTTGACAACTTGGCTGCAGAAACAGCAGCAACAATGACCACTGATCACCCTGACTATGCCATTCTTGCAGCCAGATTAGCCATTTCTAATCTGCACAAAGAAACAAAAAAACATTTTTCAGGTAAGCATTGCTTGCATAAGCTGGATAAGTCATTTAGTGAATTTTGAAATCTAATATTAATGTTAAATCTTTTTCAGATGTTATTACTGATTTGTACAATATTGTCAATCCACATACGAAGAAAAGATCGCCCATGATTTCAGAGTATCACTACAATGTTGTCATGGAAAATAAAGAAAGGTTGGACTCTGCTATTGTATATGACAGAGATTTCAAATACAATTATTTTGGTTTTAAAACTTTGGAAAGGTCTTATTTGCTAAAGATAAGCAACAAGGTAATATGTGTATCTTTTTAATTATTATGTGAAGATGTATATTTACATATACATATATCAATACATAGTATAAAACAAAGTCGCTTTCGCTGTATGTCCGTATGTATGCTTAGATCTTTAAAACTACGCAACGGATTTTGATGCGGTTTTTTTTAATAGATAGAGTGATTCTTAAGGAAGGTTTATAGCCCCCGTGTGAAGCCGGGGCGGGTCGCTAGTATATATATATATATGAGTAAGAAGGATGATGGGTAATATTTTATTTTCATGTTATACCAAAATAATACTCAATACTCTGTAATAAGTGTCTTATAAAATATGTCTATAAAGACTGAATATGTTAGTCCATAATTACTGTTTATGTGTTAATTCATACTGTTGGTCTTTGTTAGGTAAATACCCACATACAAAATTATTCTTCTTGCTTTAAATTAAATATCTCAATGTAGAAAGTCATTCAAATAACTCAAGTGGAAACAGTACTGTAGTGAGCATGTTTTGAAAAATGTTAAGACCAGAGTTGGATACAATAGTAGAATGCTTCTTCTTTACATTACTGTGGAATTTTGTCTAAATCTGTCCTATGATATTTCACTACCTATATTTGTTTATCATTTCGTGGACCAGAATAGAGTGGACACATTTAAAGGAGTAATGGATATGATGACAAGATGGTAGTTCTTATTTAAGTGCCATTTCAACTACTACTTGACCAATTTAGCTAATATTTTAGTAAAAGATCATGATCATAATTAAGGCAATAATTAGTTTAAGCTTTTTGATAAAAAGTATGTAGTCCTAAAAATATTACTTATACCTACGTGTTTTTGTCTTTTACCTATTAACACAACGAAACTTTTGTCACAATGAAAATGTGTGACCATTTGTAATCTGGTATTTAAAAAACAATTCAATGCAAAAGTGCAATTATCCTTTTTTTTATTATTTCTTGAGCTTTTTAAAATTAACTTTATTATTACAGGTAGCTGAAAGACCTCAACACATGCTTATGCGGGTTTCTATAGGTATACATGGCAATGATATTGATGCTGCTATCAATACTTATAATTTGCTATCAGAAAAATATTTTACTCATGCAAGTCCAACACTTTTCTCGGCTGCTACTCCTCGTCCGCAATTATCATCCTGCTTTCTTATTGCAATGAAGGATGACAGTATTGAAGGTATTTATGACACTCTAAAGCAATGTGCACTTATATCGAAATCTGCTGGTGGTATAGGAGTCCATGTTCATTGCATTCGAGCTAAAGGAACATACATTGCTGGTACTAATGGGGTCTCAAACGGTCTTGTTCCTATGTTAAGGGTGTACAATAATACTGCTAGGTATGTAGACCAGGGAGGCAACAAACGACCAGGAGCATTCGCTATATATTTAGAACCATGGCATGCAGACATTTTTGAGTTTCTGGATTTGAAAAAGAATACAGGGAAAGAAGAAGTTCGTGCTAGAGAACTTTTTTATGCCTTGTGGATACCAGATCTATTTATGAAAAGAGTTGAAAGTAATGGAAACTGGAGTTTAATGTGCCCACATGACAGTCCTGGTTTAGCTGATTGCTGGGGAGAAGAATTTGAAGCATTGTACGAAAAATATGAGCAAGAGAACCGTTTTGTTAGACAAGTGAGAGCACAGATTTTATGGAAGGCTATAATTGAAGCTCAAGTGGAAACAGGAACTCCTTTCATGCTATATAAAGATGCTTGTAACAGAAAGAGTAACCAAAAAAATCTAGGGACTATAAAATGCAGCAATCTTTGCACAGAGATTGTAGAGTATACATCCTCAGATGAAGTTGCGGTGTGCAACCTGGCTTCGATAGCTTTAAATATGTTTGTAAATGAAGATAAAACTTATAACTTCTCTAAATTAAAAGAAGTTACGAAAACTATCACTCAAAATCTAAACAAAATTATTGAAGTAAATTTCTATCCAGTACCAGAAGCTAAAAATTCTAATATGAGACACCGTCCCATTGGTATTGGAGTCCAAGGACTGGCAGACACTTTTGTGTTAATGCGCCTACCATATGAAAGTGAAGCAGCCATAAAGCTCAATCAACAAATATTTGAAACTATTTATTATGGAGCATTAGAAGCTAGTTGTGAATTAGCAGAAAAACTTGGGGTGTATGAGACATACCAAGGAAGTCCTGCAAGTCAAGGCATATTGCAGTATGAAATGTGGAACAAGACTCCAAGCGATTTATGGAATTGGGCAAAATTAAAAGAGAAAATTGCTAAGCATGGGTTAAGAAATTCTCTTTTATTGGCTCCAATGCCTACTGCATCCACTGCTCAAATACTTGGAAATAATGAATCTTTTGAACCATTCACTTCTAATATTTACCAGAGAAGAGTTTTATCTGGAGAGTTTCAAGTCGTAAATCACCATTTACTTCGCGATTTAACGGAGGCAGACTTGTGGGATGAAGATATGAAAAACCTTATCATTCACAATAATGGCTCTATTCAAAACATCGAGACTATTCCGAAAGAAATCCGAGATTTGTATAAAACTGTTTGGGAGATATCGGTAAAAACAACAATTCAGATGGCTGCTGACCGAGGCGCATTTATAGATCAGAGTCAATCATTCAACATTCACGTGGCAGAACCAAATTATGGAAAACTTACTTCTATCCACTTTTATGCATGGAAAATGGGTCTTAAAACTGGTATGTATTATTTACGGACAAAACCTGCTGCTAATGCTATACAATTTACTGTAGATAAAGCAAAAGCCAGAGTAAGGGTTACTAATGGAAACTCCACTGACAAATCAAATAATGATGAAGCTAATATGGCAGCAATTACCTGTTCTCTACAAAACAAAGACGAATGCTTAAGTTGTGGGTCATAATTTTTAATTTAAGTTAATAATAAATTCAGTTTCTCATTACGTACCTATGAAAAGTATATTAGTTAAGTAAGTATTGTAAATTTGGCATAATCACATTTTTTATAATAAACGTTTTTGCTTACATATACTTACTCCTATTTTATAATGAACCCTTTATTCCCTTATATACTATCTGGAATACTACTTTTTACTCATATGGGAATATTGAATTGAATGACTGGCTTCCCACAAGATAGAGTATTATCAGAAAAGGGACCCTCCAAGTATTACGTAATTTTTGTCCCTCTCCCTCATTTAACGAGCCGTAACGTTTTTTGGAAGCTAAATTTAGAATAGATGGGTACGATTGGTATGGAGATACGTTTTTTTTTTATAAAGATCATAGGATAGGTTTTATCCTGCAAATCAACCCCTATGGAGGGAGAAAGTTTGTATGGCGAATCAATAAATAGGAAATGAACTATTCAGTTGGGTTCTGATTAGAAAAACAGGAAAAAAATTGCCGTTGTAAGTAATTGAATCATCACCTAAGCAGTAAGCTGCGCTAAGCACAAATTCTACGCCTACGAATCGCGTGTAGAAGCTAATAACATATTCTCACAATGTTTCCAGATCTTTAAAAATTTTAAGATCGAAGGTTACGATGATTATTGATCTAAACAAAATGCATATATCGGGCGATGTCACAATTTATTTCAACTATAACTACTAGGTAAGTAGTTATAATTGGTAGGTACTTATTAAGTACAATTAATAACAAAATACAGAAATAATATATTTTATTTATAGGTACTTATTTATATCAGTCATTATATTAGTCATTTCATCAACATAATTACATATATTTAAAAAAATCCTTAGTTTTTTCGGTAACTTCTTAAAATAGGATAAATTATATCGAGAGCTTCGTGGATTTCATTTCGCGTCTTGCCACCTGTAAATGTAAAAGTTAATACTTAGACCAAATTTTATTACCAACTCGCTTTCATGTGGATGCTATTGTATTCATCAATCCGACTTAAAAATAAGCTCTGTCGAGGTCTAATGAGCTAGGGGCCGATCAAGTATTACGTAAGCCGATTTATCTCCTTACCCCTTGGTCCCCTTGTTATCAAAAATAAGCAAAGACATATTCCTCCGCCCCCCTAATTAAAGTGTTTACGTAATACGTAACTGCCCTCTAGCTATGATTAAACCGGTTTAATAAACTGACTCAAATCCCAGACTTGTAGAATGGAATTTAGCTATCATATCCTACTAATGAGAAACAAGCTGCTGCCCTGTGATTGGTGAAACATTACGGACGGATCAGTTCAGTAATCTTTCAAGATTATGAATATAACTGACGGTTTTCATTATTATAAGGTGAAAAAAATATCAACGGTAAGTACTAGCATTTATCTAAATTAACATTCGTGAATTAAATATAAATATATTTATATCTTACCTGTAAAAACGATTTTGCCATTTACAAATATTAACAAAACTACTCTAGGTCGCACCATTCTATATACTAATCCTGGGAACAACTCCGGTTCATAAGATGTAAATTGACCGTGAGCTTGTTGTAGAGCTTCTAGTCTTACTGGAAATCTTAAATCGCCTGTTGCTATAAAATTTTGTATTTTAAAATCTAAAAATTTTACCTGAAACAATAATATATAGTCTTTGTTAACCAAATAAAAAAAATATGTTCTCAATTATAAAGTTTCTTTCAATTTGAAATCTAGAGGAGGATCTGATGATCTGATTTCAGAATGGTAGTTTTGTTATTACCAGATCAAAGCTAAATGACGCGAAGGAACTCAATAAACAAACAGGAGCATAGTTTGAAAAAGAGGGCGGGGGGAAGGAGTTAAAATAGGTATTAGACTTTTTTGTAAGTATTTAATTTAGACACTGGAGGCTTATTTTACAAAACCGATACTAGTTAATATCAATAATATAATTTTAAGTATATAAAAAAATACTTACAGGGAATCCCAATTTTTGTATTATTCTAGCAAATTTTCGTGCAGCCAGATATGAATCATGTTCGTTTCTTGCACCAGTACAGACTATTTTTCCAGATCTGAAATAACATTTTGAAGTAAGCTGGCTACAACTAGGTCAGTGGCGATTTACCAACAGGCTGGGTAGGCTAGAATTATGGCAGCAAATTCAGTCTTAATCTAGTAAGTGACAAATGGATCCTGTTTTTCCCAATCATATTATATCGGGGAAAAGGCTTTTATGTTTTTGTAATAATAAGGATGCAAATAATATAATTAAATACCATTATATTTTTTGCATTAATAATTGTAAGCTCAGTAGAGGCGACGAAATTTTAATACAATACATGAATATTTTTTAGTATGGTGAATTCTTAATTACATATCATAGTTTAAAGGAAAATTTATTAAATTGAAAGTACCTACCGGAAAACTAAAGCTGTAGCACGTGGTTCTAGAATTTTCATGACCACTCCCTGGAATCTAGCAGGATTATATTCAGAAAATCGAGTTCTACAATATATATCCAGCAATTTCAATTCACAACCAAGACTGACTGTTGATACACAATTTCTGCACAAAAAATACATTATATTAATATAATATATGTATATATATATAATGACATCCAATGTTCCTTAAGATTTTGATAAGGATACTAACTGTATTTTAATGCTGTTTCTAGCCTGATTTGAACCACTTGCCATAGGTGTCAAGGCAGCCATTGAGCTGTGAGGGTTAGCTTGAGGAGTGAAAGAGCTGTGAGTAGGTGTTAAAGCAACATCTCCAGAAATTCTTGGCTGTGGTGTAGGCACAGACATTATACTATTATCACTGCGAACACTCTCTGGCCTCTTTTGAGGGGTCTGTGTCACATTTGAACTTGATGTTGCAACATTAGTGTTGTTCATGATTACTGATGTTTGATGTTGTGGCAATGCTGGTGGTGAGAACATTTCATTTTCAAGTGCAGCCTGTACATGAATGTTATCCTGTAATATATAAAAATCAGTTTAATAAAATATATTGATGGAAATGTTATTCAAATGATACATACAATATCATCTATGCCTATAAGTACATTATTTATATGCTAATTACCTACATGTACCTATATTACAGGATAGTACCAAAGTAAACTTCGAAATTTAGTCATGATATGGATTTCCCAATGAATGTCAACTTACCCAAACAGGTGTAGGCACATTTGGTGTAAATCGTTTCATAGGACTGTTTAGACAGTCTTTGAAAAATTGAGTTTCTCGACTATCCATATTGAACAAAACAGCTGCCAGAGAAACAATTAGGTAAATTTAATTAATTGTTGAACAGCGTAACTATTTGAATGAAATATATTACTAAATTGAACTAACTTTTACTAAACAATTATCAGGGCTTTGTAATTAATAAAAAACAATAAATATTTCTAGCTCCCAATTAGAATTAGTTTTTTTATCACGTTATTTTTCGTGTAACAAACATTGTTTGTGTACATAATTTACATTACCACCGCCAATTACTTGTTGATAGTGGAGTTGTATTGTTTTTCTTTTTAGAAAATTGAATAGTTTAAAGCATATAATGCTATATAATAAACGCAGTACAGCGCACACTAATCATCACTAATCACTTCGTTCTGCTTCTGTTAGATGTTAGATTTGACATTTTGATTGGTTGCTTTGTTGTTGGTTTGACATTCAAAGACTTGCAGAAGATACCAAAGCCAATCGTAGAATTTGTAGAAGGCGTCACTGGCAGATACAGCAAATGGATAATTAAGCCTGGCTTTCATTAAATAATAAATATTCTTAATTATTATATCATATCCTTTAAATAATTGTACTGTGGACAAACATACATATACATTTATATCAAACAGTCATTTTCTCGCCCATTTTACAGACGGTCTTGGCACTGAAGGGTCTCGGTGAGCCGCGAGACAAAGCCTTAGTATAAATAGATTTGGTCATTAGTCATTACATTTTAGCGCTATCTTAGAGCATATATGGTCCGTGTTTAGCATTAGTGTTTCAACCCACACCAAGCTAGTTTTGAGATATCGGCGCTTAAAGTTTTTTGAGAACATTCTTCTTTTTCCGCTTATTTTAAGCAAAAAAAGTATTGATATGTGGTATCATTTTTTTTGTTGAAATGCATAGATTAAGGATATAAATGTATTTATTGGAATAAATTCAAAATTTAAAAGAAAAAGCAGAAAAATGGTTAATGCTTAATGGCTATAAGGTTTATTACATTTAGCATTTATGTGCTAACCCACATAACAGTATGAGAAATTCTCATTTGTTGTTTTAAAATGAATATGTTTTACACAAATTTTTGGAAAACGTAATAAAATAAACTACTAACGTATTGAAACTTTAATGTAAGTACATATTTATGGAGTTTTTATTGTTTTAACATGTTTCAAATAACATTATAAGTTCTGCTAAAAATCTGAAATAGGTACAACAAGTTAACACTTATATTATTTAAATTACTTAAAAATCTTAACCAAATTGATTTATTATTATTATTTTATCATATTGAATTAAACCAATAATATATACTTCCGTACCTAAAAGCTTAATAAACCACCTAAAAACCATTTTTCGAATAGTTGATAAATTGTGGAGACAAGTCGGTCTGCCATTCTATAATATTATTATGTGTAATATTCTAATTTTTGTCACACACGTTTTAATCTAATGATCGATATAAAAAAATATCGGTTAAGTGCGAGTTAGACTCGCGCACCAAGGGTTCCGTACTATAAATAACCTGTAGGTAGGTATATATTTTTTAATGATGTCATTAAAAATGTATGGTTTTCGTATTTTTTTCTTTATGTGTGCTATATGACGTTACCTCGTACTAAATTAATTCAAGATCCTGAGTTAACGAGAAAACTTTTGTCAATTCGCGGCATAAACGGCGGTTCTTTTGATTGCGTTGGCGATTTTTTTGTTTTTTTACAATTCCAAGGGACGGTAGTCCTGAGTATTTGATATTACTCTGAATTTTAGTTTGATACCTACCTCCACGCGTTACTGAGGTAAAGGATCACACAGACAACAAAGTAATCCTGTAAGGGTTCCATTTTTTTTCCCTTTAAGATACGGAAACCTAAAATGTGTATTGATTTTATTTAATATGATAAAAATAATAATAATAAAAAAATAGGTTTGGTTAAGATTTTTAAGTAATTGAAATAATATTTAAGTGTTATTTTGTACATTTCTCATTTTTAGCAGAACATATAATGTTATTTGAAACATGTTATACAACAATAAAAACTTTAAATAAATGGGTACCTACTTACATTAAACTTTTAATTCGTTAGTTGTTTATTTTGTTACTTTTTCTAAAAATGTTTGCATAGATAATATGTATATTCATTTTAAAACAACAAATTAGAATTTTGCATTAATGTGTTAGGTATGTGGCTTAACACATTAATGCAAAAATACAAATCTGACATAGGAAATAAGCAATAATGTGTTATATGTGGCTTAACACATTAATGCAAAAATACAAATCTGACATAGGAATTAAGCAATAACCGATTTTGTGCTCTAGAATATTCTACGATTTTTTTTAAAAAAAATGGATTTCACTGCTGTATTCCTCATGATCTATTTAATAAAACTGCATTCATAACTCAAAACCCGATTTTTTGTGGGTTGACACACTAATGTTAAACACGGTCCAATTATATATGTCGCAGTGATATGATGAAAACAGGGATTTGATCAAATCCCTCAGTGATATGATCAACTACCGGTAGATGATAAAAATACCACTCGTTGTGTCATTTCCCTAGCGAAATTCAGTGATTTGATCAAGTCTCCAAGTCATTTTAGGGAAATGAAAGAATCATAGAAATGGCTGCTAGATTTCTTCATTTCACTTAGTTATTTGATCAAATGCCTGGGCTGTTTTAGGGACATGATAAAACGAGTAAAAGGTTAAGTCAACTCGGTTTTAACATTTTACCAAACAGGCAAACACGTCTAGTGATTTGATCAACTAATAATAATAATTATTATTATATAGATATATATATTAGACCTTAGAGCCTAAGCTTAGAGCATATATCATACTATGCATGTCATAATACATTCTAACTCTATGCTGGTTTCACATAATATTGTAATGTCAATGTCTATCCACTGACAGATTCAGTTTTCCTTTTGTATTTACTTTACTGTCAATTTTGACTTAACTCTTAAGGTTGGATAGTACATTGGCTGGAAATCGAAAAATTGCCTGCGAGATTAATCTGTTTTAATCGCGTCTACTCCTTTATAGTATTTTATACATTTCAGCTAAATTATGGCTCCTAAAGGTGGCGGTGATTCTGCTAAGGTTAATTCAGCCGTGTATAAAGATAAAAGCAAACCCACAGATATTCGACTAAGCAACATAAATGCCGCAAAAGGTACATACATCTGTTAATAATTTCGATGATATTAGTGTTATTTACAATTAAAATTGTTCTTTTTATGCACTATCCTAATTTATTAGTGAATAAACTTTTTATTTATGTAAATTTAATCGTATGTACTAATTCTTTTAAAGTACTTTTTAATTGCATTAAACTTCCAACTGTAGTAGGTAACAAATTTTAGTCATGTGATATAACAAGAATATTAAATGTTTTGCTACATATGAATGATACATTCACATTATCAAGTGACGGAGGATGTTGATGGTGGATGTTTTTCTGAGTAACATAAATTAATCAGAATTATTTCTATGTGAGCGGTCATTATACGAATATGACTTTCAGCTGTCTCGGATGCAATTCGTACAAGTCTCGGACCAAGGGGTATGGACAAAATGGTAAGTTTTTGCTGTTATAATAAATGCATATTGATCTTGTAATATTTTGCCAGCAACTACATGTGTGTGTTCCGAATTTTATTGGTCATCTTTAAAATTACACAATCAATAACTTGCCTGGAGATTGATTAATCTGTTACTAAAATTCGCACGAAATCTATGATACATGTTTTAAATTGTTAATATTATTATCATGCATGGAAATTGGAATTTTCATGTGATGCACATGCAAATAAACAGATGATAATGCCATAAAATACACAAAAGTATAAGTAGGTATTAATTATAAGTGTTCTAGATTATTTAGGTAGGTATATTATATAAAATGTTGACACATTTCTGACCTTCCTTGGACTCATTGTAAGCAGTGATGGGCAAAATGTAATCGACTAACGATTAACAATTAAGATTAACCTAAAAGTAATCGATTAACGATTAAAAGTGACGATTAATTAATCTTAGTCGTAAGATGTTCGACTAACTTAATCACGATTAAGTTAATCGTCGATTAAATACGAGCGATTAAATCTATAATCGATTGATTAATTAGATTAATTTTCTTTCGATTAATATCAGAAAAAAAATTGTAACTCTAAGTTTCGGGGTACGCTGATATAATACATAGGTCATTACGGGTCTTTTGATGGACGAGGAGATACCTGTTAAAATGAAATATCCATATCATGAGATATCCATAGCAAGACTGCTTTAATTTCTTCAGATGAGATTCTAATAGATACAACTATTTATATCAAACTTTTCATAACATTAATTACAACTAAGAATAATAAGATACGTAAAATTGAACAAGTACAACATTTAACAATAATCAAAAATAATCTACCTACACAGGATCACTTACATTTTCAAATTTGTTTTCAAAACAACCCTTTCTTCAAATAAATGGTCCGAGAGCCATGGATGAAATGATGGATTATGTAAATCGTTTTCTTATTCAAGTTTAAATTTACCTTACTCATATACTGCCTAACCATTTTTTGCACTGCTCTAGAATGAACATATTGAATGATAATATGTACCTACATATATTTTTTTTGTTATGCACTGTGTTTCAAAATTTAATCGAGAAATTTAGTCGATTAAAATGACGATTGACTAATCGTTAATCGAATTCTGCGACGATTAAGTTAATCTTAATTAAATTAATCGCGATTAGTTTTGTGACGATTGATTGTTTAGTCGATTAATTAGTTGATTAAAAAAATAATTGATTAATGCCCATCTCTGATTGTAAGTAAATAATGTTTGTCCTATTACATAGTTCTTAAAATTGATGTAGTTAAGTATCACAAAATTAACAAGAAAAAGACAATGTTTACAAAACATTTAAATGGTTTGTAGATCCAAGCTGCCAATGGGGAGGTGACTATTACAAATGATGGTGCTACAATTTTAAAACAAATGAGTGTCATTCATCCAGCTGCTAAAATGGTAAGTTTTCAAAGTCATAAAATTAAAAATACTGTCTCAGTATTTTGTTTATTTAAAGATATCAGGATACTATGAATACATTTATGTTTTAAATTGGTGTTCAGAAAGTAAGTCTAATGGTTTAATTATTAAAATTTACTTGGGAAAAATATCACTAATTGATCTAGTCCTAAACTGAGCAAAGCTTGCACTATAATATTGATTCCTTGTCTAGACAAGGAAAACATAATTATGTAGAAATGAACTAGATAAATATAAGACATTTATTTCTCTTTTACCGGCTGTAAAAAGATAACTACAACAATGATGTTTATATTTATAAAATATATAAAATAACTTTAAAATTAATAATTATACTGACTTTATTTTGTGAATATATTATAGGTACATGTTTTGTAAAAATGTAGTAAAATAAATGAAAAACGATTGACATCAATACATAATGCAAAGCTTAGTTACTTGACTATTGATACAAAACAACCAAAAATATAATTTAAACAAATTCTTATAGTGGTATGTTGGAATAAATTAGTTTTGTGTACTATAATTAATTTAAGCAATTATGTTTCAGTTGGTTGAATTGTCTCGTGCCCAAGACATTGAAGCGGGTGATGGCACTACTTCGGTAGTGGTGATTGCTGGTGCTTTACTTGATGCTGCAGAGAAGCTTCTGCAGAAAGGCATACACCCAACTGTAATTTCTGATGGTTTCCAAAAGGCCCTTCAAATGGCTCTTCAGGTTCTACAACTGTTTTATATAATTTTTATGTCTGAATTGATTAAATGATTAATTCTCTTGATTATTACATGTAATTTTCTATTTTAGGTAGTAGAAGGAATGTCTACTCCAGTAGACCTTTCGAATGAAGATGCACTCTTAAAGGCTGCTGCCACGTCTCTTAATTCAAAGGTTGTATCACAACATTCTACTATCTTGGCTCCTATTGCAGTCCAAGCAATTCGCGCTGGTAAGGACTATTTAATGTTTTATTAATATTTTTGTTACTTTATTTCAAGGGGTTGACAACTTGACGTATCAAATTCGTAAATTTCTTTATCTCAAAATCACCAAAGCTATAATAATGTATTTATTACTTACAAACATTGGTACTATAGCTGAGTGGATAATCTTACAGTGATGGAGCCTATTCCCAATGGTGTGGGCGCTCGTGTAGATCTTCGCGACGTGAAAGTAATTGAACGAATTGGAGGCACCGTAGAAGACACTGAGCTGATTCAGGGTCTCGTGATTCCTCACCGTGCTTCTAATGTCAATGGTCCGCACCGCATTGAGAAAGCTAAAGTTGGTCTGATACAGTTCTGCATATCACCACCAAAAACTGATGTAAGTGTATTATATTTAATAATAAAGTGGATATAATATATTATGTATTGTATTCTTTTTCCACCTAGCAAGCAGATGGCAGATCCAGCTTTGTATTCAGAGGGTGGTCACACAGTTAAATTTAATTCAAGAGCAATAAGTATACAAAAATATATACTGCTAACCCATTATCGCATAGTTCTGTATTAAACTAGATCAATGCAATGGATTGAAAATATTTTGCTCATTTTAGATGGACCACAATGTGATTGTCTCAGACTATGCTGCAATGGACCGTGTCTTGAAAGAGGAAAGACAGTACATTCTCAATATTGTCAAGCAAATCAAGAAAGCTGGGTGCAATGTACTTTTGGTTCAAAAATCTATATTGAGGTAATAGAAGTGTTAAAAAGTATTTACATGTTGCTTTGACTACTATTTCACCTATGTTACTTGTTTTCTTCATAATTAAAGTAAAATAAAATACAACATTTATTATGTCTGGTGTAGTACTTATACTATCATCATGGTTGTGACATGGCATCATTTTCATATAAGCATTTGTTTTTTTTATACAGAGATGCTCTAAGTGACTTAGCCATTCACTTCTTAGACAAAATCAAGACTATGGTAATCAAAGATATCGAGCGTGAAGATATCGAGTTTGTATGCAAGACTCTAGGATGCAGACCCATCGCTTCGCTCGATCATTTCACCGCTGAGAACCTCGTCAATGTCGATCTAGTTGAAGAAGTGAATGAGCCTTCTGGAAAATATATTAAGGTTTGTTCACAAGATTAACGTGACACAAAATAACAATAGCTCAGCTTTTGCTCGCGACTTCGTCTTCGTACAGTTATTATTGTCTATAAGTCCTAACAAGTAAGCAGTAGTAGATATTTTTCAAACGTGAAAAAAAAATAGTTTAAACCAAAGGCACTAAGGAGTGTTGACATAAACTTCAAAGCAGATAGCCCCTAAAAAACTTTCCATCCCTTTTTAACCCTTAGAGGCTGAATTTCAATAAAATACGAAACTCTTCTCCCATGAATTCAGGAAAAGAATGTTTATGCAAAACTTGAAATAGCTATCATTTTAACATTACTTGAGACAGTTAATCATGTCAAGATTTCTCTATTCAATAAGGGCTTAAATACAGAAAGATACCAGGCAATATTATAGTTTGTTATCAGTAATAATATGTTCAATATTCAATTGTCAGATGTCTGGATGTAACGTGGGCGGGCGCACGGTGTCTGTGCTGGTGCGCGGTACTAGCGGCGCAGTGGTGGCGGAGGCGGCGCGTTCACTGCATGACGCTCTGTGCGCCGTGCGGTGCGTAGCGCGACGGCCCGCTCTGTTGCCCGGCGGCGGAGCACCGGAGGCGGCCGCGGCGGCACACCTCGCGCGCGCCTCCATCGCCGCACCGGGTGCTGATCACTACTGCCTCAGAGCTTACGCCGATGCGTTGGAAGTCATCCCGTCTACGCTTGCAGAAAATGCTGGTATGTTTGCGATTATAGTTCTTTGACGACGTACACAAACTGAATACCGGAAATATTAGTCAGTTTTAATTAGTAGCGTTTATAGCATCGTTTCATAGAAAAAATTAAAACGCAGGTTTGAATCCAATTGAGACGGTGACGGAACTCCGAGCAGCGCACGCGGAGGGTGCTGAGGGCGCGGGCGGCGCGGGGGTGAACGTGCGCCGCGGCCGCGTCACCGACATGCGTCAGGAGCATGTGCTGCAGCCTCTGCATGTCACCGCCTCCGCACTCGGCCTCGCCACAGAAACCGTTCGCGCTATACTCAAGATAGATGACATTGTAAGCATTACTTTTTATTAAGATTTGGATCTCTTAAACACGATGGTTTGAAATTTGCAAGATGATCCCTAGTCTATTTATTAATTGACCTTACTCAAATTCTTTTAATGGATGTTGAATACAAATATAACTGAAAAGTACGACCCATGTTCGCCATTATGTACCTTCAAAATGTATAGTAAAATTTTGTGCTTTTGATAAAAGGAATAATAATATAATTATAGTTACTTCCAAGTATATGCAAAAAATAATATCCTTGGCCCGAGTACTGCATCTTCATGGTACGGATACTCCTAGTTGCAACTACTGCTTTTGAAGGAGAATCCAAGGTTCATTCATATTTTCTAAAATCTTATTCGTCTTGTTACAGGTAAACACATTAAACTGAAGTGCAGCAGATATTGTTCACAAAATATTAAAATTAGTTTTAAATCTGTTTTAGTTGCGAGAAAAGCTTATTGCCTTGATTTAATTTTATGTATAATATGACATGGTATTATTTCTTTACACATTGTAATAAGTTAAATATAATGTTCTGCTAACAAATTAATACACCGCCTAGATTATCACGTAATTTCTTTTCTACTTCATTGCGGTCATAGTCATGCTGGTAATGTTAACTGGAGTATTAATGTATTGTGGAAGTTATGTTAAAATTAGTTAATACCTATTTTAAAAATAAAAGTATCATAATACAATAATATATGTTTATTTAAATTTTATTTCTTACTAGCTTCTGCCCGCGACTTCGTCCGCGTGGAACTCCTCCTTTTTTTGCAGTCGGTTAAAAAGTAGCCTATGTCCTTTCTCAGGCTCCAGACTTTCTTTGTACGAAATTTCATTTAAAACGGTCCAGTAGTTTTAGCGTGAAAGCGTAACAGACAGACAGACAGACAGACAGAGTTACTTTCGCATTTATAATATTAGTAGGGATACAATATCATAGAAATAAGTAAGTTCCTGAAGCAGTATTTAGGGCTTATTTTTCTATATTGGGATTTAACAAAAACAAAAAATGAAGTAGTGTATAAAATCAGGTAATTTATCTCTGATAAGGGTGTATTTGATTAGCTGCCTTAATGTTAGTCTTAATAGCAGAGGGTGCTTTCGGCATGGTGGGTTGCGCAGGTCCCATAGACGGTGCCGGTCCCCGGGCGGGACCCATACCCGGCGCACCGACCCCTGGTGGCAGTGTCGGCATACCAGGACGCAATCCTTTACCTGTTCCGACTGCTGTCACGAGTGCATGAGTATCGGCAATACTATGAGTAGGTTGCATTCCTAAAAATACAAAAATAATAATTAAAATTTATTTAACTAACAAGATCATTGTCTATAATAATAATATCATAAATGCAAGAATTTATATCTTGTGTTGGGCTGAATGTTTTTGTTCTAAATATTGATCTATAAAATCATATAATTTGTTACCATTATTGGAGATAAAAGTCTATTCTAATTAAATTTTACATCAATAGCTGTTAAAAATACAGTATACATTTGTTATGTTATTTCTAAAATTGAGTTTATACATACAATCAATTTGCTCACAATCACCTGGCTGTTATCACATTTAGATTTTTTCATTATTACAGAGATACATAATTCGCACACCTAGATCTAAAGAGAGGTAACTCAAAAAAGGTACTTTTTCAGGAGAAGCGACAAACTGATTAATATGTCCATATGCACACATGAGTTTTCTGTATAAATTTATACTTTTTATAATAAAGCTAGCAGAGTTATATTAGCTGCAATCTGTTTTAGTGTAGGTGGGTTTTGCTGGAATCCGATGGTGTGCATAACTCAAATCTTCCGGTTTTTGAGTTAAATCCCTTTAGATCTAGGTGTGAGATATATGACTATAAAAAAAATAAAGTTGAAATTTAGAGCGTACAAAAAAAAATACCTGCAGATCTAAGAGATTCTCCTTCCCAATCTTCTCGCCCCTTTGATATAATTTCCCAAACATGACTTACAACTTTCGTAAATTGAGTGACTTGTTTCTGCAACAGAATATGTAATAATAGGAACTAGCTACGAAAAATGGTTGTGATTTAAATACCACTTAATGAAATTTTTCATTAGTCAAATTAAAAGAACACAGTCCATAAAATGACTGATGTAGTAATATAAGCTTGAAAACATTAGGAACAAAATTGTATTACCTGCGCTGTATCATAACTCAATGTGCTAGCTTTATGATTGAATTGTTGTAGTCTTTGTTCTGCTTGTGGTTCTGGCTTTGTACGCAAAAGGTCAGGAACCAAATCATGGGTACATGCTGGTACCCTGCCCTCAGTTAATCTTGAGAGAGCTTCATCACGCTCACATCCCAATTGCAAAGGAAGGACCACTAAAGATCGTAGAGATGGAGCTATTTCAGCTTGTAATATTTTACTCAGTCCTGTTAGCTAAAATTATTAGATTTTAAGTTAATTTCATCTTGTATCACAATATATTTATTTCAAACGGATGACAAACTCAAACATCTTCTGAATATAATTTTTTAAGTGTAAACCTGAGCGAAGGGGAAAGAGGGTTGAAATATACATTTAAAAAAATATGGTAGTGTAAATGTTATTATTGTTGGGCCCATATTATAAGACGAGTTCTAAGCTTAGTAGTAGTTAGTCATATCCATACAACAATAAGTAAATAATTAGAAACCCATATTATTATATAAAATTACTTACATGACCCGATAATATAGCATAATTGTCAAGAAAGGCAGGCCAATTGATTGTTTCATATTCATTCTCAAGTTTTGCTATCAGCGCTTGTATAGCTGTTTTCAAATCGTTCACTTTATTAAAAATAGCTTGTAAAGTGACTTCTAGCTGTTTTTCTTCCCTCTGCATATTGTGAGTTTTGTACTAAATAACTATTTGATTAAACTTGTCAAATGTCAGTTTTTGATTATTAATAATGTACACGAATTAATGAAAATTGATTTGATCACGTTTGCTTTAGTTGATGTAGTATGATAGATAGATTTCTAACATGAAGTAACATGTTTATAACATTTATTATAGCGTAGCTATACAGATAACACAATAGTTTTTTACTTTTTAGTACTTTTTACATTACATTAGAGGTAAGCATTAGTAGACCAGGTCACTAAAATCACCAAATTCTTATTAATGTATTAGATATTTAGGTAGTAAGAATGTCCTATTAAAAAGATTCGCGCCAAGACCGACAAAACGCAAAGCTGTGAGCAAGGCGTGCGTCATGACGAGTATTGTGGTCACACGTAAGCTCTGCCTAATTTTGTCGCCTCTGTAGATATGTGGCAGGGGAGTATAAAATAAGATTCCTGAACTAAAAGTTATCTTTAAGTATTTTTAAAATGCGTACATGCAAATATGTTTCATATTAAAAAACATATTCTTAATATGCACATTATGTACACTGCCAAACACATAACGTCTCTAGTTGAAGTACCTATATCGTCTGTGAATTACTTAACAGCACCAAGACCATGGTTGCAAATAAATAAACAAAAAAATAATGTACACTATTATTATGAAAAGAGAGATTCGTTTGTATTGAATAGAATTTTTAAAAATCTACACTATTCCCGAGTGTCATAGGCGGGCCGCTAGTATATCATAAAATGATTCTCTGTTCATGAGTGGGTACCATTATTTCTCACTGGTTCAACAAGTCTATGGCGGGTGTTATCTGGTGTAAAGCCGGATGTTGTTATAGTACGCTGTCTTACGACCAAATACGAGGAAAATATGCAGGGCATGCGTGCGGCCGCCTCACTTCTCATACCACTGCACTCGTCCTGCTCCTCACCCTTCTGGGTCGGCCACACGCATGCCTTGTATACACTACCTCGCTTATTTGCGAGCGTTTGGCCGGGCAGTTAAGTTCGAGTTCAGTACATAAAGTTGTAATTGTTTTGTTGGAATACAAAACATTCCTATTACATTAATTTTCAATCGAAATTTAAGTTTTAATGAAAATTCGAAATTTAATGTGATGGTGATAAAGGGTTCTTTTTTAAATAATCTTGTTATCATACCATACACATTTTATTACAAATCAATTCAACAAATGATAGTATAACAATGTCCGCTTTGGGCTTTAACCAACAACTACAGTTTTTTTCGTATTAAAACTTGGCAGCTGTCAATAATCAATTGCGCTAGTTTAATATTTTGTACATCTTCAAGTTCCTTTTTCTTCTTATCAAATTGCAGTAAGACTTTTTGAAGAACAACTATGGTTGTATCCAGTGATGGATGTGCTGGTATTGATGTATCTAGTATCTGAAACACACAATAAAAACCTACATATTAATAATTAGTTGACCACCTACTTATTGTATAATGAATATATGTATATATATATATATAATATATTCTCTCTTCATTTCTCTCGTCGTTATTAAGCACTTACTTACGTACTTACATTTTTTGCGTGAAATGTAACTTAAGTACTTATTTCATAATTCAGAATAGGGTAGTTTTTCAAAATTTGTAATTTAAATATAAGGTAGTTTGCATAACTGTATAAATCACTTTAGCGTTAGACTATTGTCAGCTCAATCGTGCTACGATTATGGAAATTGTAAAGAATCCGAAACGTCAGCAAATAAAATAAATTAAAAATACGCGAGTTAAATCCGTTAATAGTTGTTTCATTCCAAGATATATATGCATCTAGCTCATTTCTCAGTGTTTAACAACACACATTTGACAATATAACCATACTTTAAACATAATATTTATAAAAACTTCAAAATTATTTGCTCAAAATGACATACACTAATTTGAGTAAGTAATGAATTTATGCATCACATTCAATAAGCAGGGAAGAAAAACATTATGTATATATTTTAAATTATTATTTCATACCGTGTTCTGCAGCCTTTTGTATAAATGTGGTGGGACAGTTACTATCCATTCAGATTGTTTACTTGACTGCTCAAGGCTGCGTTTCAATCTTTGTGTTGTTATAGCCAACAATGGTGGCAGTATTAGGTTGGGTTCTTTGATCAAACCCACTATATTTTCTGCTAAACCATCATAACTGAGATGGTATAAACCAATCACCTGAGAAATAAGGAAATATTCAATATATTATTATTATTTTCTCTATAGTTTTTCTCAAAGGGTTAGCAAAACTTACTTGTTGTCTATATAAAAAATCATTTTCAATATTCCATAGCTCTGCCAAAATAGATATCTTATCCATCCATTGAATGCATTCTTCATTATTATAGGTTTTGTACGGCTGGTCACTAGCTTCGCAGCTTATAGTTTCTATAGCAGCTCGAATAAGTTTTGTTATAAATTTCATTCTTGGATTTCTTACTTTTTCTGAAGCTATCATGCTTATATCCCTATCAGCTATAACTCCAGTCAGTGCTTCAAATATGTATTGGTAATCAATATCAAACAGAGTATCTAATGGTTTCGTTACCTTTATATTGAAATGACATTGGTAATATATTGTACAAGAGATTTGGTAATTGAGAGTAAGTATATCCTCATTTACTCTCTTAGTATCCATTGCCACCTCCACTAGTGAAGGCATACTTTCGTCCCAAATTTTTTCATACTGAATTATCTGTTTGACGTTATTGATTGGAGCTGCTATACAACTCAAAAAGTCACTTAAATATTTGGTAGTGGCTTCAAGAAAATGTACCAATGCTGTGTTACCGAATCCTACATCCTGCATACATAATGGTTCTTTCGGAAGTTTGCAGACCTTATTAACAAGACGGCAAGAAGCTTCGAAAACGAGTTTGACATAAGTGGACCAAATAATTGAGAAAAGACCTAATCGTAAGTCGGTGTTGGATATATTTTTTAGACAGTCAATAACTACCACTAGTTTTTCAGTTTGCCCCATATCTTTTTGCCAAGCTTTTGCATATTCCCAGCACATATTGGAAATTATGTAATCAGCTGAAGTACTCAATGGAAATTGTTGTCTGAGAAGTGAGAGCCACTTAAAAATTTTTGGATTTTCATCCACATAAATCCGATTATTTTCTATAAATGGATATGCTGAGTTTTCGTCGTCATCAGAATCATTCGGGTCATTTGTGTTGTTGCAGTTCTCCATCAATTCATTAGCAACGATAGCTTCAGGAGCGATACCCATACTACACAACCACTTTGATATGAGCTCCGTCACCGACCCCTTGCCTCTTCTGTAGATGTATTTAAGATTTATACTTATATCAGTAAATGGTATTTTAGGTAGACTGTTCCCTTTGAAATGATCTTTATACATAAGAATAATGCTCAATAAAGATATATCCTCAAGTTTTCCAATTAGTAAGCCCCATGTAGCATTTTCTTTAGTTAGAGATTCCCATGCATCTTCTTCTTCTGAACATTTGGTTTCATAAATCTTCCCCACAGCTTTACAAGCCATTGCCACTATCATACTTCTGAGCGGACACGGCATTTCCACCAACAAGTCTCGAACGCTCTGCCACCAGGGAGATATCTCATTGTAAGACATTTTAGTAGCTTCATCTGCTACACTGCATAGATAATATAATATGGCTATGAGCTTTTCAATCAAATCAATACTAATTTCCTCTAATGACATGTTCATTAAATGTAATATAACCAGTTTTACTATTTCCGTGGGACTTATGTTGCTTTTTCTAATATAAGTACTAAGTTTGGCAAGATCCGATACTTTAAATATAGCAGTAAAGATATCAGATGCCAACTTATTCAGTTTTTCTTTTGATAAATCAGGTTTTAACAAAATATATTTCGTGTTTCCGTCTAAATGGAAACAAGACATAATTTCTTTAAAACTACTTGATTTGTTGTCTACAAATGTTACCCTTGGATGTTGATGTTCCTTATAACCATTCTCTTGTGCTAATATCAACAATCTTTCCAAAATACAATTATCATCCTCTAAGAGATTAAATTTTGGTGTTTCTTTAACCCTTATGGCTTTTGTCAGGTCACTGTCGTCCTGTTCAATACATTTTATATCTAAATATTGATATATCTTAGCCATCAGTTTAAACATATCATCTGTATTTTCATTATTAATATGTCTAAAGAACAGAGCAAGTAAGCCGATATTTGCAAAGAACTGTTTTATTTTAAGATCATCGTCGGTTAAATCGTCATTTAATATAAGACCTTCCCAGAATACTTTTAAACAAGAAATAACTAGTTTTGGTGGAATTTCATAATTGCGTATCAACATTTCCAAGCAGTGTTTTTGTAATTCCAATGTTTTTATTGTAGACGCTTTCATTATAATCTCATCTTCAAAGTTTTCCGATTGCAAAGAGTTTTTTTTTATGTATTCCCGAAGCTCTCTCAGTATGTGCAGATCTTTGGATCTATCTGAATATTTACCTTCCAAAGCAAAATGGAAAGGTACAATAAATTTTTTCAGTTTTCCATCTGGGTCAATTAAGGCGCACTGAATTTCTGGCAAATTAAGTTTTTTATGCGTGTAGCTTTTCTCGGCACCAACAAGTCCACAAGAGTTGTAAATTAATTTACCATTTTTCGTAGCCGTAAAAACGGCTATTCTGTTTCCACGTTGCATCAACCTGATATCAATGAGACCTTTTTTGGGATTGTAAATGATTAAGAATATTGCTCGACGTAATTCTTTAATAACAGATAGCTGCGGTTTCTTACTATCTTGCTCAAAGACCTGAAAAAACAAAGACAAAACTTAATATTCCGAAGTGTTAGTTTCTTTGCTATAAGAAATAAAAAAGCTACACAAAAATATGTTCAAATAGTTATCAAGTAAATACCTGTGTAAATGCACATTGTGCGTCCCGGTGCCCTTTAAAAAGTCTGACGAGATGTCCACGTTGTATATCTAGCACTGCTACACGGCCAAGGGAGTCTGCGACCGCAGCCAGGCGGCGGTCCGGGGACACAGTCACTTCCGTGCCTAGCCGAAGACTGTCCAACAATCCGCAGCGCATCGATAGCGGCTCCGATCTCATTTGAGGCTCGGAACTCGATAACGTATTCTCAGCGGATCCCCCGCCGAGCCAACCTCTGTTTGTGATAAAATGTATTGATTCATCTCTAATTATAAACAGCACAGTACCATGAAATTAATCGAAATTTAATAATATTTATCTGATCATGTTTAAGTAATAACTGTATATTTTGTTTTATTTTTTATTTTGATGTCATAATAACTGACTAATTGCGTGTCACGGACAAAGGATAGATTTCTATTAGTAATTTAATTAGTAATTTAGTACTTACTGCATTGCTTTACCTACTAATCGATATGGAATTAACCAATTAACGTTTATATTCGTTAAACCCTGACACGCAATTAGTCAGTTTTTAAAATATTGGTTTATAAACTAAGAAATATTTGGCTTTGTTATCAGGATCATTAAGCATTGGCTGTTTCTATCTCTAGCGGTCGTCATTTGTGTAAGTAATTTTAAGAATACTATTAGTTAATTGACAATAGCTTACGGTAATGCAGATTTAATTTTATGCGCCACTGCCCTCGCTACATCTTGTAAAGGGGGTGCAGTGCCGCCTTCCAGTGCATAATGAAATCCTATATATGGTTTTGCACCAGCTCCAAGAATTAAAGTATTCATAGGTGGAATAGAGCGATACCTAAAAAAAAAAACAAAAAAGCTTTAAGTATAACATACAAAACAATGTATATATCGAATAGGTACAGAGAAAGGACAATTTACTGCACTCCTCGTTATTCTGTGGTGTATAACTAGCTGGAAACTACTCGAAAAAAATTGTATTTTACTAAAGGATTTAATATAAAATTGGTCTGTTTTTTCTAGAGAATTCTTCTGACATACATATTCATAATACCCAGTTACTTATAATCCCCTTATATTCAATTATTGTGAGCAATTATTATACCTACATGTTTATGTTATTGCACTTTGCAAACTGCAAAGTCCTTTACTGTATTTTCACATCCCTTAAGAATAATAATCATAATAATTATGATGGCCTGTTGGTTTAGTGGTCAGAGGCCCTGAATCGAATCCTGCTAGGTGCAGATGTCAATGTGATGAGCACTGGCATCTGTACCTGACTAAATGAGTCTTGGATGTCATATATGTATGTTTATCCGTTGTCTAGTACCCATAGTACAAACTTTGCTTAGTTTGGGACTAGATCAATTGGTGTGAACTGTCCAAAGATATTATTATTATTATAATAATATTAATTAGTGTACTTTCTGTGTAAGTTGTTTATGGGTAGATTCAATATAATACCATATTACCTATTCTGTGATAATACAGAATACAGAAACTTACCAGGTGTCATATCCCCCATAAGTAGAAGCAGCTAAGAGATGGTCATAAGAGTTCTTAAGCTCCAGACCTACTACAGCAGCATCATTAATTTGATCTTGATCGGAAAATGTCCATTTTCGGATACTAAGACTTTTACTATCTATGGTGTAATTTTCTTGGATGCCTGCTTGTACTGCAAAACATATTTTTATTAAAGGACAATGCAGTCAGATATGATTGAAAGGGCACAAAACTGTTACCTAGGTAGCCTACACGATGGTCTACCTCCTTTCCTAGCTACTTCCAATGCAAACTAAACTTGTGTTATAAGTTTATGTAACAAAATAACTGCTTTTGTTTTGTTCAGGGGCCGATTCAGCCTTAAAAAAAGATTGTGGTCACAGCCACCCGAAAATCGGAAAAGTGCGAGCCCAAGTTATTAATTGCTTATGTACCTATCTATGTACCTACCTACCTTTGCATTTGCTTATTTTCTTTTACCCGCATATCAGAACTTTGGCCTTAGGAATGGAAAGTTATCATAGGATAAAATAAGGCCTTCTTTGAACTTTCCATAGTAAATTAAATTTATGTTTTTAGTTAAATGTGTGACATAACAAGTCTATTAGGGCTGTAGGCTTGCCCATTGTGTCTACATTGGTGGACCCTCCCTTGGTTTTGTTTAATTTTGTACAATATTGTTTATATTGAACATATGCAAAATATGCTGCACCTTTACATGATTAAGCTCTAAATATTGCATAGGTTTAATATTACCTTTAGCCAGCTGAGCTTTAGCGCTCCGTAAAGACTGAAACAAACTGGTTCCAGATAAAATACACACACAGTTATGGAACAAGATATGAATGTCATCTGGCAGTGTTCCATAAGATCCTGTATGGCAGGATATCTTTATCACTGGAGTTTCATCAAGCTTCTCATGAAACAACAAGTGTCCAGTATTTGTATAGAATCCAACACTTCCATTTTCAAATCCAACAATAATACAAAACCAGTCAGGTCCATTCTGAAAGTAGGAAAATATATTATAATAATAATGCACTCGCAAAACTCATGTGCGGGAAAAATGTACAACGGGTAGATATATACTATCTACCATTACAAGCATGAGCAGTTTTGCCAGTATTAACAATTTTATGACTAATATATTACATCCCGATCTTTCTGTGTTTCAGAAATAATAGTACATAATTTCCAATATCTACATACAGAATATATTAAATACCTGATATCTATACTTCTATACTAGTATAATAAAGAGGAAAGGTTTGTTTGGATTGAATAGGCTCCAAAACGACTGGACCGATTTGAAAAATTTTTTCAGTGTTGGGAAGCTACACTATTCCCCAGTGACATAAGCTATAAAAAAAAGGGATCCCTGCAAAGCCAGGGCGTACAGCTAGTGTGACGTATTTGATTACTTGCTTGTACTATTTTAATACTTCCTGAGTTACACTCGCCCCTAAAGGAAAACTGAAATAAATGATGTTAATGAGGTACCTGGGAAGAATGGTGTGAAGGGCAAATCGATAGAGCCAAAAGCCTTGATATATTCGAGGGTAATGTACCACTCCATGATATTAAGTATGTATTTCTATCTGTCGAGTGTATCCATTGTGAGCTAAGAAGACAAAGACGATTCCCATAACCAACTGCCAATAAATTACCGCAAGGAGATAACGACACAGAACACTGAGTCAACCAAGTAGTATCTGAAAACGAATGAGGAAGTAGTAATGTCATCTGAAATAATGAATAAAACACACTGATAATGTTATATTACCACCTTCTCTTTCTGGTATGAATAGTGCTCTGCCTATACTTGAAATATCGCCACTATCTGCGAATAATTCCACTTGACACGACATTTTAAGAAATATTTTACAACATAGCTTTAAATTTGAAAAATCGTATGAGTGAATAACACAAAAGTAAACAATAATAGGTCCATATTATTATTAGTTGAATTGAAAGTACAGTACAGAGTCACAGACTATTTAATAAACGATGTTGCTTGATAATAGTTGATAAACGTACAATCGTACAACATACAAATCATACAATCAAC
The DNA here is from genome assembly GCA_038024825.1 of Polylopha cassiicola. Lineage (NCBI taxonomy): Eukaryota > Metazoa > Arthropoda > Insecta > Lepidoptera > Tortricidae > Polylopha > Polylopha cassiicola. The sequence continues at coordinate 14,291,428 of CP149046.1, read as the reverse complement.
TGACATGACAAGTGAGTGAATGACAATATTATGCATAGGCTTGACCCACAATTATATATTACAACCATAGAGTTAAAATATAATAGAGATATTTCTTTATGTAGGCATTTTGTTTACACGATTCGGTTTTAGGTGTCTTAACCCCCCGGCCACACAATGTCGCAGAGGAAAGTGGGCAGAGCATTCACGTGGGCAGTGGGCTCAGTACTCGTCTTAACACACATCTTGTTCCTCGACATGCCGAGCGTTCTGCTTTTTGTTGGTGTTTTGGCGTGAGTCAAAGGGCCGCAGTGCACAACGTCGCAATGAATTACGCGAGTTGAGTAGTCTTCCATCACGGCCGCCGTAACGGCCGCTACGCCGTCCCACGGACACAAACCTTACATCGATACACAGGCAGCTGCCGCGTGGCATGCGGCCTCATCCACACCTAGCATACTCGATAGTGTTACAGCGGCCCCGCCGGCTGGGTCGAAGACGTCCACCTACACCCGGCACGCGTCGGACCCAAAAGGCTTGAAAGCCTCCTATCAGGAGACTCGTCACCCGTCCGGTTTTGCAGTAAAGGCCCATTAGCTGGCCAACTGCGCTTCAGTATTCAGTTCGAAAATAGAAGAGTTGAGTAGAGTGCGGCCTTATTAGGCATCATCGCACCAGCTCTAGCAGCAACGCGAGGAATATAGTGTGGACAAGGTGTAAGGTTAGCTAGTGTAAAAAGTGCGTATGGTTATGCGATATAACATATAATTTATCGCATATAGCAAAGACAAAAGAACATGTGTAAACTTATGTACCACTACTAATATAATAAAGAGGAAAGGTTTGTTTGTTTGGATTGAATAGGCTCCAAAACGACTGGACCGATTTGAAAAAATCTTTCACTGTTGGGAAGCTACACTATTCCAGAGTGATATAGGCAATAAAATAAGGGATCCGTGCGAAGCCGGGGCGGACAGCTAGACTGTCAAAATAAAAGTCTAAATAAGCAAGTACCTGGCAACACTTTTCTAAATGTCAAACATATAGAGATATATGGCTCTAATCAAAGTATCAAATCAATCAAATAACTAAAAAGTAGTTACTAATGAGAAAAATAGCCAATAAAATAACATTTATTTAATAGCATGATTAGGCTAAAATATGTTACTCATTAATTATCAAATTTAGGAGCACTATTGCTTGATAGAAATGAATATGCACATTGTTTAAGTTTCATTTCCGAATTAAAATTACAATGGGTTGCTTACATAGCAAAAAGGAAGTGTCAGAACACCATCCAAATGTTTTTCGCGTTGTGAATATAGACGAAAACGGCGTAGACTTATGTACAGGCCAGTTAGAAATAACGGATTCTGATATAATACTATATAGAGAGGGCAGAGACTCTACTGTGTGGCCACTACACTCCCTACGCAGATACGGATTTGAAGGCGAAATTTTCAGTTTTGAATCAGGTATAGTGAATTTTTGATATACATATATATATATATATATATATGTTAAATTATAATAATGATAAAATCATCAATTAATCCATTATTGAGTTAAAATGATTTCAGCTGAGTTTTCAGTTATAGTAGTACCTAGTCCATACCTATATTTAAGAAAAATAATATCAACTAAAGTAAGTAAATTTAAAAAGAAAAACATCAAAAATAAAAAAATATAATGTTTCTTTTTCTTTAAGTAAATTGTTTCTCCTTGATCAAACTCGACTGTTTAGATCTGTTGGAATGAAACAACTATTAACGGATTTAACTCGCATATTTTTATTTTATTAGCTGACGTTTTGGATTCTTTACAGTTTCCATAATCGTAGCACGACTGAGCTGATGAAATACGCAATCCGTTAATAGTTGTTTCATTCCAATGTGTAATAACCGCGAAGGCATCAGAAATTATTATGTTTAGATCTGATCAAGAAATAACAGTGTTATACCTAAATTAGACTTAATGGATAACTTATTAATCTTAGGCATTTATTTCAGGTAGAAGATGTGAAACTGGGGAGGGTATATATGGGTTTAGATGTCGTAGAGCTTCAGTGTTATTTCGTACATTACAACAACATATTCAATTACGTAATGTTATTCATGATTCTGTGCCATATCCTGTAACAAGGATGACAGGAACACCTTCACCACAAGGCAGACAAACACTTCAGGCTAGTGTGATTCACAGATCTTCAATTGATAATGGCCATCATGACATTGGAACTTCTGCTGTTAGTAATAATTTAGCCAATACTGTGTCCCATTCTGGAGTTCCACGAAATGTAAACCAGTCACCAAGATCTCCTTCAAGTGCAGATATTTTAGAGGTTATGCCTTTATATCCACGCTCCCAAACAAATGCTAACCAAGTTACTAATGTATATCAGTTGAGGGATTTCAAAAGGGAACATAACAATAACCAGGCTGAAAGTACATCTGAAGCTAGACATGTTTATTGCAATGATCTTAATAGAGATTTGGCTATACTTAGGAATACTTTGCGGCAAGAAACTGTTTTAAATACTATGAGAGATATTGAAGATGAGACCAGATTTCTTGAAAGCAGATGTTTGAATGATAATGCTACTGTTAACCAAGATACTTCTCTCTCACCTACATTCAGCAACAACAGTGAACATTATGCCCAACTCAGTATTGAAAAACAGGAAGCGGCTCGGTTGTATATGAATATCGTTCCTAGTGAAGCAGGGGCAGATTTCAACAAGAATGATGTTCCAACAACTCCTCTCACACCAAAACAAGTGGATTACTGCAATTTGGCTGTTATAAAACAAGAAAATAATACATATGCCAATTTATCTTTAGGAAATTTGGGGGAGACAGGTAAGAATGTTAAGTTGTTGCATTTTAATGCTCCAACAGAACAGAGTCAAAAGTTTTCAGAATCTGATACATTCCCGTCCATGTCGCCAGTAGAGGAATTGGAAGTCAATTATGCAGTGCTTGATATAGATATGAACAAAGAAGTAATCAAACCAGGTAGAGATCTTACATCTCCAGAGAGCCAGTCATACAATAGTTCTAGAAATGAAAGTAGTGCGTCGTGTTCATCCCAGCCGCGCGGGCGGCTCGTATCGCAGAGTAGCGTAGATCGCGCGCCCACGTCCACTGGTAGTTCTAGTGCCGCGGGCTCTTTCGCTGTCGCTTTGCTGGCTGCCCCTGCCGCTACTGCCGCGCTTCCGCCCACATCTGGCTCTGCACTCACACTCGCGCCCGTGCCCACTGGCAGTGTTGGCTACACCACTATTGATTTCGACAAGACTGTTGCCCTTACCTCGGTTGCGGCTGGTGCTGATGTCGACGTGGATGGGCCGAGGAAAACTAGGCATGATTCTACTAACGTCTTATGTGGGAGCCCAAATAGCACGGAAAAAACAAAATTAAGTTTCAATTAAATATTTTTTTCTGCACTTAATGACATTCAATTACCTAAAATTATCTACTTACATCTATATTATTGATTTTAGCTAAGTACGACTATTTTTTGTGATGTTTTAGACATTTTTTAAAGAAAGGTTGTGTGTTTTTTATATATAAATTTTGCTGTTCCCATAGTCATTTTACACTTATTCACAGAGCTATATATTCTTGCGTATGGATGGAATATAGAAGTGACATTATTAAACTACGTTTTGTAGAGTGATCCAAAGTAAAGACATGTAAATGAGATAATGTGATTCTATTTTATATATTTTTAAGCACTGATCTGGCATCAGGATTTAAGGTTTTTTGTGCCAAATCAATTCTCATGTTACTTTGCATATTACAGCTATGTACCAAAAGAGATACCAAAATATGATATGTTTCGACTATATCTATTTATAGTAATTTCGATAAGTTTTTAGGTAGAACAAGTTTATATTTGAGACGAGTCAGTACCTATTAGGTTATGGTTAGTTATATATACATTAAATGGCAGCTATTTTAAACGTAGGTACTTATAATGTGTTTATCGTGAAAAGGTCCTATTCGCCATTTTTTAATGTAAAATAGTCAAATACTTTCTAAATCATTAGAGAAGTTAGTAAATGTCTTCTTAGCTTACTAACTCATTTCAAATTTCCATTTTGTAAAAATGTAAACATTATGTAGGTATTTTATTAAGAATAAGAAATTGAAATTTGTAAATAACTAGGTAGGTATTTCGAATAATATTATTTGAAATAGTAAGTAGGTAGTAAGAAATCAAGAAAATCATTGCATTTACCTATAACATACCTACTGATTTAAAGTATAAAAAAATAATTCGCTACTTAAGTGCCGTGGATACCTATGTAAATATGATTTTCTATTTAAATAATTAAAATGCATTCCAGTTGTGACAGTAGGTATTGGTGAGATCATCTCGATAAAAAATTACAAGATGATGTCAGACTGAAATTTTACAGACAAAATGTTAACTACTATGGTACCTGTTTCACAATGTCCAAGGAGATAATGAATCTTACTGGATATGAATTGGATGTATTTTCAAGATAAGTTCCAGTTCCAGTTCAAGTAGGTATCTATCTTCCATAGACATCGTGAAATAGGTCCTCGAATAACCAAAAATTAAATTTCTCAAAAAAATGTCGTTCAAAGTACCTAAATTTAGATTGGTTTGATCTAACCTTTCAATCGTACTGTATTATATTGTGAAGTCAATTCACTAGTTTTCAACGAAAAATGGAGCGAAATAAATAACTAAAGCCTACATTATTTGATTTTCAACTTTGACACCTTAATAGAAGGTTCAATTCGCATAATTATCTTTGTATTAGGCAGTAGTTACGATATACCAACTCTAGCTTCGCTTACTTAAGTAAGGGGTGGTATGTATTGTGGAACTAAACTAAAATGAATAATGAGACACAATTAAAATGTAAAAGGTTACAAAGCTGTATTTGAGTGTATTGAAATTAGGTATGTTAAGAAAATGCAATTTATTAAGTGTTGAATAGGTAATTATTGTAGTATTTACACCAAAGGTATAATACATAATATATCGTATTAGTAATTGTTATTGAATTGTATATAAGAATAATTATGTAAACTAATATTTGACATAGGATATAAGTAGGAAATTCAAATGAATTTTATAAAATCTTGCCTAATTAGTGAGTTGTCAAATTCTTTTAGGTATTAGGTACTTACCTACCTACCAACCTGAGATATTTTAGACTTGAAATGGACACCTAGTTATCTCAAGTAATTATTTGTGAATTTATTATTATTATAGTGCCTGTATCGTTTAGTAATTCAATATAGGGGATATTAAATTACTACATTTTTTAAAAGAAATTTACTTAGACCGGTCACAAATAAAACGGCCAACTGCAAGTCGGGACTCGCGCACGAAGGGTTACGATTATCTATAAAAATGAATTAAAAAAAAACCCCTTTGTTTTCTAAGCAACACAGCGTGGTGACAGACCCTTTTAACCTTTTTAGGGTTCCGTAGCCAAATGGCAAAAACGGGATCCTTATAGATTCGTCATGTCTGTCTGTCTGTCCGTCTGTCCGTCCGTCCGTCCGTATGTCACAGCCAGTTTATTCCGAAACTATAAGAGCGACGTTATTAAAATTTGGTGCGTAGATGTATTCTGTAAACCGCATTAAGATTTTAAAATAAAATCAGAAAAAAATCCAAAATTTTTGGGGTTCCCCATACATAGAACTGAAACTAATTTTTTTTTTCATCAGACCTATACGTGTGGGGTATCTATGGATAGGTATTTTAAAATGATGTTAAGGTTCTTAACATATTTTTTTTCTAAACTGAATAGTTTGCGCGAGAGACTCTTCCAAAGTGGTAAAATGTGTCCCTTAACTTATAAAATATGGGCATGATAAAACTGAAAAAAATATATGATGTGTATTACTATGCAAACTACAAACGAAAATTGGTTTGAATGAGATCTAGACAGTACTTTTGTTTTTATACGTCATAAATCAAATTACCTAATTTATTATAGATAAAGGTACGGAACCCTTCGTGCGCGAGTCCGACTTGCACTTCGCCAGTTTTTTTATAGCCTACTAGCTTCTGCCCGCGACTTCGTCCGCATGGAAATCCTCCTTTTTGCAGTCGGTTAAAAAGTAGCCTATGTCCTTTCTCAGACTCCAGACTTTCTTTGTACCAAATTTCATTTAAATCGGTCCAGTAGTTTTAGCGTGAAAGCGTAACAGACAGACAGACAGACAGACAGAGTTACTTTCGCATTTATAATATTAGTAGGGATGTTACTCGCGAATAGTGTAGATTCCCAACAGTGAAAGAATTTTTTAAATCGGTCTAGCCGTTCTGGAGCCTATTCAATCCAAACAAACCAACAAACCTTTCCTCTTTATAATATAAGTATAGATTCACATTGTTTATTAAATATCATTGGTTTATAGGTAGTGGTTTTTTTGCCTTAGATATGAAAATGATTTTGGTACTAATTATGCCCACAATTCATGAAACTCAATGATTTTTGTACGATTTGCTCTATTTTTTTTTTCTAACAAGCCGATAAGTAATTGGCCGAAATATAAGATTCGTAAAAATCATGAAAATACGAGCTCATTGAGAATTTTCATAAATAAGTACCTACTTATTCGTAATCTGAGTACTTGAAAACAAAAACATTTGCGGTGATACCCAGGGCAACAAAAAAAAGTTTTTTTTATAGAGCTGTGTAATTCTTTGCTTGGTCGATCCTTAACAATGAGTGGTTCTGGGATAATAGGTATAATAACAATCAAGCAAATCAACGCGCGTCATAGTTTAATCGTCTACTAGCCTCCTCATGTCTTCCACTAATTACACTTCTTCGTCTCTACCTACCATAATTCAAGCTTACAAGCTTAAGTAGGTACGTGACAACGTCGGGATACTCCATAAGTATATAATATATGAGCTTTCTTCCCGCAGGTTAGCACAATACTTCAGTTTTTTAACCCCTCGTCTTGAATTTCGATACCTACATTTTTAATTAAGAATTAAAAAAAAAACATTCTCCCTCTTCCTACGTAATCTAGCAATTAAATAGGTAGGTAGTCCAAGTAGATATTATTTACATGATGATACCTACTTACGAGTAATACCTTTGAAGATTTATTAATCTAACGTAGATGCTAAATACAGGTTGAAATTTGAATAAGCGTCTAATTTTTTTGTTGATTGTGAATCGTTAAAAAAAAATCATTGACTTGAAAAAATTAAGATACGTAGGTACTAACTTATTTCTTATACGATATTTTCGCGAGTCACTAACTATACCTAACTAAATACATAACATGAAATTTGGATAGCTCTATATCAATTTCATCCTGTATAGAATACAGTAGGTACCTATGATACCTACGGATCGTTCTGATGTTAATAATTTAAAAGCCTGTTGAATAAACAGATACCAAATATTTATATAATGCTTATAGCTTTAATGTTTCTAAAGATAGCTATTTTGTGACAATTATTATAAAAAAAATAAAATGACTAGGTAAGTACATTAATTGTGAAAAAAATATAAATTGTGCCATCCTGTTATTTTAGAAGGAAACCTTGGTTTATGTTAATAATTTGTAATACATTTTTTTAAACATTTTTTTTTTCATTATTATAGTAACATAAATCTAATTCTGGTAATATGAAAAATTCTATTACCTACCTACCTACTTTTCAGTTATATACCTAAAGTCTGGTCGAGAAGTGAGTTCTGTGAAAAAAATAGATCCAGTTGTCTTAAAAATATGGGGATTGTTGCATTTGATTCAGAACTTAATTTCGAGAAGGGGGGTTTTTTTTTCCGCGATTGTAAATTGAAATTTCTTTAAACAATAAACGTAGTGAAGTAAAGGTAGTGTCCTATTTGTAGCTGTTACTCGGAAAATATTGAAGTTAGCTGAAAGTTTAATGACTAACACTTGAAAACATATCCAAATTTTAACTATACAGGACAAAGTTTATATTACCTCATAAAGGAGCCTGCCCACTACACCGTATCATTCCATGACTGTGCTATGAACGAGTCAGGCAAAAAAATATTCTTTGTATAGAAAAGCATGATACTATATGTCCACTACACCGTTCCGTCACCGACTCGTACCGTCTTACGTATTACCTTCCGTGCTTGATACGTTCATAGCACAGTCATGGTGTAGTGGGCAGACTCCTTAAACTGTGCACTTTTTGATTCACCTGTCACACACTTGTGCTCATTGTAATCGCCTGTCAATTTTTTTTCAAGATTTACACTGAATAAACTACAGCCTATCAAATTTTCAAGCTTACAGAAACAAGTTTTAATAAATACCTACTCAATTTATTTTACAATTTAAAAAATCAAGGGGGTGATGACGTGCAGGGCTGACGCCTGCCAGGTCATGGCTATTGCCCTTAGCATGCTATAAATCATAAGTGTACAAATTTCTAACCTTACAGGAAGACCGTTACTCGTAGGGTTCACTAGCTCTCCGGCTATATGAATTATGTGTAAAATTTATTAGAACTCGCGACGCTATCTATATAGACAACGAATAAACAATAGATAGTCCTATGGAAGGATCGAAAGAAAATCGATCCAGTCCAGTTTAATATCGGACAAAGTCAGTATCTTTTTCGTTTGAATAGTGAAGTTCGGTTAGGTAAGTAAGTAGGTACGAGTACATAGGCTGTGATCGGAATCAGTGAACACAAAAATACTTAACACGTTGGACGTGTTTCTGCCCGGGGAAAAACGTTGGCATTCTTTTACTCCTACTCAGTTACCTTTTAATTACAATGTTTAGAATTTCTTAAAGACCTACTAAGTACCTACTCGTTATTAATTTATGAAAGTGTTCGTGTTGGTGTATCAACAAGTAGCAAATTGAAAGTGAAACTATTTAACGTAAATTGTTGCGTGTGAAACTCGAAGAAACACGGTGCTAGATAATATGGTCTCTAATATATTAAGACGATTAGTTGCAAATGGATTGTTACTACTTGTTAGTAAGTAATATTTTATTTCTATGGCGGCATTAAGTACCTAAATAGTTGAAATGAAAACATTTTAACGAATAAACTGATTTGCAGTCGGTCACTTAATTTGTTTAAATTGTCATATATATATATATGTCCTAATTATGTCCCTAACAATAATACCATGGTTGCAAATAAAGAAATAATTTGTAATTATTCAAGTAGAGTTTAGTTTGCTCTTTGTTTGTCTAGGTAGTATATTTTATATAATAATTTATAATAATATATTTTATAACTATCTACCTACGGAGAGGTTTTGATAATTATGTACCTACCTATATTCTTCCAGATGTTTTAAATTCTACCGCGATAGATAAGTTAGTCGTACCGGATTTAGTTCAGATCGGAAATGCCGGAAGTATACTACTTGACTGTCAGTATTCCATGTTCGACAACCGATACATTTTACAATGGCTTTTCAATCACAACGATGCTCCCGTTTATGAGTGGAGTCCAGGAACGATACCCAAAGTCAGCGGAATACTGGTTGGAAGACTTGATCCAACGTTTGAAACGTGTTGTAAGTTTGATTGCCAATATCACAATGAAAAATATCACATGTATGGTTGTGATAGAAACACACAGTTGAAAAAAATACTGTGTTCCTACCTATGTATATTATCTCTATTTCATATTTTTCATATTAGTATATATGTCGCAGTGATATGATGAAAACAGGGATTTGATCAAATCCCTCAGTGATATGATCAACTACCGGTAGATGATAAAAATACCACGCGTTGTGTCATTTCCCTAGCGAAATTCAGTGATTTGATCAAGTCTCCAAGTCATTTTAGGGAAATTAAAAGAATCATAGAAATGGCTGCTAGATTTCTTCATTTCACTTAGTTATTTGATCAAATGCCTGGGCTGTTTTAGGGACATGATAAAACGAGTAACTAATTAAGTCAACTCGGTTTTAACATTTTACCAAACACGTCTAGTGATTTGATCAACTCCCTCAGAGAGATGATAAAATCCCGGCACATGCGAAAATATAACGCGTTGTATTATCAAAAGTATCGGTTCTAACGCTTCGCCGGCCGCTGCCGCGGCACGCTCGCTTCGCTTGCTCGGCTCGCGCGCTGCAAGGTCACAGTCCTACCTAACACTCCTCCTTGCTTCGCTCGTCGTCGTACCTAAAGGAGACCTTCAGTTGCCATTAATTATGATGTCCCCTACATTATACCCACTGTGCACAAAGAAACAGTCTGGATTTGCTTTTTTTGTAATTATGGCAAATAGATAATAGTTATTTCCTAAAGGGTATCTATCTTGTTTCTAAGACCAGTTTTATCATTTCCCTAAATCAGCTAAGAGATTTGATGAAATCACTAATGGTAAAGAAGAGTTCCACCAGTTCTTGCTGTGATTCTTTCATTTCCCTAAAACTGTTTAGGGAGTTGATCAAATAACTAGACGTGTTTGGTAAAATGTTAAAACCGAGTTGACTTAATTACTCGTTTTATCATGTCCCTAAAACAGGTCAGGCATTTGATCAAATAACTAAGTGAAATGAAGAAATCTAGCAGCCATTTCTATGATTCTTTTAATTTCCCTAAAATGACTTGGAGACTTGATCAAATCACTGAATTTCGCTAGGGAAATGACACAACGCGTGGTATTTTTATCATCTACCGGTAGTTGATCATATCACTGAGGGATTTGATCAAATCCCTGTTTTTATCATCTCACTGCGACATAATATATATTGACTGACAGAACATGTACTGCCAGTCAATAGGTACCTATTAGATATTTATAGAACTTACTGAAATGTATTATTGATATCGATACTTCATCTATGATCTGTCTTAGTACCTATGGAATAAGTTCAATGAACATAATTAAATTAACTTTAGCCTTAGGTTATCAGCTTAGTCGTGCTACGAATCTGAGGACTGCAGATTTCGAAACATCAGCAAATAAAATAAAATACGGGAGTCAAATCCGTTATAATTTTTTCACTCTAATAATTAAATTGGGGTAAAAATGATAAAAATCTATTATTTTTAATTAAGTAGGTACAACTTTGGTTCCAATTGTCTGTTTCATAGTTGGTAGGATCATGTTCAGGTGAACACAATAGCTAATTTTGCAGATATCAACAATCGGAAGTGGGGAGCCTTATGCATCATGAGGGTGGATCCTGAGTTAAATGGCGAATACACGTGTCGGTTAATCAGCGAAACAGTAATAGAACAACAAACTAAAGCTATGTTCGTATTTAGTAAGTACATACCTTTTGCCTAGTTAAAAGTGATAATACCTACCTCAAGCAGGTAAGTACGATACCTACATGCCTACCTATGACGTGAACACAATTAACCAGGTACCTATATAGGTAACCATTTTTAATTAAAACAACTTTTACTGATCTACTTATTTCAAACAAATAAAGTTTAATGACGAAAATTTAATTTCTAACTTTCTTTCACCTCTTCAGGTCCAGAGCAAGAATTTGAGATTAAAGCGCATAGAGCGAAACAGGAGCAACAGGATATATTAGAAATTATGTGTACTGTACGCGGAACATACCCGGAGCCTGATCTGACGCTGGAATATGATCAGTAATTTTAAGATGCTATCTAGTTCCATCAAACCTACCTACGTTTGTAGCAAAACTGGTATTGCTACCGAACCAGAACAGTTGTCTAAACCACAAAACCCTAGAAACCTTAGGACTATTAGTTAATTTGCATTCTTGTTCAGAATTTAGGATATACCTATATACTCACTTAGGTACTTATTATAATGCATGAATTAAATTAAAAAATTGTAATGATACAACTATTAAACGGATTTTACTCGCGTATTTTTATTTTATTTGCTGTCGTTTCAGATTCTTTAGGTACAGTTTCCACAATCGTAGTATGATCGGAGTCGTCGAGTTAAATCCGTTTAATAGTTGTTTCATTCCAATGTGTAATAACTGCAAAAGCATCAGAAATTATTAAAAATTGTTTTATTAAAATAATAATACACAAAATTACTCTTTTATGAAACTAGATTTTCGACTTCCCGCACCAATTTTTAGTGCTATGGCTACAAATTTCGGAATTTTGTAAATCTAATTATCTATTACTTACGTTAGAGAATTTTTTATTACCTACCTCAGGTCATAATAGAAATGAAAAATAAATTAAAATTTGCCTTATTCTGAATCATAAGTACGCATAAGAAGTCGTGAGAAAATAATTACTTACTTACTAGATATTTTACTAAAAAACGTGTGATGAGTACGATGAAACCATTTATACATATACTATACGGGTGATTATACAAAAATTGGGCAACTCGTTGTCACCAGACAATTAAACGATGTATAGCTATATTTTTCATATGTTTTTTATTTTATTCCAAAACAACTAAATGCCTTTTATTCGGTCACTCACTTTCAGCTTTTCATTTTAATTACAAGTTTGTAATTTTCTACAATATAGTCTCAAAACATCAGTACTTTGGCATGTCACCATCCCAAAAACTCGCAACAAAGTGGCTGTGTATTGAATACTACCATTAATTTAAACAAACTTACTATTTCACTATTATCTATGAAGTAGTTTACAATGTATATTTCAGATTTTATAATATAATATTGTTACTGTTGCTGTAAAATTCATAACAAACTTTGTGTTCAGTTTTATTCGTCAGTCCGCTGTGTGCTATTCGAATTCGAATTTCCCGCAAAATATTGTCGACTCAAATTAAAATCAGTGTTGAATTTCAACGTTGGTAGTGAAGTTAGCTGGAGGCGATGCCATTTTGCGGCCGCCCTTAATGCGCCAGTGCTAGCGATGTGTTTGTCATCGAAACACGTGCGGGGCCAGTCAAATTTTCAGTCCTATGGCGGGCGAGTCTTTATTATATTATAATACCTGTGTTATGTTTTAATTTATACATAGCTAGTTCTGATTGTTTTAAATGTAGCTTATTGCTTTATCAAAATATCATAATTAACGTTGCTTTTAAAGATAACCTTAAATTCATGTCTTTTTCGTCAGTCCTTTCGCGTCAGTCCTTTGTCTAATATTGAGGCAAAGGTCCGACGTGTCTGCAGAGTACTGATAATTAGCGTGTGTAAGCATTTTATTTTTTACTTATTTCAGATTAAAACATGGGGCCTCCTAAAAAAATATGTCTAAGGATAGGGAACATCTATTAAAAAAGAAAAGAGAAGCCGATTGTTACTTAAGTGAATAAAGACTCAAAATATGTGTCAACGTTAGATTCCAAGAGTGTTCTTCAAAATATGAATAAATTACATACTTACATTTAATATGAAAATGTCTTTTTTGTTAGTCCTCTGGCAGGAAAATTTTGAAAAATCGTAATATCTCAGAAACGACTTCAAAAAGTGACTGGCCCAAACACACACACTATATTTATTATATTAGCTATCTTATATACATAAATTTGTAGGGATATTATTTAAAAACTATCATCAACAAAATATCACTAAAAGTTGCCCAACTTTTGTATATTCACCCATACCTATAGATTACCCTATTACTGAGACTCCGTTGTCTGTCCGTCCGTTCTTTTGTCACTAGGCTATATCTCATGAAGGAACCGTGTTAGATTTTCACAGGTGATAAGTATAGGTACGTCATCTGTAAAAATTGTCGCTTTAACAATAAATATGATTATCTATACTTCTATACTCTATACTAATATAATAAAGAGGAAAAGTTTGTTTGTTTGTTTGGATTGAATAGGCTCCTAAACGATTGGACCGATTTTAAAAATTCTTTTACTGTTGGAAAGCTACACTATTCCCGAGTGACATAGGCTATAAAAATAGGGACCCGTCGAAGCCGGGGCGGGACGCTAGTACAGAATAAAACAATGGGGATCCCATACAATAAACGTGATTTTTCTGCAGCTTTTATAAATAAAGGTACGGAACCCTACGTGCGCGAATCCGATTTCGCACATAATGGCCAGTTTTCATAGATACCTATAAGTAAATTTGTCTCTAGGGTCTTTGTACTAGATGTTTTTACTGTAATTTTAAGAGCAGGCTCACTGACGTTGATGGCAATCTATTATTTTAGCGACCCATTACCGAAGCAGCATCAACGCGTGTGGCGAAACGGCTCGCTGTTCGATGCGGAGTGCTCGGCTCGTCTGCCTTTGTGGCGTATACATCGTAGCGGTCATGTCGTCTGCCGCCTACAGCTTCCGTTAGCAGGGTACACTGCAATGAGACGCTACACTATCAATCCTAGTTAGTATTAACGATATAACTATGTAGCATCGTTCATACTGATAGTATTGCGTAATTACTATTAAAATCAGAAATAGGGAAGAATGTAGCATTCGTGTTTAACGCGGAGCCAGCTTATGTCACTTGTCCCTTACTCCAAACAACCAATGGCAACATAATATTATAAACCTATACGACACATCATTGTATTTTCGTTTCCTTTTAAGGTAAATTTAACGTAGGTACGAAATGCTAAATATATAAATGACTATTTGTTTCAGCTGAACATGACATACAAGTGCCTGTTTACTCATCTAGTGCATTTAAAGGATACACAATGACATCTTTAATAGGTAACTTTTTACTATTATGTATACGTACTGATTGGTAAGTAATTGTTTTTGTAGAAATAATTTAAGTAATTCTACTCAAAATATATAGGAACCTACCTACTCAGGTTTCCTCAGATTTAAAATTTGTTCTATGAAACTGTTGTTAAACTGAAGGGTAGGTAGGTACCTATGCTTGATAGTGTTGGCTGCAGAGTTGGTTTTAAAACGTAGGTATATGTTTTTGGAGAACTCTCAATGTAATAAAATATAAGACTGCTTTGTAAAAAAATATATTTACTATAGAAACATAAGAATAAATAACTCTTTTCAAATTCCACAAAGATGTATCAATTTACAAGTGTGTCAATTAAAACTCTTGTATGACTGTTTAAGCTACAATTTTCATGATAATTACCTAACAATTTTATTAGGCCTTTGGAATTTATTACTTTACCTATTTACACCAACCAGTTGAAGCCTTAGTATAATTAAATGATACCTAATATGATATTAATATATGATAAATAAAAAATAGGAAAAGTTAATCATGGGATGTTGTACTCCTGATTGCACTTTTAGCGTCACTTTTTCGGTTTTTACCCATTTGACCCATTAGTATCATGGCTTCTGTGCTGAAATGATTTGGAATTTTTATATTTATATAGGCTTGATACTCTTACTTATGTAAACTAAATCATTACATTTTTGCTTTTAAAGGTCACATTATTCTGAGCAGATGTGTTAGCATCACATAGAGGTAACATGGCTTTATAAAGAAGTGTAGATATGAAGCGGGACTGCGACGGATGAAAAAAGGACGATCAGCCACGGACTACAGAGTCGACCGGCGCCACCCGCTGCAAACAAATACTACTATTATAATATCATATTGTCAGTTAACGCCATTTCCACGCAGTTTTAGTTAGAAAGGATTATTTTTGAATATAAATATCATACTTAAATAAAAAATAGTGTTCAACTTAAACCTTGTGTATAATGTAGCTCTATTAATATAGAAATAAAACATAATATGTGTAAAATAATATTAATAGTTCTTAATTTATATCGAAACATGGTACGTAGAAACATACCTGAAAAAGTCACAGAAAGGTGACCATAATTTAAATACTTTAGGAAAGTATTATAATTAAATGAAAGACATACAAATTTAGCACTTAATTAATGGATGAAAGTACTTTTAGATAGATGTCATATAATATTGATAGGAAGATAACATATTTTTTTTTGCAGTAGCATATTTTAAACGTGGCCATGTACATTTTAGTGAAAGCAGTAAAGCACCATGCGTAGACAATCGTGTCACTAAATATTAGTTTGGTACTACATATTAATTTTCTTACTTAAGAGGATTGTGAAGCTGTTGATTTTCATACAAAAGGCGATAACGTTTTACACCCAGTAAATATAGTTAGATTTTTATAATTTTTGGATATGTTGTAGATATAATGAGAAACTACGCCTGTACGTTTTGATTTTTAAGAAATATTGCTTACGCTAAAATTTATTAAATTTATTAGATTTATATAGAGATTTTTAAATGCTAATAAATTTTAGCGTAAGCAATATTTCTTAAAAATCAAAACGTACAGGCGTAGTTTCTCATTATATCTACAACATATCCAAAAATTATAAAAATCTAACTATATTTACTGGGTGTAAAACGTTATCGCCTTTTGTATGAAAATCAACAGCTTCACAATCCTCTTAAGAAAGGTATAATACTGGAAATTCTTAAAAAACACTAATAATGGAGACCTGTAGGTAAATAAAAATAATACATTTAAGGTTGTTCACTATGACGCGATTGTAGGAAGTAATATAATAATATAATACATATGTACTTTCACATAAAAAAATGGTGGCGGGGTAATATATACTTTGCACGATCCTGTAAATAATATGTCGTGTACACAAATGAAAATGTTCATTCATAAAACGGTACTATGTGAGAGTAACGTAAATTACGATTAGTGTAGGTATATATATATATATATAATAACATAGTATATATATATATATAATAACATAGTATATATATATATAATAACATAGTAAAAAGCTACAAATTCTTGTATGTAAGGTTTTATCACTATGAGGATTATACTGCTTCTGCAATTTTACCAATTATCTACTTACA
The DNA here is from genome assembly GCA_038024825.1 of Polylopha cassiicola. Lineage (NCBI taxonomy): Eukaryota > Metazoa > Arthropoda > Insecta > Lepidoptera > Tortricidae > Polylopha > Polylopha cassiicola. Next base: position 14,274,732 of record CP149046.1, on the reverse strand, counting down.
CAATTATTTATATGTATTGTACTACCTACTATTGTGCTTACCATTTTTTTAGAATTTTAAAAGTTTGTATACATAAGTTGTGTATACAATAAATACATGTACATAGGAAAAAGGAACGAGATTGTAGATAGATTTATTTTCTTTCCATTATCAAAAAGCAATCCCTTCGGATTGACTATCTCATGGGTGTATGAACTTACGCAATAGTTCAGCAGTCGACTCGGGCGTGGCGAGTGCTTCCGCAGCCTCACTATTGTCCTGGGGCGTCGAAGTTGTCGCGAGCCATTCATCTGACGCCACCAACCAACACGTTAGTACACAGACAACACACGGAAATGTTAGATTCCTCTGTTAGGACTGGGTTAGCGAGCCTTACCTTACCATGTTTCGTAGCTATAATAGGTACTATAACTACGGAACATGGCTTAACGAAATATAGACCGTAGGTATGACATGTAGGTAATCATAGAGAGTCTATGATCTATCTATGCATCTGTGTATCTTTCTAAGATCCCGGTATAAAACGACCTCAACCGAGGTGGTTAATGGATTAAAAAAATATTAAATCACTACATACCGAGTATAAAACAAAGTCTCTGTCACTGACTGTCCGTCCCTAAGTATGCTTAAATCTTTTAAACTACGCACGGATTTTGAAGTGGTTTTTTTTAATAGATAGAGTGATTCAAGGTCGAGATGTATACCTATAGCTTCTTTTTTTTTTTCGAACTAAATACTGAAGCGCAGTTGGCCAGCTAATGGGCCTTCACTGCAAAACCGGACGGGTGGCGAGACTCCTGAAAGGAGCCTCTTTAGCCTTTAGTATACCTATATAGCACCCGTGTGAAGCCGGGGCGGTATATTTTAATGGGTTGCCCAAAAAAATTTACTCTTAGTAGGTAATTACCTATGTTTTTTTTTTTAACATTACACTCGTTTGGTTAATGGAAAAATTCTATACCAATCGAAACAAATGGGGCCTATAATAGTACATTACGCACCTAGGCTGGTAAAATAAAAAATGTCACATCACATGTAATTGTCGTCCGAGGCGAAGCCGAGGTTGACAAAAATGTGAACTGAGGCTTTTTTATTTTACTGACCGAGGTCAGTATACTATTTTTCTGTTCGACGAAGCCAGAAAGCGGCAATTTCATTTAGCGCAGCGGCCAGAAAGTTGGCGCTTTCCGGCCGGAGGACAGAAAAATATTTTTTTTTCCTGTCACAACCCTTGGGTAGGCTAGTATCTATATATCTAGAATTAAATTTACGTTAAAGTAAATAATATTTTATTACAAACACGGTGGTATAGGATTGTCTGCGAAAAATTTGTCCTAAATTCCGGTTGTCGACGTTTTTAATTACTTACTTAAACATTATATTGCTACGAGTGGATACGTGCGACAGAGAGGTCTCAGTGCACTATCCCACGCGATAGAAAAGGACGCAGCATTGCAGGTGTGTGTAGTTCGTCCATGGAGCGAAAGAATATTCAGATCCGTTCACACTAGAGAGGTTTCCAAAGAGGGTATATTTTTTAACAATCTTATCATATTTGTCACCACTCATTTAGGTAATAAACTAATATACAAATTTAATATGCCCAGGAAACTCATGTAATTTGCGTCAGGTGGGTACGTGCACAAGTACCTACTCCATACCTACCAGTGCAATAATTTATCAATAAACAACGTTTATAAGAACAAGATAGCATTTTCTCAATTAGTGCTTATAAGCTTACTTAAGTTGGTATGTTTATTATTTGGATAACACTTACCTATAAGTACAATTATTTCAACTACAATTATATTAGACGAATTACTTCAGTAAATCTTAGGCCAAGACATGGTGCTGTTAAAACATGCTCTAATTAATAACTACAGTCCAAATTTAACACAAATAAAATGCATCGTTGTCGCTATGTTGTTATGCATGAAAATTTTAAATTATTCTATACTTAAACCGTAATAAAACACAAAACACACATATGTCGATGTCGTTATAAAATTAAGTTTGGGAACTATTGTAGGTCGGGTTACTTTGAGAATATTTTCGGTCTATATAACCCGACCTGACGGTTTACCTGAATTTCAGGTTTTTTTTCGTACACAAGGTTTATAATATGTATATAGTGTACTGTTGTACTATTAGTTTATTTTATGGCATTAATTAATTGTATATAGTACGACCGAGCATAACGGTTTTACTTCACAGCGTCTTCTGTGCAATATTCTTTATATATGGAATTTTCTTTAATCATTAAAAAAAGAAACGGACATTAATTGAATAGTTGGCAGAAACGAAATAAACTTGGTATCAAAAAAAATAAAATTATTGTTAACAATTATTACCTGTGTAATATGTTTCGTTTATTGACGTGTCAGCAACATCTGTGTCATCAAAAGACAGCGTGCAAGTAACTTCTGTTCCCAGCAACTGGTCCTCGGGAGCTGTTGTGTTAACTCTTACATCGTAGTAGCCGTTTATGGACTCGCTTAAAAATGTACTGTCAAAAGACTTTCTGAAACAGAAGTTTAAAACTATTACCTATTGGAAAAGCAAAGATAACCGAATTAGTCTGAATTCCTAAATGATATATTACGTGGCGTATCGGTGTGTTTATGTTAATATTTCTTAAATAGTTAAGTACCTATGGTAGGTATGTGATTTTATAAATCTTTCTACATGATAGTCTTAAGACTCATAGCTTTGCTATTAATAAAACAAATAAAAAGAAATATTCATTTAATTATTATAAATGCAATTAACTGCCTTGTTAAATTATTATATTTTGTAAAAGAAGTACTATGAGGTCGATGGGCTGGGTTGGACAAAACCCAACCTAATTTTCAATAACTAGTTTTTTCTATAGAACTGACCATCTAAGTATTTTAGTTTTATTTCAGAGTATTTAAAATAGAAACATGAGAAATGCATGAATGGCAAAAATGGGTAAATCTAACTCTCTTTTGGATCAAAGTAGCCGGGACCTGACGGTAACTGTATTAGGCAATTTAAAAATGAATATTAATTAACAAAATTATTGCATTACAAGCTCCGTGTGTAAGAGTATATATTTATTTGAACATTATTAAATTTTACTAACCCGCCAAAACTTAACGTAATTTTTGGTTTTGGAGCCACCCCGTTAGCCTCACAGGATAGCTGTACCTCAGTTTCACCTTCATACTTTGTCATATTTAGTATTGGTCCACCACCAGTCGCTGTAGTATAAGCAAATATTATTTTCGCGAGGTTTGGATAGGTATATTATATTTATACAATAAGCGTAAGTATGGTTATCATATTTTTAAACTTGTTACCTAATAGAGAGAAGAAACACAATAATATATAATTATGTATATTTAATCGTAAATCCATTATAGCCATAGATACTTACAATAAACAATTAGATTTTGTTTTTTACGGACTTCATCAAAATTTCCCCCGTTTTCATCCACATCACACATAAAAGTCCCAGACTGTAAGGGTTGCAAGTTCCAAAGTACCAATGTGCCGACTTTATCAGATGCTGAAATAAAAGTCCGGAGGTGAAAGGACGAATCGACGATTTTTAATAGATCTTACTTTAATCGGCGCTGATTTTCAAAGGATGTTCAGCATCCATCGCGAGGAACAAAATTCAAAGATTCGATAGAGTCTTCCTTCCCACTTAGTCAGTAAATGAAACAGTATTAGATATTAAGAAGGTAAATTACAATTCATTTCTAGATAACGTGTCTACGGTACCGCATCCGGTTGCTGTTTATCGTTTCCCTTAGGTATATTATGTTTGATGCTTACGTAATTGAGAGGTAAATCATTCTATTAGGTACCTACTTACTTAAGTTAAATCCGTTGGGCATAAGTTGCACCACTCCATTCATGTACTGGTACAGTTGCAGGCGGTTGGAATCGGAGCTCAGTGGTTGCCACCACCATTTGATGAATGTGTTATTGAGCGGCCCATCGTGTTTGCATTCCAGCTCAACACTTGAGCCTAGTTCTGTCGTACTTGGCACATTGAATGAAGTCACCGATAACTGCCAGCTTGCTGCGAGAACAAGAATTTTAATTAGGAATTTTCGGCACTGATGTGGTTTGCATTATACGATGCTCGAATCACAAGTATTCACAAATTTATTTATATTCATTGAATAAGCAATAGCTGAATAGGTAAAAATGAAGTATCTTAATAAAGTAACAGAAAGTCAATTAGGTACTGGGGCCCTAGACAAGTGCCCAACGTTCAACGTTAACGTTAAACGTTAGCACCAAAATGTATGGGATTTGACATTTGTGACGTACTATCAACTGCGCTGGCAATGTTACACCTTTAAGGCAATAATCGCTTGAACGACCCTGGTACCTGGCGGCACGGAAGGCGGCACGACATGGAAGTAGGAACCAATAGGGCCGCAGTTTTAAATGTGTGTGTCCGAGCGAAAGGGTCGCAGGTAAAATTTCTATTGTTGCAATTTTTTTCGCTCGCCAGCCGGTTATTGTGTACTAATAGTTTAAAAGACACAAAAAATATTTAGCTACTCTGATCTATGAAAAATGATGTCAGGTGGAGTCTATAGATATGTTATTTTATTTGTCATTTGTAACTAGTTAAAATTGTTATAATTTTTTTAATCTTTAAATTGTAGAAATATTTGGTAAATTGTAAAGAAGCAATTCATTAACTTATGATTTTCATATATCTTAATCTTTAAACACTTAACCAATTATGACAAAAGTAAAAAGCATCGAAAAAAATATTAATATCAGCTCGGTGATTAATACCTACTTAATTATTTTTCATCATAAAAAAAATGTCATAAGAAATCGCTTAAAATAAGGTTTTGGCTAGTAGTATTCGTATCCGCGAGAATATAAAATCCAGAGATTACAACGTTTGTAAAATATGCCAAGAACCCACTATTTTCGGGACTCGCGGTTACAATCATAATATTGTACTACATAAAATCAAGAAAACCTTTTTCATTGACATTGCCGATCATCGGCAAATTTCTTGAGTTAAAAACAAACGAACGAATATCTTTACCGTTTTTATCGCCACGTGTTATTTTGCAAGGTGGGAGAGAGATTCCACATCTGCTTTGTTAGTAGCCTGAGAGTCTACCTATCTCTCTGTAACTTATGAAAAGAAAGTGCCGCCTAATTTAGGTTTCAATAAGAAAATACCTACAGTGGAATTAATTTTATTGATTAATAATTGTGAATGTTATTATTTTATTGATTAAGATTATTCAAAATATCACCCAGCTCGGGCGAAACAAGTTAGTTTTAAAAAGTAAACAAAATTACGCTAAACTTTAATACATAGATATATTGGAATGAAACAATTATATTATAACGGATTTAACTTAAATTTGCAATAAAATCACTTTAACGTTAGACTACCGTCAGCTACGAATATGGGAACAGTTGAGTTATAGAAACATCAGCAAATAAAGTAAAATACGCAAGTTAAGTCCGTTTTAGTTGTTCTATTCCGATGTGTAATTTAAAAGGTCCTGAGTATTATTTATTAAATGCAAGTTTAGACGTTATGCCACTTGTGTTAAAGCTTTTTTTTCTTTAGCAAGCGAAAAGGAATCGCAACGTGATGGTGTTATTCGCCGTTTTACCTACGTCTACCAATTCTTAGTTTACTTAGTAGGTATTTTAAAATAATTGGAATGCGTTGTAGGTCTAAAGTTCTAAACGACGCCGCATATAAATATATAGAAATAAGGCTGGGTATTTCAAAACAAAGGAGCCGAATTGCAGTAATTAATATAATAATTACCTGTCGCAGGTGTCGCCAGAGAGTGGGTTACTTACCACTCTCTTGCGTCACCAGCGACACACTCGGCTACATAGCCGCGGCTGGGTATTTTCAGACAAATGCACTACCTAGTTATTATTTTATTACCTATCTATTCTAAAATGTTGTTAAATATGAAAGGAAACGATAACAAAGGAAGGCAATAAAACTGACTCAAGTCTGGGACGTGCACAATACTATCTCCCTTAAACAATAAACGTTAGAATTAGGTAGTCGGTTTTACCTGGACATCAAAAGTATTAAACTCTTTCGGCGTAATGACATTGACTTTAACGACTATATTTATTTTGAAAATAACAATCAAACAATGGATGTTGGTAGTGGTTGGTTTTAATTGCTTTTCCGCACGTGTGTTATAGTTTAGGGATACAGGGGGCGGGATAATTCTTCCTATGCAAAAATGATAATATCTACATGAAAATAAATAATTATTATTATACGACAAAATTAAAAAGAGGAGGCTATACTTTAGGAGTGACGTGTTATTTTGATAATACATAAACCATGTCATTTCATACAAATTGCGTGTAACGGATCGAAGACTATATGAAAGAAAATGGAGCGTATTCTTTTAGTTTTCTTGAGTGGCTTTTAAAATTAACATTTAAACTTTTTAGGCACTAAAATAAAAAAAAAATACCTAGGTATATAATTTATTGTTGTAGTATTCTTAAAAATTAAAACTAATTAAAATATTGATCCGTGTTATATCTGTTAATATCTTCCACTTGTCCCTGTCCAAAGGAGATTAAAAAAAAAACACTTGAATCATAATTTAGGTATGTAATTTTTAATTACAATATAGGGTATTGACTTATGCCACTAAATAACAGATTAATATACACATATTTCAAAATACTGTAAGACATAACTAAAGGATAGTCCCGAATAACCTGATACCACCCAAACATTACCTAATACAAATCAAATTCACACTGGTTGTGGTTATCAATGAACTGTTTACAAATTATGAACTGTTTACTTTATACTGGAAGTAACAGAAATTATTTGGGCTTAACCTTTTAACAACTAGATATTATAAAAGATAGGTACCTTATAATATAAATTGATAGAGCGGCGAGAGTAAATTTTTAGTTGTTGCATCATATTTTTTTATAGAATGAACAGTTCATAAAATGGTCTAATAGTCTTACAAATATTTTTTTATTATTTTTGACAAATAGTAGAAAACAAGCATAAATAAAATTATAACATAAAAATTTACAAAATATTATACCTAATAATTTCAAAACTAACTCAATTATTTATTTACATTTCTTAAGTGTTATACAAATAGTACTAGGTATCACTATAGACTCTGTTTGGCATAACAAATTATTTAGGCACTACTTAAATATATTACATATAAAATTATGACTAATAACATTAATAAACTACATTAAATTTGAGGAACAATTAAGAGTTTTAAAAATAATAACTATTATTTTCGCGGTTATTTATTACACATTGGTATAAAACAACTATAACGGATTCAACTCGCGTAGGTATTTCGTATTAGACTACCACGACCACCAGACGACTAAAAATATGAGAGCTATAAAGTTTTCTAAACGTCAGCATCAAAATTAATATATTACCTACACGAGTAAAATATGTTATACCTAGTTGTTATTTTAGGTGTCACAATATATTATTTCTATACTACTTGAATATTGTTATGAACTGTCCATTCCATAGATAGCGTACTAGATTTTTTTATTTAAAATTTACCTACATTATTTAATAAATCTAGTACCGAGTCATCTCGCCGTCTGCGTCAATGACTGCGTCGCAGCGCTTTCGCATAGAATTTATTAATATTTCGCAAAGATCTGAATTTCGAAGTAATTCCCATACTTTTTGGCAGTGGGCTTCTAATTCTTCTTGGCGGCGCTCATTTCTAGTGTCCCATTTTTGGACCATGAGCGCCCACAAATGTTCTATTGGATTGAGATCCGGAGATCGTGATGGCCACGCAACCGTTTTAATATCGCGTTGCGTGGCCAGCCAGTCTTGCACGACGCGCGCACGGTGAATTGGACAATTGTCCTGTATAAATATAATCTCTGGGAAGTCATCCCTCGGATACACCGTGCGCACTGTTGGAATCATTACTTCTTCCAACAGCTGTCGGTAAGTCTGGCTCCGTGGATCGCCCGGGTCTATAAGCTAGTTCCCCGGGCCCATCGGAACTCATCCAGCCCCACATATTTACTGTGATTCTGCCTGATTCAGTATTGGGAATTATATTTCGACCCTCATATCGTGTATTATTTGGTCTCCATAAAAACTTGCGACCGATTTGACAAGATTTAAAACATTTTTCATCGGAAAATATTACATTTGAGAAATCAAAATCTCTATACTCTATAGCAAAGCGTCTACGTGCAGCTCGTTGACTATCAGTTAGCGTAATTTTTTTGGCAGGTTTTCTGTTATGAATATTATTTCGATGCAAATGCCTACGTATCGTATCGACAGAACAGTCGAACTCCTCCGCAAACTCCCTTGTGGGCGTAAATGGATGTTGAGAGTAGGTCTCAATCATCCTATCTATTTGATCCTGTTGCAACACGCGGAGCGGCCTGGCGCGCTCTCGGTCCTGCAACGAGCCCTCGGCCTCATACCGCTGGATCCAGCGACGAACCGTAGCTCTCTATTAAGTAAATAAAAACACATTTTATTCAAAATTCCTTCATTTTCAAAAAAATAATAATCTATAGGGTTAAATTAATCAAAATCAAAACTTTTAAATTTAAAGGATTTTACAAATTAGGTAAAAAAAAACTATGAACTTATAGCATTACCTACTCGTATGTTAAATATTGTTATCTATACATTTGTTACTACGTTACTATCAATTTCATTGTAGACCGATTCGAATAGTATCATTCTTCACCTAATGAATGATACTATTCGAATACAAAATATGTATACATATTGTGTTTAATTTTTTTCTATTACTTTGGGATAAATTCGAAACATCATTCCTTAAAAATAAGGTCTATTATTTTTAAATTATAGGTATTCCTTCAATAAGCGAGGAATTTCGATACGGTATAAGGGAATACTATTATTTTATTGTAAAATTATGAAACGTAATAAAATTCTTTAATTATAGTGGTCTCTGTCATTATAAATTTTTATATTTGGGCGTTTGTAAGTGTTGTTTTATATTTACTCCGACTAAATATGAAGCACACCGATACTTTTTAATAGGGTTCCCCTTATATAGCATAGCATTAATTGTCATATTTTATATTGAAAATGCATAACAGACTTGGCATAACAAATTTACAATATGCCTAATTATAAAATTGCATACTGCTTAAAATGCCTATTACTGAATAAGCATAATATTATTAAATATAACTTTATCAGGTATAACTTTAATATGTTATTCATACTTACTTTTATTCCTAAACTATTATAACTAGGTTAGGTTAAAACTGCGACACTTGCAGGATCGGTTAAAGTAAAAGTAAGTAACATATCAGTTTGCATCTTTTTTTGTCTTATTGGCTCCAATAGGTAAGAATATAAGTTTATTTATCATAACTTCTGTTTTATCAAATATTAAATGCTAGTAAATGTTGGTCTTGTCATTATGTATAAAAAAATCGTTAACTTTTTTGTGGTTGTAAACACCCACTTACTCTTATAAGCTTTTTATAATTTTTCATAAATATTTATAAAAAATAATGTTAGGCTTCTAATTGTATGCAAGGCCATCGTTATGAGTATTTATATTATATGTATTAAAATCATGCGTTTTCAGTTATGCTTATTAGTGTTATGCTGACTTACAATTATGACTAGATATTATGTTATGCTCCTTTCAAATAGGACAATTATTTTAGGCGTTTTAATAACATCTAAAAAAATGATCTTTGCCCACACTTTAGTTACCGATTTACTTACTTGTGCGTTATAAACTATTTTAATAGTATGTATTAGATTACTTACCGCTATATCAAGTTCATCCGCGATTTGACTGATGTTGAGGCCTTCTCGATGCAAAATTATAATATTCATCCTTTCATCAACAACCAAACTGCGCGGCATTTTGTTTGTCGGTAATGAAGCACACGTCAACGTTATATTATTATAATCAAAGAGTCCAATAAACAAGCACAGGTCAACGTAAGGCGATCACGGTCCGGTATAACAAGCAGGGGTCACTAAGAGGCAAATAACAAAGGTCCAAAAAGAATAGCGAAGGTCGTAAAACTTCGAGAACAAAAAAAAAGGCAACGGGCGCGGCAATAACAGCACAAGGTGCAGTATGCGACTGTAACAATAGTTTTTTTTTTGTTTAACTCGACTCATCTGCAAATTTTTAAATGCATCCTAATTGGTGATTTTAGTAACTTGGGGGCGGAGTTTACTTAATTGTTTTGCTTTGGTTGTGTGTGTGAAATAAAACAAGAGCAAGCAAAATTTTTCTTATATGGCATACTCCCAACGCATGCGATAGTACGTGACAGTCGTTCGCGGATGTCAAATCCCATACATTTTGGTGCTAACGTTTAACGTTAACGTTGAACGTTGGGCACTTGTCTAGGGCCCCTGGTCTCACAGATAGAAGTTGTGTAAGTAAGAAGTAGGTAGGTAGGTAGTACGGAATCGGGGGTTCTGCACAATATTTTCTTATGTTTCTTTTCGCTGTGGCTTATATATATTAACTTCTGATTAGGTACATCAAACAAGTAAGCTTTTAAAAAATATGAAGTTTTGGTAGTTGTGTAAGCGATCAAGCGATTTAGCTGAGTCTCATTTATATACAGTGAAACCTGGTTAACTGGGACTTCCAAGGGACCTGTAAATTAGTCTCACTTAAAGAGGTATTCCACTTACGCAGTGTCTCAGATATCTAGGTATAAAAAAATACCTGTCTCATTTACAGAGGGTTTCATTAAAAGAGGTAAGAAAAGAGGTAATTTCTGTTATAGAGGTGTATTTAATAAAGCAACGTATTTATTTTCTAAACAATTCATTATTTTCCATTAAAAATATCAAAAATGTGGTTTAAAGATAATTCGTTGTTGACATTTACAAAATTATTAAAAGTTGGAGGCAGATTATTTTACTGATTCGGGCTCTGGCGTTAATTTTAGTTTTTTTCGTAATAATAAAGACTTTGTCTTCGTTTCGGTCTTCTTCAAATAAATACCCGATTAATAGAGAAACCGCATTAAAACTAAGTTATATAAGGGCCGATTTAGAGAAGTATGAGTAAAAGAGAGAGGAGACATCCGAGGTCCGAGGTGGCCTATGTGTACCTACTGACTTTATCCCAGTTACAGAGATAAATACACGCGTCTTCTCAATTATAGAGGTAATTATGACAAGAAAATAGAAATAACTTATCCTAGATAAAGAGGTTGCTTTTATCTTACTAACAGAGGTAATTCATAGCTAAAGTGCCGGGACCTCAGCATGTGCTCTTAAACAGGTTTCACTGTATTAGAGTTTTAACACGTAGGAGCTTGACTGTCCAAGTACTAAGTACATTATTTTTTTATTTCTTTATACAAATCCATGGTTATTAAGGTAAGTACATAGGTAAGTTTTAAATAGGTTCACATGGACCCGGATCGGGTGTTGCAACTTATAACTAATTAGGTAAAACACTTAAACATTATAATAATATTAACAATTTAAACAAAAACAACTATTAAATATATTATTCTTTATATTTATTAGTGAAGACATTTCACTTTTCAGTGGCGGCGAAATTAACCTTTAGTTAAGAGCTTAAGACATACATACCTACCTACATCTGAACTCCTTAGACCTACTAAAATAGATGATAATGAACTTGACTTCAATAGGTTAGGTGTGGATATAATTATCGATTGGAACATCATGACAACCTTATAGCTTCATAACAACATTAAACTTCAAACTCAGTGGGCCGTCTTATTGAAGTTTATTTGGTTTATACTATATAGGAATTAGGTCATATCTCGATGAATAACCGCCTATCTTGGTCAACCTTGCGGCGGTCCGGGAATGTTAAAAATACCTCCGCGCAACAACGACGGATCGCCTTGAGCTTCTAACGTTTTCTTTAACTATTTGATAAACAAAATGGTTTTAAAATTACAATTTAGATTATAATATTAAACTATTTTTAATATATTTTTGTTTTGTAGATACCTACTTTTTCTTTATTTCCGCATTAAATTTACTTAACTAATTATCTACCTACGTTCTTTCTGGTTCTACAAACGACGTAGGTAATAATTGGGTACTGTCAGTAGTACTCAGTAGGTATAAGGATAACTTTAAAAATGCGCTTGGATTTGTGCAGGCTTCTACTGTATTCCCTTCTTCGTTCAAAGGTTTTTGGGTTATCGACTTGGAGTGAGAGTTGCAACTAGACTCGTGTGGTCAGGATATAGGTAAGTAGGCAAGGACCTTTGCGAATAGATCTCTACCGTACCTACCTACTGTGCGGACGTGCACATATTTGTCCCCGTCAGTGAACTCGTAGTAATAAGTGATCAAGTGAGTCTGTAAGATTGTCATCGGTGTAACTAATTATCGAAAGTGATTAGCACAAACCACAATTATGTTTTAATAATAAAATATGTACCTACTACATATGCCTAATTAAAAGTATATTTAATTTTATTATTAGGTATTATAAAAAATGTTGTAGCAAACTAACATTTTGTTTTAATTTGAAGTAGTTACTTAGTGCAGGTAGGTACTAATTATTAAACTAAGCATAGGTAAATATGAATTTCAATTAATGGGAATCCTATTACTGAGACTGTTGTATCCGTCCGAGATTTTAAACCGTAAATAAGTAAACACTTGAAATATTCATATTTAAAACACTATAGGAAATCACTATAGGCGCTATAACAACAAGTAATAAAAATTGCAAATACTCTAGAAAAGCCCTAACACGCTTGACAATATTATAGAGAACTGTTATGTAGGTAGGTACCTATATATTCGAGCACCTAGAGCTTGACCTCTACGATGCTAACTACTGTGTCCGTACCGTGGACGTATCATAAATTGTCATGTATAGGTACTATACCGATAGTCCAGTGGTGTTCGTTTATATGCACTTACATATCTATATGTAGCACTCCGCTGTCTATTATCATATATCATAACGGGAGATCATACCTGACAGCATTGAGGGGGAACCTAGTTTCAATAGTCGGAAATTATTGTAATTTGTGCTTATATTAGGTAAGAATACGAGAATTCGAGATACCCAGCCGTAAGTCTGTAAATACTTGTATATACCATTAAAATTAACTTAAAACCTACATGTACGTTTACGATTATTATAACGTTTTAAATTTCAAGGTTACAGTTTACAAAAATCTTTTTTTTTTTTTTTGCGTTTTTTTTTTGTAACTAAGTACCTCATTTCCAATGGGTTTTTTGGTATTTGTATTTATTATCAATATTGTAGAATACAAAATTCTCTAGAAATTTTGTTATTTTTTTACGGTGAACCATTTTCGAGATAAAGGAGAGAGCTCGAAAACGCGCCATATAGGTACAGTTGATGAACTATCGATAAATCACTGATTATAAATATGTAGGTTTTGAGACAACTTTCAGGGTGTCAATATACAGTGAAACTTGTTTAAGAGGGACCTGGATAAGTGAAAAACCTCCATATCTGGAACACATGCTGAGGTCCCGGCACCTTAGCTATGAATTACCTCTGTTAGTAAGACAAAAGCAACCTCTTTATCTGGGATTAGTTATTTCTATTTTCTTGTCATAATTACCTCTATAATTGAGAAGACGCGTGTATTTATCTCTGTAACTGGGATAAAGTCAGTAGGTACACATAGGCTACCTCGGACCTCGGATGTCTCCTCTCTCTTTTACTCGAACTTCTCTAAATCGGCCCTTTTATAACTTAGTTTTAATGCGGTTTCTCTAGTAATCGGGTATTTATTTAAAAAAGATCGAAACGAAGACAAAGTCTTTATAATTACGAAAAAAACTAAAATGTTAATTTTAGTGCCCGAATCAGTAAAATAATTTGCCTCCAACTTTTAATAATTTTGCAAACGTCAACAACGAATTACTTATTAGCTTCAGAAGAAATGTCTTTAAACCACATTTTTAATATTTATAATGGAAAATAATGAATTGTTAACAAAATAAATACGTTGCTTTATTGAATACACCTCTATAACAGAGATTACCTCTTTTCTTACCTCTGTTAATGAAACCCTCTGTAAATGAGACAGGTATTTTTTTATACCTAGATATCTGAGACACTGCGTAAGTGGAATACCTCTTTAAGTAAGACTAATTTACAGGTCCCTTGGAAGTCCCAGTTAACCAGGTTTCACTGTACAAGTATTTACAGACTTACAGCTGGGTATCTCGAATTCCGAGGTGAACTTACTATAATGACCGGACTAGTAGCCATGAGAAAACTGCCAGTCTCACTGATAATGATAAAGATTTGACATGGACCTATTATTTACAGTAAGTTACCCAATTAAGAGGATTGTGAAGCTGTTGATTTTCATACAAAAGGCGATAACGTTTTACACCCAGTAAATATAGTTAGATTTTTATAATTTTTGGATATGTTGTAGATATAATGAGAAACTACGTCTGTACGTTTTGATTTTTAAGAAATATTGCTTAAATAATATAGATTTTTATGATTATAAATTTATATATAGATTTTTAGATGCTAATAAATTTTAGCGTAAGCAATATTTCTTAAAAATCAAAACGTACAGACGTAGTTTCTCATTATATCTACAACATATCCAAAAATTATAAAAATCTAACTATATTTACCTACTGGGTGTAAAACGTTATCGCCTTTTGTATGAAAATCAACAGCTTCACAATCCTCTTAAGGTTTAAAGAAATTAAACCTTAAGTACCAATTAGACCTACCCACCAAATTACTTTCACAATATTCACCTATTAATAGCCCTAATTATTTCTTGAGTTCTAATATAAATACCTAGTTCTTGTAGTTTGCTATAGATAGGCACTGGTATTTTAAACACTGTAGGTATTTTGCATCATCATCCGAAATTATGAAATCATCACCACGTTTAATTGTAGAAACTATAAAATGTATCATTAACTTTTCTGGCAACTGTTCCTTAATGACGTACGTATATACATGCGAATTTAAAAGAAAATGCAGAAATGTGCATTATCTAATTATATACTGAACAGAAAAAAAATACACAAAGCACTGATTAGGATCACGTGTTGTAAACACATAATTATTTATAAACTTTGCTAACGTGGATATAGTCCGTATCCTTAGACACCAATTCAATAGTAATAGTGTCTCACCTGGCACAAGGCAGAGAACGCAGAGGATGGTTCGCAACATCGCGCTTGAGATTGTACCGAGAAAGGCGCGCGGGCGGCCGCGCAGCTCCGACTGACGCCGCCCGCCCTTCGGACGACGGGTAGCCTTGAATGAACCGCGATTATAGTCCCAAACCGCGCCAAATGAACTACACACAAACCGATCGCTACGTGTCCATGTTTATACAAGCTATAGAAAAATAAACTTTCTAGACATTAATATAAGAATATTTATTTAGGTCCTACATTCTAAAAATAAAAAAACATGGAGCAAATTTTTTGCCAATTTGGCGAGAATAGCTACCCCGCAAAGAATGTTTATAAAAAGAAATAAAGATTATAAAGTTGTCTTTGCTTTTATTTGTAGCAAACGACGTAGATACGTGATCATTTCACAAATGCATATGAGACATTGGCGACAGTTCATTAATTAAACGGTTTTTTTTTGTAGGAGAAGTCACTCCATTTAAAATGTGACTTTGAAACAAAGTTTACATACCTAATTATTAGTGAAAATAAGTATTTTTATATATGTTGCACAAAAACTTAACTTGTGGGTGATTATCACAATCGCAAGTAGGTAAACGAGTAGTGATACAGGCATTATAATACATATAATAATAGTTATACTACCAACCTAATTCGTTGTATTTTATTTTAGAAACATCTTTATGTAAAGTTGTATTTATTGATACACACCTTAGCAGTAGCAGTGGATAGCAATAGGAAGTTGTAGCAAATCCAAGCTTCTCTTCTGCTAATTGGCGATAGGTATCTGTAGGAAATACATAATATATTAGAATACCTGTGATCTTACAGTAATAAATACCGATACCTACAAAACCATTAAATTTTACTTACATTACAGATAATCTATTTCTATCTTATTCTTATCTTATATCTCTATATATATAAAAGAAAGTTGTGTTAGTTACACCGTTTATAACTCAAGAACGGCTGAACTGATTTGGCTGAAAATTGGCGGGGAGGTAGCTCGGAGCCAGGAAAAGGACATAGGATACTTTTTATCACGTTCCAGTGAAAAAAATATATATAATGACAGCTGTCAAATCGATTCTTTGCCGGGCGGGACGAAGTCTGCCGGGACCACTAGTAATATAATAAAGGCTACACTGTAATTAAACAAATGGATCAGTTATGTTCTTTTATTTGATTATAAAGCAGCAAAAGTAAAAACTAAATAAATAATTGGTTAAGTGTAGGTAGGTACATGTACAATAGGTAATTATGTGGGCGCATTCAAGTACACGATATGTCGATATGTCGCTTCCACCGAGTGATTATTACATTTAATTTTAATTAAATATGTAACAATATGTATATATATATATATATATATATATACTCTTTTTTGTGAAGAAACAATATAGCAAATCCAACCTTATTAAAAAAATATGGCTTAATTAAAAAGCCAATATTAGTTATTTTATCAGTTGCGAGTAAAGTCGGTATTAAAGATTAAAGTTTATTTCGCAATGGAGACCTAAATCAATTTGGGGTAATGTTTACAAGGCAAAGTGTCCTAGCAATCTATCAGAGAAGATTATGTGTTTGAACAAGGAAGGGTGCTGTGGTGCGCGAGAGGGCTGCCTGGTGGCAATCACGTGCGCGACCGTCTCCCGCACGTGCGCCCGCGGCACGTCGCCTCGCAGCGACAGCAGCCGGACCAGTTGCTCTTCAGACATGTCCGGACACTTGTCCAGCACGCCGTGAAGATCCAACGAGAGCATTTCGATGTCTTGACATCGAAGTACCTAGCAAATAGATGCCATTATACGCATAGCAGCTAAAATATATATTTTTTAAATACACCTTAGTGGAAATGGATTTAAAATTTTATAGAAACTTTAAATGATGGGAAATTACTGAACTAGTTTGGGTATTCAATACATACGGTACATACCTCAGCTAAAGTGCTAATGACTTCGAACGGCCAGTCGATGTTGACTCCCTCTGGTGCTATTCTTCTAAAGAACGCTCTTATTTGATTAGCTTCTTTGACAATTTTAGTGGCTGCTTGTTGTGTTTCTTCAACAGTCTTAAAAGTCATTTTTTTCGAGAGCATAGCTGTTATGTACTTCTTATAGACAAGATTCTGCGCTTCATTGATCACATACTCAAAGTTTTTCTCTCTTAAATGATTGTAATCTTGAAAATAGTCCTCTAACGTGACACAGATGGTGTCTACTGGGATGCTGGTGGGCAGCCATTTTGATGTAAATAAATCATCGAAGTGCACCTCCAAATCCAGAAAAGCCTCTTCCAGCAAAAATCGTGCGGCTTCATCCCTTAGTTTCTGAAAATAAATATCATGTCTAGAGTCTGTATCACAAAATACAATATACAACTTGGTCTTAATTAAGATATTTGCCATATCCCTAAAAGTTAATCCTTATTTATCCTGCCGTAGTATGTGGTAATTATATGCTGTAGGCGCCAATTTTTTTTTTCTTTATTGACATTTAGGTCGTTTGCATAGAACGGCGTATTATTAACGTATTTTATAGTGATAAACGATACAGTTTATTTGATCAGGCTACATTTTGAATGTTTAGTATATATTATTTGTTACTTGGAATGTGTTGAGAAGCGTGTCGAACTTGGCCTCGGCGGGAGCGTCGTGGCGGCCGGGCGGCCAGTGCCGCGCCTGTGTCTGCTGCGCCAGGCTGACCATCTGCTCGCTGTTGTTCACAATGGTTATCATTTGGTGTGTGAAGTATACGATGCGGGAGCGGTCCGAGAAATGAGCGTTCTGGAACAATGCTTTTTGTTTTATAATCTTGAATTTGGTATAAAATATTGAAATCCCACCGGACGAACGAGATAAGTCTAATATACCTAATACTTTGTAATTATATTAATTTATATGACATACTATTATATTAGGATGATGAATCGTCTGCAGAAAAACGAATATTACATACAAGCTTTGTAATTAATACACACGTAATACATGTGTGGAACACATTAAATCTTGCTACTAACCTTAAATTGCAAGACACCTTCTCTGTACATATTTCCATAGCGCGTCACTTGCTCTATACTCAACATCAATGCTTTAAACGTAATTTCTTTACTAATCGTCTCAGTGACCTGTAACCAATTAAATAATTAGGTATAATACTAATAATCAAATGAATATAAAATAACGTTATTATATTATACATATATAAGGATATAATGTACACTACTATATGTATACATAAATTATTAGGAAGTCACATTTAGAGCATAATGGCGCGCTAAATACCTGTAAATTCTGGTCTATCATTTGGAATATGATGACGGGTGCGTGGGTATGGTAGGCTTGGGAATGCGGCTCGACGTCGGGCGCTCGGTCACTGTTCCATTCCACTCGTTCCGACTCTAAAGTCTTTTCCATCCATTCCATATAGTTGCTTTCCATTTTCTGAACACAGAGAATTCGTATTTTTTATCATTTTATTAATTTTGGGCAAAGCAGCATTTCAAACCACCCAGGTAGGCAGGCGCGTGCGGTGAAGGTCGCGTATGTACTACGTCAGGGTAGGCACTCCATACATTTATACCATTGTGCCTATATGGAATGCATGCCCTTGCAGGTAGCCATTAAAATATACACACAATATTTCATCAAAATCGGCCTAGCCGTTTAGAATAGAATTTTATATTTGCTATGAAGCAACATGATTAAATAGTGAAAGAGAATAATAAGTAACACAGGATGTTTTTATACAGAGAAACAAAAGATCTCATTGAGTACAATATCGCAAACTATTATAACGCAATAAGATTTAAAATTAACAGACACTTTTATAATTTTGAACCGAAATAGCTACAATTCCCGCTTTTGTCTTACAATTAAAACAATAGAGAACAGCCAATGCCTTGTTTAAAATGAAATTATAACAGTCCACTAAAATGCAAATAACCTGTAAGTATTCTTCTTCCAGCTTTTGCATGCTCTCTTTACTCAGCAGGGGGGGTAAAGTCGAAACGTCGATGTTAAGCTCCGAGTTTCCCATCAATTCCGTTCCAGGATAAGTATTCAGAACCCAAGATAAAAGAGTAACATACTCGTTTCCTTCCAGTCCGTTATCAACCACATCTTGAAGCTGATCAGAAACAAGCCATATTGGTCACTGTTTAATACTAAGTAGGTAACTAGCTGCAAAACTAATCCTCGAAAACAGTTCAATTTAAAGAGGTTACATAAAGTTTAGCATGGCAAAATTCTATCTTGGAAATTATTTAAAGCATTGGCAGCATCACTCTCGAGATTGAATCCTCTCACACATATATATCTATATATCCAAGAATTTTACATATTATTAATATAAGGGGATATATTGTAATTTATTCTTGTTTATTGATTCATTTTAATATTTACAAATAAGCCAGTATGTCAATCTCAAATTGTTGTTTTTTTTTGAATAATAAACATAACACATTTTCTGGAAATTTTAACATTTAAATATGTATATCTATTTTATGTGATATATATCACATAAAATAGATATATATATATATATATACACTGTAAGCTTGGCTTGCTTTTCCAGCTAGTAAATAAGGATAAAAATCGAAAAAAACTTACACTGGACGACAAGCATGTATGATACATGTTGACATATTTGTTTACAATGTCATAGTGAGGAGGAAAGCAGGGCACGCACAGAGTCTTGACCACTCTCAAGTCTTCAAGTATAAGCTGTCTAGTCAACTCCAAATAACGCACAAGCCACAGTTTGTTGTCCTCTCGCTCATCCACACGAGTCCCTTCAATACGCTGTGCAACTGCACATTCTAATACTTCAAATGCCTTGATTCGCCAGTTTTTGGGGCGGCCGGGAGGCATAAATCCGGTTTGATTTTGTTGCTAGAATTTCATAAATAAAGTTTAATATTGTACATTTGCTTTGAGAGTTTTTAAAGCCAATGAGTTCAACTTAAAAAGAT
Organism: Polylopha cassiicola; assembly: GCA_038024825.1. NCBI lineage: Eukaryota > Metazoa > Arthropoda > Insecta > Lepidoptera > Tortricidae > Polylopha > Polylopha cassiicola. The sequence goes on along the minus strand of CP149046.1, from coordinate 14,254,595 downwards.
TGTATTTACTAATCAGAGACATTAAATATATAGATATATAGCGGTTCGCCCCGGCTTCGCACAGATCGCTAATTTTTTTTTTCAAAATATTCTATAGCCTATGTTACTTGTGAATAATGTAGCTTTCGAATGGTGAAAGAATTATTAAAAACGGTTCAGTAGTTTTTGAGCCTATTCATTACAACCAAACAAAGTTTTCCTCTTTATAATATTAGTATAGATAATTAGAGCTTATTGTTTGAATTAAACAAAGGAACAGCCAGTAAGTAATAAATTTAAACTGCACGTATTTTGAAATGAAACAACTATTAAGGATTTAACTTATATATTTTATTTTATTGGCTGGCGTTTCGTAATCCTTACAGTTCCCATATTCGTAGCATTTTTGAGCTGAGGATAGGCTAACACTAGAGCATGCAAGAATTTTGTTTGTAAAAGGAACAAGAATAAGAGATATGTGCCATACTAACCTCTAAGGCCATTTGGTCCCTTTTTTCTTCTCTTTCAATGATTCTTAATGCAGTTACAATAACTGTGGGTTCTTTGCGCACTGTATTCAGTGTTCTTTGTAAAATGAGTCTAATTTGCTTTTCAAGTGAAATCGAGACCATTTCTACATCTTCAAAGTAAGCTTTTAACATGATTTTATCATGTGATGATTGATTAGGAAGTCTATGCAGTTCATATAACAAGTCATCTCTTGAATTTTCTAAATCATTAAGGCACTGAAATATTATTTTTATAGATAGACAAGCAAGTAATAAAAGATGTCATAATTAGTAATTATCTGAGAAAATTTATTAATACCTGATGGGCATGAAGCAATTTGCCCTCTCCAATCCACTGTTTGGTTTTGGCTACACTCTCTGGCACTGTGAATATGTGTTTTAAGCTATCCATAGCTGTTACATACTGCGAGTGACGTGAGTCTTCTTCCCTCACTGCTTGAAGGGATGCCACTAATGGAGGCACGCCTTTAAGATGTTCCTCCAATTCATCCATCCTAAAATAACAAATTGATTATTAATTAATGGTTCTACTGTTAAATATATATACGTACTTTTCTTATTTTCACTGAATGTAATTGTCTATGGGTTCCATTACTTTCACACAACAATTTTCACAACATATCTTATGAAATTTCACAGCTATATATATTATAAATTTCTGATGTTTTATGGGTATCTCAATATATATGTATGATAAGTATGAAGTCCAATACAACAAGTACTATAGTTGAGAAAAAAGTATTTCAGGCTGTTGTTTCATAAACTGATAAAGCAATTATACACAATAAATAATTTAGTAGAGATATAAGAATGATATATAACATAATTTTGATGAAGTGTGGGATTGTGATTGGTCTCAGATATGACATAAATATTAAAACAATTAAAAATGTAAAATCCTACTTTATGCTAATTTGTTGAACATCATCAATACACTCTTGCAACTGCTTAAGGCCAACACTGACACCATCTAGCTTGCCTTGTACTGCAGATTTCAACTGAGCTTCAATTGAAGCCTTTTTGTGGGTAATTCGTTTCTTGTATTGCTCGACCTAAAAATCAGAATGGCCATCAGGGAAAATACATAAAAAACACCCGATTTAAAATTAAAAGCTAAAGGTAACAATCTCTAACCCACTATAATGTTCACATCATATAAAATTAATTTTGAAAGTCAATGTAATATTATGTAGTAACAGACAATATTTTTTACCTTCTCAAGTTGACCAGGTCTTTGCATCATATTAATCACCATTTTCTCTGCTGCCGCTTTTGCTTCCTCTTCTATTTCGTCCATTGTAGACATACTCAGTGAAAATAGTAAATTGTTTTGCTATAACTTCTTATTTCATGAAACCGCTGTTATAAAGCAGATAGCAAAATTATAATAGCTATAAAATATGTAATGATTGCCGGCTATCAATGCATTAATAGTATTTTTTTCAATTATAGTTAAATTAGTAATTATATGTGTAGTGTAGATACTAGATACAAGTTAAATAAACATTTATAGAATCGCTATCGACAGTGACAGTACGTAAGTAACTCGTCGGCTGTCACCTGACTGTCAATACTACTCAAAACTTTAAATAAAAAAAAAAACTACTCAAAACTCAAAAGATTTATCCGGACAGTAGAGTTGACTAGAGATCCGCCACTTCACACTTCTATATTTTTGTACTTAGAGTACACCTGCACACCTCAACAACTTGGATGAACTTGAACTAGGGTCGTCTTTTGACAATCAACCAAATAAAACAGATGACGTCAGATGAAACCTAAACTTGGACTAAACAATTGTATAATCTGTGACTTCTTTTATGTACTTCTCTGGATTTTCTACATTATAAGGTTTAGGACCTCAGATTAATGAATTTACAATGTCTTCATTCAGGCCTTAAGCAAAGGAAAAACAAATGCTCCTACATCGCTTGCTCTGTAAAGCCTGAATTTTATATTTTTTTGTCTAGACTTACCTATCTGTGAATGTTATCGTATCTATATTGCAGAGTGACATGAGAGTGACAGCCAGTGAGCCAGTGAGTGACAGGTAGGGATGCAACATCGTTCATAAAAAACATCGATACTGTAACATCGATGTTTTTTAAAGTCCAACATCGATGTTAAAAACATCGACGTTTTAGAACGATACATCGATGTTTTTTCGATGTTTTCTTTAATTACTAGAAGGGTCAGCAAATACAGCCTTGAGATATAGAAAAAAGGGTTTTCCTTATAAAAAATATTGATAATCAATTTAGATTCATTTTGGTAATCATAATTACTGACAATGTCAAGCAATTGGTTACTTTAAATGATAAATCCATAACGTACTAGCATATGAAAAGTCGTAAAACGCAATAAAAGTAAACACCCTTGAAAATTAAAGAAAATATATGTTTTTTTTTGTAATTGAAATTAAATTTAACAAAATCACTAGAAAAATCCACCAGCCATTAAAAGCAATATTTCGCCACACTGGATAAGAAGAATGGCGTGAACATCGTTCATAAAACATCGTTGTTAATGAACGATGTATCGATGTTTTCTTGTAGTTCAACATCGATGTTTTAACATCGATGTTTATGAACGATACATCGATGTTTTAAAACATCGATGTATCGTTTGCATCCCTAGTGACAGGATAGGTGCCACTGCTGACAGGTAGATCAGATGAGTAAGGTTGATTTGTCCGCGGTGTTATAGGGTAAATAGGTTAACTTTGTTGTTGTTTAGTTTTATAGAATGTTGCGGCTGTTATCTGATTGCAAGAGTGTAATTTATATTTAAGAAATTGTTTAGCATTTTAATTAGTCGCCATGTGGTCCATTATAATTTTGTTTATATTGTCTATACTAGCATTTCTGATCACCGACGAATTGATACCGAAATTACAAGAATTGTTTATAAAAGCTGGTCTGTGTGGCATTGATTTGTGCAAAATAAGCAAATCAAAAATGTAAGTCACTAGATAAATATTTAAATATGTTATGATAGCAATATTATTCTGTATTTCATATATTAAATTAATAGTCTTAATTTAATGATAAACTTTGAACTTAATGGTTGATTTCATCGGATAGGGAGATTTGGGTAGGGGATTAAGAGGATTGTGAACCTGTTAATTTTCATACAAAAGGCGATAAAGTTTTACACCCAGTAAATATAGTTAGATTTTTATAATTTTTGGATATGTTGTAGATATAATGAGAAACTACGTCTGTACGTTTTGATTTTTAAGAAATATTGCTTACGCTAAAATTTATTAGCATCTAAAAATCTATATATAGATCTAAAAATCTCTATATATTATTCTAAAAATCTATATATAGATCTAAAAATCTATATTTAGATCTAGCGTAAGCAATATTTCTTAAAAATCAAAACGTACAGACGTAGTTTCTCATTATATCTACAACATATCCAAAAATTATAAAAATCGAACTATATTTACTGGGTGTAAAACTTTATCGCCTTTTGTATGAAAATTAACAGGTTCACAATCCTCTTAACAGGTTCTTACAAAAGTGATACATAGAGTTATATACTTTTGATTACAGACCAGAGGCATTGGGAGTTGTGTCAGGATGTGTATTCTTGATAACTTGTTTTTTATTTATTCCCATCGTTTTTGGCAATGGACTTATGGATAGAGAAAATTTTCCTCATAATGAGGTGAGTTTACATATCATTTACAGTGTATTTGTTATTACAATATTGTTTTTTTTTTAAATAGTGAAATTTATTTTTATTTAAAGTTTGCAGAATTGTTGGCTGCACTATTGTCCATATGCTGCATGCTGCTTCTGGGCTTTGCTGATGATGTCCTTGATTTGAGGTGGAGATATAAATTACTCCTGCCTACAGTGGCATCTCTACCATTACTGGTGGTCTATTATGTCAACTTCAACTCAACCAGCTTTATAGTGCCCATACCGTTAAGACAATGGTTTGGAGTTTCTATTAATATAGGTAAGATATTTGTGAACCTTTTAATTAAATTAAATACTTCAACATAAAACTGTTCATAATAGAAATTTCTTTCAGGATTTCTTTACTATATTTATATGGGAATGCTGGCAGTGTTTTGTACAAATGCTATTAATATATTAGCAGGAATTAATGGACTTGAAGTAGGCCAGTCAGTGATAATTGCCTTATCTATAATAGTCTTTGACATTATTGAGCTGAGAGGAGATCAGTACAAGGCTCACACCTTCTCCCTGCATATCATGATTCCATACCTGACTACTACTCTAGCTCTATTAAAACATAATTGGTAAGGATCTTATATTTTTCTATTACTCATAAGTAGTATAAAATTTACATTTACTTATGTTAGTAATTAACTTTTCAGGTACCCTTCAAAAGTATTTGTTGGAGACACATTTTGTTATGTATCTGGGATGACATTTGCAGTTGTGGCCATATTGAGTCACTTCAGCAAGACAGTTATATTATTTTTCATACCACAAGTAATCAATTTTGTTTATTCGATGCCTCAACTTTTCCACTTTATTCCGTGCCCACGCCATCGTCTCCCTAAATACAGTGCAGAGATTGATTTGCTGCAACCTAGTAGAACTGTAATCATCAAAAAAGAAATGAAAGTTTTAGATAGTTTTATTCTTAAGATATTGACAGTGCTACATTTAGTAGATAGAAAAGAAGATGATGAAAGCATTACAATTAATAACTTGACTTTGATAAATCTATTCCTAATCAAGTTGGGTCCAATGTCGGAAGTGAAATTGACCACCAGCCTTATGATTTTCCAAGCATGTTGCACAGGAATTGCATTTCTTATAAGATACCCAATGGCGTCTTACTTCTACGACACATAAATGAACATAATGTAAGTATGTAATAGTAAAAATAGGCATTCAAGAATAAAATTGTGAATTTTACACTTTATGTTTCTGTTTTACACTTGAAATGAACCCATGTTTCATATCTTGTGTTTCCAAAAACTGAATAATTTCAATTGTATCTATGCATCATCAATCTAGTAAATCTGTTCAAAAAAAATAACTTCCTATAAGTACTTATAAAATATTCTACACCATTTTTTACTTGGTTTCTAAATAATATAAATGTAGGTAATATAAATACACTACGCTGAAAGTGACAGCAACCATTATAATAATATATCTACCTATGAAATGATCATAGCGAGGCATTCAAGCTCAAAATTAATATTTTTTACTTACGTGTAACAATAAAATAAAATGATAAATGACACTGGAAATATATTATATTTTTCTATCATGGTCATAAATTACTTCAATTAAATTAAGTTAAAACCTTCATAATTTGCTAAGCCCTAATACCGTTTTTAGATACCTACTTACTTGGGTGATCGACAGTGGTTAAAACGCACGCCAAATTGTTGGGCCTATGCCTACATTTGTTAAAGATGAAAACAAAATTAACAATTGGTATTTTGTGTATTTATTAATTACTTATAGCCATTATCTATGTAATAAAACTTGTGTTTACAACAATCAATACTTTGTTTTATATATTATTATATTCCTATATTAAAACACCGAGTTGTCTAAAAACATAGCTCAACCTGGATCTCATTAGATTGGTCGGTTTTGTGATCTACGTTTGAAGTTCACAAAAAAAATATATTACGTAAGTAGGTATTATTAATATGAGAAGGTACCTAGTCTATGGAATAGGTAACACTTATAGTCAACCATTATAATTCTATGGTTTAGAATAAAAAATACATCAAGTAGTAATTTTATATCATAAAGTAGGTATTTAATAAATATAAATAACATTTCTATAAACGATTTGTTTTTTTATTTTAGTAGGTAAGTATACAATTGCAACACACCATGAAATGTTAATTCAACCAAATATCATACAATATATTGTCTTCCGGGTCACTTTCATTAATAACACGAAGGGTTTTTAAAGTTTGCAAATAAAAAGTTAGTTCAGAAGTGACTACTCCATGCTGAGGACTACCATTTGCTACAATATTCATTTTCATTAATTGCTCTCTTAATTTGTCTTTAAAGTTATCATGTACTCTTTTATAGATCAATCTTATTTGTTCTATGGGTAAAATATCAATTAGCGCTTCATGTAATTTAACTAGGTGCTTAGAAATATTTCGGAATGTTTGGGATGGAACAGGTGGTTTAGCGTCCCAGGTGGACAACTGTGAACAAAGCATACTAGTCACTATCAAACATATCTTATTTTCTATTTCTTGCTTATGACTAACAATATCACTTTCAATACTAATAAATCCATTAAGTGACAATTCTTTAAATTGCAGTTTATCCAGCTGTTCTCTAATTATTGGTAGGAGCCATAAAATAACTTGCAGAGATCTTGACACTAAAGCTAAATTTGAAGTAGAAATAGTTTTCAATCCTGCACTTTGTATTGCACCTGCTCCTAGAACTAACTGACAACATCGAGAATTAAATAAACGAATTAGTTCCAACATACAATGACACAAATACTGAATTATAACCGGAGACTGTTTAGTAGCATCACAATATTCAAGCAATATTTTTATAAGAAGTTGTACAGTTATAACCACTGCATAATTTTCTTTATTTATAACCAGAAACTTTGAGGAAGATTTGTTAGTTTCAATAGGAATCAAATTTGAAGTATCATTAGTTACAGTAAATTTGTTTATTAAATGTTGCAATTCATAGGGCACATCGGCACATTTCCATCGCTCTGAATTGAGGCTAACTGTAAGCTGACTTCTCCTTTCTGTGTGTAAATTTTGAATGTATTTCATGGCATAGCTTCGTAGTGCCAATTTCATTGAATTACTGTAATGACCTGTGGCTCGTTCACACTCTCCAGAAAAGTTTTCAATTAATAAAGACAATTTGGATAATTGATTCAAGTCAGAAAATGCATGGTCCTTATCAGTTTTTGTTACTATTAGATTAGCACATCTTTCATTGCAGTAGTCAGATAGTGAAATGATCATTTTACTTAGCTTTTCTTCTATTGATAATAATTCATCTTCTGACCAGGTTTCTTCGCTTTCGTTTCCTGTCACATCATCCATTTGACTAACTTCCAGTATAAGCTCTTTCAAAGATAGAACGCGTTTAAAAAGAGTGATCAAATTAGGGGTTACTTTTTCTAGAAAATCTATACTTTCACTGCATAGCAGCCAAGCATTATCTGAATTAGAGCCTCTTAAAACTACCTCTGTATTACCTTCTCTTTCTGATATTATCTCAATGACACTTTGCTTGATCATAGCTTGCACAGATGTCATAGCTTCCATTTTAAAGGTGTCTATAAAATCAAATTCCTTAAGGCGTAGAATTCCAGAAACAATGGACATTATTTTGTCTCTTTCTGGTATTTCAAACTGATCTTTTGGAGGTCTATTTAAATCGGTTACTATGAATCTTTGGAATTCATTGCTTAGCATTTTATGAATTAATCTTTTCATCTCAGTCAGTTGAGGAGATAAATGGCGAAATGCTAGAATTCGAGACAGTTGTGATGATAATACTTTTTGAGTGGAACTAATTAAATCTAATGCAGCAACATAGTCTGAGGTGCTTAACAGGAGTTGAATCATTGGTTGAGTTTGTTGCACTGTTCCAATTAGTTTTAAGAGTTCATAAACATTATTAAGATTATTGTTTATTTTATTCAAGCTGACTAGTTTTAATGGGCTCTCTGTTAAATGGTTCTTTACAGTACCAATGTTTTTTCTAGTTTGGCGCACAGTTTTAACAGCTTTTGCCATTTGATCCATGATGGTATCATGGGACAGCATAGCATGGAAAAATGCATCAGATTTTTGTGCAACTTGTTTAGCGATTTTAATTTCTATATAGTCTAAATAGGTGCTTAATGTTTCTTGGAGAGATCTTACTGCTACACCAGAATCTTCAGCATTTATAAGATTTGGAAAAACTTTACTGAATACATTTGGATTATTTAATGCTAATGATTGCTCATAAAAAATTTCAGGAACTTCACATTCATTTTCTATAACTGGTGCCTTAACTTTAGCAGGTACATTCTCTTTTAATCTGCAGTGTCTACGATATCTTCTCACAATCCTTTTGCAATATGGTTCAAAGTGTAGTAATGTGATCTCTGGTAAATAGGGACTAGGTTGTATTTCCACCTTATCTACAAAACCATCACCCCATATTTTGGTAAAGAAATTGTTCTGCTTGCCTCTGTTAGGGTCATTTAATACTGCTGGTAGATTCTGAGATGATGAATAAAAGGTCCAGTCCTCATCTATATCATCTTTTGTATATAAATGATATTCCCTTACGTGATATTTGAATCCTGCTTTCCGTAAGTCACCAAATTGCTGAGCAGCACATATTGCATTTTGTCCATATTGGCACAGTATAATGGATCCCTCTTTGATACTGTGCTTGTCTTGAATATGTCTGAAATTATTAATGCGTCATAATTATCAGTTAAATCTAGATGTAATATAAATTATTACTTTATTAAATTGATCGTACCTTTCGAATTCCGTGCTTGTGTTGAAAAGAAGATTGGGACAATGTATACAGTTTTGCCAGGCTGGCGCCTTCTTTGTAGGTAGTAGATTGTCCTCCATAACATTTTAATCATTAATCCATTAAAGTTAAAGCTGATCACTGAGTACCTAGTTTTCCATATTTTACAAAATCCATATAAAATGACATGTCAGACGATACAACTCCAAATAAGTGAATCAGACGTATATAAAAGACACAGATTAAAATATCAAAATTCAAAGATGGGAATCAAATGGAATGACATCGAAACGAAACGTAGAGGCAAAATGTCATTATGACAGTTCAGGATTGCCAGAGTCGCGATATCTCAAGTCTTCTTTATGACCGGGTCAGGCCGGTCAAGCAAGTTCGCCATTCACTGGAAGAGCAGCTCGACCCTAGAGGCGCTATTAACGGAAAATAGAAATAGTACATTACGCACCTAGGCCAGTAAAATAAAAAAAATCTCAGATCACATGTAATTGTCGTCCGAGGCGAAACCGAGGTTGACAAAAATGTGATCTGAGGCTTTTTTATTTTACTGGCCGAGGTCAGTATACTATTTTTCTGTTCGACGAAGCCAGAAAGCGGCAATTTCATTTAACGCAGCGGCCAGAAAGTTGGCGCTTTCCGGCCGGAGGACAGAAAATAATATTATTTTTTGATGCTTTTGTGGTAATAGGGAATATGCACTGATTTTTTTTATATTTTTTATAGCTCATATCGTTTTATTATTGTTAAATAATATTCAACCCAAAAATGTAAATTGTGGTATCTACATATATATATTTTAATTTTAAGCTTTTGCAGGCATTTTAAACGCCCGCCATCATGATGAGCTTGGCGCGTGACGTCAAAGTCTGTGACAACAACAGATGTAAGGATGTAACCTACAAATTGTTGAATTCTTGTTCAGTTTATTTGTTTTTAGTTTTTGCAATCACCAAAAGTGTAACAGTATAATATGATAATAAAAAAATTCAGATCTTTACAGTTACAAGCGCTAGTTACGAACAGAAGAAGCGCTTTTGACTGTAACATGCACATAGAGTTTGTAGCTGGGTAGCAAACGATGCCAGGGACCCATATGGTTGCCAACCATAGATGATTTGAAGAAAAAAATGTTATATAATTTATACCGATTCAGAGGTGGGGGGAAGAGTTATGGGCTCCCAAAAATGTAAAAATAAAACTTTGCATGGACTTACCTACTTAAGCGCGTCGGATTTTGATAGAATAGGTACTTAATCGGAGGGAAGTAAGAGAGTAATAAATAGAGAAAGAAAGACAGAAGTTGAGAGGAAAATATAGGCATAGTACAGCTGCACGTATTAAACTTTATCGACGAGTATTTGCTTAGGGTGAGTGCGCCTTGATGCGTTCCCCATTCGTCCGGTGGAGCATAACGGCCCCAGGGCCAACTTTTCCAAAAAAAAAAAAAAGTATTTGCTACTTCGGCTTGTGTTAATCGTCAGATTATATATTTTTTGTTATCCTTGAATTATTTCTTTCAAAATAGCCGCGCTCGAGAAACTCCACATGATGTTTCTTTTTACTTTGTAGCCCTCTCCATACTTTGCGTCACCACCAAATTGTCAGATTAGTGGTATATAAACTTTTTGGCATGTAATTAACTCACACTTCTTAAATCTTAATCTGCCGCGCTCGAGTAAATCCAATGATATTTTTTTTCTACTAATCTGTAATCTAATTCTATATCCTGGGCGATCGAATATATATATGAAGCTCATATTTGCTGGAGGTACTTAACTGGCTGCAAGGTATCCCCTATATGGTCCGTGTTATGCATTCGTGTGTCAACCCACACCGAGGTAGTTTTGAGATATCGGTGTTTAAAGTTTTTTGAGAACATTCTTCTTTTTCCGCTTATTTTAAGCAAAAAAATATTGTTATGTGGTATCATTTTTTTTGTTGAAGTGCATAGATTAAGGATATAAATGTATTTATTTCAATAAATTCATAATTAAATAGAAAATGCAGAAAAATGGTTAATGCTTAACGGCTATAAGGTTTATTACATTTATCATTTATGTGCTAAGCCACATAACACTATGCAAAATTCTAATTTGTTCTTTTATAATGAATATATTTTACACTATTTTTTTGAAAATGTAAAAAAAAACAACTAACTTATTAAAACTTTAATGTAGGTACTTATTTATTAAGTTTTTATTGTTATAATTTGTTTTAAATAACATTATAAGTTCTGCTAAAAATGAGAAATAGGTACAACAAGTTAACACTTATATTATTTCAATTAATTAAAAATCTTAACGAAATTGATTTATTATTATTATTTTATCATATTGAATTAAACTTCCGTACCTAAAAAGTTAATAAACCACATAAAAACCATTTATCGAATAGTTCATAAATTGTGGCGACAATTCGTGTACGATTCTATAATATTATTATGTGTAATATTCTAATTTTTATCACACTTGTTTAAATCTAATGATGTATATTATAAAAAAATATCGGTTAAGTGCGAGAAGACTGTAGGTATATATTTTTTTAATGATTTCATTATAATGTATGGTTTTCGTATTTTTTTCTTTATCCGTGCTATATGACGTTACCTCGGACCTACTAAATTAATTCAAGATCCTGAGTTCACGAGGAGTACCCTGTAGGTTTTGATTCCTTAGCGAGTGTTAAAAACTTTTGTCAATCGCGGCATAAACGGCGGTTCTTTTGATTGTGTTGGCGATTTTTTTGTGATTATGTTACAATTCCAAGGGACTGTAGTGCTGAGTATTTGATATTACTTTGAATTTTAGTTTGATATCTACCTCCACGCGTTACTGAGGTAAAGAATCACACAGACAACAAAGTAATCCTGTAAGGGTTAATTTTTTTCCTTTTAAGATACGGAACCCTAAAATATTTTATTTAATATGATAAAAATAATAATAATAAAAAAATAAGTTTGGTTAATATTTTTAAGTAATTGAAATAATATTTAAGTGTTAACTTGTACCTATTTCTCATTTTTAGCAGAACTTATAATGTTATTTGATACATGTTATACAACAATAAAAACTTTAAATAAATAAGTACTTACATTAAAGTTTTAATGCGTTAGTTGTTTATTTTATTACATTTTCTAAAAATTAGTGCATAATATGTATAGGTACCTATTCGTTTTAAAACAATAAATAAGAATTTTGCATTAATGTGTTAGGTATGTGGCTTAACACATTAATGCAAAAATACAAATCTGACATGGGAAATAAGCAATAATGTGTTATATGTGGCTTAACACATTAATGCAAAAATACAAATCTGACATAGGAAAAAAGCAATAACCGATTTTGTGCTCTAGAATATTCTACGATTTTTTTTTAACAAAATGGATTTCACTGCTGTATTCCTCATGATCTATTTAATAAAACTGCATTCATAACTCAAAACCCGATTTTTTGTGGGTTGACACACGAACGTTAAACACGGTCCATATATTTTTTGTTATCCTTGAATTATTTCTTTCAAAATAGCCGCGCTCGAGAAACTCCACATGATGTTTCTTTTTACTTTGTAGCCCTCTCCATACTTTGCGTCACCACCAAATTGTCAGATTAGTGGTATATAAACTTTTTGGCATGTAATTAACTCACACTTCTTAAATCTTAATCTGCCGCGCTCGAGTAAATCCAATGATATTTTTTTTTCTACTAATCTGTAATCTAATTCTATATCCTGGGCGATCGAATATATATATGAAGCTCATATTTGCTGGAGGTACTTAACTGGCTGCAAGGTATCCCCTATATGTTAATCTGACGCGCTCGAGTGACTCCAGAAATCCCCTCTTGGGCTCCTCTACAAAAAAAACTACTTACTTACCTAGTCATTTTTTAAAAACAATGACATTTACAAAAATTCAAAAGTACCGTTCACACCGACAAGGTCGAAAAAAAAAACTAGCTACATAGTCGCGAGGGAAAAAGTGATACGCGCGTAAATTAAAATTCGTTATTATTATTTCTAAAGTGTCTTGTATATTTTTGGAGATAACAACTCAATTTACTTGCCCTAAAATACTTCCCGTACAGCTACAACACCTGATATTTTAAAAGAACGTGTATGAAAAAGGATTAAGTACCAACACGTGTACCTAGTACATGATCTGGATGCCTAGACAAATGCCAATCCATAGTATCAACTGTACGAAACGAATGCAAAATTACTATTATGGATATGCCACGTGGTAAATTTTCGTTACCTAACGTAGGGCCTGTATACAATGACATGTTAATTTCCTACAGTGCAGTGTAGCTTAACCGTGTAGCTGGGTATTTCTCAAAAAATAACGAAATTTTATTCCTGAGTCATTGACCTGGTGCTGAGTAAGATGAAGTAATTACGGATTTTACTTTTTCATTTAAATTTATCCTGTCTGTTGCTAAAAAAGAAAACAGGATAACACTAATGAAAAAAAAAATGAGCAGTTTGTTGCTCCGAAAATCATTCCCTCACCTTTTCCCTTACTCCAAAACCATTTACTAAAAAGTCTGTTTATCTTATCTAAATGAAACAATATCTTCTTCTTATCTTATATCTTATCTTATACATATAATAAAACAGTAGAAACCGCGTGTCTGTACAATTGAAATTTTTAACAAAAAATGGGTGTGGGCAATAATAAAAGAGTAACAGAACACAAAAATGATTTTTTAGATTTTCTTTTCTGTCTGTCTGTCTGTCTGTCTGTCTGTCTGTATGTATTCGCTAATCTTGAAAACTACTGAACAGATTTTGACGCGGCTTTCACTAATAGATTAAGCTCTTCCCTGAGCAACATATAGGCTTTGTTTCATCAAAATCGGATGTCAAATAAAAAAGCTATCGTCTTTTAAAGTTTAAAGGTATTTTTTCTATAGGAGATTTTATAGTTACATAATATAGTACTAGATGGCGCCTCAAGGCAATTAAAACGCGCTATAGCTTTTTCCTCTTCTTTCTTACATTCTTACATATAATAAAACAGTACAAACCGCGTGTCTGTACAATTGAAATTTTTAACAAAAATTCTTATTCTTACATATAATAAAACAGTACAAACCGCGTGTCTGTACAATTGAAATTTTTAACAAAAAATGGGTGTGGGCAATAATAAAAGAGTAACAGAACACAAAAATGATTTTTTAGATTTTCTTTTCTGTCTGTCTGTCTGTCTGTATGTATTCGCTAATCTTGAAAACTACTGAACAGATTTTGACGCGGCTTTCACTAATAGATTAAGCTCTTCCCTGAGCAACATATAGGCTTTGTTTCATCAAAATCGGATGTCAAATAAAAAAGCTATCGTCTTTTAAAGTTTAAAGGTAATTTTTCTATAGGAGATTTTATAGTTACATAATATAGTACTAGATGGCGCCTCAAGGCAATTAAAACGCGCTATAGCTTTTTCCTCTGAAAAGTATAAATACAAACTGGTTGTTTCCCTACGTTTAAAACTAGGTATTTAATTTTGTTTGTCTTGCGATTCGGTTAGTTGATGATTTTGATGTTATACTTGGATATGAAAATACGGACTCTGAACTTGCTTTGTGAATTGGTTGAAAAATATCGGATATAATCTAAAAAAATATTGCCTACGTAGATTTATTGAAATAAATATATGTATTATTGCATGTATTTGCTTTGATTTTAAAAATGCCCAGACGAAACGCTTACAACGCATCGCTATTGAGAAATCTTACTCCGCCTAAATTGTGCAATGGAACCCGACTTAGAGTAACTTCTTTACAAAGAAACTTAATCGAAGCTGAGATTCTTACTGAATGTAGTGCAGGTGAAACTGTATACATACCACGAATACCAATCATCCCCAACAATTTCCCATTCCAATTCAAACGGACACAATTTCCAGTGTCCGTTTGCTTTGCTATGACAATGAACAAGTCTCAGGGGCAGACGCTAAAGGCTGTTGGAGTTGATCTCAGGTCGAATTGTTTTTCACACGGCCAACTATACGTGGCTTGCTCGCGGGTTAGTAATGCGGATAACCTTTTCATATTAGCCCCAGAAGGAAAAACTGTTAATGTGGTTTTTAAAGACATTTTATAATTTACATTTGAAATATTAAATACATACCTATATTATATTTTTTATATTATTTGTCTGTCTATCTGTGTGTTCCGGCTAATCTATAGAACAGCTGGACTGATTTGGACGGGACTTTCAATGGCAGATAGCTTATGTAATAAAGAGTAACTCATTTTAGAAAAAAATCTTTAATTATCCATACTTATGTCCCAGTACTTAAATTTCACGCGGACGAAGTCGCGGGCACAGCTAGTTGTTAATATATTAGAACGGTAGTTGATATGTAATTGTTTATATGAATTTTCATTCCACTACGACGAATACGTAAAAAGAAAATGGTTAAGAATTACATTTATGGCACTCATTACCTCACGTTGCATATATAAAAGTTACTTTATTATACCTACGTATTTATGTTTTATAATGTTTATGCGTTTTTGGGAGTAAAATTATAATTCAAAACGTTAAAAGCAAATTGCGGTTATGTGCCGGTGTTTTTGTAGTTTTAGTTAAAGTTCATCACTCCCTCACAGTCATTCCCTTACTGCGTTCTGGAGTAAGGGAATGCCGGTCGTACTATAACCTCTGATAGCCATCAGATTACTGATATTGGAGGTTATGTCCTGGTCAAATGGGGCATGTCAAGTTATTCCGGAGAGGTTATTTCTGTTTTGAAGATGGTTAATGGTAAGATGCATGAAGCGGGGACTGATGTTTTGGAAATGGCCTGTGATTAAAGACAATTTAAGTTAAGTTTGATTAGAATATTATGATATAATATGATGTTTAATATACCTACTTAATAAAAGTTACATATCTTCATACTTATATTTTTGTTTGGTTTCTATAAAGCTGTCTACACACCAAACGATCGTTTCAAAATCAGACCGTAGTCTGGAGGCAAGGCCACTCACTACACGTGCGGGAAGGCCGCGTCGCCGGAATCTTAAAGCGCGTGGCAAATGTACGTGTAAGGTACATGTAGTTTTGTAACATTTTATTGTAATATTTTATTTTGTAATGTTTTGTTTTTGTATTATCCTTTTCAATTGTTATGTTATACCGTATTTATTTTGTTAAGCTTTTATTTGTATTTATTGTTTTGTGTAATTTTTGGAAGAAAGTTTGTTTATAATTTATTGTGGAGGTGTAGTGTATGCATGGTAACGGTTGTTACACTAGCAACCGTCATTTCGGCAATAAACTGTTAACAATCCGCATGTGTATTAATTCAGCAGTAGGTATTTCAGCAATAAATACACATTCGGCTAATTTTCAGTTTATTGCCGGAATGACGGTTGCTAGTGTAACAACCGTTACCATGCATACACTACACCTACCTACAAACAATTTTTTATCAATAATACCTGAAATTAATGGATAAGTAAAAGATTATTGAATTTAAAATGTCTATTAATAAAACAATATCTATTATACCTATATTATGTACAAATCGCAAGCTATAACTAAATAGGCAGGTAGGTATGATTACAACGGGACATTTTTAAAATCTTGACTTTTATATATTAAGTTATATGATATTATTATATAAACTAGGTATTTATACTTAAATACTAACATACCTACTTACTTATATTAAGGGAGTAGGCATTCTTTTAAAATAAATAAACAATTTCTACTCTTTTTGACAGTGATAACAAGCACACGATACCGCGGACTTAAATATTAAGTTCCTCTCGCCGTCTATGCACTGTACTTTTACAGGAACCTGCAAAAAAATGTTTACTTATTTAAGTACCTATAGATTTATTTATACTTACTTACTTCATTGCACAAAACATAGCACATATATTCAATTTTACCAACAAAATGTCTACCAATCAACCTTAGAGTCAATTATTTATTTTAATTAAGTACCTATTCATTATCTTTATCATTGTCATTGAGCACTCTTATGAAATTTAAAAAATTATATGATACCGATAGAAGTCTATTGTTTTATCTAAGTACATACTTAATTGATAACCAAAAAATTCAACCTACAGAATGCTAAAAACTAAAAACATTAGGTACAACCATTACTGACATTTTAAATAGAATAACCGGAATACCAAGATATTATGCTAAAAACAAATACGCGGGTAGGTACAGGAAGTTACGAATAAGGTTATGTAGGTACATATATTTTTGCAACGTCAACTTTAGCTCTGTTTAAGTTAATGCTGGCCAGTTGTAATTATAATCTACTTACAGCAAAAAGTTTCAGCACGGTGCCATCTTGAATTGTCCGGAATGATATTTTCAAATGTCAATGAATTATTACCTATTATATTTATTAGTATATAGTAGTTTTACCTAAAAATGACGATACGCAATTAAAAGTATCGTATGTCCTTGTTCAGGCTCTAGACTATCTGTGTACCAAATTTCAATTAAGTAAATCAAAATATTCGGTACTTAACTAGTTTAAGCGTGAAAGCGAGACAGACAGACAGAGGGAGTTAAATACATTGGCATTTATAATATTGTAGTTACTAGTAGACTACAGGCCCATGTTAAAAAAATGATGGGTCATTTGAACCACCAGATGACCTATGTAGAACAATATAAGAGCATAAAATAATAAGATTCAGCATTATGCCGTCACTTGTAAGCTGTCCAACTGAGTGCAGGTGAGAATTCAAAAGTAGAGGTAGAGTGAGTACAGTTTGGTCATATATATTCTTGAACGGCATTGTTACCATCGATAGATCCATGAAAAATAATAATAAAACGCGTAGTGCCGTAAAAAAATGGTTATCCAAAAAGTCGGTTTTTTTTTTTGATTTTCCGACAATTTCCAGGGTGAATTTGGTCATTTGATATTGTACGGCATCAGTTTCATACTATTTCAATACTGCTTCTAATCCATTATTCCGCAACGCCGTACAAAAATCATGCGACAAGGGGAAATAACCGAGGGCTACAACCCCCTCGTCGGTAGTAGTTAGGATATCTACATAGGTACCTACAATAATTGCATGTATTAATTGAAGATGATAGTGTAATGAAATTATACTTAAGTAGATACCTATATGAATAAGTAGGTAAGTACATTTTTATTATAGGTACTTACCTACCACTTAACACTAACAAAATATAATCTTTTTAGTTAGTAATTACCTATTAATACTAATTAATGATGCATAAGGTTTAAAATATTTCTGCTTTTGTGCAGGCCTTGTTTAACTAAAATTATACCTAGGTACCTAGGAAATTGAATAAAATACATATGTAATAAAGTAAATCACTAGGTATAGGTATTCTTACATCCTCAGACTCCATGATGTTGCAGCATTGGCCGAGGGAGGTCACCGGGTGTCGTTTAAATCCAAGCATGATACTCGGCAAGGACCAGGATTCGCAATACCCTCGACAGGCATTAGTTGTTATTTTAAACTCCACGCAGTCTGGGATGCTTATATTTCTTGTGTGACCTATAAAATGAAAAACATTATTATCAAAAAACTAAAACCACTAGGTACATATCTAAAAAAACAACCTTATCTTTAAATATACATATAACTGTACTTTGGTTGTAGCTTTCCAAAATATTCATTTATTTAGAATATTTAGATCTAGGCACTGACCCATTCTGTGACATCCAGGTTTCCTCCATGATTCTCCGCAAAAAATTTGAGAAATAGAAATCAAAAATATTAAACTTCTTAGAAGCATTGTGTACGAGGTGTAAGGAAAAACTCGCAAATGTGAAATGAATGGGGTGCACCTCAAGTTCCATTTATATGAAGTTACCACCAGTGATCGTCAACACACAGTAGGTACATAATATAATTACTTATATGCATAAGATTTGACCACCCCATTTAAAAATATTTTGCCCTATGAATTCACAATATTAAATATTATGATAATAATTTCTGATGCCTTCGCGGTTATTACACATTGGAATTAATATTATGATATCAATTAAAATACCTACGTAGGTAGGTAAGTATATTGTTTACGTTTTTCGATTAAGTAGGTAAGTAGGTAGCTAATTATTTCTTTTTTATGTCCAAATTAACTGTTTAACTGGTAGATAGATAGGTACGACCGTACGACGCAGCACAACAAAATATATTATAGGTAGGTACCTACCTAATCGAAAAATGTTCGTAATGAATAATTCCCAAAAGTATATACTTACCTACCTAATGTTATTTTGAGAGGATATTTTAAATCTCCGGCGATTCTGAATATTTAATGATTCTTTAAACAAAATAATCAGACAAAATAACTAGGGCACTGTTAAAACTTTGATACTTAAATTATTTTGATACCTTACTCATTTAAAATAGGTATCCAAATAATGCACATGCGCGACGGCGATTCCTGCATTGTCTTGAATGTTATTTTTCGTGTTTTAATTGCTTGGTATAGAGGTATAGAGGAGGAATAGACCAGGTAGTATAAAGAGTAGAATATAGGTAGGTAGGTATATTATATTGCGACTATTTAATGCGTAGGGTCACTAGTTAGACAGTGGCGCATGCAGATACAGTGGCGCAGGCACAGTTTACGAGAATTGGATAGCTATATTTAATCCGTTTCATCACTTTAAGAATACTCTGGACACCCAAGCATGAACAAACTAATCAAGTGGCGTTCAGGCCGCACGGTTTTTATGTTTTTCATTTTAGTGGTCAAAAGTACTAAGACAAGTTAAGTTTTATTTGAGTTCTAGTAACAATACGGTTCACTGTATATACTTATTGTATTTTTTTTCGTAAAGTATGCTTAACTGGGGAGGTTGAAGGATGAAATCCTATAGACAATGTGCTTTAAATTTTTTGTAGCAAAAAAAAATTATCTAAGTGGAGGTGTTATCCAACAGTGGATCAATTCGCTGACGTACACAGTGGATCATAGAATACACTATAGAAAGTATTTCTGACATAAATCCGTAGAGAATGAGCGTGCGGAAATCGGCTAAATTATCTAGCATACCCTTCACATATAAGGTGCTACAATTTAAAAGCGATGATTTCTCACGAAGACACCAAGTTAATCGAATTATCAAGTTAACAGAGTATTTAACGAGTACCACTAAAATTACTGTATTAAAATATTTGCACTGTATGATCTTGAGTTTGCCTATCTCAGTTGCTGATGAAAATAAGTTGTTCTGATCCTTAAACCAGTCTATAAATTAGGCCGATCCACTGTTTCGACCCCGTTGTGCACAGCGGTTCATTTCTGACTCTTTAAAAAAACACATTTATCGTTTAACCTTTAGCTTTTTTCCAAAAACTAGTAATGCACATTTGAAATAGATAAAATTTGCTATCTCCATTCTGAATTGCAGCACCGTATGTTCGTTTATTTCGGAGTTATGGGCGTTGAAACAAAAAGTGAGCCACTGTCTAACAAGCGACTATACCTAATTGGTCATTTTAACAGCTTATTTTAGTTATTTTATATCCAAGCCTCCATAAATTAAGAAATAAAAAATCGGTTCAGCGCGTAAAAGACACTTACTTACACTATAGATTGTATCATTTTATGTTAAGTTAATCATAAAATATTAATTAAGTAAATAAGATACCTACTCTTAATAAAGGTTGACAACCTCTAGAAACAGTGTTTGCAAAATATATGAATCATTTTTCAGTTCATAAAACAGTTGACGTCTAGTAGTTAAGAGCTATGGAGCATGGAGGTTAAGGGGCGGATGAATGGAATAATAATGTTCTTAGATATCCATAGTAGGTAACAACTAACAACTCATAACAGTAACTGTACTTTGTAATATGTACGCAGCTACTGTAGGTACAATAGATTGACAAAACCTTTTCAATACCTACCTAATATTTATAACATTATTAAAAAAATATTAAGGTATTCCTTTTTATTACGTAGGTACTTAGGTATCTACTTAAATGAAAAGTATAAATGCCCAATATAAATTACTAGCTTCTGCCCGCGACTTCGTCCGCGTGGAACTCCTCCTTTTTTGCAGTCGGTTAAAAAGTAGCCTATGTCCTTTCTCAGGCTCCAGACTATCTTTGTACCAAATTTCATTTAAATCGGTTCAGTAGTTTTAGCGTGAAAGCGTAACAGACAGACAGACAGACAGACAGAGTTACTTTCGCATTTATAATATTAGTAGGGATATTGGTTAGAACTATGTACCTATACATTTAATTAAATTATATTAGCTAGGTATTTGAAATATGCATTCGTCAAAAAAAAACGAAATATAGGTAACTACCTACTTAGGTAATCTTAATGTTATAAAGAAACAATCCCATAACCAACTCGTTATAAAGTCATAATGGATTACACGATTACATATAGTTTATTACTTACTTAGTTATAGTACCTACTTATATAGGTAATACCTAGGTATGTTAAGTCTGTTAAGAAAACGTAGATACCTAATTGTAGCATTTATTGTTTTTGTACCTAACAGGGACCCTCGTAGGATTTTACCTAAAGCCATTTATCTAATACTTACTTAAGATCTTAGGGGTGGTATGCTAATTAAAATAAAGCACCTATTCTATTCGCGGTTGCTTAGCGACGTAAACATACGCAAACATTGAAGGGATAGTATTTTAAGTATCTTTTAAGCATAATGTTGGACATTAACTATAGAATTTTAAACCTTTACAGGACGAAGCAATATAACGAATGTCTGCCGTTATGTATCACTGCTCTACAGGAGAAAGACGACAAAATTATCGATTTTGTCCGAATGCGAGCAATGACTGTACTAGCCAAAATTGCTGGTAATGGGTATGAAGAGGTCGAGTATTTTCCACAACAAGACGAATTAGCAACCACAGCTGTTGCAAAGACACCAAGACCGGGAACTTCATTTCAGAGAGCATCTAAAACTGCCCAAAATATAGTAAGTCATATTTTTAATTTGAAGTGCGGTATCCTATCCCTATCTTGCAAATCAACTGGAATCTTTAATCTGGAATCAATACCTAGTTTAACTAGCTACTGAGTATTTTATAGGGTACTGAATTGGTAAAATTATTTTAATAACAGAGAACTGCAACTGCTACTTTGAGAAGCCGCGCCGGCACGAGCACTGTCCGGGCGCGTACAGCTCGTAGTGCACTTGGCACAGCCTCGCGAGCTTCCAGAGCAGCCACCGCTCTCGCCGGAGCGCCTTTTTCTTACACACCTAATGCTTCATTAACCGTCAGATTTCTCAAAAAAGACGAAAAATCTTTCGCGCCTGCAGCTAAAACACTTTTCGAATACGTTTATTACTGCGAAGGAGATGTGCGCAAGGTTGGTATTAAGTGCAGTCTACTCATTTTGTAGATATAGTAATT
The DNA here is from genome assembly GCA_038024825.1 of Polylopha cassiicola. Classification (NCBI taxonomy): domain Eukaryota; kingdom Metazoa; phylum Arthropoda; class Insecta; order Lepidoptera; family Tortricidae; genus Polylopha; species Polylopha cassiicola. The sequence continues at coordinate 14,232,203 of CP149046.1, read as the reverse complement.
AGGTAGATATATACCTACATAAAACTTTCAACGTCTTCGCTTGTGTTTCAATTTTACTGTGAAAGTTAGTGGCAAGTTTGTAGTAGGTACCTACCTAAAACTTCGAAATAATAACAAAAACTCTCATGATAAGTACCTAGGTATAAACTATAAAGGTCCACCTCGTGTTTTACACAAGGTATGAATTCATAGAACAAGTGCGATATATCTTTATTATTGTAGTCGAGGCGGTATCATAAGCGCTTTTTTATTTCATTACCTAAGTGTAATAAATGAAAGCGTGTGTAGGTACCTATCGACCGAGGTGCATTTAACTACTACCTACTCTTAGTCGGCCAGTCATAAGTTGTATCTTTTATATACCTACTTAAATACTTAGGTACCTAACCTAAATATTTGTGTTGTTTTATTTAATTATTTCTTATATTTCGTATACAGGCTATAGAAGTGGCTTTTCAAGCCCAAAAGGCGGATGAAACTATAGATTGGTGGTGGAATTTTTCACTAGCAAGATGTTACCACACACTTGGAATGTATCGAAACACGGAAGATTGTTTGCGTCAAGCATTAAAATTGAATAAACACGTATCGATCTACCTTCGACTGATAGCTATGTACGTGGGACTCAATCAACCCATATCAGCATTAGAAGTTTGCAAGCAAGGGTTAACTGTGTTTCACGAGTATACACCTTTATTATTGGAACAGGCAAGAATTCACGATCAAGTGGGTAACTCCACGTTGGCGGTAAAGGAATATCGCATTGTTGCACTGGAAGACCCTACCAACATGGAGGCTGTTGCAAATATAGCGATGTACAACTTTTACAATGATCAGCCTGAAATTGCTTTAAGATATTACAGGTATGTTCCTTATCTACTTGAAATAATTTTATATTTCTGAAACTTGACGTAACTATTACTTATGAAGATGAGGTCAATATATAATTGCCAGAGCATAAGAAAGCGAAAAGAATTACCTACTTACCTACATAATGAGCAAATTTGACGCCTAAACTGAAAGCTTATACTTACTTAGTTACTGTAATGGCAGCACAGGCAACAAAAAGTTTCATTTCATTTCGTTTCTACTTCGCTAAATTTGGCTTCTTTTATTTGTGCTTTGAGTTCACAATAATAATTGAGGAAGTAATCTTTAATTAATTAGGTAAGGAATTACTTTTTGAGTAGATTCGAGTTTTTGCAATAATTTCAACAAATGCTTAGCCAGAGTGGTTCCGATCAAAGTCGTTTTACATTACTTATTGAACTCTTTGTAACTTAAGTATTACATAGGTACCTATCTTCATTATTTGTTTACAGAAGACTGTTGGCAACTAATCAACCAGGAGCAGAAATCTATAATAACCTTGCCTTATGTTGCCTGTACTGCAATCAATGGGATCTCACACTGCCATGTTTTAGACAGGCTCTATATTTCTCAACGGACCCTGAAACTAGGTCACGCATTTGGTTCAACTTATCTCATGTGGCTTTGGTAAGGGAAAAGAGATTTACCTACAAAGTAGGTATCGAAATACTATAACGGTACCTACCTAGTTGTATTGACCTTGCATGGTCAATACAATTTCTTATAAAGAAAACTTACAACGTGTTTTTCTTAGTCTACAGGTGACATGGTTCTTGTTCGTCGCTGCTTGCAAGTCAGTTTGGCTACAAATTCGGAGAACGTCATAGCACTACAGGCATTACGTGCTTTACAAAATAGATTATGTTTACGTAAGGAAAAATAAAATATAGGTGTGTGTATATAGTCGGTTCAGAAATAAAAAAAATAAATGTGAGATAGGTCAAAGATTTATTGATGAAATAAATAGGTGCACTTTTTAATTTTTAATTACTTATGTACCTACTTACCTATTATTTCCTAACAACATAATTGTGTTTCGGGAGACGAAAACTGTAGGGGTGCCAAGGTACTTACCAAGTTATATTGATTGAAGTGTGTTTCACTTAGGTACTTATACCTACCTATAATAATGTAACGCACACTTGAAATTATGATAATGGCTAAAATAAAGAAAAATCTATTAGGTAACAAATAAAAATGTTTTATGAAGTAGGTAGGTATATTATTATGTCAAAATCATTAAGGTATAGTCGACTCACCCTACCTAAATGATTGTAACATATACTTCATAAAACATTTTGTAAGTTTAATAAAAACGGTAAGGTTGAACGAGATTTCGATGAGATAAACCATGTTTTTTCTAAAGCCTCATAATTTTAATCGTATGAAGCTGACGTAGATATATGATGTAGGTAATGTTTTTAAATAAGTTAATGAATAGTTCTTCCTATCTTCCCGAAAATGGGCCTGATAGAAGGTGTTTTACATACATAAATAAAAATTTAACAAACCCCCGACATAAAAACCTAAAAGCCCTTTAAAAAGTATAACAATAATAAAAACTTAAGTAATATTAGTTACCTAAATATTAATATTTCTACAAAGAAAACGTCATGTCGGGGGGACCTCTTCTCATTTAGTTACTTAATACCTACAATCAACCTAAACCTACGGTCCCCCCGACATGAAGTTTTCTTTGTAGAAATATTAATATTTAGGTAACTAATATTACTTAAGTTTTTATTATTGTTATACTTTTTAAAGGGCTTTTAGGTTTTTATGTCGGGGGTTTGTTAAATTTTTAATTTATTTTTTTATTTCATACTTTTTGTAAGTAGATATCTACTACATACATTATTATTTTTAACTAATTTCCATTTCACATGGAATTTTGTAATGTATATGTTATCCTCTTACATTTAATACCCCACTCGGGTACATTTGTCGACATTGGGTTTACCATTTACACTTTTACTTCCCATAATTTTTGAACTACTCAACCGATTTTCATTACAATTTCAATTTTGTAATCTACACGTAATCCTCTTTCATTTGATACCCCACTTGAGTATATTTGTAGACATTTGGTTTTCCATCCCCACTTTGACACCCTATATTTTTTGAACGACTCAACCGATTTTTATTATAATTTCCATTTTGTAATGTACACGTGATCCTCTTTCATTTGATACCCCACACGAGTATGTTTGTAGACTTTTATTTTTACATCCCCTCTTTCACCCCCCCCTAATTATTAAACTACTCAGCAGATTTTCATCAAACATAGCTAAGAACACTCACGACATATACAGCTTTCAAACAAAAAAAACAGAATCAAAATCGGTTCATGCGTTAGGGAGCTATGATGCCACAGACAGACACACACACACACACACACACAGACAGACAGACAGACACGTCAAACTTATAACACCCCGTCGTTTTTTCGTCGGGGGTTAAAAACGATGGCAAAATTAAACTAATTTAAAAAAAAATCGTGGGGTAAGATGGAATGATGAGGGGGAAGATCGATATACTCGTAGTTCTTCAAATCTATAATATCCATTGTAGGTCCATTTGGAATATATGCACCGAAAGCATTTTTTTTTTGATTATTCAAATATATATAAATACATTTTTTTGTTCTCCGGCCGGAAAGCGCCAACTTTCTGGCCGCTGCGCTAAATGAAATTGCCGCTTTCTAGCTTCGTCGAACAGAAAAATAGTATACTGACCTCGGCCAGTAAATAAAAAAGCCTCAGATCACATTTTTGTCAACCTCGGCTTCGCCTCGGACGACAATTACATGTGATCTAAGGCATTTTTTATTTTACTGGCCTAGGTTAGGTTGTACTATTATGGAATGTACTATTAAAAATACCTAGTTTTTTTCCATAGATACTGTATACTCGGCCAGCAACCTCCTACTTCCCGGCGCCGGCAGTAATGTACTAATAATTCAAAAACTATAGTAAATTATGTACCTACTTTTAAGTATAGCCCTCATATTTTTTAAATTAAAATTATTAAATACCTACCTACCACCTTTTTACCTTCAAAATTTTCCAAAAACTGACGTAACGAAGAACCACACACGATTTCCCCACACTATTTCCGGTAGCTAAATAGCTTCTTTCGTTTTTCTTTTTGCTTTGGCTTAACTTTTTGGGTAAGTATTTTTCAACTCTGTTACTTAATTTTAAATCTGAGTTGTCTAAAGTCTGATATTGGTAACGAAGGACGAGTAACGTAGATTTTCTCGATTTTAGTACAAAAAATATAATGATCTACAAATCCTATTTAAAATAGTATAAATATCTATTATATGTAACATAATAATTATAATCGTTAATATTATACCATACTTTTGATATGAAGTGAAAGCTAAACGAAATATGCATAAGAAAAGCGGACATCTCTCCTGGAAGTGTTCAGGGTACCCTCGGGACAACGCCATTTTTTCGAAAACAATTTTTATTTTTTTTGTATGATTTAGATTTAATTCGTTAGCTCATTTCCAACCTACTTTGAGTTCAAGAATACCTACAGTAAAAAAATATTTATTACGATAACGGATAACTTTAATAAGTAAGTATTGAATTTTTTATGAGGTCTTAAAGTCTAGGACATCTTTTTTTTTTAGCACCTACGATAGACGTAGGACGAATTTAATAGGTGCAGAATTGGCAGATTTCGAATTTTGGACTATGTATATAGGTACATAGGTACACTAACATTTACTAATATGTGTCAAACGTGTAAAGCGAGCAAATAATCATTTACTGAAACATCCAAGACGTCCATATTCCGTATCTCTTCATATTTAGACGATGCTAAACAGTCTATAACAGGTTCTGGTTGAGCTTGTAGCACCCCTGCCGAAACCATGGGCGGGTCACCTTCTATTTCAGGGGGAATTCTGGCAATGTGGCGCATTTTTATCTGCAAAGAAAATAAAATAGGTAATGAAAGAAATTACCTACCCATTTTATTCTTACACATACTAATAATTCAATTTGATATTTAATGTTCATAATATAAGCATGAAGTACCTTGGTAGTAGGTAGGTACACGTCATTATGATGAATAGGTACCTACTTACTTCTATCCGATTTTGTTATTATGAATTATTAATTACCTAATTATCATCTACGAGACTCTTTTACCTACTATTTATTTATTTTGGAAAGTTAAGTAAATTCTGTGTCGTTATACTATCAGCAGATAGGTCTAAAAATACCTACCTACCAACCTATATTAAAATAGTACCTACCTATTATTAAACAATTAAATAATATAAATATATTCGCATTCTGCTTTGATAGGTACTAGATAATAGGTGTTTTACCTTTTCTAATGTTAATTGCGTTATCCCAATATTTTCCCAAGTATCCGAACCTTTTGGTATAAATAATGGCTTTGTGTAATTAACATTTTTTTCTTTGGTATGAAATCCGTTACCAAATCCTATACTGTAAAGCATATCTTTAGTTTTTTTAGCCAGTTGGGGTTCCTTCGCCGAATGAAATATCACATGTGCATTAATTTCAAGTGCAACACTTCTGATGGTTGTGCATATAAACTTCTTGATTTCGCTATCTGCAAGTAATAGAAAATACCTATTACAACGAATGAGCTCTAACGCTACTAGGTAAGTAGGTATACTTTATCACAAAGAAAGTACTAGACATAGTCCATTGAAAAGTTACCTAAATACGTTTGGGGTTGCATTTGTGCTAAATAAATAAATTGGTTAATAGATCTACTTACCATAGTTTTTAAACAGATCATATTTACCACCTATTATAATCGACTCCGGAAAATTGGTCGCGCCGGAATATATTTCATTCATTGCCAGTATGCAAGTTTCCAAGGTATTCCATATATTTTTGATCTTAGACAAATCAACCATAATGCAATAGAAATACTTTCCAAGTACTGGAACTGACGATAATACATTTCTTAGTATTTCTAGTTTACCGCCATATTCCCATACATGGCATACCGTCTTTTCAATACTGTGCTTTTGTGCAGCTTTCCGCCCAAAAGAGTATTCTAGAACAAGCGTTGGGCGAGGAGTCTCATTTTTCTCCAGAAATGAAACTAGCAATGTAGACTTGCCCTATAAATTATTTAAAATATCACATTCTGTAGCAAATAATTACCTACGTGGCTGGGTTTCTTTGAGCATTTAAAACGTCGCCATTCACATTCGTCGTCTAACACAAGCTATATTAAAAGAACAGAATCGAAATGTAAAAAAAAACCTTGTACTTAAATTATCTTCTGGTATGCGGTTACTTGATAATTAATAATAGGTACTTACCTACCTAGATATTATTTGCAATTTTATTATAGGTACCTATCTGGTCTAGATAATGTATTTAGAGATGTCAATAACCGTCAATAACGGCGTCTGAAACGCTCGAAAATCTGCCCAGTCTACCTACGCAGCCACGAGTATTGTGTTTTTAATTAATTTAATAATAATTAATCAAGTAAGTTATTATTATAACCACTAAAGTCGATTCTATACTTACGACTAACTTGCTTCCAACCATGAAAATTGTTCTTGAGCAGTCTTCACTTATCTCTGATAATGCCTTATCAACGACCCGGGAGGCTATTTCAGGAACTGACAGCATGTTTTTCTGTACTATTTAGAATTCTCACCTGAGTGAAATAATTTCTCCAACCTTTGGTTATCTAATTCTCTCGAAGATCGTTAAGGTGTATATCACAACAAAGTTCATCAATTTGTTTAGATATTATGATTGCCTAGCAACAAATAACTCATAATAACATTTTAGTAACTTTAACAGACAATGAAACACTATTACTTTCGTATAATCTATAATAGGTACCAATCGGTACCATAGCTAAAGTAAAAGTTCTGAAAGTATGCTACAGAATTGTTATTTAGTTTGTTGTGATTTTTCACTTAGATATCATACTGATAAGAAAAAATTGCATTGGTAGTGTTGCATGATTAAAAATTGTTTTGTAATTTGTCTTTTAGTCAAAACTTCCTAAACTCTTTCTGCTTCTGGTACTCTAGGAGAAAAAAGACTTTTGACTAACAAAATTATTACTAACAACTAACTAACAATATAATATGAAGTAAGTAGGTAATTGAAAAAAGAAGTCAAAACAAACTTATATTCAAATTAAATTCTATTGAAGTAAATCAAATTATGACAATACAATAATTATTAATGAAATCTACAGTTTTGACTTAAGGTTCTGGTATTCCATTTCTTTGTACATAATCTCCTGGTCTAATGTTTGAAGAATATCTTGAAATCGTTGTTTTAGAGCCATATTTTCCATTCTTGTTAAATCAAGTTGAGTTCTTTGCCGTCTTTTCTTCAATTCTTCAAGTTCTGTACCAACCTGCTGCAGTTTATAACTCACTTCACTTTGACTGGTCTGTGGCTGCAAATAGTCCTCTACAGAAAACTGTTCATTACTGCTTAATAAGTTTAATGTATCATCTCTAGTCTCTGCATTACAACTCTGCTGCTCAGGCAGATTTAATGTTTTTGCTGAGCTAAACATTTCTGGCCTAAATTGTGTGGCCAAATTACTACTTTTAAAATCACTAGTCCCATAAATTGAATTGGTATCAAAGAAGTGATCATCATATGACGAAAGTTTATCAACATCTACATTGACATTGTCATCTTCTGCATCACTGTCACTGACAGCACCACCAAATATGTCTTCTACTTTTGATGATGAGCTTGCTTCCAAATCAACTTTAGATGAGCTAGCTTCTTTTTTAAATTTAGTTGCTTTTTCACCTTTGTTTGTTGAGCTTGATTCTGTTTTAAGATCATCTTCCTCTTGGATGACTTCCCATGTAACACTGACAGCTTCGTTATCTGCTCTCAGGAGACGTTTCACTTCCTTTTCAATTTCAGGTGCTTCCATACATTTCTTGCGTAACGTTTTTCTGAAGCGTCTCTTTCTTACATTTTTGGTAGGAGGAGTAATACCATGGGGCCACAGAAATTTCTTATCAACTTTTAAAGGATCCTTTTTCTTCTTGTTTGGAGATTCCTCCTCTGTTGGAGTGGGTTCTGGTTCATCTTTACATATCATTAACTGACATATATCTGCAGTTTTGTAAACACTTTTCCTGTCAATAGTCTTCAATGATTCAACCACTGTAGGTAAATCAACGATTTTGGCGTGCAGCAGCCAATGGTCAAAACGCACCTCGCCATAACGCATATCATTTTCAATTTGAATAGAGAGTCTGTTTTTAAAGTTTTCACCAGATTTCAAAGCTTCATGGAGAACTTTTGCAGGTTCTATTGGCAGTCTCATTATAAACTGAGACTCGAGTTCAACTGGATAATCTACTTCTCGTCTATTCATTGTCTTCCCAAAAATAATATGACTTTAAAAACGAATAAATAAACAATAAGTGAATTAATTGCAAGATGCTTCGTGAATAACAGAATTTATCATTTATGTATTTTAATTTGAACTGAGACTGTCTGAGACGAATATGAATTAATATGATACATATGCACCAAGCAACTGCCAGGTCTGTCAATAGACAATTGAGACAATTCAATTCTGTCAAATGTCAATTTCTGTCATTCTGTCGTGCAGGATCTGTTGCACACAATCAATAGACAATAAGGATGCTATTCACACGCCTCAGATTGATTAGTATTATTAGGTAATCACTTAGAGAATATATCAACTGGAGTACGCTTCGACACTATTCGTCATACAAAATTTTTAGCCACTTTTAGCGGGGGACGAGGTAGGAACACATTCAAAAAACTGCACACTGATGTAAAAATAATTCTTATCGTTACACACGCATACTAATAGAAACTGTCAACACTAGGCGGAATTTATTCACATTAGCAAAAACAAGACTATAAACGTCGTATCCGTACACAAGTTTGAAATGTATTAGTAGCCAAACTGAACCGATTACATAGTGCTTGATTAAGTGGCTGTCGATACATTTATCTATATTTGACACAAAATGGCGGATCAACCAATTTATATTTTAATATAAATATTTTAACTTCATACATAATAATGTATTTACTTCTTTTAATTCATACTATTATAGAAATGAACATTAGTTACTACGTAGTTCAATAAATAAGTTATTTTCTTTTAATAATAATGCTTAAACAATTACAATTACCCACTATGTTTATCATGAAAAAACAGGCAGATGTCTATTACAGCTGAGCTGGAGAGATAACAATATCAACAACCATAATTAAAAAAAAATTACAAAATAGACAACCGAATCCCAAGCTGCTGGTACGCTTAAACCATTTGAAATTCGAATAAAGAAATAAAATATTTTAATAAAATAATACCTGATATACTGAAATATACGCGTACTTCTTATCATCTGTACTGTAAATTCATCGACATTGATATTGTCCAGTAAGTACATCTCTAACCGTATTTTGATCATGGATGCTATTATCGCTTTTAACTTAAAGGAATTATCGCCTAGTATCGGATATACTACTCTGCAAAATTTTTATACATGTGTGTCATTCCTCTTTGTTGACCATAGACTATCATAATAATTTTTAAACGATTTTAAACGAATAAAAACGTAATCGATGCGTAAATCGATGCTTCTCGCGTGGTGAATGAGAAAATATTTTTTTGTAAAATAACAATTAACGAACAAAAAAAATATCTGCAGATGAAAGGAAATACTGTTTTTTTGTATATCTGATACAGTGGATAGATTTTTGCAATTTATTTTAGCGCAGGAAGACATTTTTCGGGAGCTCTTTTCTCTTCGATATCGATTGTGACACTGTCAAAGTGACCTGTTTGAAAACAGTTTTTACAAACGCGTTAGATAATTTATCTTATACCTTGGCAGAGGGGAACGTCTGTCGAAGCTGACTCCAGTTAATATCTATTCTCTAAGGGTAATCATGTTAAATCTATATTTCAATATTAATTTTATAAAGCTGAAGAGTTTGTTTGTTTGAACGCGTTAATCTCAGGAACTACTGGTTCGAAATGAAAAAATCTTTTTTTGTTGGATAGACCATTTATCGAGGAAGGCTTTAGGCTAACGGGGAAAATAACTATTCCACGCGGACAAAGTCGCGGGCACAGCTAGTGTGTAATACAAGCATTAGTTATACTGCTAATGAATAACTAAGATTTTAGATGTCCAACTGATCCAACTCATTAGTTCTATTACTATTCCTGAAAATATAATATAGGCAGACAAAATTACTTTTGCATTTGTTTTATTTCATTATGTATTTTCTACATTTTTATGTTGTATATTACAACATTACAAAACAATAGTAATTTTAATATTAATTTACTTTCTTGTTAGATAGCTATAGTACAACATATGCTATTGATTTAATGCTAGTCTATCAAGTCTATGGTTTTCTCGAAGATCTGTGAAACAAAATGTTCGTAAATACATTCGTTCATTGAAGAAAAATAACATTATACGACTCATAGGGATTCATTACAAATGAATTGAACTAATTGCGTTGCTAAAGTTATTACGGATAATCGATGCAGTTTTGTGATTAGGGAATTTAAGTTAGAGTAATACGTGCATTTAAATGTCATTAAAGACTATTATATTGTGGTTAGTTATTAAAGCCAAATGGTAAGTGCGGACAGAATTGTCACCTTCACACTTACCTTCATACATTTTTGTTTTTGTTGTGTATTATTGAATGTTGTTATGTAGATTTAATTGCATGAAGAAATACTATTTTACTCGTGGATATATTGCCTCATAATATGTAGTATTTAATATTCATTTTCAAAAGAGAAAGGTCTTCGTTTATTATACACTGTAACCTACTTACGATTGCATTTATGTCGTATATTTTTTGCGTAATTATTCAATCTTCAGTTATAACTTATAGTACTTACCTATGTATCATGTGACTAAATCACTTTGTTGATCAAAGTGATTTAGATCAAAGTTTGATCTATTATGTTATTGTATATTTATTACACCACAATAGGGATAAGTGATTACATTTTTTTTAAACATTTTAGATGTCGGAAGTAGATCCGGAAACATTACTGGAGTGGCTGCTGACAGGCCAGGGAGATGAGCGGGATATGCAGCTCATTGCCCTGGAGCAGTTATGCATGCTACTCCTTATGTCTGACAATGTTGATAGATGCTTTGAAAGGCAAGTATCTCACATACCTATATGTTCCTTCCAGTTTAATAAAAAACTAAGGGTTATAGCAAATAAATTGGTATGAACTCTTTGTTTGTAACCTTTTTAGTGTATTATGTTTTTTCATAATAATATATAATATTATTTTCTTCTAATAAAATATAATAAAGTATTGTTTCATATATTATCTTTTCTGTCATTTTAAATTTTAATATACAGTCCTCAACTGTAATACAAATCAAATTATGATTTAGTTTTATCTCTGCTCAAAATTAATAGATATATTTTTATTACCAGTTACTATAAAATTTCTTAGTTGTTGTGTTGGTTTTTGTTGCAGTTGTCCACCCAGAACATTTTTGCCAGCATTGTGTAAAATATTCCTTGATGAAAGTGCACCTGACAATGTACTGGAAGTAACTGCTAGAGCTATAACTTATTATTTGGATGTTTCAGGTAAACAGCTATTTCACTATGTTATTTACAAATATAGTCCATTAAATATAATTACATATAACTAATAGACTAGACTACTAGCTTTTGCTAACAATTTCATTTGCATAGAAGTTGAAAGTGAATGATTCTTATATAATATATTTTTCTATTTTACACTCTGGAGTTAAATTTCAATAAACCATGTAACATGTATTCAGTGAAATGTTTTAAGAGTATGAATTTCGTATCTTTTCAAAATCTAAAGATTATTTCATGCCTTTAAACTTTTTAAAATTCTTTCTTAGTGTACATCCACATTTTGAATTAAAACAACTGACAAATTTTCATGTTTTTGTCAATGCTGTTGTTCTATTTGTTAACCCTCAACGCAAAAATGATGGGGTGTTATAAGTTTGACGTGTCTGTCTGTGTCTGTGTGTGTCTGTCTGTCTGTGGAATCATAGCTCCCTAACACATCAACCGATTTTGATTCTGTTTTTTTTTTTGTTAGAAAGGTGATTATGTTGGGAGTGTTCTAGCTATGTTTAATAATTAGGGGCGGTGAAAGAGGGGATGGAAAATAAATGTCTACAAATATACTTGAGTGGGGTATCAAATGAAAGAGGAACAAGTGTACATTACAAAAATAAAATTATAATGAAAATCGGTTAAGTAGTTCAACAATTATGGGGACTAAAAGTGTAAATGGTAAGACCAATGTTGACAAATGTAAGAGGATAACAATATGTACCTTACAAAATTCCATGTGAAGTGGAAATTGGTTAAAAATAATAATATGTAGTAGGTACCTACCCACCTACTTACAAAAAGTATGAAATAAAAAATATATTAAAAATTTAACAAACCCCCGACTTAAAAAACTAAAAAACCCTCTAAAAAGTATAACAATAATAAAATCTTAATATTAGTTACCTAAGTATTAATGTTTCTACAAAGAAAACGTCATGTCGGGGGACCGTAGTAGTACTAATATATAATACTCAGGTAACTAATATTAAGATTTTATTATTGTTATACTTTTTTAGTTTTCAAGTCGGGTGTTTGTTAAATTTTTGGTTATAGCAGTGTAGCATGCTAGCACTATTTACAAACAAAATTTTTTTAAAGGGATATTTGATTGAGTTATTGGCTATGTTTTAGGAAGATCTGTGCAGTAACTTGAGAATCACCCAATCTTTCTTTTCTAGTTGATGATGGGGATATGAGTAACTTGAGCAGGTCCACTTATAAATATGGGATCTTGTTTCTTGGAATAATACTGCAAGAACTTAGTAAATTTGACTAATTCTGCAGAATCGCCAGTTATCTATGGGATACCCTATTTATTTACCCACTTACATTACAGTTTAATTTGAAAATGTGGAATGAACCTATATCCTATGATTATATAATTTTTTTTTTTTGACATTGATTTTTATGGAAGTAATTAATAAAATGATCTTTATTACTATTATTTATTAGTACTCCTATTTTTAACTTAATTGCATCTTATACTCATGAAATATAGTATATATGACTTATAATATTATTAAAAATATGATTATATTATACAATGTACCAACCAGAAATTAAAGATTGTGATACCCTAGTGGGACTTGAACTCATAAGCTTCTTTTCTTATACAGAAAAATCATGCTCTACCTAACTGTGTTGTCATTGCCAAAATCATAAAAAATCTTGTTGATGTCTTTGTACTTTGTTTATTGTGATCCATTAAAAATGATATTGTTTTCCATATTGCAGCTGAGTGTACAAGACGTATTGTGGCAATAGAGGGTGCTGTGAAAGCTATCTGTAGCAGGTTACTTACAGTAGATCCAAATAATCGCACTAGTAAAGATCTTGCAGAACAATGTATCAAAGTAAGTGTGCTTTAGTGACAATTTCTATGTGAAAATTATATATGTATTTTCAACCGACGAAAAAAACGCAGGTCTATTTTGTTGTAATGTCTGATATTATTGGAGTCGGTGCCAGCCTCAAACTTGAGCACCTTAGTGAAGAGTTGAAAGTGAAGACAAAATTATTTTTTTTTCTTTTCAGTATGCTATTGTTTTTTGTTGCCTTTTAGTTTTTTTTCGGCGGTTAAATTTCTTTATTAATTTCATCTTCACTGCTTTTTATATATGTAATGATTTCTGATGCCTTCGCGGTTATTACACATTGGAATGAAAAAACTATTAACGGATTTCACTCGCGTATTTTTATTTTAGTTTATTTGCTGACGTTTCGGATTCTTTACAGTTTCCATAATCGTAGCACGACTGAGCTGACTATAGTCTAATGCTAAAGAAAAATCCGTTAATAGTTGTTTCATTCCAATGCTTTTTATATTATAGGTTAGTAATCATAATTACTATTATTTGTATAATTATTTATTGTAACTCATTAATAAGAGTAAATAAGTCAGCGGACTTCAAATATTTTATCTAGATGACATTGACTATTGTTCATTTAATATTGATTATAGTTCCTTACTTTTATATAATTTCATTTACTGTTTTAGGTATTGGAATTAGTGTGCACTCGAGAAGCAGGTGCAGTTTGGGAGGGAGGTGGCCTTCCAGCTGTGCTGCACTTTATAACGCATCACGGCATTGCTGTGCACAAGGACACACTTCACTCTGCTATGGCAGTCGTTTCCAGGTGAATAATTTGTGATAAAAATTGAGTTGCCCCTTGAATGGAAATAACCCTGTGTTTTTTTTTTGAAAATTGCAGCCCCAGCGAAATATCTACAGAATTGAATTTTTTCAATAACATTTTGAAGTCAGTAAACAGATTATTTTTTTAATTAATAATTTATTACCTACTCATATAAACAATGGTTCTCTTAAAATGACCTTAAGACTAAATTTACCTTTAGACCTTAAAAATAGGTACATAAATATTGCAGCTATTTGACACAAAAAAATATTATTACTTATAAAAAGCTTTAATTTGGTTTTAAATACAGGCAAAAGATTCACACTCTTTAATAATATATGATTTGGTAGATTATTATACATCTGTGCTCCTTTAGACAAAATGTTTCTTTTTCATTATTTATTGTTATATTTTAGTTATTTTAAATAGTAAGTTGGTGCGATTACTCAAATAGTGATGCCAGCATCTCATCAAATATTGGTTCAATATTAGCTAGGCTTCAATATATGACTTATTAGTTGGAATAAAACAACTATAACACATTTAATTAACTTTAAGTCTAAATAAGTTTAATGTTATCTGAGTTAGCTACGAATATGGGAACTGTAAAGTTTAGGAGAAACATCAGCAAGTAAAATACAATACTCGAGTTAAGTTATAGTTGTTTCATTTAAATGAAATTACCGTGATGGCATCAGAAATTATTATGATTTATTAAATTCGTATTATGTTAAATATTTTAATTTGTGTAGTAAAATATAAATAATTGCATATATGAAGTTGTAATTAATGTTTGCAGAGTGTGCGGCAAGATGGAACCGGGAGATGCGCGGGTTGGTGACGCAGTGTCTTCTTTGTCTTCCTTGCTGCGACACAGTGACGCACGCGTGGCGGACGCTGCACTGCGCTGCTTCGCTTCGCTCGCGGACAGGTTTGCGCGCGCTCATGCCGATCCCGCTCCATTGGCTGAACATGGTAAGATTTTCATTATGAGTATAGTAAGACAAATTTTGCACCAGTATTTTAAGTAATATAATATCGTATCGCTATGATTAAAGTTCTGCTTTTGTATCAATTTTACATCTAGAAAACTTACATTACCTATAGGGTAAAATCTTTGATTATGAGTACTTAGTTACTGAAATATCAAGATATTGAAAACAACTAGTTAAATATGTTATAAATGTGATGATTTTTCACATCAAATATAAAATTGTATTAATTATATTATTATATTTAACAGGTCTTATTGAAGAGTTGGTGCATCGTTTAGGTACCACAGAGAGTAGCGATGACAAATGTTTGGCACCCTCAGTGTCTACTACTGTCAGTCTACTTTCGACACTTTGCCGTGGCTCTGCGCAAATCACTTATGTCAGTATAAATTAGAATAATGTACAAACTGAGGATTTCAAAGCTTTTCTAACTTTAAACTAGCAATTTTACTATAGTATTCTAAAAAAAAGTAATTAAGAGTACCAATGCATATGATGATTAATTTCTAACGTTTAAGTTTTATTACTATTACAAGGAATACATTAATAATGTAACTATCACTTCTTGCAGGATTTGGTTAGATTGGAATTATGTTCCGCCATCGAAGCGGCAGTACAGGCAGACGAGAGATGGTGTCTCGAGTGCATGCGTTTAGTAGATTTACTATTGGTTCTGCTTTGCGAAGGACGTCATGCTATACAAACGTTAGTAACATATTCGAATAAAACATCTTTCTTTATTCATTTAAAATTATACAGAATATTATTACCTTATATTGTTTTTGAGAATAATGGTACATTTCTATTGCATAGCTCTTTTATTCACATGTACTATATTTCTCAGTGGGTCAAGTCGTAATGGCGAAGCTGCTTCTGGTTCTAAGACAACTGGTGGCGCGAGTGGTGAAGGCTGTAGCGGAGCGCCCAGCGTAACGGGGCCGCGCGGCGATAAGTCCCACCGCCAACTAATAGATTGTATTCGGGGTAAAGATACGGACGCCCTACTAGCTGCAGTGTCAAGTGGAGCCGTAGATGTAAATTTTACTGATGATGTTGGTCAAACGCTATTGAATTGGGCTGCTGCGTTCGGCACGCGGGAGATGGTCGAGTTTTTATGTGAAAAGGGTAAATTTATTTACTGATTATTAATATATAATATCATGCTTTTGCAGTTATAATGAAATAACATTAAAAGACTCACGTATTTGACTTTGTTTACTGACGTTTCGAAAAGTTTACACATCCCATATTGGTTGTACGATAGTAGAACACTATAGTGTTTAACTATCGTCAGCTCAGTTAATTTTATATTATATTTATTTATGAACTTTTATTAATTTTAAAACGCATGATTTGACCCATACTTACATTGCAAGTTAAATAAAAAACACGTAACATATGGTGGTCACATAATCAGCTATTATTATTTCCATGACTTTTTACAATAACGTTTTCTTTTTATGTAGGCGCAGATGTCAACCGAGGTCAACGCAGTTCTTCTCTTCATTATGCAGCATGTTTCGGAAGACCCGCCATTGCTAAAGTATTGCTTAGATATGGCGCAAACGCAGATCTACGCGACGAGGACGGAAAAACTCCATTAGATAAAGCTAGAGAACGTCATGATCAAGGTCTCCAATCCTTTGGTGATACTTTACCACATCAATATTAATAATTATTTACATATTAAATTATGATTTGTATGTGGCAGAGCGAACAAAACTATAGTGAAGAGATTTTTTATAAACGGCTTTAGCGCTTACTTTTTGCATTATTTATTTCATCTTCTCGAGACTTGTACGTTATACGCAACGTAAAACTGGTTATGATTTATGACTTCTTTTGTGCAGGTCACAGAGAGGTAGCAGCTATCCTTCAGTGCCCTGGCGAATGGTTGGTTGTCGGAAACCAGGACTCTCCTACTTTTTCTAACGATGAAGATTTCCCTGAAACTGGTGACAAGGAAATGGCTGCAGTTTATTTAGAGTAAGTCCATTATATTTATTTTTATGTACTTAATGTTTCGATATTTTTGTAAACATGATTTTTTTGCTGAGATAGTATTGTTCAATCAATTTGATTTGTTTGCAGGCGTTTAGTCCCAGTATTCTGCGCTCGTTACCTCGGGGCAGGTAGTGCTGGAGTTCGTCGAGCATGCTTGTCACTGGTTCGCAAAATGGTGCACTACACACCTGCACGACTACTTCGTGATATATCGTCGCCACCGCACACGCAGACTGCTTCTATGCTCACACAACTTATAGCTGCAGTGTTGGATAATGTTGTGAGTACATATACATAAAATAAGTATGGTCATATTTTAGTTTATATTACAATCCGTTTTTTAATATAAAATCCATATTGTAAGAATAACTTAAACACGATTAGTACAACTTATGTTATGGAGTAGGTGATTTTACAAGATGTATCTATATGCATTGGCTTTATAAGTAATGGGTCCATGTCAAATTTTGTGGTTTCCTTATAAGAGTAATTGTACGCAAACTTTTAAGAGGTCAACTAAGTGAACATTGGAAACAACTGGACGCTCGAACATAACTCATAAATAGCAATGTACAGTGCAATTGCTCAAAATGTTTTACAACACCTGTTTATTGTCTAAGCATTCTCAATGCAAGTACATTACAGTGACTGATAACTCAAATCAGGTAACTGACGTATTGAACCAGGTGCGACATAAGGTATAAGGTACCTATCGGTTAGGTGTTCCGTTAGTGATGGACTGGCTGGTGTGATCTAAAGTGTTTGCATTTGATCAGGGCGAGGTCGCCGTGGCCCGCCGTTCGCAGCCGCGGTACCTGCGGAGCAGATATATCCGCCCGCCAGCGGTAATGTTCCGATGGTGTGATGATTCCTTTCTGGTGCGCAACCTACGACTCTTAACATACTGGACACCGCCTATTTTAAAGTTTAAAGTTGCTTAGATTAGGTACCGAGAATTATGTCCAATAAGTTAGAGTCGTAGCGTGTGAACGACAGCTTCGTGCCGATTTATGTAATATGTGTATTTTTCGATTGTCTACCGACTATTGCGATATAGACATCGCTTTGTAATTCTCAGTGCATAATGATGTTGTTTGCGTGAATTAACAGTATAATATCTCTGAGAATCGGACGATGTTGCCGTCGTGCTCGGCTTTGTATCGCTAAACATTATAACGAACTTTATGTAATTTTCATGAACATCACGATATTATCTATTTACTAATAAAAGCACCAATAATGGTATTTGATTTTTTGTACATTATCATGTTTTCCTTTTTATACATTGTTTTATACAGACATCACACCATCGAAATTTACTTGCATCGAATGATCCTGTTTTTGTTGTTTTCTGTGTTTAATATTACCCTTTTATCTTAGATTTGTGTTAGTTGCCAATTTTACTTGTGAAATGAGTTTTGTGATCCCCTGACATAAATGTAGTCTAGTTGTGGATCTAAAAATAGTAACCGCGGCTGGTGTTGTACGGTTGTATACGCAGAACGTCCTCGTATTCAATTCTAAATTGAAATGTTAATTAACTATAGATGTTGTATAACATGAGTATAACCTCATGATTAACAACACATATTTTTTTATACTTTTGATTTTGGGCCATGTAAGAACCCACAAAGTAAATCCACAGTTTAAACGATTTATTCCTAGGGCATTCTGTGGGAGACTATATTTAATGACCCACAAAAATTAGTATATTTTTTACGCTTCTTTTGTAGGATGACGACGATGGACATATTATTATCCTGGGCATTGCAGAAGAGGTGATGATAAAGGCTGCAGATATCTATCTGGAGCAATTTGCGAGGCTTGGAGTCTTTAGTAAAGTGGAAGTATTGGCTGCAGAACCTAACGCCGGCAACCCTTCAGCATCTGCTACTAATGTTCCTGGTAAATAACTTTTGTCCGACTATTTAATAATTTAATTAATACAATATTACTAACAGTATGTTTCATTCGGAACTAAGAGTAATGAAACAATATGAACTAGTTATAAAAAACAAATAATATTGCAAATTTACCGACATAGATATTTACACATTCGTACGTTTCAAAAAATATCCGTGTCAAGTACCTTGATGTTTACATTTTTATTGGTAGTAATTTAAATTTTCCAGTATCAAGTAAAAACAGGAACATGAACTTCATTATGCAACACGGATTAGTAATTTATATACTTTATCATTTACTAATAACATTCTATAAACAATGTTATAGAGAACTAATACTTTGTTTTTATTTTCACTTCGGGTAGAGGACTCTGAAATTCATTGCACAGACACAGAAGGTAAACATACAAAAGCAAAATAGCAACTTACACACTGCAAACAATAAATAAATATTAATAATTTACCTCAATTTGCTGAATTTATGTTTAGCAGCAATTCCTGATGTAACATTTTATGTGCAATATTTGTCTTGTTGTTTTAATATAATAAAATTGATATAAAACATATGTATGTCTAATTACAAAATACTTCAGGTGGCACGGAAGACGCGACAAACCTCTCTACGGGCGTTGCATATTCTTGGGGAGAGTGGTCACTTTGTCGCGGCCGAGACGCACTCTACGTATGGAGTGATGCCGCCGCATTAGAACTAAGTACGGGTAGCAATGGTTGGTTCCGCTTCTTGCTGGATGGGAAACTTGCTACCATGTACTCCAGTGGCAGTCCGGAACACCAGACTGACAATACAGGTAAATAATGTTGCATAATTGTCTGAATAGATACATCTACTCATATTTCACGATATTTATCGTCGAACGCATATGGTAGAGTTCTGTCCAGGTTGTGATCATTATTTTTGTTATTTACAGAAAACAGAGGTGAATTCATTGACAAACTTCAAAGAGCTCGCGCTTCTGTTAAAAACTCAGTACCACAGCCAATTTTATCTAAACCATCCCATACAAAGTTAATCCTCGGTAACTGGGCGTTGTCTTGCAAAAAGTAAGTGTAGAGATTATTTCAAAAAATCCTTGAGTATTCCTTAGGGTGACTAGAACTACAAATAATGTTTTTTTTTTTTTCAGAGAAAAAGAGCTTCAGATTCACAATACGGATGGACAGCAACAGACCACCCTTTTAAGAGAAGATTTGCCAGGGTTTATCTTCGAGTCAAATAGGGGCACTAAGCATTCTTTCACAGCGGAAACATTTTTAGGTATTTTAATGATTTCAGACAGAAATATTAACTGACATGGTATGCAGTGTATTGTATTTTGTATTTCATGTTTTTTAGGTCCCGAGTTAGCTAGCGGTTGGGCTGATCGTCGGCCGGTGGTTGCTAATAACGCCAACAACAATCAGAGACGGTCTCGTCAATCTGCTAAGACGGAGGCTCTTAAAACTCAGGTATACTGTATAGTATTCATAGTTTCGTAAATACGTTACGTACAACTATTTTTTTTGTACCTTTCATAAATGGAAGATGTTTTAATGGTGGTTTCTAAAGTTTAAAATATTGTCTACAGGTATCTGAGAGAGCGCGCTCGCTATACGCTCGGCACTTAGCCGGGGCCGCGACACGCCAGCCGCGCGCTCCTGTCGCGAGATTGCGTTCTTTGCTGGCACAGTTGCAGAAACTCGCCACACAACCAACTAGTGAGTGTCGGAATGTAATAAATAACTATAAAATGTTTGTACGAAATATTCCTATTTCATCCGTGGTCGTTTTTAAACAGCTTCTAAACGTAATGGTATGTAGGAAATTGTATTGAAAATTTAAGTTCAATTACTAAAACAAATAATAACACACGTTAATAATATGTGGGTTTTAGTTTAAATACAATTAAAATCCGCAGATGATTGGCAGCAAGAGTTGGACAAAGCCTTGGAGCAACTGACAGAGTTATTGTGCGGTGAGGAATTGCTATCGGCTTATGAATTGCAGTCTTCAGGCCTTGCACCATCCTTACTTCAGGTGCTTTCACCGCAACCAAATGGTAATTATGATCTCACTTCGTATGATGTTATGTAAAAGATGCTATTTTAAATGTTTGTATATTGTATTTGTACTTCATGTTCACGTTGGGTGAACGTGACTTCCCAACAGTGAAAGGATTTTTCAAATCGGTCTAGCCGTTTTGAAGCCTATTCAATCCAAACAAAGAAACAAACCTTTCCTCTTTATTATATTAGTATAGATACGTCGACTGGAGCCCGATCTCAAGTGAAATATGCCGAATTTGATATAATAGTTTCTGATGCTTTCGCGGTTATTACACATTGGAATGAAACAAATATTTAACTCACGTATTTTATTTTATGATTTGATAATTAACTTAACAAGTCTTAATGTTTGCTTATACATTTCGCCAACCCCATTGTGGTAATTTATGGCCTGTCACTAGTAATGGGAAATTTATAGGTTTGTCACCTAACTATCACTATTTATTGTTAATATAGTGGTTTAATTTGGTTTTATATCTACCCAGACGCTCCGGGTCAAGCAAACGAGCGTGAGCGTATAGTCCGCGAGTGGGTGTCGCGTGACAGATGCCGCGCGGGCGGCGCGCTGGCGGCGCGGCTCGTCGGCGTGCTGGAGAGCGTGGAGCGACTGCCGGTACTCGCGCCCGCTGGCGACGCGCCGCCGCCGCCCACCACCGCCCTGCATCATCTCACTAAGAGGATCAGGTATTTGTACATACGTCATACAGAGCGTACCCACCCGGGGACAGTCCCAGGCTGGGGTTTACTATCAATGTATATAATACACGATAACTAAAGTGGTACACATACTGTTTGTCTTGCCTATGATCGAACATCTTCTTCTTCTTCTTATCTTCTTCTTCTTCTTATATATAAAAATGAATCGCAAAATGTGTTGGTAAGCGCATAACTCGACAACGCCTGGACGAATTTGGCCAATTTTTTTTTTTAAATGTTCGTTGAAGTCTAAGGATGGTTCTTACGGCGAGAAAAAATCGAATAATTGCAGGGAAAACCCTAAAAACAGCCGTTTTCTTTTCCCATACAAACGTTGTCTAACTAAAGTTACCTAATTTGAATTTCGAACGGGCAGGATGACGTCTTTTACATAGTTTAGTGCGGGGTTAATAGTTAAATCGACGAGAGGTAATATGTAAATTAATTGATTTCTTTTGATAACTTGACGAAAATTAAATAATGATTTTCATAAATAGATTACGTGTTGTACGGGCAAGTGACGACAGCTCAGAAGAAACGGTGATGAACAACGGTAACAACGCAGGTCGCAATCTTAAGGTGGAAGCGTTGACGACGATTCGGCAGTTGGAAAAATTCCTAGCCAAGTCTGTAGCGAGGCAATGGTACGACATGGACCGATCAACGTTCCAATTTGTACAAAAGATAAAAACCGAAGCGCCAATCAACTTCGTTTATGATGTACGTATGTTTTGAGAATTTACCACCTAATTTAAAACCCACCTACGAAGGTAATATTATAAATAAAACCCGTATGATTTATGATAATTCGCCCTATTTTTCCGCAGCATGATTTCGATGAAAATGGCGTTTTATATTTCATCGGTAGCAATGGCGGAACAAGTGAATGGATAAATCCCGGCGCACATGGACTTGTTAGTGTGTGGTCGTCGGATGGGAGGCAATTGCCGTACGGTCGTGCTGAGGATGCCTTATCGAGGTCCCCGGAACCTCTGAATGTTCACACCAATGATGATAGACGCGCATTCATTGCGCTGGATCTTGGTCTCCAAATAGTACCGACAGCATATACATTGCGTCATGCCCGAGGTTACGGCCGATCTGCTTTAAGGAATTGGTTGTTCCAGGTAACTAAAATTATTTATGGAATTCTTTATTTTAATTTATTATTTATTATTAAATATGTTCGTAAAATGGCCAGCTATAACTTCCTTCTTTTATAAACGCTTCTGGCAAAATATGAATGATAAATACTGTCACTTTTTCCGGTACATTGCAATTTCATATATGATTGGGGAGATAGTTATATCTATTATAGCTACACTAATATAATAAAGAGGAAAGATTTGTTTTTTGTTTATTGAATAATAATTAGGATCCAAAACGACTGGATGAGTTGAAAAATTCTTTGACTGTTGGGAAGCTACGCTATAACCGAGTGACATAGGCTATATTATATTTATAAGAAAAGGGATCCACTATTAAGGTTATTAAGAGGAACTTATTTTTTTGTAGATGTCATCAGATGGTATGGCTTGGAGTACCTTACTGGCCCATAGTGATGAACAAGCGCTGCACGAGCCGGGCAGCACAGCCACTTGGCGGCTCCGCGCTGATGCTCCATATCGATACCTGAGGATTCAGCAGAACGGGAAGAATTCCAGCGGCCAAAGCCACTACCTGTCCCTATCCGGACTCGAGATATACGGCAAGGTGTGTTTTAAACAGCATTTCTCATTTTAATTAATATGTTCTCTTTACGACGGAAATATTACCCATTTGTAAAATTATTATTACTATTTTTAAATGTGTTAAAATTCTCGCAGATGCTACATAATTTCTGCTTCTAGTGTGTCTTTTCTCTGCATGATTGTACTGAATACTGAATAAAATCTTCTGATCCCTTCAGGTGTTGAGTATTTGTGAAACGGCCCCGCGACAGTGTGCTGGCAGCTCAGTAACGAGCGCGCCGTCGGGCGCGGCGGTTGTGTGCGGTGGCGCGCGCTCACGGCGCTGGTCGCGCGGCAGCCGCGGCCTGTGCGCGGGCGCGCGCGTCTTGCGCGGTCCGGACTGGAAGTGGCGCGATCAGGACGGGCCGCAACCCGCCATGGGTACTGTTACCTCGGATTTACACAATGGATGGGTTGATGTCAGGTACTTAAAACTTGTTAGTTCTATGGTGCGAAAGTTGTTTTAATTATTGTGATACATTTTGAATTAACTTTGCTTTATGAAGGTGGGACCATGGAGGGCGTAATTCATACCGTATGGGAGCTGAAAGCAAGTTTGATCTGAAAGTGGTTAGCGGCGGTGCGACGGGTGCAGATGGCTCTCGAAGCGGTCGGAAAAGTCACTCTACGCCTAGTTTGCCCGATGCTACTGCCGTCGATCAGGTCACTCTTTACTTTTAGCGATTATTATTAGATATGAACGTAATATTGTCAACGATTTTGAAAAATAAAATTATTGTAATATGGAAAAGATATTAAATATTTATTTATATTTTATCGCAAACTTCATTCATTGTTCTGTCTTTAATGTGGGTAATCCTTGTTTGTAATGTTTAATTGATAATTTATTGGCAGGTGTCAGTGGCATCCACCGAACAGGCATCTTCAGCCGATAACATTTCCGGTGAAGACATGGCAAGCAATATGACACGACCGCGCATGCATAACACTGCTGACTTGTCCGCCATTAACAATTCTACACACCACATTAATACAGGTTTTTTGATTTATTCAAGCAGTTATTTCTGATATACTAGTTTTATTTTATATGGAAAACTGTTAACATAATATTAAGTAAAATGAATTTAAATCTAAAAGTTTACAATTATGCTTTTTAAAAGTACTAATTAAGAATGAGGGTTATTTATTAGTTATAAAAAACATACTCAATGAAATTTACAATTTGTGGTGTTATAAATTTTTTTTTGGATAAATTCGTTATCTCTTGTGAACGGAGTAAAACAGGTACTGATTGTTAATGTGTCGTATAGGTATTGTCTTAAACTCTTAATCATATTGTTCCCAGATCTGGCAACTATAGTTGAGTCACTTACCCTTGGTGCTGAAGGCAACAACTGCATAGCGGAATTAGGAAATAATTCTTTTACTAATATGGAAATGGGACCGACTAGTATTACGGATATTACCAAGCCGTATCCAGCGAAAGAACCTTTACCGGAAACGAATACTCAGGAGGTTAGAAAAACTAATTTACGGTCACATTGTATATTTATTTATAATATCTTTGGTCGCATAACTTTAATTTTAGGGTCCTCGTCATGATTTTATTCCACACGTTTGTTAGGTTTGTTCTTAAACGACTCTAGTTACTGGTTTTGGGTGCTGCATCTTAAAAGGCTTAATGTCACCAAAATATTCATCCAGTCTCTTTAGCGGCGGCTATCCACTACGTTTATTTGAAACACGTAGGTATGTAAGGACGTGTGTGCCGACACAGGAGAATTGTCCGCGCCGCGTGGAGGATTTAAAGCGAAACAAAAGGAACGCGCTGCTTTCCAGCGAGCTTTTTGCTGTGCCCGCTTCTCTGATAAGATCTCTGCAAACCACGCGCCTGCGTATACAGGTAGTTTAAAGCCTGTTACAAATCATTCTAGTTAACCACGTAAAATGTATCAAGAGTTATTTAGATTTTAGCTTAATGGAATCGTTACTCAGATCAAATGTCGGTGTCATGCGTACACATGATATTTCTACCACTGTCGCCTCTTCAACGTTCACGTTAATTTTCCTCTTTTGGTTTCGGATATATTGTTTGGCCAAAAGGCAATCTGCTGTTGCTAAATAAAGAGTTTACTTACAATTTACATATATTTAAAGTAATAGTAAAAATATTATAATTTATCCAATAATCTATATCGATCTTGACAATTATAATAGGCATTCATAAAATTAAGTAGATAGCTTAGCAAAAGTACAATATTATAGTGTTTGTGTATTATAAGCAATAATTCTATACTTTTAATACATAAAAATGTAAATGTTTTTTACATCGTAGTGCGTATATCACTGTATCATGAAGGTTTATTACTAGTCGGTTAGTGTTTTAATGGAATGTTTTTTACTCAGTGTGAGGACAACGAGGGTGGCGAAGGGCAGTATGGAGAGCACAAAAAGGATGGACAGACCGGTAGTGGCTCCGGTGCTATGAGCACCAGTGAACCCGATCTCACACAACAGGTGATTTTGTTTAAACATTTGTTATAATTTAATAAATTTGCTATTCTTCAAATACTAACATTTTTAAAATTTGATATATGCTAATGTGTCAATCTAATTGTATATTCAATATGTTTTATTTGTAATATAGGGTGCGGCGCGTTTATTGGAATCTCTGGGTGTCGGACGTGGCAGCGGCGCTGGTCGTGGAAGCAACCCGCAAAAAGCGTCGCGGACTAATCACTCCACTAGTCTCTTCCCAAGGTATTTTTTATAGAAGAAATAAAAAATATAAGGATATTACTGAGATAACTCATTCATGAAGTTCTATTGATATACAGCAACAAAGCTCACATTGACATCTGGAATCCATTACAGTTTGGTGCGGCTGGCCCTGTCGAGCAACTTTCCTGGCGGTCTGCTCTCGGCGGCACAGAGCTATCCTTCATTAGCACCGAATGCTCAAAACGCTCTCACGTTGTCACTCACTTCCACATCCAGCGAGAGCGAACAGGTAATAAAGAAAAAAAAAAAAAAATTTTAACAAACTTTCGACATAAAAATATAAAAGCCCTCTAAAAAATATAATAATAATACAAACTTGATATTAGGGAGGTACCTAAGTATTAATAGGTATTTCTACAAAGAAAACGTCACGTCCGGGCGACCACTCATCATTTACCTAATTGTACTCTACCTATATTTACCTACTATGTATCGAAACCTAAGGTCCCCCGACATGACGTTTTCTTTGTAGAAATACCTATTAATACTTAGGTACCTCCCTAATATCAAGTTTTTATTATTATTATATTTTTTAGAGGGCTTTTATATTTTTATGTCGGGGGTTTGTTAAAATTTTTAATTTATTTTTTTTATTTCATACTTTTTGAAAGTAGGTAGATAACTTATTTTTTTTACCAATTTCCATTTTACATGGAATTCTGTAATGTACATGTGATCCTCTTTCATTTGATACCTCACTTGGTTATATTTGTAAATATTTGATTTTCCCCACTTTCACTCCCTATATTTTTTGAACGACTCAACCGATTTTCATTATAATTTCAATTTTGTAACGTACTCGTGACCTTCTTTCATTTGATAACCCACTCGACTATAGACATACACACACACACACACACGCTCACGCACACGCACACGCACACGCACACGCACACGCACACGCACACGCACACGCACACGCACACGCACACGTCAAACTTATAACACCCCGTCGTTTTTGCGTCGGAGGTTTAAAAGGAATAATTTTGTCTCATATTACAGAGTCGTGATGACAGTATTCATTATATTTAACACGTAGGCTTGTTGGCAGGTATCGTTGGAAGACTTCTTGGAGTCGTGCCGCGCGCCGGCACTGCTTGCCGAGCTGGAGGACGACGACGACGGCGACGACGCTCTCGACAGCGACAAGGAAAACGAACCTACTTACCAAGAGGTGGTCAGTTCTTTTAACACTTTTTTAACATTTCATGTATGTAAGCTGATACACATATTATCCAAAGACGTTATGTGAAATCGTAAATAACTATCACCTGCTTAACCGTAGTTATCGTTTGCATTCTTACATACGTCTTTTAAAACAACTCAGCGCAATTTAAGGGTAGGTTTTACGGTACAAATATAACCTTTCATAATTCACTATTCAGGTATCTCGCAATTTACTATCACTAATGGAGGAAGAGGCCCTGGAGGCGGTTCGTGGTAGTCTCGGCGGAGGGGCAGGTTCGCGCGGCCGCCGCCCATGGGACGACGAGTTCGTACTCAAGCGACAGTTTTCGGCCCTCATACCAGCTTTTGACCCGCGTCCTGGCAGGACTAATCTCAATCAAACTGTTGGTACGTATACTTAACAAAGAAACAAAAATGTAAAATAATATAAGACACAACTTGTTTTGTTTAAGTATAGGTATATTACTAAAGATCACACTCACTCATTCGGTTAGTGCATTATTGAACAATTGCAGTTCGTTTTAGAACTTTGTGTATGTTTGAATAATACACAAACTATAACAAGTTAATAAAGTGTAAAATTTAATGGTATTCGATGATATCTTGTATTTTTTTATTATAAAATTCATAGATCTCGACATACCGTTAAATGACGCATCGGATTCTGAAGACACGACTGAACCTTCACAGTCGTCTAGCACCGCCAACGTCGGCGAGACAACTACAACCAGCAGCAGTTCGCGGTTGCCAGCCTTAAGGCTCGTGTTGAGCTCAGGCAATGCTTCACTGCCGCTCGAGCGTCCATCTTGGACCGTGTATCGTGCTATAGTGGCTCTAAATTCGCGACTGAACTCGCAGGAGTCTCATAGAGATACTACTTACACGTAAGTGTCCTAATTGCTAGTTATTTTATATTGATGCTTGATTATTTTCTTTATCGAAAATATTTATCTTTTAGATTAACATATAAAGAGGTAGATGGCATGGATACATTTGCAGCGTCAAGTGATAGTGAAGACGATGAACCGGGAGATCCAGGTCAGTACTTGTTAAGTTAAATGTCCTACTTAAAATACTCCCTTTCACGAAACGGAGATTGGCTAACAGAAAAAAATGCAACTTTTTTGTAACAGAACACTGAAACAGATTAACAATAGTTCAACAACTAAAAAAAAAGTTCTGTTGAAACAAAAAAAAAAACTCATAGCCGCCTTCGATCGAAGAACTATATTGATAACTATATCAATCCTTACTTAAAAACACCGGGGCACAGCGAGTACGGTTATATTTGGACCGTGTTAAACATTCGTGTGTCAACCCACAAAAAATCGGGTTTTGAGTTATGAATGCAGTTTTATTAAATAGATCATGAGGAATACGGCAGTGCAATCCATTTTGTTAAAAAAAAATCGTAGAATATTCTAGAGCACAAAATTGGTTATTGCTTTTTTCCTATGTCAGATTTGTATTTTTGCATTAATGTGTTAAGCCACATATAACACATTATTGCTTATTTCCCATTTCAGATTTGTATTTTTGCATTAATGTGTTAAGCCACATACCTATCACATTAATGCAAAATTCTAATTTGTTGTTTTAAAACTAATAGGTAACTATAGGTACATATTATGCACTAATTTTTAGAAAATGTAATAGAATAAACAACTAACGCATTAAAACTTTAGTGTAAATACTTATTTATTTAAAGTTTTTATTGTTGTATAACATGTATCAAATAACATTATAAGTTCTGCTAAAAATGAGAAATAGGTACAAGTTAACACTAACTTATTGTTTTATTACTTATTATTATTTTTATCATATTAAATAAAATCAATACATATTTTAGGTTTCCGTATCTTAAAGGGAAAAAAATGGAACCCTTACAGGATTACTTTGTTGTCTGTGTGATCCTTTACCTCAGTAACGCGTGGAGGTAGGTATCAAACAAAAATTCATAGTAATATCAAATACTCAGGACTACCGTCCCTTGAAATTGTAACATAATTACAAAAAAATCGCCGACGCAATCAAAAGAGCCGCCGTTTATGCCGCGATTGATAAAAGTTTTTAACACTCGCTAGCGAATCAAAACCTACAGGGTACTCCTCGTGAACTCAAGATCTTGAATTAATTTAGTAGGTCCGAGGTAACGTCATATAGCACGGATAAAGAAAAAAATACGAAAACCATACATTTTAAATGACATCATTAAAAAAATATATACCTACAGGTTATTTACAGTACGGAACCCTTGGTGCGCGAGACTAACTCGCACTTAACCGATATTTTTTTATAATATACATCATTAGATTTAAACGTGTGTGATAAAAATTAGAATATTATAATAAATAATAATATTAAAAAATGTACGAATTGTCGCCACAATTTATCAACTCTTCGAAAAATGGTTTTTAGGTGGTTTATTAACTTTTTAGGTACGGAAGTATATATTATTGGTTTAATTCAATATGATAAAATAATAATAATAAATCAATTTGGTTGAGCTTTTAAGTAATTGAAATAATATAAGTGTTAACTTGTTGTACCTATTTCTCATCTTTAGCAGAACTTGTAATGTTATTTAAAACATGTTATAACAATAAAAACTAAATAAATAAGTACTTACATTAAAGTTTTAATACGTTAGTTGTTTATTATTTTACATTTTCAAAAAAATAGTGTAAAATATATTCATTATAAAAGAACAAATTAGAATTTTGCATAGTGTTATGTGGCTTAGCACATAAATGCTAAATGTAATAAACCTTATAGCCGATAAGCATTAACCATTTTTCTGCATTTTCTATTTAATTATGAATTTATTGAAATAAATACATTTATATCTTTAATCAATGCACTTCAACAAAAAAAAATGATACCACATAACAATATTTTTTTGCTTAAAATAAGCGGAAAAAGAAGAATGTTCTCAAAAAACTTTAAGCGCCGATATCTCAAAACTAGCTTGGTGTGGGTTGAAACACTAATGCTAAACACGGACCATTTATGGTGTGTGTATAGAGCGCGGGCTGAGCGGCGCGGAGGGCCCGGAGGGCGCGACGGCGGCGTGCTGCGTGCGCGTGCTGCGGCGACTGCGCGCCGCCGCGCCCGCGCTGCCGCCCGCCGCCTTCCTCTCCACCAAGCTCACCAACAAGCTGCACCAGCAGCTGCAGGAGCCGCTCACACTCGCCGCGCACGCCGCGCCACACTGGTCAGTACACTACACTATACACTATACTACACTACTACACTACACTAGATTCTACACTTAACGTTACATTCCAACGGTTGCTCTGGAAAACAGTTTTAGCCATGGGGTACCGGGCTGTCCAATATGTTAATTTATGTGTTTATCGATATCTCCCGTAAAAGGACATCTGGCTGAGTTTATTGATTAACCTAGATCTTAATTGAACAATTTATCGCTCTCAAACCGCCTATGTTGTTTTTTTTTCGAAATTTTAGAACCTTTTTCAAAAGTCACATTTTATAGTTAGTTATATTTTATATATTTGGTAGGTGTCAACAACTGAACGATTGGTGTCCATTCCTGTTCCCGCTGGAGACACGTCAGATGTTCTTTGCGTGCACAGCGTTCGGCACCTCGCGCACGATCGTGTGGTTGCAGGCGCAGCGCGACCGCGCACTCGATCGACAAAGGTACAGTTATCACCACATACAGTTTTCATAGAACCATTATGATTGTATCAATTAAAAGTGGGTATATTTTTGATATACGTGTCACATATAATACATTGCTCTTTTAATCGTCTAGGGCGGTGAATACGGTCTCACCGCGGCGCGCTGAGCTGGAGGCGACGGAGTTCCGCATGGGACGGCTAAGGCACGAGCGCGTGCGCATCCCGCGCCAACCAGACTTATTGCGCTCCGCGATGCAGGTATGTCAAGGCTACTCTGTAGTGTTAGACAAATATCTATTCGACAATAGTTTCCAAGTATTCTTTTATGTCTTATACATTATTACACGTGACCTATCAGTCCCTCTTGCTCCCTCTCTTTTACTACGGTGATACTTACATTATACATTTCTTGACCTTTCAGAAGAGCTTCTCGATAAGCTGGAGCGCTTTCAGAATGTGTGCATTCGATTTATATTCGGCCTGTGAGAATTTGGTCATATTTCACAGTACCGTGCTCGATTCCAGTGGTTACCAATCCTTTTTAATCCTCAATCCCCATCATAATATCTTTACCGGAACTTCAGTTTTAAGGCATCTGGGTCGCCACATCGATTGCGATCCTGTGCTAATCTATCCTTAG
This sequence comes from Polylopha cassiicola, assembly GCA_038024825.1. Lineage (NCBI taxonomy): Eukaryota > Metazoa > Arthropoda > Insecta > Lepidoptera > Tortricidae > Polylopha > Polylopha cassiicola. The sequence goes on along the minus strand of CP149046.1, from coordinate 14,200,446 downwards.
CATTTCCCTCACATAGATCTTTTCGGTGCACTCTGTCCGTTCATGGAATAGTCTCCCAAGTCTATGTCTATTTATGATATATATTTTTGATATTTATTTATTTCTGTTTTATTACTAATTATTCAATTATTTTCTGTACACAATTTTTGTCTTACCTAAGATATAACCTTTTTATGTATCTCTCAATCGCCCAACGCTTAACTGGAAGAGATCCCTTAAAGGGATAAGTTCGCCTTTGTACATTTATATTGTTTTCGTTTATGTGATTTTTTTTGTTGTACAATAAAGAGTTTACATACATACATTACCTATCATACTAAAGATCATTCATTACGGCCATTATTGTATTATACATTTATACAATATTTCGTGTACCCAATCTCGTATCTGTACCTATATTAATTATGCCGTATGTGTAGTCCCGAATACATATTTACACCTGTCGAATACATAGCGCCGTATTCGACTACAAACTTGTTTAATACAATTTATAGGTTACGTGGTGTTGTTATTTGTGTCGCGTTCTCGTCAGGTGATGCGCGTGCACGCCGGGCGCAAGTCCGTGCTAGAGGTGGAGTTCGCTGGCGAGGAGGGCACGGGTCTCGGGCCGACGCTCGAGTTCTACGCGTTGGTGGCGGCGGAGCTGCAGCGCGCCGACCTCGGCATGTGGCTGCACGACGCGCCCGGCCCGGACGACGCCGCGCCGTCGCATCTTGCCATGACGCAAGGTTACAATAACATACTTTTACTTCAATCAATACTAGATTACTCTATGCTTTCTTACTGTACCTTAAGTGTTAAAAAAATGCTGACATCGAATTAAATAAAGTGTCTCTAGTTAGCAAACACATTTTTATTTTTATGTTGTTTTGCGCTGTTTCACATTTATAAGTAATGTTTTTTAGAAGCATAAATTTCTACAAAATGTTTTTAAATTATTCTATGACGTCTACGTAATTAATCTATAATAATTACTGTTAATGTAATAATTACCAAACATTTACAAAATACCCTATCATTATTATGGAATAAAAGACAGTAGTCAATTGATTAAAGGAGAAGCAACAAGGATGATGATACTACGATAGACAATGATGAGTTTGCTTCATGCTGCTTTCTGTATTCTGTAGTAATAAAGTATTGTTTTATTTTAGAAAAACCTCCTGGCTACTACGTGACTCGCGCCAGTGGGCTGTTTCCGGCACCACTGCCTCAAGACTCTCTTATCTGTGATAAAGTTTGCAAATATTTCTGGTTCCTAGGAGTATTCTTAGCTAAGGTAATGTACTTATCGTTTACTGTCCCTGCGCATATTGCTGCGTGACCGAAAAATAATATCTTTTTTTAATAGGTTCTACAAGATGGGCGACTAGTCGATTTGCCACTCTCAGAGACTTTCCTTCGAATTATGTGCGGAGAAGAATTGAAAAATGAGCATCTTCAGGAGATCGATCCAATTAGGCATAGGTATGTAGAAGATTATATATAATTTGACTAATCATTTCGGAAGCTTTGAGGATGTGGAACTTGTAATAACCACTTAAACATGAAAACAACTACAACGGACTTAAAACGCGTATATTTATGTGCTGACATTTCGAAAATCATACTTGATGCCGATTGTGCTGACGATGCGATACTAAAGTAATTTTACATATCGCACTCCTAGATCTAAAGGGAGCTAACTCAAAAAAAGTAACTTTTTCGGGAGAGGCGAAATTGTTGTAAGGAATCGGATCCTTTTTTTTAGCGTGTGTTTAATTTAAATCATCAGATTTTTGAGTTAGCTCCCTTTAGATCTAGGTGTGCGATATGCAAACTACCTTATTACGAAACCTTAAACTACTGCGCTTATATACAATATAAAATAATTATATTTCATTAAAAAAAAAGGTCGCCGAGCACAGCGAAAAACGGACGTTTCACTTTTTCTATTTGTCTGTGTCGCACGCGCATAGATGGCGTGGTTTACATTCTCTGTCCCCAGCGATCAAGGTTCTGTGCGAGCGTGAGGGCACTATTACTACGCGATACACATATAGAAAAGGGCAACATTCGCTTTTCGCTGTGCTCGGCGACGATTAAGCATAAATTACGAATTTAATTTGAATAACTTCAAAGTCTGAATAGTTTTATACTAACTTTGAATCTCTGTTTGACCCCCTTAGGGGGTGGATTTACAAAAATCCTTTCTTAGTGTTCCTCTACGCTACAAAAGGAACCCCTGTTCAAAACTTCAAGTTTCTAACCCTATATCTATTATATTGGTCAGGTTCCTTGAGAGCGTGTTGGGTGCGGCTGAGGAGTACGAGGCGCTGACTCGCGATGCGTCGCTGTCAGCCGAGGAGCGGTTGCGACGCGCCGGCGAGCTGACTGTAGAGGGCGCCACGTTCGACCAGCTCGCGCTCACCATGACGCATGTCGCCGCGCACGCGGACCCCGCTGTCGCGGTGCAGCCGCTCTGCGATGCCGGCGAACATATTGAGGTAATGTTATACTTTAAATAATGAAACATAAACATGTGACTGTTGAATAAACGTGCAATATCGACTAATATCGTGCAATTCTGTTCAACCTGATAGATGTATTAAGGTCACTTGTGGCGTTTTGACATATTTAAATAAATATTTACATATTCCATCAATGAGGAAAACTAAGTTAAACAAGCCCTTCTTATATATATATATATATATATATTACAGGTGTCAGGCCAAAATGCGCGTGCGTACGCAGAAGCGAGCGCTCGCTGGATGGTGTCAGCCGGCATCCGTCGCCAAATCGTTGCGTTCCGGCGCGGATTCGCCGGCGTATTTCCTCCACGAAGGCTACGCGCCTTCTCTTCCGGTGAACTACGGCTTTTGCTTTGCGGCGAACGAGGACCGGCATGGACGCGCGATCATCTGCTGCAGTATACCGAACCCAAATTGGGCTACACGCGCGATAGGTAACAGCAACATTGTTGTAATATTTATAAAGTTACTATTTAATATAATATTTAATATGTATGTACATTTTGCGGCTTATAACGAGTGTCATAATTGCAGCCCCGGTTTCTTGCGGTTGGTGGAGGTGTTAGTGGAAATGTCGTGGCGCGAGCGCAAAGCTTTCCTTCAGTTCGCGACTGGCTGCAGCAGCTTGCCACCCGGCGGGCTTGCCAACCTGCACCCGAGGCTTACTGTCGTCAGAAAGGTAATTTTGGTTCAAATATTTAGTGATCAATTTATACCATCTTTTTGAAATCGTCAAAAGATTATCGAAACTAGTGTATGATAAAAAAAAAGATAGAATCAAAGAACACTTAGATACCTACTCACCTGTCATTAAAATATTGTTACAGTTGTGGTTTTAGGACCTCGTATAAAAGTTTATATGAAAAAAAATATGACTCATCGAATTGACTTCTTTTTCATCACTACATAGCATAAAACAGTCGCTTTTTCTGTTCCTATATCCCGATGAACGCTTAAATCTTTAAAACTACGCAACGGATTTTGATGCGGTTTTTTTTAATAGATAGAATAATTCAAGAGGATTTGTAGCACCCGTGTGAAGCCCGGGCGGGTCGCTAGTAATAGTAATAAATTCCTATTCTATGCAAGTCAATGTTTAATTGATCTTATTTGGTACAGGTGGACGCCGGCGATGGTTCGTACCCGTCCGTGAACACGTGTGTTCACTATTTGAAGCTACCCGAGTACTCCTGCAAGGAAGTGCTGCGCGAGCGGCTGCTCGCAGCCACCAACGAGCGTGGCTTCCATCTCAACTAGATGCAAATTTAAAATATATTTTGTCAATATTAATATAGTTATTATTAACGCACTACACACTTACATCTTGTGTTATTCACATAACACATGATTATATAACAGAATTATTAAACAATATGTGAATAACTGTGTAGTGCCAGTAGTGCCCACTTGTCGAAGTTATTTGCTAACACATAAGTTCTCACGTTTTCTTTGCAACATGCCCATAACTGATGGTTACTTGTTGCATTGTATACAATTACTGCAAACGTTGTGCTAACATTTGTTGGTGTTTGATTGTCATGGTCTTCATAATTTTATCTTAATATTATGAAGTTGTTTTCATTATGTTTCAATAAATATTTTAAAAGAGGATTCAACGTGAATATCATCTGTCAAATGCAGCTTAACGCCCAATTCATACTGGAGCCATAAAAGCAACAGTTCTCCATATAGGGCAACATAGAAATTGAGAATTTGTATATTCATTATTATTCATTGATGATAATAGGTACACATAATTTTTGAAGTTTTAAACTTAGTAGAATGTTTTTTCGTTCCAATGCATAAATTACAAATTATGTAATTACTAATTAATTTTTAGAAATGATTGCTCTTGTGTTTGTGTTATTTTATAAAATAGTATTTTCAAAAAAAAAACAAAAATAGAGAGGCTTCTGTTTAGTTAGTAAATGAGTACTTTGAATAGATTTCTGTGATGTTTATATTCAATTTTAACTGGTTAGCGCTAAATTTAAGCCGTCAGAGTTCTGGATCATCAGCTTTTTAATATGTTTCAATAAACCGTTATTTCCGCAATAATGGTACCGAATATATTTAGGATTAAAAGTACTTAGACAAATAATTAAGACAAATTGAATTATTTTTGTTAGAAAATAAATGTATTTTCAATCACACCCACTTACCCCTATGTTATCCGAGTCATCCGTGTATCTTTAATATCTTTACTACAAAAAAGTAATATACAAGTGTGATATATTAGTTATATGGAATAATCCGATATCGGATCAGAAATGAAAGATTCCAGCTAACTAAGTACTCATCTTTCGAAGTTAGTTAAAAAAAACGCAAAACACGGATATATTTAACAATTATTAAGGTATTTTTTATACATTAACCAATTCTATTAGTTCCCACACGTTGACTGAAGTCAGGATACAGCTGTCATACATGATACAGATACTATATATATGAAAAGTAGTTATTATGAAAATTAAAAATCAAGGAACATAATATTTCTCAGTGTGTAACACTTGTACTAACTATATTTTAGCTACCTATGTTCCTTTTAATTGAATGCTTGGTCAACTAAAAGTTGATATTGTGATTTATTGTATGTAATATTTTACGAATTAAAATATCTTTAGTTTATTATAATTAGGCAATTAAAATTATTAATATTACCGCATCTTATATAGCTCCAATAATAATATTGTTATTGAAGATTGTGTCAATATACTAAGCAAGAATTTATTTGTGTTTTTTTTTTATCATGTTTATTCATCCTATCTACATTCAATAAAAGTTAGTAACGAAACTATTAATCTATGCTTTCTTTATAATAAGCTATACTTTCTTTCTATTAACCTATACTTTCTTTCTAATAAGCTATACTTTCTTTCTATTAACCTATACTTTCTTTATAATAAGCTATACTTTCTTTCTATTAACCTATACTTTCTTTCTAATAAGCTATACTTTCTTTATAATAAGCTATACTTTCTTTCTAATAAGCTATACTTTCTTTATAATAAGCTATACTTTCTTTCTATTAACCTATACTTTCTTTATAATAAGCTATACTTTCTTTCTATTAACCTATACTTTCTTTATAATAAGCTATACTTTCTTTCTAATAACCTATAATTTCTTTATAATTTTGTTTTCTTAATTTTAGCGAGTACTACGTAAGAAAAGAAACATGTAGAACTCTTTGGTTACAAGCATAGTTAATAAAAATCATGATTTTTAAAAAAAAACAATACCTAATCCGATTTGATTTCAATTTTTGATACCTATCTTGATTTTTTATCTGTTTTATTAATTAACTAGTGACCCGCCCCGGCTTCGCACGGGTGCTATAAACCTTCCTTAAGAATCACTCTATCTATTAAAAAAAACCGCATCAAAATCCGTTGCGTAGTTTTAAAGATCTAAGCATACATACGGACATACAGCGAAAGCGACTTTGTTTTATACTATGTATTGACTAGCTGACCCGGCGAACTTCGTACCGCCCTATAATATTGTTTTCTTAAATAAGAACCTTCTCCTAATAATAACAAATACAACAAAAAATCGGTGAAGAATTAGTGAAATCGGTCCAGCCGTTCACGCGTGATGTCGTGACAACGGAAAACGGGTTTCATTTTTATATAATACTAGCTGTGACCGCGACTTCGTCCGCGTGGAATAGTTATTCTTCATTATAATAATATTTACCGTTTTTTTACACATTTTCCACTGTTTCTTCGCTCCTATTGGTCGCAGCGTGATGTTATATAGCCTAAAGCCTTCCTCGATAAATGGTCTATCCAACAAAAAAAGATTTTTTCAATTCAATTAAGTAGTTCCTGAGATTAGCGCGTTCAAACAAACAAACAAACAAACAAACAAACTGTTCAGCTTTATAATATTAGTATAGATATACCTACTTAGATTAACTAGTCGGTTCAGTTATTTAATGAAATTAAAACAACATATTTTAATATAATTTTTAAAATCAACAATTTAAAAACAGTATTCTCGAAAAATAGCAAGTCAAGTAAAACTTACCTAGGTAACTTAAATATTTTATTGCATTTGTCAAAAATAAAATTGGAATCGACTCCGTGTTCCCTTATCTATACTAAGACTTATATTATAAAGAGGAAAACTTTGTACGTTTGGTTGTAATGAATAGGCTCAAAAACTATTGGACCGATTTGAAAAATTCTTTCACTGTTGGGAAGCTACGTTTACCATGAGTAACATAGGCTATAGAATATTTTGAAAAGAAATTGGGGATCCGCGCGAAGCCGGGGCGAACAGCTCGTGTAACATGTTTTATCAATTAACCTACCCTCTCGACTAGAGATAGAGTCAGGCCTTCGTTCCTTATCTGTATTTGTTGATTTAAATCATTTATTTTAATAGTTTACAATTGTTACCTGGATATTCTAAAATAATACGCTCTATCTACCTAAGTACTAAAGGGAACGAACGGTACACTAAATCGTCAAAAGAAACACTATGCGACCTGTAAAGGAACTATGCCTGTCATTGTGCCGTTATTAAAATAAAAATATTCCTTCGATGAAATAGGCATATATTATTATTATTAAGTAAGTAAGTACCTACCTACTTTAAACAATGATAAAAGTTATAAAAGATGGCTTCTAATCTATCGATAATGATCGATAGAATAATAATTTTCACTAAGTAATATTCTGTTTATCACATTCTTTCACGCAAAACAACTAAATGAATTTTGATGAAATAATATAGCTTTATGCATTACAATAAATATGGGGGCTATATTTTATAACGATATTATGTACTTAAAGTAGGTACTCATCGTGCGCAGACGAAGTTGCGGGCAAAAGCTAGTTCGCTATAAATGTTAATGTCAAGTAACCCGAATCTCACATTCACATGTGAGATTTGGATTAGCGACACCAGTTGCCTGCATCTACGTTCTGAACGGTCCCTTTGGTAAGTATTGACGTGTACCATATCAACACGCAAAAAAATAAAAAATGTTGTACCTACCTATGTTGGCATAATGCATCGTGAAATTGACCGCAAGACCACCGTTCTATATTTTCTAAGAAATTTTCTATGTAAATTTATTCTCTCTCACTAGGTAAGTCTGCAAGGATAAAATTTATTTTAAAGAACATGTCACAATAATAGGTACCTAAGTACACTAACTATTAACAATATGAAATATACAATTCCATGGCATTAATTCAACGATATGAGAATTAATACACTGTAGGCACTTTATCTACTTACCGTAGATACTTGATTAAGGTATAATTGTTTTTTATCATATCGCACGTCTATGCACATATCTCGCACTTATTCTGAGTAACGAAACTAATTTTAATATCTATTTTGTATTGAGTCACCCAATCCCGCTGCGCTGCGCAATGCTCCTGCTATTTGGCTGCAACCGTCAATTGCAACCTTGGTTATTTACACAATTTTCATTCAAGACAGACTAATTTGAAACTTTTAAGTAGTATAAAAACATCCAATCTCTGGAGCAAAGTATCAGTCAGTCGTTTAGGTTTCTTTGGTACAGTAAGTATGAGGAGCTTACTTGTTTGGTGTGTTGTCATGGCGGCGCTGGCCTATGTCAGCTGCCGCGAGGTCTCCCGCGAAAAGCGCGATGCTGACCTGGAGGTGGCAGCCTCCCACAAGGGCGGCAAGTGGGACAAGGGCGGCGGTCACGAGCACCACGCCCATCATCACCATGACCACGGCGAGAAGGGTCATAAGGGATACAAGGGACACCATCACCACGAACATGGCAAGAAGGGTCACCATCATCACGAGGGTCACAAAGGTCACCATGGCGAGCACGGTGGACACAAGAAACATCATCACCATGACGACGGTCACCATCACGAGCATCATCATGGTGAGAAGGGGCACAAAGGACACGGTCATCACGAGGAAGGCCACTATCATAAGGGCCATTCGACGAAAGGGCATCATGGTGTTCATAAACATGATGAATTCAAAAAGGAGAAACACTTCCATGATCATCATCACGAAGGTGGGCACCACGAAGGTCACGGTGGACATCACGAGGAACATGGACACAAGAAGGGCGGGCATCATCACAAGGGACACAAACATGGCGGCCATCACGAGCACCACCATGGAAAGAAGGGGCACCACGAGAAGGGAGGACACCACCACGACCACAAAGGCCATCACGATGAAGGCGGCCACCATGAGCATCATCATCATCACCATGATCACGGCAAAAAGGGCGGCCATGAGGATCATAAGCACTGGGGTTACAAAAAAGGGCATAAATAAATGTACCAAAGACTGCATTTTTTTTATGGATACGAATTAATTAAGCCTTTATTGAAGTTTATTTTGTTGAGTTTTTGTTTTGTATATAATTTTTATTACGTCGAGTTTAATAAAAAACATTAAAGTTATATTTCGTTTAAGTTTTCTTTGTTAACATCGAACTTCTATCAGTAGAACCTATATCATATTGCACGTTCAGTTAAAAAAATATCAATTTCACGTTTCGTTTCAACAACAAAAGTTACATAAAATTGTTGGCGCTGGACGTTGGCAACGGCTACTGGCGAGATAAACTCAACGTTGAGAAACTAGAGCGGTGCCCGAGATTGGCCTACATTTTCGTGGCCAACAAATTAGTCGTGGTGCATTGAACCGTTTCCTATAGAAAACACTTGCAGTTCAAATGCAATTGATAAAGGATTTTTCCGAGCTATTGGAGAGCGAAGAATGTAGATAAATCTTGCTCATGTCTGCGACACTGCCATTTGCTTGCGCCACTGATAATGTACCAAGATAAAGTAAAGGAATAAAATTTAACCACATTCATTGGATATATACTATTATTTTTCTTTATTTTATCTACCTACTTACTTCTCTGCCTCGTAATTAAATTTAATTTTAATCTTTAGTAAGCTGTAAGTAAGTATAGTAGTTAATTTATTTTGATATTTCTTATATTATTAAACCCGACAAAAAACGGGTGCCTTTTAAAAGTTTGTCGTCTGTGTCACTGTCTGTTGTGGCATCGAAGCTCCCGAACGGATGAACCGATTTTGATCCTGTTTTTTTGTTTGTTTAATGAAAATCGGTTCAGTCGTTAAATGTCTATAAATGTACTGGGGTGGAATATCAAATGAAAGAGCTCGTCTGCGACTAACGCTCATAATGCCGCCTTGTATGTATTTCATTATACAACACTACATACAACGCTGGTTTTACAATGTACCTACTAGAGTGGCAGTAGCGGTATCTATATACTCGTACTTATATAATTTGTAATAAGGTACCGGAATGAAACATACCTATGGGGTTTTACATAAGTAGTGCAGTTATGGTAAAAACCTCTGTGCTCAAATATCCAAGTAGGTACCTAGTAGGATGCCCAATACGAGCAATAAGAGTGTGTTGAAAAGTAAGTAATAATTAAATAGGCACTTTTAAAGTGCCTAGTTACTCATTTTACTACGTGTTTATAGTATCGCGGTTATTACATATTGGAATAAGACAACTGTTCCTACCTAACTTGTTTGATTTCCGTGACTTTAGTCTACCTACCTACAAAGGAAATGAAAACGCTAATGTTCTTGAAACATTGCAAACATCAGTAGGTAAGTACCTACCTAAACACACACATTTATTTATTTATTTATATTTATTTAAATATGTAATAGAGAATTATAAACTTCATCTAAGATATAACCACTTAACGCATTAATTGTTAATTACACCATGGTCTTCTACATTCAAATGTCAAGTGCGCTATTATAAACTCAAACAACATCGTACTCCAGTGAGCAATCAATCGATAGATAATCTTTGTAGCATTTTTTTCGGTCTTGATCTGATATAATAAAAATAAAATAAGAGGTAGTATAACCAATAGGTAAAGATTAGTCCTATGAAGGTCCATTAAATGTATGGGTAAATAAAAAAAGTTAAATCAATAAGTACATGCGTTTAAAATAAAAGTTGCTTGAATAATGTTATTATTTATTGAATAGCAATAATTGGTCGTATTAATATCGCACATATTATGTACTATATTACCTATATAGGTTGTGTGACCTGCACCTATGTGTATATAAAGAAATCCTACATTAATTTAGAAAATTGGTAAGCACTATGTTATTAGAAGTACGTATGGTTCATAGGTTTTGTATCTTTTAGATTTTTCTTACCTTAGATACAAATTTGTACTTATTTAAATTTGTATTATTGTCGGTCTTGTCGCGTGCCTAATAGAGTAAATGCTGCAATAGCTGTAATTCGATCGCAAAGTCTATCTCGCGACGCATCGGTTACCGCAGCTTACACAACTCTTTATATAAAACTGTAGCACCATCATCTCGGGTCGACAATATAAACAGGAGAAAGAACTCGGAGACCGCATAAGTGACAAGCTGCAAGATGAGACCACTCCTATCCGGGACCTTTGTGACAGTGTCACTGCTGATTCTTGTTGTGACTGATGCGCGTCGACTACCGTCTACAAAACAGTCCCAGTCGAGCACGGAGCCTCATACAGATTTAGAATCAGCCGCATCTGGCCATAAAAAAGCGCATCATCATGATCATGACTTTAAAAAAGGTGGTGGAAAAGAACACCATGCGGAACATCATGACGATCACGGAGAAAAGGGCCATAAAGGATACAAAGGACATCATCACCACGAAGAAGGGAAAAAAGGTCACCACGATAAAGAAAGCCACAAAGGAGAATACGATGATAATGGAGGTCATAAAAAACATCATCATCATGAAGATGGTCACTATGATGAGTATCACAAGGGAGACAAAGGGGAAAAAGGGCATAAATACGCAGAGAAGGGACATTATAACAAAGGCCACTCAACTAAAGGTCATCATGAAATCCACAAACTTGACGAGTTCAAAAAAGACAAGAGCTTCTTCGATGAAGAGGGAGACTCAGGTCACGAGGAAAAACATGGCGGGTTTCACGAGGAGCACGGACATAAAAAGGGAGGACATTATAAGAAGGGCCACCACCACGGACAACACCACCATCACGAACACGGAGAAAAAGGACACCATGAAAAAGGAGGCCATCACAAAGAACATAAAGGACACAAGGAAGCCGCTGGACACGATAAGCATTATCATCATCATCATGATCATGCAAAGAAGGGTGGACATGAGCATCATAAGAAATATGGGTATAAAAAAGGACACTGAAGTAATTTTAAAACAAAGTCAGTAGCGTGTACAAAAACGACGGCGCGTTATAAGTTTGACGCTGTCTGTGTGTGTGTGTGTATGTGGCATCGTAGCTTCCGAACGGAAGAACCGATTTTGATTCTGTTTTTTTTTAAAAGGTATTTAACCTTAAAAAAAACAGAATCAAAAAATATATAAGGCTATATTTGATAAAAATTCAGACGTTTTTAATAGTTATCACTGTTATCAGGAGTAAAAATGAGGCTTTAAAATATAATTATATCTACAAATGTACCGGAGTGGGGTATTAAATGAAAAGGGATCACATCCACGTGAAAAAATTGAATGTACACTGAAAATTTGTAAAAAATGGTAATATGTAGTACATACAAAATGTGTGAATTTAAATAAAATACTTAGTTTATTTATTTCAATAATTATAAAGTAGATAAGTAAAGAACTAAAGTGAAATTATCTCTTGGTACTGGTACAAATACTATTTCAATTGATACTGTATAATATTATTTTCAGCTATTATAGATAAAATTAGAGACGCCTAAGTAGCTAGAAGTTGTAGTTTGTGTTTAATTTAATCGAATTTGACAGTTTTGTCTTAAGTGATAGCAATTTTAATCTCAAATAATGAAATTACCTGGGTGTTTTATAACAACCAATGCTGCAATGTACCAATAATTACATAATAAAGATATAATCTTTTAATAAGTACTGTAGTATGTCTAAATCCTAAAATATAATCGGGTTAATCACAGCGAAAATCGTTTTCTGTCTTTTGTTGGAACGGCTTGAATAATTCATAGAACGCCCTACGGTAATACTCGGAGGATAAAGAGATATTTTAATCAAGGGATTCAATAGTTCCTCTGATGGGCTTCTCAGTCTAGGAAGCCTCTAAAATTTAATTGTTCATAATTAGTGTTTGCAATATCTAGATACGTACCAGTCCTTATAGCAGTTTACTTTGCACATCTATACAACACAATACCTACATATCAATCAAAGTAAAATATAAAATTTAGGTAGGTAGATACTTACCTTAAGTTTAAATTTATATTTGGCTTTCTGTAGTGAAACTGACATTGGCTTAAGGCAATGTGACATTAATTAATAAGTGATAATGGGTACAATAGAATAGAGTATGACAATCATAATGGCCGGTACTTAAAGTTAATTATCACATTATTTAGGATTGATTCGTAAGATGCCTGCCTATTTTAAAAGTGACCGTGTGGGTATGAATCATTACGTTTGGCGTGCAAATTTTAATACCCAATAATGTTTAATAAATGGGATATAAAAATATTTTTCTGTCCTCCGATCAGAAAGCGCCAACTTTCGGGCCGCTGCGCTAAATGAAGTTGCCGCTTTCTGGCTTCGTCGAACAGAAAAATATATACTGACCTCGGCCAGTAAATAAAAAAGCCTCAGATCACATTTTTGTCAACCTCGCCTTCGTCTCGGATGACAATTACATGTGATCTGAGACATGTTTTATTTTATTGGACTAAGTGCGTAAAGGTACTATTTATCTGGCAATAATTATAAGTAATATAATATTTTATATTAGTACCTACTTAATACATAATTGTAATCACCATAATCTTTTGATTGCACCCATAGAATTCACAGTTCTTATATTTAACTTAATTATGTTGTATTATTGTTCTTAGGTGGATTTACTATAAGTGTATTTTCTATTCTACATAGGTCAAAATATACCTTTAATATAAACTTGGACAACGAGGGGGAAATACTGCGCCCTTAGACAGTCTCTTGAGGCATTAACTTGTATTAAATATAGATTAGCAAGCTCTCTGGTTGGTATTCACTGATCAGAACAAAGAGCTTCACATACCGAAGTTATTTGAGATTGAGAAACTCAGATTGACATCATCTCCGTTTTCTTTTCTTATGTGTCAGCCTTGATAGTGTGCACAAAGGTAGGATCAGATTGTGTCTTCATTGAAATTAATCTAGCGAATTACGAGTCAAATTCCAAACAACGTTTCATTCTTATAGGAAGCGACACAACGACAACAAATTAAATGCTTAAGATTTATTTGTATAATTATGTATGGTAATTTAAATAAGTGCCTACATGTAAGAAATTGATTGACGTTTTGGTTACCTACTGTAATGTTCGATTTTTAAATAAAAAAAAATCGCTGTGCAGCTAAGCTCTATTCCAGCCTACGTTGTGGATGGGAGCGCCGTCCCGTATTGATTAGAATACGTTTATGGCAGTACTTAGAGCTGTAATGGGAGATAACAGAGGCTTTTTTAGCGATGCAAACGGAATTAAAACCGTGTGTATTCCGACACAATCTATAGCAAATAAAATTTTACTCTCGCACTGACTAGGCCTTCATTTTAAGAGACGTGTTTTTACTGAAATATTAAATATTTGTAGACAGTTGTTATCCAATAAATATAGATTATTTTATTGCATTTAACTTATTATAAATAATATATTTTTCGAATCCAGATAAAACGTATTCAAATGTTGCTTATTTGTATATTTATCTAGTTAGGTACCTAAATAAACTACCGGTACCTACTCATTTGCTTTATATGATACATAGTACCTGGCATATAATGCTACTATGTGTAGGCATAGTTGTTCAAATATTGTGTATAAAATTATAACAAGACAAACGATTAAATTCCGTTTTTTTTACGAAATCTGAGCATATTTGTATCTTTCCCCTTAATGACAATAAATATTGCGAGTGTGTGGTAAATGGCGAGTGAGACACGACCATTTGTGTGCCCACGACAAAAAAATTACTGATAAGGTCTAGAAACCTTGTTGTGATGTGATGTGATTTTTTTACTTATCCCAAAATTAGGAATTTAAAGAATGATGTAAGTTTTGTGACCTACAACGATGTAGTGTCAACGTTTGACCTACACGTCAACAATATGCAGTCAAGTGATTGGATCTATTGTGCTTCCAAAATGGTTTGAACGAATAAATATATGCATGCAAATCAAGTGGATTTATTTCGAGAAATAGATAAGTAGTAAACAGTTTAGGCACACCGATTATTTATTTGTCTATTATAAAATGTGTTAAAAGATAAATATGTAATCGTTGTTTTACTATACTCATTATGTACCTACCTACAACGTTTATCTTCAGTTAAGAGAAAATAGGTAGGTATTCCGTATCGATCGGATACCAGATTTAAAGAGTAATGATGTACCTATTCGTATCGGTGACGCCTCCGCTTGCGAGCTCCATGCACAATCTGCCCGGAGCTGAGGAGGAAGCGAATAACATACAGTTATGAAATACGTGCCTCGCATAAAACGTACCGAGAATCTTCAAACTTATTATCTGTACAAATTTGTGTTTAATTTTTTTATTTTACCCGCCACGTGATGTAAGGTGCGAACACTTGCAGTGTAAAATTGTTACTTAGGTATTTAATCTGAAAAGGTAACAATCTTAATTTAATACATTCTAATTATTAATGTAAATTTATTATTTACCGTAGCCAAAGATTTTTTTTAATTCTCAGTTTCGTACATTTCTTTATTTCTTTATTTGTTATGTGATATTAGGCAGGTACTTTTTATAAAGCGTAGTAACTATAAATAGTTACGCTTTAAAAATACTGAAAAACAAAAATAGGTACTGTAGGTAAGTTTGCCAGTAATTTATATTACTGATGTTTTTAGTGATACTAGGCAAGAGTACCTTAACATGTAGCTTTGACATGTAGCTAACACATAACTAGTATTTAAATAATATACATATACCTACCTAACTTTGACAATAATTTATACCTACTAATGTATAAAGTCTACATTAGTAGGTAAGACCGATTAAAATTTAACAAGAGATTTAGCGCCTGGAATTTACAAAAGACATTTTCACTTAAAGTCTAGACATTGCAGTTAAATTTCACCCTTTTATTTTGCCACAATTATGTAGCGGGCTTCCAAAATCAAGTACCTACTAATCGCCGTCCTATTTCTTAATTATAAAAGCATCATATGATATATCCCCTTCCTATCGCCATCCTTGTCCTAAATATAATTTCAAAAATTTAATAGGTAGGTAAGTAGGTAGGTACCTAACTACATATCTGACATTTTTATTAGTTGCCTATACCTTATCGATTTTGTCTTGAATAAAACCTTGAATCAGAAATAGAACTAAATCACATAACAGGAAAATAGTCCGGTTATTGTCATGAAAAGGACATAATAGGTATATGATAATAATATGGTTTCTGAAATAGGTTTTCTTATAAATCTTTCTTAGGTTACTTTATTTTTTTAATTTAGTATGTTGGACTTGATATAGTAATGCAAAATACATTTTATTTGCTGACGTTCCGTAAACTTTACAGTTCCTATATTCGTAGCACGTCCGAGCTGACAAAAGTATACCTAACGCTAGTTAGACTTTCGGCAGCTAAAATACCTACACGAGCTAGTCGAGCTATAATTACTTTATTTAAAAAATTATGTAGGTACCTACTTAGTTTAAATGAAAATGAAATATATTTTTTTTTTACCTAATTATGTTATCTTTACGGTTCGCAAGGCATGTACTTGCGTATGACTTGAGCGATTGAAACGGGCGGAAGCATAATAATCGCACAAAATGAGAAAATAAGATGCTCCATTGGTTTGGAAATGTAGGTAAGTAGGTACTTCTAAAAGATGATGAAAGCCTTCACACATGAAAGTATCTATCTACAAACGTTGTGCCGGGAGTAGGTAGGTAGTAGTAGGTAGGTACGAGTAGCTACCATAAAAATTGCAATATATTTTTCTCACACATCAAAGATAGTTAGAATGTTTGGTAATCTTTATTAAAATGTAAGATCCGCTTCAAAGTAAAGTTGAAGCTATTTAAACGTTTTAAATTTTAGCACGTTCAAATATATTTTTCAAACAATTATATAGCCTATGTCACTCAGGGTGAACGTAGCTTCCTGACAGTGAAAGACTTTTTAAAATCGGTCCAGCCGTTTTTGAGCCTATTCAATCCAAACAAACAAACCTTTCCTCTTTATAATATTAGTATAGATTTATACCTACTTACACCGACATCAAAATAACTACCAACTAGGTAGTGTGTACCGATTAAGTTACAGAAATTATAATAAATTCATATTATAGTAAAACGTAATTCGGTACCTATCTAGGCTTCATTTTAACATGTAAAGTAAATAAATATCAAATGAAAAAGAGAGATCGCAGAAGCTGATTATAGAGGCGAATGTTTATAGGTAATAATTAACAGGATACCGGGGACGTCATATTATAATGATGATGGCGTAAACCTGTCGAGTTTTGGGAACGGTGCATCGGAGCATAAACCGTGCCGTATAAATCAATAAGCGTGTCGATCGCTTTTAAACTAATTAACGAGCGAGTAGGTATGAGGCTCAGAGGCATCACGCTTGTAACAGATTTATGGGACAGGCGCCGTCACTTCTAATCCCGATGTCCGCCACTGACAATTTAACACTACAGCAAAGATCAGACTATCAGTATCTGGTATTAGTAGTTCTTGCGTATTAAATACGACACAGTAGAAAATTTTCAATTAAAAAATAAACATAAAATACTTACCTCCAGGTAGTCCAGGTGAAAGAAACGTGGATCGTTTTTAGAAAAGGAACTTTTCGGAAGTTTTTTTTTTCTGCGACTGAAATCTTAGGTAGGTACTTATTAAGGTAAAAGTTTGAGCAGATATATCAGATAAATGTTTGTTACTCTTTTATGCTAAAACTACTCAATTAAATTTCCTAAAACTACAATAATACAGCTCATACCTACAAGAATAAACCATGGCTATATAATTTCTAAAAATCTATACTAATATAATAAAGAGGAAAAGTTTGTTTTGTTTGTTTATTTGGATTGAAAAGGCTCTTAAACGACTGGACCGATTTGAAAAATACACTATTCCCGTGTGACATAGGTTATAAAAAAAAGGGATCTGGGCGAAGCCGGGGCGGGCCGCTAGTATGTATAAAGTACTTCCGACCTTTGCAAACGAAGTCGCGGGCATAAGCTAGTAATTAAACAAATATATTATCATTATCGTAATTATTAATATAGGTTCGTTATTTTCCTGAAAGTTCAGAGTCTCTTTGAAAATCATGCTATCAACATTTTCTATGACTTTTGCATAATAATATGAAGTCAATTACAAAAAATTGGCAAAGATTTATGTATTGTAGATTAACATAAACGGTTTGAAACCAACATTGGCTTGCTCCCTTTATAAATACGTTGGCGCTGTGGTAAACAGGTACCAACCTAGGTACTAATGTTCTATGAAAAGTTCAGTATACCTACCTAAAGATTCGTATAAGACTTTAATTTATTAATTTTCAATATTTTACATACTAATGTTTTATTAGAATGAAATAAGTAGAAATTTATTATGTTTATTTTTTATTGATGTAAAAATAATAACAAAATTAATATTACCTATACAACAATTATTTTATCTAATAAATACTTAATGACCCTTCTTGTAGCCCCAGTGCTTGTGATCTTCATGTCCGCCCTTCTTGCCATGATCATGGTGATGATGATGATGTTCATGATGGCCGCCCTCATCATGATGACCTTTATGCTCATGATGATGTCCTCCCTTCTCGTGGTGCCCCTTCTTTCCATGGTGGTGCTCATGATGACCGCCATGTTTGTGTCCCTTGTGGAAGTGTCCACCCTTTTTGTGGCCGTGTTCATGGTGATGTCCACCGTGACCTTCTTCGAATCCAGATTCACCATGTTTGTGATGGAAGTGTTTGTCCTTCTTAAATTCATCTACTTTATGAACTCCGTGATGTCCTTTTGTCGAGTGTCCCTTGTGGTAATGACCCTTTTCTTCGAATCCATGTCCCTTTTCTCCCTTTTCGCCGTGGTGGTGTTCATGATGATGGCCATCGTCATGGTGGTGATGTTTCTTATGTCCACCATGCTCACCGTGGTGACCTTTGTGACCTTCGGAGTGATGGTGTCCCTTCTTGCCATGTTCATGATGATGGTGGCCCTTATATCCTTTATGTCCTTTGCCACCATGCTCGTGGTGGTGGTGCTCGTGATGTTCTTTGCCGCCTCCCTTCTCGTGGTGGTGTGACGCGGCGGGCTCGAGGTCGGATTCGCGCTTCTCACGCAAGTTCCGTCCTGCCGTGATTGCTATAAGAGCCACCAAACATGTCAACGCCACAACCGCCTTCATTGTTGCGACGTAGTGCCCTGGTGTGCTATGATATCAGTATTGTTGACGTCTACATTTTATAGACACTGCGGCTTGTTTTCTCAGTACCGAGATTGAGCAACACATTGCAGCTAGGTTCCGGTGATTGCGCTTACGCTATTGCCAAGGTCAAGTAAATACCCTAATGATATACTAATAAGAGAGCTGAATTTCTATTCAAAATTTGTGTCAATTCACAAATTAATTAGTGAACCAATGTATGGCTTGTATCTCATTTTATCTCATTACAATTACATACTTAATTAATACTTGACAGTAAATAGAAATAAGTAGGTAAATCTAAAAGTTTAAAAGATATAGATAATTAAAGGCGCCGATAACTAGGTATGCAGAACATCGATACGTCGCATCGTGAGTAACAAATCGCCGTCAAACTTATAGACGAACGATTACTGATGTGTCAAAATACTGTAGTCGGCATAAAAAAATCAGTCAAGTATGAGTCGGACTCACTAACTGAGGGTTCCATAAAAATTTTAGGGATAGCTATTAGTAAAAGTTAAAAACTAGGTACCTGTACGAATTGGAAAATATTTTATTTAAGATGTAAATAATATATAGTATTCGCAATTTTTCTTTTATCTGTGCTATATGAAGTTGCTTCATACCAAATTTCAAGTTTCTGAGTTCACAGGTTCATCCTGTGAATTTTGGTTTATTTGCACTACTTGCGATTGCAGAAGATTTGCAAAATTTTTCGATTGCGTTGGCTTAGAAGGTTGATTTTTTTGATATAAGGATTTGATATACATTTCAGCTTATACCTCCACTCGTTCCTGTAAAAAGAGTTCGACACACAGACAGACAGACGGACAACGAAGTGATCCTATAAGTATTCCGTTTTTTCCTTTTGAGGTACAGGACTCTAAAAATGGTACATCCTGCATCACTACAATTTTTGATAGGTATTGCTTAAAATACATAAGTAGGTAACTATATACCTAGTTAGTTAATTTTGAAGCGATTGTAGATAAAAGTTCCTCTGGTACCTACGCTAAACCACTTTATTTAAAGAACTAACTATAAAAAAATAAATTAAAAATTTAACAAACCCCCGACATAAAAACTAAAATGCCCTCTAAAAAGTATAACAATAATAAAATCTTAATATTAGTTACCTAAGTATTAATATTTCTACAAAGAAAACGTCATGTCGTGGGGACCGCTTTTCATATAGGTGTACTTACTTACCTAATATTTACAATCTACCTAAACCTACGGTCCCCCCGACATGACGTTTTCTTTGTAGAAATATTAATACTTAGGTAACTAATATTAAGATTTTATTATTGTTATACTTTTTAGAGGGCATTTTAGTTTTTATGTCGGGGGTTTGTTAAATTTTTAATTTATTTTTTTATTTCATACTTTTTGAAAGTAGGTACGTAGGTACCTACTACATATTATTATTTTAAACTAATTTCCATTTCACATGGAATTTCGTATTGTACATGTTATCCTCTTACATTGGATACCCCACTCGGGTATATTTGTCGACATTGGGCTTACCATTTACACTATTACTCCCCATAATTTTTGAACTACGTAACCGATTTTCATTGTGATTTCAATTTTGTAATGTACACGCGATCCTCTTTCATTTGATACCCCACTCGGGTATATTTGTAGACATTTGGTTTTCCATCCCCACTTTCACTCCTAATATTTTTTGAACGACTCAACCGATTTTCATTATGATTTCAATTTTGTAATGTACTCGTCACCCTCTTTCATTGGATACCCCACTCGAGTATATTTGTAGACATTTATTTTTACATCCCCTCTTTAACCCCCCCTAATTATTAAACTACTGAGCCGATTTTTATAAAACATAGCTAAGAACACTCCCGACATATACACCTTTCAAACAAAAAAAACAGAATCAAAATCGGTTCATGCGTTAGGGAGCTATGATGCCACAGACAGACACACACACACACACACACAGACAGACAGACACGTCAAACTTATAACACCCCGTCGTTTTTGCGTCGGGGGTTAAAAATAGCAATGCTAACTGCACATCTCTTAAAAAACAATTGAAGATAACGACAAAGTAACGTGACGTGAAATCTGCAGAATGCAGAGCCAGGCCTCGTCCAACATTGGCGCAGCTCCAAAGGATCCGTGAGGTGTTGAATCAGTGAACGCTGCTCTTGCCCTGTTTAGTGTTTATTTGTGTTTAATAAAACCCCCGACATAAAAACTAAAAGGCCCTCTAAAAAGTATAACAATAATAAAATCATAATATTAGTTACCTAAGAATTAATATTTCTACAAAGAAAACGTCATGTCGGGGGGACCGCTTTTCATTTAGGTGTACTTACTTACTTACTTACCTAATACATATTTACAATCTACCTAAACCTACGGTCCCCCCGACATGACGTTTTCTTTGTAGAAATATTAATTCTTAGGTAACTAATATTATGATTTTATTATTGTTATACTTTTTAGAGGGCCTTTTAGTTTTTATGTCGGGGGTTTGTTAAATTTTTAATTTATTTTTTTATTTCATACTTTTTGTAAGTAGGTACGTAGGTACCTACTACATATTATTATTTTTAACTAATTTCCATTTAACACGGAATTTCGTAATGTACATGTAATCCTCTTACATTTGATACCCCACTCGAGTATATTTGACGACATTGGGCTAACCATTTACACTATTACTCCCCATAATTTTTGAACTACTTAACCGATTTTCATTACGATTTCAATTTTGTAATGTACACGCGATCCTCTTTCATTTGATACCCCACTCGGGTATATTTGTAGACATTTGGTTTTCCATCCCCACTTTCACTCCCAATATTATTTGAACGACTCAACCGATTTTCATTATGATTTCAATTTTGAAATGTACTCGTCACCCTCTTTCATTGGATACCCTACTCGAGTATATTAGTAGACATTTATTTTTACATCCCCTCTTTAACCCCCCCTAATTATTAAACTACTGAGCCGATTTTTATAAAACATAGCTAAGAACACTCCCGACATATACACCTTTCAAACAAAAAAAACAGAATCAAAATCGGTTCATGCGTTAGGGAGCTATGATGCCACAGACAGACACACACACACACAGACAGACAGACAGACAGACAGACAGACAGACAGACAGACAGACACGTCAAACTTATAACACCCCGTCGTTTTTGCGTCGGGGGTTAAAAATGTAATGATACATGAAAACTGCTCACAATTAACTTACTTGCAATATAATTTAATGCTAATCGTTTTCTTATAGATAGGTAGCTTAGGTGCGGCAGATAGTATCTCTAGCGTTATTATCTACTTTAAAACTGCTTCAGCATTAAACTTTCGATTTTACTGCGCGTATAACTACGATTAAGGACTCTAAGCAGTTCGGGTAGGTACTTAGATATCGCACACCACAGTTCTTTTTCAGGAGAGGAGAAAAACTAATTAATATGTCCCTGTGCACTGTAGGAGTTTTCTGTATAGATTTATGCTTTTTAACCCCCGACGAAAAAACGACGGGGTGTTATAAGTTTGACGTGTCTGTCTGTCTGTGTGTGCGTGTGTGTGTGTGTCTGTCTGTGGCATCATAGCTCCCTAACGCATGAACCGATTTTGATTCTGTTTTTTTTGTTTGAAAGGTGTATATGTCGGGAGTGTTCTTAGCTATGTTTGATGAAAATCTGCTCAGTAGTTTAATAATTAGGGGGGGTGAAAGAGGGGATGGAAAAATAAAAGTCGACAAACATAATCGAGTGGGGTATCAAATGAAAGAGGATTACGTGTACATTACAAAATGGAAATTATAATAAGAATCGGTTGAGTCGTTCAAAAAATATAGGGTGTCAAAGTGGGGATGGAAAACCAAATGTCTACAAATATACCCGAGTGGGGTATCAAATGAAAGAGGATCACGTGTACATTACAAAATTGTAATGAAAATCGGTTGAGTAGTTTAAAAATTATGGGAAGTAAACGTGTAAATGGTAAATGTCCAATGTCGACAAATGTACCCAAGTGGGGTATCAAATGTAAGAGGATAACATGTACATTACGAAATTCCATGTGAAATGGAAATTAGTTAAAAATAATAATATGTAGTAGGTACCTACGTACCTACTAACAAAAAGTATGAAATAAAAAAATAAATTAAAAATTTAACAAACCCCCGACATAAAAACTAAAAGGCCCTCTAAAAAGTATAACAATAATAAAATCTTAATATTAGATACCTAAGTATTAATATTTCTAAAAAGAAAACGTCATGTCGGGGGGACCGTAGGTTTACGTAGATTGTAAATATTAGGTAAGTAAGTACACCTAAATGAAAAGCGGTCCCTCCGACATGACGTTTTCTTTGTAGAAATATTAATACTTAGGTATCTAATATTAAGATTTTATTATTGTTATACTTTTTAGAGGGCCTTTTAGTTTTTATTATATGAAGCTATAAGGGTTAGCTTAAATTTGTTTATTGGTAGGTAAGTAGCAGGTTTTACTGTAAGGAATTCGATGGTGTGCATATAATTAACTCAAAACTTTAAGTCTTTGAGTTTGCTTCCTTTAGATCTACTTAGGTGTGCGATATATATATGAAAAAATGTATGATTTCTGCCTTCTAAAAAATATAAATGTAAGTAGTTATGCAAATAACTTTTAATTTTTACTTTCGATAGGTACCTATACCAAACCATGCCACGCCGTCCGGGTATGATCTGTGCCTCAGTTTATTATTAAAAAAAGTTTTTCAATCTGAATTGTAGGTAGTAATGTAATGCAAGAATTTAATTTTTGATTAGGTAATTATTTCGAACTAATGACTTATATAATTAAGGATAAACTTATGAGATTTAATCTTGATATTCTTTGAAAATGCGTATTATGGATGTATTTTATTCGGAATGTACACGGCAGAACATGTAAGGAATGTAGAAGAACTGAGAGCTAATCGCAATAGTTATTTAATACGAGCCACCATCATTCGTCAAACAGCGGCAAACTCAACACCCTATAAAATAAGTTTAAACTTAAGTACTCTCCTAAAAAGACGACAGAACTACTTTTGGGTAGTAACATCGGGTTTTGAAGACCATGGCGATCCATCAACACTAAAACAATAATTAGGTACTTAATTAATAATCTATAAAAAAAATATAAAAAATTAACAAACCGACATAAAAACCTAAAAGCACTCTGAAAAGTTTTATTTTTGTTATACTTTTTAGAGGGCTTTTAAGTCTTTATGTCGGGTGTTAGTTATTTTTTTTATTTTTTCATACTTTTTGTAAATAGGTAGGCAGGTACCGGTACCTAATACATAGGTAATATCATTATTAGTAACCAATTTCCATTTCACATGGAATTTTCTAATATGTACATTTTTCCTTTTACTTTTGATACCCCACTCGTGTATATCTGTAGACATAATGTTGGGTTTACTATTAAGCTTTTACTCCCAATAATTCTTGAACTAATTAACCGATTTTCATTATAATTTCAATTTTGGAAAGTTCACGTGATTTTCTTTCATTTGATACCACACTCAAGTAAGTTAGGAGTACGTTACAAAATTGAAATTATTATGAAAATCAGTTCAGCCGTTCAAAAATTACAAGAAGTGAAAGTGGGGATGGAAAATCAAATATCCGCAAATATTCCCGAATGGGGTATGAAATAAAAGAGGATCACGTGTACATTACGAAATTGAATATAATAAAACTCGGTTAAGTAGGTAAAAAAATATAGGGAGTAAAAGTGTGGATGGTTAACCAAACGTACCGAATAAATTACCTATATAAAAATCGAATCAGGCGAAATATTCATGAATACCTACTCAAAATACTTTTCAACTGACGTTTTGTTCCATAGAGCCAGTAGAAAAGTACCTATTCTACTTATAGTCTGGTCGAGAAGTGAGTTCTAACTAAAATAACTTCTATGATTTTTTATAACGGAATCCTGTTGAGTACTTATATATATAAAAAGATCTCCAAGAAAGAGAAAAAAAATATTTAAAATAATAACTTTTACAACGGATTTTATGTAAGATGAATTCCACGAAAAATTACTTCATTAACAATAGAATAACTTTAAGGAAAATCGACTTAATTTATTTTTTTAAAAATTGACTGTATTCCTTGAAGTGTCTAGATGACACTATAATTTATTTAGATTTTTAAATAAATATTAAATGCTTTAAAATAAATATTTTCTATTAGTCACCATGTTTGGCGGTGATGCGGCGGCGCCGAATGGGCCGTGCGGGGCCCAATTTTCAACGTTAAATTAAAATTTTAAATAATGGAGTTAGGATTTGTTGTTGAAATTTCCCCCTCTTTCAGAATCTTTTTTTAAATTTCAGCTAACTTCAATATTTGCTGAGTAACAGCTACAAATAGGACACTACCTTTTCTTCACTACGTTTATCGTTTATAATAATTGGAATTTAAATAACGGAAAAAACATAGGTATAGGTAGGTACGAAATTACAAAGTGGAAAACTAAATCATATTCTACTCGTATATGCAATGAATGTTTGAGAACGCGAAAATATAGATTTTGCTTTAAGTTAGATATTATGTTGCTAAGAATAACAGTAGAAAACCAAATACTTTTCATGTAGCACACGTCATGTCATTTCATATTTGATTCTAAGAATGACTTCAATCATAGGAGTTCCATCATTAGGAGTCAGTTAAGACGGTTATTTTTTTCGCGAGGCAACGACATTGGCCATATTTATCACAGGCAAATAATAATTGACAACGATGGTATTTTTTGGCCCAGTTAGATATTCAATAAAAAAATACTTTTGACTTGATTTGTCCTCTGAATATTTTACTTTAGACTTTGTCTATGAATATTAAGTTCCATTCAAAATTCGTTTTGTAAAATGACATAATTCTTAGCACTTGAATCATTTATGAGATTTAATAACGTAGGTAATTATAATAAGTATATATTTCTAAAATAATTAAACGATAACTGTCAAGAAAGGTCAGACCTTTCTGGACAGGTATCATTTTCAACAGAATATACATTTGCCTCATAATGGATGCCTCCTAGGTCCCCTCGGGAAAATGACACCTAATATAAAATAGGAATAATAAGCAACGTTACTCGCAGAATGTGTGGCGAGGAAAGGGAAACATTTTGGTTTTCTGTCTGCCCTACGGATGGACATACACAATTAGGTACTTCAGTGAACTAGGATGACACAATACTACCTACCACAGGGTTACCACAATTTCTAATTGCATCAGTTTAGACATTTGTGAGTCAGTCCAGGTGTAGCTCAAAGAGTGACGATTTGAGTTGATTGGGGATTGCTTCGCATAAGAGTTTTACTATAGATTACATCTCTCGATTTAGTTCTCAAATATACCTAGGAGTAAAGTTTGTTCGATATAGATCCTCTCTAGATTCTGTTAGACTTAAAACAATATAATATTTAAAAAAATATTTCCGTACATGGTGTACATATCGTCCCTTATTCTATAAAAGGCAACATTTTGATACCTGCACTACATGTATCTAATCTCAGAAATGCAAAATCGTATACATTTCTTCTGCATTGCGTTCAAACATGCTTGTTATACCTGGGGGTGAGTGCGAGATTATAAGTAGCTTTTCCCTCGGGCGCTGAAGGCGCCTGTATCGTTGTAGCGTTACTATTTACATGCATTTGAGCACATTTCGCACTTCGAGGCACAAATATGGCGGCACCGAACTCACTTCGGACACGATACTTTCGCCGTATAGCATCTAAAATGGCTACCCGAGCGATAGCAGAGATCTTTTCAGCCAGCGGTAAGCCGAGTAAGCCGTTTGGACGTTTATCTCCGAACGCCAAGAACTTTACAGACAATTGATACCTATACTCGAATGGGTTTAACCAGCCCACTTAACTTTAATCGACGTTCGCTACGATAAAAGAAAACTACTTTTGTCTACAGTTGCTCTAATTGATTGATTAGGCGAATTCTGTAGCGAGTTTAGATTTGGATACCTATAGCTACAGTGGAAAAAAATATTTTAACTTTAACTTTAAAAAACGCTTACTAATACCTACTTTTTTCGTCTTTTCCAAACAATGTTATAAATATTATTTACTACACCTCACCATGCAAGCTTAGTCGGGGCTTACTTCCGGCCTCGACCCGCTCGTGGGCATTGAAAGCTTAAATTACGGAGTAAGAAGTTTTAGAACACCGTCATAAGGGCAATTAATACCTATTTCATTCAATTATTTTTACCGTAATGTTTGAATCACTTATTTTCATTATTTATTTTCCAGCTTTTAACTAGAAACCTAGGCAGTACTTCTTGAATAATAACGAAACCGTAATGTACGGTTTATTACTGAGCCGTACTTTGAGTTTTGTAACACAAAAAACGATACGATTGACTGAGACCTACGATATGTACCTATTGATGACGTGTAATGACACCCTAACTGACATTTTGTGATTTTTGTGATTTTTATGGATATGGATTTTACACGCGTACCGTATTTTATTTGCCGAAGTTTACTATAGCGTTAGATTATCGCCAGCTTAATCGTGCTAAGAATATGGGAACTAGAAAGTTTTCGATACGTCAACAAATGAAATAAAATGCGTGAGTTAAACCATTTTCCTAAAATTGAATTTTTTTAGGTCGGAGGTCATTAGGTACCTACTCTTCATTCTTTCCAGTTGCTCTCTGCTAGAGGCGCTGCTCTTAAAGTATCCAATGCAAATTGAAACGTTAAAGTCGATGGTGAAGTTGCTGTCACTCATACCTATTCTTAGTAAGGCCTTTATTAATGGATTTTAATTTTACTTGCGCATTTTATTTCTCAATAATATGATACGTAAGTATATAGGTATATACCTACTGCCCGCTTACGGTCATACATTTTCCCAGATTATAAATGAATGTTTATTGGTTTTATAATTATCTTTTATTTAATTTTTGTAGTAAAAAAAAGTAACAAATATTTACAACCACAATCAAGTAATCAACAAATAACAACAGTCGTTGGATAATTGTTATCCATATTTTAGTGACCCTTTTTATGTCCCCAGTGCTTGTGGTCCTCATGGCCACCCTTCTTGCCATGGTCATCGTGATGGTGCCAGTGTTCATGATGTCCACCTTCTCCGTGGTGACCTTTATGGTGGTGATGGTGTCCTCCTTCCTCGTGGTGTCCCTTCTTTCCATGGTGATGTTCATGATGACCACCATGTTTGTGTCCCTTGTGATGGTGTCCGCCCTTTTTGTAACCTCCTTCATGATGGTGTCCACCGTGGTGAGAGTGGTGACCTTTTTCTCCGTGATGATCATGGAAGTGCTTGTCTTTTTTGAATTCATCATGCTTGTCGACTTCGTGGTGACCTTTCGTGTCGTGACCCTTATGCCAGTGCCCGTGTTCTTCATGTCCATGACCGTGTTCGCCCTTTTCGCCGTGGTGGTGATGATGATGATAACCGTCATCGTGATGATGATGTTTCTTGTGCCCACCATGTTCACCGTGATGGCCCTTGTGGCCTTCATGGTGATGATGACCGTGTTTTCCGTGATGGTGCTCGTGGTGCCCTTTATGTCCTTTGTGGTCTTTGTGACCATGGTCATGGTGGTGGTGTCCGTGATGTTCATGGCCACCTCCCTTGTCCCAGTGATGGCCGTGGGAAGCAGCAGTCTCCAAATCTGCTTCCCGTTTGTCCCGGATCTCCCGGGCAGATGCAATGGCGGCGAGGGCCACCAGCCCAAACAATACCGCCACACTGGCTCTCATGGTGAGTGACACTGAATTGCAATTGTTGAATGATAACTGCATCAGTGACTTTGTCCTTTTATAGCAATAGCCTTGCGATTAGGTAAGTTTCTTAGTTGGCCGATCGATAAGGTAGAGTCAAGGTTAGTATGCATTTTAAATAGAAATTTGTGCTTCCAGGTTGTTGACTTATATAACGCCTCGTTTCGTAATCCATCTGACATAATTTACCATAACAATCCAAAGAACGGAAAGAAGTTCCTAGTTAGCTGTTTATTTCAGGCATCTATTATTAACTACAACTGATGTAATGAGATTGTAGCTAAAACTCAGATTTAAGACGTAAGTAATAGAAACAGTTATAGATTACTAGCTTCTGCCCGCGACTTTGTCCGCGTGGAACTCCTCCTTTTTTGCAGTCGGTTAAAAATAGCCTATGTCCTTTCTCAGGCTCCAGACTTTCTTTTTACCAAATTTCATTAAAATCGGTCCAGTAGTTTTAGCGTGAAAGCGTAACAGACAGACAGACAGACAGACAGAGTTACTTTCGCATTTATAATATTAGTAGGGATTGAATGGATTTAGTGAGATGTCAGTATCAAAGCCAAAGGGAGTGCAAAGAGTATGAAGTGGGTAAGTATCATGGTTGTGAATGATGCCTGCACATCGATGATAACTTAATAATAATTGCTGGTAAGTACATAAGTAGGTAGGTACACAGTCTTTATACAAAAAATGGGAAAATGGGTGATAAATTGATGTGAATGCGTGAGAAATGTATTTAATTAATCGAGTAGGTAGGTAAGTAAATAAGGGATTTTCACCAATGTATTACACTTAATATCAGTGAATAGATATTATAATAATTTCTATGTTATAAGATACTGTCGCGGTTATTATATTACGTTGGAATAAAATAACTTTATCGGATTTAACGTGAGTACCGTATACTGAAGTTTCAAAAACTTTACAATTCCCATCTTAGAACTGTAGGTAAAGTCAATAGGTACCTATGCGCAATAAATATACTTAATTTTATTAAATACTTATCATCAATAGTGATGGAATAGAAGAAGTACCTACGCCATGGCAAGATGCTATCCTATATCAGCTAACTACTATAATACCTACTAGCAAAAAGTCGCATTAATATTCAACTGTAAAAGTACTTGACGCGTGTGTTATTTTGTAATCATCCATGCCTTTGGCTCGAACTCCAGCCAGCAGATTGAATTCTCTGAAATTTGCATTTGAAATATAACATAGGAAAAGAGAGTCAGTTTTCTCTAAAGTTTCATAAGTTTACCCTACCTACCTACTGCATTGTACAGGTAAGTACGAATATACCTATAGGTCCACGTAAATTTTTATATTATTCTATTATTTTGCACTCTTAGGGGGTAAATTTCAATAAAACAAGGAACACGTATTCAATGAAATGTTTTTAAGAGGATCAATCCTTAGCTTTAACATCATTCATCAATCAAATCTAAAAATGATCGCGATAATTTTTAGATTTTTCATACAAACTAGCTTCTTGATTATCTTAGAATGAAACAACTATTAACAGATTTTACTCGCGTATTTTTATTTTATTTGTTGACGTTTCGGATTCTTTATAATTTCCATAATCGTAGCACGACTAAGCTAACAATAATCTAACGCTAAAGTCCTTACGGTTAACGTTTTACGATTATTTCTATTTTAAATATCTTTCTAGTGTGCTTCTACCCGCATTTTGAATCAAAACATCTGTTCAAATTTCATGTTTCAAATAGTGGTTACCTACAGCTCTGTATGCTTGACATGCATCTAAATGTCAGTGGGCATTTCATCTTTTTTATATCGTATCACGGTGCATCAACGTCACTTAAGTATACGATTTATGTCAAAAGAGTATGAGGAAACATAAAGACTGTCAAGTACAAGTGACGTTGTTGAACCCCAGGTACGATATGTATACCTACGAGCGGTCCAACCCGGTTTCGCTCGATACTAGCGGTCTACCCCAGCTTCGCATGAATCCCTATTTTTTTTAAATATAATATAACCAATCAGGAATGAGATAGTTTCCCAACAATGAAAGAATTTTTAAATCGGCCCAGTCGTTTTGGAGCCTATTCAATCCAAACAAACAAACAAACCTTTTCTCTTTATTATATTAGTATAGACATATAAGGTTCCGATCGACTGTACCAAATTGGATAAGTCTTTTTGTTTTGTGTTTGTTATTGTCAGGACAAGGTTTGTAGTAAGTATACAAGAAATAAAAATATTATTATAATTATTATTAATATCATCATGTGGCGGTAGGTAGGTACGAAGTTCGCAGGTCAGCTAGTTTAATATAAATTGTAAAGAACCGATCCGTTCACAATTATTACTTATACATATAATTTAGACTTAAGTCTGAAATACCTACGATATAATATGTCCCGTCTAGTAAAAACTACTAGTAGGTAGTAAAAATTAAGTAGTTCCATTATTAATAATGACATAAAAATAAGTAGGTAATTAAATAGATTTAGGAGCTCGGTACTTTTCTCGAAAGCTGTAGTGTGTTTATATATATTTTCCAACGAATTACCAAGCCGCAAATAGACCGCTAGAATCTTAATGGGAACTCGAGAGACGGCTACAAGAATTGCAGACTACGGTAATTTAAAAAGTTTACATTTTGTAGCTCGGAAACAGTATCACAGTGCTTAGCTGAGTTTGTTTATACCCATACTTAGGTACATTAGGTAGGTACGTAATTACTGATTAAAAGTATATTTAAGTACCTATCTTATCTAGTACCTACACCTAAACTAGAAATTAAAACTAGTAAAATAACAAGAAAAAATATTCTATTAGGTATAACTATCTTGAATTGATATATTTTGGAAATAAGATATAGGTACTTACCTAGCAAACAGTGCAATAAGACATAGCGTGATGATGAACATAGACTTTCGACTCGAACATTTAGTAATAAGAGGAAAATCCAGTATGTAAGTACCTACCTACTTACTTGCATATATATAATGTACACTAGCGTATATAATAATAATAATGATAGATTTGAGGAAAGATTTGTTTGTTTGTATTGAATAGGCTTCAAAACCACTGGACCGATTTAAAAAATGTGTTCACCATTGCAAAGATACGTTCACCCTGAATATCATAGACTATAGACAATAAAAATTACAGCGGGCAGATAGGTTGTTATATTTTGCTGAACAGTATACTTACTTCTAATAAATATTTATTTACCTACTTACGTACCTACTTACATACGTTCAGAAATTCAGGAAGTAGCGGCTTTAGGGTTAATATTAAAAACGTTTTAGATCCACAGAATAATTGAAAGTATTTGGTAATATTTTTCTTTATCTATATAGATAAAATAGAGCAGCTGTGTAGCTTCTGCCCGCGACTTGATCCGCGTGGAACTCCTCCTTTTTGCAGGCGGTTAAAAAGTAGCCTATGTCCTTTCTCAGGCTCCAGACTTTCTTTGTACCAAATTTCATTTAAATCGGTCCAGTAGTTTTTAGCGTGAAAGCGTAACAGACAGATTGACAGAGTTACTTTCGTATTTATAATATAAGTAGGGATTAATTTCTAATCGGCCTGTCTAGAACCCTCCTATGTCAATGATTTTCGTTTTTTTCGGAGGTTTACGGACTCTCCCTATAAACTAATTTAAATTCGTTTATTGCTTATTTAGTTTATTGCTTCTTCCGTTTATTCATCTGCGTTGATGGGAACTATGAGTTCTCCAAACGCCAGTAGGAAATCGATATTAAGTGAGTACCTACCCACTTTTCAAGTTACATTCGTTCTGGGGGTTTTATTGGAAGAATTATTTTTTATATCAGGATGAAAAATAAGCTATAATAATTTCATTCCAATGTATAATAATGTTTAATAATCAGTAACTGTATTCGTCTAGGTATCACAAAACTTTAACAACATAACATAACAAACGTGACGCAATTTGAGCCTATTTATTTGTGTCCTTTCTTCCAGTCCCATCCCTTATGGTCCTCATGGCCTCCTTTGCTTCCATGACCCTCGTGATGGTTCCAGTGCTCGTGATGGCCGCCCTCTCCGTGGTGACCCTTGTGGTCGTGATGGTGTCCTCCCTTCTCGTGGTGGCCCTTTTTGCCGTGTTCGTGCTCATGGAATCCGCCCTCTTTGTGACCCTTGTGGAAATGACCCCCCTTTTCGTGTCCACCTTCGTGGTGGAATCCACCATAGCCCTCTTCAAAACCGGACTCACCATGTTTATCATGGAAATGTTTGTCCTTCTTGAATTCATCAATTTTGTGGACGCCATGGTGACCCTTAGTGGAGTGACCTTTGTGGAAGTGTCCCTTTTCTTCGAAGCCGTGGCCTTTTTCTCCCTTTTCTCCGTGATGATGTTCGCCGTAGTATCCGTCATCGTGGTGATGATGTTTCTTGTGTCCACCGTGTTCATCATAGTGTCCTTTATGTCCTTCATGATGTGAATGACCTTTTTTGCCATGTTCGTGTTCGTGGTGCCCTTTGTGTCCCTTTTCACCGTGGCTGCCGTGTTCACTGTGGTGTTGCCCATGGTGTTCGTCGCCACCTCCTTTTTCCCAGTGTGAAGCTGCTGCCTCTAAGTCGGCATTCCTCTTCGGACGGGTGTCTCGAGCCGAGACCACAGCCGCTGTAACGATTAAGCCAACTAACACGAGTACTCTCATGGTTCCTGTTGTCCTAGTTCTGTTGGGCAATGATTGCCAATTGATGCCTGTTGCTGTTCTCTACAGCTTTATATACTGTTGCAATATCGTTTTGTGTTGTTGTTTTAATGTCAAGGTTACCGAAGGTCACCGCGTCTGCTCGTTCGATTTAATATCTAAGTTGGTAAGTATTCTTTGCAGCAGGCATGAGTATTAAGCTATATATATATGAAATAAAAATACCTCTACTTAGGTACTGATTTAAATTTTCACTAGCGGTCCCGGCAGACGTCATCCTGCCCGTTCGAAATTCAAATTAGGTAACTTTAGTTAGACAACGTTTGTATGGGAAAAGAAAAGGGCTGTTTTTAGGGATTTCCCGGCAATCATTCTATTTTTTCTCGCCGTAAGAACCATCCTTGGACTTAAACGAACATTTAAAAAAAAATGGCCAAATTGGTCCAGGCTTTGTCGAGTTATGCGCTTACCAACACATTTTGCGATTCATTTTTATATATAAGAAGAAGATATAGATTAGAAAATGGACTTATCACGAAAGTAAATTTTCGATAGATGATATTACATAATTAATATGTAAGCAATGTAAGTAGAATAATTATGAAATTTATTAATTTTAGTAACATAATATATTATGGGTTATTATAAATATTTTCAATATTATATTTATAATGTTAGGTACATTATTAATATAATATTGAAAATATTTATAATGAAGAAGTAGAGGAGGTTGGTTTTCTGGTTCTAATTTATGTTTTGTGGGTAATGTATTTTATTTATTAGGTAGGTATTATTATGCAAGTTAAAATTGCAGGTGTTCGTAGGCTGCGTACATATAGGAATATCGCGGTATCGCTAGATTCTGATAAAATACTTAGTGATTAAACTTTTTGGGTCGGTACTTAATTTATTTCCCACGAATATAGATATATATTTATGTTGATATGATTAAAATATTTTGCATTCTTTCAATGGATATTCTGAATATGTAATTTAACATGTTTAAAAATCTTTTAAGAAGTCAAAAAAGGGTACGCAGTAGTACGCAAACTAGTTTCAGGTAAGTACCTAATACTACTACGTTCGTTAGGGGTATTACCTAGGTATTTAAATTAACGTGTATGGAACCCTACCCAGATCATGTTACTAGCTGCTTTTAAATATTTTATGTTTGTTGGAATGAACAACTATTAACGGATTTAACTCGCGTATTTTTATTTTATTTTATTAGCTGACGTTTCGGATTCTTTACAGTTTCCATAATCGTAGCACGACTGAGCTGACAATAGTCTAACGCTAAAGTGAATTATACAGTTATGCAAACTACCTTATATTTAAATTACAAATTTTGAAAAAACTACCCTTTTCTAAATTATGAAATATTAATGTTACATTTTACGCAAAATATTTTACTATTATACATTACAATTAAAACCTAATAGGGGGCGTTACTAGCGCTTCGGAAAGACCATCAACTGAGAAGAAACGCCGCAAGAAAAAGTTTTCGTTAGACTATTGTCAGCTCAGTCGTGCTACGATTATGGAAACTGTAAAGAATCCGAAACGTCAGCTAATAAAATAAAATAAAAATACGCGAGTTAAATCCGTTAATAGTTGTTCATTCCAATGTGTAATAACCGCGAAGGCATCAGAAATTATTATTTTATGTTTGGTCAATCTTGTTATTGTATGGTATTCCTGATATATTTACGCAAAAAAATATCTTCAATTTTCACAAAATTAAATGGTTAAAAGTTCACTGAGCTGAGAAAATTTACTAACAAAAAGGTGATGAAAATCCTTCGAGGTTCCGTTGCAAGTGAAGAATTATATTAAATATTTAAAAATCATAAATATTTAGTCTTGAAAGGGTGTGCGATACGTGAACTCAGCGCGATTTTCACCAGAGTCAAGGGCGGCCCATGTCAAGGTTAGATTGCGAAGGCGTCGCCCCAATTTTTTGGTCTTTTGTTGTAGACAATTTCTTCTGAACAGTTGCGTCACTTTCCGCATCAGTGCACGCGCCGTGGCAGTTTCAATGTGACGCTACGATCGAGCACGCAGCGTGCCTGATTATTACGTGCTAAATTAAATATTCTCTAGTAATTAAATTTAATTTTCAGTTTACTGAAAGAATAATAAGAAATATAAACAGGTTCAAATCTGGAATTGCAGTATAACAGAATAACAATAATAGTCAGTGGCGAGCTAGTCTATCCAAAACATTTTTTCAAATAACTTCTAGTCAGGCATAATTCAAATCACAAAATTGTTGTCTGAAATAAATAATTATACTAATTTTTATTATTATTTCTCTACAGTTTTTAGTTATAAATCACTCTTTAATACTTTACGTTTGAATTCAATTAAAATCCACTAAGTAGATTAATACATACATTAATTATATATAAATTCATAAAACTCAATTGTAAAGATTATTGAGATTAGGTAAGTGAGCGATGAAATAAATTCGACGTTACTATAACGAAATCCAAATATTAACATTCAATTATGATAAAAGGTTTCGATTGAAGTGAAAAGAGTAGGTAGGTATCTGGACACGATACGAAGAAGTAATGACGTCTCATAACGGATGCTATTAACCAAATTGAAATGTTCCCGAGCTCAGAGCTTGTCGTTAGTTCCAATTGATTTTCATAGACAAGAATTGTCATCCCGCCAGAGACGAGATCTTGGGTCGGCAATTGTCGTGATATGAAAAGCAGGTGGATCGGCCTTTCGTGCTCGGAATACTAAATGCCTTGTTATCATCTCATTGTAGCTCCCAACGAAGGTTAAAATATTCCCCAATCTTCTTTTGACATTACTTTTAATTCTATTTCATTACGTGCTTTAATTTGGTTCCCGCCCTCAAGGATTTATATCAAATCAGAGGTAGAGAGTTTAGGAAACTTACCTAATATCTATGTGCTTATTAATTGATGCCTATAGATATCGTTTTTAACACACTGTATAATATTCCAGTCCTGCTACTTTTATCGCTTGCGCTGTATATATGCCTAAATCTTTAAAACTACGCAACTGATTTTGAAGCGATTTTTTTAATAGATAGAGTGATTCAAGAGGCAGGTTTATAGCACCCGTGTGAAGCCGGGGCGGGTCGCTAGTATTTTATCATCTCGCAAAATCATTTGCCATTGCGTGTGGTTGATTGGAGGCTCATAAAATTTTCATTTAAACTGAAGTGCTTACTCTGAAAAACTACACTTTTAAATGTATCAAAAAGCTTGAGTCCATACGA
Organism: Polylopha cassiicola; assembly: GCA_038024825.1. NCBI lineage: Eukaryota > Metazoa > Arthropoda > Insecta > Lepidoptera > Tortricidae > Polylopha > Polylopha cassiicola. The sequence continues at coordinate 14,163,758 of CP149046.1, read as the reverse complement.
ATCTTAAGGTATTGATTAGAATTATTGATTAGATTTAAACTAAATTTATTATTAGACTTAGGTACTTACTGATGTTGTTAATCCATCTCACGCCCTAGAGACACACGCGCACCACTAATTTTTTTCAACCGACGAAAAAAACGGAGGAGGTTCTCAATTCGACGCGTATATATATATATTTTGTTATGTATGACCACGCATAACTTTTTACAGGATGGTTCGATTTTGATAATTTTTTTTTATTGGAAAGGGTATACTTCGAAATCCCATTTTAATTTGGAAAAAAATTCCAACCCTAAGGGTAGAAAAATAGGAGATGATTAAATTTTCACACACCGATTGTATCGTTTGACCATGAGTAACTTTTTACAGAGTAGTCCGATTTTGATAATTCTTTTTTTATTGGATAGGGCATACCTCAAAGTTCATCTCATAAAAATTTGGAAAAAAGTAACCTACCCTAAGGGTGGGAAAAAGGGGGTTAATAGCAAAAACAAGGTAGGTAACTATTTTAAAAATAATTAAAAATTAAGCATGTAATAATTTGTATAAATTATGGCCACAGAAAATTATAAAATAATAACCTTTTAATAAAAAAAATTAACCGCCGAAAAAAAACTAAAAGGCGACAAAAAACAATAGCGCACTGAAAAGAGAAAAATAATAATTTTGTCTTTTATAACGACTATTTTTTTGGTTGTAATGTCTGATATTTTTGGAGTCGGTGCATGTGTCATTAGGCATAATTTGGTCAGTTATTCAATCATGTCGCAATGGAGTTCTTAGAAAAACATTATGCTTTAAATTCATTTATTGGTCTGATTTCGCTCAATGACGAACAACTTTACTACCTTGTACGTAACGTTCATTGGAAGATATTTCTTATGAAATGTTTAAGTAACTTTATACGTTGGTCGACATGACTTAATTTCAAATAGATAATTGCTATATCCCTGGGACAGAAAGCGAACTCCTTCAATGTAGGTTCAGTACCTACCTACTTGGAGGGAGTTCGGCCAGGCTAGTTCGCGCGGCTTCTAACCAGTTAAGAACAAGCTATACAGTTTTGTCTAGGGTGCTCGGTAGTTCGGAGACATAAACTGCAAGTTTTCGATGACATTATGGTTATAACTTGAAGATTTCAGTAAAGACTTGATGGTTGTTAAAGTACAAGGATATTACGGGATTAGGCAAGTACCTAGTTGAGTAAGATACACATTACGTTAATGCTGATAAGTTCAGAGATAGGACTTAAGTTCAGTTAAAAATATTTATCATATTTTCAGATTATCTAATGCCTATATTTATTCTTTATCAACCTGTTTCCCAATTGCTAAGTAATCTGTTTGCTACTTATATATCAGGTAAAGGTTCCAGTACTTCCAGTAGTTAGGTAATTAAATAATTAGCCATAAGATTAACGATACCTACGCTTAAACGTTTTTATCTGTTAGAAAAGTTGCAAATAGATTATCTGGGACTCACTCGAACATAGTCAAACAGGTAACGTATTTCTTAATATTATGTATGTTTAGGTATATTTACAGTTTTAGTCCTCTCATCTGTTACTGAGCTTTCTGAACTAAGCAATTTATACATGAAACTCATTTCATTTTATGACAATGAGGGTTTTCAGAGATCTCACTCCTTAAGAATAAAACGAGGAGCCTTAAAATTTGCTACGGATAACTCAGTGACACTAAGATTCGAGATACATATTACACAAAAATCTTTTTGGTTTTTAGTCTTGCGTCAAAGCTTGCGATGTACCTAAACCTTTACGACAGTTTCTTTGCTAAAGTAACTAGTTGGGTACGTAAGTAGGTATAATTATGGTTTTAACTTCTCGCAGCCCGTTTTTAATTAAACTTAAAAAAGAATGATTACTTGTGGACTTTTGCTACATTAGTTATACGAGAATAGCTGAAACGAGACTGGAGATAAGGGTTCAGAGAAAGTCGACATTCGTTAGCCGACTAACAAGAGCCTCTGGTGAGCAAAGTACACAGCAAAAACCGGTCGACGATTTGCACCCAAGCTGCCAACAAGTCTGGCTAAAAATCACAACTGCAATTAAAAACACACAGAGTAACTAGGTACTATGGCCGAATAAAACCTGTAATTTTATTAAAAACGGAGTTTGTCGTAAAATCTCAAATATGTACCTAGTTATTTATTCCATGAAGGTACCATCGCCGATCTAACTTTGAAGCAGTCATGTAAATACCTACTTAAGTTATAATGGTGATATGGTGGTGGATATGTATTAAAAAAAACCGATCAAGTGCGAGTCGGATTCGCACAACGAGGGTTCCATACAAACCTGTAGGTTTAAGTGGGTATATACCTAAGTTTGAAAATATTTTTATTGTAAGTACCTATGATGTAAATAAAAATGTATGGTTTTCGTAATTTTTCATATATCTATGCTATATGCCGTTGTTTCATACCAAATTTCAAAATAGTGGTTCACAGGAAGTAGGTTTTCGTTTATTTTCAACTGTTTGCGAGTGCCGAAAATTAAGTAAGTACATATCGCACACCTAGATCTAAAGGGAGCTAACTCAAAAATCTGAAGATTTTAATTAAACACACGCTAAAAAAAAGGATCCGATTCTTTACAACAATTTCGCCTCTCCCGAAAAAGTTACTTTTTTTGAGTTAGCTCCCTTTAGATCTAGGGGTGCGATATATGAGTTTAAAAATATTTTTATTATTTATGATGTAACTAAAAATGTACTGTTTTCGTAGTTTTTTCTTTATTTGTGCTATATGACGTTTCTTCATACCAAATTTCAAGTTTCTGAGTTCACGGGTACCGTGTGAATTTTGGTTTAAAATACATATTTGCACTATTTGCGAGTGCCTAAGATTTGCGGCGTTTTGCGACATAAACGGCTGTATTTTTGGTTGCATTGGCTTAGAAGGTTGATTTTTTCACAGCCTCAAGGGACAATAGACATAAGTATTTGATATAAATTTCGCTTTGACGCCTCCACGCGTTCTTGAGAAATAGGGGTTTGACAGACAGATAGACGGACAACGAAGTGATTTTCCTTTTGAGGTACGGAAACCAATGCCGTGCAAGAAAAATTCAGTGCCACAGAAAATGTTTCACAAATATTATTAATAACTAGTGGAACCTACGACTACCTATGCTATATTTTTTTAAGCCGCCCTTAGTACCCATTAATTTATTTATTTACATTAAAATATGGATGGCACATTTGTGGGTAAGTATCTACATAATAATATGTATTTCGCACCATTAATAAACATTTGAAAATGCAAACAAAATAAAGGTTTAAAAGCATTTTTGTAACTGTCTGAAGCAAATATTTTATTAAACCGCTGCTATAGGAATCCAAATGGTACCAACCCAAGGACATATTAACCAACGAAAAACCTATTAAGGTTACAATTAAAATCTAAAAATCTGGGTTTTCTAAACTAAGTATTATTATTTGAAGGCACGAGTAGGTACATAGTACATTGATTGAAAATGATCGCGGATAGCGCAGGCCGTACGCGTGCATTTCTCAGCTCGCTGATTCGGAACACACCCATTACTTATGTAATTGGTTTCGACACTGCCTTCTGAATAATAACAGGGCAGGAAATGCTGTAGTTATCGAAAGCGATTCATAGTTAGGTTTAATGGAATACTTTGTATTTATTTGTCCATGTAGGTATGTACTTATGTTAGTTCCTAATATGTTTATTGTCAATAAAAAGATTTTTTAGTTACGCAGACTATTTTTAAACCATCACCACGTTATAATAAATGTCTACATAATTACTTATATTTTACAACTGAAAATATTATTCTTGTGTTACAAATTCCTATGAAAAAGCAATAATTTTAAGCGCAGAACTGGAAAGTTCTGGGTACTTATATAAATAAGAATTAATGTGTTTAAGTAAAAGATCATTCAACAGAGTCACGGAAAAAAGGCACAGGGGGTAACCGACCGGGTATTAATAGGGGTGAAACTTTACCCAAGTCCCGTTACTGCGACCATTTGTCAAACACAAAAAATATGAGTTAACTTTGAGCCCAGAAGCGTTGTTTGACATGACTTATATAAATACCGGTGGCCACCAACTAGTTCACCTTTCTGTTGTAGGGGGTTTTGGTACCTATCTACATATGTTTTTTAAATTAAAGTGATAATATTACCTACGTTTTATTTTTTTTAATAATCCCCGATTTCTGATCGTTTTATAATGTACTTTAGTTACTTGGTGAGTTAGCGAGACGGTTATCTACGATTAAAATTAACGAAATAGAAGAAAATAAGATGTGATTTTTATAATACCTACCTATTATGATAAAACGTCAAACTTATAGATATAGCACACTACCTATACTGGGATCAGTTAAAGTGAAAAATGGGCCTAAAAATTTCATAGGTAAGTTTAGTAGGTAACAAAGTTTCACAATGCAATCTATGATGATATACGAGTATGTACGAAAAGAAAATAGTATGACCCCGTAGGTACTTATATACGTACTAATCTAAAAATAATTTATTTCTTTTGTACCTAAGTCGTCGACGTCAACAAAACGATCGCTTCCCGGACTACCACGGGGTACCTATCTACCCATCTATGTGTGTGGTACCCGCTAAACGAATTACCCGAGGATTACTAACTTATTTCATTAAGAACTTTGGGCTCGCTAAATGTTATTTTGGATAAATCTCTTCAGCATTATCTGGATAATTGCAGTTGGTAATTGCTTTCGATTCGTTGCTTCTTGCATTGTCTTACATGCTTAGAGATAATTGTATTATTTTAATTAAAACAAGAACTTAGATACCTACTTTGTTTGATTATAACGTAACATTTTTCAATACTATTAACTACTATACTGAAAACATATTTTATTGTTTAGTACAATTATCATGTTGTTTCATGAGGGAAAATAAATGCTTGAAGGTATCATCGGTCGTTAACCAAAGGCAATAATGTAAGTCATTAAGTTGCTCAGTGATGTTGTATTATAATTCTCACTGCATAAAATATAAAGTAATTAGTTTTTCGATTGTTCCAAGTAGGTACCTAACGCAAAAACGACTGGGTGTTATAAGTTTGACGTGTCTGTCTGTCTGTCTGTATGTGTGTCTGTCTGTGGCATCATAGCTCCCTAACGCATGAACCGATTTTGATTCTGTTTTTTTTTATTTGAAAGGTGACTATATCGGGAGTGGTCTTAGCTTATTATATTTATGTTTAATGAAAATTGGTTCAGTAGTTTAATAATAAGGGAGGTTGAAAGAGGGAATGGAAAACCAAATGTCGACAAATATAACCGAGTGAGATATCAATTGAAAGAGGATAACATGTACATTACAAAATTCCATGTGAAACGGAAATGGTGTAATGGTTAGCACGCTGCCGCTAGTAAAGGCATAAGCGTGGGTTCGAATCCCACTGGGGGTCTAAGATTTTTTCTACTCTTGCCTTTGTACAAAAATATCATTATAAACGGAAATTAGTTAAAAATAATTATATGTAGTAGGTACCTACCTACTTACAAAAAGTATGAAATAATTAAAAAATTAACAAACCCTAACTAACAAACCCTAGGTAAGTATACCTAAATGAGAAGTGGTCCCCCCGACATGACGTTTTCTTTGTAGAAATATTAATATTTAGGTAACTAATATTAAGATTTTATTATTGTTACCTATACTTTTTAGAGGGCCTTTTAGTTTTTATGTCGGGGGTTTGTTATTTTTTTTTACCTTAGTGGTCCGTATTACCTATAGATACCTTATGTGGGTTGTAGTAGACACAACCTTTATGATACCGTATCAAATAAATATATTGTCTTTCTCAAACGTTTGTCGTCGTAATAATTCTTCCGTATATCTCTCGTTCGGCGATGGCCCTTTTGTCCCTCGTCTTTGATCGAAAGCCTCCTCGATTGATGGCTGCTATTTGCGCGGAGTTCGAGCACCCTCGAATGACTTTCGAGTCTGCCCTCGGTGTCACAATGACTTTAGTAGATTGAGAATATACTAGACTAACTAATATTGGTTGTTGCCCTGTAGATTGAATAAAAATATATATATATTGATATGATATTTTAATCACAATTATTCTTATTAAAAACCATTTAGCCTCTTTTCAACGATTAAGTAAAGTAGGTACTCGTACATTAAATATTAAAATAATTAAAACTACTTACCACTCTTTATATGTAGGCATTTTATACATATATATATATATAACAGATTTAACGGACGTTTCGAAAACTTTACAGTACCCAATTTTGTAGCACGACTATCGTCAGCTTAGTCAGCTTGACGGATGTATGTTTTAAAAAATAAATTAGAAACAGACCCTCCAACACAAACAAAACCACAAAACCCTACTACTTCATTATGTAATATTTCTATGAAAACAACGTCGCTTCGGGAGGACCGTAGATCTAGGTAGATTGTAAATATTACACCTAAATTAGAAGCGGACCCCCTTGATATTGTAAAAGCCTAAATTTAATAAATAGATTATTATTATTTGCTTTGATTCGATAAACAATTTATTAATAATTATTACGGTTGAGTCTTTTTGATTCGCTAGTAGGAATATAAGTCACGTAAGTATATACTTATGCGAAACTTGGATAGGGTAATGTGTCAGAAATGCACTCGTACAGTTGTCATCATGTAAGTACGTAAGAATCATTATATTGTGTCTATTTCAAAAATACTTTTATCGTGGAACGTCTTTAAAGGGAAATCGTTTGCATTTGAATTTGAGTCACATTAAAAGTTTGTGTGGATTTAGTCCGAAGCACAATGGGGTCGTTGGAAAAATTCTAATTACTTTAGCAAGTTGGTCTCGAATTTATAAAAGTTACGTTCGCGAGCGAATAAGTAAAATTTCGTTTTAACACAATACTTCGACGAAATTTGTTAATAAAATATTATTTCAAAATTCATAGTTATAGTGCGATAAGCGTTTGAGAAAATATGATAGACGTTCTGCAATAATGAACAATTCAATATAGAAATAAAAGTAAAATACAAAAGTACCTACACACCTGCACTCGGCTTGAGATTTGTAGAACAGATAAAGCAAGATTGCAAAACAGGGATATAAAGATTTTAGTACACCAAAACAGAAAGTTTATTACAGACCATATAATAATATGTGTTAATGTTTGAAATACCGATCAGTTATTTTTAAGTTTTTTCATTGGTGCTCTTGTAGTTTTAAGTAAGTAGGTATAGATACTAAACTTGATAGTTTTGTAAGTCAGAATACAAAACCATAGCTATGTATCATTTTAATCTATCACATTTTAATTCTTCGTAAATAAAATTGTATGTTTCTTTATCATCTGGTGGCCGATAAAAACTAGTACCTATTTGTATCGTCTCTCTCGTCTCGTCTCTCTGCCTAATATGGTGTAATGTAGGCACCTAATGTAGACAGTAATAAATAAATGTTTTTTGGGATCAGTACAAGTATGCATCCTTCATACATCTATATAACGTTGCCTACTTTGGGAACTGGTTATAATAGCAAAATAAAAGTCATGTAAGTAATAGTACTCGGGTCGTAGTTACATTTATCGAACAAAGTGGCAAGAAAAACGACGGCAACAAGCACCGGCTGTAGAAAATTGCCAGCACTTCTCGTAAGGCGCGCCTCTCTGACTTACTGAACTCACTTCATTATTTCTACACTACGCGGTCTCAGTCATATATAGGTATCGCAAATACGTAGGTAGGTACTTTATGGTTTGTATACTTAATTTTTAACATTGATTTTCATGAGTGGTAATGTCCTGTCAAGATTCTGCCTGTAGGTATACATCTAAGTAGGTACCTCTAGCTTTTTAAATTCCATAATAAATACAAAAAAATACGGGTTCTTATATAATTATTGCTTGCCTAAACTCATGATATCTAGCTTTACGTAACTCTATTTTAATATTAACTTAGCATCCCGTTACCTAAATAAGTAGATTAATTTAGTGATTGCTATAAACAAATTGTGCTTTTTCAGGTTTCCGTAAGCTAAGATTGCCAAAGAGACACCTTATCACTAAAACCCCCTATTAAAACATGATGACTTATTTAAATGCATTTTTTTAATCTAGACCTCCACCCGCTATCGGTCTGTCAGAGTGGAATCCTTTTAATTGTAATAGGTACATTAATTTTTTTCATTTCACTGTGTACCTAAGTATAAATTAAATAATGTCCATCAAACGATAAACTACAGATACACACGAAAAAACATATTATTTCTGACGTCAACCGCCGCGCCGCTGAATACGAATTTCCTTCAAATACCTATTCGCTGCTTGTCAAGGAAACTGCAGAATCTGGACAGGCAAACACTACGTAGGTATGATTGTAGGGAGCCTTACCGGCCACAATCCGCTTAGCAAACATTTATATGTTCTAGGTACAACCGAAAGCCCTCTATGCAGAGGATGTCTGTCGGCTGAAGAAACAGCTACCCACGAAGTCCTGGAATGCACGGGAGTAGCCTGCACAACAGGCAGAAATCCTCAGCACAGCGAGGTCGCTCCGAGAAGACTGCGGAGACAACAGGAAGATCCCGCGCTTCTGGACGGAGTTAGGCTTCTTCTTCCTCGTATCCTCATGTCTGAGGGTCGTGACCACTTGAGGTCGTTGTGTTTTGCACCAAAACTCTCTACTCCCCACGGTTCTCCGCCTTCCGGATTGACGCCTGTAGAGTGCCCGGACAGGCTTCCTTTACGACGTCGGCTCAACGCATCGGTGATCTTCCACGGCTCCTTCTTCCTTCCACGTGGCCAACCACAATGAGCTTTTCCAAGCAATCGGGCTCGCGTCTAGCCACGTGACCGAAGTACTGCAGGACTCGTTGGAGACAAATGGTCGATAGGCGACACTTGACTTTTAATTCGGTCAGGATTGAAACATTGGTGCGACGCACCGTCCAAGGGATTCCCAGCATTTTCCAGGAGTTAGGCTAGCTAACGGATTACCCTCGACGCACATAGGCCTGACCAGTGGACCAAGTGCGGAAAACAAGACCATCACCAATACCAATACCAAAAATTCCTATTCGCTTTTATTTATTTTGTTTAACTCGAGATAAAGTAATCATTTCTGATCCTTTCGCAGTTAGTGTATAAAACGCACACTTATTTTATTATACCTACCTACGTACATAGTTGCTTCATTGGGATATGAGCTATTCTGTTATTTTCGTTTATGAACCGAACCGTAATGTGTGTTTCTTTATTGTTCGAGACGTATGTAGGTGTTTTCCGAGAAAATACTTACTTAAATCAATTACAATGGATAAACTATTCCAGTTATATGACTAAATCCGCGAGGAATCGAACTCATCAAATAACATTTACCTACCTACTGTACCTATATATATGCCTACAAAATACCTAATTGAAATTAAAATATTTTCAGTGGTATTGATTCAAGCTTTGGCTTTTAGTGAAGTAGAACATTTATTTTTATCATCATTCGGTATCGGATGACGAACTGAAACAACATAACTTGTCAACGGACAGTTGTGTAGACATTGCGTTTGCGATTGATTCGAAAACATATCGAATTAGTAGGTAGGTACTTAAAGTAAAAATTGGTATCGCGATCTGATGACTGGCTTATTAATAAAATAATAATATCGAACAATTAAGATCTTACTTTTTGCCGTACTCTGTAGGTAGTTTCTATCTATATTTAATGCGTATATAGTAGGTATTTAAACATGAACTTTAAAACAAAATATAGGTACTGTTATGTAGCATAATATCGTTAGGTACCTATTTAAGTGTAATGGGTAAATAAAATAAACATAAAATTGCAAGCAAATGAACGAACCAGCATATTTCAGTCGTGATTTCAGCTGTTTGCGTTTGTTAAATTCAACAATAAATTTAGGTCGGCAGTAAAGTGACTCATAAAACCACCTTCCCTGAATAAGTTACTGGCTGAGATAGATGGACAATATGCGAGTTACGCCATGTCATTCATTAGTCATAAAGTACGCTAGTACAATAATTGTGATAGAGGCGTGAATGTTATTACGGTGTAAATCTGCGCGGTCCACAAAGCTGCCCGCCCGCACGGCGCCGTGCCGCTGTTAATTGTGAAACGAATTAAAACTCGCCAACAATGCGGGCAGGTGTTTTACGTATGTTGTGTTTTATATATTATCCGGCAACATCCGCGGTATATAGCCCGGACCGTTTCATCTTGCGCCCAACGTGGGTCAGCGTAATTTATTACCTATTGTGCGGATATTTCATTTATCACGGTGAATTCAATTTACAGAACAATTAATCATTCTACAATACTTACTCGCCGACAGCGGACTGGTCGGGCTCGAGACGATGCTGAAGCGATAAAAAACTTTCATGTTCTAACTTAATCAAAATATTGTTAGGTACTCGTCGCACAAACATGTTTACCGAAAGAGAGAGCTTTCTCGAATAACACAACAGTTAACAATTCCATTTTCCGAGAAGTACTTTAGGATTTCCTTACTTACCTATATTTCGATACTTACCTACCTATATCGATTTGACCATATTATTATTTATATCATCCAAAGGAATAAAGCCAGGTGTCAAATTCTTCTATTTTTAGTCTAGTTTACGATTATTTATTACCTTCTTTATTAAAGAAGAAAATTCGAATAGATTTGACTTTTGGTTTTGAAACGTCGCGAGGACTTAAATAGGTATGGAATTTCAAAATCGGGGTCATTCTTGGATAAATAATAAATAGATATTATCAAACTAACAATATAGGTAGTTTGATAATATCTAATTTTAACTATAAGATGTTAGTCAAGAATTCGCATAGTCCGCGAAAGTCGCGTGCGTGTTATTTTATTACAGCTGATTATTGGAATGACTGGATTTACTAACAAGGATACAAACAAGGATCAGGCAAAGGCAGGGGCAAGCCGAAACTGTTTGATATCTGTTCGATGGTGGCTAAATTAACGATGGAAGACGTTTATACGTCTTTTACGGAAGCGGTGACCTCGTTCCTTTATTTAACTATTTAATCGGCTTAAGATCTAAGACCGATTTCTAGTTCTAGAGGAGTTAGTATTCGTTGAGAAAACGAATATTTTATTACTAGGATAATTAAATGTTAGGCAGGGCTTTATTAGGTAGGGCTTCATCTCATCTTTCCATTATTTTTTATTGCAATCATGAGTAACTGCTAACCTAATTATTAACATAATGAAGTAGTTTAATGGATACGTTTTATTTATTTTATTTGCTGTTCACCTGCATACCTTCAAACGTATCCAAACTTTTGTCCGTTTGCAAGGACTTCTGCTATCCTCCTGGATACAGGCATCGGAGTCTAAACATGTCCCTGGACGTAGACTATAGTTTATAATAATGTAGTGCGTTATCAAACGTACGAGCGGAGGTGGGGCTCGATCCGTGGCGCCTAATAAATTATATTATATCCTCATTACTTCATTGTATTCTTAGTTAGGTTAGGTTAGTTAATTACTTAAAATATGACCCTAACGTCTTCCACTAAAAGAGTCTGGGTTATCTGCGGTACACAACGGAAACGGGTTCTAAATAATACTACTAGACGATTCGGCTGGCCATTAGAAATAAGTTGAATTATAGGTAGGTAGGATAGTTTATTAGGTAAATTACATAGGTAGTTTAGGTTACGGGGGGAGCGTTACACTATTTGGAATTAATCAAATATTGAATAAACTTACATGACATAGGTATTTACTTAAAACCTCCACTAGACTTATATTATATTTTTATAAGTACCTACCTACGTCAATCTTATGTGTAGCATATTATCTCCGCATCTGTCAATTGACACATTCGACATTTAATTGCCATAAACTAATATAGGTACCTAGTCCAAGATTATTCTTATTTTTCACAAATATATAAATAAAATATAAGTATATATATTATCTTGGTCAGAATTTTTTGGTGAATGTTAATTCTATACTTATAGCTAGAAATCTGAATCCCAGTTACTTACTTAATGTTTAGCAGCGTTCATTCTTAATATAAAATTATGCTCGATCTCAAGTAGGTACAAACGTTTAGTCAATTTAAAGAGGGTTTAACATAGTAGAGCACACGTTAAAATGTTCTTTTTTTTTAAAAAGCTTTTGTTATTAAACTTGCATATTTTTATAAATGTGTGAATAAAGATCAAAGAAAATAATCAGTATTTACTTTTAATACGATAGAATCCTTGCACTACTTAGTTGTTTGCTAAAAAATTCCACGTTTAAAGCAATTTTGATAGATGAAATGAAGGTACCTACCTACGTAACAAAAGAAAGAATATTTCAAGCTGAAGTAACTAAGATCTTCATTTTAATAATGAATAGTCCTCACAAAGTTGAAATAAAAAGCCTCGATGCTGAGACATTTGGAGATTTCATCAAATAGCTACGTATTATTATTGGTTAAAGTCACTTTCATAAAATATAAGAGGTTTGTCTAGCTAAAACAATTGAGTGTGCCTAGCCATTTTTTTTAAATAGGGTTTACTCGAAACTATCGTACTTTCACCTAATCTTCACATGTAAAATAATATATCTATGAAGCATAATATAACTTAGGTAAGTACATCCGAAAAAAAAACGGATCGCGTAATTTAGGTATGTTATCAATACATTGGAATGAAACAACTTTAATGGATTTAACTCGCGTATTTTACGACGTTTAGGAGCCTTTACAGATTAATGCGCACCAATAGTAATAGTCTTAAATGCGAAAGTGCATAGCTGTATATTAATACAGCAAACTACCTTATTGTTTAAATTACAAAATTTAAGTACTACCCTGTAAATCATTAATATCCTATAAATCATTAATAATTGAAATTAAATCCATTAAAGTTGTTCTATTCCAATGTATAAAAACCGCGAAGGCATCAGATATTATTATGTTATCAATAGTTTGAAAACTTACACATAGGTAAGTCTTTTTTCTTAATTTTGTCGATTAGCTATACTATACTAACTATTTAAGAATAATTGTTTTAAAGATGTTTCGTAAGAGGTATACTTGTAAAAAATTCCGAGTGTACTACATAATAATTGTAAAAATATCAGTGAAGAAAAAGTGGGCTGTAAATAAAGCAGAGCGAAAATGAAAAAGGGAGCGTGTTAGTGCCCTGGGCCATATCCCCTCGCAAACTCTTTAACAGGAGTCGAATCATATTTTCGGGAGCACAATTTAGAGCAATGAATCTTTTCGAAGTTTTGATTACACACATTTGTTACCTTCTGCTATTCGTCAAGTCAAAAGGGTTTCATTCCATCTAACTTTCTAATTCAAAGAAGTTTAAGTTTCAAAGTGCCTGCTACGCTTACTGATTGAAATGAATCTGTAAAAAAAATATCAAGAACCGGTAAAACTGTGCCTTAGTAATACATTTAAATTCACAGCTGTAAATCAATTCAATTTTGTCTGATTACCACGCTGCAATTAGCCTAATGGACAGAGCCGACAGCGATAATTGCCAGCACATGTATATTTTATTCGTTTTCATGATGATACGTTACTCAATTAAATTTCGTTTAGCGAGAATGTTATGTATAATTTTCATTTTTTTTAAATATGCCTATATTTTTTTAAAATCCGTTCATGCAACTGGTCTTCATTAACACGGTTTTCAATTTTCGGCACAATTTTCTCGGTAACTAAGATAATGGCGAAAGTCATATAATATTTACCAGGTCATTTTTGATCACAATCAAAGGACACGAATTTTCAGAGCAGAGAAAAATATTACCTACGATTGATGATGAGCTATCCGACCGATTTCGGCCATATAGCGACCACTTCGACTTCAAACCGACATTTGGCGCTAGTGCACTCGATCATGGCTTGTGTAGCCTATCTTCGCAGCAAAACCCTTGAACATAATTATATTGTAGGTATATAATTACACCGTATACTACGCTTAATAGGTATATCAATATATTCTTAAATCTCTCCGTGTACTTATGCACTAATTTGGCAGTAATACGTACTTATGACTCTTAGGGAGCGAACATCCCTACTAATATTATAAATGCGAAAGTAACTCTGTCTGTCTGTCTGTCTGTCTGTTACGCTTTCACGCTAAAACTACTGGACCGATTTAAATAAAATTTGGTACAAAGAAAGTCTGGAGCCTGAGAAAGGACATAGGATACTTTTTAACCGACTGCAAAAAAGGAGTTCCACGCGGACGAAGTCGCGGGCAGAAGCTAGTTATTTATAAAAACGGTAAAAAATCATGTTTGTTGTACAGAAGCTCCCTTAAATATTTATAGTATTCCATTTTTTTTTGCTATGGAAGCAACAGGAATATGTACTTACATCACGAGATCACCATGGAGACCATCACGGTTCATGAGATGCCCGGCGATAGAAGAACGGACGGACAGCGGGGTCTAAGTAAAATGTTTCGATTTATCCTTTAGGTACGGAACCTTAGTTATATCAAATATAAACTGAATAGTTAATTAAGTAGTTGTTTTATGTCAAAAAAAAGTTATTAATTTATTCTAGCTTAATCGCCAAAAAATAGACGTAGTTTAAGTAGCACATCATTGTAATTTCTTATTTACTTTACTATATGTAGCTATTATATACCTATAGCAATTTGGCGTATAAATTGTCAATATGATAAAAAAGGAAACGGGCGATGCAGTTCGGTTTTACGGTTTGTCATCGTATTATGCGGTCCTAAAGCGCCGTGTTTTATTGTATCCGCAGCTTATCATGACGCCGCTTTAGTACTCCACAGGATGCGAACTTCTCTCGGAATTAGATTGAATGGTATCTCCTTGAAAATATTTCTGTCACGTCTAAATAGTAAAACGTAATAGATTCTTTATCTCTTGTTACTACCTACCATTTAATTCCACTGAACAGTAAAAAATATATTGAGAACAAGATGGTGGAAAATAATTCGACAGTTTCTTTTATTTGAAAACATAGCCAAGTTCTAACTATTAACAGACGACTACGTAACTTATTTAAAAATAGGTCATGTCATTACCCTAGAATATCGTAATCAAGCTAACAATGAATATGCATCGTTATTTTAAACTTTAGTCAGTAGAAGTGAAGCGAAGGAAGTTTTAATAAGGGTCTCTCTGGGTCATTACAGGCTTGCAGCGGTAATTGTCGGAGACGGCGGCTCCAACACTTAATGACACTTCAGGTTGACGTGGGCTCCGCCGCCGCCTCGCCTCCCACCTCGATATCATACTCCGCCCCAACTTATTTAATAAATCACTCTTCTCTTATATATTAAACGATGAAAACAGATAATCTTTATATTTGCATATTCGTTAACTACGTATTTTTTTCTTTTTAATATTTTGCTAAATCTAGTTAGGAGAATGAATGCAGGAATGGAAACAAAAAAGTTCAATACTCTCCGTCTAAAGGCATATTGCAGATCAAATTAAGCTTAGTACATTATTTTATCCTTAAACTTTTAAGCTAGTTAGTAGTCTGGCTCCGTTTTAATTGTGAGTGTATCGTGCAGTCTAGTCCAAATTACCTAAGTATGACAGTAGAGATATTTAAATATAGCGTTGCATTAAGGGAGCTTTAATGTAACTAGAAATTGTCTAGAACAAAGCGCTAATTCATTTTTTTTTCATAAAATTGATACTACCGTACCTACATGAAAAACTTCAAATAAAACTATAAAGATGTAAAATTTTAGTGTTAGATGTCATTGTTTCTGTCTATAGGTAGGTACCCATATAATATGTCCAGTAACAGCTATACTTACCCTACGTTCCATTGCTGGCCCGACACGGTCATGTTCGTTTTTTTTTACTTGTAAGTAGGTATATCCTGTAATAAATAAGTCAACTTTATGTTTTAATTCTATTGTAGGTACTATAAAAATCTGCTTTGATACCTATGCTTATAAACATATATGTACCTATACCTACTGTATATAAATTGAGAAATATTAAATACCTACTTAGTAGTTTGCCTTCTTGTTGTAAATTACATCTACGTTGCGAACAGAATATATCAAAACAATACCTACAGTTTACTTTTTGTTTCACACGGAGTATTATTCTGAGTTAAGTGTAATTAGTGTTTTGATCGTCATTAATATTAACGTTGTGACTTGTGTATATTATAACAGTTTGTAGGCGAGTTTGGTAATGTTGTTTAAAGTAGTTGGAGGTTGAAGCATAGTTCTACATTTGCGGCGGCCCGCGCGGGACCTCGCTCATGAAGCCTCACCTCGCATTAAAGCCGGTAATTATTGCATTTTCCGCGTGAATTTTCAGTGTATGCGTTTACCTAAAGCTAATGAGTGTGTACAAATGTAAACAGTAGGTACAACAAGCGTTCAACTCGTGTTGTCTAGCAAACGAGGAGAGTAATATCAAGAATAGAAAGGATAGATATATTTTTCAAAAAACTTTAGCAAATGCTTTTAGATATTGAATGACTTATGTTATAATCAATGTTGCACTGACAAGTTAAAGAAATGAAGCAAGTTAATAAAATGCCCTTTAAAAATAAGTGTGTTGAAAAACTATTGTTGTTCAATAAAAATAGGTATGTATGGGTTTCGAACGTTAACTATATAGGTTCACTACACGTCATAAATTAGAAAAAATGTATTGTTGACAGCTACTGCTATTAATCAAAAGTATAAGATAGGCATCTATATTAATAAACTCCAAAAACGTAAATTAGACTACATAGCATCCAACGATAAGGAAGATGATAATGGTTATTAGTCTCCTGTCACTTAATTATTTTCTCTCTTTAATGAAGCCTACAAATCGTCTTACATTAAGAGTAAATGAAAACCTGGGTAATTAGCTAAATAAAGCGTCGTCATTAAATAAGCCCTTAAGTAGATGATTCTAAACGTTGTACAACTTTACGAAAGTTTACTCGCTTTAGAGTCATGATTTATAATTCTTTAAAGTGTACCTATTAAAACTTTTTTCAGATTGCAACTCCTTTAACACTTTCAATTCTAACTGCAATAAATCAGAGCTAACCGCGGCATCTTTCACGTTATGACTTCCTCGTAAAATTTACATTTAAAAGTTAATTTTCTCGCTCCCGAGCTTAGGGCAATTGTTAATCTTGAATTTGCTCGTGTAGGAGTGGTGGCCGTTGCCCTGCTGTAAAAATTATGATCGTTACGAGTATCCAAGTTGGCGGGTCTGCGCCCGGCGGACTGCTTCGTAGCTATACTTACGTGCTCGACTCGAGCAACGCTTTACAATTATGGCCTCATTTCATAAGCTAAAAGGTAGATTGTTTTTCGTTTTCTTCAGAAGCAATTTAATTTATTATGTAGCCTGGTATAATTTAGGAATACCGTGTACTTTAGTCTACGACTGTGAATAGTTACTAAAGCTGCACACAAGTTCGATAATAATATATTTAGAACTGATATCCAGCTGGAGTTAGTAAGTACGCAGGTATATCTTTTGTTTCCCGAATACTTCACAGATATAGGTATATGTGAAATTGACATTATTTATTATTTCAAACAATATAAATTTCGCAATAAAAAGCTCAAATGTTATATCTTAAACAGTAATTAACCTTAAATGGGAATTTGGGGTTGCAATTTAATAATATTTATTTAGGTAAATAAATACGTTTCTTATGATCTAATCTCATATAAAAATAATTACTTTGTTATAAAAGTGGTTATTTCTGGACCGTAATTAAGGTCATATGTAATTAAAACTGGTAATCTTGTTACCACGAATAAGTATTTATTAAAATAGCATCCAGCTACTAATATGATTAATATTATACATGTAAGCTGTGAATTCTACAATATTGACGTAAAACAAAGAATATAAAATTAAACTTTTTTGGAATCAAACAACTTGAAACGGATTTAACTCCCGTATTTTATTTTATTAGTTGACGTTTCGGAGTCTTTACAGATTCCATAATAGTAGCACGACTGAGCTCACAATAGTCTTATGCTAAAGTGAACTTTAGCATAAGACTATTGTCAACTCATTCGTGCATACCTACGTAAGGCAATCAAATTTAAAAATAAATAAATCATTTGAGATTATGAGTACTTACTTACTCCGTAAATTTTATCATACGGTCACAGTAGTATCTAGTCCCTATTTGACAATGTGCCAACGAATGCACACTTAGCAAATCCGGCAGGAAAAATTGTGTGTGAGCGAACTGCATAAATATGCAGTGTCTAGGTCGTTAACCGAGAAATCCGGTTACAAAAGACTCGCTTGGAGTATTTTGGAGTCTGCAAACGAATTGTAAATGCGGCTAGAGCGCGAGTTTGCTCAGTCGGTAGCCAAACTAACGCGGCGCCCGTGCCGCGCACTGCGTCCTGCATGCTGATGGAAAGCCAATAATGCCCACGGCCCCCACCGCGCCTGCTCCTAACGTAAACAAACATTTATATTAGTTTCGCTAAATTCATCCCATCTAAAGAGAACAGCTACATATGATTAGGTACCTATTAAATTTATTAAAATAGCTTTTACTCAAAGTACTACCACGCGCAACCTAGACCTTGCTAGATTGCGAGAAATAGTAGTATAAGCAGGTCAACATATTATGTTTTATGTCATAGTTAAAACATCAGACTGACCACACAAAGCCTTTTAATCTATTTAATGTAGTTTAGTAAATTACATATTTTTTATAATGTTTATAATAGGTATGATAACTCGGCAAAATTTACGGGAAGACGTTGGACGTACCCAATTCGTCAAAACACATTGTACTCGTACCATCGTGGTGGATTAGGTTCGGTCATCTAGATTTTAATACACACAATACACAGCCCCTTCTGTGCCCGGCAGAGTAACGATTACAGTTTTAATTATTTTATATTATTGATAGGTACATACCTAAGTACTTACATAAAAATAAATTCAGCGTATATTTAAATTAAAGGTTAGTTAAGGAATATAATTGGACCGTGTTAAACATTCGTGTGTTAACCCACGAAAAATCGGGTTTTGAGTTATGAATGCAGTTTTATTAAATGGATCATGAGGAATACGGCAGTGCAATCCATTTTGTTAAAAAAAAATCGTAGAATATTCTAGAGCACAAAATTGGTTATTGCTTTTTTCCTATGTCAGATTTGTATTTTTGCATTAATGTGTTAAGCCACATTTAACACATTGTTGCTTATTTCCCATGTCAGATTTGTATTTTTGCATTAATGTGTTAAGTAAGCCACATACCTAACACATTAATGCAAAATTCTAATTTGTTGTTTTAAAACGAATAGGTAAGTACCTATACATATTATGCACTATTTTTTAGAAAATGTAATAAAATAAACAACTAACGTATTAAAGCTTTAATGTAAGTACTTATTCATTTAAAGTTTTTATTGTTGTATAACATGTCGTCGACCGTAGGTTCAATTACGGTAAGGGACAAAATACGGTTTTTCAGGAGAGGCCGACAAAGTTTTTTTTCGGACTCAATCGCTTTTAACTTTTTTTGTAATTATCCTTTTTTGGATCTGATTTCACAAAAAACCTTATATTGTAGTGCTCTATCAGTCCTTGTAACGTTTATTTCAATATTCCAGCTATTTTAGAAAATAGATGTCCCTTACACTAGCGTTTTTCGAAAATTACGTCCCTTACATTGCAAGTATTTCGTAGTCACGCCTCTTACATTAAATTGACTTCTAAGTTAAAGTCAAAATATTTATTACAAATAGTGTAAAAGACGTGTTAAAAATAAAAATTAAAGATAAAATACTGTAAGACAGTTGTTGCAAAAGAAATTAATGGAAAATTTTATCGTAAGGCTAATTTTAGTACTTGTAGATTTTAGCTGCGACATTGAGAAGCACCTAGATTCTGTACCTAATAACAACAGTCCAAGACTTGACCGTTATTGGTTATTTGTAGAAGATGCTTCAATCACAATTTTCGTTCTTGGAGGTTTACTCCTCAGTTAGATCTACTAGTTATGTCTCTGGAGAACTCCATTAAAATAAAGCTATTGAATTAATCGAACCAGTCTAATTCAAATACTGCTTTACAAACTAGATGCCATCACACGAATAGACCGTTTTGTTCAAAATCAAAGAATATTCAGTGATGTTTATTACGATTGTAAAGAAACATCACTGAATATTAATGCAAAAGTAGACAACAATAAGCGGTATGTCGATTTTAATGTTTTTGGGCATATATTATAATTAATAATCACGAATTGATTAAATGAAAGACTTAAGAAAAGATAATACCGGAAAAGTTACAGTTTCCAATAACGATGAATTGTCTTGTGAAGGTAGTTTGAAATCTTTGAGACAATAGAAAAGAAGATAAGACGATTAACATTAGATTCAAACCTTAATCCTGTAAAGAAAGCAGTAGGTTTTACTGTTGTTTTTGATAATTCTGGTCGTATTTTTTATGTTTTACAATACTTATGGTATTAATAAATATTACTTGCATGAATTCGAATGAATATAAACAATAGAGTACCTGCAAGCTGGAAAGAATTGTCCTAAAGCATCCTAAACATTACTCCTTCTTCTTTCAATGCTATTTTTTTTACTCTAATCTTGCATTTTGGAGCATAATTATCTTATATAAGCACATGCCTGTATCTTGTATTATGAAGTTAAAAAACTTGTAAAATGAAGATATTTATATCGCACCTTTATTAGAAAAGTGTGTCATCTTGAAATATTTTGTTACTCCATTTTAGACTCTATGTCTTAGTTATTTAAATTTGAATTCATGTGGTGACACATCCCGAGTTGTTATGATAAAATTAGTGTAACGGTAACATCTCCTTCGGTACGCTAATGTAAATTAAGGTAAGGGACATATATTTTAAAACTTGTGCAATATTTTTAAGGTATGGGTGATATTTTTTATTTTCTCTTTATGAAAAACAATGTACATGTAATTAATAAAATGCGAAGACCCTTACCTTATTTAATTTGAGTTCACAGCGGTAATTACACTATTCCAAGATGCTATTGTTCAAAAATTATCAGATACATTATTGGCCGAGGGATAATTTGACTTGTGACCCCTAAAAATCACTATGGTAAGGAACATTTTTTTGAGCTAGAATTTTTTCGAATACACCATTCGAAAGAGCGCAAAATTCTGAACAAAACTGTATACTTAACTCATTTTCGGCATTTTGTCCCTTACCATAATTGAACCTACGGTCGACGATGTATCAAATAACATTATAAGTTCTCCTAAAAATGAGAAATAGGTACAAGTTAACACTTAAATATTGTTTCAATTAAGTACTTAAAAATATTATCCAACTTATTTTTTTTTTATTATTATTATTTTTATCATATTAAATAAAATATTTTTGGGTTCCGTATCTTAAAAGGAAAAAAAAATTAACCCTTACAGGATTACTTTGTTGTCTGTGTGATCCTTTACCTCAGTAACGCGTGGAGTTAGGTATCAAACTAAAATTCATAGTAATATCAAATACTCAGGACTACCGTCCCTTGAAATTGTAACATAATCCCAAAAAAATCGTCAACGCAACCAAAAGAACCGCCGTTTATGCCGCGTCTGACTAAAGTTTTCAACACTCGCTAGGGAATCAAAACCTACAGGGTACTCTTCGTGAACTCAGGATCTTGATTAATTTAGTAGGTCTGAGGTAACGTCATATAGCACGGATAAAGAAAAAAATACGAAAACCATACATTTTAATGACATCATTAAAACATATATACCTACAGGTTATTTATAGTACGGAACCCTTGGTGCGCGAGTCTAACTCGCACTTAACCGATATTTTTTTATAATATACATCATTAGATTTGAACGTGTGTGATAAAAATTAGAATATTACACATAATAATATTATAGAATGTACGGATTGTCGCCACAATTTAACAACTCTTCGAAAAATGGTTTTTAGGTGGTTTATTAAGCTTTTAGGTACGGAAGAATATATTATTGGTTTAATTCAATATGATAAAATAATAATAATAAATCAATTTGGTTAAGATTTCTAAGTAATTGACTTAATATAAGTGTTAACTTGTTGTACCTATTTCTCATTTTTAGCAGAACTTATAATGTTATTTAAAACATGTTATAACAATAAAAATTAAATAAATAAGTACTTACATTAAAGTTTTAATACGTTAGATGTTTATTATTTTACATTTTCAAAAAAATAGTGTAAAATATATTCATTATAAAAGAACAAATTAGAATTTTGCATAGTGTTATGTGGCTTAGCACATAAATGCTAAATGTAATAAACCTTATAGCCGTTAAGCATTAACCATTTTTCTGCATTTTCTATTTAATTATAAATGTATTGAAATAAATACATTTATATCCTAAATCTATGCACTTCAACAAAAAAAATGATACCACATAACAATATTTTTTTGCTTAAAATAAGCGGAAAAAGAAGAATGTTCTCAAAAAACTTTAAACGCCGATATCTCAAAACTACCTCGGTGTGGGTTGACACACGAATGCATAACACGGACCAATTATAATGGCACTAGACATCAATCAATTAATTTTACTTCACTAAATTAAGTCTTCACAATATTCATTCAAATTCTTAACGGATATTATCAAAATTGCGATATATTCAGATATGTCCTAATTTCCTCTTTTAAGGCACTTCCTTCTAATATTGCGCTCAATTATAGCACGAGGCGCGCGAGGCTGTCACCATAACCGACTCGAGCTAACCGCCTCTCTGAGAGTAATTACACAGAACTTTATTTAACTTGCGCGACTCTGTCCAAATATCAGTAACACTAAGAACTTTACTCCTCCGGAACAAAACGATGCAATTTTACGTTGGGAGGTAGTTAAATGTTCTTAACTTTTTACTTGACTACCGAATAAGGTACCTAGTACCTAGGTATTATCGTATGTTTTTTATTATCTATCTTTAGTAACCTTAAATAATATGAATGTGCCTACATAAAGGATTATATGCAACTGTACAAGAGTTAGTTTTGTCATTAAAACTACATTTATAAGTAAATGGAAAAAATATCTCGCACTTTTAAGCTATTTAAAAAAACATGCCTATAAGTAGGTACATTAAGTACATATAGGTACGCTAATTGGCAATAACTGTCAAGTGAGTAGAAGTGTAGTATAGGTAATTTTTTGAGATATATATTCGCTGCTGACTTGATATGTGTGCTCTTAGAAGTCTTAATGGATTGCTTCATAAATTGTGTCCAACGCTATACGTCCAACTGGCCCGACGTATAATATTAGGAAAGTCAAGTAAGTAAGTAGATAGTTCTCTTAAGCGCAAGCAAGGCTGCTCTGGTAATTCTGCAGTTCGACTAAAAATATTAATCTTTTCATTGGAACAGTATTATTATAGTAATACATAATATTTTTTAAAATTTTGTGAATTACTTAGATAGGTATAATTTTTTAATTCTTATTATGTCGTTTTTTCGGTTAATAATATATAAATAAAGAATAATAGGTAGGTATTTATTCAGTATATTATGACTGAATCACTATATTATTTGGTTCATTTTCTAGTACCTATTCCAAAATAATGCAAATTTAATTGATTTGATTTGACTGATTAATCAAAAATATAAACAGAAGTTCGCAGATCTCCTTTTGGTTGGTAGGTATTTTATTTACTTATTTATTAAGATTTACCAAGAGATAATAATATACAACTACCATAGTACAATGCAGAGTAAGTAGGTATATGCGTATTACTTTATATGTTGTTTGAGTATTTATCCAATTAACGACTGAGGTGACGATAGCCTAATGCTCAAGTCAGCCCAGAGATATACAGAGTTTATAATATAATGATTTGACGTGTTGAGATTTTGAAAATTAATATTGGTAGTTTGTCGATGAAATTAAACTGACAGCGCATCCGTAATTTCCAAAACCGGAGATTACGCTCGTGACATGCTGTAATCACTCGGGAAGGAAGTCAGTGCTACCTGGAAGTACTACTCGCTATATGCTGCGAATATTTTATTAACCAACGAAAAAAACAAAGGAGGTTCTCGCGTCGACGCGATATTAATACTGATATTGTGGCTCATCGAGTGATCAAGACAAAGCATTTTCTACGTAGATATAGATAAATTACTATAATTACTAACTATTATATAAAATGCTTTGTCCTGAAACCTTTTGGACGAAATCTTATCGCAATATACCTACTTATGTTACAATAAGATTTCGTGCCAATTCTTTTAATTACAAACATTTAATATTATACTTAGGTAGGTACTTACCGAACTTGTTAAAATCATTATTGATTTTATGAAGTGCGAAAATTAGAATTACCTATATTATTTCAACATTTTTAGGTAAATAAACACAAATATTTCCTTCGAAATGGTAGGTATCCCACGGGATAGCGATCCAGTACCTATATTTCGTATAAATCAAGCAAGAGGACCCTTTATACTCTTGGGACAAGCCAGACAGTTTTTAGGATTCCGCTATACATGTATTTACGATAATCATGAAGGCGTACATTTATACACGTTCAGTAAAAAAATCAAAACCAGTCTTTGTTTAAAAAGTAGTTATCTAATAATTAAAGGGAAATAATTGTTTTAATAAAGGCTGACTGAATTATACAGAATAGATGGGTATACTAAGTATTACAGTTCTTTATTGATCCCAATGGAGGGTTTCTGAATAATATTTTGGTTATTTGAACGAAGTGGAACGTCACATTCGGTATTTAAGTAAACATAGCTTAACCACGTAGCATAGTAGGTAAAATATTTACCTGTATTGAGTAGGTACCTATCTATTAGTTACGAACATAATAATCTAGTATTATTACTAGGTACTGTACTAACGTAGTACTAAATATAATTATTTTTTATTAAACAGTAAGTATGTACGATTAAAATACCTACGTATACGAACTATTTACTAAGGGTTCTATATTGATTATTTCAATCTCTGAGGAAGCTATTATTTAAGTACCTACCCAGGTATTTATTCTCATACTTTTTATTCAACGTTGGTATCCACACATACAACCATTTTGAACAATTATTCGTAGTTATTATTGACGGCGATGTTTTCAGATGATGGCGTTAGTTTTTAGGCTATAGATACCTTTGTTTACTTGTCAAGAATCAAGATAGGTGTAGAGAATTATTTGAAATAACACCTGAAAACCCGTGAAATGGTTTCGGCGATCACGATTGATTACGGTCCGTTGGCTTAAATGGATGAGCGGTGCTTAGGGCCCAGTCGCCGCAAATTGGTCATTCAAACTCAAATGATCGTAACATTATCATCGTCTGTTCGCGTTCACTGTTGCGTAGTTGCTAACTAAATCCAAAAGTTGTGTTGTCAAATACCTACATTTTGTCGCAGGCTCCTCTGAAAGTAATCATACGATTGTAAATCTAAATTAACTTTAATCATTAAATATGCAGTTAGCGAGGTACAGTACCTTAAGAGATCTGTTAAATATAAGTACGTAATACCTACACAACTTCGTCGTCGTTATTACGGTGACTATTCACACACTCGCACACACGGTCATTAGATTCCACCGATCTTCATGTCATAGAATCACTTTGTTTGTAAGGGAATTCGACAGGCATCTCGGTTGATATTCAAATAAAAAGTATATATTTTTTCATTATACCTACGAATATTAACCTTCAAACATTCATAAATCTATGATGACAGAATTTATTATACCTACAGGTACCTACCTACATAGCTGTGTAATTGTTTTAGCGACACAAAATACCCTCTGTTATTAAAAGGTGAAAATATTTAGGTACCTATTAGTTGAACTAAAATTTTAATTAGAAACATAATAAAGCATACTCATTTTAAAAATACCGATGTACCTAGGTACGTAAACAGCCATTGCTTGCAATAATGGTTTAATCAATTATGAAGTTAATAGGTACCTAACCTTTAATGCTTATGGAATATAAACGAGAATTGAAGAGCCATCGGTAATATAAGTATAATACTGCGGTGATCTCAACGGGAAACATGTTTGTTAATTTTGTTGACAAATACCTCGGTCATGATAATATTGAAATTAGATTTTTTTAGCCTACAAACTTATGTAGTTAAACGAAGTCGGTAAGCAAAGTTATAGGTATTAAAAATCTAACTTACGCGAGCTAAATATGTTACAGGTGTTCTATTCCAGATTATGCAAGAACAGGTTTAAATAATATCTACCCTACCTATTATCTATAGATAAAGAAGTACCTAGTCTAGTATACGGAGTCTACGAATATCATGGGAACATTCGGAATGCGTTATATATAGCGATAACAATGAAGGAAGTTGTGACGGTCGCAGGCCTTGGAGTTATGTAAATTCTAGTAAGTACCTAGAAGAATTTTATTGCAAAATATTTTTCCACTTTATTTTAAATGAAACGTCAATGCTAGACCAGCCAGGTCAGGGATACTTTATATTTTTACTAGAGACGTGCCCATTTAGTGGAATGTTCATTTAGATTCCTCTGCGCCGTCGGGAATATGAATAAAACATCGAGACTATAGAAGAATTTAAATGCAACAGAAGTTTACACTATTCTTTTATTGTGGGGAATAATTTGATTGCAAGCATACTGTTGTAGTTCTTTGGGGTTGATCTTAACTATAAATTTCTATTTGGTAGTTGAGTCCAGATCCTCGATCGCTCTTGAGCCTGATATTGGCGTATGAGAAACCTACTCCTCCGGCAGTGATACTGGCGATGGCGTCGGTGTGGTCAAGATCGCGAGCTATAATACCCTGAAAATACAATATAATAATTACTTTCATCTGATCATCATGTATGGTGAATGAATGGAGAAAATCAATCGGAGGACTTTATTAAAATTCTAATTCGTGCTTGACGATATGAGTCCTTAAGAAATCCAAGCTATTTTAATTTAACTGGGGCATAATGCAATTTTCTCGGAATCCTGGCAGTATTATATTGAGCAAGTATCTAGTTCTTTTTTAATTAAATGATTAAAACTTTAACATGGAGAATACTTTACAGTGACTCATAGTTGCCTCACTTCTACTTCTTATTATAAGCATTAAAGCCGTCTATACAGTACCACCCCAATTTATATAATTAGGTATGCAACGAAAGTTATAATAATATAGGAACCTAATTTATAGAGGGTCATACTATGATGTTCATAGTATCACTCAGTATGAGCTCAACACACTAAAAGAGCCAAATCAATAAGTATGATATAGGCACTTAATTTATATTTAAATTGTTAAATTATCAGTGTATGAACTTTAAACTCTATTACCTACATATACGTATATATATACATACTGATTATTTGTCGTTACGAAGTACGTTCGCAACTTTTATAGCAGATAACAAATAGTAGATTTAATTTTATACATTGCAAGTAGATAAATTATTTTCGGCTTGGGTATGAAATACTGGATAAAATGATTATTTGACTATTTAGAGCTTAAACGATGTTTTATTTAAGTAGGTATCTAATGACTAGAAACTTAAAAATAAAAATATCATACTTGTACTTTTATAAACAGTCCCTTCTCGGTACACACGTAAACACCGAAAAGTTAATTAAATATTTTGAGACAAAATTATATTATTAAATGATAGTAAATTGGCTCACTGGTAAAAATAAACTTTGACCTTAGTCTTTTAATTTGACTCACGAGGTACGAGCATGATAGGTACTACTCAGACCCCACTTAATCAATTTATATGAGACAGGTATACTTGCAACACAATTTTTCAAGACTTATTTATTTACTTGTACATAAAATAGCGTCTATTTAATGAGATTAAAGTATATTAATTCTTGTTGAGATTAAGGTACATTTTGACATTAATTTATTAATCAATGTGTCCTTGGATTAAAGCCTATTCAAGTTTGAAATATTAAATCAGAATTGCTAGTATAATCATCGTATACATATGTGTACACATGTATTGCGAATTGCGAAATCCTTAAGAAAAATTTAATAAGTAAGTACCTACTTAAGCAAATTATTAAATAAATAACACAAACCTTTATCACTTGTTGAGTAGGATCCGAAAAGAAAACCTCCTTTACCCTCTTCTTGAGGGGAATGGCATTGTATTCAGCTTTTTCTTGCCAAAGCAATCTGTTATTGTAACTCGTGCCTACAATAAGATCTTTAGCATCGCTGACGTAGATGCAAGATAACGCAACCACGAGTAAACCGACTACGATCTTCATTTTAATGTTGTTTTATTATACTTAAAACTTTTAAACTGCAGTCTCGTCCACGGCTGCCGACTGACTGGTGTAATTCGCCTTGGCGTTTGGTCATTTGATAGCTTGTTTACCTTCTGCTACGTATGAGTAAGCGGAAAAAACTTATTACCTACCCGAATTGAATAAATGGTTTTAAAGGAAGACTTGAATTTTCGCATGTAGTTATAGCCATACATTTGACTATTTCTGATTAGATACCTACCTCATTTCTTCCACACCTACGAAGAATGCGATATTTTTTCTACAGATAATTCTCTTGGCGTTAATATTGCATGTTATTCATGTAAATGACAATCCATTTATATTATCCGGAAAGTTAATTGGAGGAAAATTATCATATTATTATCGTCCTATAAACAGAATCTATCAACCATGTTCCAAATATGGTACGCCTCAGCGGATTTATTGTGTGTGTCGATTTTATTTAGCATGCTGAGAAGGTAGGTATGTCTATTTTCCTGTTAGGAAAAAACCTTGCTATTTATTATCTGTGTGACATTATGTACCTAGGTACCTGCATGACGTCCTTGTCCTTGTTCCTTCGTTTATTTTAGTTTAAGAATGTTATCGGTGTTTTTATTGTTGAAATATTAGTTGCTCATAGCGCCTAAGAAATACATCACAGGTATTGTGCAATACCTATGAATATAGTAATTTGTACCTTTATCGAATCAATGGACGCACTCTATTAACTACCCAGTAAGTGCATATAGGTAGGTATGTTGTTTAGATACCTAATATCGTGGCCATATCGGAAACATATCGCCTTTGTCGAATGACTGCCATCCTTATCGGAGTTAAAGGTTAGGTACCTACTCAGTTTACTTACCCAATTATCTACGGCAGATAAATAGGTTACCTATTATATCGGTATGAATGAATGAATTCCATTGTGATATTTTTATGAATTACCTACCTATGCCGTATTTCACCTAGCCTAATTACCTACGTTTACTTCGTAAAAAAGTGGAAAAAAAAATCATAAATAAAAATAGTAATTTTGGTTTGCTAGATGTTCACAATTTTAAATATACCTACGTTTGTGCACTTTATATGTAGGTACCATAGATAGTTAAGTACTTACCTACCTATTTGAAACCAATACTACAACAATCATGTTATAATATTTCGGTTTTGTATTGCCAATCTCAGAATAAAACTAGGTAGGTAAGTACCTACAGAAAAGCAGATATAGGTACGTTTCTTATTTTTTATAAGTAGGCTGTAAGCTAGTAGTTACCTACTAGTTTACATATAATTCATCGCGAAAGCATCACACATTATTAATTCACAGTAAAGTGGTAACAGTAATCAGACACCAAAATAATTAATAAGTAGGCATGTGGAAACGTTCGGAAGTGTCGTAATTTTACTTTCGGTTTACTGCTATTAATTTTTATAAGGAAGTACGGAATAATTTATCTTTTTTTATTTATAGTAGTAGGTGTACCTACGTTATTTACAGTTTTATTATAATACAGTTGCAGTTGTACCTACCTATATTCCTAAACAATAGACATTGTGTCGTTTTATGTTGATAGACTCCATTTACAATGCACTAACGCGCAACAGTCTGGTTCCTTACTCAGAAAACAAAAACTAAACGTGAAAATAACCGAGTGCTTATCTCGCGGCGAATTTTCTCTGCACCGCTATGCCAGCATCAGCACTGAGTATAATTTATTTCCTGTGAAGCAAAGTATGCCGCCGTTGCCGAGCCAAGAGCGTTTGTACACATTAACACGGTATAGCTCATGAAAAATCGCTTAGGATAGACGCTAGCAAACTCCATTTACATGAACACGTTGCTTTTTATCCTTTTAGGCGGTGTTTCGTGGATCGCTCAGTCTATGATTTGACTTGCTTCTTAATATAATGATATACCAGGAATAATAATTTTGATCTTTATACTATATATATCTAAAGGGGCTCCTACACGGGCCATGTTTTCGTGCAATATGTGGCTGCAACACAGTGGCCCAGCAACATTGCAAGCAATACCAGCCACACTATGCAATAATGCAGTTATGTCCCGGACATATAGCCAAACATTTTTTGTGTTGCCGTGTATGGCCGATATTGTTCCGAAGGGTTGCCGGACGATCGCTAGGCTGTCGATTTTAAATGCAATATTGCCCAGCCAGTTGTATTGTTGTTTCACTCGTTCACTTTGTACGCCATAGTGTATCCTTTTCTACGCGACATGTCAGGTCGAATCCATAATTTCTTCTTCTTTTGTTTTTCTTTTAAAACGATGAAAGCTGCTGCGACAAGTGTGATTTCGTCAGCCATTATTGCCGGTTTGTGTTGCCCGTGTGAGTCTGCGTCTCATCAGCCATACTATTGCAGACATATATGCACACATTGCCCAGCCATAGATGGCTCGGCCATCAGTTGCAATGAAATATTTTTGTGGTTGCTGGGAAATTAGTTGCCAATAGTGCAGCCACAAATTGCACAAAAACATGGCCCGTCTAGGAGCCCCATTATACTGTCTGTTTTGGATTCATTTACCGGGCTACATACCTTGGGGCTCCTAGACGGGCCATGTTTTTGTGCAATTTGTGGCTGCACTATTGGCAACTAATTTCCCAGCAACCACAAAAATATTTCATTGCAACTGATGGCCGAGCCATCTATGGCTGGGCAATGTGTGCATATATGTCTGCAATAGTATGGCTGATGAGACGCAGACTCACACGGGCAACACAAACCGGCAATAATGGCTGACGAAATCACACTTGTCGCAGCAGCTTTCATCGTTTTAAAAGAAAAACAAAAGAAGAAGAAATTATGGATTCGACCTGACTTAAATAAACATGAAACTCTAGATAATTTGAGTCTAGATAGTAGTCCTTGATAATAAATTATTTAATAATTTTACTAGAACGTCAAAGAGTGATTTCGATTTTCTTTTAAACAAAATCGGACCAAAAATAAAAAGAAAAGATACAAACATGAGGACGGCGCGAAAATCGCGAAATGCGCATGTCGCGTAGAAAAGGATACACTATGGCGTACAAAGTGAACGAGTGAAACAACAATACAACTGGCTGGGCAATATTGCATTTAAAATCGACAGCCTAGCGATCGTCCGGCAACCCTTCGGAACAATATCGGCCATACACGGAAACACAAAAAATGTTTGGCTATATGTCCGGGACATAACTGCATTATTGCATAGTGTGGCTGGTATTGCTTGCAATGTTGCTGGGCCACTGTGTTGCAGCCACATATTGCACGAAAACATGGCCCGTGTAGGAGCCCCTTAAAATCGACAGCCTAGCGATCGTCCGGCAACCCTTCGGAACAATATCGGCCATACACGGAAACACAAAAAATGTTTGGCTATATGTCCGGGACATAACTGCATTATTGCATAGTGTGGCTGGTATTGCTTGCAATGTTGCTGGGCCACTGTGTTGCAGCCACATATTGCACCAAAACATGGCCCGTGTAGGAGCCCCTTTTCAAAAAGAGGTAATTGTATAATTAGAAGCAAGTTATTATTTTGTTAACGTATTCTGTAGGTACCTACACCATACAAGGTCTATTAATAATAGCGCTAGAGTGATGTTACTACCTATTTTGGATTATCCCTGAATGTTATTATGCAATTCCCACTCTGTCTTTGTCAAAGTAGGTTGCTCTAATGCACACACATTTTACACGGTATTTCCCTCATTCTTGTACAGTTAGAGGAATCTAAATTAACGTTGGAATGAAACAACTGTTAACGGATTTAACTCCCGTATTTTTATTTTATTAGCTGACGTTTCGGATTCTTTACAGTCTTTACGTCAGCTAATAAAATAAAATAAAAATACGCGAGTTAAATCCGTTAACAGTTGTTTCATTCCAATGTGTAATAACCGCGAAGGCATCAGAAATTATTAAATTAACGTTAATTCATCTTTTATCATTCTATTATATTGAATAAAAGGCTTTCTAAACTGAGACAAAAGAAACACATGATAAAGCTGTAGGCAGATTACGTTTATACTTAGATCGAGTTTTGGTAGGTACCTTTAAAAACTCCAATTGGCAAACATAGGTTTTACATATTGTCAACATAACTTACATCTAACTAGGCACCTGCTTAACCATGTAATTTCATAACCCACCTAAAAATATCTGCAAAATTGACACAAATGAGTATGTAGGTACACAACTTTATTATGAGTACCATAAATGTAGATACCTATCATATTTTTAAATAGTTCGAAGTAGAATAATTAACATTAGCATTCTATTAATTAACATGAAGAATGCAAGCCCCACGTCTTTTACAGCCTTCGGTACGCGCTGCTGAATCCTTCCGATTCCAGCGATCTTCACCAGTTCTCCTTGTAGGGGAACCTAACAAAGACACATAATATTGGTATATTTATAAAAACCAATATCTCGCACCTTACTCAATAAAGATATAGGTAAGTACCAGCTACCGAACATATGAATACCTCAACGGGTACTAATTTTTAAATGCCGTGAATCTTATTGGTTTTGATAAATAACTCTTAGGGTAGGTATTTTAATTTGAAGGCTGTAATAACTAGACTAATCATCCTTGAATCCCTTTTAATGACGGTAATCTTTGTTGCAAATAGCAGGTCCTGGGTATCTTAGATCTCAATATATAATTTTTGTGACTGAACTCGAGTAGATTAAACTCCTTAATAATCCTTATGACGAGTAAGATAATAATAACGAAATGGTATTAAGCAAGCTTAAGCAGTAGCAGTAAGACGACGTTTAATTTTCTGGTTACAAATGCAAATTAAACCCTTTTTGTCGGTTTAGCCGGGCCGCTGCGATGATATGAGGCCACATCGGAGAGAATTAATGGGAGGTGATTAATTCGTATAATTTGGCATCCAAAACGATGCTCAGGGATCCTTTTAACCCACCGGCATATTAAAACCAACCCTTTGATAGTTACGATGATTATTAGGGTACAAGTGAGAGAGCACGATTAATATTCGGGAGGTGGTGTGACGTCACTGTATAATCAGATTTACTGCGGGTCGAAGCGCGCCCTTAGAGATATTAACGTGCAGCCTTTGATTCACTGTTCGACACTCGCTCCCCGCTCCCTCGCGCTTATTTGAATAAACTAGCAATTTGCCATATCAGCGTGCAGCTGGTGACGGCTAAAGATAATAAAAGCTTTCGATATTTTTCTACGCATACCTATATGCTCGCGACTCTGTACCTACCTATATAACGAGTTTTTGTAGTGGATACTTTTGAAAAATACTTTAAACCTAAGTTAAATTGATGTACTTGTGAAGAAAAGAGCGTAGGTAGAGTGACGGAGGTCGAATCTCTGCGAACCCCACCGGGATTAGCGTCAAACGAAGAAAAAGAGACGCGGGAAATAAGCCGTAATCCACGAGACGTGACCTAAATTCCTTCTTAAACATCGTCGATTTGATAGCTTCGTGAAAACAATTTGATTTAAATTTATTCTTTTTCCTTTTCCTGACTGCCCTTTGACAGTAAATTAGATTGCAATATGCTTCTATTTATCCAATTAGATTCTTTTTACTTGTTTCATGTTACATATATATTAGAGAGATAGGCAAATTATCACTAGCCAAATGACAGCATTTCTAAGCTCCATGCCACTGCAAAAATTACACTTTAATTTGTTTAATCTTAGTACCAAATTTTTATGAATCCTCGAAACAAGAATTATAATGTGTACTATTTTACGATTAGCCAACACAATATAATAATATGATATTGTTATAATAGTACCTACCTTGAACGAATATGGGTACAGACACGTATGGTCACTATTGGTCACATTATTCAGTGTCTTTAGTGTTATTGGTTAAATATCTAAATACATACTCATGTAGGAAAGGCGGCGATTTGATTTGTAGTTTTTGTTGTCATTCGAATTACCTAAATGTAAAGCTATGTATATAAATAAGTATGTTTATAGTCCTCTAATTCACATTGTTTCGTTATACTATCTGCCATTGATAGCAATGTCTGCGCGAGCGCCTGGTGCTTAAGGTGTGCTATATAACTTCACATAAAAATGTTGTTCTCACAATTTTGTAGGTACTACACATACTTACAGCATATAAGGCGAAAACCTCCTCGTATAAGTGTATGAAATGATATAGAATTTAATAGTAAATATGTTTATTGTAAAGTAGGTAATACAGCGAGAGTTTTATTTATACTAGAATCGTTTGGCCAAACTGCCTTTTTTGCTTTTTTATTTCTCTGGCAAACAACGGGCACGACTCGCGAGATAATCGAGCTAATGTTAAAGAGCACCGCTTACATTAACCGCTTTTGTGAAACAAATGAAACTGCGCTCTGGGGTCGCGTTCCTGGCTAACAATATTTTTTACCAGAATCAGAAATAAACTCACCTACTTAACTCGCTAAGGAATAAATATGACATTAGGTGAATTAAGGTAAAACAGGGACTGAGAAATAAAGGTTTTTTCCAATACGATTTTAGGTTTTTGTTTAGATGGTTTTGTAAATTGAGTGTGTATGTATTTCCTATTATGACTACTATATTTGTGGGTAAAATGGAGACATTAAGTTTAAATCACGACATGCCTTTGCCTTTACTTAGTACTATATTATGTCAACACATTCACATTATCCTTTCTAATCCAAATCCGATTGACCCATATAATTGGAAAATGGCTAGGAAAATATATAAGCATTGATCTAATTCAACCAAGTCCTGAGCGATGTTAAAATAACCTTTAGCCCGGATTAAAGGGTTTTGCCTTGCGCATAATCCGGTCTTATTCCATCGTAAATGGATATTGAAGAAATTTGATGGGGCCGTTCTATCGAAAACTCTTTTTCAGCAGTGCTCTATTTTGCGTCTCGGAATGGCGACAATTTAAGGTGAATGAACGAGCAAAATCCCCGTACACGGAATAGGCGGTGCTGAGGGTGATGAGTTCGCTCAGAGAACGCCGTCAACTCGGCGCACCTTTGTACAGAGTTCTGCACCATTTACTTTCCAATAATTCTTTCCATTTGTTATGCTCCCGTTTTTCACGCATGAATTTTGTAATAAATTTGCTCCAAACGGCGATTTAGAATGAAACCCATCGAGTGCATAAAATAATGATCGTTGTTCTGTACGGATAACGGAGAAGACTGGTAATTAACGATCTAGGTTTTTTTTACAGTAACAGTATTGTTATGAAATATATTCGTTTCAAGAAGCTAGACTAAATGGCGATTTAAATAATAATGTTAAGGTTTCAATAATATCACTCTGTATTATCTATACCTACCTACTTGTCTACTACCTATTACAAAACAAGCATTCCAGTAAATCGTTCGGTTTGAAATAATGAGGGAAATTGGTGACAGATTGGAGTACTAAGATAAATATCTTACTTTATTTATATCTTATTTTAGTACTGCAATCTGTCACCAATTTCCCTTAATAAATAATACATTTTAAAAATCCACAAAGATTTTCTTTGAAAAGTGTGATAATCGATTCAAGTAAAGGAAAGTATTTAATGGACAGAAGATACAATAACTACGACAACAAACAGAACTCGAAACATAAAACGTTAACTAACGTTAATTTTATAACAACAATACACTAATAAGAACTAGGTCGGTAGGTATAACAAACATATTTTCAAAATCAAGGAGTCTGCAACATAAGGATATATATCTAATCTGCTCATATGAACTATATGAAACTGCTTATACCGCAGCGCAGCGGGAATATTCCAATAAATATTGTTACAAACTATTTGATAAATATAATATTCCCCTCGGAGGAGTACCTATATAAATGCGTCATATTTTTCATACCAACATTTTCTTAACCGATTATTTGTAACCTTTATTAAGTACCAAAATATAAACAGTAATCTGATCCGCTTCGACTAGGTTGCTGGTATTTTGGATATCTCTTCAATGATAAGGCACTGTTATTAGAGTTTTATAGTATGTAAACTAACAAAGATAACCTTATAGTATCGTATTCAAAAGCAGTTATATTATATTAATGCACATGTAATTGTGTAATGTACCTCGTAATTCGAAATAGTGTTTTTAATGTGTTGTTTTGTCTTTTATAATGATAAATAGTCTGAACTAACTTAATCACCAATCTACATATCTATGAAGTAGCAATTGTTTGTCAACCTTCTTTGTTTGAGGAATAGGGCCTGTAAAGTCCTTTTTAACGATCCCAGCTCAACAATAACCAGTCCGTGGAATTAAATGGTCCGTAAAGCGGTCTCGATTAAAACTGCCGTCTATATGGATAAGGCCAGTCGCTTTAGTATGTGAAGTCAACTTTTAATGAGTTTACGAGTGGCCCAGGCACCACCTATGCTAGCTTGGCGAGAGCTGCTCCCCAGAGTCACATAAAACCCCATTAATTCTATTGTACCCTGCATGTTGAATGAGTAAGTACTATTAGGGATAATACGAGGCATTCTATAAAAGCTACGCTGAAGATTGTATTAACTGAATTATTACTTTTATAAGTTTTAAAACAGAAACGATTTGACTATTATAGATATTAAACTGAGGTAAATTTGACAGAAATAGGTAGCCAAATTGTAAATATGTTTTGTAATGAATTTTGATGTTATAGTTCTGATCAACGTTATAGATATCAAGTTTAATTACAATGGTCCGCTCACATAAATAAATACCTATATGGGAGCGGACTAGCGATCGCGGAATTCAAATCCTGTGAATTCAGATTTAGATCCAACTGATATATAATGACGTACCGTTTTCAATGAAATTGGGGCACATTGGAATGTGGCAATAGAGTCACCACCCTCAATTATAACAATTGTAACAGGTACGTATTAGTACATTACGCACCGAGGCCAGTAAAATAAAAAATGTCTCAGATCACATGAAATTGTCGTCCGAGGCGAGGCCGAGGTTGACAAAAATGTGATCTGAGGCTTTTTTATTTTACTGGCCGAGGTCAGTATACTATTTTTCTGTTCGACGAAGCCAGAAAGCAGCAATTTCATTTAGCGCAGCGGCCACAAAGTTGGCGCTTTCCGGCCGGAGGACGGAAAAGAATATTTGTGTGAAGTGTTTATGTTGATTCGTGTAGGTAGGTAGATACATATCTAGATGCCGCGGTTCATGAGCGAACTTGTGTCTATGAACACAAGATTGTTCAAAAGCGCTTCTATAATTTTAAGACGTCATGTACAAGTGTTGCAGAAACAAGGTGCAGAAAGTTGGACGGGGCCGAGGCATAAATCTGGGGCGGGAGTGCGGCAGCTGGCACTCCGTGAATAGTTCTGTCGAGGAACGACCGCTTATGACATTCGATTAGGCTTGTGCCAAGGGAAATAAACGAGTATGCTACAATTCCCCACAAAACACTATCAGTAAACAGAATGCCTTACAAACCATATACCTATTTAATCACCAAGATTAATTATCTCTAATATTTCACATCACGGTTATTACACATTAAAATAAGGTAATATGATGGTTTACACTTGTTCTTGTTGTTTATATATCAAATCTAATTTTGACAGACTTTGTTGATGTTATTTTGAGGTCAACATGATATTTGAGGCAGCTCGCGGGTGTTTTCATTACGAACGCACATTTGTCAGCCTACCACTTCGATAATTGCCCACCACTTTATTTTAATGGGAAGTGTTTACTCAGATTATTTTTCATGATTTGTAATTTTTTATAGTAGTAGTTTTGACAGTAGACATACCTATGTTGCAAAATATTTAGGTATTGTACTTCTTTGGCGATATATGTATAGGTACCTAATACTTATCTTTTGCCCGTTTACTCTGCTACTTACATAAGAGCTCTTTCAAAAACTCGGCGAAAATGTTACAAGGGAGCAGTAATGTAGGTACTTACCTAACTGAAATGTTAACTATTCTAACAAAATTTAACGTTTATGTCAACTCAAAGGTAACTCTGCAATATGTACCTAACTCACAGTAAATGTGAAGAATAGTAATGTTTTATTTTAACAACATCACACACCAATTTATGTTTGTGTTCCTAAATACTGATATAAGTTCAATATGTCACACACCCGTATTCGAACATGTTCCAATTTAAAACTTTGCCCTCGGGGTCCGCCCGCAAAAAGACGAATAAATTTAAATGAAATCATCACAGTTTATTCAACTGAGATGGCACGACGGGCGTTCAACCGACAAGAAAGCGCCTCAAGACTCATTTACAATTCCAATTAAGGACAATTCTCATTTACTTTTGTCCTGTAGAAATAACAAATCAGAGCGGACCCCATATCGACCCTAAATATTTGTAAAAAGGTTTTAATTTCAACTTTGATTTTTATTAATATGGATATCGGACACTCCAATTTTCCCTAAAAATGTTGAAATAAAGTTGCGTGATTTGTCAGGTTCCCGAATAAATCACGATACTGGTACTTGCAGCAAAATGTAGTCGTCAAGCTGGATTCCTAGAGAGTTTTTAACTTTATTTACAAATTGATCGGCGAAACGTTCAACTCGAATGAAATCACGGCAGCCGATTGAAGCTGCAGGATTTTCTTAAAGACGCCGGTCGCTTCCAATAGATATTTGCCGGCATTTGCTAAATCCACTATTGCAAGCTTAGACATCCAATATAACTTAATGCTTGCTAACTGAGATTTGTCTTCTATTCTTTTTCCACGGGACCGTCTTACGTCTGATCGATATTCCTATACCTACTCTTTATTACACAAGCAATATTAGTATATAAATTATTTTATTATAATACCTATTATATATCAGCTGTGACGGTTTAAAAAAAACACAATGTTTAAGTTTACGTGGGCAAAAACTATAACAAGTAGCTTCTAATTTCTAAGAAATATTTATTACTCGTAGCTCCGTATTTTCGCGCAAATCCAATCATGAATTACAACATAAATAATTTAGAAAGCGTAATGACAGTCGGTATAATGTGACATGTGTAGGTTTCAATTCATGTTAAATTTGACAAAAATAAAAAAAGTAACTAGTTAAATAATAATATATGTTATGCAGTTCTTAGTGTACCTATATAACGAATTATATTTGTTTTAATATAAACTAAACATTATGTTTGATTTGGTAGGAAGTAGTAGGAATATAAATCCAGTCGTTTTGGAGACTATTCAATCCAAACAAACAAACAAGGGATTCAAGGGAAAGGCATTCCATATAGGCAGAATGGTATATGGACTGCATACCTGACGTGGTGCACGCGCGATCCTCACTGCACGCGCCTGATACTCAGGTACCTAATATTCAGTTTTTATTATTATTATACTTTTTAGAAGGCTTTTAGGTTTTTATGTCGGGGGTTTGTTAATGTAATGGTGCTGACATACAAATCATAAATGGTATCGGGATAATGCTTCTCTAGAGAAACTTCATTGACACCAGATGCCATCTTGAGTACCTACTTATGTATGTAGTTCATTTTCAGTCGTTTTGCAAGGATTTTGTTTTGGAAACATTAAGTCGCTGGTAAAAGCTAGTGGGTACCTGCATATATAACATAAATCTATACTAATATTACAAAGAGGAAAGGTTAGTTTGTTTGTTTGGATTGAATAGGTTCCAGATCGGCTGGACCGATTTCAAAAATTCTTTCACTGTTGGGAAGCTACACTATTCCCGAGTGACATAGGCTATAAAAAAAGACGATCCGTGCGAAGCCGGGGCGGACATCTAGTATTTAGTAAAAAGAAAAATTATGCTACGCGTTTAATGTGTGCTAATGCGCTACGGCAAAATTCGTAGCAGCATGACTACTCCCTCCGCGGGACTCTCTGCTAGCTCTGCTAGACGATTCACCTCGGTCGTTCTTTATTCACTCTCATTAGCTAGAAGATCGTACTTTGCTCGGTGGAAAGGAACGGTGACGCCAATGAGATTGTTGTCATCGGATCCAAATGTGAATAAATTGGGCTAATTGCTGCTAATGTTTTTGTATGTACATATACAAACATTAGGCGTATAGGCACTGTCGGCGAACCTTTTTATATATATGTAATTTAAATTTTATAATTGTTTATAATATTATTATTTTGTTTTTTCCTTAATAAGTAATTATTAAAAATATACTTCCAAGAAATAGGAAACTATTTTATTTAGTATTTACATAGTGGTTGAAAGGTACTTATAGAAAATGTTTTTAAAAATAGCTTAGCAACAATTTATATGGATCTTGTATAACCATGAGCCATATTATTACTAACTTGCTAGTAATATATGACTCTTAGCGAGTTAGGTAGATGAAATATCTAATCAGTGTTTTGACTTAAACGCATTATTTGAGATGGCGGACGATTGGGCACAAGTCGCAAGTCAACTGCAATAAATATTATGATTTTAATAATTTCCGATGCCTTCGCGGTTATTATACATTAGAATGCAATAAATTTAAAAAAACGGAATTAGCATAAGACTATTGTCAGCTCAGTGGTGCCTCGATTATGGAATCTGTAAAGGCTCCGAAATGTCATCAAATAAAAAAATACGCGAGTTAAATCCGTTTAAAGTTGTTTCATTCCAATGTATTATGATTTTTCGTAATAAGCAAATAGCACACAAATAATGTAGGTAGGTACCTCTCATATCAAATCACGGTCAAATGTGATTAAGTACAATGTAAGTAAGCAATAATTAAACTTCTTAATATTTAGGTAAGTATCAATTATCTGCATGAATTGTAATGACCTTGTTTAGATGCCAATGTTCTGAACGAAGCGTGTTGCGAATATAGTTTATGTAGGTATTTAGTATAAGTAGGTATATTTTTTTTTTGACGAAGCTTGCGAGTGCCTGGATCACTTTTTGTAGTCTAATTATTTGACTAATTAATAAAGAAGTAAATATTGAATAAAGAAGTAGATTAATTAAAAAAAAAAAATATCTGAATATTCTTAATGTATTTAAAAATGCGTTAACATTATTTGCAAATCAAGTTAAAACTTTAGTTACTTCTGCTATCCATATGTTGCAATTAAATTCATCAAATTTATTTGGGGGTTGATCATATCTAGAGGACAACTCGAATTTGCATCCGTGCAAACAAAGCATTCCATTTTTTAATGTGTCTGAATTGAATATATCATCGTATAGGTATACCCCAATTTAACTATTTTCTCGCACTTGATGAAACTTGTATAACTACTGATTAAAAAAGTACCCCCCAGTAGGTAGGTATATATTTGGATGTTCTTTCGTACAAAACTGGTTCTTTATAAGGAAGGTGATGTGAATATCAATTCCGATACCGAAGTGGCTGGAGTGCAGAATAAGTCGGTGAAGTTTATATCATAAATGGATCTGTTATGTTTGAAACTTAGCTCAACTCACGGGAAAATATTTATAGCGTACCAAAGTTAGTGAAACACTTGAAGGAAATCCTTAATCGTGCTCTCTCGCATTTAAACAGATCTACTGTAAATTCTAAGTTATATTTAAACGCGACTTGAATATAATATAGGTACGACGCGACGGCGCGGTACCGCCCAGCGCTGGCGCTAGCATGTTGACTATTGAGGCGCATCGTAAGTATTCGTAAGCTCTGTTAACGCGACTCTTTCATTACTTTTAACGATACCTACACAACTGATATATAATTAGTTGTTATGAATATACATTAATGTACAATTAATGGTAAGGTACCCATTGGTCGGAAATAGTTTCAAGAACTGCTCTGAAACAATAACATTAAAAGGACCTACGTATATGATCGGTATAATTCCTCTTATTAACCGTGTGAACCTTTATATTACGAAAAGTTATAAGCTTAAAAGCAACAAGAAGAGATGAAACTGTTTCTTAAAAAGAACAATTCCTGTATGACGCCGCCGTATTTCGTTAATATTTGCACGTTGCCGTTAGGGTGGGTTCATCAAGTTTATATTTATTACGTCTAGTCGCTCGCTTCGCTGAGGTTTTCAAGTTGCGGGCAACAACTTTATATCCTCACAACCATATGCAAAATATTCATGACATTAGTAGGTAAGTTTATATATATGTATTTAATTTTTTTTATGGAATTCAAATTCACTTGTATTCTTGAATGCACAGTTCTGACTTGAATGGTATTTTTGTCTAAATTTAGTACAAATTTAATAATAGCTTTAGAATGAAAGCTTTGTCTGTTGTTGTTTGTGTTATCGTTAACTCAGTCGGCTGGGAACTATAAAGTTTTCGAAACGTCAACAAATAAAATAAAATACCCAAGTTCAATGTGTTATAACCGCGAATGCATCAGTACGAGTAATTAGTACGTTAATATTTAGCTACTATTTTCACGTAAGTCTCAATAAAGATTAATTTTCATCTTTTACGTGTTTGTTGACAGACATAGAACCTTTCACACAAAGACGTTAGAAAATAGGTGTACCTACTAATATTATTATTTTAATAATGACATAACTTTATAAAACCTTGAATGAGTTTGAAAGCGCGGAGTAGGTACAGCTCTATCTACTAGGCTAGTGATACCTACCATTAGCAATAGGTCTGAAACACGTGACGCACGTTCGTGGTGACAGTCAACCGGCCGCGAAACCGCTAGAATACTATAACCCTTCAGCCATAACTTCTCGTAACACAGGTCGACAGCTGATATTAACGCACTACTCTCACCACAGATACATTGGGGGCGTCAACCGCTCGTACTTCTAAGTAATCGTAAATAATCTCAATGTCTATTCAAACATACCCTCCTATGTACAGGATTTTATATGCTGCATTTAATTCAACATAAGCGCTGCATGTTGGTTTACCTTGAATTTAAAAGCAGTCTATATGATCTATCTACTTTAGTTAAGTACTTACAACATTTTTGTTTTTACTCTTTACTTGTGTTAATTTTATTTATTCGTGTCAGTGCTGTTCGTGCCTATAACTAAAGGCCCAGACAATGATACTTAGTCATGTATTTTACATTGGAATGAAACAACTATTAACTCACGTATTTTATTTTATTTGCTGACGTTTCGGATTTTCTACAGATTCCATAATCGTAGCACGACTGAGCTGACAATAGTCTAACGCTAACGTTTCATTTCAATGTGTAATAACCGCAAAGGCTTCAGAAATTATTATATATTTTATTTTATATTTTTAAGTAGGTATATGTCGATACTGTCTTAAATAAATATATACATACACTATCTAACCTGCAATTATTTACACATGTTTTGCAGTAATGATCTCAAAAACGGGTGTACATAACATTGGAAACATTTGGAAAACTTCAGCATATAGAATAAATAAAATAGGTACACGAG
This sequence comes from Polylopha cassiicola, assembly GCA_038024825.1. Lineage (NCBI taxonomy): Eukaryota > Metazoa > Arthropoda > Insecta > Lepidoptera > Tortricidae > Polylopha > Polylopha cassiicola. The sequence goes on along the minus strand of CP149046.1, from coordinate 14,120,208 downwards.
TTAAAATATCCGTTACAGTTGTTTCATTCCAATGTGTAATAACCACGAAGGCAACAGAAATTTGTTTACATAAGTATTTTATCAGTGTTGGTGCAGCCCCGTGACGTGCGGTTTGTTGCGCGGTGATTGTTACATCAAGAACTATGAACCGTATATTATTATATGGCTTCAGTATCCTATTTCTGATCGGCAAGTTTAGTTACTTAGGCATATACCTACTTACTTCACTGCAGTTAACGGTAAAGCATTTTTTTCACATTTGTCCCCTTGGTATGTAAGAAACGATTCCATTTGTCTTCCCCGTTTTCGAACAAGTATATTCCCAATGGAGTTTTCAAAGCTAGTTTACTGCGTCTGTGATAAGATAAAATAAAAACCTTCCATGCTCGTACATCATGAATACGTACTTGCTTACTTAAGTAAAATTATAAAAGTTTTAACATAAGATGTGAGAAAATGGGTTCTTTTCTGAATAGTTTATGGCATAGTTTTAAGAACAGTGTATAAAGCTTTATAATAACAAAATCTCTAATGCAAATGTTAATGACACATAACGAAATATTAAATGATAATTATACATTAATCAAAAATAATTAAAATTATTTAAAAATAAACATAAATTCAGATCAATTCTCATATCAAGGTGAGTCCTGATTTATGATTTTTAATATTGAATGGCCTGTGATAGACGGACGGAGAATAATCAGTGTTTTTATTTTGGTCGTTCGCACTGCACTGTTTATGCTGTAGGTATGTATACCCGGTCTCCTTTATGTGATGTGTTAGGTTTATAATTTTTATTACTTAAATTAAATAAAAGCTTACTTACATAGACTAAATTAAAATATTATTTGCCTGCGAGTGTCAACGTAGGTCATACCACAATTTCGGTAGGAATATAAAAGCTTCTGTGGAAACTGGCGGTGCTCGTGTCGGGATTTAATTGAAACGGACGCTCCTCTACTTCAGCCGACATCATATGTGTCACAACCGACGCAGTAATTAACGACACAGCAATCACCAGCAGAAATAGAGTGACGTCTAGTAGGCTCGACGCATCGGGGAACTCGTGATTTTCGCACAAACACTCAAACAAATATGAGTTCGAGCTTCACGAGGGTCATGAAAATGTCTATGATATAAAAAATATTTGTGAAGCATATAATATAAGGAGTATGTTGTTGATTAAATTTAGATACCTATTGGCGCTATTTCTTGTTTAATTATTTAAGATATATAGTACAACATACGAGTAAGTAATACATAAATAGCAATTTTAATAGCCAAAATGTTGCCCAGTTGGTGAAGGTAATATTTGTTTATTTATTACTAGCGACCCGCCCCGGCTTCACACGGGGGCTATAAACCTTCCTTAAGAATCACTCTATCTATTAAAAAAAACCGCATCAAAATCCGTTGCGTAGTTTTAAAGATCTAAGCATACATACGGACATACAGCGAAAGCGACTTTGTTTTATACTATGTATTGAAGATTAAAAAAACTGTTATTTCGGTTTATATATTGTATTATCTGAGAACGTAGAAAAATCTATATTTTAAATATCTGCTTAACTGAACAATACTGGAATTTGAACCATATTATTTAGGACCACGATGAAAGAAATCCATAGAACATCGGTCTCTAGTCGTATATTTGGATATTACAAGCTTGAATTCACCCGGACGATGGCAATTGGAACTAAATTGGTTTTCACAGTCTATAAAGTTTCTGTTTGTGCCGGAAAAGTTTGATAAATTCAATTTTCAAGTGGGCAACTCTCGTGTCTCAGTGGGCGGTTCGCACTTGATACTTTTTGAATAAATTGGCGTCGCGCCCAATCGATACCTACGACACAAACTCCAGTTATTGCTTAAAAGAGTTTTATTTTGAAACGATCGAGTTTCTAAATCAAACTTTGCTGTCACTTTGTTAATAAACGTTTTCATTTATACTTGTGTAACAGAGTTAGGATTGACAGAAGTAAACGAGCACCTGGTGAAGTTTCAGTAAATTTACCAAAGTTAGGAAGATACTATGAAGATACTTAAATTGATACGACAAAAAGTAGTTAAACGGACCGTATTTTGAAAAGGCCACGAATGGCCATGATTTAAATTGGTCCTCGATAAAGGATTAGTTTATGTGGCTCGCCACACACCCTTTAAATCTGGTGCTGAGTGGAGACCAGGACTAATCAGCGCGGATTGTTGCCCTTCCGCCACTCCACGCCCTGAATCAAGTAAATGAGAAAACTTTCTAATTGGAATTTCAAATAGGCCCCCGTTTATCCAGATGAGAGCTGTTCGCGGTTCGACGCCAACACATTGCCCTGCATTATAATACGACCTCGCATCCTTCTCATACTACATATGCCTACTGATTGATGATTTTATTACCTTAACCTCCATCAGTTTTTCATTCTTACAGTTAAATTATCAAGTAATGTTGCATACTTCTACAGTTTTTAAATAATTTTAAATCAAAACCTAATTAAACAATCAGTGTTGAACTTAACTGAAATGAACTGGCTTCGATTAACGATTAAACCAATTCATTTTCTGCGATTATGGAGTCGTATCTTGGTTTTTTTTCTATTGAATTCTTAAATATTTCTAGGTATGGGTAAGTTACAGCGACTGTATACGCTTACTTGTGTAAACTGGTGTTCATTCAATAACTACTTAAATATGGTAAGTTCACTATGGTTCCATATTTTTTATTGAGGGCACATAAACATGTTCAGATACCTACCAATAGTGTTTACATAATGTTCATTCAAGTGCTAATTAATTATACATGAAATATTTTATACGGCAGCAGAGTAAAAGTATCAGGCGTAAATTGTGCAGAAATATATTTGACGAGAAATCAGGGCGCTTATTCAGCGGGAGTTGTTGGCATGTATTAGAGTAAGTTCCGTCAGAACGGTCGCGGTACGTCAGAGACGTTGTAAAACTTGCCCGGCCGATGGTCGAGTAAGCTCGGAACGAAATTGGCAATCCTCTTTCACAATGGACCGTAAAATGGTTTTCCGTTTTTGCCCGACCGAGCGAAGCGGTGCTCGTTGATTCACCGGACACGTCGCGCGGCGGGCTATCGCTAGTCGGGGGAATTTGTGGAAATAACTCTTTTACGCCCTTATACCTGAGCGATACCCTGTCACTCTCAACAAAATCGAGGTAACCTATAACCGAAATATCGTTAGGGGTTCAGTCTTTTATATTTTAAAGCAATTGGGTTTACAAATAGCGAAATAGCTTACCCAAATGTTTTACACTTCTTATACTTACGTAATATTTTGTAAATTCTGCATACGAGTATTTATATACTTTTATTAAAAATGTGTAGGTATACGTAACATCCACATAAAATGTATGTGTTTGTTCTAATAAAAGTACATAGTAATATAGTGAGTAGATATGAGTATATTCTGTAACGCGTACAATAAAGTTTGTTAAATAGGCTGTTAAGAAAGCTAAGGTACTTTTAGTGCACTTCCGCACAATGTGGCGGACTTGAAACATGGACACAACGGGCGGCGGTGACAGCTACATGCAATATCTCTGCGCTCCCAGACCAATAACTGTTGTCAGGCCAGACTTATTTAATACCAAAGAAAAACTTAAACGTACACATGGTACTTTGATGTTTTATAAAATTTAATGTACCTAAATTAAAACCTAAGATTACGTAGTAATATTCTAGAAACTTGTTAATGCAATTTCTTTTGATAGAATTCACATTCTTGTGATATCTACTGTAACAAATAATTTAATATTTTAACCCTATTTATAAATTTAAATAGAATAGGTATGTGTATATTATTATTGTACAAGAAGCGTTTCGGGTCAGGCTTTCTCTTGTCAGCCAAGATGCCAGACCGTAACGCAGCCCTCGAGAGACTTCGCTTCGAGTGTGGAGTTTTGCCAATCTTTCCTTGTATCTTCGTGAAAGAAATATGATCCTAAGTTGTGAAAAGAACAAACACGATCCCCAGAGTTTGGGAAAAATCGTGGTTGTACTGCTATTTTATATAAGTAATTATGCAATAATAAAAGGAATTACTAGATATCCGAGAACAATTTGTTTCAATAAATATCGTTGTGTTGACGGTAATGCGATGTGAAAGGTAAAAGTAGGTAGATATTATGAAACTTTTTATTTTTTTATAGTACCTACATAAAAACATGGGTATTATAGGACTAACTTATGTCTTGAAATTTAGTTTTCGAATTTTGGATTAAAGTTATTTAAAATTGAATTTAGGAAAAAGGTTCGTTAGTTTTTAACCCCCGACGCAAAAACGACGGGGTGTTATAAGTTTGACGTGTCTGTGTGTGTGTGTGTGTGTGTGTGTCTGTCTGTGACATCATAGCTCCTAAACGCATGAACCGATTTTGATTCTGTTTTTTTTGTTTAAAAGGTGAATATATCGGGAGTGTTCTTAGCTATGTTTGATGAAAATCGGACCAGTAGTTTAATAAATAGAGGGGGTGAAAGAGGGGATGGAAAAATAAATGTCCACAAATATACTCGTGTGGGGTATCAAATGAAAGAGGGTCGCGAGTACATTACAAAATTGAAATTATAATGAAAATCGGTTGAGCCGTTCAAAAAATATAGGGAGTGAAAGTGGGGATGGAAAATCAAATATCTACAAATATAACCGAGTGGGGTATCAAATGAAAGAGGATCACGTGTACATTACAAAATTGATATTATAATGAAAATCGGTTAAGTAGTTCAAAAAATATAGGGACTGAAAGTGTGGAAATGGTTAACCAAATTACTACAAATATAACCGAGTGAGGAATCAAATGAAAGAGGACCACATGTACATTACAGAATCCCATGTAAAATGGAAATTGGTTAAAAAAATAATAAGTTACCTACCTACTTTCAAAAAGTATGAAATAAAAAAAATAAATTAAAAAATTTAACAAACCCCCGACATAAAAACATAAAAGCTGTCTAAAAATATAAAAATAATAAAAACTTGATATTAGGTAGGTACTTACCTAAGTATTAATAGGTATTTCTACAAAGAAAACGTCATGTCGGGGGGACCTCCTTAGATTTCGATACATAGTAGGTAAATATAGATAGGTGCAATTAGGTAAATGATGAGCGGTACCCCCAGCCACAAATATCAGGTCGTGTACAAATTACCACAATAACTATAACTTTTGCGAAACTGATTGGTGTATAGTTGGTGTAAGGTGTAACTTTGTGATGCCTTCTAGATAATGAAAGGTTATAGAAATTGTCAGAATCAATGTGGCGAATTCATTCACAGTCTTATTTTAATAATTATGTGACTAATAAACAGAATATTTTGTGATTAATCAAAAAACATTACTCGTTTGCTAGTAGTTCAATAATACACATAAATTAATATAAATAATACCAACCAACTTATCTTACGAGATGTAACAATGTATAGGTATCTAAAACCTACCTGCTAAAAGGTAAATCACTTATCTAACATTGGAAGGGTCGCCATTCGGTTTAGTGGACTAAATATTTGTATATACCAAGAATAAAGTGTCCGTCATGGCCTGGGACGAATTTATGTATGCAAAAATTCCCAGGTCGAGCCAGAACTTACGTTTTATATTATACGTACACGTTACTTGATAATTGTGTGTTGTGGAAAAAATAACATAAAAAAATACGAAGATTAAAGAGTTACCTATACAGTTTTCTTATATAGATGATATTCTATTTTGAGAATCTAATTGAAATTTAAATAGGGGAAGAACAAGCTTTCAAATAATAAAAAAAAAACTAAAATCGGTTGAACTAGTCGAGAGTTCTGAGGTAACAGACGTCATAAAAATACCAAGGTCAGTCGAATTAAGAACTTCCTACTACTTTCAGTCGGTTAAAAATAGACCACGTGTTCCCATTTTAAACTTCTTTGGATGACAAACATTCGGACTCCTTTGAATCCTGCCCGTATAGGTACCTAATATTTTACCATAATCTTTTTTTTTTATCAAAATTAGGAATATTGGAAACACTGTCCAGATTATTGTACCTTATAATTACCATTGAACCTCTCGTAACAACGACAATTTTGTAAAAAATAAATACCTATTATTGATTTTTTAGCCCACTTCAAAAAGGAGGAACTTCTTTCGGCGGTATTTTTTTATCGACAGAGCAACCTATTTAGCTGTTAAATCTAATCATGATTACCAGAAAAATGAGGTCAAACTAGATAAGTGCACTATATGTATACCTAATACTTTTTATTTCACGTTTTAAATCCTTCTTTTTTTCTTTTAAAAAGACCCGCGGGCGCCGTATCGATAATATAGAGCAAGAGCCAGCGGCCCCCAGACTTTCGGTAAAGTATAAAAGCTGTAAGTTTGTCAATGTATGCCCCCAACACAAGTAAGAACGAACCCCGTCTATGAAACTTGGGTCGCGGTGGCTTTGGCAGGTATCAGGTAATAAAGGTGTGTAAAATTGTGTGTTAAATTCGTTAAAGTATAAAACTCAGTTTTTACATATTTTACGTATAATAATCCTAGAAGTCACCTTGCCGAAACCCAGACCCTTCGTACGGTTGCAACCCTCTCCCAGACGCCCTTAAAGTTTTATTTAATTGTTACTATACTTACGGTATAGTATAAAAGCTCAATTTATATATGTTATTTGGAGAACTATCAAATGATGTTTTCTTAATAGTAGGAATGTGAAAAAATAATCGATTAAAAATCGATTATTTTAAAGTAAAAATCGATTTTAAAACGTGATTTTTTTAAAATTAATAATCGATTTTTTATAATCATGAAATAAATGCTCCCCGAACAGTTTAGTTGATTCATTTTTAATAAAACATTCACTAGATGGAGTTAGACGATGAACTGTACTACTTTACCGACATTCGTTTGATATGTTATTCATTATTCGTTGCTGAAACTTCATTTTTCAAACAATTCAAATTTGAAAGGTTCTCGTGTGAAAAAGTTTTTAGTGTTTTAAAAGTCCCGTTTTTTATAATGTCTACGACTAAAAGAACTACAAGTATTTAATATTGGCGTCAAAATTTTCATGTTGACAATAAATCTGGCAGTGCTAAATGTAAATATTGCCCTAATTGTATTGTTTTAGTTATTGTACATAACGAATTTTCATAATAAATCTAGAAAATAGTTCTCATTATCCCTACTAATATTATAAATGCGAAATCAACTCTGTCTGTCTGTCTGTTACGCTTTCACGCTAAAACTACTGGACCGATTTAAATGAAATTTGGTACAAAGAAAGTCTGGAGCCTGAGAAAGAACATAGGCTACTGTTTAACCGACTGCAAAAAAAAGACTTCCACGCGGAAGAAGTCGCGGGCAGAAGCTATATACAATAAATGATAGATCATGCGCAGTAAAACGTCGCAATGTACCAAACGCTGTATTTCACTCGCACCCGCTGACACATAATATGTCCCTCGCGCTCGCACCTACATTAGACTTTTGATGTACTTATTGACAACATGAAAATCTTAGTCAAAGTTCAAAATTGTCCCTAAAGACCCCAAATGACGGTATGTGTCAGTGGGTGCGTGTGAAATACAGCGTTCGGTCCATTGCGACGTTTTACTGCGCATCAGCTGTCATTGTATTATGTGGTACGTATACCGTAAGTATAGTAACAATTAAATAAAACTTTAAGGGCGTCTGGGAGAAGGTTGCAACCGTACGAAGGGTCTGGGTTTCGGCAAGGTGACTTCTAGGATTATTATACGTAAAATATGTAAAAACTGAGTTTTATACTTTAACGAATTTAACACACAATTTTACACACCTTTATTACCTGATACCTGCCAAAGCCACCGCGACCCAAGTTTCATAGACGGGGTTCGTTCTTACTTGTGTTGGGGGCATACATTGACAAACTTACAGCTTTTATACTTTACCGAAAGTCTGGGGGCCGCTGGCTCTTGGGCTAATATGGTAGGTACGTCATCGTAATCTCCAATCAGTAAAATGTTAAATTTTCTATTATTTAGTAAACAGAGTCATCAGACTTAAATAAACTGTTTAAGTTAGTCAAAGCTTCATTTCTAAATTACCTACTAGATTAAATGCTTTCAAATTTATGAAAAAGTTGCTGTATTATTTAGTAAGTTGGGAATAAATAAATGTCGGAGCAAAAGCATAAGCGATTACTTTTAGTGAATATAACATTTTGTAAGGTGAAGAAGGTCGCGTATATTTTCCGTCTGAGTCACGCGTGCCCGCGCCGCGTCAGCTGTTGGCGATCGCTAGACCTTTAATATTACTCATATGAGCTGCTTTTCATGTATCAAGAAACGTCAAGTTTGAGTGCTATTCAATACCCAAGGATACATAATAAGGGACCGGTACAAATATATTAGATATACTTTTATATATACTCGTTTTATAAGCGCCGTAGGTATAGGTAGGTACATATCAGTAAATTACAGAATTTGTGAGATCTTACCTGTGTGTTATTATATTAATGGACGTCAAATGATTCGAATGTCAATTCAACAAGAAATTCATAGAAATTGATATCTATTCTATCTCATATAAAATTAAGTAAGACCCTTGCAAGTGCAAATAACTATTAATGTAGCTAGTAATTTACAATATTTTTATTGCTAATTCCTTGTTCAAACTTCGTAATAATTATTTTTAATTCTGGTAATCAAAGTATGAAGAAAAAATGCAGACGAAGATATATATATGTCATAGTAGATAGTTGAGTAAATCTCCAAGAGCATACACTCCTTACAGTAACAGAAGTTCCACCTAAGCGCGAAACTCTAAATAAGTGCTTACAATATAACAATGAGTCACGTATACCGACGGCTGTTAGTCCAAAAGAACATTAAGTTGGGCGAGTTATCTTCACAACGAACTAACAATACCAAATCTGACCAGGCTAGAGGGGTCAGGTACAGTGAAAAAAATAGCGTCGATATCACAACAAACCCCGAGGTGCTCGGCATCGTTCCCGTTGTTACCCGCACGTGACTGGAATGCCGCGCCGGAGATGTTCGGGGATACTTTAGAAATGTTTCCGTTACGAAATGCGATCTTTTCCTTTCCCAATGTGCACTAAACGCATAAATATACCATACCATGTAACGGAGCCCTCCTTTCAAATACTGTACAGACTCGAACGTTATATGTAACTACGCTTAAGTGACCCGAAATGTACTCTCTGGACGAGGGCCGAGTAAGATTATATGCGATAGCAAAATGTAATACACGTGCTGCACGACCGAATAAGTGATCTGTGGATTTCCTATTGTGACAATGTGCGTAGTTAGGGCGTTTGCCCTAACTACGCACATTCCATTTGGAAGGAAAGATGGGTGTACTTACAGCCGACGATGAAGATGACAACCACTCTGATCACTCCAGTTCCTTTGCACTGAAACACCAAATGTTCACAGGCTGGGATTTCAATAATAACGATATAGTTTTTTCATCTGACAACTTGGTGCTGACGAAGGAGCGCGCACGCGTCGTTGCTAGGTCGTCGGTCGACTGTCTTGTCCCTAGGTGCAAGCGAAAGAAAAAAGGTGAGGGTAGTTGGACAAAGAATTATACTGTTGCGGGTAGGCCGCAAATTGGCGCACTATTATCCATGCAACAATGGGTAATTTTGTCTTAATTGTAAACCTTTACATTGATTATGATGTTAGACTGTCGATAACTTAGTCTGCTACGAATACCTACGTATATACCTAAGCTGTAAACTTTCGAAATGTCAGCATAATATCAATAGGTACCTATATTCGAGTGAAATTCGTTATATTATTATAGTAGTTTTATTCTAATGTGAACTTGTAGTGAGAGCCTCGTAGCTAAATTCGTATTCAAACAAAGGTGAATCTACGTACGTAACTAAATCAGTAGTTTTGATAGCTCATCATAAATTATTTTGCCCCCGGAGCTTGATCACTCTATAGTTCAGTCGTTCATTATAAAACTTTTCACATTATAACTTAAGCATTTAGATACGAGTACCTAGAGTTTTGCGATATTTTCATCTGTTGTTAATTTTCATATATTATAGTTTAAACAAAGAAATCTTCGGAAATATTCGTCAGCGCATACTTGCTATTACATCGGTAATCTAGTCTGCATCTTTCTCCTTATCGTTAGCTTCTAGTCATAGTAGTCATTCCAAGAGCAAACAAATTATATATAATTTTTTTAAATATTTATTTTAAACGCATAAAATTCGCATTAGAATTAGTCGTTCTTTTTTATATTTTTATTATTTTATATGAAATTTTAAAACACTTAACGAATGGTTAAACGTCGTTTTATATTAACTTTGGTTTAAGGTACCTACTTTTCTGCTACTTAAAAACAGCAGCAGCGTAGGTACGTGCTTATAATGTACTTTTGGCACGCATGAGGTACCGCGTAAGTTCAGTAAATACATTTTGTCCCCTTCAGCTTAAGTGCCTTGTCAAAAGTTCTCTCATGGTACTCTTGTTTGATTTATGGCCTCGATACGTCAATTTAACGTCACTCTACATGATTTATACGGACATTTGTACAAACCTTTCATGTACACTTTAGTAGGTAATCCATGGAAATAGCTTTTATTAAAATATTAAAATAGTAAATTTATTTGCAAACAAAATCAAAGGCAAACATTTGCTAGAGAAAGCTTGCTTAAAAATAAGCTTAAATGCATGGTAAGCGAATGGCCTTAGATTTGTTGAAGTTTCCTAAGTTATATTTACGAATACTTTTGATGAGACTGTCAAAACTCACATCTACACGCATCAATTAAACTCTATGGGTACTCGTATTCGGTTAAAAAGTGTGTATTATTTATGCAAATATTGTCTATTTTATAGTGAAAACCGCATCAAAATATTTTAAGCAATGTAAGCAGATAATTATAGATAGTAAGAAAGAGCTAATTAGATTTATATTAAACAAAGATTTATTTAGTGATACCAATAAGTTATTGAAGCGAAGTTGTTTAATGCTTTCAACTCTATGATGAGTCCGGTTTTGCTACGAAAACGCTTTTTGTTACAAACCACGGTATCGGCTACGAGCGTAGCGCTTCGTAGACCCCGCGAGTATTTACAATTACAATATGTATATATATATATTATTATAGCTGTAGAATTAACTGGAATACCGAGATATACGCTGGTCAATAATACTGACCGGTTAAAATGTATGGCAAAGTTTCAGCACGGTTAGTATTTTTTCATTATTGTTTCTTCTCGACCTTGGTAGTGGTTTATAACTGTTAACCGACCTAGGTATTAAAAAAAATTGGTGACATGGATCCACTAGCAGATGGAATAATTAAATATAGAACTATAAATCATTGAGTACATTCGTTAAACTTTTTTGCATTTTTAGTAGTTTACATTAACTGTATTCCTTTGAGAAATCGGATCAATGTGTGCAAATAAATCAATTACCGGTACCAGTGGCGCAAGTCCGTCCATGATTAAATCAAGCGCGTTATATTTAGTCGAATAACAGCACAACGATATAAGCTCTCCACCGTTTTCTCTTTTATCCAACAGTAAAATAAATATTGTGGATTTACTTTATTGAGTAAATAAAGCTCGAGATGATCAATAATCTCGTAGGATTCAAAGAGATTTATCCAACCACGCAAGTTGCCTGCGATTATTGTGCAAATGTGATTAACATTTATTTTGCTATGAATATGTGAATATCTTGTTGTTAGAACGCTTAATTTGGAATGTTATTAGATAAATTGTTTTAACGCCTAAATAGCTACATATATTGCGATAAAGATTTCAGAGTTAATAATCATCAACGATTTCAAGAACTGGAGGAATTTAGGTAGGTATACTTTAAATCGTGCTTTATATACCTACTGCGACAAAAGACTCTAGTATTAGGAAAACAAAAACGTTTCAGTCGAAGAAGCATGTCCAACAATACGCTGCTTTTCTAGAATAGTGTCACAACTCGAAATAATTTGTTACTCCATTTAAAATTGTAAATCGTTAGATATAAATTTCAATTTAAAATGGTGACGCATTTCGAGTTGTGACGCTATTCTAGAAAAGCAGCGAATAAGTCTACGCAGGATGACTTAAAGACACGAGATCCGTGGAGCTAAACTGTATTTTCCATTAGTGTCATAAAAAGGTAGCGTAGCGGAATAACCGCGAAGCCTGAGCCATATCCACGTGTGATAATGTGCAGTAACATTTTATAAGGGCTCTAAATGTGAGCAGATGGCACAGCGCGAGCCGCTTGTACCGATACCCCGCGCGGCCGCAATCTGCCATTACATTTTATGCAAACAGTGCCAGAACCCAGAATCATTCCACTTATTCCCAAATGGAACACCTCGCAACAACAGGGTAGGTAATAGTTTTAAACCGCCCTTTAAACCCCACCTGAGGCATTATGCTGTGATTTCTTTATGTTTGATAGGTACCTTAAATTGAATCTCAACTTTTTACATTTACTAATCGTAAAGTTCCGTAAATTATTTTAAACGCTGGCTGATGTTTTGAACATGAACAAAGAACTTGTTTAACAACTAATTTACAATGGAAAGTTACAGGATCTACGGTTAAGATTAAACTTTATAATTACTATATTAAAATGATACAGTTACCAATATACTTTCTTATATTTGTTGCCGACTGTAGCTTCGTGGAATAAGTACGATATTAGTTAAAATTTTACAAATCATTTTATTAGACGCGGCATAAATAATATCATTCTGTAAAAAGTTTAGTGAAACACCTGGAGATTGTGAAATGATTGATAGTCACAACAAAGTATCTGTACCAGTAGACAAAGTTTATATCTGCATTGGGTTTGTTCATTGTTTATACCTAGAAAACCTCCAAGCAAGTGAGCCCTCGGGATACACGATTTGGCAAAAACATATTTCGTGTCCCGTCTGAGGTCGTTTGTCAAGACGGCGGCGCGGCGGCGGTGCGACCGGCGCCTTTAGCAATCTGTTTGTCCAGCTGCCACCTTCCTTCTTTTAACAAGAGCTTTGCTTAATATCCGGAAATTTATTTTTCTCGTAATTTGTCTCGACGTACCGCGGTCGACGGCGTATAAAGATTTATGGTCACGTAATAGCTTTTGATGTTTGAGGCATTCTTTGTCATTTCAAAGTTATCTTCCAGAATGAAAATGATGGAAAACCGATTCACTTGAGCATCTTTTCGGTTCATTTTAGTCGACATTGCTATCAATAGTTTTCCTATAACGAACTTTGTAATTGACAACTAATATTATTTAGTTACCTATTAATTTTTGTGTGTATTTCTTTATTTGTATGTTGAACTTCAGAAGAAACGTGGAATCATTTTACAGCAAACACAAGTTGCAATTTATCTTTACTAGACGCAACAGAAAAGAAGTTGAACTGAAAAACTCATACAAAAATAACTGTCGTTAGGTACCAGCTGTATATCGTATTGTTACCTACATTATTTTCAAAAGTTTTTTTTTCCTTTACTGGTAGGTAATTTATATAAGTTACCTATTAATCATAATAGATAAATTTGACACATCTAGTGATTTCCTAAAACTGAGTTAGAAATTGTTCTGGCATTATGAGATACTTCTATATAAACTTAAATAAAGTATTAGTTATTATTTATAATCCACTTCAATTAGCCAACTTTATACACAGTGACGGTCTTTTGATAAAATGGTCAATAAAGGAAACTTTCGGATAGGTATCTCGGCATTTATTGCAAGACGTACATTGTGCCCTCGTCAAACCCCCCATATACATCTGAGGAAACTTTGAAGATTCTATAGTTACAAGTACGGCTTTACGAGCGTTACGTATAATTAGCTCATTGTTCTGGGGAAGCTCACCACACGTCGTCCACGACGGAGCTTTGTTTGGGAAAATTATGATCGTCCCCTCGGTTATCCAAGACCATTAGCACCATTACGCGTCTGGGGATTAGACGAATATCATTGTATATAGCAGCACCTGTAGTTCGGATCTTTTTTTTAATATACATTTACTGTTAAATTGAAATAGGCCATAGCTAGTTGAAAATAAATGGGACTAAAACATTTTAATCACAAATACATAATAATCTGTCTTTAAAGTTTATCAAATTAAATTTTACTTATAACACCTTCTTTATGTAATTTGGTGCATAGGAAGTCATAATAGAGACCACGAGTCCCCATAATCCGGGAACGCATCCATCATGCCGTGTAATCCCTCGCTGGCTGGCCACACCGCGGCCATACACTGGCTTTGAAGCGATTATGCGTCGTAGGCTGCTTCGATTGTTCATCAAAATTATTACCAATACACAAAGGATATTAAATTAATAATTGAATATTGCAATTTTATTGCAACCCTATTGGAATTTAACTATTCTACATTTTTAGAGAACAATAAGCATTGATTATCATGTATATTGGAACAACAACGCATCAGAATTGTTCGTGGAAACTAAAGTATTACCTTATATAGAATTTTATCAATTATTATATACCTACCTACAGGTGATCAGTTGTTATGTCGTATATTACCATAATTTCTTTAGCTCGTACTTAAAAAGATTGTTTCTAATCATGACACCAAACGTACCTAAGCGATGTTACTAATAGCTACCTACTCATAATTTTTGAAATGTAACCCCTAGGTCCTATCGAGTTTTGGTTAGATTAGACCGACTGCAAGAAGAGCAACTATAAAACAATTTTTGTTAATATCTGTATACCGTCATCATCTTCAAACGTGATTGTTTTTTTGTACCTACGCGTACCTACGCACGTATGATACGACGTTGTAAGTCTACATGTAGGTACTTACAATTTCCACAGACTTGAAAACAGAGTCATCACGAAAACAGTAAAGCAAATTGCTAAAATAGGTCGCATACAGTTTTGACTTAAGTAACAAAAAATTGTCCGCTGTTTTTTTTGTTTGAAAGATGAATATGTCGGTAATTAAGGGTGGGGGGGGAAGAGGGTATGGAAAAATAAATGTCTACAAACATACTCGAGTGGGGTATCAAATGTAAGTGTACATGTACAAATTACAAAGTTTCATGTGAAATTGGTTAAAACTTACAAAAAGTATGAAAAAAAAATATCGGTTAAGTGCGAGTTAGACTCGCGCACCAAGGGTTCCGTACTATAAATAACCTATTTTTTTTAGATGATGTTCTCCCACACATTCCACCTGCAAATGTAAGTTGGTACGCACAATATTGAGTGATTTACCATGTTATTTTAATATCATGGACTTCTTATAGGTTTTCCTATAATCTATAAGGAGAAAACTAATTTCTGTATTTTTTTCAAAATTTTAGGTTCAGTAGTTTCGGAGATAAGGGGGGGGGAATGGTCAATTTTCGTCTATTTTCTTGAATAACTTGGAAACTGTTTATTTTAAAATTACAAAAAAATACATTTAAGATCTTCTCAACAAGACCTTTCATTTGATATGCCACACGATGCAGTTTTCAGATTTTTTTTTTAATTTTCCCCTTCCCCCCAAAAATGACCCCCCATATACAGATTTCATCTGCTCACGTCACACCTCTTTGTTTGGGTCACAGGAATTGATATGTGTACCAAATTTCAACTTAATCGGTCTAATAAATTCGGAGATAATTGACTGTAAGCGACGGACGGACAGACACACGAGTGATCCTATAAGGGTTCCGTTTTTGTATTCAGACGTACGGAACCCTAAAAAATGAACAAACTCCCAGCAAAAAACCTAAAAGCCCTCGAAAAAGCATAACAATAATAAAAAGGTAATATTAGTTACCTAAATATTAATATTTCTACAAAGAAAACGTCATGTCGGGGGGAACGTAGGTTTAGGTAGATTGTAAATATTAAGTAGATACCTGCACCTAAATGAGTAGCGGTCCCCCCGACAATTTTTGATTTATTTTTTTGGATATTTAAATTTAACTTTCGAAATGTAATCTCGATATCGATAGAAGTATCTTCGTTATAATTTAGTGTATATAACTGGCTTAGTAGTATAACTGACATTATAGAAGTGTCGTTCTTAAGCACAAGTATTAATATAGTGATATGTGGGGACTAGTCGTTAAGTAACCTTAAAGAACCTTCGTAGAAGGTAGTACTTACCTGTTTGTACCAAAAAGGGATATTAATACTAATCTACATTATTTATACTCATAATAATGTATATTATTATTATGATGTATTCTCATTTCGCGTACCTAGGATAAATAAACAACCATTTCCATAAATAATGTAAGTATCTTACTATATAAGGTACTGAGTAGGTAAATTGTAAAACTTAGGTATAGGTACAGAAGATTACTTTTTCTTTATTCTCTTCAACATAGAATTAAAATTTAAGTTCATAAAATATTTACTGTTCCTTCACGGAAAGTGATCCTTAAGTAACTAAAATTCATAGAATCAACTTTCTACTTAAGACTTCTGTTTTTTGTTGAAATAATTTCCACAAAACGTAGATAGGGATATAATTATTAAAAGTGTTACCTTGATTTTGAAAATGACTGTATGATTCCTATACCTATCTACTTAACACAGAACCGTACCGTACTCGGCATTAAATTAAACGCTTTGGCAATTCGGTTCATAATAGGTACTTATTCAATTACCGCGTCGTCACTTTTGCGCCTGGTTTTAATTGAAAGTGTTGCTTTTTGACGTTCACGCAACTCGGATTCTGCTAATTACAATTCAGAATGTATCTCTGAGTTGGGACTTAAACTGGTTATAATGTTGCTAGTATTCGAGGCACGTATCGCTTTGGAACCGCAGGGCTTAGCCTTCGCGGATCTTCTTGTTTTTGACGTTTCATGGTTACGTAACCGAGTGTTTCTACTTGTAATAGCTTATCCGCTAAATAGCTATAGGGTTGGATTAAAACAATGGAAGGAGTAAGCGGGTTTACATTAATATGCTTAAGTTATTACCACATTATTTATGGTATAAAAAAAAGAATTTCGAGTACCTAAGTTTATCTTGCTCAGCATTATAATCAATCATAATAATATAGAAAAATATAATCAGATGTATCATTGATTTTTAAAAACGACTGAGTGTTATAAGTTTGACGTGTGTATGTGTGAGAGTGTGTGTAGCTCCTCATCTATTTAGTTGAAACGATTTTGACCTCTTTTTTTGTTTGAAAGATAAATGATGAAATAATAATAATACTTAACTCAATGTTAGATGTTAGGTACCTACCTGAGTAGGTATTAACATTTTTTATTAAGAAAACGTTGCGTAGTTATTATCTATACTTTCTTTAGGTTTTTTATGCCGAAATTTTTTTTTAGTAAAAACAGTAAAGATTGTCATTATTTATTATTATTATTATGTTTGGATAACGTCATGACTAAACACTCAAAAAAATAACATCAAATAAATCTTCCACTTATGGTAGGTGAGAGGCGTTGAATGCTTCCTATATACCTGTAGGGATGTCACCTCCCTGCAATTACTCAAACTGTAATGCCACTTGATGTATTGGCACGTCTAACTCGATCGAAGACGTGTAACCATCTACCTACCTATACGTACGTAAGTCTACTGAAAATCTAAAGTCAGCGCTACATTAATGTTACCTAAAGCCGTGGAAATCTGTTCGTTGTTTCAAATATGTACATGCCACACGCGCGACTTTAATATAGTCGCGAGATCGATTAATTCACAATAACAAATTTTGCCACATGTTACGCTGTTTTGGTATCGATAGAAATGAGCGATTCTGTGCCACGACTGCATCAATAGAGTATTTTACTCCCGAAAAAGTAATTCGTAAATAACGTTGCCAAATCGACTCATTCTAGTATTTATGCGACTTTATCGATGCATTCGCATGTTAGTTGCGATGCTGCATCGATACAATCACGCGTTTGGCGCAAATGATCGATATAGTCGTGCGTTTTGTATCGCAATATAGTGACCGGCCGTGCGACATGTTCCTAAGTCTACAACCTGAACCCACCACAATTATATATTATGGTCTTGCAGTCAAACACCATTCTGACATTTCACTGGTATGGTAAGGCCAATACCACGCAATTTACTTTAGCCAATACTTTATAAGATATATGCGCTTCCAAAGCCATAAATAAATGAGTTTCCTACTAAATTTGAAGTAGGCAAGGGGAATTATCATGTTACGTTATAGGTAAATTTAGAAAATACTTTAATAATACCTAATACAACATGACAATTTTAAATAGGTTTTGAGATAGATAAAGGTTTTTAGTTTGCTACTTAGTGTTTTTTTTTATTTAAAAACTAGTAAACTTTTTTATAAAATAAAACCATATCACAAGCTAGTGACAAAATCTGCAGGTCAACTACCGCTGTAATATATCATGATAACATTGTAAAATAAATTTCTATCTCTTTTGGACCTAATGATCTACTGCTTCAGTGGAGACAGACAATGCACGCGCTGTAAGCATTAGGTACTATTTACTGTAATAAAGCCATTTATGCGATTTATACCTGAATCTAAGTACCTACCTATGTGATTAGACTCGATCTCGTTATAAAGACATTTGAGATGTTAACCTATCTTATATTGGAATGAAACAACTATTAACGGATTAACTCGCGCATTTTTGTTTTATTATATTCTTTACAGTTTCCATAATCCTAGCATGACTGAGCTGACAATAGTCTAACAATTTATAATACTTTATATTTATAAATTGCTAAACACATCAACTGATTTAGTCTATCAACGTAAATATACTTCTTATGACGTGAGTTACAGGAAGGGGTTTCATAATACAATGACATATTCTATTAAAGTCAAGAAACTGGATTTACCTTCCAACCCTGCATGTAATTATCTGCGCAGATTGGATGTTTTTTAATAGAATAGGTATATAGTAGGTAGGTACTTATTACAAACCATAGCCTCATAAAATCGCAACCAGTAAGGTACATGTAAGTTAGGGAATCATTTGATGGACGGGAATTAATCGTGGAAAATACCTGTCGCGAAAATACCTCAGCATACCACCGGCTTAACTTATTACCATGCAGTGCATAAATGTGTCATGGCTCAATATGCCCATAACGCAGACTGGGCCTTTATTCGGGATGGTCAAAGGAGTATATATATTTTGTAATAGCAATATATCTAGATATTTAGTAAGATGTTACGATATTTTTTTCTACTTTGTTCAAATACATAATAATGTTGTCATATTATAAAGTATTTTTAAAAACTCATGTAATATAGTAAATAATATGCTCATTGGTGGTAGGTGCTGCTTGCACACTCCGGAATAAAAAAAATCACTATTACTAGCTAAAATCTTTTTACTCTTCACATGCAAGTACCTTATAGGTACAAGTAGATATCTAGGTACTTTCTGCGCAGTTCATATGTATAATAAAAAAAAATGATAACAATATCTACATATTTTACAAATGGAATACTTCATTTAGTTAGGAAATTGTTCATTTGTTTGATAACAAATTCAAAACAGTCTTTAGCTTTCATCCATAAGTAATTAAGTCGAAGACTAAAATGTCCAGTGTTTCAGAAATTGTGGTGTGCAATCCATCACTCGTAAGCAAGACCGGACAGGCCACTTAGCCACTGTCTGCCGCCGGATCCGAGCCCCTTACAGACATCCGCTCAACTACACAAATTGTTACAAAACCTATTTCTATGTTTTTTTTTAAATATGTATTAGGTGCAGGGGCGTGCCCTTCATACAAGCCGAAAAGCCTGGATTGCCCTACTAAAAATATTGTCCATCAGGAATATCAACATTCGAACTGTTTAAAAGTTCGCGCTATAATATTCGATCAGTTGAATGCAATGACCTCGCTCACTCGCTCGCCGAGCGAACCAATAATATGTTAGATCACGCGCACCAATCGATGCTCGCGAAACCACGACTGATCGCGACCTCTCGCTCGCACTAGGCTGGCTTGCATTAGGCTTGCCTTCATGTTGTCTCTGCGTGTTTATTTCTCTTTCTAACCTATAAGAAATTGATATTTCTATTGCAGTCAAATCGTTCATTTTAAGCCTTGGATTGCTAATGAAGTTTGAACGAAAGAATTGGCGCATGCGTAGTGACAGTTGTCTGTTCCGCAAAACGTTACAAGTTCATGTTAGTTATTGACAATTAATGACAATTATTGAATACTTGGTTGTTTGCATTGTTTTTCTGTGTTTTGATTAAAGATTAGCTAACTTCGTTAGGTTTCATAATGTCTGAGAGTTTTCTAATTTAACTGTAGTTTAACATTGAGTACGTAGGCATATACTTATGTTACAAAATGGAAGAAATAGTTCTTTATGGGGATTTAAAGTGCGTGTGTTTTGGTGCAAGTACGTGAAGCAAAGGTAAAATACTTATTTAAATTTTGATCTGAAAAAAGGTAAAAGTATTAAAACGATCGGTACTTATATTATTATTGTATTTTGTGATTCAAACAAATTATATTGTTAGTGTTGAGTATTTATTTCGGCGGCAATAACTTATGGATTACAACGTAGGTACGTAGGTAATATAAGTACCTAGTTATATTATGACTGAATAACTTATCTGGCGTTATGAAAAGGCATGTTATGTATGGTCAATCGCATCCATTCCGTATTTTTTTTCGGTAGATACCTACCTACTTCAGTCTTCAACTGTTACGAATTACAATATCATATCTTTCGGCTTGCCCTATTCTGAAACCCTAGTCCCGCCACTGATTAGGTGCATGGTAACAATTCACAATAATATAATGATCTTTTCGAGTTAAACTATTTCCCAGATTGCCCTTTACATTGATATGAAGACTTCTGTTGGATTATCTGTGGTTTTGACTTTTGACATGAAGATGGAGGTTGGAATATAAACTACGCTTGATTATGTTCAAATGTGTTTTAATAATTATATAATACCCCATCCTAACATGGTGGCAGCGGTAAAATAAAGCTAAGTCAGTAAAATAACTAATAATCGAAATATTCAGTATAAGTGCATTAAGATGGCAATAACACCGGAATCGGCAGTGGCCGCGGCGTCGATTAAATCAGAATCAGTAACGGTTGGAAAGGAAACAGTTAAAGTAGTTCCACCAGGACCATTCAGCTTTGTACCCGAGGAATGGACGAGGTACAGGGCCAGATTTATCAGATATATGAGCATATCGGGAGCAGATAGATCATCAGATAGGGATAAGATCAACTGCTTATTGTACTGCATGGGAGAGAAGGCGGAGGATATTGTCTTACAATTCGAAGACAATTACAGTTATGAATCGTTGTTACAAAAATTTGATAATTTCTTTGCACCAAAACGCAATGTCATTTTTGAGAGATACAAATTTAATAGTTGTGTGCAAAAAGAGGGAGAAAAAGTGGATGACTTCATTACACAGCTGCATAAACTGGCTATTAACTGTGACTTTGGGACTTTGAAGGATGATCTAATTAGAGATAGGCTGGTGATAGGTATTAGAAACAAGCATGCTAGTGAAAGGATGCTGTTGAAGACTGATCTAACTCTGAAGGATGCTACGCTACTGAGCAGGCAGGCGGAAATGCAAGAAGAGGGAAAGGAGTTACTAGATGGAAAGGAAGATTTATCACTAAATAGAATACAACAATTTAAAAAGAAGACAAGAGACAATAAATGTTGGTTCTGCGGTCAGGCAAGACATCAAAGAAACCTGTGTCCGGCTTCAAAGGCAACTTGTCATAATTGCAAGCGAGTTGGGCATTTTGCAACAATGTGTCGTTCTAAAACCGTTAATAAAATATAAGAAACAAAAAATGAAACTGACGATTTTAAGGTTAGTTTTTGTGAACTAAAACAAGATTATATAATTGATGTAAATGTGAGTAGGTACAATAAGTATATAGATACTGTAAAATTTTTAATTGATACAGGAGCAGATATAAGTGCGGTGCCAGAGATTTGGGCACAAAAGTTTAAGCTGCCTTTGGTGAAGTGTGACAGTACAATAAGAGGTCCGGATGGAGTCAAGCTCGAGGTAATTGGTACCATAAGTTTAAAGTTAACATATAAAGAAAGAATTTATGAGGGAAATATTTATGTCATTAAAGGCCTGAAAATGCCTATATTAGGTAGATGCTCTATCGAACCGATGAAAATAGTAAGCATCTGTGCCATCTCAGTTACTCCAGTAGAAACAAATTCAAGTAATATAGGAGTGATAGAAAAAGAATTTCCGAATATTTTTAATGAGCTAGGTGTATTCCGGGAAGAATTTAAAATAAAATTAATTGATAATCCTAAGCCTTATATACAAACCTCACCCCGGAATGTATCTATTCCATTGTTACCAAAAGTAAAAGAAGAATTAGAAAGATTAGAAAAGCTTGGCATAGTCAGTCCCATAGAAGAGCATACTGATTTTGTTTCACCTATTGTAGTAGTATATAAAAATAATAAAGTTAGAATATGCGGTGATTATTCTCAGGTCAACAAAAATATATTGCGCCCTGTATATCCTATACCTAAAGTTGAAAATACTCTAGCAAAATTAAAAGGAGCAAAATATTTTTCGAAAATAGATGCAACTTCTGGGTTCCATCAAATTAAATTAGATGATGCTTCTAAGAAACTTACAACTATTATCACACCTTTTGGTAGGTATGTCTATAACAGATTACCTTTTGGTCTTAATTGTGCACCTGAATATTTCAGTATGAAATTTACAAATTTATTTAAAGATTTGAAAATAGCCATTCATATGGATGATATATTAATATATGAAGCTACTAAGACAGAACATGACAGAGTACTTAGGGAAGTATTAAAAAGATTGAGTAATGAAGGCATAACTATTAATAGGAGCAAATGTATATTCGGAGTGACAGAAATTTGTTATCTTGGTCATGTTATTAATGCTGAGGGCATTAAAATTGATCCAGAACGAATTAGGGCAATAACAGACCTAAAGGCACCTAATAATAAAAAGGAACTCCTTCAATTTTTAGGAATGGTTAATTTTGTAGGAAGATTTATACCAAACAAATCTAATATTCTAGAACCACTTCACAGTCTTTTAAAAGAAAATCATATGTATGTATGGGGACTAGAACAAAAGAAAGCATTTAATGAGATCAAGGGAAAATTGCAGACAGCACCAACTTTGGCACACTACGACCCAGGAGCAAAAATTATAGTATCAGCAGATAGCAGCTCGTTTGGGTTAGGAGCAGCACTCATGCAAGAAGATAAATTAGGTAATAGAGAGATAGTAATGTATGCTAGTAGGACATTAACTGAAACAGAAAAACACTATGCACAAATTGAAAAAGAGTGTTTAGCTTTAGTATGGGCGGTAAAAAAATTTCAAGATTATGTAGTGGGCATAAAAATACAATTAGAAACAGATCATAAGCCTTTATTGCAAATATTAGAAACTAAACCCTTAGATGATCTGAGTCCTCGACTTTTGAGATTAAGATTAAAACTGACTAGATTTGATTATGTAGTAAGATTTATTCCAGGAAAAGATCAGACAGTTGCTGACGCTCTGTCACGTCAGCCATTGTCTGATCAAGGGCATGAAACAGATGAGGATTTGGATATAAATGCGTTTACTAATGAAACATTGCAGGATGATATGTTGTCAAAAATACAAGATGAACAGAATAAATGTGATGTATGCACAGGAATTAAAGAATTTACAGTGAATGGTTGGCCAAATAAAAATAAATTGGGAATATTTAGAGAGTACTTTCAATATAAAAACAATTTTTCAATTGAGTCAGGTCTTCTTTTGTATAACTCCAGAATAGTGATACCAGAAAAAATGCAAAAAAGTATACTAGATAAGATACATGAGGGCCATTTAGGTATATCTAAATGTAGAAATAGGGCAAAACAAGCAGTTTGGTGGTTAGGTTTATCTAAACAAATAGAACAAAAAATAAAAACATGTTCTAAATGTATTGAATTATATAAAAATCACAAAGAAGAAATGATAATTGATCCAGTTCCAGATAGACCATGGCAGAAAATTGGTATGGACTTATTTAAATATGACAATAATTGGTATTTAGTAATG
Organism: Polylopha cassiicola; assembly: GCA_038024825.1. Taxonomy (NCBI): domain Eukaryota; kingdom Metazoa; phylum Arthropoda; class Insecta; order Lepidoptera; family Tortricidae; genus Polylopha; species Polylopha cassiicola. The sequence continues at coordinate 14,096,163 of CP149046.1, read as the reverse complement.
ATAGACTATTATTCTAGATATCTTGAAATCTTTAGATTAGCAAACTTAACAGAGGACTCGGTTATACTAGCATGTAAAAATGTGTTTTCTAGATATGGGATCCCAGAAGTGGTTAGGTCAGATTGCGGCACACAATTTAAAACAAAATTCAATTCATTTGCAAGGGAGTATGGATTCAAAACTATCACCAGTAGTCCATATTTTCCTCAAAGTAATGGAATGGCAGAATCTGGAGTTAAAATTGCAAAGTCTCTACTTGCTAAAAATGATGATATACACATGGCACTTTTAATTTACAGAAATACCCCTACAGAAATAGGATACAGTCCGGCAGAAATGATGTTCAACCGTAAACTTAGAGATAATTTACCTATAGTATCTAGTAAATTAAATAATTCTGTTGAATTTAAAAAAAATATAAAAGAATGCAAAATGGAAAAGAAATACAAAGATGCTTACTATTACAATAGGAGACATAGAGTTTCGAAGTTAAATGAATTAAAACAAAAAGATAGGGTTTGGATTGTTGATTTAAAAACTTATGGTACCATAGAACGCAGATGCGACGAGCCTCGGTCGTACATCATAAACACCGAAAGGGGTAGGTTTAGAAGAAATAGATGGCATTTGATACCTACACCAGATCAGACTTCACCAGAGCAGCAGGTAGAATCCTCTCAATGTTATGATTATAATTCGCCTTCAAGTCTTTTAGATAGTAAAGTAGAAGAACAAATTATAGAAAGTGATAGTGAAAACAGTATAGAAGAGACCAATTCTAATAATAATGAGATTAATGAGGAATATTCGCAAGAGTTAGAAGATAATACGAGACAATCTAGAAGGCTTGTTCGGCGACCTAGGTACTTAGATGATTATGAGACTGATTTATAAAAATATAATAATATATAAAAATAATAATAAAAAAAAAATGTTTAAAATAAATAAAACATATAATTATGTAAGTAAACCTAATTTACGCAAAATAATTTTAGAAATTTAATTGTTTTTCTTGTATCGGATTATTATATGTAGTTAGTAAGTACTTAATAAATGCTTAATTTTGTACTTAAATGAAAAGGAGAGAGATGTTGGATTATCTGTGGTTTTGACTTTTGACATGAAGATGGAGGTTGGAATATAAACTACGCTTGATTATGTTCAAATGTGTTTTAATAATTATATAATACCCCATCCTAACAACTTCACTCGTATGTCATCAGAGGATTCGATGTTAAGAACCACTTAACGAAACCACACTAAATTTTCAACGAAAATATATAGTATCTTGTTTTTGAGAAGTAGGTTTGTAGTTACTTCTCTTACAGAACAAATTACATTTATTAGATGACTCAGTGATTTCAGTAACATATATTTGTAGCTAATCCAAAGCAGATAATAATGCGGGAGGATAATAAGTCTTAGATTATTGTCTCTTGTGTTGTACAGAAAACGCGTTACCCAATATTAGCAGATTAACTTGGCCGCTTCATAAAAATATATTCCAATATTCCCCTCGTTGCTCTCATAACTCTCGCAAGGAACGGCTCTCGCTGGAAAGTTTAAGGCGGACGATTGGAGAATAAAAATTGCACTTTTACTATGGTAAATTAAGTTTTTATTGGAAAATTTACGAGGTGTACTAAAAATAACGTTAGGCACGTAGCAATTAGCCGTTTGGGGTAAAATGTGACTTTATAATTAGATTAAATGAGTTTGATTTCAACTTCTTTTCGTTCTTAGCTCATGTGACTTGGTTTCTTTATTTAAGGTAAAATCCAACATTATATAGCTATGTAGGTATAATAAGTATAGGAAAACTAGTAGTACTATTCAAAACGAAGTAGCATGAGATATTTTTATTAGATAGTTAAGTAGGATATATTTATTCTTATTCTTTATTTGGTTACAGAATATATTTGTGAACCAATTTATTTCGCTTGGCAAATACTTTCATCTTAGTAAAAATCGCACTTCAACATATAAATAAATAGGTACATATCTACTCACATCTCCTTTAAAACAATTACCGCATTTTATTTTAAATTTATAGGAGTCTATTTATAAAGCTGTTAGATAGTATTTTACGTGCATACAAAACACAACTAATTAAAGATTTTATAAAAATATGAGAGATTATATTTTTGAATAAATGGAATAGAATGCGTATACGTAGGTACCTAACTACGTATATATTACAAAAAAATATATATAACTACCAAAATCTGATTACTTGCTTGACTTCTAAACTTTTGATTATTTTATAGCGTTTATGAAACTTCTTGTTAAATTTGTACGCAACAGAGGCTCTCTGCGTTTAATGCAGTATCTGTATCTCAGTGCATTATACCTTTAACAATCTAGACAGTCATTAAAAGCTTTTGGCACGATGCTCGCTAAAAGCCTAAGTAGGTAGGTACTAACCTATATCATCTTTTGTAATGCTATACCAACGAGTATTAAAACGCCGGAAAATTGTGTTATTCTTCGTTCTTCCTCTGTTCGGGTGACAAGTGACTATATAAATACATTTATTATATGATATGATACCCCTTTAAATTGTTTATTTAAAATATTTCGATCACGACTTTACTTTTTCGTATACTTATTTTACGCTATAGTGTACCTAGTAGGTAATAATAGAGTGAATTGGTTCGTACTGCACGTAATACTTAATAATTACAGCACCAGGTGAGTAAATGGTACTTATTTCATTCTTATTTCGATATCTGACCGCTTAGATTTCCAATGGGAACGCACGAGCAACGATACTCATCGCTTATATTAAAATTGTGTATTCTCAACGTGTCTTGCCAACAGACTATCAACTACGACTGTTCCGAAATTCACATCTGCATTGCAGCCTGGGCAATCACAAGCTGTTCGTGAAGTAATAGAATATTTGTCGTATTTCATGTATAACTAGTACCTAAGCCAAAATATTATTTTTAACAAAATAGAACAGGTACCTACCTACAAATATTACTTTCAATTATACATGCGTTGACATCGTACTTTTCTTTAGCTATACAGTATTCTTGTAATTGACGTTGTATTAATCATAATAATTATAATCGTATAATCAAAATACGTACATAGGTACACGCGTTGTACAGAATCGATAGTTCATTATAAATTATAACGTTTGGCAAATGCATACGTCTGTACCTGATTTTACATTCTATTTTATTTTTACATGTACGCCTGTACTTTACACTAAAGAAGAACAACTATACCTAATACCTACACATTTTATTTCTCTCCTTTCCTCCTATTCCTTCTCCTTTTTTATCGAAAAATTTCAAAGTTTATTCAAACTATTCTACACATACAGGTACCCTACAAGTTCCTAAAGATAAATGTACTTATAGAAACAAAGAATTTTATTGCCATTTTGTTGTAAATATACCTTAAGAAGGAAATCCGATTATGTTCAAATAGAAGTTTTTATAATCACGGCCGAGTCAAGCTATACGACTACAGATAAAAGTTCAACGACAGACGCTCAATTGCACCATCGGAGCGCTTATGATATGAAACATCCCTCTTGGGGCAACATTATTACATTTTTTGTCCCGACCCACTACACGGACTGGATCAAAAAGATTATATTAAATTCTACAGATACTTAGAATCTGAATATGAACCGATAGGAAAACTTGTTACATTTTTCTCTGATGGCATTTTGTTAGAAGATGTCGAAGGAAGCGAGTATTTCAGAGATAAATTATAGAGCAGCTTTTACCTGACGTAAGTCATAAATAAGTGAATAACAAAAATAGGTGTCATAAAGAATAGTCATTTTTGAACAAATTAGACATAAAGATTAACAAAAATAGCGAGTGCTATACAGCACATTTTATTTGTACATATTGAGAAAAATGATAGAATATCTAGTAGGTACATACACTTCATTACCACGAATACAAAATAGTGTTAAATACAATTTGAAGTAGACGTGAAATTATAATAAGCGGCCTTATAGCAATAAGCAATTGCTTTAAGGCTTTATTTTTTTTTAATTGAAATCGAAGTATCTACTTATTTTAAACACAGTATTCATTTGTTTAGAAGCTGAAAAACCTGAAATTACATTTACATTACTCTATTTATATGTGTAAATACAGATAGAGTGCCTATAAAACTTTTATTATAAAAATACGTGGATCGTAGTATCCTTGGAAAACCATACACGAAAGTTTGGCATTGAGGAATTGTGTTTGCTGTGCTCACAACCCAACTAATAACACTCGTATACAGTTCGGCCAGTAGGATGCGCGTGATAGATTTATTGTTTAGGTTTCGCGCAGTACATGCAGAACTAACAGTCACGTAGAATTACGGCTCAACTTTACAGTATAATATATACCTATATGTGTTTTAGTACCGTATACTTATTTATACTTACTTCAAAAGTCAGGTATTAAACGTATATGTAGGTAAGTACTAATTGTTTTTATGCTGATGTTTCGAGAACTTTATAGTAGCCATATTCGTGGCAGTCTAAATTCACGATACTCACGATAATGGCTCATTAATTTTAGTATAAGTAAGTAAAAATTAGCAAACTTACACTTTAATATATTATTATGTAGGTAGGTTATTTAATCTGAAAAATATGCATTTTCGAAAAACATTGCTTTTATTAGTAAAACCACTTTATTAAAAAAATAATAGAACGTTTTTTTTCCTTTTTCAACAGCTCCATCATTCAGGTGGTTAATTAAAACGCCTGAATAAACATTATGAATCATTGTAGCTACGTAACGAATAAAAAAAAATCGCTTACCGACATAATTTTATCAAACATGATGTTCGTCCCAATTCTTTTAGATAGTAGGTAACAGATTGTTTAAGCCAATATTATAATTAAGTCATTTGCTGTTTGAGCATAGTATAAAAAATATTAGGTTCATTTTAGTATTTAAAAAAATTACTAAAATATTTATTATATAACAGTTACCATACAGTTAACAAACAAAGAGTGCCTATAAATCACTTATCTTAACTGGCTACTACCATTTATCATTTTCCTCACCGTCTGAAATGTCAGTTTTGTTTTTTGATAGCAACAAAATATATTGTCAGCTTGAAAAATCTGACCGCCCTTGTTGTGGCCAGTTTGTATAACCCGATATATGTGCGAAAGAGAAACATCATAAATCTTCGCAACCCAATATGTTTGTGAAAAGTTATAGTACCTACACGAAACACGTGTTCGAATCATACCGTATGAAAACCGCTAATAACAACAACTACTGACAACTATACTAAATAAAATCGATTGTCTGTTAGTCATAATAATATTGGCTTAAATAAATAAAACAAAATAGGGAACAATTTACCTGAATTAATAATTAATGATTTTGTTTGACGACCTATTAGCCTAGATTTTAGGGCTATGTAAACGGAGACTGCGAGTTGGTATCCTGATAGGGGCCAATATTAGTGTTAAGCCTTCGATGTTTTATATGAGGCTAGATCAATTGGTGTGAATTTTCAACATAATTATATTATTTATTTATTTTATGCTATTGCTAAAGCATCCTGGTAGGTATATATCATTGTTATCACTAAATATAGAAGATAGAAATTCCAATTTGATGGTTTGACCAAAGAGTAAAATACTTCTCCCCTTAAACGGTGAAGATTAGGAAACTTTGAGATTGCTAACGGGTCTTCAGTTCATTCGATGACTATGAGAGACACTTCAAAGTCAAAAGCCAATTTATTTGCTGCACTCAACCACTGGCCGCGCCATACCCTTTTATAGCCCATAGGCAACTCGAAGACTCCCGTTTGTGAGATAGTTATGATTTCAATAACGCTTCAAACTTTTCCATTCAGTTTTGTTCTCCCTGTTTTCTAGTTCAGCGTTATTTTTACAATGTTTTTCATTTCGTAATATGTGCCATGTAAGTTGGTTAGGTACCAACTTATATACCTATTTGTTTTTATACTATTATATACTTATTAGAGATAATTTATGGAGCTAAACGTGTCAATAATATAATTCCTAGTATAACAAGTGAATAAGTGTATGAGCTATATCTCAAACTCAAACTCAAATAATCATTTATTCAGTCTAGGCTCTTACAGGCACTTGTGAATGTCAACATTAAAAATAATATTCTTTTACGATTCAGCATAAAAAAACCTCTTGAGAAGAATCGAGAAGAAACTCAATGAGGTATAATTTTTTCAATATAATAATAATATTACAATTTCACTTAAGTATAAATTATGTACAAATCTACCTTCATCGCCATATTACTGTTGCCATAAGTCATTAAGTAAGACATACTACTTACCTATCCTACAAATCTTTTCTAATATTATCAATTAAAAAATAAAACAGACAAGGCACGTGACATTATAAAGAGCGTTATAAGATTGTGTATGCAAATGTAAGTGTGACATACTTTCAGCTCATTAAAGAGAAATTTCAGTCATATCGCGATTAATACTGCTGCATTGCATTTGTGTTAAGCTTTATGTAGCCGGGGCGCGACGTCTATTGTTCGCTGTAATGGTCGGCTGCTCAGAATCTGTAATGAAATTCGCGGCAGTTGAGAGCGATTTCACTTGATTAATGTCTGCTTCTTTCCAGCTCAGGCGGAAATTAAGCTTCCTTAACGAAGTTTATTGCACTTTTTGTTAACTTGTTCCCTAATAATTAATCTGTAGCAACAAGTGTTTTCAAATTCGTAACGAAATAAATCATAATAAGTAGATTTTAGAGTGTTACAACTTTGGGGTTCCATGAATTTTTCTGTACCTTACTTTTCGAAGTTACCTATATTATAGTAATTTCACGCGCCTGTTATTTCAAGTTTTTTCTTACTCCCATTATTGATGCCCTTAGTTCTGAAACTTTATAAATCACCCTTTCAAAGCTACTTTTTACGTCCAATTATATAGACGAGACGGCGGCCCTCCAGTCACGTTCTTAAACTATTTTTCCACATAGATGAATTGTTATTTCGGTAACAACTTGTGAGTAGGTATATCCATTGCATTGATTTATTATTAGAATTTATAGCAGTATAGATGGTTTTGGTTACGTCTCATAGGTTTAGGACTCACTTAGACTCAGTATGACCTCTTTAAATATTTCATAAAAATGTACAACATAAAAGTTAGTTAATACTATACGTAATCGTAGATAATGTAATACAATTTTTCTTAGGAATAGTTACGATTTTATCAATAGATAAAAACTTCAGTTACCTACCAAATTCAATCTTAAAAACAACTACTTTAAAAAGTATTCCTTTGAAATTTGTTCCCACTGGACTAACAGCTGTAAAGTCGATGGATCACCTGTTTATGGATTGGTTAATTATAGCCCGCCAGACGGAGCTTTTGCTAAATGGGAGGATTCAATCAATGCTTGCGTATGCACGTGTACATGGAAATAAATAGATCTGACGTCGAAGGCAATCGCTCTGCGTTTAGTACTCAATTAATACCGAATGCATATGTGGTTGCCGACCACTTTTTCAGAATCAATAACTTATACCTAAATGATGAGCTGTTCAAAATATTTAATATAAATGGTATCTATTTATAAATAAATGCGTTTTTTCTTTTCGTAAGTAAGTACTTAACAATATTGTTAACTACAGGTTTAAGAGACGTAATCCGAGTAACTGCTTTCAATAAAATAGATGTATTAAAATGTATATGAAATCGCTAAACGTCAGTTTCACGTGAAAGGAATATAAAATATGTAGGTATTGTATGGCCGACCATCCCGAAGGATATATTGAATCCCTTGGACCATTAACTGCACATCCTAGTAGCCGTTTGGTTATACACTCGATATTTCCAACGTGAGTGATATCAAAAAGAATGGATTACGATGTCGACGTAGGATCAAATATTTGCTGAACAACAAAGAACTTGGTTTGCGCACCACATCATCCATTAATCACCCTTTATATGGGGTAGCACAAAGCGCAATATTGCCCTTCGACGGTCGACGCCACTTCACTTATAAACACGCTGCCATAACGACCTGTTTAAGGAGAGCTAAATGAAAATCGATATCCGCAAAGCTGTTATAAAAGTAATGGGCGCTAGTTAACATGAAGCAGTCATAGCAAAAAATGGAGCTTGAAGCTGGCTTCGGCATCGGAATACGTAATGACTACTGAAATAACCAATGCCGAAAGCGAGCAACATTTTAGTCCTTTTGAATTTAATATTAAGAGGGGTTCAGACAAAGCAGCAGGTCATTAGGACACTCACTCGATTAGTGAAAGCAGGTTTGAGGTCAGAAGTAGCGATATATAGAAATACCAACCCTTTAAAGAAATATACCCAAATACGAGGTACCTACTTAAGTACATATTATACAATAAAGTCATCAATTTTGAATTTAAAAATATTAACAGCCTAACTTTTAAAATTTCTATTAAATAATCAGCAGTAGTATTTGGGAGGGGCGAAGCAATATTCCAAATACAATATCACTACACCTAATATAGCAAGATAGATAAAAGTTATAAAGCGGGTAATTATCATGGCTATGTTATAGATACTTACATCATAATATGTTATCAACTCTCTCAATAGGCAACGAATATAGGTATCTATACATTACTATACATTTTAAAGTTTTGACACTTCTTTGAGATATTGCGAAGCCAATATGATTTTAGCGTTCCCATATTTTTAGTTAGATTTATATAGGTGTGGTGACCCAGTGAATTACATATTTTACATTATGTCAACCGGGCATAATCATAACTGTTTACAGCATTATGTACCTACTTGTAATGGAAAAATCTTCACGTATCATGTTGCAGATACTGATGAATAAATCAAAATCAAAGCTTATCAAAAATCATGCGGTACCATCATATGTAGGTATCTATCGCATTCGAACCGCCGCAGCTAAGTAATTAAGAGTCGTTACGCTTAGCACCTGCGCTCGTCGCTACGATGTTCTCATAACGTAGGTGCTTAATTACTGCTATTCGACTTGTAGGCATTAGGAAGCTCAACCCTTAGAATTACGCTCCGATAATTTGAGTATTTCAACGTTTAGATCAACGTCGCCTTACGAACCAAAAACTTTCCTCCATTTTTTAAATAACAACAAATAATATTTATTCAGGTTACTCGGAGGACATTGGTATACTTAATCCTACAAATTTTAAAGTTTTGATGAACAAGTTTTTTTAAATAATAATATACCTACGTCAATATACAAATGTACTCAAAACATCCTTCACTCAACAATACTTACCTGCCTACATAGTATATTATAGATGGCAGAGCGACTTTCAAGTTAGGCTTGTCTGTGTTTGTGTGTATGTGTTTGTCTGTCTTCTTACTATAACTAGTTAAAAATATACCTATCTACCTAAGAGTTGAATTTGTAATGATTTAGGTACGTTTCAAATGACACTCTGATTTCATAATTTATTATCAAATCCTGTAATTTATTTCTCGCCTAATTTATAAAAGTTCTGGTTGACAGCTGGGAAAAAGTTTGAATGACGCAAATTCGTAATCTGAAAATCCGGATTTGCCAACAGAAACATTCGAAAAACAAATCTTGGCAAGTAACGATGAAGCTTCATATTTAGGTACCTACTTATTACTGTGTGTTGGTGTATTCGCCTATTAATCTATAACCCACTTTTTGTTGACAACTAAGTATTATTTGGTAAGTGTATTTTGTAGTTTGAAATTCTGTATAGGAATAATAATTTCTGATGCCTTCGCGGTTATTATACATTGGAATAAAATAACTTTAACGGATTAAATTCGCGTATTTTATTTTATTGGCTGACGTTTCGAAGCCTTTACAGATTCCATAATCGTAGCACGACTGGGCTGACAATAGTCTTACGCTAAAGTGATTAAAGTACCTACCTTATTTATTAAATTACAAAATTTTAAGCACTACCCCGTTCTAAATTATAAAATATACCTATCTGTTACATTTTATGCAAAAATTGACTATTTTACAAATTGACAATTAAAACCTAATAGGGGGCGTTACTAGCGCTTCGCGCCAACGTTCAACGTTAACGTTAAACGAAACGACCAAAATGTATGGGATTTGACATTCGCGAATGTTTGTGACGCACGTGACAGCCGTTCAGACGCTGAACGTTGGCACCTCACATATTATGGTAATACGGCAGGCCTACGCTCAACTGTGTGATTTCCATGGCGTCTGCGATGTTGACATGGTATCTCCAGCTTGTTTTTCCGAAGTACTTTTCTAACATGCCCGTGCTCCACAGCCAAGTGTTCATTGTCACAGATGCCACTCGCTCTCTTAAACAAAGATTTGCCCACGGTAGCTAACTGACAAGGATAATGATGAGAATCACCGTTAAGGGACCTATCTTTATGAGTTTTATTTCGATACACTGTATTACCTAGGTTGTTATTGGGTTTTCTTATAAGTACCTAAAACATCTAAGAAAGCAAATGTTTAAGGTTTTGTTATGTACCAACTCCATTGTAAACTGTATTTTACTATTTATGGAATTAAGATGGTTCAGAAAAATGATGGTTCAGGCGTGCTACGATTATGGAATCTGTAAAGGCTCCGAAACGTCAGCCAATAAAATAAAATACGCGAGTTAAATCTGTTAAAGTTGTTTCATTCTGTATAGGTACTTAATTAGAATATAATACGAAACCCTGTAGACGTAATCATGTAGGTAGGTACGTATAGTATGTACCTACATGATTACTCCTACAGGGATTACTACTAATTAAATACCTAGTGTTATTTTATTATTTGAAAATTAAATAAAAAGGTTTATTAAATATAGTGCAGAACAGTTGTTATCACATTTAAATAGCCCAGCTATTTTCCTATTTATGTACACTGCAGCAATCGACGGTAAAGTATTTACCGTGTGGGTGTAGGTATGTAATGTAATTTTAATTATTTCCTGAACAGTAGTTTAGCTGAATAGCATGTTTTGTACCTATACTAAGGTAAGTACTTAAATAATTATTTATTGCAACTTTGTAATACTTATGGAATATTAAATTAAATGTCTATAATAACAATTTTCATTTACAAACATGGAAAATGGACGTAAGGTATATAAACAAGCAGGTGGAAGCAAAAGCAGGATATTAATGATTTCCGTGTTTTTTTAATATTCCAATCCTTTGGTATTATAACTGTTGGAGTATTTTATGCAAATATGTAATATATATTTCAAACAAATGTAATCATAGTAACCAAATCTAAAAAAGAAAAGTGAATTCACTCTAAAAATATAACTTAACTTAACTTTGGAATGAAACAACCATAACGGATTTAACTCGCGTACTTTATTTTTATTGGCTGACGTTTCGGAGCCTTTACAGATTCCATAAACGTAGTACGACTGAGCTGACAATTGTCTTATGCTAAAATGATTAATGCAGCTATGCAAACTACCTTATTTATTAAAATTACAAAATTTAAGTACCACCCTGTTCTAAATTATAAAAATATTTCTGTTAAGTACATTTTACGCAAAAAAAATACTATTATTCAGTCCAATTAAAACCTAATTGGGGGCGTTACTAGCGCTTCGGAAAGACCATCATTACCTACTGAGAAATTTATAATTTAGAACAGGGTAGTACTTAAATTTTGTAATTTAATAAATAGTCGTGCTACGATTATGGAATCTGTAAAGGCTCCGAAACGTCAGCCAATAAAAATAAAATACGCGAGTTAAATCCGTTATAGTTGTTTGATTCCAATGTATAATAACCGCGAAGGCATCAGAAATTATTAACTTAACTTAATGAAACTATTGCTATACAAATATGTGATTTATTACATCGTTACTATTTCTTTGAGTTCTTATATGCTTTACCTACTACAAAGTAGAAAGAGCTACTCTGCATGCACTGTGTCAAGGAGCTAAACGGCCATTTCCGTACTTTAGATACCTACAAATGAGCCGATAGAAGCATCAGTTTTACGTACAGTTGAGTAAGCTTCGGCTGAATTTTGTAGTCATTTTCAGAACGCTAAGCAAAAGTAAGAACACGCTCGTTTCTACCGGCGACCCTTCAAAAGGTCTTTATCGGTCCATAAAACTTCCTTTATGTTACGCGAAGTTTCTCCAGCGAACGGTACTAAGGTCGCGAATCGTAACAGTTGTTTGATGGTCACCCTCGAAAATAATTTTCTAAGCCCTCTTTCGCCTTCTCCGATTACTTCACAAGTTACTGCCGAAAGCTATACCTACGTAGGTACTATAAATTCTGTTATGATCCCTTTTACTTTTTACTGAGAGCTCACAAGCGGAAATAATGGGATGATCCGAAAATGAATGCCTTCGATACGCCGTCGTTTCTTCTGACTTTCTTCAATGTAGGCTATACTAAAGAAATTTCGTTCCATAAAATGATTTTGTTCGATTGTTGCGGTTTCCAGCGAGTAGGTGAATTAAATTTAATTGAATTCCTAATCTATGAATAAGAATGTTCCTATCCTTATTTTTTTATCGGGGGTTAGCTAACTTTTGTCAATCGTATTATTTAGGATTGGGATTTCGTATTTAGTGAATAAATAAATTATGGAACGATCTAAAGCTTTAAATGAGCAAGAAGGTTACTAATTCAATATTCCTGAACGCAATTACGATAAGATTTTGTATTTAGATACTAAAATATGCTAAAAAATACCTAATCCTTCTTTTCAAAATAAAATAACAATTTACATTAAAATTAGTAAGTCCTTTGAACTTTCTGGACCAAAAATATGTTGTAGGCCTTTTTATAGAATAAGATATGCACTAAAGAAAGATAGCCAAAGACAAAGAGAAAACATAAAACACAATTTTCTCTTTGATGTTCTTCAAAAGTAGGCACATAATATTGTGTTAGTTCCAGAAATACCATTAGAAACTTATTGATTTTGACTGTCACGAGTCATGTTTCATAGTTCCACGAGGCATCCTCGTGAGATATCGACTATCAAGCTATGTTATAAATACAGATAACATAATATCATAACCTGATTTAATAAAACATAGTTCAGTCTTTGTTACAGGAAATACTGAACAACTCCCTCCTCCAATAGGAAAATAAAATATTAAATCATAACCTTAAATAAATTTTGACTTTATATTCTTAACATAGGTAACGAACTTTTTCAATTTGCCAGTTTAATAGAAGGCAGGTAACAGGTAAGGAATTCGGTACCTACGCATGTTGGCGCCAGAGTATTCCCACAATAAGCACTTCGCACTTTTTTGACGTTGTGCCAGTTCTTATAGTTACCTATAAAAGTTATGCTTAAAGATATGCATAAGCAATTAAATGAAAGTCAAAGGAAGAGACGTTAAAGCAAATCTATACTAATATTATAAATTTATAAAGAGGAAAATTTTGTTTGTTTGGTTGTAATGAATAGGTTCAAAAACTACTGGACGTTTTTAAAAATTCTTTCACCATTCGAAAGCTACATTATCCACGAGTAACATAGACTATAGTATATTTTGAAAAAAAAAATAGAGATCCGTGCGAAGCCGGGGCGAACTGCTAGTAAGAAATAAATAGGAAAAAATCACATCAAATAAACAGTTCGCATGTAGCTGTGTGTTTTACCTAAGGCTTAGCGGATGAAGGCAGGCACGGCTGGGAGCGATTTCGTGCTCCGCTGCCCGACACACGCCGCTGGTCAGCGACAATGGCGTCGGAGCACTGCCCTCGTCTCACCACCATCAACAAATCATCTACATTGTTTTAGATCAATCACGCATACAACTGATTTACAACGCGAATAAACAGTTCAATTGTGCGAGTGTCAGTAAAGACTGGATCATAGTTTACATACGTTGCATTATATGTGGTTACTACTACGGTACCGACGGATTCATTAATTTAATAAATCCTTACTAATATTATAAATGCGAAAGTAACTCTGTCTGTCTGTCTGTCTGTCTGTTACGCTTTCACGCCTTAACTACTGGACCGATTTAAATGGAATTTGGTACAAAGATAGTCTGAAGCCTGAGAAAGGACATAGGCTACTTTTTAACCGACTGCAAAAAAGGAGGAGTTCCACGCGGACGAAGTCGTGGGCAGAAGCTAGTTACCTATAATTGCTCAGTATAAAATATACAGATTGTTTATATACCGTGGATCCAGTTTAGATTTAAACTGTTAAGTAGGTAAACACAAAAAATACGCTTTTACAATTTACGTTGCGTTTATTTTATCAAGAACCAAATATTTTTAGTCACTACATATAATTTTAAAATCCCTACTTAATATTATAAATGCGTTAGTGACTCTGTCTGTCTGTCTGTCTGTTGCTCTTTCACGCCTAAACGGCTGAACGGATTTTGATGAAATTTGGTATGGTAATAGATGATAACCTAGAAATGGACATAGGCTATAAATAATCACGCCATCGTTCTTAGGGGGTAGGCAGTAGGCAGATAACTAAATTGAGATAGTGATTTTTAGTCGTTTTGGTTGGGACTTTTGCTCTTTCACGTCTAAACGGCTTAACGGATTTTGATGAAATTTGGTATGGTAATAGATGATAACCTAGAAATGGACATAGGCTATAAATAATCACTCCATCGTTCTTAGGGGGTAGGCAGTAGGCAGATAACTAAATTGAGATAGTGATTTTTAGTCGTTTTGGTTGGGACTTTTGCTCTATTGCTCTATTGCTCTATATATTATAAATGCGAAAGTAACTCTGTCTGTCTGTCTGTCTGTCTGTCTGTCTGTTAAGCTTTCACGCTAAAACTACTGGACCGATTTAAATGAAATTTGGTACAAAGAAAGTCTGGAGCTTCAGAAAGGACATAGGCTACTTTTTAACCGGCTGCAAAAAGGACGAGTTCCACGCGGACGAAGTCGCGGGCAGAAGCTAGTAAGTACATATTACCAAAAGGCATGTATGCTATTTATTCAGGTAAATGAACGTGCCTACGTTTTTTGAGTCAGCAAATATGCTCTTTTTTGATATAGATACAGAGGAAATTGCTCAACCTTTACATATTATAATTTTAATAGTTTCTGCCCGCGACTTCGTCTGCGTACATTGATTAAGTACTTTTTACATAATATCATTATGAAATATAGCCCAGATATATGTATAATTGTAAAATTCCATCAAAATCCATGCAGTACTATTTGCGTGAAAGAGTGGTAAACATGATTAGGTACATCCATTGCATCGATTTTTTCTTACTTTATATTTATCGTCATGTTTTGGACAATTTAAACAATATCTTTATAAATTGTAACGTTATTCTGATCAATCCATTCAATAGTTTTTACATGAAAGAGTAACAAACATCCATCCATACTTAAAAACAATCGCGTTTATAATATTATTAAGTAGGATATGATTCTTGTCAGCGAAAGGAATGTGGATTTTGATTTATTGAAGTAGCTTATTGCAAGTTTATAATAACTACAATTTATTGGCTAGAAATCTTTGTTAAAAATGTCTTGGAATGAAATTAATGTAACAGATTTTGCTCGCGTTCTAGCTATGGGTATGTATAGATTTTATGATGACGTTTTAAGAACTTTATAGTCGTTATACTTAAATGCATAAAATATGCGAGATAATTTCGATACTTACTTCGAAATTATCGATACGATACCTAGTTCCTTTTTATTCCAGTGGGTTATAACTACAAAAACATAAAAATTAATATGTTTCTCACTGACCACTTTTCTATTTTAGTTCGAATCCCAATAAAAGTACTTAGGAATTTATTCGAAGAAAGATATAGGAAAGCAAATTTTACCCTTTCCTTTACATTTGCCTTTGTTCGGTTTAAGATTTCTCTGATCCAATTCTCAATAAGGACCGCAAAGTAAAACAGATAAGACCGAACTCGTAAGACGAAGATAAATATATGAGTGAAATTGATCTATTAGATATGGTACCTACCTAACATTGATTACGCTCTGAGTGTATTAAGTAGGTATATCTTGTTTACCTGGAACTCAGGAAACAGAATTACGAGGTATAACAATTACAGATTATTGCTATCATTGTCATATTTATAATATTTTAAAATGTTAATTTTAATAAATAGTTTTTATAGTCTGTGTGTTAAATTCATAGATAAATTGATAAAGGTTTGTAGATTGCCTTAATACTGTATCTTAATCTAATAGCTATAGGTAGTACTAGGTATATCTGGTTGACTTCAGATATCAGTAAATTGCCGGTTTAAGTACCTATATGAGTATTATGCAAATGTACTAGTTGATAACATTATGTTTTCGACTCCTTTGTTGATAATATTCTTATAGAATACTCCAGGCGGTAATTTCGTGCGCCTACGATGCTGCAAGATTCATTAATAAATCACTAAACAACACCCGTGTCGCAGATTACCTCGCGAGCCTAATGTATTCGGCCCCGAAAGGTGCCGCTTCTGTCTATTATCCTCAGCTTAGCTACGTTACTACAAACTTTGATTACTTGGCAAAATTATACGATGAACGGTATTAAATTGTCTTTAGAAAGGTAGTCACTCAAGACGGCCATTAACCGAGCTCCTAATGAATGATTAGCGTTAACCGGAGTGTGATGCGTCATATTTTTGCTGCGTGACGTGACATGTGTGTGTTATTAACTACCTAAGTATATATGTTCATTCACAAACTTGAAACGGGTTTCGTGCTCTGACTCTTAGGACAAGCAGCCGTCCGTATCGAACGAACTGTCTAATATCAATCTATGTTACGTTATTATATTATATATAATTTCTGCAATGTACTTCTACCAAATTGTTTGTATTATTAGTATTCTTTTTTTAAACCTTTATCATATATAACTATCCTGCGTTTATCACAGCCATAGAAACTGTTGATATTAGTCAATGATATATTTTTTAATGAAGTTACCCACCTACAATATTTTTTGTCATTTATATCAATTTAAATGCATTTTATTTAATTGATCGTGCCGGATACATTTTATTTTCTGAATCCATATTGATTGATTGATTTTAGGTGATTAGTTAAAAAATATATCATCAAATATATACACATTTATAATTTTTGTCGGTAGACATGAAAGTCTATATTCAATAATGCCTGAGAGAGTTCGTTGTTTTATGGTCTACTCAAAGTAGGTGAAAATTACAAAAAGTTATTATAACAAAAGGTAAAATTACCTATCCTAAGTTGGATGGTAGTATAACGGATGCGTTAAGAATTTAGGTTATTCAATAGAGTGTAGAATTTCATTTCAAGAGAATTGTACCATTAAGATTCATAGGTATTGGAGACTCAATCTCAACTGATGGAAATTGGATAACACTCTTCTCTGTGAGAATATTCGAGAAAGTCTATCATCTATTCTTGACGTTATTGAATTCGCAGCTCAATGGAATGTAAATTCCATACGTGGCTTCCACTAGAAGCGGTCTGAAAGGAACATTGAATAACTACTAGACTAACTAGAAGCATTTCAGACTTAAGTGTCCCTCTTAGACGCCATCCAACCGGGTAGCGTTGTGACACAGATTTGTGAATGCGCAACCTTAAATCGGTTGTTTATTCAGTTCATGATTTCAGTTTAAATTGGTTACTGATACAAAAGTATTGCAATAAACCTATATTAACAATAATTGTGATAAAATTATGTTGTAATTTCTGATGCCTTCGCGGTTATTACACATTGGAATGAAACAACTATTAACGGATTAACCTCGCGTATTTTTATTTGTTGTAAAGAATCCGAAACGTCAGCAAATAAAATAAAATAAAAATATGTGAGTTAAGTCCGTTAATAGTTGTATCATTCCAAAATTATGTTGTTTTTAACCCCCGACGAAAAAACGACGGGGTGTTATAAGTTTGACGTGTCTGTCTGTCTGTCTGTCTGTCTGTCTGTCTGTCTGTCTGTGTGTGTGTGTGTGTGTCTGTCTGTGGCATCATAGCTCCCTAACGCATGAACCGATTTTGATTCTGTTTTTTTTGTTTGAAAGGTGTATATGTCGGGAGTGTTCTTAGCTATGTTTGATAAAAATCTACTCAGTAGTTTAATAATTAGGGGGGGTGAAAGAGGGGATGGAAAAATAAAAGTCTACAAACATACTCGAGTGGGGTATCAAATGAAAGAGCATCACGTGTACATTACAAAATGGAAATTATAATAAAAATCGGCTGAGTCGTTCAAAAAATACAGGGTGCCAAAGTGGGGATGGAAAACCAAATGTCTACAAATATACTCAAGTGGGGTATCAAATGAAAGAGGATCACGTGTAGATTACAAAATTGAAATTGTAATGAAAATCGGTTGAGTAGTTCAAAAATTATGGGAAGTAAAAGTGTAAATGGTAAACCCAATGTCGACAAATGTACCCGAGTGGGGTATTAAATGTAAGAGGATAACATATACATTACAAAATTCCATGTGAAATGGAAATTAGTTAAAAATAATAATTCATGTAGTAGATACCTACTTACAAAAAGTATGAAATAAAAAAATAAATTAAAAATTTAACAAACCCCCGACATAAAAACCTAAAAGCCCTTTAAAAAGTATAACAATAATAAAAACTTAATATTAGTTACCTAAATATTAATATTTCTACAAAGAAAACGTCATGTCGGGGGGACCGTAGGTTTAGGTTGATTGTAGGTATTAAGTCGTAACACCTAAATGAGAAGCGGTCCCCCGGCATGACGTTTTCTTTGTAGAAATATTAATATTTAGGTAACTAATATTAAGTTTTTATTATTGTTATACTTTTTAAAGGGCTTTTAGGTTTTTATGTCGGGGGTTTGTTAAATTTTTAATTTATTTTTTTTAATAAACCATTTCGCCGAAAATGCATTGGTATGGATTTTCGGTGTATAGGTAGATTAGCTATACGCGCTAGAGGCATGGAAAATATTGAAATTTGCAATATATTTTTAAGCAAGTTTATATGCATATTTTTAATTAGATATATTTTAAATTTAATACGCAGTAGCTTTTTATATTAAATCTTGAATTTAAATAAACCTGGAGGTACGGCACCCACCAAGTCATGCAAAACAATGACGCAAGGCCGTACACCCTTTTTTTGAAGTCATATTCCTTTTTCAACATCCGTTTTGTGCTGCCTAGAACCCTGAATTTTCAGTAACGTGTAGGAGATAATATGACTCATATAGGTATTCATTTCTGATGCCTTCGCGGCTATTACACATTGGAATGAAACAACTATTAACGGATTTAACTCGCGTATTTTTATTTTATTTGTCAGCTCAGTCGTGCTACGATTATGGAAACTGTAAAGAATCCGAAACGTCAGCAAATAAAATAAAAATACGCGAGTTAAATCCGTTAATAGTTGTTTCATTCCAATTATATAGGTACTTACTTATATTCATAGCTGACCCAGCGAACTTCGTACCGCCCTATAATCAAGAAATATCTGTTATCTTATTAAAAAAGTGAAATGTTCTAGTTTCCTGCGCAACTTTAGTATTTTTTTTTAACAAACACAACAAAAATAGAATTAGTGAAATCAGTCCAGCCATACACGCGTGATGCCGTGACCAAGGGAAAAAGGGAAGGGAAAACTGTAGTACCAGGCCACGTGTTGTAGCTCGCCCCTAGATTCACCTATTACCAATATTAAATTTTGTAGATATGGCTTAAATGCCCATACAAAATATACACAACGCCGGGAACGCCGAATTGTGACAATGCAATGTACAAAAATAAATATAAAAGATGTATAAGTCCAAATTTTGCACTTACCTACTGTATTTACTTAACTGATTTTTTAAAGGCACCACATTAAAAATGTTGATAGTAATTATTCCCAGTGGGATGTTGGGTCGTGAATCACGAGTTGTCAAGGGGAATCGAATCGAAATCGCGGCACGGCTGACCGAGTCCGCGTCCAAATAATGAGCCGATATGAGGAAATCACACGACGCGCCACCGTCCTCAGCGATAACTTACCGAGCGATCACACAAAAAATGAACAAATTTGTTCCGCTCTCGGAAATTTTACCGTAACCAATATTACGATCTCACGGAAAAGACATCTTCAAATCTTATTAAGCTAAGAAGCTTTTATTTTATGATAGATTTCGAAAGAATGATAACTTTACTATCTGGAAAGTAATATCTGAATTATAACAGTTATTCGTGCTCTACGTACCTACATTAATATTTACACATAGGCGCATCGTACACTTCACCGACATCAGAATTATCCATTGTTTTGATAATAGATTTAAAATTTCTGATGATTTCACGGTTATTCCATATTCGTAGCTGCGAATTGTAATGTTCAAACGGCAACTTAAATAGATGACAAAAACCCGGAAATGTTATTTCACTGAGGAATCGTAAAATATAACCGAAATACGTGGAAATCACTTAAATGAGGGAAGTGAATCCGATCGTCCATCAATCCATTCAGGTTTTTCATGTCATCGCTTCCTAGTTATTGTGGGCACCGCGCCAAGAGAAGAATAAATATTTCATATACACCACAACATTTTTATTTAATGTCATTATATTACATACGCTGTTGAAATATGAAGTATCTACGTGATGTATAAATAATTAAATACATATACGATACCTACTATTAACTACTTACCAACCCTCATCCCAACTAATAATCCCATATAATTGCTAAAGTAGGTACACATTACATTTTACATTTAGGTTTCTATCTATTTTATATACTTTTTTATTCTTTTATGATTTTAGTACTGTTTTGTATTTGTGTTTTGTTTTATATTCTCAATTGTAGCGTCAGTTCAACGTTATAAGAAACCAATAAATAAAAAATAAAATAAATAAGTATAAAACTACATAAAAGGGGTTGAGTCCTCAACAAACTACAAACCTATGTGAATGCTAAAGTTCTTAAATTTTAGTTTTCGTATGAACAATTAACAAATATATGTTTACATATTTTCAAATTGAAATTAATTATTCGATCGTATGTCCAGCTAGTATAAAATATATATTATAAGAATTGTTCGTATAATACGAGGGGAGACTTAAAAGTAGGTACTGAAATCGTTACAGTTAGAAAGTATGTTATTTTTACAAATTTATGTAAGTACTCTTTCTCTCATATAAGTCATATTTTCTACTTTATTATAATATTAGTGCTGCTGTAGATAACATGATAATAAATATTTCAATGGCCTACTTAAAGGTACGATGTAGGCTACTATTAGTTGTAGATACTCAATCAACTGTCATGTGTCAACCTTATAAAACGAAAGACTCACGATAACATTATTTTTATTTGTTTCGACATTATTATTTTAACAAGAATTGCTTTTGTTCATCCTTTGTGCGTACACACAAGTAAAACCGACGCATGACTACGCTTTTAGGGATGTGTTATAAGCTTCTGACGACAAAAAACCTTTCACTTGGAGCTTTTATTCTTTTATTTTATTAACTTTAACCCGGGTTCGCTAGGTTCTACGGGGGAGCAAGTATATTTTTGATTCGAATGGTTTCGGATGGAGTGATATGCTAGTGAGTTTTAAGTAATAGGGTTCCGGGAAATACTGTTTATTTTTATTGCGAGTAAAGAGATTTTTTTAAATGATCCACAGTATACAGGTATATTGTGCGAGGGCCACCTTACGTTGGTATGCGTAGCATATTGTATGATCATTACCTACTAACATTGTACAACGGAAGCGTTCTTATTATTTCTCTATTATTCTGTACTATAACTGTTGTAGCAAATTATATAAGGTAATTGTTACTTAAACCTTAGATAGAAATTTTAAAACATTATTTTTTACTAGTTTGTTTTAATATGCACGTAAATATATTATAAGTACCTACCTACTATGAGTAAACAAAACGGAATATAATACAAAATAATTGAAGATACGGAAACATAAATGCTGACACAATTTCGCACAAATGAATACCTACTGAAATAATTCAGTAGGTATTCAAGTATATTGCTTGAAGAAGGGAGCTTAAAGAACTTGTAAATATTAGCATCAATAGGAAACTGCTGTAGTGGCGTCATAGGCGCCGCTGAACCGTACCCACGCAACGCGCTAATCAAAGTTAAGAATCTTCCGACGACACGCAAATGTTACAAGGGCTTGCAAAGGTACGCCACGCTAGGTGCCGGCACTTCTTTGACGGGCCTACGAACGTTTTGATCGATAACGTTTTACTTATGCATAGGTACGTGGCTATGACCTCATTTCAATTATTATACTCCTATTGAAGTCTGCAGTAAACGTAATGCTATAATAATAAAGTTGACAAATATTGCATTTGAAATTATTATTATCGAAACACTAATTTGGAAAGTAGGTCAACAACATGTCAATACCTACTGGTTTTTTAGAAGATTTTTTATTACTGAAAGCATTGTAAAACAATTCATGTATATATAACAATACGTACCTACTCATGTACTCAGGCACTATAAAATCTGACTGAGGGAAATCTCGGTACATAAATTTGTGACGTAGGTAGATATCGTTGTCTTACGATGTCGTCGTAGCTATTCGTATGCAAGAGCTTTACGAAGAGCAAAATGTTGCCGTCGATTTGGTACAAAAGTTGTGAATGTACGGTTCGTTTGTAGGCCGATATCTAGAGCGTCGGCCCGCCACTCGCGGGCAATCTGTTTACGTAACTACCCCCGTTATGTTCGGAGAGGGTTCCCGTAGTAGACGTTAAACATATTGCCTCATAAATCGTGAGAATCCCGGCAAGTAAACCCGCACCGGTGTCGATTTGACTACGTTTCCTTTACGATTCCATGATATTGAACGATCGAGATCAACATTCAGATATATCAGTCGGAATCTAAAATGTCAACAGTAATGTCTGTAGTTGAAGTAGTTTCATAAAGTACCTATATTGTGATTTCGAGATTTAAAACCTGAAATAACACGAATAGAAGAATGTAAAGTATTCAGTGACCTATAAACACAATTACGGTATTTAAACCACGATAGGTAATCGCCTTCTTTAATTTAAGTAGGTTTCAATTTCACTTTAATAAAACTACTTCTTTGAATCTAATCAAACTCTTCACATAATAAATAGTTTCTGACGTTAAGTGGATATGTTCGCAAATATATTCTCGCCGTTGACTGATGTGTGCGAGATTGGTATACGAATAGTGTTATTATCCGGCAAAAGCTGCGTCACCCTAGGGAACTGGAGATGTGAATATTATTTCCCTGCGCCGGCTATATTCCTATGTGAAAATTATAGACTATTTATATTCACATATATTGTAGGACTCGTTACAAAACAGTTTAAGAAAAAAAACACACCCACAGTGGCATCAATCAAGGAGTTAGCTTTAATAACACCCCGAAATCTAATTAAAAGTTAATTCGTCTGATCGCTTCGTTTCATTTGCCTAAGTTTGCGTAGGTGCCGCAAATGAATTTGTATAAGATATGTCAAAAGGTTCGTTTCAGTGCAAACTGGGTTAAACTTAGTTTTATGTGTAAGTTGTTTCTAGATTAGACATCTACACGAACACGCCGGCAGCGCAGCGCCGAGTTGTAACAACTGCTGCAAAATTGCTTTTGTTCTTCGATAAAATTAGAAATGCCTCTTGCTCTATTTAGACAGGGCCAAAATAACATACTACGGATGTACCAAGTATGTATTTTCCATGCTGAATAAAAGGTTGTAATTAGTTGTGGTACATAGTTAAGTAGATAGATAGATAGTCATCAAAGTAAGAATGTAACATCAATAATTTTAGCGTGCTGTCTGTCGTGACATTATTATTGTTATTGGTCTATTGAGTGAGGTATATATAGGTATCAAGTGAATCAGGTAACTCCTGAAATTTTTATATCAAGGTTTTTCTGGAGTACACAGCGGTTTTCATACATAAATATCATCTTATTTATTTATGACGATTACCTACGCGTTTATTAGGTACTAGCTTCTACCCGCGACTTCGTCCGCGTGGAACTCCTCCTTTTTGCAGTCGGTTAAAAAGTAGCCTATGTCCTTTCTCAGGCTCCAGACTATCTTTGTACCAAATTTTATATAAATCGGTCCAGTAGTTTTAGCGTGAAAGCGTTACAGACAGACAGACAGACAGACAGACAGACAGAGTTACTTTCGCATTTATAGTATTAGTTAGGATTTAGGTATACACTATAGGAACGAACCACAACAGACTTACTAACTAGTGAAGGAAGTGTATAGTTTCCGGAATGATAGCTTAATATAATAATATACACGAGTTAGTTGTTTAATTCAAATATCAACATGTTGTTAAATATCTCTATAAGTAGGTAATATTTTATAGGTATTTTAATTTTATAAAAATGATAGTAGGCAGGTGTCCTCCATTTATAGATTCAATACCCTGTAGATAAATAAATGTCTTCGTACCTATATTATTATAAATACTTTAATTCCTTATTCACACCAATTAACAAGGAACAGTTCCCTTAAATAATTAAGTTGTACCTGCGTAATTTAACCTATTTAGTTATAATATGTAGATGCCTAAATATGGCAATACCTATTTTGTTTTAGGTACATCCAATGAGGAGTTTAATAGCAGCATTTGTATAATTTAATGTTTTTTTATAGGACAGAACAAATAATATATATATACTACATAATATTTTCTACTTAACTGCTTAATTCAGTGGTTGGTTATAACAGTACTTACCTACATTATAACTTCTGATGCCTTCGCGGTTATTAGGTACACATTGAAATGAAACAACTGTTAAAGATTTAACTCGCATATTTTATTTTATTGGCTGACGCTTCGAAAACTTTACAGTTCCCATGTTTATAGCACGACTGAGCTGACGATAATCTAACGCTAAAGTGTAACTTTAACGCTTAAGTTTTAGATATGTAGGTACTTTTAATTATTGGAAAAAAACAATCCCAATGAATAAATGTACGAGTAGGTACATATCTAATCTTAAAGCTTGTTTATGTACCTGCCTGTTTTATTAATAATTTACACATTCACTTCAAAAATATAGTCTATGACTTATTCTTGTATTATACATAGGTATTATTTTAAAGTTATTGGGTAAATTTAAACAAATTCAGTATATTTTACATGAAAGAGTAACAAACATCTATCTATCCATTCGATTAAATTATCTTTACTTATATGAGTAAAATTTCACTCCCCTGTAATAAGTAATTTTATGAAGATTAGAAAACTTTACTGTTGCTAAATTCGCAGTATAATGAGCTGAACATATATGTAGTGTAAAAATGAGTTTTAGGTCTTAACGATCAGCGGGTTAGGCTATGCGTTGATCTGTCAGTCAGCCATTCAGAACAAAGCATTATAAAGTAATTGGGTATAATATATCAGAAGTTCCTAAGTACTAAGAATATAAATTGTAAAAGCTATACACGATCGCTAAGTGTGGTGGTTAATAAGTTCCCATTACCATGTGGCAAAAACAGTGCAAATTGCGTGAGAGAAATATTTTAAATATGTTCTCACTTTCATAACTTTCCATATAATGACCGCGGGTTTGTACCGCAAAACCTTTCCTTTGCAACTGACGAAAAAAACGGAGGAGGTTCTCAAGTCGACGTATAAATAATTATTTTTTTATGTATGATCACGCATAACTTTTTACAGAGTGGTTCGATTTTGATAATTCTTTTTTTATTGGCAAGGGTATATATATATACTTCGAAATTGGTCCCATTTTAATTTGGAAAAAAAATCCAACCCTAAGGGTAGGAAAAGAGGGGATGATTAATTTTGCACGCACTGATTGTATCGGATGACCACGCGTAACTTATTACAGAGTAGTCCTTGAGCACCTTAGTGAAGAGTTGCACCAACTGGCACCAACTCCAAAAATATCAGACATTACAACCAAAATAGTAGTCGTTATAAAAGACAAAATTATTATTTTTTTCTTTTCAGTGCGCTATTATTTTTTGTTGCCTTTCAGTTTTTTTAAGTAAATATATAAAAAAAAATCGGCAATACGCCTTTAAATAGTCAATGTTGGTTTTGTTCGTAAAAAATGTAAGTAGATAGGTCTTGAGTGCCTTTAATCAAGTAATCAAACAGAAAAAATGTAGCAACGACAACGAACGCTTTTTTCTTGTACCTATGCAGTTAGGTACCTAATTTGGTATAAAAAAAATACGCTTTTCACAGCGTGTAGGTATACACTGTGAAAAACCCGACTAAAACTAATTTTTGCTGTGCAAGTATGATCCGGATCTTCATGAAATCCGACTGTTTACAAAGTAACGTCCGTTAGGCGAAATTTTAATTGAATTCGCTACATAATAATCGATACGCTACTTTATACTAGGTAGGTATCAAAAATTCATCGCTGAATTTTTAAGTGCTAAGATATTTTATAATACTTACTTACTAAGTTATGAATTATCACATCTATATTAAAGAGGAAACGTTTGTTTGTTTGGATTGAATAGGCTCCAAAACGACAGGGCCGATTTGAAAAATTCTTTCACTGTTGGGAAGCTATTACGCGAACACTATTCCCCGTAGACTATAGAAAATTTGGCGAACCGCTAGTATTAGGTATATATTTATTATTATTTCCTTTTCTCAATTTATACATGTAAAAATATTATACTTTAAATAAATTAAAAACAAGAAACTTATGAATCAATACCTAATACCATTTTGTCAGCCGGAGTCAGCCCTAAATAAAAAAAGATAATTTTATTTTTTATGGCACGCCAAGTACTGTTTACTTTATTAATAATAATAATGTCTTATGTTATGCCAGGTTGAGTAGAAGAGAGTAAGTATCTCCGTGTCCGACATCACAGAACTAGCGTACGACATATGAGCGGATAAGCTGTGCCTACTGTATTACTGACACAAGTACAGCTGAATCGTCGGTCGCGGTTCCCAGGCAGAGGTAAGCAAACTTAGATAAGGGCGGAAGTGAGGGCAATGTTCCCGTCACTGATAAAACAACACCTGCCTATTTAGATACCGGCTCTGGCAAAACGAAGCGCCTCGTCAATAATAAATTATTATTGTTTAAGTTTGTTTGTAATTATCAAATCATTCATATACCTATATATAGGTAATCACTAAAAGCACAAAAGAAAGCATAAACCAAAGTAACAATTGAATACCACGTAAGTATAAAATCTCTAGAAAACACAGCTTTTGTATAGGTAAACCTAGATCAAGGTAGACTTGATGTTCAATATTGTAAAAAAATAAACTACGCAAAGGACGATGTTCGAAGAATCTATCTCGAACCCTACTTATCATAGTCAAACCAGTTCTAGGTTTATGCATTTCTTCTCAACAATATAGGTAATAGTAGTCGCAACAGTATAATCTTTTTAGGTTCAATTAGTTACCTATATCTTACTCGTATTAGATTTGGTCATTTATTGAATTACTTAATTTCATTACAATTATTGCTTATTGTAATGAAATTGTAATTTTGCTGTTAATTTTTGTTTAATCTTATTGTTCTTTTATTCTTTTATTTTTGTTTTGACGATCTCAATATGAGTACATATAATTCGACATAATAATGTAATTATATTGTATGAATTTTGAGAAATAAATAAATCTAATCTAAATCTAATCATTATTATTTCCTACTTCAAAAACATATATTATTATTATATAATGTACCTACTCCGAGCCTGCCAATCCTATAATAGATTTTAAATTTTAAGTAAACGCGCTCAAAATTAATAAAAAATACTCAAAGCAATCAAAAGGCACTGAATGTTAAATACTGTTTATGACGCATCGGGGAGTGCCGGTTTATTGTTTTGAGTACAGAAATTTCGTATTGCGGACTAAAAGTTTGCGAGAGGAACGGATCCATCGGCGATCGATGGGTGCTCGCTGGCAAGCTCCAACAGATTACGGACACATTTACATATGAAACGTTTCACTGAATGTCTGCACTCGGCTTGTTCTTTATCCCTGTATTGCCATGCCCGGCTTATGTTATCAAAATGTATCGGGCGGATTTGTTTCACTTGCTTTACATAGCTAACGTACTCCTTAACTTGGAAGCAGACTGTTTATAAATCTAGATGTTGTTTTATCGACTGATAAAGGTTCGTTAGCTTTCTAACATTCTGATGCCTTCATTATTTTTATATGTCAATGAATGCATGTGTGGATATGCTGGCACCTGTTTGTTTCAATGCATTTTTATTTCTGTTATCACACCATTTGGACACCCATTTATCTGGTGTCATGTATGTGTCCAATGGTCTGAAACTGAATAAAACTTATTAAGTATATAGTTATCTGATCATTAGATATATACCTACCTAATAGTAAAAATAAATGAAAAACCGACAAGGTTGTAAGTAACGTTCATGGTGATCCTTAAGCACCTGTCTTACAAACTTCAAACCTGCAACATTTAATTTGTAGCCATCGATTCTGCCGCGCTGTTTGGCGAACCATTTGATTTTCAGATCATCACATTGATATTATCATTTATATCATAAAGTATAACCATAGTGAGATACCTACTCTCCCTACCTATTGAAAAATAACTATGATTTTGTGTCAACTAATTTCAAATTCTCATTCGTTTATTTGAACACCATTCTCCATAACTCGAAGTTAAAATAAAATACCTTGCTTTTAAATTATACTTATGTAATGAGAATTTAGAAGGTACAACAAAGCTCTCGCAATGATTTCTGGGGCTTTCCGCTCTTTTTCGTCGCGTGGAGAGAAGAATGGGCTCATATTTTAGTCCGCTAGTCCATTAGCGCGGAACCCCAACCAATATGGCGGGGAATCTGCAGTGACAAGGGCATTAACCCTCCTGCAACCAACCCCTCGTTTTTGTTATAAAATCAATATATCTGAACCAGGGTTTTCTTGCAACTTAATATATGAAGCCGAAACACAGACGGAAAATGTTATTTTTAGTATAACAATTACTATAGTATATCCACGTACATACACATTATCTGTTTTGTACTAGGGAACTTGTACATTTAATCATTTAAGATCAATAATGACAATGACAAACGTTAACGTAGTAGGTAGTATACTTTTTTGCCTCAACAAATTACATATATACTCGTATTGTCACATATTATACTTAAGCAGACATTTAGGTAGGTACTACATACAATTATTATGATAGTAATGAGGCAAAAAAAATATGGACTGAGTAATTTTAATAGCAGAAAGTACTACCTAATGCATCTTGTGTCATTTAATTATTATCGTATTGTTTTGTTTACTTATAACTTTTCGTTAACGTATTTTTTTTCAGACACCTGAAATTAAAGAATTTTTAAATGCTTGAATTTTATGCTAATATTCTAAAAGATCTTATCTTATCTTATCTTATTAGTGGGGTCCTTGCTGATGCACTTCGACCCATTGGTATCTTTTGTGCCTACCCTTCCTTTAGCTTACTTCAGGCCCCAGGTATCCGGAGCCAAATGTCTTCATTCTGAAAGAGTGTTTCTCAGTTTCGCATTCGCACATTCTACAGTCGCTGGTGTTTGTAATAAAGTCCCATTTTGGGTAGGAGTTCGTTGACTCGTAGGTGACCGGTGAGGCGGTGAAGACTCCTGTTATAAGTCGGATTTGTCTTCCGTTTAGAAGCCATATTTATTAAAGAATGACGTCACACCTCTTCCTTTGCGAGTAATTGTAAAACCCTTCTATTTCTCAGAATTAGTTTTAAATGACTTCCCAAGGTTTCCGGAAATGGAGCGTAACTAAGCATAGCGATAGATTAGATGATCTCGTAGTTACGTTCAAAATTATTTTAAGCGATAATTAATATATATGTTGCAAGGACAAAAAGAAAACAAAAAGCAAAGTACCTCATGAAATTAACTTGAGATAATAATTTCTGGTTGCTTCGCGCTTATTACACATTGGAATGTAAAAACTATCAACGCATTTAAATCACGTATTTTATTTTATTGGCTAACAATCAATCGCTAAAATCTAAAACTCGAGATAATATTGACTTTACAATATCTACACTTTATCATTGACTTTTGACAATTGAAGTTGTTTCAATATACGTACTAGGTAATTTACAAGAAATAAAACAAATTTGTGAATATAGAAGATACGAGTAAGTATTTACGAACCTGAATATATATCTGCTGGTATTAAATATACCTACTCATATCAAAAAAACGTTTAAGGACTTTATTAGTCGGGCCATTATTATTTATTTACTTATTGTATTTCAAAGTACTTACCTACCTACTATATGTTGCCTCAAATCAAACTCTCAATTTCCATCTTAATGGTTAATAAGTACCTACCTAACCACTCAGCTGAGTATATTTAGTTTTTAACTCTTGTTTGTTATCCGTAATAAATTCATATCAGACAGTTTTAATTTAAAAATAATGTACCTGGTCTAACTTCAGTTGTTTTCAAATATTATTATTGTAATATAATAAAATACAAAACCAATATTCTTTATTGAATACTTACCACAAAGATAATAAACAACAGACTAATACATGTCTAAAATCCGATGCAGATATTATATATGTACCTATATATGTTTCAATATCTAATAATGAAAATAATAATTAATCATCTTAAAGTTGTCTTCTTGGCTATTATTTTGTTAATATCGTAATACAGGTGCATCTTCCCTACCTTGCGGCACACTCGTGCGTAAGTATAATAATATGTATATGTATTTAACTATAGCTCCATCAGCGGCAACGGCTTTCCGCTTTCTTGTCCTACGCTGCTCTCAACAATCGCTAACTCTACGACTTTCGCTGACGAAGTAACGTTCAGGCATAACAATGGGAACGCTCGCCGAGCGATCTTGATTGTTAGAATAAATATTTGAATTGTATTTAGCTTTCTACAATAAAGCTCCGTGATAAATTTACTTTCATTAAATTTTTATCTGTACCTACGTTTGTTTTTGTTATATAAACTCGAATTATTAATTGTACATATGAAACAAAATGTTTTGTTTGATCGAATAACGTATAGACAAATATTAAAATAAATATCCTACAATTTATCTCAAAACATTATCTGTTTAAGATAAAGTTACTTTGTGAAACAACAATGGCATCTTATTTTGTTTTCAGCACTTAAATCTACACAATAACCACGTTAACTATCCAAACTGAAAGCGCAACGTGGACAATTCGACAGTTGATCAAACTAAAATGATAGCATAGTAATGTTTTGGATCTCAGGGCAAGTTCTCACTGTATTCTGTCTTATTGCTCTATTGTTTAGTATACCTAACTGAAATTTATAATGAAGAGGTATCAACGTGTCACATAAACGTAGCAATATAGTGGATATTTATCAAGGAAAAAATCTTAAAATGGAACTCTATTTCAAATGACTAAAGCAAGGATAAGAAATCACTTGCTCATTGAGGGTGTAAGTAGTTAGATAGGTCTTCAAAATCAATACTTAATACCTAGGTACTTAATATAGACGCCGACGGGTACACACTGACAATTAAACTAGTAAAAGTGCCAACAGTATATCACCGTAGATATATTACCTAGGGATGGAATATTATTACGAAATGTTTAAAAATGCTTTCTTTTTACGAAATTATATCTATACTAATATTATAACTGTTGGAAAGCTACGCTATTACCGAGTGACATAGGTTATAAAAAAGGGATCCGGGCGAAGCCGGGGCGGGCACCTAGTTAAGTATAAGGTAAATAAATGTAAATAGTTTATTTAACATTTGATTACAGCAGTTTTAGTAAATTTATTACACATATAGGTACATACTTATGTGTAATAAATTCACTTTTATCATAAAGTTTTGAGAACTCTGTAGGTACGTAAGTACATATTCCTAGCGTACCAACTGAGAACTATTTGTTTTTTAAATTCTAAATCTGTACATAAATACCTCTATTTATAAATAATAATACAATATTACGAGAACGTCGAACCTCCTTTAACCTACCTTACCTTAAGAGTTATCCTGGTAATACGCGAAGAGGTCTCGGATTGTTCGTTTGGTCCGTCACGGGGCCGGTTTCTATAAAAAACGTGGATTGAACGGAAATGAAATAAAGCGAACCGGTTTTTGTCCAGCACATTCATGGCGACGCGGCCCGACCGGCGGCGGCGCTGAGGTTGTGCTTGAATATTTTATATTTTTATTATATCTGTTGGAAAGATCGCGATTTGATAACTAAACAAGTTTAATGTACTTACTTTATTAAATATATTCATGTAAAATGCAGCTATACATTAATGTATACGTAATATATAGTAGCTATTTACCAACTATATAATAGGTAAGTGCATAAAACACCAGGAAACTTTTCATAACCGTAATAAACTTAAAAGAAGACGGTGAAACTCATATGAAAAATCAGAGCGATACGACTTCTTCTGATGTAGGGAGTTCAAATTTCTCGATAACACCTAAATAGCAAAACATATTCTCTTGACCACATATTTTAAACACATGCATGTAGGGATTTATTATAAACGTCGGGCTAAATTTGAGTAGGGGACGGGTGCTCAAAGCGGGCACCTTAAGGGAAAGTTGAAAAATTTATGGTTTGTAACTTAGTAATATTATTAATTTCTTTACGACCAGGTGCATTATTTAATACTCTTCGATATCCGTATGTCCGTTTCCTCAGAAAAATAAAGACAAAATAATTATAAGCAATTTATGAAACCTCTACGTTTGCCCGCTTTGCCCTGGGGGGTGGCCTATAGCGGGCACGCGCTAAGGGCAAAACGGACATAGGCTATTATAAACCAAAATGGGATAGCCATAGTTAAAAAAACAATATATATCGATTAAATTATCTATTTTAATCTCTCAGCAGTATTGTGAATTCAAAACAACGATAATGCTCGGCAGGCTTAGTCTTAATTTTTATTTTCTTTGGGTTAGGTTTAGTTTTCTTGTTTTTTTGGGTTATTAATAGTCAGCTCTTCGTTTTTATTTGTTTTAACAGCTTCAATCTAAAGAAAAAACAGCCAGTAAGTATTTTTTTTGTAAGTAGGTAAGTAATACAAAAAAAATACATTGACTGTTTTTCATAGATCGGGCAGTGCCCGCATTGACTGACCACTTTGCCTTTCTTGACATTTAAAATATGCCAGCTAATCAAAATTATAAATGTTACCAAACGTGGAGGTTAAAGCAACAGTTTTGCGACCTGATAAGTAAGTAACAACTAACATGCTTTGATATTAGTATTGCAAGCTTAAAAAGTGAGAGAACACACGAAACATATGTTAAAATATTTTACAAAAAGCAGCTAAAAACATTTTTTTGGCGTAGCTTATAACAGCGTGCTCGCAGATGAGAAGGACGAATGACGCGAACTGCGCGAGCGGCGCGGAATACTGTCGCAATTAACGAACATGTTCTTATTTAAAACGGCAATATTACGAGCAGTGCCCGCTTTGGGAACGGTGCCCGCTTTGAGCACCCGTCCCCTATATAAAGTTATCTAAAACTTCAAATTTTTTCTACTAGGTACTTACATAATTAAAAGAAATCAAAGAAATGTGAATCAGTCAAGTGTTCTCAAATAGGTAGGTAACATAGGTAGGTATTCCGAAAAATAATTCTAGTTTCTGTGTTTACTACACACGGAGCGTTTCAATTTTTTAGTCTTATTGCCCGGATTAATACCACCATAACTAAATCACACACCACTATGAAATCATCCTGACCTATGTTCAGTCATCTTGATCATTAAAAATGAATAACTCAAATAATCTATAATGAGTAGGTAGGTACCTAATTTACTGGAAATGCTCTTCTATGTAATTTGATGTTATTTATGAAAACACGTAAAAATTTTGAATAAACTAATGGATTCCATTGTATGTATTAAATGATTGTACTTAAGTATTTTTATGTTGTCACATACTTACTTAATATAAGATGTTAGTTTTTCATAGGTAGGTAGCTGATATTTATTAATTTATAACATTATATGTATACATATAGCGTTAGTAAAACTATATCAGAAATATTAATTTAATTATATCTATAAAGCTTATGACAAATATTTGTAGGTACTTACTAATATAAGTAAGTCGTAAGCTCCTAAATAAATAAAAAATAAAAAGAGAATGCACCTACCTAATTAATTTATTATAGATAGTATATATATAGATATTTATTTGTTCCCTTCCACCCTTATTGAGCAAAATCATTAGGATTACGTCTTATTCAAACAAAAAGACGCACCATTTTAATCAAAATAATCCCATAAGGATAAACTAAAAGAGAATTACCTAGCTTGAAATGTTTGTTCAAGCAAAATGTTTTCATTCATCTTTTTGTTACAGGTGACTGTGTTGTTTTTACTGAAAAATGACAGCACCATACCTTTGGAGTTCCAGTTCGTAACTATAGAGGTGAATTAATGACTATCGCAAATTATGAAAAAGACGTTTTGTAGGTAAGGCCTCACCAGTACTCACCACATTTCTATCTTCATCTCACCATTCAAAAAATGATAGGTACTGCGTCATTAGTTTTACGAGATAAGTAAGTACCTAATAAAAAGGTGCACCTATGGGATTCCATATAAAATAATACATATTACTTACTATAACTGACAAGAAGAATAGGCGTTTCTGTGAAGTCGACAGAATAAGTGTTAGACGATACACTCAAAAAGGGTGTAATGGGTCAGTACAGATTTTCCAGGAAAATTTCAAGTTTGAAACAAGCTAAATGGCCGATGTCGGCGTGTGTGGGTAAATGAAAGGAAGCTAGTTAAGTAGTACGGCTCTGGGCTGCTATTCGGGAACATATGTATTACTAGCTTCTGCCCGCGACTTCGTCCGCGTGGAACTCCTCCTTTTTTGCAGTCGGTTAAAAAGTAGCCTATGTCCTTTCTCAGGCTCCAGACTACCGTTGTACCAAATTTCATTTAAATCGGTTCAGTAGTTTTAGCGTGAAAGCGTAACAGACAGACAGACAGACAGACAGAGTTACTTTCGCATTTATAATATTAGTAGGGATAATCATATTGCTACCAACTCGATAGTAATGAGCCTAAGGGAGCAAGCAGTCGTACAAGAATCATATGACTATAAGCTCCGTAACAGCGACCCTGGCAGTTAGAAAGATATTGTATCTCCCACTCCTATTAGTCTACCGTGAATATTGTGTATAGTATATAATAAGTAAATATTTGATATATAATATAGTCCTTTCTCATTAATTTTCCTATTGATGTTCATAAGCATCCCTTTTTAATTAGAACGGCAACATGCACGTAACACGCACTAAGAATCACAAATTAATAACGGCAGATCATTTATTTCATTAAAATCTAAGTAGCAATAAGAGTGTATTTTTTTACCCCTCAGATTTATTTGATATTACAGATGATGAAATCAGAACCAAATTCCAGTAAGTAGGTAACTAGTCCAACTTTTACAAAAATTGCCTTTGTTCCCGATTGATTCCGATATTTATTTATGTACCTACTACATATATACGACTGCAAAAAAATCTTCCTTCCTTCAGCATTTTAACGGAGCGAAGCTTAGTATGCAAAGCATATGAAGTAATTATATATACATACTAGCAGTCCGCGTAACCCTTTAAATCGGTTAGGGAATAGTGTAGCTTACAGTGAAATATTTTTTTAAATCGATCCAGCCGTTCTGGAGCCTATTTAATCCAAACAAACAAACCTTTCCTCTTTATAATATTAGTATATGTTGTACATACAGGTATGGGATAATTAAAAGGCAGCAATTTAAACAAAACATGAGTTTCACAGTCGCCCTGTTTATTATTTTTCCAGTTTAGTATTCTCTTTGAACATAAAATGTACACATATATTTTTTACCATACATTGAACAACATTCAGTACAGTAACATTATTTTTACTAATAGCTTGGTGGAAATTCAACATCTTTGGATAATAAGTATTAGTGATTAGGTATTTCATTATACATAATTATGATCATAAATTACTTATGTAACATCTTAACTGGGCTTTAAATTCCAACAATCATGAAATATTTATACTTTATGTTACTATTTGGCGATCGTTATCTATACCATTCCTTCACTTTAATAATAATAAATTACACTTAGGTACATCCTTCAACTAGTCAGTCGCGGATCCTTGACATTCGGATCCAAAGTAACTTTCCGAATACTTATCTACCTATTATATAAATAAGTTATATCATACAAAAAATAATTACGCTAAGGCCTATTTAGGTACAGTTAATACGTACACACAACTCTTATATTATGTTACGTATGAATTTACAATTCTTTCATCTCCGTTCTTAACATAGATATGTAACATTGCAATCTTTATTTAAAACTACACATCAGTGGCACAGCCATCCTGAAAGCTCTCTTCGGAAGAGGGCCTAGTAATAGTAAGAACCCGTTTTAGCGCAGATACTGGTGGTAACACTGGAGGGGCGCGCTGCCATACTCGCAGCGTGCGGGCTCCGTTGACTGGTAATCCATAGTCTGCCGGATAAGGCGCGTCACCTGGCGCAACACTGCCTGCCGCCACTGTCGTCGCACTTGATGCTGCCGACACCGCATGTGATCGAGGAAAAGTACGGCTGGTATAGCCCAATTCTTCTTGTGAACCATTTACACTGCAATTTTCTATTATTGGTGTACGATCAGTGTAGTAGGCTGGTATAGCTGAGCTTACTGCTCGTGCCAAATTACTGGCCTGATTCATTTTCATTTGATCCCACAGACCTGATGGATACAATGAATCTGAGCCCTCGCGTGCATATTCGCCGCTCCCTGGCCGAATGGCGCTGTCTGGCCTCGTGCCGTTGATAAGATCTGGGTCGATACCGGCTGATACTGTCGGAGAAACTACCACAGGCCCTCCAGCGGTCACTAGACTTCCCCTTCCTTCGTAGTGATTTGTCGTATATGGTATATCACTCACCCTTGGTGGTTTTAAAACTGGATTACACTTTATATCATTATAGTTAGTAGCTTCTTGTCTGCTTACTAGAACGGCACCATGTGGCCGATCTTGTGCTGCGGGATGTACTTCATTGCCTGAAACTACTCTGTCTAATGTATTAGGTGTTTTACTTTCGCAAGCAGGCGATGGTCTAAACCGAACGAATGTCACAAGTAAAGTCAATGAAATTATAACAATAACTAGAAACAATGCTGCTCCTAGACTGGCAATTTGGGCGCTGCCTAAAGATGCCATTCCTGCTGTCATCTGTTTGATATGTAATGTAAAGTTGGCTTCGGCATTACCTCCATTATTTGTAGCCACACAGTAGAATTCAATAGAATCAGATTCTTGTGTGTTAGTCAAAATTAATGAGGATTTCTTTTTAGCTTCACCTTCTTCCATAATATGTATTTTTTGGTGAGAATTAAAGTTGCTTCCATTCTGTAATAAGCGACCATTCCAATACCAGTTTATTGCAGCACTCGGGACAGCTTCAGTCTTGCATGTTATAGTGGCGTTTTTCCCAACCTCGACTTCAATATCTCGACTAACTGGTAGTATTTCCGGTTTGCAAGCAAATTCTTCTATGGCTAGATCTGAGAATGGTCTATTAGCTAGTCGTGGTGGCGCTGAACAACTTGGAGTTGATAGTAGCTTTCTTTTAGCTAGCCAAATTTTTAGCTCACGGAGTCGGCAATCGCACGTCCAGTGGTTATCAGATAAATCTATAGCTGTTAACTTTTCTAATTTTTCTAATGATACTAATGGCAAGTCACGAAGCTTGTTATGGTTTAATCTCAATGATTCTAGCGACCGTAAATTTCGGAATGAATCTGGAGCTATTTCTCTTATGTCACATTTAGACAAATCAAGCTTAACGACACTTCCCAAATTACTTAATGCATCTGAATGTACTTTCAAAATTGGATTTTGAGCCAGTGTTATGTCTCTGAGAAAGGGAGCATCCTTGAAACTATTTGAAGGTATTTGAGTAAGTAAATTATGAGATAGATCTAATTCAACTAAATTTGTAAGACCCTTGAATGCTCGCTCATGAATCTGGCCGATGCTACAACTTCGAAGATAAATCCTTTGTAGATTAACGAGTCCTGTTCGAGCGAAAGATTCTTGAGGAAGAATTTGCAAATTATTTCCAGAAAGGTCAAGAACTTGCGTCGCCGGATCCACGAGATCCGGCACCGTGATAAGGGCACGGTTCACACACTCCACTGTTTGTTTTCCTCCTTTCCATTTACACTCGCACACCGCGGGGCAAGATCCGGGAGGTGCAACTCCCGCGATTACAGTTCTCCATATCATCACATTTACAATCACTATAAACCACTTCATTTTCATTTTAATCCAATTTACATCAAATTGTAACTTTCACTGCAATTCCTCCTTTTAAAGTTTCACTAAAAGTCATTTAAAGTGTCTTGATAGAATGCTAAAACTGATTCTTATACTTTCTCACAAGGCTTATATATCGTATAACATCACTACTCGAAAAACTTGGTGAGCGATACATGACGGCACAGCGCGCATACGCGACGGCTGTAAATCAACTGAGGGAGAGAGGAATCGTCTGTGTATAAAGAACGGAACGCATGCGCTCTGTCGACCCCCGCGTCCCGCTCTGCGGCTTCTCGTCCCAGCAAGTTGAGTAGCTCTACACGGCAAAGTGTTGAAAGAATTCCAAAAGTGTAATTTTCTACCTGGCTGTGACCGCGGCCGATCGGTACCCATGCAACCCGTCACGTTCATTCACAAATACCTGAGCCACTGCGACTGTGTGGTGGGGGAAATGCATTCATCGCCCGCTGCCCGCTCGTTGCTTGCCGAGCCGTCGCGGTAACCGCTTCAATTGTTATAAAATTCAAATCTTTTTGTTATAATCACGTTGGGACAGAGAGCCAGGTAGGTGACTAATTTATAAATGGCCAAATCGAAGACGGGACAGGTAGACTTATTCGACAAACAATATCACAGGATGTAGCGAACAAAGACATTTTCATTCATAAACTTGAATGAATATCTACATAACTATAAGTACCTATTTGTAGCAATATTGTATAGGTACTTAGTCAGTCTTGACATTATCGTGTTTGACAAGTCGGTTGAAAATTGACGCTTACGTATGTACAAATTAAGGCCGTTGGTGCGATCTTCGCGTGATAAAAAAGTCGAGTGTTGATATGCAAATGAATTAGGTTAGTAATTAGTATAATTATTATATAAATACACACTAGGTAGATACGTATTGGTTAAATTGGGATTTAGATAAGATAGGTAGACTAAATTTCTTCCCACGTACCAAAATCAGAAGAGATGATTGAGAGATTAGAGAAAACTCAACGTGAGCGGTCGTTCGGTAACTCAGTAGATACTTCACTATCGACTAGGGATTACATCGATACTTTTTTCATCTTATTTCATCGTCATAAGTAAGTAAGTACACAAATATCTCATTACTTTGTCCTGCGTATTTACCTGTACCTAATACCTAACTTAAGACAAGTTAAGACCTAGATTACTTACTTTCCTTTTATACAAAACATTGTGAAACATGCTCAAAAACAAAAAGGCTCAATAATGAGTCAATAATTATATGAAACCCTTCGCCAGCAGGCGACTGCGTCGCGCGACGTGCACGCGGCTGGCACGCTCCGCGATATTTTTTAGCTCCCGTCAGCTGCGTGTGCCGACTCGACACCTGGAGCCCGGGCCCCGGCACAGGCGCCGACGCCGCCTGCCTCCCATATGCTCACGCTAATAAGGCTTCCAAGCTTTCTAATATAATTAAAGCGCGTATTTCACTTTCGAGCTACGGTAAGCTGTAGAAAGTCACACACGGAAGACATAACACTAAAATTTCGACGGATGCATTACGGTCATTAAACATAAACAGAATTGTTTGATGTCCATTCGTGCGTCTAACGGTACGTGACGTGTGTACTGAGGCATTTATTTGTAAGTAAGTACATACGTACCAGACACAAAATAATTTATTTCTATTGTCGAGTACATACCTACTTAATATTTTAATTATAAAATATACCTCGTAAGTCCATTAATAATGAACTTAGCCAAAATTTGTGTAACCTGCTATTATTAAAACTTATAATGAAATAGTACCTACTCTAAATAAGATACAAATGGGTAAAAAAAAATGAAATAAAAAAGCCTTGTAATTTAGCCTAACCTTTTGGTTTTACCTTTTTCTTCTTTTGTAATTGTATAAATAAACACTATCCGAAGCAAGATCGTTTAATAAATCCCACAATGATAAACTTTAACAAACGGCTCCTAATGCTATATCAAACTTAATTGAAACAAAGCTTTTTAACTTTAATAATTATTGGCTTCTATGGTCCG
The DNA here is from genome assembly GCA_038024825.1 of Polylopha cassiicola. Lineage (NCBI taxonomy): Eukaryota > Metazoa > Arthropoda > Insecta > Lepidoptera > Tortricidae > Polylopha > Polylopha cassiicola. Next base: position 14,055,890 of record CP149046.1, on the reverse strand, counting down.
AATACAAAACGAAGAATACAAATTGCGGCTGACAATAAGTACAAACAATATCAGAACCAAGCGCCCTGGCTTCCGTTTACATTGCCGCCGCTCGCTCATTAGATGTTATCATAATAATCAAGACAGTTTTGAGACTCTCCAAATGTTCAATGTATTCTTAAATCGTTTCTTTCTTTCATAACAGGTGCAGATATTTATTTTAATATTCGATACGGGTTTTATAAGATTGTACACGCATACGATAGCCACGTGGGTTTTAACCAATATTATTTGATTACAAACAACATTTAAAAGCAAGCATGATTTTAATTAGAACAATTGTCACAAACAGTCTCTACCTAATCATTCCTGATGCTTTCGCTGTTACTACACATTGGAATGAAACAACTATAACGGATATCTCTAAAGTCTTAAGGAGTCTGCCCACTACACCGTATCATACCATGACCGTGCTATGAACGTATCAAGCACGGAAGGTAATAATACGTAAGACGGTACGAGTCGGTGACGGAACGGTCTAGTGGACATAGTATGATGCTTTTCTATACAAAGATTTTTTTTTGCCTGACACGTTCATAGCACAGTCATGGTATGGATACGGTGTAGTGGGCAGACTCCATCTTATCATCTCGTTAGACTATCGTCCGATTAAGACCTCAGTGCGCTACGAATATTTAAACCGTAAAGTTTTCGATACGTCAGCGAAAAAAATAAAAAACATTGTTTATTAATTGCAACTATCCACCTAGTTCCATCAAATGTTTAAGATTGCCTTATTTGTTTAAAAACTGATGAATTGTCAAAACGAATTCTATTTTAGAGTTAGCTCGTTCTCAGGCTCATTAAGACAATTTCGGCTATAATTAATAATTACAAGAACGTCGTAGTTGTTATTAGTTGGTTCCGGTGGTCATCGTCCGCGAAACAAGTTGGACTTTGCTGAACTCTACATTTAGGCAATTGAATCATAGGTACCTACTGAATTGGTTTAAATTTCATTCATCCTTACTAATATTATAAATGTAAAAGTTTGTAAGAATGTATTATTTTAGCGTTAGACTTTTGTCAGCTCAGTCATGCTACGATTATGGAAACTGTAAAGAATCCGAAACGTCAGCAAATAAAATAAAATAAAAATACGCGAGTTAAATCCGTTAATAGTTGTTTCATTCCAGAATGTATGGATGTATGATTGTTATTCTTTCACGCATAAACTAGGTACCTACTGATTACTGAATGGATTTTGATTAAACTTTACAATAGTCCCTAATAGACCTGAAACTTATAAATGTCAATCACAACCAATTAGCACGTGGTGTTTGCGGCATGGATTTCCTTAATCTGTACTGACTGTATATTACAGATATAAATTATTTTAAACAGTGAGAGAGTTTACCTATTTTTTACATAAGTACAATTAAAAGAGTAACATTTTTTTTAGAATGGATTGACAGGTTTGCCACGTGATCCTAAAGGAGTACATAAGTATTCCTTTATTAAAGTCGGCGATTATTTCTGGATCCAGACGATCTTTTAATATAATTACTTAAACATATTGATAGGTATATTCTTGTAGTTCGATTCTGTACGGTATAAATTTAGTACAAGAAAGTTGGTGGAAGTGTGAGTGAAACGGCAATTTTAGAATATCCTATTTAAGATCGGAGGGCAACTGGCACGATAAGGCCGGTAATGGCGGCAGGTTTCCACTCGGTAAATTAAAAAGCATGGACTAACTTCGACCTCGGCTCGGCAGCTCGTGGAATTGCGTTGGCCATTTGCATTTTCCTGCATGAAATGAGTTTTTTATACTTAACAATTTTTAGCCATGAGCAATGCACCGCTGTTTTGGGTTTACTAGGAACTTTATAATAAACGGTTTCTTATTATTTTCTGCTGCTTTTGGATTGTTTAGTAAAAGTTTTCCGTTGTTTGTTCTGAATATATTTTTGGTAGGTAACTTAGGTATTAAAAATATTACGTACCTACATATATAGTCGTTTTGTTTCAATGTATAACGACAAAAACATGATAAATTATTAAAATAATACCGTTAAACAAAAAAATGGGACGACAAAGGTACCAAAATTTCGTTCACTTTTTATTCCTTATGTTTTATTGGACAAGGATATAATTATCAGTATAATATCATACTTATTGTCACTGTAATTAAAAGGAACCAACCTGAAAACTAAACTGATACCACTTTCTACAACATTATACAACTTGTTAATTAAGTAACAGTTGTCGAAATTGACATTATCACATGAACGTTTCATCAAAGCAATGCTACAGAAGAATACATATTATGTAGTTGTTGTTATATTTTTCCTAATAGACGATGAGACAGAAGCTGATCAAAGTTCGATAGAAACGTTGCGAGTGAAGAACAAAAACAAATGCGGATGCACGTTTTGTTTTCTTTGGAACTGAGAAGTTTTTGCTTCTGAAACTCATCACTGGTTTTTATGTGAACTACTGATGTAGATAGTAGCTTAGTTACCCACCTATTCAGAGCCGCTGGTTAGTTTATAGTGCACTTGTAAACAAAATGTTATGAAAACACGTATGTACCTGAATAATAGGAATTTAATGTTAGTTAAAAGAAAACATATCAAAAATCCGTCTATCAGCCAGTCGCCAACAGCACTCATAACGGTATTTTCAAAATGCACAAACAATAGGTAATTAATAGTTTCCTATGCCTTTCCTGTTACATCACAAGCAATAAAACAATTACAACGGATTTAACTCTTTATACCTATCGTCACTTCAATCGTGCAACGAATATGGGAATTGTTGTAGTTTTTTTATTTAAATTTGTTTATTTTTTAGTAAGTAATATTACGTATATCTACAAGAGTGTGTTTGTTTGTCACACTATACGCCTAAACTGCCACCTAAGTAATGCAATTATGAATCAATCTACAGACGATAGGGTCTCGGTAATGTACACAAGTTGAACTTTTGAATTTCACTAAAATAACAATAACTACCCTGTATTCTGAAATAAAGGCACGGATTAATAATAATATATTTTAAGCAGTGACTAATCTAGTTTAGTTCGTTAAAAACGATCCCTGAACACGCATTAGGTACGTGTAATATTCAAAATTATAGCGTATGGCTTTGATCTTAATTAATAATGACATTGATTAGACTAGTCACACATCCATTAATTTAAAGTACGAAACTGTTGAGCCTCGCTTGAATTAATTAATTTAGTAGGTAAACGGACCCTCAAATGTAAACTAAAGTCAGACATTTAAATAGAGGAAAATTAAGCAAAGGCTTAGTCTGAATAGTTTAGCCTTTACTTTCAATACCTATTTAATTGTAATTAAACCTTTAGGTATATCTTGGGTCGTAGTCATTACACTATTTCCCCGCTTCATGTTACAAGTAAAGAGGATTATTCGATAACTCTTAACAGACTAACTCGGATTAGGTTTTTAGAAATTAGTTAGATACGTAGGTAGGTATTTATTAGCAGGAATGGTATCTTCTGCAGCCCAAAATTACTTTTAATGTTTTTATATATTCATTGATCCTAGTCATGTAAGTCAATATGAAAATCTAAAGGTGGGCAAAGTAAAAGCAAGATAAATTTTGTATGATTTATACTTTAATAATACCTACGTTGATAACTTAATGAAACGTGTACCTATGGCTACCGTTCGCGGGTGTCTGCAAATGCCGCGGCTGTCAGCTGCAAGTGCAGGTGTATCCGCCGGGTACATATTATCGATCGGCCGTAATATAACACTTAAATGTCAGTAGAAACAAGTCAAAGGCACATAGGTACTAAGTTAGTTACAGTTAGGTAGGTAGTGTGTGTGTGTTATTTAATTCTAAGTAGATGAAAAATACATGAATCACCAGTTTTGATAAGCCCATGGCGAAAAAATACGAAATAAATATTTTAATTCGTTTTAACAAACATACAAAACGATTGTGATTCAAAACGGGAACAAAGGCAGCTGAGACGAACCTCTAAAGGAGCTTGGTCGGGCCTCAGTCGGGACAAAATCAACATCCTCCGCCAAACACGTCACGTATTTATAATCCCGCGTTCGTTTCCTGCTTTTTGTTGATCATTCCTTGGATTGTTAGTAAAAGGAATTTTGCATTTGCTAAGAAATCTTTTGTGCCGATTGTGCGGGAGAGCTCTCGGTAGTCGGTACATACCTACCTATGCTTTATTCCATATGAAATACCTATTATATTTATAGCAAATGAGTTTTTTCTTTCATTTACGTTTCCTGTAATGCTTTATATATTATTAGATATACCTACTATCTTAGATGATGCTCGTAAACATAAAGTAGCTGTACCCGCTTAATGAGATTATGTTATAATAAGTGATAGCTAAGTAAATAACATAATATTATAGGTAAGTAATAAAAATTAACCTTATAATATAAATCTTGGGTACAAATTAATTCATGACATTTTATGTGTTGTTTCTTTGAAGGTGTTGAAATTAAGCCTAATACTTTACCTAAGTAGGTACAATATCTATTATTTTTCTATGATTTAATTTATTAGTATTTGAGAAATCATGCCGCAGGAAATTATAATTCAAATACATACCTTCAGTATAAATAACATATTACTTAAGTAATCGTAAGTTTTATTTTTCTCACAAAATTTAATTATTTTATAGTCATTGTGATTCAATTTTGAATCTCATGTCTCATCATTATTACAGTATACACAAATAGCACCGCGTGCATAAAACAAGTTATTATTAAATAGGTAGGTGCTTTATATTAATTGGATAAATTAGTTTAAACTGTACGCGCTCCATTACAAGAAACCTGTCTACCTACTAGCCAAGTTATGTAGGTATATCACCCAAACATGCCGTAATATCTTTAGTGTAGTTGAGAGGGCCATCTCGGTAAGCCACAGATGGGCTCAGATACCCAGTGTACTCCACTCAAAGTAGTGAAACTCTTGTCGGTTCTAGATTGTGAGGCTCACCAACTAACGTAGGTACCTTTTCCATATAAATAAATTAAACTTCATTGTGTGAAATTTATTTTAAAGGGTGTAGATGCCTTATATCGCTTCATAGATATTACATAATATACATATTCTTATTACAAGTATAATATAATCACTAGCGGCCCCGGCAGACGTCGTCCTGCCCGTCCGATTGTTTCGTCAAAGATCTGTCAAAGTCTTCTAACTGTCACTTCTTCATAAGCTTCATATTTTCCCCGTTTTTACACATTTTCCACTGTTTCTTCGCTCCTATTGGTCGCAGCGTGATGTTATATGCCTAGGCCTAAAGCCTTCCTCGATAAATGGTCTATCCAACAAAAAAATATTTTTTGAATTCGAACCAGTAGTTCCTGAGACTAGCGCGTTCAAACAAACTAACAAACAAACTCTTCAGCTTTATAATATTAGTATAGATAGGCACGTCATCAATAAATGACGAATACGCGTCGTTAGGTATTCCATGTTTCAAGTAGAGTATATAATATACATAAGTATATATAACCAATAAGTATGCTGGAAATTCATGAAAACGTGTCTCCGGATCCTTTTCAACCGACGAAAAAAACGGAGGAGGTTCTCAATTCGACGCGTATATTTTTTTTTTATTACGAGAGTTACTTAATAATAATAATAGTAAGTACAGTAATACATAGTACATATTATATTTTTATTTTATTTAATCACTTTTAATCTCTCTTACTTTTGTGCTAATAATTTGTTAACTATTTATATGTACTTACCTACACAATACATAGTAGAGTCATAATAACGAGTATATGTAGGTATAGTTAGGCAAGCATGCACAGAAGCATCATCCTACCTCACTGCCTATCTATCTACATATATAAAAATGAAACCCGTTTTCCGTTGTCACGACATAACATGAAAACGGCTTGACCGATTTGGCTGATTTTTTTTTGCAGTTTTCTAATACTCTGTACAAGGTTCTTACGGAAAAAAATATTAAGAAAATCTCTCAGAAAGATTGAGAAATATACATTTAATTTTGCATATTTTAAAAATCGCGGGTAATGAATGTAATCGAAATTAATTCCATCAAAGCATACGTAACGCTAAGTCGGTACGAAGTTCGCCGGGTCAGAAAGTTGTAAAATAAACGTTTAATAATAACTTTTTAATAAAAAAATTTAACCGCCGAAAAAAAACTAAAAGGCAACAAAATAGCGCACTGAAAAGAAAAAAATAATTATTTTGTCTTTTATAACGACTATTATTTTGGTTGTATTGTCTGATATTTTTGAAGTAGGTGCCAGCTGGTGCAGCAACTCCTCACGCTCAACTCTTCACCAAGTTGGTTTGGGGCTGGCACCGACTCCAAAAATATCAGACAAATCAACCAAAATAATAGTCGTTATAAAAGACAAAATAATTATTTTTTTCTTTTCAGTGCGCTATTTTGTTGCCTTTTAGTTTTTTTTCGGCGGTTAAATTTTTTTATTAAAAAGTTATTATTTCATAATTTTCTGTGGCCATAATTTATACAAATTATTACATGCTTAATTTTTAATTACTTTTGAAATAGCTACCTACCTTGTTTTTGCTATTAACTTTTAGTAAATAATAAATTACCCCTTTTTTCCCCCCCTTAGGGTAGGTTTCTTTATTCCAAATTTTTATGGGATCAACTTTGAGGTATACCCTATCTAATAAAAAAAGATTTATCAAAATTGGACTACTCTGTAAAAAGTTACGCGTGGTCATACGATACAATCGGTGCGTGATAAATTAATCATCCCCTCTTTTCCTACCCTTAGGGTTGGATTTTTTTTTCCAAATTAAAATGGGACCAACTTTGAATTATACTCTTTCTAATAAAAAAAGAATTATCAAAATCGAACCACTCTGTAAAAAGTTATGCGTGGTCATACATAAAAAATAAAAAAAAAAAAAAAACAAAAAAAAATATACGCGTCGACTTGAGAACCTCCTCCGTTTTTTTCGTCGGTTGAAAAGAAGCATATATGTATTTCACATTGACGAAAGAAATAAACAGTTTTTTATTTTAGTTTTCGTTACTTTCATAAGTGCGGAGATGTATAAACTCGAAACTACCAAATCAAATAAAAGAGTGAAGAGTAGAGTCATGTAGAGCAAATCGAGAACCTAGAGTTTTTTCCCCTGTCTTAGTATAATCCCTACTAATATTATAAATGCGTTAGTAACTCTGTCTGTCTGTCTGTCTGTCTGTCTGTCTGTCTGTTGCTCTTTCACGCCTAAACGGCTGAACGGATTTTGATGAAATTTGGTACAAAGAAAGTCTGGAGCCTGGGAAAGGACATAGGCTATATTATATTCCGAAATTCTATCCCTAAGGGGTTAAAAATGGGGTGCAAAGTTTGTATGCAACAACGTGATTCCTTGGTCCGATCTATTTCAAATTTTACATAAACATTCTTTAACAGAATTGATGGAGTACGTGTTTCGTATTTTATTGAAATTCACCCCCTAATGGGGTTAAAAGGGAGATTTTCTTCCAAATTGATATGAATACTACTTAGTGCTTTTGATTTTGACACATATTTAAAAAGTATAATGTAGGTATGCATAGCAACGGTTGCTAATGTCATTCCTGACATTAAATAAATACCCAAACTGTTACGTGTATGATTTCTTCAGTGTTAACGAAAATGGCATTATTATGTAATATCCCGTGGATCGTGTAATGAGGACTATTTAATAATATTCCTGAGTAAGCAGACCCCGTTTAACTTGCGAGGGGAAACTGGTGTCATTACGCAGAGAAATAGAAGTGTTCTTCGCGACCAAAGCTGACATATATAAAAAAGCCGTGATAACAGAGGTGACGGAATGGGACGAGACGGAGGTAAAGCAAGCTCGCGCGAGCTCCTGACTGAGAAAATGACCCTGAACATACCATCACAAGACCGAGTGAGCTTATAAGGAGTATGCTTTGCGAGAGTATCTCATTATAGACAATGAGGCAAACTGGGAAATGTTTTATTTCGTAACACCACTTATATTGTATGTAATCGGTATAAGGTTTTATTTTGTAGGATTGAATTGAATTGTAAAATTGTTTTGTTGTTTGGTTAGATCTTTGTAATAAGTGTGGTAATCAATCCTTAAATAAATAGCCAGCTAAATCTCACGTGTATGATTTCTTTAAAAACTTTGTCCGATTAAAAAAAAAATGTTGAACTCAGTGGTAGCTGTATAAATTATGCAATTTCGAAAGTAAGCTAGGTAAGTACTTATGTACTTAGTTTGCATATTGTACATGTTAAACTATTGTTAGCTCCATTTATTACGAATATAAGGGAAGTGTTAGGCAGCGGCCGGCGAAGCGTCAGATCCGGTACTTTTAACAAAAGTATATTTACGACATAATATTAACAAACCAGGTTTTGTCAGTATACTAATAATATACTAATTAATTGAACTGCGACCCAACAATGCACAAGCCGAGCGAGCGAAGCGAGCGTGCCGCGGTAGCGGCAAATGAAGGTCTCCTTTAGGTACGACGACGAGCGAAGCGAGGAGTGTTAGGTAGAATCCTGATCGTCCAGCACGCGATCCAAGCGAGCGAAGCGAGCATGCCGCGGCAGCGGCCGGCGAAGCGTCAGAATCGGTACTTTTAATTAAAGTATATTTACGACATAACGTTAACAAACCAGGTTTTGTCAGTATACTTAATTAATTGAACTGCGACCCTACAGCGCGAAGGCCGAGCGAGCGAAGCGAGCTTGCCGTGGCAGCGGCCGGCGAGGCGCCAAAACCGAATAGAATTAGGATGAATAATTAATATGATAAGTGGGAAATACGTTAAGGAAATAAAACATTATGTGGAAAAAAAAAACATCCATATGATGTTAGGACAACAAAAGATAGGTCATAAGAGTGTTAGTTAATAATCATTATGACATAAAACGTTAGGGAAATCAATAATAGGTTAAAAAACGTTAGAGATTCAGATATAGATCCGTATTCTAATGAAGTTCACCCCATAACGGGGTTAAAAATTACGCGGACGAAGTCGCGGGCAAAAGCTAGTTATAAATAAGTAACTTAAAAAACACTTTATAAATACGAAATAAATCAATTTAGGTAGGTAGGTATATTTAAAAAAAAAAAGAAATAAAACTTAAGTCAGTTTCTAATTAAACTTGAGTCCTATTGAATTATTTAAAGGGAGCTACTTAAATCTGTTTAATGTAATTGTAGCCACCTTTTTAAATATAATTTTTTAATAACCTAAATATTTACAACCATGATTATTATAATACTAGCTTTTGCCCGCGACTTCGTCCGCGTAATTTTTAACCCCGTTATGGGGTGAACTTCATTAGAATACGGATCTATATCTGAATCTCTAACGTTTTTTAACCTATTATTGATTTCCCTAACGTTTTATGTCATAATGATTATTAACTAACACTCTTATGACCTATCTTTTGTTGTCCTAACATCATATGGATGTTTTTTTTTTCCACATAATGTTTTATTTCCTTAACGTATTTCCCACTTATCATATTAATTATTCATCCTAATTCTATTCGGTTTTGGCGCCTCGCCGGCCGCTGCCACGGCAAGCTCGCTTCGCTCGCTCGGCCTTCGCGCTGTAGGGTCGCAGTTCAATTAATTAAGTATACTGACAAAACCTGGTTTGTTAACGTTATGTCGTAAATATACTTTAATTAAAAGTACCGATTCTGACGCTTCGCCGGCCGCTGCCGCGGCATGCTCGCTTCGCTCGCTTGGATCGCGTGCTGGACGATCAGGATTCTACCTAACACTCCTCCTCGCTTCGCTCGTCGTCGTACCTAAAGGAGACCTTCATTTGCCGCTACCGCGGCACGCTCGCTTCGCTCGCTCGGCTTGTGCATTGTTGGGTCGCAGTTCAATTAATTAGTATATTATTAGTATACTGACAAAACCTGGTTTGTTAATATTATGTCGTAAATATACTTTTGTTAAAAGTACCGGATCTGACGCTTCGCCGGCCGCTGCCTAACACTTCCCTTATATTCGTAATAAATGGAGCTAACAATAGTTTAACATGTACAATATGCAAACTAAGTACATAAGTACTTACCTAGCTTACTTTCGAAATTGCATAATTTATACAGCTACCACTGAGTTCAACATTTTTTTTTTAATCGGACAAAGTTTTTAAAGAAATCATACACGTGAGATTTAGCTGGCTATTTATTTAAGGATTGATTACCACACTTATTACAAAGATCTAACCAAACAACAAAACAATTTTACAATTCAATTCAATCCTACAAAATAAAACCTTATACCGATTACATACAATATAAGTGGTGTTACGAAATAAAACATTTCCCAGTTTGCCTCATTGTCTATAATGAGATACTCTCGCAAAGCATACTCCTTATAAGCTCACTCGGTCTTGTGATGGTATGTTCAGGGTCATTTTCTCAGTCAGGAGCTCGCGCGAGCTTGCTTTACCTCCGTCTCGTCCCATTCCGTCACCTCTGTTATCACGGCTTTTTTATATATGTCAGCTTTGGTCGCGAAGAACACTTCTATTTCTCTGCGTAATGACACCAGTTTCCTCGCAAGTTAAACGGGGTCTGCTTACTCAGGAATATTATTAAATAGTCCTCATTACACGATCCACGGGATATTACATAATAATGCCATTTTCGTTAACACTGAAGAAATCATACACGTAACAGTTTGGGTATTTATTTAATGTCAGGAATGACATTAGCAACCGTTGCTATGCATACCTACATTATACTTTTTAAATATGTGTCAAAATCAAAAGCACTAAGTAGTATTCATATCAATTTGGAAGAAAATCTCCCTTTTAACCCCATTAGGGGGTGAATTTCAATAAAATACGAAACACGTACTCCATCAATTCTGTTAAAGAATGTTTATGTAAAATTTGAAATAGATCGGACCAAGGAATCACGTTGTTGCATACAAACTTTGCACCCCATTTTTAACCCCTTAGGGATAGAATTTCGGAATATAATATAGCCTATGTCCTTTCCCAGGCTCCAGACTTTCTTTGTACCAAATTTCATCAAAATCCGTTCAGCCGTTTAGGCGTGAAAGAGCAACAGACAGACAGACAGACAGACAGACAGACAGACAGAGTTACTAACGCATTTATAATATTAGTAGGGATAATATTGATTATTCGTCGGAAATATTAAGTAACAGGATTTTCGAAATTACTCTCTCTTATATAGGTGTTATTATAGCAACAGTCGTAGGTGTTGTTATAATATCCTTATGTGAATATGTTTATTAAAACAAAGGTTTATCAAATTGAATCCATAACTCGAGGAGTCAGCTGGTTTACACGGTAGCTTGCCACTTGCGTAAACTGGCCTACAGCGCAAGTTTCTGAGAGTAAATGATATCGTGTCTCCGTAAGATCCGAGTTCAAAGAGGCAATCATGCTTCCCGAAATAGAGAACTTTAAGGTAATAATAATAAGGTCTGTTTTAAAATGTTTTCTCCCATCGGTTCTTGATTGTTACCCCCAGGTGATGTTTGTTCAACGTCGAAGTAGACTTATCGCCGGCGTAAATAGAGATTAAGTTGGAAGGTAACTACCTACTTTTGTTTGCTACAGGCGTAGCACACGTGTATCTTAGTGGAGGCTGATAATATAGGTAAGTACTTATCTATTATGACACGCTTTTATAGAAGTACTTAACTTTAAATTCATATCACTTGATTTGTACAATTTTATATTGGCATTCTAGTTCGAACGTGTTTATACAAGTACCTATTTGCTCTTGTAGGTACTGGGTAAGTAGGTAACCTACTTATCGTTATCGGGCACAGGAAGTTTATTTCATACTATTGCATCATGTATTTTTAATATAAATCGTTGCAAATGGGTACTTATATGTGAACAACCACAATCAATTATTTTAATTAAGTAATGCTAATGAATAAGTACCTACCGTACAGTGTTTAAAACAAAAAACTGGGAATCGCTAATTTTAATTATACCTCCCTAATTGTACCTCCCTACATACCTAATATATTATTTTTACAATACAAATTGATGATCTCACTTTTTAGGCTTAACTTTCTGATTATTATCATGGATTTCCGTCTCCGACCACCTTTCACCTTCGTTCGAAACTTTTCTAGCTTTTTTAACAGCTTTATTTTCTGATAAATACCTAAGCAAAAAGCGACTATCTATGCTAGGTTGTACAGCCCAGAATACCTATCCAGCATTGGCTTGACGTATCTATCTATCACTTAAAACTTTAAACTGAAATATACAACTTTATAATTTAAGTAAATTATATCGTAACTAATTTAATGACATACTTACCACTTTATTTGTTTGAACCTGTGTGTTATGGTTTGGGCATTCGGCGACTAATATGTACATCCCTCCAGGGCGAAATTGGATGGGTTCACAGTAAGCAAATACGTAGCAAAATATATTTAACTACAATTCCAGTTTAATTTAATGTTTACTACATTGTACGCCGTTCAATTTGTAACACATTAAGTAAGTATATGTAATTCTAGACATTTCTAATAGGCACCTGCCCACTTGCGTCAAAATTTACCCGTTGGCTATTTATGTATGTAAGTACAAATAAGTTATCGAAAGACGTCATTACTCAGTGCCAAATGTGCGGACTAGCGGTCATAAGGACACGGGTTCAAATCCTGTTGGAGACCATGAAAATATAATTGACCATATCATTATGATTATCTCACCTGTAAAGGAAATTATCGTAATGCAGTATGTGCTCCTAGTAGCTCCTGCGAGTCAACTCAACCAAAATGAACCAGCGTAGTGGATTAGGTCTGATCCTTTTTAAACCGTTCACTTGAACGGCCCCTGGATCTACTTATTACGTAACCACTATCTTTGCTTTGCATATTTTTGATGACATGGGGGTTGGGGGGTCTAGATGGTGATTATACCACACTAGTTATTTATATAAAATACCTAGGTACCTAATGCATTCGTCTAGGTACTCTGTCCTATCTAAGCCTATTTTCTTACAATTGTATTATAACAGCTGTTGTTCATGATTAATAAAATAAAAGCTAAACAGAATACATTCAATGAAAAAATGTACTTACCTATACTTACTTAAGTATACCTAACTAAGCAGGTACCATTGATTAAGCTCTAGGTTAGAAGGTTAACACGTGAAGGTAAATAATTTTATTTTAATAAATCTGCTTTCGCAATACTTATTGGTATTTAATATTAAGTATGTAAGTATCTACCTATTTAGTAATTCTCGCAATTTTGAAAGTAAGTACCTAGGTACTTGTATCTCGCATTTATTTAATATTATGCCTTATTATGCCTTATAATTGGTCGATTCACGCATAGGGCTACTACCGCAATAACTAGTTTACTTTCAATGGGTGAGATCGTTAGAGCGTCAATAAACCACACGACAAAGGAACACGGTTGAATCGACAGGTTATTACAAGTCTTGCTGTGGGTTTGTGTGCGTGCTCTGTTTACATACTCGCTATACAAGAACATTCCAGTCTAGATGTGACAAAAGTAGACGGTACCTATAACAAGTTTTCCTCAAATCTTATTCTATGACCTATCTTGTGTTCTAGTCTCACCTGTATGATTAAAAATTGGGAGATTTAAACTTTTCTTTCAGAATTGCAAACCAAGCTCATTAGGGAAAAAAATGCCACTTACTCATAATGAAGGAATAATATTACACGGAAACCTTTAGATAAGTACTTAAGTAGATAATAATAAAACAACTATTAACGGATTTAACTCGCGTATTTTTTATTTTATTTTATTAGCTGACGTTTCGGATTCTTTGCAGTTTCCATAATCGTAGCACGACTGAGCTGACAATAGTCTAACGCTAAAGTGATTTATACAGTTATGCAAACTACCTTATATTTAAATTACAAATTTTGAAAAAACTACCCTATTCTGTAGTATATCTCAAAACCAAAGGCAAAAAAAAAAATTGTTGCCTTTGGTTTTGTATAATTTTAATTTTAATATCATAATATTATTTTTTAATTGTAAATATATATAAGTGTCCCAAAAAATGACTTTCTACTGAGTTTCTTGCGGCGTTTCTTCTCAGTAATGATGGTCTTTCCGAAGCGCTAGTAACGCCCCCTATTAGGTTTTAATTGTAATGTATAAAAGTAAAAATTGTTTGCGTAAAATGTAACATTAGTATTTCATAATTCAGAATAGGGTAGTTTTTTCAAAATTTGTAATTTAAATATAAGGTAGTTTGCATAACTGTATAAATCACTTTAGCGTTAGACTATTGTCAGCTCAGTCGTGCTACGATTATGGAAACTGCAAAGAATCCGAAACGTCAGCTAATAAAATAAAATAAAAATACGCGAGTTAAATCCGTTAATAGTTGTTTCATTCCAATGTGTAATAACCGCGAAGGCATCAGAAATTATTAGATAATAATAATTATATTGTAATGCTTCCCCGGTTAGGTATTACTCGTTGGAATTTCCACAAACAGGTATTGCTCAAAATGTATAATTTTCGTATTAACAAACTTATGAACCTTTCGTCTAGTATCATTTAGACTATTGTTGTTTCTACATTTTTTTTTTCATTTATGTACTTAATACTGTATGGTTGATGAGGAGGCTTCGAAGTGACTAGGTAGGTACTATGTCAAATAAGTTTCAAACTTTCAGAATACTTACTCTTCTGCATGTATCTTGTCTCATCTATCCCCATTGGCGCTCCGAGACGCGGCAGGATGTCGCACACACCGACGGTTGAAAACCAACACAATATAAAGCTCGTAACCGTCTTTGATTCTGGTCTGGTGAATAAGGTAGGTACCAACACGAAATATATTATTATGTAAGTATTTAATGGAAAAATAAAGCCTAATTACCTACAACACAAAACGTTAAGGATAAATGTTCACCTTCTTAAGTTAGTACCTACCTAGGTATGTATTCAAGATTAAAAAATATTACTTACTATTGATCAAAAAAAAATACGGGAGTTAAATCCGTTTATAGTTGTTTCATTCCACTACACTACACACTACATATTAAATTTTACTTATTTAATAAACCCCCTTCGGAAATTTAGATAGCATACAGCAATATCAGTATGCATTCAAATTTGTTTAATTAATATTAGATATCTAAACTACCCACTATTCGTATCGGCAATTACTTAGGTAAGTACTTATTTAAGTTTTGCTACCTACCTATAGCTGTTATTATAACATCACGATTACCTAGGTACTTAAGGACGATAGGTGTTTTTTTTAAATTGCACCTGTAGAAAGTAGCTCGTTTATTGTTTACTAGCTTCTGCCCGCGACTTCGTCCGCGTGGAACTCCTCCTTTTTTGCAGTCGGTTAAAAAGTAGCCTATGTCCTTTCTCAGGATCCAGACTTTATTTGTACCAAATTTCATTTAAACTACTGGACCGTAGTTTTAGCGTGAAAGCGTAACAGACAGACACACAGACAGAGTTACTTTCGCATTTATAATATTAAGTTAGTTAGTAGGGATATGTACTTACTGACATTCAATATATTATTATAGCTAGGTACCAAACTAAATAGAGATAACTCAGCGGTCCATCATTGTTTTGTTTATCTTGCTTGTTTACCTTCTGCTCCTTTATATTAATACACATATGTATTATGTTATTTCTATGTATTAGCGGCTCTATTCCATTTACCAGAAACCATCTAACAACCAACTACATAGGTAATATAATATAACATTTCCTTTAATTACTATTATTCCCACCGGTCTAAAGCTAAGTTTATTTCTAACTTCGATTTATAAGGTCACAAGGTGGATCGTTGTTATATACGATTATTCAGAACATAGATAGGTGCCTATCTGCTTGTATTTCTATTTTTGTTCTAAAATCAATATGTACCTATTAGTATCCCAAAGGTTTAAGAGTCGTTCAATAGAATCGGGCGTATGATTTGGAAATCAAAGCGAAATACACGATACACGGTTTGTATAACTAAAGCTTCCGAGCGACTGTTAACATAGGAATGAGTGAAGGCCGTAGTTCACGCCGTGGTGGGTGTACTGTAAATTGAATCTGCAATATGAAATCCGCACAACCACAACACGAGAGGAACGGTGGCCGCAATACGTTGTATGCATATTAGTAATAGATACAAATACCTATGTATAACCATTAGGTACTTATACTGAAATATGAATCACAACATGTGGATATCAAATATTATTCAAATCAAACTTCAGATAACGGAATTTGAGTAGGTAGGTAGGTACTTACCTATAAAGATACTTACTTACAGTTAAAATATTTCTGATTGATAATTTAATTAAAGCCCTGTTGATTATGACTTAAGATCAGATAGAAAATAATATTAACGTTAATATTAGAACCCTTATACCTACCCTATGTGGATATATGTGGCGATATATTGAAAGAATTACAATAATTATCCTTAAATTCTATTTGTAGGTACCTAATTTAATCCTTCTGTGCCTAATATTCAAATCGAATCCACATCCTTTAAAATATTCAATTTAATTGTCTATTAAGTACCTAAATCTTTTGAACATAAACAATCAATAGCACTCGAATACACGTCGAGCCGAGAGATAGTTGACCATCGATAAATTGAACCCGCAAAGAGTCCGAGCTAAAAGGGAAATTGTGTTGGAATGTTTGTAGCGGCGACTACACACCCACTCAACGCCGTCGACGCAGGGCATTGTTGAGGACACACACACACACATCATGAAACATTCAATGGATTAAAACACGTAGCTATGTATGTAAATGTAAGTAATAAAAATACATACTCATGATCATCGCTTCCCAGCGTCGGTGGATCGGAACAATCGGATCGGTGTTGAGTATTCAAATCACTTAAGGCAAAGCAAAATCAGAATACATACTTAGAATAAAACGTTATAAAACAGCTTTAATTCGTCCAACTAATGGGTACGGGCCCGTCCTGAAATACGTAGAGAATTAGACATAGGTAATCTATAACACTGCGCTTTGCGATTGGCGGATTACACGCCAATAATTGTGTTCAAAAATATCAGAATCTCAATTTTAAATAATTAACTCTAAACATTCCAACGTTTTTTTTATGAACATACATACATATTAGCATTTTTGCCTCACGAGTTATAATTTTTTTAAAATAAAAACTACTCGTACTTACCTACTTTACATTCTTATGGTAACTACCTAGTTACTTATATGCGCATATAATTAATGTAAGCTTTACGAATATTAAACGTTTAGTATATGCATCATACTTAATTGGACGTCTCAGACTAGCGGAAATAACTTATCAGATACACCGCATGTCGTAGCCATAGCGGTTCTACCTGTATAAATAGAGCCTTATACAGGTACTTAAAGTTTCTGATCAGATAGCATCTAGACGCGACACGATGCGTTATAAGTATTTAGGTACCTGTTGTGCCAAGTAATATATGCCTTTATAAACTATATTTATTTATTACAAAGCATTTGCTTATTAATATTAGGGGTTGGGTCTCTTTATGAATCGCATCTATGTCCCCATGCATTATTTAGATCTTCAACGACATCCATAACACGTTTTGTAAATGCTAAAGACAAAACTATTGCTTCAGGTCCCTACCGTTCTTTGGCTCTGAATAAGCGGATGCAAATTAACTAATTTTCACAATAGAAATAATATTTTTATTACAACGGCAACAGCCTTTCAGACAGTTCAAAGTAGTTTCACATCTAGAAATGCATACTCCGGCATTAATGCTTGTCTTGGATAGTAAAAAAAAACACAGCTGACTCGGCCTCCCATAGCAACAAGACTTTATTTTATACGAGGCTTTCCGGCGGTCGAGCGGTCGGGCGGTCGTGCAACAATAGCGGCGGACCCGGATTATACTACCTACATACTAAAATCAGGTAATATGTAAAGTGATAATAATATAACAATTCCACAATGTATAAGAAATTACCAAATTTATACCCGTAACTCGCTTAAAACACGTCTAAACATAAAATCTTTTTTGTTTCGAAATTCAACAACTCGTTATAAATAATTATTTAATTTTTAGGGCTTCTTAGATATATATACCTATATGCGATAGAGTCGAGTAGGATACGTATAGGCTGGCTTGGATAAAATGTATAACTATTTGTTCACGGACTAACGGGTTATAAATAAATAAAAATAAAGGCGTTCAGGGAAATGCATAAATAATTTAATGCATAGTAGGTACCTGATTAATACTGTATTGCATTCCGGACCTGTCACATCTAGGTTAAAATAGAAACTATGTGGATATATTGCGCATCTACACTTTACAAAGGAACTATGGAACGACCTAGCGAAACTTAGGTACAGGTCCGTATACAATATTATACCTACCTACTTAACATGTTACACCGCTTTCCTTTTTTATATTAATGATTTTGAAGTGCATGCCTTGTAAAATTACTTATAACCTGAGATCGACTTATACTAAAACAACATTTTAAGTAGGTTACCCATTAAATCAAAATCAATCATCGTGCCTCATGAAATACTAGGTAATGTCTGTATTATAGTGTCACTTCGCGCGTGTCCATAAATGTGTTTATTTATATCCTGCACAAGATTTCAGCAACACCCACTTGCTGCCAAGAGTGCTGCCTATTTGTTGCGAGGACTGCGGTCAAAGGTAGTCACACCTCGATGGCCAGATTTGGCAGTAAGTGTTGGTGAGTGGGCATTATTTTAAGGCGTTCTGCCTGGGTGGCGGCTGTTTCGGCAGGTCATAGGCCAACTCGTAAGCCGTACTCTTAGTGTTTGGAGCGAGGGCCACTACCCCTTTAGTGGGCACCTTTCTTTGGGCTTGCCCGAGGATGGGCGGTAGCGTTGTCCCGATGTTGATACCGATGATGTCCCCACAAGAGCAATGGCAAACACGTCATAATAATTTTAGTGGGAAGGACCGGGAAATCGGGTGAGTTCTACATAACACGGCAAAGGGCCAGGGGGTATGCGTACATTTCATTCGACCCTTTATTTTACATCATCATTTATTGAATAAAAATAAGTGAATACCTATTGGTTTGAGGAATCTATGACAGATGGTTATCAAAGCATCCGTAGAACTACGAGAGTCGACAATCAGCGAAGGAATCTCTAGTGAGACGGCAATATCGCGACGCTGGTATGTGATTGGCGCGCGGCGTGGGCGGCGGCGTAATGAACCGAGGACGGCGGCGGGGGGCAGGTGGAGACCGGCTAAGGATACTGACAGAAACACACGGAAAGCGGAAATTATATTAAAATAAGTTACTACCTACTACGAAATTTTACGTTGAAATACATCACCTGTGAAAATTTCAACTGGCTAACTAACTGTCACGCTTCATGATGCCTGTTAACATGCGGACAGACGGACAGCGAAGTCATAGTAATAATCATAGTAATGACCATTTTACCATTTGGGTGTGCAACCCTAAAAAGTAGGAACGTTGACGTTAGTAGTCATGTATAAATTTTCTAATTTATCATTAATTATAATTTTTATGTTGGCACCTATGTAAAAATTTTGACAAATATATAAATTGCTGCAATGGGCAGACGTTACCGACGTGTAATTAGAATCTTGATACGAGCTTTCCATGCTTAGTTTGGGAATCTACTATATTCATGTATTTAAATTATTTTTACTCGTGATTTCCTGAAACCCACCATGAGCTCCGACACACAATTTTATAGAACAAATCAATAATTAATTGAGGATAAAATATGTCAAACTACTTTTTTTTTTTTCAGTTTATAAAACATCCTATTCTTACTTTGGTTACTTAATTATTATAGTCCTAAACTAAAGCTCACTTTATTTATATTTACTTACGTTAAAATGTATTTGAGTCAGCTTACATAGCGTAACTACATTTTTTATTGATACTATTTGGGTAGGTAACGTTTAGTTACTCTTAACGACTATTATGTGGCATCATCGAAACCTGTAAATGATTCAAGTAGACGCCTAACGCTTCGTAGAGTTTTAAGCGTGGCCTGGAGCACGGTCTCGCAACGAGCATCATGCTGGCACTACATCGGAATCCGCACAAACTAGTACCTTCTGTCATCAAACCCGTCACCACGCCGTCTCTGTCCCGGATTTTAGGATAACACAATTCGGCATTAAGATTTACAGTTAATGAAGGATCTTGTTCTGTTACGAAACAGGGATTCGATGAACATACAGGTAAGGTTGATATAATAGTAATTGAATTTGAAATTGGACGGATTATAATGTGATATACTATAACTATATGCGAATAAGTCGACTTCAAGCAGTAAGGCAAAATAATAGATAATAATACAGGAATACACTGAATAACGGTTATTTTGATTTTTGCCAACAGTCAGTCCGTGACTTTACTCTTTAATATAAGTAAAGTCAAAGTTGTTTATGTATTTGTACTTTGATTTACTTATTCCTATTCCTTCTCTAAGTTTAAAAGATGTAGTGAAAGAGAGTTTCGATTCAATATTCTCAACTACCTTGTAAGCTAAATGCTTTCCATTTAAACAATCTTCTTCCATGTAAACTTTTCTGTATTTCACTTCAAAGGGCAGGACATGATCGCTGCCGTACGAGCCTCTCTCAGCACCACTTCAAAAGCTTTTAGCGATTAAAGCACAATTTCACGAAATAATTTATCTGTAATTTCTTTAGTCATTTTCAGCAACTGCGAATGCAGTTCGATTTAACTTTTATTTTAAATGTTGATTTCTGTTGTTAATATCAAAAATTCCGACAAAGGCCTTTTTAATCTTTGTTTGAGAAACTGTTTGAAAATTACGCTTGTGTAGGTACCTACTTGAATATCAAACATTATCTCAGTACATCATTTAGAAAGTCTATGTATACATAGAACCGGTTATCTACACTAATATTATAAAGAGCAAAACTTTGTTTGTTTAGTTGTAATGAATAGGCTCAAAAACTACTGGACCGTTTTTAATAATTCTTTCACCATTTGAAAGCTACATTATCCACTAGTAACATAGGCTATATAACATTTTGGAAATAAAGTCTGATCCGTGCGAAGCCGGGGCGGACAGCTAGTAACAAGATATAGAGAAATAAGAAATTTTGTATTTTCATTCTACATATAGGTATCACTCTCTCCGATAGATAGGTATACGGAAAGAAGTAACAAAAAGTATCATACAAAGATGTGAGATGAATAAATATGCATGTTACTAGGTAACCGGTAAAGGAAAAACCTGAAAGGCGGTCTCACGATTGGCCGGTCAAAGTTCTCGGCGCTACTTTTCCCCTCGATTGCGGCAACCGCTTCCGGTGGTTTTCCGGCAAAATTCAACACTCACTTCGAATTTTCTTTCAGTTCGTTCTCTTTTTTTTAATTCGTAGACTGATTGCAACGAATAAGGATTTGAACTTTTTTCACTTGCCCAACTTTTATGTGTGGGGGAAAAGTTAGCGAACCAAAATTACAAAATCAATAATCGGCTTGCCTAAATGCTGGTAAGCACCGTTAGCTGCGTAAATCATTCGTCGTTATGATTTATGTCAACCGCTCATTGCGATATAAATGTGTAGGAAAATAATAAATACATTTCGCGCACACATTTCTATTTTTATTTTATCAGATATGTATTTTATAATACGTATGTTTAAATAAAATGGCCTGTCAAAATTATTCGAATCAAGAAGTCTGGAGCAGTACACAGTTATAAACATATTCTATATTCTTAGTTTAATAGTAGAAACAAAGGCTGCATAAGAACAAACACCGTTTTTAGTCTTATTTAGAGGTTGTAGTTAAGTAAACAGCAAAGAACCAATACCATCATGTAATTCAATAATAGGCGTGACGACTGTTTCTTTTTCTTTATCTATTAATTGACATACGAAAATTTATTGGACACGTCGTATTTCTTTATAATTTAACTGACGGACTAAATGGAATTTAATTTTCTTTCCCTAGTCGTCATCCCTATTTATTATTCTTTGATTAGATATTTGTTTATTACCTACGTACGTACCTACACATAGAAACATTTTGAATCAAATGCTATCAAACTATTTAAATTACACTCGTAACTACATAATCTGAGCTAGGAACTCTGTCTTTGCCAATCCATGACAGCAAACAAGTTCCTTTGAGAATCACGACCAGTCTTTTAGTAATTAATGCTTTCAGAAAAACTAGAAATCCGAACCACTTCTTGTAAAATAGGAAAAAAACTCAATAAGCGATGTCAAATAGAAAACAGGCAGTAAAAACTATCAGTGAGGTCAAAATTTCACCTGGAGTGAAGGTTTATCAAATTATCTAAGTACCTACATATAACTAAGTAGGTACTTCTGGAATACCGAATAGGAAAAAGTGTCGTCGGTGAACGTTTAATTTCAGTGCAATTAAGCAAGAATCAACATCGAATAATATGAGACAGACAGCTATTAAACCTCGATCCATATTGCCAACACTTCTGTAAAGTGCCTTTGACGTGTTAAATACCTGGCCGATACGGTAGGGCTGCTAGCTCGAACAAAAGGTAATATGCGATATTGACACAGTGTAAGGGTGCCAAAGGGAATCGCAATATCAGCACGGTGCCGGTGCCCCGCCCGCTCCAAACGACAAACAAAATAAAAGTTTGATGAAAATTTTGCTTCGCTTTATATTTTTTTGTTTACCTATTTTTTAATATGTAGAGCGCATGTGTTTTTACTTTAACACCTTTTTATGAAAATACTGCTGGTCAAATATTGAATAGCACCTATTTCATATAGGTACCTATATATTATGCGTACAAAATTATTTGTTACAGAAACCTGATTAAGTACATTTTGTAATTTTGTAAGGATTATTTCCACTGAGTTATCTTCTAGCACCTCAATAAACATTTCAGTGCCATTGGATTTTACAGTATGTATGTATCTCATTGTTAATGCACGTTACAAATATTTTATTACATACAGAAAATACAATATTTCGTAAAGAGGTACAGATTTAAATCGATTTTTCCCACTCCTAAATTTTCACCGTTATCTTCGAGACCACGGTAATGTTACATTATGTTGTCAACTACAATTTCTAAAAACTGATAGGTATATCATGAAGCTGAAAAAAATCTTTAAAATGACGTAGCATCAATATAGTATGTACCTATGTAACAAAAATCTTTTTAATTAAATTTAACCTACCTATAATAAACTTATTTTAATAAATTTATGTACCTTTCTAAATGAAAAACCCAGGGCTGTTCTTAAAAACAGTCCAGGAAGTCCCAGGACACCCCAAAAAGTAATATATCGGAAAATAGGACGGTTGGCAACCATATATTTTACGAGCAAATAATACCTATCAATAAAAACACGATCGACATGGTCCGAAGACCTGCTAACAGTGCTTACGTTCCGCTGGCGACGCGAGACTTATCCTCGTGAATAAGCCTTAGGGAATTTAGATCTATGTCCAACAGTCGACATTTTTCGGCTGAATTATGATGGTTATTTTACTTCGCAGTAGCTACTGAGACGAATTTGTGTAATTAAATAAATAGTTTTATGTATTTTCAAGTAAATTGAATAATTAATCAGATCATAACGCTTTAACCACATAAGAGACACTTGTGTTAGACCAACGAGTTAGATGCGGTGCGAACAGTAAAGTACTGACCGCTATGGCCTCGCTTACTCGTACATAAACATTCCTTTAAAATTCCGTTGCAGTGTTACATAGTTGAGGCAATTTAAATAATTGTGTCCACTGCCTTAGCTTAGTCAGCAAGCTTTGGAGTTAGTCTGGCATCATACCAACTTTTATTAACAGTCATATTACTTAATTCTCGTGCAGGAAGTCAACTTAAAAGTTGCGCTAGCAAGATACCGAGATGCTAACCATTAAGAGGGATAAGCTATGTTTGTTAAATACACAATATTCGTACTTTAAGTAGAGGTTTTTGGATTTTGGCTTAGCATGGCAGAAATCCTCTCAGAAGTGGGTCATCAGGTACGTATATTTAGTCTAGATATAGGTATGATTTGTCGGGTTTTAGATTTGTGTTTGTATTCATAAAAAAATCTGTAGAAATTTAAATGTTACCAAATACTTTTAAAAAATTAACTAAACATTAATAATTAATTTCATCAATGTGTCTAGTGTAATGACATAAATCGCTTGATTTAATTTGTACCTCAACGTTTTGCAAAGTAAAAAACCAAGGTAAACTAGGTATCGGGCTACTTACGATTTATAACAATGAAAAAACTTACTTCTTATGAAGGTCAGACAGAATATACCACCGTTTCCAAAATACCTCAACTGAGAAGAAACGGCAAGAAACTCAATTAGGAATATTTTTTCAAGATACATAATTAGATACAATTTATCTTTACAAAATATATATAGAAAACTGAAGATGAAAAGTAAATTAAACAGGTATACGATTCAAACAAAACAAAATATATAAGACGCTATAATGTCTTCAGTCGAATTACGTACCCAAAGCAAAAAAGCATGTGGTTATCTCTAAAGTCCCTCTTGCAAACGAGTAAGACGTATCGCCTCCCTCAACCGTATTAGAGGAAAGGTGGCGAAAAAATGTGTTAAGTCCAAAAAGTGCATTTGATTGTATTCTTGTATGCCTTCCATGGATCATTGGTATCAGTAGGCGTTTACTTTTAAAAATGTTATTAAAATACGGTGTGTTGCATTTTTGATAATGTGCGAAGTAGAATAGAAATTATCTAGGCTCGTAACTATATGTAATATAATAATATATAGGTCATAGATACTTTATTTTCTAAATACAAGAACATACGCAACCACTTGCGTAATAGTATATTA
Organism: Polylopha cassiicola; assembly: GCA_038024825.1. Lineage (NCBI taxonomy): Eukaryota > Metazoa > Arthropoda > Insecta > Lepidoptera > Tortricidae > Polylopha > Polylopha cassiicola. The sequence goes on along the minus strand of CP149046.1, from coordinate 14,031,046 downwards.
TGTTATAATACATGTGATCTATACATGCATATCAGTCTATATGTAAGATGTCGGAATCCAATTGTAAGCATAATATAATTCCAATTATTGTACGTATTCCAATATGGCGGAACAAGGGCGAGAATTTACATAAACATCCTATTAAACTGAAGATACCAAACTCCAGCAGAACTAATAATATTAAAGTAGGTAGGTACCTAGTATTCACACCATTTTCATGGACTATTTGATGAGACGTGAGATAAACTGTCTTAGGGCTCAATGTTACCTTTGATGAACTACCTACGTGAAATGTTATTTGCGTATTGTGACGTATGCAAAATAGCTACCTATCTAATATTTCGTACATATACCTATGTCACCCGTCAGTGTAGTTAATTATGTATTTTTGTGTAAGTATCTATATAATATTTTAGTATGTTTATGTACTTATTTATGTAGCGTAATATCATCCTATATTATATTGTATCTACTTATTATACTATATGTATTACCTATCCCTTTAGCGCCTACACATGCTCTCTGTTTGCTTCAAAGGTTGACTGGTAGAGAATGCCGTATGGCATTAAGTCCGCCTTTTGTACATTTTGTTTTTTTTTATCAGTAGCATTTAGTATAAATAAAATATATTAAAAACACAGAACCAGTTGCTAATCTCTGAAACTATTATCATAAACTCTAAAAGTGATTCTATAAGGCTGAAGTGATTTCAGTTTTCATTCGGTGGCACGGAAGCTTAAAAAACTACTCAATCTAACGAAATCATATGCGTACATTATTATACTTAACTAATGTCTTAAACATAAGATGATATATGGATGGATATATAAATGTTATAGGGAGATGAATAAATAATACATATATATTTACTGGCTATTTTATGCAAAATCTAATGGATAGATTTAGACTGAAAAATGTTCCTATTAAAGCTTATATGACAATAGGACATACGGCACTTTTATTCAGGAAAACATCCCGAAAGATGGCGTAATTGAGGGACGGATATGTAGGGAGCGATAAATGGGTCTGCGCGAATGAAGACGCGGGTGGCTGCTAGTCATCTATTCATAAACAATTACCTATATATAATAACTATAGATCAGGCGTAGAGAGTCGAAGCCTACATAAAACATTTTTGCAAAAATAGGAACCCTTAAGACACATTACCAAATACATAAGATTATTGTAGTCTGGTCGAGAAGTGAGTTCTGTGAGAAAAATCGATACAGTTGTCTTAAAAATATGGGGATTGTTGCTTTCGATTCAGAATTTAATATCAAGAAGAGGATTTTTTTTTCCGCCATTAAAAATTGCCATTTTTATAAACAACTAGCGGCCCGTCCCGGCTTCGCACGGGGGGACTTAAGATTTTTTTCATAGTTTTACGATTGTTATGGGTAAACTATAAAAGATAGACATATGCTCTCGCGGACTTTTTTAAAGATAATGTTAAGATGAACAATTCACCCATAAAGCATTTTTGTATAACTTTAACTATATGCTCAGCGCACGCCACGGAAGGCCTCAGAAACGATACTTTTCCCCCGTTTTTGAAACATTTTCGGTTACTGCTCCGCAACTATAAGACCTAGCGTGATATGATATAGCCTATGTTACTCGGGGATAATGTAGCTTTCCAAAGGTGAAAGAATTTTTGAAATCGGTCCAGTAGTTTCGGAGCCTATTCATTACAAACATACAAAAATACAAAAATACAAAAATACAAATGTTTCCTCTTTATAATATTATATAGTATAGATATAGATATAGATATAGATAAACGTAGTGAAGAAAATGTAGTGTCCTAATTGTAGCTGTTACTCGGAAAATATTGAAGTTAGCAAAAAATTTAAAAAAGATTCTGAAAGAGGAGAAAATTTCAATAACAGATGTCCCAACTCCCGGAGTTGTAGCTACATTATTTACAATTTTAATTTAACGATGAAAATTGGGCTCAGCGTGGCCGATTCGGCGCCGCCGCGTCACCGTCAAACATGGTGACCAATAGAAAATATTTTTTTTAAAGCATTTAATATTAATTTAAAAATCTAAATAAATTATAGTGTCATCTAGACACTTCAAGGAATATAGTAAATTTTTGAAAAACATTTTAACACGTTAATTAAGTAATTTTTCGTGGAATTAATCTTACATAAAATCCGTCGTAAAAGTTTAAATATTCATTCTAATTTTTTTCTTAGAGATATTTTATATACCTATATATATATATATACTTACTCAATAGAATTCCGTTATTTTTCGCAGAGAACTCACTTCTCGACCAGACTATTGGTATGTTTGACCATTTATTTATACGTACGCGCTTCACATATAACCAAATACTTATATTCCTTATGCCAAAATAATAAAGAGTTTTGAATTCCGACGGGACCTGATTCTGATTCGGGTACCTTGCAAAATTTTACCTACATGTTTTATGTAGGTATACGGCAAGTTAAATAAAAGCTTGTGATACGGAGCGATGTCGTTAGCATTTTACGGTAGGAATAGAGTATACCAGTTGAGCAGTGGAAGACACGGGGCATGGAGGAATTCACCTCATAATTCCCGGGAGTTAACGGCCTCTCGGGAATCACTTTCATTTTCACTTACCGCCACGGACTGCTCTATAACCATTAAATCCTCTTGTTTACTGCGCGCTTCGTCGGTTCACTGGAGCCAGCAGCCCTCCTCGGTTAACTAACTTATTCACAGCGCAAACTAAACATAAACCAGAGATGAGCTCAGCTTTGTGGAATCACCTTCAACAGGGCGGAGTTTTATATCGCACCGAATTTTGAGTCCGGTCTTCTCTGAAGGAAAAATATGTATTAAAATTGAAGATTGAACTACTGGTTAATGGTGGTTATGTGCCGGTGGTGAGCATTCGCTATTGAAATACTTAAAACTCAGTCAAAACCCAATGTTTGCACTTTACACGCATTTCTTATTTAGTCGTTACTTGGACATTTTTTGTAGCATATGTACCTACATTATTGATATTTTCATCAAATGTTAACAATTTAAAAAATTACATTTTTGCCAATACATACTTGCAAAGAAAATATATACCTAAGTACAAATATTTATTGTTATAATTATAGTGTATCTGAGTGTCAAGTTTCCACAATTTTCTTAAATAAAAATATTTTAATTTATTAATACGGCTGTACCTATTAAGACAAAATTAATATATATAGTTATGAGTAAGTATTATTTAAGACTATTCATACCCTCGGGCTGTATCGCCACGTGAATCGTAGGTATCTCGAGGAGTAAAATTTAATATAAAACAAGATTATTTAACGAACTGGCCGACTTTAGCTTTTAATTTCTCGGAATTATATTATCATAACAATATTCAGAATAATAAACGTTTTGATAAATTTAAATATATATAACAAAATATCGACCTTTTACCTACACTATATTATATTCTGTAAGTACGCATCTATAATAAGAATTGTCATTTTGACGCTAATGACGTTTAAACTTGTATTATGCAGACGGTATAAAAAAAAAAGATATCGTGAATACTAGGTACCTACTTACTAGGTACTTTTGATACTAATCAATATCAATAGCGTCATCTATCGTAATAACATGCAACTACAATCAGTATGTCCATAGACTAAAACCTATATGAGGTTGTCATTTCATCATCATAAATCATCTTATAGGTAATAGGTAAGTATCTAAGGAACTCTTCACTACTTGTGTACCTGATGTTATTTATGGGCATGGTAATTATTTATAACTAGCGGCCCGCCCCGGCTTCGCACGGATCATCTTTTTTTTATAGCCTATAGCGGTCCCGGCAGACGTCATCCTGCCAGTTCGAAGTTCAAATTGACTTTAGTTAGAAAACGTTTGTATGAGAAAAGAAAAGGGCTGTTTATAGTTTTTTCCCGGCAATCATTTGAATTTTTCTTGTCGTATAAACCATCCTTGGATAGATAGATAAGCGGGTACGTAGTAACTCTATAATCATTAAAAATATTAGTATACTAGCTGTTCGCCTCGGCTTCGCACGGATCATCTTTTTTTCTTCCGCTTATAGTGCGAGAATAGTGTAGCTTACAGACAGTGAAAGATTTTATGAAATCAGTCCAGTCGTTCTGGAGCCTATTCAATCCAAACAAACGAACAAACCTTTCCTTTTTTTAATGTTATGTTAAGTATAGTTTATTAAAATAATATCTATAATCCCTAATCATATAAAAATAAATTATCAGAAGTAGGATACGTAGGTAGGTACTTCTGAAAAATTATTTTAAGTTATTTTTATATTAGCTGAGTGCAGGCACTCATTTTTACCTATATATTGAACTTAGGTCATTTGACTTAACCTGGAAGTAGTAAAGTCAGTTTTAGAAAGCCAAATTACTCTTAAAAATTACTACCGACACTGGTCCCGTGAGAGCAACTGCGCCTGTGATTTAATGATTTCGCTTAAATTATAGATACTAGGTATAGTATTAGCTACAGTATAATTAAGTGTTTGTTCTGGACTTTTCTAGCTACCCGTAGTAGTTACGGAATCACCAAAGCTGTGCACGAATGTGTGACGCAAATAAGTACAAATGAAATGGCCGCGTGCCCCATTCTTATCTCATTCGAAATATCGGGCACGTACCAAAGTCATAATTCCACGATGAAGTACCGCATGGGCAGGGAGCGTGCCCTTTGCAGTGTGATTCACTGTTACGATTACCCGCATCCTCCGGATCTTACGGATACAATGAAAAGACTCCACCTGAAAACTGAAAGAAATGGAAACAAAAAGCGCCATTTCCGAGAATGTACGTAAGCGCTGCGGGATACATGACTTCCATTATTTAAAAGAATACGTCGCTGCACAATATTTCCTTCGTTATAATAGCTTTTTCGTAAATTACCGGCTGCTACACGCTATCGCTGTATTTTTATACTGTATTTATGAAGATAATATTTTTATTTAAATACTAGCTGTCCGCCCCGGCTTCGCACGGATCCCTTTTTTTTAGTCTATGTCACTCGGGAATAGTGTAGCTTCACAACAGTGAAATAATTTTTCAAATCGGTCCAGAAGTTTTGGAGCCTATTCAATCCAAACAAAACAAACCTTTCCTCTTTATTATATTAGTATAGATATAGAAAAATAAATGGGTAACTATCAGCCGTAAGTATATTTTAGAAATCGTCATTTTGTAATATTCAGGTGAGTAGTGGTACCCACTTAAACTTATTTATGAGGTAGAGATATTATATTTAATTATCATTATATATTTTGGTTCTATTTATTAAATACAATTCAAAAATATTTATTCTATTGTAGCTACCTTAAGCATTATATTGGCTTTAAATCGTCGTACCTACCTAATAACTTTGTAATAAAGTTTATCTGTGCTGTTAAGGATAGGTAGGTATATAACATATTCTTAATTTAGTACAGGTATTATATTTAACAATAAATAGCGTTTAAAAAAAAATGGTAGGTACTCACTTGCACGAAACTGAATGTAATTTAAGTAGTAGGTACTTACCTATCTACTTAGAATAATCCCACGGTGAAAGTGTCCATAAATTAAACCGCCCTCAAGAGGCAAGTCTCGGCAAGTATCCCGTTACGATATAAATAATTGGCTACCCGTAATATTTATTAAGGACATAATCTTGACGATTTCTCATGACAAATCGCTTTTGATCTGATGTTGTTGTGGATAAAAATCAATAACAAGATAACGAAAACAATTTACAAGTACTAGGTAACAGTTGTGTCTCATTTAATATAGGTAGGTACCTAATATAAGACGTCCTTCTCCTTTATTTTCAACATGAGTCCCGCTTATAGCTACTACAACAAGGGTTTTCTCAATTGAAAACAATTCTTAGTAAATAAAATGTATTCAGCTAAACCAAAACACCATATTATACGTTTAACTACATAAGAAACTTTCTCCTACTCCATTATGTTGTTTAATTTCTTGCTTATTCGTAAATAAATTTTACGGACGTGATATTTTGTTAGGGTGGAAATTAGTATCTCTAATCAGAGATAACCCAATTAAAGAGACAAAAGTTCATCCGTGCGGGTCTTATTTAAGACTACGTAGTATTGAAACAGTCAACACGGCCCCTAATTAATGAAATGACAAGATAAACAAAATACGTGCACGTTTTCCCTAACAGGACCACTGCGACTGCGAAGCTGTTATAATTGAATATCTATCGCGGGAAGATATAAAAAATATATAACAGTAATTATTAATAAGGGGGACAGCATAATATATTGCGTTTTAATAAAGTCTTTTATCACGTGTAGGTACAATACCAATCCCAAAATACCGCGTGCTAGAATATCTATATCTATACTAATATTATAAAGAGGAAAGATTTGTATTTTTGTATTTTTGTATGTTTGTAATGAATAGGCTCCGAAACTACTGGACCGATTTCAAAAATTCTTTCACCTTTGGAAAGCTACATTATCCCCGAGTAACATAGGCTATATAATATCACGCTAGGTCTTATAGTTGCGGAGCAGTAACCGAAAATGTTTCAAAAACGGGGGAAAAGTATCGTTTCTGAGGCCTTAAAAAAATCTTAAGTCCCCCCGTGCGAAGCCGGGACGGGCCGCTAGTATAGGAATAAGATTATAGCTGATCCTATTTGAAAAACACGCGATAATAACTAGTAAATAACAATCTTTTAATTATTAAAAGCGAGATATGTATTTATTTAAATTAATTTATATTAGAAAAGCAAATGAATAACATTTGACAGATAGGTATATTAAGAATATGATTTGAATAGATAGTCTGGTCGAGAAGTGAGTTCTGTGAGAAAAATCGATACAGTTGTCTTAAAAAAATGGGGATTGTTGCATTCGATTCAGAATTTAATTTCGAGAAGAGGGTATTTTTTTCCGCCATTGAAAATTGCCATTTTTATAAACAATAAACGTAGTGAAGAAAAGGTAGTGCACTAATTGTAGCTGTTACTCGTAAAATATTGAAGTTATTGGAATGAAACAACTATTAACGGATTTAACTCGCGTATTTTTTTGTCAGCTCAGTCATGCTACGATTATGGAAACTGTAAAGAATCCGAAACGTCAGCAAATAAAATAAAATAAAAATACGCGAGTTAAATCCGTTAATAGTTGTTTCATTCCAATGTGTAATAACCGCGAAGGCATCAGAAATTATTATATTGAAGTTAGCTGAAATTTTAAAAAAGATTCTGAAAGAGGAGGAAATTTCAATAACAAAAATCCCAACTCCGGAGTTGTAGCTCCATTATTTATAATTTTAATTTAACGTTGAAAATTGGGCTCCGCGCTGCCGATTCGGCGCCGACGCGTCACCGTCAAACACGGTGACTAATAGAAAATATTTATTTTAAAGTATTTAATCTAAATTAATGATGGTGTCATCTAGACACTTCAAGGAATACAGTCAATTTTTAAAAAACTAAATTAAGTCGATTTTTTTAAAGTTATTCCAATGTTAATGAAGTAATTTACATATATTATATTTACATATATTTATTACATATAAAAATCAGCCAACTACAGTGTTACTTAACTAATTTTTATATTGTCAAATTATGTAAGTACATAGTAAATATACTCAACATACCTACAGATTTAATTGAGCCAAGCAGCCATTTGGGAATTTCTCATGTCTTTCCTCCTTAACACAATAGACCACGCGACCCGCGGTCGTGGATGATTGATACAGAGTACTGCGTTTTTATGTTGGCACAAATAAATCATCTCCGTCTCAATTAATGTCCTTGCCGATACTTTTACTTTCGGAATGGGACAGGCGTTTCTCTCTGATTGATAATACTCGAGAAATGGACCTTCAATATATCTTCACTCCTAATAATTTTCATTTCCTACCAACGAATTTTAACAATCTGTCGCGTGATTTAACAAAACATAAATTACTAGGTTTTGTAGGTTTATTAGAGCTGTGGATATTATTTTTTGGTACCGTTACGAGGTTTTCAAAATCCATGAAATATACCTATTGAAGTATAGGTACCCAAATGTAGAATAAATACTAAATTAACCTTAATGGAAAGTAAGGTAATATAGAAATAAAGATGAATATTACAGCTTTACGTTAGGTAAATATTGTAATGAAATGTACTACTACCAACGAAAAATACTACTACCCTGTCCACGCCGTAAGTATATGTATGCTTATCGAAATTAATAATTTATCATATGGATTCAGTAGGTGCGCGTGTGTATCGTACCTACGTTAAAGTTCATATTTAGGTTCTACAGAATAATTTCAAACATCTCTGACGTAATATTGATGAATCTACTATCAAGTACCGAAGCCTTTGCTTATAACATATCGAGTAATGGCCTATTGCTTGTATTGCCGACGTCATGTGTTATTCACGTACGTAGGTACTACCCTATATTTAAGGAATCTATTATTGAAATAGTATTACAGTTGTTTTGTCCTCATAATATTTTTATATTTTTTACAAGCCCTTTTAAACAGTCTTCCATTCAAAAATACCTAAACTTTAGAACAATATATTATCATATAAAAAATGATACTATACTTTGCTATAAACTTCCAAGTCACAATAATATACGATAAGTATATGATAGAGCTAATATTTATTATGAATACTTACCTACTTACAACTAAGGTACATTTATGTAAACAATATTGAGAGTTAAAGGTAATACTAACATAATAAAGCTAAAGCAGGGTAAATTGCCCAAGTGTGATCGGAATAGGCATACCTACGCACCTGAAAGTGCTAAGCATAATTCGTGCAGACACGTTTTTCATGTCAGATTGATGCATGAGGCTGTGTATTTCTTTGTGCCCACGTCATCAATCTTACAGATCTATTAGCGTCGTTTTTGGCGCGCCTCCTAATTATTTGAGCGAGCTTCCTAGTTCCACTGGAGATGGGAATAAACAAAAAGTCTTATTAAATTGTTTTCATGGTCGTACGCTACTCAATTCTTACGCTAAAATAGATTATAATAGCAAAGATTCCCGATTAAATATCAAAAGGCGAAGTTTTAATTAGTTGCGGCGACAGTAGGTAATTAATTTATTAAATTTAAAAAGTCGTAGTCGGGATTTCTAAAGGAAAATATATTTTTTTGCTTTAACTTACCTACCTACTTACAAAAGTACTTACCTATACCAATAAGTACTTAGCTTTATTATCTTTTTTTTAGTGTTGATAAATTAATAAATTTTACGCAAAATCGCGGGCAGAAGATAAAAAGTAAATAATACATGAACCTTACTATTATAAATATAGGTAAACAGGTATTTAGATTGTATTAGTGTTATTAAAGCAAAGTTGGCTCGTCGCCCGCTCCTCGCGCTGCTTGGCGCTGTCACGCGGCACCTTCATGCTCCCAGCAGCGCAGAGTAAGTATTAACAGCAATGATTACTGTAGCTAAGTATTTTGGCAACGCCCATTTATACATACCTTACAAACGCTTTCGAATGTCCTGTATTAGATTTGCGTTCAGGTGTTTTGTGTTGTGTTGAGGTAAATTTAACGATGTTAAAAAATATGAGCAAAAATTACACATCAGGCACAATTTTAGATTTGGTAATAGTTTTTAATATCGTATCTATCCATTTTCCGTTCTAATTACTTAAAACTTCAAATTATAAACACTTAAGATGAAGGCACCAGTAATGGACATGGCACCAGTTATGGACATTTTTTTCGTTGATCGAATTTATTAAGCAACTGGCCCAACATTTTTTAATTGGTGACACTAAAACATAAGCAATAGACGTTTGAGCTTCCATTTTGACACACCTCATTCAAATCAGCCGTTTTATTTGAAGATGGTTGGATGGATGGAGATTTGAAATCTCATTGGTCATAAAAATCCGTTTTTGTTGTGGAAATCGTTAAGGAGGTGAGTACATATTTGTGCATGGTGCATTTCTTAAACATTAATTAAGGCTTTAAGCCTTAATTAATGTTTAAGAAATGGTTAGAAACCAGATGGTTGATTGAAAGTCTTATAGTATAACTTGGAAATCTAAGACTGATCACGTTGAAAGTTCAAATAGCGTTAATAAAAGTTGATTTTTGACATTTGTTACATTTATCTAAAAACATCCCACTTTTAAATGAAATTCTAATTTAGTACGCTTAACATGTCCATAATTGGTGCCGTCACCTTAGTAAAAGATGAAATAAAGTACCAACCAACAGATACTGAAACTGCGTTCTAGTTTACACGATACAAAACAATGAGCAAAGAAATAGCGTATATTTCCACTATAACATAGAAACCTTCAGGAATGTTTCAGCGTTTAACGAGCAGTCGGACCGCCTCGCAGAGAATAAGTACAGTCATTAACTTGTTGTGGCTTCGTGATGTCCATCCTGCAATTAATTGCCAGCAAAATGTACCAAAGCACTGGTTTGTTTTTAATAAGTTACTAAAAACTTATGTACTTACTTAGGTAGTTGATGTTGAAACAACTGTAACGGAATAATTTATGATGCCTTCGCGGTTATTATACATTGGAATCAAACAACTTTAAACGGATTTAACTCGCGTATTTTATTTTATTGACTGACGTTTCAAGCCTTTACAAATTCCATAATCGTAGCACGATTGAGCTGACAATGGTCTTATGCTGATTAATACAGCTATGCAAATTACCTTATTTATTAAATTACTTACAATATTTTAAGTAAGTATTACCCTGTTCTAAAATATAATATATCTGTTACATTTTACACAAAAATTTACTATTTCACAATACAATTAAAAACTTTAGTGTCAGCTCAGTCGTGCTAGGAATATGGGGTAAAGGTTAGTATGGATGTTACACGTTCGTCTTTGGGTCGAGACATGCATACATGCACCAAAAATCAATTCGGCGTACCTACAGTCATATCTTGGACACATCTCATAAATCGGATATTTTTTGTTAGAATTTAATGCGAGTACCTAAAAATATCAGAAACAAAGCAAAGCTAGCATCGTTAGTCCACAACTTATTAAAGCCAAGCCGTTAAGCCGAACGACGTGTGTCAATATCAATATTGATTCTGGAAGGACGCGCTGCTGCTTCACTGTTTCATTGGTGAAGTCTAAAATGCGATATTTTAAGGACTAATTGATAACGTAGAGATAGAAATTTAGACATCTTTTTCACATTCACACCTCATGGACTTAAAGAACTGCATATTTACCTACCTATCAACCAAATATATTGCATGTTAGAATGCAGGACATACAATAAATATTCAGGTAACTAACTATAAATTTTAATAGCATATACCTACATGTAAAACATGTAGTACATTTTTTAGAAATGGATCCTTACTCAATCGCAATCAATGTGAAACTCAATTTAAATATATAATTTAAGACTCATATTAATCCAACATGTTATTTATTAATTCCGTATAGAAGTGAAAGGTCACACAAATGCAATATTCACAATTATCAACCAGTTCAGAGAAGTTGTCAACAATTGGCTGTTTGCCAGTGGGAGGAAATGCATTTGTTGCAATTTAGAACACGAGCGCTTGAAACCCATGCGGATTGAACTAGAGGGTGGCTACGGACTATTGCCAGCCGCAGACACAGTAATAAAATCTTTGTAGGTTAAAATAAAATTAAGCACTCCAAATTTCCAATTGAACAGGAAAACGATATTGTAACGAAATTCAGTGTCTAAAAAGGAATTTTCTGTTGCCTAGTTCAAAGCAACTTTACACCGCTGCGGTCCAGCGACACATAATTCATGCCACTCAGTGAAATATAATGCGGATGTTCTCATAATGTACGACGCGCGACTTAATCCGGGTACGACTTTTTCCGCGCGCAGATATTTATATAAATGTCCTACAACCAATAGAAGAAATATAATTCCGTTGAATAGGAAATTGTTTGATAAACATGATATATTAATATCATAAAAATAATATACCTACCTACGTAAAAGGTACATTAACATATTATATAAACTACTAGCTATATTATTTTTAAAGATATCAATAAGTACTGAACTTTACGAAAAACGTAAAATGTTTAGTTTTGATGAAATCAATAACTTAGCAAATGATTTGAAAGAATGAAACTCTTAAAATGTACCACTTTATCGCGACATTAAGAAAGTATTCATCGTGCAACTTCTATGTTGGAAGTAGGTACTTACTTATTTATAAATAAATTATGAGTAAATTCGTATAAGTAGATATACGTTTTTGTATAGTAAGATCGTATCAAAACGACTAAGTTACGGTCTTGAGCAGATGGGAAAAAATCGCAAATGAACTTACCTACTTTAGGTAGGTACTTTAATGAAACCAAAATTGCAGCTAGAGCAATCAGTCTGTTCGACATTACCTATATTCTTATGTCTCACTGATTGCTCTAGCTACAATTTTGGTGTTTAGTAAACTATCCAAAGTGAGTTCATTATGCGTAGCCGTGGGTACTTCTTCTTTTCGTAATTTTATGTGATACCTAACTATATACAAACAATTTTATACTTACATAATATTTTATTCCATAATCAGCTTGCGTTGTTGAATATTTATTCTGTTCAGAAGTCTAATGTTGTAATTTCCACAAAATGTCGTTTCAGTTCACCCGATTAATACATAAAGGCATAAAATGAAATTAGATGTCTCCTTCCTTTTGGCTCAGCCTCTTTGTTCGCAATTGTTTGTTCTGCTAATTGTACTCCAAGTCGTGTTTACAATGCCAATAAAGAACCTAATAAATCTGTGACGCATGAATGATTCGGTCACTACATTGAAGTTTGGTAGATAGGTACTGTGCTGTAGCTACAAGACCCTTAGGTCTTGTAGCTACAGCACTTATTGCCAGGTACTTATTGGCCAACTTATTCCATAGGTCATATAGGCCAGGTACTTATTGGCCAACTTATTCCAGAGAGGTATTTCAATAAATCATCAAAATAGGTAAATCATGAATTTAAACACCTGAGGATGTCGTTTTATTGTTTAGGGGGAAATGAGTTAAGAAAAAATAATAAGCTAAGCTAACAAAAGAACTTGTACAGCTGGACACTAGAATAAGATAGATAACACTACCTAAATAAAAAGCTTTACAAATACCTACAGTAATGTATGTTTGCACCTATAGTGAATAACACAGTTACACATGTGTGTGAGCTAGTCTTTTATATCGCCGAAAATCGATTTTCGCGCGGATGGTGAAAAAACAAATTTACCTACTAGGGATTGGGATATACTTATGTCTTCATCGATTTTACAATTTCACATCCGTGCTTATATGTTGTAATTTTCAAAGTTATTTTGCAGACTGTATTTACTGTGTATTTAGTGGTACGTAGGTACCTACAGAATATTCAACATCCATTCCTTTAATTTTCTTGTCAGAAAAAAGAGCCAACATTAAATAAAAAAAGGATAATTTTATAATATTACATAGGTAACTTATCTTAACCAACTGAAAATTTATTCAACTTATGCCAGGTGCAAAAGGCGAACCACATTTGTTCGACTATGAAAGTTCCTAGTGACAGTTTTCGTAGAGGGATAGATATCATTCACGAGTTGGTCTGCGGCGGTGGAAGGCGACCGGATGTCGCTCGGCCTCCGTAACTCATACACGGTTCCGGCGTAAAAACGGTACGACCGGACAGCGCCGCGTCACGATAGCGACGATATATGTATGCACCGAGCTTTATTTACTACCAGTTTCGAAATAACACTGTAAACTGAAACTGCGAGTACATGTCACCTCATCTAACTCGACAAAGGGAAATGTCAAACGTCGGTGACCGGGCCGGCTGGATTTCAATCTATTCCCGAACGATGAAGTCGTGTTTTCAAAAACTTGAGGAAACGTTACATTTATTTTTAAAACAAACACTTATTTAACAAGGCCATCAATTTTATCACATGGCTTTAATTAATACGGCACCTTTTATACCAGTTTTATGATATTTGTAAAAATGCTTTTAGGTATAAGTAATAGTCTAGTTGCAGGATCCTTATGTAATATACCTAGAAGGAATGTGTAGCTTTGGCCTGGAGGCGGCACGTCCTGCCCATCTTACGCTTGGGAACACCGAAAGCGAGCATCCAGCTAACGGAAGCATGCTCACGAGTCTCGCGACCTGCGACATTGCACCTCGCACTCAGCCAAGCGTGACCTCGCATCAACATTACTGTCGACTAGAATATTTCTGAGTGAAGAAGTCACGTCCCTTCACGGCACCTACGATTTTAATGATCACACGTACAAGTAAAGTGACTACCCCAGCGTATTCAATTCTTCTAGCAGATACGAAAGATTTTGTGTCGTTTTACAATACCTACTAAAATCTGATCAGAACTTGTAAAACAAACGTTATCTGTAAGTACCTACGTAAAAATGAACGACCTGCATTGGTAAAAACGCATGTAAGTACCTAGTTATTTAGATTAGGTACCTACCTAGTTTTTTGTAAAGATGAGAAATAACAATAAACGATTTTAGTAGGTATCTAAATGTATTTGAATACAAAATGCATATAATAAGTAGCATATGGTAAACTGTAGGTTTTATGGTTAATATTCATTAATTAACAGAAAATTTAATTTGAATTCATTTTTCCCAAATAGGTATAGATGGGACAATATTCATCGAGTTATTCGTTTATCTATAAAATTTTCCAAATAAGCGATGGATTCTCCGAATAAACTTGCAATAATGTTTCTGTAGCAACAAAAGTGTACGTACTAATAAGCTGTGGGAGCTGGTAAATTCGTGACATTTTGAACGAATTATTTTAATTAATTTGAGGATAGGGTGGTTGCGTGGCGAGGGCGCCCCGGCACCCCGGCAACCCCTCACACCGCCCAACGCCTTTCGCGTCCATCCCGGCTCCTTACAAAAACTAATTCAACTACCGCCCGCGCACCAGAAGATCTTCCTCGTCACATAATGAAAACTACAGATACGTAACAAACAACCAATCACTAATAGGAATGGCTATATCTTTTTATCCTTTAAACAGAACAAAGTGCTCATTTTGTTGACATCCTTTTAAACATTATGTTCCTCAATTAACTATTTTTTTATTAATACAAGTAAGGTTCCGTAGCTCCAAATGAAACATCGGACTCGTTTGTCCTTATAAGATCGCCCGTGTGTTTAACTGCCTTCCTATCAGTCACTGCCAATTTGTTTTTAGTTAAAAGTAAACAACATTACCTACTTTTAATAATGGGATGTGGTTAGATTAGTTAGGTCAGCGAGCCTATTATGAACTGTCGACAACATGTTGTCGACAAGCAAAAGGTTCGTCGTTACGATATTATTTTGTTATCGACATGTAGAAATAAGAGACGACATCGACATGACAAGATTTCTCGCTGTCGACAACGTTGATTTTTGACAGATCATCGCCAGAATAAAACGATATCGACATGACGAAATGTCGACTCGACAATTCATCATAGCCTCGCAGGTTAATAAAAATAAAGTTTTTTAATTTGAAATCGATATGTTCTATAAGTAGGTAGGTACTTATATATTATTATGGTATATAACCAATGAACATTTTGTATTGGAAAATGTATTTTCCGCCACCCTTATCACTTAAGAGTATAAAAATAGATAACAACATATTTGCAGACCTGTCTGCCGAGTATACCTACATGGAAATATCATCAAAATCGGCAAGCCGTTTCGGAGGACTATCAGATAGACTGAAATTAAGAGACCAGTGATAATATTTTATTTTAAATCCCCCCTTAAGGAACGAACCGTGGTGCCTGCCTGCTTGCAATAGTTCAGTGTACAAAATTTGTTGTTTTCCCCAAAGACCTTGTAGGTTATTCATAGGTACCACTTCTAATCGATAACACCCTACTTATTCGATTTATTAGTAAGTATATACACGAAATCAGGTCAGCCGTATTACTTTAACGAAAATAATTATTTTGCAAAAGTAGTTAGTAGGTAAGTATCATTTGAAAGAATGATTTGAAATAAAATGTACTTTTGGACCACTGTAAAATATATTATACTAGCGGCCCCGGCAGACGTCGTCCTACCCGTCCGATTGTTTTGTCAAAGATCTGTCAAAGTCTTTTGTCACTTCTTCATAAAGGTTCATGTTTTCCCCGTTTTTTACACATTTTCCACTGTTTCTTCGCTCCTATTGGTCGCAGCGTGATGTTATATAGCCTAAAGCCTTCCTCGATAAATGATCTATCCAACAAAAAAAGAATTTTTGAATTCGAACCAGTAGTTCCTGAGATTAGCGCGTTCAAACAAACAAACAAACAAACTCTTCAGCTTTATAATATTAGTATAGATAGGTAGGTATACTTACACACACCCTACACATACGTTCGTATATAGGTAGGTAAGTAAGTATTTCTTTCAATTCTATGACATCTTCAATTCTCTTATTTAAATAATTTCTCACAAAAAATATTTTTGAAGTTCTTGAAACGACCTTTGTCGAACTCATAAAGAGAAAGAAAGTCTTCTTGATATTTAAAGTCATATAACAATTTAGCTGAAGTCGAGGAACCGAAACGAATTGTGGGCGAGGACGGTGGCATAAGTTAATTACACTAATGAACAAGGGAAGAAGGTGCGCTCAAAAAATCCACCCCAAGATCACTCCAAATTCTTTAGTACGACGTTCATCGCGCGGTTCATTAGCGCCTGGGAATTCTGGCAGGTTCATATAGACACTCCATTAGGTACTTCGAACTTAAACTGAACATTAGGTAGTTGAAGTATTGTCATAAAATAATATAATTCGGATTCGAATTAAAAAAAAACGTACTTACTTACTTACATATAATTTAAATACTTATCCAACGTTTTAAATGTGCCGGTGCGTTCTTATATTGTACTACAAAGTATATCTATCTAAATTTGTTAAAATATGAAAATTTCAGCACTATAGGTATGTGTCATTATACCTATCTATTTTGAAAATATTAGGAATGAATAGTAGCCACTATGACTTACAATGAAAGTTACGTTTTTAAACAACAATTAAATTTTAATATTGAAATAATACCTAGGTAAGGTTTTTTATTATTTCAGTTACAGTCCACTTTGGCTCGTAAACTTTGAGCGATGAAGTAAGTAAGTAAGTCTATAAAAACGTCAGTGGAAAGCGAAAAATGCGAATTTTGGCCAAAACGAGTTATACATATCATTGGAAAGCATTTTTTTTTCTGCGTCGAACTGTCCAGGTTTCATAGCTATCTGAGTACTTTTTTGGCGCTTAAGCATTGTGCAAATTCGACGATAATTCGATCTTCAATTTCTTAAGGGACAGTTTGACGTTTTTGGAACAGTTGCCGTTTGAGCTGTACATTTTTACGTTCAAATTCTATAAGATTTTTATGTTTTCAATATTTTGTTCGTTATAACAACATAAGTACCTAGTTTTCGTTTTCTGCTCTTTCAATAAAAAAGTCAGATTAGCAATAATCGCGTCATGTTTTTTTTGAAGTGAAAACTTCTTTAGCGACGCTGAGCACTTTTTTGTATGGGTAAAAACTTTCAAACTCGCTTCAGGGTCACGTGATGCTGATTGAAAATGCGTAAGATGGGGAAGGGAGAGGAACTAGTATCTCCTACTCTTTCTACCGTGCCTGAGTGTGCTACTCCGTTTAGGTGGCACAGGGCGCTAGCGCGAATGTCGTGTGTGTTTATGTACAGCGTGCCACGCGTATGCAAGGATGGTGACAAATTGTCATATTTGTGTACGATAGCGCACACAAATTCTACCTCATAAATGATAGTACTTTTGTACTTATAATTAAACACAACGTTCATATTGAAGTTTTCACTTCTGCCGGCACTCCCGGAGTGCTATTTTTTTTTTACATACGTACTTAAGTAATTTTATTTCACTGACATTCGAAATTGATTGGCGCTTAAGCAAACTTTTTTTTGTAATCGATGAAACTTGTGCCATAAAATATACGATTTTTTTTTTTCAAAAAAAACTTTCAAATTAATTTCCCAAAAGTACCCTTTTGGCGGTTAAGCATTTTTCGCTTTCCACTGACGAAAAGGATCTGTCTTTCATGAATTAGGCACTGAACAAAAATTTTCTATTATCAAGGCCAAACTTATCGTCAACCCTAAAAGTCAAGATAAACTTATGTAATGTGTCTAATATTTACGTAAGTAGGTACATTCTTATTAGGGATTATTTAAACTTTTTTCATTAGGTACTGCATATAGGCCATTTGAACACATGTTTTGTTGACTAAATTATAGTCTAATTTCGACAAATGCAAACCCTTTCCTATCGTTACTTCTCTAAGTAAAGCCGTAATTAATTTAAAGCGCAAGTGTATAAAACTTTTTGATTTAAGAGACGGGCACACATTTAATGGCACTGAGAAATTGTTTGCAACATTTCCTTCTGTGTTCGACTTTAGAAGATCTACGGCACTGTAATTAAAACAATTTATATTGATTAATTACCTACTTATCAACATATGTTTCTGTTTAGATATCTTTAATTTCGTCATACTTTGTTACTTTTCGTATCGTTCAGAGAACGTGACTTGGTTTCCCATACTTATCTAATAATTTATCGCTACTACGTACTTACGGCTCAACACAGACTTTTATGAACCCAAGGCGTCCCAAAGTGTAACAAAATCTGACACATTTGTTTTTAATGTAGTTTTAGTTCTGTGAAAGGACATCGTTTTTAGCAAGGGAATCATTAGTTATAGGCTACCTACCTACTAAGTTTGTCGTCTTATACATTATTATAAAATATATATATTACCTTTCCTGCCTACTTGCTACCTAGATCCATCTTTTTTTACTGATTCCGAATATGAGTAGGTATATATTAAGGTACGTTTATACGCTTGCCAAGGCTCGACAAGCGTCCACAAACACAAGCGTGTAAAGAGGCCGTTTGGCTTGGCTTGCGTGAACTTGCGAACGCTTGAATCCGCTCTGGGGCCCTAGACAAGTGCCCAACGTTCAACGTTAACGTTAAACGTTAGGACCAAAATGTATGGGATTTGACATCCGCGAACGACTGTCACGTACGTCACAAACGTTCGCGGGTGTCAAATCCCATACATTTTAGTGCTAACGTTTAACGTTAACGTTGAACGTTGGGCACTTGTCTTGCCCCCCTGGACTATCAAAGGGCGTCTGCGGAAAGCGCTTGCGACGCTTGGGGCTTGGGCTTGGGCTTGTGGATGGTCGTCGAGCCTTTGCAAGCGTGTAAACGTACCTTTATAGTGAAATGAATTTCAACAAAATATGTCAAGTCGCGAGAAAACCACACTCCTATTCACATCTTATTAAAAAATGTAACTCACAAGCATTTATATTTGCGGGTTTGTAGCCAACTTTTCAGTCATATCTACATTTTGAAACGTAGTCACGTAGAACATTGTACGTAATATAACAGAATGGCTTAGACATACGGTACAGTTTAACCTTTCAGCGAACGTTGAAAATGATACGAAAGTAGTTGATAACGTGAGGGCTGGCCTGTTAACGTTATTGTAGTGTGATAACGAAAGAGTAGAAGAGGACGCACGAGCTTTCACGTCAAGTAATGCGCCCATCATACCATGCAAATTGAATCACGTCTCTCATCTGCACACGTGAGTGTCTCCCCGCTCATACGAGACGAGATGTGTTATAAAATAAAAGCTAACTGAATTTTGCGTAAAAAACGAATATACACAAACCGTCCATAGAAAGGGGCTTTGTTATAAAATGTCGCGGACGTGCAAGCATGTGTAATAAATACCTTCCCCTTAGTCTTTTCATTGCTTAGATATTTATGAAAAACCTAAAATTAAGCGTTCTTTTAATGTAGTTAGTTCCTAGGTACTTACTTAGATACTACCTGTTAATAAAGAAATAATAAAGAAAATATTACAAGTTTTACCTAATAATATCTGATGCCTTCGCGTTTATCATTGGAATTAAACAACTTTAGACGGATTTAACTCGCGTATTTTATTTAATTGGCTGACGTTTCGGAATCTGTACAGATACCATAATCGTAGCACGACTGAGCTGACAATAGTCTTATGCTAAAGGCACTGACTTCAAGAATTTCTGTAAAGGCTCCGAAACGTCAGCGAATAAAATTTAATACGCGATTTAAATCCGACTAAAGTTGGATTTCATTCCAATTTAGAAGTTTTATCTACTTACCTATTATTTATATGATGTAATCCTGAAGTGACTAACACAATAAATAAACAAGAACGATCGCTAGGAACCATATCTGTGCGGACGTAAGTAGTAGAAAGTTTCGTCAAGCATCAATAGTTGTAAGAACAAAGAAATAAGTAAGGAGTCCCTTGCATCGGAAACTTAACGTGCTGCCGACGTAACGCACACCGAAACATACCTATTATAAATTTTCTTGAATATGGGCAAGTTCATATTCAGAAAATTCTATGTTCTCATAAAATGTAGATTACTAAGTTACTACTACCTGTTGTCGTCCTCGTACTGCAAACTTGACAACGTCACAACCTGGCGCTAGTGGACCACCACGTGACGTCACAGGCGGGGTTCTCAAGACCTACAAACCGAGTCTATATAAACGGCAACTGAGGAATCGACAGTTTACTTTGTTACCTGACGCCGAGCTGGATTTAACTGTTGTTGTTATATTGTACGATTGAGATAAATATATATTGATTCTGTGCGACCAGTAGTTTATTCTTACATCAGAAGTGCTCCGAAACCACGCTTACGCGATGGCACCAAAAAGTAAGAAAGCTAAACGTAATAGTAGAAAAAAGTCAAAATCTAGATCGGAATCAGGTACACCACCCAGAAGGAGCAAGTCATCGTCGTCCTCCAGCAGCCTTAGCAGTACCAGCAGCAGTGAACTGGACCGACGACGCCGGCGACGAAAATACAGGCGAGTTCGAAGCAAGTCGCCAATTGTGAGTCAAAGTGTTATACTTTCTTCAGTGATCCCAGAATTTGATCCGATCGTGGACGATATAAGTATGTGGTTAAATGTAGTTGATGCGAATGCGCGTACATTTAATTGGTCGGATAAAGTCATTAAATATCAAGCGTTACAAAAACTGCGTAATACTGCAAAAACATGGTACGATTCGCTTCAAAAAAAATGAAACCACGTGGACAATGTGGAAATGGAAAGAGTGGCGCAACAAATTATTAGACACTTTTCAAATAAACCGTAATATGTATTCTTTGCTTAACGAATTAATGAGTGTTAAGCCATTGGAAGGGCAGTCCTTGTATGAATTTTATTTTCAACAGAAAGGTAGGATTGATAAATTAAGATTAGGATTCAAAGAACAAGATGTGATTTCGATTATTGTTGGATCCATAGGTGATAAAAACATATGTACAGCAGCTGAAGCTGGCAACTTTCGTTATTGTGACGAATTAGCTTCATTTTGCATAGTAAAGTGCATACCTCTGTAGATTTAAAAGATATAATTACAAATAGAAATCAAAATAATTATGTACATAAGCAACATACTTCTCATAGTAATAAATCGGGAGGAACTTTCAATCAGTCAGAAACTACAAAAATAACTTGTTTTGCTTGTGGAGAAATAGGTCATAAGAAAAGTAATTGTTCGCAAAAAGATAATCTTAAATGTAATTTTTGTAAGAAATCGGGACATGCAGAGGTTGCTTGTAAATCAAAACCCAATGGGATACTCTGCGTAAGTAATCAATGAAAGTGTGATGTCCATCTCATAATCTGATTGGCTATTCTACAACTACAAGATCTAAGTATTTATTCGATTAACGAGATTTTATTGTCAGGAGAAGCCGAGTCACTTCGCTTAGAAAGACGGTAGATGCAAATATTAAAAAAAAAACTGCAGAAGAACAAAAACCATTTTTGACGCAAAATGAAGAGACTGAATACAGTATAAAAAGGGTGATTTGGTAGTCATAAAAATATCAAGTCTAAGCAACGATGGCCAGAGTACGAAATTGTTACCGTGTTTTAAAGTGTTGGGGCATGTTCGTTATAAAGTTTCAGATATGCGGGGTGCAGACAGAAGTAATAAAAGATTCGAAGGTGTCGCTGGTGTGGAAAACATGAAGCCTTAGATCAACATTGCAAACATTGGCGAAGCGCCGGATTATCAGTTAAGTTAGTCGGATGTTGTCAGGTCGGTACAGAATTTTGCTTACTTATAATATACTCGTAATTGGAGACGCCTATGTCCAGCTGTGGACTGCGATAGGCTGATGATGATAATGATATAATTATATCCTGTGTCAAATATAATATATTTATAACTAAAATAATTGAGAAATAATTCATAATACATTGTATCTTAATTTTTATGCGTCAAGTACATATGCTACAAACAAAACATGTATTTGCATGGCACAATAAGATACTCTGGTGGTGTGGAGCAAGCTTGGGTCGAAGACAGAGCTTATTATCACATCATAGAGTGAGCTGGCCGCCGATGGAACAGCAGACTGTGTTGTAAATACTGTTGTTGTTTGGGCAACGTGCATTAAGTAACATCAGAATAAACTGGCCGGCGATGGAATAGTGAATTCTGGTGTGCCTATTTAATAATCGTTAGTTATAATAATATGCATTTATTCATAGCTAGCCGTCGATGGAATAGTTGTGATGCATATACCTTATAATTAAAATTGAGTATGAATATAATATATATATTTGTTCGCAGCATATGTACCAGACTGAAACACACTCGAGGACGAATGTGTATGCAGGACGGCCGGATGTTGTCGTCCTCGTACTGCAAACTTGACAACGTCACAACCTGGCGCTAGTGGACCACCACGTGACGTCACAGGCGGGGTTCTCAAGACCTACAAACCGAGTCTATATAAACGGCAACTGAGGAATCGACAGTTTACTTTGTTACCTGACGCCGAGCTGGATTTAACTGTTGTTGTTATATTGTACGATTGAGATAAATATATATTGATTCTGTGCGACCAGTAGTTTATTCTTACATACCCAAGTCGCCGTCAAATGCTGGAATGGAGTTCATTAGATCTATTTTGGTTTCTACGGTAAAAATATTAATAAGTAAGTAGGTAGATACCTAACTAACTACCTACCTACGTAGTCATCAGGCGATAGTACTATGACGTAACTAAGTACATAATGTAACTACTTAACTGTGAGAATCACCTACTAAGATTCCATTACTCACATAAGTACCTACCTAAGTAGTTATAGTTCAACAAGAGATTTTTTTAGTTATCTCAGATTTCTTTAGTTTATGAACTGAATTGGACCATATTTATACTTTAAAAAAGGCAACTTTAGAGTCTTGACAGTTTTTTTACCCAGTGTGCGTCGACTAGTTCCAGAACAATGTACAACGGACTACGCTCTCCATAAAACTTATTCCTGCAAGCAAAATCGACAAAGTACAAGTTGGTACAAAGATACGGTTTTTTTCTATTCTATATAAAAATAATTATATCAGTGGGTACCTACCTACTGATAGGAATTAATATATTATGTTTATAAATAATACAATATAAAGAGACAGGGGCGACCACGTTTCCATTTTTATGAAAAATTCCTTATTCCACATCAATTGACATACCTATAACCTACCCCAAAATACCTACTTTTTGTTTAAAAAACCTAAGTACCTATATCTTAAATTAAATGATAAAAAAATATAAACTTGCGATTACAAGTATCTATCTACCTATATCATAAAATACGTATTTCGTCAATATTCAAAAATAATAATAATAATAATAATATCTTTGGACAATTCACACCAAGCAAAACAATTCACATCTAGCTGTCATGTTCCACCAATGAGAGGCAAGCTACTGGCCTGTGATTGGTGGAACATGACAGCTAGACCTCATTCTACACTAGCGCATCTAGCGGATTTCTGACACGCGGTGGCCCTCATTGATCTAGTCCCATACTTAGCAAAGCTTGTACTATGGCTACTAGACAACGGATAAACATAGACAAATACATATATGACATCCAAGACTTAGGTACAGATTTCAGTACTCATCACATTGACATCTGCCCCTAGCAGGATTCGAACCCGCAACCTCCGGTTTCGTAGTCAGGGCCTCTAACCACTAGACCAACAGGCCGTCAATTTATATTAGGTACCTACTACTCCTACGTATGTACCTAGGTACTCGAGAAATATCAACATAATAAATAATCCTATTTTTTCATAGATCAATGGCAAAATTACAGATTTTTAGAGTTATTTTAATTCATAACCTAAAAACATAATAATAGGTAAGTACCTAAGTACCTATTAATTTACTCAATGACAGTTTTAAATAAAATTGTATTCGATGAAACCCGTTAGGTAATTACGTTTATTATGTACCTAATGCAGTAGTAAGTAGCTACTTACCTAAAATCACGTAAATAAAATCTGAAAAGAAATTGATCTCCCCTAAGTGAAATTAACTGCCAGAGATTACGTTAAGAAGTAAGAAAGCCGCAGTCGAGGAAATCCATTTGCGTGGACTGTAGGTTTAACCCGGCGGCCGTTAGTATCACGCCACTGCAGAAAATTAACTACTTATTATAAATATTGGAACATTAGCCGGCTAATATTCGATATAAAGTAAAGCCTAGAATATAGGTTTTCGAACTTCGAACATGCTGAAAAATATGAAAATATACTTCTTTAAACGGTTTTATTTCACTTATGAATATACAATCCCGATTAACAAAAGCAAATCATAATCTTAAGGTGTACGAAGTCTTGTTACCTATAGTATTTTCGCCTCAAAATAACAAGCACTAGCACTCGTAATTCAGTTTTCTACGTTATAGCTTTAGTTATAATAAATTCAAATTTTGGAATGAAGTTAATGATATTTCAGAGCCTATTCAGTTATAATCTCCGACACAGCATTAATTTAATGATGCCTCCTCGCAACATTAGATGAAATTAAATTACGCCTAGCACTTTGGATGGATTGACTGAGTGGCCAATTTTATTATGTATAAAAGGTTAGATGTCTTACAAAATGTAAGTAGAATTTATTTATTGATTGAAATTTGTAAGGTTTTCGAAATAACTCTGGAAGATTTTAACTCATTATTATTGTTATTTATTTTATTAGGTAATGTAGGTAAGTATATTTATGTTGGTAAAAGCAGATATATGTTTTACTGAGGTTCCTAGTTAAAGATGCATAAGTATAAATAGTACCTAGTTTAGCATAAGACTATTGTCAGCTCAGTCGTGCTACGATTATGGAATCTGTAAAAGCTCCAACACGTCAGCCAATAAAATAAAATACTTGGGTTAAATCCGTCTACAGTTGTTTCATTCCTATACCTAGTATCTAATTTGGGATGCCTCGTCATTGTGTAACATTAAGAAAATACCTATTCAAAATTCAATTATCTAACAAAATAAACGAGTGTAACGGATATAATATGTAATACCGAAAAAATATTTTATATTATAGGTAATATTATCAAAGTGGTAACTATTGATATGGACAATTTTAGAACGTGTAGCTTTGTAGTAATTATTATTAATTAGGTAATTACCGACGCCAACTAGATCACCAATATACATAAATATATGTCATTGCCAAATAAGAAGATATAGGTACTATTTGTTCCGAATAGAATTAATCTTACCTACTTAAGATCGTTTCCTCGATTAATAATATACGACGAGCAGTTCTTTGAGTCCACTCCCTAACTCTCGATTAAAGCTTTTATCGGAGGACTGATTAAGTGTCGAGGCCGCGATGGATTTATTGTAAAAGTTGGCCGTTCAGTGAGGTTAGTGATTCAAGCCCGCACACTTCACTCGAATAATTGTCTACGTGATCGGAATAGAGGCTTCCTGGTGGTGCCTTTAATAAGATCAGATAAAGAGCTTGCCGGCTCCAGGTGTGTGCACAGCTCTATTCAGACGTACTCTTACTAAAATGTCTTAAAATTGTAAAAGATTTACCATTCACAACCACTTTATTTCCTTCCTTAACAAAATAGATACTTTTTAAACGTAGTTTGTAGTTACTTTTGCTTGCTGAAATATTCACATGTATTGGTCCAATGCCCGAGTACCTCATGAAGTACCTAACGTATTTGTTAGGTTTGACATACAATAATATCAAAGATTTAATTGTTCTTAGGTACTTCAGTTAGATATTTTATAAAATACAGCTGAAATAGTACGTAGGTACAGTATAAAAACATATTAACTATAACTTAAGTATTAGAAAGTATAAATAATTATAAATGTTACTAATTAACAAATCGAAACATTTAGGAGGTATTTACCTAATATAAATGTTTCGATTTATATGTACAACCCTGCATCAGTCTCCAAACTGCCTATTGTGTGTAGGTACCTACTTATGACAATTGGAATTACCACTTTCGTGTGTGGATACAGATAAGTAGGTATAGCTATTTTCACTTTATTTTCGATTCCTTTTACCTACAGCTAGGTACTTACATCCCTTATGGAACAAATGTTTTATTATAGCCTGTACTTTAATGTGTCTACAAACCAGCCACATAAGTTATTCTAGTTTTGTATAAGAACATAAATTTATATATTTATAGTCATTGATAAAGTTAATATAGGTACCGGTATAGTAATATTTACCTGCCTATATTGTCGCGCCTGACTAGTCTGATTTAAATCTGTCTATCCTATATTTTATGTAACTACTTACCTATGTTTATTTTTGTTCAACATGCCTTTGCGGTAGGCATACTGTACATATTAATAAATATTCTATACAGTCTTTGAAAAGAAAATATGAGTGTTATTTTACTTACCTTCAGAAAACATTTTCTGTTCGGATAAATGCCGCATGATGTAGGGTCGAAGTTATTGTGAATGCGATTTTTTATTGCCGAAATTTGTCTCTATCTTGCTGGAATATCGCAAGCATGTATTCACAATTTATTTATTCTGTAATGTTCAAGAAAGAAGAGGATATTCTACGCTATCGTATGTATAATCATTAGAGTAGGTACCTAGAGTATCTCAAGAATTGGCGTTTCAAATTGTTACAATATTTATTTTCGAAGATAAAACCATAACCATAATTGAATATCTACTCCCTACATGTCGCTTTCCGGTTTTGCAGTAACTTACCCTTCCGTGGGCATAGGTATCAATAGGTCTTAAATAAATAATCAGAAACAAGGGCGGAAGGGCCTAAGTGCGGGACATTAACAAGGGTCCAGTCCAATTTTCGTCCTGTCCACGTTGATATATTGGAGGGCGATGTGCCCCGCCTCACCGCACGAACCGTCTGACGACACAACACAACTCATTTACTTTTTCATCGAATTCTTTCAATGAATACAAGTACCACAGTAATCACAGTAATAATAAGAAGAAGATAAACTCTCCATTATTTAAAAATGAACCGTAACACGCAAGTTGTTCAAACCCCGTTCCAAATATTAAATTACATGTGACCCGTTGAAATGAGCAGGAAGCATGAATAAATTATCGAAATGAGTTATTATCCAAAGTAACAAGGTAGGTACCTAGTTATATTATAGATGACTGACTGATATCGAGACGGTTTATCGATACCTACCTATAAAAGAGTGTTTCACAATAAGAAGGAAATCACATCACAAATTTGCGGCTAATGAGTCGGCTTACGAGCGAAATAGATAAAAGGTATTATCATTATTATTAAAAGGACTATCCGGTTGCAGCTTCTGCGCTCCGAGTGCCACCCTTCGCCCGCTGCTCTCTCCGGGGAAACTTAAACTAGATTAAACTGTATTTTTTTTTATTTACTTTTTTCTGACGGTATTACCAGTCCAGATATAAATAATTAAAAAAGTTTGTTGATGGTTTTAATAATCCATCCCGGCAAAAGTAGCTTTTATAGCCTTTCAAGTTGATACCCTCCAAATAACTAAAGGTAAGTAAAAACCACTTCGGACAGTCACACTAGCTAGAATCAATGAGTCAAGAGTCAATCGTACTGCAGCGGCTTTACCAGCGAGATCAAAGACATAAGTACACTCGCGACGGACATTCACCGGTTCTATCCTCTGCAACACGACGTTAACTCACATCCTGATGACCCGAACCGACGAGAGACTCCCACCCTGGAAGCCCGTTTAGGTCGGTCAGGGCCAATAATCCTAAATTACAACAGGACGGTCGTCCCCAGGCCCATAATGGGTATACTATGGTACGCCGTAGTTACCTAAGACCGTACCTCTAATGTCCAGCAGCAAGTCAACCACGCTTTAGATTTAACTGGACACCCTATTAGATTCATAAATAACATTAAAATCTTTTGACTTAAAACTATGTTACCTCCACCTTCTTACGATACCTATTACCTACATAATTTATGGATTACTAACAATAGCGAATATTTATTTATCACACTCAGACCTCAGTGCCTTCCATTATTGATGTGATTTAAATATCAGTAAATTAGGTACCTTCCATAATATCACCTCATTACAAAAAAAAATGTTTGTAACTATCTAGTTATAGTTATAATTATGTATTTCTGCAAAATTTGTAGTAGAGATACCATTTGGTCGTTGTAGGTAAGGAAGACTGACTCAATTTTTTATGCCTCTTCCCTAAGCACGGAGACGAACCAGGCGGTGAACTGTCTATGCTTTAATAATTCAGTGTGTACCCAACCGCCGCTTGCATTTTTCGAGAGTACTAAAGTCTGCTTCGTTTATATTAAAGACCTCTATCTATTCGTTTTATCCGCCAAGAAAATATGCTCTCACTCTGCCTCCTCTTCATAGCCGTACCTCCCACTGCCGGCCAACGTTTCTAAAGAAAAATCTCATTAGGAATCTTTTTCAGACCATGTTGCTAAACCCGTCATTACCGTTAACACTAAATTTACTTTTAAATGCCAAAGCCCAGAATCTCAAAAACCCCAACACACCTTGCAGGGTATATCTACTTAGTTGGTAGGTAGGTAGGTATCTACATATTTACATACGCAAGTAAGTAGATATCTATAATATTTTTTGCCCTTAATATAACTGTATACAAGGGTTTATTTTTTTTTCAATTTACGAAAAACGTAATGGTTTTCTTTCCATAGTTAAAGAGATAAATATTAATAATAATAATATAAAAATTAAAGATTTAATATCTATTTCTGTCCTCCGGCCAGGAAGCGCCTCAGATCACATTTTTGTCAACCTCGGCTTCGCCTCGGACGACAATTACATGTGATCTGAGACATTTTTTATTTTACAGGCCTTGGTGCGTAATGTACTAATGTAGGTACCTACCCTGTAACAATTCAATATTAGTATATTACGCACCTAGGCCAGTAAAATAAATGACAGACCAGACTAGAATGTGATCTGAGGCTTTTTATTTTACTGGCCGAGGTCAGTATACTATTTTTCTGTTCGACGAAGCCAGAAAGCGGAAATTTCATTTAGCGCAGCGTCCACAAAGTTGGCGCTTTCTGGCTGGAGGACGGAAATAGTACATTACGCACCAAGGCCAGTAAAATAAAAAATGTCTCAGATCACATGTAATTGTCGTCCGAGGCGAAGCCGAGGTTGACAAAATGTGATCTGAGGCTTTTATATTTTACTGGCCGAGGTCAGTATACTATTTTTCTGTTCGACGAAGCCAGAAAGCGGAAATTTCATTCAGCGAAGCGGCCACAAAGTAGGCGCTTTCTGACCGGAGGACGGAAATAGTACATTACAGACGGCGCAGGGAAGTGACGGCTTGCGAGCCGAGTATACAGTATAGACGGCCGACCGAAGGGAGGCCGGATATTGTTACGAGGCTTGCATGCCCCTTCCCGGCTAGGCATGTATAGTGCTTTTCTCAAAGTAATGCAATGAAATAAATAAATACAACATTCAAATAAAATAAATTACACTTGAATAACAGGATTTTTTATTTTTTTACACCAAATACAACTTGATTACTTTATTCCGTTCTTGAGAATCACAACTTCTAACATGTACCAGTAAATCCCTTTACTTAACAACTTCTAGTTATCAATCGTATTAGCGTATAAGTCTTCAACAGGCCGTTAACCTCCAACCTCTAAACATTGCGAATTCATTTTACAATATTTGTCCAAAGATAGCCATCTCCTTTTTCGTTCCCGCGTCTTCTACCATGACAGCTCTGATTGCTGCTCGCCGCTGATTGGCCATGCTCGCTCGTCCGTCATTGGTCAAAATATACAATAGCCAATCATAGATCAGCGCGAATGTTGCCATTCGTAACTTAAATATACCAGTAAAACTAAACAAATAACAATACTTTTTAAAAATCATGACAAGTATAAAATTTAAATTAATCTAATAATACAGATTCTTTTTTTATTCTCAGTTCGTGTATAATATAGGCATTAACGCGAATATTTTTGGTACAATAAAGTTCTAACTTATTAAAAAAAAACGGTTGCTTAAACTGTTTATGAAGATCAACGCCATGTTGATATTCAAATTAAAAAGAAATTACTTCCCGGCCTAGGCCAGGAATGATATATTTCCTGGCGTGTTTTGACCATAGAGATATAAGACTAGAGTACGTGAGCCATAGGACTGTCTATAAGTGGAAGCGTATCACGGTAAAGAGAGACAGAAACTCTAAATAGAGGCACTGTCCTTGTCTTGCCGCATGCGCAATGGCAACATGCTGCGCGCCGTCCGTTGCTATGGTACCGTTGACGACGCAATACGAAATGTTCTAACCTATTATTTCGCTTCAGTTCGTTTACGCGCGTGCAAATTTCTCACTTATGTTTATTATCGATATTATTAAAAATAAAATATGAAAAACAAAGATGGTAATTGCTTGCATTTTGTGCAAAAAGGAATCGACTACACAATATACATAACCACAAAATTTTGACAGTCGAATGCGGAAGGGTCAGTACCATGTCAGTACAATACTGGAGGCGAATCGTTTACTGCGCATGCGTCATCAGACAAGGAGAGCGACCACTATTCCAATGCTCTTTCTCTTTCTACCATTATAACGCGTTTCTGGCTGGCTCACGTACTCTAGTCTTATATCTCTATGGTTTTGACGCACGTAAGGACGATATTTCATTGCATGTTTGAGAAAAATATATTCCGGACTCCGGTTGTTCATAGAGCAAATTGAATATTTAAAAACAAATGGTTCAACCGCCAAAACGTCTATTAGTCAGATATTTATTATGTTAATAATAGAGTAGCAGTATCTCGCCAAGGCCTGTTGTATTAAATTAACACCTAGATTAAAAACATTTTGCAAATAAAGAAAACTTAGGTCTATTATATTATTTGAAAGATATACCCCTAAAAGTTACAAACAACATGACTTTTATAAAATTCACACTGGCAACCCATAATTGACAAATACATTACAAACATGTTGTCAACTTGATATTATGTTTTACTGGTTTTCTGTGGTCTGGTTTGTTATTTTCTTAAGTATTAAGTATATTTCATGCAAACCACGACATATATATAATTAGTCGGTTAGTCTCTTTTAATGGTTCATCATGGAAGAGTCATTTCCAATACTAATTTCAAAGAAATCATTAAAACCCGATCATAAACATTTACAGAAAATAGCACTAACTACAAGTGAAGTAAGTAATACAATAATAGTTTTATCAGATAAATAGTTGAAGTTATTTTTATCATATCTTACGCGTGGCTAAATAACTTTCTATCGTAAAGTCAAATATTGTTTTTTGTTTACCGATCTTAAGGTTTCTGAACATTTCAGTTCACCCTTGGACGCAGCTTACAGAACTCTGTAGTTTTTCCAGTTATAAGCATATCAAGAAACCACTGTACCTTTAAGAAAATTGATGATGATTGGATTGTTGAAGATGTTAGTACATTGGGTATTACAGTCAATAACAATAGATTAGGTAAGGGTGTGAAGAGAAAATTGTGTCATGAAGATATAATTGATCTTGAACCATCTGGAGATTATGTGTACAAATTTCTATTAACTCCTAATAGTAATATAACTATAGAGCCCACAATGTCAAATACAGAGACTACTTTATGCTCATCAAGAAAGCGAAGAAAAGTGGAAGAAGATCCTTCTGATGATATTATAGATAATGTTCGAAAAAAGTTTGAACAGTCTCAAAGTTTTGAAATTAAGCAAATAGAGAATAAAATCCAGAATGCTAAACATATGCAAACCACATCTAAAATATTAAAACAACAGCTACAATCAGATCTAAGTAGGAGGGAACAACAGTTGAGAGATGAATTTGCTGTTCAGATAGAAAACTTAAAAGGTGAAAAAAATGAAGTAGAAAGACAAAAAGCACTCCTAATTGAGGAGAGAAATGCCCAACTTACTGCCGTTAAAGCAGAGATGG
Source organism: Polylopha cassiicola (assembly GCA_038024825.1). Taxonomy (NCBI): domain Eukaryota; kingdom Metazoa; phylum Arthropoda; class Insecta; order Lepidoptera; family Tortricidae; genus Polylopha; species Polylopha cassiicola. Next base: position 13,998,704 of record CP149046.1, on the reverse strand, counting down.
AAGAAAAAATTGCGGCATTAATGGTGAGATTAATTATAATAGACAAAAAGTACCTACATACAATCATCTTTTGAATATAGTCCAAAATTATTAAAGGTCAAAATTGGGTATTTTGGATGGTGTCAATGTATGTATTAATTTGCATTAAATGAATATTTGTTATGTTATCATTAATTTCCAGGGACAAATTGAAAAACACAATGAGACAGAATCAGAACTTATAGATGAAAATAATGCCTTAAAAGAAAAGTTATTTAAAGAAAGAGAGGAGTTTCTCTCAGAGCTGAACCGGGAAAGTTCTTCTAAACAAGAGCTGTTGGATAAGTTGGAGGGAAAGATCCGAGAGCAGGAGGAAATCAGGCTACGGGAGAAACAGGAACTTGAAGAAGCACTGCGCAGGGAGACTGAACAACTTAGGATTGCAAAAGAAAAGGTTAGAAATATCTATATCTCACAACTCAAAGGGTTTAACATTATTTTGTATCTATTTTGTTAAAAATGATTATCCTCATTATGTCAGTCTCATACATAAGTGCCACACATTAACTTTTTCTCAATTATCTAATGTAAAGAAATGGGGGTGAGGGTGTGACCCCCAAGGCCCCCTTCCTGGATCTGCCCATGTATCAATTAAAGATTACTTTTTTTCTAGAAGAACATAGTTTATTTGACCTGAAATGTTTCTCAGAATTAATAAGTAACAAAAGTTGTCAAAATAACTAAATTAAAGGTATCAATTATGATCCTTAATAAACAATCACTACACTGCTTTCACCTCCGGAATAATTGCATACAGGTGGAGGTAATGTCAACATGGCGCCAGGGTGGGCACTCCATACATTAGTGACACTGTGCCTGTATGGAATGCACACCCTTGATTGCATACTATGTGGTAACTAAGAAAAATTAAGAGAATTTATGGGAACAAGCAAAAAACAATATATAAAGTGCTAAATATCCTTTTCTCTTTATGTTCATGCCTATTATATTTCTTTTTTAAAAAATATTTTAAGATATTTACTGGTTGACATCAATAATCGGTTCATGGTTGTTTGTAGGTATATTATTCTGTTTGTGTTATGACTTTAATTCTGAATATTTCAACCCCTTATATAGCTTTAAATGGTATATCAGACTAATCATACTGGTACTTATTCTTAATAGGAATTAAAGCAATTGGAAGAACAGAAAAAAATACGGGAGCTGGAACTTGAAGGGGAACTGGACAACATCAAGAAAAACCTTGCTTTGCAAATACAACAACATGAGCAAGAAAAACTGAAGTCAGAGCAAATGCTCAATGAGCAGAAAGAGCAGTTAAAAAAAGTTAGTGATGAAGAAAAAAATAAAATGGAACTGATTGTAAGTATTGATATCTGTTTAAATTAACACATAGACATAGCTTTCCACAAACAGACAACTTGACCCTACATAGGATATTCAATTAAATCACATAATTCATATGTAGCTTTCATTTTTTTTAGTTGCAAGAACGAGAGGATATACTGAAAAGATTAACAGAGGCAAAAACAAACGCTGAGAATTCCCTGGATACATTGAGGGTGAGTAAGTTTGTATAGCCATTTTTTTTCATGCAGCTAAATAGTGTTAGCATATTATGAGCATATTTAAAAAATTAAAAAATGAGGAGTTCCTGTTTGCGATTATTGATTTGTTTTTGTTTTGATTGGTTTTTATTTTTCAGTCAAGAGTGGCTGAAAGAGAAACCGAGCTAGCAGCGCTGGCTGCTGATAGAATTCAGCAACAGGCAGACCGGACCACTGAAGTCATCACCACTTTGCAAGCGCAGTTAGAAAGTGTACCTAAACCTTTTATTTTTTCAAACTAATGCTTTGAAACCCTATTCTGACAATTTACTAAACAATTCAGTGTTACTCAAATTTGTAGAAAGCTCCTCTGTGAGTGCTCTCAACGTAGCGCGTCGTTTTCATGAATCCATATAAATGTCACCTTGATATTTATATTATTTTTATTTTGCTATATCAAATACAGGGCTTGAACGCATGAAATTAACAACTCGGAAACATACATACAGCAATAGCCATTTATATTATATAATACTTGCCCAGCCCCGGCTTCGCATGAATTACTATTTTTTTTTTTTCATAATATAGTATAGCCTATGTAACTCTGTTACTTATATAATACCTCATATGTAATAGTTTAGCTTACAAACAGTGAAAGAATTTTTGAAATCGGTCCAGTCATTTTGGAGCCTATTCAATACAAACAAACAAATCTTTACTGTTTATTATAATACTGTAAATACATATTCTAGATACCTTTTTTGTTATTATATTTTTTTTCTATTTAGGTAAGAGGCCAATTACGGTCTGTTGAAACTGAAAAAAATACCCTACTAGAAAGTCTTTGCTTAACGGGCCCAGTTCAAGAGGGAACTTCGAAGCAGACCACAATGGAGGATGTTGAGGAACTAATGGAGAGTGAGTTACAGTGCAGCATCTGCTCTGAACTCTTTGTCAAGTCCACTACGCTCAATTGCTCACATACATTCTGTAAATACTGCATTGATATGTGGAAGAAAACTAAGAAAGAGTGTCCCATATGCAGGTATGTATATATCTTTTGTATATGTACTAGCTGTACCCCGTGGTTTCACACGTGTGGAATTCAATTAATCCGAGGAATCGGGATAAATAGCCTATATGTAGGCGTTTAGGTATACCTATACCTAAACTCCTACATATAGTGAGTTTCTCACTTTCGCATTATGATAATATATTCAACAGTAACTTAGAGAAAATTCAAGGTTTAAAAATATATTTAACTGCTGCATGTCAATAACAAAAAGGCTTTGAAAAATTTTGCAGATCGCCCATCATCTCTGAGTGTAAAAGTTTAGTATTAGATTCATTCATAGACAGAATGATACAGAATTCAAAAGAAGATGTGAAACAAAAGAGACAAGAGCTTCTGAAAAATAGAGAAGGTATGTTTTTGCACTTAAATATACTTACATGTGAACAATGCAGCTTCATTATTATAAGTAGGCACTATATATAACTATATCATTGATATTATCTCGATATGTAGTCCACTACCAGGAGTTATTTTTAGTAGAATATATTTATTCGCTGGGTAGTTTATGAAGCTGTGTTGTTCGCAGAACTCGAGACGGAACTTATGCGCCAGCTCAGCGTTGGGACCAGTCGGTACGCATTATACATTTCAACTTATATCATCGAACTTATTATACCCTACAGTCTGCTATGAATATGAGAACTATGAAGTATAGAAAGTCAGCATGAAATCGATATTAATTATTTTTATAAATTGGAATAAAACCAATTTGTGAAACTGATAACCGCAGAAAGTATCAGTTATTTGGCCAATGTTCGTCTATTCAATCGGGACTATACTCATGTTTTTATATCATTATACAATATTTTAGTGTATTTATTTGTTTTAGCGGAAGTGACTCGCTTGATGAATCCGACTACAACAGCGCGTTCGAGGAGACGGGGGGGGAGGAGGAGGAATACGACTACGACCTCGACTACGAACACGACTAGTTAGTACCACACATACACATTTGCAACTGTATCCTTAACGCGACATAATTATATTACATATCACAGCACTTTCAATATTAGGTAAAAATACGACGATTATAAAGTCGATTTTTGTCTGTCACTCGTACAGTCCATAATCCGCGTTTGTTTAAGTACCTATTAAGAAAGTCTATCTATGTCTACCTCTAGTCTCTACACTCTGTATATATATACATAGGTATTGTATGAAGTTGTATAGTATTGACTATTATTATAATAAATGTATAGATTTTTATTTTGTATTAGGTACTCAATTTTTTGGTGGTAATTAAATTAAAAATACATTAAGTGTTTTTTATCTTCCAAATATATTACCTATGGTATTTTTGGGTGCAACTTAGAAATAAATATATTGTAGTTCTTGTAAGTAAAATTAAATAAAATTTATAGTAAAAAAAATATCAATATGTATTTCTTTATTTTTCTGCTAAGTTTACCCGACAGCTATAACTCAAAATTATAGAATAAGTAGGTGTATCAAAATATGTTATTTTAAAATAGTATTAATGTCCATGTTTTCATATTGGTTTTTATTTTAATGTAATATTGCCACACTTCGACTCAAATCTCAAAGCCTGTCTCACTAAGTATACCTAGTAAGAAAGATGTAGGTACTTGGTTGACATCCATTAGTTAATTTATTTATTAGTTCGCAATTTGAAATTTGATAATTTTTGTGAGACAGGTGTTATTTCCTTAATCTTAATTCGGTCATGTCTATATTGGTTGCGTAATATCTCAGTGACAGTTACGACCCCTTCGACTTCGAGTCGTTCGGTTGGCGTTACGGGCGGCGGTACGAGTCGTCCGATTCCGACAGTGGATCTGACGGGTCCGCCGGTGGTCCCGCGGGAGCCGCCGCTGGTGATCCCGATACACCTGCCACCGCACGCGGTGGCGGCGCTGAACCCCCGCCCAGCGGCGCAGGTCTTTCAAATAGTGAGAGTGAGTGCTATCAAATACCATACAATCACTGTTTCAATAAACCCGACATTAATATCGTTCGAAGGGAAGAGATAACCGAATTTGGTTTTCGGTATTTTAAACCAAATCCAAAGTATAACTCTTATTTTTGGCACAGTCGGGTTCAATGCCTTATAAATTTTCTTATTTAAATAAGAAAATATGAATGGAACATAGTCAAATTAAAGGGTTAAAGTAAACCGGTTCTATGGTGTATAATTACGCATTATTAGCTCTCCCGGCCTTTTTAATGTAAGAAACTGCATTAACGCGATGTTGGTATGTTAATAAAATGCCATTGTTATTTGATATATTAAGTATACATAAGATAAAAAAAAACAGGAAAACATTAGATGTCTTATAATAAATAAGTCTAAGGTTTGATTCGACGCCATTTCGATAAGATATCGACAATAAACGTATGAGCAAACGTTAGCCGACGGACGTGTAGAAGCGACGAATCATAGAATAGACCTCCTGAAATGGTTCAAATTGTCCTGTTTCCCAGACAACCGAGGGGAGTCGGTGGGTGCCAGTAGGCGGCGGCGCAGGCGCGTCTCCGGGCTTCCGGGCTCCTATTATGGCGGCTACGGCCGCTGCTTCCGCTGCGGCGCTAGCGGCCATTGGGCGCCAGGCTGCCCGAATCGGTAATGCAAGACCTATCGTGCCCACTACATCAGTCGTTCCTGCAACCGGGCCGATGACTGCAACTGTGCGACAAGTCACCCCTGGTGCCCCGGACAACGCACGACAGTAGGCAGTGTAATCAGTCAATAAGATTTATAGAAAAACACATGTAATAATAAATAAAAAAGGTAATTTTAATTATATGTTACTTGTGATTATAGCGATGGCCATGTTTGATTATTCGTATTAAATAAGCAAGCAGTAGGTACATAGTTAAAATATAATATGCCGGCTGACAATTTAAGAGTTCAATGTCCATAACTAATTTTGTAAGTGTTGTGCACTGATGCCATAACTTAATTAAGTACTTATACTAAATAAAGAGTAATAAATGTATGCATAGTCATCATCTCATTTACTTTTTTATAGTAGGTAATTAAAATTTGATCTGCTACTTTAAAAGTGATATAACTATTAATCCGTAAGTAGGTAATGTATAAATATGGCATATATATACATACATATTTGTGATAATATACAGATATATATTTTTGTAATAACTGGGTTAAGTAACGAAACTTACCCAAAAAAACATTCGTAGTGGACAAGTTTGATTATCAATTTACTCCATATATTATTATAGTACAGTACCTACGCCAAGATGCAACGAGTCAGTTCTCGTATTAGCATTTTAGCGGTTTGTTTCGCTTATGTGATTAAACTTTATTGTTCTCAATTGAAACTAATATAGTTAGGTACATAATATTTAAAGCCAAAGCTTAAATAAAGCTGGATGTGTTATTAGTTTACTTGAAGTCTATGTTTGTTTATGTTAGATAATCTGTCAGTTTAATGAATGTATGAAGATGTCAATTATATATTTTTGTTCTTAGTTACTATTTTTTGGGGCCGAAACCTTGTTCTACTTTACGCTATTATTTGACTTAGTGAGCTCATAGTATTTAATCTAGATAATGGATAGATACATATAATTTATATTACCTACTTGTAAACCTCTACCGTCCGTCCGTCAATACTGGGATCGACTAATAATAATATCCATAAATTCTTTAAACAAATCACTCCAATTGATCTTCAAACTAAGTATCTAAAGCTTATACTTGGGTATTAGACGAAGGAAAGCATGTATCAGTCTTGAATGTTATACATATAAGTAATATGTTTAGACACATAATATGTACAAGCATTTTGTTGATTCAATGTACACATCACAAGTTTTTCATCATTTTTACACATCATTTTTATAGTTGGTGACTATAAGACCAATTCCATTTTTACAATTATTTAATTTATAATATATCAATCATTATAATTTTTTGACTACAAGCAAACCTTACTACAAAGGTTTGCTTATCATCACTTCGCATCACTGTTTGAACAGTTTTATCTCGTTAATAATATTTAAGTAAAGTAAAATGTTTGATTTAACACATACTCTTCCCAAAAATATCTTGCTAGTTATAGATAATGATCATATCTCATGAACATGCTTCGTAATATACCTACAGTTGAGGTAATTGAAGAATTGATAATACATTCATATTTATTTCTTTAACCTTTTCGCCGCCACGCAACAATACAAGACGCTGAGCCTGTGACGCCAGTACAAAAACAAGCATTCGAGATCGAGAAACCATAGTGACTTGGAAATGGTGTATCGATATTTAAATAATTCCTCGATAATTATATCCAAAAAGTCGAAGAAATGTCAAAAGAATAATACAATCATGTTGTTACTACATGTTCATTGATTATTAACCTTATAAAACAACATTAAATAATGAAAAGATCAAAATATTTGCATTATTTACAGTACAGTTTAGTGACGAAAGTCACCACACTACTCACGCGATGACGTCATGCGTTGTCGGCACCGGCCGACCCGGGCTTTTAGGTACTGCAAATTGCTTTGATTCTAGAGATGTGAAACTGTTGTAGGTATGTGTTAACTGCATTTATCGACATTTTGGCAGGGAGTACAAAGAAAAAATCCTACACATTCTTTAGCAACAAACCAATAATAAAATGCAGTACCTAGGTACCTAGATTTCTTACAAACAAAGTTTTTAAATAAACTCCGATAATTATTTAGGAAGTACAAATAGCATATAGTCGGCATTTTCCAGGAATTCGTTTGAAATACCGCCTGCACGTGCGGAGTGCTTTACATATTTACTAAGAATTCCTCACAAAAATTAAGCCTATTGTTATTGCTAATGAGTGTTTCAGGTAGAAAAAAACATTAATAAAAGGGTCATTTCTTTACCTGGATGTAGTCGTTTTCTATTTAACAAAGACCCTATTTGGTTGCCTGTGCTTTAGATAAAGTAACGATAGGTTTGTAAATATTTAATATACATAATTACCTAAACTAGAACACTTGTCTCGGTTGCTCGTCGAACTACTTCATTATAATAATTGACAGAGGTACACAGGATAAAAAATAGAGTAATATACAATTTTTTCGTTTGTTATTTACTTGAACGAGCCGATCTCAGACATGACTGGTCGTGTATAGCCGCGGGACTAATTTAAATAAGTGTTCAAAATATGCTGTAAAATTTTACTATTCCCATTTTGATTAATTAATCGCATTCAAGTAAATTAATTAGTGAACTTACAATTATAGAACTACACATTTATAAATTCACCTACATTAAAATTTTTCGTAACGTGTATTGCAACAAACAAAACACAGTTGGTGACAGCACTACGCCGCGGCTATCGCCGACTAGGGCTTCAGGTACTGGCGTACTTGCTGCATTTTATCAAGGCGCGCAAAAATGTTTATTTATTCAATGATATTACATAGTATCACGTTTATGTATAAAGTTTACGGTAATTTAGGCTTTTAACAATAATAAACGTTCATAATTTGTATACTAAACTTTTAATTTACTTATAATTTTCGCCTCTAACTTTCAGTCGGCACGGGCCGACGAGGCGCTAGTGGTACTGCTTTCTGTAGTCGGTAACTACCGACTGGGGCGGTGAAAAGGTTAATTAATAGTGTGTTTTGGTTTTAATACCTAAGTATTCCCTAATTAGCGATGAATGCATGTTACACCAGAAGCGTAGCCCCAGATAAAACATTAGTTTGGGGCAAGGGCGTAGCTAGGATTTTGTTAATTAAAGGGTGGGGGGGCGGGTATGCGTATACAAACTAAGAATATATCTAAGGTAATTTTCGACACTCGCTATCAAAACCTACAGGGTACTTCTAGCCTTCTGCCTATACCACGCTACGCTTTTGGGGATACGGCGGTAGGTACGCCCCTAATAATAAAAATATAGTACTTAGATATTCTATAATTATCTCCACTAAATTTATCAGTCAAGAGTGAATGAAAAGAAGCCTATGGCTTAACGAATTTTCTAAATGAAATTAAGCACCAGGACAGTTCACGTTTTTTATTTTTTAAGAGTAACGGGTTACCCCCTGGTCAATTTGCCATCATCGTTATAATACCGCCACAACGTAAAATATAAACACATAGGTACGTGTAGATATCAGATAACATCATATTAGTCAAGTATAAATTTACGGATATAACCAATAGGTAGGTAATAAAGTAATGAAAAAAAAATATAGTCACAGCGATATAACTTTATTTTTATAACTGCATAGGTATATTACATTGTGTCATTGTATTCCAGTTATTCGCAAAATAATAATATATAAGTAATAAAAAATAATAGAAAGATTACCTACTGGAAAAAAACGTAAAAGCGTTTTAATTAATGAAGACGTTATCTAAGTATTATGAACATCATATTATATAGATAAATATTCGTAAAGGTATATTCACCGTGTTAATTTTTCATCTTGCATAAGAGTCAATATTACAAAATAACACACTCATTACGAATAAGACAGTGTAAAATTTGTCTAACAATAAATAAATTAAACTCGGAAGCTTTTTAGTAGTAATTTTGCAATATAAATAGTATACCTCCCAAAGTTAGTTATTATATAATTTTATATTTTTAATGATCTTTAAAAGCAAAATTAAGAAATACGACCACACACAATTCACACACATTCATGCAGGCCCATAACAAATACAATAAATATTTTACACTTTCATGACCAAGCATCTAATGTAATATACTTCCCTACAACCATGGTAATTAACACGTCAGAATTACTTGAAAAACAGAAATTATTAAGTACTTTTCTAATAGACAAAATTGATTATGTTATTTATAAATACAACTTTATATCAGACCAAGAAATAACATAGTACTCAGTGCATTAACATATATAAAGGGCAGTTGAATATTATTAAGATGCAAAAATCTGAAAAATATAAATTAAAATATCCATGGATTTAATACATTTAAAATGTACTTATAGAAGTACATACATATTTTGTAACAAAATTTGCTAATTCACGACATAGTTCATCGTAACTTCTTAGTACATTACATAAATCAACACTAAATTTCATCACAATTCATCAATAAAAAGAGCAATACTTAATAAAACGAGCAAACTTTTGGTAGTGCAGGTTGTTTGTCGGCAATCCGAAAAGAACATTAATTTACATTATAGTGTCTTAAAATGCTGGACATTTAAAATACTATAATTTATGCATAATACATTTACCTATGTTACAATAAAGACAAACATGTAATTTGTACATGATAACAACAATTAAAAAAACATTCTAATCATTCTTTTTGTCGGCGACTTGTTCCCCCTCAGTTATAGCAGCAGTAGTACTATTATTTTCTTGCTTTTGCTGCAACTCCATTTCACCAGAGAAACCAAACTCATTAACTCTTTTATGATCAACCTTGTAGATCCAACGCTGGTACAGGAAAATAAAGAAGACAATATCTGAAAAAAGTAATATTATTTACTTATTTTCTAACTAGACAAAAACATTGCTAAAAATACTTAGTTAAAATAGTGATACTAACCATCTCTGAAGCATCCTATACGATACATAGTTGGCATTTTAATTACAAATGCAAATATATCATCAATAAAAGTGTTCAAAAACTTGTATGTCATCATTCGCCAAGGCAGGTGAGCCACAGACTTCAGCTTGTAATTAATAAATAACTGTGGCGTCATCATAATAAATCCAAAAGTCAATAGATAACCATACATCATGTTAAGGACAAAAGAATACCATCCCTTATGCTCTTGATACAACAGGGAGTACACTCCATAACCAACTAGCAGAGGGAAACAAGCCCAGCTCAGGTAGCGGAATGCCAATATATCATATTCCCTTGTGCTGGACTCTACATAGGATCCCTTGTCTGTGAAGGTCAATGTTGGAACTCCAAGAATTTGGTGTTCTCTATTGATTTTGACATCCATAACTTTGTTTATCTTCCATATTTCTATAAGCAATCCAATGAAACATGAAATTCTCACCATCACATTAGTTTCGTTATCTAAGACATAAAGGAGAACCACAGTTGATTGAAAGACATTAAAAAATACTGATCTGACTGACAATCCTTCAAGTGACTGTCGATTGTTCCAAAACTGAATATCATTTTTGAAAGCTAACAGTTCAAATATTGAGTGCAATATTGATACAGATATTGTTAACCCTAGAAGATAAGGAGATGTATCTAAAAGCAATTCCTTCACTGTGTCCTGTTCTTCATCTTGCTCCTCAGCACCTAAAGCAGAAAACATACTTAATTTGTCCCTCATTGCTTGAGCTGTGTACAACTGCCATTTAAATAAACTTAATGGCTGATAAGTCAACTGTAACTGCAGAGTTTTAGTAGTTGCATTTATAGGGACATAATCACGCATCATGTTCCAATAATCATTTAGGAAAACTGCTGGTTTGTAATGTTTTCCATCAGGTAAGAAATAAATAAATTCATCAAGTGGTGGTGGTACACTGCCTTGCAGCCAGTTAGTCTGATCTGTCACTAAGTTAACTGTCAAATTTGGGTGCCAATGTGATACAATTTCCTCCTTCAAAGTTTCAGCTTTCATTATTTCTTCAGCTGATTTTTCTGTCTGACCAGTTAACAAATTATGTGTTTTTAAATATTTCAGCTTTTTGAATTTATTTATCATTTTCTTCCCATAAGTAACATAATCCCCTGCATAAATCTCTTTATCCTTTGGATTTGGTGACTTTCCAGATGGTACAACAAAGACATGAAGATAGATTGAACCATTATTTTTAAGAGAATGTGAAGGCTCAATTTCAGTAGAAAATGTATAACTTCCATCATTGTTTGGTCCACCATTCCAATCTCCATATATCAATCCAGTATGTATCCAAATCAGTTTGGAATCCTCAAACTTTCCAAAAAAATCCTTTTCTGACAAATAACAGTAAATGTCTAATTCTGTTCCATTAGTAAACATGTTGATAGAGGGAATCCTGGGTGCTCCTGAAGGAGCAGACACATCAGTCTTGGGAGCAGCTGGTTGGCGAAACATTGATGTTATAAAGTATACTACTAATGCTCTAATTATTAGTGACTTTGTTATTGCAAAGAAAGATTCTAACTTCGTCGGCTGCATTCTTGCTCGCTGTTCATCGATTTGAGCATTGATCTGAAATATTTTTAGTGTTTAGACGAATGTAAGTCACTGTCAATTAATTTCATAATTTTTAATCTATATTCTAGTGCTAATATTGTCACTACCGACTAAAATACAGCAGCACTCAGATGTACTTATGAAAAAAATGTTAAGATTTAGTACTCACATCGACGTTATCATCAGGTGACTCCGCAGCATCATTATTCCCACTAGGAATTAACCTATCCTCAGCTGTATCGTTGGGAGGCGACTCCTCTGTAGCACTTGCCATTTTTATTTATTTTTTAAATATATTGCTTTTATTATTGCTCGTCGTAACAATTATCTCAACATCGATAGGTTATTTTGAGCTCATAAGATAGGATCAATGATTAAATTGACTGACTTACTACTACAGTACTTGTTACAAACGTCATTGCCATGACATAAAATTGGAATAACAGTGTTAAAACTTTATTACACTCGTATTATATATATAAAATTATTTCTAAGTTCTATTAAGAAATCCTGGTATTAAAAAATATCTTGATATGCTCTAATTCATAAAGTTTTTACGGCAACCAAAACTCACCAGTCTGTGAAACATATTATTATAATAATAGGTATATCAATTGTATTCTCCAGAAATGCGTTTTTTTTTTTCTAACAATACGAATGACAGATGCCAAACTGACTTATCTAGAGGTGTCAGTGCTGTATACTGTATCAGTACTCTATACTAGTCTATACTAATAATAATAATAATCTATATCTATACCAGTAATATTATAAAGAGGAAAGGTTTGTTTGTTTGGATTGAATACCAAAACGGCTGGACCGATTAAAAAAAATCTTTCACTGTTGGGAAGGTACGTTCACCCTGAGTTATAACACAGGGTGAACGTATATTATATAGGTAATAATATATCCTATGTCTAGGCTATAGAATATTTTGAATAAAATTAGATATCCGTACGAAGCCGGGGCGAACAACTAGTAATAATAATATAAAAAGGAAAGGTTTGTTTGTTTGGATTGAATATTCTCCTAAACGACTGAACCGATTTGTAGAATTCTTTCACTGTTGGGTAGCTACTCTATTCCCGAGTGACATAGGCTATAAAAAAATGGATCCCTGATACTATTTATCAGGTACCTAGGTAATATTATTACAGTTATGGAAAACTGTATTTATAATAATGTTGTAGGTATCGTTAGAGCCTCCGAATACACGGTTCGCGCTAACGATAGACCTCCTCGGCACGTCCTCCTTGATCCGGCCGATTCCATCACGATCGCCATAGCGGCTATCGCGCCCTCCCACGGACACCAACCGTACACCGACACACAGGCAGCTGCCGCGCGACATTTGGCCTCACCCATATCTAGCATACTCGATAGTGATATAAAGGCCCCCCACTCTGGGGGACTCTCGGGTCGGTTACGGCTAAAAACCCTAAACCAAGGCTTGAAAGCCACTCTTCAGAAGTCTCGCCACCTGTTTGGTTTTGCAGCTGGCCATCTCCGCTTCAGTATTCAGTTAATTAAAAAAAAAAGAGTTTTCAGAAAAGGTATCTTTTGACCTTAATGAGAGCTTGTAGAAGCCTAAAATCCTAAAATGAATTATAAAAAAAATTATGTTCAAAAACCGCGTACAAATTTCAGCTACATTCAATTTTGTAATTTGGCACCACTTTCATTTGATACCCCACTCGAGTAGGTATATTTGTAGACATTAAAATTTGTTTTACACATTTTCACTCCTGTTTTCTTTTTCACTACCTTCTCCCTGTTAATTCACGTTAATAAACCAAATTCTTTCAAATCAAAAAATAAATGGTCACCTTGTTTATACATTTTAAGAATTTCCAATTAGAACAAGACTACGATTTGCATAAAAAATGTAATTGAATCCAGACTCTTAATAATTGTAATTTAAATTTCGAGCATTAGGTACTCGATTTCCCTTTTAACATAATAATAATAAAACCCATGTAAATATTTTATTTGTTTATTTCAAACACAAAATGAAAGACTGACAGTTAATCGGGCTCAAAATGCATTTGAAAAACTATGACGAGTTTTGATTCCTAAACCATAATGAAATTAGTCCTGACAACATTAAACAAAACATTAAAATGAGACTAACAGCAATTCACTTCATAAAGTTTTCTAGGATTGATCTACTAATCAATACTCAGATTCTGTAGCGCACATGTTGAACATCCGACACTGGTTTCCATCACAGAGATTTCATTACATTCAAGATTACTTAAAAACATATAAATAATCTATTTCTGTCTAGCAATGTAAACTGATGCATGATTTAATGCCTGCTTAAATAAGGCCCAACTCTACGACTCATGCTTGTAAAACATATATCCTTATTCAAATGGTTTGCGATATTAAACCTTCAACTTACATTCATCACCTTACAATTTTCCATACGGTCATCCTGTACAATCTGGCAAAGTAAGGTATATATTTTATATGCACAAGAAAAACATTCACAAACAATTTATGGTAACAGTTCATTCGAATAGTACATTAAAAACGTTATTATATTATTAGTATTTAATTGTAATTTAAAGTACAATAAAACAAACAAAAAAACCCTTAAAACATGAACTAAGAATCCGGTCGAATTTCAAGGATTTGACAGTTTAGTTTCCCATGGAACGTAAACCACTCTGATAACGAAAATGGTGATTGTATTAATATCTATTATTAAAATTGTAAAGTTACTGTTATTAAATTACTGTAATATTAGCTATTTCAGACAAGCGATTACAAAATCCTTATACGCAAAGTATATCTTCTGAATAATGCAATTATTTCCGCCTGCAAGCGTATACACCCATCCATAACAAAGAAAGGTATTTATATTTATGTTTAAAAAAGGTGATCATCTTCAACTTATACAATATGATAGGATTTTTTACATTTTAATGAACTGTTACCATTTTACACAGCTTTGCTTCTATCGTTATCCCTACTCTAATCTTGCATCTCCTCGGGTAGCTCATGAGGATTAAGCATGCCCGGCACGGACAGCTGCACCCGTCTCTTTTCTTCTTGTGCTTGATGGAGAGCATACAAGCGCTCTTCTAAGTATAAATCACTGTCATCTTCACCCGTATATTCCTGAAATACGTAATTAATGATAAAATAAAAAATATACACGGCCGAAAAAAAACTAAAATTCAACAAAAAACAATAGCGCACTGAAAAGAGAAAAATAATAATTTTGTCTTTTATAACGACTATTATATTGGTTGTAATGTCTGATATTTTTGAAGTTGGTGCCAGCTTAGGTGCTCAAGTTTGTTTGCTATTAACTTTTAGTGAACAATAAATTACCCCCTTTTTCCCACCCTTAGGGTAGGTTTCTTTTTTCCAAAATTTTATGGGATTAACTTTGAGGTATCCAATAAAAAAAGAATTATCAAAATCGGATTACTCTGTAAAAAGTTACCCATGGTCATACGATCCAATCGGTGCGTAAAAATTTAATTATACCCTATTTTCCTACCCTTAGGGATGGTTTTTTTTTCAAATTAAAATGGGACCAACTTCGAAGTATACCCTTTCCAATAAAAAAAGAATTATCAAAATCGAACCACTCTGTAAAAAGTTATGCGTAAAAATATATATACGCGTCGACTTGAGAACCTCCTTCGTTTTTTTTCGTCGGTTGAAAATGCGCAACGTCGACTAATTTTATGAGGAAAATGAGCAGATATTTTCATTATTATTATTACAAGAGATTGTATTCTTTTAAATTATTTTATATACAAGTACTAATAAACTATAATTAGTATTAATTTACTATAGAACAGGCATTCCAAAGGACGGTTTCGGTTAAGAGAGACCGCTCGCGATTGTGCAAGTAAAGATAATTAAAACGCTGCCAATCATACATAGACATTTTATGATTGGCAGACATTTATGTCAAAAATTTAAACTTATAATATAATGATATAAAGAACGATCTGTCTCGGAAATCTAAACCTAATATCGATTCGACGCCAATCGTCAACAATAGTTTCATATGTTTGATTTTGATGTTCGTCATAGATGTAGTGAGTAGAGTCGGTCTGGCAGAGACCAGCACTTTGATTTTCTGAAGTTATATAAAAGGATTTATTTAATATTTAAAAAAATATACGTTAAACCCTTACAGTAAGCCTTTTCATTTGAAGCATACCATTTCAAACCACTTTGCAAAACTTAACATTCAACAGCAATTTACACGTCTGCGCCTTCACAGATGCACAAATTTGAACTTAAATGGCCCAATTGTTAAAGCGAAAAGTGGCAGTGACAAATAGACACAAGCGAGGGTTCCCATTTTTGGTAAGTATGGAGCCTAAAAATAATTTAATACCGATAGTATTCCAAATTGCATATATATAACTAGCTTCTGACCGAGACTTCGTCGTTACACAATGAGTAGGTACTTTACATAATATCGTTATAGAATTAGCTTATAAATATATGTTACTGTGATGTATAAGTTATATTGTTGTAAAGTTTCATCAAAATCCATTCAGTAGTTTTGCATGAAAAAGTAACAAACATACACAATCATACAAGTGATTATGAATTCCTATATGCTTACCCTTATCTGCACTAAAAAGTCTCTCAGGTGATCCTTGAATGCAGGAATATCTTGGTCCAAATTGAACAACCCTTGCACAGTAATTTTGATCTGATTATCTGTCAGGTGTGAGAATGCTGTCTTCAGTAAATTCGCTACATACTCCTGTAATTCATAAAGATGGTATTAGATTATATTATTATTATAACAGTTCAGTTTCAAATATTTGTAAGGATTTTGTTACAAATGTAACAAGAAATAAAATTAGATTTACCTGAATGTACAAAACATTATCAGGTGTAGGGCCAAGGGACACAGTAACGCGGCCAGCCTCCACCAGCGAGAAAACATATGCCAAGATAGTGGCATGCATTGTGAGGCCAGCACCATGCGACGTGTCCGTTACAACACTGAAAACATGGTCTAGAATGTCACATAGGTATGTCTGGTAAAAACTCTGTGCTGCTTGTGGATGCTGTTCAACATTTTGTAATAACCGGTGAAGAATTTGAAGCCCAGTGTCTGCGACATTGCGCATGGTATGTTTAAATGCCCAAATAATGGAATCTAGCACCAACTTGAACTGTGCTGGTGGTATGCTCAGGAATGCTTTGAAACAGTGTGTATTTACTGCTTGCAATAGCAGGAAGAACTCCGTTCGGTGCTCAGGGTATTCCTCAAAATCTTTATTGATCATTTCTAGTGTACATTCAAACACAGCATCAAAAATTTTCGGCACCTCTGAAGTAATATGCCCACCAAGTTTGTATACTATTGCAGCCATACAGGATAATACTTCAGGTTCTCTAGCATCTGGCACAGCGGTTCTTTGATAGTCCAAAAGGACTGCGTCCAGAAGTGGAGGAATGAAATTTTCCAAAACCATACTGTTGTCTGTGGAACGTGACACCCAACTAGAAATTAACTTTAAAGTTTCTTTTTTAATAATCCTCATATTTTTAATAAGTGGTTGTTTAGTTACAGCAACTCCGTTCAGGGCAATGGCTTGACTGATATTTTCAGACATGACTTTGTAGACATTCAACATGTCCAAGTATATTCTTCCCAATTGCACAACATAAGGATGTCCCAAGGCACGGCAGGCCCTCACATTTGTTTTAAGTATGCTCACCAGTTGTTTGACAGCCTCTGGATCTTTAAGGATATCAACATTATGAGAAGCTTGTGAAATTATATCATCCCACACTTGGTTAGGGAGCAACATATACTTCTCGATAAGTTGTTCTTGGGCCACTTGGTCTATTTGGGCACTGATCATGTACCCAACTGCCTCATAAAATGTATGAACTTGAAGTGTCTGTAGATCGCAAATAATAGAACTGATTGTGCTTAAAATTTCCTCTATGAAGGGACAGGCTTCTCCAACTTGGGTGGTAACAAAGTGTCTACGACACTTTAAAGCAATTTTTATAAAGGTATCACATGCCATGTCTTGTACACCGTCATGAGTTTCGTGCATGAATTCAAAAAGTTTATTTACAACAGTTTTTAAAAATTTCCAATGTGCCCTAAGAAAACGAGGATACTGGCCCACAACATACATAATGTTACTAGCAATGATAGCTTTATTGTCCTTCCCTTTTTTCTGCTCACATAAGCCCAAAAGTTCTTTAATAACAACAACCAAAAAACGTTTTTCATCCTCTTCCATCATTGCTCCAGATATAGAACCAATAGCCCAACACAAGGTGTTAAGATTCTTCCATGACCATTCAGTGCCATTAACTTGGTTTTGCAGCTTCTCCGTCATAATACGTTCAGTATCCTGATAATCCAGATGAGTAAGGTACACAAGTGTTTCTCTCATGTTTTTGTACAAATTAATAGAATCAGTGTCTTTCATAAATTCTCTTACAACTTCCCCATTCTCATTTTCAACCACCAATACCTCTTCAGGCTTAGCCATCCTGGAGATCATAATATATCGCACACTGCTTAATACATCTGCATAAAGAGCCTTCCTACCCATACTCTTGCCAAGAACCAAACTGGATGAATGGGAACATGGTGCAATTTTGTACAAGTCTGCAGCTAAAGAATACCAAAATTCCAAACAAATCTTAAAAATTTCCACTTCTTCAACTTCAGAAATTAATACAAGATAGCGTAGTGCATTCATTAGGGTATTTGTCAAGCCTCTTCTTTCAATAAGTTGGCAGTGCTCTTTTAAATAGGTGCACAGGAATAATGCAAGGTTTTGTATAAATACTTGTTCTTGATCACGACCAGCTGCATAAGCATCTCGTATGTTAGTTGTAAGTGGCAGCATGGCCTCTAACTGCTCCATAGTCTGGGCGAGTAAAGCAACAAACTGGTCCTCATAGTTGCTTACAGTCACCCCAGCAATTTCAGTCAAACAACTCAAGGTCACATTACGGAACAAGGGTACATTAAGAAACTTGAAAATAAGTGTACTAATAAGTTTCATTTCAAAAATGTATCCCAGAGGAATCCAATTTAAAAATCTGAGAAGGGTGTGCAGTGTAGCTTCTACTAGTGGTGCATTTTGGGAATTTTCAAGCACAAACTGACACAACTGGAATATTTGGCTGAATTCTGAACACATGGTATCCTTGAGATGTTTTGTTTTAGTTTGTGTAAGTTGTCCTGTACTAAACACAAATACTTCTTCACTCAAAAGTTTCAAAATGACCATGTTGTTTTGGCAAAGGCTTTCATTAGTCTTAGAGGCACCTACAATATCACTTATGAATGTTTCCCAGTTATGGGGCCATTCTCTTTTAAGAACTTGTATCAGAATCAAATTTAGTTTTTTCAAAAAAACTTTATTGCTCTCCATAGTAACAGGGTCAGAAGAGTTTTTGATGATAAGACCAACAATGTACTTCTTGATGCCTTCACATTGATTTCTTGGCAAGACTTTCCATCGCGTTTGTATGACTTGTTCTAGTATTTGTAAGGCATAATATTTCGTTTCTTGATTCTGTGAATACTCCAAGATAGTATCAACACGAGTCCATGCATCCGGATGTTCTTTAAGGGCAGTCAGAATGTCCTGAGCAATACGCTGCTGCTCGCCAACAGTCGAGTAAAGGCATCCAACAATATTATCCAATAATGTTATGTCCAACTTCTGGTTGAAATCCAAAAGTTTAGAGGCTTGTTGCTCTAAAGTTGCCATTGTGATTCAGAATATACTAGATTCGACTTTATAAAAACAAAATTCGCGTTGACTTATTCACATTCATTCCTCGCCTCGTGCCACACTGAAAAACATAAAAGCAAAATTCAGAAAAGCCAAATCTTCTAACCTCTTAAATAACTATATTAAGTTGTGCCTGTTATTATACTGCACAATGTTAATGTTTTTATTATGATGTCGAGTAAAGCACAATGAACTTTAAATGAGCAGAAATTTCTTAAGAAACTAATAAAAAACTGTTTATAGGGAACATCAAAAAATATTGAGCACACACCCCGTACGTGCCGTACGAAATGGGTCTTATAAACTGAATACAATTTTTATGTACTGTTAATTGTAAATAATACTAATTAACCATACATTAATTCGATAGAATACTGATAACATAAATCTTACCCTAGAAAGTAATTTGCGGCGCAATCAGTCTAACGCACTTCCATACACACTTCATAGTCCGTTGTTTTCATGAAGCTTGAAAAAGCGTATGCACATGAGCACAGTTTCATTGTCTATGATTTTAAAAAATCTTAGTTTGCAAATATTACTTTTAACAACTAATATATATTTTTTATGAATTCTTGCAAAATACTGAAAAAACAGTAATTTGCTCTAAAATTATATATAAGTAATATTTAAGAATTTATAATTTCGTGTACGAAGACTTTATAAATACAGATGTAATATTTATTCCTAGCCAACTCATAATCTATGATCGCTAAAATTGTCAAAAAGACGGAAAATTGACAGTTGGCCGGCACAGATTATTATATTTACTATGTCTATGTTGAACTACAGGGCCATATTATAATACATAGAATAAAACACATATATAGAAGG
This sequence comes from Polylopha cassiicola, assembly GCA_038024825.1. Lineage (NCBI taxonomy): Eukaryota > Metazoa > Arthropoda > Insecta > Lepidoptera > Tortricidae > Polylopha > Polylopha cassiicola. Next base: position 13,978,365 of record CP149046.1, on the reverse strand, counting down.
TTCAAATATGCTTAAAATAATAAGCGCAGTTTAGAAAACTCACAAATTATGTTCAATATAATGGAGTGTAGTATACTGTATAACGGTTGCGAGTACGCGAGTATTGCGTGTGACCCTAGAAGGATGAGAAGCAAGACAAGCGTCTCAGATTAATGAATAACAATAGATTAAATCTTTGTACCTACTTTTGTTACCTTGTTTATTAATTACCTATATCTGCCGTCATTTCTAAAAAGGCGACCTTATGACAAAACTTACTTTCGAGAAAATTGCAAAAGTGTCCAAATTTCTTTTTCATTGGTAAACAAATGAAACATTTTTTTTCCTTAGTAGGTATATTAAGAAAAAAATATTTACCTACCAATGAAAAAAAAAATTGGTAATTTTTTTGCGATTTTCTTGAAAGTACTAAGTTTTTTCAGAAGGTCGCCTTTTTAGAAATGACGGCAGATATAAGGTTATTGAAATTTGTATTTTCAATAAAATAATACATAGGTAGATAGATAGTGTGTTTCTACTAGTGGGTAATTTTGTTTTTGTTGATTTTGTCATTGAAAACAGTAAGTATATTACTAATAAGCTGATTATTAATAGGTATTATGTGAATGAAGAGCAGTACATACATACATGTACAGGTTAACCTAAACCCAAAAATTGGACAACCCTAATAAGTACATTTTCACTTTTGTATAAAGGTTTCACAAAATCTTTAGTAACTTTGCCCACTAAAGGTAGATAAGTACACTTTTAATAAGTACTACAGGATGCGAACTTAGTTATTATAGATTTTGGACTTTCAGTTTGAAAATAATACAGTCAATAATGACAAAATTATTAGCGTTTATACCTACATATAAAAGTGTGTAAACTTATAAAAAAAATGTTTTTAGGCCTGTACTTATATGAACTGTTTTCTCCAATAGTTTCTTAGGTGGTAAAGACTCTTTATTTAAAAGGTCACGATAGGTATATGTGAGAAAAAGAACAATCAAAATCAGCAAAAAAACGGGCAAAGTAGCAAGGATTTACGGTACTTATAAGGATTCTTTTTTGCAGTTATGTTACTTCGATCACGGATTAAATGCTCTTTTCATTAATTACTACTGTTTCTCCTAATTCATTGTGACGTTTCCCCTTGCGGCCCTTTGACTCGCGCCAAAAATACAAAATCCGATTGACATGACCATCTGCCTTCTTTCCTAAAATTATGAAAACCTATAGCAAGTTCGTTACCTTTTAGTTCCTTGTAAAATCACCAAAAATGGTACCTACCTAACTTTATAATAAGAGAAAATCGGTGAACATGCAAGGGGACCAATTGGCCAATTCGGTAACTAATAGAGGCTCCCTATTGATCACGTTCGTTTGATCCACCCACCTACATTCTGAACTTATATTTGTACTTATGTAAACTAGTATTTTCATTTTTCTTCACTTCAATATAATTAAGTCTTGGTGCAGCGTACCTAAACTTATTTTTTTTTTCTAGGTACCTAGTGACCTATTTGTGTACCTTCCAAAAATTACAAACTCCAATATCCAATGAATGTGGGTAGCTTGGAAGGTGTCGGCGAATAAAATACTAAAGTACGGTCTACCTACCTACTAAGTATCTATCACCTATTATTTGAATATACTTAAGCTATCAAAACGAATAAACGAGTTCTTTTTACTTGTTTGCCTACTAGGTCTAATGTAACATTCTCTAAGAACAAACTGTAAATCAGTGTAGACAGACTGATATTATTTGAAGACTGAACAATAATTGGATCATTTTAACATATTTAAACGGGTAGATTAACTAAGTACTTAAGTTAATTGATATACCTACACTATCAGTTTAAATGATCTGACTTAACGGTTAAAGTGAGTAGATAGTTATCTACATAGTAAGGTAATAATGATTCGCATGACTAATTTAACCCTCGGAATGAAACAACTATAAACGGATTTAACTCGCGTAGGTACCTATGTTATTTTATTGGCTGACGCTTCGGAATCTATTCAGTTTCCATAATCTTAGCACGACTGAGCTCTGGAAACTGTAAAGGTTCCGAAACGTCAGACAATAAAATAAAATACACGAGTTAGAGTGATGGCACCAATTATGGACATGTTAAGCACACTAAATTAGAATTTCGCTTAAAAATGGGATGTTTTTTGGCAATACAAAAATGATGATTTTTTGTTCGGTACTCAAATACATGAGGAACATTTAAACAACACCAAAAATCCTGTATGAATAATACATAATTAATAAAAAATATATAAATTGAAATTTACGATATCACCATTGATGGACATCGAAGATTCAGTGATGGACCCCCAGTAATGGACATGGACCCAGTCATGAACATCCATTAATGGACACTTTTTTATTGCACAGATAAATAACACAAATGTCAAAAATATACTTTTGATTAACTCTATTTGAACTTTTAACGCTTAAGCCTTAGATTTCCAAGTTATACTATAAGGCTTTCAATCAACGATCTGGTTTTTAATCATTTATAAAACATTAATTGAGGCTTTGCCTCTTTGCTAGCAGCTGCAGCTTAGAATTGGTAACATAATAAATCAATCAACTGAGGTCTATCAGAAACTGCGGTGCATATATATGCTATAGTGTAAGCATGGGAAAGCATGCCACAGTATTTCAGGCAGAGACGTATGCTGCATGTGCACAAGAAAATATAGACAGGCACCTGGACGAAAAACCATCTATATTTTGAGTGACAGCCAGGCTGCGGTGAAGGCCCTTGGAGCCCATAAAGTGCAGTCGGGGCTGGTATAATATAATGGCGTCCAACACCTTTAACACAGGCCTTAAGGAAAACACAATCAAGAGCCACACCGAAGAGTGGAAGGCATGCTTAGGTCTAAGGTCCTCACGGCAATTTATACAACACCCAAATGAAAACTGGATTAAAAAACTCTGGTTTCTAAACTGAAGACAAATCCGACTTATAACAGGATTCTTCACTGGTCACTTAGGAGTCAACGAACTCCTACACAAAATGGGACTTACAAACAGCAGCGACTGCAGAATGTGTGGAGAGGAATGTGAAACTGTGGACGCTCTCACCAGATGTAGAATGAAGATATTTGGCTCCGGATACCTGGAGCCTGGATAATTTTTTGCACGCTCTTTGTTAATTTATTTCAATTTATGTGAAAGTGCTTTTAACTCATTGCGACCAACCATTTCACCAAATTGCCCTCTTCCTCTACTGTGAGAATAGTTTGTAGTCCCATAGCACAAACTGCAGGACTTTTGCCTGGACTTTGTTACGCAAAGTTATATGAGGGACCCCAAACCGGAGGGCGAATCCAACTGGGATGGGGGGATTTTGGTAAGCTCTCAGACGTCCTGAAAGACAAACGTGTGCGTCTTTATACCTCAAGCGTCGCACGTTTCAACAGTGCGTTCTTCTCGTAATGGTCTATGGAGCCGGGACTTTACGAGGCAGATCATGCATCGACTCCAAGTATAGACTCCAAGTAGTATAGTGCTATGGAAAGAGCTATGTTAGGTATTTCTCTTTGTGACCGGGTCCGTAATACCGATATTCAGAAGAGAACCAGACTAACCGACATAACAAAAACCATAGCTTTGAGAACGGAAGAAAGGATGCTGGATTGGAGACGGAAAATGGGGCGGCGAAATGTCGGAAGATAGCCAACGAGGTGGGCCGATGATCTGGTGCAAGTGGCTGGGAAACATTGGATGCGGGAAACTCAAGATCGTGGAAAGTGGGCTGAAATGGAAGAGACCTTTACTCAGCATTGAGTAGAATAAGGTTGAAGAAGAAGAAGATGAAACCGGAGGGCAGCTGTGATCATCATTTCTCCCATCCTCAGCAGCATCATGCACCATCATACAGCATCAAATGCCCTCCCTATTTGTTCCGGGTGTAATTTTTTATTAGCGCCATATAAGATAAAACAAAGAACCCAATGATGGACGACTAAAAATAGCCATTTATGGACATTGTCCATCATTGGAAAATAAAGAGCAATCACAAAATCAACTCAACCGAAATGTTTAGTGCAACAAATTAAATAATTTAATACCATTAACTAAAAAAATATTAAAAACTTAAGAATGGACACTTGTCCATAACTGGAATTCGTAAAAATTCGAATCCAGTGATGAACAAACCCCACAAAAAACTTATTATTGGGATTGGACATATTCAACTTAGCTCAATTTACTTGCAATATAGTATTATTCCGTAAAAATAACAAAAAATCTCATTACAACACAACACAAAATAATACCATGCACAAATATGTACTCACCTCCTTAACGATTTCAATAACAAAAACGGATTTTTATGACCACCGCGCGAAACAAGATTTCAATTTCCAACCATCTTTAAATAAAACGGGCAATTTTGATGAAGTGTATCAAAATGAAAGCCCAAACGTCTATTGCTTATGTTTTAGTGTCTCCAATTGAAAAATGTTGGGCCAGTTGCTTAATAAATTCGATCAACGAAAATAATGTCCATAATTGGTGCCATGTCCATTACTGGTGCCGTCACCCTAAATCCATTTAAATACAATTGTTTAATTCCAATGTGTAATAACCGGGAAGGCATCAGAAATTATTAATTTAACCCTTTCGACTGGCAAAAATAATTCAGAATAAGTGAAGTAATATTTTCTGTAAAATGGTTACTTAATACATTTTTTTCCATAATCTCTTTTCTTTAGATAAAAGCCTACCTAGGTACTGCAAGACTTTTTTGACAGCCTATTGGTCTAGTAGTCGGGTCCCTGTCTACGAAACCGGAGGTTGCGGATATAAATAAATCCTGCTAGAGGCAGTGTGGCAAGCACGAGCATCTATACCTGAGTCTTGAATGTATTTATTATATATATTTATGTATGTCTACCCATTGTCTAGTACCCATAATGCAAGCTGTGGTAAGTTTGGGACTAGATCAGTTGCTATGAATATGCTACTTACCTACCCATGGTAAACGCTATCGAATTAAATAATATAAAAAATACTGCGGAACTTCAAAAGTTAAAATTATTCTGTTCTCCCGACTGGCACTATCAGTTTAGTCGTATAAATGTCGTAGGCCTATACATCTACCTGAGTATCTAAGGTATATAAAACACGCGTATAATGTAAAGGTGTCAATTAAACGGAACAGTTTAACGTGCTTAATACCTATAGCCACCTATTTACTTAAAAAAATGGTTTCAGTAATAGCATTGTTGGGATGCTTTTGGATTATTCCTGGTATATTTGTATTATGTAAGTAACCTTCAATTACTAATAATTACCTTTGAATGACAATGTTTCTGTAGGTATGTAAGAAATAAGTACTACCTATAGGTACTAGATATCTACTTGCTTGATATTGGTGGTTTATGGTTTCTGTTTAGTTTTTGTAAATATTTCAAAACGAAACGGCGATAATGCTAATGACAAGGAAAATAATACGCGCACCATCATTGTTCTGGGCCGTTTATCGTTGTAGGTACCTAGATACCTACTTAACTACTTTTTTATTAAAAATACTTTGGTTATTACTTTTGTAACTAATCTAGGTAGAGAATCTGCCGAAGAAGTGCCTATAAGACACAAAATGCCATTTAATAATGATCTGCAGAATACGGGTTACGGCACTGAGTGGATATTATTCCCTGATGGAGACGGAATGCCGCATTTTGTCAATATGACCGAATCATATTTACCCAATTTACGTTATGAAATTGATCGCGACATTGAATTAAGATTGTATTCCAGGTAAGTAAGTATTTTAATACTGATTATACAAATAAATATTTTTTAAATATGTTTAAAATTAAAGGCTATATCAAGTACTTAAAATAAAAAAAAGGTTAGACAAAAGAATACTTTAGGTACCCAATACAATGATAACAGAAAAAGAACATGGCGTTTCTTTACTACACATGAACAAACGATATATAATTAAGTTTGTCATTTATAGTATAGGTACCTAATTGAGAAACTTTTTTAGCAAAATTATTAGAGGGTAATATTCTTATATCAGTGCTTTGCGACTATTGCTCTGTGTAGTTCCTCGTGGTTGTTGATTAAGGGCCACCCCACTGGTGAGGCGTCGACGTTCGGGAGACGCTAGATGTGGGGTGGCCCTTATAGTAGGTAGCTATTACCTACAACTTTTGAGTTACCTATCTATTGTATTTCTGGTGTGCAATCTTACTAGACTTGATTTAAACACCAAAGTTATCTTTGTATAGCTCTAGGTCAGGAGTTATAGAACATTCTAGAAGTTAAGGTATTTTGCCTGGACACTTTGGGCGTCAATAAGTAGGTACCTATACCTTGTTACAATAAATTTATTTAGCGAACAAAATAGCTATAAACGTCACCTAGGTAATACTAGAATATGTAGGTATATTAAATAGGTAAGTAAATTGTATTGTAACTGGGTAAGTTCTACCTATATCTATTATTTTTTTGTTTCCAGAAAAAATAATGATCAATATATCATACTAGACCAGTCAGCAAAACCGATTACCAATTCAAATATAAGTGAAATAATATCAAACAAACCCATAAAAATAGTCACCCATGGCTGGATGTCTTCTGCTGATAAAAGCGTAGTTATTAGAATCAAAGACTCTTATTTAAAAAGTAAAGACGTTATTGTAATAGGAGTTGATTGGAGTAACATAGCAATGAATCCTTTTTATCCAAAAGTCGCTCAAGAAACCTGGGACGTCGGTTCTTCATTGGGTCAATTTTTGAATGCATTTAGTGAACTTTATAAAGTGCCAGGTGACAGGATACATCTGATTGGCCATAGTCTTGGAGCTCATGTTATGGGCATTGCTGGCTTTAACAGCAATATCACCATTGACCGCATTACTGGTAAGTACCTACCTATTATTTAACGAAAATTGCTACCTAGGTATGTTATCCGCCATGTCCGCATCTTTTAGGTACAACATTTTTGGTTTGTTGAAGTAACAACTTGTTCTACAAACGGATTTAACTTGCGTATTTTATTTTATTGGCTGACGTTTCTAAAACTTTACAGTTATTTGTAGCACGACTGAGTTGACGATAGTCCATCGTTAGTCTTTAGCATTAGTTTCATTCGAATCAATTCGAATGTGTAATAACCGCGAAGCCGTTAGCCGCAATAAATCGTGCCTTTTTGTAATAAGTACGTCATTTCACTCGCGCTGGAAAATGTGATAAAACAGAAGTAAAACAGGGATCGGTGGGCGTGACGACGAGCATACGTAACCGTGCCACATGGCGAGTAGGTAATGTTGCCACGCTAACAACTATTTCCCTCACTTCCCACACTTCCACATGAGATGACGGCAGAGGCATATTGGTACCGACCACCCAAACAGGATATTTAAATAGGTACTTCGTTATTTTATAACATTACTGTGATAATACTTAATAACACGTAATTTGTACTCTATCACCTAGGGCTTGATCCTGCAAGACCGTTTTTCGAAATACCAAAATCAACAGAGACACTTTCATTGGATACATCAGATGCTGATTTTGTTGACGTAATCCACACATGTAGCGGCATGTTAGGTGTTGAAATACCGACAGGACATGCCGACTTCTACCCTAATGGCGGCATGCCACCTCAGCCAGGATGCGAAAGTGTATTCTTTATTTTAGGCACGTACCTTTTATATAATTTCACCATGCTTCCTTAACTTTAGGTATATAACATATGTACTTCCGCCAAACAAAGTTTAGTATTCCCTTTTCATTATCGTGTGAATTTATACTCAGTTTTAGTTTTACTTTATTTTTATTGTAGGTATCTACCTACATACATAAATGTACGCATTGTTAAATAAACTGTTGTTTTTTAATATAAGAATTGATTTCTATTACAGAAGCATGTAGCCACAGTAGATCACATATATATTTCGCAGAATCCATTGAATACCCCGAGGCATTTCCAACTTGCAAAACTTCGACTTGGTCTAATTATACAAAAAATAAATGCGAGCAAACAACATTCATGGGAGACAATGTGGAAAAAAATGTTACTGGAACATTTTATTTACAGACTAATCCTAGCTATCCTTATGGAAGATATACGCTTTGAGTAATAATAAATCAAAATATTAGGCTTCTAAAATGTATTTGTAATGGTTTATTTCAAACAATTATTTTCAGTAAGTAATAAAACCTCTTTGTACCTAATCATATTCCTCGCGCTACTCATCGCTCTGCACCTCTTTTTGCGCTAGTCTGCCCTCTCTGACCACGCTGCTCTTCTCGCACAATTCATTGAATTCTTGCGCCAAAAAAACTAACGAAACGTCAGTGAGTGACAAAGAGTAAGTATTGCTCTCTGCCACGCTATGCTCCTCTGGATGTTACTAACTCGTGTCGTGAATCGTGATGTTGTCGTGTCTGGTCACACTGAACCCTACTCGCGCAGAGTCGCGCAATTCATTGCGCAACGTTTTGCCTTGCGACCCTTTTAGTCTGGTCGAAAAGTGAGTTTTCTGCAAAAAAATCGTTAAAGTTGTCTTAAACATAATGGGATTGTTGCAAGAAAAATTGTGTTAAAATATTTTTCAAAAATTGACTGTATTCCTTAAAGTGTCAAGATGACACTTATAATTTATTTCGATTTTTAAATTAAAATTAAATGTTTTAAAAAAAAATCTATTGGTCACCTTGTTTGACGGTGACGCGGCGGCGCCGTATCGGCCGCGCGGAGCCCAATTTTAAACGTTAAATTAAAATTATAAATAATGGGGCTACAACTCCGGGAGTCGAGACATTTGTTATTGAATTTTTCTCCTCTTTCAGAATCTTTTTTTAAATTTTAGCTTTATTTTCCGCTCAATATATTCCGTGGTACAGCTATAAATAGGACACTACCTTTTCTTCACTACGTTTATTTTTTTCTTCTACTGTATAAAAATAAGTTTTTCGGGTTTTCCTTCCTGACGCTATAACTCCAGAACGCACGAACCGATTTCCACGGTTTTGCATTTGTTGGAAAGGTCTCGGGCTCCGTGAGCAAAGGTAAAATTCAGGAAAAAATTCAACAGAAAAGCGGGAATAACTTTTTTTATACAGCGTCGTCTCTGATACATAGCATGTACTACAATCCCTACTAATATTATAAATGCGTTAGTAACTCTGTCTGTCTGTCTGTCTGTTACGCTTTCACGCTAAAACTACTGGACCGATTTAAATGAAATTTGGTACAAAGAAAGTCTGGAGCCTGAGAAAGGACATAGGCTACTTTTTAACCGACTGCAAAAAAGGAGGAGTTCCACGCGGACGAAGTCGCGGGCGGGCCGCTAGTGTTATATAAAACGAAGCCATCATCAAAGTGGCGAAACGGAGCAGTGTTGCCAATTTAGCGATTTAGTCGCTAGAACTAGCGACTTTTGCTTAAAAAAGTTTTGACGACAAAAAATAGAAGTTTAGGGACTTATCTGGCGACTTTTGGAGTACAAATTAAAATAGTTCTAGAGCCAATAATAGATACATTTTTTGTCAAATTGATACAGAATTATTCAATGCCAAGAGATAAGTACATAATAATATGGAAAACGACAACCGCGATAGCGAACCAAATTCAAACTTTATTTACTTAATTGAAGTTCCAATTGTATACTCTGACGTTAACTATGTCAAAAAATATTCAAATCAAAACATTTTTTTTTTTTTCAAATCTAATTTATTTTACATTTACATATTTGTTTAAAAATTCTAGGTTTAATTTAATGATAAATATTTTTGAGTGAATTTGGAAATCTTCTAATTTGAGATTTAGCTAATCAACACTTTTAGAATAAAATTTGAATGTAAAAATGTTCATGTTGAATTTGAAAAAAACTATATATACGGAAAGCGACTTATGCGTCAAATTTAAGCAAAAATTTTGTTAATAAATAAATAATAGAAATAAATAATTTTAAAATTTTAATTTAATTTCTTTTATTTATAATATCGCATATAGCTGAGTTGGCAACACTGAGCTCAGGATGGAATCCCTGAAATTTTTATGGTAATGTTTTATTTTAAACGACTTTCTGGCGACTTTTGACTTTGAGTCTAGCGACTCGAACTTCTAGGCGTTGGCAACACTGAAACGGAGTTCGCCGGGTTTGCTAGTTGTTTATAACAATTGCAATTTTAAATGGCGGAAAAAAAATACCCCCTTTTCGAAATTGAATTCTGAATCGAATGCAACAATCCTCATATTTATAAGACAACTTTAACCATTTTTGCAGAAAACTCACTTCTCGACCACACTAGACTTACGCTAAAAAGCCAACAAAAAGTGGAGCGGTTGGCATGACAAGTATTGACAAGAAGCATGACGTATGCGGTATGAGTTATGACGGATAGAGTGGCCACACGAATGCACTTTTGTTTACAATTCTGCGTACCCGAAATTAGAAGTGAGATGTTTCGATAACTAAATTTTCCTACCTACATTATCTCAATCATAATTACAATGTAAATTTCTTACATACGCGGATATACCTGTTGTACCTATTCTAACAGACTAATACAGATTAAAATATTGTTGTACGATAGCCGTCTCCTCGGCAAACTCCAGTGAAGTCCGTAATGTGACTTCGTGATTTTGTTATTTCTTTTTAATGTCATAATTGACATTTTTATTTCACAACAAAGCCAAACGAAGTGAAGAAGTCTAAATTCGTTCAACTTCGCGAGTAGTGTGGAAGAGGCTTGAAACATAACTTATATGAGTGGCTCAGGCATATTTTTTATTATCTATAGCGTTGTCAAATAAAACTGTAAATAATGCCATATGCCATATTGACATTTTAGATAATCATGGCATCTTGTAGGTTTTTAGAACTATATTCACATTACTCACTACTATACTGACAAAATACGCTGAATTTTCACAAGCCCTAGCGTAGAGATTTTTGGATTTTAAGATAATACCTATTTCAATTTTCGTTTTTACTTGCTTTAAAAAAATCCTGATATGGGCACAAGCCACCTTTCATTGAGAATAGAATTGAACTAAGTACCTACTAACTTTAAAGCTATTGTTTTTATGTTTACAAAAACAGCCGATTTTTGGGGATATCATTTCAATACACTTTTTATATACTGACATTGGCATAAACCCTTGGAGCGTGCGTAGCGTAGGTACTTTACATTACGCCCTACGAAAAAAAATTTATAAACAACAGTTCGCAGAATATTTTTAAAATGAACAGAAAAAGAAACGTTAATTACATCAAACCCGAGGATCCTGAATTCTTAAAAGTAATCAAGAGACAAGCTGGCTATGATGAAAGAAATAGGAAGTTTGATCAACTTGAAAATTCTGAAGAAGATTTTGTTAACAATACTGAGAGTGAAGAACCACAAGTAGTTGTACTTAAAGATGGTGATCTCACAGCTGAAGAGGCTGAAACTGAGCGTAAAAGGCTTGAAAGAGAGGAAGCAGAAACTAGAGCTGATCTTAGTCAAAGAGTGATATTTAAATCGAAGAAAGAGACCAAAAATGAAAATAAAACAAAAAGGCATACATGTTTCAAGAAGACAAATCTCTTATCATTTGGTAATGATGATGAAGATGACAGTGTATAATAAGATTATATCTCTTTTTTTAGTAGATTTAAGAATCTAAGTACTAAAAAAATATAATGATAGATTAAGTTAAAAAGGTTTGAAATAAATAGTTTAATGATAAAATTGCCTATTAATTTCAAGGTTGAGAAGTATTATCTGGAACAAGTTTCGTAAGAACTCACCTATTTCCTCTTTTATTTTACAGTCACATTAATTATTGAAGCAGTTATTGTTATATCCCCAAGGATTTTAACATATTTTATCTTATATCAAATATAATTACTATAGGACAGTTCATTGGAATGAAACAACTATGAATGGATTTAACTCATATATTTTATTTTAATTTATTCACGGTTGTTTCATTCTAATGTGTAATAAATGAAAATATTAGGACATATCATTGGTTTTTTTTAACAAACCTTCCATTAAAAATACTAAGAAAATATCTATTATTTTATATGAATCTCAAAAATTAAAAAAAAATATATTATAATTTAAGTCTGTATAAAATTAATGAATGAAAGACTTCATTTAGAAAAACTGTTTTTAATAGGTACTCATTTCAATGACAACCATTATCAGGTGATAATACATCAAAATTAAGATGAAGTTTGTTCAAAATTGCAAAAGGGAATTCAGCTTGGAAAGAACTTTATTATCAAAATTATTTGCTATTTAAACAGTAAAAAGATCATTTAAGAAAATATGAGTCAATAATAAGGAAAGAAATTAATTTATAATTAGAATTGTTCAGCAGCTCAGTCCACTATGAATATGGGTAATGTATAAATTTTCAATTCATCAGCATAAAAAAGGTAATTTTGTTATTGAAAGAAATATAAATACATTTGAGAAAAACATTGTTCAATCTAATTAAACAAAGAATATTATTGTTATATATATACTGTTCCACTAAATTTCAAGATTTGTAACTACAATCTAAATTTTTTGATAAATATCTGGAATATTACAATTAGTCATAAAAGTAGCCCAGAAAATAAAGTTTAATGAACCTGCTATGAAATAGAAGAAATCTTGCCATTTTCTTCAAGGCTGCGCCTCTTCTTTAACTTAATACTAGGGCCATTGGATAATGTTACTGAGTCAGTTCTATAATTTATTTGTAAATTATCAGCATGATTTGCATATTCCAATAATTTTCGTAGTAAGAATTTTCTTTCATCCTTTACAATTGATATACTTTCTTGAATTTTAGCAACTTCATCACAAAGGGCAGCATTTTCCTGAAAAATAAATGGATTAGGGACTTTGTTCTTAACTAGTAAATAATAATATAAATTTTAGAATTCAATATTCAAATATATTCAGTACATATTAATTAAATACTTAGATTAAAAGTTGACAGTTCAAAATAGTATACTTATGTTATATTTTAAACAATTTTTAACACCTAGTAAATATACTCAGAAAAGTGAAGACTAATTACAACCTTGTATTTTTCTAATAAAAGTTCATAGCCAACTAATTTTATAAAGTGCTGAATACTTACTAATATCAAGCTTTTGATTATTTTCTTTATAAATTTGTACTTCTTGCGGTAGCGACTATTTTGATTCTCAGTAATAGTATTCATTTAGATTATTAGAAATACTAATATCACTCCGAATAAATGCAACTTATAGTTTTACGTTACGTTCTTTTATATATCTCGGATAAATTTATCAGGCAGAATTATGGCTACGTACTACAGACCAGAATTATCCTTTTTATTTTGCGTATGTAAAAATTGAAATCAATACAATTCCGAATTTTTAGTTTTGTTTTCCGCAGCGCAGACAGAATATATTACCTATATATTGATATGAACTATTATGATATACTTTTTGACATCTGTTAATTTTTATTTAAACATAGATTGCAAATTATTCTCACTCTAAGCGCATGTAATGCCTGGACAACACTATGATACTCGTGTTGCAGTTAGGCCTCCCTGGCCACACTATTTTTCTCGTGAACCACCACGACTATCTGGGTGGATCTTCGAGCGTTTGAGACGCCGTCATTGTCCTCTACATCTATATTTAAGATCAGAGTCAATAAGTAACAAAAATTTGAGTGATATTATCCCCCGGTACTGTTACAAATACTATATCAATCGATACTAAATAATATTATTTGCAAACATTATAGATGTAGAGGACAATGACGGCGTCTCAAACGCTCGAACATTCACCCATCTATCTACGCTTAAGTTTTACCTACGTTTACAAAATGTATGTAGTTTCCACATACATTTTGTAAACGTAGGTAAAACCTAAGCGTAGATAGTCGTATTGCACCGTGTTCGCTATGCGTATTTTCATAAAAATATTATATTCTATCGTAAATAGAAATAATACCTCTAAAAAATACAAAAAATAGCCACGTCAGAAATAATTAACGATCTATTTTAATTTAGGCGCGTTTAGAAAATGACAATTGACTTACTTCCATTGCTCTAAGTTCCAATGCGATTCCGACTGCGCTGCACTTTTATGTGTCATGTAGCTGCACACTCGCGCACATATTACGGGTCCTTTGACTTGCGCCAAAAAAACCGACAAAACGCGGAGCGGTAGGCATGACGAGGAGCATGACTAGTAGTGTTTTGCCTACTTCTCTCGCCTTTGTACGAGTGTGTGGCAGGGGCATCCTTAAAATTAGGTCGTGACCCGTGAGCCTCTTAGTTTTATAAAACTTTATACTACTTAATTTTATTGGTATAAAATCTTAATATGCTACATTATGTATGGGTACACATAATTATTATTTGCATAACTTATAAGTTATAACCCAGGATTGTACAAATGGTAATTTATGGTAACTAAATCTGTGAGTTCTGTGACTGCAATCTGTATTCTGTATATCTTAATCTGTGGTCGTGATGCAGGCCGGCGTTTCGTTTGGTTGTTTATTTATTTTAATGAATTACAATTAAATTGAGTTTCGAATATAATGCGAAATAAGAATGTCACAATTATCTGAATATAAAAAAGTATTTCCCATCGATAGTATTAAAAAAGTGTATGATTTATTTGAAGATCAACTACGCAGTAATAATGAACCAGATTTAGCGCTGTTTTCAATAATAGTCGGAGCTGTCGAAAATAATTTAACTAATGTTAAAAACAGCGATAAAGATATAAATTTGTCCACTAACAATTTTGTTAAAATGAAGTTTCCATCTGTGGAATGGGAAGAGGTAAACTCTTTGCACGAGCGGTTTGTCACGCTTATGCGTGGTGGTGTCGATGCGAAGCTCTTAAATGGAGAATATGCAACAAGGGAACTCATCAAGCGTGTAGCTGACGTCGTGTGGAATTCTCTCACTCGCAGCTATTACAAAGACCGTGCACATCTGCAATCTATCTACAGTTTCTTAACTGGTAATAAATTAGATTGCTTTGGAGTCGCTTTTGCTGTGACTGCTGGGTGCCAGGTGCTTGGTAAACGAGATGTCCATCTAGCATTGTCTGAGGATCATGCTTGGGTTGTTTTTGGGAAGGATGGTGCAGACACCGCTGAGGTAGGACAAGCAATATTCTTGATTTTAATAATTATAATGTATTCTATAGGAACTTATTAATTTTTCTTCTCTTCCATTAGGTGACATGGCATGGGAAAGGCAATGAAGACAAACGTGGACGTTCTGTTGGAGATGGTGTGTTAGCTCGATCATGGTTATATGTGGCTGGCAAACCTGTAGTGTGCACCAGAATAATGGAGTTAGCAGCACTTGTTTCATCAATCAATTCCACATTAACTCCAACCATTGATGTCCATGAAGTAGCACAGATGCAACACAAACTTCTATGGTTGCTCTATGAAAAAGGTATCACTAGTTTACATATTTACATAATAATATATATTTATCTTAACTTAATAATTATTATGTCTGCAGACAATGTGTTTAGTTATATATGATTCACATATTCTACTACTAAGTGACAATTGCTTTTATTCTGGCAAGTTCTTTTTGTTACATGTTTTTCATATTGTGTGTTCATGTTTAATGTTTATTCTGTTCATGTTTTTACTCTACATATTAACACTTAACGGTGGAAAATCTTTTTCAACTATGTTCTATATTTCAGCCTGTATAATATATACCTTCTACCTTCTTCCTTTAAACATAAAGTATACATAATAATTAATATATATAACACTAATAATAGAATACTCATTTTTTTTCGACTGAATTAGATTTGTTGCAGTGTTATAGATTCTGTCTCAGTGCCTTTAATTATACTAATATTATATATATATATTCTATCTATAATTATAGTAATAGTTTAAGCAGGATTATTTTTTATTTGTAATGTAACTAAGTAATTGTTATATTATCAGGTTATCTGGATGCCTATCCAATGGCATTGGGCAACCTTGGTAATTTAGATGAATACATGAAAATATCTAACTGTTCCGAGGAGTCAGAAAGCTCAGCCTCAGAAGAAACTAATAATGTACATTCTGGTGGATCCCCCAGACCTGATTCTGCAGCCTTATATTCTCAAGCTATAAGGTCTTCCCGAACACATTATGAGGACCGACATGTATATCCATATACTTTTCAAGGAGGATATTATCATAGAAACAAAATGTACAAAGAAGCTTTTCATGCCTGGGCATGTGCTGGAGATGTAATTAGACAGTAAGCATCATTTATAATATTAAAAAGTAATACAAAATGTGATTCCCTACTACTGATATGATTATTAAAAAGACTTGCATTTTTTACTATGTTAATAGTTAAAATATTGCTTACCGAAAAACATAAATATTTTGTATCTTAATTATCACATTTTGATAGCTTATTATTTATATTCCAGTTATAATTATTCCCGTGACGATGAAGAAATCTATAAGGAGTTTTCGGAGATTGCTAATGAACTTATTCCACAATTAATGAAGGCAGAAAGTTCAGGCCATTCAGCAAGGTCTATTTTAAAAGACCCTGAGTGTTTTGCATCACTTTTAAGGTGAAGTGTTACCTACTACCTAAAGTCTAATTAGTCTTCCAATTTACTGGTGGTTGATGTGGTCGTTGTCCAGACCTATGTCCTGCAGTGGACTTCTTTCGGTTAACTTAAACTATCTTTACTTACTTATCTAGTACTTTTTCGTAGTAGGTGAATAATCACTAGCCAATATACAATTTTAAATCTATTTATCTAATCTCAGCCTAAGAAAATATTGTACTATACGTTCAGTATGGCTAACATAAATAGATAGAATGGGTAAACCCTGTTACAGTGAAGTATTGTGGGGGCTGGCTGTCCGGAACGTTCATTCATTAATAAATATATACATAAAAAAAAAAGATACATATATATGCAATGTATAATGTATAGTATACAATATTTATATTATTATTTATTGTTAAACTCCACCGCTCCTCAGAAAGTGCCGCCCCTGTCGCCCCACGATGCTACTGCCCAGTTGTAGCTTAAAACTGTTAATTTATTTAACCTCACCTAACGTGTACCTACATATTTTAGGTTTTATGACGGAATTTGCAAGTGGGAAGAAGGCAGTCAAACTCCTATATTACATATTGGGTGGGCAAAGCCTCTTGTCAGCACCATTTCAAAATTTGATGCTGAAGTACGTGCACAGGTACATATTATATGCAGTCCTGATTATGACCAAACATCAGAAGACATTAAACAAACTGAAACAAAAGAAAACAATGAAGAAAATGAAAGTAATAAGGATAATTGGAATAACAACTCTGAAAATACTGAGATGAGTGTACGAGAACAGTTGACTGCAGCAGTAAATAGCAGACCACGAGTCACGCTGTACAGCCACAAAATGGCTGCTCTGAAGCCTCTGCTGTTGGCTGAAAGATTAAACACACACGCCTTACAGTTGCAATTAACTGCACAGAGTCAGCTACAAAGACCACAGGCACCGACGAAAAGGCGGGTTGATGACGATCAAAACCTTTCCACTACAACCGCGAGAGCTAAACGTGCCAGACGTGAGCGTTAAATATCTATATATTTATAATGAAAATTAATTATTTTTCACGGCTTAATTCTTTCGTCAGTGTCATATCGCATTCCAAATATTATGGATGTAATGTTTCAGATTGAGATTATCTCTGTTAACACGAAAATCACCCCTAAGACAATAATATTGTCAACTTTAAAGGTGTAACAGTTGTTACGATAAAAATATCACAATCACAAACCCTGACTATCTCATGCAGAATGCTGGCCACTGCATATTAGGTATACATAGCTAGTAACTAGTATTAACGTGGTCTCACGGAACACAAAAAATAAAGCTCGGAACTAATTTTGTATATATATGATATTTCGTTTAATTGCATTTTATTGCAAGAGTGGTTCTAAATTGTTAATTGTCCTTCCGGAATGCGCTTCATATTCTTGTACTATTATTTATTCTTTACTTGTTAATGCTGATACAATACTTTATTGTATAAAAAAAGTTATAGTGAGTAGTTTTAGATTTACGTAGCGTTATGTATTTGTTCAAAATACAATAAACATGTTTTCTGTAATACGACTGGTAAATTGGTAGGGTATTTCTTAAAATACGCAATAGATCTATGAACATTGATAGTGTTTGTAGTTTGACACAGTATTTTGTGCATAATTACCGGCAATTCATGAGAGCCGAGTAAATTTAAGAGTATTTATTATACAATTTTACATAAAACTTATTAAACAGCCCGCGCGCGCTTTGCATGTTTTTGTAACTACACTTTCAGAACTGCTAGGGTCCTCTTCCCTGCCAGGGAAAATATGGGGTTAAACCATTCTGTACATAATATTGAATTACAAAATTTACTTATATCTGTCACATTCACTGGTAATAAGGCTGTGTTATTTTTTTATTACGAAAATTTTAAAATACAAATTTTAAATCGTTTCTATGACTACTTTTTTTATTTAGTATTATAGATATTCTAGTAACTTTGAATATAGTTATTTATTTAATTACAGTAATCTCCTCAAATTATGCGTTTTGTACATGACACGCAAAACGGAGCTGTTATGTTAAGTATATTTTCATTGAGAGATAACTGAAGTTTAACTTTTTACATTCCATATCTTTAGTTATTCTAGAGATTTTTCAATTGTTAACCTTTGCAACGGAAAGACTAACTTGCACAAAAAATAAAGAGTTAACTTTGAAATGTACAAATGACGTTACAAATAAACGTAAAACTTTCATAAAGTATTTTTAGATGTCAATATTTTATAATATGTGATTAGGTAACCGAAGTTAGAATAACTGTATTATGTATCCTTCATTTAGGTAAGTATATATATGTAGAATGTAGCCATAGTAACGTCAAAAGGAGACAACAATTCTTCGTCATTGCACATCATCATTGTTGTTCCTAAATATTATAATGAATATTTATTGCCTATAGTACCTAGTAATAATAAGCTAGTTCATTTTTAATGTACTTACAAAAGAATCTTAGGTGTGAATATTCTTTTTGACGTTTTGCCTTTTTGAATTAGCGCGCGTCAACACTCATCGGATGCGTTCCAGCATTTCCTGGGACTTACGTACTAGACATTATGAAACCTCATACTGTAATGAATCATAATCAGTACAAATATATATATAAAAGACAAGCAATAATATAGAAATTATATTAGTTACCTACTTGAAAACTAGGTATGTAGGCAAGAGTATGAATGTAGGTACTGATCTATTTTGACATATTATTAAGATAAATTACAATAATGTTGATGGTAAACATATGCCTATGCATAATAAAGAAATTAACAAGAATTTCAGGTATTCGCTAGAATTTTATTATTTACCTACTTGACTATTAATTAAAGTTGTAAGTTGATATTTAATTAAGCTTGTAGGTTTATGTAAGTACCTATAGTAATATGTGGCGGTAAATAACAAACACGGTAACTGTAGTTACTACGCCTACCTTTGTTATCGACACATCAAAATTTTAAAATTAATCAGTTTAAAATGAGTGGCCATTTTTCTTTTTGAAATGTACTAAGAAAACGGACAAGAACACATTAAATAGATAAATCGTAATGTCTTAATTCCTATATAGTTGATATATTAGGCATTACCTATTTTGTTTTGCTATGAGTGTTTTTCGGTTTTATAGGTTATTTAATAAAACACTCCGTAGTATTGGTATAAACTGACAATGAAGAACCGTCTCGGGTGAGTAGGTATGATATTAATATGTACTATATTTTAATACCTACCTGCTTTGGAATTCTAGTACTTAGATATACATGATGGA
Source organism: Polylopha cassiicola (assembly GCA_038024825.1). Classification (NCBI taxonomy): domain Eukaryota; kingdom Metazoa; phylum Arthropoda; class Insecta; order Lepidoptera; family Tortricidae; genus Polylopha; species Polylopha cassiicola. The sequence continues at coordinate 13,958,515 of CP149046.1, read as the reverse complement.
AAAATTAGTGTGCCATGCATAAAATGTGAATACCTATTTATTTAAGCTTTTAAGATCTTTCGTGCATACTACTAAAACATGTAGATAGTTATAATATGGAGTATGTATTATGATACAATCAATATATTAAGTAATGTATGATAATGGTACTCGAGATGGTATTAAATTAACTTTTATTAATTTAACTGAATTTCACATTCTACCGGTTGCATAGCAGTTAAATAGTTCTTGTTAAATAGGTATTATTTACTATACCTAGTAAGTATCTACTGCACGAATTATTTATTTATTTATGATTAAGGTTTTTTGCTTGTGTTCCTATTTCACTTTGTCCAAGTAAGTAAATCCCGATTGCCTGTATTGGAACCTATGCTATTTGTAACTTTTTCGGCAGATAAGTAAGTAGGTAAATCTTTTTCGTTTCACAACAGGACTGACAGTAGTACACCTATGCTATTTATCTGCAGGTTAATTAACTAAGTGCAATGGAGTACCTATCATATTTTCATAAGTTTCATTCTATCACGGAACTTAGTAGGTACTTACTACTTACATAAGTACTTAACTACTAGATATAACTGAAAAAAAAAAATGTATCTAGATACAATTAACTACCAATATTCCACAGAAGATGCGAAATTAAGGACCTACCTACTTAATTCAACCTTTTAGGTTGATAGGTATATCCACGCAAGTACGTTTGTCATTATGATATTTAATTAAGTAAGTATGTACCTACTTATAATTACAAGCATTTAGGTTAAAGAATGATTTTAATCTCAGCGATGATGTCGCAAGTTTTTCTTTGCAGTGTGACTGCATTTTACGAAGTAATTGTGATTATGATTATATTTGCATTTAATAGATTAAGAGATGTTAATAATTGTAATTCTAGATTTCTGTTGCAACAGTAGGTTATAGAACATTTAAAATGGTATGGTAAGCCTGTTAGTTCAAGTTCGACATAATACAATTAATAAATAATCATATTTTGTAAATATATTATTTTATTTTACCCAACTGCAGGAAGGAATAACTTATTAATAAAAAAATTTAACCGCCGAAAAAAAACAAAAATATCAGACGTTACATCCAAAATAATAGTCGTTACAAAAGATAAAATTATTATTTTTCTCTTTTCAGTGCGCTATTGTTTTTTGTTACCTTTTAGTTTTTTTTCGGCGGTTAAATTTTTTTATTAAAAAAGTTGTAATTTTATGTGGCGAAAATTTATACAAATTATTACATGCTTAATTTCTAATTATTTTATAATAGCTACCTACCTTGTTTTTGCTATTAACTTTTAGAGAACAATAAATTACCCCTATTTTCCCACCCTTAGGGTAGGTTTCTTTCCAAATTTCTATTGGATCAACTTTGAGGTATGGCCTACCCAATAAAAAAAAGAACTATCAAAATCGGATTACTCTGTAAAAAGTTACCCGCGGTCATACGATATAATCGCAGGCACCGAGTAAGCTAGCATTCAAGCGTCTGCTACGTAAGCACTTTCTTGGACATTAGTTTTCATCATCCGTCATTGTGGTTATTTATATAGTTTTGTGTACCTATCTATATTTATATTATTAAGTATATAAATTTATGTATTTATTTATGTAGTGTTACATCTTCCTATTTTATATTGTATTTATCATAATATTAGGGTGGTTGACCCTATAGTTGACCATGCACCGGTTGTTGACCACTTGTGACTTTGATTCTCAATAATAAGATTTACCGCCGGTAACCGTTATTTTTAATGTTGGCTATAGGTTTTGACAACTATATCGAATCAACCAATCACATCAACCGCTAGAAAAATATCCACAGATTACCCAATAACTTCGTTTTACTTTTACTTGTCGCTGTTAGTTGTGCTTCAACCGCCATTGCAGTAAGGAACGTGCTTCGACAGGTAAGACTATTTTAATTGAATTTATGTGTTTTTTGTATAAATTTAGTTGTAATTGTTTGTTTTCCAAGTTATTTAATGGTTGTATTTAACGATTTCAATGTAATTTCAAGTGTATATTATTATATTTAATTTTTTTCAAGGCTGGTTAACTATAGGTAAATATTTTGTATGGATTTCCTAAGGTTGACCAGTTGGTCAACTATTGGCTCCTTGTACAACTTTATTTTCTGTCTTTTTTAGTTGTTTTTTTTCATAGCTATGGCATATTTATATACCCCACTCACTATTTTATGGTTGATATTGCCTAGTTTTCAGTAGTTGACCAGTGGTTTGACATTGGTACTGCATACAAAAAAGATTTTCCTAAGTTTGACCAAACAGGTTAAAAATATTTTTTGTTCCATTTGCTGTAGATTAACTACGCCGCCAAAAAAGTATTTTTCAAATACAAAGAAGATGTATGAAAAGCACTTGATGAAATACAGTCGGGATGCAAAATTAGAGAAACATATCGTTACCATTTTTCATTGTACTGGATATCCAGTACAATGAAAAATGGGACCGCCAACTATTTTAACACCTGAGGAGGAACAATTGCTTTGCAGATGGATAAATGCGAAAAAAGGAATCCCTATTAAAAAAGAGCAGTTAGTAGATACAGAAACAAAAATAATTACAACAGACAATCGGCCGACGCCGTTCAAAGATGATATACCGGGAAGGAAATGGTTCGACAATTTCATGAAGAGAAACTCCGAAATTGTACAGCGACAAGCAGAAGTTTTCTTAGTTATTAATAAAGACGATTATAAAAAAGAAAAACCTTTTATTGTCTTATTTCTTATATTTATCTATCGTTTTTCAATTGGTCAACTTTTGGTACAAACCCTAACAACAACTGGGGCCGGTTGGTCAATCTAAGGTACATTCCAGAATTTAAACTTTAAAAAAAAAAATCAAAAAAACTATCTAGAATTAAGTGATTTCCTTTTGAACCATTACTTTTAATTACATAATGTAACATTTAAAAAATAATCTGATAATATAGGTTGATACTATTTTCCGTAACAACACTTTAAAGTCAAAATTTCTCCTTAACTGGTTTGGGACCGGAGCACTCACCCTAAGTGTATTATTTATTTGCGCCTACACATGCTCTATGTTCATCTCAAAGGTTGACTGGTAGAGAATGCCGTATGGCATTAAGTTCGCCTTTTGTACATTAATAAGTTTTTTTTTGTGCAATAAAGAATAAATAAATAAATAATCGGTGCCTGAAAAAATAATCAACCCCTATTTTCCTACCCTTAGGGTTGGATTTTTTTTTCCAAATTAAAATGGGACCAATTTCGAAGTACATATACCCTTTCCAATAAAAAAGAATTATCAAAATCGAACCACCCTGTAAAAAGTTATGCGTGATCATAAAAAAAAAAATATACCTATATATATTATATTCGAAGCGTATATATATTCGTATATATTGAGAAACTCCTCCGTTTTTTTCGTCGGTTGAAAAAAAAACTAAGTAAAATAATTGTTTTATTCTGCTATTCTTTCGTAAAATATTACTTATATAAAAAAATAAATTAAAAATTTAACAAACCCCCGACATAAAAACTAAAAGGCCCTCTAAAAAGTATAACAATAATAAAATCTTAATATTAGTTACCTGAGTATTAATATTTCTACAAAGAAAACGTCATGTCGGGGGGACCGTAGGTTTAGTTAGATTGTAAATATTAAGTAAGTACACCTACCTAAATGAAAAGCGGTCCCCCCGACAGGACGTTTTCTTCGTAGAAATATTAATACTCAGGTAACTAATATTAAGATTTTATTATTGTTATACCTTTTAGAGGGCCTTTTAGTTTTTATGTCGGGGGTTTGTTAAATTTTTAATTTATTTTTTTTATTTCATACTTTTTGTAGGTAGGTAAGTAGGTACCACTACCTACATATTATTATTTTTAACTAATTTCCATTTAACATGGAATTTATGTACATGTTATCCTCTTACATTTGATACCCCACTCGGGTATATTTGTCGACATTGGGCTTACCATTTACAATTTTACTCCCCATAATTTTTGAACTACTTAACCGATTTTCATTATGATTTCAATTTTGTAATGTACACGCGATTCTCTTTCATTTGATACCCCACTCGGGTATATTTGTAGACATTTGTTTTTCCATCCTCACTTTCACTCCCAATATTTTTTGAACGACTCCACCGATTTTCATTATAATTTCATTTTTGTACTGTACACGCGATCCTCTTTCATTTGATGGGGTATCAATATACTCGAGTATATTTGTAGACATTTATTTTTCCATCCCCTCTTTCAACCCCCCTAATTATTAAACTACTCAGCCGATTTTTATAAAACATAGCTAAGAACACTCCCGACATAACCTTTCAAACAAAAAAACAGAATCAAAATCGGTTCATGCGTTAGGGAGCTATGATGCCACAGACAGACACACACACACACAGTCAGACAGACAGACACGTCAAACTTATAACACCCCGTCGTTTTTGCGTCGGGGGCATAGACTTCTATAATATGGACAAGGCATATTGTTCTATACGTACAATTGCTTATATAAATAGCATCAATTTTGAAGGCACACACATAAACATATATCTATCTCGTTCTTACTCAGCACTGTAACTCGCTGGAAAAAAATATAACACTATTTCAGTGCGTACAGAAACTGACATAAAGTGAAACATGAATATCCCAAAATACCTATTGAGGTCGAAAATCCGCCATGTTTAGCGCACCAAATGTCATTGTCAGTCAGTTCCGGTGGTACATGTCCTGTCAAAAAGCCGTGGTGTAAATCAAAATAACTAATTATCTTTCAATATATTGCTCGTGATTTAAAATAATTGAAGCTATAAGTAAATAATTACGTTGCAAATATGCCAGTGTGTAGTGTAATAGGGTGCGGCAAAAGAAAAACACAAAGTCAGCTATCTTTAACCATGCACAGGTATGCTATAAATAACATTAAAAATATTGGTTATTGCTTTTGTTACCGGGAAAATAAAGAAAGATTTACATTATAATTAGCAAGGTTCTTATGTGTGGTTATAGATCATGAATGGATTTGACTTATTTAACCATATTTTTACGTTTAAATATTGTTAATTTATTAGCTAGGGTTGTAGATTATTTATCGACTTTGATATCGATTTACTTACATATGACATGATAAAATATTTTTATTTTATCATTAAAACATATTTTATAGGATCCCAAGAAATTACTATGAAAAGAAAAAGTGGCTGGAAACATATGAATGCTTGCAGTTCAGTACTAGTACTTATTGAATTACTTAAAATTAAGTACATCTAATTTGATCGCCTACACATAAATACACTATATTCAATTATAATATTTTTTTATTTCAGAACCAAACTCAAAAAATAAAAAATCTTGAAGATAAATGTGATTTTTTAAAGAAGAAAATAAAAAGTGCGGCGGCAAAAGAAAAAAATTGCAGAGTTCCAGAATATTATAAAAGACCTACAGGAGAGGAACCTTGTCAACAACGAAAACTCTATAGTTTTAAAAGCCTGCGCAGGTCCTAACGACTTTTTAAAGAGGCAAATTTTGAAAAGTGAAGGAAAAACAAAAAATAAAAATACGCGAGTTAAATATAGTTGTTTCATTCCAATGTGTAATAACCGCGAAGGCATCAGAAATTATTATTTGTAAGTCACTGAGTTGTTAAACGACAACTTTATAAAATCGTCATATCGTTTACTTGGCAAATTTGAAGCACGATCTTATCTTGGATTTCACACATCTAAATCAAAGTATCTTTGCACATAACAATATTCTTACTTCCTATTAAAGTATTTATTCTACAAATAATTTACTCAATAATGTTTAAAATAAAATGAGCCAAGAACGTTTATCGATAAAACCTAATAACATTAAAATCTTTTGGGCAGCACTAAAACCGCCATGTTTAGTGGCCAAATGACGTCACATTGGCACGCATTTCTTGTTGTTGTTTCAGTGGTGTGGTCGGGGGTTAAAAATAGGGTGCCGTGTAACATAGAGTTAGAAATACATAAAAGTAGTAATAATATAGGTAGAGTACGCTTTTTAAAGGCCTATGGGGGGCTATATGCACGAACTGTTGGTGGTAACACTAAATGGCAAAATAAAATAAAATGAATGAAAAGAAAATAAAGACAAACGAACGACCCTAACAGAACCGGGCATGACGTATCACAGTTTTCAGTTCTCACAGCTCACTTGAACTCACTTCTTCCAACCCGCGTAGATTCTAGCGCCTTGATTGGCGTTTTTGGTAACGCAGTTTGAGGTGCGGTGATTGTCGCCAATGCGCTCTACAGTAGGTACCTATATTATTTTAAATTATGATAGTTATAAAATATGGGTATCAATAGTGATTAATAGTGAATATTAATAATTTTGACTAATATAATTAATTCTGTTTATCCTAATCCAGAATCCTAAATTTTCCCAACTATAATCTTCATCTTCTTATATAGGTATATATTATAATAATATCTTCTTATATATAAAAATGAATCGCAAAATGTGTTGGTAAGCGCATAACTCGACAACGCCTGGACCAATTTGGCCAATTTCTTTTTTAAATGTTTGGTGAAGTCCAAGGATGGTTACGGCAAGAAAAAATTTGAATAATTGCCGGGAAAACTCTAAAAACAGCCCTATTCTTTTCCCATACAAACGTTGTCTAACTAAAGTTACCTAATTTGAATTTCGAACGGGCAGAATGACGTCTGCCGGGACTGCTAGTAGGTATTATAAATTCGAAAGTAACTCTGTCTGTCTGTCTCTCTCGCTTTTACGCTAAAACTACTGAACCGATTCAAATTAAATTTGGTCTAGTCTAGAGCCTGAGAAAGGAAGCAGGCTAATATTTCATGGCTTTTAATTGCTAATTCCATGCGGATGGAGTCGCGGGCAAAGGCTAGCTCATTATAAATATCAATGTCAAGTAGTGAATGTGAGATTCAGATTCGCGATACCGTTGGCGGCATCTTCGTTCTGCATGGTCCCTCCGTAATAATTATATGACAGAAATAATATATTATGATCCAATGCAAAAGTATAATATACTTAGCAAGAATATTATTAACAGTTATTCGTGGTATGAATGTGGTCGCATCTATTATAATTCTAAATCTCTGCAAATACAGATCTTTATAATACTCATTATAAATTATTCTCAATCTGTAATTATTTTCTTTTGACTGTAGGCTTACTGTTGGAAACATTGGAGTCGTAATTCCCTCTTACCTATAAGTTTTATAATGTCATCTGTCATGGTCATGTTTGTTTAGTCTTATGACGTTTATCGTTTATGACATTTCCATATTTCTATTCTTGGTTGTCTTGGTCGATTTGTTTTTGCAAATAAATATACTTATATATTTTTTATTTAATATGTTGAATATTCAAATGTTCCTATTAAGTACATGAAAATTGAGTTTGATTGAGTATGTTGAATTCCAAGAATACAGATCGTGCAGTAAAATATCCCAAAACTTACGTTAACTGTAATCGTTGTGTCCTTTGGTAAGTATATATTATATACTTTTGTAAAAAAATATGTTTTAATTTAAGTACTCAGCGAATGAAACAATTAATTTTAATGTGTTATGTTTTGTTTTCAACAGTGATAAATCTGATAGACCTCGTAAGAATTATGTTTGTGGTCATTTCGTGTGTTTTGAATGCGTGGCAGAGGCTGGTGATTGTCCTACTTGTTTGACATCTCCGATGCAGTCGAGTTCTGATCAATTCAAAATTGATGGGCCATTGCCAGACACAGTCAATAAAACTTCAGAGCCTTTTGACTTAGAGGGTATGTACTTATTGATGCATTCATTTTACCTATTACAAATTATTTCTTGCCATTTATCCTATAAAAATTTAACTTGTTCTGAAATTATATATATATGTAGCTGACCCAGCGAACTTCGTACCGCATACACAGTTTTTTTTTTCTTTTTTTTTTTCAAGTTTTCTCACCTTTTAAACCTTCCCTGGAGTTCCACAAACATTTTAAAATTAAAATCAGCCAAATCGGTTCAGCCATTCCCGAGTTTTAGCCAGACTAACGAACATCAATTCATTTTTATTTATACAGATTATTAAGGATATAAAAAACACTACCTTTTTTGTTACAGTGTATAAGAGACAAAAAATGTCTGAACAGTTGAAATTGGAAAAGGAAGTGTTTCCTGCGTGTATTCAAGCACCAGCTACATATAGCAATAAGAAAAAGAGTTTGAAAACTTCCCTGGACTACAAAACCACCAATTCTACTACTGTTTTCCCTGGTGAAGAGATTTCATCTTTGACAGAATTAACAATGAATAAATCAAAAAACTATGTACTAGATTGGCTTGATAAACATGAAAATGTTTCTCACAATGTTAGGTCTAGGATACCATTCTCTGATTTAGAAGTAAACCAAATTTCTCATAAACATTCTGCAGTTACATCACAGCTAAAAAGGGAACTCAAAAACAGACTGCAAACTGATGATAAAGAAAATTTTCAAAAGGAAAAAATAAACAGGAAAAGAACTAGGTTAAAAACTTTGATTCCAAAAGACACCCAAGCATGCTTTGAAAATTACCTTAGAGAAGATAGCAAACGTAAAAGTAAGCCAAGTTGGACCAGTGCAAAAAAAATGAAGAAAGAATTTGATCAGTGTGATAAACAGATAAATAACTTAAAAATATATGATGAAAGTGGTATTGAAATTGATGATGACTGTTATACAATAGAAGATACCCAGGATCAGATTATTGATAAAGATAAATTAGCTCTAGAAGCTGTTGCAAAGGCTGATTTAAATGATACAAGCAATATAATTACTTTAGTATCAACTGAACATATTGAATCTAATCACAGGAAAGAGGCTGTATCCCTCGATAATAATCAATTTAAAAAAGTTCCATATTTTAAAAGGAGTAACCTTTTTGAAAACTGTACAACTTGTTGTGAATGTGATTTAAAATCTAACCAAGTTTCTGATGATCAAAATAGTTTCAAGGATATTTCAATATCTATTGAAAATGACAGTTTTATTACCACCATTCAAGTAGTTGACTGTAGTAAAAGTAAAGGCATTAGTAAAAAATCTACTGCAGTCCAAACTGTAACCTATAATTCAGAAAAATCTACAGCTTCATCATTGAGTAATATACATAGTCAAGATATGTTTGCATGTAAATATTCTAAAAATATTTTCAATGATGCTGATAAAAAGACTCAAATTATAATAGGTGAAAAATGTTTGATGGAAAACATTACAGCTAGTATCAAGATGGAGAATGACAAACTTCCAATGGAGCATCAAAATGAACAGTTGAGTTTCACGCACAATATAAAGCCAAACACTCTTTGACTTACTTTGACTTGACATATGTTCCTATGTCCCTTAGATGGGGCAGAGGGCGTTCACAATACGTCGCCAACCCGGTCTGTCCTGAGCTTCGCACTTCAACTCGCTCCAGGTCTTCCCTATGTTCTTCGCCTCCGCGGCAATCGTCCGCCGCCAGGTTTGTTTAGGACGGCCATGTCTACGATTTCCTTGGGGATTCCAGTCTAGACTTTGCCTCGGACTGAACACTCTTTAATAAAAAGTTAATTTTGTCTTAATTTATCATCATTGCAGTAAGAAAAGTCCTACACTGCTCTAAACTCACTATTCTAAAACAAATTATCTGTAATTATACAGAATAAATTATGACTAAATGAGAGTTCAGTAAATAATATTACTTATTGGAATGAAACAACTGTAGACGGATTTACCTCGCGTGTTTTATTTTAATGACTGAAGTTTCGGAGCCTTTACAGATTCCATAATTGTAGCATGACACTTAAGCGCATAATCGTAGCTGAGTCGTGCTACGGTTATGCTCCAGATTAACTCCAGATTATATTTTATTGGCTGACGTTTAGGAGCGTCAGCCAATAAAATATAATCTGGAGTTAAATCCGTCTACAGTTGTTTAATTCCAATGTATAAGTAATAACCGCGAAAGCATCAGAAATTATTAATATTACTAACTTACCTATTCATGCTATTTATGTTTTAGTGGTTTCGGTGTGCTGACTGAATTGGATGGAGCTGGTATCCAACAAAGTAAAGCTGTACGCTGTCTGACGCCGGACAGCAATAACTCTTCAGATAAAGAAAATTGTGATCCTAACAAAAAAAAGAAAACTTCAAACAGCCATATTAAAAAGAAGAAAAACAAAACCTCTAAAACTAAATAGTGTTTTATGTTAACTTATTTCTTAATATAATGTTTTTATACAGGTTCCTACCGATACTTCACTACATAGTATAAAACTAAGTCGCTGTCGTTGCTGTCCATCCCTATGTATGCTTAAATCTTTACAACTACGCAACGGATTTGGAAGCGGTATTTTTTTAATACATAAGTACGTGTGAAGCCGGGGCAGGTCGCTAGTACTATATAATATACTGTTTGTTATAACAAATATCAGGATTTATATAGCATATTGCAACAAATTACTTTATGGAATAATATTAGGTTTTTTTACAATTACTTGATACTTAGGTAGATGTATGTTTCATGCACTACAAAGTAAAACCTATCTAAGGATTTTTTTTGCATTTAAGACAATACCGATATTATCTCAAATGCTAAAAAGATTTCATGATTATCAAAGAGTTGCTCTATCAGCCAGACACCTGTATAAATGTTATGTAAGTACTGCCAAACTAACGTACAGTAAAATTGTTTTAAGAATGCATGTTTATTTATTAAGTTTGAATTATTTAAATAAATTATTTTGCTGTTAACAAACTGTTTTTCAATGTTTATGTTAAGTATATCATGGAGAATTAGCAATACAACAGTTATATAATATGGTGTATTATAATACATAGTCATATAATAATATGTACTTACACTTAATTGTTTCTAAAAATCTTTCTTCGGTAAGCGAACAGATTCGGTAGGTGTGCGCCCAACTGGATAAGAAAGCGAGTATAAAAGTATACTTACTTAAGCCTTACCGATTATTACACATTGGAATGAGACAAACGGATTTAACTCGCGTATTTTATTTTATTGGCTGACGTTTCGAAAACTGACCTGACGATAGTCTAACGCTAAAGTGATTTATACAGTTATGCAAACTACCTTATTTTCAAAATTGAAGTAAGTTCTACCTACCCAGTTGTAAAATATGAAATGTTTAAATATGTTTCATTCTACGCATAAATGAACTGTTTTACAATACAAATAAAACAAATAGGGGGCGTTACTAGCGCTTCGGAAAGATCGTCTTTACTGAGAGTCATTTTTTGGGATATTATACAAAAAAATATTTTGACTAGGTAAAAATTAAATTTTTACACAAACTCACAAAAGCAATAAAAAAAATAAGAATTATATAATTAAGCAGGACATGTAGGTAAAACTAAGTCAATGCAGTATTTTACAGTCCGCTTAGGATTTCATAAGGCGCTACGAAAAAGGGAGTAGAGCCCGTTAAGTTTTAAAAACGTCAGCCAATAAAATAAAACACGCGCTTTAAATCCGTTCATAGTTGTTTTATTCCAATCTAACTATACTTAATTAAGTTAAATTAAACGAACAATAGTCAAAGTGGCATCGTATCTAAGTATTTTGGTCATAGGCCTGGCACGTTACACCGTCCTCATTCTGCATTCATCGCTATTCATATTATGTGACAAAAAAATAGGATTACTTAGGCCCAAGAGGCTATGAAGGTAAAATATAGACTTTGGCTTTCATTATTTTGTACGTGGTACCTAATTGTGTACGTGGAAGGTAGGTAGGTACCTACTACCTAAGTAATACGGTAAGTACCTACTTAATATATACTAGCGGCCCGTCCCGGCTTCGCACGGGGAGACTTAAGATTTTCATAGTTATACGATTGTTATGGGTAAACTATAAAAGATAGACATATGCTCTCGTGGACTTTTTTAAAGATAATGTTAAGATGAACAATTCACCCATAAAGCATTTTTGTATAACTTTAACTATATGCTCAGCGCACGCCACGGAAGGCCTCAGAAATTATACTTTTCCCCCGTTTTTGAAACATTTTCGGTTACTGCTCCGCAACTATAAGACCTAGCGTGATATTATATAGCCTATGTTACTCGGGGATAATGTAGCTTTCCAGAGGTGAAAGAATTTTTGAAATCGGTCCAGTAGTTTCGGAGCCTAGGTATTCATTACAAACATACAAAAATACAAAAATACAAATCTTTCCTCTTTATTAAATAATATTAGTATAGATAGATAATAAAATTAAAATACTTTATGCCTAACGAAGTATTTGACTAACTATACGTTATTATACGTACCTATGTCATTTTATTTACTAGGTAGGTATATAATTGAGACAAAGACCCCAAGTAGCAAAACTAAGTCGTATGACAGTTGAGAGCACGTTTTTATTTCCACTTAAAGCTGAGAAAAGGTACTTTAAACTGTCGAGAAATAGATCTGGAAACGTTTACTCGACCCGAAAAGGGCACATTTTACTCAGCTTAAAATGCTATAACTGTCGTAAAATAGTTGAGTTAGGACCCAAATAATGCCTTAAAAGTCGAGAAAAAGCGACATACGGCACTATTAATACTATAATAGCGATAATTTCACCTTTAATCGACTTATATGTCGGTTGAATGCAATAAAGTTGCTTTTACTCGACTTAATAGTGCTGTGACAGCTACTGCATCGCATTTACTCAGCTATTTAGTGGACTAATTGCAAAAAAGCGAGCTTTATAGCACTAAGTATTCCAGCTCTTTGCGGCGTGATGCACGGGTGATTTTTTTTTTTTCTTAACAACTATTGAATGGTAGCCATATTATAATATTATGTTCTTTAAAATAATTGGTTTTCGGTGTTAGCTATCATTCATGTAAGATACCAAATTTCAATGCGAAATTTTATTTGTCCATTAACTACCTTATATTTCTAGTTAAAATTTTAATGGGTCTCCTTATTTTTGTGTTATTGTAAAATCATTTAAAAAAATAAAATATTAAAAGGAGTTATTTCGCCATTATAGAAAAACGTTTGCCATCTTACGACCTTTACTCATCCTTTAGTTGAAAAATAGAAAATATATCACATTTACATTACTATACCGACGCCATTACTATCAATATTGGATTCCTTATTGCATATGATAAATTTCGTGATATGATATAGTTTCTTCCACTGTTCATAATCCATTTTCTAGAATATGTGAGCCTCAGCACGATACGTATTAAACAGATGTAATTAGAATTTGGTGTTGTAAAAGATTTCAAAGATCATTTATGTTACTTTTTGCTGCATGGTGGCCCTAAAAGTGCATTTGAATTGCTTTAGGTGTTATAACAATCACTTTAAAATCTTTCTCGCGACAAGTGCTGTAATAGAGAATCGATATATTTTATACTACACTTAGTACTTTAAGAGTTACTGAGAAGCTATTTTGTCATATAAGCAGCTTTTTTAACATTATAATGCTAGCTCAGGAATTATGTCGAAGGACAGTGCTGTAAAGACGCCTCTTGTAGCTATTTAGAAAATACGAAGCATTTATACAGTCAATTTAGAACTTACCGTTGTATAAAAGCGAAGCTTGGTACCATTATACAATAATGGAATAAACGCTGTATAAACATGTGGAGTGAACGTTTAGTCGACAGAGTTAACCAGCCAAAATGAGAAAATGCTAAATAGTTGAGTCTAGATCTTTTATACAATGATTTGGCTTCTTTAACTCCTTTTTACTACTATTTCTCGATCGTTAGCTGTAAAAAGCCTTGCTTATACGACTATTTTGCTGGTTGGGACAGGTCTCAATACTCTGAATCGCAAGTCCTTTTTTCGTATTGTGTGATGAGATAGGAAATTAAAATCGCATAAATAAGGAGGTATCACTGTATTACTGTAAGTTTTACTACAATCGGTAAGGTCTTCACCACCATCCGCTACCGCCACCGCCGCCGCTGGACCAACCACTGCCGCCGCCACCACTGGACCAGCCACTGCCGCCGCCGGATTTCCAGCCGCCGCCGCTACCTCCACTAGACCAGCCACCGCCGCCGCCGCCGCCGCTGGACCACCCACTGCTGCCGCCGCCGAGCTTCCAACCGCCGCCGCCGCCGCTGGGCCAGCCACCGCTGCCGCCGCTCGACCACCCACTGCTGCCGCCGCCGGACTTCCAGCCGCCGCCGCCACCGCCACCGCTCGACCAACCGCCACCTGTAGTGAGTATTTATTAAACTACAAGTACCTAACTTAATATAAATGTAAACTGTTATATGGTAACTAGTATCTTCTTCTACTGACCTTCATAACAGCTTATAAACGCCTAAAAACTGAATAAATATAGGTAGGTAGGTACGTACTTATTTTTGATTTTAAGTAATAAGTTGGTTTTTTTATTTAAATTCTATAATAAAATGCACCATTGAAGTGTCTAGAATTATTAAACTTTTAATTATGGTTGACAACCACAATACCAAAAAACTGGAATTCTGGAACAATTCGTTTATCTATAGGTACGTACCTAGAAATATTCTTGTTGTCAATGTTGTGTAAAAAATTAAACAATATTTTTTTAAAAGAATAAGTATACCTACCTAAGTACTAAAAAATAGTAAATAAATAAAATATAAACAGGAATAATAGAGGACCTACTTACTATCAAGGACGTCCCAGGACACTCCAAAAAGCAGGAAATGTCCTGGGTATACCTACAGCACGGTTAGCAGTTCTTAACTAGCTGACCAGTAAAATATTTATTATATATACCTACGATTTTGCTTGCATTTATAGATTATTTTCCAAATTCAAAGATAACATTACAGCACTAACTACCTAAATAAGAATGATAAAAATAGGTAGGTACCTACTTTAAAATGATCTTGGTATTAAAAAGAAATAATGTTCTTAATAATGAGATTTAAAACCTTGGTTTGCGCTGTTTCAGTTATTCAGAATCAACGAACGTTAAAATTGCGAAATCTCAAATGGTCGCCGAGCGAATGTATGACCTGGCTGGATGGCCGTGTGATGCTCTCCGCGTGACATGACATACAAACGATCGTTAAAAGTTAAATTTTATTAAAGCCTTGCTTTTTAACAGCATCAGTCTTAAAACTTTTTAAGCTACTTACCTACTTATTGGTGAGGTAGACGAAGACGTATATCTAACCCTCCTAACCATAATTATCTATATCGATTTACTATGATCTTAAAATAGGTACCTACTTATGTTTGTCTTTATATTATACTTATTATTAATAATTAAATTAAAAATAATAATAACGTTAGTAATTATTTATAATTGTCGGGCACATAACATACCAACAAGCACATCTGCATCTCGTGGGATAGAACCTTCAACCTTTTGCTTTATAGTCAAGGCCCCTAATCACTAGGTTACCTAGGTACTAATAGTAAGTACTAAAATAATAATATATTGGCAGTTAAGTTGGTAACTCATATTTACCTGCACCTTAACATATTCGAGTTTTGTAACGATTTAGGTTCATACGTATTTTCATACTTACATAGATTAGAAAAAGTATGAGGTTTAGATGTACTTAATTACATTTTCGTTAATATTTTTTTAAATTTATATCTTGCCGTAAGACACTAATTAAATAAAAATAAAATCATTTATGCTTACCGCCGCCTCCGCCAGATGTGATAATTTTAATAATCTTCACCTCTGTAACAGCAAGAAATTATTTAAGAATTAGTTAACATTATTTTTAGGATTCATCGAACAAGTTAAGGTATAATAATATTAAGTATGTAAATAAGTAGGTACTTATCTATGTTTGTATGTATGTAGGTATATACTTAATTAAAATAATCCCTGGAGCGTACCCTCTTCAAATATCCAGTGATTTAAAAGTGATCTCGAAAATTTAGCGTATAACTTATAAAAAAATCTTACGGCCACCGCTACCACCGCCGGACCATCCGCCGCCGCCTCCGCCGCCGGACCAGCCGCCGCCGCCGCCTCCGGACTTCCACCCGCCGCCGCCTCCGCTAGACCAGCCTCCTCCGCCGCCTGACTTCCAGCCACCTCCGCCCCCGCCGCCGGACCAGCCACCGCCACCACCGCCGATAAATCCAGCCTTCACCGCTACAGCCAAAGCTAACAAACACACGAATATCTAAAACAAAAAAAACAGTATTTACATAAGTTGCTTTGATTATTCTAAAAAATGTATAGCTGGGTGACTTTGAAGTGAACTTAATTGTAAAACCAACTTTTTTAATAAATATGCGCCCGGCCGGCTTCACACGGATGCTATGAACCTTCCTCTTGAATCACTCTATCTATTGAAGTCTGAAGAAAACCGCTTCATAATCCGTTGCGTAGTTTTAAAGATTTAAGCAAATATAGGGACGGACGGAGTGATTGTGATGATGATAAGCGCACTAAGGTAATCGTGCATTATTACCTAGGTATGTAAAACTAGGTTATAAAAAAATATATAGATGGGTAGCTAATTATTAAGTTTATGCTAAGTGTTCACGTAATTTACTAGCTAAATTACCATACACTGTAATTAATAATTTTGAGAGGTTGCCATATTTTTTATGATAGTAGAAAAAAACAACTTGACCATTAAATGAATTTGAAATTAGATTAAGAAGGCACTTCCTTACATTTTCTTACACAAGAGGTGACTGTTAATTAAATCTCGAGCTAGCATATCACCACCATGCACGAGATATTATTTTGGTGGGAAAAAATTGAAAGTGAGCGTAAAAGGTAACGAATGACGGTAATGAAAGGCAGATGACCTAACTGCTTAAAAGCAGTTAGGTCATCTGCCAGGTAACGGGTGTACTTATGGTCGAATTACGCTACTGACATTGGCGAGTGAGCTAAATGTTCTATAAGGCAAACAATTATGGTTTCGTGTATATTATATACGCAAGATGTTACCTTCATGTTGAAGCTGTGATGAGTGCTTGCTAGGGGGTCAGTGTGCTCGCATTATATACGAGAGGGCATCGGTCTCCCACCCGCGAAATCCGTCGGTCGTCGAGGTCCAGGCTGCTTGAGCACGAGCGGAAGCGGTTCCGCGATCGCGGGTGATGCAACCCATTGTCCCGTGCTTGTCAGCATCTCAACGATGATGGTTATGAATGGTTTAGGGGTTGTTACAGTTTGACCACCAACATTTGTTGAGGGATTGAACTTTTAAACAGAATATTACTTATCTAGAAAAGTGTCTATAAATACTATATACATACCTATATACATATTTAGTTAACTGAACAAATAGGTAGGTACATATGATTTTATATTATTAGGTATATCTGTATCCCGAGCTCTATTGCCGATCAAGATATATACAATAATATACATCATACCATTAATGCCTATGTACCTCTCATCACTTGAATCTCGATTTATTTAGTTAAATATTGGAATACAGTAACTAGGTGCTTATAAAAGATTTAACTAGTATATTTTTATTTTATGCTGATGTTTCGAAGATTTTACAGTAAGTACCCATATTCGTAGCCGACTGAGCTAGCGATAGTGTAACATAACACTAATAATTTCTGATGCCTTCTCGGTTATTACTTATTGGAATGAAAGAACTATGAACGGTTTATTAAACACTAAATTTATTTTTCATTACCTACCCATGCGATACGATTGCTATAGGTGTAGGTAGATAATGGCGTACTTATACAAAAAAAATCTCTTTCGAAACGTAGGTACTTACCTATTAGTTTTATAAAACATCTTAAGTACATATGTACTTAGGTATATAGGTACCGTTTTTTAGGATTGATTAACGTATAAATTAGGTACATATAAAATAAAACATTTACATTATTTTCTGTCCTCTTTGTTCTATCCTATATAATTTTCTTTAATACCAATAAAATGGTTAAATTTTGAGATAGGTAGGTAGTAGGCACCTACTTATCTTGGGGTCGAGTCTTCAAGTCATCATTGTGGTACAACACATCATTAACTTGTTTCTTTATGTTGAATAGACTGAGGTAGACCTACTTACCTACGTAATTCGAAATATAAGAGAATGAGTAGGAAGACATTAGATTAGATAGGTAGCTAAGTACATATAGGTAGTAGGTAGTTATTATATAATTGAAATTATGTTTTCTAGTGTCTTGTCAGCCTAAACATTTTTAGTTTTAGGACTTAAAGATGATATTTTGTAGAGAAATATAGAATTACTTAGTAGTTTAGTAGGTACTTCACTCGGGTAGCCTGGGCTGTGCATCAATTGTCGCACTTTCATAGTATTTTTACCAGGTCCGTCCCCGGGACACAAACTTATGCTTACGAAATTTCATCTAAATCAATTAAAGACGTACCTAATTCGTTTCGCAATTATACGAAAGCATACACTTATATAAGATACCGATAATGTTGGTAAACAAATAGGTACTAAATATAAGATATAACGAACTTATAACTAGGTAGGTAGGTATAATCGTCGCCAGTAATGTTTCTATTGTAATGTCTATGGTAATATAAAATACTGCGTAATAATGGTGACCGTCGTTCTAGGACCACAGTAAGAGCAAAACCTCATAATGATAGGACGCAAAACACATTAGTTACACATCGGTAGGATGTGTTACGAAATTAGTTAATGCATAAAGCACATGAAGAATAGGTAAGTACATTATTATGTACTTACCTGCATTCTATATCTACCTAGATACTACTTAGCACAAAAATTGCGGTTCCGTGAAAGGAGCTATACTCTATAGTGATTGTTAAAGTTGCAATACTTAGGTAATGTTACTAAATTTAAACTTCTAAATCAACCTGAGTACGGGTATAAAATATCCAAAACACAAGTCAAATGAAACAGGTGATGAAATGTACCTATGTAGGTACCTACCTACCTACTTTTCTAGCGATACGATTCTCTTGTATGTAGCTGTAACTACTTACAAGTTTGATAGGTGAATACAAAACCAACTAATGCAATAAATTATTAGGCACTTATTACTAATGATAAATTTTGCCTAGGAATTAGATATATTATACGACATCCTAGTTCAATAGATGTTGCCTGGCTCCTTGTTTAATTTAGTACCTACCTATTAACTATTTATTTTAGTAAGTAATAAAAATTTTATTATGCATCAAATTGTATTGACATGAAAATAAACAAAGTTTGACCCTGTACATAATAAGTACGTTGACTTAATTCATCGTGATGTTTTGTAGAATGCAACTTAAGTCCATACAAGGTTAAAATTAAAACGGAACCAGTGAAAACCTTTGATCTCAATGTTAAGAAACGTTTTTGAAGTTCCATAGTACTATATTATGATATACATGTACACTAGCATACTTAGAACCTTTAGGTACTTAAATAGGTTCGGCAAGTAAGTTTGTCTGTCTGTCTATCAGCGGTTCAATTTAGAATGATGATGCATTTTAACTATGGGCATAAAACTATGCAATAGAAGTTTGAAATAGGTATTAATCTTAGAGAATATATACCTACTGGAGTACGCTTCGACAGGCGTTCCCCTCTGCCAAGGTATAAGATAAATTATCTAACGCGTTTGTAAAAACTGTTTTCAAACAGGTCACTTTGACAGTGTCACAATCGATATCAAAGAGAAAAGAGCTCCCGAAAAATGTCTTCCTGCGCTAAAATAAATTGCAAAAATCTATCCACTGTATCAGATATACAAAAAAACAGTATTTCCTTTCATCTGCAGATATTTTTTTTGTTCGTTAATTGTTATTTTTCAAATAATTATTTTCTCATTCACCACGCGAGAAGCATCGATTTACGCATCGATTACGTTTTTATTCGTTTAAAATCGTTTAAAAATTATTATGATAGTCTATGGTCAACAAAGAGGAATGACACACATGTATAAAAATTTTGCAGAGTAGTGTTTCCGATACTAGGCGTTAATTCCTTTGAGTTAAAAGCGATAATAGCATCCATGATCAAAATACGGTTAGAGATGTACTTACTGGACAATATCAATGTCGATGAATTTACAGTACAGATGATAAGAAGTACGCGTATATTTCAGTATATCAGGTATTATTTTATTAAAATATTTTATTACATCGAATTTCAAATGGTTTAAGCGTACCAGCACCTTGGGATTCGGTTGTCTACTTTGTAATTTTTTTTAAATTATGGTTGTTGATATTGTTATCTCTCCAGCTCAGCTGTAATAGACATTTGCCTGTTTTTTCATGTTAAACATAGTGGGTAATTGTAATTGTTTAAGCATTACTATTAAAAGAAAATAACTTGTTATTGAACTACGTAGTAACTAATGTTCATTTCTATAATAGTATGAATTAAAAGAAGTAAATACATTATTATGTATGAAGTTAAAATATTTATATTAAAATATAAATTGGTTGATCCGCCATTTTGTGTCAAATATAGATAAATGTATCGACGGCCACTTAATCAAGCACTATGTAATCGGTTCAGTTTGGCTACTAATACATTTCAAACTTGTGTACGGATACGACGTTTATAGTCTTGTTTTTGCTAGTGTGAATAAATTCCGCCTAGTGTTGACAGTTTCTATTAGTATGCGTGTGTAACGATGAGAATTATTTTTACATCAGTGTGCAGTTTTTTGAATGTGTTCCTACCTCGTCCCCCGCTAAAAGTGGCTAAAAATTTTGTATGACGAATAGTGTCGAAGCGTACTCCAGTTGATATATTCTCTAAGGTATTAATTTATATATTTTACTAGCTTCTGCCCGCGACTTCGTCCGCGTGGAACTCGTCCTTTTTTGCAGCCGGTTAAAAAGTAGCCTATGTCCTTTCTGAAGCTCCAGACTTTCTTTGTACCAAATTTCATTTAAATCGGTCCAGTAGTTTTAGTGTGAAAGCGTAACAGACAGACAAACAGACAGAGTTACTTTCGCATTTATAATATTAGTAGGGATAGAGCAATAGAGCAATAGAGCAAAAGTCCCAACCAAAACGACTAAAAATCACTATCTCAATTTAGTTATCTGCCTACTGCCTACCCCCTAAGAACGATGGCGTGATTATTTATAGCCTATGTCCATTTCTAGGTTATCATCTATTACCATACCAAATTTCATCAAAATCCGTTCAGCCGTTTAGGCGTGAAAGAGCAACAGACAGACAGACAGACAGACAGACAGACAGACAGACAGACAGAGTTACTAACGCATTTATAATATTAGTAGGGAAGTAGGGATTTACTTATTTATCTTCTTACTACAAACAATTCTTAATCAAATGGCATAATTAAAAAAAAATGCTTTCGAGTGGTAGGTTCAGGAGATTAAGTAGGTGGTTTGATTTTACGGGCGTCTAAACGCCGTCATTAGCTACTTACCTATTTCTAATTAGTGAATAAATGAGCTACCTATAAAATTATTTAAATTCGATTAGGTAATTGTGGCAACATATACTTACTTACTAGTACAGTATATTGCTGTACCAAAATTTATTATCTGGTGTAGCTCATATTTTACATATTTAGAAATAGGTAATGACGGCATTTGAGCGCCCGTCAAATCCACCCAGGTTCCTACACTACCACTACCTACACCTACTTCAAAATAAATGGTAGGTAGAGTGTAAAATGTAGGTATCTATGTTGCGAAATACTTAGTAATAATATTCATCATTAGGTATCACTATTTATTTATGTGTACTAGCTTCTGCCCGCGACTTTGTCTGCGTACGATATGTATTTAACACAATATCGTTATAATAGGTAATATCTATATATTACCTATAATATCCTAATATCTATAGGCTATGCCTATAGATATGTTATTCTGATGTAGGTATTTACAAGTTATCTTATTGTAAACTAGCTGTGCCCGCGACTTCGTCCGCGTGGAATTTAAGTACTGGGACATAAGTATGGATAATTAAAGATTTTTTTCTAAAATGTTACTCTTTATTACATAAGCTATCTGCCAGTGAAAGTCCCGTCCAAATCAGTCCAGCTGTTCCAGACAAATAATATAAAAAATATAATATAGGTATGTATTTAATATTTCAAATGTACTTAAATTATAAAATGTCTTTATAAACCACATTAACAGTTTTTCCTTCTGGGGCTAATATGAAAAGGTTATCCGCATTACTAACCCGCGAGCAAGCCACGTATAGTTGGCCGTGTGAAAAACAATTCGACCTGAGATCAACTCCAACAGCCTTTAGCGTCTGCCCCTGAGACAGATTCGACTTTCTTCTGGGCATTTTTAAAATCAAAGCAAATACATACAATAATACATATTATATTTATTTCATTAAATCTACGTAGGCAATATTTTTTTAGATTATATCCGATATTTTTCAACCAATTTACAAAGCAAGTTCAGAGTCCGTATTTTCATATCCAAGTATAACATCAAAATCATCAACTAACCGAATCGCAAGACAAACAAAATTAAATAGTTTTAAACGTAGGAAAAAGCTATAGCGCGTTTTAAATGCCTTGAGGCGCCATCTGTTACTATATTGTGTAACTATAAAATCTCCTATAGAAAAATTACCTTTAAACTTTAAAAGACGATATTTTTTTTATTTGACATCCGATTTCGATGAAACAAAGCCTATATGTTGCTCAGGGAAGAGCTTAATCTATTAGTGAAAGCCGTGTCAAAATCTGTTCAGTAGTTTTCAAGATTAGCGAATACATACAGACAGACAGACAGACAGACAGACAGACAGATAAGAAAATCTAAAAAATCATTTTTGTGTTCTGTTACTCTTTTATTATTGCCCACACCCATTTTTTGTTGAAAATTTCAATTGTACAGACACGCGGTTTCTACTGTTTTATTATATGTATAGATAGATATAGATATAGATATAGATACTCATCAAAATTTTACAAACTTTTGCGTTTAAGTATAATAAATATAAATAAGATGTATATTGTAATGAATTGATGTTTATTATTTAATATATAGGTATATTATGTAGTTTTTGGTAAGTACTTACCTAATTGTTTGCGCCTACGAAAAACAGCTCGTAGGCTGATTGGTAGA
Source organism: Polylopha cassiicola (assembly GCA_038024825.1). Taxonomy (NCBI): domain Eukaryota; kingdom Metazoa; phylum Arthropoda; class Insecta; order Lepidoptera; family Tortricidae; genus Polylopha; species Polylopha cassiicola. The sequence goes on along the minus strand of CP149046.1, from coordinate 13,935,496 downwards.
TAATTCCTCAATTAAGGTATAGGTAAGCTAGCCCTTTGTACACTTACTTCTGTTAAGTTTAGTTCAATCCTTACTAATGTTATAACTCTACAATAATATACCTAGCTTATACATCAGAATAACATATTGGCGCTATACATAATTGAAGTAAGTCGCGGGCAGACGCCAATAAAGTTTGAAAATCAATACTTAAATAAAATCGGACCAGATAAAGTAGACTGTAGAAGTGATCGAAAAGAGATTTCAATGCACGAAAAAGTTCAAGATGAGTAATTTAGAGTGAAGGCCGAGGTGAGGAGGCGTTAACAATAATTATTTGTGTAGTTCCCAAATAAAATGTGGCAACACCAGCTCACCATGGCGAAGGTCTAAAACTTGACCTTCTTATCTTGGTATCTGGAAATCAGTAAAGTTGATCAAAACATAATTAAAAATAATCTCTGAAAGTTCCCCATCGTTACAGTGCATAGAAAAAAAAATACACGAGGTCAAAGGTAAAAAAAATAGTACATTACGCACCTAGGCCAGTAAAATAAAAAAAATCTCAGATCACATGTAATTGTCGTCCGAGGCGAAGCCGAGGTTGACAAAAATGTGATCTGAGGCTTTTTTATTTACTGGCCGAGGTCAGTATACTATTTTTCTGTTCGACGAAGCCAGAAAGCGGCGGGGCAACTTCATTTAGCGCAGCGGCCATAAAGTTGGCGCTTTCTGGCCGGAGGACAGAAAAATAGATTTTCGCCAATTTTAGGGAGTTTGGTAAGTTTAATCATAAAATTAGCTTAGATAAAATTATACCTGATATAAAATTATCTACTTATAAAAAAGATATTTTTTTTCCCTTATTGCTCTGTCAGTCACATACGTAAATAGGTTTACAGTCCGTAAATAGATTACAGTCCTGTGACAGCCCTGATTGACAGACATGTCTCATAGGAGGAACACAGTTACCTATATTTTTATACTATCTAGGTACCACATTACTACATAAGGTGGACTCATGTTTCCCACCTTCAAAAATATAAGAAGCTATTAAGAAGATACCTACTGTAGAGTACCTAGGTAGGTATCTTTAGGTACACATAATATAGTTTCTACCGACAGACTACATTTAAGTAGGTAGGTAAAGTACCTAATGGCCACAACGGTATGTCGATGCATAATATATAGAAATCAAGTACCTAAGTATAAAACTTTATGGAACGCAGAATTTATGGATTGGGTATATATTATGTAGGTAGGTAGGTACTTAGCTAATATCGTTTCATAAATTACGTTGTTACCTTCAAATGCTCATCTGTAGATAGGTACAAGCAATTACATAAATTATTATTAAGGATACGAACATAGCAACCGCGAATAAACGTACATCTACAAAATAAATATTTGCGCATATTTTTAACCCACCCACGTAAAAACGACTGGGTGGGCAAAAGTTTGACGTGTCTGTCTGGCTGTTTGTCTGTGCCATGGTAGTACCCGAACGGGTCAACCGAATAACCGATTAGGTTTAAGTTTTTATTGTTTGAAAGGTGAATGAGTTGGAAGTGTTCTTAGCTAATGATTGATAAAAATCGGTTCAGTCGTTTAAAAGTTGTTGGCCTTGTTGGAGGTGAAAGAAAACCAAATGTTTGCAAATATACCCCTGAGGTGTAGTGACATGTAGGGTAAACCCTAAAAAACTTGTGACGACACACTTACACAGTCTAAATAAAAATATTCATTCAATTTGGTTTGGTATTTAATCGAAACTGTACTTGGACGTCTCCAATTAGGTATAAGGCCAAAGTCCTTTTGTGCGGGAAAAATATATTAAAATCTAAATTCGTTTATGAGTCATTGCATTTAGCGACATCGTACACTGACACGCACTTGGTTAATTTTTGGGTGGTTGCGACCACAATCTCTTGAGGGCTAGATCCGCCCCTGAGACTGGATACGTTAGTGAGAGTGGTCGAAACAGCGCGGCAGCGAATGTGTGATCATAATATGGAAGGGTCCAACGGGGAAAAGAAGCGGCATGTACGTAAGTACCTAAGTCTGAAGTTGTTTCCCAGTATGCGTCAGCCAGAATGTGAAGTCACAGTACCTACCTAAGTTGGAGCCCTCATTGCTATTCAATATTCAAAAACACTGTTAGGTATTTGTATACAGATAAATTACCTCGCAGTTTTTTTTGTTATAAGTTGCACAGTTAAGTTGCACATTACTATAATATTGAATGTAAAATGAAAATTATTTAAAAATAGTAAATAGGTATGCAGTAGGTATCTAGGCTACTTACCTACCAACAAAAAGTATGAATTAAAAAATAAAATCAAATTTAAACAAACCATAGAGAACTTTTATATTTTTTGTGTCGGGTGTTTGTTTAAATTTTTAATGATTTTTTTACGAAAAAATGTCATGTCATGCAGTGTTTAATAAAACCGTCACGACTTCTATGGTCTTTCCTGCGCAATAGTGCAATCGGCGCATATGTTACTGTCTAGTATTACCTAGGTGTTCAGTATGTACTCGGTAAGTAAGTATCTACTAAACTAACCGGTCGGTCCATAGACTAGCATACTAGACAGTAGGTACATAGGGGTGTGCCCGCGTCCTAAATACTTCGAGACATCTTCTCTGCCGTTTCGCTCTTGACAGAGCGGTCGTGGTTACAATGAGGCAGCCATATTATTGTTAGAGGCGAGATATGATATTAGGTAATAGTTGACCGGTAGAGAAATCCGTATGGCATTAAGCCCGCCTTTTGTTCATTTACTACCGTTTTGGATGTGCAATTAAGTAAGTATAAGTAAACAAATATGTAAACGATCTAGCAAATGTTTTATGCATTCTCTCCTATTTTGTTTATTTTGCGGAATGAAACGTTACAAGTAAATCCAAATTATTTATCTATTCCTACTTATCTACCTATTTTCCAATAATACAGTTAATTTGTCAATAATAATAGGTACCTACAAGTAATAAAATTGCCACGCATAATGAACAGATCACTGATTGCATCGGTGAACGATTCGATCTCAGCTTCGCCTGGCGTTTATTACCGATACTTATATATTGCGTAAAGGAATGATAACCCACCGATCTCTTTGTTCGTTATAAGATTTTTAAACCTCGTTAACCTTCTCTCCCGTGGCGCAGGCTGTTCCTGATGCTACTTAAATATCATCATCAAATATCGATTCAGTAAAAATATATTTTATTAAGGAAGTAAGTAGGACCTTCTACAAGACCGCCCAAAACAATAATACTTAATTGAATTATTTATGTGTTTCCGATATATGTATTTATAATTAGGTACCTGGTTTATAAGCATGTAAGTATAGACAGTGGTCAAGTCTCCGCTTTTTTTAAAGAGCCTAAGCCACAGAGTAGTTTAATTTCCTAGACCTCATCTTGGGCTAGGTACCTAGGTACGTATGAATACGTAGATTCCTTAACATTGAGGTACCATTGTTTGTCTTAAAACTGAGTCGGACCGCATTGCGTAATTGACACCTGTTGTAAGGATTTGCACGAATTGTAATTGCCCGCATTACTCAACTCGGTGCAACTTCATCCATTAAACTTAGCACACTCAGGAGCCACGCTGATGCGCTGACAATAAGCTAACGTACGATTATCCGAGCACTGTGATTATTTACCCACGAGCGCATGATAACATCGACACTGATTTAGAACAACGAAAGTAATGAGATAAAACATAAAAATGGTGAGCGAAGGCCACGTGCGTCCCACGAAATTATAGCTTAATCGTAGCATTGCCATTCACGATTTTGTTGATAAGTTTATTTTTTTAGATTTGCAAGGTATTTATTGTATATTATTATCGTAGGTATTTTCAGCATGTACCTAGCGGAATAATTTGAGGACTCCAAATCTAATAAATGGGTCGACATAGCTAAGTAAGTAGTTTCTCTTGGCGTCTTCGACTGCGTAAAATTAGTTTTACTGGTAAGTACCTAGCTCATCTTTTTATACTATGCAAATAACGTTCTCTTAATCTGTAAGGTTGAATTGAGGTTCTTTTACATTTTTATTTCATTTCCGTGATAAAAGTTAAAGACAACTTTATCCGGGGCACAGGACATTCTTACGTGTTTACCTAGTAGAAACTATCCCCTTGCCGAATTTAATAAATCGATTCAGCCGTTGGCTTTTGTATTTATAACGAGTATGTTTATCTAGGGATTAAAGTGAGAGTATCATAAGGTAAAAAAATATCATCAGTAACTCAGTAACTATAATATTAAAACATTACACTATCCTGCACATAATGGTATAACCAATTAGTATTTATTTCCTCTTCTTTTTCTCGGCGCGACTGCCGCCCATGTCCTGTAGCTGTTGTTTAAGGTCAATGAGTTGATTGTCGGGCACGTATCGGATCTCCTCGTGTTCGACACCGTGCTCATGCACCTGCAAACTGCAGCCTTCGGGAAGCACGGCTCGCGACAAGCGCAGTAGCGTGCCGAGAGCCCAGGCTGGCACATCCGACACCTGTACAAATGTCAGCAATTAAAAAATTAAACATCTCCCTAAGAGGTGTGTAAAAATGTTTTTTTTTTGATTCAAAATGTTTTTTTTTTCCAAATGTCAGCAATTCAAAAATAAAACATCTCCTTAAGGGGTGTGTAAAAATGTTTTCTTTTCTTTTCGAATTACTCTAAATATAATTAAAATATTTTTACTTATTTAGAGCCACTGTACCTTCCAAAAGAAATTGGTAGATTTTTTTTAAATATAATATTTAAGTAAGTAGATGTTATCCTGCTCAGGTAAAAGGAGGACCGCAGTCTCAGTAATAGGGTGGGACTTTTTAAAAAAAAATCCTTAAAAAAATGCATTGGCCTCAAAAGCTCAACAGCAGACAAGAGTTAAAATATTTTTATAAATATTTTAGAATATTTACCTGAACATTGCGCTCATAAACATTTAAATTGTATTCTGCATCAATTACTGTTCCACCAGACTTGAATCTTTGAACCTTAAACTGCTGTGCCGGTGTAGCCCAGCTGCAAACAAGCATATTAATTAAAAATATAGCTGGACGATAATATTAATATAATAGAAACAATATTATAACAGGTAGCTATGAATTATTATTCATAATGGCAGCATTTTCTTACACTAAATTAAACAACTGGTTGTAAATAAGAATTTATGGTTAATCAACAACCATGAAAATATAAAACAATCAATTTTCTTAAAAAATCAATTAAATGAGGTATTAGATGTTTTGATACAAAGCATATTGGATTTCAGCAAGACACATTGTAAAATAAAAATAGTACGAAAAACATGTAACTAAGACAAATCTAATATTGCATTAACCTTTCATCTACTTGTAAACCCATGATCTCAGCATATCTGTGAATTTGTCTTTGACTGGCTTCTAATAGAGCAAAGTCATGACCCTTTAGTTGTAAGTTTAAGCAGTCATAGACAGGTTCATCAGGCTCCATGCTCTGCAAAGAATACAGTAATATTTTCAACAACTTCTTGATAGAACAAATATTAAACAGGTACATTGAAGATGCAAAAATAAAAATAGTATAAGGTTAATTATCAGAAATTATACATCTTTACTAACTGTAACTGTGTAGTTACTTATACACACTGTACATAGTATTGATATATGGGATGTTTAGTACCTATGTGTTTATGTATAATATTTTTTGATGCCTTTGTATTTAAGTTTGCATAACAGTATAAATCACTTTAGCATTAGACTATTGTCAGCTACGATTATGGAAACTGTAAAGAGTCCGAAACTTCAGCAAATAAAATAAAAATACGCGAGTTAAATCCGTTAATAGTTGTTTCGTTCCAATGTTTATGTGTGTTTATAAATTTTCTTGTACCATACAATAAGCTTTGCTTATTTTGTGATGAGGTAAATGAAGTGTACTCAAAGTATTATAAGAGACTTACTATAAGATAATCTGGTTCATATAAATCACTCTTCTGTCTTCTTTGGTAGCTTGCTGGAGTTTTTAAACAAGTAAGTTTAAAAGGTCTAATGTATTGATTAAAATTTGCCTGCAAGAAACATTGTGTTATAATCATAACCTTTAAAATGATTTGTTATTTAATAATATTTATAAAAATACTTACACACTTAGCTAGTCTTAAAGTAAACATTATGATTTTGTTTCTGGGAAGATTTTTTTTAAAAGTGTGCTTAAACTTAATTAGACCATTTATTTGGATCCAGATGTCACATTGCTGTCAATTGACAGCTGTCTTAAAGCCGCAGATATAACCATAGACTTTTATAATATGGACAAGGCATATTGTTCTATACGTACAATTGCTTATATAAATAGCATCCATTTTGAAGGCACACACATAAACATATATCTATCTCGTTCTTACTCAGCACTGTAACTCGCAGGAAAAGAATATAACACTATTTCAGTGCGTACATAAACTGACATAAAGTGAAACATGAATTTCCCTAAATACCTAATGAGGCCGAAAATCCGCCATGTTTAGCGCACCAAATGTCATTGTCAGTCAGTTCCGGTGGTACTTGTCTTGTCAAAAAGCCGTGGTGTAAATCAAAATAACTAATTATCTTTCAATATATTGCTTGTAATTTAAAATAATTGAAGCTAAAAGTAAATAATTACGTTGCAAATATGCCAGTGTGTAGTGTAATAGGGTGCGGCAAAAGAAAAACACAAAATCAGCTATCTTTAACCATGCACAGGTATGCTATAAATAACATTAAAAATATTGGTTATTGCTTTTGTTACCGGGAAAATAAAGAAAGATTTACATTATAATTAGCAAGGTTCTTATGTGCGGTTATAGATCATGAATGGATTTGACTTATTTAACCATATTTTTACGTTTAAATATTGTTAATTTATTAGCTAGGGTTGTAGATTATTTATCGACTTTGATATCGATTTACTTACATATGACATGATAAAATATTTTTATTTTATTATTAAAACATATTTTAAAGGATCCCAAGAAATTACTATAAAAAGAAAAAGTGGCTGGAAACATATGAATGCTTGCAGTTCAGTACTAGTACTTATTGAATTACTTAAAATTAAGTACATCTAAATTTGATCGCCTACACATAAATATAGTGTATTCAACTATAATATTTTTTTATTTCAGAACCAAACTCAAAAAATAAAAAATCTTGAAGATAAATGTGATTTTTTTAAAGAAGAAAATACAAGTATTAAATGAAAAAGTGCAGCGGCAAAAGAAAAAAATTGCAGAGTTCCAGAATATTATAAAAGACCTACAGGAGAGGAACCTTGTCAACAACGAAAACTCTATAGTTTTAGAAGCCTGCGCTGGTCCTAACGACTTTTTAAAGAGGCAAATTTTGAAAAGTGAAGGAAAAACAAAAAAATAAAAATACGCGAGTTAAATATAGTTGTTTCATTCCAATGTGTAATAACCGCGAAGGCATCAGAAATTATTATTTGTAAGTCACTGAGTTGTTAAACGACAACTTTATAAAATCGTCATATCGTTTACTTGGCAAATTTGAAGCACAATCTTATCTTGGATTTCACACATCTAAATCAAAGTATCTTTGCACATAACAATATACTTACTTCCTATTAAAGTATTTATTCTACAAATAATTAACTCAATAATGTTTAAAATAAAATGAACCAAGAACGTTTATCGATAAAACCGAATAACATTAAAATCTTTTGGGCAGCACTAAAACCGCCATGTTTAGTGGCCAGATGACGTCACATTGGCACGCATTTCTTGTTGTTGTTTCAGTGGTGTGGATATAACATATCGTTTTTAGATTAAGTAGGTATATAAGTTCCAATGCTGTATGTTCACTTGACTTGTCTTTGGTTAAGTTCCACAGAAGTGTACATTTCACAGTTACTGACAAGTTCAAAAGAAAACGAAATAACTTAAATAATTTTATTTTAACTTAAATATTATTTTTATAGAAATGGCGCAACAACTAGTGCCAATGTTAGTTGCGGTATCCGTTGCTTATAGAGTTCTGTTGATTTGTATTATGGTCGGTAGGTAATTAAATTTTTAGATACTGGCAGGATAATTTTCCAATAAGCATTAAGCTATGAATTTTAATAAAAAGTAAAATGTCAAAATATTGTCTATGACTTCTCCTCGCTTAGAACTTGCCTTGGTACCCATTAGTGAAATGGAGAGAGCGGTGTTAAATATATAGTTTTATATAAAATCTGATAACTGTGTTAAATAAATGGTATAACCGTTTATGTAGTGTAATACAAATATTAAATGCTTTAAGGATATGGCATCGACGGGCAGTACACCTTTTCCTAAATGGCAACTAGCCATCCTCCTCGGCGCACCTTTGGCCATCGGCTTAGGTTACCTTTATCTAAGGAATAGATTAGAAGATCCAGAAAAGAAAAAGGTCGCTGAACTTAAAGCTAAAACGACGATATCATTAGACAATGAAGAAAATAATGCAAAAGCTGCCGAAAGTGCTATCGACCGTGCCATGAAGTTGAAAGGTGCAGGAAACCGCGCGTTCCATGCAGGCGAGTATGATAAAGCGATTGCACTGTATAATGAAGCGATTGAGTCGTGTCCACCTGACCGCCCTGTAGATCTTGCTACCTTTTACCAAAATCGCTCTGCCTGTTATGAGAAGCGGGAGATGTGGGAGCAAGTTAAGGAAGATTGTACATTTGCCCTGAAGCTCAATGAGAAATACGTTAAAGCTTTCTTGCGGCGTTCCCGAGCTGCAGAGAAAAGTGGTGACCTTGTGTTAGCTCTAGAAGATGTTACTTCTGCATGCATCCTTGAACGGTTCCAAGTGCAAAGTTCTCTAGTCAATGCTGATCGCATACTAAAGGCCCTAGGCAGGCAGCATGCTCGAGAAGCACTCGCTAAGCGACACCCAGTTATGCCATCTAAACATTTTATTAAAACTTATATTTCCGCATTCTCCGAAGATCCTATTTCTAAAATATGCTTAGACGAGACTGCTACAGGGGGTTTTGCTAAAGCAAAGCGCTCTCTTGATGCCCAGGATTATGATGCTATTGTTGATGCTTGCTCTCAGGAATTAGAAGCCGGTGGAAAGTACAAAAATGAGGCTCTGCTTCTGCGTGCAACCTTTTATTTACTGCTTGGACGACATGATGAAGCTCAGGCAGACTTAGGTAAAGTGATAGAGAGTGATGCCTCTACTAAGGTGAAGGTGAATGCACTCATTAAGCGAGCCTCATTATTCACTCAACTGGAAAACACTGAACGCTGCTTAGAAGATTTTGCATGTGCTGCTCAACTGGATCCCAATAATTCTGACATCTACCACCACCGAGGGCAGGTATACCTCTTATTGGAACGCATGGATGAAGCCACTGCGGAGTTTGCTAAAGCCGTCCAACTGAACCCTGACTTTTCTATTGCATATATACAGAAATGCTATGCTGACTATAGACATGCCCAGCTTAATAAGAATGTTGGAGCTCTTACTCAAGTGCGAACAGACTTTGAACAAGCTTTAGAGCGGTTCCCTAAATGTGCAGAGGCATATATTTTGTTCGCTCAAGTCTTGTCAGATCAGCAGGAGTGGAGTCGGGCTGAGGCTCTCTTTGACTCTGCACTCTCAGTGGATCCCAACAATGCCACACTGCATGTTCACAAAGGATTAGTGCAGCTGCAGAAAAGCACAGATTTTGATAAGGCTGTGAAGCTAATTAACAAAGCTATTGAAATGGATGATAAGTGTGATTTTGCTTATGAGACCCTTGGCACAATAGAGGTGCAAAGGTAAGTAACCTTCCTTGCTGCCATAAACTTTACTTATACATTTCCTAAATATTGTACCCATTACCTACTTTTTTGCTATCAAGTTTAAGTGAGAGGTTTTGAGAAGTTGAGTTACAATACAAATGCATTAATTATGTTTGATGTCACAGGTCAGTAAATTGAACTTTCAAGTACAATTATCAGTACTGTGAGTAACAAACTGGCAGCAAGCCAATATTTTATGTAGGACACATTTGTCTTACACCCCAAGTAGCTATAGATACAAGTATTGAATAAAAACTGTTAGTTTTTTCTACATCTTATCTGGTTAAAGTAGTTTTGAACTGAGTATTATTCCAGTTATTTAAAGCTGAGACTTAAATATAATCTATCTATTGTTTGTAGAGATAGTACTTACTTACTATCAGTTAGTGAGCGGCTTTCAAGGTTACTGATACACTAGAGATTATCATTTCAATTCATCAACTGCTTGAAAAAAGGAGCATAACTTTTTATTTTTATCTTATTTCAATCTTATGTAATATTTTTTTCATGGCTGGAACTTACTTTATAATAAAAAAAACATCAATCATTATTGTCTTATCTTTAGGTGTAGGGTGAAGATAAAAATTATTAATCATATATTTTTAAATTTTAAAAATATAATTTTATGACTTTATATAATCTGTTGTGTACCCTAACATTTTTATTATTTTTCAGGGGAAATCTTAAACGATCATTGGAGCTCTTCGAAAAAGCAATCGCCCTAGCCAAGACAGAATTGGAGATGACCCACTTATTTTCATTGAAGGATGCTGCTGCAGCTCAGCTCAAAGTATCCGAGCGCTGGGGTCTAGACTGGACTGTGAGCTAAACTGTTGTATTGCATATTTTGCACACGAGAATAATACAGGCATTACAAGTGAGATTGGCAGTAGTACCACATTTTTTGTTAACAATTCTACAATTTTTGTGTATCCAGTACTTAAGTTTTATTGTCGATACTGATTTTTATAGTTTTATTGCAATATTATTCAATTTTATACTAGACCAATTGGTGCTGACACCAAAGTTTAAGGCCAGAAACTGTTCTCGTCGTGCGTAAATATCGAACGCTGTCGCCGCTGCCGCCTACCATGTCGCTTCTTTGATCACTGTAGGTGGCGCTTTGATTCACTAAGCTGCTTCTTCGTTAAAAGTTTTTGCCATTAGTATGTAAATTCTTAGATACACTATAAAATGTGTACAAAGATTGTTAGCAAAAACAAACTAAATATTGAGACTTTAAATTTTAAGTCGCAAAGGAAACTGTAACGTACAATTTTAAGAATATTTTTGAAAGTAGATGGTAGTTCTCCCTTAAACTCTTTAAGGAGAAATGATGTTAAATATTATGAGTGTAAAAATATGTTTACGTAGGTTATTATGGGCGCTCTAAATACCGGTAGGTGTTCTCTTGATGCGACTAAGCTGTTGTAATTATTAAGTGGCCCTTATAACCTACCACTACTATTTTTATTACACTTCATATTGAAGTTGTTGATGACACAATTTTGGTAAATGATCCAATGTAAAAGTATTTAGGTTTAGTTCAAGAATTTGCATTTAAATCAAATTATGTCTTTAGGTGATTTTAAAAAGCAGTGAATGTATATAGAATGAACGTTTACATTGAGTGATTATAAATTTACCTAAAAGTTGTAGGATACCTGAAATAAAAATAAGAAGGACTTGTGGTGCAATATATTTAAAAAATACAATAATTTAAGCACATCTGCAAAAGTAAGAATTGAAGACCAGATCAATGTACAGGCATCACTAAATATTGTTAAAATATGGATGAATTGTTTATGTATTGCACTACTTATTTTGTAATTGATAATTTGGTACCATTACCATATTTTGATATTTCCTCCAATAACACAGTGTGGAAGCCCAGATGTTCACTACACGTCATTACAACAGGCGTTAAAGCGTCTTTGATATATTTGACGTAGCAGTCCAGATGTGGCTGCTACGATTTATTTGGTGTTAACTGCACCTACACAAAAAAAAAATTTGAAATGTGATGATCAAATTCAATTCAAACCTGCTAATATTTATAATATCACTATCCTTAAAAATACCTACCTATGTACAAATATGTATCGTATGATTGCTCTTTGCTTACCATAGCTTATAATTTCTGAAAATATAAAATGAAATCTTTCTAGGTTTATATGTCCTACTACACAGTAAGAGCAACATGTACCTTCTGCTAATTTTAATCGGTATCGGTATAACTTTGTCTAGAACATCTGACTAGGTGATATCAAGCAGGTATTTAATGAGTACGTAATTGCTGAATGTTCGTGTACGGGTTATTTTTTGGGTCCAATTGTGAACACAAGAACTGCAACACTTTCAGAATAAATCAATTGTGTTACGAAGAATTCGCTACGAGATGAAGCGGCGGCATACGAGCGTCGAATGCATAACTATACAATGCACCACCTGATTGCACAGTTGCAGTTATAGGTGAGGTATTTTATTTAGCTTTTAGCCTTGTTTAATTATTGCATGTAGATAGATGTTTTAAATAATGCAAAATATGATTAAACCAAGAAGATTTAAGCATCTTTCAAATGTAACGTTGAATTATCAGTTAGATTGTGAAAATTAGAAATGCTCGCCGAACTGTTTTGATTTGAAAATTGTTGCCTCACCGATAGTGGATAGTTCCAATTTATGAAGTACGAAATACATTATACGAAATAATAGTGCGGTTTTCTTCGTAACCTTCCTTTATGATTTGACTTTGTTTTTTACATAGCTCCCTAAGGATATGTATTTTTATTCCGCTCGCTGCTTCACATAACATTATGTAGATTTCGATTTTCATTTCCCTAGGAGATAATTTCAGAACATTTAAAATCACATTTTCAAATAAACCCATTGGGCGAATAAAGATATTTAGGTATGTACTTAACTTTCACTTCTTTTTGAAAAGGTTTTATAGGGATTATTTCACATCTTCGTATTGTCAATTTTTAAAATTTGTTTTTAAAATGTTGTAAATTAAGCAGAGCGAAACCATTGGCACTAGTATATTAACTTAAATACTCGTATACCTACTGACGAAGTGGCGTAGTATAGATGTTTGGCATAGAAGTCCTGGCTCATGGATAGCAATCGATTTTGACTACCGTTCGCTCATACGTTGATGTTGATATCTTATCAAAGTGGCGTTAATGTTCACACGAATGTTGTTGTTGAACACGAGATCTATATTAACTACTAGCGGTTCGTCCCGGCTTCGCATGGATCCCTAATTTTTTTTCAAAATATTCTATCTATAGCCTATGTTACTCAGGGTGAACGTAGCTTCCCAACAGTGAAAGAATTATTAAAATCGGTCCAGTAGTTTTTGAACCTATTCATTACAAACATACAAAAATAGGTACAAATCTTTCCTCTTTATAATATTAGTATAGATAGTATAGATAACTATGAAGTATCAATCTAAATTTGATAGATATTTTTGGTTTTAATACCGTCAGGTACTTTTTTTATCAACCGACGAAAAAAACGGAGGAGGTTCTCAATTCGACGCGTATATTTTTTTTTTTTTTTTTTATGTATGACCACGCATTACTTTTTACAGGGTGGTTCGATTTTGATAATTCTTTTTTTATTGGAAAGGGTATACTTCGAAATTGGTCCCATTTTAATGTGGAAAAAAAATTCCGACCCTAAGGGTAGAAAAATAGGGGATGATTAAATTTTCACACACCGATTGTATCGTTTGACCATGGGTAACTTTTTAACCCCCGACGCAAAAACGACGGGGTGTTATAAGTTTGACGTGTCTCTGTGTGTGTGTGTGTGTGTGTGTGTGTGTGTGTGTGTGTGTGTGTCTGTGTGTGTCTGTCTGTGGCATCATAGCTCCCAAACGCATGAACCGATTTTGATTCTGTTTTTTTTGTTTAAAAGGTGTATATGTCGGGAGTGTTCTTAGCTATGTTTTATAAAAATCGTCTCAGTAGTTTAATAATTAGGGGGGGTTAAAGAGGGGATGTAAAAATAAATGTCTACAAATATACTCGAGTGGGGTATCCGATGAAAGAGGGTGACGAGTACATTACAAAATTGAAATCATAATGAAAATCGGTTGAGTCGTTCAAAAAATATTGGGAGTGAAAGTGGGGATGGAAAACCAAATGTCTACAAATATACCCGAGAGGGGTATCAAATGAAAGAGGATCGCGTTTACATTACAAAATTGAAATCATAATCAAAATCGGTTAAGTAGTTCAAAAATTATGGGGAGTAATAGTGTAAATGGTAAGCCCAATGTCGACAAATATACCCGAGTGGGGTATCAAATGGAAGAGGATAACATGTACATTACGAAATTCCATGTGAAATGGAAATTAGTTAAAAATAATAATATGTAGTAGGTACCTACGTACCTACTTACAAAAAGTATTAAATTAAAGAAATAAATTAAAAATTTAACAAACCCCCGACATAAAAACTAAAAGGCCCTCTAAAAAGTGTAACAATAATAAAATCTTAATATTAGTTTAGTACCTAAGTATTAATATTTCTACAAAGAAAACGTCATGTCGGGGGGACCGTAGGTTTAGGTAGATTGTAAATATTAGGTAAGTAGGTACACCTAAATGAAAAGTGGTCCCCCCGACATGACGTTTTCTTTGTAGAAATAATAATACTTAGGTAACTAATATTAAGATTTTATTATTGTTACACTTTTTAGAGGGCCTTTTAGTTTTTATTATTTTTAACGTTGTAAGCCTCAAACAAACTTGAGCACCTTAGTGAAGAGTTGAGAGTGAAGAGTTGCTGCACCAGCTGGCACCAACTTCAAAAATAACAGACATTACAACCAAAATAATAGTCGTTATAAAAGACAAAATTATTATTTTTCTCTTTTCAGTGCGCTATTGTTTTTTGTTCCCTTTTAGTTTTTTTTCGGCGGTTAAATTTTTTTATTATTAATTATAAGTACCTAAATGATATTTGTACCAAGACAAGAGTAGAAAAAATCGAGACTCCTTGTGGAATTTGAGATGTATAGTTCAACGTAAGATTTAGCCCAGAAAGTTAATGAATCGCACGAATAAATTGGTTTATTGGATAATTAGTTTAATCCATATTTTTTATTAGGTTTTTATTTATTTGTGTTATCAACTTAGCTAGGTAGGTACCAATTTAGGAACCCAATGGAAATGTTAAGTTTCATGACCTACTCGTTACTGCTGTTATTATTTATGAAGTTGGCGAATACATTTATTTTCTTATTTATTATAACAGTTACTTATTCTGATGCTCTTCTGTGTTACAATGGAACTTACACATCAATGCGGTATGGAGATGACCCCTTGCTTCACAGAGGACTGTTCAGTCCAAGCCGGAATGATATAACTAGGAAACGCTGCTCAGCTACAATCCGTTGTTCAGGTAAAGTAGAAATTGAACAAGAGATCAATTGTAATAATTTCTGATGCCTTCGCGGTTATTACACATTGGAATGAAACAACTATTAACGGATTTAACTCGCGTATTTTTATTTTATTTTATTAGCTGACGTTTACGCTGACTTTAGCGTTAGACTATTGTCAGCTCAGTCGTGCTACGATTATGGAAACTGTAAAGAATCCGAAACGTCAGCTAATAAAATAAAATAAAAATACGCGAGTAAAATCCGTTAATAGTTGTTTCATTCCAAAGATCAATTGTAGTTAAACCAATATTACAATCTAAGATACGATTAACGAAATACATGCCTCCATCTATTCACTGAATAAAAAGGATCCCATCAAAAACATTCTGTAAAATACGTTGAACATTCTTATGGGCTATTTTCTCGCAAATAAAGGCAGTAGGTAAAGAATGTTCAACGGCCAAGTCAAAGAAATCGCAGTAAGGAACCTTAGACTTGGCACGACTTTGTCTAGATTTCATTACTTTTTAACCCCCGATGAAAAAAACGACGGGGTGTTATTAGAGATAAACAAGCAGCTTCAACGAGGCTTGGCTAGTTTTTTACAGAATGTTTTTGATGATCATGAGTGAATGAGTGTCATAAATGCGAAATTTGCTTTCGCTTATCTTCGGGGCTAAATGACCTATAGACTTGAAATTTTGGATTTTAAGTATGTAATTATAGCTTACTGGATTACGAAAATTTCTGCGTTTTGGTTTTACTTAGAGGTTCTCAAATAGGAGCCTGAAAATGCGGCGAAATGGTTCCAGTGAAGGATGGTACGGCAGTGTTTGCTTCGCGCTTGTCTTGGCGTGGTCACTGCCGTACCCCCCAATTTTAGCGTATTATAGTATTATACCTACATAAATTAATTGGAAATAAGTAGGTAGGAAAGATAGAATAAAAGAAAAAAATAGTCAATAATATAGCTATATATAGTAATTTATAGGTATCCTGGTAGTTCGATATAGTGCAGTCATTGAAGCGAAAAATAAGGCCTTACCTCCGATTTTTTTTACTGTGAACCGATTTGCATGAACTTTTTGGAATTAGGTACACCTTAACCTTAACTTCAAAAGTGAAAATGTTCTGAACTCCGCCTATTATTTTTAAGGGATGTAAACAACCCCTTAATGGAAAAATTGTAATTGATCCATTTTTCGTTAGAAAACATGTCTAATAGTAAGTGGTGAAATGGTAAAGTATCTTCTAACATAATTACCTCATATTAAAATTATTTTCAATCCCTTGAAAATCGTACAACCCTTGCAAACAACCCCCAAATTGGAAAAATCTGAAAAAAATACTTTGATACTTATGACATAAAAAGATGTAACTATAGAGTAAGTAATATTTTATATTCTCTATAATAATTATCAAATTTTTAACCCCCTTTCAACCCTTGAATACTACCCCTTGATATTTTTTTTTTGATAATATGAAAAAGATTTAAATATTATTCCACACTCTCGAAAATGATTATCATATTCTTAAGCTTTTCTACCCTTAAAACTAACCTAACCTAACCTAAAAAAAAACCTAACCTAACTTTTTTTTTTTTTTAGTGGGGAAATCCTCATTGATACCTTATGCCCTGGGGAAGGCAAAAGGTTTGCCAGACTCATACTGGCTCGCGGAAACCTAACCTAACCTATGTCTTAAATGTTTTACATTACCGATTGCGATTTTAGGAATTACATACATTTCCTAGGAATTGTATACAATGACGGATTATATACATTTCCGTAAACATATACACATTACAATAGTTGTGGGTCTATATTATACTGCGTACCTTCACATTGCTCCAATTATTCACACTCCGTAATTTTCAGTTACTAAGTAGAAAAAAATATGATAAGTTTTTGGACCATAATTCCTTCAATTTTCACGCTATCACAATTTATAAAAAAACATTGTAAAGGTAATTAAAAGAGCTACAACATCCTGTATTGCAATATATAGTAAAAAACTTTTTTCTAAAACGGCGAAGGGTTAAAGGGCTTAAGAGAGGCTGTGATTGCGCTGCCATGCGCTCTTCAAACAATCATATTTCCGTCAATTTTTGTTTGACAGAAAAAACAAAAAAACCAAATTGTTTGTCAGAAAAATACCTACATTTTTTATTTTTACACTTTTATACGTATCTGTCATCATTATTGAAATATAATGAAATAAACGTGGGATTTTTAAAAAATTGAAATTTTGTTTTTTTAGTTAATAGTGACTTTTTTTGAAAAATATGTGTCCTGAAGCAGCCAAACTGATACTATCTATGAAACTCTTCATAATGAAGTTAATTCTAGGTGGTATTCGATTAATTTTAATTATGGTGGAAATGGCACTTATGAAACCCATTGATTTTAAAGAAAAAACATTAGTTGCTCCCCTTATTTGCAATACAGCTCACTTATTTTACGTGCAAAAGACTTTTAATAGTGCTCATTTTAAAGCTTATTTCAAGCACTACAAAACCCTTTTGTATTAGAATGCATACAATGCATCTGCTCGCCGCTAGATGGCATTGACCACATCGATTAAATTTCAGGCAAAATAAAAAACGGCTTTGATCTTTAATTTATAGCTTAATATTGCACTTAGAATACTGTATAAAAAACCAAATTGTTCAATGTTTTGCCTGCTACAATTTTTTTCGTTATAAAATTTTCGATAAAACGTATATTTTTGGAGATTTTTACAAAAAACCGATGAAAAAGGTGAAAAAATTGCGAATTTTCAATTGCATATAACTTAAAAAGTATTGGATTTCTTGAAAAACTTTATAGATGATTTTTTCCTTAAAATTAGGCCTTCTATAGATATCCGAGGTTATTTTGAAAAAAAAATAATTCACCCCCGAGAAGGGGTGGCAATCACCCCCAGGGTGGTAGCGGAGTTAAAATCATTTTCACTTTTGAACTTAAGGGTAAGACGAACCTAATTCCAAAATTGTATGCAATTCGGTTCACAGTAAAAAAATTCGGACCCATAATGCTTCAATGACTCCACTAATAAGACCGTGACTCAAGTCAGACTGGGTGAACCACAGATAAGTGTACGAATACTTATATTTCCAATGTCTTTGGTGTGAAGCCAGCCTACAGTTATGGTTTTAAATAATGACGCGATTCTGTCATGAACCTACCATTAATCATCAGTAACAACGATATAAAAATGGATATCAGGCCCCTGTAATAAGTAACTAGTTGTTTGGATTACAAATGTGGTCAAAATATTGGTTTCTGGTGATTAACTGGTTCAATACAGCGTCGGGGCTTTTCTGCTATAATTGTTCCTCGACGCAAAAGAACTGGAATCACTGCGGAGGAGATTTTGCCTCCTCAGTGCTCGTGTCTAACAGTACTCGAACGCGCCTGGTTAACTGCACCGGAGGTTTGATCAACGATTCATGATATAACGATTCATCAGCAAAATTATCTCTCTTTATTTCATAATATTAGGTAGGTACCTATACCTACATATCCTTTTATCTAATTGTTCCAGTTAAAGCAATGTGTTTCGTACGATCATGGTCGGCAAGAGCCAAGCACGCGTGGCTCGTGCAGCGTGGTTGCTATCAGGCGCGTACCGAAGACTCCTTGCCTCGGATATTGGAGATCCCCACTAGGGCATCGACGTGTACACATGAGAAGTACGACCCAATCAATATTCTCTAGCTAAAGGGATACCCTTCGTAATGTAGGTATAGCTGAGGGGGTTTACTTTAAGCCTTGTAGGTAGGTACTTTAACTTTTAAAGTGAAATAAACAATAAGTAAGTACTTAAACTAATTTAAAATTGATAAAAATCGAATGAACACACTGTACATAATTAGATACCTACGTTTAAAAATGCGTATGTATAATTGTAAGTAGGTAATTATATACATACCTACATGCTATTATGCCGCTCTTTTATAGGGGTAGATAGAGATGATATCCTTCCACTTGCTAATAATTTTGAAACCATTTACGTACGTGTTCACTCAAGCAAATTATATTAGAATGCACGGAGGTACATCGGAAATAGCTGTTATAATGTCTTTAATTTCATCTTGTAAAAACAATATCTCTTTCAGACTCAGCGATGCAGATTACAGGGTATGTCTCTGTCAAACAGACTGGTGTAACGCTGCAACGTCAAACATTTATCGCCAGGCGTTGCTTCTCATGAAGAGCTGTATGTTGGCAATGATCTCTCTTCACTACTCTTACATCTTATGACCAATAAATCTATGGATATGAACCAGCTACTTATATGTTTTAGCTTTGTGTGTAGGTACAGTTTGAGCAGAAATTAACACGTATTTATGTGATGCTTGTCACAATACATTTAATTGAATACTTTACTTGAGTTAAGATTCAATAAATACGGCAGGTGTTATATCGTTTGCCGCTTTCACTTTATCAGACTTTTCTATTTCCACGAAAAGGATGATAAGAAATGTGTGTGTTAGTGGGCCGCGGCCGTGTCCGCCGGTGCGGGAGCTCCCAGCTTCCCAAACATGGTCGGACTGAATCTACACTGCTCGTATCGAACTTTTTGTATGCGTCGTGTCAATCTAAACCTACATAATTAAGAAGAAAATAATTTCCACATTGCTATCGAGTTATGTGGACCACATTTCAAAAGGTAACACCAGTTGACAGGAACTAGGATCGTAATTTGTTAGGTAGGTACCTAGGTATAGAACGTTCTGATCTTAAATATTTGCTTTGAATATTTCTATGAAAAATACACATGTATAAGGAGTACGTAAAAATAAGTAGGTAGGTATTACGGAAACATACAATGTTGTGTAGGTACCGTCTCTTAATGTAAGAACATCCTTGTATAAATCACTATTAGCGTTGAACGCCTATATCGAATAAATAGCAATTATTTAGGTTCTCACTGTCTAGTTAGTAGATAGTGTGTTAGGTAAGTAGGTTCACTAAAATAAGCCGGTCGTTTTAGTAACATAAATAATAATTGTATTTTAATAATTTACCTATATACATTTATATAATTTATCTATCTTCATCATCGTCTTCGTCGTCGTCGTCCTCCAACTCGTCTACAGTGGCAGCGGCGTCGCTCGTCACGGCTTGCGCTATCAGCCCCGTGATACCCGTTTGATTTCGGCGTCCCTTAAGGAAATCAAACACGTATTCCTCTATCGTATCCTCATCGAAAGGTAGCAAATCCTCCAAATCCATTTGTCTTTTGCTGCGATTCCGTTTACCATTATTTTTAGAATAATCATCGATATCTACATCACTATCCACGATACCTTTCCTATATATTTCGACAGGCACATCACTTCCATCACTGACGTCGTATTTAATTCCCACGTCAGCTTCCTGAATTTCTATAGATCCGACACCCTTATCTAACAAAGATTTTAAATTTTGTGACCGGCTCATCCTATAGGCAGGCTTTTCATGCTTATTTATTTTCTCCTTTGTCGAATGTAAGTGTTTGACTTCATTGGTTTCGTTTAGCTTAAAGATTTCGTTTATTAACGGATCATTTGATTTTGAAGGCTTGGGTTTTGAACCGTACGTTTTGACCTTCGAATGCCCCTGTATTATTAAATACGTAGGTTCTGGTGTAGTATCTGTAGTAGGTTGTCGTTGTTCATTGGTATCTACTTTGTTTGGTTGTGGAGTTGTGAAACGCATATGCAAATACGGATCGTGGTTGTGTTCCGAAGGCTTTTTAGAAAACGGTTTAGGGTGGAAAGGACTATTGCGAGTCAATGTTGTACTCTCTGTAGTTATAGAAATTGGAGGAGGTTGCATAGTTTGCATTGTTTCTAATTTGTATGAGTCTTCGGAATTGTGTTCCTTAAAGACGTTTATATTTGTAGATGCATGAGCGTAAAGGTTATCTTCAGGTCTGTCTGGGCCATTTACTAGGGGCATAGAAATCATAGAGCCTAACATGTCAAAGAGGGATCCTTTTTCTGCAATTGGCTTTGAACTAGGAGTAGGGGTCGGTAGAAAGAATGTAGTTTTATGGTCAGTTGTGGTTTCTTCGTTGTATTCTGGGGTTTCGGTTAATGCTTCTGCAGTTGGCCAAGAGCTTGGCGATTCAGTAAAGCTGAATGCCGGCTCTGAAGCAGCCTCAGTAGGCGGAAGTGCTGTTGGTACAAAGGTAGGCAAAAGCAAGGGTCTCGAAGTAATTTGAGGCGGAGGAGGGGCTTCAGACAACATAGGCTTATAGAAAGCATACGGTTGCTTCGAATAATCAAAATTATCCTTGAAAATGAAATTGATTGTATCATTGATACCATCACTATCATTGATTGGTGTCGTGGGTCCCCATCCTGCATAGTCGCTGCTTACTGCGTTGTTTATTGATTTTGTTTCATTCAAGTCATATTCCCAATTTTGGTGAGTTGTGGAAGACTGATATATTAAATTGGATTCCTGTAATGCGTACGAAGAAGTAAGATGTTCGGGAGAATTAGCAGTTGTTGTTTCACGTGCTCCTTGTGGTTGTTGTTCAGTTGGTTTTGAAGGCGGAGAATGTATCATTATTTTTTCATCTCCAAGTGAGTAGAGTTGAGGTTTATGAGCTGGAGGTGGTGGAGGAGGTACTAAAATTGTCATTGGAAAATTTTCATTGAGCTTGTATTGAAAGTCCTCGTATTTAGGTGGCGGTCGTCGATTGCGCCTCGGTGGTAGCGATGGTGGACGCGAAGCTATACTTGGTTTGCGGGAAGACACACCGAGCATGAGAACTTCAGATTTTTTATCAGGAAAGTGTTCTCGTTCAAACCTGGAGTCATCGGCCCAGTAATGTACTCGCTCCAATACGGGAGGCTCATAATCATAAGTCGGGTCATTCCGAAGCGGGTCCCCGCGTCCTGTCAGTGGCCTCCACTGCTCGAAGTCCATCCGCGGTGATAACAATGGCGTAGAAACGGCGTTGGGGTCTTCGCCTCCGACTGAAACGACCATAACTATTAAATAAGAGAAACTTTTTTATTACTACATTTTTTTTAAAGTAATCACTAGCATTATATATATGAAGTAGGTACCTACTGCTAGTGTTTACTTAAATGACTGCGCATGCTCGCTAACTTGAATAAACTTACAAGACACATTGGCGATGTGCTCAAGAGATAACGTGTCACTGGCGCTGAATTCTGTCGTCCCCGATGCCAGCAACCCAATCAACACCCCTAGCAAGCAGCAACTACGAATCTGCGAACGGAATATATATAACAATGTTAATTAGTAAAGGTACATACACGGCACACGGCAATCGTAACATTGCAATTACTTAGTTTAATTATTCATGACAAGTATAAATAAAGTGTAAGTACCTACACCTAGTGATAAAGCAAAGGTCCAAAGATTATAATTTCAATAAGTGATTCGAATCTAAACGGCGCATCTTCGAGACATGTTCATAGTAGGTATGACGAGCTAAAAACTACTTGACGCGTTCGTTCGCTATCAGAGTTTTACTATATTAAGTAAGTAGGTATTTCAGCGGTTAAATTTAGGTAGTTAGTTAGTCTATACTTCTATAGTATATCATGGAATCTATACTAATATAATAAAAGGCTTTGAAATTTAAGTTATACTATTCCCGAGTGACATGGGTGTCATAGGATTTGAAAAAAATAGGGATCCATGCGAAACCGGCCTGTCTGTCGGGAATAGCTTCCCAACAATAAAAGAATTTTTCAAATAGGTCCAGTCGTTTTAGAACCTATTTAATCCAAACAAACAAACCTTTCCTCTTTATTGTATTAGTATAGACTAGTATAGGGTACAGATTTATATATTATTAGTATAGATAAATGGAGGAGATTATCAGAAGGTAGGTAATATTATTTGACGGTGATAACAATACACCTACGTTTATGTTAGATATAAGGTACTTACCTACACTTTATTTATACTTACAGAACTCCAAATATACTTAGTTTGTTTTAAAAATATCTAAGTATATCGTACCTCGGTAGGTACGCTAATACAGCTTTTTAATAGGTATTTTAAAATTAATAATACAACGTTAGTAACTACTTATACCTACTTATATGTAGGTAAGGAGCTAGTCGAAATGGAAATCGGAATTTTAAAACATATTTCTACTGCACTCTGTATTTTTTTGTGAATAAATGATATAGGTACCTACCGAGACCAAAATTCGTATAAGACTCATGAATTACCGTTCGATTTTCTTGTAATTAGAATGCCGTCGAGTTGTTGTAGTTTTTTGGGTGAGAGCAGCTCGTTAAAATGCCAAGCGGCGCGGGAAGAAAGACAAGGCAGTTAATATTTAACCGTCCATCCCTTTGCATACTTCCCATAACAAATGCTTGACCCCGATAGCTTATTGCAGGTAATGTTTTTATCTACTAAGGTAAGATATTTAAATTTACCATATGGATTTTTTTGCTACGTGCTTAGGTACCTAATTATAATAGTTTGTTTCCTCGTGATGGGGGAGTGTTATTTAGTTTTCTCTAACTGTAAGTAGGTACCTAATACTTGATCCTAAAGGATCAAGCAGACTGGTTAACCCAATGTTGAGTAAATTTGTAGGTACTGAGAGTAGGTAAGCACAAAAATGTTTCATGTTATTTTTGTAATTAATGTAAATTTATCCGAGGAATAGATACAGCTTAGATATTTTGTTTGGCTAAAACCTGGTTTAGTCATTTAAGGTACTATTTAATTTCATATTTCATAAATCGACTTTCGTGCCACATATTGCAGTCCGCGACTTCGTCTGCGTGGAATTAGTGCCTCGAGTAGCTTAGGTGACGCATCGATCGTCAATTATCGTCCGATATTTTTTTCTTTGATAAATTCCATCACACTCAAGAACCATTTAATTTTATAATAAAACTTTTCCTATGAAAAGAATAGGTCGTCTCCAGTAATACACCAAAACATGAACTATTTTAATTCGAAATTTCATCTAAATCAGTTCAAGGATTTGAGCGTGAAGAGGACAGGTAGTTAGGTACTTTTGCTTTTATAACATTAGTAGGGATTTTTGGTGGACCACTCTAGGTACTTATACAACGAGAGGGATCTCTTTGTATGATGTGATACACAATTTGACTTTTAGGAGGGCTTCTCATAATAGTTGAGGGTATGAAGTACAGCAGGATACGAGGGCAGTGAAAGCCGCGGCCGCTGCACACAGCGCGTGAGTGGAATCGCGAACTCGGGAGCGACATGACGGGAATCCGACTAAGGTGTTTTGCATCTAATTTTCCTTCTTTCTCTCCCTTTCACTCTCTTTCTCGTCATCCTTGTAGTATTTATAGTAAACAATTTAATTGGTTACAGTATATATATACCTATAAGGAATACCAACTTTGCTAGTTGACATGTGCTAGTCAGCATAAAATATATCGTAACGATTAATGGACATATTATTGTCGTTAAATGTACCTACATACCCACCCAAATTGTTTCTTACAAAACTGCTGATAACATAATCTACAGCCTATCTTAATTTCTTAACTGGTTAAATGCAGGTTTTTAATTTCAATAAAGAAAATCCTGTTTATAGAATTGAAATTGAAACATATCAAAATAATCTAATTCTATTCGTTTTTTACGGGAGCGTGAGAACGGGTCTCGTTACTAGGAAATTTACGTCTTATCTATCATGTATAAGTAGGTAATACCTACGTGTTAACATACCAATATGAATATAAGTATAATATCTTGCAGCACGTTCGGCAAATATTTGTACGGACGCGAAACGACTTTCCTTTTCTAATTGATAAACTATTGTGGTTAACCCACCCAATCCTCTAGTTTTACCAACTACCAAATGAAATGTATACTTTACTGACCGCATGCGCGGGCGCCAGTGAAATCATTGTCATGACCACCATTATAATTAGAATGAAACAACTTTATATAACGGATTTAACTGGCGTATTTTATTTTTATTGGACAATAGTCTTATGCGGTGTAAAGTGATTAAACACTTTAGCATAAGACTATTGTCAGCTCAGGCTCCGAAACGTCAGTCATTAAAAATAAAATAATAGAGTTAAATCCGTTAAAATTGTTTCATTCCAGTGTATAATAACCGCGGAGGCATCTGAAATTATCACCATTATAATATTGAAATAAGTAGAAGTTTACTATAAAATTTACTTTATGAATGGTGTTACATAAATATAATCTAAGTAGCTAAGTAGTTATTCTTTATCCAACGTCGAGGTAGTGCAAAGTGGTATTTTAAGAATTTAGTGCTATTTAGGTAAGTACACATGCACACTTTGAAAATAGAGTCTACAGGTACAATGTTCAACTAAAAATCACTATTAACTAGTAGGTATATAAAAAACTTGCACAAATAATGATTACTTAAGTACTTCTCTATTTCTTTTCATAGTTATACTAGGTAGATAGGCACATTTACAAATTCTAAAAAAAAAAATAATAGGTAAAGCAATTTGTAAAAACTTTGCAAATGTAAAATTTGACGCACTGGTAAAATAAAGGCCACTTATAATTAGCTTAATATAATTAGTACCTAGTTCATTACAACCAACCTTCTGTTATTTTGTAAATTGAACCAATTATTTATTTTAATTCATTCGTAATAGAACCTATTGAAGTGTAATACTGATCTACACACATAATATATCCATATGCCATTATAGAACGACTGCTCATCTAGCAACCGGCAGAAATGGATCATCAAAACATGTTCATGAATGTTTTTCTAGGTAAGTCGCGATAATATTATAATTTTTATGAAGCTTAATTTGGCTTCGAAGCAAGATTACCCGCCATTATCGTTTTAAAACATGTCCAAGTTCTTGCCAGCTTCTAGACACACTTTAAGACTATTTAACTAGCACTAGCAGAGACCTCTACGGAGCTACATTATTTTCATCAAAATAGGTGAATTGCATTATTTAAGATCATGAACAAATGCAAAGCTGGCTAGCTACTAATTATTAAAAACAATTTTCTAACAATAAAGCTGGGTTTATAATAAATTATTTAATAAATACTTAGATTATATATTTATGTAGTTTTTTAACTAAAACCTAGGTAGGTACATACAAGACCAACTTCACTTGAATCTCGTGGCTAGTCATGTTAAGCATGTCCAATGCATTTTCTCATCTTACAAGAAAGATCATAATATAATGGCAATGAACCTCTGTAGTTATGTCTCCAAAGATTCCGTTAGGCATCTGTTGGAGACAGTACCTACCTAGACGTAGAAGTAAATTTATAGCTAGAGACGTTGAACTGCCATACCGACCCACTATCAGGAAGCTATTTAAATTATAATTACTACCGGTAGGCAACAGATGCATAGCGGTTGTTGACGTAGGTACGTATCTACCTTCAGTCCTACATGACAATAAAGTAGATCTAAGTACGCTACTTATTTTAAATCACAAATAAATGACTAATTAACATTTTCGAAGCTATGGTTTTAAAATCAAGCATTTGTGTCACTCACGCTTAAAGTGCGTAATTTTTTTTAACCAAGCATCCCAGAAAAATCGTGACCACTTAAGTATACCTAGGTACTTCATATTAGTATGTAAAAATAAAACCGTTTAAAAAGTTATTAGTCTTCCTTAAAAATATTTTTTAGCTAACTTTCTTATTGTAAGTAGATAAGTACCTAAGTACCTAACCCTTGTTAAATAAAACTGACTTATGTGCTCAATAATATGTGTTCACGAAACAATATGCGTACCTATTCGTCCCTCGGCGCGATTGAATTAAAACATGTTTTGCGCGCGGTTTAATAATTATTCACGCACTTCAGCAAAACCCGTATTTATTTTGCGGTGAAAGTTTTCGAACATTTATTTATAAAACGTCACATTGTAGGTACGGTTGATACGCGAGAACATGAAGTTACGGGGTGAGGTGGGTTAGAGGGGGCTGAAGGCGTGGGAACGGCGCGGTCCAGCAGACCGAGTGGCGCCACAGGCGGTGAGCTCTGCGCCTACGCCGCCGCGCCGCCGCGCCAGCCCAACCTCGCTGCCGACGCCGCCGGCGCTGGTTACCCAGAACTTACCTACACCACACGATCAAGTACTTATACCTACCTAGTACATCGAAACTATGTAACGATCACGATATTACCAAACCTGTATTACCTATTGAAGCTTTTTTTAACTACTATGTGGGTCCTATGATATTATGACTACTTAGATCTTGTAATACGATAATTTGAACATAAATTTAGACTTCCAATCCCTACTTAAAAAAACAATAGACCAAAATAAGGATATTATAAACCTGTGAGCATATAGCTTAGGTAGCCTGTAAGATATTTTAACGGATTTTTACGGAAAGTTGACGACCTTTTTAAGGACCACATTTATAATTTGTTCGGTCATCCTAGAGCCTTCCCAGTAAATGTGTGGGTGTTGGTGTAAGGAAAGGAATAAATAAAACTTTCTTAAGTTTTATGTGTCGATGACCGTCACCGCGCGAGGATCCCACGCGGCCGTCATTAGTCACGTGTCACGATTCAGAAGGATTTATGAATTTACCTAGCATTGGTAAATGTGAGACTCGTCACTTTCTAACCAAGAATAAGATAAATTTATGGCGTACCTGCCATGTATTGTATTGTAACGCACGTGGTTTGATAGGTACTTATAGAAAAAAGCCGTCTAAATTATTGATAGGTATATCAAAAACGCACCTCCCAAGCCACTAGGTCTAGAAATTTGAAAAGTTGTATAATCTGCATAGAGCTTTTATAGGTGACCATAATAAAGGTGAGCACTAACATAGATTGTAAGAAAAGTTTAATTACCTAAGTAGGTACTTCCTAAAAGGTTGACTAGAAGTTAAAGTTATTTTAAATTGATCCTTCATTTGTTTCATTAGCTACCTATTTGTCAATCATTTTAATGACGAGTGAAAACAAAAGACAATGGCGGCGTCTAAAACGCTTCGCTCGAAAATCCGCCCTCCTACGTGTCTGGCGTAACAGTGGTCGCTGGGCATGGCACAAGTAAAACTTATTATTTATTCTGAGAGAGGCATTTCTATTAGATATATAGTTAGGTCAAATATATAGTAAAGTGAAGTTTATTTACTACTTAACTATGGGAAATAACTTTCCCACAACTGCCATCACTAATAAAATAGAAGATCATGAAAATGTTCCAAATCAAAAATTCAAAGACTATTAAGTAGTACCTAATACAAAATATAATAAGTACAAGTACAGATATTAGTTAAGTTATTTACTAAGTATAGGTAGGTACCATATCAACCATATCAACCTATATCAATTTTAATCACCCGCCGCAGTAAATAATTACCTATCATTCTTCTTCTTTTTATGAAATCTCGTGCTATTTTTAAATACTTATAAAAACATTTTTAAACTTCTTATACAGCTAGAGTCCTTACGGAATCGCAACCTCCTATATACTTAGGTAGGTAGGTACTGAAATGTATTGACGTTTTTGTTCAGGTTATAATTTTTCATAATAAGCTTATTAATACAGAGTTGTAAAGATTACTATCTAAGTTAATACTCGTATATATATATATATTTCGATCAGGTGCCTAGTACCTAAACGTACCTAATATACTAGTGCAAGTTAGGTTCGCGAGCGCGTTTATGTCTTTTATACAGAGACGAGATGACCAATTTAGGTACCTACTTATGAAATTTGCAAATGTAATTATTAGTATATATATTCTCTAACAAAAGTTTAAAAATTCGATACATTTAATAAGCTTGTTATTGAATATGCAATACATTTAATCTACGTCTACCCGAACAACCCAGCTTCGGTCTATTAATATACAGAGAAAACGATTTTTCCTGTATAGATCGAACCTATTGTAAATACAGTCCCGAATCATAACTGACATTTCCGGGTACTCTTTTATTTATAATATAGGCACGCAAATATTACTCGCTCGTTTATTAGTATATTTTATTATAGGATTTAACCGAGCATCGTTTCAAGTTCTTTAATATTGGAAAAAGACAAATTAATAAGTAGGTACATAATAATTGTAAAAATATAACAGTCAACAAAGAAACGCAAATTAGATCGCAGCGCTTTTCTACAATGTCATTTAGATAGTGAATTAAAATAATAATTTCTGATGCCTTCGTGGTTATTACACATTGGAATGAATCAAAATACGCGTATTAAATCCGTTTTTATTTTGTATCATTCTAGTCTAATGGATAATAAAATTTAAAATTAACCATAGAAACTCGACAGGAAATAAAGTGTGAATTATAAATAATAGGTAATTCAAATGCAACAATATTACCGGTAAATTTAAATATTATAAATAACGTGGGAAAAAACATTTTTTTAGATCATCGGTTTGTCTAAATGGGTTTGAATGAGGACTTCATTTAACGACGCGGTCGAGCAATATTATAATTATAATATAGTTAGAGAAAAATCCCTAAAATAATCACCAAGTTCAACATAAAGATTTATGAGATTAATCACGCGGATGAAACCGCAAACACATGATTTTGTCTAATAATAGGTATAAGTTGTTTCATTCCAATGTGTAATTAACCGCGAAGGCATCGGAAATTATTAATATACTTAGACTTATATTAATAATTTCTGATTATAGAATTATTATAAAAAAAATACTCGGGGCACTATAAACTCACCAAAACCATGATTCATTTATGACAGCTCCAAGAGTAAGTCACAAGTCAATTCACTGCGGGGTTAACCGAGGGCTTATTTCGTGTTTCCTATAATATTATGTTGGAAAGCGCGGTGTTGTCGCGACGTCTACAGCGCGTCTGCGATCACACGCATAGTGTACGGGAACCGGTCAGCCGCACAACAATCAATGCTTACTCAAACATTTAGTAAGTATGACTGCAGACGGCATACATCCTGGCCCCTCCGCAATCATGCCCCGATAGAACATTTTTCCGGGACTGGGAATCGAGCGTATAAACCATTTAGCTTGGTATAAATATATCAAAACTGGTTTAACAAATATCAAAACTGTTTTAAAAAAATATCCCTTTGCTATCTACCTCGGGAGAGGAACACGTAACCAGCGCTTTATCAAATCGATGTCGATCGATGATCCAACTGGAATAAAACAGATATTTTAAGTAAAGTAAGTAGGTAAGTACCTGTATTGATTTTATACCAAGTTGGTGATATACCTACCTACCTACTTAAAATCAATACTTATATACACAAACCATCTCAAACTTACTGCGCGAAATGTAAAGTTCTCGAAACGTTAGCATAAAATCAACATACGCAAGTTAAATTCGTTACAATCGTTTTATTCCAATTGGTAATACTCGTATGTAACTACAAAATCATTAGAAATTACAATGGTTCACTGTCATGAAGTCAGGATCGTTTTCATGACAATGTCACCACAAACACACAGAAATTACCTACAGCCTGTCAAACAAAATAGGTAATAGTGTTCCAAATAGGTTCAGTCGCTTTCGAGTAAGTAATTGGTGAACAGATACCTGTAAATAATATTATGTTCATGAATAGCCCTAGTCGGTAGGTACTTAAAAATAGACTGCCTTCTTCCTACTGTACTTTTATTAGGGCTAATGTGCACCAATATAGTAAGTACCTAGTGATACTATGCTATACCTAATTTTATCTATATCTATACTAATCTATACTAATATTATAAAGAGGAAAGATTTGTACCTATTTTTGTATGTTTGTAATGAATAGGCTCAAAAACTACTGGACCGATTTTAATCATTCTTTCACTGTTGGGAAGCTACGTTCACCCTGAGTAACATAGGCTATAGAATATTTTGAAAAAAAAATAGGGATCCGTGCGAAGTCGGGGCGAACCGCTAGTCATTTAATAAAGTCGAGGTTGTCAAAAAACTTATAAGACGTCGTTCGTAAACTAACAGTTCACAGGCAAACCCTAATGATCAGGTTCGAATATTTCCAATTAAACTTGTGAATTTCCGTTTATCGGATACATCTGCGTTGTCTATGTACCTAAGTATTCATTTCAGAGAAGACAGGAAGCGGCTAATGATATCGAAAGAAGTGAAGGTGTCGCCAATTTAATTTACATAACAGACAGTGACCTACATCTCAACTAAGTAGGTATATTCGATTTGATAAACTTTTGCTTGTGGGTTTGGTCATAATTTCGCGAGCGGACCGGTAAGCTAGCAGGTATTGTATGTAAATCTGGCGGTACGCGCGACAAGAGCAGAATCCATATTAGTCATTATTCTGCGACATCGGTCGCGCGAGCTGTGCCGACGGCTGACCTCTCGATGGCCGCACCGCAGCGCGACAGTACGTGTACGCTTCGTGAAAGCGCAGCCTTTTGCCGGATACAAATCTACATTGTATTTTACTTATAAGTAAAATACGGTGGGAGGATTAGTTTATGTGAAAAAGAATTTAATATGCATATACATAACTGATTATCTTTTTCTATTTCCTTTAACGTACAGGACCAATATAAGTAAGTAGGTGGCAGACGTTGGAATAAGTAAGAACTTTTTACTTTAGTTTATCTAAACCTAGGTAGGTAGGTGGTGTGGCTTCCTATACAAGGTTGCGTTCAAAGGGTGGCATGTTGGCGCGGTCCGTCTCTCGTCCAGCAGCTCCAGAAAAGACCGGGAGTCATTTTTTTGAAGCTTGGTTCAGTTTTCATATTAAAATTTACGTTTAGGCCAGGAGCAAGTACCTAACAGATAGTTAAACGGGTTAAACATATCTCCCGACTTTACCTATGCTTATGTGTGATTTGAATGAGAGCAAGAGTTAGAATGTGAAATTTTCACTAAATTATTCTATAAGCATCCGTGAATGTGAAGTCCATTTGAGGCCCAAAGGCGCTTAGTGAAACGCAAGTAGCGTTTATACGATCAATTAAACACGACATATCGTTTATTCAGATTGTGCAACAATACTAATGTGTGCATGCACAAGGAAGCGTTAAATAATGTTATATCAATTGCTTTAGACAGTACCTATCTACCTACTAACTAGGAAGGTACGATGTTGTAACCTATGTCCATTAATCAAAAAAGGATGAAAGAATGCGTGCAACGTCACATAATTTCATGACATACGTACTTGCATAGATACCTACTTTTTTCCACATATTTTTTTTTTTATTTGTAGTAATTTTGTGGTTTATTATAAGTACAGTATTTGGCAAGTGCAAGACTTAGTGATGGAAGCGAAACAGTACCTATGTGCCAGACTCAAGTACTTAGGTATTATAATAGATACCAGGTAGTCACTGAATTTGAAAAATTAATTCATAAATAACTAGGTAAGTAGGTACCTAAAAAGAAATATCGTAAAGCACTTATTTACCTGCGGATATCCATCAGCTTAAGGTTGTACAGGAGAGATCCTGTCACGACTGGTCCCTATTTCACTCCTTAGGTATCTGTACCTCTGCCATTATTATTTAGCTGCAAAAACAGTGCTGTTTTAGTCTGTCTTAGTCTTTAGTTTTGCCAGAAACAGCGTTAACTATGTAGGTACCTACCTATATCACAAAAAAGGTTGGGATATTTCTCAGCTTGGATGACGTTGATTTATTTATTACTAGCTTCTGCCCGCGACTTCATCCGCGTGGAACTCCTCCTTTTTTGCAGTCGGTTAAAAAGTAGCCTATGTCCTTTCTCAGGCTCCAGACTTTCTTTGTACCAAATTTCATTTAAATCGGTCCATTAGTTTTAGCGTGAAAGCGTAACAGACAGACAGACAGACAGACAGAGTTACTTTCGCATTTATAATATTAGTAAGGATTACACATTTTTATTTTCGAATAACAAAGAGGTGATCTCAGGTGATCGGAAACAGGTTTAATAGTTACTTCTTTGACCCTCGCGAGTCACAGATATGCTCCAGTGTACCCTACCTTGGTTACCATTATCTCCAGTCACCACTAGATAGTTTTAGTTTATCAGAAAAATATATAACCTTGGATACTATAATATCACAAAAATTTGGGATGATGTAGTTGCAACAACTTACGATTCGCAATTTGTTCCAACAAAGAGGAGAAATTGCCTGTTATTATACAAGGGGCAATGTTACTATGAAACTAATTGCTCTATAACTTCTTCGGTTTAGACAATTTCGTAGGAATCTTTATTGGATTTAGGATCCTTTAAATCAGTGTGAGTAAAACAGAATTAATTTGTCTTTACATATTACTATATTGATCTAGATCCATACTATGCAAAGCTTGTACCTACTTTTGGTTTTATATAATGTAATTAAAGCATTACAAATAATTATCTCAGGCATTCTTAATGTATATTATTATATTTTGCAGTGATAAACAAATATAAGAATATCTGAATATATAAAAGTTCATGAAATTTTGGATCAGCTAATAGTGAAAGAAATTTGATTTAATACATATTTATATTATGATTCAATATGTCTTTTATTAAGATGGGTCATAAATGTATCTAATGGATCGTCACAATTACTGTCATTACACTTTTTTCTTCCATATTCTGACACAAGTTTCATGTGTTCTTCAAGATTTTCTGTGTCATTTAGTTCTGAATCAAAATACCGATCTTCTGCATCTTGAGAAACTTGCTTTAAGTCATCATACTGTTCTTCATTATCAATGGTGGTGTAATCTATATCTGTATCTCTACCCTCCATAAAACTACTATACATCTCCTGAAGAAATTCTTCTCTCAGAAGTCTTCTCTCTGGTGCACTTATAACATTCTGGGTCTTTGGTTCTGGAATGTAAGATGGCTTTGTGCTACTTGTCTCAAATTCACCCCATTGTGTTCTAGTTTGAGACTGTTCTTTGTTATTTTTAACCGAGGACACTTCAGCACCAGTGAGGTTAATACCTTCCATATCTTCTGCAATCATTTGCTCATTCTTCATTTCTTTCATTTGATTTCGATCAACAGTTTCTAAAATTAAGCTCAAGAAAGTAAGGTTGTCTCTGTCTACTCCATCTCTCTCCTTTATTTCATTTTCATTTAGATATTGTCCCACTAACTGATCATACAAAAGTGGACTCCGATACATCATTTGCTTCTCAGTGAAGTAATCAGTTTCCTTTTGTAACTTTTGCAATGCATGGTATCTTCTATTCCTAATCCTTTTGTGTGTTGTTTCTTCAGAATGATACTGTTTTAACTGTTTTATACATTCACTATATTTTTCAACATTATATTCAGGTTGATAATCTTCGAAGTATCTTAGATGTTGTGGTGCTAAGTATTTTCCAAACTGTAAAAGGAAATCTATAGGTGATTTTTTAAATAAATCACAAGCCAATCTTACTTTATCCCTTTTTCTTATTTCTTTTTCGTCAACATGAGCATTTTTAAACGACACCTTTGCACATCTTACCAAATAATCTACAATATCAATTATCGGGTCTACATCTTCTTCTTCTAAATCGACTTCTATTGAATCAAGTTGCTTTTTATCTGAAATATCCATTACTGAAAGAATAAAAATAAAATGTTTTGGTTGTGACTGTGAGACGGAGACGAACCTAATCAAATCACATTACATGATTACAATAGGGTGTTTGACAACATTAAAAATATATCCCAAATTGTGGTCATCATATCAGAAAATAGCATAAAATAACCATAACCGATGATTCCAATCTAATCCAATGAAATGAATGACAGAATTGACAGAATCAGTGTTGCCAACTCCTAGAAATTCGAGTCGCTAAACTCAAAGTCAAAAGTCGCCAGAAAGTCGCTAAAACTAAAACATAACCATAAAAAGTTCGGGGGACCCCCCCCCCCCATAATAATATACAAATGGAACTTCAATTAAATAAAGTTTGAATTTGGTGCGCTATCGCGTTTGTCGTTTTCCATATTTTCTGTGTCGATTTGACAAAAAAATGTATCTATTATTGGCTCTAGAACTGTTTTAATTTGTACTCCAAAAGTCGCCAGATAAGTCGCTAAACTATTTTTGTCGTCAAAACTTTTTTTTGGCCGCTAAGCCTTAAGCAAAAGTCGCTAGTTCTAGCGACAAAATCGCTAAATTGGCAACACTGGACAGAATGAAATGGTAGTGTCAAACTCATAGAAGTATTGTCATAGATTTAATAAATTCGAACTCTATGCTGATACGTCTATAATATTACATAGAGATTTTTACATTTTAGGACTTGAAATTTAAATAAAATAAAAATATTTTATCATGTCATATGTAAGTAAATCGATATCAAAGTCGATAAATAATCTACAACCCTAGCTAATAAATTAACAATATTTAAACGTAAAAATATGGTTAAATAAGTCAAATCCATTCATGATCTATAACCACACATAAGAACCTTGCTAATTATAATGTAAATCTTTCTTTATTTTCCCGGCAACAAAAGCAATAACCAATATTTTTAATGTTATTTATAGCATACCTGTGCATGGTTAAAGATAGCTGATTTTGTGTTTTTCTTTTGCCGCACCCTATTACACTACACACTGGCATATTTGCAACGTAATTATTTACTTATAGCTTCAATTATTTTAAATCACGAGCAATATATTGAAAGATAATTAGTTATTTTGATTTACACCACGGCTTTTTGACAGGACAAGTACCACCGGAACTGACTGACAATGACATTTGGTGCGCTAAACATGGCGGATTTTCGACCTCAATAGGTATTTTGGGATATTCATGTTTCACTTTATGTCAGTTTCTGTACGCACTGAAATAGTGTTATATTTTTTTCCAGCGAGTTACAGTGCTGAGTAAGAAAGAGATAGATATATTTTTAAGTGTCCCTTAATTAAAATGCTGAATCTATGAGCTTCGCATAATAAACCAACTTTTTTTCTGACTAATGTCAATGTCAAATTGTCAAATGAAATGACATAGTAGGTATACAAATAGTACAAATACTTAAGTAAGACATCAGGACATCAACAACAAAACGCATTGCATGCTTTCCTGGATCTGTTATTACAATATGTTTAGATATTTAAGTGAATAGTGTAATTTGTATACGCAAAATGATACGGGTTTTGAGTGAATTGAACACTTTGAGATTAGAGGAGTTGGACGATGAGTGGGTGCAAACAATATACGACACGGAGTTCCTCGAGTTTTCAGAGTTCCCGGCTAACTATGATTCCATATTGGAATCTCTTGATATACGTTCAGTATTTAGAAAAATCATGTCGGCTCTTAATGAGTGGCTCTCTAGTAGCTCTGCGCACAGTTCCAGTGAAGAGAAGTCGTGGTCTGCATTATCCCATGAAGTTAATCATCAGAAATTATTAGCGCTACTAGCATATTACATAGACTATGGTGGAAAGAACATTATGTCCCATGAACATCGTAACACAGCTTTACTAGCATCTAGGTTTTATTTCAAGATGCTATCGATTCCCGGCTATATGGCATACCATATTTACCATTCTCAATTATTTGCTCATTCACTTGGATGTCTCGGTTATCCAAAAATCTTGTGTGAGAATGAAGATAATTATTTTAACTCAAGGCAGTTAACACGGGAAGTCAATTCTGTGATTAAGGAGGTTGCATTTCTTGTCTATGACTTGAGGGCTGTTATAGAAGCACTTCAGTTGAATCCTTCTGATATGAATTTTGAAGATATCTTGAGTAATCTGGTTGAATTCACAGGAGGAGCAATAGTAAATAAACTGGATATAGGTGGGTGTCTGTATTTTAAAACAGAATTACTTAAATCAATGTTAATACAAAATAATGTAATTTTTTTTTTTTATTTTCTAGATAAAATTGAGTTGGCTAATATTTCAAGAGTAATCTATGAGATGATAGACATTGTGTTGTGTGATTCAAGTAGAATCCCCAATCCTGATGCTATCCAGCTCCTTTTCAAATGCCTTTTGCCAAAGTTGGTAGCAGCATCTGTGGATAATCGGAGTGCAAATGTAAGAAAAATATTATTTTATGTAAAAAATAAAATAAGACTGCAAAATGGTGTAAGTAATTTTTGCGGTATAAGTACAAGAATTTCTATCTGAGTCTGACATGTTACACTGTGTAACAAATCAGTACAAACATAAATTTGCCTAGTTTAGGTGTGACCTATGTATTTGTAATATTTACAATACCTATGTTATTTCATTTCAGAATCTGGTCAGAGCTTCTTATGTAACCTATTCAGGATTACTTTTATCAAAATATGGAAAATCAGCTCTATCTGGATATATTATTCTATTACAACATCTATGTTACACTTTAGAAGGACTGGTAAGTATTTATACAAGAAGTAATCTATATAACTTTTATATATATATATATATATAAAAAAGTTATATAGATTAAATATTGATATTAAATGAATCCCTTTTTCCTTGGTCACGGCATCACGCTGGCTGGACGGATTTCACTAATTCTTTTTAGTTGTATTTGTTATTATTAGGAGAAGGTTTTTATGTAAGAAAAAAAAATCTATCATTAAGATAAAAAGGTAACAGATATTTCTTGATTATAGGGCGGTAAGTTTGCCAGGTCAACTAGTAT
Source organism: Polylopha cassiicola (assembly GCA_038024825.1). NCBI lineage: Eukaryota > Metazoa > Arthropoda > Insecta > Lepidoptera > Tortricidae > Polylopha > Polylopha cassiicola. Next base: position 13,897,772 of record CP149046.1, on the reverse strand, counting down.
AATATTAAAATTAAATATAGTTAAATTATAACCATTTTCCATCTTCATTCAGGAACGTGCAGAGGTTCGCAGTGCTCGAGTGTCTTTAGTCTATGGTCTTATGAGCATGTTACCTCATAAGTCATACCGTTATATTGTGAAGTGGCTTCTCAAATTATCAACCACCTCAAAAGTATCACATCGTCACATAGCATTGGTGAGCTTTATACTTAATAATAATTTATAATTTTAGTTTTGGTTTAAATTTAGTCTGTATATCATTATATCATCATATCATATCTGTTATAGGAGCTCATCCATAGAGTATAATAATAATATAATATATAAATTATAGTCTTAAGCATCTTGTTATTTTCTGATATTACTATATTGTTTAGTGTAGTTTTACTCTTTATTATTCAGATCTCCAGCCAAAGAGATTTTTATTTAAGATTTGCTCAAAACTTAACAGAAGGAAGAGTATTAAAGGTGAACCTAATGCCTCGAGCCATTCTCTACCATTGGAATGAAACAACTTTAACGGATTGGAATTAACGAAGCCTTTACAGATTCCATAATCATAGCACGACTGATCTGACAATAGTCCTATACTAAAGTGATTAATACATTAGGCTCCGAAACGTCAGCCAATAAAATAAAATAAGCGAGAGAGTAAGTCCGTTAAAGTTGTTTCATTCCAATTCCAATGTATAATAACTGCGAAGGCATCAGAAATTATTACATTCTCTACCAGTCAATGTTAGAGTTAAATAGTTTGTAGGTGCAAGTAATTAAAACGAAAATAAAGACAGCCAAAAAATACTATAACGATATAAATATACTACATAAATACGAAATAAGAAAGTGTGTATTATTTTGCAGGAAATGTTAGCAAAATTATTAAACAATGACCCTGAAGAAACTAGTGCTGATACAGATTTTCCAGTAGAGCAGCCTCAGCCCGTCTCAGGTATTGATTTACTACATTATTCAGAATATTAATAAAATTTAGACTTGTATTAAGTTTCATATAATTATGTGAGAAAATATTGTATTTAAAAATAATTTTAATTGAAATAAAAATTATTCAAGGTTCCATTGAATCAGAAAGTTCTGACAATATAGCACCTGTAATAGATACTAAACCATCAAGTTGTGATAATACAGCACCAATAAAAGATGTGAAAGCAGGAACCTCTGGAATTAAAAGTAATTCAAACGCCAAAGCTAGTGAAACTATGAATCAGGAAATTCAGAAGGAAGCTACATCAAGTACTCAAGAACCCAATATAGAAGATGGTAGAGGCGGGGGTCATGCCAACCAAAACCCCTCAATAGAATTGCCTGAAAATCAGGACAACTTTTTTTCCGAAGTAGGTGATATAGACTCCATCATGGCCGACTTGTTAAAAGATCAAGATGGTTTAGTGATTGGAGACATGCCTGAGCCAATGTTTGATCTTTTAGAGGATACAGCACTTTCTACAGCAACAGAGAACCAACCTAGCGCTAGTGCCGAAATTAAAGATGCTAATATTCATGAAAATGTGGCGGAAGTGCCAAATGCAAACGTTAGTGAAGAAGCTGGTGTTAACTCGAAGACTGTTCGAGCATCAAAGGTTAAAAAAAGGGAAAAAAATAATACAACACCAGTTGAAAACCAGAATGTGAAGCCACTAACGGCTGGAACTACAGATGATGAAAGCAGCCAAGAACCATTGCTGGATAATGTATGTAATCCTTAATAGGTATATTTGAGAGATACAGTATAATAAGGACTAAATTGTTAGTTAGGTATGACTTTTCAATTAGGTACACTATCACAAATTGATAAGAATTCTCGAACAGATTTAATTCTATTTTGTTTTTATAATAATTATTATTATATACCTGATACACGGATTTCAAATCAATAAAATTATTAAACTTGTGTATCTCAGCCGGATCACGTGTCGGAGGAGGACATAGCAGGTTTATTGAGACAGCGGCCGCACACGGTGCCGCACGCGGCGCTTCTGCGCGCCGTATACGAGCGCGTACACGACGTCTCGAGCACGCTGCGCACGCGCGCGCTCGCGCTCCTCACAGACTGCCTCGCCAGCGACCGCGCGCCCATGGTCGCCGCCGTTCAGGTAACGTGACCATTACCATTAAATCATGTAAATTTTTCATGCATAGAATGAAATTTAAATAAAAAAATGTTTTAAAATATTTATACAGCTCGTAAAAATGTTAATTGTTGTCCACCAAGTCTGCTAAGATTGGATTTCTCGAAACATCAGAGTATCAATATCCGCGAGCTAAATACATAACAATTGTTTTTTTTTGATCTGCTAGTAAAGTGGCATATAACATACTCTACTACATTATGAAATAGTTCGCCGACATATGCTACAGTTTTAAGGCACGATGAACGTATAAACAGGAATTAAACGGCGACGGCGAAGTGTCGCGTCTGATGGCGATAGCGGCGCGGTGCGTGAGCGACGAGCGCGCGGCGGTGCGGCGAGCTGCTGTGTCGCTCGTGCATCGCTCACTCGCCACCGCCCCCGCCCCCGCCTCCACCACTGCCGCGTCACCCCAAGCCTGCGACTTAGGGGTGAGTCTAGTTTTAGAATGGCCTCGAAGATGTTACTATATAGACATTTTAACTTTTTTCTTTATGTTATTTTTTTAATTTGCGATAAAAAATATTATCTATGTTTTGTATGACGTGTACAGACTAATTAATCATGATCTGATATGTTTTCAAAAATCATTATCACAGTCTACTTAATTTTTAGGCTTAATTCGTTCAAACAGACCTATTTATAATGGTGACATTTTAAATAGTTATTAACATATTATTATGTTCAGTTATCCTCAAAAGTGTGATCAAATATTTTATTAAGTAGTAGTTTATTAAGTAGGTACTAGGGATTTTTTTTCCTTTTTTAAGTTCCCTTTATTAGTAGATTGCTTCAAAAATATGGTGGTCTATATGTATACAAGTGAGTACATTCCATATAGGCATAATGACATAAATGTATGAAGTGTCTGCCCTGATGCGGTACATATGCACAGTGCAAGAGAGTGTATGAAACGTATCAAAATCCCAACAGATCCTGGTGAGCCTCTGCCGTGACGCTAGTATACTGGTGAGGTCATCGGCTATCGCGGCGTTGGGCGAGCTGGTGCAGACCCGGCCGAGCGACGCCGTGCTGGACGCCTTCCTCACCGGACCCATGCACCAGATGTCAGACCCCGAGACTAAGGTAAACTAAAATATATTGATATTTAATTGTAACACTAGGCCTAATGTCAATTTCCTAACAATCTAAATAACAATATATTTAATTCATACAATGGGCATGATTATACGAATGCTCTGCCTCCTCTCCTCGCTACTTCACGAGTATGTCGCCGGGGCCAAAGCCAAAAGCTGCGGGCACATTTGTAGCATTTCCATGGATCGTATCACCGCTGCGTGATGTACGTCAGCGCGTATCATGATCGCTAGTTTGGACGGTCCAAACTATAACTATATATATCTTGTATCCAAACTAGCGATATTACTTTAAGAGGATATTGTATTGCACCTCATGTATTTTTTTTAAATCTTTGAGAGTTACGTCTTTGGCAGGTCCAAGAGCAAGTTGTGACGTTAATCCAGCAAGTGGCCATTGATAAGCTGCAAAAGTACTCAGCCGTGGCCTACGAAGATCCCCTACCGTGGATGTTTCTCGCGTCTATCACGCGACACAATATGAGGAAACACCTGCAGAAAGCTTGCAGCCTTTTATATAAAACGTCTAGCTGTATCAAGTAAGATTATCAGGATATACTCGTATTGTACTTAATTTCTCTTTTGTTTAAAGCAACAGCACTGTTGTATTTTTGACTAAACTCAAAGGTTAATTACCAATTCATATTTTGCGTTAGCTTATAATCGGGTATTGGGTGTCTATGAGGTTAATTTATATAAAATCTTATTTTTTCTTATATAGCATCCATATTATGGTGCAATGAATCAAAAAACTTATTGGGATATGTGGCGTGACGTACATATTTCGACTACCACTTTAGCGTTAGACTATCGTCAGCTCAGTCGTTCTACGAATATGGATGAATACGTAAAGATTTTAAAACGTCAGCCAATAAAATAAAATACACGAGTTAAATAGTTGTTTCATTCCGATGTGTAATAACGGTCAAGGCATCCGTAATTGTTATATTTTTATGTATTGAAAATTTTACTCTATTATCTTTATATACCTACTAGCTGACCCGGCGAACTTGGTACCGCCCTATAGTCAAGTTTTTTTTTCTTACATAAGAACCTTCTCCTAATAATAATAAATACAACAAAAAAAGAATTAGTGAAATCGGTCCAGCCATTCACGCGTGATGCCGTGACAACGGAAAACGGGTTTCATTTTTTTATATATATAAGATAATATATTTGATTTAGTGTTTCGATAATCTGATATATTATTGATACAGTCACCGCCTGGTGGACCTGCTGAGCACGCACACGGGCACGGCCGGGGACGCGCGCAGCCTGCAGTGCCTCGTGATGCTGACGTGCGTCGCGCGACATGTCGACTATTCCGATATCGGCTTCCTACTCGATTACTACTACAGCCTCGCCGCCGGACCACAGGTAATTACTATATTTTAACTATTAAGATGCTCAGAGAGTCCATATTACCTACAGCGGTACATGAAGCAACGTCCCGTCTTAACCGGCGTTGCATTTTAGGGCGCCTCAATAAATATTGCATCAGTTTGTTACAAAACCATTTTTAATTTTTGCAATATTTTCTACATTGTATTTATATGATGGCTTTTGGATTTTAAGTTAGATATAGTGGATTACATATTATTTTACTTTCACTGAGACTACATAGACAATGTCATCGATTCGTTCATACTCAAGGATAAGTCTTCTATGTAGAATCGCGACCAACGCTTGATGTCTCTAACACTGGAGCTGCTAACTCTGTGGAGCCGGTATCTGACGACGGAAGCCCGGACGGCGCTGCGCTCGCATCTCGTGGAGCGTCTAGCCACTTCTTCCGGCGAAGACGGTTAGTGTTGAATACTGTCACTATTATATACTAGCGACCCGCCCTGGCTTCACACGGGTGCTATAAACCTTCCTTTTAAAAAACCGTTTCGTCGTTTTGAAGATTTAAGCTTACATATGGACAAACAGACAGCGGCAGCGACTTTGTATTCTAATACGTGATTAAAGCACTATTTAATCGCATATATTTTTCTGTGAATAGGTGCGAACAATATATACGGGTTCGTCATGATGTCGAAAACACTATTTGCAATTTGTAAATAAAATAATGTTTAAAATTCTAGGTTGCAGAATACCATGTGCTACGCTGGCTGCACATTTGGAACCTAATGACCTACAGTGGGCAACGGAATTATTACAACTCTGTAAGTAAAACTCAATACGCACTATTTTATAAATGTGTTTGTTGATCTGGTAGTATGAGACTAATCTCCAGTTTTACATGACTATTCTTTTTGATTGCACATTTAAAACTTTGTATATGTATAAAAGTGTGTGTTAATTGTTTTGCAGCTGAACGCAGCGCTGTAAACGGCGGCTCGGTGCAGGAGTGGCTACGCGCGGCGGACTTGTCGCTGGTGGCGCCGGTGCCGCCATCCAACGCACTGCTCAAGCTGTTCCTCACCGCACTCGCCGCGCCGCCCTCGGGTAAATTAAAACAAGTCCCAGATGAGTTAATTGCTATTTTGGCATTTGTTACCTATTTGGTGCCTAAACGAATAATTTTCTTATAGAAAAGTGGTAAATACTTCATTTGGATATTGTGAAACAGGTTGTAGAATTCTCTGCTTTTCTGGAATAGTGTCACAACTCGAAATGTGTCACCATTCTGAATTGAAATTTATATGTGAAGGTTTACAATCTTAAATAGAGTAACAAATTATTTCGAGTTGTGACACTATTCTAGAAAAGCAGCGAATTATTATCTATGTATATAAAAAAATATTACACTGACCGAGTGACTGATATCAACGCTCAGCCAAAATCCCCGGGCCAAGAAGCTTAACCGAGCTTAGACTTTTGAAAATAACCTAAGAAAGTGTTACGAGAAAAACGCTAAATTGTTATAAAAGTGAAAATTGAAAACATGCGAAGCCGCCGGTGTATAGATCGGTATTAATAAGTATATCCCGTCAGAGTGGAGCGAGGAGTGGCACGGCGCGACGGTGGCGGGCATGGGCCGGCTGTGCGTGCGCTCGCGCTCCGTGGCGGCGGCGGCGGCGCCCACGCTGGCCGCGCTGCTGCACGCCGCGCGTCCTCTGCCCGCGCGCGTCAACGCGCTGCTCGCGCTCGCCGACATATGCACCAGGTACTGCTGACTCGGTGACCACACCTACTATAATATGCTAAGATACACTTCACTGAACGGGTCTCGTTTTGGGTAAGTCATCTTATACACACGTCGCTTCCGTTCACATTTCTACTGCCGAAGGATAGTTGCGAACTAAACCCGTAGGAGTCGGGGAAAAAAACTTTCAAATTTGTCCGCTGCGCTTAAAACACGTTCGATACCTTATTTAAAAAAAAATGCAAACACTATATTAATAAGCATTTTATAAGCAATGTTATTATATTCACAGATACACGTGCATTGTAGAGCCTCTGATGGGATCGGTCTGCGCCTGCCTCGGCGTGGACGCGCCGCCCGAGTTAAGACGAACCGCCGCACGCGCTATCACGAAACTACTGTTGGCTGGATATCTAAGGTTACGGACGCCGCTCTACTATAGGTAAAAATGACTTATTATTCAGTTAACTATTTGACATGGAGTTCAAGGTCATCGAGACGATCTTATTCGCATTACTTACAGAATAGACTCTGTAGCCATATTAGCTCGGCTAGCCCGCAACTTTGTGCCGCAAAAAATTGTGCCGTGTAAATGTATTAGTGGTAAATAATAAAGAGGGTACGTTTCAGATATTGCGCGTTACTGGCGGATGAAGATACAGACGTGCGCGAGCCGGCCGAGTACTACGTGACGTGTTGCCTCACCGTCGACGCGATATACCACCATTTTGTCGACTGCGTGCGCACGTACAATGACCAGAATTCAGGTTGACTGCATCCTAATTTTTTATAATTTGATATACAAATAATTATTTAAAAAAAAACATTCTTTAGAATAAAACAACTATAACGGGTTTATCTCGTGTATATTAATTTTTATGCTGAGGTTTTGAGAACTTTAGAATGGTCGGTTATAAACACTTAACATGAATAAATGGATTAAATTTCAACCGACATGTTAGACAAGGGAGCTACTCGATACATCCTGTTGTCAATTTTATATTCATTGCAGAATCCATATCTTTCGATGCCCGTCAGCTAATATACGACGTGATGCTTCAACGAATGTCGTTGGTGCAGAAGCTAAACATCCAGTGTCGATTGGCCCGCGAGGTCCTGCAGCACGCGGCTGACATGACGGACGAGGGTGATGGAGAACTATCGCCTTCACTTCAAGCGACGCTGTTGGATACCATCACTTTACTCTGTGGACCAAGGATGAAGCTACCAAGTATATTATTATGTTGCTTTTGTGGTCTCAGATAACTCTAATAAAATAATTTCAGTTTCAGTACAAAATAAATAATTTTCAACAATTCTTAAATACCTACGTATTGTTGAGTTGACGAGTGTTTTTATTTCAGAGAAATCACAGAACCAGGGCGAAGTTGCAGATATAGACGATCTACAGGAGAGAGTTACAACTAACATCGTATCCCATGTAAGTTGTTTTATTTGATGAACTATGTTTACCTTGTGTTTAGACTATGCAATAAAATCTTTCAAATTTATTGACAGATATTTCAACTAATATTTTTCTAGTAGAATTTTAAATCCAATTAGATAATCATTATATGAACGTCAAAGTTGTACATATACTGCCATTGTCATTGCTATTTTAATTTTTGTCTGTAAAGTCCGTAATTTCTGATATGGACGCTAACAGATCGTGATGGAAAGTGCCGAAGTGAAGGTAATTGGGGTTCCGTCAATAATAAAATATATATCACAGCTGCTACTGGGCACACGCTAGGATAACAATTTCATTGATAATAGGACGAATCAGCTTTTAGCTTATCTGTATGTCGTTCGCTTTGACGGAACCCGCATTTTAAAAACTATACACATCAGGGATGTTACGGATATATGAGATAAAGAATATTAGCAAAAATAACTTATTTAGCCATACCTAATTATTATGTTTGACATTAGTTAGTGAAATTAAATTTCTGAATGTTAGATGAAATATTTATATTTTTACACTGTTTGAGTGTTTATACGCGATATTGGGCTCTTATCAAAGCATTCAAGTATGTTTAGACATTTATTTACAGTACTTTTATATTGTTTAAATATTCCGTAACGTCTCTACAACAAATATAAAACTAACCTAGGTACTCGTACTTGTTTGTCGATACTCGATCCAGAGTACGTATATGCTCTACTCGTGGGTATTTGTATCGTGTACTAACTGTCCTACAGGGTCAGTTTTAAACTAAATATGGTACAAATTGGGAGATAAATTCGGAGTATATTCAGGCACGGAGTACATTGAATTCGAAATTCAAAACTATCATATTTGCATAAAAAATCGAATTATGTATATTGTATACAACTACAAAAACTTGCCCTGTAACATAAATGTTTTGTGTTCCTATATAACAATGAGGTCTTAGAATTATATACAAAAACACAGAATAGGTAACAAAAATATATTACAATACTTAACAGTGTTTTAAGAGTGCACCTTTTTGTACCGCGAAGTCGGCTATGGATTCTCAGGTTTAGAAAACGAAGGGTCAATTTCGCTTGCATCGGTCAGCCGCCTTCGGGCGCGCGAGCGAGAGGGAATGTCGTAACCAATATTCATGCTAGTGTGTGTGTGACAGCGAGTCTTTACACAATTTATTTGACTTTAAATTAAATGCCTACTTCCGTACCTTATTTTGGTTTGGTCGATGTCAAGTAAATAGGTACGTTTTTGGATAAAAAAAAATATTTAAGTAAGTACGTAGAGTAAACATAATACCTACATATAAATATATATACTTACATATATAGGAATTCTGCTTGTTACCATTATTATAATGTTTAACTTAAAAAAATATAAAGACAATTTACTTTCTTAGAACACTGCACAAAGTTCGACGAGTCCTCTGGTTTAACTAAAACGGGTAAAAGTGAAAATAGGCAGGTAGGTATTTACTTGGAATATTTACGTTAGGTACCTACTTACCAGAAGGTAATGAGTTCAAACCAGGAGTACCTACCTACTATCCACTAGAGCATCAGGTCGAATATAAGCAAAATATTATAGTAGGTACCTGCCTACCGTAGTAACAATCTTATGAATAGATGGATGGATGTAGGTACCTATGTAAAAATTTTAGGTAGGTAGGTATGTTTGTTTATCTTTCAAATAAAAACTACCTACTGAATGGATTTTGTTGAAACATTACAATAATATAGCTTAAACATTAGAAAAATATATACTTAAGCTATATTTTATAACGATATTGTGTAAAGTACCTGGTACCTACCTACTCATCGAGCGTAGACGAAGTCGCGGGCAGAGGATAGTATACAGATATAAGTACATACAACCGAGACATCTTGAAACACCCCTGGCTGGCCATAAATGAAAAGGAAATATTGATGATACCAATCTATACTATACTTAATAATAATATATTATAAAGAGGAAAACTTTGTTTGTTTGGTTGTAATGAATATGCTCAAAAACTACTGGACCGTTTTTAAATATTCTTTCACCATTCGAAAGCTACATTATCATCATAATCGGGTTCAGCATAAATTTGGGGATAAGAAATAATAAATTGGCAATGGATAGGTATAATTATTTACATCAATCTTGCGCCAAAGAAAATACAGACATTATTATTGTATTGACTTAATAATCTGATAGCTCACTTAGGCATAATTTACAATAGGTAATGCTTAGTATATGTATATAAAAAGTCATTGCTCCATAGATAAGTTACATTTTGTGGGGATTTGTAAAATGATTGAAAGAAAGTTAGATATAATATCGTGGACTTGTATTTATTTCTCAAATTTTCATGGATTTTCGATTATTATTTTTTAGTTTTATATTTATGGTTCTATTAAGACTAAACGTTAATTGACACAAGTAATAGGCTATAGAAAATAAAAAAAACAGGGATCCGAGAGAAGCTGGGGCGAATCGCTAGGTAGTAAAAAATAAAATTGAGGCCTCTGACAAATGCAAGCTAACCCCAAAAATGTAGCATTTCAATGGAGTACCTACACCAAACAACAATCAATCTTGAAACGTAGATAGCACCGTGTATGAATATAGATACCCATATAAAGAAATAAAGAAATAAAATTTCTTTGTCAAAAAAAAATATTTTTATTAAAAAAAAACAATAGGAATAACGATCTATTCCTATATATAAGAGAGATCACATTCACAGTCCACCCGAACAGAACAGAATCACCTTTCTGTTGCGGCATCTTGTAAAGTTTGTTCCGCTATCCTACAAAAAAACAATAAATTATTATAAAGAATCCGAAACGTCAGCAAATATAATAAAATACAAATACGCGAGTTAAATCCGTTAATAGTTGTTTCATTCCAACAAATTATATTTATCTAATGCTACTAGACTGTGCTTAATAGTACCTATTTGTACAAACAGCAACTATGAGATACATAATCAAAATGTTTAAATTCACCATTGTAAATTTAATTTACAACATAATTATAAACTTCGCTATGACTTATTGATTGATTGCACATTATGTGAATTATAAAATGAATGCTCACATGTTTCGTTTCTTGTAAATCCATGCGCTTGGTTTTTTACGACGAGCTGATAGCCAAAGTCTCGTTTTACTAGATTTTCTAGGTTTTGCTGTGAAAAAAAAATCCACACCGTTAAATTTTCATTTTCTACTGAATATATCATATGATATTACATATCGATATTATTTATAGACGTTCGAGTATCAAGTGAAAGACACTTAAAGTTGAAAAGTAATGAAAAGACATGATCGCTTCGAGTGATTAAGTATAAAGTATATCTAGATAGGTTCCAACTGTTAATAAATAATAATAATATAAATTGATATTAGTACTTACGCATAATGAACAATCGTAATGAAATGTAATTCCAAGTCCGCTGTCACACAGTCGTCGTAGGTAGCTAAGTATATAAGATCGTCGCAATAAAACTAATTCACTTTGTAATAATTCAGAAGTCCGTTAATCTAGCCGTGGTAGTTTTAGTTACTATTATTAATGAATTAATTATTAAGTAAAAGTAACGCCATCAAATCTGCACAATGACAGTCTATGACTAGTCTTTCTTGTCAACTTGTCAAACACGTTCGGCGGCCGTCGGAATAATTCGGACACGCACACAAATGCATTTTCAAAATGAGTATTCTCTAATATCGCCATTTCATTAGAAATTATTTCGAAAGTACGAATTCTCGTTGTAAATTATTAATTGTGATATTAATACTGTAGTTATGGTTTATTTTCAATCTTGAGGATATTTCCGATGCTTCTATCTTTTGATATCTTTATGAAAATCTTTAAATGTATGCGAACAAGTCCTCTGAAAATGTGTCTATTTTTCGTGTTAAATTACGAATCTAATATAATCTCTGATTGTAATATTTTACATAATCTAATAAAAATAACGAAGGTCAGTCCTAGCTATGCCATATCCGATCATAATTGCAGAAAAAAATAATAATGTTTAATTCAAAATTCTTGAAAGAATGAGGAATTACGTTTTGTATGGAAGCGCCGAGCAAAGGAGCACTCTTAAAATGTCGTGACTGCTTTATTGCTTGGATACCGATTTAGTGGAAATAAATATTATTATATAAAATATAAGCAAATACAAAAAAACATGTGCTTTAATAATTGTTTTCCATGGTAAAAAGTTAACGCCGTTTTAAAACAATTTTAGTGTTTCAAAAATGTTATAGGTATCTTATAATTGCATGTTTCTGGTGTTTTATTAAATGTTATGAGGCAATCAAAAATTACGTCACGCACTGATATATTATAAAGAATAATTACATGCGTATACTAATATATATTCGTGCTAATGATGCAAGCATTTTGACGTTATTTTTGCATGGACCACCTTGATTACTCAGCCCCCTTAACAAATGTTATGACCATAATAAATGTTTGTATAGAAAATGAAACGCACTGTAGCCGAAGTGCTCGTGCCGGCAGTGTTACGGCTATACTCGCGCCTGCGCTCGCGTGGCGGTCAGATCGCGGCCTACCTTGTGCGCATCGCCACGGATCTACTAAACGATTACCGACACGAGGTAAACACCATATACAAAAAATACTATCTCTATACCTATCCCTATAGAATGAAATACTATCTCTATATCTATCCCTATAGAATTAAATACTTACTACATATTTCATTCTATATCTCGAATGAAATCGTTTGTAAACTTACCTGCAGACTGTCTACATATGTAATATAAAATATGCATGTTGCAACATAACAAAACATACAAGTTTAACATCCATGATAAAATTATATCATCATCATATCATTATTATATTATGTTTACGTCACCTTTTAAAAACTTTGTAATGATCAAAATATTGTATTCACAGATCGAAGAGCTCATAGAAAACGACGAGGAGCTTGTGGCCCGAGTGAGCCAATTCCAGGAGACGATCGGTCTGGAGCCTTCGTTCGGGAACAGCCGGAATCTCGTGACCACTTCCGCGCCGCCCGAGCCCGAAACACCGCGAGCGCCCCGCCGCCGGGCCCCGCGGAGCCACGGCGGTCCGCCGAGAAAACGCGCGTTACGGATTTAAACATAAGAACGCTATCGATTTAAGCGCAAAATATTGTTTCTTAATGTCAATAATAATAAATATTATAATTAAAGATTGATTTGTGAGAGTAGGATACTGCAAGTAATCCTACAGAGTATAATATATAAATACATAAAAGTATTGTATACAATACAATTGTAAGTAAGAAAAATAATATAAGATTTATTTTTATATACAAATTATGAAAATAGGTATATGCAGTTTGTTTTAATATATTATAAGATATACACTTGGTTTCATTGGGTATCCTTCAATCAAATATGAAATTGGCAATAAGAAAACAAACTTCAGCAATCAAATTTATTTTAATAATATTATTTAAAAACTTACGATTATTCAATAATAACAGTAGAACAGACTGATAAAATATTTAATAAATATGATTTTATTATGCGCAATTATTTTAAAGCGTATTTTTTATTTCTAATTATTGCGGTTATTTTAATATTTGTCGGTATACAAACAAAAGTTATGTGTTAATTAAGGACGGACCTAATACTCCCTATGTGTTCAGGTTAAAATATAATCAATAGACGTTGTTCTGTAGTAGGCGACCAATGTTCAGTCATTTATAAAATGATAGGACATATTCTTGATAAATACAATTCATAACATTCCTCAATGCTGCAATAACTGATAAACAGCAATAATTAGAGATAGGGTACAATCCAGTATGTGTCTATTATATAATAGTATATTTTATAATAGTAATAAAAATATACTACTCCTATACTTGACTTTCGACATTTTTTGATAGTATGTAATAATATATCGACGCATTTAATAAATTAACAACTAAAAAATAGAAAACATATCAAGAACTTAAATTTAATTTTACCGTCAGATCGCTTTCGTTTTCTATCGTTACTTCCTTGCTGAATGCTTTCTTCAGCAACATGTCGATAGCTGCTTCTTCTGAAATACAAAGACTTAAATCAATTCCTTGCATGATATATAGGTACATCACGTGGAAATGAATTAATTTATTTCCCACTACGCAACTTACAAAAGCGAACTTTTATAAATACCTGTTACTTGAATTGCCAGCAGTTGATGAACGATATGTCTAGCTGTGATTTTAAATAGATCTCTGTTGTTTATCTTTTTCTTCTTATAATACGGCATCAAAAGTTTTACCACAAGACTTGCCACATCCACCTTTTCAGATTTCTTTTCCTCTTTTACTGCTTTATCTTCCTTTGACTTTATAGGGGCAGTTATTTTCTCTTTATGTTTTTCTGTATTATGCTCTTTAGATTTTAACTTTAAACTTAACTTATTATGTTTAATATGATGATGGTTCGATTTATGCTTATGATGTGAGTGTGAAGTTTTTTTAGTGACGGCCGAGTCGCTTGCTTGCGGTTTCACAGCTTCTATAGGTTTTTCCGGCACAACTACCGCCTCCGGAGGCATTTCTGAAAATTGTTTCAATGCCTGCAACACTTTATCGGCCTCGAGACTGAGCTGGTGTGCCTTGTCAAGTTTAACGTCTTCCTGTTCTGTCTCAAGCACATTAAAACCTGATTGTTCAGTTAGGTTACTAGATTGCTCTTGGGATGTATATTCCGCTTTACTTTCCATTCTAGAATCGTCTGATTCGTCAATGATGAGGTCTCTTTCAGATTCACTCCCTGAATCATTTTCCTGTGGGGGAGACTGTTCCTTTAATTTGACAGATTCATGTTTCTCATCGGAATTCGAACGATTTTTTAAATTATTTTCTCGCAAGGAGAGAGGTTCATCTTCTTTGACTGGTGTATGTTTTTCATAGAAATGAGCTCGATCTTTATCTTCCCATCCAGTGCAAATTTCTTTTTCTTTGATAGCTTTATAATTTTCGTAAGACGTGCGATCCTGTACATTATCTTCTGGTATGGGGGATGCTTCTCTTTCTTTGACATGTTTCTTTTTCTCGTGAAAATGCGTGTGATCTTTATGTTTCTTTTCGTCCTGATTTTTAAGACCACTTTTCTTTCTTTCCTTTCGATCGTCTTTTTTCATCTTTTTTGATCCTTTAATTTCACTCTCGCTTTCTGATGATTCTCCAAATAGATCCTTAATTTTCCTTTTAGCTTGTTTAGGTGATTTGTTTGGTGATTTATTTTGTTTGGCTTCGTTTGCTTTGTCATGTTTGCCTTTTTTGTCTTGTTTGTGATATTCAACCACAGAATCCTTTTTATCGTTTTCCCTCTCAGCATTTGTATCTACATTTTTACCTCTTTTGTCACTACTCCTCTCTCTATTATTGCTTGGTATACCTTGTAAGGTAATGTTAATAACATATGTTTTCATATTACCTTCATCTTTATTGTCGCCATCATCCGACGTCTTCGAACTTTTTAAAATATTGTTATTGGCATTATTGTTATTTCTAGCGACTTCCTCCACATTTAACATTTTTTTACAACTATTTTCATCTATAAACAAATCATCACCACTTTCATCCATATTACTCTGAGATTCGTGAGAAGCCTTTGTAAAAAAGTTTTGTAGTTTCGTTTGCGTAAGCGGATCTCGTTTAAATGAATTAGCCTTCCTTTTAGTTTCCTTGTCTGCTTTGGAAAGCGGTCTGTCTTCATTTTTAGATTCTGGTAAGCATAAACATTGAACAATCAATGAACAAAAGGAAACAAATTTGAAAACTACTTAAATGCAACGTAAATTAATTATACATACCTGTTTCCAACTGCGATGCGGTAATGAATCCATGTAATCGCTGTGATTGCTCCTGTTTAGACTTTTCGAAATCCTTGACAAATTCGTTTAGTGTATTGCGTTTCTTTGGTTCGAAATGCTTAAGTTGTGGATAAAGACCGTCCTTACATGCTTTTACCGCAGCTATCTAAAAGGGTACAAAGGTATATCATTGGTAAATCTATATAATCACTTAGGTATAAGTGATTCCAATGCAAACAAGGCACTCGAATAAAATAAGGAGATGCTGAACACATCGCATTTACAAAGAACCGCATGAGCACTGATCAGAAAAAAAAGAAAAGCAAAAATATCTTACCGTTTTAACGACTGCACGCCTATACAAACTTATAACAGTGCTGCTGGTAAAGGCTTCATACTCCATATCGACGGCACATTGTTCGACGTCGTACTTTGAAAGCGGCCTGTCGGGTTGGTCTACTTCTTTCATGTTGGTCAGATTATTACTTAAGGCATCATTGAGAAGGGATAGGTAACTCTCGCGACTGGACACTGTTAATCCGTTTACCTGATAAAGGTAATGTTAAACGACAGTTTATTTAAGTTAATAATTATATATTTTTTTATATTTTCGCGGTTGTGCACATTGGAATGAAACAACAATCTGACGTTACGAATCGATAATTTTTGAGTAGTTTTTGAATTTTTGACTATAGTCAGCTCAGTCGGGAATACGGGAACTGTGAAGTTTTCAAGGCGTCAGCAGACAAAGTACCCGAGTTAAATCCATTATAGTTGTTTCATTCCAAATAATAATTATACACAAAATTGTAGTACCTAGTAGAGACGGCAAAAGTAAACAAAAACATGCAAAAAAATTATAGCTACCTAACTCTAAAAACTGGTTTTCTTGAAGATAAAAAAAGACTTTCAAATTATTATTCTTTTTTTGAATCAGCATCCGTTTTAATGTTACTGTATTATCGAATCACTATAACGTCTTCACTATAATATTTACCGTACTTTCTTCACATAACTAAGTCGGCATAGATAACTAACCTTTTTGCCAGTGCTTTCTGCAGCGCGGCATTTAGAAAAATTTGCAGATTGTGAGTCGTCGCTGCCCCTGCGGGTTGTTTCGACGACTTTCTTCCTATTGGCGAACTCCTGCATTATCAGCGACCGCGTCTCACTAGCGACGCGGCGCCGCGTGCCTTCCCCGTCTGAGCCACTGCCTTCCTCATTGTATGATTCCGCCTCTCTACGAACAAAGAAGAAACAATGCTGGGTCAATGTATTTCAATTATAGTATTTCAATTATAGGAATGAAACAACTATAAAGGAGTTAACTGGCGTATTGTATTTGGGTTAGCTCAAAAAAAAGGCTTTTGAAACGTCAGCAAACAAAATAAAATACGGGAGTTAAATCCGTTGTCTCGCTTTAAAGCGTATTGTCCATTTTCTACTTCAAATCTTAGTTTTTTGAAATTGTGGCTGGCAATCCTAATATAATGGGATGTGTGTGCTTGTGTACCTCTTCTGCCCGTAACGCCCCTCGCCGTACATCTGTCCGGGGTCTGCGTTGGAGAGGAACCCGCCGCGGTCAAGTCGCGCGCTCATGGCGCGGCGCTGGTGCTGGTCGAGCGCACGCGCCACGGCCCGCGAATCCGCGCACACGTCGCACCGACCCACGCACGTGGGCGGCTCCTCGCCGAAAAAGTCCGCGAATGTCTTGTGACGACATCTGTGACGTAACGTGTTTTACATATATATGACGACTTCCTATTACAACACCCGACTTCATTTCTACATTAGCCCGCTATTTAAAAAATATTTCAATTACAACTCACTATTCAACGCCACTATATTACAAAGGTTTCAAAATGTAAAAGTATATTCCGAGTGAGTAGTTCTCTGGTGGAGAGAGACATGATTTGCGTTCCACAAACGTCTAATAGAATATCACCTATCTAATGGATAGATTATAGAATAAACAAGAAAAAATAATTCACCTAACTTCCTCGCAATATTTGACCATAATTTCGAAACTTTTATAAGCGTTTTTGCATCGCTGTTTTTGTTCAGGTGTCTTGGAGCGTGCCAGTTCAGTCTTAAGCAGGAAATCCACGGCGTTGCGTTCGCTCCGACAGTAGTAGATGCGGCAGAAAGCCGGTTTGCCGTCGCGGCCTGCTCTGCCGGACTCCTGATATAATACATATGTAATATAGTATTTTAATTGGTTCAAATCGACGTAGGCTGTACAATATAGAATTAAAATGTTTTTTGTATAATATAGAATTAAAAGATATATTTTGAATAACATATAAATTTAATAACTCACTTATTTAGAGTGAGCCTACCGTTCGAGGTGAAGTATTGGTTTTAATCTATTTTATTTTATGGATGTTGAGTAATGACCTGGTAGTATGCGGCGACGTTCTGCGCGAGGCCCCAGTGCGCCACGCAGCGTACACTCGCCTTGTCCACGCCCATGCCGAACGACAGCGTCGCGCAAACGCACGGACACTCGCCACGCGACCAGCGCTCTTGCACCGACACTCGCTCTCCTGACTTTAGACCTGTACATGTTCATATCCCATTTACATTAATACGAAATCTAACATACTATAAAAAGGCACTTAGCAGACAATACATAAGTACTAACACACCCCTCTCGCTTTAAATTTTACTTATGACCTGTTGCAGCATTTCCGAGTAAGCTATTTACAACTACAATAGGAAGCTGGCTAGTAAATTAAAGTACTTAAAAACATATTAGATACATACCTCCATGGTATGCTAAGGATTGCAAGCCTCTCTTGTTGAGCATGTTTGAGATGTCCTCAGTTTGTTCACGAGTTCTACAGTATACAATAACAGCATTCTTATCTTTCTGCAAGAAATAAATATATATATAGGATATAAAACACAAATGAAATAAACAAAAAAAATTGCTTAGAATAAAAAAAATATGTACCTATAAAGTAAAGTAAGTGTACATGAACATCAACATCTAGGTTAAAATATCAAAATACTCAACTATTTTAATCTATGATTTAGTAGGCACTCAATATTGAATATGATTAATTAATTTAATAAAACTTACTGGCTTAACATTTTCATCTTCCTTCAAACATTTTTTAAGAAACTCCATTAAATGTCCAATCTCATCCTCTATACAATTTTGGTATACAACATCATAGAACAAATTTTTCCTAAAACTCGGTGTTTTAAATTGTGCTACTGGGTTCAGCAACTTGAGATTTGACAATATGTCCTTAGTGACTTCTGCACTGGCAGTAGCAGTAAGTGCAACCCATGGAACTGATTTATATTTTTCTCGCAGATCTCCTAACTTTAGATAATCAGGACGAAAATCATGACCCCACTCACTGACACAGTGGGCTTCATCTACCACTACATATGAGACTTTCTTATATTTAACCATATGCTCCATCAGTGACTTAAATGTGCCAGTTGCGGCTTGTTCAGGAGTTACATATAGGAACTTTGTGCTGGGTTTCATATTTCTTAAATCATTTAACACTCTTTCTCTGTCTTTACCAGTCATTTTCGAATTGATTGATTCTGCTGAGATCTTGAGTTTAGAAAGATGATCTATTTGATCTTTTATGAGAGCCAATAATGGTGAGAAGACTATTGCAACCTTATTTTCTTGCAACATGGCTGGTAACTGGAAGCACAGAGATTTTCCTGACCCTGTTGGCATGGATACGTAGACATCATGAACACCTAGAACGTAGAACGTAGAACGTAGAGTTAATTAACAAAGGTAAAAGTTCAGGAACAAAAAAATATTTTACACAATAATAATTTCTGATGCCTTTACAATTATTTTTACAATTGTACTTGCTTATTTATTTTACAAAGTGGTTTATCATCATAAAATATAGAACATTATGTAAAATATTGGAATGAAACAACTATTAACGGATTTAACTCACATAATTTTATTTTATTTTATTTGCTGACATTTCGGATTCTTTACAGTTTCCATAATCGTAGCATGACTGATCTGACAATAGTCTAAGGCTAAAAACGTTAGCAAATAAAATAAAATAAAAATATGCGAGTTAAATCCGTTAATATTTGTTTCATTCCAATATTTTACACAATGTTCTATATTTTATGATGATAAACCACTTTGTAAAATAAATAAGCAAGTACAATTATTAGATATGATGATTATATAAATTATATAATTATCACTTCTATGTTTTAAATTTTATTAAGTATATTATTGTAATTCTGGAAACAGTGCAGAAGAACTTTTGAGAATTACTTTTATCATAACTCTATGAGAAATCAGGGGTGCATTAACCCTATCAACATCTTTTAACAAAGACATTAGACATTTAGTAAGTATAAACTTTTTTTAGGAAATAAAAAAATAATTATACAAGTAAAAATAAAATATTTTTTCAAATTAAAAGAAAGTGAGCTAACTACGACATTCCTTCTTATGTTTATTTTGGTAGCCCTGTTATTATACGACCATTTGAAATTGTGATGGCTTTCCTACTGTGTAGGATTGCTGGAGCGTTACCAAATATAGCAGGATAAATTTATTGCGTGTGATGTTTAATGTTTAATATATCGTATCTTAATTGTAACATATTAATAGTATTTTCGGATAGCTTACCTCTGGCAATTGCCCTTACAGCTCTTTCCTGAAGTTCACTTTTAAACTTTCGGTGTCCAAAATACTGTGACAATTTCTCTGTTATATTATCCATATCGAAGACTTTCTTTTTGACGCACAGTGTTCACAGGTATATCACTTACTATAAGATGCACAACACAGCTAACTGTGCTAACATCGTAACACATATTTTATTTAAAACTTGTGCAAATAATTTTAATCAAAATAAAATTATCAAAACAACCTCAAAAACGTTTAATCTGTCAATTGTGCAAATTCCGCCAACTGTGAACGGCTATCACTTGGAATAACCAACCGTAGGAAAAAAACGCGCCAATGTTCAAAATACTTTTTGATGCATCTATCAAATTTACTTTTTCAGACAAATGAGTAAACGTAAGAATCCGTCCGGTACTGATAATCTCAATGGAGATTTCTGTGATTTTCTTATGGAACTCGCCGATTATGAGAAAAATGTATCCCGAAATATTCACAAGTATAATGCCTATAGAAAGGCCGCCAGTGTATTAGCATCACATAATAAAAGAATACGATCCGGAGACGAAGCTAGGAAACTAAAGGGAATCGGCGATAAAATATCTAAAAAAATTGACGAGTTTCTCCAGACAGGAAAACTGCAAAAGTTGGAAAATATTCTCCAAGATGAAGAGGCTCAAGCTATAAATTTACTTACGCGGGTTTCGGGGATAGGGCCTGTCAAAGCTGCTGATTTAGTCAGAGGTGGTATAAAAACAATAGAGGACCTTAGAAACAATCAGAATAAGTTAACTCATCATCAGAATATTGGTTTAAAGTAAGAAGTAATTCATGGAATTTACTATACTTTAAAGTTTTAAACATTTTTTTCCGAATATTACTCGATGTCAAAAAAGATCACATAGTATAGAAGGGTAGATATTCGAGCGTTAGAGGCGCCGTCATTATCCTCTACATCTATATTTAAGAACAGAGTCAATAAGTAACAAAAATTTGAGTGTTTTTATACCCCGGTACTGTTACAAATACTATTTCAATCGATACTTAATATAATTTGCAAACATTTAGATATAGATGTAGAGGACAATGACGGCGACTCAAACGCTCGAAGATCTACCCAGAAAAAAAAATACCTACTTACTTCTCCATGGTTTTTACAGATATTTCGAAGACTTTGAAATAAAAATACCAAGGCCAGAAATTCAAGCAATAGAAAAGAAACTAAAAAGAGTCTTACATTATTTGGATCCACAATATACTGTTACGATTTGTGGTAGCTATAGGTATGTGCCTATTTAGTACCTACCTATGCATGTGAAATTAGACATCTTTTAACATTATGGCGCCCGTGAAAACTCGTTATACCCATATATTTATGTAATATAATATACTTACGCACTTTATATCATTTTAACGAATTTAAATTTCCTATTTCTTAAACATGCAATGAAATATCGTCCTTACGTGCGTCAAAACCCGCCGCGAAATGTATCGTTGCTGGCCTAGGCCGGAAAGGAATTTGAAGAAGTCTTACGTGCGTTACACGCGCCTAGGCCGGCAATTAATTTCTTTTTAATTTGAATATCAACATAGCGTTGGTTTTCATAAACAGTTTAAGCAACAATTTTTTTTTTAATAGGTTAGAACTTTATTGTACCAAAAATATTCGCGTAAATGGCTATTATACACGAACTAAGAATAAAAAAAGAATCTGTTGAATTTCAATTTTATACTTTAGAAAATGGATAACTTGTGTAAAAAAAAAACATTTAAGCGCGATTGTTATTCAAGTGTAATTTATTTTATTTGAATGGTGTATTTATCTATTTCATTGCATTACTTTGAGAAAAGCACTATACATGCCTAGCCGTGTGAAGGGGCTTGCATGCCTCGTAACAATATCCGTCTATACTGTATACTCAGCCAGCAACCCCCTACTTCCCGGCGCCGGCAGTAATGTACTATTACACCTGTCAGTTACTTACGTAATATACTTAAAGTTGGATTTACACTTGTAAGAACTTACAGTACCTAAGTCACTAGCAACGAGTGTTTACACTTGAAAATTCATCGTAAGTTGTTTTCGTAAGTGACTTACGTAAGTAAAATTTACAAGTGTAAAGGCTGCTAAATAATAATTAATGAAAATCCTTTTAATGGAATCCGTGCTGAGAGTTAGATCTAAGTTAGGTGTGTGATTATCTCATATCGAGATCAGTTTTAAATATGTATACATATATATACCTATTGCCATCGCTGTAAATGTAATATTTCTTTATAAGGTATATCTAATCTACTATTATATTCACAGGCGCGGTAAGCAAGAAAGCGGTGATATTGACGCCCTCGTTACACATCCAGGCCTTGAATCAAATGATGGCAAGAAAAAACACAACAATGAAGTTCTAAAGAACATAGTAGCTGCTTTAAAAGATCTTATTACCGACACCATATCGATTGGAGATACAAAGTTTATGGTAACACTTAATGTTTTATAAATTTATAAATTAATATATTAACGAAAATAAATAGTCTTCTATGTTATAGGGTGTATGTCGACTGTCAAGCGACTTGCCGGCCAGGCGGCTGGATATAAGATTGATCCCTAGCGAGCAATACTTTTGCGCCATTCTGTACTTTACTGGAAGTGACGTGTTTAACAAAACGATGCGTGCACATGCTTTGGAACGCGGGTTTACACTAAATGAATATTCATTAAAACCAATTGGTGTGACAGGTAATTAGTAATCCATCTTAAATTTATTTACCTACTTTTTTACTGTTGCTATATATATAATCTATCTATCGCAATTTATAATCGAGTCACTACGGGTTAGTAGATAGACGGGGTGGTAGTAGTACCTAGTAATAGTAGTAGTAGTATTAGTATTAGTAGTAGATACATTGAAAAGCCAACTGAGCAGTATAATGTTGTTACATACATATATATTATTGCATATTTGTATAACAAAGAAAGCAACAGATACAACCTCTCACTCACCAGATCAAAACGACGAATTCGTATGGTTGACCATATTAACTAATTAATAAATCTACGTTTCCTTTAAATGAATAATACCAATAATTAGTTACGTAAAGTAAGACTTAACATACCTACATTTTTTATCAGGTATCCCCGGAGAACCAGTGCCTGTATCATCCGAAGAAGAAATATTCGACTACATAGATTATCCTTTTAAGAAACCAGACGAAAGGAACATGTAAATAATGAATGTTGTCGACTAAGGGTCGATATTAAGTTTATTATAATAAAAAAATATAATACAATAAGTTTTCCAAATATACATAACTAACTCATCATTTCACTAGGTATATTGGACAAGGTAGGAACCCAAATACTTATTCAATTAATTTGAATGGGCATGATTCAACTTACAAAAAATATAACTAATGAGACTTATTTAAATTCTACTACAAAATGTAAAATTATATACAGTACCCTTTCATTATATATATATATATATATATGTGCATTTTTTTACACATCGGTATTTACTATATTATTATCTAATATGGAAGTTTTTATTTCATAGTCAATCCTTCATACATACACTCTTTTGACTTCAACGCAAAATTACATCTAAAATGGTTATCGTAAATGTAGCATTATTGACTAGTCAAAAGGATCGTTGTCTACGCACTTAACCATAGATTAAGACATGATTGTATACCATATAATTATAATAATTATTACAATATTTGATCATTTCTCAGCGGAAAATTATTTCTTCCACGCCAAATGAAATACTCCTGCAAGTGGTAAATATACAATAAAGACTAAAATTTAATAAACAATTTCGTAAAACCATCACGTCATAAAAATCAGTCTACATACAAAATAAATGTTCAACGAAATGCAAAATCAAATATTTGCACAATCCACATTAATAACTTTGAGACCACGATTTATAACATCATAAGAATACAAGATAAATATAACAAGGTATACTATATCTTTGATGATTTCATTTTTATTGGTCATGAGCGTGTACAAGGCTATAGAGTTGCGACGTAGGGTTAGAAAGGAGTTCCGTTGGAGTATCGAATTCCAGAACTTTTCCACCACCCATAACTAGTACTCTAGAGCATTCTAAGACGCCGACCACTCTGTGCGCGACCAGTAGCACTGTTGAACCGCCAAACGCCCGACGAATTGTATCAAGAATTAAACGCTCGGTTTCTTGATCAAGATTCGCTGTTGCTTCGTCAATTAGAATTATCTGAAAATAAATTGAGAAATTATGTTCTAATAATATAATCAAATTGATCATATCAAGATTTTTTTCATGTTTGTACATACTTTAGCACGCTGTAGAACAGCTCGCGAAAGACAAATAAGTTGAGAATGTCCGCGGGATAGGTCCGTAGCAGGAGCGTGCAAGCCCCCGCGAGCATCCACAACTTCCCTAGAGCTACAACGCTCCAACGCGCGCCATATCTCGCTGTCCGAATACTGCTTCAACGGATCCACATTCTCGCGAATGCTACCCGTGAAAATGAAGGGCTCCTGCGGTATCATGCCGATTCGAGACCTGGAATAATTTTAACATGTACGTTAACGTAGTTGTATGTGGCAGATCAAGAGTCCTATTCATAACCAGATCGCGAGTAAATGATTATCGAACTAACGAGGAATTAAATATTTCTATACTTTCAATTATTTCGCGGTTTCCTTTAATTTTTTCAGAGCTCAATAGTCGCGAAAGGACATAAGATGTCTTGTATTGATATATATTATGCTGTAAAGTCTCATTAAAAACAAATCTAGTAATACTTGCGTGAAAGTGTAAGAAACAACCCGTACCATTAAAACCAATAACGTTCAGTACCTATAGTTAGTGTCGCTTTATTATTTAGGTACCTCAACGCATGCGGGTGGACAGTATCGACGCTGACTCCATCGACGCAGACGCGGCCGGCGGCGCACGGCGCCAGACGCAGAACGGCGTGCAACAGGGAACTCTTTCCTGCTCCCGTTCGCCCCACAACGCCCACCTTCTCGCCTGGGTACGTCATGAATGTTACCCCGCGTAGCGCTGCTCCGCGGTCACCTCGACTGTAAGTTTATGAAGTAATTTGGTGAATTTTGTTATCATTACCAGTCAAAAAATCTTTACTCATTTAGACAAAACTTAAACACGTTAATTACCTATAGTTAAGTACGACGTCTTCGAAACTTATCACACCCTGCGACGGCCACCCATAAGGAGGCGGATCACCGTCGATCTTTTCACTTTCCACCTATAATTTGAATGAAATGACTCCTCAGTTCTCAGTAAGCGAAATATAAAAGCTCTATTGCTGCTGCATGTCTTACTTGTGTGATGTATTCTCCAACTCGTTCTACGGCGATCATTTCTCGTTCGGTTTCCGTGAAAGAGTTCAGTACATTACTCAGCATTGAGGTCATAGACAAGGCGTACGATATGGCGAGTCCCACCAAACCTAGGACCAAAATGGGAGTTATTATTCAGTTTTCCACCCAATAAAACATTCTTTTAAAGGTTAGTCCGGACAACTCTAGCGCAGCAAGTGAAATATCCATGGCAACATGAACATTTAAAAAAAGTTAGCCTGTTCAGATCTGTTTTTTTATTTCTCTCGTCGTATGAAACGCATGTGCATTTTTGTTTTAATTGTCGGTAATAGTGCAAAACCGCGTAACTACCAGTCGAGGTAAAAATTGTACAGACGGCGAAATAGTGAAAAAAATTACAAAATAATAGATTAGCGTATACATAACATATGCCCGGTGTATGGAACTCGCATATGTGTACTAACCAGGATCAGTGTGCGAGGCGCGCTGCGCGACGGCAAGCATCGCGGCGGCGGCGGCGACCGCGCCGGCGCAGGCCTGCAGCCGCAGCGCGAGCCACTGCGCGGCGGCGGCGGCGCACAGCGCAGCGCGCTGCCACGACTCCACCAGCTCGTCGCCACGCTCCGCCCACCGGGAGCTCGCGCCGAATGCGCGCACCGTCGTCAAACCTTATATGTATGTAGAAAACTCGCTTATGTTTATTTTTTTTATTTAAATGGAAATGTAAGTAGATGAAGTTTACACAGCCTGTTTCACAAAGTGCATATAAGTTCCGTTCAAAACACTGTTGATGTTCAGAATACAGTACTGAACAATGTTAGTTAACACTAACATTACCCAGTACTAAAAAAGGCAAGAATAGCTTACTAACGTCTTTCTTTAACCTGATCGACAGTACTAGTAGTATAAGTTGAAGATGGAAACTTCTCCACACTAGAAATTTTACTTACCTACTACTTTTTGGCTCATTACTTTTTTTATGGACTTTTAAGTTTTATGCTTGTATATTATTGTCTGGTGTCATGAAACCATCGACAGCTATACCATATACATTTAGAATTCTTGTTTTTTGACACGACTATTGTAGAAAAAAAATATAATGCATAATAAAAAACAAAATAAATACTATAATATAATAATGATACCTTCAAGTGTGTCGTTGAAATGTGCATACACAGGTGACAAAGTAACGCTCTGCAACCGTTTGAGCTGGCGCGATGTTACTCGGTACAATCGCTGCAGTCTGTAGTATATAAACGCAATCGGCAGAACTCCGACTAGCAGCCAAGGAAGCCCGTATACTGTCACAGCGACGGCACCTAACCGTAAAAAAATAATCTGTTAACTTAAGGGTGACAACTATTACATATAATTCTGTATGTGATATATTTCCGAATGAATTTTAATGTGCACTTACCTATTAAACCAAACACTTGCGCCAGAAAGATATTCATTATGAAAGGCAAAGAATCGTCTACAGTATAAGTATCCGAGGAGAATCGGTTGACAATTCGGCCTGTAGGAGTCACGTCAAAAAACTTCACCTTTGCCTAAAAAAACAAATATTTATCTATAAATCCTTTGTGTAGGTACAGTTCGAGATATAATGTTTATTTATTTATCACTACTTCTTATAAAGCCAGTTAATAGAATTAGTCTCACCTTTGTCACAACTTTTAAAAGCATCTTATGTATTCTACCCGCCGCTTGCACACCGCCGTATGCAAATAAAAACGCCCGCATTATCGTAAATACTAGATTTATTCCAGCGAGTCCGAAATACATCTCCAAATAAAAATTATCGCTGTATATAGGCGTTATATTTGATGATAACGGTTGCGATATACTAGTACGTATATTGTCAGGTATCACAGTGTCATTCTCTTTCTGACCACTTAATATGTATTTAACAGAATCAATTATCGCATCCATCAAATTGAATCCGTGATCTAATGCTGTCGTATTTTCGTGTGTGTCTATGAACAAAACTTCTGAATTAGTTGTATTCTTCGATAGGCTATTAACCCAGAATGTAAGCCAGAGGAACGTAAAGTTTTGCGAGACTTGCATTAGTATTAGAGAAAGGATGATAGCTATCGTCAGGAAGAAGCCGACCGAGCGTAGATACAGTCCTAGGACCCACCAGCTAACTGTGCCTTCTGACATGGATTCCTGAAAAATACGATGCTTTTAGTTTGTTTTAATAATAACTAGCGACTAACCCGGCAAAGAATCGATTTGGAACGAGATAAAAAGTATCCTATGTCCTTTTCCTGGTTCCGAGCTACAACCACAGCAATTTTCAGCCAAATCGGTTCAGCCGTTCTTGAGTTATAAACGGAGTAATTAATACGACTATCTTTTATAAAGATAAGATTTATGAATAAAATATTAATATTAGTTAGGTACCTACCTAAGTATTAATATTTCTACAAAGAAAACGTCATGTCGGAGGGACCGCTTTTCATTTAGGTGTACTTACCTAATATTTACAATCTACTTAAACCTACGGTCCCCCCGACATGACGTTTTCTTTGTAGAAATATTAATACTTAGGTAGGTACCTAACTAATATTAATATTTTATTATTGTTATACTTTTTAGAGGGCCTTTTAGTTTTTATGTCGGGGGTTTGTTAAATTTTTAATTTATTTTTTTATTTCATACTTTTTGTAAGTAGGTACGTAGGTACCTACTACATATTATTATTTTTAACTAATTTCCATTTAACACGGAATTTCGTAATGTACATGTAATCCTCTTACATTTGATACCCCACTCGAGTATATTAGTAGACATTTATTTTTACATCCCCTCTTTAACCCCCCCTAATTATTAAACTACTGAGCCGATTTTTATAAAACATAGCTAAGAACACTCCCGACATTTAAACCTTTCAAACAAAAAAAACAGAATCAAAATCGGTTCATGCGTTAGGGAGCTATGATGCCACAGACAGACACACACACACACACACACACAGACAGACAGACACGTCAAACTTATAACACCCCGTCGTTTTTGCGTCGGGGGTTAAAAATGTAGTCATTGACGACTTTTTGGTCTAGTGGTCAGGGCCCCTGACTTCAAAACTGTACTGCTTGATGAACACAAGCACTTGTACCAGAGTCATAGTAGTTTCATATGTATCGTACTTATAGTAATGTTAATTTGTATGATTATTTGTTGTATCCATAACAATTGATGTGAATTTCCAAAAGTATTTTATCCTTACTAATATTATAAATGCGAAAGTAACTCTGTCTGTCTGTCTGTTACGCTTTCACGCTAAAACTACTGGACCGATTTAAATGAAATTTGGTACAAAGAAAGGCTGGAGCCTGAGAAAGGACATAGGCTACTTTTTAACCGACTGCAAAAATGGAGGAGTTCCACGCGGATGAAGTCGCGGGCAGAAGCTAGTTTATTATAAATTCTTACAGTAAAGTGCCTTTGCAATCAGAAACGACTAAATGTTCCAGTGTAAAATATATTTTTAGGTCCGATTCCTTTATCAATTATTTTAACTGAACGAACAAAACAATATAGAATCGTCCGTTCTTAATCATTTATCAAAGGCCCGTTATCTGCAGATTTGTTTCATATCTATGAAATTGTATAAAACTTACGTCTTCATCTAAACTATTTCGACTGATGTTATCCTGATTATCTGGTTTAGGTTCAACTGCCTTTTGATGTTCTTCTTCCAAATTTTCTGTGTCACTCGGAAGATATTCCTCTATCTCGCTTAAAACTGACTCCGGAGGTCCTGTTAAAAGGTGGACAGCTGTGATAGTTTCACTTGCACAAATTATCATAGCTTGAAAAAAGATGTTTAGGAATATCCGAATATATCACAGTTATCCTTTATAGAATGGCTAGTTAGAGGTAATTTTGGGTGGAGAATAAAAATAATAATCTTAAACAGCGTTTATCTGAAGGCCTGCCTTATAGTACTGACCTAGCGCCATAATTCGTCCGTGCTGCAGCAACACAGTACGCGTGGTACGCGCGAGTAAATTCGGCGCGTGCGCACATAAAACTCTTGTCGTGCGCTTCAATAGTCCAAGCACACAGCGCTGCATGATGTGAGCCGCCACTCGGGCGTCTACGCTTGAAAATATGTCATCTAGTAGATATACTGGAAGGAAAGGCAAGAAATTAACGGAAAATTTATTAACATGGTTCATGGTCTAAATTCAACATACAGTTGCGTGTGTGTGTGTCTGTGTAAAGATATTGTCAGATAATTAATACATTATGCTAATGCACGAATAACTTAAAAATACAAGAATAGGCCATATGTATGCTATGGATATAATATAACATATTATATCCATAGTCATGTCATATAGCATTATTTATTACTTGACTGTGAATACAACAATTTTAGTTATTGCTAAATAGAATAGTACCCTGTTTATCCTGATATACGGCGCGGGCTAATGAAATGCGAGCGCGTTGACCTCCGCTTAGCGCACACCCGCCTTCACCTACGTACGCGCCCCAGCCCAACGAATTCAGGTCCTCTGCAATAGTAGATAAATGAATTCATTTTATCAAGTTCCATTCACACATAATTAACATTCCAATGTTTAATAGTAACTTACCAGTGAGAGCGCAAGCGTCAACCACTTTACGAAATTTAATTTCATCATATGGCAACCCAAACAATATGTTGTCACGAATCGTACCGCGAATCAA
Organism: Polylopha cassiicola; assembly: GCA_038024825.1. Lineage (NCBI taxonomy): Eukaryota > Metazoa > Arthropoda > Insecta > Lepidoptera > Tortricidae > Polylopha > Polylopha cassiicola. Next base: position 13,867,485 of record CP149046.1, on the reverse strand, counting down.
CCAAGGTTTTTGAGAAACATATCCAAAACCTGCAAAATAATAAAGAGGATAGTGTCATAACTTTATCATCGAATAACGCAACACTTAAAATTTAATTAAAATAAAATAATATAGGGAGATGAAAAGTCGCACAAAATCGAAAACTTATGAAGTCGTTGTCAATCGTCGGGAAGTACGAGTATATACAATTTCGAACAAGCAAAGAATCTTTAAGAGTGCCGAGTAATCAGGGAGAATGCATAAAAAAAGAAGATAAACCGAAAATCTCGTCATTATTTATGTCGACGTTCATGAAATAGGTAAATATCTAAGTAATAATCTTTGAAAAGGGTAAAAACATATCAAGTATAACTTACTGTTTAAGCATTCTGGGATTTGTAAGTCACCACTTTTTTTTACCATGTCTCCCATAATGGCGTGTAAAAGTGAGGTCTTCCCGCTGCCTACGCTTCCAGCGATCCCCACTAGCTCACCCTTTCCAATCTCAAGCGAAATGTCTTCCAACAAGAAAGGTTCTTCGGTCCTAATACAAGTCTCCGATTCAGCTGACGAATCCTGTATGCTTCGTTTCGACAGCTTTTTGGTTTTGCGTTTGTCTCTCTTTCTAGTAGCAATATGTTTTCGAACGGAGGGTTTGGCCCAAGAGAATGTTGCATTGTTGAAAATTATAACATTATCCTCGTCACGATTAGTGTTAAGTCTATCGTAGTATCGCTCCGGATCCATGTCTGGAAGCTAAATTATGTTTTTAGTGAATCAATAAGGTTTAAACGTTAAATGAACATTGCAGGACTCTGACTTACATCTAGCAGGTTCTGTATACGTTTGATGGACACCCAAGCCTCTGTGAGTCCATTGAGAACCCAAGGGAATGCGTTAAGCGGTGCAATGAGCATGTTGACCAATGCAACTGTTGTGAAAACCTGCCGAGTATAATATTACTAGTGTAATAAATAATTTAAATATCAAGATTATAAGTGACATAATTATTATAGTGTATCGTAGTGTAATAACCTAAACTATATTATAATGTATACTTAATATGTATTATGTACACACTGTAGGCGCATCTAGCAATTGTCCTCTGAGGGCGTGCGTGCCCAGCGTGAGCGCCGCTACCAGTACCGGCGTGGTGGCCCACAGCACCACGCAGATCGCATCCAAGTACTTGCGCCCGCGCAGGTAACGTAACTCCAAACTACGGGACTCTATACAGACATTTAAAAAAATAATTTAACAGTATATATAAAATGAAATAACTAGGTTTACTGAAGCCATTACTTTAAATTCGATTAAAGAAATTTAATATACTATACCTGTAACCCTATTAATAAAATAATCTTCCCAAACATGTACTTTCACAGTTCTGATTCCTCTCAGCATGTCAGAAATCAGGCTGACCCGAGAGTCCTTGTGCTTCATCAATTCTGTACTTAATTCACCGATTTTGTTTGCAATAACTTTATTGATTGGTATCAATATAACAGAGAATGCTACTCCGGCCAGAAATGAGATCCCGACTTGTTGGTATAACAGAAACAATGTGATGAAGAGCTGTAAATAAAACGAAGTATTGACGAAATAATATGGGAGACATTGTAGTTCAGTGGCATATGAGCGGAGCAGCGATTGTGAGGCCGCGGGGTGGTTAAATCGTGTCGGTGAGCATGAACATTTCTTTGTACACATTATTCCGACATGTGACCTTTGTGGTGAACAAAATCCGCTAATCCTCTAGATAGATGTAAAGAGCCCTGTGCCCAACGTTTATAGACTGAATTATTATTTTTGACTTATGAATAACTAGCGGCTCGCCCCGGCTTCGCCTGGATCCCTTTTTTATAGCCTATGTTACTCAGTGATAATGTAGCTTTCTAAGGAAAAAAATGAAAAAAGAATTATTTAAATCGGTCCAGTACTTTTTGAGTTTATTCGTTACATACAAAAATACAAATCTTTCCTCTTTATTATATTAGTATAGAAGTATAGATATAGAAGTACAGATTTAACAAAATAACTACCTGTAAAGGGATACTCCACAAAGCATGAAAACTAGGACAAGAGTTGACAATCCTGTCCGTGTCGGTAGACATAAAATTTGTTATTTCGCCGACTGAGAATGACTTGGTTAGGGCCGTGGAAGTTACACTTAGAGTTTTTCGCAGTACAGTAGACACGATGGCACCACGCATTTTTAAACCAATAAGAGACATGAGCCAGTTGAAATGGATGTTGAAAAAGATACCCATTAGTGTGGCAATCATGAGACTGCCAGCGTAAATATATCTAGAATATGAAAAGCAACACATAATTATTTTAGTTAGAGTTCCACTGTTTGTAATAAAATCCTTATTAAGTAACATGTACATAGGTATCACTGTTAACTTTAACATATTAAATTATTAAACAAAATATAAAAAATCTGCAAAGTAATTTTAAAAGTATCAAAGCCTTGCATTTCAAGCTAGTAAAATTGAAAGTAGCAGAAAGTAGGAAATTTATCATGAATAAAAATTAAATTTGACTTGCCCGTAATGTAGATCAATACTTTCATCTTGAATAAAGGTGACTAGTTTGTTAAGCATTATTGGACCAGCGAAGCCTGCCATATCCGAGATTAGTTTAAGTATTCCAATGCTATAGAACTGTAGAGCAAAGCAAGAGTGTAGTGCTCTCAACAGGGATACATTCTGGCGCCGAGGTCGAGTGGGCACGCGTGATGTTGGAGTTACAGGTGTTGATGACTGTGGGATTGACTCTCCAACTGCACCATAGCCTGTGTGTTACAAATGATAGAGTTGCTCAACTACATCAATTTAGATGAAATTTTAGCAACATTATGGTTTTATATGTGGCATGCATAACTGATCAAATTATTTAAGCACAAACCTGAAGTTATGAATGGTTCATGAGGTATTTCTACATATTGCTGGTAATTGTCAACATTGCCAATAAGTGCCCGGTCCATCTTAGCACCCACATAAGCACACCGGTACTTGGAAGGAATATCAAAGAGCTCTTCTGGATCACTTAGCTTCTTCTCAAATCCTTTTGAAAAAAATGTGTTCATATGAATAACTTATGTTAGTACAAAATATTTTATTATAATATATGGTTAAAACTTAGAAATACCCTTTTGAAGAAGTGGCTTCACCCATGAAAATGTTAATTGAGAAAGGCAACCATTGCCTTGCATAGCTGTGCCTAGGACACCCTCATCCATATGAGGTAGCAATGGAGTGTATTCATTCTGTAAAGTATTATTATTAACTATTATTAACATTAACATTGTATAATTAAAACAATTAATTATCAATCTTATTATACATTACTTACATGTGCATGCCGAGATCCAACAAGGCAAGCAGAGTAATAAGTAGGCCTACTATCACTTGAAGGTATGAGAGTGATCAAGTACAGGATATGGCAACAAAGAGTAGCAATATCAAAAGAAATAGTAGTACCTGCTAGTACTCTACTACGTAGTGATATAAAATTCAGGATGACTGCCAAAAACCATAAAAATAGTTGTATGGAGGGTCCACGGGAGCTTGAACCTAGGCGGTGTTTCAGTGCCAAAACATAACCAAAATGTACCAGCCAGGACAAACATGATGCACCGGCAACAAAGTAATCAATTGGTAATAGTACAAAATTAACTTTAGTTATAAAAACATAGAGCTCAATTATTGGAATAAAGACTAAAGCCAAAACAACAAAACTACGCAGGACTATGGCCTGCTCCTGTAACTTCTCTCTGATGACCCAGTCCTTCCTGTACCCAACAAAGTAACCAGACACTACAGCAATGATGAAGAACAAAGGAATTTGAAGAAATAACTCCTGAAAACATTGCCCCATGTCTTTCGTTGCATGATTCCAAGGCTGCAGGCCGGATGGCCCGCATATGTCTTCCCATTTCCATGGTATGTCCATAAACATTACCGATATTATTTTCGATTTCAATACACCCAAACATTTACTTGTTTTGTGTGATCAATGAGCATTTAATTAAAAGTACCAGCACTGAATCATCAAATAAGATAGTACAGTCTATGACGCGATACTTTTACAGTGACTTATTTCTATGTTTTGCTGAGGACTGCCCCGAGGAAATGAATCAAAGCAAAATATTTATTGACTTGACAATTACAACAAAAGTCATTTGTCAAAATGACTTTGACAGCAATGTTTTTTTTATAATAATTGTTATGCCTCATCTATACTATGCTAGGAGTAGCAATGCCTGGTTTACATTACAATAGTGTATATAATTATTAAACATAAAATTAAACTAGACTTGTAACACTCGGAATCCCCTAAAAAGCTAATATACTTAATTGCTAAAACTACTGTTTACATATCCAATCTAAATCCGTTATAGTTGGTTCTTTCTAACAAAATACAATTGGTTTTTGTTTTTATGAAAAAATGCATATCGCGCACGCTGCACAATTTTGTTGATGCTGCGCCACATCCATTTTGTAAACATCAGTATAAATAACCTGTGCGCAGAGAGAGCCGCTCATAGAGATAAAAGACTAGAGTACGTGAGCCATAGGACTGTCTATAAGTGGAAGCGTATCACGGTAAAGAGAGACAGAAACTCTAAATAGAGGCACTGTCCTTGTCTTGCCGCATGCGCAATGGCAACATGCTGCGCGCCGTCCGTTGCTATGGTACCGTTGACGACGCAATACGAAATGTTCTAACCTATTATTTCGCTTCAGTTCGTTTACGCGCGTGCAAATTTCTCACTTATGTTTATTATCAATATTATTAAAAATAAAATATGAAAAACAAAGATGGTAATTGCTTGCATTTTGTGCAAAAAGGAATCGACTACACAATATACATAACCACAAAATTTTGACAGTCGAATGCGGAAGGGTCAGTACCATGTCAGTACAATACTGGAGGCGAATCGTTTACTGCGCATGCGTCATCAGACAAGGAGAGCGACCACTATTCCAATGCTCTTTCTCTTTCTACCATTATAACGCGTTTCTGGCTGGCTCACGTACTCTAGTCTTATATCTCTATGGAGCCGCTACGGGGCGGAGTATGCGGAGAATAATGTGGCCGAGGTATTATAATTTTAGCTTAAAATGTTAAATGATTAAATGACATGATAATGACAGATCATGACAGCTGGCTAAGTTAACTAACCTATAATCAAAAACAAGAGCGATATCCGAAGATAAAAGACGTTTCCATCATCTAAGTCCTAAAGACGCGAAATGAAATAAACTTCATATTTTGTAAACAATCTAAGTAAACTTTTACATAATGACTGCAAGAAGACCTATAAGTTGGTTTTTGACGGAGACAGGGCGCAGATTTTCTTTTGCTTTTGTTACCGGTACTAGTCTTGCTTTTACTGCTGGTAAATTTTTACCCCATACATTTTTCTTGGATAAATACAAGGATTTTGTGCATAAGTACACGTAGGTATATTTCTTTATAAAGGTTTACTCGGACATGACAACAATATAAAAATATCTATTTGATTATACTTAGGTAATACTTATTAATATGTATTTCAGGAATGGTCAGCGAGATGAATTTCCTAGAGAATTGCGAGAAAAATATAATAAATGCCTTGATATTTTGAATTTATCCGAAGTGCACCGAAAATTAATATCACCATTCAGTGTTTATGGTTTTGATTTGTTTCATGCTGGTATGTACTGTAAATGTTTTAAACAGAGACATAATTATTAGGAAATAATTTCAGTACACTTTTTGAAATATATCTTTTATATACCAGCAAATAATATCCTACAGACTGTGTAGTAAGAAAATAATAAAGTGTATTAGTAACTGGTTTGTATATATCTAATATTTTTATATGTCTAATGTTAAATAATTTTAGGTAGCTGTAATTCAAAATTTGGTGTAGCTGTTGGGATACCAGTGAATTTTACTTATAAATCGATCAATGATTTGGATAAAGCTGATATACAAGTAAGAATGTATACATTTACATTGTTAGAATGAGATTATTCAGTTTAACATAAACTAAGTGTCTCAAAATTGCAATGAAGTACAGTTTTGGAAACAAAATAATACACATTTATCATCCAGTTATTTTGTTTAATAATTGCGAATAAGTGTACTAATCCTTAACAGTTTTGTTCCACTTTGGATCTTAAACTTTTGTTAAATTTATATGTGACGGTTTACAATCTTAAATGGAGTAACATATTATTTCAAGTTGTGTCACTATTCACGAAAAGCATCGGTTTGTATAACACTACAAGCGATTAAATTCTTTCATTTGTATTGTATCTTGAAAACATCATTCAATTACTTTTCAGGTCAATCAAAAGAAAATAGAATGGGATTCTGAGACAGGCCAAAAGTTAGCAAATGCTCTCATACTGCCAGAGGATGTACAGAACTTTGCTATATGCAGAGAGATATTAATGACTCAGAATAACAAGGTGATGTTTGAGTCCACATACCCATTTGTATGTATATTTTTTGTATATAATCTATGCCAATTTATAAATGGAAAGTTTAATCTGTATGCTGCTCCAGCATCAGTCCGAGGCACAATGTATTCTGTAGTTGGACTTTTCGGCTTGGGCAGTTATTTTCTTATGAAAGATATGACTGAAGTCTATTATGAAACTGATGTTGATAAAACTCTTTGTGATTTGGGCCCACAATATATTCAGGCTGGAGTAACATTCTATGAAAAATTACTAGAAAGGAATCAAGCTTTAAGAGAACTAATGGGCAGGGAAGGTGAAAAGAAATATAGCAAATTGGGAAATGAAAACTACTTTTTACGACAGCCAAGAATGGCTCTGGTACACAGGAAACAGTACTTCCAAAGTCGTTTGAAAGTGAATGAGTCAACGGAGAATGACTCTGAATAACTATTTAATCACTTAATATGTAGTACATAGTATGCTGTCATATAATATTATGTAGTTAGATGAATTGATTGAAGATTGTTTAAGTAAAAATATTTGAGTTGTTTGTTAAATATTTGTTTTAATTATTAGCGGCATGACGAGTGGGGTGGCCACATGCAATTCCCTGCATACTTCCATCTTGTATTCGCTAGCATGTAGTCCCTTTAGGAATAAATAGACAAAGCATAAATTAAAAAACTAACGGCATTGAACCAAAAATATCGATCGAATTTCGATGGATAGATCGTAGTTAACATATCTTTATCTCTATAATTTATAAAATAGCTCTGGTTTTTTGTTTTTATGAGAATATGCAAAGCGCGCAGGATCCTGTAATTTCCACATTCATTTCGTAAACATCTGTACAAGCTATGCGTAAAGGAACGAAATGCGCGAAGAGCATAGTGTGGCCAGGTAAAGCAAAGCGTTGAGTAATACGCAGAGCACAGTGTGGCCGGGGCATTACGTACCTATACTTCTTTACGTTTTATTATCTGTGCTGTGACTGTCAGTGTTGCATAGCATAGCAGTACTGCGAGTGATTAAAGCTTGCTTTGGACTGTTGGACTAGTCGAGAGCGAGACACTGATTGATATCTGTTCATAGTATCTGTTTGTGAACTCTGTGGTAAGATTCGAGCGAGCTGCTTGCTTATCTTATTTATATTACGGAAATTGTTATCATACCTACTTTATTCTACTGTATTTGTGATTTTAGTGATTTGTTTCATTATACTTATCTAAACTAGAATAATTGTTCCAGGCTTTGAAATAATTTGCAAATATTTCCTGCAAATTAGGTAAAATATTGTATTGTGTCTGACTGAAGTAGCTATTTCAGCAAAAAATATATTTCAACAGAATTATAGGGAAAGATCAATATGTGTGGAGGCTTCACCTGCTCCAAGAACGCTTTAATTGCGTTAAACATCCTCTATGTGGTAAGTAAAAAAATGTATTTACATACCTATTTGATTTTACGTGACCTTTCATTGAACAAAAGATTTTTCCCTTCACAATTTTGTAAATCATATTTTAACATTCGCTTAGCAACCTAAACCTTCTTTTTTTTATTTTAAATATAAAATAGCATTAATTTCCAATGCTATTTTCAGTATGTTTCTGAAGTTCCTTCATGTACATCACTATTATTTATTACCTACAAGCTTCAAAATAGAAATGATAAGAACTATGTATACCTATATACTGCAATGTGTTAATTAATTTTTTATACTTAGGTACACCTGTTCTATTATATTATATATATTATCTGTTTTGGTTCATATAAATCTTGTTTGGTTTTTACCGTCTATATTTATAATATCGTTATTTATATATGATTATTAGGTGGTGGCATCAATTTTGATCTCAGTGGCAGTGTATGGTCAGGCATCTTCAGTGGTCACCAACTTGCCTATCGTGGGAGGAATCCTGGCATGTGGCATTTTGCTAATCTTGATATCTCTGCTGGGTCTGGCTGGAGCTGTAAAGCATCATCAAGTCATGTTATTTTTTGTATCCTTTAGAAAGAAATGGTGTTATTGAATATTTATTTTATTACCTAGTGCCTGCTACATTGTCTGTTAAAAATATTTAATACTTCAAGTATACTGTTATGGGTAAGATGAAAAAATAAAAACTTTTTTTACCCTTTCTTAAAAACAAACATTCATTAATTTTGAATTAGACATCAATACTTAAGGGACAGTAAATTTTACATAATAATATTTGTCTGATTGATTACACTTATAGAAAGTAAACTTTGGCTTTGCTGTTGACTAAAAAAAATAACAAGAAATTTTCTTAATGATTTATCAGTACATGGTTATTCTCTTTTTGTTATTCTTGGTGCAATTCTCAGTGGCATGTGCATGTCTCGCCGTCAACTCTGAACAGCAAGAGATGTTAGCAAAACAAGTAAGTAAAATAGGATAATTTAAGATTGTATCTACTAAGTATTTTATATTTATGTGAAAATTGATCCTGTCCCAAATTAAGTGAATCTTTTACTAAGGGAACTAGACAATGGATGAACATACATAAATTCATATAAGACATTCAAGATATAAATGCTTGTACTCATCTACTCCTAGTGGAGTTTAATATAAATAAAGCGATCTGGGGTAAAATATACACACACATATACATATATAAAAAAGGTATAAAAGTTGTCATAGTACTTATTACTTTAATTTTTATGAAATTTGTCACTACCATACAATAATACCTATTATGGAGTGATTTTGATTATCAAACTCAGAGCGCAATATTGTTGTCTGTTGAATACAAAGGACATGCATATCTTGAATGTCTTTCTTTGTGTATTTTAATGATAGAAGAATAGTTATTCTGTGTTAATGATTGTGTTTGGTACTTAATAATGATTTAATAATTTTGTAGGGATGGGAAAAAGTAAACATGGATGTCAAAGGAGAAGTCCAGCTGAGATTCCAGTGCTGCGGATTTTCAGATTCAAGCTCAATGAATGGAACTGATAGCCACCCCTCTTGTGGCCCTGCTTATGTAAGCATTATAAAAAAATAAATATTTAAAACTGATCAACAGGGTAACGAGTCATGGTTACCTCTAGTCAGATAGACGGATATTACACTTGTCAAAAGTATGTTTTAAATTTCATGCCAGTTTATTACAAGAGTCATATGAAAACAAACAGAAAATTTAATTAGGGTTATTTTGTCAGGTTTCTAGAGTGAAAGATTTAATTAGTAAGGTAATTGTTTCTTCTTTTCCACCGCTGGATCTAGCCAACCATTGACATGCATGGGTTCATAGTTCACAGTCAGCCTGGACTTTTAATTATTTGGATATTATCAAAGTTTCGTTTTTAGCTTTTACTTTTTCTAATGATGTCAAACTAAATTGCATTAATTTTAATATTTTCAGGAATTGTGCTGTCCTATTGCTTATGATGGATGCAAATGTCAACCATGTATGGTAAAGCTTAATGAAAGAATTGACTACGCATTCAAGCTATGTGGAGGAATTGGATTATTCTTCAGTTTTACGGAGGTATGTGTTATAATAAATATTCCTTAGGCAATATTTTTAACAGCAGATAAGTATTTATCTGTTATCATTATCAACGACGTCTGTTAGAGATGTGTGATAACATTGGAGGTTGTGTTGGGTTGATTTATTTTCGTGTTAGGTACCATTTAATTTTATTAATAATTTGAACAGCTATGCAATACACTATGCATTTACTGGAAATGCCTAATATTAAAACCGTTATTGAACATAACATCTTTATAATCTATTTTTCTATTATTAACAAATAAATATTTATTTGAATGATGCAAGTGACGCAAAAAGTTCAACTTATCAGACAATGTTAATACTTACAAATAATGTTCCTTATCATACCTACCATATTATATGTATTTTGTATAGTTTCATCTTTGTTTACGCTTTTAACCTCGCGTTAATGTAGCAATTAAAACAGAACTCATCCGTAAACTTTGATTATTAATTTGATTTTAGATAGATATCAATTGTAAGTATAAAAACTTACAATACGTACCTACTATATATAGGTATGTATATATACGCGTACCATCTATCGTAGCCATTAAATTACTGGACTCTTTGATAAGAAGTTTAGGAAGAGCTAAGGTGTGACTTTGCTTTTGGTTTTAAAATCCATTACCATAGCAAGTACCTACAGTTATGTAAATTACAATAAGTTAGTTGACATAGAACTTTGTTCCACTGCAAATATTTTTAGAAATATTTATAAATTGTCTCTCATCAATTATGATAAATAAGTTGTTATAAATACGAAAATACTCATTTTATCCCGCGTCGCTAGTGCGGCGCGACTTTATTAACGCTTTATAAATACCTCCTCGAGATGCACGTCAAAATATTATATTACACGTATCATAATGTTCTGATACATTATCTATTCTTTTTTATGAATCTTATTAATGTGTTACGCAAAAAAATATATTTACCTTATTTACAATAAGTACGACTTGCACTCTCTGGGGTGGGCAAGGGTCAAATACTTACTTCTATTCTAATTAAAATAAAATCTCTCTTTCTCTTCTAATAAGCTTTAAACAGTTTCTGTTTGTAAATTTTAGGCATTTCTATGTTTTCAATCAAGAACGGGCATGCATTTGTGACTAACAAATGGACGATTACTTTACAGTTTCTTGGTGTGTGGTTGACAGTAAGATATCGTAATCAGAAGGACCCGCGTGCTAACCCAAGTGCATTTCTATGAACTTACCGACGACACGGGCTCACAACATTCATTAACATGAGGTGGTTCAGTGTTGCAACAGTGCATAGCTCGATGTTGGCTCCTTTGTATGTTGCTTATGCATGCTTTATGTAGCCCCAAATTTGACAGCTCGCATACTAGACTAAGGCTGGTTGTTCACTTGAGATGTATGAGGAACTTGAGTTATGACTTTTTATTATCTCCGAACAACAAGATTGTAGGTAAAATAGATTCCTTTTCACGTCTCTAGGGGATGGCCAGCCTATCTTGTCGTTATATTCTACCACAACTTATCAATGGCTTGATATAAAACTTGAGCCTATAATTCAGTTTTTGAATTTATCCACTATGGTTATGTCAGAACGTAATATATTGTGTGGTCATCAAGTTACTAACGGTTTAATGAAGGACGCGAGAAATTTGCGACATAGATAAATAGAAACTTAAGTAAATAGTACACTGTTTGGTTGGCAAGGCCTGTTTATATAAAAGGTGTTTTAAAATGATTTATTTATGACGTAAAGACTCTTCTTTATAAAATGAAAATAAATGCTTCCAAGTCCGGGTTTATGCTTGAATTCAAGATAATAACATTTTTGACAATGTATTTAAGAGCACTGCATTGAATGAACTAGATAAGTATTTTTTCACTGAATGTTCACTTATTTATTATTTTGCTGTAGATGTAAGTAGATAAAGTGTGTTTTAAGCATGGCACTGTAATGTGTGTATTGAATGTGTTTCACAACAATATTGCGGCATTATGGCATGTTGCATGTTTTTTTATAACTGAAAATATTCTGTAACGTGATTTATATTGTGTATTCCTGTATCTTAAGGTTCATTTCATATTCCAGTTATTTGCGGTTTGGCTCGCTCGACGCTACCGGAATCAACCCGACCCGAACTATAAGGAACCGCATGCAATTTTTCCCCGAAAAAACTACTTATATTGATTAACATGTTAGTTGTTCATCCCTGGAGTGTGCAACTGTGCTGTGGATGGTTATTAATTAAATAAGACAAATGACTTTTAAACTTTATGATTTAAGTATTGCCTATGGTAGACCGAACTGAGTTTCAGTCACAGATTATGACGAGAAAGCAGAACATCAAGATAAAAATATATTTATGGTATAAGTAAATAAAGTTAACTCTTAAAAATGGCATTGAATATTATAAGTCGATCAACAAGGCTCGTTACGTAATAATGAATGTAGGTAAACTTGTAATGTTAGGAAGTTATTGGAAGTGAATGTGTAAAAAAGCGAGTCATTGGTTTTTTCTTGGAAGTAATTACGGGAAGAGTTTTAAAAACGATTTGTTATGCCAATTCCTTGAGAAATGAAATCGAGTTTGGCGTCAATGTAATTATTCGGTAGATTCGAAATGTGTTTTTTTAATGTAATTTTTTGTTTTTGTTAGAAATACTAGTAGAGCCTACTTAATAAGAGTATGTTCGTAATCGAGTACCACAGCTCAGCATTTATTGTGTCCAAATGTACTCTTCAGGAAATTCTGTATTTCTTATGTAAGTATGATAGATGTTTTTTTTTTATTTTTGCCTACGATATATATCTTGCCTGAATGAAGCTAAATTAGATTTTCGGTCACTATGATCCAAACGTAAATGTTATAACATAGTCATTATTTTAATAGAATCGATTATTATTTTATCTTTATGTAGGGAATTTTTGATACAAATGTAATTTATAATCATTTATATATTTTTTAATAAACTCTGATGCTTTCGCGGTTATTACACATCGGAATAAAACAATTATACCGGATTCGGAGTCTAATACTGTGTTAGAAAGCTCAGACTGCTACAAGTTTGAGAACTGGCGTTTTAAATTTAGCATAACAACAATTTACGCTAGTTCAGTCCGATTAATTAATTGTTTTATTCCAATGCTTGAAATATTTTGTTTGAATCGAACTAAATTTTATAAAGAGTTACATCATCTATTCTAAGCTTAAAACTGGTTTTGCCAATCTAGGGATAAACAATTAAGTAATTAATATTTTACATAGTTCGATCTCAGTAAAATATTGTCTATACTATACGTTATATACTTTAGTGCTCCATCTAGATAGATTATAAAAATGTTTAGTAACGTAAGTTGTACATTTGTGTACTAGTCAGTAGTATAAATATATTACAATCCTTATTATTGTATGTCGTACTTCCAGTGTTATATTAACAATGTAAATTACCTACATAGTGTAATGTGATCTACAACTCAGAAACTGTCTTTGGGGTCTGTTTCACATTGCTCAAGTAAAGTATTAGTCAACAATGTTTAACTGAAAAAGACATTTTTTACGCGTCATTATCGTCTGATAGGTCTGACAGATGTATGCCGTTATTTTTCGACAACTATATATAAAAGTTTTACTCGGATATTGTGAACAGGCCCTTTCTGTGTTACATTAAGAGTTAGTCTACCTAACTGCTATTAGATCTTGCATCTTCTTATTATACTATTCAAGCTTTAATAATTATATTTTTAATATTTAGGTTCAAAACTAAACCAACTAGTGAATTTTCTTTTGTATATTTTTTTTATTGTGTTTCTATTATTTTGGGCTTTTACTTTATTTAGACTGTCATAGTAGAACAATTTATTACTTGTATTTAGATTTTTTGCAAAAGGTAAAATATTATTTAGGATAAAATAAATACTATCATATTACTTTCATAGTCTTATTCGCTAGAAACCTGTTAAGTTGTGTTTCAAGATAATTAAATGATAATATTTACAGCCATGTTGGTATAATGAATCCAGTACTAAGCGGGGATTCTTAAGCCATCGAAGATGTAAAGACTTTCGCAACTGTACTGTGACTTGTACTGTTAATTTCACTTATTAGAAAAATGTAAATTGAATATAACATTATTAAGTACCTGTGTATTGGGATACCTTTATCAAAATGTATCTAGTTTAATATTCATTATCTTCGGGTTTCGCAGTAAACTAAAAAGTGACCCTTATAGCTTTGTCATGTCGGGCTGACGATCATCATGAAATAGTACTAGCAGCCAACAAACGTGCTCAAATATATCGACAGACTTGTACCTACCTGCCATCTAACATATTTCGCTGCTTTAATAGAATAGTGACACAAACCAAAATAATTATGCAATAAAGATTCAAAGCCAACATTTAAACTTGATCTATGTAGTGATACATTTCGAGTTGTGACTATTATCAAATTCGACTAACTTATGGGATGTATCAAAATTTATTAAAAAAAGAAATTGTAATCATTTTCTGTTAAGTTCTTTTTTCCTGTGGTTTTTACCATGCAGAATTACAGCTTTGTATGACTAAGTAGGTAGGTAGGTATGCCTATTTCGATACACTGCTATGGAACCCTAAGTTTTTATTGAATGACCCGACACTGTTCTTTCGTCATTAGTTATAAGTTGCAACACCCGATCCGGGTCCATGTGAAACTATTTAAAACTACCTATGTACTTACCATAAATACCATGGATGCATATAAAGAAATAAAGACGATGAAGAGTGTTTCATAATACTGTGGTCGTTAATCAATACATAGTATAAAACAAAGTCGCTTTCGCTGTATGTCCGTATGTATGCTTAGATCTTTAAAACTACGCAACGGATTTTGATGCGGTTTTTTTTAATAGATAGAGTGATTCTTAAGGAAGGTTTATAGCACCCGTGCGAAGCCGGGGCGGGTCACTAGTGTAAATATAAAAGCATTTATATCAATGTAATCTACTGTTCTCGAGTTGTAGGCTTTCTACCATATTGTGACTTCTCGAAATAAAGTGTGTTGAGCATTATTTTTTTTTTATTTGAATTGCATATTTTTACACCCTAGACAACTGTTAATTGATAATAAAGAACGGACGAAACAAATGCATATATATAAACATAAGCGAACCAAAACTGACCTCGTGACATCGTTCGTTTACGTCAATTCCATATAGGTAATTATGGTTTTGTAGAAATAAATTACTATGTATTTGTATAAGTCTGCGTGTCGAACATATTCGGTTGCAAAATATTTATAGTCAAATAATTTGAGTAAATTTTTATGCTCCTGTTGAATTCAATGATTTTAATATTTTAAAAAATCCTTTGTTGTCGGTGTCTTCTCTCTATGGCTTCAAGCTTCACTGCCAGCAATTTTATGTTTTTTAGTAGGTACCTACTAGCTAGTTGGGCGACCAAAATTTGCTTTTATTAAGTAGGTAATAAATACTAAATTTAACTGCTTTGTCGGATTTGACCTCGCGCGTTCCGGCGTAACAAATGGTTTGATTACAAAAGTACAAAAAACGTTAACGTGAATGTCACTTTTTTGGCTAAATTACTAATCCAAAATATTCGGTTAGTTAAGTCTATAGGTAGTGCCTGGCCTGGTAGAATAAAAGTATTCTAGAAATGAGACCTAGCTTAATAGATTTTGTTTTTATAATTCATTTGAAACTAAAGGAGCTAGGATAAATTATTTTTAATTAAGAAAATTTTCATTTTTTTTGCTCTGTACTAGATTTTCCGTTTTCTGCCCTAATGGTCTGCTTTCATCCGTATTTAGCTTGTCAGTACGTAGGTAACGCCTTGTCGTAAATGGTACTATATCCATACAATGTCACACAGTCTGATTTACTTAAAGGCACGCGTGCCACGTAGAAGAGCTGGCTTCAACGGAGTTTAGAGTTCGCTGTGCCTCCGCGCAGCCCGGCGCGCATTTCCACCCGCTCGCAGGGCGGATAGCCGCACTCCGCCTCACTCCGGTAACGGTGGTTGCAGTGGATACAGCGCTGATGCCAGTGCCGCCCGTACTCATCGATCCCTCCCGCTCAACACAATAAATATTGTTCAGAATCAGTGTTCAGTGAAGTGTTGCAAATCCAAGCACAACTAAAATGTCTTTCGATCACGATGAACTACGCGATGAGTAAGTAGCCACTTGATTTCATGCAATAGTCGTTACGAAACAATGTGAAGGAATCTTCAATGAACATATACTTGAAATACCTACTTAATTTATTTTAATTGGTAAAGTAATATTACCGTTTGTTAATGACGGTATGCTGCTCACTGCACGCATGTGTAAGTTAGGCATGTATACGTACGTATGGAATACAACAATTGAAACTGGAGTTTTAATGGCACGTGCCAATTAACTCAGGTAATTAGGGACATTTTCCTGGAAACGCAGAGGCAGTGCTCTTTCGCTGTGTCGGCGTTGACAGACATTGTTGCTTCTGTAAACATCGGGGTGACATGACCTTATTCCGCTATTAACCGCTAGAAGTGGGCGAAGTTGTTCTCTCCGACACTAAACAAAAACAATCCAATTGATTTCCGCAATCAAATTATACCTACCTACCTACCTAGTTATTGTTTTTCGAATACATTATATACTTAAGTACTAACGTAACGTATAGGTAGGTACACATTGTAACTACTCAGATGAGTTTAGTCATCACTATGTATTTTTGGTTTCAACACGTAGCTACCTAGGTACTTCATCCAAAATAATAATTAGGTACCTATATAACACTATAGGTGTATTACATAAGTACCTACATCATTTGTGTAAAATTCTTTTAACAAGTATTGAATTTTCATTGGTTATACAATAAATGTCTATAAAAAAATGTGTCATCACACTATTAAGTAGGTACCTAAACTCAACTTAGTGCCTTGAGGTACGAGTCACCCAAACTAAGCAAATATGAGCATAGATTACCATTGAGCATAGGTACATTCGGGCGAGCGCACGAACACTCCCTATATCATTCATATTTTGGTGTTAGGTACACGTAATGTTATATTTTTTTGCTAATCATGTATTTATTATTGTTTTACATAATAGGTAGGTACCGAAAGAAAAGTAGTAAAACACTATTAAAAGTTTAATATCCTATTCCAGTATCGTTAACTATCCATGTTATCATTACTCATTAGGTACTTACTACACATACATTAATACCATGAATTCTAAACGAGAAAGAAACTGCGATAAAACATGTAAGTACCTATATGTACCGAATTGAGTGAATTTGAGCGATATGAGTAAATCTAGATAAACGTAACAATATCGAGCTTAATATAGACTCCACTCCTATTATAATATAGACGGCACTCCTATTTATAGCTTTACTATTATATATATGTTTACTTTTATGCCTATATATGAGCCTATACATGATTTTAGACATTATATTTAGTTTAATAAGATAACATAAAAATTGTAGACTTAATTAGGTAGATATAGATAATTAACATTTGAAAGCTGTTTTATAGTAAAACATGTAAGGAAACTATTTGTAACATCCACTGTGTAACCCATGTTTTATCAAATAATAATAATTATTATTATGTTCCTTTGAAGGCAACGAAGGACCTTGTTAGGTTGACATTATGAGGATATTAGGAAATAATATTATAAATCTTAATAACATAGTAATGTTTAATAAAAAAATATATAAGTAATTATATCTCGAATATCGAAATCTCCGCCAAGTAGAAGAACTTGTCATATTATACAATTTTTTTTTGCCGAGTTTTGAAATGGCTGTAAGGCAGTGTATTTATGGCACTAAACTTTACAAATAGTTGGTACTTAAGTAAGTAGTATTTAAAATGAATTCTGAGAATATATACTTAGGTTTTTGATTTTTATTTACTGATGGACCATATTTTTAATGACGTCATTTTCGGATTTTAAATTAACTCTCCTTAACCTTAAAACAAGCAAATTACCTACTGAGTAACTTACTAATTTCTATAATAAGTACCTACGCTACGTTAATTAAAGTAGGTACAATATATTTGCATTGTATCTTGGTACATGGACATTTTGAAGTGACTGGGTGTGATGTGTCATTCAAAATTTTTATGACTCTGAAACGCGTTGTCAGTCACGTCACGTGTGTCGATCAGTTTACATATTATATTTCTTTATTGAAATGAAACGGATTTAACTCGCATTTGTATTTTAGTTTATTTGCTGACGATTGTTTAACGCTAAACTAACTTTCGTTAACGTTAGCGTTAAACTATCATCAGCTCAGTCATGCTACGAATATGAGAACTGTAAAGTTTTCGAAACGACAGCAAATAAAATACGTTAGTTAAATCCGTTATAGTGGTTTCATTCTAATGTGTAATAGCTGCGAAAGTATACCTAATCGGAAGCAAGTTTTTTGATTAAATATTTGTTAATTTATTGATATCCTAATGAGACTTTAAAAAACAGAAACTGGATATTTTTGGGGTTTACATGCACCGGAAATGTGTTAGAAGAGGGAACTGCGTAGATAATAAGATATTGTTGTGTATTGTGTAAGTCGTAGTGTCACAAACACATGTCTCTACACGACCTACGATTGTATGAATGGCTTACGTCGGTCAGCCATGTTCATGCTTACACAAAAACAGTCTATTCTCTGGCGGAAAGCTGCGCCGGCGCAACGTCTAAATTGTTCGGTGTGCCTTTGACCGTAATATATTTCCAACATAATTTATAACAAAATTCTTAGATTGTGTGAGTGAAGTTGTGTTAACATTTGCTTGAATAAGGTAGGACAAAATATTTTTTCTGTTTAAATATAAGCTTTATTTACGTTGGAGTTTTGACTTAATTTTGGTTTAACAGATTTAAATGCTTTACATATTATAATGAATGTTAGGAACATTTTATTTAATATTACTTATTTCAAATATAAATAATATTTGATATCAGTAGCTCCCAAAAAGTGCTGAAAGTATTTAATCACTTAATAATACCTATGTATAACGTCTTTTGAAATATTTTACTTTGTAAGTACATAATCAATACACTACTTAATTAATTTATATCAAGATAGGTATTTTAATTTTTTACTACATAATTTAAATATTACCTAAACATGATTGAATTGCATTTAATACTGCGAACATGGGATCTGGAGATTTTTATACAGTATGTAACTGGAGTTTGTTAGGTACAGTATAATTGAAGTTTTTTTAATATATTAGGTATATATATATATATATAAGTATATAGTTATAGGTATGTCATATCTGAGAATATTGCCAATCTTGTGATTGGGATTGTGTAAGCACAATTAACTGTATTAACTTGGCAATAAGGTAGCAAAACTAATAGCTCTTGCTTTTTCAAAAGTAGGTAGGTACATTTTTTGTTATTAGCTTCGCCACATCCTCAAATATCGTTATCTTTCGGTAGATATCTTTCAAGTTTATTGTTAGCTGAACGCGAATTTACACAAATTCGACAGCTAACGAGGTGACACATCATGAGCTAAAAGATTTAAAAACTAGTTTTCGCGAATAACTATCGATTAACACAGATACCTAAGTATCTATAAACGTTGACAGACCTGCAATATGATTATGTAAGGTGCAGGATTATTCGCAAACTGCTTTTAGGAAGTGGTAGAACTAGCCAAAAGCCGTAAACAGTAAATTATATCTCAAAACGGCAAACATCGCCAACCGGTTGTTGCAAACTAGTTTTAATGCCGCGTCCTTGAGGATTGTTTGCCAACATAGATCTTATCAGAAACTATTGAAAATATTGTTGTACTCCATTCATAATTATCTAGTTAACCTATGAACTTGCGAATATATTGATATTATAGCAGCATCAGCAGATAAGTTGGTGTGATGCAAGTTAAAATATAGTCATTGTAATACGTATCATGTCCTTGAGAAACGATAGCAGTAATTTATTTCGTAATTTCATGTATATTTTGTATAGTACTTATTATTGGAATTTTATCATGATACCATATCATAACAATAAAAATATTCACAAGGGAAAAAATAATGTGAGTAGGTATAAAATATAAACATTATTAACGTCGAACGTCATCACAAAATCAATAGGTATTACATGGGTATTACGCGAGTTGACATTGTTACAGTTGTTTCATTTCAATGTGACAGCATCAGAATTTTTTACAAACCTATTTTAACTCCACATAAGTAGATATAATATTTTTTCTTATACAGCTGGGTAGACCCTAATTTGTTTTTTAATTTCCTATAAATATATTTATTTCGCTTGAATGGAGAATCCAGTGAGACATCCATATTCATACACGACGTAGAGTTAAGGAAAAGTAATTACCTACATGCTCTGGAAAATGTACATCATTGTGACGTTATTATAAAGGTGATAGTAACAATGATTTGCGATAATTAATTGTTTTTTAGAAAGTAGTTAAGTGTGTGAAAGTAAACTCACATGGTAAAAAAATATCCAATGTACCTACATCTGTTAATTTAAATTCTATTCAAAACAGCATAATAGGCATTAAGTATTACTCATCATTGAGATCGAAAGCGAAAGTTAAGATTCTAAACAATATTTATTTTGTATCTCAAACCAATTCCATGTTTAAGACAACAGCTTGCTTAGGTTTTATTTTCTTTCATTTTAGTTTTTTTTAAGTCGACTAGTTTTGAGTTTGTGCCATGCCGTGTAACTGCGAAGTGGAGGTGGCCGGCGCTGTGCATCGCAATGGATGCGAGTTGAACTTGTGGAAACCAACGATGAATCAGAATGGTCACCAGAACGGACACCATCCCCACCGGCGGGTCTTCGATGACGATGACGAAGTACAGGCGCCTGACGAAATACCAGATGCAGACCAAAATTGCGTTAGGTTGTCATTACCTTTTGTTTTATTTTTTTTTTAAATTTAACGTAGGTACCAGTAATTTTATTTGGTTAATTAGGGACGTACTAAAAGCTGTTTATATGGCTCCACTAAGTGCATTTATTTTCAATAAGTATGTACCTACTTAGGTACGACTACTGATTATATTTCTTTACAGTATATGAGATATATTAATATATTTCCGGTTGCTGCTAATCATGTTTTAATTCTTTAACATCAATATTAGGTATTATATTGATAAAATTTATAGCAGTATTAAACTGACTAACAATAATCGGTGGGTGCATTGTTGCTAACCGATACGCATCAGGTATATCTATGCATATATATAGGTGTGCAGGTAGGTACTTCGTAATCAACATTCTTGCGCACACAATCCTATAAACCCATAATCAAGTTAACAATACTGCATAAAACCGTATAAAAATGCAACCGGACACACAGTCGCGACTATGCATTCAGACTCGTACCTTATATCTATCCCACGTGCTTAAGTTACTAGCAGGTTTTCACCACACCTATAAGACTAAGGATTCCGGTTTCCGTAACTAGAGTTTCAGGGTTAGATACCCAATATATACAAATAAATGGATTTTTTAGACTCAGTGTATTCACCTTGTCATTCGAGGTAAAAAAATTGCACTCGACAAATTCCACATCAGATTGTCTATAGGTTTTTGCTGGAAACTTGTCTGGTTCCTCAATAGTGAATATAGTGACAACTCAAATCTGTTTAAAACCTACCTAAGTATTTATTTATGTGCAATAATGTGCATGGTACATTATTGCACATTTTTTTTATTATTGCGCTTTCGTTACCTACTTCTGATAATGTGGTCGGATTCCTTCTCGTATCAATATTCACAATAGGTCACCTTGAATACCTTGATATTTAACAACAGTTTGTGCCTACTTTGTGTGGTGTTGAAAGTGAAAGGTTTCTTAGATAACTGACGTGTGGGTAGTTAACTATGGCGTAATTAAAAAAAAACAATTATGCCTGGGATGTGGTATTAACATGGAGTAATAGAATGTTGTTGGTTATCTTAATTGTACTATTTTCCTTTACAGTACATTTTTGCAGTGTCCTGGTATTTTATATACTTACTTTTCTGTCTGTCTGAGGAAGCTTAACTGTCATAAAAATCTTAAAAAAATATAAGAAAACGATACTTGCCTGTACTGATCGAGTAATATTTTAACTAAGTTCTAAGTATAATATTGTAAGTAATTTTGCAGGTATCCAGATGGCACGGTGCGGCTACGAAACCCGAACATTGAGCTCATGGACCAGGACATCCTGTACCACCTGGCGCTCGGCAGCGGCTCGCACGATCTCGTCGAGATGTTCGGAGATGTCAAGGTTGGTGCAAAATTGATTAAATATATACCTCAATAATAGGCAGGTACTGCGATGTAAGAAAATGAATCAAAACACTAGAACAAATAGTTAAGTCTGTAGGATCGTGGTGAACACATAGTACAGAATGCCAATGTGGGTTCAAATCCCACGGGCCGATCGATTTTTCCTTAGCAATAAAATAATAGTCAAATAATTATCTGTATTCTCTATTTAGTACATAGTACAAGCTTTATTTAATACTAGCGGTTCGCCCCGGCTTCGCACATAGACTACGTTAGGTGAACGTAGCTTCCCAACAGTGAAAGAATTATTTAAATTGGTCCAGTAGTTTTTGAGCCTATTCATTACAAACAGACAAACATACAAAAATAGGTACAAATCTTTTCTCTTTATAATATTTTAGTATAGATAGGGATCTAGACCAATTGATGTGAATGATTTATTGAAATGATTCTTCGTCTCCACAGTTTGTATGTATGGGTGGCACCCCGAAACGTATGGAACAATTTGCCTACCACATCATGGCGGAGATCGGCCACAAGCTGCCCTGCGGCACGACGCTTCAAGATATCAGCCAGTTCTCCTACCGCTACTCTATGTACAAAGTTGGACCTGTGCTGTCGATAAGTGTAAGTTTGTATAAGCTTAAGCACGTAACCGTCAATATTTTGTTACCTAATCTAAGCTAAGGACTAGACAAGATATTAGGCAGGTTAATTTATAAAGTGTTCTTCGCTCTCGCTGCATAGGTACTTAAGTACATAAAATTATGTTCACGCGAGAAACATAGCAATTGAAATCAATTAATGCCAATATCATGTACAACGGAATTGAGTGAACTAAAACGAACTGGTTTATATAAATTAAACATAGAGAGAACATGCATAGCATAAACTGCATGTCTTATTCAATTCCGCTACAAGAAAAATAAAATTTGAAATTATTTTGTTTTAACGTACTTAGTCGTTCTTTTGATTTCGGAGATTCATTTTTATTTCTATAGATTCGACTAAAGCTATATTTAAAACAGCTTCAAGTAACGAGTATAAATTTGGTTATTATCGGTTTAAATTTTATAATATTTAAAGTGTTTTTAATTATTTAATTGATTTCATTTTGAGCATGGTTCAGTTCCGTCGGTAGGTCGCCAGTGCAATAAAATGTATTTTTATAATTTCCAATACCATTTGAACTAGTATATAGTAGGTATTACCTACTAGATACTAGTACTTGTGACTATTAATATAAAAGTAACTATTAGGTACTATTCCTTGTTAGAAGTCACTCATATTGACGATGATTAGGTCCTGACGGTTTAATTATAATAACCTCTGATCTCTTTATTACTTGGATAATCATTAATACTATAATTATATACCAGGGTTAACGTGTGAAGCGATTCATAATATGTACTTATGATTTCTCCCAAAGAAACGTAGTACCTGCGCTTTTAAATCCCTGAAGTGATTTTCGTCAGACATAGAGCTATGGACATAGCTAAGAACACTTAAATGACTTATTCACCTACCAATCAAATAAACAAAATCAAAATCGGTTTATCCGTTTGAGAGCTATGATGCAACAAACAAATAGACATACAGACACACAAAATATATAATCTTCAAGGGACTTAATTGCGTATATATAATTATATATATATAATTGCGTATATATATCAGAATAGATAATACAGATGTTTCTGATGCGCTCGGTTGCAATAGTAGTTGTGGAGAACCACTAAACCATAAGTACATTTTGTGTAGGTAATACAACGAAGGCCTTAATCACGATTAAATTGATTGCGTAACAATAAAAAAACGACAAATTAGTTGATAATATTGGTCATTATTATGCCTTGTAGTTTTTTATTATTATATTTGTGTGGACCCGCATGCATAATGGACGAGCGAGAGCGGGCGTAATTGTAAAGTCGTAAACGGTAACCCCTATGTTTCAATCGTATTCGATTTTATTAATAGCAGTATTAATGTCGTAGCACTCTTCTGTCAATGTAGCAGCGTGTCGATGGTTTCTTATGAACATCGATAAAACCAATATGGCGACATATAACATTTATAAAGTATCGATTACTCTATAAATGGTATGGCACTGCGTAGGTACTAGAATAGAAGTGGATTGTTATTTTTGTGGTTTCTGTATACACCTACTCGGTATTGATTGTACTGTGTATCTTGATTTAGAATTAGACCGAGGTCTGACGAGCTACGTAATAAGCAATTAATGTAGAGACAGGTAAATTAAGTTTTTTTTTTTATTATTTATTTTCAATCGAGTATGAGACATTATGTTTATTCATAAATAATTAACGATATGAGTCCCTATATTGCATCTTTTTCTTTCTGGTTAGGTACTTAGGTATATATTTATTAGTACGTTATATAAATATTTTCCTGTCACAAGATATTGTCTCGGTTGGTTGTAAGTTAATAATGACGTACTTCCACAGCACGGTATGGGGATCCCATCTGTTGGCATCCTTCTTCACGAGGTGATAAAGCTGATGTACCACGCCAAAGTGCGGGATCCGGTGTTCTTCAGGATCGGGACGTGCGGCGGGGTTGGCTACGAGGGCGGCACCGTCGTCATATCCGACGAGGCTGTGGATGGCGCTCTGAGGAACGCCTTAGAGTTGGTATGTACCTACTTAATTTAAAATACTGGAAAAAAAGTGGAACTGAGTTGAGGTCTTTACACTTAGTTTAGTTCCCATTTAACATTAATTTAAATACTTTTCTGGGAGCACCCATACCATGCGCAATGTATAACAGTACTACGAGCTCAACATAAAATATATTATTATACCACGCTGGACTGATATTCACAAAAATAATAAACAATAATTCAAATGTGAAATAACACTAATATTAAGATATAAAACTGATAAGGAACATTGTTTTTAAACCTAAGTATATAATGAATATAGGAATGGATTACAATGACATGTATGTCTCCATTTAAGAAATAATAAGATTGAAAAATATATAAGCGAATAGATGGAAAACATACAAAATAATGTTAATTACCTACTGCAACAATTTTCATGCCAAAATTTACTGAACACTGTAACCACAACATAACTGTAATAATTTACGTATTCTTGCAAATAAATACTTACTTACTTTGAATTTGTTAATGTTGTTAATTGCAGACTGTCCTCGGCAACTCGATCCAGCGGCCGGCCAAGCTGGACCGCCGCCTGGCGCGCGAGCTGAAGGGGCTCGCCGACCCCGAGGACCCCTACGACACCGTCACCGGCAAAACCATGTGCACATACGACTTTTACGAAGGTGATTATACTACGACACTACCTGAATACTTACTAAATCACTGACTAAATATTTTAAGTAAAGAAAAAAGGTATATAGATATTATTTCACGAAATGTTGGTCTAGTGGTCGGAGTCCTGACTACGAAACCGAAGGTTGCGGTTTCGGATCCCGCTAGTTTATTCGTTGTCGAGCACCCTAACTCGAGGGACTAGATCAATAGGCGTGGATTGTCGAAGATTTTTGATCGCGATTTCGTTTGCGCACGATGAGTATTTTACACATTGTTGTCATAAAATATAGTCTATATTGTTATTCTGATGTATAAGCCTATTTATTCTAAAGTTTCATCAAAATCCATTTAGTAGTTTTTGCCTGAAAGAGTAACTAATATACCTACATCCAGGCATACATAAAAACTCTCGCGTTTATAATATTAATAAGATATACATGTATTTTTATAGGTCAAGGGCGGTTGGACGGCGCGTTCTGCGACTTCACAGAGGCCGATAAGATGGAGTACTTGGAGCGGCTTCACAAGGCCGGCGTGGTGAATATCGAGATGGAATCGCTGGCGTTCGCCGCGCTCACGCACCACGCTGGGATCAAGGCCGCTGTCATCTGCGTCACGCTGCTGGACCGGCTCAAGGGAGATCAGGTACAACCTTTTTATAATACATAGGTACAGGTGCAACATTATTATAATACACGCGGCGCGCCCCGCCTTCACCTAGAGTTACAAGTATATTTTTTAACTATCGATCCGCTCCGGCTTCGTATGGATGCTGTGCTGATTCACTATTTTGTTCCTGCAACTTCGTCTCCGCACAACGAGTACTTTACAAAATATCGTTATAAAGTAAAGTTAATTAATACTCCAATGTATAAGCTATCATATCGCCTAGTAATGTAGAGCAATATAATATCTCACATATTTTTTAAAAACTAGGTGCTGGCTCCCAAGGAGGTGCTGGATGAGTGGCAACAGAGACCGACTAAGCTCGTTTGTCGTTACATCAAGAGGTAAAAACATTATTTTTGATGTTATGAATTGTAATCGTGTAATTGGTAGCTAGTTGTTTGTAATAAAAGTTTATGTTCCAATATATCGAATATTATAATTTGTATTTTATCCTAAATGTTTCAATATAATTGAGAACCTTAATTTATAGAGTTATGGTGGGTCAAAAGTTCATTAATTGTCGATGCTCTTGCCAATTGTTGATGCGGTCAAGCTGGCAGGTTCCCGCATGAGTTGAGAAAAGTTACTTGTAATTAATAGAACCTAACAGTTGGACGTCGCTCATGAAGGATTAATACAGAAAAATCAAGTCGTATTTATATTATTTTTCAGGTATTTGCAAATGAAGGGGCGACTGTCGCTCGATGGGCACGGATCGATCGCCGTGAAGAGTCCGCGTCGGTTCAAGTTGGTGCAGCAGGAGTCCGAGACTTATGACTAAGGGGATGCTTTAAGGTAAAGCGCTATGCAATAATAATAAGGTTTTTTTTATGTAAGCGACAATTCACTTGGCGTTTGAAAAAAAAAATTGTGTTACACTAGGGGAAGGAAGTTGGGATGCACGGTTGCTTTGTTTAGAACCGGATTTAAATGTCTGAGATAACGTTTGTACACTAACCAGTCTGGTGTAAGATTTGTTGTGTTGTAATGACCAGTGTTAAATGAATGAAACCGTACTGACGCGCCGTGACACATGAATTAGGTTAAACAAATGTGCAGCTTATTTATGCTCTCGCTGATTGGCTCGTTTCCCATCATCATTACTGAATGGTTTCTCGATGTGTAATCAAGATCGCATGATATTTCTTATCAAATGCATCCTGCATATTTTTTTATAAAACTACAATATTTGTCTTTCTGACCTGATCAACAAATTATGGAAGGCATGTTAAATTATGAGTGCCATTTCGTAATTGATGGTTGAAAGTGTATTTTTATAATATAAGTGCATTTTTTTAGGTACGCGGTCATCAAAGCGAGCCATCTGACCGGGACACTGTATAGTGCAAACGAATTAGGGTATTTGACAGCACAGCCCAGGATAGGCGACTTAGTAATATAATTAAAGCTCGTCGAAACCAGTAGTATGGAAGATGATTTATTTGTAAGGTATGGAATTATATTAACAGCACATCGAGGGATTTTCAAATTGTATGACTTCACTATGTTTGGCGCGTCATAAAACTGACTTTAATTTAAGATCTGACTTGAGATGGATAAGTAATTACTACTTAATTAGTGTTTTCTGATCATTGAGTTTGAGAAATTCGGTATGTGACAATGGAGTTTATAATAACAAGCTTTTTATGCTTAGTACATAATTTTTGATTAGTAAGTCAAATACCCTATTGTGAAATACGAGTATTTACCTACTTAGACATGTAGCTGATAAGCTTTGTTGAAACGTCGATACAAAGAATTTAAAATCATATTATCTGCGCTGCACTTATTAAAATGTGTTTCACTGCCAACAATTACTAAATAAATTGTAATTATTATTTAAACGGCGTTAATGTGTGATGTAGTATAATGAATGGGATAACATTTTTAACTCATTGCGTGGCCTATATTGTTAATTTTATGTCGCTGTTCTCTTATCTCTGTGCCTAAACCATATTTAAAAGTTGTGAAATACATTAATCAATTATCTTATTGGACCCGTGAGTTTATTATGATTACTTACTGACACTGTTTAAGACGAAATGTTGGTCTATTTTTTCCTAAAAATGAAATCCCAGTGAAATAGGTGCAGTTTCTTAAGTTTTATTAAATATACAATTAGGGTAATAATTCTGTTGAATTTTAGTAAAAATTATGAAGGTAAGAATTGTTTTTCTCCACAAATCCTTAATATCTTATATTACTTAAAATGTGTCCTGCCATGTTCAACATACCGAATGCATGTTGAATGTCATTTAAAATTATAATAAATATAAGGAAAACAAAAGCAGTGTTTGTTTTCCTTTTATTTATTACAAGCTAGCTAACCGCTCCGGTTTTGCATGGGCGCTACTATACAAACATTATTCTGATATACACTAACAACAAAAAATAAAAATATTTAATTTGATGCAGTCGTTCTGAAGTTATGCGCGTATAAACATTTCGGTGATTAATTTTTTTTTTTATTTATATAGATAGGCAACATGTACCTATGTGTCGTTATATTGTTGGTTACTGCTGTAAATGTCTTATTGAACACAGTGTAAAATGGTTGCAATTGTTTATATTACATTGTTATTGTTTAGTTTGCTTTAGCAGAAGCAGGAGTACCAATAACGAAATTTTAAATGAAATATTACTCTTATTAGGACTTGTAGAAGGGAGTTATTGGTCGAGTTACAGTTTATTAAAAAAGAGACCGATAATGGTCGAATAATCCCTAAATGAAACAGTGGGGAACTTGAAATATTCTTATTAAACCTAATATCATAAAATGCGGTAAAATATGGATAATTTTAGACGCAAACTGATCCCCTGAAACGTGGACTTTGTGAATCAACATATATTATGCTAAACATATCGTTATTGCTATCAATGAGTAATTTTTAATAATATTGAATTATGTACTGTAGGTTTATTATTACTGTTGACAATTTATAATAATCATAAACATAAATCAAATGCTTGAAAAAAGGCGAGAGTTCCTTGTAAACTTGCATTTTCATAGTTTTAAAAGTTGCTATCAAAGTAGCTGAATAATTTAAACTTAATAAATTATCTACTCATTTTGAATACTATTTCTCTAAGCATCTATAATATTTTCGTACTGTACACCCATTTATAGTAATAATTTAGGTACTTCAGCCCTTATAAACTTCGATTATTATTGTAATTGTAAAACCCCTTAACATTATTCAGAAATATTTATTTGGTGATTACTTATTTACAATTTTCGTAATGTATGATTGATCTGACCGTATTAGTTAAATAAATGTAGGTACTACAAAGTATTATGTAAGGTATGCTAGTTGAGATACATAATCAAGTGGTTTCTGACAATATTCCAATTTAATTTCTGGTAGGAATAATGCTGGATTTCTTATACCTATGATACTAGGTGACATAAAAGCGTACTTAGGGCGATCAATCTATTTTTTGAAAAAAAAATGTACCAGGCAAATAAAAAGATATTAAACATTTTGAAACTATTGCTCTTTGTTTACATTGTAACTGTATTTATTAGGTACTTAGATAATGAATATAAATGCAACACTGCTAAAATAATATTTAAAGACGAAAATATAGAACATATAGGATTTCTCTGATTTTTTTTAAAGTATAATTTTGTCTTACATCTGGATTTTTTTTCAGTCGTTGTAATTTACAAGACTCACAAGTCACTATCTACAACTTAGACAAATTTATTATCACTTTATTGAAATTTGCTGGACTTGGTGTAAAGTGAAGCGCTAATTTAAAAAAAAACTTGGTATTTGTGGTCCACGGTAGATCGTAATACTTATTACACGGTTGCATTGCGTTTGACTAAGTTTTAATGCCTATAAATGTATCTAGTATTTTATCACGAACAGTCCTTTGGCGGTGCAATGTAGTTCATAGTACCTAGTAAAGGATAGTAGAATAAATTTATTCAAAAGTTCAATACAGATTTAAAGCGCTTCCACTAAGTAAATTGTTAAACACAATCATGCACAAAGTGTTGCCAGATGATTGTTTCAAATATATCTGTAGTTAAGAATAAATATTTTTTATTTATATTGTTCAGTAATTTTGTGACTATGTAACAGAGTGTAATTTTCATCGAATTGTGGATGTTGACGATTAATTGTTATAAGATAATCGAAATGTAATTAGTTGCTAAGAACTAAATATGTATGCTTTTAAGTAATTGAGACATTGCACCAATACATACTTATATAGTATTTAGAAATGTACTTAGTGACAATGCTACTTAGATGAAGTCGTGGGGTGTTCGGTCAATTGTGAATACATTCGGCAGTTGCTTGGCTCCGACCGGTCCTCATAACCCTGGTTTTATACACGATTTACAATCCGCACACAGGTGTTATTCGAAACATAGGTAAAAACCTATCTCGTAAAGTCATGTTACTTTGCTAGCGCCTACGAGTGTTGTACTTTTTTAAAGAGAATTTAATCATTAAAGAGAAATTCATTTTTTTTATGTACATTTTGATAGATTATAATCAGTAGATGTCTTTATATTTTTTGCGTAGTTGTTGTTAAATACGCTTTTGGATACCTATTGTAACAAAAAATGTTGCTAAGGAACTTTATTTACCACTCTACTTACTTCTATCATAGGTACGTGTATAAAAATAAACACTTTCCAGTCGTAGTACAGACATTCGTCAATCAAAATTATAAGTAGTTACGTACATCTGCAAAATTATAATTTTTCAAAATGTACTTAAAGTAAGTTATTTGTATACTAAGTAATATAACCTGCTATATTCGGTGTTAACGTTGGACATTAATCGATTTACTATGAAGTTGAAAGCGTAGCATATTGTTGGTTGTTTGTTTATTTAGGATTAAGGCTGACCTAAACGTCTGGTTCTTGAAACTAGAGGATCGACGCGACAAGCAATCCAAAACGTGGGACATAAGTATTTAACCCATTATTTATATTAAGTATATTTAAAATTATTTATTATTCTCGCTGTCCATTATCATTTACAGATTTGCTTTTGTTGGTAAACGTATTTGTTTCTTATCGGACTAAAGTATTACATAAGTAAACTTTATAAATAATTAATGTCTATTTACCTATAAGTACTTGCCCGTTTGTGGTTATTTATTGTATGAATAAAAATAATTTGGACTACCCTTAACTATTGTTATCATTTAGTTACTACAACGAGACATAGTCCATTGATCCTACCAACACAACTGAAACTTTATAAATGAAAATATACCTGGTCTAATGTTTGCTCTATTGCTATATACTTAACCTTATAATTGAATAATTTCTGATACATACCTACTATACATAATTATGTATTTACAGGTAGGTATATTTTGTTTGAATTTCCTTGTAAAAGCTGAATAAAAAAAGGAGTTGATCCATTAAATTTTATTTAGCTACATTTGCGTTATTAACTAGAAAGGCATTAGGATTTATAATCACAGTTATCAAGTTTTTATCTGAAATATTCAGGGCCGTTGTTAAAATTTGAACAATTCTGATCAATGAGTAATTACGGACCCTAATCTGAACTCGGGTTGTACAATTGGTGAATTTAATTTAAGAGAGCAATACGAAGAGAAACATTTAGAACCCGAATGATTTCTAATTTTTCCGTAAGACCGTTCAATTATGGCACAACGATGTGTGATAATATTAGCTACCTATACTGTAACCTAAGCTCACATACCTACCTTTCTCAATTGTTTTGTGCACACTAAAAAATATTAACAAAATAAATACCAAAAGAACGTCTACATAAATAACGGTTATTCGATCAAGCTTGTTTCTCTGGTAGTAGGTACGAGGTTTTCTATGCATGAGCAAAAATTATTGATAAGTAAGTACCTATATAAACTAAAAAATTAAATTAGATATGGTTTTTTTTAAAACCCAATTGCAATATTACAATAGAAGAAAATTTCGGTCAAATATTTGCATGTACTCGTAACAGGCGAAAGTCAGGTCAGTCTTAATGATTTAATTTAATAGATGGCAATAAAATGAAGAAATGTTTATCATGTCACAGCTGTAGGAACTTCATGAGCGCGTCGTGTATGAGCCGAGGCGAGGCGTCGCTATCGGCGGTGTAGCGCACGCCGCGCAGCGCGCCGTCCTCGTGCCGCACCACGCCGTACTCGCCGACGATGAACCCGTCCGACGTCCTCTCCTCCACGCGATACTTGCGGTATTGCCGCCCTTCCACCACGTATCCCACTTTACAATTATCATCTTTACAATTTTCCGGATTTGATTCTTGACCGCCTGTTGTAGCGATTTCTTTCTCATCTACATTGTGGTTTCGCTCGCTTATTATTTCATGAATTAAAGTAGTAGATGGCATAGTAGTCGACGGTTCCGAAGTCGATTCTGTAGTACTGTCTTGAGTGGACGACGATGTTTCTGGATGCCAAGGAGTGGGGATTGGAGTTTCAACTGGAGGCGGCAAGTGCAGTGACGCAGGTGCGCTGTAAAATTTAGCCGGCTCGCTGTATATTTTTGCAGGTTCGCTGTATACCTTTGCAGGTTCGCTATATATCTTAGCAGGCTCGCTATATATCTTAGCAGGTTCACTGTAAAATTTGGCAGGTTCACTGTATACCTTAGCGGGCTGACTGTAAACGTTTGCGGGTACGCTATACACTTGTTGAAAGTCTGGTAAAGACTCGCTTGAAGGTTTTTTGCGGACATCAAAATTAGTAATAGTTTTGGGCACGTCATGTAATATATTAAAACTTACAGTTGTTAATCTTACGTCCTTATCCCTTTCACTCGGATTATGGTGATTTATATTATTTTGTAAAGGTGGTGATAATGCAACTGATCTGCCTAAAGGAACTTTCTCGATATCATCGTAACGATCATCGACACTGACAATTATGCCTTTAGACCCTTCTTCAGGGTTTGGATGTTTAGAATTACTTGTATCGCTTGCGCTTAAACCTTTCATTTGTAATTGAAATGGATGAATATGCTCCAAATGGTGGGTGCCTCGTGGCTCTTTTTTTGAGTGTAGCTGTTTGATGAATTCGATATTGGCTCCTGACAATGATGTTGACACAATATCTTCACTATGAGTAATATTTGCATCCGGGTTCATTTGGGCAATGATAGGATGTGCAGAAACAGTTTCTTCTACTTCTAGATCATCAAGCTGCTCGTCAAAATGCTTATTGGAAGACTTTCCTCGACCTCTATCTACGGCTATTGACGATGTTATTCGAACGGATATTACTTCATCATTTTTAGTCAGGGAAATATTCGAATCATGGGTATTTATTTCTGTATCTTGATCATGAACCGGTCGCGGCGTCACCGTAACAAATGGCAAGATCTGTAAAGGAAGAAACAGAAATTATCAAAGGGCATGTGAATAAACAAGAGGCATGAGACCAGCCTCAACAAATAAACAAATTGCTTAAAATACATTGACTAAGTAGTCGAGTCAAGTAAAGTAATACCTATGCTGTGCAGGTATTAACGATTAAGGTTTTTTTAGTGCGCTTAATTTCAACTATAAGTATAATTAGGTATGTGTATCATTTCCTACCTAATTACAAATGAATAGGCTTGACTGTGTGAGTGTAAGTAAGCACGCGCCAGCACGATGCGGATACGTGAGCGAATACGGATAGTAACAATAACTGACAGTAAAAAGTTAATACCTACGCCGCTGACCTACGAGATATTTATGTGACTGGTTGTACCGAAACAGAAAGTAAATACTTATCTAACATTTACTGCAGCTATAATAAGGGGCTACCTGTAAACAAAATACCGTATCACTACCTGACTACTTAGGTACCTACATAAGAATGTGATCTGAGGAATTCACCTAGGTAAGTATTTAATTAGCAATAGTCTATAGCTTACACATGCAGCTCTCATTGATGGTAAAAGGTATACCTTCTATAGCTCTTGCTGTATTGTAGGTACGTATGTATTGGTGTGGATAGGTCGCTATATGAAATCATTTTTTTATTCTCGCTCCAAATTAAAATAGAGTGTAAGTACCTAGGTACCTATTTATATAGCTTCTTATTACTTTTTAATTTCGCCAGACATTTTTTAATACAAGAGAAAGTAGGTATACTCTCTCTCAAATATATAAATAATTACATACCTATATGTCACACTTGTATAAAGGGAATTTCCTAAGCTAAATGGCGATGCAGACCACGTCAGTCACCGCGCAGGCGGCCTTGCGCACGCTGCCCTGCTCAACTCATTTTTGCCTGACTTGTCTATCATAACCTGAACCGATCTGATTTAGCCATACGTAACTTACTTGCCTACGAAAGTAGATACAATAGGATAAGTAAGTACCTATATGGGGTTTTTGGTAACAAATCTTTAAAAAGCGTTACCTACTTGATGGATAGGTACCTACTTACTTCAAAATTGGACAGCTGCTGTCCGATTTGACAAATGATACTTATCCCTCTGTTCAACAGAAGTAATTTGGACGAATATACCTGTTGCTGGCTGAATGGAAATCTTTATCAATCACAAAATATATCTAGTTTATATAGGTACCTACTACATACTTAAAAAGGTTTTATTCAGTTAATGGACCAGAAATTAGGTAGGTAGATAAGTAGCTACTTACTTATAGCTAGAAGGTAGGTATCCTGGTCGTTGGCATACAGTCGGTATCATTAATTAGAATACCTACTTACTATCTATTTTTTTTTGATACTAAATCAAAGTGCCGACGATGGCTAGACAATAAAATTTGTAATAAAAGAAACTCAGATTTTATAATTTTTATAGATCAAGTACCCAAACTGAAATTAACTTTAAGTAACTAGGTACCTACCTATTATTTCTACTTTACGTTATGTTGTAGGTACCTGCTTATTATACCGTTGGAATTTATAAGGCAAAAAATTCGGACGGTTATAAAAATTTTACACGCCATTCCAAATTACTGTCTGGTCCAGTACGCCCACTGACAGCGGAAGTGGCTTGTCGCATGATGGCCTTAGACCACTGACTAGGTACTGTCATATTGGTATGTGACCATTTGGCCAACAGGCTTTCCTTATACTTGAACAGTTAGTTGATTATTATAATACCTACTACACCAGGTGCTCACAAATTCCTAAACCTATTATTGATAAAACTTGTGAACCTACCTTTCTATTAATCCCAAAATTGCCTTAACTAGTAGGTAGCTATGGTCACACGTTACTAAACCCTTGGAAACTCTTCCAAGAGTTCGACGATCTTTATGAATTGAACTATTGAATTCAATCAAGTGAAAGTAGTTATAATACGTACTTTTAGATAAACTAAAGGACTGTTATCAGTTTTTACACTTCCAGGTTAGATCAGGATAACGTTTATGTTAAAACCACATACTTACCTACGTAAGTAGACACACCTAGACGACCGAGGTATTAATTTTCCATCCCCAGTCCCTAGATCGTCTAACATACCTACTTAGTGAATAATGAGTAAAGTAAATTGAAGAGCGCAATTTGTAACTAAGTACATACCGTTACCGTATATGTTTTTATTTTTTGATTAGATAATTATATCTTTTTTAAAAAATATTCTTATAAAGTACCTATTTAGGTACGTATGTGTTATTTAGTTTTACCTAGTCATCTTATTAGCAATCGACCTTAAATACGAACAACCTAATCACTATCATAATTTAGTTAATGTTAAAATACAAAACGGTAGCATCCGGCTGCAGCAACCGGTGTAACTTATTATTATCGTTCATTGGTGATTATCGATACCTACTGGCTTAGAATATTGTGTTAACTGTTATTTATTGTGGCTTAAATAAGTAGGTACGTATCTATGTAATAAACGCCAACTTCCATTTCTCGATTGATGTTCTTAATAAGTAAGTAAGTAGGTTACTACCTACTTACACATACCTACTACATACTTAGATATTTAAAGGGTTTCCCCTACAAAAACCGTCAGTATATGTTACAAAAATCCATCCTAATAATTTTACGTTAGTTTAACATGCTCACTTATTGTACCTAATTGTATATTAATAGGTCTTTGTCTGCTTTTGCACTTTGCACTGCAACCTGCCTTTTTTTGCATAGGCGGCACATGCAGAGCAAGGCGAGTAAACCAGTTCTGATTTACCAGATCGTGCGGTATTTTAAAATGCAATGCAAATAAATCGAGTGATGATAACGAACTTGAGCCCAGCACAAAGAAATGAAGGCAAGCGGGCAAGCCGCAACCAACGTGACCGCGTGGCCAATAGTGACCAAGGGCCATTCGACAGTCGCAATACTTAAATCGATCATATAAATATTATACTTATGCCTACCTATTTAAACGTTTTTAATCTAAGGAAAGTAAAATTAAAGAAATAAGAGATATTTGATGAATTGATAAAAAATGTTCCATAACCTGCCATACCTACCTCATGTGGGAGCATGTAGGTAAGTGTAACAGGAAGTAGACCAGTTTCGTCCTCAAATGAAGCACTCATGCTGCGCCTGCGCCGATCCAGTTTGATAAAGATCACACTGACATTTTAGGGTTTAAGCATCCGCCATTAAACGCTTAAAAGAGGCAATGCAGCCACTGCCCACATAAGGTTTTTGTTATTGCATTTTATTATGCTCGTATATTTAACTCGACTTGATTATTGATAATAATAGTGTTTCAGTTGAGAATCCCGTCGTCGCGGTGACCTATAAAATTTACCTACTGATATGGTAAGTATATTTTACGCAGAGATATTTTTAAAGATAAAGGTGTTGTATTTTTTAAATAGGTAGGTATGCTTTATGCAATTGCAATGGATAGGTACACAGTTACGAGTAGGTATATACCTAATAGGTACTTATCTACCTACAAAAATCTGTTCAAGTACGTAGGTAGGTACTCGTAACTTTTATAGGTAAGTAAAATATTATTATAAGTACCTACTTAGGTATATCAAATCCATGAGAGGATAGAATAGAAGGTTTTATTTACCACTTTCTTTCTTGTGATAATCATTACCTACTTACTACAACTAATTTCTAACAATTATTTAATTACGTAGGTACTTACTTAATAAAATAAATAAACCTAAAAACCTACTGGATTAAGTAAGTACCTAGTTTGGCACCCGGTCTGCTCTTCCCATAAAATTAAAAGAAAACTTATAAGCAATTAAGCAGGTAGGTAGATACGTAATAATATGTAGAAATATTTCAATAGACATGATGTCTATTGAAATATTTTTTTTTATTGGCCAGTTGGTCTAAATCGACCAATGCATTGTCATGTACTAAGTACCTATCAAAAATAATAATAAGTACTTGTTCAAATTGTTAAAATACGATTAGGTATTAAACTTACCGGTATTTTTTTGTTTAATTATAATTTAAGTACTACCTATAGTCTCTAATTAACTACTTACTACCGTTTGAGTCAGTTTGGTTATAAGCATAGGTATAATTTTTCGATTTTATCTAAGTACTTAATTATTCGTACCGAGTAGGTTTACTAATATAACAATATGTACCTACATAAATATTATCTAATAAATGAAACTAAAAAAGTCACATATAAGCAATATAACTAAGGACGCGTGGAAGGCAGGGTTCCCTTCCCTTTGCAAGTCTTAGTTTTCTAAAAAAGGAGGTTTTCAAATATTATTTTTAAAAATTCAACAGTCATTCTCCCCTACTAGTCAATTTGTCCTTAGGTGAATTACCTACTGAATTGTTATTTTCTATTTGTCATCATTCTAAATTATAAGTAGGTACCTACTTATAATATTTAACGACGCTCATCTATTGTGATGTTGAGAAGAACCAACACGACACACGTTTGACTGCAGGCCGACACGCTCTTGGTCGGGTGAATTACTTAATTTGTAAATACCTACTAAGTACCTATAATATGGACAGGAAGGAACTTCTTATCACAACACGGTCAGTGCATTATGAAACTGTTGTCTAACCGTCGCCTTGAATAGTTACGACTATAGGTCAGTGAGAGAACTAAGTAGGTAGCGAAACGGTAAAGACCCATACAAAGTTACTATCTGTGAGGGGAATATTGACATCGAAATGTTCGCGTTAACGTTATGAAAAATTAAAATAGAATGAAAATAATCACGATCCATACCAGAAACAGCATCAATGGAAATTTGATCCTCATCTCGTTGCGACAGAACTGGATCACACCCTATTGATACTACTGGATTGATAAGGACATGTCCACTGTGTCGGTGATTTGTAACAAAGACATCTTAACTTAATCAAGCTTCGATCAATGAAACTAAATCCGAAACATGACGCGATGAGGCAGGTAGGTAACTATCTTTCTGTTTTAACACCGTGTAAAACTAAGTGGCGCCTTCAGGGCCTATATTCGATTTCCGAATAGGCAGAAGCGGTCCACTTCTAGTACACGTGTGCCTTGCGCGCGCGCCGCGGTCAACTACGCCGCTCAACAATTCTACAGTGACCTTCTCAATTAAGAATTAATTCATTACTGCACTTTCTTATGCCAAGCCATATCTACCAATGCGAGAGAATAAAGAGATTTATATACATAAATAATTAAATGTTTTCTAAAGTAGAAATTTCAGTAGGTAGGTTCCAATATAATTAAGTAGGTAGATGTAAAATTAATTATAATTTATTTTAATGTTTTATCATCAAATATTAATTAAAACTAATTAACACAACTCTTTCTTCTCAAGATAAGAAGGAAGAGCAATATAAATAGTGGTAAGTACCTATACAATTAATAGAAGTTACAATGGTAAGTATGCAATTTTATAAATATTTCCTTAGTGGCCATAGTAAGGGTCGTGGTGATAAGCCGGAGCGGCGGGTGCGTACTGCGGTTCATACTGAGGCTGTTGGGGATAAGCTGGCGCCTGGAAAAAACAACGTACATTACTTCCTAGGTAGATCATTCCTTCAAACAATTATTTCTCGTGACAAAATCAAGATAGCTCATAAGAAAAATTATCTAATTTATTTAAAGTCTACTCTAAGTTAGAAATAGTAATATGTAGTAGGACAAAGTAAAAGGAAGGAAAACCTATATCTACCTACAGATACTTTTTAAATAAGTAAAATTTTTTAGACAGAATGTAACCTCAAAAGGTAGGTTTTGATGTTGACGGCAGCCTTCTTAAACGCTGGTCCGATTTTGAAAATTGTTACACTTTTCTAAAGTGACGGGTTGCTTTACATTTGAAGAAAAAAAATAAGAGTACCTTTCACGAAATTAAATGTAGGTACCAATTTATAAGAATATTATTTATTTCAATTGACTTTTGCCGGCGCCATTCACTGAAAATAAAATAGGAAGAATTATAAAATACCTGTGAGTAACTGCTGGTGTGATAAACAGGTTTCTTCTTTTCCACGACTTCCACGTGTGGCTTCTTTAGAGCCAAATGGTACTCCAATAGCTCCTTTAACTTCAGTTTAGTGGAAAGTACATTTGCCGCGAGGGCCTTGTCAAAAGCCTTTAGTTCTTTGATCTTGGCTTTGATAGCCCAGAGTCCATCTTTGAGAAGGTCGAGCTTGCCAGGCTGCAGGTCGTCATCTTGCTGGTATTCGTCGTGGTCGTAAGATGGAGTGTCGTAGGCTGCTCGGAATAACTGCTGTTCATCAGAATCCAAGTCCATGTACCGAGCCACGTGTCTCGATAATGCTGTAATTACAAATTTCGATATTTGTACAACCTTTCTAGACAAATTCGAAGCCACATCATAAAAATAAGTCATTCTAAGTACTTAGATTAAAACATGCTTTGTGCAAAGTAATAAAAAAAATCAAATATAATTCTTATATTTACCTGGATTAAGCACTAGAAGAATGCATATTGTATAATAAAACATTTTGTAACGCTTACTTTTCCACGTCAACGTTGAAAGTGGCCAGAATTATTCTGTAGTAGGTAGCTATAAAAAAAATCTGTGTACCCTTATTGTTTTAATTTATTTAGTAAATTTACATCTACCTTCACAACAAATTACATGGGCTCATCCTAGGACCAACACATAAAAAATAGGTAATGTGTTAACAAAACAATAACTACTTATCGAACATTGAGCCTATCAATTAAAACACATCATTGTCGTAATAATTTATTTCTTTATTGTTGGGTAACAAATTCAAAATCATTTATTCGTGTTTCTCCGATTTCCGTCTATACCAAATTTCTAATGAAATGTCATGGCTCATTTTCATAAGGGTAAGCAGAACCACCTCCATGATCCACTCGCAGAGAAAGATGACTATTTACAAATTAGGTATTTTTAAAAGAAAACTGAATAATGGAAGACAAAAATATTGCTGGTGTTTAATTAGGTTTAGGTGCTTCTAAAACACTATAAATACTTATAAGGAACTGAATAAACTACATATAGACGATGGGACGTATTCACCTATAAATTATCTTCAATAGTGCCAAATATTTTAATTATTTTCTAGATGTAGTTTTATATTAATAGACTATTCTTTATATTTTAGAGTGCTTGAAATTGTTTGATGATATTACCTACTACACGAGAGAAAAACGTTTCCAGCACCCAAATGAAGGTAGGTACTTAATGTAATTTTTCATTATATTACCTATATATTAAAACCTAAGTAGGTACATACTTAGATGCGTGGGTATAGAAAGAAAAACGATAAATTCTACAGCTTATTTAAGTTATTTTCTGTGGGTGTCTATTGTGTTTAAGAAAGCAAGTAGCTCCTACTTTCTTACTACATACCTATTTACTTACTCAATATTTTGGTTTACTGAGTTACAGTTTAATTCAAATATTAATACATAGGTGGTTAGGTACATAATGTTAGACATAGCGTCTCCGCGATTATTGTGACAACACATTCTTCACTTATAATTAAATTAACGCTAAAATACAAGTAATCGATAGGTATTCGACTTTAAAAATTACTTTTTAACAGTTTTAGCAATTTGTAAAATCGTATAAGGGATTCTAATAATAAAAAAATCAGTTGCTTAATTCACTCATGAATCAACATATTAGGAAAAGAGATAGATAATTACTTAAGTCATTAAAAGGTAAGGTATGCTGTTTTAACAGAAAAGTAATTAATCATTGTCAAAAAATTATAGCGTGATATATAAAAAAATAAGTACCTACCTATCTAGTTAATTGAACGAAAAAGACGAATGTGATTTGTATAAAACCGTATCATTGGCATTGGATGGCAGTGTGTGAAAGTGTAGTTTACTCTAATAAAAAACAGTAAGCAAGAATAATAAAAATGAATAGATCAAACCTAATGTGGGTTCTACAGATTATGTACAGGTACTTTTTATTAATTAATTAAAGTCTAATTGTAGTAGTGTTTATAGGGCGGTCCTGTAGTTCACGTGGTGTATATTATTTGAACCTATTAAAAGTGCGCCCGTCGTCTGGAGCGCGAGCGTCACAAAGCGGCGCGAGCCTTGTACAAGTCGTCCTCCAGGTCGAAGGCGGGGTCAGCGTAGCCAGAGTCGTCATACCGTAGGGACCTAAAAATACATTTAAATCATTCAAAAGCAAACCATAAATACCTATACCACTAGGTATAAGATAGTCATTTTTTTCTTATACCTAATGAGTTCAAACACGAATGAGCAAAGAAACGAGCTAAATCGGGAACCACGGGGGAAAAAATGGGGAGAACAGCGATAAAAATTGAAGTAGCTGTATACGTCAAGGGGTCACATCGTTTCGGCGGATTTAAGTAACAATATAAGTAAAAATAATTTTAAATTCTGGTTATAAAACTGTCTTTAGAAAGAGGTTGTAGGTAGGTATATCACCGAATACTAAAGTAGAAAAATTCGTTCCTGATCACAGATTGAGGGTAGTTGACTTCGTTGTCTGTTACACTAAAATTTAAAGAACACCAAAAATATAGGTAAAAAGTATATGCCCCGGGTGAGGATCGAACTCACGACCTTAAGATTATGAGACTTACGCGCTGCCTACTGCGCCACCGAGGCTTGCTGAAAAATGGGAATACAGAGATCTTATTTCGCATCGTAATTACCTACACACTTAGGTATATAACACGATAGAGCCGAAAAATCGCCTTATCAGTTATTATCACCACTATACATACCTACCTACTTAATATGTCACCGAGTGTAACTGTATAAATAAGCAAGTGCTAACATGAACTTTCATAGACAATTTTATGCACTTAGGTGTCCGTAGGGGTGGTATTATGGTGCCCTTAGCGCCAAAAATTTCACCGCCAGCCTTGGCCTATTGCTGTCTGTGAAGCTACGCTTTCTCGAGGTAGGTATGCGTAATATTTTTACAAGGCTTCAAATTACTAAGACCGCTGTCCGCCATAGTGAGTCACAGGGCTGTTCCCCCTTTTTTAATTGTAAGTAGGTATGTGTTATATACCTATAGTCAAAAATAAGTAGGTAAAAAGTAAAAGACAATCGGCGTTTTCGTAACTACTAGGTAATAGATAACGCTTAAACTAAAGTTGTACGGTGTAAACATAGCTCTGTTCCTACTACAACTTATAAATGAAAAAAAAAAACTCTTCACTCGTGTGCGAATCCGACTCTTTTGCGGTTATTCTGATCGTGAAGTGTATGTGACCTCACCGGTCGGGCGTCCGAGTCCTGCAGCGTGAAGGCGGGGGCGAGCGCGACGCAGCTCTCAGAAGGGCCGGGTCGTCGTAGCGCCGTGATACGATTGTAAAGTCGTGGTGAGCATCTATCAACTTTTGCAGTCGGGAGACCATCTCAAAGTCCGAGACCGAAGACGGCACTAATATACCCAGTAGTTTGGCAATCGAGTTCCTGTTAATACAAAATATCGAGGCATTACTAGTGGGGGCTAGTACCTAGGTAAATACTGCTTACACGAAACTCTCTTAAATATCTACCTACTCATTATATTTACTACCTAAGTATCCTACCGAGACATCCTGCTCGCGGCACCAATTGTATTTTAATTATTATCGGTATTTAAATATACCAATTCAAAGAATTAATTCATCGCATTAAGTTAACATTTCATTCATTGTAGTTACATAACTTAAATATATAAATTCCATTCAAATTAAAATACTTAATCAATTTATTCTTTATCCACCAATTTAGTATCATTCTTCTAGACTTCCCATAACAACCCTCTTCACTATTCGAAACTCTAGGCTAGCATCCGGAATGAATTGCTACCTCTACAGTACCTAAAACTGGTCAATTGCGCTTCTCTTCTGTGGCACTCTGCTAGCGCCTCCTTACTCCTCGCTAGATCGTCCCGAAGCATCGTGATCTGGTGTTCTGTTGTGTTTCTCTCTTGTTCGAATGTCTCGCCTGTAGTCCGAACTTGGTCCTTTAACACATTGACTTTGCGATTGTACCGGGCTCTGAGAAGCTCAGCCTCTTCCAACTTCTTTTGAAGCTCTTCTATTTTTCGTGCTCTTTCTAGAGAAGTTATCTGTTGTAAATAGGAAATATTAGAAACGCGAAAGATTGTAAGAACATGGTAAGGGTGTGTGGATGTCTGGATGTACCTATGTTTGTTCCACTTTTACGCAAAAACTACTGAATGGATTTTGATGCTCTATTTTATAATAATATATTGTGTAAAATACTCATCGTGCGCAGACGAAGTCCCGGGCAGTATAGTGTAAGTCAGCATGCAAATTATCTTAATGCGATTGTTTTTTTATGGCATTATTTGATAATAAGGTATGGCTTCAATAGCTCTACAGTAAGTAGATTAATGGAACAGGATAAAATTAAATCAAGATAAACGCATAAGGTAAAACCATGCTAAGCGAATTCCTTAACCTTACACTTAAGAATAAATTTATATTATAAGTACTAGGTAAGTCTGTTTTATGCGTCTTGAATCAATGCAGTTAAGACATGTTACCTGTAGTCTGTACGTAACTACCTATATACATACCTGCTGATATTCAAAAACCCGTAGAATCTATATTCAGTGCAACGAATGGGGTACCTACTTAATTGAATTTAGTAGGCAGGTAGGTATTATTACTTCATACATAATTATAATATTGTCCTATTCACTTTGCCCACACAGATTTTCGCAAAATAAGTATGAGCACGTGCAAATGGTAAATCATGGACTTTATAGTTAGTAATTTCTTACGTGTCTCTACTATTTTCGTCGCACGGATACAGAGGTTCTTAATAGCTTCTTAATGGCATCGAACCATGTATGGCGAGGCAATGCAAATAGGGCGGAGCATGGTCATCTTTCACCTTGTTTCGACCGCGTCTGATATCTAGGTACGTTTGTTGCGGCTTATTCTGCATCATTTTACTATTTGTTGTGCTTGTTTATTCAAGGAAACAATAACGACATTCACAATGGAACACCCGTAGGTGCTGTTTGCTCTTAAAGTTTTCAAACATAAATAAGACTCGCATCTTTAGCGAGTTGGTAAGTTAGCTTCATTCTTAAATATGATTAATGAAACAAGATGTAAAAGTAAAAAGTTGTTAACATTTGATTTTTCTTGAGGTACCTACCTTGTATTCGGCTGCGTCTGCGACCTGTGCGTTGAGATCGCGTAGTTGCGCGCGCGCGTCGCTCAGTTGCACGGCCAGCTTGTCGCACTGGCGGGCCAGC
Organism: Polylopha cassiicola; assembly: GCA_038024825.1. Lineage (NCBI taxonomy): Eukaryota > Metazoa > Arthropoda > Insecta > Lepidoptera > Tortricidae > Polylopha > Polylopha cassiicola. The sequence goes on along the minus strand of CP149046.1, from coordinate 13,822,695 downwards.
TTCTTGCTGCGAGCCACGGCCTCGTCTCGCTCTGCTTGTAATACGGCACGTACGCGGGAACTTTCATCCTAAATATGTATATAAATTGTAAATACTTTTATAACAACTTTAAGTAATTATTAGATACTGCACAAGTGCACAAAAATTTTGAGCAACATTACATTGGTGCCTATAAGTAGGTACTTACATTATACATAGACAAGGAGACTGCATGATAATACATAGTCAAATTGAGTAGGTACCTAGTCTTCTATACATCTATACATATAATAAAACAGTAGAAACCGCGTGTCTGTACAATTGAAATTTTTAACAAAAAATGGGTGTGGGCAATAATAAAAGAGTAACAGAACACAAAAATGATTTTTTAGATTTTCTTTTCTGTCTGTCTGTCTGTCTGTCTGTCTGTATGTATTCGCTAATCTTGAAAACTACTGAACAGATTTTGACGCGGCTTTCACTAATAGATTAAGCTCTTCCCTGAGCAACATATAGGCTTTGTTTCATCGAAATCGGATGTCAAATAAAAAAGCTATCGTCTTTTAAAGTTTAAAGGTAATTTTTCTATAGGAGATTTTATAGTTACATAATATAGTACTAGATGGCGCCTCAAGGCAATTAAAACGCGCTATGGTTGTTTTACTGAAAATAGTTACACAATAGTATCATTAAAGTAAACAATAAAGACATTTTATAATTTACATTTGAAATTTGAAATATCAAATACATACCTATATTATATTTTTTATATTTTATTTATATTATATTATATTATATATTATATATATTATATATTATATATTATAATATAATATAATTATATTATTTGTCTGTCTATCTGTGTGTTCCGGCTAATCTATGGAACAGCTGGACTGATTTGGACGGGACTTTCACTGGCAGATAGCTTATGTAATAAAGAGTAACTCATTTTAGAAAAAAATCTTTAATTATCCATACTTATGTCCCAGTACTTAAATTCCACGCGGACGAAGTCGCGGGCACAGCTAGTTATAGAATAAAAATAATTCTATGTATTTACATCATTATTAATTCTTTCGTTTGATACCGTCGAGACCCCAAACTTCGCCTGGATTTTGGCATATTTTGCAACATAACTTGTTAATTTGAAAGTATTCTAGACCGTTCAAAGAAAAAAACTAATTAAAGGACTCCTGTCCATCTTTAGAGACCACTAGAGCATTGAATTTCAATGGCTAACATGGCAAAAAATGGACAAAATGGTGCTAGGCGAAGAATGGGTATTTTTCCCTAACTTCGCCTATGTATGCCTGACCGCTTATAATAAACATTAATGGGATCTACTCACGACAAGTCTCTTCGGTTTGAAGTGTGATAATATAGTATGAACTTAAACAACGTCAGATTACTGTTATTTCCTAGAAAAGAGGGGTAGGCGAAGTTTGGTTGCAATATGACGTTAGTTACATACATTGACAGTGACGAAGTTAGGGCTGCCAAAAATTACATGTTTATCCAGCATGCCAAGAAAAAAGAGGGTATAGTGTTTTATTCAACTTTATTTTTTTTTAATAATTTCATTTAATTTATTTTAAAAGGAGTTTTTTTTTTTGCACGGTTGCTCTTTATGGTTTATAAGTATCTCTTCAAAAAACGGTATGCCCACTTTCTGCCGGGTAATTTATCAGCTAAAATTGAACGCTTTCCACTGGGTTCTAAGTATCTGATAATTTTAAATACTCCACTACACTTTACAAGTAGAAACAAGTCTTATTATTCATTTAATTTAAATCTTATAATTTTTATATAAATTTTGTACAGTGCATTTGCCATCCCTAAGGGCAGGCGAAGTTTGGCACGAACATGATGACCAAATGCCCTAATGAACAATTACTTTTATTATGACTTAAAAACGTAATATATCTATTAATTAATAGTGTCAATTGATAAAGCGATAGTTATAGCAAATACCTGTATAATAAAAATAAATTTATCTGGTCTGCAACACTCCTTAATATCAAAGTTCATTCACGTCTTGAAAAAAACGTGCGGTCGGCGTCACGAATAAACTGCACTAGACGCCAACCATATGAAGTTAGCCACAGATTGTCGGCAGAATATGGATAGTCATTAGATATACTTTATACTTAGAGTTATTATATGAAGCCTGCCATTGACATCACTTATAAATTTGAAGTTATGTAAAATTAGGCGAAGTATGGTAGTCTAGGTGAAGTTAGGGGTTTCGACGGTACTTTATCTTTAAGGCATTTCAGGAAATAAAATTTACTAGGTATGTGGTGGCAAGGCCACAAAGTGTGGGTCATTTAACAAAGAGAATGTATGACGTCTACCTACAGAAAAAAATTGAACTAACACACATTTTATACTACTTAACTCATTTTATCTTATTACCGTACCGAAAAAAGGAGATCTCAGTGAGTGTGGCAACTGGAGAGGCATTACCTTACTCTCGATCCCGTCAAAGGTGCTCTGTAAGATCATTCTAGACAGAATATCGTGGGCCGTTGAACCTCTCCTTCGCAAAGAGCAAGCTGGCTTCCGACCCAACCGATCGTGCACGGATCAGATCAATACCCTGCGCATAATACTCGAACAGGCATCAGAATGGCAGAGAGAGATGTATCTCACCTTTGTAGACTTCGAAAAAGCCTTCGATACGCTGAAATGGGATAGTATCTGGAACCGACTACGTGAAATTGGAGTCCCCGAGAAATTTACCAACCTTATCAGGGCCATATACGAGAATTACTCTTGTAGAGTGACGCACGATGGTCTTGTCTCGGAGGACATACCGGTACATGCGGGAGTACGACAGGGGTGCCTCCTCTCGCCTCTCCTATTTCTCACTGTCCTAGATGGCATCATGGCGAAAACACACATGAATAAGCGCCGCGGCATAGAGTGGGGAATATCCAGCGTCCTAGAAGACCTGGATTACGCCGATGACCTATGCTTGCTGAGTCACACACGCGCCGACATGCAAGCCAAGCTAGATGACCTGCAACGAGAGGCGAGAGGTACAGGACTCAAAATTAACACCCGGAAGACCCAAGAAATGAGGTGCGGAGCAACGATCTCCTTGCCGCTGCTTATTGGCACAGAGAGGGTGGAAAGGGTCCACAAGTTCACTTACCTCGGGAGTGTAATGTCCGAAACTGGAGGAACCGAGGAGGACATCACCTCAAGAATCGCCAAGGCCAGAGCAACCTTCGCACAGCTACGACCAGTATGGCAATCGCGGAAATTGACTAGGAGAGTTAAACTTAAGATATTCCGGTCCAATGTTAAAACCGTGTTGCTGTACGGGTGTGAGACGTGGAAGGTCACAAAGGACATCTCGCGCCGTCTCCAGGTCGTCATCAACCGCTGTCTTCGCCGTATTCTCGGTATATACTGGCCCGAGAAAATCTCCAACATTGAGCTGTGGGAACGCTGTGGCGAAACTCCGATCGACCAGCAGATCAAACGCCGTAAATGGAATTGGATCGGCCACACGCTCCGAAGGGATCCTGATCACATTCCGAGGCAAGCCCTAGACTGGAATCCCCAAGGAAAGCGTAAACGTGGCCGCCCTAAACAGACCTGGCGGCGGACGATCGCCGCGGAGGCGAAGAATATAGGAAAGACCTGGAGCGAATTAAAGCGCGAAGCTCAAGATCGACCGGGTTGGCGACACATTGTGGAGGCCCTTTGCCCCATCTAGGGGACATAGGATTAAAGAAGAAGAACTCATTTTATAAAACATATGTTCCTGCTTGTGAATTTTGGAACGATATACCTACCTAGTTACCCAGTAAGTTATGACAAATACCTACCAACTTAAATCGTTAAACAAAGTTTATCAACCAATGTATGTTATTAATTTTAAAATGAATATATTAGAATACTCTATATAAGCACCTATTGCTGCTACTCACGAATAAAAAAACCTTCCTTACTTGCACACTTAGTTTGCGTCTCAGTAGATCCAGGTGCAAATCTTTTCTCTGTATTTGTTCTCGAAGAATTCTAATGCGCCTCTGCAACTGATATACGACTGCAGTCTGTAAGGGGGAGCGACAATATTTAAAATAAAGTACAAATTTAAATATTACTCAATTTCAGAGGTGCTTATTTATGGCAATGAGTCGATGAAAGTGATGATGGTAGATAGTGTTAATAAATGCATGTGAACTAGTTGATAGTAAATTCAACCAAATAAAGTAGTTAGGTACCCGATGATGTTACTGAATGATATCTTATTAATTATTATAAACTACCTAAGGTGTATTCTGACTTTTGTAGATATTCTCATCCACTAAAATGCAAACATTTGTCGTGGAATTTGTTTAATCTTGCAGTGCTAATAATAAGTATTTTACTTGCTGTGCTCAATAAAGAAATGATTTACGTTATAAACTCATTAGGTGTCGACTTGGGTCTAATTTGTGGAAATTTTAATTGCTATAATAATTACGATGCCTACGTTAGTACTGAAATGCCAACTGCAATGTTACGTGTCTTACTTCTTTAAGATAAGGCAAGTCATGGAATGATCTTTCTCTGCGAAGTCGGGGCAGCGTGCCATAATATCCGTAATATAGCAGCTATATTAAAATAGAAACTCATTAAAAAGATAAATTATAACACTTATTTACGTTGGGCAGATGTCGTGTGATAAGCACGAGCATCTGAACCTGAGTCTTGGAGGTTTATATATTTATGTGTTTATCCGTTAGTACCCACATGCAAAAGCTTTGTTTAGTTTGGGACCAGATTACCTAATAGGTTTATCATATATTTATTTAATACAAAATAGGTAAGTACATAAATAAATTATCCCATTACACTCAACTTATTATAGGTATGGTAGGTACCTACATAAAAATATCTGAATGTGATACCAGAAATAAACGTAGTAGTTATTATCACATATAATTATAATAGTTATTTATAGGAGCATCAAATCGTTAACATTTTTGAGGCAGAGTGAGAACAGCGTCAACTGACCTTGTCAACAATTTTATCGCTCTCAAGTCTCGCCAACTGCTCCGCGCGATGCATAATGGACTCGGTGTGCAGCTCTATACCGATGTCTTGGGTCAACTCATCCATATTTAGTGTTCTGCCCAGCCTCTCAAGGAATGCCACAAACTGTAACAATAAATCAATTTTATAAATAAATATATCGCCTTGGAAACATCCATAAACATAACTACCTATGTCAGTTTCATTTAAAAGTATGAACAAGCAAAGTAAATATAAAATAAGTACCTAACACGATTTCAGTGGTTGCCTCATTGTCAAGACAGTTAAGAATAAAGCTAACTTATTGTTACATAGGGTCTAAGTAGGTACAAGCGATTAAATAATATGGAAACAGTAGTTTAACATTACATGAGAACCTAGGTATAACAACTGTATTTTAGAAAAGATTTTTCAGGGTGTGTGAATTTTTGTTATGCACTCGTGCAAAACCTTTTGCTATTTATATGTACTTAGTTTTATTTACTTATATTACACGTAGGTATTGTTTACTTATATACTTACTCTGTTTATTAGACTCAGACTTTTTGAACTCGGGAAAATAAAATGCTCAATTCTATATACTTAGGTACCTAGCAAATGTTTTCGGCATTGTAGATAAGTATGTAGTGTTTATTTTACTTACATTAGCTTTATCTTTTCGAAGGTTATCTCTAGCCAGTTCTAGAGCATTCAACTCGGCTTCTAGTTTATGCACTTTAGCTTCCAGCATGTTTCGCTCGTCTTCCAGTATGCGCACGCGCGTCGTTGCCTGGTCGTGCATGTGCACGCTTCTGCTCAACTGCTGCGACTCCATTCCGAGTTTCTCACGCAGCGCTTCTATTTGCTGCAAAATAAACGCGCGAAAGAAAGAAAATTGAGATAGAACGAACAGTCAATTCCATTATGACTACTTCCTAATAATAATAATAAGTTATAAAAAAAAACATTTAGGTAACATATCTGCAAAAGTGCTACCGTGGTAGATGTTCTATCAAATATTATATTTATTATCGCTCCTGTCATAATACAACTACTTACTTATGTATTGTACAAAAATTTGTACAATAGTTGTATTGCGTACCTACTTACGTAATATTGTAAAATGATAGGTTGTATCTTATCAAGTAGGTATTTAATACATATCTGTAGTAGGTACCAATCCGAAACATGGATGTCTTATTTAAGTATAGTAACCTTTAAAACCCATTTATACAATACGGTTAATGGTGTAAAACTGTACATGTTCAAGAGAACCATAATAAAACATAGGAAGGTACAGACGAATTGAGAACCTCCTTTTTCGAAGTCGGTTAAAAAAGTAAATGTAGAAAAATCCCTAAGTATCTGAATTTCCGATCCCCCCCAACCCTTCCCTAAAATCATTGGTTTCGCTGGATACGTACAACAGTTTTATCCTTATTGTCACTGAGTATTTCTCGAATTCTATCCTTTATGGTACTTTCGTGAGCTTCAACAAATCTCGTAGGCAGGCTGAGCAGGATGGCTATAGACTCCATTATATTTCGGAATTCCGCTTGCAATCTTTGGTATTTCTCGTCACGGTGCCTAAGATCCTCTAAAAATAGTCAGGCATCACTAGGTATTCTTAATATTTACATGGACAGTTTTATTTAAAAAAAGAAATAAATTAAAAATATCTCACCTTTTAATTGCACTATAAGCGATTCATTTTGATTGACATTATCTGTCACAACGTTGAGGTTCTTTGAGCAATGTGACAGCTTCTCTCTTGATTCATGCAGTTCTCTCTCCAAAACCCTATTCTGCACAGACAAGGATTCCTTTTCCTGCCGGAGTCTCTCGATATCCAAAAGCTGTGAAGATACCTGTCGCTGCAGCATATCCTTATCAGCATTGGTTCTTTCTAAGGCATCTCTGCAACTCCTGAAGTCTTGTTCAACACTCGACAAGTTTTCCGTGGTGTTCATGCATCGGTTTTTGAGTCTAGTTATCTCTTGAACTAATTCTGCAGCTTTTATAATAAGGCTTTCAGGTGAGTGCGTATGGGTCGTATCGCAGAACTCAGCATCTAGAGCGGCAGACAAACGGCGTACTAAGTCGTGGAACTGGCATCGCGCATTTTCCTTCTGTTGCTCTTCATTGTGACACTCCAATTCTAAGGACCGGAGTTTTTTTTCTAAATCTTTAATTTTATCTTCGTAATAGCGATTATCTCTCTGAAGTGTTTGTACTGTTATATCACTCCTCCCCTGAGAAGCTTGCATATTACGCTGGGTCTCTTCGAGGTCCTGGATCTTCTTTTTGAGGGAGGATATAATAGCGTTCTGTCTGGCATTTTGTTCGCGAAGGTGGTCAATTTCCACCTGCTGCTCTAATATTCTTTGATCGCGCGACAACATTTGATTTTTTAAGTCACTGGTCTGAAAACATTACGTACCTATGTTATATAAACTCTTAACTGTAGGTACAATAAAACATTTATGTACAAACATTTAACACAACATACAAACACGATGTACAAGGGCGAATTTAAGGGACTCTAGTCACCTTCATCGATTAAGCGCATATGAAATTAGGGCGTAGACCGTTAAACAAAAAAAAGTGTACAGCATTAAAGGTGGAAAATCAAAGGTCAATAAAAAGTATATGATTGTAATTTTCTTCATCTATAAATATGTCTTACCTATCATAATAATATATAGGCGGCACATACAGATACACCTGCATTATGTAACAATAATACCATGGTAGCAAATAAATAAATATAAGTAGGTACCTATTATGTATGTAAAGATGTTGCTCGTCGAGTATAGTTAGGTACTTACTTCAGATAATAATTTATCTCGCTTATACTGTAGAGCAGCTAAATCACTTCTTAAGGTAGTGATCACGTCATTACCAACTTCTGTGTCCATCTGAGGGGAAACATAGGTAAGCTTACAGTTATTATAGCTACTTATATATATATATAGTAAGTACTTATAAAAAAAGCTAACAGAATGACTGACATATTCAACGAGGATCTAAGCTATAAGGGTTAGAAACTTGAAATTTTGCCCAAGGTTTTCTTTTATAACAAAAGGGAGGCACTAATAAAAGGGAAATTTTGCGACTTTTGGAGTGACCAATAAGGGCGGAGCAGTAAGTATTCAAAGCGGACTAAGTCGCGGGAAAGTTATAAAATGCGGTACGACTGGAATCATTGGATAGCATAATCTATAATTATGTGCTTGTGAAGCTAACTTACAGAAGGCCATAAAAATCCAAGAACACAAGCTCACTTGGCGGAAAAAATACGACTAAGTAAAGTGACTGCATTTACCTACCTCTTGTGAAAAGCTAGCGTGACCCAGGTTGCTATTTCAAGCTTGCGAAGCGCACGATATTCTCTTATTACCATGAACTCGTAGGCTCACCCAAACATTCGGCTGTCGTAATTTATCAGGTATTCATACCTGCTTGTAAATAGGTCGTGACGTTTTGGGGATCGTTGCAGTCTTAACTACTTACGTAAATCAGTAGGTATTATTATAGAAAGCACGATCTTGGAATGGGGCGAACGCGTCCGATTTAGTCACTTAAATATTGCAATCTATAGTATATATATGTACCGAGAAATCCCCTCATGGTACGGGCTCAAAGCACGCTATATTGATAGTAAGGTAGTAAAAGAAAGAACAATTGATTAAACGTAAGGTGCGCGTATCGTGTAGCCTTGCAAGTGAGCATACTTAAGCAGGTAGGTACCTCTTTATTTACCTCATATTATTATGATGATAAAGAATATGTCTTATGTTAGTTTATATGTTAATAGACAATGGTGTATACCCTGGTCTACTAAACGTCCGGTAAGAGTAAGCGCCGGCGTGGGCGGAACTTGTCTGGGAGCATCGATTATTATTTTATCAACATTTTATACAATATAATGTAAGAATCAAAACTGAGAATTTAAGAAAAATAAGTTTTGTTTTCAGCTACCTTCAGCACCATCTATGAATTGGCCGTCTACCCAAGTTAGCGGGTAGGTATTAGGCATGCCCACTCTTTAACACGTTCGACGCCGGCAGCGTTTCACCGAGTCCTTACGCTATGCCGGGCTAAATTATCGTAGTCACATATTTGTGTCACTGGCATAGGAGTACGAATAACATGGTCACAAATACGTGTCAACTGGCATAGTTCATAGATAAATTAGTAAAATGCGTTGTATTTCCAAGTTCATTAAAAGCAGCAAGGGTTACCCCAATATATAAAACTGGACCAAAAACAGATCCAGGCAACTACAGACCTATTTCTGTGTTACCAGTATTATCAAAATTATTTGAAAAAGTTCTGCACACAAGGCTGGAAGCTTATTTAAGTTCTATTAACTTCATTTCAGAACGACAGTACGGGTTTCGACCCAAAAGTAGTACATCAACAGCTACCACTGATCTCGTAACTAAAATTAAAGATAACATTGATAAAAAAAATGTGGTTCTTGGAATATTTGTAGATTTAAAAAAGGCGTTCGATACTGTAAGCCACAAACTGTTGTCAGGCAAAGCACTGCAAATATTTAAATCCTACATCACTGACAGAACACAAGTAGTTAAGATCGGTAACAATTATCAGAGTAGTGCATCACCAGTAGCATGTGGAATTCCTCAAGGTTCTATTTTAGGGCCATTGTTGTTTGTGTTATATATCAACAATATTCATAGCTTGAACTTGAATGGTCATATCACTCTATACGCTGATGACACTTGCTTATTTTACTTCGGCTCGTCTATATCTCAGCTGATTTTACAAGCACAAGTCGATCTAAATAGTCTCTATAACTGGTTACAATATAATTTGCTAACTATAAATATTTCCAAAACCTGCTACGTACTGTTTAAAGCTAAAAACAAACAAATACCACCGCATCCTCCACTGTCAATTAATAATGTCCCTCTTCAACAGAAAGCTTGTGAGAAATATCTTGGATTGCGTCTAGACAGTAAGCTAACTTGGAGCTCCCATATAGAATATATTAAAACTAAATTAGTAGCACTACGAGGTGCGCTCCGTCTTATTGTTGGATGTATTCCGAAAAAGTTACGACTGACAATCTATAACGCATTAGTAAAACCGCATTTATTGTACCTAATTGAACTATGGGGCTGTGCTGCCAAGACTAAGTTAAGGGAACTCCAAGTATTACAAAACAAAATAATCAAACTGCTGTTTAATTATCACTTCTTAACGCCAACAAATAAAATATATGATGAAACCAACATAATGGACATCAAAGTTTATATAAATATAGTACATGTATTTTTGTTCGTAAGGCCTTAGATAAGAATATCCGTACTGATCTCTTATTTACAAAAAGGAAAAATGTTATCAACTGCCGAACTCGGCGCGCCAGTTTCCTTGTCTTGTCGAAGCATAGAACGAACTATGGTAAATCGATGCTCGTTAATGAAGGAGCGCGATTTTACAACAAACTACCCCCGCATGTAAAAAATACTGGTTCGTTTCATGCATTCAAAAGGAAACTGGCAAAATACATTATAACAGATAACAAATGAGTGCTTTGTTTTTGTTTTCATTTACCTACTTTGAAATTGTTAAATATATTTTTCTATGTACCTACTTAGTTATGTAAGTTACCTACCATTTATGTTATCATGTAAGTGACACCTATGTCTTTAATGATAATAAATTATCTTTAAACCTTTTTATTTAATTTTTCGGCGTCAGTCGGCTCTCTGACATGTAGTGGAAGGGTGCCAGTGTTCGAAAAAATACTGCCACATATTTGAAAACTCATAAAATGGAAGAAAATCGTAAGTTATTACTTTTTTACTCAGTGTTTCTCAAACTTTAGTGCTAATGAACTGAAAATAAATTATTATGTAGGTGACATAGGCGGGTAAGGCCGCGGAAATGGGCAATAAGTAACATAGAGGTAACGCAGAATTTTGTCGTTACTGTAACGCTAAGGTCGAATCCATAATAGTATAAATAAATACTGTTTTAGAGTACTTCACTTTATATAAAGTTATTTCAAAATAGGCACTGAACCTAAAATATTACTGTGACTACTGAACTTGCCATTCATTAATTTTATAGGTTTTTATTTATAAACCATTTTTATTGAGAAATATTTTGTCGTTCACTTCATGTTTTTTGACCCAGATTCTGTTGTCTTTCCTGATTTTAGATTATTTTCCATCAGCGCATGCTAATCTTCCGATTCCATCTTCAACACCTGGTAATTATTTTAAGCAGAGTATTAAAATCATAATCCTCTTTTTTGTGTTTGGGAGGTTAATTATAACAATGTGGACAAACCTTTAGGTCACCTCTATTATACCTATCTGTTAAAAGTAACGTAGAGGTAACGCGAAGGCACACTTTAATAATTTATAATTCAAAAACTATAGTAAATTAACTAGAAAACTCTACATCAATGTGTACTTAAGTATAGTCCGCATATTTTTTTAAATTGTAATTATTTAAATATTACCTTTTTACCTTTCCAATTTCCCAAAAACTGACGTAACGAATAACCGCACACTATTTCCGGTAACTTTTTTAATTATAAATGCGACAAAATAGCTTCTTTCGTTGCGGATATATTTGATGTACCTATAACTAAAATTATTATTTTTGACGAAGCGTGTTGCGTTTAAAAAAAAAAAAAAAATTAAAATAGTATAAATATTATTTAACATAATAATTATAATCGTTAATCTATCATACTTTTGATATGAAGTGAGAGCTAAACGAAATATGCATAAGAAAAGCGTACATCTCCACTTGTAGTGGTGGGTACCCTTGGGACAACGCCATTTTTGACCTAATATTTTAGATAACAATTTTTATTTTTTTTGTATGACTTCTTAGATTTATTTTGTTAGCACATTTCCAACCTACTTTGAGTTCAAGAATACAGTAAAAAAAGATTTATTACGATAACTTTAATATTGAATTTTTTATGAGGTCTTAAAGTCTAGGACAACTTTTTTTTTTAAATATTGCATTTTTGGCGGCCTTACCCAGGCATAACCGAACACAGCCGAAAATAGCAATGTTTTTTTGCTTTGTCAGTCGAATTAAGGCGTCATGGGAGCGACAGAGACAAATGCTCGAAATTTGCGATTTTTAAGATTTCCGGTAGTAGCCTTGGTACCGATTTTTGTTTTAGTCCCTGGCAAGTTTATGGATGGTGAATAAATACAACAAATTAAAAAAAAACCGGCACGTCGCAATAAAATTACTAACAAAAAACAGTCTGATGGAATTTGAAAGATTGTAGGTACCTACCTTATAAATACTAAATATATAAAATATACTATTTGGCGTCTTAGCTTCACTGGGTATAACAACGGATTAACTGAAAACTTAAAATGTATAGTAAGTTCTAATGAAAACTTTGAGAACCGCTGAAATGTGTGGAAAAAGTGACACAGATTTGTGTCATCGGCACTGTATAAGGGTAACTTTTAATAAAATTCAAAAACTCTCAGATTTAAGTGCCAACGCATAATTCGGTTTAATATTTAAATAGAATAACAATACATTCAATTTAAAATATATATATTGGAAATTTATTGAGAAAAAGGCGTTATAATAAAATCACACATATGTGTCACTGGCATAGGAGTGAGAATTTTTTGAACACAGATATGTGTCACCGGCGCCGAACGTGTTAAGTACCTAAGTACTAGCAATACTTAATCCCTTAATTTAATATTATTCGAGAAAATAGTAGGAAGGTACTTAGGTAGATATTGTATTTATTCAAACAACGCGAATCCTGGTGGTAAACACGATCGGTGGTGACTGGTGTGGACGTCTTTTGATACTGTGAATCATCCTGTTTGGAATTTTTGCGAACACTTTTTCTGTTCTATCCGCCATTTTGTGGTTTGTTGTGACTGGGGGGGGGGGGGGGGGCTGTTACTTAGTACAGTAAATGACGGTAAAAAGATATAGGTACTACTTAGAAATTCTTTCTTTCATGAAAGACGGATTTTCTTCAAAATTTGGGATTAAGGTGTACTTATCATTCACTTGAAAATCTACACTATGCCGATGTGTATGAGAGGCGCATGTCTCCGCTAAACTCTGAGCAATTGCGTACAATAACATAGCTGAACCGTTTGGGAATGAACCCATGATTGAACCGTTCGAGACGAGAACGTGCACTGTAAGAAACGCGTATCAGGAAAAGATACGAAGATCGGAAGATAAATGAAGTGTCCATATTTATAAAGTTAAAAGCCGATACACTTACCTGATATTTTTACGAAATACGCCTAAACGACACGACATGGACAAAATGAGCGTCCATGTTTATGATACAAATACTCGATACGATACGATCAAGGTGCTACAAATATGGACCCAGCGCAGCGTTTACAAGTTCCTAGTAAACTAAAAGAAATATTATCAAATGGGAGGTTGGCTATTATACATCACTGTCAGTTCTATTTTTATGTGAAATGTAAATTGTAAACATCTTTAGTTGGAACATTAAGAAAAAAACAAAAGAATTCTCAGGACAGACATGCAAGGACAGCTTAAAATGTAGGTGTATAAAAATACCTCGCTTGGTGTTTTGCTACACAGTGCTTCGTAAATTTTCCAATCCTCAGAGTCGTCTTTCCCTTTTTCTTCTTCCATACTATTTTCTTTACACTTAGAGACCCGGTAACATAAAACTGAAGTATTCCCTTTTAGTCCGTTGCTATGTTTGTGTAGTCAAGTAAACATAGAAATCGATTTTCCAAGACTTCCTCATTCCATTGTCTAGATTTCATGAAAGGAATATGCTCCTTCATGCACATATCATGCGGTTATTTGTAATTAGAACGCTCGCACTTATACCTTGGCAGAGGGGAGCGTCTTAGCGTACTTCAGTTGTATATGCTCTAAGCTAGGTTAGGCTATTAGGTCACCATAGTCGAATGCGCAAGTTATCCTGTGGTGTCCTATAATGACGGTGAGGGTAGACGCTGGTTTTTAGTAGGCAGTCTGGCCATCATCTCAGGAGTCCCACATAACCACCCGATGCTCCCCCGGGCTAGGGTGGTATGCGTAACGCATTTTCCAGCGATAAAAAAAAAAAGGTTAGGCTACTAGGTACTTCGTCGGGACACCACAGTCGAATGCGCAAGTTATCCTGTGGTGTCCTATAACGACGGTGAGGGTAGACGCTGGTTTTTAGTAGGCAGTCTGACCATCATCTCGGGAGTCCCACATAACCACCCGATGCTCCCCCGGGCTAGGGTGGTATGCGTAACGCGTTTTCCAGTGACTGAGGTTTTTCACGATATTTAAGATACATTTAAATCTGATCATACATTTTTAATATTTTGGGTTCAAACAACTTTAAACAGATTTAACTCGCATATTTTATTTTATTGGCTGACGTTTCGAAGCGACTGAGCTGACAAGTCTTATGCTAAAGTGCTTTAGCTTAGCAATAAAATAAAATACGCTAGTTAAATCCGTCTAAGTGGTTTCATTCCAATGTCCGCGAAGACATGAGAAAAAAATCTTATCTTTATATCTAACTAGCGACCCGCCCCGGCTTCACACGGGGGCTATAAACCTTCCTTAAGAATCACTCTATCTATTAAAAAAAACCGCATCAAAATCCGTTGCGTAGTTTTAAAGATCTAAGCATACATACGGACATACAGCGAAAGCGACTTTGTTTTATACTATGTATTGATAATCGATCAGAGAATAACAAATGTATTGTTTGATTGAAAATAGATTCTATGCCGAAGACCGACACGCCATTTATATACCTAATACAAAAACACACGTGAATTGACGACAGGTGGTTGGCAATAAAATATTATATACGAAAATATAAAGTTTATTATATTATAGTTTAACCAAGTATTAAATCATCTATGAGAAACATAAGGCACAGGATTTGTTGCAATCTAATAAGTCTTAAAGATACAATAAGTAATGAAAGATCGGGATTATCGATCTATCGACATAACACTCCAAAAATACTGAGTTTTTTTTAATTAAATGCCCATCCGATCCCGCTCACTGATCAAATGTAAATGTTTTTAAATCATATCACATTTTTACATAGTATTACAAAACTATGAAAATAACGATTTTTAATATAAACCATTCAACTTCTAGATGTAAACAAAACCTTATGTAACTGGAATGTATAAAAAAAAAACATAGGATACCTATTTATGCCAGGTCAAACAAAATAATTTTAAGCACTTACAGAATATTAAAATCAACTTCGGTTTAAATAAAACGTTCAAAAAAGTACTTTAAGAAACAATGTGATCTTCGTTCGTTCTGTGAAGCAAGACAATATATTAATATCATCATTACAAAAAAAGATTAGTTTTTGGTCACTATTAATAAACAAAACTTAAGATTTGATAATGCGGTGTTTTCTTTCCAACGGATTCGAGCATTATCTAATAGTAATCAATGACAATTCGGAAAATAGTTTTCATTACATACTTCAATGTTACGTTCACAATAGTAAGAAATATAGTTGCCCAATGACATCGTGTCCTTAGGAACAAACCGTAGCAAGAATAAAGAAACAAAAAAAAATAGCTTATGCTATAAAATAAGGACAATAATATTTCACTTTTAATGTGATTAATCAACAGCTTAAAAATAGCAAACAGCCAAGATAATATAAAAACTTACAGGCAATATTTAAGTATAAATCAACGATATTTGCCCTGGGAAAGGTCATCTGAGGAAATCTTAGCCATATTAGTCAGATCTAAATGCTAACTAGTTATATCACAATCGTCGTTAGTAGAACACTTTATTTAAAAGGAACTTAAGTGGTAGTCACTTCTCGACTAGTCTATGTATGGCGTCATATTATCATAACGGTTAATTGATAATATCTTAATAAGTACTATATATTTCTATTTATGTCAAGTTTCTTAACAGATAGAATTGAAATATTAGAGGAACAGCATTTAGGGTGGCTTGTTTTATAATTTGAAAAATAGATAATATATTCAATGTACGCGTTGTTCATTTCAAGGCCTTTGGCTATATCCTATATTATAGTTCAACACTTAGATTATTAATTGCTTACAAGCACAAACAATATAATTATTGCTTCAAGAAACAAGACTATATTAAAGTAAGACTATCTAAATTAGTGTCAAATTTATCCTTACAATTTTAATGAGATATTTGAGCAGCATTTGGTTCCGTGGTATTTTGTTAATCTGTATTTTTAAGGTTGATAACAACCGTATGTAAAGATAATATCAAACAGTTTACAAGAAGTAAAGAGTCTCATTAAGAGAGTAGTGAGGCTGGCTATGCAGACTGTTCGCCGCCAAGAATGCAAGTTTGTGTGCGTATTGGCAGACAGAGGGCACGCGCACTTGAGATGAGCAATTGAAGTACAAATGCGTGAGCTTATACGTAAGCCTCTGGATCTAAAAAAAAAAAAACAATATAATTACTTAGAGACAAAATTAGACCTGATATCTAAATCACGATAAAAAGGGCAATGTTTTTTGAGTTCAATGTTTGATATGGACTACTTTTAGTTAAAGAATGTTGAGGTTTAAATTGTAATATAATTTCTCCCAATACATTTACTATAACTTTCTAGAAACCTACATAACCTATATAATTTAACATACATATCTTCAAGCGATTTATTTATTATTATTATTGGGAAGATGATTATATCAAAATATTTAATAATAAAATATGTATGTGGAGATGGTCAAAAAGAAAACTTACGCGGTCCGGATTGAACCCCGACGAATCTTCAATAACATTATATGATGTCGGTGCGATGGTACCCTCTCGCACGTTTTGCGATACCAAGAAGAAATCGTATCTGAAAAATTATAATAAAAATATTTGTACTCAATATGTATAGGTTAAATGTTTATTCCATGTTTGTTTTGTATGGTGGCTGCAAATATTAAATTTTACCAAAAAGTAATGAATTACAAAAAATGAAACTCAAACTCAAATAATCATTTATTCAGGCTAGGCTCTTATAGGCACTTAATAATAATTATGAAAAGTTTTTATTATATTTTTAGAGATAAAGTATTTTTAAACAACACATTAAAATGTCAATATAAAAATTCAACTAAAGTGTATTTAAGGATTCCTAAAAACAAAGTTGTTTTCCTTTGACTGAATTAACACTATGCAAAGAAAATAATGTTGTTAGAGAACTTTGGTACCTCTCAGGCAGTGTGACGACGTCGTCAATAACGGTGCCAGGGCGTGGATTCATGCCGGATCGTCCACCATCCACAAATATACGCGTGTTAATGCGCTTTGATACAATAATGAACGTGAAACCGAATTCTGTTCCGCCGTAAATTTCAGCGAGCTTCTTTTTTATCTCCGCGACCTAGTGACAAATACAAATATAAGTTAGACTATTGTCAGCTCTGTCGTGCTACGATTATGGAAACTATAAAGAATCCGAAACGTCAGCAAATAAAATAAAAATACGCGACTTAAATCCGTTAATGGTTAATTCATTCCAATGTGCAATAACAGCGAAGGCATCAGAAATTATTAAATATAAGTAAATCAGTCTTTATCCTACTATATTTAAACATACATTGGTTACGGTAAAGTAAGAAAACAATACTATTTGACAATTACATTTTAAAGAATTGTTGCAGAATTAAAATATATATCATACCTCATGAGAATGCACATAAGCTATCTGTCCATCTCCAACGCCGTCACGGTACATGAAAATACGAGTTGGCAGTGCATCTACACAAAAAAAAACCACTTTATTTTTTGCTTTTATTTTACAATGAGAAGACATGTGAAAGGGGTACTTACTGTTGCGCTCTCGGAATTTTTTAAGAGCCGAAGCAATATTGAAACTCATGTGGGCGCTGAGTTCCTCCCCGGAGGTGTGTGCGTTGACAGTGGAGTAATACTGTGTCATTTGTTTGTCGAGTGTGGCCACAAAGGCACCGAAACTTTTCTCCTTGCTACGCGTATCGTGACAAACGTCGTATCCGATTACCATTAAGAGATTCATTGGTATCTCCACCGTCCATGGGGTACCACCGAGCTAAAAAAATATAGAAAAAGTTTTTAATATTATCAGTAATCTGAATGGCTGCTGTATATTATACCTTTTTTATTTTCAACTGTCATACTAACAAAAAAACTCGTGAAACGAAATAAATAAATTGTCTATAGTAGATTGAAATTACTCTATTTTAGCACTCACCTTGCAGTTAATTTGAATTGCGACCTTAGTAGCAATCGACATAGCGGACTTGCTGGTCATATTCCGTCCACATACTACTTGGGTCGGCACGGCGCGGTCTACGGTGCATTTTTTTTTAATAGCTTCATATCTATGAAATAAAATAACAATAATTAAATAATATAGAGACACAGAGACTACTAGTCGCCGATAAATAAAATAGTTATTAATAAAATATATGTATACTTAATTACAAAGAGTTTCATTAAAAGATAATATTTAAACAATATTCATGCAATATTATTTAGCAGTTACAAATAAATGAAAACCGATATTTACCTGTCTGCTGAATTTCGCGCCAATACACATAGAATAATTGCCGGGTTTTTCTTTGCTATAACATTTTCACACATATTTGCGTAATCCATAGCGCCATCACGTGTAATAGTAACTATAAATCAGAATGATTGTCAGTTTATTTTGTTTACCTTAAATGTTAATTTCATGAAGTTAATGTTTCGACACGAAAATCAGACTTGTATTTACCAATATCGGGGCGAGGCATATGAAAGCCGGCGCCAGCACCCGTTTTCCTAATCAGCTCGCTGAAGCTCTCCGCATCTCGCCGCTGCCGGTCTGGCGTAATGACAACCCACGAGGGACATTCCGCTATTGACAATAGCGGCTGCGACCTACAATAATAATATAAGGTCATTCAGATCTAAAATATGAACAACAAAATATATATTCCTTAATCTTACACTTCGGATTTGCTATTTATCTATATTTTCCATTCACACATATCTCAACTTCAGATTGAGTTTTAAAAAGAGGATAATTTACACCAATTGTCCTAATTATTGAATAACAGAAAATAGACATGACGAATGTTTTTTTTTCTGCCCATCAAGTAATTTCCAAAAAACATTGGACTTGTATTTTTACTTTTCTCAATTAATCCCTAGTCCTACTAATATTATAAATGCGTTAGTAACTCTGTCTGTCTGTCTGTCTGTTGCTCTTTCACGCCTAAACGGCTGAACGGATTTTGATGAAATTTGGTATGGTAATAGATGATAACCTAGAAATGGACATAGGCTATAAATAATCACGCCATCGTTCTTAGGGGGTAGGTAGTAGGCAGATAACTAAATTGAGATAGTGATTTTTAGTCGTTTTGGTTGGGACTTTTGCTCTATATATTATAAATGCGAAAGTAACTCTGTCTGTCTGTCTGTCTGTTAAGCACGCTAAAACTACTGGACCGATTTAAATGAAATTTGGTACAAAGAAAGTCTAGAGCCTGAGAAAGGACATAGGCTACTTTTTAACCGACTGAAAAAAAGGAGGAGTTTCACGCGGACGAAGTCGCGGGCAGAAGCTAGTAATAATATAATAGTGCATCCAAAGTTCGGGAGGGGGCTTGTGACGTAACGCTTAGGTACAATTTATACCTAGCCGTGACTTCACGAGTCCCCACTCCCGAACTTTAGATGCACATATCTTTGGCATTGTTTATTTGCTTGAGAACAGAAAAAATATGTCTCAAATAATTTTTAATAATCTAATTGACGGATTAAATAGAATTTAGTTTTCTAGAAACCCAGTCGTCGTCCCTATTTTACATACTGTGTATTATTTATGACATCTGTTATCATTTTCACTTTTTTGACCAAAATCAAAATAATAGGTCCTGTATTTGTGCTCAACAATCTTAGTATACATTTGCTCCTTAAAGCATTTCAACTTGGAAACACTTTACACAGGAGCTTTGACCGTTAGCTTGGTCAAAATACATAATAACTAATTCTTAACCATGCTATTTCGAATTACCTCATGTCTCTTGTCCATCCCTCAGTAGTGTCACCAGCAGCATATTTTCTGTTATCGCCTTGTATAATGTTTTCTGCGGGTAATTGTCGACCTTTCAACTTGACAAGTTCCTTTGATAGTTTCAGTGACCATGTAGCAAGTTCCTATAAAAACAATCGAAATCAGTTCATGTTTTTGGGAGCTATGATGCCACAGACAGCCACTCACACACACACACACAGGCGCGTCAATCTTATAACTCCCCATCGTTTTTGCGTCAGGGCTTATAAATTAAGTGTTATCATAAGTAAACTATGGAAGTCTCAGGAAATATTATCTAAAAATATACAAACAATAATGTACTTCCAAATCAATTTGCATTTGCATTCGTGATAAGGAAGGATAAATTGATATAAATAACTTTTTCTCATTTCTGGTACTTACATGTCTATACATGATTCTATGATTATATTAAAAAAATAAATATTAACTGGAATGTATAAAATAACTTACAGCGACAACTTCTGGGTTTTGCGTGAAACGTTTGTTAAACGCGAGGAGTTTCTGTATGCGCACGTCAGGGCCGATTTTAGTGTGGACGTCTAAGGAGCGCATGAGTTGGAAGTTGGCGCGCATTGCGTCCGATAGTCCAGTTTGACGACATAGCTCCGGGACTAGGTATACATGCTCCGGCATCCCTGCACGGATTTCACGGGCCTTCGACTTCGATATCAAAAGCGGCTGACTGTCGTCGCTGATGCGAATATTGTATTTCTAAAATAGCATGAATGATGCTTTGTAAAATTGATATAATTAAAGTTTACGTATGACTATATTCACACAGAAAGTGCGAAACTTACGCGCGCATAATAATCCATGTAGCTGATAGTTTCATCCTTCATTTTAAAAGTGGACTTGGGAGTCTCATTCCAAGAGACATCATCAATACTGTATGTCCGCTTGTTATAATCAGTCATAACAATTTTACCTGTAAGTATAATATTACTGTAAAGATTGCTTCAATGACTATTTCTATACTAATTAAAAACAGTGTTTTACTATTGAAGTTTATAGTTTTATAAATACGCACAAAAAATAGTTTTACTGGAAGAGGTGATGGAGAAATAAATGTCTACAAATATACTCGAGTGGGGTATCAAATGAAAGGGGATCACATGTACAGTACAAAAATTATGATGAAAGTCGGTTGAGTCGTTCAATGAAAGACATAAATTATATAAAATAATAAATTTTAATATAAACAAGCGTAATCAGGTTTCAAGTAAAATCATTTTGCAGAGTTATATAATAAATTAATATGAATTACATACCTACTTATTTTTTTATTACAATCTCAAAATAATGATTTATCTTTTAAAAATCACTTAAGATTCAAACCTCTGGCTATTTTAATTAGTGTTCTGATGGACTTTACAAAATGATAAGCGACTGTACTGCGACTTTACTCAAATCAAATAAATAGATCAGTTAACTGATCAACAATAAACATTAAAAAACTTACCCATAACATCTTGCAGGAAAATCTTTCTGAAATTAGGCCCTTTAGTCGCCGCATATTCTTGCAACATTTGCAGGACAGTGTCCATGCGCAGCACTTTGTGTGCAATCTCGGTGACCATGAGAAGACGATCTTCATACTGATTTATGGTGGTTTTATATCCGGGCCATATTTGGAGCCGGTGCTCCGGTATATCTACCTATATAAATTTGACTATTAGAATTTTATTTCTACTTGCAAGTAACAATACATATTTACTGATATAATATCTGTTTTACCTTGGCTATTGGATCAAAAAAGTCTCTCCCCATAAGCTGCAGTTGCAGAAGAGAGAAACACTTCCTCATGATTAGGTTAAATATTTGTAAGTAGTGGTAATCACCAGGGCTGACATCACAAGTGAGCTATAAATAATAAATATACTATTAGAAGAGAGCACCTACTAAGGACCTATAGGAATTATTATGTAAAACATAAATATAAAATGGTTGATAGATAGATTGGAATGAACCAACTGTTAACGGATTTAACTCGCGTATTTTATTTTGTTTGCTGACGTTTCCGATTCTTTACAGTTTCCACACCCGTAGCACGACTGAGCTGACAATAATCTAACGCTAAAGTGATTTATACAATGTAATCTGTTCATAGTTGTTTGATTCCAATTCCAATGTGTAATAACCGCGAAGGCATCAGAAATTATTATGACTGATGGGTATAAACGCAGTCTACACCCCTGTTGTTCTAAACTGAAACTTGGGGGGTGTGTTTTTGTATGACATTTTCATCTGATAAGAATTTTTCGAAATTCGACCTCAAACAGATGAAAAAGGGGCAATATTTGTATGACTTATACAATATAAGTCCTTATTTCAACTAGATAATTACTGATATAATATCAGTCAGTTTGCATTAACAAATTTTAACAGAATTTATGGAAGACAATTCTTATATTTGATGATTTATCCCTAAAAATGGGTAAATTATTATGAAGGTGATTTGCTTTGATTTTGATATTAATACTCCTTAGTGATTGTCTTCGTTTGACATGTTTGAAAACTTAATCAGATTTTATTTAAACTCACATTAAAGCTTTTGTAGATATACCTACTTTAACTTAGCTCAGTTTACTATGAATATGAAAACGGTAACATTTTCGAAATGTATGCATGAGAATTTACTTAATAATTTAACAAGGGTGGACAGATGGATATTTATTACTCTTTCATGGAAAACATACTGAATTGTATTAAATAAACTTTACAAAAAATATATTATAATTTCTAAAGATATTGTGAGAAGTACTAATCTAGTAGAAATATAAAATCTTACTTTGATAAGAAGCCTCATGCGTGCTCCATCTGTTTTGCGGTCAGAGTATAACTCTAAAGGATCTGGGTGGAGTTTTTTTACAGTGTACAACACACAGCCATCAAAAATGTATCTATAAAAAGATTACATAATTTATTTATATACAGAAAGTGAACGCTGAAAAGAATTGAGAAATGTTGAAACATACCCTCCAAGTGTTTTGGCATGAACACGAAGTAAAGCTTTGCGCACACCAGTGCTGTCTTCTTCAGGGTCAACATCCACATGATATTGATACAATCGCCATTGAGGTGTAGTCTCCACAGTAAAGTAATTGGCTAACAGATCCAAGGGTTTGCCATAAGAACCTTTAAATAAAATTATATTGACAGTAAAAGTTTTATTTTTATACAAGTATTCTGTTACTTAAGATACCCTTTATTTATTTGATTAACAATGTTTTCAATCAATAAGTCCTCACAATATGATTATACCTATGCTGTTTAGGTGGTCTAAGTATCATAATTCATAGCGTTAATAAATATCAGGAGTAGTGCCATATAAGATATTCTGTCAGGTGACGTTGAAGGTATTGGAAGCTTATATGAAATGTAATAGAAACCTTTTTTAGACTGTAGAGTGGCTGGTCTGGTTCGTAGAACCAGTACTTGTTCAGACAATACACGACCTCCACCACGTCTGGAGCCACGCCCCACAACTGCTGCACCAGGATCTCCTCCAGGGGTTTGTCCTATATATGTGAATAATTCCCATTAATAAAAGACAAATAAAAATAATTAAGTAAAATCTTATACACAACACTAACCAATATTAACTTTTTGCATTCGTTGTTGAATGTCAACATCTCCTGGATGTTCATGTATTGAGGGTGTAGTTCTGTGAGAGGCACGGCCAGCCTGTACACTAGGAGCCGGTACACCAGCACGGACTGGAGGAGCTACAGTTGGAGGGCCCCATGCGGATGGTGGCTGCGGCCGTGGTGCTGGAGGTCCAGGCTGCTGCTGGGGTCCACCAGGAGGCTGTTCTCCAGGTCGTCGAGGTGGTTGCCCAGCTCCCTCTTGAATTCCTCGACCTGCTCGTCCACGAGCTTTGCCCCTCCCACGAGGTGGTTCCGACATTTCTATTAAAAATATTTGTATCTTTGAATACCTATATTTTATCCATCCATCGCACACACAATTATATTGTACTGTAAACAAATTACATACAGGCACAAAAACTTATGGTAATACCATCAACAACTCGAAGTGGGTCAAATTTAGTACATTAGATTTTATCACTTGGTTGCAAAAAAATCATATTATTATTAACAAAGCAAACATAGCTACTAATTTCTTATTCATGGCATAATTTGTTGCAAAGTAAGTAGTTTTGTTCAAAGTAGTAATAATATACTTTATTTCGCATTAGTTTGTCTGCACAAACAAAACAAATGGGTTTCCTGTAATTATTTTTAAATAAATATTACAAACGTAATTCGATTTCTGTAGAAAGTAGGTATTTAACGTTAGTATCTAATTACAATTAGTTGGTCTACTTTTAATTTAATAAATAAACGTTTTATGATTCTTTCTTTAAACGAGTACTATATTATAGCATAATACAGACTAATATAAATTTCGGTATAATATACATAATGCAATGATTGTCAAAAAACCGTTGCGGCAGTGATGAGGAAAATTTGTAAGTCGGTTCGTTACTAAACGGTTACTTACAAATAACTTTGGTGGTCTATTTAGAATATTAAGAATTGAATAAGAAATCTAAAGCATATATTATAATCACTAAATCAAAACAAATCCTGTGATTATTTAATAAAACAAAAGCAGATAAACAAACACAACTATTAACAGTAATGGCGGCAGCGCGTGGTTCAGAAATACAAATATTTACTTAACATAATATTTTACACAAAATACGAAAAATACAAATCTATGCAAAGCTCGTAACTTTGAGATCAATTCGTTACAATAATTATATTTACTAAATATTTTTTAAACTTATAATATAAATATAGTTCCTTTGAAGTTTCAAGAATTGTTTACATATAGATGACGGCATAAATATGTTAGTAAAATAAAATACGAAAAATGTTATTAATAAAATCCAATATTACCAAAAAATGATGAATTTTAACGATCTCTCCAATGTGTGCGAGCGATGTGAAGCGAAACTCTGAGATGTGAAAGTGAGACTCAGGGTGACCATCTCAAAAAGAGCGAATCTGCCACAGACTTGGCAAGAAAATCAAGAAATCTGGCAAAATCAGCCACACTTTGCGCTTGAAATGCCATAAATATGCCTTATAAAAATGGATAAAATATTGATGTGTATTTTATCTATTCAATTAAATTTCTTTAACCTACAAAAACGTTTAATATTTTTGTTATGCATTAAGTATCATAATTATTCTAATTACTTTATTTATTGAACATTTCCCTCTACGTTTTCGTTTACTGCTCTTCTAAAGGAGCTTTTTCAAACAAATATTGAACCTGAAACAGCTTAATAAAATTATCAATTTTTAAAAACATCTGAATAGTCTGATTCTGTCTGATTAAGGATTTATATTTACTTATGGTAAAGTACCTACATACCGACCAGTAGTTATACCCAATTATGTTTTTTTTTGTATGTTTCTGATAAAATGAGGTCATGAGATCGAATCGGGAAATTAATTTACAGTTGTAAGCGTTGCAGAATGCAAACTGTAACTGGGAAGGCCAGATAATCGCGAGTACGTGAGGGAAGTATGCAGGGCAGCGTGTGGCCACCCCGGTTTCATGCCGCTCATCTTGCAGCAGGAGCAGGACTCCTGCTCCTCATTCTACATTATTTTTTTTCGTTTAAAATCGTTCAAGAATGTTAATGATTGCATGTGGATTATGGACCAATATGGACTATCATAGACTAACAACACATGTATAAAAGTTTCATAAAGTACCTAGCTAGTGTATCCGGTGCTAGACGTTAATTCGTTTGGGTTAAAGGCGATAAAAGCGTTAATGATAAAAACTGCTTCCTTTTAAAACAGACTATAACTATTTTTATTTTATTAAACTCTTAATATCTAATATTATCTTTTTATTTGTTCATTTAAAAAAAGTCGAACTCTTATGGTTCTTGATGTTATTTCTCCAACTTAGCCTATTTTTTCTGCCTATTTTTTTTATGTTAGACATGGTAAGTAATTGTAAACTAAGTGTTAGTGTTAAACAATATGATGCC
Source organism: Polylopha cassiicola (assembly GCA_038024825.1). Lineage (NCBI taxonomy): Eukaryota > Metazoa > Arthropoda > Insecta > Lepidoptera > Tortricidae > Polylopha > Polylopha cassiicola. Next base: position 13,796,599 of record CP149046.1, on the reverse strand, counting down.
TTAAAATTGTTGTCAATTATAAAGTTTAATTAAATTATTACTTTCCGAATTCAAAGTTTAGATCTATTAAGTACATAAATTCAATACTTACTTAAGATGGTGAATCCGTCATTTTATGTCGAATAGAGATAAATGTATTGATATCGACTTAATCAAGCAAAGCTAATCATTCAGTTGCTAGTGTGAATAAATGGTCTGTGTCCTGTGATGTGCGTATGTACCTAACGATAATAATTATTTTGGCTTCTGTAATTTCTTGTATGTGGTGCTACCTCTTCCCACCCTTAAAGTGGCTACAAAATTCGTATGACAATTTCTATAGAACAGTTATATATTATTATCCTATAGAAACTATAGAAAGCTAAAAAAGTCACAAAAATCGGCCTAAAATCACAAATCACGCACATGTCACAAACGAGGGTCAAAAACTCAAAACTCACGGGTGACGGGTTATAAGCTACGTTTCGTTTCTTAAAAAGTGAGTGCCACGATGTCACAATTTTAATTACTTATTGTATTAAATAAAAAAAACTACTCATTTTTTAAAAACAATGACTTATACACAAGGTACTATAATGTCAACTCCTTCTCTACGATAAAGTATAACTGGGAGGGCCAGATAATAGCGAGTACGTGAGGGATGTATACAGGGCAGCGTGTGGCCACACCGTTTTTCATGTCGCAGGTCCTCATCCTCAGCCGTTTGTCGGTATTTTTTGGTGCAAGTCAAAGGACAGCGAGTACAAGCGCCAGTTAGTGGCCACATAGTTGCAAGGGAAAGTGAAAGTTTTACGCGCGTAAATTACAATTGATTCGTTATAATAATTATGTTCTAAAATTTCTGTTTTTTGTACTTTTTAGAGATAGGTATTATTTCAATTTACTAGCCCTAAAATACTTCCCCTAGAGCTATAGGGCCTGAGCCTTGTAGCTCTAGAGTAGTATTTCAGTGGCCACATAAATGCTGCTCATCACGCATTTCGTTACGACTCCTCTACGCGTAGGTTGTATCTACCTATGGATGTAGAAATTGTTGCAGCGTACGTGCTATGCATATTTTAATGCATAGATTGGAATAAAATTAGTGTACCAAAGTCGTGTAAAGAAAATAAAATACATGAGTTAAATCTGTTATAGTTACTTATTGGAATGAAACAATTATTAATGGATTTAACTCGCGTTATTTAATAAACGCTAAAGACTTTTATTAAGCGTTAGACTATTGTCAGCTCAGTTGTGCTACGATTATGGAAATAATATAAGTAATAAGCGAGTTAAATCCGTTAATAGTTGTTTAATTCCAATGTGTAATAACCGCGAAGGTATCAGAAATTATTCCGTTATACTTCTTTCATTCCAATATGTAATAATAGAATGTTTTCCTTGAATAATGAATAATATACCTTTCTAAGTATTTTAAGTGACATTAAAAAAAAAACAATTCAAAACCATTACTATTATTTCAAACCTTTCCTACTTTAATTATATTATTTTATTTTTTAAATATTGTTCGCTAGGAACTAATAACGGCGTATCTAGGTACCTAGGTAGATACGTTTAAAGTGTACCTAGTCTTAGTACTAATGATTTGAAACTGAATAGATATATTATTATATTTGTAAAGAGATGCATAGGTACTTTTCTCAAGGCTTAAAATGTAATTTTGAATATTATAATGCTAAGAATGTTTTTTAGATATATATTAGATATTATAAGTTGCTGCTAAACCCTATCCTGGTCCATGTTATAGTAGGTACCTACCTATTTTGTAAGTATGTAACACTAAGATCATGGGTGCACATACAGAAATAAGAAATAGAGCGTGCTAGCAGTACCTACGTACAACCTACATAGTAATATCTACTAGTACTACGTATATAAACATTTTATTATTAATCCATGACTTACCACATCACATTAGGGTCCTAGATTCTAAAGGCATACGAAAAATGCGTCCCTAATGTCCTTTTGATGTTATCGAAAGTGGTATAAAAGCTGTGGATGTATTTTTCTATAGAAATTAATGGTGTGACCGGGTGACGAATCGCTTCGGTCTGCAGGTCTCTAAGACGACTTTTTGAACGTGTTGGAGAGACGAAAAATCGTTAAAGTGTCGCAGATAAACTCTTTTTCTTTATTAAAGAAAGTAGCGTTAATTAAGAAAGCATGTGTTTTATTATGTATACCTACCAAATCTAAATAATTAATAAGAATTTATTGAATATAATAGATTATGGTATTATTAACTTCGAACCAGTCAGCATAAAAATAATATTATCATTTAATATTTAAATAGTAGAGTAAGTAGAGGTGTTAGTACCTAAACACCTCTTAGTAGGAAACTGTAAATTGGCGTAGGGTGTAGATATATGTATGTTTGTATTATTGTCATGTCCCAGTTAAGCGTCATTCCAGATTAGAATGTTAAGCATACACGATATTTTGGACAACTAGTACTAACTCCTAGAATGAGTTATTGACATGGGTCAATGACTCATTCATAGAAAATACCTGAGGTGAGCAAAAGTGTCGTAAGCTAGAAAATTGAACACTAGAGGAAATTAACAATAGAAAACCCATTTTTGAATAGATTTTCATAATTGTAGGTTTGTGTTGGTCAATGTTATTCAGTTTAAAATGTGTGTTGTGTGTACCTACATAAATACCAAGTCAAAAACATATTATATGAGTAAGGTTATACCTATTCAATAGCAACGATTTGTATTTAAGCTAAACCTCTTTATTGCCATATTTATTTCCCGGAACTGAATTTTAAAGAGGGAGTTTATATCCATTTGACACTGCTTTAAAATTGCACGTTTTGCTTCGGCATTTTTATTAGCTGTTCCCGTTTTCCTTTTTGTAACGGGAGAGGGCTCTCTCCCCGTCTTTAGTGGAAATTTATTTAAATTCTTAAAAGAAAACTCCCTTTCTATTTGCTTTCCTTCATTGTCTCAGTTTCGGAAATATAAAGTAAGTTAGTTACAGTTCAGAATAAGTTTATTCTGATGAGGATTATATTTGCAGACTGTTTTTTATATTTCGGAGCAGTTTCTCGGAATTTCAATTTGGCACAAACAAAAGAAGACCGTGGGCGTTACGTAATGTTAATTGAAATATATTCCCTACATCGTTGCTTCCCCTTAATTAAGTGCTAGTAGAGTTTAGTAGCAACCCTTCCCTTGGGAACGGACGACACCGGGACGCATAAAACATTTACGCCCCAAAACCCGTTAATAGCCGCAGTTTAAACCGAGTACTTTCTTTGATATTTATTTATGTTTGATATATATACAGTTTCCGGACTTGTTCATATATGTTATCTTACGTAAGTATTCATATATCCTCGGGTCAAAAATAAAAGCAGATGAAGTCAGGTCAAGTCAGGGCAGAAGGTAGATATGTTTTTCATATTTAATACCGTTCCTTAGTTCTATTTGAAAATATTTTTGCTTTATACAAAGTACCATTAAATATTATTACTCTCATAATCCGAATCTGACGACATCATTGTAAACAATAATCTCTGCAAATTAATCAAAGTTTCAAATTATTTAAATATTGATTTAACTCCAGTAAGTAGCGGGGCGGGACGGCCGCGGGCCGGGTAAATATTTGTCGATAGCAAACAGCAATATCGTTGCGCCTCGCGGCGGCAGCCGGCACCCGCTTCCGTCGGCCGCCGATAATATATATATGATAATGGCGGGTTCGATGCTGGATGTGTGCTCAGTCGGTTTACGAGAGCTCTTATTAAACTTCTGCACTTTAATTACGGGCTAAAAGCACTTCTGGTGCCGACTATTTAAAGGCAGTTTTCTGCCTAAGTACCTAGGTACTTAGCAATTTTTTTTATTTAGGTACTGTTAAAGTTTAGTGTAGGTATTGTTCCCAATATTAATAATCCAATTTTTCTTATTAATTTCAAACTAGGCAACGTTTTTAATTTTTATGAACGTGTAGATAGCCAACGATTGTCTAAATCATAATATTATACCTAAGTCGAATGGTACCTATCCAACAATATCATATATAAAAATAAATCGCAAATTGTGTTGGTAAGCGCATAACTCGACAACGCCTGGACCAACATGGCTATTTTTTTTAAATGTTCGTTGAAGTCCAAGGATGGTTCTTACGGCGAGAAAAAATCGATTATTTGCCGGGAAAACCCTAAAAACAGCCCTTTTCTTTTCCCATACAAACGTTGTCTAACTAAATTTACTTAATTTGAATTTCTAAAACCTTAATATAAGTACATTTCCGAAAATCTGCTGCAATTATAGGTACCTACCTATCTATTTATTTAACTTGTACTGCTTATAATACATTTTAGATACGTGTTAATATACTTACCTAATGGTAATGTAAATGGCAAATCAAACTCAGCTGAGCACCACTAATTATATTGAGTAACGTTATAACACTGCGGATGCCGGTCCCCTAATGACTCGTCACTTTTAATGAGACTCGCCCGGTCCTGATCATATTTAAACTTTGCTTTTATCACGAGTACTTTTTGAAATATTGTCTATGTTGATTATACTGAAGGACTAAATGATGGTAATTTATAATCAATGACTCTAACAACAAGTAGGTGTTAATACGCACCTACTCGCAGTCGCAGTGTCTACATGAAGTGTAGGTTTTTCTAAATGTAGGCACCTATATTTGTACATTGCCTGTTGGTCTACTACAGAGCACATAATAATAAAATCCTGCACAACTTCAGATAAAAAAAAACACTGATTGTGTAATAAACATATAAACAAAAGTTAGAACAGTTATAAAAAGTTTTTATTCGTTACTAGAAATTAAATAAGATAGGTACGTACTTATAACAAGAAGTACTTATACAAACATACAAACTAAATAATTTAAGTTACTATATTTAGCGAATTTGTATGTAGTTTTCCAGACAAGTTTCCTGTTTAGTTATTTTATGCATAAGTAATTAAAGAAGAAAAAAAAAAGATTTTACCACGAGGTATGACAACTTAAAACATACGATTTCTTTAAAGATAATTATCATTATATACTTATAATATAATATGTACTTGCAGTGTTTATGTACAATTTACTGGCGAATAGTCCATGTCAACGTTTCAATTGGTCAGCAGGGAGGCGAGTAACGTTGTACCTATTCGTGAATCTCTTAGATATTTTTTTCTACAATATTCTCAAGTGCAGTTATATGAGGGTGAATTGATCTCGAAGGGGTGGACATTATTACACCAACGATGATCCGTAAGCCTTCGAGTCTAGAAGTTTTGCAAAGCCAGCAACTTGGTAATGAAGACTTATGAGTCTGCCTGCCTCGCGTTACCAACTCAAATTGACATCTTGCTTATTAGGCAGTTACAGTTCGCGTTCGAGGGGCTCTGATCTTAATTTTAATTGATTTCGTATTTTGTTACTCAATAGGTACGTATAGTATAATTTCTAAAGTCTTCCCGGTTATTATACATTGGAATGAAACAACTTTAACGCTAAAGTAATTATTAGAGTCAGTTCTGCTACGAATATGGAAACTGTAAAGTTTACGAAACGTTAGCCAATAAAATAAAATACGAGATTTACTTATAGTTATTTCATTGCAGCGAGATTTACTTATAGTTATTTCATTGCAGGTACCTACAGTCTACACACTGATGATATTTTTTGTATTTCGATGATTTTCATAGTTTCTGTAAGATAACTTGGTGTTAAAGGTTCCTGTCATAAACAACCTGTTAAAAAGACACAGATGCTCTTAGTTTAGTTTTTATATCGCTGGGGCCGCTGAAATTTAATGTTTCCCTATAAATGTTAAAGAATGTATCAAATATAAGTATAGGTACCTACTTACCTACCTATAAAGAAAGCAAACTTACAAGTCACGGTTTATTATTAAATCGCAACTATTGGGATCATTATCTATACTATCTATACTAATATTATAAAGAGGAAAGGTTTGTTTGCATTGAATAGGATCCAGAACGGCTGGACCAATTTCAAAGATTCTTTCACTGTTGGGAAGAACATAGGCTATAAAAAAGGAATCCGTGCAAAGCCGGAGCGGACAGCTAGTTTTGTTATAAATTCGTATCAGAACAAGTTTTAACCTCGGTCCGGTTAATTTATGTTAGGTATAGGTTCGGAGCTAGATAGCCATTACTCTCAGGGTTGTGTAATGAGAATTTGCGTCTTTCGTATAAGTATATAATGTTGGTGTAACATTTTGAACACGCAGCGTAAAGCGCAGTGTGCAGCGTTCCACGCGAACGAGCGTGATTCATCAGAGCCCATTCACGGCGATCTCTGGATTCTGATGTGGTTTAAGTAGGGATGTAAAGAACACATCTTAACACATTTATCGATAACAAGCTTTAGATTTTCCATAATTTAACACTCAAGCCTAGGTAAGTACGACGGAATAAAAGTTGTGGCGTACACAACATTAATTAAAATAAGAACTTAATAACAATACCTGTATGTACCTAGTTTATTAAAAACAAAAATATCACATCACAATAATTTGAGGATTAATTGGTCATATATTTCATTACTTTAAATTGACTTTAGTAAAATAGGTATTAATTAATGTAAAAGTATATATTTACACGTAAACAAAAACCTTTATTTACTTAAGTAAAATAAAACGTCAATTAACATATGGTCGAGTACCTACTTACTTAGATAACAAACATTAAACAAAATAGAACAGTACTTATTGATAACGTCTCCCGTTTTTGAAGCCCGTCAAGAGCATTTCCGTTCCATTTATACTTTATCGACACTGTTCCACACTGGTCGTTCGACAGAGATTTAGTCGACGCGTTGTCGACGTCGCGGATTACCGTGATTTCCCGGGGGGATCGGACCGAAAAGACACCTCGCTATCCACCATATTGCTTTCCCATACTTTGGTACTAATCATTTTTCGAAGTAATTATTTGTCGACGAGAAATTGATTATCCAACGATGAGGTTTGACTATTGATATCATATTAAATTAACCAATGTATCTGCTAATTCAGTCAAGCAAATGTAATAAGTATATTTTGATTACTGATACTAAACAGTAATGTGTAAACAAATTTAAAACTATGTATTTTACTGTTCAGTGACTATTAAAACTACTTACCACGCATTTGGCTATATTATGATACGAGTAGGCATGGAAACGTGATTGAGATTTTTTTTGGTTCCTAATAAAAAAATACCTACTTATTGTGTGCCAAACGGTTTTCCTTTGCAGCCTATCATTTTATCATATGATCTGTAATTATTACTCCAGTACGTTAAAATTATAGATATTGACATAACGCGATCACCTCTCACAAGTCAATATCGAATCATATTATCATTAATGTTTGTGATGAAAATAAAAACATCGATGTCCACCCTTCGAGGCGACGACAATGCATCACGAGGCGACATCCGCCGGAAGTAGCGTAACGAGGCCGTTGTTCCGCCCCTTATCCCTCCCTCGCTACCATTTTTCCACCGAACCCCATGGTAGGAGATTACTTTCGCATTCACTCGATCTCAATGCCATGGTGATGAATACGACTCATATTAATAATTTGTCCTCCGGCTGTTTATGGGCTGTACCTATAGATTCATAACTCATAATAAGCGAACGAGTATCAAAACGACGGTCAGATTTGGTTTACGTTCCTTTCAATAATGTTTTTGATGTCGAATTAAACGAGAGACGACGACAAAAAGAAAATATCCGTATACCTATAGCCAGTCCCTTTCGTTTTTAAAAGTAAACATTTTGGAATAGCAGCTTTTAAACATGAGATTTGTAGTTTCACCAGTGTCTCATTCAAAAGGTATTATGTCGTAATTGATGTTTCGTGTTGTCGGCGGACAAATAAAGCTTCTTATATTTTAAGCTGGTCTAATTGGAGCCTTTGATGAGTGGGAAGCTCGGGCTGAATCTATAGAAAAGGCTTGTTAGCGATACTATACTAACTTAACAACTATGCCTATTTATATGATGTACCTATTTAAAAATAGGTACATCATGCGTATTTTAATTGTGGTTGTAACGTTTTGCATAAGTTATTGCAATATAGCAGCACTTAAAGAATAGGGTTGAAGTTTCTATTCCGTATTCTCTATTATTTGAAGTTTGAACTGAAAATTTAATCTATTGCACTAAAAACGTAAAATTATAATAGTCGACGCTTACGTAGAATGTTACATAAATATCTCAAAACTCACAGCGTGATACCCAAAAAGGGTAACGGGTTCATTACTTGGTCGGAAGCCTGCTGGGCACAGAATGGTACCTATAAAATGTTAATTTATTTTTACAAATTAAAAAAAAAAAGTGTTTCCCTAACAACCGAGTGAGTAGACTAGGTACCAATAATAGAAAATAGACTATGAATAAAGAAATCTTGTTTTTATCGTAGCTGTTCTTGTTTATAAAGGATTTTTCGGTGGAGGTGAAAAAGGAGGGCAAAGTATATATGGGACTACGTGATTCCTTGATCCAATCTATTTCAAATTTCACATTAAACATTCTTTGACATATAACGTTTTAGATGGAAAGATAGGCAAAGTTCAGTTACATGTTTAACTAATGGACTTTTACCATTAACTGCAGTTTTGTCACGGCGTCATTATAGCGATTAGTTGCACGCAATAAATTGTAACAATGATACATTAAAATAGGTTAGGTTAGTCAAAAACTAACATATCGCACACCTAGATCTAAAGGGATCTAACTCAAAAACCGGAAGATTTGAGTTATGCACACCATCGGATTCCAGCAAAACCCACCTACACTAAAACAGATTTCAGCTAATATAGCTCTGCTAGCTTTATTATAAAAAGTATAAATTTATACAGAAAACTCATGCGTGCATATGGACATATTAATCAGTTTCTCGCCTCTCCTGAAAAAGTACTTTTTTTGAGTTAGCTCTCTTTAGATCTATGGGTGCGTTATAATATTAAAATTGTTGAATGTCTATAACAATAGTAGGTACAAGTGTGGTAGACTAATTATTACACACAAGGTGACATTGTAAGTCCGGTAACAAAACTTGGTAAGTAGGTAATTGTTAATCCACATAGATATTTACTACACATTTTGAAATATGTTAAAATGTCAAAGGTTTTTTTCTTTAGCTATGCGTACATAGGTTAATCAACAAATAGCCTATATTACTCGTATCTATGACTATTTCTACAATTATTAATTTTGGAAATTATAGTTAAATCTCAAGAATGCCTAAAATTTACACCTTATTCAAGCTACGTATAATCCTAATATGTATCTAACTGCTAACACAATGTGATTCTTTGTCGAACATATCAACGGTACATTCGTTTTGTTCTTTTATCATAAATTTTGTTACCCTATAGCAGAAAATCTATGTTTATGGTGCAAAGCTCCTTATCTCAGTTTCCAGTCCAACTGTCATGTTTCCCGGGAAACGGGTGTAGATACTTTTCTATAGGTACATCCACTGCACTTCTTTAATAACATTTTATCCTTTTCTTTTCCTACCTTAGTTTTAATGTGAGGTTACTGTTGTGGTATACGGAAAAACTGTTGCATTCGCCGCTTTCTACATTTTTTTGTGTTTATGTCACAAAACCACTAAAATTAACCTATTAATAACATTTATCAGGTAGAAAAACCAATTTGATAAGTTGTCACAAAGTCTAATGTAGGTTTTTTTTATTAAAAAGTAAGTATATATAAAATTGTATTATAATATTTAATAAAGACATCTAACTGGATAGCGCACAGCACATCTCAAATATGGCTTTTCCTAAAAATAGATAAAAGGATATAAAACGTGCGCGTTTAAAAGGTTACTATGGAAATATTTTCATAATAGGAAAACTTAGATTTCCTGTAGCAGGTTTTCCAGCGTCGGGTGGGGATGGAAACGGCGGGGTGGGGGCTGGGACGGGTAGGGGGATGTAAACACAAAAGTTCAGCACGGCGGCAGTCACGTGGTGCGCTCGCCGGGGGCGCATCACTCTTAAGGGCGGGCAGCGGTCACACGGAGACACAACAAACTACAGCCTTTCATGTAAATAAATAAAATACCTACTCAACGAACACCTTAAGAGTGATGTCCCCCGGATAAACTGCATAAGTTTAAATTGTGTACCGATCCGATACATGTCATTCTATATCATATTGGAGGTTAACGTATTGAATTAGAGTAACTTGTATATAATACAACAACCACTCTAAAGAATATCAATACTAAACATATCAAATCCAAATTATCATATCTAATATAATTCGAATATATAGAAAATGTACATTTTAAATTAATGGTATAGAATAATGTTTACCGTTAACTAAATAGTTTTAGTCGGTGTTTATATATACTCCCTGTATGAGTAAGCTGGCTAAAGCATATGCAGATAATACTGGTAAGTTTAATATTTAATTTTATTCCTAATACTTGTTTTCTTTCCACGTGAGTAAGCCTCGTATGATTAGGTTCGGTATTAATATACTAATATATATTTTTTAAGAAAACTATATTTTCATTGAAGAAAAATCTAGCCAACAATACAGTTAATTTAATAATAGGTCTTATATTCGATATATTTTTGAAGAGAAGAGATTAAATTATGGTGACATATTGTCTTTTTTTCTTTGCGTCAAGATAGTTATAAAAACATTATTTTATAAATTTATATACTGTAAACCGTGATTGTGATTGTCCTCGGTCAGTGATTTAGGGTGTTGTAAAACAATTATACAAACGAAGTAATTGTTGTGATTGTCCATCCCATGAAAAAGAAGAGCGACTCTTTAGTTTACCTTATTGCCTCAGCCACATTTTCTCACAACAAGCTTAATTTTGGAATGAAACAACTTTAACGGATTTAACTCGCGTATTTTATTTCTATTGGCTAACGTTTCGGAGCCTTTACAGATTCCATAATCGTAGCACGACTGAGCTGACAATAGTCTTGTGCTAAAGTGATCACTTTACTACTACCGCGAAGGCATCAGAATTTTTTAAGCTTAATTTTGTTTTTAATATTTTTTTCTTGAGAAAACATAATATTTACAAATATAATTAATTTGACTATTTTGAGAAACGATAGCTGGAGCCGATATACCTACTCGTACCTATAGGTATCGTTCAAGATACATGGCGTATTAAAAACAAAAGCTTTCCTCTAGAGTTATACCTAGTAAAGGGCTAAAAAAAAAGTAAATCAGTGAAATTATGAACTGTACCTATAAACTCCTATTTTTATTTTGTGCTTTTTTTACATTTTTTTTCAGAATATTGGGCACTCTTATGATGCAAATAAATGCTTAAAGCTGATAGATTAGACAAGGGGCCGTAGACAAGTGCCCAACGTTCAACGTTAACGTTAAACGTTAGGACCGAAACGTATGGGATTTGACATCCGCGAACGAATGTCACGTACGTCACAAATGTCAAATCCCATACATTTTGGTGCTAACGTTTAACGTTAACGTTGAACGTTGGGCACTTGTCTAGCCCCCTAGTTTCATTTATTTCTCAAAATTCATACAATATAATTATACTAATAATGTAAATTATTAAGTCAAATTATTTACACTAATACAATTTAATTACATTAAAATTATACATACAATGTCAAATAAATTATTAATTGTAACAGGTTGGAATGAAACAATTATTAACGGATTTAACTCGCGTCTATATTATTTTATTTTATTTGCTGACGTTTCGGATTCTTTAGAGTTTATAACAGGTTTTTCTCATTAGTCGTCATAAAAATGTAATTTATTAGGAAAAATAAAAGAATAGGAATTAAGCAACTACTACGGATTGAAACTTGACTTCACTTTTTCACTAGAGTGTTGAGTTAGACTAGCGAAGACATCAGAAATCAGAATAAAAGTAATTTAAGCACTAAGAAATGTAATAAATTACCATCGTCAAACATTCCTAACATATTTGTTTAATTTATTTTTGCTAAACTTAATTAATAGGAAGAATTTAGATTCGAAAGCGATCTATTAAATTTCAGTGATCAGTCAAACTATTGGGCAATAGATAAAATTAAACATCATTTGCAGTTCATGAGTATTATAAGGCACCAAAGTGTTTGATTAATTAAATAAAAGTATATACGATAATGCAAAATAACATTGCGTTGCCCTGTATCAAAATTAATATTCTTAAAAGTTATAAGTAAAAAATTATATTATATTCGGTGCATCGGTGCTTTGGCCTCGGTTAGTAAATCTGAGGCTTAAAGTATTTGTGAGGTGAAAGTATTTAAGTAGTAACAATAGAATTTAAAAAAAAACTTTACAACTTAAACTGAACATTTATCAAACACGAAAATATGTAATACATCACTTATTACATATTTTCGACTGCAGTTAACGAATAACTTATATTTTTTAATAATGAGGCACCAGGAGTTAATTCGACATTTACTTTTTTATTCACCTAATATTTTATAAATACTTACAATAAGGCACTTTCTAACTATCTAGTATCGCCCACTGCGTGTATTTATCATTCGTATGTTCTTAAGTAGATACTCACTAGCCAAACATGCCCCTTAGTTTGATCGTTAAAATTCTATGTAAATATAAAATTTATGTTTCATTATTCCGTTAGTTAATTATACAACGCGATATATATTCTCTGCCTGACTCAATGATTAACCCTTATTAAGCCTTATTGCATTTGTCCATTGTTTTTCGAAAGTTTTGTACTAGAAGTTTAAATAAACAAAGCTGATTCGAAGCTGCAAAACATAAAAAGTGTTTTCTGCTACCCCTCTACCCCAAATTCAATAACCAACAATTTAGCCAAGTACTGATAGATACGTCAGAGCTTGTTTGTTGTTAGGGTATAATAGAGTTATGTATTAAATTTTGAGTTAATTTATTCAATTTCGGCCCGGACGGTGGAACAATGGCTGTGGGGCGGAGCTCCAGACGGCCCCGCCCGTTTTCCACTTACCTGAAATCGCTGAATCTGCGATCGTTACAATTCAAATCATTTCCATTTAAATCAAATAGAACGGGATGGCAGATAATGCGACTGTTAATCATAAACGGATAGGAAAAAATATTCTAATATGACACGTTGTTTTGGTATTATTGTAAGTACCTATGTTATATTTAATATTAAACTGATTCATTTACTTCAAAATTCCGTTGTTGAAACCATTATAAATTATTGTTGATTAAGGTCATAACTGAAGCCATTTCATAGGCAACATTACATTTTTTCAAGAACTATACCTACTATTGAATAAATAATTTACGTGTCAAGTTTAAATTTATCCCTACATTTTAAATAGCTAATTCGCCTCATGCCTACATAATATACCTTATGATTTTGAAAAAATAATAAAATTCCCTTTTCCATTAAATATTTTGTGAAAGTTTAAAGTGCAGCGCTGTGACCGACGGACGGGGATAGTAGGGTCTTACGTAACAAAATTTATCGAATTTACTACTTATGGGTCCCAAAATGCTCCGAGTTATTTAAAGTTTTTTACAACGTTCAATTTTTTTAACGTTGTAAAAAACTTCGTCCTATTTGAATTGGCCAGATAAAACATTGAGCTATAAACAATGAACAAATACTATATAACATGAATACAACAGTTACATTTAGTAGTTTATAAAATACGCAAGTTAAATCCGTTATAGTTGTTTTATCAACCGACGAAAAAAACGGAGGAGGTTCTCAATTCGACGCGTATATTTCTTTTTTTTTTTTATTTTTTTTTTTATGTATGACCACGCATAACTTTTTACAGGGTGGTTCGATTATGATAATTCTTTTTTTATTGGAAAGGGTATACTTCAAAATTGGTCCCATTTTAATTTGGAAAAAAAAATCCGACTCTAAGGATAGAAAAATAGGGGATGATTAAACTTTCACGCACCGATTGTATCGTTTGACCATGGGTAACTTTTTAAAGAGTAGTCCGATTTTGATAGTTCTTTTTTTATTGGATAGGGCATACCTCAAAGTTAATCCCATAAAAATTTGGAAAAAAGAAACCTACCCTAAGGGTGGGAAAAAGGGGGTTAGTAGCAAAAACAATGTAGGTAACTATTTTAAAAATAATTCAAAATTAAGCATGTACTTATTAATTTGTATAAATTATGGCCACAGAAAATTATAAAATAATAACGTTTTAATAAAAAAATTTAATCGCCGAAAAAATCTAAAAAGCAACAAAAAACAATAGCGCACTGAAAAGTGAAAAATAATAATTTTGTCTTTTATAACGAGTATTATTTTGGTTGTAATGTCTGATATTTTTGGAGTCGGTGCCAGCCTGAAACAAACTTGAGCACCTTAGTGAAGAGTTGAGAGTGAAGAGTTGCTGCACCAGCTGGCACCAACTTCAAAAATATCAGACATTACAACCAAAATAATACTCGTTATAAAAGACAAAATTATTATTTTTCACTTTTCAGTGCGCTATTGTTTTTTGTTGCTTTTTAGATTTTTTCGGCGGTTAAATTTTTTTATTAAAAAGTTATTCCAATAATGACTACCTAAACTACTTATAAATTATTTCCTTTCTTGACTACTTATTTAGGGCTAAAAATATGTTAATCAGGGGTTCTAGTAATACAGAGCATACCTATTCTGTATACCCTTTTACTTTATGATCCCGGTTTTTTAAATTCCAAAAAATTGGTGAATAGCTTTAAGACTTACTTGGACATCGTGGAATAGTTCCTACCCTAATATTTATTATTTATGTTTAACACTTTAAGTAATTCCCAATGGCCCTTGAAATATATGTTCAATAATTCAATAATCATGTCTCATACCTATACCTACAGTTAAGATGTCTGTAGCCATTATACATTTATTTACGTCTTAACGAATTTAACTCTCGTATTTTATTTTATTTGTTGTCGTTTTGAAGACTTCAGAGTTCCCACATTCATAGCATGACTGAGCTGACGATAGTCTAACTCTAAAGTGAAATTTACATTAGAATTGCATTATGCATAAGTATTATAAATTAAAAACCGCAAAGGCATTAGAAATTATTGTAACAAATAAGTCGTCATTTAGATCTAAAGTGAGCACCGTGAGCAGGTAAAAGAGTACCTACCGTAAATCTTTCTGTCAGTGAGTTTCCAATAAATATCATGGGTTTGGAAGTACATTTTATTGCTTTGTGAGCGATACTCGAGTCGTCCCGGAGGGCCGATTGGTTGGCAAACACCGGGGCACCGGGAAAACGATCCAAACGCTTTAAATTCTATATTTTGTCTTCATTCGTATAAAGCCAATAGAATCACGTTCGTTTTAAAAACAATTCTAATGTTCAGTGTAGGTATTATTTAATTTAGTTTCATATTGAATGTGCTTTGTTTTTGTCTTTGTTATCATTCGTAATTCTTTGCTTATTATATATTTTGTCTAATAGTACATAACAATTACCTATACGTTGCTTCTTAGTTATTAAAGAACATATGTTTCATAATAATTTCTGATGCCGTCGCGGTTATTACACATTGGAGTGAAACAACTATTAACGGATTTAACTTTAGCGTTAGACTATTGTCAGCTCAGTAGTGCTACGATTATGGAAACTGTAAAGAATCCGAAACGTCAGCAAATAAAATAAAATAAAAATACGCGAGTTAAATCCGTTAATAGTTGTTTCATTCCAAAACATATGTTTCAACTAAATCACTTCTCTCATAATAAACCATAAAATCGAAGAACTACTTACAATTCCAAATCATATTAATATCCCCGTTCGTCGAATACTCTCTAATCAAATCAACCCACTTAAAATTAGATCGTTCAAAGAATTTAATAAACTGTATAGATCTTGTTTTCGGTTGGGTTCCCAATTTTCTATATTAAATCGTCGCAACGGGCGAGGTTGCCATGATACCTTAGAGAAGTTAATAAGTCATAAACAGTGTGGGCGAGGGGGATGAAGCGAATCTCTTTGCTATGGGATGGAAAGAGAGGGTGTTCACCCCCCAGGTAGCGGTGGTGACACGCAATCGTCTGGAAAAAGGCTCGTTTGGTGGTGTGATGAGGTGTCGCTGGACCCTGATGCGATATTTGGTATAAATGACTCTATTGTATAAATCTGTACCCGATTGAGCCCTGTATTACTTATAGATAGTATTTAGTAATGTTGAATGTCGTGCCTTTTTTGTTATTGAGAATTTTTAGTTTTTATGCGATCTATAGGTTTCGCGTTAATCTATTACCTTAATTATATACATATAAATAATATATGGATGACTAGGTCATAAATGAAAAATATTACGGTAGAGACAAACTATAACAGGACACCTTTTTCTAAGTAAAAGTATTTTTTTGTGATAAAAAGCAGAGAGGGAAAACTGTATTAAGTAAAAATATTTCATTATAACTTTATTATTCTGGTGAACACAATGTATGGTTAAGTTTAAAATTTAACTTTTTTGCTGTCTTTTTACTGCGATACATTAGGAAGACTTGGGGGTTGTATTGTTGGTAGAGTGGTGGCCATACTCGCTCGTCAAGTGGTCGATGAAAGCCGATAACAGCTGAGTGCGCGATTGGCGAGTGGTCGATCACAGCGCTGAGAGTGCTAAGTGGTTATTGAGGATAGCAACGCGTTTAAGTACAAATATCTTTTCCGCACCTAGAACGCTATATGAAATAGTAAAGTAATATCATGCTTGGCTATTAAGTATGAACTTTTCATCAGGTAATTTATGCAAGTTGATGTGATTTCTCAAGACATGAAATGCGACAGATATTGCTCTTATAAATATGTGTCGCATTTTATCTTTTGAGACCATTATGTTTGAATTAAACTATAAACTTCATAGCGTCGCAAAAAAAATTAACATCGTCGATTTATTCTCGTAGGTATCAAAAATTACAGGAAACCGTAATTTATAGCAGTTAGCTTATCATTATAAATAACATTTTGTATAACATACAAATATTATATAGACTTCAATAGAACATCTAAGTGTAAATTTGAAATAACTGAAACATCAAATAAAAACAAACATTTAAAATTTAATTTTGTTATTGTTCAGATATCCACGCAATAAAATCGATAAATCATCTTGGTAAGAGATTTTATTAATAACTAGCTTCTGCCCGCGACTTCGTCCGCGTGGAACTCCTCCTTTTTTGAAGTCGGTTAAAAAGTAGCCTATGTCCTTTCTCAGGATCCAGACTTTCTTTGTACCAAATTTCATTTCAATCGGTCCAGTAGTTTTAGCGTGAAAGCGTAATAGACAGACAGAGTTACTTTCGCATTTATAATATTATAGTATGGATGTCCATTTCTAGGTTATCATCTATTACCATACCAAATTTCATCAAAATCAGTTAAGCCGTTTAGACGTGAAAGAGCAAAAGTCCCAACCAAAACGACTAAAAATCACTATCTCAATTTAGTTATCTGCCTACTGCCTACCCCCTAAGAACGATGGTGTGATTATTTATAGCCTATGTCCATTTCTAGGTTATCATCTATTATCATACCAAATTTCATCAAAATCCGTTCAGCCGTTTAGGCGTGAAAGAGCAACAGACAGACAGACAGACAGACAGACAGACAGACAGACAGACAGACAGACAGACAGAGTTACTAACGCATTTATAATATTAGTAGGGATTTAACATTGTCGATCGCTAAACAGTGTATTTTACTCACTCTTTCACTTTTGACAGCTAAAAAAAATAACACGAAATCTTTTTTTGTATTTTTGAGAACTCGATATTTTTTTTACTATGATGCGTTATCTCAGTCAGACATTTGAAAACATACGATAAAGTAAAGCTACTGACGTTTTCGTGGTTGCTAAGTAAGTATCTACGAATTATTTATTAGATACCATAATTTCATGTCACTTAACGTTAAAATAACCAATTGAGATTTGCGAAATAAAAATGTATTAAAAACAGGATTTAATAGAACAATTATTACAAGCAATTTTTTTTAATCTTGTTTTATGTCAACACCTTAGATTACAAATACTAAACTTATACACAGATGATTATCAATGTGTAAGGTTATATTCAAACGAGTTATACATATCCGTCCATAAATTTGCTTCCTACTGGAAAGCAAATGCACAAAGTCGGTGGAATCTTAAACGCTTCATACATTATGATTTGCATGAGCGCAGATACGCAGTCAGCGGTTTGGATCTATTTAACTGGATTGCGTTCCACCCTAACTGACGTTACAGATTATAAAAGTATGCATTAATCACGACGCGAGGGGCTCAGTTTGTCAGACAAATCAGCGTAAACATGTTAATGTTTAGTGTTTTTGTAACTACTGATTACAATAACGATAGACACATTTTCTTTTATAGAAAAATTAAATAAAACATTGGTGAACGTGCTATACATACCTACCTACTTACAAAAATAGTGACACCACGCCTTATTTTTTTAATGCTTTATATGTAAATAAGTATAATAGCCTAGAAACTTATAGAAAATTAAAAATAAATATCAAAAAGTCTTTTATCTGAATGAAAATTATTTTTTCTTTGAGTTTTGTTTTTTAATGGAAGTGACTTCTTCGTTTTTCAATTAGATGCAGATACTTGTAGATTTGTGAAAATGTACAAATACTGATTGAGATTAGAGTATTTTAAATTCAACAACCATAATTAATTTAATAAGCGTATTTTATTTTATTCGACATTTAAAAATAAATATATTTCCCCTATTCACAGCCGACTTAGCTGACGATAGTCTAACATACCTATATCCGTTATAGTTGTTTCATAAAAATGTGCAATAACCGCGAAGGCATCAGAATAAGTACTGAATGAATATTATTTAGTTACCTTAATTGTCGTTAGGTAGATATATTATTACTGAATGAATTATTTGGTTTTCCTAATTGTCGTTTAGTAGGTAGTTGTAATATACAACATTTATAAAAATTATATAAGGTAGATAGTAGTAGATAGATAACAATAATTATAATAAGCTAAGTATGTTTAAATTTAAGTTACTAAAGTTTTAATTGTTTTGTTTTTGTTTAAATTGTTTATATTATTATAATGTTTAAGAATGTTTTACCTAATTAGTTATAAGATGCAACACCCGATCCGGGTCCATGTGAAACTTACCTATGTACCTACTTACCTTTATTACCATGGATGTATATAAAGAAATAAAGAAATTTATAAGCGAATTTACCGCTTGCTAAGGAAAATTATGAATAAGCGGCGGGTCCGGTGGAGCGCGGCGATTTCATTTGCGGAGTCCACTGCCCGTGAAATGAAGTCGCGGTGCGTCTGCCGATATCTGAATTTCGATGAACGATATTTTAAAGGGCTGACTGTTTTAGGGATCGATTTACTGATTTCACGCTACGGCTTTCTTATTTTGAACGATCGTCATAATATCTCTGAATAAATCTCACTGTGATTCTGTATAGGTAGGTATACAGAATCACAGTGAGATGTGTGCAATGTGTTTGATAATAAATAGAATACCAATCTTAATCTTGATTTTAGTTGAAATGGCTATTTATCAAAGATCGTTAAAAATAAATTGACTCAATGTAAAAAAAAGTTCTAATTAAATTAAGGAATCGCATATCAATAGTGTACTTTAATAGGTTGTAATAGTGTGTAATGTAACAACATGTAACAGTTTTCACCATTAATTTAGCTCTATTTACTATTATACACAATATATTTTAATATAATAAAAAAAGCTTTTTCCCTACTTTGATAAACTTCGTCTAACAGGGAAGTTCATATATGAAGTCTCAGTGTTTTATTTCTCGTATTCATTTTGAAGCTGACTGGGGTGTATTTGGACCTCCTGAAAATTTTCTGAATTTTTCAAAACCACACCCCTTTTTCAGTTGCGTCTGTGATTGGTTGAATTTCATCTACGTACGTAGACGTAAGGGCCAATGGCGGATGGGGCTACGCGCAGACGTAGAGCTACGACGTAGAGGCGTGCGGGGTGCTACGCCACTGGCAGACGCTGCTACGTAGCTGCTGCAGGAAACTGGAAGTAATGTAAGTTTTTCACTACTTATATGTTTTATATTATCAACTAAATGATAATTTAATTGTAACATACAGACATGTGCGTTAAAAAGAAGAAATTTTGAAAATTATCGATTTTTCAAACGAGAATGGCGGATGCATCTATGTATGTATGTACCTATAGGTTGCCCGTTATGTAACAATGACATCATCACCTAGTCTACTTGAACAGGGCAATGTGTTTGATTTTAAATACTGACTCAATACGATATAAAGGTTGGTTTTCAATGGGTTAAAACCATATTAATTTAGATTTTATTTTCAGTGATTTACTTTTCTAAACACTGTTTTTTTTAATAGGTGCTAGTGTGAGTGCAGTTTGATGAGGGACGTGCGGCGGCCAGCATGCAGGGGCTCCAAGCCGCGAAAGAGAAGGCCTCAGGCCTCTTCGCTAACAAACCCCTTCTATTCAAGTAAGTGTATCCATAATGTTTCCGAATATGTTTGACCAATTGTCTAAATATGCCTGAGTATTTAAAAGGTTGACCGCCAAGGATCCTGAAAATCCTATCGTGCTTCCTATGCGTAAAGTTTTCTTGTTTTTCTAATTTTCCCACCCAACATTTTTTTGACATAAGAATCTTTTCGTGATCATAACAAACGCAACAAAAATGTCTGAGTCCAGTCTACGTTAATCCTTATTTTTTTAAAGTATCTTTATTAATACTTAAAGATAGGTATCTACTAAAAAAATATTTGTGATGATTGACGTCAATTTCTCTAGTCTCAGAATAAGCACATATATTGTCATGTGGGTACTAGACGGTATATGTTTAAAACATTTTCACCACTATTCAACTTGACAGTGATTATCCCTACTAATATTATAAATGCGAAAGTAACTCTGTCTGTTTGTGTGTCTATTACGCTTTCACGCTAAAACTACCGGTTTAAATGAAATTTGGTACAGAGAAAGTCTGGAGCCTGCGAAAGGACATAGGCTACTTTTTAACCGACTGCATAAAAGGAGGAGTTCCACGCGGACGTAGAGGCGGGTACAAGCTAGTATTACATAATAATTCTATAAACGTAAACGCCATTAAAGATAGAAAGTCTACAGTTATCTTCATGAGAATATATTTTCCTTGTTTGCTTTATTTTTTTACATCTGCGCCGTCGGTCAATTCACTGCAATACCCATAGATGCATATGGGAGCTACATGATGCAATGAAAGAAGAATGAAAGAAAAACATATATAACATATATAAATAATATTATATTAGCAATATCCTATGATTACACTACCAATATGTAGGCCTAAATTTTAAATTATCCATTTTCATAAAAGGGGTTTTTGTACAGTCTTGGTTTTTAATTTATCCATATAATAGACGCAATCAAAGACACCTTTGGCATAAGATACAAGCAATCGAGCAAACGTTATTATAAACAACAAAAGTATTAAAAACGAGCTTAGCATCATTATGGTGTACTCCTCTTAAGTTTTACTAGATCGCTGTTTAAATGTAAGTAATCAACCTCTTCTAAACATACCTAATTATATAAATTTATACATTATACTTTAAATGCCTCTTTATATTATTAAATTCCAGTATGTACAGATAAATGAATGCATGCCTGAGGATTTAATCTCAAGAACTACACAACGAATGTTTATCGAATTTTCCAGAACGATACATATTACGTATTATAGATGTCAAGATTAGTTTTGGTTTCATACCAAATAATACTAATAAATATTAGATAACAATTTATTGAAATTTTAAAATTGCGTTTAGTATTATACAAGATGGTGCCATGCTAAAGTTTGATTCCATGGATTAACACCTATAGGTATACACTAAAATATACACTAACTATAGGTATACACTAAAATATACACTAACAGGTATACACCTGGACAGTATGATTTGACCAGGGCATGAATTTATGTTCTTAAAATGTTATGTAATCTTTTTTAAAATTAAATTTATTGGTTTTCGAGCACGTTGTGGCTCGGTATTCCAGCTAGTTCTATTATCCGTATCACTTAGGGAAAAAATCATGAGAAACTATATTATATATTTATTGTTAGTCGAAGCCCCTGAAGTAAGAAGCAATTTGGCAGGAGGTGATCGCCGATAATATTGACAGCCGGATAATAAGTGTAGCAGGAAATAAAATATAAGGGCGGGACGTATAACGAGCAACTTGCAACACTTAGTTTTTTGAGTGTGCAAAATAACAAAACTTCGCGGATTCTATTACCAATCATAAGTATAAAAACTATTAAAAATAAGATTAAGTGTTTAATAGTTCTGATATTTACTATTAAGAAGCGCTGATCCACGTCTATGCTGAGCGTATTAGCATATAATTGACATGACATTTTCATAGCATATTTTTTGATGTAAATTATTTATTCCGGAACAGTCTCCAATCACATGTGCCTATTAAAATAAAAACGTTATTCCAAGTACTGTAATACGTCAGTCTCCTTCAGCTTAAATCTATTAACATTGAAAATAATCTTTTATTTCACTGAATCATGCCGTCGGTTAAAACATTACATTCGCCCAAGTCGAGCGAAATCAATAAATAAGACGATTATTTGGTAACAAACGGCAGCCCTAGCCGGCGCAGTCGAGTGCTCCACGCTGATAACAAATAGACATCATCCGGATTTGCGACGTCATGCGGAACGACTACCGACTGTCGACGTAGCTGCGCTGATTTGTCGACAAATCTGCGGTAAATGTTATGGGGAAATCTGATGCGTAGATTGTTATGATTATGATATGTCTTGCTTATCGCCTACTGCAGCTACTACTGTGCAAGCCTTGGGTGGAATGTACTGCAATACTGACTATATATTATGTGGTCTTCAATTAGGTACCAGTGAAAAGACAAATATTGGCCATTCGTTACTTATAAATATAGTATAGCAAACGCTATAATTAGAAATATTAAAATTCGATAGACTTACATTTTGAAATAATCTAGGAATTAAATAGTCTACGAATAAAATATAAATTAGTTAAAGGTGTAATAAGTACACCTATTTTTTTTATAATAAGCTTAAAGTGTTTGACATATTTGAATATAGAAAAATAAGTACTTGTTAACAAGTAATTTTCATTCTATCGTTTTTTAAATAATAAAGTTAAAATACAGCTTAAGTTCAACTTACAGTAGTAGGTATAGGTACCTATATCTTTATCAACACACTCCATTCATCATATCCGAGTCTCAAATCTACACTAGCTGCGTATCTATCCCTATAAGGTCTTAAGCTTATAAATTGGCAGCCGAGTGGAAGGGTAGCCGGTTCATTATTTAGTCCGTTTAAATCACTAAGTCCTTAAAAGACATTAGCAGGCTTTGTACCGTTATCACTGTACACAAAAGAGATTTGCTACGTACCGACGAGGGGAGAACTGGCAATTATTAAACATAATATTTTAGTCCGGCATCTTTATTTTGTTGCTCATTTATTTTCCTGCCATAGAAACTTCAAATTGTTGTGGCATAACAATGAGGATAATATTATTATGGCTAGTTTTGTAAGAATCAATTTAGGAAACGATTAACATTGACTGTTATAATTGAAATGATACTTGGTACATGGTCATTAATTGTTTGACCAAATTAGAAATTCTAGCTGGAACTGTATTTAAAAAAAATAATAAGTACATATATAATTATTATTACCTTCTGTTAACGTTTCGTTACATGACTCGACGATGGGGATGGCAATCAATAGTAAATATCTGTAACCATGAAACATTGACTTGAACTAAAATATGAGTTTAAAGTTTTAAATCTAATTTACACTTAAAAATACTTTTACGTGAAGCAAATATGTAAGACGTAATATATTTCAAAATAGTGAATTCTTTCACACCTACGGACCGGACGGTTCCCCTAGACAATTTCCCAACGTACATGTCATATATCCTTATTTTTCTGCCAGCAGTACTAAGTACCTACCTAATACGTACAAAGCACTCTAGCTAATTGTTTCCGCCATTTGAATATTGCCGGCGACAATTTGCCGATTGGTCCACCCGAGGCTGCAGTAAAATTAATTGCACGATGGCATTTTGTTTTATTCCACCTGAACAAAGCGGATATTGTTATAAAGGAACTGAGTTGATTTCAGAAATTTTCGATAAAGGTTAATTGAAAATGTTACTTATCCAAGAATATTATGCTTTGTAGAATTCAAATAACATTTTTTGTTCAAATTATTCTTCACTTCATAACGAAGATAATGGTTGAATGAGAACATACCCCGAAATAGCTCTGCTTACCTTATTAATGTATACAAAGAAGCTGTGATGAATGATGTGATTTGTATAGTATCCATGGTATTATTGAATTTGACAGCGGGTGTCGCATTACGCTACAAACGCCCCGGGCGTTTGCATGAAAATTTAATGAAGGAAAGTTGCGGCCACACTGTGGCGGGGATGCCCAATTAGCACTGAGCTGAGATTGGGATGTCAAGCAGACTAAATAATTATAATATGCCATGATGAGCTTTGTCAATAAAATAAATCAGAAATAAATATTAGCACTGATCTTATTTACTGAATCAAATAAGATATTCATACTATAAGTGATCTCATTCAATCATAAATTTCAGATTCGGTTTTTGCTTATTGGTCAGTAGTTGTGTCTTCTTATGTCAGGCTTAATTGAATCAACTATATTTCTATCAATTACAAAAGATAAAATTCATGGCGAAGTATGAAATTGTACCTATAGCAAACTCGTGAATATAGTACCTACCTATATAAATGGGTTCAGTAATATAATTTTAGCTTGTATAAAAAGTCCTATAATTTGAGCACAATTACGAGGTCAAGTACCTATGTTCTTTTTAAATGAAAAGTGCTGTGTACTTAGTTTTTAATGTTACAGTTGTTTATTGGCATAAATTCAAGTAAGTGCCTAAGTGAAGGTATTATACAAACATTAAGAGGCATTTAGGTGATAGTTGACCGTTGTAGAATTTTGGCACGATGTCAGTAGAGGGCTGTTCTAAATCGATAGCCGCCGAGGAGTCTGCTCGGCGAGCCGGCGGGACGGCGAGGCGCCGTTGCAGCGGCGGCGCCGAGGGGACGCCTAAATCTTACAGACCAAACAACGTCATAAACCTCTAACTCATAGATGGCAACTGTTTCGTAATGTTTGTTTGATTGATCGGTTTCCTTCTTCGTCTTAGAGTTATCGAAAAGATCTAAGTAGGTATAAATAATATTTATCGCAAAGTCTTAAGAGGCTTCACGTTTTGCTTGGATTAAAGACGATGTCGATGTCTGACATTTCCGTTGCAAAACTAGCTGTCTCCATTATTTGTGGAGTTTGAAACAATTTTACCTAATTAAATTACTGTTACTGATAAATGGAAATAGATCTACCTACCTAATCCATAATAGGGGTTGGAACTTTAATAATATTAATTGTGTAAAAATTCTCCAAATTTTCAAGCGACAGGTAGCGAACATTTCAAAGAGATCCTAATCACCAAAGTCATGTATTAAACTCTGTTCGTCATTAAGTGCACTAAATTGTTATAATGAGAATCTGTCGGGCAGGGAATTAATTTACGGACGCGGGCGTAATCCCACTTCAAAGGACACGTCGAAATGACTATTATATATACCTACGCTCGCAACATTGTATGCAAATGTTGCTATACGATGTTAATTATTTTACTCATAGGTCTGTATTAAACTTGGCTTCCGTATATTCGTCCGGACCCCAAGCTTAATTAGGTTCATGATTCATTTTTTGTTCGTTCTCGTTTGTAGTTATTTTATTTTGTATTCAGTAAGGTTTTCTGAAAGTATCTAGGAACTTTGAAGCTTTTGGAATTACGAATTCTAATATTAAAATACATTTTTGAAAGGGACTTTTGAGAGTGCAAGAGGATAATAGGTACATACTTAATACAAATTTGGTAAATAAATATTTTAAATACTGCATAGATATAATTATGTACAGATATACCTACAATTGAGTTTAGAGAAGGTATTAAAAGCAAACAATCGAAAAACACTCAAAACCCTTTAGGTATATTACTAGTCACTAAATTTGATACCTTTCATTTTACAAATTGACTTTACTACTTTTTACCTATGTATTAATAAAAAAATATTTACTGCACTACTTAGTATGTTTCAATTGGGAGTATGAATGACGTTCCATTTATTTATTTATTTGAGTACTTCAAATAAGTAGAAAGTTAATCACATTTTTAAAACAATGATTCTATTTTCGGATTCAGCGCGCGTTTTGTTTTCCTTAAGCTCCCTCCTCACGAGCCTTATTGTTGGGCGTCTGGCGCCGACGGAGAGTAGACACCGCGGCGCCTGCCCGCCTTACTCAAACCACTATTTTCCGTGTACAATGCACAGTGTATCTACGAGGATAGGGATAGTCCATACAAATTTTAGACATAAGGCTGGTACAAAAATGTTACTTCAGAAATGTCAAGCAAAATTGTATTTCTATAGTAAATAGATTTTTTGTGTACCTATATGAATTGTATATCCATTTTAAATAGATTTTTAGTACGTGGAGGATGAGGTTGGGGACATTGGTAGGTAGGCACCTACTTGGGTCCTCTGCAATCACGTTAATTTCTACCTTATATCAATACTTATACAAACCTATTTCACAATACTCTATGTTAGATGAAGCCTACACATTGGTGGTATTGCGTGAACGATCCATCCACTAATGTGCGTCATGTGCAAATATTTGAGTTGGCAAGACTTATTGATCAGGCGCGATCATGCCGGCTCGCACTTCACGGGGCTTCCGTCACGTCTCGAGTGCTTGTAGCTCCGTGTGCGTGCAATTTTGCTCTCACTCCTCTTTAAATACCTAGCTCAATGTATTTGCTCACAGCTTTCGGAGCTGTTTGTGAATTGGAGTATCTTACGTACGACAGTAGGATTAAGAGCTTCAATAGGTCTTTTATATGAGCTGAATCTGATGATTAAGATTTACACGTATATATAGGTAGGTTGCACTGTACCTAAATACAGTCGACAAACACAATAAATTATACAAACGCAAAAATAAAGCCACGTGCATAAGAAATCTTTAGTTATGATTATTATTAGGTTTTTTTTCTATGGTTTACAGAGTAACGAAAGCAATGTAAGATCACTTGTACTACTTTGACTAGGCTCGGTAACTTATCTCCATATTATTTAATTGGAGAAAATGTGGCTCTATTATAATTTAAAATTACATTGTCTCCAAATATAGCTGTACACACATGAACGCGGCACCCACACATAGATCATATGCCCTTCCCTTATTAACACTATTTTTTTACAGATATTTAGCAATTCGAATGACGTTTAACTCATTGCATTTATCATTTGATAACAGAAGTGAGGAAGGCACGCGCGAGAGCTTCGAAACTCGATTGAATTTCCGGTCTGTAACGACATTGCGGGTGAAACGCCGACGGAAATACCGTTAATGCATGTCAATTGTTGTGCCCTTAACTTCATTAGCAAGCCTTTGGAGACAACAATGTTCCTGAAAGCGGGAAGATGCGAAATACAACGTCCATTTAATACAATGGCCTATGAATAATCACTTAGGTACCGTTTTATATCAGGATTCAAATTTTACTTGGCTGTATTCTGCGTCTTGAAATAGGTATTTTAAGTATCTAGACGAATTGTATTTGAGATTATAACATTTTTGCATAAATATATGAACACCAAAATCAAAAATGCATTTATTAAATTTAGGTTTTCACAAACTCTTATAAAGGTCAGCAGATACCATCGTATTCGAAAAAACCTCACATGAGAAGAAACGGCAAGAAAAATTAGGAACATTTATTCAAAATACGGAACTAGGTACAACTTATCCTCACAAACTAAATAAATGAAAAGAAATATTATTCTTCGAGAACATAACATATACCTTGACCCGTTGTTTGGCTATTAAATATGTGACGCCAATATTTCACTTGTCACATTTCGTCTTTATTCTATAGAAGCGTAGCATACAAAGGGTTGCACTTCCAGATTGCTTAATGGACAGTGAAGGAGATAGCGGTGTGATAAATCACCAACGTGATTACTGAGCCATTATCTAAAATACAATCTCGAGGGCGACAACTCGCTGAAAGTAAAGTTGTTCATGTAATTGACGCGGGCGGAAAGATTTAAAAAGTTACGTCCTGTTGTTTTAAGATTGAAGTTATAAATCTCTAGGGCGCTGTGGGCAACAAAGTTATTGCAAAAATTGTAAAATATGTAAGACGCGGTCAAAAATGAATATTTTCATTGAAAGTTGATTAAACACTCACAATAACATGTTATTCATATTTAATTACAAGGGTAGGTACGTGCAGGGTAGGCACTGTACCTATACATTTATGACATTGTGCCTGTATGGAATGCACGCCCTTGAAAAGTAATTATAGGTACGCCTCGAATAGAATGTATGTAAACCATAGTTATAATAATAAGGTACCAAAAACTTTTATACTATACACCTGGATTCTATCTACTAACGTTATTTGTACCTACCAAAACGAACTTCAGTGAGACTTGAATTCACATCTATATATACCTACCTACTAAAGCGTGGTATGCTATGCAGTTGCACCGTGTG
This sequence comes from Polylopha cassiicola, assembly GCA_038024825.1. Classification (NCBI taxonomy): domain Eukaryota; kingdom Metazoa; phylum Arthropoda; class Insecta; order Lepidoptera; family Tortricidae; genus Polylopha; species Polylopha cassiicola. Next base: position 13,767,960 of record CP149046.1, on the reverse strand, counting down.
CATCACAGTTAGTGAATATTTGTGCTTACAAAGTTTTTTTTAAATTAACAAAAATCAAAGCCCAAAGTACTTTCTTTAAAAATAAATAATAAAAAAGTAGTAGGTAATAATGCGAAAATAGCATTTGCTCAAGACATTTTATTCACAGAGATGAAAGGAATCCGTCGGATTGCTGACGACGACAGTCGAGGAATGCATAATTAATAAATAGTTGAACTTTGCCCAACTGACCCAGTAAAATGGCTAGTAGTTCGAGAATAGTTCTCTTTTGACCAGAAACAAAAGAGTCGCACAGCACTATTACTACTACGGCGTATCCTTTGCTACGAAATAATCAAATCATAATAAGTGTATATATTATTATGATGTTAAACCTGCGTTAACAATCTTGCCTTATCGAGGTTTTAATACTAACATAGTAAATAAAAAAAAAACTCTCTAAATATACACCTAGTAGCTATCTAAACTGAAATCTGATCTAATACAATGGGAAATTTATTCTATTTAATTAAATAAAACGGTTGCAACTTCCAAACTGTGCATAAGATTACTTTTATTGCCTTGTTACGCCCCTTCTCTCAGCTGTACTCGATCAGCGGCAAACAAATAAGCATGTTACAAATGTAACAATCGACTCCGTTCCATTCCACGCAAACCTCTCAACTGAGCTCAAAGAGAAGCCTGTGCGATGCGTCTGCAAAGTCCTTTGGCGTCGCCAAGTTAGAAAGTAGTCGTATGGCTGTGTGAAACGGAATGTAATTAAGCCTCTAGTAATATTAAAAAGCTAGTTGCCAGTGTTAATGGATTGCGTTCTACTGACTTGTTTGTAATTTAACTTTTTTTTTTTCTTTACTATCTGACCCAGCTAAATCCGTACTTTTTAGAATTATAAAAAAAAAATATAATTCTAAAAAGTTTTAATTTTCTTTTATACGAACCTTGTCCAGACAAAAACAAACACAAAAAATATCTAATTTGGTGCAGTCGATCGAAAGTTAAACCTACATACATTTCGGTGCTTCATTGTTCATGTATTTAGATAAATTTTGTTATTTTAAATATAATTATGACTGTGTGCACTGACTAATAGTCGCGATGTATGGTTAACGGTGGATTGCATTTTCGATTTTCTATCTCAACAACATCCTTTTATATCGTTTTCGGGGTTGGCAATTTCACCAAAACACTTTACATGACGTCGTATTGAAACGTTGGCTTAGTATTTAAATGGATTCCCATTTGTACTCGCGAAACATGAAAATAGCGTGGCTCTTAAACCGAGAGGGGGCGGCGGCGTAGAGTTAATAAAATACGCCAAGCGACCGTTGACAACGTGTGCAAATCAGATGAATAACTAAGTAGATTCCGTTTTGACATACAGTTCCGAGTAATTATAGGAATATGAAGCTGCTAAGAAATATCGTTCATGAATAATATTAATTATTTATGTTATTTTCACCGCTTATTGTTCAACTTAGTTATTAATTTTATTAAGATTTTCGATATTAATAGTTGTGTATTAAACACTCGTTATACAAATAAGTAAAGGAAATCGATTCAGTTGTTTTTAAATCGTCAATTCTGTAGGTACCTACCTACCTAGTTAATTATTGTGTATGTTTTTTGCTGTAATAGATTCTTTTGTATTTTTTTACTAAAATGTTATTAAGTCTATCCCGATCTTATAAGTATATTGCGTATCCCATACTCGCGTGGAGGGTAACTCTATTGTTGTTACTTAAGGCTTGGAACATGCGGTGAAATGTTCTGTTATAAAAGGAGTTTTGCTATGAGGCAGTCTATCGGTCCAAGACGAATGACAAAAATGAACCGAGATCTATTTTAGTTTTTATGACTTATTCATTTAGAGAACGAAACTTATTAATTACACCAACATTAAATAATTTTAATTTTTAATATTTTGTGTATGCTTAAAATTATACTGGTACTTGTTAAACCTAGGTATATCATAATAATTATGGTATATTTTATTTCATAATAATATTACATATAAACACAAAAGAGGGATGAAATTGCAGATGTTGTGTGTTTGCTCTATGTAAACCGATGGGTATATTTTATTTCTGCGGTCGTTTTATTGAGTGTTGATCCATAAAAATGCAAATTAAGATGCATCGTAAAAACATCTCTGCAGTGAGAGATGAAATGTGACTAAGTTAAGAAATCTGTGTTGTAAAACTCAGTAGGTGTGTTATATAAATATGTACATCCATACACATATTTTTGTCAAACTTATGGTCATCATAATAATTATTATTATTGTGTCAGTGTTAAATGCTATAAGACACGAAGTTAAAATCGCGATAGAGCTAAGACCATGCCGATGTTTAAAGTGTGAACGGACGCGCAAATCGTTTAACTTTTTAAGTGGATCATCGAAGTCTAGACAATGGCCTATCCTATAAACCTATCCCCCGGTCTCATCCATAAAGCTGAGACTTATCGCATCATCATAGATAACATCAAATGGAAGCTACTTAAATAAGCATTAAGAAACATTTTGGCGACCTCTCCGAGATAAGTTTCCCTTGATCCCGGCCATTGTGATAGCCATCTGTAGAAAATTCCCTGAAAAGCTCTGGGTTCATTCCCATTCATGGGGCGATTTGATTTACTTAAGATCCTCGGGTTGATACTGTCTATTAAGCGAGTGGTCGAAAGACGTGCGTTGTTATATAAAGAAAAATGTCGTAAGGTGCTCAGGACGCTTAGTAACCATTTTATAATTTACTTTGAGACGAAAATCACTATGTAATTTATTTTGTATATTATTTAAAAACACGTATGTTACAGCAAAATATTTTTTTTATTGAATTTATAAATGTTAAATGACTCATTATGTAAGTTTTTCTTACCTACTTAAAACTCGTCTAATACTTAATCAACTTTATGTGTATATATAAAACGATAGTAAATAGTAAATAATAAAATAAAATTTGTAAATATGCCTTTAAAATATCGTAACCATGTGCCGTTCCCTAGCTTTCTTCTATGGATAATAACCGCACAGCATTATTTTTTTGACAATATTTAATTATTCTCAACCTATTTTTTTATATTTTTTTGTTTACGAGCATGGTTTTAAACAGTTCTATAAGTATGTATTTTTAGAACAATAAACAAAATGTAGTTTTTTATCTTTTCACGAATGTAATATTTTAGCAGATTGTATTCAAAACAAGTGTAGGGTAGTGCATTAGGGTAGAAGGGTGAGCGACGCGTGGTTCCGGGCGAGCGGACTGCCGATTTATAAAATGAGTTTGCGGTGCAACCAAGCCGTGATACCCATTGGTTACGTCTCACTTCTTTATGTAGTGATGTGCTAGGCCTCTCTAGAAATATCTATATAGATGGTCAGATCTAACTAACGGACAAGTAAGTTTGCTGATTGATTGACGATAACATTTCGTAAACAAAAGCGTAATATCGACATTATACATAATACAAATATTTTTTTTACTATAAACGGTTTATCAGCTCGAGATTTCGATTAGGTACTAGTTACTTGTTCATTTTATGCAACACAAATAGTCATTTATGTTAATTTTTATATTGAAACAGAAACAGTAACGTCATTATTATGTTTTTAATTAATTCATGTAACATTGAAATGAAACCTTTAAAGGATTTAACTCGCGTATTTTATTTTATTGGCTGACGTTTCGGAGCCTTTACAGATTCCATAATCGTAGTAAGACTGCGCTGACAATAGTCTTATGCTGAAGTGATTATTACATCATTATGATCATTAATTATTTTTGTTATGACTGGTAACGCATCTTCATATAAATCTGCAATAATGAAGACATGTAGCAGGTAATATTTAAATATTGTTAGTATCGATAAACACATTTTCTCGTGACTATTCCACGCGCATTTGTCGCGGGCCGTCACCATTTCCCTCGCGCCATCAGCGGAAAGTTAAAAGCATTGAAAGACATATCGCGACTCCGCGCGGTCTCATTGTTCTGCGTCCTTTGTCCCGTGTACAATGTTTTAATGTAATTGGCTTTGTGCCTTCGGTTTTTTGGACTTTCCCTTTATCGGCCTGTTGGATGTATTGTAGGGCTTAATATCGTTAGTGGATCTATGTTTTTATTTATATGTTAGCCTATAAGACGTTTAAATTTACCCCCTAAATAATCTACTATATGTGTAAAAATAAAATCTTACAATAATATTTCAATTTAATAAAAAAAAAGAAAACGAATATTATAGCAACATGATATTTATATAGGTTTACCTGCTTATAAACATATGCGGATAGAAAAGATGTGAAAGAAACTTTAAAAAAAACAGTGTTGTGCGCATGTTTAATATTATCATTACGCCATATTGTTATTATGCAATTACCACTTCGTACTATTAATAGTCAGACAGGCATGCGGTCTTAGCGAAACTATTAGAGTTCCTTGTTATATCATTGCGGAACCCTAAAACGGATCATTCAACGACACCCCACTTAGAAAGATGAATAAAAAATACCCTTCTATTACTTTAAGTACTATATGGAAGAGACGTGAGTGTTTCAAGATTTGATTTCACGGCTTTCTAGATATATTGATACGAATGCAAATTACAGGGAAATTATGCAAATTAATTATTAAATAAATTATATCTGGAAATAATTTTAATATTAGCGACTTAGTTGAGTGTTAAGACATTATATTATGATCTTTAACCTAACAAGAATCCTCACTTTATTAGATTGATAGCCAACCATAAAAAATAATTCAGTCTGTAAATAGTATTCGTGTCAACATAGTCGTGTGTAATGAGATAGACGCACCCCGTATACATCCCTGCTCCCGTCCCTGACTCCAGTAAGTGAGTTGGATATAAATTAGGGCATTGTCTGTGAATCTGGAGCATTCGTAAGACTGTCATTCTGCAACCAGTTCAACGAAAATCATAAATAATAATATAGAGGTACTTACAAGAACGTTACTTAGATTCGATATAAATAGACAACGCAATTTTTTACGAATGAAATTGCTGATCCCTTTTATTTTTCTCTCTCTGTCCGAGTTTTCGTTTCGTTCTAACGCGTAGCGCTTCCCACTACACCTTCTTGTCATTCGAATGCGGGATCAATCTGCAGAGCGATTCGGCGCCAAGGAACAAAGAAAACTCAACCAGACTAGCAATGTACACAGAAATCTAACTAGACAATACCCAGACTACTAGATTTTTTGTCTATCTTAAGTTTTTTTCGAAACTCGACAATGTGACATCAACATTTTATACTAGGTATTGAATATCTCTGCAATTATTTTGAAAAATAATAGTTGGCACTTAATTAAATTACAACTTTGCGTTTATCTAAGTGGTATCCGTATATGGCCTAGGTTTCCTATTTCACATTAATTTTTAAAGGAAGGCAAAGTAACTATGCTTACCATAATCACATCCACACACTACGGTTACCTCTTGATAAAAAGTTAAATTCAAATAAGTTAAAAATGACGCAGTAAAATAAATAATAAGAAAAAAATAATAGCGGGTTCTGTTGTAAATGATTGCAGAATTTCTCTTTGACTGAGGACAGAGGGAGCGTGGCACGCATCTGGCTAGTTTGATATCAGCGCTCGGGACGCGTTCACCGCCGCTCCGCTCACCGCGAAAATTACGATATATCCAATAAAATCATAATCAACCTTTAGGCAAATTTATCTTCAAATAAATTTAAGCTTCAAACGATCGCCTGTGTATCATGTATCTGTTACGAGTATTGTGAGGGTAGCGATATTCCAGATAAAGGATTTTATAATAATGTTACTTTAGCTGTCCTGAAACTTTCGATAGTGGATAAAATATAAAATGTAACAAACTTAGTAAATCCACAGGTTGTTGTTTCTCGGAATTCTTAACCTAACCCCCGCTGCTGGACCAATTTAGACCCAGTGTGAGGGACCAAGGGTCGAAATTGCAATAGCTTTTGTAGTAAAGTTAAGCGTGTGCTATCCACCTGTTGATTTGACGTGAAGGAACCCATGAGAAACATGTCTTGGCGGTGGATACTGTAAGTTATGTGTTTTATATTTAAAAAATAGTTCTACTTGCCTTTTACAATATATAAAATCAATCATAAACGTAGCAATAAGCACTCCGGCAGTTGCGCTACGGCGTGGCGTAGCATTCGTAGCTCGTATCAATGAAAATTAAATATGAATAAGTACCACTATGATCTTAGTAGCAAATAAATACTTTATTTAATTTTACATTATTCATTTATATTTTTTCCTACATAGTCTTCTATAAAAAAAAACCAATAAAATATCTATATATCTAATGTCTTTTTGACCAGCCTTCAATTTAAATAATACCTATGGTTCATTATCCGGTGTTTCAGGATTCAAAGCCATGGTATAACAGAAACGTTTAAATCATATTTTTTTCTCTCAATTACTTATAGTTAAGTTTTATGTCTTCACATGTCATCTTGTCCCTCCGTCCTATAATTCCCGTGGGACGGTATTACAACCTCACAGGTATGACAATTTCTTTTTATGATTGAACTATTGGTAAAGAGGGAAGGGGACTAACAAGGTACCTACTTATTTAGTTTCACGACAGCTGTAAAATAACAGCTGATTTTTAAATAAAATGTATATTTCTTTTTTAAATATGCAACTTTATTTTTCTTAATATATTTTCTTACCATTATAAAGAATTCACAATTCTCCGATTACAGAAAGTTATAAAACAATTCAATCAATTCCCGGTGTTTAGGATTCTTTAATTAATCAAAAGACCGTGACCTATATCTATCTACATGAAGCTCTCGGGGGCCGCGTCACGAATATTGAAGTGAAATTGTGTAGGCGCTGTACCGGTCCCATCTCTATTGGATTCGAAAAAAATGCCCACGGGAGTTTTTCCAATTGCCAGTCACCGTATTACGAATCATATTTATCGTGACCCGTTTTTTTTCTCGAAAAGTGTTTTAATAAATTTAAAATAAAAAACGCTCTTTTAACAAGTTAGCTAATTAAAAGTCGGAAAACGGATATAATTATACTTACGTCAATATCTATAATAATATTAGAAAGCTGAAGAATTTTTTTGTTTCTTTGCTTGAACGAGCTAATTTCGGGGACTACCGTCCGGTTTGAGAATTTTGGTAGCTTATTTACTGAGGAAAGCTAGGCTAGCTAGGGTACATGGTATCTATCACCAGCTAAGACCAATAGGAGCAGAGCAGGAATTATTCTAATATTAAGAAAACAATGAGAATCTGTTAGGACTCTTAGTTCGTGAGAGAAAAATGAAATATTCATATAGACGAGGGTCGCAGCCACACTTAGCGAACTTTTATAGACATAGATATATTTCTCATACGTGCTTGTTAAGTAACTGTATTTTTGTTTGGTATACAGCATAGATTATTTAAAATAAGTATTAAATATTGACTCAGGTAGGTACTGTAAAAATAAATCTTAAAGAAAGATTACAAAAGTCTATTGAAGGAAGTAGAATGTCTAGGGGTCTCACCCCTTCAGGTTTAATTCACTTTATCTATGTAAAGCGTTCGACACTTAAGCCGGGATATTTGCGTAATTGATATTTACAACTAACCTGGATTCGCGAGGCTCTTCCCGGATTACCCCAGGATTTGTTAGGATTTTCCTTATTCGCGAATTCACTTCAATTTATTTACAGCGTGTAATAACGTTTAATGCTCGGGTTGAGGCTGTTCAGCTGTTGAGTTGTGTTTAGAGGGAATTTATTTACTTGAATGCTTTCACTTACTGAAACTATCATCACTGTACTCTAAGTAATTGTTCATAAAAATGTTAATACGAGTAAGAGTGATAAATTACTCTTACTTGAATAGAATGTAAATCGACTTAGCTAGAGTGAGTTTTATTTACAAACGTAAATAAATCCTAACAAATATCTGTTTACTAATTTGGAAAACGAAAGAGGAAACCATAATTGAATTAGAAATAAAAATCAAGAACCAACAAAACTAGATCCCGCGCGTGAGGTTGGTTCCTCCCGACAGATTAGGGTGCGCAAAAGAGAGTAAGAATTTATGTAGCAAATATCAACGCAAATACAACTCTCGTCGCTGTTTGTCTTCCATTTTTATTATATTTGTCAAACTCGCCCTGCCGGAGAAAATACAATATTCGAAACAGAAAAGTCGCTTAAAAGCACGTTCCCAAGGAATAAGTTTTGTTTTGAAAATGTGAACTTGAGATGAAAATCGGCGATTGTTTTAGAGGTTTTTTTCTTCGATTCAGTTGATACGGGTATCCAGGAGCGGCCATAAAATAAATCTGGCCATAAATAAAGCGAAGAGACGCTAACAAGCGTCTCGGGTTCACCAAGTGATATTTCTTGGGCTAGCGACGCCATTTTTGTCATAACTCTATTATGTTCGCGAGTGTCGAAATGCGAGATCGTTCCACTGATTTATTTATAGGCTTTCATTTATTCGTTTATGTTTATTTTTATTCTTTTTGTAGCGGCTTTGCATTGTTTAACATGACTATGTATATAAAATCTAGACAATCAATCTGTTATGCACTCATGGCGTATTTCTATTACAGCTATGTAAAATTACTAGTTACTCAAACGACTAATATAACTGCAAATAACCTCTAATTCCAACACCAGCCAAGTAAAGGATCTCACATTTATTTATTACATGTTTTATTCACGGAGTCGTCGCTGTTTCGCGGCAATCGGCCTATTCTGTATTGTTTTATATTTTTACAATAAATTAGACAGATGACATGATTTTGATGATAATATCGTATTCCTTAACAATAATTTTATTTACAAGGTAATTAAAGTAAACTAATACTTACATGATTAAAACATAGGTAAGTACCAATGCTCTTTTATATGCGGAATCTATTTTTAGCATCGTTAGAGATGTGATAATGTACATTGAAATGAATACAGAAAGACGACATGTCCCTAACAACAAAGCCAACTCTATATATCCGGCTCATTACTTGTTGTGTAAGTTATGGGAGCTAGTTAACGAAGCTGGGACGTATACTTACACATACTATTTATAGTTCTAAATAGTAGTTCACCAACTAAAGGTGACCGCTGTATTAATTTTAAAATACGCGAATCTGTTAATCAATTGGGTTCGTAACCTTTGGCAGTGTAAACGTTATCTTCCACGAAAGTATATATATATATTTTGACACGATAAACAAAAGAATATATATATTTTGTGATAAAGTTACACAATGCTCCGTTTCGATTTAGTACAAGTGAATCTGCGCACGTGGGCACGTGAGACTTCGTGTTCTATTGACGTAGATTCCACCTTCGTTCATAGTAGATAATAGGGAATAACATTTTCTCAAACATGCAATGAAATATCGTCCTTACGTGCGTCAAAACACGCCAGGAAATATATCATTCCTGGCCTAGGCCGGGAAGTAATTTATTTTTAATTTGAATATCAACATGGCGTTGATCTTCATAAACAGTTTAAGCAACCGTTTTTTTTTTAATAAGTTAGAACTTTATTGTACCAAAAATATTCGCGTTAATGCCTATATTATACACGAACTGAGAATAAAAAAAGAATCTGTATTATTAGATTAATTTCAATTTTATACTTGTCATGATTTTTAAAAAGTATTGTTATTTGTTTAGTTTTGCTGGTATATTTAAGTTACGAATGGCAACATTCGCGCTGATCTATGATTGGCTATTGTATATTTTGACCAATGGCGGACGAGCGAGCGTGGCCAATCAGCGGCGAGCAGCAATCAGAGCTGTCATGGTAGAAGTCGCGGGAACGTAAAAGGAGATGGCTGTCTTTGGACAAATATTGTAAAATGAATTCGCAATGTTTAGAGGTTGGAGGTTAACGGCCTGTTCAAGACTTATACGCTAATACGATTGATAACTAGAAGTTGTTAAGTAAAGGGATTTACTGGTACATGTTAGAAGTTGTGATTGTCAAGAACGGAATAAAGTAATCAAGTTGTATTTGGTGTAAAAAAATATACTGTATACTCGGCTCGCAAGCCGTCACTTCCCTGCGCCGTCTGTAATGTACTATTACAGTTCTGAAATATTATATTATTTCGTACCTACTTTTAGTTACCTAAGGTACACAAGTTACAATAGAAAAAAAATAAAAAAGAACTAATCATTCTGATGTTTTGAGCAAATTCTTGAACGAAAAACATAAAAAACATTTTGTTAAATGTAGATCAACTGAACATTTTTCGCCACTGAAGCGGGGATTACCAAACATTTTGAAGTCATTTGTTACATTAAAAGGCGCTGTAAATATATTTTCCATTCTCCATCACGTTAAAAATTCTGCTGGTGCATTTGCGATCGTCGATGGCGTAGGGTGATCGGGAAACAAATTTAACCGACAATTGTAAATCAATTAGAGAGGGTGGTTTTATGGGGTGTAATAGCTACCCCCGCCGCGCACCGAACGGGGCCGGATTCGAAAAATAAGGTTTATTAAATAATAAAAAAATACACAATATTCCATGTAATTAGTCGAAAACAGCAATTTCTAAACGATAACAGATCCACTTGCGTTATTTATTCTCCGATTATATTATTGAAATTTAAAGTATACTCCCGTGATTGTAGTGCAGTTTTAAGGATTTAATTTAACAAGACATCATCAGACTAAATTCAGATGAACAAAGCCTACTTTCGCAGGCGTTTAATTAATTAACTAAGAAGCCGTGGCGTTCCTCCCTGGTTTGTATAGGTATTCATAGTCAGGGATGTTTAAGTGCATATTGTGATCCACGCAATACCGCCCTCCACCGCCTCGGCTCTTCACGTCTCGCCCAGGACTCTGTCTTGGAAGAGAACCTGCATATCGAGAAACCAACAATTAATTATGTTTTGTTTTAAAACAGTGTGACTTGAATGGCTGTGACACTTACAACTCTATTAGTTTTTTCTTAAGTACTTTGATACGTAATTAGATTTGTTACAAATCTTGCGTTAAGTACATGTCAAAAGTAAATTAGGGTTACCGTTAGGTGTTCGCTATTTTATTTTAATCTCACCTTATAAGAACTTACACCAAAATTAAATAAAAACCAATATTAAAGTATCTGCCAAAGTTACAATAGTCAGAAGAACGTTTCATTTTTGCTTAGCACAAGGGCCTTCCTTCAGTGTCTCCTTCTGCGGTAGTTACGAGGAGCGTACCGAGAGTGGCTCTATTAGCGAAGTTAGAAGCAGCTTATTCGAAGTTGCGTGAATGTCGGCCGGCGTGTGGACCTCGTCTATTAGACGAACGTTTAATACGTAGATACGTATGTTGGACAAAACTTTCTTTAACTGATGCGACAGATGAGATCGCTTTCAACTGAAAGAAATTGTGGTATACCTTATATACCTATATATGCTTTGTCAAATTGTTCTTACTAATATATTTAATTTTTTTTCACATAGGTAACCGTTATGAAATAAACATTACAAACTTGAAAATAACGAGAAAACCTCTATAAAAGTTAAAAGTTTTCATTTTAAAATTTTCTCCTAGCGGTTACTATCCCGGCTCCACTATTAGTTATGGAACAACATATTTAGAATTAGGAGTTAACTTCGTAAATGACTATATCCATTAACGGGGTACAACACGGGGACAAAACAGTAATTACGAGATTTTAGTGACGTCACATAATTATAGGGATGGCTGGTGGGGGTGCATTAGGGTACAATGGAGACGCCAGCGATGTCAGAGAAAAGGGGAACGATATTTATAGATAATCAGCACTTTTTGACTTCATGCTGATCGGTCGTTTTAATTCAAATAATTTTTTTGCTTCCTAAAAATATCTTTAATTTGAAATACTGAACATAATTAAGTATCTGGTGACTTTTAGTAGTTTCCTACCTTATAAACCGATCAGTTTAATTCCTAAAAAAAGTCAGATAGGTCTAATAAAAATATGTGTCTAATATAAACTTACAGTTAAATTTATCTAAATGCATTACTTATTTAGTCGTACAAATGAATAATACGTCAACAATAAAGTGTCAGAGAGAAAACACATCATGCGATAATTACCGTAGCATCCCCTGGCGTAACTGTTGACGTGAATTCCCGTTGTCGTCCAGTCAGAGCTAAACACATTAGAGCGAGGGAACGACGAGGGGTAACTTGAAGCGCGAGAGATAGCGGGAGCGGGTGCGGTAGCGGAACACAAGCGCGCATAGAGGCGATATTAGAGGAGAATCATTCAATCAAGTTCAGATGTACTAATTATACTAACGGTCCCGGCAGATACCAATTTTCACAATGATCAGTCTAATACTTTTGAGTTTATCGATGTCATATAAAATATAATATTATACCATTTACCTACAAACATCCTTATAAATATGTATATACCTCTATATTACCTTACCTATTATAGACAACAATCAAGTCATGTATATCAAATAACATTGCAAGTTGCCTACTTATTAGGATTGATCTTTGGGGTGGATCTGTAATGCAATTGGTATCGGAATAGTTGATTCTGTATGAAAAACTATTCAATGTATTTGATTCTAATTGAATGCAATTAAGAATCTGAACCAATACTACAGTTTCAATACTAATCCTGATGGTTATCTCCTTGTTAAAAAGTATCAAAACTGCCCTCATTTCTGTCTTCAATGCCGTCATACCCTAACAAGGGCGTCAGGACAAGGATCGCGGCGTACTTTTCACTTGGTTATGCCTTTTATACGTCGATTAATTACCACCCGGGACGGGAACAGATAGTCACATTCACTACTTCTATATTAACGGGAAATTTATATAACACATCGATGATCCTTTTTAGATGGATAAGTTTATAACTGGGGTAATATGAATAATAATTTATGGGGATTTTTAAAACTTAACGAATCTTATATAATTTTAAAATAGAAAAAATGTATTGAAATTCAAATTACAGTACTTGTTTCTGTAATCATGTTGCACTTTAGCTATAGACTTTCTGCTCTCTCCATCGTAACTCAACGGCTTTATGACTTTTACTTTATTACTGGAACTCTTCGCAAACGCAATCACGTTGAAACTCCATATCGTCGCTGGCACAGACATTTCACTTTAACTGAATTACTGCTCCCGTGGAACCCGTCAGTGTCACAGCTATTAGTTTGCAAACAATGAGTCGCGACGTGCGCCGCTAATTCAATCTCTCGGCTTAATGGCCCTCTCGCTACGCACTCTTTCATACAAAGTGCTCGAATATCAGGTTAAGGTATGGCATGTGTTCAAGTTTTAACTGAAGTTCAAAAATCGTTATGTTAACTTTAATGTTTTTATGTGTTTGTCATTTTTGTTTCTTGCCGACCGCTCCTTTTCATGGCTACCAATACAGGGTAAAACTTTTTCTGACGTTCTTTTTTTACAGAATTACGATAGTTAACTGACATCCACAACTTCTCATTACTGTGGAAATATATTATTTTTATTATAATATGGAGTAGCTACTGATCTTGAAAGGCTACCTGTTTTATTACCAGATCAATTTAAATTCTCGGGTTTATTCACCCTTAAAGTTCGCACCTGATCAACATGTTCATTGTTAGACATGTTCACGCCGTTTCAATCTACTCTGCTTGCGTTTTAATTTTATTTTCTCCGTGAGCGCCGTGAACGCTTTAATTATCGATAAAAACTTGTCACCACTTGAAAACTGTGATGTCATATGCATTTGGATTTATTGGACTGGAAAACCGTTGCAGCTCCTAATAAACGATTACTTTACTAACAAAAAAATCTACTATAGGTAAGAATGATGTCATAATTACTTAAAGAGAAATAATGTATCTTGTTTTAGGAACAGTCAATATGAAAACTTTCATGTGGACCAGAAGGGCTACGATCAGATGTACGATGGCGAAGACTTGGAAACACCACCATCACCTGATAGGCCCCCTCCAAGACCCATAGGTACCTACTGCCTATTAGCTATATTCTATAATTATTAAAAAAATTTGGGAAATACGTTTATTTTTAAATTCTATTAATAATTTTATAAATCAGACAAGTACATTCGCGCGGAGCTGCCATGTCTGAGCGCGCGGTACACGGTGGCGTTGCTGGCTTGCTTTGGGTTCAGCATCATGTTTGGTATGCGGTGCAACATGAGTATGGCCAAACTCAAAATGGTACAGAAGCACAACGTGAGTATTCATAAGGCTTCAGTGTCTTTAAATGCAATTATAATCTAAGTATTACTTTTGCTTATTTCTTCAAGTTTAACTTGAACGGCACTTGAATCAAATTTCTCATTTTTTGTGTGAGAACTCGATCATAGAATTTCTATTTTCTATTGGAATTAAACAACTATTACCTAATGAATTTAACTCGCGTATTTTTATTTAATTTAATTTGCTGACGTTTCGGATTCTTTACAGTTTTCATAATCGTAGCACGACTGAGCTGACAGTAGTCTAACGCTAAAGTCAGTCCGTTTTAGTTCGAATTCGCATTTCATTTTGTGATAAAGGCTTTTCTATAGACCTCTTGTAAAAAAATATGCCTGGAATGTTCCATTACTACACATAATTACTAATTCAATTATTTACAGACTTCTAAAGGCATCCAGGAAGACACACCATTTAACTGGACGGTAGAGGTGGAATCATCGATAGATTCTTCATATTTCTTCGGGTACCTCATAACTCAAGTGCCTGGAGGGTTCTTAGCATCGATGTACCCTGCCAATAGGATATTTGGCGCGGCAATAGTGATATCAGCCGTATTCAACATGGCAATTCCTGGAGCCATGTCCATTGGGCCCACAGCTGTCGTCCTCCTAAAAGTAGCCCAAGGTTTCGTAGAAGTAAGTACATTATTTTATACGACTGCTATTACTCATTAAACTTTTTAATTGTAAGAATATTTTGTGGAAACAGTAAACAATACTTGTAGCGATATTTATCGATTGTTAAAAACTACATACCTATTTGTAATTTACTACCTTTAAAATTTAGGGGCTTCCGATGATAATGTAACAAGTAAAATGTCATACATTTCAAATTTAGAACATTTGGCATTCGGTCGGGACGTGACGTTGCATGATGACGCTTATTATCGAAGCTTCAAATTTCCCAGCCCGGTCCATGTCGAATGTTCAACTCGTCACGTTTGGATTTATCGCCCCTTTTCCTTTTGTACTTTAGACAAATACAATTTTGCATATTACATTGTATCCTTTAATGTAGGTATATGTAGATTTGTTCTATGCAGGAAACTATTTCTGTTGCGCCTACATGTACTTATGTTTCTATGATAAATTGAAAGGGCATGCATTTTCACGAACCGTATCCATTGACGAACGCACTCGAGTACAGTCGATTTCGATTCCGAGTATGTACAAAGCCTCTTTAGGATTACCAAACCCCCGGTCGCCATGGTGACGTATTTGCTCCTCCTGTATATCGGTTTAGTCGACTCTTCAATACCAACGTTATCCTCTTAAATCTAATCATCGATAACTAAAGAAATATCGAAAATACATTTCGTCTCATTTGCGATATTTTTTCAATGTACTGTATTGATAGATGATATTATATAATATGTTTTTGTTTAAAACGTTATTCAAATAGGTAATGAGATTGTCACGTTAAGAGTCCACGAAAACGTGTGAATTGGAAGAAAATTAGTAATTAGAATTCAAAAATGTTTATATTGAATCACTGCACTTTGTGCGAAATATAATTTTGGGGAATTCTATGGGACGTAGTAAATTGAATGAAGATAATCTGCGAGAAGAAGTGAGAATAACTTGATTTTATGATACAGGGTGTGACGTATCCATCTTGCCATGGCATATGGAGGATGTGGGCGCCTCCGTTAGAGCGATCAAGACTGGCGACCCTAGCTTTCTGCGGCACCTATGCAGGGATTGTCATCGGTATGCCGTTGTCTGGCTTGCTAACTGATTACATTTCCTGGCAAGCGCCTTTCTACTTTTACGGGATGTTCGGAATCATCTGGTAAGTAAAAAAAGTAACCATGTTTTTTATACCAAATTAACGACACTCATGTTTTAAAAATAGTTTTTTATTTTATTTTACACTCTTTTATTATAGGTATACGATGTGGTTGTGGCTAGTATTCGAGAGGCCCTCTAAGCATCCGCATATATCTGGAAAAGAGCTGACGTACATAGAGCAATCCTTAGGTACAGCTTCTCAAGCCGCTATGCCAAATTTTTGGTCCACACCTTGGAAAGACTTTGCGACATCTCCTCCAGTAAGTATACAAATTTTTATGTTTGATCAAGATTAAGTACCTTAAGAAATATTTTAATAACCCTTTGTCTTTGTTTTAGGTATATGCAATCATTGTTGCAAATTTCTGTCGGACGTGGAATTTTTGTTTGCTAGTCATTTTCCAGTCCGCTTATTTCCACACGAGATTCAATATGCAGATTACTGAGGTAATTAAATCATAAATAAAAAAAATATGTACATGATACTGAAATTATGAAATCAGTTAACTTCTTTATTAGATTTTTGCATAGGTACCTATATATATATATTTTGTTGAATTATTAAAATAATTACGTTGAATAGTTTGTAACCTGGTTCTGTTTCTACTCTGAAGTCCGGGTTCGTCGGTGCAATACCCCATCTGATCATGACGTCACTGGTGCCGATTGGCGGGATGATGGCCGATTACCTGCGTAAGAGTGGAATCATGAGCACCACTAACGTGCGAAAACTTTTTAACTGCGGAGGCTTCGGCCTGGAGGCTTTCTTCTTCGTTCTAATTGCTTACGCTGATAATAAGGTAAGTTATTAATATTATTCTAGTAAAAAAATATTTGATTTATTTCGTCTTCTTTTTATCTATTTTAGAAATTATGTCGTAATCGATAGAGCTGAAAGGCATTTTTGATTGTAGGTATGTCGCTGTCTATCGCTGTCGCTATTTTCTATTTTTCTCTTTAATTTCAAATCTAGAAGAAACTTACATATAAGTATATAAAGTGAAATAATGTTTTATAGTACATCGCGACCATAGAGTTGACACTGGGAGTAGCGTGCAGTGGATTTGCCATTTCTGGCTACAATGTCAATCATCTGGACATAGCTCCTCGCTACGCATCTATTCTTATGGGGATATCCAACGGCATAGGAACCATCGCAGGCTTCATTGTACCTATTGTGATAAACTACATCACTCAAGAGAAGGTAAGATATTTATATTTATTGCTTTACCTACTTTAAAGTTACTTACTAATATTTTTGGAGCGCTAGATTTTAATCTGCAGGAGTGAATGACAAAGAACAAAGACATACGTATATTGTCATTTATATTATAGAATTCATCTGAGTTTAATCCATAGTGTATCTCATTTCTTTCTATTTCATTTCGTTATTCCAATTTAAATTATTTTCCATTTTAAAAACAAGGTGCAATATGAATCTGTTCGCTTATTGAAAACTTTGAAGTGACACTCCCTCGCTATCGCACTTCGACGAAGGTTCCGTAACAAAAAAGACATTCGTCCGTGGCTAATTTTAAAAAGGAAATCGAGCTCGGCGCGACTCGCTTTCGGAATATCAAATGAATCGCTTTGTGGGTGCGCGGCGATGCGTTTCTCCGAGCAGTGTGAAATAGTATTTATGAGTTGGCACTTTATTACGGCGCAACCCTTAGTCGGTATCACGCACTGACGATTTTGTTTTATTTCATCTCTGATAAAAATTGCAAATATTCATATTCCTTGTTTTTGTAAACAGGATCAACTCAAGAAAGCAATAACGGAATGGCGTGAAGTCTTCCTTATGGGAGCCACTGTTCACTTCATCGGCATAACAATATATGGCATCTTTGCATCTGGAGAACTGCAACCGTGGGCTGAGCCCACACAGCCGTATGAGTCGCCCATCAAATCAAAGGACCATGAAACCACTTTTGTAAGTGAACCTAATTGTTGTTTTACATTGCTATTTCTGAGTACCAGGTATAAGATTTATTACTTGTCTTTTTGGAATCAATAAGACTACAAATTGGTAACTGTATTATTTATTAACATCATTTATATTTATACGTTGTGTAGGTGATAAAAAGATTTTAAAACGTTTGATATTTAGATGGAGAATCCATCGGCACCATTACGAGGCACAGAGCCTCCTGCATACGGGTCGCTGGCTCCGCCGCGACCGCCGGCGCCCTCCAGCGCGCCCGTACAGCATGTACCGAACAACCCGTTCGTCTCAGGTGCATTCTACCAGGCCGAACCCGTACAACCACCTGCACAAAACTACCCAGAACTAACAGATGATGGCACTTACTAAGTACTTAGATAACTTATTAAAATATGTCTAAATAGATTTGTGAGCTTTGCATTTGATTAAAAAAAATCTTCACCATCATATCAACGGAACGATGTCCACTGCTGAACATAATTTTACCTACTTATATCATCATTTAAGTGCCGGGCTGACCCGTAGAGTCGTAGATAGGACAAATGTAGGTATGTGCTATCATTCTTAACCAGGTTCAGCTTTGTAGATTTGGTCGTCCTAATATTATCGTGTTTGATTAATCACAACAGATCCAACGATTTCCCTATAGGTATACCTATTGATGTACCTAGCTAGTCATTCGTAATCACTTGACAGTATTGATTTTTGGTTTAAAGTCCTATTTGTTCTTTCTTTTTTAAATGACACATCGAATATTATATTATGGGAATACATTTCAAGTTCTTTGAAAACTGCACCTGTTAAAATACGTCCCTAATATTGTTTACTTGTCGAGTTTGCTCTGTATTAATGTTATGTACTAATTAATATACATTTCGAAATCACGATTAATAGTAGGTAAGTATATTTAGAAGACATGTTATTAATACATCTCTGATTGGTGTGTGACCCAAAAAATCATATTTGCAAAATTATGCCTTAGAGTACACTACCTGATGCTTTGTGTACTGTACATTAGATTTTTGTTTAAATAATACGCGTTGACATATCATCAAGTAATAAAGTTACCTAGAATTTGATTATTTCCTTTGTTATTGAAAAAAAAACGTATCAACAGACATCCTCACAGATACGTACCTATATTATTATATTGCTCTTCTTGTTGCTAAATTGTTGTAAAATGTTTATATTATCATCCCTACATTATAAAAATGTAATTAAATTGTTCAAATCTAGTTCTATCTGTATCTATTTAAAGTACAATTATACTTAGGGGTAGTAAAATATAAACTTAATAATTGTTAACAAAAAAGGGAAGTAATGCAATCATTGTTAGGGAGTAGGTAGTTTTTTTTTAGAACAGAAAGAAGTAGGTAGGTATAATATTATTATACTTTTGTCTAAGTACTTCATTTGTAATACAAAAGTCGAATATATTTCGAAAATGGTTAATTTAAAATTATCTGTTATTTTTATTGCAATCGGTACTTGTTTTAACTACTAACATTTTAATACTCGTAGGTATTATAAAGTTGTAACAAGTAGGTATAAAATCGAAAGAAGAGAAATCTTAAATTGTTGTTTGCAACTTACCTACATATACAAAAATGACGCGTTTTGTTATTAATTTAATTAATTATATTTATAGTATATTTTGATTCAGTAATACACCTTCAATGGTTTATTATTTAAATTTACCTAAGTATTATTGTATTAGTAGGTAAGTAGTTCGAGAAACAAAGTGACAGATCGACATTTTTTTTTACTACAAGTGTTGTACGCAATATGATCTGTAAATAAATTACATCTTATTGAATACTTATCTTAAATTCGTATTTCCCCATCTTTAATGTATATGAGTCGTTAATAAGTATAATATATAGTAAATTTGTGCATTTCTCTAAAAAATCAAGAACTGGGTGATTTGTATTATATTTAAAAATAACATTGGCATTCTAATATACTTACTGTAAGATTAATTGCCAATGTTTAGATATAATATAATAATTATGTAAATTCGTTTTTACTTATTCGGTTATTTTATAGTAGGTACATTATTGTTTTTTTAATTTTCTCTAAAAATAACAATATTTCAGAATTTAAATAGGTAAAAAGCGCACCGCTTAGTCATCATGTGATAAATGTTATGTTGTGTTAGAACATGTATACACTTCTGAATTAATCTAACAACGTACATGATAGTATATTCTAATATCATTATTTATTTACAAAATATGCATTTTAATTAGGTATTAGAACGTTGCTTGGTAAAACTAGCATAAATCGAGAAGTGATTCATACAAGTTTTACCAAGCTTTGTTAACTTAATAAGGCTCTAAATGTCACCTTTTTTGCTTAAGTTCAATACAGTAGATACCTACCATTAACTTTTTTTTCAGTAACACCTGTATTATTCAATTGAAGTAGGTATTTGTTTGAAAAGTGTTTCTTAATCATTTGCGATTAATCGTCAAAATTGCATGTAAGCCATCACGTCGCGTCGGTAAGCTCAGAAATTAATGTCTAACTTATACAAGGCAAACGCGTATGTAGATAATTCTGTCTAATAAAAAAGGTACTTATAATATAATATATATTGCTATTTGAAGAAATTATAGGAGACATTGTATTATATACCTACGTCATTTAAATATTAGTAGCAATTTAATAACTCAATAAGATGTAAATATCTATAAAATGCATACGAATAATTTTTGTCTCTCGTTTGCTAATTATGTATGTTTTGATTGCTGCATATATTTTGTAATTTAAAGCTTTTCCAGAGCACTGTAGCACGGCACGGCAGAGGCACGGCACTGGTATGATATAAAGGCACGATTCATTGCACTATTTGCACCAATTTTTGAACGTTACTTGCACCAGTAATAAATATCTTGCACCCAAAGTACTTATAGATTAATTAAAAAGATTTAGAAAAATATAATACAACGACAATAATAATACAGCTTTATAATACTGTGAACAAAGTGTGTATAAATTTTTAACATTTTTACCACCGGGTTTTTAAAAAGTCTATAAGTAGACTTATTGACCATTAAACTGCATTTGACAATACTGATTGACTGAAAAACTATTAAATGAAGACAATTTAGAAACACTTGTTAATGTATGCACTAAATACAAAATATTACCCAAAGTGAGAAAGGAAATAAGTATGCCGTTGCTGTAATTTGAATAATCTTATAATATCGATTTTTAATTTATCGCTTAAATTTGACAGTTTCAGAATCGATATTTTTGCGATTATAGGGAATATTATTATGCATGCAAGATTATTATGCATTTGTCATAATAATCTTGATTAATAAAATCTGAAAAAGCTTGTACTACCTAGTACTGAGTTAAGCTCGCATCTGTACAATTTTGACTCAATGTTTTAGGTAAAATTTAGTTAAAGTTACTCAACAAGTGAACGTTGATCAATAATTAGGTAGGTAATATATAAAAAAAGGTAGGATTTAGGATTGTATGTTGGACATGAGTGAGAATTATCAGGTTTCCACTATTTTATCTTTTCAAATGTTTATTACTTATACACTAATCGTCTACTTACTAAGGATTTACGTTTTGACCTGGTGATTTTCATTATTTTAATTTACAGTTGAAAAAAAATACTCAGAGTCTAACAAGTATACTTACTGGTTTCAAAATTAAATAATTATTAAAGATTCTGGATTATTCTTTTAAAACGTTAACCTACAAAAGCATTTTAAATGCGTTGCCTAGAAATTATTTTTTATTATATTTTAAATATCGACATTTATTAATTTAAGAACTAGATTCATGTCTAAAATTATAATATAGAGCAAGTGGTTGTTTTAATGGGTCTCTACACCGTCAATTTCTGTGTTGTAAAATATTTTGAATAACTTTTTAAATATCACTTGAGTGTGTAGTATTATCATGACTCCTAGGAAAGATTTAATAATTTTAGTAAGTACTACGGTTTAAAGTAGTATTTAATTGGCTGTTACATACCTAATATGCAAATAAAAAGAAATAAACGTCAATCTTTGTTTGAAGTCTATGGCATAATTTCTATCAGATTAAACCGCATTAATTTATCGCATATGCATGTTGAAATTATTAAAAATAATAAGTTCATGAAATTATTTATAATGAAAATTAAATTTGTTTAAATTCAACACTAAAAGCGGGATGCCCACATAAGAAGTAGTAGGTATATAATATCATTAACAATGAAAAGTAATGTGGAACCTTTTCCGTAAATAATTATTATTTTTTTATTTATATATTGTTTACATAATATAAATATAATATATTTGCTAGATTATAGCTGCATATTGTGCACTATACAGTGTATCCTACGGCTATGCGACAAAAAGGGAAAGTACGTGTCTTTAATATGTAGAATAGAATAAGATATTTAGCTGGGTGGAGGTTTTAAAAAGAGGTTTTAATTAGTAACACCTATCTAGGTATTGCACCCAAAAAATGGTTAATGCATGCACCGCTAACATGTTCAATTTTAAGATATCGAGGAAAGAGCATGTGCCCTTTTAATAATATTGCTGGGAAATGACCAAACGAATAGACCAAACGTAAAAAAGACACATTTTTCCGATGACTACCTACCGAAAAGATATACCTAAGGCAGATAATGCCGATTTTCTTACTTTTAAAAATAAAAGCAAACTCTTGAATAGCATTTTAATTAAAAAAATATAATCATGGTTACATATTGAAAAACACGTATCTATAATATTAAAATGTTCAGGATGTTTTCTTTGTGCCACATAGCCGCATGACTACTTGTATATTTTTATCGATTGTATATAAAATATACCACCGGGATTATGTGCAAACATATTTTTAGTTGCGTAATATAAAATAGATACTTAAATATTTATTAATTAATTACAACAAATCGACTGTCATTAGCACATGGGGAATGTAAAACATCTAGTCTAGAGAGTTTCGCGTCATGGTAACGCGAGAAAATCAAAAAATACCCGGTACAATGCAAACAAATCAGCTAGATGATTGTTGTTGGTTTTGGTCAACGTAATTTTATGGGGTTTTGCTGTAACTACGGGGTTTAGTTGGCATCACTCATGACAGTTCATATGTTATAGTTAGGATGTCTTTCTTATTATATATACTATCTCTTACTTGTGATAATTTTCACGATGTCCAAAACTATGGCGGAAAGGGTATTATGATCACCCACGCACTTGTTGATGTGCACTCTTAAATATAAGATAGTTATCTCATAAGATCTATAACTTAGTGTAAAAATATTGTGGTTTTTTTAAGTAGTAACTGGACTTAATTTTCGTTATTTTTGGGAAGAAAATACCTGACACATAGAGACGCACACGAAGGTTGTAGGTTACACTATCTACCTAGTTTGATATTTTTTTCGTAATTCACATGTTATATGTCAGAAGAATTGGTTAATTTTCACTTAGCACTATTTTAAAATTATTTATGATGGACGTTACGATTACGTTACGTTTACGTTTACGTTACGACATAGGTAATTATAGTGACAATAATTATAATTAAAAAGGGTGATCTCACTCTATAAGGCTGTGTTGACAATAAAGTTCTCTAGGAGAGCGACAATTAGCCTGTATTATACGATTAAACATAATTAGGATATTAAGAATACTATTTATTATATTATATAGGTAATTTATATTAAAATATATTATTAGAAGGTAAAAGACAATAAAAAAAGTGTAGGTATATTTTATAGTAATTATTTAATAATGACGGAAAATAAATAAAAAAATGGCAGGTACAATTTACGTAAGATGTTACTAATTTTTCTATTTATATTTTAATAGACACCTACAACATCTTTCAGCTCACAGTTTTCAGAATTTGCTTTTCAGGGAAATGCTTTAATCGTAATGAAAGCACTTGAATCAGTAAGTAATAAAAGTTCTGATACGTATATATTACTTACACAAATTTATTTTTATCAAGATATTTAATAAACATAAACTGTATTTTTAAATAGGTACCTGACCTAGTTTTGATATGAAAAATAACGTATTTGCTCATTTAGAAAAAGTTTACTCAACTGGAAATCGGAAACAAAATGTTGTATACCTACATAAAATTTTAACTTGTAACATTATCTTCTAGTGCGTACCTATTATATGTAAACTAGTGATTAATTTAAACTTTTTTCATGGACAGAGATATGAGTATGTAACAACCTTTTTATCTGAGTTGTAAATTAAAACAATAAAATATATCCAAGTATAAGTCGTCATGGATATTACCATATTACCACATCAATCTCCAAATTGAAAATTTCCACTTATTATATTATTAACTTTCTAATTCAGATGAATATTTATTTCATTTCTACAAAGTACAGCCAACACAAGGCTTTTTAAAATATTTGTGATTTATAATGAAGACTGTAGAACGATGAATTTCAAATAAATGTCAAATAATAAACAATCTCTGTCAATGAAAGCAGTAGCAATTAATCTACGTAAACTTTGACGTAAGTATTAATTGCAAGAAGGCACTGATTTGTCAATTACTGATTAGACTCATGTTTAGGGATTTGCTTTCAAAGTCCTGAAATTGACAGCCGCTGTAAATAATTTGTGTCGCTTATATCTCATTTACCGACATATTTTGTAATAGATACAACTACTTACATTCATCAAGATCAACGATTTCTGTTGACATTATTGTTTAGTTCCGGTAACTTCGTGTAATAGTAGATGTTATCTAGCATTTTAACTGCATTTAGTTTCAATCTGGCCTACAAGTAATTAGTATTTAGGATTGTATATACCTACTTATATAGAAATTAAAGCATTAGTTTCTTTACATTGATACCTACTGCTGCATTGCTGCTTGTATTGATATTTATTAAGATTAAGTTTCTAGAAATTTATATAAAAATAATAATATTTGTATACTTACTAGGAAATCATTCATTTAAAAAGTATCGTTTAAATGTATTTAAGATAGCGCCTTGGCGATACTTTATTTATATTTCATAACCGCCCTGCATTATTTTCCACAATTTAAAATATTCAACAATTTTATTTAGGTTTTTGAGCATGGCTCAAGCAAACCTTTTTTGGTTAATTGGTTAATGTTAATGCACATCCTTTGATATTTGCACCCAAAACTTACTTTAACAGAAATGTAGTCATCAAAAATAGTTATTTTAACCGTAAATAACATTAATAAACTAAATACATAAACAATAATATTATCCTTGGGAATTACGATGATAAGCTTGGAAATTCCAAGGTCGTTGTCAAAATAGTATGTGATTGCGAATAAAAAGTAATGTAAATAAAGTGTGAGCAGCAAACAATATCGCTATATAACAGTGTTTAATAAAATAATTAGAACTTTAAAGTGTAAGTAAGTAAGTAAATGTACGTGTCGTGTTGCACAAAAATACTTTGCTATGCATGTTTATGGATGAGTGAAATACCTAATCTGACGTACCTAATTGGTACGTTTGTGCGTAGTGGTCAGAGGCTTGGTTTATGCGAAAATAATACGGATGACGACTGGGTAAAGAAAACAAAAATCTGTTTAGTCCGTCAGTTAGATTATTAAAAATTATTCGACACGTATTTTGTGTTTACTTAAACAAAAAAATAATAATGTCAAAGGAAAGTGCTTCCAAAGCTCGGGAGTGGGGGGCTTGTGAAGCCGTGACGTTATGTTATGATACAATTTATTCCATACCGTGAAGACACAACCCCCCACTCTCGAACTTTCGAATCGCTTATCCACGTCATTTAATGTTCTATTGAGAAAAGAAAAAAATATGTGTCAAATCATCTTTGGTAATCTATTTGATCGACAAGGAAAAAAAAACAGTCGTCATGCCGTCGTGTTTAAGAAAACTAATTGTTCACTATTTAAAAAATACGTTAAACTATTAGCCCGCACGGCTCTCGATAGTAAAAAAAAAATGTTAAAGTAAATATTCACTTAGGCCATATTAAACCTAACAATAAACTATGATTATCTAATAATTAATGTATAATTTAAATAAGGTACTATATTATAGTAGAAATATAATAATAAGTCATAATAAGATGGGGAAATATGAGTTTAATAATTGATGTTAGAGGTACATAGTTTTGAAGGGCAATATTTATTTACCTACTTAACTAATCATGTAGGTAGGTAATAAATATTGGTCAAAAAATATTTATGAAAACGTAAACTAAATATTATTAGGTTAATTATGAAAATGACAGCATTCTTAAATGAATGTTAATAATAAGTGAAGATCTCATTATTGTAAATAACTTTAAATATTCATGATTAGATAATGATTTTGACTTTTATTTCATTAATACAAATTGGTTAATAATTACATATAATCAAAAAATATTAAATTTGTCATAGAAAAATGTATTAAGAGGATATGCGCTATTTGAATTGGATGGAAGTAATTCCTGCAATAATGTTTAGAAAATTGTAATCCTTTCTAATCCTCGGTGTTACTTAAATATGTAATTTATTGTAGAAATACGAACATGCATTAACTTAGATTATATTCTCGATTAGATAAAATACAATTTTAAAATATCTGTACTTACTCCTTTAGTCGATCTAATTGTTATAAATGGTTTCTCAATGTTACTCCACACTGTTATAAGATAAATACTTTATCGGAAATATTGTAGTGATGTGTAAGTACTTTCGTCATGTTATTTTTTTTAAGTGGTTCCTTGTATTTATTGTCAACTCTAATATTTCTGATCGAAGTCTAAATGTTGTTTCTAAATGGTGACATTATCTTCCCTTGCAATAAATGTATTATAAAATTAACATGTGTTTTTTTTTGTATACAGTATTATTTGATTTTATCCTGTATACCGATTATAATTTTAACAAATAAAAAAATGGGAACCTATATATATATGTATATACTAGCTGACCCAGCGAACTTCGTACCGCGTACACAGTTTTTTTTTCTTTTTTTTCCAAGTTTTCTCACCTTTTAAACCTTCCCTGGAGTTCTACAAACATTTTAAAACTAAAATCAGCCAAATCGGTTCAGCCGTTCTCGAGTTTTAGCGAGACTAACGAACATCAATTGATTTTTATATATATAGATAGGTATCGAAATAGTAAATAAAAACAAAAAAAGGAAATAGTAGTCAGTTTCAATATTAAACATTTATTTTTAAATAAAAAGTTACTTATCTCTATGTTTACAACCTACTTAATCGATTTATACATTATAATGTATTGTTACACATTAATAGGTAACTAACCCACATTTCATACTTAAATAACTGTCCCATACTTGTAATCAATAAGTAAGTAGTTTATTATTATAAAAAAAATACAATACAAAATCAAACGGCAAATATCACAAAATATCTAAAACTATAAAATAAGTTATCAAAATATTCTATTATAATATGTATTGACAAGAAAAATGTTTCTACAGTTATAGTACTTACTGCGGTAATTTATATGCCAGAGACCTTGAGAGGCTTCTCTTATAACATCTCAAAACTTTATTAAGCAAATTAAAAAAATAATAATTCGGTGCTACCTTTAGTTGAATCCGTTGAAAAACTATGTTGGAGAGTTAGGTACTCAGCATGGACCTATTTTAAAAAAGTAAACACATCTATATTATACTTCTGGCAACCTTTGCGATTTTACAAGTTCAACTAAATTAGGTACATTGCCATATTTTAAAGGTACCTAAGATATTATGGTCAAAGATAATGGAGATACTTAGTCTTAGTTAATAAGGTACGATTTCTCAAGTCGTTTAGTAAGTAGATACGTTTACGCAAACATTCGTCGCTCGTTCTTCTCTCAACGAAGCAATAAAGTAGTCACTTAATAGAAACAGTAACATAGATCAGTTACAAGGAGTATTCTTTGATATTTTTGTACGATGTCTATTATGACATTATTTAGATGGCAAGTAAATTATTTTAAAATAAATTATCACAGAACTCAAAGAGTTCATTCAAGTGACATCAACAATGAAGTTTAAACCGCGTCAACTGTATGGAGAGATTGATCTTAGACGCCTGGATTTCCCCGGGAAACCTCTGGCGTAAGGTGGCTTGGCATTGGTTGTGACGTAATACACGCCGCGAGCCCTGGAAAGTAAAGAAGGGATTATTATTGCACGCATATGAGTTTTACCTATGTGCGATTTTCAGTTTGCACACATAATTTTGGGGTACTTCATTAGTTTTTATTTGTTCTATTCTCTGTTAACAACTGGTCTTCTTGAACCCATATTTCTGGCATTGTGTGTGTGTGACATTATTATGTTGGAATAAAATAATTTGGTTCTGGCATTCGCCGGCTCTATTCAGATGTATAATGCGTTATCTGTTTTTATATAAAAAGAAATAACTATTTATGTACTTACTTGGGTGTGAGATGCTCGCCCATTAGTACATACTCCGTATCCTTAGGTTCGCACCAACCGATCAGATAGGAGAAGAGACTAGGGCACGGCCCGGCCCAGAAACCAGTGCGACTGGTGATCGACTCAATGAAGTAAGGGGTTACTTTCGTGTGGTCGCAGGACAATGTTTCTGAAATAGCCAAGCAAAAAATTGCCAAGTTTTGAAACACATGAATTTAACTTTTTTTAATTGATAAAAGAACGTCGTCTCTTTTAAGAGAACGACACCTTTAATCAAACAATGGCCTTCTTTACACTTTCAGATATTTTTTTATCTTCGTCTGAAATAAGTTCAGATTTACGTCTCAGTTAGAGCCAATAATGAAGGTGTTTTAGGCGACCCCTGGTGGATTATTTTCTACTTATCTAAATTTGAAAAGAGAAATTCATAGCTAGTGCCTTAGACTACTACCTACCAATTTAGTTACAGCAAGTTCATAGAGATGGCGCTGTATTCTTAAGTATATATTATGCTAGAGCCCTCTGTAATATATAATAAATTGTATAGATGGCGCTGTAGGTACTTAAGAATACGGCGCCATTTCATTTGCATTTGCTATTATTTTACCACTGTCTATTTAATTAATACTTTATATTGTACAATTTAATAGAATAATTTCGGATGCCATCGCGGTTCCAACTAAAATAATTTATTGTGAGTTTTAGATTTAAAAAATATAAGTTCTGATATGAATAACTTACGGAATATAGTGTCATGAGCACACCCGGGTTGGCTTGATCCCCCATTTACATAAAAATCGGCATGACCGTTGGGGCCCCATTGACCCAAGATACCAGCTCCCGTGTGGAGTATGTCCACAAATAGCGCATCAGTGTGGTCCAGATCACGGGAACGGTTGTTGCCCATGTAGAACAGGATCGTTGGATCCAAGCCTGTTGAAAATAAAATAAGCCTATGAAGCTTTCTATGTCATTGTAATATGATATGTATCTGCTGCCGACTCCGATGTGTAGCTCTTCAGAAATACGTGCCCTGAGATTGTAAAATTGTGATTGTATCTTGTTAGTCATAGCAGTACATATATATTTGTATGCGCAGGATTAAAGTAAAAAAACTATAAAAGAACTGTTGTTACGAAAATCTCCGAAATCGTTAATCACCTGCAATTCATATAATATATTGCGAAATAAATTCGCGGGTACATAATAAATTTTTTCGAGTAAGTACTTATATTTAAAAAAAACAATTATTATTTATATTTAAAAAAATCCCGGAGAACTGTGAATCTCCTCCTTTCAGTCGATCATTGGGTCATGACAGTAAGTTACGGGTAGTTGATGACGAAAGAAGACTGACTTTTGATATTCAATTTATTTCTGTACATAAAATAAATGCTCGCTCACATAGCAGAGAAAACTTTAAAATTTTACATTTATGTACGTACAAAAACCTTGATTGAAGAATATTTTATAATTATCAGGTAGGTATCGTAAATTATTTATATCTTGTTTATTACCTAAAGTATAAAAAACTACATACGTGCTAAAAATATTTAATTATTACTATGCTTAATATGCAATAATTATAACAAATATCTTGAGTAATAATTCATTGAAATTGGCAAAACCTGTGTTAGTATGGTACTAATAAGAATATTAACACAAACCAATATAATTAGGTACACTAAGCGTTAAGTAAACAAAACACGGTATACCTACACCTTTGTATTTTATTACTCTAGTACCGAAACTAAATAAGTAGAAAACTGAATATTTAATCAAAAGTTTATTAATAATATTTAACGACAAATAATTAGGTTAATTGCCGATCTGGACAAGATCACGTTCAACGTTAAAATTGAACGTTGGCACCTTGTTTTATTTTATTTCCTAATTTTCGTGTAAAGAAAAAAATCTGGTGTGATTTTCTCCACTTTGCCTAGACCCAAACGATATATATAGATACTATGCTTAATACCTGTGATTCTGCCCAGTTTTCCATTGCTCAAATGATTAGCAACCAGGCCGAGTATATGGGCGCCTACACTGTAACCGATGGTGTGGACTTGTTCTGGCGGTACTGGCTTTAATGGATGGTACTGCAAGTATTCCAATAGTTGTGCTATACACATGCCCGCGAATCGTGGTGCCCACTCGATCTGAAATTAGTTAAAAGCTATGATATTACTATTATAGAGTCTTACGAAACGGACACACTAGACACGAGCAGTTATTGCTATATTGTTTGTAGAAATAGAGTAACCGACATTATTTTAGCGTATAATTATAAGGTTGGTAGGTATTCATAGTGTAGTAAGAGACGTTTATATTTTCAACACAACGAAGTACTAATATTATTTGGTATTTTCTTCCTTTTTAAATACCTACCTACCTACCACTACTTAAGGATTGATATGTATCTAGTTTCTTTACCTGGGGGTAAACCCATGCGGGAGTAAACCTTGTATTTCGCGAGGGTAACAATCAGGTGGTAGTCTCGAATGCCGAATTTCAAAGTGCCAAGACTAGTGCGCAAGTTCGTGGTTGGGAGGAGGGGTAAAATCAGTGACCCTAGTTAAGTCATAAGGGTAACGGACCTGGTTAAGAACCGCTGAATTCTTATTTAAAGATACGCCCTTGTTATTTGGTACATACCTGGCTTAGGCAAGGCTCTTTCACCAAGCTTCCATAGTCTACGATGATGACATTGTAGTTTCCCTTTGTAAAATAGGCTTTTCTCATGTCAGTGCTCGGGGACAAGTTCCTCCCGCCGCCGAAGCCGTGAACCACCACTTTGGTAGGATGGGTCGGATTGAATTTAGAGCGCGTTAGAGAGTTGTTATCTAATGTATTGAGCAGTTCACCCTTCTCTTGAGTAGTTCTGAAATAGTAAAGTGTCATATAGTAGTATCATGATAAAAAAAATCGAGTTGATTGAAATTCAAAATTTATCATTTCCATAAAAAGCTTAAAGTTATGACTAAGAGAAAGAACCACCTGTTAAGGAAAATATTGCATTTATTGGGACACTCCTTAAGATACAAAAGTCAAATAAAAAAAAGTATATAACAGATATAGGTAATAACTAAACATTGGAAATAGAAGGTTTCCTAGCAAATTAAAAAAAACGAATAATAAACTGTGTTTGTGCATGCACGCGTGCGCGTGTGTGTTTAATGTAGTCAATATTTTTTGATATCCTTGTTATTTATTTAAATCAGTGATTGACAAAATTAATAATTAATTTTTATGAAATCACAGTTCACCTTGTAAGTTGCGAATGTTACACGCAAGGCATTATCGCGATGGTCAGGTATTTACATATTGGCAATGGCCTCATCACCTATAATCTTGTAACATTCGACTAGTTTTTTAATTTGATTAAAATCAAATTGTTTGATTTATACGGTAAGTATTTATTTTGCAACCCCACACACCAAAAAAGAGTGCTAAGCACACGCTTTAATGAACTAAAAGAAGGTTTAGGAAAAACTTCACAAATAATGATGATGATGATTTTATGGTGACATGTAGCTCGTAAGCTAAGCGTACTGTAGTGCTGGTTCGGTCGTCGTCCTTGACACATTTAATTAGATTCATTTTTGGCAGTAAAAAAATTACCTAGTATATAGATAGAACTGCATGTTTGGATGTGGACATCTGTACGGGGGCGGGATACAGGAGGTGGTGTTGAAGATATCTTGCAGAGACTGCGGTTTCTTTTCTTGTTGCCTAGCGCGGCTCCTCTGACTTTCGGATACTGAAACACGTATAAGATAGAAATTATTTACAAGTAAACAAGTTTTAAGTAAATACCATATCCATTAAAACAGCTTTTAAGGCAAGAGAGACCTTTACAATAAACCATTATTATACAAGGGGGGCTAGACAAGTGCCCAACGTTCAACGTTAACGTTAAACGTTAGCACCAAAATGTATGGGATTTGACATCCGCGAACGTTTATGACGTACGTGACAGTCGTTCGCGGAAATCAAATCCCATACATTTTGGTCCTAACGTTTAACGTTAACGTTGAACGTTTGGCACTTGTCTAGTTCCCCTGGACTTCACAATGTTCGAATGAACTATTTACCTCTTTTTGAGCAAATAAAAACGTCATTTAACCTCCAATTAGTTTACTAATTATATTAACTTCCAGATAAACGATGCGTTTTAACCTTAGTAAATTCACGTATTTTATACCGAAGGTAGGTTAAGCACTTGTCATTTATTTACAAGTTGCATGTGAAAATGACGCCTACTCTTACTATTGGCTTAAAATGCTGCGATAAAGCTACTGCGTCGCCTTAGTGCATTGGTACGAACTTTGTCTATACTAATATTATAAAGAGGAAAACTTTGTTTGGTTGTAATGAATAGGCTCAAAAACGACTGGACCGTTTTTAAAAATTCTTTCACCATACGAAAGCTACATTATCCACGAGTAATATAGGCTATAGAATATTTTGAAAAAAAAAAAATAGGAATCCGTGCGAAGCCAGAGCGAACGTCAATATTAAATAATATGGTTAGAAAAGTTCAGTCTTTACACACTATAGAAACGTTTCTTGGGAAATTATTAGAGCATAAGAAACTAGATTTATTCAAGCACTTGTTGCGTAACAACATAGTAATTACTTGGTAAGTATCAAATTTCATATGGATCTAAAAAAATCTTAACTTAAGGTTAGAAATAAAATTGTTGTCAATAGTCGGGAGGCTGTTAAAGTAGAATACGAATTAAAAGTAACCTTCATCCACTCGCAAACACGCAGCTTGGATAGTTGTGGATATAAACGGCGGGTATTTACGGGTTACCTACTGAATCACGTCTTGCTTTAAAGAGGGTTTGCGCAACAACGTGTTTACGCTCTGTTCGCTTGGTATTTTAGTAAAATACGCCTTCTTTTAAAATAATTATATCCGGCGTATTTCAATAAAACTAGAATAGTAAAGTGTCGTAGTTTTAAGTTCCAAACAAATTGGCGTTCGAGTATCTACTATCTAGTTTTCTAAAATATTATTTACATGGTAAATATTATCATTACATAGACAGTTGTTTTTGCTTGCATTGAATTTGATTTATTGTGCTATTTAGAGTTTGTTGCTATCTCAACTTAATTACAGGAATCTATTTAATATTCTGAACTAAAGTACCTATCTACGTTCTTTATAGTATACTACATACATGTATCAGTAACTTTTAGATTTGGTAGGTACGCCTGATGGTTATATACTGGAATTAGGTAGAAAAGTAATATAAATACACACTCTTAATTAGTTACAATGTAAAACAAAGCATTGATTGCACCTTCAACAACACTTGAACAGCAAAAAAGCATAATTCTCATAATGAAACGTGTCTTTACATAACGTCATCGTTTCTCACATAACTGTTAGCAATTATAACGTGATCTATTACTCAGACGTACCTAAAGAAGAATGGGGGTCAACCTTTACTGGTTTGTATACTAAATGAGTCATGGTGTGACGCTTTCACTGTTCATTGGGTTCACATGTGATTGTACTAAAAAGCCTCTTAGAGCGTGATTTGTTTACTTATTAAGGTGTTAATCAAGCACGTTATATATAAATAGTTCTATATTATTTAAAGTATTATCTAGTTTATTAAGTTTAGGTAGGTATTCCTTTCAATTTATGTGGGTTTTAGATATCGAACTAAAATGAAATGAACATGGTCAAAAATATTTTCAATTACACAATAATTATTTGTTGCTACCAACTTTTTCAGTTAGGTATACTACCTACCCACTTAGTTAAATTACCTAACAAAAAATATGTTTGCATACTCGTTTTAAAATTCTTCCGGGCTTCAAAAATGAGCTAATAAATAATCTAGCTATAATTTTTTTCACAGCTCACATTTTATTGACCCGTTTACGACGAACTAGAAAAAATATAACGTACCTACTTACTGCACATCTTACTATAATGTATGGTAATAAATTCATATATAGATATGGGTGATTATACAAAAATTGGGCAACTCGTTGTCACCAGACAATTAAACGATGTATAGCTATATTTTTCATATGTTTTTTATTTTATTCCAAAACAACTAAATGCCTTTTATTCGGTCACTCACTTTCAGCTTTTCATTTTAATTACAAGTTTGTAATTTTCTACAATATAGTCTCAAAACGTCAGTACTTTGGCATGTCACCATCCCAAAAACTCGCAACAAAGTGGCTGTGTATTGAATACTACCATTAATTTAAACAAACTTACTGATTCACTATTATCTATGAAGTAGTTTACAATGTATATTTCAGCTTTTATAATATAATATTGTTACTGTTGCTGTAAAATTCATAACAAACTTTGTGTTCAGTTTTATTCGTCAGTCCGCTGTGTGCTATTCGAATTCGAATTTCCCGCAAAATATTGTCGACTCAAATTAAAATCAGTGTTCAATTTCAACGTTGGTAGTGAAGTTAGCTGGAGGCGACGTCATTTTGCGGCCGCCCTTAATGCGCCAGTGCTAGCGTTGTGTTTGTCATCGAAACACGTGCGGGGCCAGTCAAATTTTCAGTCCTATGGTGAGTCGTTATTGTATTGTAATACCTTTGTTATGTTTTAATTTAGCTAGTTCTGATTGTTTTAAATGTAGCTTATTGCTTTATCAAAATATCATAATTAACGTTGCTTTTAAAGATAACCTTAAATTCATGTCTTTTTCGTCAGTCCTTTGGCGTCAGTCCTTTGTCTAATATTGAGGCAAAGGTCTGACGTGTCTGCAGAGTACTGATAATTAGCGTGTGTAAGCATGTTTTTTTTACTTATTTCAGATTAAAACATGGGGCCTCCTAAAAAAATATGTCTAAGGATAGGGAACATCTATTAAAAAAGAAAAGAGAAGCCGATTGTTACTTAAGTGAATAAAGACTCAAAATATTTGTCAATGTTAGATTCCAAGAGTGTTCTTCAAAATATAAATAAATTACATACATTTAATATGAAAATGTCTTTTTTGTTACTCCCCTGGCAGGCAAATTTACAAAAATCGTAATATCTCAGAAACGACTTTAAAAAGTGACTGGCCCAAACACACACACTATATTTATTATATTAGCTATCTCATATACATAAATTTGTAGGGATATTATTAAAAAACTATCATCAACAAAATATCACTAAAAGTTGCCCAACTTTTGTATATTCACCCATATAGTTTATGCGTAGGTCCTATACCATTTCTATATTAGACAGGTACTTCGTTAATCGGGTCGATATAAATTTTAGCTTAGAACATTATGTTACACTTTACAACTACGTTACTTTGCTTTCTCCGGAATAAGTATGTTATTAAATATGAAATTTAAAGGGTTATGGTTTAATAAACAAAAATGTTAATAATTATTATATGCACATTTATTAGGTAGGTAAATAAGCGAACTTTGTTCTTCAAAAGTCAGCATAAAATAAATAAGGCATAAATAAAATTATACATAATAATATATTATTTAGTAGCCTTTTAACAATTTTATATGTCTTCTACCACAATCCATCTCGTGTAATTGGTAATAGATGGGTACAACTTACACAGCGGTATCTATTTGATCAATTTCATTACATGATTACACGTAAATTCCGTTACGCTTCATGAATATGTAAAGCTTTGCACATAATCTAACGGACGCATAAATTATGCAACACAAGTTTTAGGCATTTTTAGATTTGTGATGTACTAAGAGTTCTATACCTCCAAATGAAATTAAATCTACAGAATATAATCTAAGCTATATTTGTCAATCCAAAGGACCTACAGGTAATTAAGTTTCAACTACTTAAGTCCTATACGTAACATAATATAGGTAGGTAATGTAAAAATATATTTTTTAAAAAGTATTATACTTACTTTATAGAAATAATATTTAAGAGCCTAGCATACCTAACTATATACAAAATATTTCAATCAACCGCCTGAGCAGAACGTATTACGAAAGCAGACGCAAACACACGTATAATAAGGCACGCTTAGCATTATTAACTATACACTTACATACTAATAAATGTTACCAGTAATAAATTACCCAAGTGTCGCTTGACATGAGTTGTGAAATATCTACATCGGAAGCCAAGGACACATCGCTCCATCATACATATTATAGAGTAGATGACCCTTTAATGTCGACATTTTACCACCGCACCGTTACATAAGTACTATCTACGTATATAATTCACCACACACGTATTTAGTTAGTATTTTTAATACCTATTATTAGATATCTTGTACCGTTTCTTTTAATAATTTTCTGTGTCAAACAAGCTATTATTTTTCTCAACAGAAACATTAAAGATACATAAGTCTACATGCTCACTTTATAAATAAATTTACGAACATTATAATACGTTACCTATTCTATATATTAATGATGATGTAATTAGTAATGAAATAAGGGTTAATAATTTTATTGAATACTGTACTTTCCATCAAATTCTAATCCTCGCAGCACAAATTTAAAAATATGTCAGTACGAGTTAATATTTTGTAATTGAATGTTTTTTAAGTAATCACATCACGCACGCAACTAGACGTAGTCTTTAGGACTTAGTGGAGTAAAAAAATATGCGATTCAGGATGTCTCTGGTTATAAGCGTATTGTACACTAACTGCGGTCTTGTGTAACCACGCCGGACCTTACAACACAACACTACGAAAGAATGCGACTGCATTTTATAATACAAAAATAACTGTAAGGTTCCGTGATGTGTAAACCTTGCCAATTTCGTCTTTAACGGCGTAGATGTAAGTATTTAAAAATGTTGTATCTATGTCTATACTAATATAATAAAGTCGAACTGTTTGTTTGTTTGGATGGAATAAGCTCCAAAACGAAGGGACTGGTTTCATAAAATCTTTCACTGTTGGGAAGCTACACTATTCGTGAGTGAAATAGGCCATATATTTTTATTAATTAGGTTTCGTGCGAAGCCGGGGCGGACTGCTAGTATAAAATATACACGGATCTCTTCGCACTTATGTAAGGTTTTCCGGTTACAAATATCATAATCATTATTTTATCTAAGATTAGATTTATTTCGGTAGACTATAGTGACCTAGAAATAAAAATAAATGTTCAGTGAGTATAAATAATTGTAAGGAAAAAATTACATAAACTTATCACTTAAAACATCAGTCAGAATTACACGAACCATCCGGGTAATAAAACAAATTAGATACTTATTAAATAATCAATTTTAATTTAACTGCTTCCGCGTCAGTTGGACCGCATATTTTCCAACCAATTTTGTTTTGCTATGATCAATACCACTAACGACCAATTACAGTGAAACTGGTATGACAATAATCATAACGAGTCGGTGAATTTGCAGAAAAGTGTCCCAAATCAGTCAGTCACGTCGAAGACAGGTAACATTGTAATGAATAAAATTGTTAGGTAATGGGCATAACTGTGAGAGCAAGAGCATGAGAGCGAGTGTTATGCAAGTCGAACGTGTGCTGTGCTGTATTCGGAAGTATATGCGGTCTCCGCATAGGAAATACGTTCATCATATTACTATAATATATCCGTTTATTATGTAACGCCCTGATACCTAATCGAGAACCTTCTGAATTTAGGAACACAACGAGTTATTATAATATTTTATTTATACACATTAGTTTGTTGCGTGGTTTATCAAGTGTAAACTTTTTCTCACTGTTGCCAATCCATCCTTAAGAAAAAATTTACTACTTATGTTAAAATTTGTATTAAATTACATTACGAATTTCAGTCTTGAAGCTTTTGGGTTTTTTTAACCTAATGTGATTACAATACGCAAAGTAAATATAATTTAGATACCTAGTAGATATTTTAATACATACTTACTTCAACGAAATATAATAATATACAAAGGTAATAATACACATATGTATGTATCTTATAAAATTATATATATTATACTATGCTTTGATAAAAGTCTCCATGTCTCGCTCTAATATCCTCGCGTTATTTTTGATGACACGGTGCCTCCATCAATTTCATCAAACTTTTCTTTGTGCTAAAAATAATGTAAAAAATCCAAAATGATGTTGTTTATAGGAGAATCACCGGCACCCAAAAAAACTTTAAATTAAAATCTACAAAATACAAAACAAGAATAAGAGTGGTACATAATAACCGTACTAATTTTACAATCGATATAGGTACAGGTTTTAAACGATGTTGATAATCCTTGGATCTGTTAAATTATATGACAGGTTTAGTTTGTATAGATAATTATATTTATATAGGTACCTACATTCCTAGAAATTCTATTCTTTTAACTACCTAGTACCAACCCGGCGATGCGGTGTAACCATATCGCACTTCGGAGCTCATGCGGTGAAATTTAGGTTAACTTTATACTTTATAGATTTCCTATTACTCACGCATAATTAAAACACCTGTCTAAAAACCAATGTGGCGGAAGTAATTAGTTATCCTGAACCAGAAAACACAACAGTAAACCAAAGGATACACGTTTAATAAATTTTCCTAGAAGATTTTTATACTACCTAGCATTATATCTATAGGTAGGTATGTATTCTCTATATTTATCTAGTAGTTACTAGGGTACGTAAATTTTAATGTTGTACTTTCATGTGACAAACAGAAATCTAAAACGATAAGCAATAGTTAAGATTAAGGCGCATTGGTTGTAAACATTAGCATTATTTATAGGTAAAGGTACAAACGAAATATATATAGGTTAAAAATAATCAAAGTACCAATATTGGTAGGTACTTCTAGTTACAAAAAAAAAATAGGATATTAAATTATGTTTACGTGTTTAAAGCAGACTTGTACCGACTTAAATTTATTTGTAGTGCGTTCTTATTAAAATATCCTTTTAAAGTAATTAGGTAAATAACTTTAATTTACTTACCATTAAATTGTAACACAGTAATCCCAATCAGCAACATCCACTTTGTATTCGTAACCATTTTTAAAACAAATCTTAACAAACAATGATTAATTTCATAAAAATCTCGGGTTAGCGTATTTTTATAATCAACAATTTATGAAGTACCATCACAGATTAGGTGTCATCGTATGGTTCCCGCGTTATCATTTGATGTTTACCGTTGGCGCGCAAGCATGACGTGCGCCGCGTGTGTTTCCCTTGCGGACACTGGATGGCGAAAGTGGTGGCTCGTGGCTGAATAATGTTGACCCTCACTTCCTCTTGCATTGTGCGTAAAAACATCTCGAACTCGCCCACCCTTGCCTTTTAGTATAATTACAGTTTGCGCAATGTCTGAACTATAAACACAGTTGCAGTTGATACCAGTTACTGTATCCTGGTGTGTTGGGCTTATTAAGAGGTGCATAAGAAGTTGTTCTACACAAACGAGTTATTTGAAGATTATAAAATGCTTTAATAAATTTAAACCTGATGCAAAATCAACTTTGATACATAAATATGAAATTAATTGTTGCTTGACTATTTTATTGTTTACTAAGATTCAATCACTGTACATCCACCTGTTTTTGAATTAACAAAGAGTGTGTATGTAATAAAAAATAAATTTGAGGGCACCCTCATCGGGTTCGTTTTGTGACTAAATGCGAAATTTGTGATGTACTCCCACCGGTGAGCCAATGTGTATGGGTTCTCACCCATTATCTAACTGTATCTACTTAGAAAAATGCTGGTGTCTTACATTTTCCAAGGTAAAATTACTTCTGAATTTATGTTCACCATTAATGTACGATGAAAGCTGATACTATATTACTAGGCGTTATATATAGGAAATTTAACCTTAATAAATATATAGATTGATACCATATAAATGTCGGCTGTGTAAGCTACACCGTGAAGGCATAATTTACGGAATGCAGTTTTGGACGATGGTTAAGGTCGTCCTATTTTTATAGACTTTTATATCATTGAATTTGAATCGCTTTCGGCTCGAATTATTCAAGTATCAACATATATTATGTACTAGCAGTTCCGGAAGACTTCGTCCCGCCCGGCAATGAAGCGCTAATCGATTTGACAGCTGTCATTGTTGCGTTTTGTTAAACTATTTTTAAAATTTGAGCTGTAAAATTTGAACTGGAACGGGATACAAAGTATCCTACGTCCTTCTCCTTGTTCTGAGCTACATCCCCAGCAATTTTCAAGCAAATTGGTTCAGCCTTTCTTGAGTTATAAATGGAGTAACGTGTTAGTTTTTTTATATAATAGAGAAGAAAGATAGAAGAAGATATAATTTAACAGTTTAAAAATACATAACTATAACATAACTTGTAATATTAGTGAAGGGTGTAAGAGAAATAAAGGCTATTTGACCTGTTTAGGTACCTACCTACATAATTATAGTTTCTTGAAAAAGAGTCAAATGTATGTGAAAGGTGTCTATACGAATTTGTTATAATAATAAGTTGCTCCTATCTGGGAATGCGTTTTGGTTTATTTTTTGGTTACTTCGATATTTTTGTATGATTTTTATAGGTTTATTTTCTCAATACACTACTTATACACATGAGACATGGATACATGAGTAAAAAATGATGGTCTAGTTAATTACAATACATTTCGCAAAACATTACCCATCAGTCAATCTTTAAGAATGCTGTTAGCGAAGTCTATCGAAACTGGTTATAGTTAATGACGTTCATTATGTAAGCTGCTAATAATAATTAAGTACTTTATTGTTGTCATAATGTCTATTAACTAGTAGACAATACTTAATAACTAGCTTAAAGGTATTGAGTAATTTTCGGGCGTATTTGTGTGTGTGGATGTCCACACCGCGACGCTTCGTTGACGTGTACGACGTTATTCGTGTTGCAACAGCCTGTGAGGACGGCAGTCTACATCCTTGAAGTGGGGAAATTCACTCCTCCATTATTGTGAGGACAATTTATAATTCACCGCAATTTATTCGTAGTCGAACGACGGTAAAGTGAAGTCCGGTGTCATAGGGTAATATTATTATGATGAAGGATTTCCTGAAGAACTTACCTATTAAATGAACTTTCATAATAGAGATGACCCATTTTTTTTTGGGTAGTTTAATAATAGGTAGACAAGTAGATTAATTAGTTAGGTATCTACACTAATATAAGTAGGTAATAAAGATTAAAGATTTGCTTGTTTGTATTGAATAGGCTCCAAAACGACTAAAGTCCGGTTTGAAAATTTTTCAAGAACACTATTCCCGAGTGACATAGGCTATAATATATTTCGAACAAAAATAAAGATCGGTGCGAAGACGGGGCGGGCCGTTAGTATAATATGATATAGTGCCCTGAAGGATTACATCGTATTACCAGGTAGGTATCTAGAGTTGCTTACACATTTGGAATTATTTATTAGTTGGATAAAAAGTTACATGAGAGTCGGCGCTGCGACGTGTGACCCTTCACTTAGATATGCACATGTATAATTATGAGATATAGGTACGTGTACTTAAAGAGATAAAGGTGAGCGGGTTTACGAGGAAATACTTATACATTAAAAATATTCTGACTCTCTTTATACGGAGGTCTTAAGGTCTTCCACTGATATTTGGATTCTCAGTCATTTATTTATATTAAAACAACAAAGTACTTACTTATCTTCATTTTATTTGCATTCTTTACATTCACGCTACTTAACATTATTTATTCGTATAAACGCAATGCATTAGCGCTAACGCCAATACACAAACTGTCCATACTACTTTTCTTTTATTGTACTACTGTTAGGTTCGGT
Source organism: Polylopha cassiicola (assembly GCA_038024825.1). Taxonomy (NCBI): domain Eukaryota; kingdom Metazoa; phylum Arthropoda; class Insecta; order Lepidoptera; family Tortricidae; genus Polylopha; species Polylopha cassiicola. Next base: position 13,725,913 of record CP149046.1, on the reverse strand, counting down.
GTTCTTTCTTGTTGCGACCACGAGCATACGGCGACTTTGAATTAGTTCGAAAAAAATAAAGTCCTGAAGCACTAAAACAAAATAAAAATATAGAAATAAAAATATTTTTTGTTTTAAAGATAGGAAAATAAAACAAAGAAACCACGCCTATACAAAAAGTCTGAACCGGATAAGTGCGACGGATTTGTAAGGACAACATTAAGCAACAAACTTAACTTTATAGGTACCTAATAGACAATTTCTTTCTTTTTAGTAGGTATAAGTGTCTAAATACTCATTACGGATCTAAAGGGAGACAGGGGGTAGGACGGACTCGGTGTTATCTATTAGCACTTGTCTAGGGGGCTTATCTACTTACTCGTACTTAATCATCTGACGTATAAAGTAAATCATGTCTGTTGTCTAATTAAGAAAATTAAATCATCAATTAGGTACTAAATAGTATTTTTGCGCTGCTACGGCAATTTGAAGTAAATTAATAATGAGTCAATAGCACCACGAGCACGAGGAAGTGCGCTCAAATTAAAAGGGAAACTGTTGCGAGTGAAAGTATGGAATTGCTTCGTTGCTTGCACCTTAGACGAAGAATTAGGTGAGTTTATGGACGAACAACTGCAGTTGACGCTCTTGACAACTGTAGCTCCGTAATAATAAAAATACAATATGGTATCATCCTATTTTTATATTCTTTCTTTCTATTTAATTCAATTCTTAAGTTTAAATTCTTAGTCCTCAATTTATAATTTAATATGTTAAGTAGGGTGACGGCACCAGTAATGGACATGGCACCAATTATGGACATTATTTTCGTTGATCGAATTTATTAAGCAACTGGCCCAACATTTTTCAATTGGAGATACTAAAACATAAGCAAAAGAAGTTTGGGCTTTCATTTTGATACACCTCATCAAAATTGCCCGTTTTATTTGAAGATGGTTGGGAATTGAAATCTCGTTTCGCGCGGTGGTCATAAAAATCCGTTTTTGTTATTGAAATCGTTAAGGAGGTGAGTACATATTTGTGCATGGTATTATCTTGTGTTGTGTTGTAATGAGATTTTTTGTTATTTTTACGAAATAATACTATATTGCAAGTAAATTGAGCTAAGTTGAATATGTCCAATCCCAATAATAAGTTTTTTGTGGGGTTTGTTCATCACTGGATTCGATTTTTTACGAATTCCAGTTATGGACAAGTGTCCATTCTTAAGTTTTTTAATATTTTTTTAGTTTATTGTATTAAATTATTTAATATGTTGCACTAAACATTTCGGTTGAGTTGATTTTGTGATTGCTCTTTATTTTCCAATGATGGACAATGTCCATAAATGGCTATTTTTACTCGTCCATCATTGGGTTCTTTGTTTTATCTTATATGGCGCCAATAAAAAATTACACCCCGGAACAAATAGGGAGGGCATTTGATGCTGTATGATGCTGCATGATGCTGCTGAGGATGGGAGAAATGATGATCACAGCTGCCCTCCGGTTTCTTCTTCTTCTTCTTCAACCTTATTCTACCCAATGCTGAGTAAAGGTCTCTTCCATTTCAGCCCACTTACCACGATCTCAAGTTTCCCGCATCCAATGTTTCCCAGCCACATGCACCAGATCATCGGTCCACCTCGCTGGCTGTCTTCCGACATTTCGCCGCCCCTTTCTCCGTCTCCAATCCAGCATCCTTTCTTCCGTCGGACCTACGACAGACATGGCCCGTCTACTTCCTTTTCTTCAAAGCTATGGTTTTTGTTATGTCGCACGTCGGTTAGTCTGGTTCTCTTCTGAATATCGGTATTACGGACCCGGTCACAAAGAGAAATACATAACATAGCTCTTGCCTTATACTACTTGGAGTCTATACTTGGAGTCGATGGATGATCTGCCTCGTGAAGTCCCGGCTCCATAGACCATTACGAGAAGAACGCACTGTTGAAACGTGCGACACTTGAGGTATAAAGACGCACACGTTTGTCTTTCAGGACGTCTGAGAGCTTACCAAAATCCCCCCATCCTAGTTGGATTCGCCCTCCGGTTTGGGGTCCCTCAAATAACTTTGCATAACAAAGTCCAGGCAAAAGTCCTGCAGTTTGTGCTATGGGACTTCAAACTATTCTCACGGCAGAGGAAGAGGGCAATTTGGTGAAATGGTTGGTCGCAATGAGTTAAAAGCACTTTCACATAAATTTTCAAATAAATTAACAGAGAGCGTGCAAAAAATTCTCCATGCCCCAGGTATCCGGAGCCAAGTATCTTCATTCTACATCTGGTGAGGGCGTCGCAGTGACACACCAAGTGTTCCACAGTTTCACATTCCTCTCCACACATTCTGCAGTCGCTGCTGTTTGTAAGTCCCATTTTGTGTAGGAGTTCGTTGACTCCTAAGTGACCAGTGAAGACTCCTGTTATAAGTCGGATTTGTCTTCAGTTTAGAAACCAGAGTTTTTTAGTCCAGTTTTCATTTGGGTGTTGTATAAATTGCCGTGAGGACCTTAGACCTAAGCATGCCTTCCACTCTTCGGTGTGGCTCTTGATTGTGTTTTCCTTAAGGCCTGTGTTAAAGGTGTTGAACGCCATGCGCATTATATACCAGCCCCGACTGCACTTTATGGGCTCCAAGGGCCTTCACCGCAGCCTGGCTGTCACTCAAAATATGGTTGGTGGATGGTTTTTCGTCCAGGTGCCTGTCTATATTTTCTTGTGCACATGCAGTATACGTCTCTGTTTGAAATACTGTGGCATGCTTTCCCATGCTTACACTATAGCATATATATGCACCGCAGTTTCTGATAGATCTCAGTTGATTGATTTATTACCTATGTTACCAATTCTAAGCTGCAGCTGCTGGCAATGAGGCAAAGCCTCAATTAATGTTTAATAAATGATTAAAAACCAGATCGTTGATTGAAAGCCTTATAGTATAACTTTGAAATCTAAGACTGATCACGTTAAAAGTTCAAATAGAGTTAATCAAAAGTAGATTTTTGACATTTGTTTTATTTATCTGTGCAATAAAAAAGTGTCCATTAATGGATGTTCATGACTGGGTCCATGTCCATTACTGGGGGTCCATCACTGAATCTTCGATGTCCATCAATGGGGATATCGTAAATTTCAATTTATGTATTTTTTATTAATTATGTATTATTCATACAGGATTTTTGGTGTTGTTTAAATGTTCCTCATGTATTTGAGTACCGAACAAAAAATCACCATTTTTGTATTGCCAAAAAACATCCCATTTTTAAACGAAATTCTAATTTAGTGCGCTTAACATGTCCATAATTGGTGCCATCACTCTAATATAATTTAATTTTAAAGTTTTTTTTTAATATATCCCATTTAAAAAAAAAAAAAATATGATTACTAAGGTCGAATTCAATCCAAAACTCTTAGTCCTACGCATTGGACTGTCGTCAATATCATTCGAATCATGCGAAATTATTTACAGTCCTAAGCGGCTATTAGACGGGGTCAGATATCTGTGATCTTAGTGAAGGTTTAATACATGACTTACTTGAGAGGCATATACTCTCCATATAGTAATTCTTCTTCAGAAGCCAATTCGCACCAGCCAATGACGTATGTGATCCAGGAAGTGCAGTTAGTTGCATATAAACCATCGTCAGTGATGATTGACTCTGCAAAGTAGGCCGGTGCTCTGGCGTGATCACACGATGACTTTGCTGAAATAATTTAATATAATAATTATACACACAAATATACAAACCTATTTTGGTAAGCATGTTGATTTATGACAGTTATCAATTGAACATACTACCTACCTCCGTAGAGTAATTAATACTTAAAAATTCTCACTCTACGTTATATATTTCTTGTAAGTATCTACCTAAAATTATTAAATTAGAATTGCATCACTATAACCGGATTTCGGTCAAAAAACAGGCTTTCACGACGGATCATTAAAAATAATTATCCTTGCCCTAGTTCTAGGATTTACGTAATTTAACAAAGCTATTCAAATTTATAATAGCAGATAATGCTGTAAAAGATTAAGGTCTGTTTATGGAATAAATGGAAAAAACTATATCTTACACATAATATTATATATACGGATATCGTCGAACCTACTTTACCAAATTTGTTAATTACCATAATAACAAGTTAATAATATTTTAATTTCTGATGCCTTCGCGGTTATTACACATTGGAATGAAACAACTATTAACGGATTTAACTTGCGTATTTTTATTTTTATTTTATTTGCTGACGTTTCGGATTCTTTACAGTTTCCATAATCGTAGCATGACTGAGCTGACAAAAGTCTAGCGTTAGACTTTTGTCAGCTCAGTCATGCTACGATTATGGAAACTGTAAAGAATCCGAAACGTCAGCAAATAAAATAAAAATAAAAATACGCGAGTTAAATCCGTTAATAGTTGTTTCATTCCAATAATAATATTTTGTTATAAATTATGTATTTCCAAGACTAAAACTTAAAACTGGCAGATGACCATCTTATGTCGCCAAAACCATGTTAATTATAAATAGGAAATTGTTACTTTCTTCAGCTGTTTGCATGCACCCTGGTTGTGTGAGGCCCCCATTAGCATAGAAGTCTACTTTGCCGCTGGCCTCAAGTTTTCCCTTCTCTAGCGCATTGGTATGAAGGACGTCCACCATTTTGGCGTCATTTGCGTCAATTTTTTTTCTTTTGTCGTTCGTAACAAAAAGTGGCATAGCAGGATCAAGAGCTGAAATTTTGTTGATTAGGTATGTAGGTACATTTTATAACACATACCTAATAAATAAAAAAATACCTACGCAACAATATTAAGCATGTTACTTTTGTAAGCTATAAGAGCTTAAGTAGGTACCCACTTAATATCGAGGCGACCGAGGTACGATCTCTAAATCTGCATATTTCATTGTAATATAAAATAAATGTTTATTACATAGATATTTAATCTCATATCTAAGTTTGATAAAGGTTATCCCTAACACTCTTACTTAACACCGTGTACAATTTTATTTTATTACATTGTTTTTATATTGAAGGAAGTCTAATAAATAAAGTATTAAAAAAGACTAGTCGGCACTTTTAACTCTACTATATATTGATTAATTCTCATGTTGTAATTTAATGACAATGTATGAAGTCTTCATCTGTGAAATTTGAAAACGCTATCGAACAATTAGTAGGTATCAAGGTGCGAGTCTTAACTGATGTGTTTTTTGTACGATATACGTGCTCAAATAATCGTGTTTTTACCACTGATTCTATCCAGTTTTCCTGTCGTCAAATAATTGGCAATGAATCCCGCAGTCTGTCCTCCGAGACTGAATCCAATGACATGGAACTGCGATAGTTTAAACCCGTGGTTATTTACCATCTCGTCAATAAGCTGAGCGGTGCACTTGCCTACCAGCTCTGTGTTCCGAGCGGCTTGCAAGTAGCAGGGCTCGCGAGCTATTGGGTTGTAATCTATAGAGATGATATTGTAATCGCAACACTCCATGTAAGCTGAAATAAAAACATACAAGACACTTCAATAAGTATAAACGGAATACCTACGTATGTTCTTATTATTTTTGCTTTTAGTTATTGGTTGCACCTACGAACCGTTTTTTTTTCTGTATGACTTTTAAGGTTGATTGGTAAAGAATGCCTTATCTATGGCGTTAAGCATTTTGTACACTTGCTTCTGTTAAGTTGTGTATAATATAGAATAAATAAATAAAAGATATTGTAGGTAAGTAATTATATAAGATTTCATCTAAAAGTAATAGGAAAATACAAACTTAATTTCTATTTCTTTTAATTAAGTACTTTTTAACGGGACTGTACCTGAATAAATATAAATTTATTTAATGGCACCAGCCATTACCATGAAAATGTAAGTATTTATTTCCGGAAAACTTTTGCTAGTGTAGGTAGATACTACTTAAGATTTTCCCTACTTGTATTTTTCTTTTAAGTTAAGTTTTCGAGTACCTATCCATAGGTACTAGCATTGCTTATTTTGTGGCAACCTATACATATTATATACCTAACTACTTACTACCGATCCTGGCAGAGTCGTCCTGCCCGGTCAACAGACACGAAACTCATGAACATTTTGTATTGGAAAAGTTTTTTTTTTTAATTTATCACTTAAGTTATATAGAGTATAAAAAATAGATCGAAGACATTATAAAATGTCATCAAAAACGGTCTTTCGTTTCGTAGGAGTACCTATGGTAACTGAAACTGTGACACGAGAATTTAATATAGTTTTAAACTAGCTTCTGCCCGCAACTTCGTCTGCGCACCATGAGTATTTTACACAACATCGTTATAAAATACAGCCTAATGTTATTCTGATGTATAAGCTATATTGTGGTAAAGTTTCATTCAAATCCATTCAGTAGTTTTTACGTGAAAGAGTAACAAACATCCATACACCCATACTTACAAACTTTCGCCTTTATAATAGTAGTAGGATTAGATAACTGAATCTACCAGTTTTTGGCTTTCTTATATTAAAAAAATTAGTAACCTGGTCGTATTTCCGTGTTTGGCGAAAAGTTTCTGTGTCCAGTATATCCATGAATCAGGATTTTAATAGGAGCATCAGACACCCAGGGGGCCGACGAAATGGAATTAGAATCCATGGCAAACAACTGGTGTGGATCTTGTTCATTAGCTCTGAAATTAGAAAAAAATAAGTCATGAATAATAAAATTATAACTTCGAAAGGAATTGAGGAACGTCAACTTTCGCCTACAGCACATGCTCATGTTTTAACTCTGGTGTCTTAGTGAAGAAAGGGTATAAGAATACCTACTACATGTGAAGGATTTATATATTTTACCTTGTGTACATCCAAAACGTAATGTTTTTATTCGGGCATTCCATCGAAGGTTCTACGCAGCCACTTTGAGCTGCTGCATAACCCAAAGCTGAAAAAACTAATTATATATTTAATTAGTAATTAAATCAAATTTAATTTTCAATCATGCCCATTATAAGTGTGTTTTATAATATTAATATTCTTAATGTTTACCTATTATGTATTGTACGTACCTATCTATCTATAATGTAGGTATTTAAGGAGGTCATTCTCAAAACAAGATATCCACTCACCAAAATTTAAAAAAGACATGTCTACTAACTTGACTGTATTAAAACTTTATAATTTTGAATAATATAAAATGTTCCGAAAATTGAAAATTGACAATGTAACAGTAGTAGGTAGTAGTAACTGGTAATTTTAGTGATAACAAGAATTGAATTGGCAGTATCTGTCAAACGCATTACTGTGACGGAAGAAGTTTTAGATAAGACAAACGTTTATGTGACGGTAATGACGCTTAGGTACTTGTTTACATTTTGTAGATAAGACGTTACTGAATTTTTTTTTTCTAAAAATTTGTACCTTGTTGTGATTTTATTAAATGAAATGTATCGAAATGTAAATTTGATCGTTAATTCTTTATGCAAGCGCATGGACGATCGAGTTAATCCCAGTTAAGACACAGAGACTTAACTAGGAGTAGGGGAACTTAACTAGATTCTTAGAGCCGTTTTACCGAAGTCTTTACTAATTTACATGTAGATTGTTACGGAGGTAAATACCTACCTAAATCATCACAAATAGTTATTGTATGTTTAATAAAATTATCTATATATCTATATGGCACAAACTTCGGGGTACTACTCTGTAAAAAAATATGCGTTATATGACCACATATAAAAAATATACGCGTCGACTTGAGAAACTTCTCCTTTTTTTTTGTCGGTTAACAAAATGCTCCTTGATTCCCAAAAAAGTTTCTTATTTGCAGATCTTTATATGGCTACCTATGTGTGCGATTCCATAATTTTGTCAATTAAATCAATAACAACATGAGTCAATAATCCTAACAGATGTCGATATAAATATATTTGTTATGTAGATAGGGTCGTATGCTCTTACATCCGGTTTAAAAAAGTAGGTACCTACGTGATAAAACTACTTATTGAATTTTATTTTAACCCTAAACCTTGTCAATATATTAGCATTAAAAAGGTCCAATTATGCGTATCTAAATCGAAAAATTATTACGGAGACGAAAAGATTTTTTGATTCATAGACATCTGGAAGATATCGTGCTTAGATACAAAGGTGACAATAATTTTGTTTCCCACTTTTATAATATAAGTTTCAAAACTGTACGTTTTTAAAACTTTCACGTATATTTAGTGTCATATAAAAACAACCGACAAAGATATTGGAAACTCTTTTTGTTACATCTTTAACAGTCTTTGTATTGAAAGGAAATTTAAATAGAATTATGATATAAAGATACTTACTAAAAAAATAGAAGAACGTGAAACTACAACTCAGATCCATTATCGTAAAATCTAAAGGAAAAACGTATCAATTAAATTAGTTTACTGACTATATAGAGACTTAGAGACACGCCTCACTGCCTTCCGGATCCTTTAAGGTTCACAAAACATCTGAAAACATTTTGTGAACAATAAAAACTGTAGAATCACTAATTTATTTACAGAACATAGTTCTGTTAGCCTATGATATAGCCATTTATAATATAGAGTTATAATTATTTTGTATGATAGTAGGTAGTAAAAATTGCATTAAGTATAACCTATGGTAACGCGCAATACTTGGGGCGTGGACAAGGTGCCAATGTTCAACGTTAACGTTAAACGAAACGACGATTTGACGTCCGCGAACGTTTGTGACGTACGTGCGTACGTGACAGTCGTTCGCGGATGTCAAATCTCATACATTTTGGTGCAAACGTTTAACATTAACGCTGAACTGCTAACGAACCTTGTCTAGGCCCCCTTTTATCGTTAAGTACTTACATCATTGCCAAATCGAGCAAAACACACTGTCAGCCGGTCCGTACCATCCTTTTCTTGGAGCCATTCAGGTCAATTCTAAAATATAATTTAACAGTTCAAAATTTTCTTTTTTACTTTTTTTTCCTATCATTCTTATTTTCAAGTATTTAGGAGAATATCGAATAGGTATGTGGACACTTCTTGCTGTAATTTTTTATGCATTCGACTAAAAATGGCAGTGTGGCAGGGTATAATCCTTGTGGCAGGCCATTGAAGTTAGAAAAAGCTTTTGTGATGACCACATATTAGCGACTGAATTAGATCAGCGATTATGAGTGGCTGAATTAGATCAGCGATTTACCGATCTTTTTTAGATTCTTACCTGAAAAAGATCGGAAACCTAACGTACAGCACTTCCAGTAGTGAGTGTCTATTGGTTGATACAATACGATGATCATGAAAAAATTAAGAACAAAATGGAGACAGGTTTTTCACATAGGACTACTCTATTTTGTTGTCTGTTCCCAGTTATGTAAATTGCCGAAAGAAACATGCATTTGTATGGGATCTTATCTTCATAGCGTGTGTTTTCGGCTTTAACGGCGTTCTTTTTTTATAATTACCTACAGTAAAATGAGCGCAGACATGAATAGAATCGAATAACTGTATATTTAAGTACCAAATGAAATTAATTAATTTGATACAGTTTAGGTATGTTCGATTGTAGGTAGACTTTAAGCTGTAGCGAATATACTTACAAATTTTCACTGTAAAGGTCCATATAAAAACCACCAGAAGTAGATATAAGGCATTCGCAATAACGTTATCTGGTCACATCGTCCAAATTATTATTTTTTTACTTATAGGTAACGATCAATTGGTATAAATATTTTTCGAGCAATACCTATGTAATAATTGGATCATCGAAAAAATTTGCTTTAGCAAATGTACGGAGGGGAAAATATATTACTTACGTCGTTTTCTTTTTAAAATAGGGATTTTTCTTTGATAATAGAACAAGTAGGCATTATGATATGAACTCACTGGGACAGGTAGGTAATAGGTATTCTCAACAATAAAATATCGCAATAAATTGATTTATTATTTTATTGTTCACGTAAACTTAAATCAGTCAGTCATTGTAAACAAAACAGCATTTGGCACTTTGTTCGCTAACAATATGGCTTGTACAAATAAATATTACAAAATTTGTTTATAAAAACTGTAGGTAGGTACTTGAACGATATCAAAATTAGTAAGTCCTTGCTTTAAAATACTCGATATAATTTTCAAATATGTTATGATAATGTATTAATTTTGAACAAAATAAAAAGCACGGCTTGAATTATTTTAAACAAATTATGCCACTGTTATATGAAAAATTGTAAAAAGAACTTAATATACTATTATATACATTTTTTCCAAGTTATGTACACTCAAATTTAAACACATATAGTAGGTACAATAATACAAATTATCAAAGTTTATTATACAACATATTCAACAAGATATGGCAAGAGGATTGAATCTAGAGATCTTGATACAAGATCGCAACAAATATTTTGTACAAAATCTTAATACTATGACAGTCTATTTACAGATTCACTTATTCACTATTTTGCATTAAACATATTCTTCCGATGGTTTTGGAGTGCCGTTTGGAAGTCTTAAAGAGGAAGACATTCGACCATTTACGGAATCAGGTAGTTCCGCAATGTCTTTAAAGACACCTATCATACTTTCAAAATTTGGACCCCAATTGAGCAAATAATCCCAACCTAGAGTGGCCGGTGCAGGAGATCCGTTCGCCTGTCTGTACAAAGCAGAGCCCACATGAGGAGCTAGATCGTCATCTGACGCTACAAGAGTACTCAGAGAACCACGAAACGAAGAATCAAAACTTTCATATGGGGGAGGTAAGATTGGTTTTTTAGTATTACTTCCACTACTTACATTCGGTCGCCTCACGTCATCAGGTTTATCGGCGTTAATACTATTGTTATCATATTCTACTTCTGAACATGTAAAGCTATCGTTACCACTTTCATCATCGGAACCAGTGGAACTCCGAGTGTCAACTGGTGGTGAATGATGTCTATGTGACATGTGATGGCCTACTCCACCGCCTCGAGGAGCCTCACTTGAACTAGAAACCGCATCAAGTGTAGAAACTAAACTGGAAGTTCTCTGCCTAGCATTCATTCTTTCTATCTCTTCTGCAGTCAGACCCACAGCCCCAGATCCAACTGATACCACTTGGGGCACTTGAGGTGGTGCGCTAGGAGTTTTTCTACCGGCGGATGAACTTTGTCCACTAAGCTGAGACATCACAGGACTATTAAGGCTTCGTTCACTGTTACTATGGAGAGCATCTTTTCCAACACCACCAGAACTCGACGTAGTTGCTAATAATGCACTTTGTAAGGGTTTTCCTGAAATGTCATGCAGGGTTAATATTCTAGGTTGCTGACTAAGCTCACTGCTAGGAGACAATCGAGCTAATGGAGTAGACTGATGCTGTCTGGGTTGTGATGGTGGTTGAGATGGTTGCGGAAGAACTCTTGGTGGATAACCCGCATGATGAGGTGAATGCCTGTGCTGTGGAGTTTGGTGTTTATGATGATAACCAGCTATAGGCGGTGGTGTTGCTTTATATTTTCGAGCACCCGCAGCTTCTCTGAATCCTTTATAATGATAAACAATGTCAATATCAGAAGGTGCAATTGAACTAGCATTTTCGAGATCATAATGTTCCGGAATATCTGAATTTAAATCTATCCCGCTTGGATGGTCATGTGTATGATGCGAATTGTTCGTAGAAGGAGGCGGTGGTGGATGATGGTCTTCCCTCATTGCAGGGCTTTTTCCAACTACTTCACGTTCTATAATATCAGGTCTTTGTGGTCTTGGGGGGTCTATGTTCATTATTTCACGATCTTTGTATTTTTTGGATAGTAATTCAGGACCCACGATGTGACCTACATTGCGCATTATATCTGCATTATCCGACATGTAGCTATTTAGGCTTGTCTCGTTACTGTGGAGATTTCGGTTCATTAAACTATCGTTTGTTCCGGCAATTAAATTAGGCGCATTAAGCATAGCAGGTCCACCGTTTTGTTTAGTGTGCATGATGTTTTTACCAGTTGGCATATTCCCTTTTTCTTTTTTTTGCTTGCGAAGACGGAAAACAATAAACGAAACTAGAATTGCAACAATTAATATAATAAAGAAAACAATAACCAAAGTTATCCCAATACTCAAAGGATCTGGATTTTGTGCTAACCCGACACCGAAACTACTATGGCACCCAGCTAGTACTTTTCCTTTGCGAACTATATCTTTAAATATGCTTCCATTGCCAGTAAATGGCTGAATTTCATTGTTTATCGTGAAGTTAGCTAGACAGCCTTCAAAATTATTATGACTGGATACAGGAAGATGCTCCGTCTTTACTCCACCAAACGATATCACAGTTAGATACGGATCTAAAAAGTCGTGTACCCCAGCAGCGTCAAGTTCTTCACCGATGTTAAGGTTATCTATTATAAGACGTATACTTCGTCCAAGAGAATATAAAGTTATGTTATGCCAATTACCATCAGATACATCACTCTGGTCTGCTTGTGTCATATTGACAACAGTATTTTGTTTTGACGTATAAACTATTTTTCCTGCTTGCAATTCAACTAAAGTATAATATTTATCTGTTGCAGAATAAAATAAAATTCCGTCTTTGCGATAAGTTCTGAAAAAGAATGACAAACTTTTAGCTGGGCTATTTAGTTTTGAGGAATATTTTTCAAATGGCATGATAAATTTCCTGTTCCATGCCGTACTTCCGCTGTAAAATGTGTCTAGTAATTGCATCCTCCTATGTTTTTCTGATATTGTATAATAAATGAACCCATTTCCACCAACTGATATAGGTTGCAAAGATAAACTACAATCTGGCGATATAATGTTTCCAGCACAATTACAATAATTGGTTTTCCATCTATCTAAACATTCTCCGGTACCGCAAACGTCTTTTTTATAGCATGTTCCCTTTTCTGATCGGCCGCAGTTTGATTCAACGCCTCGTGATTGTAATGGATTTGTCAAATTTAATAAACGACCATTTATTGTGATACTATGTATACATCCCACAAAATCGTCAGTGTGAATTTGTCCTGGACGCTCCAACACTGGATCAGCTTTGTGAAGACCACCGATGAGGAGAGGCTCGTTATTAAAGTTTAATGTTCTGTAAAGAAAACAAAAAATACTTAGTATGTACTAACCAAAGAAATTATTAATGTTTATGGTATTACATAGAACATAATAACATACCTAAGTTGATAATTATTTAACACAACAAATATTTTACTTTTTCTTATATTTAATTTATGTTAAAATAACATGAAATCGTCCGAAAAAATTTTATAGGTACCTACCTAAATTAAATTGAATTTATATTCGCAATTTCAAAATACTTATACATATATGTATATATGATTAAGTTACAGAAAACAACATACCCAGCTTGTCCAGTTTCGTCGTTATAGCAAGATTCATCTCCTGGTTCGCATTCCATACACACGTCTCCATGGTCCATACAGGTAGTTATGCTTAAGGAAATAACTCTTCCATTTCTGGTGGCCGTAAGTTTGTACCATCCTCCATCAGCAAAGTTTTTACTGGTATTTTTAATGGTAACAGAGGTTATGGAAGTTCTAGCTCCACCAAATGAAAATACTGGCACACCGTCCAAGAGCTCTATAGCGATAAAATCTGATCTTCCTCCTGTTGGTGCTCCATAATTATAAAGTAGCAATGCATCTGGTTTAGTTGTAGCAAATATAATAGTAATATCATTAGTAGATGCATCAAGAGCTGAAAATTGCATAAATGATAGCTCATTGAAACCAAATGTTGAACTCTCGCAATGTGTGCCATAACGTCCGCTAGTACAACTGCATTTATATCCTGGCTTTAAGCTTATGCAGATTCCACCATGCAGACAAGGGTTAGGGCGACATGAATCAACTAGAGCTTCACACTGGTTTCCTCGGTAACCAGGTCGGCAGAGACAGAAGAATGATTTCCGATCAGCACTTTCTTTGCATGAACCTCCATTTTTACATGGATTTGTGCTACATAGGTCGTCTCTTTCCAATTCACAAGTTTTGCCTTCCCGCCTTGCAGGACAAGAGCAAGTAAAATCATGTCCTTGTTTTCGACACTGGCCTCCAAAACGACAAGGATTTGGAGAGCAAGGATCTTGACGTTTTTCACATTTCTCACCCATAAATCCATCTGTACAGTGGCATGTGAAATCATGTCTAACTAAAGGTGAGGAAAGAATTAGTGACACACTTTCAGTTATTTTTGTTTCTTCTCTTACTTGGATGGAATCGGAACAATGGCCATTATTTTCACATCGATGATAAACACATGGCAGATAAGGTAGCACAATTTGACTTCTCAATAATTTTATTATATCGGTTTCTTTAGTCTTTAGGTATGCTTCTGTAAGATATTTTTTCCAAACTGCGTCATATCCCTTGGTTGCAATAGTCAAATCTAAGTTATCGTCTGATTCATTAATGCTGTACAAGTAAACACTCTCATTATTTTTAAGCCCTCTTTTTAGTGTCTCTAGTAAGCTTCTATAATAATAAGTAAGAAAATGAGTTGATGTCATATTAAGAATTCTAAGTGTTATGGATTGTTCAACAGTGGTGTTGTCAAAAGAAAAGTATTCGACACTGACAGAGGAAATTACATCTCTGTGGATGCCATCATTGCCCGATACAGAGAATGAGTAACCCTGGCCGGGTATGACAGCGTTTGTATGCAAGTCACATCCTGTTTTAATGTAAAGTATGGATAATGTCTTTTCAGATGTGGATTCCTGAATAATTTTACATTTATAATCACCTACAATGTCAGGATCATTAGGTTTAACATCAGCAACTTTTCCCGGCGGGATCTTATTATTGAAAGCATACACCAAAACATGCACCGATCTTGGTGAAGGAGGATTATCATTTCTGTCAAGCACTTTTACGTGTATGGTATAATTTGATTTCATGACCGGTGTTCCACTATCTTCAATCTGGATCATAATTTCTAAATGAGGTGTGAGTTCTCTATCAATCTTCTTTGTTGTTAAAAGAACACCAGTGTGTTTATGAACTTTAACATAACTTTGATGTTTGCCTCCGATGATAGAATATGAGAAAGGTGCGCCATTAGGAGGTAAATCGGGATCTTTTGCAGTAAGGGTACTTATACTTGTATTGGGTGGCTCATTTTCAAAAACAGCACCGTTATAATTATGAACATCAAATACTGGACCATTGTCGTTAATATCAGTCAATGTAATTTTAACTGTAGCCGTGCCCGTTTGTGGTGGTGATCCAGTATCAATTGCTCCTAGAATTAAAGAATACGTCGGTATTGTTTCTCTATCCAATTGGCGGGCTACTTCTATTTCTCCAGATAGAGGGTCAACTTTGAAGTCTTCATTATCATTTCCTCCAATTATGGAAAAACTGAATTGATTGTTTTGTGGCCTTACATCTTTATCTATTGCTTGTACCTGAATAACTTGTTGTCCAATATTTGTACCTTCGGATATAACTGCCTCGTAGTAGTGGCGTAAAAATTCTGGAGGATCATTGCCATCTTGTATCGAAATAATAACCTGGGCTTCATCGGTGTCGTTACCATGTATGCCACCTGAATTTTTTGCTAAAACAGTGAGGACTACCCGGTTTTGTGTTTCTCGATCTAAGTATCTAGCAACTCTTATCACACCAGTTTGTGAGTTAATACTAAAGCCTTTATCATTGCTCGATCCCACAAACAAATAATATATTATTCCATCGTCACCACTATCTTGATCAGTTGCTTGAATAACCCCAACGTTTGTGCCAACTTCCGCAGATTCCGAGACGTCGAAATGAAAAACTGGTTGAATAAACCGGGGATAAAACTCATTTACGCCTGCAATTTGCACTATTACCTCAGTAGTGCTTTTCATAACAGAATCTGGATTTTGTGCCATTATTATTAATTTGTAATTGGTCTTTTCTTCGTAATCAAAAACTTCTTTTGAATAAATTTCTCCGGAATCAGTATCAATACGAAATAGTTGTTTCATGGGATCATTAACAATAGAGTATTTAATAATCGCATTTTTTGGCGAGTCAATGTCTTTTGCTTGAACCCTAAAAATTAAACTATTGATTGGAGTGTTCTCTGGTAAATATGCTGTATATTGATTTTTATCGAATAGTGGAGCGTTATCATTTATATCTGTTAAAATAATAGTCAAAGTGGCTGTAGTCTCTTTAGATTTAAAACCTAAGTCACTCGCTGTTATGTTAAGTCTATATTCTTGAATCATATCAAAGTCAAGGGGTTTCAAAATGCTTATTGTTCCTGTTACAGCATTAACTTGAAAATATTTACCAACGTTGCCAGTCGCTATTCCATATCTTACTATACCGTTCGGCCCATCATCATCATCACTGGCCTTCACTGTTAGAATAGATGACCCAATAGGTTCATTTTCTGGTACAATCACTTGATAACTTAATGCCGTAAATTTTGGGCTATAATGATTTTCACCAGTTACTACAAATGTTATATAGGTTTCATCAGATTGTGGTGGAACACCTTGATCAACCGCCTTTACCCTTAGAACGTAGTATTTCCCTAAGTGCACGAATTTTTTGTTCACGGTTATCCAGCCATTGAATTTGTCTATTGATAAAAAGTCAGAACCATTACCTCCGTAGACAAAATATTCCACCTGAGCATTAATGCCGAAATCTAAATTATCCTCGGCTGTTAATTTTACAACTTTTTCTGTAACCATAGCATCTATAGGAACTGGTACAAGCTTTTCATGATTCGAAAATTTTGGTGGATTATTATTTGCATCAACGATATTAATTGTTACTAAGCATTCAGACGACATTGGAGGTTTACCGTTATCTGTTGCAACTACAATAACGGAGTAAGTATTTTCTGGAGATGAGTTAATGGAAGTTCTTTTGTATTTCAGTACATATTTACTTAATATTTCGCCAGTGGCAGGATCTATGGTAAAAATATCAGATGGCTGTTGTAATGCATACGAAATAATAGAGTTTGGACCTTGTTTATCTCGATCAGTAGCAATAACTTGACCCACAAAGCTATTTTTCTTCTGTAGTTCTGGGAAATTAAAACTGTAGTATGAGTGTTCAAATTCTGGAGCGTTATCATTTTGGTCCTGTATTGTTACTGTCAAAGGCGTTTCTGATCTCCATGCACCATCAATAGCAGCGACTTTTAGTACGTACTCATCTTGTAATTCTCTGTCCAGCGATCCAATCACAGTCACATTTCCACTAATAGGGTCAATTACAAATTTATCACCAGGATTTTCTACAAAGCTATAAGTGGCATTAGCATTGGGGCCTGAATCTAGATCTGAACTGGTAACTTTAATTACAAATGATCCAATTTCTGCATTTTCTGTTACGTTAACACTAAACAATCTAGTAAAACGAGGCGGATTATCATTTTTGTCTAAAACTGTTACTATCACAGTTGAACTTCCGACTAATTGTGGTTCTCCGTGGTCATAAGCTTCTACTAAAATTTCATAAAATGGAATTGACTCTCTGTCTAAAGCCATGTTGGTATATATTTCTCCACTTTCGGAATCGATTTCAAATGTGTCTTCATAATTATTTATAAGACGATAACTTATTCTTCCATTTTCATTTGAATCGTCATCGTGAGCTTCAACTTTGATTACAATCTGAGGAGGTGATTCTTCTTCTAGAACTGTGGCATTATATAATGTTTGTTCAATAACAGGGGGATTATCATTTGCGTCAGTAACTTTTATTTCTATTTCAATAAAAGATTTCAGAGGTGGGCTATCAGAATCTCTGACTTCAAACCATACTTCATATAAGGGCATTGTTTCATAGTCCAATCCTTTTCCAGTTATGAAAACTTCACCATTCATTGATTCAACTCTGAGAGCATCTCCAACATTACCACCAGCAATTGAATACTGCAATGAGCCAGTGGGTCCCTTTTTTGGGGATGTTGCAGATAATCTTGTTACTAATATACCTTCTGGGGTATCTTCCGAAAACGTAAAACTCAATTTATTAGTAACTGTGAATTTCGGGAAATTCTTTACCGATTTTGGAATAAGCACCAATTCCGCAACACTTTGACGTGCATCCATACCAGAATCTGTTGCTACAATAACTAAATTAAGAGTAGATCCAGTTTTACTTGTATATTTTCTTAAGTTCTCTTCAGCTTTTATAACCCCTGTTTCCTTATTAATTGTAAACAACTGTCGATGTTCACCTTTTAAATCATATGTGATCTTTTTGTTTATACCAATATCATTATCTGTAGCTTTAATGCCAAAAATAAAGTCACCTTTAACTGTACGATCGGAAATATAAGTTTCGTACATAGACTGGGCAAATGTTGGCGTATTATCATTTTCATCTTCTATAATTATTGTTAAATTAGCAGTTGCTGTTTTTGGATCCGTGGTAGATGAATCTTGTGCCATAATGATAAGATAATAAATGTCCCATTCTTCTCGATCTAATGTTATATTAGTTGAGATGACTCCTGTAGCTGGGTTTATAATAAACCTTTCTGATTTATCACCAAGAAGACTGTACCTTATTTTGGCATTATTACCGATGTCCTTATCTGTCGCTTTAGGACTTAGTATGATAGTGCCAGCGATTAAATTTTCTTTTACAGTCGCTTTGTAGCTCTGCCTTTCGAAAATGGGACTATTGTCATTTACATCTTGCACTATTATTTTTACTGTACCGGATCCTGTTAGAGGAGGTGATCCTGTAAAATAAATTAGCATCGATTATTTAAGCAAATAATATCAAGTAATACACTTATAATTTATTTATAGTATATTTAATAATAATACAAGATAATTATGCTACAATAAGAAAAAAATGTTACTTTAGCGTTAGACTATTGTCAGCTCAGTCGTGCTACGATTATGGAAACTGTAAAGAATCCGAAACGTCAGCTAATAAAATAAAATAAAAATACGCGAGTTAAATCCGTTAATAGTTGTTTCATTCCAAAAAAATGTTAACTAAAATAAATGTGCTCAATAAACTCACCTGTATCCATGGCCACTAGTGCCAAAGTATATTCATCTTGAGCCTCTCTATCTAAGGTCCTCAGTAAAGAAATCTGCCCAGAAGATGCATTTATTTTGAATAAGTCCGCATCGCCCTCCTTGATGAAATAGCGCACCTGATTGTTAAATGGTGGAGAATCAGCATCGTAAGCATGAATTGTTATCACATAACCTCCATCAGGCGGTATTACGTTTTCCATAACATAGGCTAAGTACGGTGAATCCAAGAACGTGGGCGGATTATCGTTAATATCTTGTATTGAAATAGATAGCTGAGCCGTATCGAATCGCACATCGTCTTCCGCGCAATCTTCAGCTCTGATGGTTAATATGTAACGAGCCTTTCTTTCGAAATTAAGATTTTTCGCCACTCGCACTATTCCAGTGTCCTCGCTTATACTAAAGTCTCTGTTTTCATCACCAGATGCTATAGAATATCTGACCCTTCCATTGGCACCATCGTCTATGTCAGTAGCTGAAACCTGATTGAAAAAAATACCATTAGTTATCGAAATAAACTAAGTTTAGGACAAATATTTTTGATAATTTCAAAATTATCATAATAGTCAATGGAGTTTTATTTAACTTATTACAATTTAGTCATAAATATCACTCACTTGTAAAACACTAGCTCCAATACTAGCGTTTTCGGGAACTGATGCGCTATACTGTTTTGGATCGAACACAGGGCTATTGTCATTCTCATCAAGTATTTGGATTTCAATTTTTGTTTTCGATATATTCGGTGGATCTCCTCTATCTTTTGCTGTTACAGATAATGTGTAACTGGATTTCAATTCTCTGTCAAGCTTTCCAGTTGCTCGGAGTATGCCATCAATATTTCCCAAAGAAAAATAACCATTGACGTCTTGGTCTGAGGTTAAAAAATATTCAACGTAGCCATTCCGTCCTTCATCCTTATCTACAGCTTTTACAGTCATTACTACTGTATTCAGTGCAATGTTCTCCGATACAGTTGTAATGTTTGGAGATACAAACTCGGGGGACATGTCGTTTACATCCTTTAATTGTACGGTGACCTGAAAATGTTACAGCAGAATGTTTTATGTCTATCAAATAATTAAGGACAATAGTTATAAGGAAAGACGCCTGTACTTAAAAACATAAGAAATACTAAAAAAACAGCAAATACAAAGAATAGAATGTTAGATAGGTAGGTATTTAAAATTTAGATGATCGGAAAACCATGAGTTCTGCTTTTGTCGGGACGTCCATAACTTGTTAGCGTGGTTTTGTTAAAAATGACACTACCTTGTTAAATCAAATAGAAACTAAGGTTTTGAAAAGACGGAATCATCATATGTAAACGAAAATCTGACTTGGATACTTGCAAAATGTAAACATAGCAGAGAAGACGGTGCGGGAAGAATAAGATAATAATATAGCAGATATTCGAAGTCGTCTTAATGTTTATTTTACCTATAGTCATATATTATCTCAATGAAATTAAATATTATGATTACACTAGTCTTATTACCTAACAATATGTATGTACCTGTGTAAGGTATGTGGATTATTATGGAGGATATTCAATTTATAATAATATATTTTAAATTATTGAATGATTGTAGGTATTTCGTAAATGTTGGTTTATGTGTATTAATTAATATATTTTATTAATTATCAAAATTAGTCTGAACTTTTTTTTCCTGTAAAATTTACCTGCACAGTTGATGAAAGTTGTGGTTCGGGTGGATTTGCTGAGTCAGTGGCGGTGACTATCATGTTGTAAATTGGGAGCGTTTCTCTGTCCAGTCGGCGAGCAGAAAAGATAGTGCCATTTTCCGCAATCGTAAAGTCCTCGTTCTCATCGCCAAACGTTATGTTGTACCTGATTTTTCCATTTACACCTGGAAATGTAAAGAAATTCATTAAAGATAACAATACATTATTAAGAAAAAGAAAAATGTATCAGTGCGGAAAAAATGAAAGAGTTTATTCTAAGAATTGGAAAAATTATATTTATATTGCATGGTGTAGTTACACAGTTCCACATCACTAACTTAAAAAAGAAACATGTGGAAATAATAACTACTTACTATAACTAAGACATACTTACAATAAATTCGAAATGCGTATTTTGCATTTGAGAGCGTGAAAAAGATACAAAACATTTTATTTATTGAAATAAGGAAAATATTCATTCATTGAAATTTTTAGCTACCTAAATTGGAGACAAATACCTATATTAAAATATTCAGATGCTGAAGTAGTAAATGTCATTAAATTATAAAATAGAGTTTAGAACATGTAACCAACCTGAATCCAAGTCAGTAGCACTAATAGTCACAACTGATGATCCGACGGGTACATCTTCAAAGATCTCGTTAGAGAAACTCATGGGGTCGAACACTGGTGCATTGTCGTTGAGATCCACCACGTTGATGTAGACGGTGACCGTGCCAGACAAAGAAGGGTGCCCGTTATCCTGCGCTTGTGCTACTAGGATGTAGTGCTGAGTCTGCAAATTCAAAATTAATTATGTGTAAATCTAAACAAAAGAGGGTAGTTTACAAAAACTGCCTACGACTCTAGTACAAAAGCGTTTGGTACCAATACATAATACATAATAATAATGGTGTGCAAATTTGCGTATACCTAATAAAAATGTAAAATAAAGCCTTCTACAAATTGTGACAGTAGATCATTATTAATGGGCTAATACTAGTTATATCTGATGATAATTATTTTATATTTGATGATGAGTTGGAAAACATATTACAAAATAATACTTATGAGTATATGACTACAATTAGTCATAAGTTTAACACAATTTGTTAACTAAAATCCAACGCTCATCAACAACGTCCCATACACATAATAAAATGGCTACAATATTTAATGAACGCTGTCGGCATTCAGATTTTCCATTATAATAGGACACCGAAGACTCCCAGCTATGACAAACTCCCTCATTCGTGGATCGCGAACTGAGTTGGTGATTTAAAAAACGAGCCGTGGTCGCGGAATCCGGCTCGCGAATGTTTTGCAGACGGCTGCTTTGTCAGACATTGTTCGAGCCTTAATTTCGATGGCGGATCGAGCGGGCAAATGCCGAATATGATGCGCGACGCGAAAAAACCGTACCTGGATGAAATTAGCAGCTCTCTAGCGGGGTACGCGGAATTGGCGGGCGGTCGACAGAACGAGTGTACACTGAATCGTTTTTATTAATTAACGGGCCTGACCGACTTGATGAGTCTTTGGCGACTGTCTCCCGACCCTCGTGAAACTCGTCCTTATTGCCCACGTGCGTGTGCGCAGACGGCAAGTTAAGAAAGGCTAACTGACGAAACGCGATGATAAATTTTACAAACAATGGAACGAGTTTTTTACAGTTTCTATAGTATTGTAATATTCTAGAAGCAAGTATATACTGTTCACCATACCATAGTTACCCAATTACGTTTTTATTTATGAAATATTGACGGGTTATAAATAATATGCGATGATTGGACGTATCTGCATAACTTAATATGAATTGCATCACTTCACTATTTATGCGTACCATACGCATAAATAGGCTTCCTAACCTACCACAAATTTTATACATCCGCACTGCCTAGACCCATTATTGCGACATTTTTATTTCACTAACCCTATCTGAACTGACACAAGCTATCGAAAAGTCCCGCGGTCACGTTTTATTAGCTTCTGCCAATTGTATACATTTCAGTAAGTACCTAAGTAGGTACCTTTTGACTTTATAATGATTGCATGTCACTTGTCTAGGTGGCTCTGTACCTAAATAGCTTACCCCGGGTATCTAATCTTTAATCGCTTACTATCATTAAAACCAAGCTAGCTATGTATTTATAGGTTTGCAGTTACGAGATTAAACAATAAATATGACAATATTAAATACTGTCTCAATAAAATATTGTTTTTAAATTTAACTCGTTCGAAAGTAATCAGCATAAAATTATGCAAAATCGCAAATATCAATAAAATGCAATGTGGAATAATGTCGTCTGAATTAATATAGCCAGTAGTTCCAGGGAGTAGTGGTCTCAGACAAGTAGTGATATGAATAGTTATTTTAGACCTTAGCGATATAAGGATAAGATTTAAATTTAAATATTAATTTGGGCACTACGTATGGTGAATTACCTAAAGGTATTAAAATACGCTCCGAGGCAATGGCGTCCTTCGTTTCCGAATTGCGCGTCTTGCAGGTCCTCTATAACAAGCAGTATATTATACCGTTCATAATAAATTTTATTAAAGTTTTTTTTATTTAATACCCAACAGGTACACAGGTAGATAACTCAAATTATATTTTATAAATAGGAGCTCCGGTGGGCCTTCATGGCAGTAACTTTTGCAGATTTTATATACTACAGTATCATAATGGAATCTACTTTAAAAACAACGGTCACCGGAAATCTGAAGTACCTACCTAATGTTTACTTTGAATAATGATTAATTAACTATTAAGTGTCTACTAAAGTGGTTATTAATATCGTTCAATGCATAAGTACTCAGTATAACAATTTGTTAGGTCAACGCCCTCCTCGAGATCTAAGTTAAGATAATTTTTTCAACCGCAATGTATGCCTCGAAGCAGCTCACACTAAATAGACAATAAGCACATAAACACGTTGTTTTAATATTTAATTGGGAAGCTAAACAAAAATATTAGGCACTGGAAAATTGTTTGATAACATAATATATTAAGTAATTGCATCATGATATTTTTAACCTTATATTATCATTTTGTTTAAATGCAGGAAAATTGAAGAACACTTTAGAGTTGTCAAAATTGACAAATTTTAATCATCTTTAGATTTATCGAGCATTTGCTATAGTTATGTAAGTATACCTACCGCGTTTGCTATATTCAATGTTAGATAAAATTGTCTATTAGGTATCGTCCACCTTAGTGGACCAGATTTGCTCTGTTGTTCAAGAAGCTCTAACGATCGTAAACTATGGCGGAATAAGCGAACAAACCGACGTATACTTATCACCTTCCCTGTTCACGATTTTCCGGGTTATTTATCAATCAAGAAGTGATGGTACTTTAAGTGTTTAAAGTTAAATCGAAATAGTTCATAAGTATCTCTATATATTATTAAGTACTTATAAAAAAGGTCACGATGTGGAACTACTTCTGAAGTATTTATCTTTTAATTGTAATAGTCATTTCATTTACTTAATTAAGTTTAATCCTTCATTATGTTGCATGTTCTACCAGTAGGATAGAGTTGCAAATAAATTGTGTTGTATCAGACATGCGATACAGTTATTTATGGCCTACAAATACCTGATCAAAAGTCAGAGCGGGATCAATCAGGCCACTCCGAGGCATGGAAGGGCAAGTGTATCCATGTACTACTTATTTTGTAAAAAAACTAAAAAATGTTTTCCCTACAAGTAAATTAAATGTCAAGGTCTACAATATGTAGTGGCAGGTAAAGTGTTCCGTTCGTGCTAAATATGTTGCACGGTAATCACTTAACTTAATACCTATATGATGTCTTTAATTGATTTCATCTGTTTTAACGGCGTCGTTTTACGAGTAGGTACTTGTAATCTTGAATATTATGTTGTTAATAAAAATAAACATGACCGATTCAATTGTGTCGAAGTTGTGATACCTACTTATATTATTGTTTGTTTTGAACAGTAAACATTTATTTTCTGACTTCATTGATATTGCAGCTCTTGATGAAACCGACGTGGTACTGCTACATTAATTACAAAATAAACTTTTATCAACAACCGTTAATTTCCGAGGGATAGAAAAATAAATTACCTCTTCATAGTCAAGCCTCGCGGTAAGCGTGAAAACACCTGTCTGTGGATTGAGCGAGAAGACGTCGTTGGCCCAGTCCGATATGAGGGTATACGTTAGCTGGGCGTTGGGTCCTGTATCCAGGTCTATAGCAGCGACAGTACCAACGATGGAGCCCCGAGCAGCGTTCTCCGGAATATCAAAGGAGTACGCACTCTCTTTAAATACCGGAGGATTGTCGTTGGAGTCAGTAACCTGTAAAATATTGGCAGATCAAGAAATTGACAACGTCACTCGAAAAAGTTAAATTTTTATCAAAATAAGTTACTATTACGGTAATTTTAATTGACCGTAAGCATTCTCTAACAGTCATTTACAAAGATAAGGATAAGTAAATAGGTATTCAAAATGTCAAACAATTTGAAAAAGTTAAATATCAGTCACTGACGGTGTAAAAAGGTGCGTAATAGTCTCACCTGCACTACTACAGTGATATCAGTGAACTGCATGCCGTCATCAGCTCTAACGACCACTTGGTATTCGGAGATAGTTTCCCTATCTAAGGGCTCATTCAACATAAGAGCTCCAGTGTGTGAATCCAAAGTAAACGGTGAATTGCCCTCTGATTGTATACTATAAGTAATAGTTCCAATAGTGTCTGGGTCTTCGGCAGTTATTGTAGCGATTAATTGACCAGGTGCTAAATCTTCAGAAGCGAAATAAGCTGGTGGTATATTCTTAAACACTGGTGGACTATCGTTCTTGTCTAAGATCTCGACCTCAACCTGTAACAAAAATAATAAATGATTATTATAAATTATGATAGATAACAAGTTATGCAATATTCGGTTATGATTTATAGAATCATTTAAAAACAATGAGAAATTCTGTTTCTCAATTGTTTGCCAAAACAATACCTTATATAGTTAAATAAGTGATACCATAATAAAGTATTTAAACAAGTCTGACCGCTACAAAACAGACACAGAAGAAGACTGGCTATGTTTTATTCATAAGATTGGCACAAAATCGGCCAATTTAACACAATATAAGAACACGGGCCAAATTAATAATTCTAAAAATGCAGCCAGCGAGCGGCTTGATGGACAAATGTGTGACTCAAGGGCTGACGGAATGATAAAATGCAACTCAGGCTCTTTGTTTATATGCCTCTCGGAAACAGGAATCAATCAAAACATCTTGGAAAGATGGTTAAATGGCCTCCGCACGCAAACCGGCTCATTCCTTATTCACCTAAATCACAAATTCAGCTATGATGATCAAACATTACCACAATGTTAAAGGGTCGTACACATACGGTTTTTTTTTTATCTATTTATTCCTACAATTTTAGCTTTGGTTATCGTGATTTATACTAAGCAAAAAAAGGACGTACAATAACCTAATTGTTTTCGATTTATTATAAAACCCTTAACTAACCTTAAACACCTGTTAGATATATACGCTAAGTAAATAGTAAGTAGTACCTTACTCGAGACTTACTGGGACAACAATCATCATCGTCTATTATTATAATAAGTAATTTCTGATGCTTTCGCAGTTATTATACATTGAAATGAAACAACTTTAAACGGATTTAACCCGCGTATTTTATTTCAAGTCATGCGGTTGTTACCTAATATATATTACCATAGAGTATAAAATAAATATTATAAAGCATAATTATTAATATTATTTAAGCAAAGTTATTGTTGAGTTATTATAATCTCAATCCGATGTTTATTTAACTGGATTAATGTATCATACTTACGGATCTTTAAAACCTGCCTAAATTATTGTTGCCTTTTTGTTGGTCGTGGCTTGTTCGAGACTCGAGATGAATTGCATTACTTATTGATTTCGGGTGTCGTTAAGGATCCGAGATAAAAGAAAATGACGAAGAAATTGAGCAGCAGCGCGTACCACACGTCTTTCCTATCTATAGTCCTATGCATTCATCAATATGATTAATGAACTCGTTTCTTTAACAAACTTTTTACCGTATCGTACTTTGCAACATTTTGTTAACTATTTTTAACCAATTTCATTTCATTAACTACGAACATTTTGTAAGTGTACTCATATTATTATGTTATAATTTATTAACACGTAATAACATATTATAGTCTACTTTTAGAAACACCTGTAACTCACACACACAACTCTACAATGATTTATCCATCAGTTCTAAGCTAAGAGACGCTGTTTATTTCTCACTAGCGGAGATGTGTCCGTAAGATAAGATTAATAAAGTCAAAGGCAAGCTTTACAAATGTAACTGGAGGACGTTCACAAAAAACCATTCGAAACAAACTCGACAAGTCAACAAAAGAACAGATGAGTAAAAGACCAAAACGCGCTAGCATTTCGTCATCTGTACTGTGAAGCACGAAGAATTCGGAGCACAATGATCGGAGCCGTCACAGATAAGAGGGCGATTGTGGAGAGTTCCGTGCCCTCGCCGGTCAGGGAGAACCGCCGCATTTGTTATGATGACTCAATCTTTTCTTTGTAACCGGGCAAGGGGTACCTTGCTTTCTGAACGTCAATAGATACATAGAATAATTCTCGAAACGCCTACGGTTTACCCACGTAAGAGAAGCAGCAATTAACGTTGATTGTGCGATGGTGCCTCTCGACGAATAAATTGAAATGTGTTAATAAAATTTGTTACTGAGAAAAAGAGAAAGCATGAGAAAAAATCAATTCCATTGTAAACATTTACTTTATTGTTATTGGTTTTATAGGTGGCAATGTATGGAGTCAAAATTGTATTTTAAATTGGTGGGTTAAATTGTAGACAAATGTTCTCAGTCAATAATAATAATACCTACCTATATGTGGGAACAATGTTAAAAAAAATACATTTAATGTGAACAAAAACCATTCGTATGAGTCGTGGTGTGCTGGAGGACCCCCTGGTGCTCATATTTGAAGTAATCGATTAAAGAAAGAGAAATGACAGTACGTCTGTTTATAGAGATCGTCGATTAGTCAAGTTTGGATTATTGATTATACTTCGCTACTAAATTAATAAAATCTCATCAGCACTTTCTTGTACCAACATAAAGAACTAAATATCGAATTTAAGATCATTTATGTCTTATTAAATTTAATGATGTTTTTTTAAGTTACCTATACTATGCTTATAAACAACTATATACCTAACGCGAATATCATTTTCAAGTAGGTGGGTCTCAAGGTAGAGATGTAGATTCTTTATTCAAGCTGTAAGTTTTTTAAGAAAAGTAATTTCACGAACATCAATCATTTAAGTCGTTTACCTCCAAAATCTGGCCGACAGTTGTTTTATTGCCTCGTTCATTTCTTTAGTAATTTTGTCTCGCTCAGTTCAATAAGCTTGGACATGTGCCTTCGATGAACAACTTATTGTTATAGTTAATTAAATACACTGTGTTTGAATAATTATTTTTTAATTAATATATATAAATGAAAATATAGTGTTTTGATAGGAAAAATATATGATTATTATGTCCGAAACAAAAGTTTATGCCGTATTGTGAACAAAAAAGTTGAAGCTCTATCTGATGTTCTAGAATAGCTCGTGACGTCACTTTTTGGTGAAACATGCAGAAGGGTGTGACGTGACATGGAAGTTCGACGGGCAGTGGGCGCTTTATCATTTTTTTTTTACATTTTATATATACTTACTCAAGAAATTTAAAATATACCTACGTTAATTTTGATATTCAAAAAGATATCCCTACTAATATTATAAATGCTAAAGTAACTCTGTCTGTCTGTCTGTTACGCTTTCACGCTAAAACTACTGGAGTAGTTTGGAAAGTCTGGAGCCTGAGAAAGGACATAGGCTACTTTTTAACCGACTGCAATAAAGAAAGAGTTCCACGCGGACGAAGTCGCGGGCAGAAGCTAGTACTTATATATTTATTAAAAAGGTACCTGTTCTTAAGCATTTAGATATGAAAAGCTAAGAGGGTATATGCCGTCAACGGATATGGTGGCATCGTTTAGGGCTCCACTCTATGTTTAGAACGGTTCGTGACCGCAGCCTGTACCCGCGCCGCGCCGCTATCCCCTGAGGACTTGCAACAAATTATACTATGCCTCTAAAGATTAGTTAAGGGAACCCGATAGGACATCTTGTGATTTTCACACAACGCAACACAACTAATAAATGTAATATACCTAATTATGTAAATACTTTTTACTCCTACATTAAGGTTAAACAGTAAAGTAAAATAAACGTCAAATATAAAAAAGCCTTTTGAAGAAAATAACTCCCATGATGCTTGAGCCAATTGAAACTATTTTTTTTAAATAGCGACTAACCGATCGTTTAATAACGGTCGGCAAATTTGTTAAATTTAAATGTGTTACCTACGTAAGTAACTATTTTTTATTTAAGTATATAATTTTTTTAACTACATTAAACAATATACAAAGTGACAACATAATGACAATCTTCCACCAGATAGTATATGAAAAATAACTATGAAGCCTAAGTCCACGTCTGCCGTTAGCGCGCATTGGTATGCGCTGGTTCCGCCCACGCTGGCTATCGGCTGCATCCCCACAAATGTATGTAAAATATGCGCAAAGGAACCCCGGATAAAGTGCAACGATAACCGACGCGACGCAATTTGCATGGCCCGGGGCGAGTCGCGGTATTTGGCGAGTTTGCCGAAATCGGGGAAAGTTAACCGTCACCGGTTTCGGGATTTAGACGGGGAATGTGCATTTTTAAAAGTACGTCCATCAATATCGCAGATGTATGTCTGTATTTTACAAAAAATATTTAAAGTGCTAATCGCAACTATTATTTTATTTAAAAATATATCTCAAAGTAATTCTGAAAATAAATTACATAGGATACTCAGATCGAAACGCATTCGACCAGTTAACTTGCAAAAGAGCTGAATTTCTAAAAACAATATAACGCTCATAATTTCGACATCAATAAATCAATTCTAAAATATCTGATTCTAAATCGTACCAACTGATATCTTAAGTCACTAGATTCTACAAATTAAAAAGAACAGGCATCGATGGCTAAAAATAATAAAGGATTTCTTTTCGTGCATTATGATTTTAAGGTGAATATTTATTATTAGTATGCATGCAGGGATTGCAGCTCGGGGGAGGCACGCAAGCTGCTCAATTTCTCCTAAATTTACCACCCGAGGGCACCGGCCCGTGCCTATTACTGTGTGATCGATAGTATAATTTCGTAATAACTAAGAAGATTTTTATATAAATGCATAATTTTTATTAAAATACATTCATGCGGCAATTAGTGACATTTTTTTATGTAGAACCGTAGGGTTATTTCAACCAACTAGCATACCCTAGACTGCATTCCAATTTATAGATACCTACCTACCGATTTATAATTGAGAAGTTAGATGCGGCACAAATATGGAATATGCATAAATGGTATGTAATTTATTTCTAAAATTTTGTAGGGTAAAATAGTAGAACGTTCATTCTAATAATCTAGAATTCGCTTATTGTTATGAGCATTCGCATGGAGAAACTATACATTTTTAAAAATACTTTCAGTTCGATGATTTATGATGTCCGCCAATTAGCTAGGTGACATACAAAAATTATACAGATAAGAAAGAGCCAAAAGTGTTGCAACAATAAACTTTGACTCTACCATAGAGTAAAGTCGTAGCTCGTTAGGCCTACGGCTGGATTTATCAAATGTTCGATAATGTGTGTATGTGTGTTCCTAAAACTAAAATAAGAAGAAACTTGGGTTTTTAAAATATAATTAGAATAGAACAAGAATAGCGCTTAGGTTTTTGAGTAACCCTACGTTCTCAATCCAATGATAACCGTCAAGTGAAAACAGGAAACTATCTAACAATTTTGCCGTAAACAATATTCGCAGTCTTCCTGCAAATAAATGAAGTACACGAACGAAAATCACGAGCTCTGAATTTTTCAACGTCGTCCTCGGATCGAGATCGGCGCAGGCGCAGCGGCGAGCACAAAGCGCTAACGATTAACGAACTGAGACCAAATAAACCATATCATTTTATTACGTAATGTTTATTCATTCATTTCAGTGATAAATTTGGGTAAAAGTTTATAATTACTATCTTAATTAGGCTTCAGATTTATTTATCAGAATAGTGGAAAGAAGAAGAAAGAAGAGCCTATATTTTAATCAGTTTTGCAAAGCAAGTGTTTGATAAAAACCTATTACAAAAGTCAATCATATATAAATAACTAAGAATTACACAAACGGCGGCGTTTTGTCAAATTTGTAGGTACAACAAAACATCGGCACTCTATGATCACAAGTCATCACTGGGGAAATAATAGCAATAATAACAACAAAAGAATTAACATGTCGGCTGCCAAAACGCCACAGACAAACCGGTCGTCTCGTCTCGCAGGTGGTTCTAGCGATTTATCGATATGCGATATAACCGTACGATAATGACGGGGCAGTTCGGCCGACAGAAGAGCAATGTCGCAACCAGCTCGCCGATTTCGGTGTGCCCGTCGGTCATCTCTAACGATGGAGCGATAATTAAGATCGGACGTCGGCATTATTTACGCCCGCAGCGTCCCGACCCGGCCGCGAGTCGGTCACGACTTTTTCCAAGTCGGGCGACTATTGTTGCTCTTACTCGTGTTTAGTTGGCTAGAGCCGCTTTCCACGCGGTCGATTTACACGCTGTTACATTGCAGCGAACCACTGTCGTTGATACGATACGATTTGTTCGACAGATAAGGATGATGTTCAAGTATAATGAACCTATATAATAATAAAAAATATAATATATCTTTTAAATGGTCAAATCAAATATAAAGATTCCAATAAAAACGCTTTATAAACACTATTCACACTTTAATTCAGAAAAGCCTGCGTGCTCTCACCTCGGGCTAGTACTGCTAGAGCAGCATATTTTTTTATGCAAATTTATTGCAAACAGCAGTAAATAGAAGTCTCCTCGAAATGAAATATAAGTTTCGCGTTGCGGCCGCGCCAAGACACCGGTCACTGTTGTTGCTTTATGATAATCTCTCTACAAGTTATTAGGTACTTACTTGATCTAGTATGGGTATCTTCTACGATATCACCTTACGCACTTACACAGGTTATTATATATGTACAATCCATTTGAATATTGACCATAATGAGAACAGTTAATACATTAAGTTATTTTATTTTAATATTGCATTTCATTCGCTAATTACAATTCACCTGCATATTTTAATACTTCCCTAATTCTTGGATGAAGCTAATTACATAGAAGTATATAAATACTGTCATAGCTCTCTATGCATTGTATTTGCTTATTGCATGATAATACACCTACCTAAGATTTCATTCGCATCTAAACATCAAGGTATTGTAAATATAAATCGCCGAATTAAACAATACGAGGTAACAGCCACAATTCAAATAAATACCTAAGTATTATATTTGTGGCTTGATATACTCTGTAACATTTTCTATTAATTTCAACTAAACAAATTATTACACGATTGTTAGTTATACTCGACTATGACTAGGGTCGATTTGAATAAAGTAGCCCCACCACTGATAGTGTCGTGTAGAGTCCGCTGCCGACCGCCCGTCGCGATTCACTAACTACTAGGCTATAAAATGCAGTGCCGTAAAAATGACACAATTTATAGTTATTTTATGGGACATTTTAAATCAGAAAATGAATACACAGCACCATTACCATCATATATTTTTATATATTTATACCTAAATGAATACTCGTAGATATCTATTCATAACTGTTTCAAGCTCCCACTGCCGCGCTTAAAGTTAACAAGTACGTACCTATATTCCAGGGGTATAATTATATATATGTAGATACCAGTAAATTATATATATTTACATAGCTCGTACCCGAATTCAAGGTACCTACTTAATGTAAAGAAACTTCCCTGAAAAAAATAATAATATACGGTTAATACCTAATAATTTATTTGTATTTTATTTGTATATGGAAAAGTTCTGGGAGCCATCTTGCTATATTATACTAAATACCATTTCAAAATACTGAATAAAGTTTTTTATCTATTTAACGTTACTGGTATTAATAAAGATAATTACGAAGAGGAGATGGTTAATTTACAACACTTGTTAGTTAAGTAGGTACCATAAAGAAAAATAAACCGATATCTCATACTTTGCCTCTAGCTGCTATATTTTTTTATATTTTAAATGCCCACTTAAAACAAGTCCAATTCAAGTATTAAACAGATATGGTTTGGACCGTATCGAAACCATGCTTAGCTAAGTATCATTACTAATCATTTATTCTTAAAAATAACCATATTGATGTTAATAACAGATGTTTTAAAAAGTAATTTAGACAGCATGTAAATCTATACTAATATTATAAATGCGAAAGTAACTCTGTCTGTCTGTCTGTCTGTCTGTTACGCTTTCACGCTGAAACTACTGGACCGATTTAAATGAAATTTGGTACAATGAAAGTCTGGAGCCTGAGAAAGGACATAGGCCACTTTTTAACCGACTGCAAAAAGGAGGAGTTCCACGCGGACGAAGTCGCGGTCAGAAGCTAGTTATAAATGGTTAAACCAAAATTAAATAATGAGACATGAAACAATGATAATAGCGAATATAAATTTGTCAAATGTTCGTATTTTTGATTACCTATTACATATATTACGACACGGTATTTTAAGTACTGTCATAATCTGCTATGAATTGTTAATACCTAGCTTTTCTTTATCAGCTGTCGCTATTAAAATGCATTCTATATTGTCTAGTTACAGTTACGTCTATCTTTTTTATGGGAAACCATCGTTTTTGGTTTCATTAAAATTCTCTTTCTTAACAGTGAAGTATTATCAAGTGAGTCTAAAGCACACAATGGGGCAAGATCGTTGTCGGCGACACCGGCCACGACAGCCGCGGGCCCGGGTTCGATTCCCGTTCAACGAAATTCAGGGTAACGACCGCCCCGCGATAGTCTTTTGTTACGGTGGATACCGTTGCACTTCCCTAACGAGACATAAAAATTGGCCAGAATATTCCACAAGTAAGTACCATACACATATTCAATCTACGCATTTGGATTTAAAATTCAGAACTCGGTACTTATCTCTCTCGTTAAAGACATACCTAACTTAATCTAACCTTTCATTTTATGTCACTACTTCATCAGTTTTATATCATACAAGTCAGTGAAATTAGTTCTCATATCGCAATACCAACGTTATTAAGCTTGCTCTGACTTCCACTAAGTTAATAAAATAAAGATATTTACATCATTAAATTTCGACATTCTTTATTACGGCTCCGAATTATTGAATGACATTTAAAAATGCGTACAATAAAAACTGCCTAATAAATTCACTGTGCTTATACCAAGGTTCATTATCGGGCCCTAAACTTAATCGAAAAGCAAAAAATTGATGAGACGTCATTGCAAAAATAATTCACATTTATTATAGCCGCCAAAACATAAAGCCGGTTTCACAATAGCGCCACGGTTTCATCGATAGTCAATTTTGTTAAATTGTCACTATATCTACCATAATAGTTCAATCCATTTATATGCCTTACTCCACCATGTCTCCTAAAATATGTTTTTTCAACACTATTATCCCCATAGGTATATGTATGTTTGTTTGGCGGCTAAAACTAAACTCCCTTTCTTTAAGTAGGTATTCGTAATTAGATATGGATTGGAAATAATCTTATAATAAAATATATACATACTGCAATAATATTGCTGTTTTCAAGATAAACATATTTCTCTGAGTAGGTATTGTGTGAATGCTATTGAATGGTTACCTATATGTATGTATACTTGGAGTACATGTTTGGACACGACTTAGGTATCCTGCGTGTTATATTACCCACAGGCTAAGTCAGTTCATTAAGGATCGTTCAATCATTCTTTAAGGGGAAGTGGTGGATCACATATCTTACTAAATTTGTTTAGTATGGCTTCATGGTCAGAGAATTAGCTAGACCTTAAGTAAAAGCTTCCCATGTTCGTAAAACTTATCTGGTAAAAAGAAAATTTTATAGAATTCGGTTTTTTAATTCTTAGATTTGGTACTTCCGCTTGTTATGATGTTGAGCTGGCTTAGTTCCTATTACGTGTGAGTAAGTCAGTTATTGGAAAATCAGAATTTGAAAGTCCACATTTGAGTTGTATTTTTAATAAAAAAAATAACATTGTTTGAAAACATAATGATATTTATAAGTTTAACGTCAAAGGTGCATTAAAAACATTTAAGTAGGTATCATAATATAATAAAGAGGTATATTTTTCATGTTCGGTTATCGGTTTATAATGTTATTTTTTAATAGACATTATAGATGTTTGGAAACCTTGATAATTTTTATTTTTACTTACATTTTATAAATAAGTATACCAACAACTTCCCTACGTCACACAATATAAGCACGTAGCTATCTCCCACGGTCGTCACGTAAAAAGTGACAGAAGTGGAGTATGTCTCATAAAACGCACTTATAATGAAAGGAGACGCGTGCGCTCCACTTCCGAGACAGATACGTATCTATTCGTTATAATTATAACTCGATCCGAGTTATCGTCTGGGCTGACTTGATTGGAAACAGCTTTAGAAAATGCTTGAATAATTATAGTTATTTTACTGAAGCCGCAATAACTAGAGTTTCTCTAATGATGCTATTAACGCAACTTAAAATATGTTTCTTATATTCTTTGAAAAATGTATTTAGTCAACGTAATGAATTTAAAGTAATTACTAACAATTTGAACCTATTGTAAAAATGTCGAACCTCAAAACTGTACCATGTCTTCTTTTGTGTGCAGTGTAAAAGCATGTGCATCAGAAACCGCAATCTCCCGCTAAAAGCATCAAGAGATAACGCTCACATCCTCGCAATCTCCGTAGGACGAGTTGTAGGTACTCGGTGATAGCGTTAATGAACCCATGTTGCCGTCAAGAAGTGGCGCGGTTTGAAAGATGGTACGGCCATTAGGGAAACTCAAGGCCAGTCGAGGGCGGACAGCTCTTCGCAATTATCTAAAACAAACTAACGCTCCGCGGATATCGCTCGTTGCAAACACACACTTACCCTAATAAGCTCTGCCGGGCTGCCGGCATTGGATATATCTAGTTAGCTATGGCTAAGTGTCATTAAATCATTATTAGACTCATTAAAAGTCGTAAGAAGTGCCGAGAAAAAGATACAGTGAGATAGTTGAGAAAGTAAGTAGACGAATACGAAACTCTCTATTAGCATATGAACTTTTCGTTAATGTAACAAAATAAGGGTACACATAAATAAAACAACGACTGGACCACAACACGAGGTCAATTTCGGTGTCGGAAACAAAACCAGTGGCTCGGAATCTAGATCAGCCGAAACCGGACTCGTGTTTGAAACCTAATCCGCTCCACTTAGAAACTTTGCATTTAAATTAAAATTAACCAAATTGAGTGAGTGCAAATGCAAGTCTTGTATTTCATAACGAAAGATAGTGTATCGAACCTTATTTAGGTTTCGGTATGTCGTACCTAGAGTATTCTGAAAACTATAAATGTTGACCTTTCAATAATGTGACATATTTGTAAAAAACAAGTCATAGATTCGATAATTATTATGAGTCAAATTTAGTATGATTTTATTTAATATGTAGTTAGATGGGTGGTCAGGCGCTGAACCTCTTTACTGGGCTAGTACATGCCAGTGCGCCATACTTGCGGTTTAAGTTCTTGTCTACCTCACAAAGCTTAACACGAAATATTTGATTTTGAACCTTACGCTTCAATAGTAAAGATTACCGAAGCGTGCTTAAGTTTCTTTAATAGTTACGGTCTACGTACCCATGCAGTGTACCTACATAAATAGCTGCTACTATTTTACAAACTTCGGATTCTTCATACCTACTCCTGATGGCCGTTCTTGTAACACACATGGATACAGGTAGGTCGTTTCCTTGATACGGCAGCAATAATGCGTGAGCTGTCACTTGAGATTAATTTAGAATTTAGAGACGTAGTCTGAATGAGTTTGTATTCTGGTCCAGCTGACGCCGAGTGAGTCCGCGGCACGACGTGTAAAACTGTCACGATTAGAATCGATCGCGAAGATATACATCTGCTCTCTCGATCGGCTCAGCCTACTCCGCGATACGCGACCGTGCCGTCCGACATTCCAGAGAAAGTATCGGCTGAAACGCTCTTAGAAACACAGGTTTTTGCAAAGATAAATGAATAAGGAATGAATATAGTCCACTAATACCTTAAGAATAAATTATGAAGTTAATATCATGTATAAGGCCATTTTTTTCTAATTTTAAGTTGATGTTAAACTTTCCCAGACGCTTAGTCCTCATAATAGTCGTAAAACACAGTTTCCAATTAACTTCATTATATCTGTGACAGACGGAGATACAAACTCGGCGTTGGTGTCTACCATCCATTCCTAGAGAAAAAAACACTAAAATGTCTTTCAATAAATAAATTTCCTTTATACGTTTGATAGCCGCTTTAGGTGCTCGTAGGAAGGGCATCACAGGAGCCCGGTCGTTCACTCGATCTCGTCCAATTTATTTGCTTTTTTCTTCGGGTGTAGTGTTACGGCTATAAAATTCAGTTTTTGTTGGTCGGGCGCATGCTCGGCTAGATCTCCCGTCGCGAGATATGTTGATTTACGTTTAACGCGCGTGACCCCTCGTCGGAGCCGATCATAGACTAGATAGACGATTCCAACTCGCGCTCTCCCAGATATCGCCGCATCGCACTCGTGCCGATGTATCTCGGAAAATATTTCGCAGTGTATAGCCTCCCTGCCAGCCATTTGGACCAAGATTTGAAGATTTCTTTATATTTCACACGATTCACACGATTGTTAATAACGCTTTGTATTTATTTAATTCTAAATATATGCTATAGGTGACTTATCAGATACCTATCTTTGATTGTTTGATGTATAAAATGTAGGTACTGGCAGATGAACCAACATTTATGTGTAATGAATAACAAAGACATTGTAGGTAATTTGTCAAAATTAAAGTTCATAATGTTAATGTGGAATGCAAATAGATTTATAATTTAGTGAGGCAACGCAGCGTGACGTGTGCGCAGCGGGAAAGTGGAAGTTCCGAACATCTTTGTATGCAGTAATTAATGATTAATTTATCGCCCGCTTTGCATGTCAAGGTTGGGCGTATGTATTTTTTAATTATTTAGGGTCATTGAGCCTATTATACGACCCCACGTGGATATAAATACAATTTACAACATTTAAATAAATGTAAGAAGGTGTACTGTTCGGCATTAGGCGCCTGTTCAATTATAGACACTAGTAATACTAGAGAAAACACTACAACAATTTCTGTTAAAAAAATAATCTACGTAAGTATTTAAGAAACAAATTATTTATTTTATTGGTTCAGATTTCGCTTAGATACATTGTCGTCCAAACAGAACGAGTCAAGTACAGTCGTGATAACAATACGTGATTGCAACGCCCCCGCTTTCTTCAGAACATTCCAATGTATGAATATGTACATACTTAATACTTATCTAAGTATTTTAATGCTCAGTCTCTTAATTTAAATTGTTAAGCACTGAAATTTCGAAAAGATCATTTACCTAAGATCATTTTCTTTTAGTCAAATCAAAGGTTACTCAATTACAATTGCTAATCATAGGCATATCATAACTGTTTAACTTACTTACTTATTCACATTTAGGTAGTAGGTAAATTTTAACCGTATTTCACATTATTCATGCAAACATTTAATAACATTTCTTACCCACTTAATTAGGTGCTTCAGGGGTACTTAAGGTCGAATTCAATTAGCTTTGGACATAACAATGTATTATTGTATGGAAATATTGATCTCATTACATTTCGAATGTAGTATATTCTCTTTGAACACCGCGACAGCATCTGACCTTTGGCCCTTAAAGACTAGTTAGAGATATACTCCAGTTTAAAAATATATTTATTGCATTAAGAAGGCTTTGGAAAAATGAGGTGGTCCAAAGTCTGCTACACTAATATTAGAAGATTTATTTTACAAACTAGGAAATATTATTCGTGGCATATTTAGGTATATAAACGTAGCACAAACAACAAACACTTGCCTATTCACTTCGTTGAATTGAAAAGTGCTGAAAGACATTATGCCTCGGGCACACGTCGTGTTGATACCTTAAGTGGTGGCTTTCCTTTAGTGATACCGCGATTATCATGAAGTGTGGTTACAAAGTTTGAATAAATCTAATCTCAACAAGCTCGTAAATAAAAAATAAAACTAAAAAAAATAATTAAAAAAATTGAGCCTTGATTACATAATCATATCGACAGTCACGAGATGAATTTCCAATACAGTTCACGATAAGATATTTTTTTGGAATACTCAGTGAATATATTCAATGGCAATGTTATTACTTCATATTTATGCAAATACCGAAGATGTCTCTAAAATTAGCAACACTGTCCTGCTGCGGCAAGAAGACATATTTATAGAGTTGATAAAACACAAATCGTAAGCAATGTGCAACATTTTGCTGATTTCGTATCCAAGATTTTTTTATTTAATCTTGCATTTAATTCCTTATTTGCGTTACCAGCCGCGCTTTTACAGCACCTTTTTGATGAGAATCAAGTTATCGGGCTGTCCTATAAACCGATAACGATACACGTAAGGCGAGATATTTTTTTATTACTGGCTCAATAACGTAAATTATGAATTTTAAACGAAGTGTCATGAAGATATCAGTATTATTGTAAATTAAGCAGGTTTGTAGCGTTTACGTTGCTTCAACACATTCCGTCTAGATTGGATGCGTGCAATATAATATTCAATAAGGCGCAGGTTTTATAAAGGCAACGAATAGAAGTTTTGTCAACTATTTACCACAAGGCAATCGCAATAAAGCACAATAAAGCTGGACGTCTTCCGGCATTCGTCAAATGGTCTGAAGTCGCCACTACTTGCGCAACTCGCCACCCAACTAGTCGTACCGACAACCTACCAAGCCGGGACAATTGAGCGATTTGTCAACCGTTGCATTAGGTAACCGGTCACCGCGCTCGATGCTAAAGCCTATTCTCTGGACGTCACATTCAAACCCGCCGCGTCCACTACCCGCTTACGCTACATTGATTCCAATAAAAGCTGCTCAATGCGGTAATGGATACTTTGTCAGAAGATAGTGACTAACACTGGCGTGGGTTGGAGCCCGAGCAGACCCCGTGAGCATCGCAAACTCCTTACGCAAGATATATCTGCAACTAACACAATGGACGAGGAATGCTTACAGAACAAGCTTTTTGGATATTTATTGGATAGATTTCGTGTGGGATGAATTTGCTTCGCAGAGTTCCACGCGATCTCCAGATTCTATTAGTAGCCGGAAATTATAAATACCACCTCTATGAATACTTATCCGTCAAATACAGAACAAAGTCATTAAAGCTTATTGAATTTGTTTGTTAGTAATATGTATTACATATTAACTTTCAAAAAGCCAGGAGTTTGTTGTATGAGATTGCGATCATTTTCGTTTAGCAATAGGTATTAGGATTCGCGACAACAGTGTAGTGTAAGAAAGTCCAGCGCTATCAAGTCATGACGATCAGAACCGGTTATAACCAACGATACTTTACAGGTTAAAGCTTTTTATTAAATATTTTTACATTATGGTAAAGGTTTTGCATTATCACAGACAATATCAACATAGTGAAATTACATAAGTTAACCGGTCCTAACTTAACTAAGTAATATGCGTTCCCCTTTTTTAAGTAGAGCTGAAATATAGTTTTGAAAGGAAGTTCCTACAAGATAGCATAGGTAGGTAAATATTTCCGCTTGAAACTCACAATTTTTTTACATTTGATAAGAATGAATTGAGGTAGGTGCTCAGACATTGTTTATTGCTACAATTTTAAATTTGAAATAATATGATCATTGAATTCAATTAATGGCACGATCAAAATTATTTCAGCACATATTATTATTTCTCGGCATTGATTTTCTGCATCGGCTAAGTTGACCTCCGCACCCGTCTCGCCACTTGATACTGCGCGTTTCTGGGCCGAATCCGATGCCTGCACGGTTCGGACTATTTGTACCGTTCAGCCACAACGTTATAAGATATCACGATACTGCAAATGCCTTTAAATAATAGTAGGTAGAATTAATTTATATGTGACTTAATCAATGACCACTATTGACCCTTTGAACATACCTATCAGTAATCAGACCTTACTATTGATTCTTTCTTTGCTTTATACTTCTGACTACCCTTCCCTTATTTGTTTGTTAAAGTTTCTTGCTTTAATAAATACCTCAGCCTCAGAGTGAGACCAATTCTAAATAATAAATAATAATTTCTGATGCCTTTTGAAAACTCTAAAGTTCCCATATTGGTATCCGACTGAGCTGACAATATGTCTAACAAGACGAAACATTAAGAAATAAAATAAAATGCCCGAGTTAATTCCGATATATTTCTTTCATTTTAAAATAATTTATTATTGATACATATTTATATTTTACATTATACAAAATTAATTTCCTAGCGAAGCGAGTTATGTACCCATACAATAATTATTCGGTCGTGTTGTAAGCAATTTAAATTTCATTCTCATGAATTTCATATGACTCTATAATTTGAAGCTTCGATATCTCCCATAAACCCCCAGAATACGGTAAAGCGTCGAGGCCAGCAATCGTTCCGATGGGGCAAGCCGCGGGCGCTAGCTAACGGTGGATTCGCCCACTCTAGGTGTCGCCAGGCCGTAGCCATCCGTCCATGGCACAAACGATTTACGAGACACCTCTTACTTTATTGGGTAAAGCGATTCACATAAATTCACTAAGTACATCGCGGGTTATAATTTTTAATGCGACCGTCAATTTATATTCGTAGCAGACTTTAAATGCGTAGATTTTTTATTAACCGCGCTGTATTTGTTGATTTAAGGTAGATTCACAATTATGTTGATTTACTTACTCAAAGGTAGCAATAATCCAGTATTATCCCTATTAAATATCTCAACACAAGAAGTTTTGCTGTTCAATGCGTTAAACTTTACTGAAATTCATTGATATTTGGGGTTCCGCGATTTTCTTTTAGTCATTAACTCATTAGGTAACCTACCATGGTGTAACTACAAGATAAATTAAAGAAACGAAACGTACGTACGTATAACCTTTTTCAGATTAGAACCCTTAAATCATTTAATCTAGTCCCGTAATAGTCGTAGACTGCGCTGTAATACTACACTCATAAAGTTTAATTTAATATTTACCTTTATGGTGTCTAGTCTTGGAATTACTCTTACTAATATTTTCGCAATAATTAATAAACAATTTGAGGTACACATATGGATATGGTCACATACACGGATTTGTTTTATATTTATTTTACACTTATAAAAGTTGGTAAATAACTATAGGTACTTGCTAAGTATAAATAATACGGAACACACTTGAGTAGAGTGAACCGGACCCTAAGTTTATAAATGTTATTACATTGTTTTTCCTAAACATTTTTTACAAATAATCGTTGACAAAATATGTCACTTAGACGTATACACGGTACAGTTATCAGGAGGGTTGGGTATAATCGAATGAAAGATTGAGTGACAGTACAGGCTCGCAGTCAGACCGTCACGGTGTACTGCCAACTCTGTAGTTGGACGCACCCGTTAGGCATTCAGCCTCACACAGATTGCCTGGATTCTACTAGATATCATCTGTTCACCCGTTGGCTGTTTGTTTTCTCTGTTTGTGTATTTTTATGCTAATTTCATACGGCAACACTAAATAAGGCGTAACTTTTAAACATTACTACGAAACAGAAACTTAGGTACAAACAAAAGAGGAAAGTTCATACAGAAGGTTTTTGTTTTATTGAGAACAAAACTCGTTCGATATAAAGATAATATATAGAATAGTAAACTCCATTAATGTTATGATGTGTTTCTATTTGTGGTATGAAAGAAAAAAAGTTTGTAAATGACAGAATCCGTTACAATTGTCACCCAATGTAAGAAAAATTCAAGTTAAATATTTAAAAAAAAAACGTTATCTATATCCCCAATAAAATAAAATAAGAGAATACAGAAAACGAATTTAATTTACTAAATACTTACTAATAAATGCTTTTATCCAGTTTTAAAGCCCACTTTAAACGTACAAAGTTCTTGATCCAATTATTTAATACGTCTTCAGTAATTGTAAGTTACTTTTGAATAGCACTATAAATTGGCATCTTGCGAGACGTCATGATAACGCTACAAATCAAGGTAGAATGTTAATTACTGCCCTAGGTACAGTGGGTGCCTATCTAATAAGTCGCCCGTGAATAGATAGAGATGTGAAGGCGCTCGCGCTTGTCTACGGAATCGAGTTATATAGAACTG
Organism: Polylopha cassiicola; assembly: GCA_038024825.1. Lineage (NCBI taxonomy): Eukaryota > Metazoa > Arthropoda > Insecta > Lepidoptera > Tortricidae > Polylopha > Polylopha cassiicola. The sequence continues at coordinate 13,682,788 of CP149046.1, read as the reverse complement.
CATACAAACTGGTTCCGAGCTTTAAACTAGTTACCAATTGACGATATTGTACTCATCATCGATAAATATTTTACGTCAAAAATGCTCCCCTTATTGATTTATATGAGTATCTGAAAAAAAAAACCTGTTTTCCACTATAGAAACCTGGGTACCGTAACCTGCCATAGGTAATAAGAAATACGTACGTAAGCATATAAAGAGCTATTTTTGCTATAATTTGGTTAATATCAAATCTAAATCAACATATCATTATGTACCTACATGTATCATTTACTACAAATAAAAATATTTTAGGTCTGTCTCACCGCTGGCTTGAGAATGTGTTTTAGGAGTATAGGACTGTAGACTCCAGTAGGCGTTCTTTTCCTTATTTTAGAAGAAAAAGTGATAACAAAGTCCTTAAGTAATAAAATGTATTCAGTCCAAGATTCCTTGTATATAAGAATGTAAAAGCGTTGTAATATCTTCATCTCGATAGCCGATAAGCGACTCTCTAATCGGGCCGAGTAACGTTTATGTTTACAAACTAGTTGGGCAACGGAAGTTTCTTGTTAATTATACAAAAAATGTTGTCCAATTGTTTAAATTAAATACATATAAAAAAACTATAATTAGAAGCTTTAGGTTTTAAATCACACGCCTTCTTAAGTAAAGTTTAGATGTGATAACTATAAATGGTTATTTTGCCATATTTTTTTTTTCAGTTACATATAGGTAGACGAGTTGTCACAATAATAACATGTTCTTAAACGTTTGGTCAGCGTATTCTTGAACTGATACTGGTAAATAAAGATTAACGCTTCGCTGCCTGTGAACTTTAACCACTTCAAATTGCTAAACCACTCCAACAGAGTAGAGAAAGATTTTCATTCTGTCCGGTAATTGCACACGGCAATAATGGACATCGTTTTTGCCGTGTTACTAACAATTGCGTTGTAAAAAACAATTTCATATTATAAGGAAATCCTGCTAATACTGTGTGATTAATTTTCAAGTGTAGCCGAAGGGCCCGCGTTCGTAGACAGGTTGTATTAGGCCGGCCTGCAGGCGGCCTAGACGTCAGGAGTCTACTCTAAGATAAGAAAGTTATAAATGGAACAGTTTATTTCACTCTCTTGAATAATTGATCGTGAAATCGCTGGTCCATATCAACGTTAAGTGGACATAATTACGGAGTAAATCTGCCAAGTACACATTTATTTTGTTATAAATATAACCTTTCGTATTTTCTCGGGCATTTTATGTTACTATTCCTAAAGTGTACCTACTCTTTGGGAAATTTTAATGGACTTTATCTTAAGTCTAATCGCTGATTTTATTTATTTATATTTAGCCTTACTTTATCATTCTTTTTTCTAAACTATAGACCAGTTATTATTAACACGAGTTTACTACACCTGCATTGATTGTTATAGTGGACTATAACAATCAATAAAAATAAAATGGCATTGTTAATTTAATTACCAACCCGACTGTATCTGTTAGGTATATTTAAGTTCATGGTTTCTAAATTGATTATGAGTTAATGCATTGTTTAACCAAAATAGATTAAGCATTATTAATTGTTATGTTGGTAAAAGAAGGTGAAAAGTATAGGACAAATTTGTTACGGCACATTTATCTTTTTTGCAAATTAACTAAACGACCCAGTGAAAGTTAAAAGTCTTCAAGACTACATCTCTCTAATGGTTGCGGTTTCTATAGATATCATAAAGCCATTCTGGTGCTTTTCCTTTTACGCATTGAATAGTTTTGTGACAAAAAGTATTGCAATTAGCCTCAATGAATCCTTTCAACTATGTTTTATTTAAACTTTGGTCTATTTGCTGCAGTTGATATCAGCATAAAAAACAAATAGTCATACTGTTGATCACTTTGCCAACGTAATATTGTCACGTCAAGTACCTACAAGTAATAGTTAATTATAAAATAAGCTCAAGAATTACATTATACTAGAACAAGAATAAATTACAGGAATTAGATTTTACATTAGGTATACTATGTATATATACAAAAACGGGACTTAATTACATATATAAATAATTACATTATTTCCGACGTATAATGTCATGTCTGATAATCTTAAAAGTTTAAATCCATAATGATTTTGTTTACTCAATTAAATTTCCTTGTTAACTTGTTATCTATAAAAATAACATTAATTCGTTTGGAGACCATGCTTCACGATTACAAAATCATAAGTGAATGGATATTACCTATTAGCTACAAACAAGGTAGGTATGCAAAAACCAAATCTCAAAAAGACAAATTGACAAAACTATCAAACAACGCCAATAAGTACTCTTTCAAACATCATATTGTGTATCAGTAGAGTGTATATTTAATCTAACTGTATCAGAAGCTAAATGCTAATGCGTTCAAATATAATTTTATTGAGAAACTGAGAGTATACAATTATTATTATTGCAAAATAGAGTTCAAATACCACTCAAATTTTCAGCATACACTTTAACAGCGCAGCACATTCATATATAATGATTGTTACATATGGACGGACAATGCAAACACAACAACCCGCGAGTGCAATTCATTTCTCTATCAGCCTGCCGACGATCATATCTCAAGAACGCTCGCGGACTAACAAAAATTGATGAATCGCTTCCTAACTCGGTCTAACCAATAGTCGCTCCGACCATTACCAGTAACTATGTCCCGACGCCATCTTTGTTCACGATTTAATACACCATAGAATCATAAAACTTAAGCGTTCATCATGAAACTATTTTTAGGTAACGGTATATTATAATATCATATTTTTTCAGTATAATATGTAAAATTAGTTTAACATTCACACTGCACAGTGCACACTGAACATTGCTCATTAATTACTAACTCGAATAAGTAGTTATCAGGTTAAGCAGATAGTATTAACAATGTATTAGTATAAATAAATACACTCATATGTGTAAATCTTTGTCTAAAATATTCTAGATAATTGGGTCAACTGGGTTATTATTAGGTTCGTAAGTAGGTATATAAAAACTTAAAAAAGCTGTTATTGAATATTTAATACCAATAATTAAAAAAATTACAATACCTACATTGATTATAACAAAAACATTAGTTATGTCATATGTATTATTTGTCCGATTCGTAACTCTGCGACGGCAGCGGCGGTCGACGGTAAGGAGTAGGTAGATATTTCTGTGCTCAGCGAGCGATATGATCGGACTCCCCGTCGCCTTATTGATAAGGTTTCCATACTTCCCGTGGGTATTGGAATGCTTCTGAGTTTATTTAAATTGTAATTTATATGTGAGCACCAGTATCCAGATATTGTAGTGTGGATGAATGTGCCTTTCCATTTGAATGTTACTTTTCCCCGCATAAAGAAACGAGTTTGTATACAACGCCTCAGGCGCCTATAAACCAAAGGAAACGCTTAACTGCAAAAAAGTATTCATAAAAATAATTTCAATCGGCAGCGAAGGGCACCGTGCCTTAGCTAAAAGGTAATACTTTTGCACCTTCAGAACAAATATTACGTAGCGTCCTACGCAACGTTTGCACTAAAACTACAGACAATGGGCTTTTCAGTTATTTACGGTGATTTAAGTGACGGCAAAGAGGCTTTGTATAAATTGAAGACTGAGCTTAGGGGCATATTCGCGATGCTGAATCACTAAACAATTTCTTACAATAACTAACATCAGAAATCGAATAGCGCTATACATCAGTCAGGCGATAGAATAGCCACCGTAAATTGAAAGCAGCGATTATGATGGGTAGAGTAGATTCGCCCGGGGTCGAGGCGACATCACGAGCGCGCCCAGGGTTAAAGAGCGATCCTCCGAGTTATGAGCTCACCAGACACAATGGCCAATTTCTTGGAATTTTCCTTTGATGGATTCCAGTTAACCTGGAACAGTTAACGGTGTTTTACGATAGTTTTGAAGTTAGTTACTGGACCAATAAACAACCGCCCTATTAGGTCGAACTTATTCTGCCATTTTTTACTATTATCTTCGGTAATTAATTTAATATGTTTTCAAAAGCACCTACAGCTTATATACACTTTTGGCTTAACTTATACCTAAGCATCTATAAATACTTCTATGTAAAACCTATGCCATTATGATATTTGTATCTGAGAATAATCGTTACTATGGAGCAAAATAAGTTAGTCGAATTCAGCTTAAACGTAATAAATTCTGACACAAATATAAGACAAGGTATATAAAATGAACTATAAGCGAAGCCAAAGCTCGGAGCAATGGTCATAATACTCGTAATGGTCAGCGCAGGTTCGGTTCTCAGAGGAATTTGTCACGGGCGCGACACGATGCGACTCGTCACGAGCGATCCGAACCGCTGCTACAGTATTTTTGTTATAAATCATTCATTTATTTTTTTAATTCGAGGTTAAAAGTCCTTTCAATCTATATTTTAGAGTAGCCATATTTGGACGTGTTGCAACGTGTTCGAATCATTCTAGTAAGTAAATACTTTATAAATATCCTGCACAAACAACATAAATACATACCTAATATACCTATATGTACTTATATCGAAACAGGCGAATCAATAGGTACCTACCCTAAACTAGATACTTCTAGCTAAGTTGGTACACCGGATGTACCTAACCGAAATAAACACATCGATAAAAGATTTATTGAAACCAAAATCAATTTTGTACTTTGAGAATCTAAAGTCAAACGATAAAATACAAAAGATGCAAGAACAATATTCCAATAGCGTTTACCATTGTTTCCACATTACATTGTAAAGGTGAACGGTTTTAATAGAAACGTTTCCGTTAAATATTCATGCCAGTCCTGACAAATAGGAACGTCAAACGATCGCGTTCCTGTCATTGTAGCCACTTCGGCATCGCCAAGCATTAAAGGATCCTTCCATCCTTCTTCAAAAATAAGAACATCGCGGCCACAATTCGACACAGAGCCGCTTGGCTCAGCGATCACAAAGCTTTCTCATTATACCGTCACCAGTCGGAGGCCTGACACTAAACCCAACCAGCAAAATAGTCGTATAAGCAAGGCTTTTTACAGCTAACGATCGAGAAATAGTAGTAAAAAGGAGATAAAGATGCCAAATCATTGTATAAAAGATCTAGACGCAACTATTTAGCATTTTCTCATTTTAGCTGGTAAACTCTGTCGACTAAACGTTCACTCCACATGTTTATAGAGCGTTTATTCCATTATTGTATAATAGTACCAAGTTTCGCTTTTATACAACGGTAAGTTCTAAATTGACTGTATAACTGCTTCGTATTTTCTAAATAGCTACAAGAGGCGTCTTTACAGCACTGTCCTTCGACATAATTCCTGAGCTAGCATTATAATGTTAAAAATGCTGCTTATATGACAAAATAGCTTCTCAGTGACTCTTAAAGTACTAAGTGTAGTATAAAATATATCGATTCTCTATTACAGCACTTGTCGCGAGAAAGATTTTAAAGTGATTGTTATAACACCTACAGCAATTCAAATGCACTTTTAGGGCCACCATGCAGCAAAAAGTAACATAAATGATCTTTGAAATCTTTTACAACACCAAATTCTAATTACATCTGTTTAATACGTATCGTGCTGAGGCTCACATATTCTAGAAAATGGATTATGAACAGTGGAAGAAACTCAAAAGAAGATGTGAGATGATATAAAAATGAAACAGTACTTAGGTACTTTGTTTACAAACACTGCGGATTTATCATATGCAATAAGGAATCCAATATTGACAGTAATGGCGTCGGTATAGTAATGTAAATGTGATATATTTTCTATTTTGCAACTAAAGGATGAGTAAAGGTCGTAAGATGGCAAACGTTTTTCTATAATGGCGAAATAACTCCTTTTAATATTTTATTTTTTTAAATGATTTTACAATAACACAAAAATAAGGAGACCCATTAAAATTTTAACTAGAAATATAAGGTAGTTAATCGACAAATAAAATTTCGCATTGAAATTTGGTGTTTTACATGAATGATAGCTAACACCGAAAACCAATTATTTTAAAGAACATATTATAATATGGCTACCATTCAATTTCAATAGTTGTTAAGAAAAAAAAAATAATCACCCGTGCATCACGCCGCAAAGAGCTGGAATACTTAGTTCTATAAAGCTCGCTTTTTTGCGATTAGTCCACTAAATAGCTGAGTAAATGCGATGCAGTAGCTGTCACAGCACTATTAAGTCGAGTAAAAGCAACTTCATTGCATTCAACCGACATATAAGTCGATTAAAGGTGAAATTATTGCTATTATAGAATTAATAGTGCCGAATGTCGCTTTTTCTCGACTTTTATGGCATTATTTGGGTCCTAACTCAACTATTTTACGACAGTTATAGCATTTTAAGCTGAGTAAAATGTGCCCTTTTTGGGTCGAGTAAACGTTTCCAGATCTATTTCTCGACAGTTTAAAGTACCTTTTCTCAGCTTTAAGTGGAAATAAAAACGTGCTCTCAACTGTCATACGACTTAGTTTTGCTACTTGGGAAGTCACTTCGACGAAAAAATATGCTTTAACAGTTTTTGTTACATTTCTTGAGGCAGCGTAAAGTACAAAAAGTTCTCTTAGTTGAAGCGTGACTGTCGTAATTAAGTGGCAAGTAAGCGGTGCGCACGTTCGACGAGTTAAATGCAGTTTTGTAACACAGCACCGGCATTATCACGGGATATCGGCGTTAGTCGTTATTTAACTTACTATACCATAATATTAATTAAATTATAAACCGGAACCGAATCTAAAATATTGCGACTATAGGTACGAATTCCATAAATTTGCAAGATCTATTAAATACGAAAAGCAATCATTTACAATGTCCCATCTCATAAAATCCGAGCTTAATAAGTTGCTTCCAATTTAAAATCAAAATTATTTTTAAGTCCGCTGTCTCACAGAAAAGGGGACCCGTCGGGGGCCGGATTATAAATCATAAATGCCACGTTAGCCTGCGCCCGCGCCGCGCCCGCGGTCCGTTGGCTCGTATCAAAATTATCGCCCGCCAGCCCCGCGTAAATATACAAAACAGTTTCAGGTTACCGCGTCAAATATTTCTTTTGGACGTCTAAAATAAAATACACTGACTCATTAGCACACCAGCTTTGCTTTACGCGTAAAGCATAACAAATCAATCCATTACAGTAAGTACGTACCTATAGGTTATCTCTACACTAATCCCAACGTAGCTTTTAATAATTTGGGTAAGTACATCAAATCACTTGTTAAGGTCATTAGTATAAACGTTACAACTGAGATGTTATTATAATAATTTCTGATGCCTTCGCGGTTATTACACATTGGAATGAAACAACTATTAACGGATTTAACTCGCGTATTTTTTATTTTATTTTATTAGCTGACGTTTCGGATTCTTTACAGTTTCCATAATCGTAGCACGACTGAGCTGACAATAGTCTAACGCTAAAGTCATTATGGAAACTGTAAAGAATCCGAAACGTCAGCTAATAAAATAAAATAAAAAATACGCGAGTTAAATCCGTTAATAGTTGTTTCATTCCAATGAGATGTTATTGTTGGTTTTTTTTTCACACGTGCGATGATGTGATTGTTTGTACAGAAATACTATAGATGAGTTAAGAATTAAATCATATTATTCTATTTCCTCGTGCAAATTAACAATGCACTGGTAAACGAAAACTTTAATATGTTACGAAAGATGCAATAAAAATTTTCAAAAATTCATCTCTTAAAAAAGGAAAATCCACACTTGCAAAACCGCGGACGGACATTGTTAATGTTATAGAAGTTAGAATCACTGATCGGTTGATTCAATGAACCGATACTTAAACATGGTAATTAAATCAAATCATCAAACAAAGCTCCGGAGTAAGTGTTCCAACTGGAAATTCTCATAGTCCATTCATGTTGCTTTTACATGCGCTCAAAAGTGGTCCATGACTTCCGCATGATGCACGAGAGTAAGAGTTCATGAGAGTATGAAATCTCTAAACGGTATGGTATCCTGGGTATTCTAGAGGGTTACTAATTCTAAAAAGCTTCGTTTTGGTTCTGAAAATCAATTAATTTATGTTACTGTGTACTTAAAAAGCGAAGCGAACAATATAGTATTTAAACTCTTATATTCACATGAATGAAGTACCTACCTATAGAGTACTATAAAAAACTATTAGATTTAAATTTCTCATGCATAAAATCGGATAAAAATCTATTTTAGCACCTTTTCTTTTTACGAGTATTTTGTGAGATGCAAGAAGCTTGTTTTCAAATGACCGGATTGTCACTACTCACTTCCTCTTTACAATGAAATCTGCGCCGTATTAAATATCGCTTTCAATCACTGTGAATACCTACTCACCAGTAATTAACTACGTTTAGAAAGTGATTACTGTCTTAATGAGAATAAATAAAAAAAAAGGAGAATAAAAAATATTTATAAATTCGTTCCAGTTCCCATATTGTTAACGGAACAAAAAAATAAAATAGATACCTAAGTACCTACACCATTTAATAAATTAAAAGTTGCATTTTCTACTTTGTACATAATAATCTCAAGCTCATTATAATTATTATCTAAGCTAAAAATTACACTGTCAAAATGTCTAGCCACGCATTATTAACTAAATTGACAAGTTCATTTAATATACCCGTCACGTTATTTTATCGATTTTAGATAAATGTTTACATTTACGACAATTTGGCATATCCTTGACATTAGACACGATGGATTGGTTCTCATGAATAATGTCGGAGATGTTAAGTTGCCTTGTTGCTTTGTGGACTAGATATGGAGACACATAAATTATATAAAAGGGATTTTTGATATTACTATTGTCAGACATGTGTGATAAATTATATTAAGTAAAAGACATAAAGGCATAAGACATTCATTCGCAAGTTAAAACAATAGGCACTGAACAAGACATTTTATTATGTGATTCATACTGGAAAACTACGATCTTTTTTAACATATTTATACTCATTGGATGTCAAGCTAAATACGAAGTAAGTATAATTATTCGTAAGTACCTACGTATGTATATGCAAGAAATTGTATAAATGTATAAAAAGGGAATGATCATTTTAAGTTACCTATATGTGATATAATTATTATACCTATCTTACTAAGTAGGTAATATGGTTTTTATTTACAGCGTTTAATAGCAAAAAGGTGTAGCCTTATAAAAAGTTTTATTGGTAGGTATTCTAAAAAACTGACATGTTAAATAAAACGTCTGCGCTTAAAATAACCCAGGCTATAATAAAAAAGACTTTAAACATTATGTTTTATGTTTTGGTTATGAACGTTCGTACGAAAATATGCAATAACGACACCTGTTTAGTACCGTTTTCATTATAGCATTAGTTATAGTTGAATCATGTATCCGCTATAAAAATATGATTTTCACAACTTGATAATAATATATAATAAACCCTACAGATAAGTAATTAACATTAGAGTTTACAGACGCTGTTACCACGATTATTATCATTTTATCAAATTTTATGAGTTTATTTATATTGCAAATGTAACCAAAACACAACGCGCGTGGAACTTCGCAACGCGATAAACTTTTATTTAGTCGATAACGTTAAGTTAGATAGATGCCTTTGGTGCTCCTACGAGCAATACCTAATATATCATTCGGAAATAGCAAAAAGCGGCGTCGGTTCGTTGCGACAGTAATCACGGGTGCAAAAACCGATTCACATTCGCCTCCAATTACAAACCATTTATGGGATAGCTACGTGCCTTACATAATGGTTATAATCTAACATTTTTCTTTCTAGGAAGTAGAGGTTGGTATTCCGTGACTGAATTCCTCGCTATATAGTACGAAAACCAAATAAATAGGTGTATATCTTATAGGAAGGGTAAGTACTTTTCCACTTTAAATCTCAAAATATTAAACCATATTTTCAAATCTGAGGATTGAATTTAAAAATAATGAAATGGTTTTCTAATGGTTAAATTCGCATAAAAAATGCTATCCTATTACTTATATAAAAATGTGCTTCAGAAGAAACTCCACAGGATCTCCCCGTTTTAGAAAAAACAGCTAGAGGCAAACAGCGTTTGCAATTATAGCCGAACCGTCTTCTCGTCCGTCCGTCTGTCCGTCCACGGATACAAGATGGCCGCTGCATGCCTGGCCAAGATTGACTAGTAGCTGAATACTACGCCAACGGCGATCTAGACCCAGCCGATCTATCCGAGCACGCTGGCATGTAGGAATGAAGCCCCTGCCTTCGGTAAATTAAAATTCTTTTTGTTTGATAAGTGTTCTGTCATTATCTTGCGTGTTGAATGTTATAAAACGTTACTAGGTTCGTTAAAGAGTAATTTATCTACACACTACTTCACTCACCCACCACGCACTGATTTATATTGCTAGTGATATTACCTGAAAATGAAATAATACTTATTAGTTTAATTAATAAATAACACTTTTTTAAAAATTATCCTTTGTATACAAAACTTAAACCAAAAATATAACGTGAATAACTCAAATACTAAATATAATTTATTATTTAGAGTAGTGACTCTAAATAATAAATTATACCCTGATGACAGTAATGATTACGTTAACACTTAAAACGGTCCCGCCCAATCTGCAGAAACCCATTATTACCTAAATGTGCTCGGCTGTCCCAAAACCACATAGGTAAGGTAAGTCACATTTATCGCTACATCAAAAAGTAATCAAGTCACAAACGTTGAAGCGAGGCATCGGGAGATACCCGACAAAAGTGTCTTTGAAACGCACCTAATCGATTCCGCGGTGGGCCAGGTAGAGCAGATGCCATCACTGTTTCACTGTTCTATTAATATTACATTTATTACCTTTTGATTCATAATAACAAAGTAATCTATTTATTTTAACATAATTATATAGGAATATAAATAAGGCTTTGTGACTCACACATGACTCGACATCATAGATAGTATGGCAAATAACGTAAGTAAGTAGGTACTACATTTTGGTTTAAACAATTTATATTCATACCCGGTTTTTGCAAACATTGCATTTTTACATACCTAGGTTAGAGGCAAAATTTGCAGATAATTCGAATTATTTAAACATTTCTTAATAATAAAATTACCTTATATGTTGTATTCACAAATGGCGAGTGATATTTTTTTAGTATTTGGATATTTCGCTTTTAATAACGAATATAATATGTATCTACCTAAAGACAGAGGCACTCCTGCGCACGTCCTTAGATGCCCCAGACGCCCCCCGCTGCTTCGAGAAATATGTTACCTGCCGCCCGATGGAGGAAACAAACACTAACAATATTGACGAGGTTATAAATTTCAGAAATGACCGTGCATTCTGATTAAAAAACCAATTTCGGATCTCTGAACGTATTTATATTTCGCCGTAGACTTTTTGTACCTGCATATTTATTTATTCATTATAATATTCAAAGAAATAGATATGACAAAATTTGAATGAAGCCATAATATAACTATACCATATTAGGAGGGTACACGGGTTTCATGCCGTAAAAGAGACACAATAAGCATCTTGCAATATCCAGTACAATTTCAATGAACACACTCTATTCTCTGTTGAGCAAGCAATTGAACCGTCTGTCAGTTAATTTGCTAAGCTTTCTCTAGGATCTGTTTAGTAATGGAGGAAAAATTCGAATAACAGATAACGAACTCAAATTAAAAGTGTTTATGTGATTTGTTAAAGAGTACTTGTCTACTTATTTCAGTCTTACTATTATAATTATTTTACGTTTAAGTTACGAGAAACATTTAATTGTTTTAATCGATGAGTTAAATGCTATCTTGGCATTCATACTTATTAATTACGCATAGCAACGGAACCCTTAGTTGGAGATAGTACTAATTAAAAATCCTGTAAGTAACTAAACAGATTTGATTGCATTAATCAATGTCCACTTTTCTAGATGATGTGCATTAGTAATCCATGGTTCCGTATCTCTGAACGAATAATCAGGGCCATTAAATTATCACTTTTATATTTGAACTTGTTATTTTAGATATCATTGACGGAGACAGATAAATAGACACACACATTTATCTGTCTCAGCCAATGATATCTAAAATTACAAGTCCAAATTTGGTACATATAGATAATATAATTATTACAACATAATTGTTGTATGTTATTATGCCTTTGATGTAATCACGGGCGCGTTAATAGGTTGGACAATGAATTTTTAATGTAAAAAACACTTTTAAGCGGTTGATTAGAAAATAAGAATAAGGACTATAATTCGGTCCCAAATGTAATTAATCAAATATATAGTTTTAATTTTTAAGTCTGTTTAAAAAATATCTCCTAATTACGCCTTAATTTTTTTTTGTCCGTAGTTTTGCACGCATATCTTTCGGTTCTACCATCAAAATTAAATAAAAAGATAATACCAACTTTAGAGCTGATTAGGGAGTGACTTTCCAAAAAACCCTCTCACATGTTTAGGCTAGAAACATCAAGACTCTTACGAACCCCAAAGATATCGGTGGGAAGTTGAATTATCAATCAGTCAGTTTGTTTTATTTATATAAGTATATATAGGTGATGTCCGAGTACACTATCAAGTGCAACGCATTGTGAAAGCGAGGTATACCCACGGTGCGCCTGCGCCAGCGCTGCGTCGCGCCGGAAGCTTTTCTCTCAACGAGCGAGCGCTGTCAATGTCAATACGCGACCTACTACTGTGCTAAGTCGACTAACTACTCCGCTAACTATGTTGTCTGTCTAGAACACGGAACATAATAATAGACATTTCCCTCAATTTCTTACTAGTGATTAAACCAGTCCGCCTAGGTATTGACACCTTTTGCATGTTTTGTATTGTATGTTTTCATAGCATAGTAGATAAATATGTAGACATATTAGTAATAGTTTTATTAAGAATGTCACAAGGTCTAACGTACTAACACCGATCGTTCAAGCACTATTTCGCAGATTTACTTTAAAAGCGAGTTTTTTTGTTTGTGACAACTAACCGAGTATGTAGTCTCAAAATAATTTATAAATAAGTACTAAGCTAAAGTCACATGAAAAAGATGGGCCATAAAAATGTTTATTGCTTTTCTTCCCACTTGACTATAGGTCGTCGAACTCATATATTTTGGTTGAAATTTACAATATCATTTAATATGTACATACGATTATCATCAATCAATCAATACATACGTTTTAAATGGTATTCGCTGTATGGATTAAACGAATAAAAGATTATTAGATAGCAGAAGTATATTTTATAAGGCAAAATATCAAAATATCTATAAACAAATACAATAAATAACGAGTCTAAGCTCTACAAGTTTGAGACAATTTATACGGAGTTTCAGATAAAGCAAAAATTGTACCAGACAACGGATAAACATGCCTACTTAAATAGGACTTGAATAAAAATAGAATAGCCAACTCATACACATTTAAGTTTAGGTATTTAAACAAATCCTCAGTTACATAGGTATAGAGAATTTACCTATACAACAATTAAAAACGAAGCTCGTCGTATTTCTGTAGTATAAAAGTGAACCCGCAGAACCTAATTGCAGAATATTGATTTCCAGTCTAGTGACATAACATCAATAAGAACATTCGTATAATTATAAAGATAGAGTTTTGGAATAACCGAAAAGGCATCAGAAATTATTATGATGATAGAATTTATCTATATATATAAATAAAACAAAGTCGGGTTGGTTACACTAATTATAACTCAAGAACTGCTGGACGTGGTATGAAAGTAGATGATGTCCTGTATTTACATACATGTATATAATATATGCTACATATTCGTAACTGCGAATATAAATAACTCGGTTTACTTATTTGATTTGTATTTATTTTACTCGTATTTAATGCGGTCAAGTCTCGAAAACATAGAACAGTAAAGGTAGGTTCTTTGAGCTGCAGTTACCTGTCTAATGATTGTGAAATAGTTCATAGTATTTATTTGATAATCGTTTTTTTTAGTATCTAGATTAAATTGTATCTGGAAAAAAATAGGGAAATGTATCTAGAAACGAAGTTCGGACTTAACTCGAAAAACCAGTTGACCTTGTTTTAATGGAGTCAACTATCAAAATATCAAATGTACATACAGGAAATACAGAACTTCATTAACGCTTAACACTCAAAACATGCTACCGGCACAAGCTAGGTCTAATTGAAAATAGCGAATATTCAGTACCTGGATTCAAGTATTAATTAAAACTAAAGATTCTCGCCTCTACTTGCTTACGCTCAAATACATTACTTTGTAGGGTATAAGATCTTCCACTGCATCATTACAAATTGAGCATTAACACTAAGTAATAGGGTTGGAATTAAAATAACGCCGTATCGAGATTAGGTACCACACTTTGAACTATAACTCAAGCGCTTAAAGTTCAATTTCAAATTCTACAAACCATGCGTAGTTGAACTTAAAATCAAACAAGGAGCGTACTTAATAATTTATTGATATAAGACATGCAAAGCCCATAAAGTTTCCTTTGGCACACACGTCTCGGTCTCTTTTAATTTGTAACTTGTTAGAATTAAGCAGGCAGTGTACGGGCGAGTTAAGATTAAGATTTAGGCTTTGCTCAAAGAACATTGCGACGTTGTGAGCCTTGTCTCTGGCGCTATCTGAAAACGCATGCTATAATTTATGACCAGTAAATCTAATGTTAATTATCATTTGCTTTTTATACATAACTAAAATAACCAGAAATCGTGACTGAACTAAACGTAGGTAGGTACCTAACTGAGGTCATAATTGAGCATTACTTTTCGTGTTATGCAGAGTCATGTTAAACAAAACTAGGGATATGAAAGATCTAACGATCGTAATACAGCTTCATTAGGAGTTAACAAACACTTGAGTAAAGAACACGTGGCAGGCGTAACGAACATTAGTGTCTCAAACAATGGTCATAACTGTTGTACAAACAAGAGATAGCGAGCACCGTGAGCCGAGCTCGGAGCCAGGCGTTTGGCCGAAACAGAGGGGGCGTGCAGCGGAGAATGTTAGAAAAACTTATAGAAAATGACAAGCGACTGACAGGGACAGACACAGTTACACCATAGTAAAGAGCGAGACGGATAGAAACTCGTTCTCCGGCATTCCGCCGCATGGTTGGATTTAGGAACGGGGGCAGCACGATACCATTAGATTATGCCATGTTATTTTAAAATTCTAGAGCCTGAAACATGTGGTGGCTTTGTAATAGTGGACCCAATAAAAAATCTTACCTATAATAATATTGTCCCAATTATCGTAGGTATTCATTTGGAGTTTTCCACATCAAGAGTTATCCCAAGACTCTCGTAAAATATCGTATGTACAGGTATGGTACCTACTTCATTATTAATTTATTAGGTTTCCTGTTGTAACGCGTATTAGATCTCATACATGGGTACATGAAATTGAAATGTTCCTAAGGAAAACTTAGATGCTGTTTGGATTTCAAGTTAGCAAAACATTAGAATTTAATGAAGCAATTATAACGGATATACCTCGCGTTAGATTATCAGCTTCATCAGCTACGAGTATGGGAACCGAACAGTTTTCTAAACGTCATAAAATAAAATACGCCAGTTACCTAAATCCGTTATGATTATTCCACACCTATATCAGATCATTATTATTATTATATGTATTATGTATAGGTACTAGCTTCTGCTAACGACTTCGTCTGCGCAGGATGACTAATTTACACAATATGATTATAAAATATAGCCTACATGTTATTCTGATATATAACCTATATTATTGTAGGTAAAGTTTCATCAAAATACATTTAGTAGTTTTGGCGTGAAAGAAACATACACACTCAAACACTTTCGCCTTTACAATATTAGTGTGATATACCTCCATATTGCTGCTTATCCGATTCGTAGCGGAGTTCTAAATAATATTCAGTGTTAATTTAACTTTCGCTGTGACGTGAGTTCGTTCAGGCAGAGGCCACCAGCGCACGCAACACGCGAGGTGTCAGGTTGCTTGTCGGCCGCGGCCGTCGCAGCACCGCGCACCGCGCACCGCGCACCGCGCACCGCGCACCATGCGCCGCGACAACTTACAACACGACAACAAACGCGCGTCCGCCGTCACTGTTCCGGATAAACAAATTCATTTTTGATGTTGGTATCATCTGCTTAACTACACGTGTAGAGGTAAAGACTAACTAATGAACCCTAGTTATTAATTGTTACTTTTAAGCGACTTTCATTACGTATTTTGTATTATCTAAACTAAGCATAATACCCATGTTATTATTTAGATAACACTATTGCAGAATTCAACTTAAAAAACAAAGATTCTGTAAAATAAAACATACTTATATATATAAGTAAATAAGGTTTCTAATGAACCGGTTTAAAGAGTGAAAAAAAAACAAAGTCTAGGTTTTTCTAGCATTAGTAAAGAATGAATGTAAAGAAAAACAGTTCCACGTATTAACTATACTGAAAATCGCATATGGGCATATTACCATGATACGTGCAGTCATAACCGTGTAACTACGTATTTAGTGCATTAACATAAAATAATAAAAAATACCCATCATAAACTCGATCGATCGTACCCTCAACCCTCGAGCAACAAACACGGTATTTTTAAAAACTTAAAAGCACTACGTTATATAAATTCCGAACATGGGCGCGACAATCCTCGTCCAGAAAAGTGTCGTAATAACATAGTCATAAGTCATAAAATTCGTTAACGTCGTTTTATCTTCTGACATTCATTATGAATAATTCGCCAGCAAAAGTTTTTCAAAAAACTGTGTACACATCAGGAATACATAAACAGCATCATCGTGCCAAGCTCATTAATCGAATGTATTTTGAGATGAGTATTAGTTTTACGAAGAAACTGTATCAACATCTTTAACAATCTTTACGTTTACCTACTAGATAATTATGTAGGTATCTCATAGTACTGAACGTTATGTTAGCTCCATCCTAAAAGCTAGGCTAGATAGCTAGAACTAGGGTAAAAAACATAGCTGTCACCATCTATCACCATGTACCACGGCCTCTTCGATTAACAGACCAGATACGTCCACCCGGGACTAGTTTAGAAAAAAACCGTCATTTATCTTTTTTCTCGGAAGTGTCGAACTCGACGTGCGAAGTGATAAAATACAGGACTGTATACGGTAACTAGTCTAGAGACAATGCGACCGTTTTTGTTGGCTGGCCCTAGGTCATTACAATAGCATAAAGTAGCCAGTTATGAAGCAGCCGGGCGTTGTGAGAACCCGGCGTACGACCGGTTCATGCCTTAACGCTTTTTGCAAGAAAAACGTCCAAAGTGGTCTTTGAATTTTCTATGTAAATTATAGGAATATATTCCCTGTCAAAATGCTATCTCATTGAACGTCGTCCATGAAACAATATCCAAAATTTAAATGTTTTATCAAACTATTGTAAATGGCAGGCAACGAAGTGAGGTGTAACATTAAGCTACCTGTCGGTGTAGATATTATAACATAAAAGCCCGATCTCGAATTATCGATACACCGCGAACAACCGATCCATAAAAGTCCAAAAAAGAAAATGGAATATCGTATAAAATCGTATCGGCAAAGATACGGGCGGCGACGGTGCATTCGCAGCGCGTAGCCCACGGCTGTGACTCGATATTTCATGAAATACCCGATTTATATGCGCTGCAGAGGTCCAGCAAAACTTTAATGTCCAACCTTCGTAATTACTGCTAAAACGGCGATGTAAAATACACGTGATTCTATCTACTCATAGCCTTTATGATAATACAAACAAAGAAGTTCAATTTTATGATCACATTACTGACTTTTAATTAAGTAGGTAGGTGAATATACATAAACTATAAACAATACGTTATTTTTTTTATGTAGAATATACATAATTTAACTTGTAAACGATGGCTTGCATGTAGGTACATATTAGCACTATAATTACACCTATCTTTGATTTACTTCAAGATATATATTTAATAGCATTAATGCAGATTGTAGTCAGAACCTGAGGTTGTAATGTTATGCAGTTATTGATAAAAGCCTCTACGACTTCCAGGCTACTAATCCTATACTAGTATAATTCATTGGGCAATTTCACATTTATGGCCATAGATAACCGAACAGTCCACATTAGCAAACGCAATCGAGATGGTGAAACCGAATCGAACTTTTTATGACTTTAATAAATAAAATGAGCTTAAGTAGGTACCTTTGTGGGCTATATAGTAAACTGTAAACCTATTCACGCTTAAGCCTAAAACGCTGCAAGCTTTTAAAAGCATGTGACCGAACAGCAGTTCCCATGTTTAGCATTTACTAGGCAAATAAATTTCAGTTAAATCTACCTAACTTTAATTTAATGGACCATTTTAGAGCTTTTATATAAAAGCTTTAAAATGACCTTTTAGAATAAATGGTGAACTTACATGCCTTCTGGTATTTTCGCTAGTGAGCTATTGAGTTACGTTTAGGCACCTAGATTCAGTTTATAATAATAATTTAATATCATGATTATCATGATAATAATCATCTTTTATTATTTACATATTTATTAAATAACGATCAATTTTCATTGCAAGTAAGGTACCATAAAATACGCCAGTACGTAATTTTGCAAATTCTTGTTTATTGCCTATTATCTTTTGCTATCTGCCTCCAGGTCGTTAAATAATTCATTAGTTTCCGCATGTATTTTTTATAATCTACATTCCTTACATAAAAATCCATTATCAGAATAAAATTAGAGTTACAAAGTTAATTTAATATTTGCTAAACAATATTACAAAATGTCACTTCCATGCACTTGGATTAACAAAGTGTCAACCTCAAGTCCCAAAACATTCAATACTTTTTATGTAACTGCTTTAATACTTATGAGTGGGACAGGTATTCATGTTCTTATCTGTGACCAGCCACTGATGGATCGCTGTTGGTAAACCGGTCATGCTGAGCCGCCTGCGAGCAAAGGTTCCGTACCGAACATACGTGCGAATGTCCCACGTAAAATTATTTTTTGAACATCACATATTTTTATGTAATGTAGTGGCAGTAAGTACCTAACAATTTGGTAACAATTCAATGCCCAATATAAGGTTTGAATTATTTGGTCGAGTCACCATCGTATCATCAAACATGCTCAAACACCTTTGAGAATAAAGATTGAAGACGTATACCTACCCAATTATTTAGTTTTTGTTTATTGTATTCTAAGTTAAGAAAATAGTTACTTACTTAATTAGGTTGTACAAATTGGTGCATATTTAGAGAATGTGAACGGAATTAAGTGAGAACTAGGTTCATTAGGTACCTACTTTTCTAAATAAAAGTGAAAAAAAAAATAAACATTGTAAACTTAAAATAATCCTTAAAATTTGAAATGGTTACACTATTTTAATCACGGAACCCCACATGAGTCCACTCATGGCGTACCTAAGTGTCATATTTATACGAGTCGCAAAGACTAGTTAATTAGCTACCTACTCAGATCGTATACAAATTATAATAAAAATATCAATACGTATTAGATAGGTATTTTTTATACAAAATATCTAGCTGGATACTGACTGACATTATAATATAGCGCAAATAAGAACTGTGACCAAAGACAACGGAAGCCTTATTTGTATTAAATATTTTTATTTTTTAACATAATTATAATGCAAGCTGTCACAAACATCGATCATTAAAACTGTGTCGTTCACAGTATGTATACTAATGGCAATAGAATAAATAGTTTGAAATAAGTATAGATAAACGTAGCACACTACTAAACGAGATCCTGGGGCCACAATAGAACACGTCAGATTATAAGATGAATGATTCGAATTGGGCGTCCCGCCGCTCTCCCGTCTCCCTCCAGCCGGCGACCTACCTGGATAAATAACCCAACAAGAACGTTTATTGGAATCTCGAATGCCCATGGGCTTAAGTACCTATCAAACGAAGCATCGACTTTTAAAATGTCAGATAGGTACCTATAAATTCAGATTTTAATAAACACAAACTTTTAATTAAGCTGTGTCCAGAAATTTAAATGGCGGATCGTGAATTCATCAGTGCCATAGCTAATTATGTCGGAATTGCGTTTATTTAGGATTGAATTGTGCAAAGGCTCGACCAACAGGGCTGCATATTAAACCTACGAGTGTCGGATATCCGACGTCGAGCTAGGAGTACAGTCAGAAAGACAATTTGCACATGAATCCTTGTATTGCTTTACGCATTCTACTAATACACAACTTATAATCTGTACAATCAACAATCAATGATTCTTGCTGTCGATTTTAAGACTATGTTAAAGTTAAGCACAGTTTTTTTGTGTTTTAAATGTAAACATATATTTTGTTGTAATACTTAATCACAAATGCGCAGTTACCTAAAAAACTGCAGTTTATCACATTAGAACTATGAAGCCTTGTAAGAATCGGTAAGAATTTTGTTTCTGACTGTATCAGTGCAATCCCGAACAATGGTTGCTAATAATAAGGGACGTCGTATTTACGAGCATACGTGCCCTCGCCCTGAGACGAGCTGGCCTATTGTGCTCAGACCTCCTATGATTATTTCAGTCCCTTGCACTTTTCCACAAATCCTCTCTTAACTCACACTTTATGAGTTTCAACTAAATCAACCGTTTATTCTCATTTACGACTCAAACTATTCTACTCGTATTTAGAATTCTAAATAAATCATTAACCTCTATACTGGAATGGGTGTAGAACATTTTTTAACCGCGTCTTGTTTGGCGAGTTTAATTTGCCCATAAATTTGTTTTCTAGACGAAGGCTTTATTGCGTGATTAAAAGAACTAGAACTAAGATTAGCATAGAAATAATTGGTATAAGGTTTGTAGCTCTCATGACCGTTTTTCATTAAGGTATTTTTGTTTCTGAATTTGATTTCGTTTGCAATTTAAAAATTTAATGCTGACATTTCAAGTTTGCAGTTGTATAGTTAAGGTAATAATACCCCAATAATACCTACCTAGCGCAAAACTAAACTATAATAAATCTCTATTTCATTAATCCAAGTAAATTGCACAATGCAGAAGATGTATCGTTAGGTATTGCTAAAATATTCAAAAGCTCCCATAACTCTAACAAATAAGGTATAAAGGCTGTTGCTAGATTCGACCCACGCGCTGACCTAAATACAAGCGCCTGCGCACCCGGCGCCCGCCAATCACACGAAGCCATTCAAATCAAGAACCGGCGCCGATCCTAGCATCTATAAATCCTGACTGAGATATAGCTTGAATTATAGATTACCTGGCTAACTATTAATATTAGCAAATGCCCTTTTAAATTATAGGTCTTGAATTGTATTAGACTTGGTATTATTGGCCTGCGTGACCTTGCATGGCGCCTGCCTTTGTACTGTTACGAGAATAATTACAATATAATTATTATTAACGGTATTAGCATTAAACAAGTATTTTAATAATTTAGTAAGTTAGGATGGACACTATATATTTTAGTAAATAATTATAGCAGAAATAATGTTGTCTTATGACTTAAAAAAGGTAAGTACGGAAATTAAGAAGTATTTTTAAATAAAATAAGAACCACACAAACGTGTTTTTGGTGGTACTGGATATGCATTTTCAAGAAAGTAGGTATTTTCATTACAGTCTACTTGTTTAGGTACTTCATAAAATTGTAAAAGATACCGAAATGTATCAGAAAAAACTAAAATTTCAATTGGA
Source organism: Polylopha cassiicola (assembly GCA_038024825.1). Classification (NCBI taxonomy): domain Eukaryota; kingdom Metazoa; phylum Arthropoda; class Insecta; order Lepidoptera; family Tortricidae; genus Polylopha; species Polylopha cassiicola. The sequence goes on along the minus strand of CP149046.1, from coordinate 13,661,122 downwards.
TAACCGAATAAGTAAATTGTTTTATTTTGAATTAAATCTGAACTGCTCAAAATCACAATAAATCTTGGCGGACATAAGAAGTTAAGGTCTCGTAACGCCATTCTGGTCAGCCCTAGGAACACAAGAACCGTTTCTGTTAAGCAGCCGACAAAAGCCAGCAAATCGAATTGTTACGTCTTATCCTATAGCGCGTTAAGCTCCATCGTAAAAACGTGCAAAACGAGACAAACAACTAAAGGCTTCGTTTAACACGTTCTTTTAGGTTAAATAAAAAGGTATAGCTACACTATTCCTGGTCAGCGATACTAAACGCATTCTCAGGCTATAAAATACAATTGAGATTTCTTTGAATTCTAACAAAGAGCTTAGATAAAAAGTTACCTACAGTTCCTACATAACTGATTACAGTCGTTTTTAAACCTGTTTCAATTTTCAATTGAGATCTTATAATCAGAAATGCTTTTAGCTCTAAAGCTGATGATCAAAAAAAAGTTGATGATCAAAGGAACAAATGATCTTGAAAATATATATACCTATATGTGTAATTTGAATAATACATTCTTGGCATGCCTATCTAACAAGATTTAGTTTTAAAATATTATGTCCAATTGGAGAGGCCTATATCCAGCAGACTAATATGCGATAGTGGACTGCGATAGGCTGATGATGATGATGATGTCCAAAAGGGCGAAAACACATTAAGTCAGTACTTATTTTTTTATTATTATTAGTGAATATTTATTTGAGGATTTAAACACAACATGTTACTGCGCATGAAGAAAAGTAAATAGGTATAGGTATACTTATTTACATAATCATACCTACGATTGGAATTAAACAACTATTAACGGATTTAACTCGCGTATTTTTATTTTATTTTATTTGCTGATTTTATTTTATAAAAATACGCGAGTTAAATCCGTTAATAGTAATAACCGCGAAGGCATCAGAAATTATCATACCTACGATAATAATTTTTTAAGGCGTAGCTTTGTTTTCATTGAATAATATTTTCGTCCTCGAGCTATAAGCAAACCATAATTAACAAAATTAAATAGATACCTACCTAAATCATAAGTTTAAAGCGAGATCGAAATTCTGAGCGAACTGCCAGTTATCTTAATAGAAATATATGCTAAAACTTAAAAAATATGTTTAAATCTTTTGTTTCACCACTTCCAAATTTTGAGTAAGTACCTACCCACCACTATTTTAGTCAGTTAACAAGCCAGCTCAAATAAATTAGGCTTAAATCTTTAAGCCGTCACAAAGTGAGCTTTCGCCGTTCGAAGGATGAGTGAACCTTTTAAAAGCCTTCCACGAGGCATTAAGGCAAGTGGAGATAATGCTGGGAACAACCGCTGGACGATATATTGCCCGCTCCATAACACATCCATCTACTTTGTCTTTATCGCTGCGATAAACATACTCATTGACTAGTGAAATAGCCAGATAGTTGTGTTTGCGTTCAAATGGGACTGAATTAAAAAAAATAACATTTATACAGTTTAAAGTAGAATGATAATCAACACATCAAACAAATATTTTTTTAGTCAAATTCTACTCTTGATTTTCCTTAATTAATAAAAAGTTCAAATAATGTACTGTGAATCTAAATGAATAGGTAAAATGTACTTATCTATGTATATTTCCTAAACTCTATTTTTCCAAAAAAAAAACAATATTTTTTTTATATGAAGTTATTTTTAATTAACCAGTTCAGTATTTTCTGAGATACACAGAAACAGGAACGGTCCATGGTCACGGTCATATTGGTTCCGATTTTTATTTTTAGGTGCGATACCCTAAAAAGTGTCATCTAGTGGTATGGATAAAGTGACATAATGTGGATGCATGTTCTTAGTCATGTTTCACAAAATATCCATAAAACAATCAGAACCCTTGTCACTCTGTGCGCTCCCACACATTAATCCTAAACGCTACTTTACTGATTTTATTTCGGAAACATGACATCGTTATCCTAAGAAATTGAAGCGAGGCAACTTTGTAGTAGGTACATTTGTAAAATAATTATTACACATTCGTGAATATAAATAGAAATGAAAATCACATTTCTAACAATAATATTGTATTCTAAAAGTACAAGAAAAGAAAGTCAATGACAAAAATCCCTCCAATCCGGAAATACATTCTTAGGCGAGATAATATATGATCGACGCTTAAGCAAAAGTAAGTCCGATATTTCAAGTCGCAGTTAAGTTATTGGCTGTTATTAATAACAAGCCTTTCCTAACTTAATCTGACTTGAGAAGCATTGAGTCGCGCGACGTGTAGGCAATGCATTGTCCGACAGCAAATAGAATAAGTACTTTATCTGAACCTCGATACAAATACAAACTGTATGAGCACAGTGGGTACAGTACCTACAACGTCTAAATCATAATAATAAATCTGTATCTTGGCAGTGTGATTTAAAATGCCTTAGTAGATTTGATCTATTGAAATCGACTATTTAATTAAGAATATAGGTAGGTAAGTAGGTACTTCTTTTGTTAATGAACTTTGTTTTACAAAATACGTATTTAAGATATTTTAAATGTCATTGAACTTTACAGGCGTGTTTGAAATTGGTGACTTTATTTATTATTACAAACCTTAATAAATAAAGTCTATGTACCTACTCGAAAAAAGGCTCAAGTCAATCTCTACTCGTTAGCTGACTCTTGCTTAAAGAATCGAAGTATCTCTTCACCGTTCCGCTGTGTCATTGCTCGGACGAAACGGAACAGAGCTGCGCGGAGTCGCCAAGGAGGTTTTCATTAATTTTAATAAATTTATAATAATAACTTCGGATACCTTTGCGTTCATTCCAAAATTTATAATGACTTCAGTAAGTACTTAGTTATCTATGAAAAATGACACAGGCAAAACAAATACGTACGTACCTAACGTACGTATTTGTTTTGCCTGTGTCATTTTTTACCTAATATAAATTATACGAGTACTTACCTAGGTAATTATAATATTTCACCGTTTCAACTAATTGTTAAGTTTGTTCATTTAATAGGTATAGAAATTACTTTCAACGATAACCTACTCGTTTATAAAGATTCAAGCAAAGGATAGAAATAAGCAAGTAGGTAAACTACTTACCTACATGCACATGATCTTTTGGAACAATTTATTTTAAGTAGGTAAGATAAAAAACTACAAGTAAAGAATAAACCTATCTATGTAACTCTATTCCTATTAACGAGAATCATAAATTGACATACAGAACGTAATTAAGTCTACCTAGCTTGTCAATTAAACTTGATTGCTATTATGGTACAATGCCTTTGTGCGCATTAATAAAGCTACATTATTTCTTTTGAGTTGTGGCTATATGTTGATAGCAACGGGAATAAACCAAACGGTATTATAGCATACCTATTTGAAAATTATTTCGTAAGATAAAATACTTCCGTATTAATAACACTTATATATTTTATAAGTGATCACTGAGTTATTCTGTGTAACTCCCTGTTCGAGTCTGAGGAGAAGGAACGATTGAGTGGCATAGGTTGGCGTGTGGGCCGTCGAGGACTATTGAGGCTTCGGTCTTTTTTTACGCGAGCGCGTCGCGCGAGTGCTCCGCTGCGGCGGCGCTCGCGTCCGCCCCTGCCCGAGCCGGCATTGTCCACCATCCACTAAACCAAAAATAACCCGCATTTGAGTGCCCCAGCAAAACGTAGGAATAAAATGACGTATGAGTTATAGCGTATGTACCACGAGTAAGGGCTAAATGATTTATTACCACTGTATTTTCTATGCAAGCACTTGATTGGGTTTGACTTGGGCCGTGTGCACTTTTGAAGTACTTACCTAAATGAGATTTATCTGAGTGATTGCTAGAATATAAATATTGCGACAACGTTGCTTCATATATATATTTTTTTGATAAAATATCTGAACCATAAAAAATACTTTGGTACTCGAGCTTACTTCAGAGAGAGCAGATAACAGATATCTCAGCAATTACTCAGGAGACACTGGTGGAATAAAGCGCAACCTTATCATAAGTTTAGGCTGTCTGAAAGCAAGCGAAGGCACTTGAACTCTACATGCACTTTTAGTGTCGCTTTCTAAGATACTGTCAAATTTATTAAGTCTATATGTTGATATTTAAAATAGTCAGCAACTTTCTTGTATAACCGTAAAGCAATAATGTCAAAAACAAAAACAATAAAATTCCTAACATCATAAAGATTCAATTACAGAAATAATAACCTCAGTTACCTTTTACAAAGATGATAACAGAATGAAGTTGAATCTTGCGCTATGGTGAGCAATATCGATAAATATATCACATCCTGTGCTTCACTGTCCGAGTTCCACTGAGACGAATACCTACCTATGTAGAAATATAATAGAATGTACTGTGTGGTCCATGTAGAAATGTAATTAGAAATAGTATCTAAATTACTGACTAATTGTGAATAATATACAATGCGATTGTTAGAAGAATAATAGGTTGAGTCAAAGGGTGCTAGAATGACATGTCTTAAGTGAGATTTCTCTATCTGGATTCATTCACGTTACACTAGTATGTTGAATTAGGTGTTTCCCACAAATACTGTACGAATATTATGAATGAGTTTCAGGGTCAGTATCATTATTAGTTAAACAAGAATGTCCGTTGTACACGCAGCAATAAAGTGACTGAGCAACGTATTTTAGCATGGACTTGGGAAGTATCTAAAACAGGAGAGTATCAAAATAGGGAGGCAAAATGTATAATAAATATTATGTATTATGAACTAACATCGACCCGGTATTATTTAGAATTATATTAATTTTTAGTAAATGCGGCCAGTTTAGTACGTAATTGAGAAATAAATTTATAAAACATACAACATGACAATATTCTAAGAAAGGTTTCCGAAACATCTCTGTTGTGTACACTTAATGAATGTTAATGTGTCCAACCGCTAATCATGGTTTTCCTAATTAAAAGAAAAAGCGTCGCCAGGGTAACCCGAAATGGTTGCCAGAATTTACGCGTGCATTGGCTGTCGAGAAACTCAAAAAACAGTTTAAAAATCAGTCGCCCCGCCCCCGGTCCGCCCAGCGACGCTTGCGCACTTATGATTTATCGCAACGACGACAACCCGCCCCCTGCACTAACTACCCGGCTTCCGTCCTCGCTCCTGCTAATTATACGTGTAACATCGCCCTCACAAAATCTTTTATCGCATTCTCAAACATCTCATCGGGAGCCAAATCGCCACCGTAATCGGATTCGATTCGCATATTCGTCTTAATCATACCACTTCGATTCAACCTATGTCCGGTTTTAAAATGACAATTCGTTTTTTATTATTGTACCGTTAATAATGTTGTAAAAAATCCTATTAACATAAAATTTTAAGACATGCTTGCTACAACTCGTTGCTCGAAATCGGATATTTGTGCAACAACTTAATTTTTACACGGCGCTATTTAACATAAAAATGCATTAATGCGGTCGTTGTTTTAATAATTAAAAACACGTATATGGAACGTACCTACCTATTTCAAATGACGCATTGTAAACACAGAGTATATTGTAATTAATTACGTATTGTATAATAGCTTGTTAACAATTCAGAACATAATAAAGAAATCAAAACAAATTAAATACTTCGGAGCAAAATATTTCTGCAATATTTAACATTCTGTTTGATTACGTGCAAAGTAAATTAATACCCGTGTTGACTACTTTGCCAACTGATCACGCTTCAAGGACGGGAATCGAACGCACACGGCATAATTTGGAAGTGAATATAGCCAGTTCTCACGCTATAGACATTCTTAGTACCTGAACATTTGCATACACGTGGTCTATGTCACTTACAAACTGCATCTGTTCAACTTATGAACCAATGTTTACCCAAAAGGTTGAATAACAATTATTATTATATATTACTAGGTACATAATATTCGAAAGCAGAAACGATTTCTTCTTCCACTTTAGATAGGTACTTAAAAATTAAAAGACCAAAAGTAACTATGAAATATAAATAAATTAAAGTCGGTAAGCTACTTCAATTGTAGTTAAACACTTGTATAATAAATAAATGGTCAAAGTCAATTAAAATATTACGAACACCCACTACCTCGGACACCTACTGGCGTACAAGGTAGAACTAATAGGGAATTTATCCATGACAAATTAGTAATTTAAACCGGCGCTTGGAATGAATTAACTATAAGCTCGTGAAAAAACTTGTCTCGCAGCTTTGATCGTTCGAGTATGATTGTTTCATTTTCCTTTGTAATATAATATTATAACCTACATTTTTTACAATTAAACCTATAACGTTGTTTATATATTAAATAACTGATAGGTATTTGATTTGATCTTGAACCAGTGTTGTAATCGATATGTAGTTGCTTTTTCCATATTTAAGATACAAATCAGATTAAAACTTAATTACCTACCTATATAAGTACATAGAGATCGTTCAAGTATTATGTAAGCAGATTTGTCACAATTATTTAAGAACAGAGTAAAGAAACATGTACTAGCAAAGATTCCATCATATTTAAATTGGTAAATAATAATCTAATCAGTAACAATTATCTGTATATAAAGCAGTAACTTATTTAATATATACCTAGTGTTTTATAATTTCCTTCAACCATTAAGCACTGAGATTATTCCTGTATGGAGAAGTCAACTGCTATCTTAAGTTAGGTTCCTCGTCTTAGATAGAGTCTAATAAAGGATATGAGAGTCAATATAAATAAATTGTCCAATAGAAATGCCTGGGGTATATACGTTTGGCCAGAGATCAGATACCATAACTCAATATGCAACATATCAATTAAAGAGTGTTATAAACATATCTGCTTCTATATTTGCCGCAACGTAATTTGATTCCGAACATTTTAATAAACAAATCAAAAGATAACTTCATAATGTCTAGAGATAAGTCAAATTAATACCGAATACGTTTGGAACCTTTTGAGTAGTGAGTAAATACAATTATCATTATGAGATTCATATAAGTAGTACAAACGCAAGTGTTTACTTGCATCAAAACTTGTTACCTACTCTTCTTCGCAGATCTTTAATGAGCTACAATACCTACTGTTAAGAAAAAAATATTAATTTGTTCCAAAATATTTTTGGAATACAATTACGAAGAGAGATAGCAATAGACATTACGTCACTTGGCAAAGTTGGCAAGTACCTACGCAAGCAACATTATTATGCGATTATTTACTTGAAAGCTGACATTTCCATCAGGAGAGCAAAGGCTATCGCTTTACGCGGGTAGCTCCACGTACTGGCTAACACCCGGAGATATCTCTGTTTTGTCATAAATTCCAACTTTATTTACGATCAATATCTTTCAGTGATTTACTACAACAATGTTGTTAAGCATGGTTAGCCTACGAATCATTATCACCTGTTACTTTTGTCTCATAGTTACTACTTCTATAAAACATTGTTGTAGAAAATCACTGAAAGTTATCCTTAGCGTTTAACGGTTTCTTGGCAGATAAAAATGGACGTTCACAAAAATAGAACATTCATAAATATTTATTAAAGTATAACTTCGTACGATGATGGATGTTGCAATTATTTTCAGTAGGTACTATTATGAAAACACTCGTATGGAATGTATGTAGTCTACATGTTTTTGTATTACGACCGGTTGGAACTTCTTGTAACCATTTAAGTAAAGCTATTTGTACCCCATCTACCCAAAATTACAATGTGAACCAATATATTATGTCGTTCTACAAAAGCGAATGGTATTTAAAAAAAGTTTATATACCTACATTATTGTTAAGTATAATAAGCAATGACGCCTCTAGAACTCTTATTCTTCGATTTCATAGTTTTGTCACTCTGTAACAGAGTATCACAGTTTTTTTTCATTTGAGTACCTATTCGTTTTTATATTTCTACAGAGTATTGTATACAAAACATAATCACATTTCAAAATGTTGCGGCTTTACGATTTCATTAGCAGTCGTCGAGCCGGGTCGCCAGGTTATCTGTCCTTCACTGATCCTTGTCACAGCCTTACTAAATACTAACCACTACGGTTAACACAAGATCATTTATGCGTATCTCAGCCGCCAGTTAAATAACGTGAAGAACTATTTTAACGAACGATTAGAAGATACGACCGACCAAAAGAGTAATTTACAGACTATCACGATCTTTCCACGAGCTTTTTTTGGTTTATCATTTGCTACTTGAAATTATCAAGCGGCGTTTAATGACATCTTTACGGGTCGCCATTGGCTACTAACCTTAGAATGTGTACATTGAACCCGCTGAGTTAAATACTTGAAAAAAATATTGAAATGCTTAGACTTTATAAGTTTTATTAAAAATTAATTGACTCAAAACACTTATTACTGGATATTATTATTGTTAGGTAGTTTCAATTATACCTATGTAAATAATGTATCAATAATAAATAACTTACAATTGCACTTAGAGACCTTCATAGTTATCTTTGGTCGTTTCTGAATGTCATATCTATTAATCAAGACTCATTTAAAATCTTAATGTTCCACTCGTTCAATAAAAAAAGAACTTTTTGACGCGTAAGGTGAAAACTTGTCTGGTGCAAATATTTTTCCTTTTCTGGTTTTTGCTGTGGCAAATGCAATGCTGCATAGTGCGAGGCGCGACTACGAGTTAAACGCATTCTTTGATTGTATATTGAAGCTCATTTATATTCGTATATTACTTCATTTATTTTCATACGGGAGACCTGTGTTATTGCGATGTTCGTGCTGGACATAGTGTTACTTATTTATCAGTAAGATATAACTAGCTGGTAAAGTATGCTAGTACTACCTAGGTATACTAAAATGAACTAAACATTAATTATCGCTCCCAGGTTCGAGACGAGCTGTTTGTTGGTCGCAAAGATTTTTGCCACCTCTCGAGCTCCTCTTTTTAAAAGTTACCAAAACTGTGAAACTACTTAAAACTTTTGTGTTGTTTCACTGCATGAGAACATGTTTTCAAAAATTTTATTATCTACTTGCTTCCTGTGCAGTCTGCTATGCAGCGCAGAGCTTGCATATAAAAAGCTATAACGAATTAATTAGTGGTTATGTCATAAAGCGGCAGGTAAAGCTTGTTTAGGCTTATTGCGGAAATAACTAAAATAATGTCATAATTAACCGCAATAATAAAATATCATTAAAATTATATTTACGACTGGTTCGGGTTTGCCGTCTTTTTCGTTCTTTAGTAGATTTAATTGATATCATTTATAAAAGTGTATAAATTAGGTAGGTACGAGTACACTATTTATAAAACGAACGAATAAAAAGCTCGCGTATTTTATTTTAATTTCTGACGTTTCGAAAGCATTAAGATCCCATATTCGCAAAATGTTGATGATACTACTGTGAATAATTTTCAACTGCCAATCGATAACAGAGAACGAACTTAAACTACTCAATACAAAATCGTATGGTAACGTAAACTACCTAAATAAAGTTCACGTGTTGAGCTCTCGTCAATTATCGCAGGCGAGTGGCACTTGTCTAAGCGGGCTGATAACCACCACTGGACAGATGGATCTTAACCCCGCACATTTCGCGTGATCATGATCATTTACATTTCAAAGTATGTAATTGCAGATTACGAAATAAACGTGTACCTACTTATTATAGGTATATTCGTACGAAGTGTGTTTACAAGTTTATCGTGACTAGTCCTATATCGCGTGGTCATTTAGATCATAAAACAATAGAACAGTTGCAGGGAGAATGCAATGCGCAGTTATGCAAATAGTAGGGGTCGCGACCGTAAGCATGAATATTGATACAGCATTGTCGAGATCGTAGATTTCCACGACGATAGTCCGCGATCCTGCTTTCTATCGGCACGATTTTCAAATTACTTCAACTTGTTACCTATGTGACAAAATGGACTGCAAATAATAGATTGAACCTACTTGAAAAAAATATACGAACATTATATTACAGATAAAATAATTGTAATATCATTCAATACTAAATAAATAAATATCTGTGGACAATTCACACCAGTTGATCTAGTCCCAAACTAAGCAAAGCTTGTACCTACTATGGGTACTGGACAACGGATAAACATACATAAATACATATAAGACATCCAAGACTTAGATACAGAAGCCAGTGCTCATCACATTGACATCAGCCCCTAGCAGGATTCGAACCCGCAACCTCCGGTTTCGTCGTCAGGGCCTCTGACCACTAGACCAACAGGCCGTCAAATGCTAGAATAAATTGATAATTAATATTCGTAATATGGGAAATATACACTTTTCGCTACAACCTTCATCGTGAAAACCTTGACTCCGAGTTAGAAAAAACATAGTACTGATTGGTTGTTGGTATAACAACGATAAGAAATAGTTTTCATCATCATCATCATCATCATCAGCCCGTCGCAGTCCACTGCTGGACATAGGCCTCTCCAATTGCACGCCACTTTGCTCTATCTTCGGCTGCTCGCATCCAGCTCCTGCCAGCCATCCTACGCAAATCGTCACTCCACCTTGCCTGAGGACGTCCTACACTACGCTTGCCGAGACGCGGTCTCCACTCTAGAACACGTTTACTCCAACGGTTATCGGTTCTTCGGCTAATATGGCCAGCCCACTGCCACTTTAGCTTGCTAAGAAATAGTTTTAAAAATGTTTATTACTTCGTCAAATTATCACAAAATGGGAACCGTTTTATGGTACACCTTTATAGCCGTTGGCGTAAGAATGGCTTCGGATGCCAACTCAGTCGGCACGACGTTGATAACAAAAACTTTCCAGCTCGCTCTCACTGTAGGAATTGAGTTGAAAAAATAACTTTTTAACAGTTCGTTGGGAAAAGTATTGGCTGGGTTGAACCAACTTGCACTCAATTTGATTGAAAAGTCACACTTGATATTTTTTACTTCAAAAATTCGAACAAACGAGGAATATAAATGATCGTTCTTTTATGATTAGTCAATGTACTTAGGTACGTGGAGTATTTCAATGCAAAACCATCCAAATCTAATTATCTACCTGCCTATTTTGGAGCGTTTAGTTGCTGCCAGTTACACAGTAAACTTATTATTTTTTAAATTGTTCAATAAAATGCAAATTTACTTGAAGATGAAATGATTGGAAAGATATATTTTTACCGTTCCTCTTTAAAGAAACTATGTATAACCTATAATATATTGTGCGATCTACCGAAACTACTTAGATATTTTTATATAAGATAAGAGTGTATAAAGATTACTATATAATAGCTAATGATACCACCTGCAATTTGGGATTTAATGAAGCATTATGTTCATATTTAGAATAATAATTTAGAGACATATTCTTACATAAATTATTTTGATTTAGTATCGGTCTACGAGGTGGACTCGTAATTATTTATAGTTTAAATGAAGCTATGTCGTAAACGTCTTTACTGATTTATTTACGAAGCCTACGTTATTAAGCTCGTCCTAAATTGCAGTACACTTAACCACAACAAACCTAACTACTTTATACGCTTTACAGATATCAATATGACATCGATATATGTATGACAACTATTTTTATTATCAAAATTCGTTATATATTTATTAGAACATAGCTTTCTTTATCTATAGGTACCTTTCAAAAGAATCTACATGTGGAATCCGCAACAAAGTCCTTAGTGCAAAGGCATGCAGCCTTAGGAGTTAGCGGATAAAAGGGCAAATAGGAACGTATATATTTTTGTTACATTATAACAATAATTATTTTAAGGAAATGATATAGCCAATTACCATAGAGGCAAACCGATAGTAATAAATGCAAGCGCTTGATAATATCAATGATGTTGCCAAAACATATCAATATATTATTTAAATTAAATTTATCTATTCCTCATGTACAGGTTTACTCCATTAGAACTAGACCTACCTACACTAAGCTTGGAAATACATATCATAAAATATTAAATACGTCAATTAATAATAAATGCGTCCCCACGGAATAAAAAAAACTTAAGTTTAATAGAATCAAACTCAGCATCCTTGTAACTAAGTTAAAACGGTGCATGAGTAGACCCTGGGAACGGACAGGCTAAGCCGGAGCAGGTAACATTTTGACAACAATAACACATTCAGATTGTGGTAACAGGTACGGCAAATAGTCAACTCACGGTTCACAGAATTTTTACCTAACGAGCTTTAGTTATTCATGAGTAGCTTATTTCGTCACCGTTTCAAAGAAGTTTCATGTTTGAGTCTGCAGGATTCAACAAGAAATAAAATTAAATTTATTTCTTAACTTGTTGTAGGTACTTAATATGTTTTGATATAAGGTAGGTATTTTTTTTTATAAACGATTTATATATTTTCAAAAAAAAAGCAAAAATAATACGGTATATCAATGCATCCCGAAGCCTGAGAAATTAATTCTCGGATGAAGAGTTTGCCTACTCCAATTGTTCAAGGACACCTTTTAATTAGAATGAATGCGTTTCAAAACCCCTTCATAAAACTTGATGCAAGGTAAGCCCAGCATTTCTCGTTCAAAAGAACACCATAAAAGAACCTTACCCTGCCATTACAGTGAATTAGTATTATTGAATAGGCTTATTACTGAAGTTTTCTTTTTTATCCTTTTGTTTATAGTTTTGATGGTTGTGCGTATTTTAAGAACGCAAACTTTCCGACGGATCGAATCACAAAAAACTTAACATAATTTCTAAGTAAAAACGTTCTGTGTAATTAACTAAAAATGTACCTAAGTAGGTATATATTTTTGTTGTACCTACTTACCTAATTTACTTAATAGCGTATTGTATAAAGTAGTACTACACCTATAACATAAAATATACACACCTAAATAAACGAGGTCTCTAAAGCCAACACTAAATTTACGTAGGTACCTATAACCTGCTGATCGTAAATAACTATGTAACGTATAATTATATACGCCAACCAAATTAAATATTTTGAACGGCCCGTTTCCTTAGGATTAGTGATGTGTCACAGTTCCGCACAACAATGGTTCTCTAAACAATACTATCGATAATATTTAATTGACATTTAAATGGGTTTCGATTGTGGTATTTGAATAAAGAGAAAGTTCCGTTTAACCGTCACGGCACTCATTTAATGTTAACAGTGTATATTTATGAAGGTTAAAAATCATAATGTCTAACCAAAGTAGACTTATTATGTCCAATATCAGTGGAATCGATAATTTAATGGTTAAACTTTAGAGATCGTTATAGATTTTTCCTTTAAAAAGAAATATTGATTATATACCTTTTGAGTATGTACATATATATGGTTCTTCACTCACTAAAATTGGTAAAAGATTTTATCGAAATCGATGTTGTGTTAAGTTCGTCCCTAGCCAAAATGGCGTTTAGCTGCCGTACGGCGCTTGAAACCGGCCGCGAGGTCCGGTGCCCTCTACAATTATTGGATGAAATGTAGGCGCTGGCACCGCCTATTATCTTCCTTACCTTAAATAATCTGACTACGATTCCTATGACTAGCCAAATTTCAAAATTAGATATACACAAAAGTACCTATATCTACAATTTTTGTAGAAATTCACAAAAGGATACCAACCCAGTACATCAGAAACAATTTAGGTAGGTACCTAGGTAATACGATTTCTAAAAATCTACTCTTATAGGTATAGAAACAATGCATGTGTACTTATGAACTGAAGTTCACACACACACAAACAAAACAAATTAGTAATTAAATTACAGTGAACCAGAAATGGGATACGGTAAAAAAGGAGTCATATATATATCTATAAGCCAACAACCTGAAAAATAGATAGATACCTATACCTATACAAGACACGTTTGTCAATAAAGGTACGTAGATTCACTTATGCTAAGCGCAAAATGCAGTGGGCGTATTTTTCTTAATTGAGTTACAATTTAGAACGAAAAAAACGTGAATATTTACTTAAAATCAGGTTAACGGTGCCATAGTTGGTGTAGGCATTGAATTCTTAGCATTTCACTATGGACATTTGCATTTTACAACTTTTATCGATGTACTTTAACAAGATTCTGCCATGGCATGCGAGAAACTGCCGATACCCATATACTACGTGTTTATCTCATGAGCGAAAGATATTCGAAATATAAAGTCCTTAATAAGAAGACCTCTATTTATATGCCGATGGTAGGTAAAACTCGATACTGACGGAATGCTCTCATTTTCATAATTCTATAATTTAAAAGAATTAATTATTATCAAAATAATTGTACACACAAACACTTCCGTGAAGAGTTTATTTTGCTGATAAAAGTCGCTACCGAACGGTTAGTTCCCCATACTAAGTACTTAATTAAAATATAATGTCGATTGATGTAACTTCAACCACATGTAAACTAAATACGGTCACAAAAATACGCACAGCGTGACCGAATAATGCTTAACTCTGGCATATAAACCGATATGTCTAAGATGCAACCTTTAATTGTAATTTAGCACCTAACGCTGAGCGGGAGATATCAAGATGAAACCGGCACGCCGCGACCCTGCGTCCCCGAATTTATATGACTTATGCAGAAGAAGACTGCGCACTGCAGGCTACAGGTACAATAACGCACTAAATTATATCAAAATGTAATGCGACGGAGGTGTGTCGGACGCAGAATTAAAATGCAATAATATCTCCAACGTGCTGTAATTCTGGCCTGTCTCAGATCACCGCAGATTATCGTAAAGTATTTATTTATCCAACGTTCCCTCGGGAGGTTAGATAACATCAGGAAATCAATTTTGCAGCGAAACGTCGTGGAGGCGTAAGGTTTGTGGCTTTTAAGTTACAGGTGGCAGTAAAATGTCGATATAAAAGCTATTGGTATTCGAATTTACCTTAATGGTAGAACTCGATTTTTACGATATTTCAAGTAACAAAACTTCCTAATATGAACGTAATATATACCTAATTAGTACGTACCTATTGACACTCTAAAAGTATCTAAGTACTGAGATTTTTTTAAAGTGGAGGGTGCGCCAGATTGCAATAATTATGATAAGTAAGTAAGTACTTTATACACTTATCAAAGAATGCACATCCTTACTTTTAAGAATATCAAATTTCATTTGTCTAATATAACCTGTTAGACCAATTATTTTTCTTTAATCTTGTCTCAATATTCTGCTCCATATTCTAAACAACTACAATTCATAAACATAAAAACGACAGGTACAACCGAGCTCCAACTAAAGTCCCATCACGCCTCTGCCAATGATACACAATTCATAATAAACTTCATACAACTTCAAACTTATGGTCTACATGCGCACACATTGCCTCTATAACTATGTATCTATATCCACCAATATATGACGTAGAAAGCAACAGACCCACTAGAAACCGGTTCGACTTCACGTGAATGCATACATATAAACCAACCAATTAAGCAAGACCTGTGACAGTCTGATTACTGACCCTACTCTGGTCCTCAAAATGGGCTCCGAGAAGAGGTGAGGCAGGCCAAACTTAAGTGGTCCTTACTCTCGACAGCGATAAGAAAACACGCACAGGCTAAGAACTGTCATGAAGCGATCTATGAAAGAATGTTAGAAGCGATTTGGAATATTATCAAATAACCTGTCACAACATCAAAGTAACTAAGAATAGGTACCATAAGTACTCCACTCTTATAATCAGTACGTTCTATTTCATAAGCATAGGTAGATAGGTGCATATATTGTAATTATATTATGTGTGAAAATTTAATTTCTTACTTATCGGTAAAATTTATAAAGAACAAAAACGAACGTAGTTCGAATCCTGAATTGATATAGTGTGATGAGGACAAATGTGTACCTAGAGGTACCTGGTCCCGGTATTAATCAAAATAACTAAATGACTAGTTGGAATTATATTATTACAAATATTTTAATCGCTTGCTTGAAAGGTGCTACCTTCTTACTAACCGAAGCCTGCACAAGTAGGTCTTGGTAGTTATTATCTTGATAATGTTACAGTTAATTGTTAGGACAAATGTGACACACCATGCTATGGTACATTATTGCAGATACACTGTCCCTAATTGATATTTTGGCATCTTTAAAAAGATCTTCATAAAATTAATATTCTTGTTTACTATACGTGAATGGCGGTCAAACCAGTTAAACTGCCATATTTCTCTCGGATAGAAAATGGCCGCAATGCCAGTCTCACACATACCTGCCAAGATGCTATAATAATGACATTTTCCACTTCTACGCCCACAAACAGTAGGTACTTATTTTGAACAATCTGACTAAGTGTAAACTTTTTTAGTGAACTTTCTTATTTTTTCGCTAAAATAATATATTTTACAACAAAGCTAAAAATAAACGAATCTTTCAACATGCATGGTTAAAAATAGTTTTATTTTAACTATTCAGTAAATGAAACAATGCTTATTGCCATATAGTTTGAAAATTATAGTGTTTTAATATTTAAGTTACGATTTGTTTTTGTGGAGGCTAGAAAATTATTTATTTTAAATGTGAAGTAAGAAGATTGTTATTCTCATATGGAGTACGGCATGGTCTAAGTAGGTAGGTATGTACTATTTTCGGTATTTAGCACATTTTACAATTATTAAAAACTCAACACAGAAACTGGTGAGGGCATTTTCTAGAAGTGCTTAAAATGAAGATGTATCTTCTATACTAATACTAATATTATAAAGCTGAAGAGTTTGTTTGTTTGTTTGTTTGAACGCGCTAATCTAAGGAACTACTGGTTCGAATTCAAAAAAATCTTTTTTTGTTGCATAGACCATTTATCGAGGAAGGCTTTAGGCTATATAACATCACGCTGCGACCAATAGGAGCGAAGAAACAGTGGAAAATGTGTAAACAACGGGAAAAATATGAAGCCTTATGAAGAAGTGACAGAAGACTTTGACAGATCTTTGACGAAACAATCGGACGGGCAGGACGACGTCTGCCGGGGCCGCTAGTCATTTCATATAGGTAACTCATCTAAGTAGACATCTAACCGTGAGAGTTTATTTTCATTACAAAAAAATATAATGACTAATAGTTTTATTATTCAATCGCCTCGCTGCAGGAATGGAACAGGCATCTTTGATTTCAAGCTCATTATAGATTCCGTCCCAAACAAGCGTCGGTATAAGATTTGACAAATTAATCACTATTCGAACGAAACCTGATATTTTAGGCGTCCCATACAATTTGTCAATGTTTAAAAGCATTTGATAACATATCCACGTATAAATATTTTACCTACTTACTTCCCAAACGAACTGAACATCAAATATGGCAGCTATATCTAGCAGTCGGACAGTCGAGTGTGATAATACGGCTAGTCCTTGTGAGTAATGCACTAGTTAAAATATAGGTGACTGATCTTGTCAATAGACTGCCTCCATCTTAGTGTAGATCAATGGGTCGGATCACGATCTCACTCAGATCAACTCTCTCTTCGACGTAAACGATTCGATTTTCTACTTAATCTCACGGCTATTGTATAAGCTACAATTACAGGTTACCTACTTGGGTTAGGTTACGTCCATAACCTGTCACTTAGGATAATTAAAAGCAAAGTAAATTGTTGAATTATTATGACCTTATTGATTTTATTATACAATCATCATAGATGGTCCAACTTTGAAGCAAATAGGTACCTAAACGTCAAACAAAATATCACTGAAATACCTGTTCACTTTTATTAACAACAAAGTACCCACTTGGATGTGAATTGACCAAGTCCATTGGAACTCGTGGTATACAAGATCTCGAAAATTTTTATCGACGTAAACGGACACGACACATTCGAAATAAAACTCAAATAACAATAACACGGCGATCGCAATTAACATAAAATAAGCACAAAATTACAGAGGTGTTAGAGTTTTAGCAGTAAACCGTTACGAAACACAATATTTCTGTCAGCTTTGCCAATATTGTCTGTATTTTATTATTGTACGAAATGTGACTGCGAATAATTTAATTAGAATAGCTTTGCAAATTAAGCTATTAAATTGATAAGAGTTTAAGTAGTCATCCTATTAAAACATGAAGCCTATGGAACGCTTGGACTAGTGTTATCAATTTAATAGCTCTACTAATAAATGCATTTTAATTTGCATGTGAGGTTATTTATCATTTAACTAATTAATATCCTACCGATTAGTAAGATGGTATTGTTTCTGTTTGTTCTAGCTTTGGTTTACGCAACCAACGGTTTTCGCGTAGAATTTCAATCGGACGTTAATAGGCGCAGCCCGGTTCTCAGTCACGACGGAGCGACGGGCCGCTCACACTCCACGACGGCTCAGCAACTTGTCACTCAAGTAAATGCATTGTATCTAACGGCAAAAGCGCCGTGTGATATGGCCTTTAACAAATACAATTAAATTGGCACTGATTTGCAAACGTAGATCTGCAATCGAATCTGGTTACATTTTACCGTGCCTTATTCAACAGTGACTATTTGAGTTCCAACAACTTCATGCCCAGTAGGTATGATTTATTAATTCTCGTTATTTATCAAAACAGAGGAACGGAAATTACTTAATGCGTTTTAGAGATACAGGTTTACTTATTCTCGTTTATCCTACTCTGAAAAGGCGACGTAAGTAATTTTTTTCTGGCGATAACACTTTTAGGGGACGTACCACCCAAACTCGTTATCAATTGCGCCTCAGAACGCATTAAGCCGAGGTAACAGGTTAAATAAACTTTGATCCAACATTTAAGGTTTTGTTCAATCGGCGCGCTGGCCGTGGCCACCAATAAATCCATTGATAAAAAGCGAAACGCTAATAAGTTAAATACGGTCGGCAGTAAATCGGCAATTTAGACTGAAGCTCTTTGTTGATAGAAATCGACGATTTTTCTTCCACTAAGTGCACTTATCGTGGGTGATATAATTTAATAACAGATGCGATGCCAAAACTGCAATTTGTTAATGAAACTGGCTTATTTTAAACAAATATTCTTTTTGACACAAACGTATAAATTAAGTTAAAGTCAAAAACAACAGCTTGAGAGGAATTGATGAACCATTTAAATGAATTTTGATGAGTAAGGACTTTTTTATACGGTCACAAAGATCGGAATGCAAGCTAGAATTCCGTCACCATGGATTCTTGACTTAATGAGTATAGTAGTAAAATAACATTTGCGTCGTACCCATGGTTTTAAAGACACCTTACAGTGGGTATAGATCCAGAGTGAGAGGACAAACAGTTTACTATTAAGATTGGCGTGAAATAACGAAACCCATTTCACAGTATAAAGCAACTTGTACGTTCATTAAGGCGGGTGTCGATGCCCGCAGCGCCGGGTGCAAGTTGCATAAATCAGTCGGGGGAATGCAGCCCGGCGCCCTAATGCGCTTTCGGTGTCGGTTGATAGCTCACCTCCCTCCCTGCCTGCCTTAAATCGCTCCTTTTTCACAAGCCAATGATGATTTTTGTGATTTTAAGGCACTGTCCGACTGACACCATATATGGCCTAAGTGTGGGATCCTTGGCAGAAACCATTTCCGCGCTTGTTCGACGGAAACCATTGATAATGAGAAACGAATTAAAATAATTAAAAAAACTCTGATTCTAGTTACACACTACACTTATACACTTTACAGAATACATAAATTTATCAAAGCGAAACCAAAAAAAAAACAATAATTATAATAACATACAACAATAAATACTTATATAACAATACAATGTAGAGTGCAATATAACGCAGCGCATATTATAACAACGGGTATAATAATATGTAGGTATGTAAGCTATGTATTTTGAACCACAATAATATTTCCCAAGCAGACGATAACGGTCACGGACATAATGATACTTGTGCAGTACAACAATAAACCGACATATAAACAGCATTCCGCTCCGTTTTATTAATACCGAAGCTGTTAAAAAGGTCTGTTTAATCAAAAAATATAGCGCATTAAAAGTGACACTTCTCACTTACAGGTCAATCGCCTTGTATCGATTACTAAGTGAGATATTTCGTTTCACACTATTAAAATAAGCATGTTTCAAAATTGTTGAAAATGTGTTTAGGCAGGCAGTAAACTTTAAAAACTTATAGAGCAAGAGCCCGTGAATTTCAGACCATTGTAAGATTATAAAACCCAACACAGCTAGTAAAGTTGGTTTAGTAAGTTTATATAGCACCATTATTGGTAAGCATTAGATAGTCATCCATTGATTCTATAAAATGTTTATTCTGGGAATTCACCTTACATTAATGAATTTCCAAAGATTTTCTGAAACCATTTATAAAATAATATTGATTATAAATGAAATAAATGGAAATTCATCCTACGGTGAAGAAGGGTTAAAAATGAATTATGAAACTTTTTATTTCATGAAAAAGAAAAAGAAAAAGTTTTCAGAAATTACATGGTGTAGCTTTACAATGAACCATGTATGTAGCATAATGTGTCTACCAGCGGACAGGTATAACTCAGGCACAACATTTTTATAGGTTCGTCAAAAGGTGAGGGACGGTATCGTAATGCGACGAGAGCTTTACGACACTACAACCAGTTTCATATTGTACCAGAAAAGAAATAAAAATGCACATTTGACATTCGTACATTTAAAAGACTCTTAAGTTCAGAGGTTAGTCGACTTGGACCAGAATTGCACGGTGGGAACTATATAAACCTAATGCTTACAGTAGGGCCAATACAAAGAACAACTTTAAACAATTGAATGTCGGCCGGTTTCGAAGACGCTCCCATGAATATCAGCCCCCTAGACAAGTGACATTCTACATTTAATTTTGCTAAAGCTATAGAATAAGTAGAAAACTTACGAAGATGATGTAGGTATCGTGACGAAAAATTATTTCAATGTTTCATTCCAAAATCTTTTTAAGATTTAATTACTCAAACCGCAATTGCAGCTTGGCGTGATTATACAATGTACAATTGACAAGTTGAATAATACTTAAAGAATAATTTGTTCCACGACTTGATGACTACGCTCGAAGGCGTTCTATTCCTGCTTAGATTGATCTAGTCATATTAATATGCGATCCACGACTACGAAGGAGCATTTGGCGAAAGAATGCTCGCAACTTAACGAAGCAATGGACGGATAAACCGAGAAAACTCACTTAAATAAGAGAAGGTAGCAGAAGTCATAAACTGTCTGAACTGTTTCTAACGACTTTGCAACTAAGTTGCCGATGATTTACAAAAAAAAATGTTACCTACCAGTAAGTTGTTGTCTATATCTATACTAATATTATAAAGAGGAAAGATTTGTACCTATTTTTGTATGTTTGTAATGAATAGGCTCAAAAACTACAGGACCGATTTTAATAATTCTTTCACTGTTGGGAAGCTGCGTTCTCCCTGAGTAACATAGGCTATAGAATATTTTGAAAAAATAGGGATCCGTGCGAAGCCGGGGCGAACCGCTAGTATGTCATAAAGATGGTAGTAGTTTTTAGAAGAATAGTAATTCAAATATATTACGGGACTAAGCTACTTCATAATAATCATTCGGTTATACATAAAACGATATTATATATTTGTTTAGGCACTCGATGTGTATATACCTAACACTTTATTGCACAACAAAATAAATAATGAGATTGAAGCTGTAACAATACAAATATAAAACGAACTTATCCTCAGTTTCTTATATGAGCTTGGTTCCTAATAAAATTGTTGTGTAAAAGTTGATAAGAATAGGGAAACCAGAGCTGGCGATTCTAGATGTATTCTAAATGTATAATCGTCAGCCCTGGTTTCCCTATTCTTTTCTGTAAACCCATCGGTTTACAGTTAAAATGAAAACATCTGCAAATAAATGTAAACCTGATATGGAGTACGAGATAAAGAATAGATAATTGGCACTGATACAATTTTAACAAAACCTTACCATTAAACAAGTATTCAATCTTAAACCTAACGCATTATGAGAAGACGATAAGTTTAATACAATAAAAAAAAATATGAAACAACTGTTAAAGAATTTAACTCGCGTATTTTATTTGCTAACGTTCATAGTTGTTGCATTCCAATGTGTAATAACCGCGAATAAATCCGAAATTAAATAGTACATTACTTATTTCGTGCGGTTTTATGATAAAATGATATGAATGATCAATATGATTTGTTATTTTTTTATTTAAATATTTATTTTTAGCCTAACATAAGATTGTAGGTTAAAAAGTCAAATACAAAAGTCTGCGACATATCAGAAAGTTCCACACATAAGTACAGTATCGTGAAACATTTTCTGCCCACGCAATTAAATCGACTTACAATATAAGTGAGGAGTAATGAAGTAATTCGAGCTACAAACGAAACTCATGTTTCACATGTAATCTTCGGAAGGCTTCAGAACGAGTGTAGAGATATCGTCGCGAGGCGCGACTTATCGTTAATTTAGAACCCCGATTAGACCCTGCCGGCCCGCGACAGACGCTAACGAGCATTCGTTTCAAATAAATATTACTTTATTTTTATTTTAGGAGTAAGTAACAACAAAAATGTTTTCTCTTAATCCGACAATTGCGCTTAGCTAATTGGATAAACAACGCGTGCAAAGCTTTGATGTGATCGCAATCTAACTTTTATGTGTGTGTATATATTCCGTATTAGAGATTTGCCTCGTAGCACCTAACAATAACGCATAAGAATTGGTACTCATACAAATACATAACAAACTTTTAAGGAGTAATAAAAAAACACATACCTTTGCCGTTGTAGTTTGCAGTGGTAAACCTGAAGAGACGGCGCAAATTTCCACCTCGTATTTATCAACACCGGCCTCGCGATCCAGGGACACAGCCGTAGATAAGATTCCAAGGGAGGAATCGATATCGAATAGTCTGTCTACTTGTCTACCATCACCAGTCACATTCACAATATAGTACTGTAAGCCTGCCTTGTAATTGTTAGTTAAATTCAATACTGCCGTTCCCGCTGGTTCATTCTCAGCCACTGACACGTGTCTTTGATTTGTCCACGTCACATTATCTAGCTCCGTACCACCCATGATAACAGTGAGATACGTCTCTGTACTTTTTTGTTCACTTAATACTGCTTCATCAGTTGCTTTTATGACAAGGTTCCATCTAGCTTCGGGTTTTGTAGGTGGATAACGCAAAGTTAAGGCGCCATTACTTCTATGCAAATCGAATAAATCATTTCCACTGTTTATAAGTTTATATGTGACTAGCCCATTTGTGCCAGAGTCCAAGTCTCGAGCGATAACATTCATTATGAAGATTCCTCGACCTAGACTTCTTCCTAACCTTTTAGAGTTAACCACAGCTGCATTCATGGAAACAAATACTGGTGCGTTGTCGTTTATATCTTCCACAATCACAGTGACAAGTTTTTCTGCATACAACCTTGCTGTAACTGGTTCGGCTCTGTCATATGCCACTACAGTAATGCGAAATGTGTCAATAGTTTCTCTATCAATAGGTAATAAAGTATGAATAACCCCAGTAACATTATTTATAGCAAAATGCCTCTTGTTGTTATAAGGATCTTGATGCGTGATTGAATAAAATACTTTCCCGTTAAGTCCTGAGTCTGGGTCCTCTGCAGTAACTGTTACAATTGGGGTGTGCTTCGGAATACCTTCTCTTATTTGTCGAACAATAGCAGTATTGGTAAATATGGGTGCATTATCATTTGCGTCGATTACATTTACAATAAAATAAATACTTGATGACAAACTTGGGTTTCCGTTATCAGTAGCTGTGATGTTTAAGGTATATGATGTTAGGTCTTCATAATCTAACTGTTTGTGAATAAATAGTTCACCCGAATAGCTGTCAATGACAAACGATTCTTTTCTATTTCCAGATGTGATTGAAAATTGTAACTCTCTATTTATTCCAAGATCAGCGTCCGTAGCATAAAACTGGGTTATTTTTTTATTAACTGGTTCAGTTTCTAGTACTGAAACCTTATCTTCAGTCTGTGTAAATATTGGGGCATTATCGTTTTCATCAAGAACATTTACTGATATAGTTGTAGTTGCTGATAGCTTAATCGATTGGCCCGAATCATGGGCAAGTATGGTCAACTGATAATGATCTACCGTTTCTCGGTCCAGTGATTTTCTTATCAGAAGTTGTCCAGTCGCTTCGTCTAAAGTAAATCGTTCAGAGTCATCTCCTCCGATAAGTTTGTAATAAATGTCTCCATTAAGACCTTCATCGACATCTGTAGAGTATACTCTCATAATAGAAGCCCCCACGGATGCACCTTCAGATACTTCTACCTTATAAGGTGTTCTAACAAACACAGGAGCATTATCATTTACATCTGTGATAAAGATGGTAACTCTAACAGAATCTGACAATCTTTGTTTACCATTATCAGTTACCGTTACTGTCAAAGTAATATAGTTTTGACCAGTAATTTGTACTAAATTTTCCCTATCAAAAGATTTTAATGTTTTTATGAAACCATTTCTAGAATCAATTCTAAAGTCATTTTGAGATGATGAAAGGCTAAATGTTAATTCAGCATTTCGCCCTATATCTCTATCAGTTGCAGTTAATTTTCCAACAAAGGTATCTGGTGGTTCATTTTCTTTAATATCAAAGACAAAGGTTGTGTTTGTAAACTGGGGACTATTATCATTTTCATCTAAAACATGTATGACAACTGGCACTTGTGAAGATCTCGATGGCTTACCATGATCAGTAGCAATTATAGTCAGTGAATAATAATCTCTTTCTTCTCGATCTAGCGAACTTTTGACATATAAATAGCCGTCCGGGAAAATCCCAAATTTATTGTCTGTATTCCCCTCGGAAATTTCATAAGATATTGTCCCACTTGCATCTAAATCGGCATCTGTTGCTGAAACTATAAAAAACCTTGTATTGACCAATGTCGATTCTAGGAGAGAGGTCTCATATGAAGTATGATCAAATACTGGAGTGTGATCGTTAACATCATCAATAATTGCTGATATAGAATGATTTGTTGCAAGAGATGGATTTCCATTATCTGTTGCAGTTACCTCTATAGTCACTACGCTATTCGGTTCGCTAGTTATGGGTTTATTTAAATAAATAACACCTGTCGTTTCTGATATACGAAAATTGTTATCAGGATTGGAACTTAGCGTGTAAAATATCGTTCTGTTAGACCCAGAGTCACGATCAGTAGCTCTTGCAAAATATACTTCATGGCCCACTGCCATATTTTCCGGTATATGAATTTCATCTTTATCTTCTAAAAATACAGGATAATTGTCATTTATGTCCAGAACAGATATGTTTACAGAAGTAAAGCCAAATGCAAAACCGCTTTTTGCTAGAATGGTGAGATGATAATTTATTTTTTCCTCTCGGTCAATGTTAGATTCAGTGGTAATTATACCACTTCGTTCATCAATTTTAAAGACATTTTTAGGGTCGCCTTCTACAATATGATAAGATATTCTATCACTTGAAACTCGTGCGCTAACTTTACCGACAAAGCGCCCTACTTGAGATTTCGATGTTCCTTCATCTTCTACGACTTTGAATGTGTAACCATTGTATTCGTCAAAATCGAGAGTTTTACTTTGTGACATCTTTAAAATTTCTACAATAGCATTTTCAGTAGCTTGTCTTTTACCTTCGTCTTTACATGAGATTTTCAATGTAAATAATGATCCCGGGGCCTTACGAATATCCTTCTTTAGAATTATATTTCCAGTCCAGGCCTCTACATCAAAATATCCATCTCCTCCACTCTCAAGTTTGTATGATACCTTAGCGTTATCGCCTTCATCTAAATCATAAGACTTAACTTGAAGTATCGTTGAACCGGGTGGAGTATTTTCATTAACACTTTCAATGTATCTTTTTGGGTAAAAAACTGGGTCGTTATCATTAACATCAAGTACTCTTAAGAAAACTGTTGCTGTAGATGACTGCGGTGGAAATCCTTGATCTTTGGCGAGAACTTGTATTTCGTATAAACCAATTTTTTCTCTGTCTAGTTCAGTAACTGTACTTAATTGTCCAGTAAGTGGATCCAGAATAAAAGTATTGGGATACTTTCTTTCTATATTAGATGCCAAAAAGTAGGAAACTGATCCATTCGTACCTTGATCATAGTCAGAAGCAGTCAGTAGTAAAATTTCTTTCATTGGTTTAATATTTTCATAGATTGTAGTATTTATCTCAGATTGTGGAAAAGAAGGCGCTTCATCGTTTTCATCTAATATCGTAATTTTAAGTCTAGTATATGCCCATTTAGGGTTAGGCCCACCATCCCTCGCTGAAACATTCAGGTCTACAGTACCCTGTACTTCTCGATCCAGTATTGATCTAGTTGTTATTAGTCCAGTTAAGTGATCAATATGAAACCATTGTTGTTGATTACCGTCATAAAAATCATAATAAATTTCTGCGTTTACACCGGTATCTTCATCCGTCGCTGTTATACCAGCAATATAGGTACCGGGAGGTGCAAGTTCACTTAATATTGCGGAATATTCAGATTTTTCAAATACTGGTTCGTGATCGTTGACATCATTAACATGAATGACCAGAAATGAGGTAGCGGTGCGATGAGGAGTACCACTGTCGGTAGCAACAATTGTCAAATTATATTTGCTTATTTGCTCTCTATCTAAAATACCATTTACATGTACTATATACACACTAGAAGTATTTTCCAAACGAAAATGATTTAATTCATTACCAGCTGTAATTTTTACACTAGTGATACCATTTAAGCCTGCATCTAAATCAGTCACAGTAATAGCAGCGACAAGCGATCCATTCTTGGCATTCTCGTCTACAGTAGCAAAGTTTGCTGTTGGTGGTACATATGTGAACGTGATAATAGGATCATGATCATTGGCATCGATAAGGTTCACTGTGACGTAAGTTCTTGCATCTTGACGAGGAACTCCATGATCTCTCGCTATAATCGTTAATACACAAGTCATATTACAAGTCATGTTACTACAATATTTAGGACAATTTAGCTTTTTAGCTGTCGTTATTACACCAGATTCTGGATCTACTGCAAACTGTTTTTCTGTATCCGTCACTTCATAAGTAATTTTACTATTGTCACCTAAATCACTATCCGTAGCTGTCACTTTTAAAACAGTAGTTCCAGGTGGTACACTTTCATTAAGGGACACAGAAAAGTCACTTTGATCAAATATAGGAGGATTATCATTAACATCTAGAATAGATACGTTCACTTGAAGATACCCGTATTTTGGAGGATAGCCGCCATCACGCGCCGAAATGTTGAGAATATAGAAATCATTTGTTTCTCGATCTAATCTTCCTGTTGTTTCTAAATGTAGATAAGAAGTCTGACCACTCGGGTTAACGGTGACATTGAGCCTAAACTTGCCTTCGCTATCTCCATCAACGATCCTATAGTCATTAGCGATACCATTCTCTCCTAAGTCTTTATCAGTAGCCGCATCCAAAAGCAGTTTGGTGCCAGCCGCTGCACTCTCCGAGAAAGCTACAGCAATGCTAGGCTCGGGAAACTCTGGATAATTATCGTTAACGTCTGTTACCCTCAAACGCACTTCTATGGGATACGTCGGCTGACTCGATAGCACCACAAAAGCGTAGCGATCAACTGCTTCTCGGTCGAGAACTACGTTTGTTCGTATCTCTCCAGTAACAGGATCGAGGATGAACTCCTTGGGCGGTTCATTAAAGCGGTATGTGAAACCTGGTTTTATTGGTATTTTACCAACGATGGTGCCAACTGCTTGGTCTTCGGGCACTCGAAGGTCGACGCCGGTATCCACGGCGCGGGATTGCATCTGCTCCGTGACGACGCCCGCCAGCATAGCCAGCGCGACCAGCGCCACGTGCCATCCCTCCATCCTCGTCATGACACATACAAAAACATTGCAGGGACGATTCTTCGTCAGCGAAGTCAACAGCGCCGGGAGCGCTTGCGGTGTCTCGTTCGCGCACTCTCGCGCGCTCACTCGCCTCAGGTATGCAACATGGCCGCGACGACCTGCTCGCGCACGAATATCTCACGGAAAGTGCGACCCGCCGCTGCGCCTACGCGCTTCGTAAACACACGTGACACACGCACTATCAACACGAGTTTAGCAAGCACAGTCCGTCTTAGATTAAAGCCACACAATAACTAAAGAATCAATTCGAGTCGGGATCGTCACACTATTCGGAATCACTTTTCAGTTATGTTTATGTCGGTTTGACAGATGTGCGGCGTGTCTAGAGGTGCGCGGCATGCGGGTCGCGTCGCGGTCGACTCGGCACTGGCGGGCGGAGGCTTTCACGCCGCCCCCGCCCTCGCCCCGCGGGTGCCCGGCAGCGCCTCCCCGTAGCTTTCAAAGCTCCGGCCGCGGCCGCGGCTATGCTGCATGATGATGATGCTAAGATAACGGCCACCGAACAATTCTACTGCTTATTGTATCATACGACTCACTCACTATTCCACGAAAATCATAAGGTGCATTAGGCGCAGCCGCGCAAGTAGATTGGTAAAAAATACCCGTAGATATTACAATCAAAGCTTGATCACATTGGTAAAACGTGTAGAGTTATAGGTACTAATATGTACCTCTATGGAATTTAATTGTAATGTATGTAAACATTATAATTAAAAAATCAAAGCATTCGCTTTGATTATAATGCATTCGCATCAGAAATTATTAAAAAATAATTTATTTAGATACCTACTAGACCTAGGTAACTTGTCTATGTCGACTATTCATTACTTAATTTAAAAAATGTTCTTAAGTGGTACAAAAAAAATAACACAATTTTTGTATTCGAATATTAACATGCAATAATATGTAAAAATATTTAATTTAATAATGATCAAACAAGCGAACAATATAATAATGAAGAATCGCGCGTTGATGTCTAATGTTAACGCGCTAGCACATATTCTTAAGATATCAGTCATAACACTGCACGAATAGATACGTAGGTGTAGCTAATATTTTTTTTAATTTTATAAATAACTAAATTAAATGTTGTAGGTATATTTTTGATGCTTTATTTTTTAAGAAAATCTTTTTATCATTAAATACCTAATTATTTTTACTTAGTTATACAAAGTACAGATAATTGTGAGTTTATTTATTTTTTTAATTATTGGTCCGATAAGCTTCCTACGAGTTTTTTTTAGAGAATGCATCTTGTAGAAAACTGATAAAATATCTTATATATATTATAAGAAGCCAATAACTTAATTGCTATAAATTGGTTCATATTATAATGTCCCGTAAAGCAATTAATTAGGCAGGGATATTTTTTGGGATGTCCCAAAAACACAATACATTTGAAACAGCCCCGTTTTTTAATAGCTGTGAAATCCTTGATTATTTTTTCCTTAAACAAAGTTTTTTTAAATCAATTAAAAGGTGAAAAAAATAGTAGGTATACCTAGGTACTTAAGTAGGTAGTCACTACCAAGTTTAGCGTGACCGCTCCAGTTATTTATATTATGTCGTGTTATTAATTTATTATTGATTATTTAGTGATATAATAACTGGACATAATTCGTTCCATTAGTTTATTAAATGTTAAGCAAATTACAAAATTCTTGACATCGTGTACCTACCAAATTAAACCTAATTAAAATAATATGAAAACGGAACAATTTTCACATACGAACAGTTTCCAAGTATAGCATTTTAAATATGAAATATTTAATGAAGAGGCTAGACAAACGCAATTTAGAATTTAAAACATTCGGATGTACCTAAATTTAAATCTTTTAAAGTGTACGCACTTATCGCCATCTGTATTACGTGTTATATTACCATGTGCCCGGCCGCTGCCCTTGCTCCTAGTATAAACGAGACTCTCCTAGGAAACAGCGCCTTCAACTTGTTTACAATGCAATCAGAAGATGGCGCTGAGTGTACATATAAAAAAATTCTTACCTACAATCGGGTACATCGGTACATGCATACACATTTCCTGGTCTCTTAATATATTTTTTTTATTTTAATTTGTGCAATAAACTTAACAATGCTAGGTATTTACCTAATTTTTTCAAGCTATATTATTAAAAAATGTAATTTTCCTCATATGTCGACCTCAATCGCCACCAAAATGAGAATAATGGCTACGTTAAATAATAAAAGTAAAAAAATGCAACTACCCTAAAACTCATTATTAAAAGTAAATATGTAACTCAAATGGAAAGTTTTTGTTATTTTTATAGCCTTCCACTGGAACCTCATACCAATTTTTCCTACACTTACTGCGCAAGACCACGCGCGTGCGCGCTACTAAAATATAGTCTTCCGAACAAAGAAATTCAAAGAGATGCACAATTCATCGTTGTAGTAGCTTACTTTAAGACCATCTAAGATGTGAATAGGTATTTTAGTTACAATTAGCCTACTATTAGTCTACCAAATTTATTTAAGTACAATTTTCTACTAACATTAATTACTATCACCACCTTATTAGTAGTAAAGTCAATCCAATTATTGATTAAGCTCATTCTATAAAATTTCGCGGGACACTATTTTATTAGATTCAAATTCTTATTTCAATATCTCCCTAGAAAAAGAATCCGCTGACACAAAAAATAAATAATGAAGAATGGTAGGTTTGGTTCTATATTATACATACATAATTACCTAACTTAGGTTAAGGCTTAAGAGTCTGGATTTGGCAGCTACTGTTTAATATAACCTATCTTGTTTATATACACTTATATCTTCTGGAACTATTAATGACCTAAATCCAGAATTCACTCCCGAAGACGAATATTTCTGCAGTTGGATAAAAATAGCCTTGTCTTCAGGTCCTATATTGGAACACTTGTTGCTTGCGTTGACGTCACCCACCCACCCCTGTGGCATACTGGACGGAGCGGGGGGCCGCGCCTCCTTGTGGGCCAACTGACGTAAAGACTCACATTCATGAATGGAATGAATCTCAAAACCATCATGATCTCATTCCTATATCAACGTAAAATAGCCACTAGCAAGCGTGAACTGTAGCATTTCGTAGAAAACATCTTCCCCAACGAAACACATTCCCTTGTTTAGCGACTGTAAAGATATTTATTATTTATGCACTGTCTTTGCGATGCCTCTTCAGTAAAATTTATCTGTTGACAATTCAAGGTAAACTTCTGGTGTTTTGCTAAGCAAAGATTTGGAAGTAAATAGGTACCTAAGCATTATATATTTACGAAACTTATTATTAACGACCTGTTGGTCTATGGATTACGGGGTTTAATGTTCTGCAAAATAATAATAAAAGCATAATTATAGTATAAATACTTAGAAAACCCTTTTTTCAAATGAAGTTACCTTTTAAAACCAAGAAAAGTAGGTATTCAAACAAAGTTTATTATGAAGAGATTACGTTGCCTTTTTATTATTAGGCAATCTATTTTTATATAATAATGTTTTAACTTCAGCCCTTTCATATAAATTTCTAATAATAGCAGATGTCGGCAATCACCAGCTTGTTCCAAAAATAGAATTCACCCCTAACCCGCACCTCCCCCCACCCCGCTACCGATTCTAGAACCATTATTTCCTACCTAAGTGGATAGTAAAACAGACTGCTCTACTAACTACGATAAATATTTGAGGGAAAATCGAATTGTTTTAGAAACAAACAACAGTATTTGTTATATTATATCCGGGTAATGGATACAATCGCTGAAACTTAATGCTGCCGTAACGATAAATTAACGCAGTATGTACGAATGAAGCTCAAATGTAAGTATATATTTACAGCATTTATATTTAGCACAATAGAATGTTGTCTTGTCCCTAACTTATTAACCTATTTAGATATAAACCAATATAAATCCGCTTTATTTTCAAATTATAATTGTAACTACTCCCGAATTAATAGAATTTTCTCTAAAGTAATCTAAAGTTATAAGTATTATTTATTATAGGTAAAAGAAAAACTTTGGAAACGACAACTAGATACTTATTTAAAAAAAAAAAATACGTGTTATCAAATTTCTCATCCACCTTCAAATATTCAGGTAACTTTCTTGTAACCTCAATAACATTACTTAATATTTGACGTTGTGGGCGTAAGGTACACGAAGCCTATTAGAAAAAACACAGTCTGAAGAAAAAAATATATGAAGCTATGTGGCTGAAACAAGAACTCGCCGCGGTAGCATTATAATGGTTTCCAAATTACGTTTGTATTATAACGCAAATAAATACCGACAACTGCTCTCAAATGAAGTTCTTTGATTTTATATACCTATCCAGTTTTTTGTAACGATTTCCGATAATCATGATCCAAAGATTATGAGTCTCCTTACATCATTAAGTACTTAGATATCGACTCTTTTCATTATAATTATTCATTACGGACCTACTTACAAATAAATTTATTTAGGCTATGGTAACTTATTTAATTTATAGATCGGTATGTCATTATAAGTACTCAGAGAAAATACTTAGGTACTAGTTTTACTTAAAATCACGATATTAACGCTCACTTATGTGAGCATCATTATAATATTTCTTATGTGCAAAACTTAAACAATAGACAGTACATATTTGGATCACGTAATGCATCGTTATTAATAGAAGATATAGAAGATATCTCTTCAGGAATAAGTGTTTTTTAACTTACCTATTTCATTTGTATCACATCACTGTATTTATAATAAGTACAAGATTATACATAAATAAATACGTAGGTACACAATCAAATTAAACGAAGTAGGTACATATCAATAAATCATAATTTCATATTTTACTCACTTTGATCAGAAGGAAAACATTGGTTCTCGAGTTTTCTTTGAACTCCCACATCTGTTTTATTTTATTTAAATTGAATATGTTTTCATATAGGAGCCTGGAAAATGTTATTGCTAAGCACGAATGCGTTTAATATGCATGAGCATTAGTGCCACCCACGGACAAGACCATCCGTCACTATACATTAAGAGTAGATGAAAGTTTATAAATTTACCTAGGTAGATTATTCGGTTCAAAGACATTTATTATCATTAGGTACTAACTGTTGCTTCACGCCTTCGTTAGCGTAGAGCATTTTATTTTGTATATAATGTATCACCCCCCTTATATTTATATGTAGGTACCGAAATTGTTATTGGTTTACTACAATAATAATATGGAATATTACGTAACTAACATAAAATCAAACCGCAAATGTAAGAAACTAAATGTAGAATGTGAAAATATTTATTAGGTTTCAATATTTTTTTTACACTCAAAAGAGTATTCGAATATTTTTTTTGTATTATACTATTGCATATAACAAATAACACATTAAATAAAACCGGCCAAGTGCGAGTCGGACTCGCTCACAAAGGGTTCCGTACCTTTATCTATAATAAATTAGGTAATTTGATTTATGACGTTTAAAAACAAAACTACTGTCTACATCTCATTCAAATCAATTTTCGTTAGTAGTTTGCATAGTAATACACATCATAATATATTTTTTTCAGTTTTATCATGCCCATATTTTAGAAGTTACGGGGGGGGGGGGGGACATTTTACCACTTTGGAAGAGTCTCTCGCGCAAACTATTCAGTTTAGAAAAATATTATGTTAAAAACCTCAACATCATTTTAAAATACCTATCCATAGATACCACACACGTATAGGTTTAATAAAAAAAAAAATGTTTTTCAGTTCTATGTATGGGGAACCCCAAAAATTTTTTCTGATTTTATTTTAAAATCTTAATGCGGTTTACAGAATACATCTTCGCACCAAATTTTAATAATGTAGCTCTTATAGTTTCGGAATATACTGGCTGTGACATACGGACGGACAGAGAGACAGGCAGACAGACAGACAGACATGACGAATCTATAAGGGTCCCGTTTTTGCCATTTGGCTACGGAACCCTAAAAAGTAATACTATAAATATGTGTGCGTATATCAATTTCCTGTTAGCTGCTTTCCCGCCTAGACAAGTGCCAATCGATAACAGCGAATGAACAAAACCAACACTTGTCTGCTACTGCCGAACGCTGCAACGACTGCGACGAATGATTAAAGGTTAAGGTTCACAGTGTGTTTATTATCAAAATAGGCAATGCTATGCGATGAAAAGCTTGGTGTCGAGCGGTCTTCGCAATATATCCAGTTGGATAAATTTCATTAAAACTAACGACTATCATCAGCTCAGTCGTGCTATGGGAAATGTACAGTTTTCGAAACGTCAGCAAATAAAATAAAATACGCGAGTTAAATCCATTATCAGAAATTATTAATTAACGAGTTTGACTGTAAGTATACTTACTTACTTTACTTAGCAAATTACAA
Source organism: Polylopha cassiicola (assembly GCA_038024825.1). NCBI lineage: Eukaryota > Metazoa > Arthropoda > Insecta > Lepidoptera > Tortricidae > Polylopha > Polylopha cassiicola. The sequence continues at coordinate 13,626,925 of CP149046.1, read as the reverse complement.
GCTGCTTGTTCTTTATTGAAACATTTAATTTAATAGAAAGGAAAATTTCTATTAAGTAAATTAAAATAGATCATTGAAGTGCCTATTTTTTTTGATAAAGCTTTGAATCTTGCGATGCTGTAAAACTAAAATAAATGTGAAATCGCAACAGCTTCCTGTGAAGAACAAGTTTATAATTTGCTATGTAGGCCAAATGCAGGTCATCTTAAGCACCGGGTTATCTACAAAGATATTATAACGCATTTCACGATATACACCTTCAACAGGCCTGTGACTCTGTGACCTAAATCGCTTGTGTCAGGGCGATCTACATTTAATCATTTTTAGGGTACCTATATATGAAAAAGCTTCTTATACCTACATTTCATTTATTTAGCACCTACATAGGTAAGTCCCTATATTGTTTTTTTTTTACCTATAATTTAGTGCAATTCTTAAATAAATTAATCAGTAATACAAAGTTCAGATTGTTTATTAAATAAATTTCAACCGACGAAAAAAACGGAGGAGGTTCTCAAGTCGACACGTATATATATATTTTTTTATGTATGACCACGCATAACTTTTTACAGAGTAGTCCGATTTTGATAATTCTTTTTTTATTAGATAGGGCATAGGTACCTTAAAGTTGATCCCATAAAAAAATCGAAAAAAGAAACCTTCCCTAAGGGTGGGAAAATAGGGGTAATTTATTGTTTACTAAAAGTTAATAGCAAAAACAAGGTAGGTAGCTATTTCAAAAGTAATTAAAAATTAAGCATGTAATAATTTGTATAAATTATAAAATAATAACTTTTTAATACAAAAATTTAACCGCCGAAAAAAAAGACTAAAATGCAACAAAATAGCACACTGAAAAGAAAAAAATAATTATTTTGTCTTTTATTTAATCCAGACGGATACAAAAGACTGTTAAAACTTTATTGTGTTTGGAATCCAGAATCCAGACGGATACAAAAGACTGTTAAAACTTTATTGTGTTTGGAAATCTACCAAAAGTTTGTTATAAGAAACCTTACAAATCTGAATACTTACAACGAAACATTCCTCTTTAGAAACACAAAACACTTAGGAACTAATATAATAAAGAGGAAAAGTTTGTTTGTTTGTTTGTTTGGATTGAATAGGCTCCTAAACGACTGGACCGTATGTAAAAAATCTTTCACTGTTGGAAATCTACACGAGTGACATAGGCTATAAAATAAAGGGATCCAGGCGAAGCCGGAGCGGGCCGCTAGTGTTTAATAAAATTGACATTATTTTTTTCCTATGATATTGAGAGTCAATTGAAAGTAAGTAGAGTAAATCAAAGTTAAATAATAATAAGTTAAACATAAAAGAAGTAGGTATAAAAACATTTTATCATTTGTTTGATAAAGTGTTTTTTTCTGTAATTGGGTTCAGATCTGAAATTTAGGTACGTATCAATTACAACCCTCCAGCAATATTTTTAATTCCATGCATTACATAGAATATCAGTTAGTAGACAAGTAACAAAGTAAGTAGGTATTAACTACGATCTATCAATCGAAACTCGATTGATATTTTTGGTTCAATACCATTAGTTTTTAACCGACTTCAAAAAAGGAGGAGGTTATTTAATTATATTGATATTTTTGTACAAAGACAAGAGTAGATTTTTTTTTATTAGTGCCACTGGGGGTCTAAAAATTTTTTCTACTCTTGTCTTTGTACAAAAATATCATTATAGGTAGGTATTATAATTATATATCCTGCAAATCTATGCTATGATACAATTTAAAATGTGTCGCTCCGTGTATTCTATTTTGAAAGTACAGGCATAATTAGGCAAATATTTCAGGTTGTGTCACTATTCTACTAAGGCACCGATTACCCGTTTAGATAATAATAAAACACAAAATACGTTCCCAAAATAGCTCAATAAAATATACCCACGTCACATTACTACTATCAGTATATCCGCTAGGTACAACGTAGAAAACTAATCGCTTTTTCACTATCTGCTCATATCAAACAGGTCGAATAAGTAATATATAAGTAATCCATAACACTTTGTGTTAGGTAGTTAATAATCGGACTTTATTAAATATGTACGTCATTAATTTGTGTATATCATAAAAATATTGATTGGTGCGGGTTTAATCTACTAATAAATAATAGTAGATATATTAATAGTAAGGTAGTACTTTGTCTATTACCTTGTCTGTACCAGGAATTAAGTCTCTGGACTGTATTTTTTTTCGTTTTAGACTTTTTGTAGTTAACCCAGAGGGGGAAAACTTCAACCAAAATTAAAATCTATAAATATTACTTACATTTCATGTATCTGGGCAAAGCGCTCCAGGTAACAGTGGTCTGGGAAGATAACTTCGGTCGACAATCATAACAATAAATAAATTGACGATTTTTAAACAGGTTGTCGATAAATCGTCATTGTCACTTCTTATGCTATCTTATTCAGTTTAGTGAACTATCACAGAGGCATTGCCATATTTAATACTATTCATTAATAATTGTATAGGTCTAGATTATATTACGTACTTTGTCACCTGACAAGCATGAGTAAGACAGGAACCGTATGCCGCAAACTTGAAATTCGTATATTACCTATATTACATATTTTCAAATTAGACTAACGTGTTTAAAAACTAATGTCCTATCTATCCAATAAAAAATGTTTTCAAGTAATAAAATATACTCGTATGATCTTGTTTTCTTTAAATCCAGTTAACGGTGCATAATAATGCTTTAGCACATACACAAAGATCGACCCCGGTTTTCGCTCATGAAAATTTAGTAAAAAATACATATTTTCATGTATGTATTATATAAGGTTATCCAATTTCACTGCCGTAAAGAACTGTATAGATATATTATCTACCGACAACGAAGTAACATAATAGTTTCATGGGGTAGGTCGGTTCAATGGAGGGGGATGGTGGGTGCATTCGGCAGTTGAGTCGAAGTGCATCGTCAGGTTCGGCCACGGAAGTCACAAACAGGAGGTCGGTGACCCACTGGCGCCTTACAGACTGTAAGGGACTATTTCAATTTAAACGGTTAACTACTATAGTGTGCTACAAAGGTACAAATAACATAATACTCTTACTTTCTTTGATATGGAAATTAGGTAACTGAAAATTCACGCATGTTGCCTTTCGCTTAGTAAAAAATTAGAAAGCATTAATATTTCATTCTTAGGCAAAGATCCAGGTTTAAATTACTTATATCGACACTTACTATAATACTGTTTTTGGTTGTGTAAAAGGAGAATCGCTGCAAGTCGTCAGTTGCAGGCTAAAGTACCTTTATTAAACAACTAAATAAATGTTTTTATACATTAATCTATATTTTTTTAAAGTTGAGCATGATTACAATAATATATCTAAACAAAATATTGGTTAGGTACGAGAACATCCCCCTGGTACGAGTATAAGGACCACGAGCACGTGTGTTATAAAAAATAGTGGATAATCGGTCTATGCACAATTTGTACCTACCCAAAAAATAATTTATCCGTTTTTTTTTAACATTTCGTAAATTGATATTTTTTATACCTACTTATTTACTATGGTTAAACTGGATATTTCAACTTCTATCTAAATTCTGGTACAAAATAATAATTTCTGATGCCTTCGCGGTTATTACACATTGGAATGAAACTTAGTTAAGTATAGGTGCCCTTATAAATAATTTAATTTTTAGTTTTCAAAATAAAATTTAGCCTATGTTACTCGTGGATAATGTAGCTTTCGAATGGTGAAAGAATTTTTTAAAACGGTCTAATAGTTTTTCAGTCTATTCATTACAACCAAACAAACAAAGTTTTCCTCTTTATAATATTAGTACCTATAGATAACATCAGGTATGTTAAGGAGATAGGTATTTATAGGTTTCAAGCAATCGTAACAACTAACAGTACCTAAGTAGTTAACTTGTTTTACTGTAGGTACTCAAAATAATAAAGATCATGCAAATAATAGTAAGAAAACTCTTTAACACTTTGGCTAAAGAGGATATTTCAACATCTACGTATCGAAATTCTAATATTCATAAATATGACTTATCCTGAAGCTTAACATTTGGGTTGGTGCTAACCTGGTAATAATTTGTACGTTAGATAAAGATAATTAAATTGCTGAGACGCCCACAACGTCTTCAGAGCTAGTCTGGCTCGAGTGCTCCGGTAGGACGTATCAAATTATAAAGGAGTGCTTTTTGATTTTAACCTTAAACATTCTAAGTAAGTAAGTAAGTACTTCAAATGTTAAAGCAGTTAAATGTTCTGAGCTCATTAATATTGTGATAAAATATAACTTTGATTTTGTATTCAAGAAAATTCTTTGTAGTTAAGTAGCTATTATTCTATGATGGTAAAGAATGATTTTGAGTTTTTAAAACCAAATCAGACTCTAGAAAGCATTAAGTTTTAGGGATGATATTAAGAGGATTGTGAACCTGTTAATTTTCATACAAAAGGTGATAACGTTTTACACCCAGTAAATATAGTTAGATTTTTATAATTTTTGGATATATTGTAGATATAATGAGAAACTACGTCTGTACGTTTTGATTTTTAAGAAATATTGCTTACGCTAGATCTAAATATAGATTTTTAGATCTATATATAGATTTTTAGATGCTAATAAATTTTAGCGTAAGCAATATTTCTTAAAAATCAAAACGTACAGACGTAGTTTCTCATTATATCTACAACATATCCAAAAATTATAAAAATCTAACTATATTTACTGGGTGTAAAACGTTATCGCCTTTTGTATGAAAATTAACAGGTTCACAATCCTCTTAAGAAAATTTTCATGAATTAGTACATTACGACAAACTTGTTACGTTACGAAGAACGACAAAATATTTGTCGATTCGTTGGAACGTCTTCAATTCGTAATTTTACCTATTAGATTTTGACTTCTTAATATACGTAAAAGTTGCCAACTATTCTTAAATAACTACACTCTATGTTTGTCGTTTTTATTTGACTGAAGCGCTCAAAGAAAACAGTGTCACAATTCAGTGAGATGAATAATAATCTGCCGGTGCGATCGATACTTAAGCGCGGGGGCGGAGGGGAGAAACCGGGGTATTTCCACCACAACCCCCTGCAGGAGGGCGAGGGAGTGAGGAGCATACGTACAAGGGGAGGTTCATTGAGAGTGTAGGCGGCGCGCGTGGGCGACCCGCTTATATAGCCGCCCTGCGCTCCCGCCTAACATAGTCTCGCATAGACCGCGCTACTGATAACATTGAACAGTGTAAAATGTGCAACATGCAACTACCGAGCTTAAGGTATGAAAACATTTAATTATGTAGATCATTAACCAAATTCAAATCAATAGTAATTAATTCATAAAAAATACATATTTTAATCCTTTCAGTTCATAAAACTGGTTAAATTGTTTTTTTTTCTCTTGTAGAATTTGGCCAGTTTTGTTCGGATGCCTTTTAATACAAACAAAGGCGTATCCGCTACAAGGATGGCCGGTTTACCCACAAGCAGTACGCGAATATCAAGGGGATGACTACTATTATTCACCAAAAGTACAATATTACTATGAAAACCCCGTAGTGAATATGCCGGAGGTGTACGGACAAGTTCCTTATCCCTATATGTACGATGCTTATGGTCATTACTCTAATGAGGCTCCCAAAAGGCAAGAAGAAAGATTTTCGGCATTACCAATCGGCCAGGAGACGTGGTTCGAGAGCGAGGCTTCGCCACGTTGGCGGTCCAACGACGTAGATGACGTTAGTGCAGCATTTCTGGATAATTTAATTCTTACCCAAATGGCACAAGATGCGCAAAGGCGACGTGAAAACGCCCGGGCAGCATTCCCAGATGTGGCGGACTACGATGAAACGGATGCCGAAGATGAAGATGTCCGCGAATTGAAAGCTTTAGCAGGAAAGCCTCTCTACCATGTTCCCAAAACAGTCCCTGAAATTGAAGAGGACGACGATTACCAAAATGATGACGGTTTCATAAATTGGAATGGAAATAAAAGAAGTGTGACCACTACAGCTCCCGTTACTTCGGCACCAAGAGAAGGTCAACAAGAGATAATGGTACCTAGGCCTTCTCAGGACTCACATAAACACCATAGCGATCAAAACAAAAGGACATCATCCTTCTATGGAAAGCTAGCGAATTTATTAGAAAAGGAGAAAGAGGCCAGAAACACAGATACCGCAGTAAGTAAATCTTTATTATCTAATTCTTCGTAATTAAAATTATACTTTACTTAAAAAAATGATGTCACTTGTTTTCCAACTCGCTAAAACAGTGAACCCCGAAGTCTAAAAATAGATCGACCGGGCCGGGGGTGGCGGGTGACACGGCCCGGAGGCCGCAGCCAGGTCATTCGGCGTGGAGGAGCCTAGCTTTAGCGCTACAAGGAACTATGCGCCACTATTAAAGAACTTGAGCTCTGATATTGCTCTAAATATAAATAACTAGAACGCATTAAATCTCAATGCTACTAAATACAATAATATTAGCGAATTGTTTGACGTTTTTGATAATAAACTATATTGACTATTTTTTGTCTACAGGACTTATCTAAATCGAGAAGGATCAACAAGCGTTTTGTGGCTGGTGATTCCGACTTAGTGCTTGAACTTCGGGGACTGAAACATCGCATACCAACTTAAAGAGACGAATCGGATTACCGCCAACAAACATGAGACTGAGTAATTTGTAGCCTAATAGAGATACCTATCTTTCTGCATTAGAAACCTAGAAACTGAGTCTAGGGAATTCAAGCAAAATTAAAAAAAAAAACTTTTTTTTACAGTAATAATTACCTACGTAATTTAAACATGCCTAATTATTATTAATACACCTGTTACAATAGGTACTTCATATTATTTATTCATCATCCATTTCTTATATGCGATATTCTGATTTGTATTATATTTTATAGTATAGGGAGGTAGGTACATACCTACATAGATAACATAATTCCCTACCGACATAGGTAGGTACTTTTTTGATCGTTTATTATCTCTAACTCTTATTCGACAACAAAATCTTCTTAGTTCCAAGCATGTTCTCTAATGCAATGATGGATGTTAATAATCGTACAAAAGTTGACTATAATCTCCAGTAAAGAAAAAATGATACGACTAATAGATGTTTTAGTAAATATAAGAAAATGTTGCTCCCTTCACTTGGCAGCTATAATTCGCACAAGTGTATGTGCATAATGTAAATAACTGTACTGATTATTTTTAAGACCTAACTTTATTTTTAGATAGAAATACGTAAATGTTACCATAGATGTTATGCGTCTAGTTTTCCTATTAGAAAATGTCAGAACTTTTGAAATTCTCCTGACGGTCTTATGGTTATTAGTGAAATGATTATCTCGATGTGTTAGATAAACTTGTGTTATCGAATATTATTTATACTAATGGAATACTTAATTGGCCTAACATTGAAGTAGAATTTAAGCTAATTCTTTGTACACGCGAGTGCTAAAAAATCAACTAACAGTGTTTAGACAATACCATAAAATATTTTGCTAAGCAAATCTTAACAAATAGTCTTTATCTTAACTGTATAAGTAATTGCTCTCTAGATGGCAAAGGATTGAGTGATATTTTTGGCTTTACAGCTTTACATTGTAAGGTCTCTAAGACCGTGTATTGAATCAATAGATATTTATAATATTGCGTCCTCAATTCTACTTGAGTAAATTGTAACTTTTTTACTTATAGCTGCTCTATTCCATCTCTATTCTTCGATATGTCAGTATTATAAATGTAATCCAGCATAAAGACATAGGTCTTTTTGAACGTACATATCTGTTTATAAAATTAATAAGGTCATTTCACCTTTTAATATCGAAGAATGATCATCTCAGACTTCATGAATGTTTATAATAACGTCGAATTTCTCAGTGCGTAGGTATAGACATTCCAGGAAAGCTCTGATGGCAAAACGTTTTATGTTACAAACATATATATATATATATATTTAACGGAATCATTACTGTGGATAGTTACATAATTTAATCATTAAATATAGCCGAGTTGTTATTGTCTTTCCAAGTTTTCATATGCATTATGTCGTCACTGATAAATGGATGATTACTGTAGGCTACTTTGTGTACCTATTTAACCTGGCGGACGATCTGACTACGAAAATGATTCTAAGATAGTATTATAGTAAAAAATCTAGTCAACACAGAATAAAGTATAATACCTACCTAGCGTATGCAAATTTTGTCTAACTCGAAGAAACATGTTGTAGATTCTAAATAATGTTTCGCTATAAATGCAATAGACTTACAAAATGTACTAATAAATAGTCAATCAATTTATATTTTGTAGACACGTACCTGCAGTATTTTACTACCTAGAAGTTTAATTTGAAATTATATATAAAATATACATGAAATGTACCTACGGACGTAAGTCCTAAAATTAAAAATGTATTTAAATAATGAGTGAAAAACTGAGGAATTAAATAACTACATCATTCTATACAACTTTTATTTATTAACTAGCTTCTGCCCGCGACTTCGTCCGCGTGGAACTCCTCCTTTTTTGCAGTCGGTTAAAAAGTAGCCTATGTCCTTTCTCAGGCTTCAGACTTTCTTCTTACCAAATTTCATTAAAATCGGTCCAGTAGTTTTAGCGTGAAAGCGTAACAGACAGACAGACAGACAGAGTTACTTTCGCATTTATAATATTAGTATGGATTCTATCTATATGTAGGTTAAATATGGTAGAGTCGTGTAATGTCTAATTAGGTATTACAATTTTGTCTAGTTCTAGTATGAACATAGACAGGAGTGTAATAGTGTATGACTTTATTTCCTGCGAAAAGTGCAGCCCTTCATTTTATTCACAACATGCACTCACACCACCTTTAAAGGCAACAGACGTCTTTTAATTTCTAATTTAAGTAGCTATAAATAAATCGTTTATTTCAGTGCCCTTACAATGCCTTACATGATGCATGGGTACATGTCGCCGCGTCGTTTAATAAAAAAAAATATTTTTAGTTTGTCTTTTCATTTTCTTTAAATTTTACATAAAAATTAGATACAACAGTCCCTCAGTAAGAAAAGGATGGAACACTTGGGAATATAAATCTATACGAGCATAACCTCTAACATTTCCTTGTACCTATTCCGTAAAGGGCAAAGGTTACACGGGTCTGGACTCTGGATTAACTTCGATATCCACGAGGAGCTTACAAAATTGCAGAAAAATCAACATCAACCCGCCTAGTCGATATTGTGAGCTGGACAAATATCAATAACACAAAAATTAACAACCTCAACCTCTGTTTAGAATTTCATGAAATAGGTATTTTCTTACTCACTTCGATGCTGTTCGAACCTAGAATTGTACACACTGATATTTTATGATTGAGATGTACAAGACCTTGTGTTTGCGTGGGTGCACTTTCGGTTTAAGGTACCTACTACTGACAGCATAGTGATTTGTATGCAAGTAAAACCGTGAAAAAAGCAGAATGCCAATGCAGTTTAATAAATGGTACCTATCCCTACTTAAATATACTATCTAAGTGCTTATTGGTCAGAGCCTCTGACTATGCAAGGACCGGAGGTTACAGGTTCAAATCCTCCTAAGGGTAGAGGTCAGTGTGATGAGCACGAACATTTATACTTAGATGCAATATTATTATACATATTTGTACATGTTTATCTGTTATCTAACAGGCACAAGCTTTTTTCTATATATTATGTTATTTATTATATTTATAAAATATTAAATAGACACTTATCTATCTAATATCTTGGCACGTACTTAGGTACCTACATAAAAATCACATAAATAGGTTCTTATTCCAAGCTTCGTAAAATTAGTGGTGTTTTATCAGAATTATTTCCGTAAATAAAGAATAGAATATTTTATTTCCTTGCTACGTGGCCAATGTTAAAAATGATGTTAGGCATATTATGAAATATTTCTACTTAGCCTACGGCGCGGTCACTAAGCTGATAGGTAGATAACTGTTATTGCTGTGGAAGGTTGGTACGCTCATAAATACACGACATCCCATTAGAGAAACCCCTAAAACTTACAACGAATTTGTGTTTTTTAAATTAAATACATATTAAAGTAAGTATTCATGTAAAATTGTAGTATAGACCTGACTATACCTAGTAACAAAATAATGTAGGTAATATTATGTTCTAAATTTATCTATTATGAGTATTTACAATGTTATTTACCTATCATATGTAGGTCCTGTAACCTACCTATCTAATTGTATTTTTAATGTATTACCTAACTAGTAGTATTAGGAAGGTACTAGCTATTTATTTTCATTAGTGCAGTGTGGAAAAGATGCAATTGCTGGTCAAGTTAGTTGGAAACCAGGTTCAGTCCCTAAAAATAGAAAACCTACAATTCATCATTGCCATCCGCAGGCTTGTAGGTACCAATGATCAAAATAAATTATGTAAGTAATCGGAGAGCACGGCAGTGCCCCCGCCAAGGCAAGCGCAAAGCAAACACTGCCGTACCATCCTTTACTGGAACCAACCACTTCGCCGCATTTTGAGTTCCCCATTTAAGATCCTCTGGATAAGACAAGAACGCAGAAATTTTCGTCATCCAGTAAGATATAATCACGTACTTAAAATCCAAAATTTAAAGTCTGTAGGTTATTTAGTTCTGAAGTTAAGCGAAAGCATAGTTTCGTATTTATGACACTCACTCATGATCATTAAAATAGAACTAGTACTTCCCATAAACTACTTACTTAGTGGTACAAGTCAATTTACTTTAGGTACACGTAATGTTATATCTGTTGTAACTACCTGTGCAGTTTGTTAAATGAGATAATAGCACATACAGATATTAGTAATTGGACGCTAGTGTCTCATTTTAGGCTAACGGCCAAGTCACACATCATTAACTATAATAATAAAGAACTCGCAGTAAGGAACTTTAGACTTAGCACGACTTTGTCTAGATTTCATTTATTTTTAGAGATAAACAAGTAGTTTCATCGAGACTTGGCTAGTCTTTACATAATGTTTTTGGGGGGATGACAATGTACCAAAAATCACTTGAAGTCTAAAAAATAATTACCTATAAATCTGATATCGTGCCATCAATCATATCAGTATAGGTACTAAATGTACTAAACATATAAGATTTTAGATTTTTGTATCCGTGTTAAATCAAACCTCAATTTGGACCGAAATAAATGTGACAGCTGTTGGATTTGGGTTGTCTGTGTTTGTGTCATTGGTGTCAATGACTTATATGTCAACGTAAACGGAAACGTTCTAAAACTTAATTGTATTGTTTATAAAACTACCCTATTTTATATAGGTACCTTTTATATAGCTTCAATGAAAGATAGATTTAAAAATCTACTTGAAATTTAATGTTTGATGACACTTGTAAACATAACAATATTCATCAAAAATATGAATTTTTAATGGAAAAGGTTGTATTAAAATTTCATGATGGATTGTTGATATATAGTTTTCGAACTTGAACCATTATTAAGTCAAACTAAACAGGAAAGTTTGTTTCTTGTCTTGTGCATATTTTGGCAAAATAAATACCTAATAAGTAAACTAATATTTACTCTTGTATATAGCGATAAGATAAACCTGTCTTCAATATTTCAGTTATTCGCAATAACATATTATGATTTTAGACAAATTAAGAATCTCATTTTCTACCGTTACTCGATGCTGAAAGTGTACACGTAGTTTTTAACTGTTTGTGTGGCATATTCAAAATGCGTCGTGCAAAAGGATATCAAGATTTAGATGAGGGTGCTACGGCAGGACCACGAATATGCCCGCCGCCAATGCCTCCGCCACAAGAAATAGAAATGGCATCCGTAACTGTCGTGCCTGATGGTAATATTAACAAGTTTTATACTTGAAAGATTTTGACGCCTTCCTATATTCTATATCGTAATGTCTATAATCCGTGTATACTGTTCCACTAAAAAACAGTTTTCTTTTTGTTACATATCTTCATGTCAATGTTAACTCTCTTCTAACTTTCTTTGAATTTTGTGATTCCAGATACATTTACTGTGACTCAGGCAGTCAATGCATTGGGTTTTGGTTGGTTCCAAGTGAAGCTGTCATTATGTACAGGCCTATGCTGGATGGCTGACTCTATGGAAATGACAATATTAAGTATACTTTCGCCTGCTCTTCATTGTGAATGGAATATCAGCAAGTAAGGTTCTTCTATTGCCTTTAATATTTCACAAAGACCAAGACAAGACTAAGTGATTTTATTTTCTTGATACCATGTATGTTTCTTTAATTTAATAGATGTATATCAAATATTTTATATTAATTATGTATTATTGTCTAAATTTCAGATATCAGCAAGCTCTTACTACTACAGTTGTATTCTTAGGAATGATGCTCAGTTCCACATTTTGGGGAAACATTAGTGATCGCTATGGTAGGAAAACAGTAAGTAAACCTCTGCAATGTACCAAATTGAATTTGTATGCGGGAAAGTAAAATAAAAGCTTTTCAGTGATGCCTGGCTTACGAGCATCTCAAATTATAATAATTAAATTTTTATAAGCCCTTAGAAGTTATGTTTAAGTATACTCTTTTTGTTTTAGGCACTGAGTATGTGTGGAGTTCTGCTTTTCTATTATGGCCTTCTAAGTGCTATAGCGCCAAATTTTTTGTGGCTACTGTTTTTAAGAGGTCTAGTGGGATTTGCGATAGGCTGTGTACCACAATCGTAAGTTTTTTATTCCCAGCCTGCAAATAGTGATTACATAAATAATAGATAGATTTATGCTAAACTTTATCATCTTAATACACATATGTGTATACATTCTATAGATAACATTTTTGCTTATGAACATTTGTACTAAAATCAAACCAATTTATTTACAATAGCGGTTCGCCCCGGCTTCGCATGGATCTCTAATTTTTATTCAAAATAATCTATAGCCTATGTTACTTGTGGATAATGTAGCTTTCGAATGGTGAAAGATTTTTTAAAAACGGTCTAGTAGGTTTGCAAACACACAATCTGAAATCTTAGTAATAATATTTTCTTATTTCTTCAGGGTAACATTGTATGCAGAATTTTTGCCTACTAAACAAAGAGCAAAATGCGTTGTCCTGCTGGATGTAAGTACTAATTACCCACAGTTTTTATTTTCTAAATTGCAATAATAAATTGGATAAGATTAGCGGCGGACAGGAAGCAGTGGAGGGATCTGGAGGAGGCCTTTGCCGTAAGGCACACCGAAATCAGAGACATTCTATAAGTGCATGCAAGTTTATGATTTATTCTGTGAAATTAGTAATAAGTTTTTCGGTAAATAAAAGGTTTATTATTATTATTATTATTATAATAATAAATTACATTGTAAATTGTACTTTTTCAGTGTTTCTGGGCCCTTGGGGCATGCTTGGAGGTGGCACTGGCTCTAGTGGTGATGCCCACTTTAGGCGTTCATTGGTTGCTGGCACTATCAACAATTCCACTTTTAATTTTTGCCCTTATATGTCCAGTAAGTTTCATTAAGATCCTGTATCACAATGTTGACCTATGTCCTATGGGTGTATGCAACTAAAGTAATGAAGCAGATTTAAACACCTTTTGCATTTCACAACCATCAAATTGACAGTTATATGACAGTTAACTATTTGTAGCATGTGTGGGATATTGTGAAAAGGTAGGCTCATACTTAGAAATAATATTAGTATTATAGAAATTTTCTTGAGTCTGGTTTACCCATCGTAACATTATAATACAAAAACACTAGTAGATTAATAGTAAATACCTATATGTTTCCAGTGGTTGCCCGAATCAGCGAGATTCCATGTTGCTAGTGGACAACCTGACAAAGCTTTAGCTACCTTGGAACAGGTGAATATTATTATAACATACTTACCTAAAGATATTTTATAACTTCCATTGAACCCTTTGAGGTGTAGCTCAAAGTAAAACAGCGGCATTATCAGTAGAAGAAAACTTAAAACTGTATGCTTTATCTTGAGGCCAAAGGATAGGTTTAATTGCAGTATTAATTTGTTCAATGTGTTCCTGGTATATAGATAGCGCAAGACAACGGGCGCCCGATGTTACTGGGGCGTCTGGTCTGCGATGACTCTGTCGGTATCGGCCAGCGAGGCCGGCTCAGGCACCTGCTCATACCACACTTGAGGAACACCAGCTTACTTCTGTGGTTTATTTGGTAATATTAAATTAATAATTTCTGATGCCTTCGCGGTTATTACACATTGGAATGAAACAACTATTTACGTATTTAACTGCGATTCAACTGACAGTACTTGGACTTTAGTGTTAGTCGTTAGGTAGTAGTTTAGTTCAGTCGTGCTACGAATATAGGAACTGTAAAGTTTTCGAAACATCAGTTAATAAAATAAAATACTTATTTCATTTCAAAGTTCTATTTTCTGTATGATTCTGGGGTTGATTGGTAGAGAATGACTCCTATTTTGCAAACTATTTCGACATCAAGTATAGATAAATGTCCAGTGATTATTGTTTTAGTTACAATATTTGGTATGTACGTCATTATATTATGCATTATAATATTTCTGTCTTCGGTATCTATTTAAATATACGTTCAGACAATTTTTTTTTTATTAACCTATTTGTAGTAAATTACCATGCCTCTTTAAGCCAGTATTAAAATAGTTATAGGTACTTAGAATGCCGTGACAAAATGGCCAAATACTATTGATAAACATTTCCACTGAAAACAGCCACATATTCTTGAATACAGTAAAAGCTCTTTATTCGCGGGGTATACGTTCCATAAATATGCCGCGAATACAGAAACCGTGAATACGGAATGGTAATTTATATGAGATTGTAGGGGATACGTTCCTAGGTGACAAAATATATATAAAAAAAATAATTTAATTAAAGTTTTTGAACATTTTAATAGGCTTAGGCAATTCTATTTTCACTTTAAGCGGTAATACGTATAGAAACACATATAGAAATTGGGTAGCATTTTTTTAGTCCGCGAATAGTGGAAACGCGAATAAAGGAAGCGCGAATAAGGAGCTTTTACTGTACCAGATTACATTCGTAATCCAATTTTACAGTAAAGGCCCGAAGCAGACCAAATGTGCTTTAATATTCAGTTTAAAAAAAAATACACTGAAAAAATAATTTCTAATATAGTTCTAGGTTTGAAAAATCATTGTCAAAATATGGTTTACAGGATGTCCTGCGCGTTTTGTTACTACGGCCTTGTGTTGATGACCACGGAGTTGTTCGAGACGGACCCGAGCGGCACGCTGGAGTCATGCGCCGCCGACTGCCGTCCCTTACACACTACCGACTACATGGATTTACTTTGGACCACACTAGCCGAGTTCCCAGGTAAGTCTTACGTTTCAAATTTATTGTCTCGAGTCTTGTCACTTATAAGATTTTGGTGCATTTTCTAAAGATAAACTTTTAAAATTGCTGCGATAAACTTTCGTATCACTTTGACCGGTTTCCTTATGTTTACTGCCGTCCTGGGAATCATAGTGAAGTAAGTATATTACTCCATCTTAATCAAAAGCATAGGTAATCAAAAAAATAATAATCAATTTAGATCTAGGTAAAGTGTGTGTAAATTTAAAACTACCACTGGATTAGATAAACAGGTGGATTTACTTTTCATAGGTATAACACACTGAACACAC
Source organism: Polylopha cassiicola (assembly GCA_038024825.1). NCBI lineage: Eukaryota > Metazoa > Arthropoda > Insecta > Lepidoptera > Tortricidae > Polylopha > Polylopha cassiicola. Next base: position 13,611,260 of record CP149046.1, on the reverse strand, counting down.
GTAGGCAGTAATAAAAATAATTACTTTCCAGGCATTTTCGCAACAATATTCGTCATCGAAAAATTTGGCCGCAAAAAAACGATGGCCTCACAATTCATCATATTCTCAATTTGCGTTTGTATGCTGATATATAACGAGAAGTGAGTATAAGTCAACACACGATTGATATTCAAATTTGATGGATCTTATGTTAATTGGCTAAAATATTAAATTGTGGCATTATCATCCTATCAATCTGTAGGTGATATTCCATGATTAAATTCCAATATACATCCATTAGCCGCAGTTGGATTATCCGATTGTTTTTTTTATAACTACTAATAATTTTATTATCTTTTGCGTTATCTATACAAATAATATATAATTTTATTTTTAGCCGAGTATTCCTGACTTGCATACTGTTTCTGGCGCGAGGAATAATCGCTGGACTCTTCCAAGCAGCTTATGTCTACACTCCTGAGGTTTCCATTTTATTTAAATATTTCTTTAATATATGGCATATTTTTGACTCTTTCCTCTGTAAACCGTTTTCTTTTTTCAGGTTTACCCAACGGCCCTAAGATCTACTGCCGTGGGTGCTTGCAGCGGAGTTGCTAGACTAGGCGCCATGATAACACCCTACGTCGCCCAAGTAAGTACAAATATAAATTGCATAAATATATAAATCAAAGTAGGTACGATATTTTCTATTTGATTATGTCATATTTTAAAGATTAATATTTATTAACATTTGACATTTGAATTTCAATCCTATAATCTTGTTATTGTATTGACGATCTCGGTATGATTACATGTAATAAGACATTTCAATCTTATTATATTGTGTGAATATTGAGAAATAAATGAATCTATCTATCTATCATTCTATTAAAAAAACTTTATAATTCATGCCAATTGATCCAGTAGTTTCGATCCAAGCACGGGTGTAATATGGGTACTAGACAAAATCTTTAATTATACATTTTTACATTAAAAGCTCAGGTACTAATCATGCTCACTGACATCTGCCTCTAACATGATTCGAAGTCACAATCACCCGGTTCATCGTCAATATTCAGTCTCCGACCACTAGATAATTAGTCAGTTGCAATTATAAAGTAGCCTTTAAGTACATAAAAATATATTAATATTAAATATGAAAGTTACATAAATAAATTAACTGTTAGATTTGTACATATTATATTGTGAAGCCTACTGCTGCGATAGATCACGAAAAACCGTAACAGTAAAACCATTTGTTTTTACAGGTATTATTAAAGAATTCGGTAGCAATAGCGACAGGCGTATATTCAATGGCTGCAGTATTGGCCGCTATTGCTTGTCTTTTGTTGCCTATCGAGACAAAAGGAAGGGAAATGAGGGACACCGTCACAGCTACCACCTAAACGGTGATAATGCGACAACGCTTTTACGTTAACAAAAATTATATATAAAATAATATATATAACACTAATATTTTGTTTTCTCGATTTGCTACTTAATCTATTGATTTATTATTTTCGATCTCCGTTATTACTTCTGTTGGCTAATCCTACAGCAAAATGTATGAATGTAAAATATAAATTTAATTATTTATTAATGTGACTGTTAGATCTTTTATAATACACTTTATAATTAAGTATTAATAGGAATAACGTTAGCCGTCTCTAATTTTACGACTAATAGATTTATACCAAATAAAAGTGGCAAATGATATAACTTGTTATGAAGCGTGTGTAGGCTGCATAAAGTATAATGTCGCATGACAAATAATCATAGACATTGGAATCATAATACATACGACATACAAAGTATTATTGTGCGTGTGGTCTTATATAAGTAGCACCCGCTTCTATACCTTTAATATCAGTGTAAATGAATTAATAATAATTGTAAAAAAATACTCACTGATGCATCTATATTATAGGTATTCTAACTGTATCAAGACTGACATAGAATCTCACGCTTATCAACTTTATTACTACTTTTTTATAAAAAATAATGTACTTACTTTAAGTATTTATGTAGATTTATGTTATTGTAACAATGAGATTGCGGCCAATGTTAGTATATTTACGTTGGATATGGTGTATTTAGCTAAACGCACTAGTCTTCTACTATAATATTCTCTCTTTTTTTTATTGTAAATCTTGTTCTTCTATATTTTGATGTATACGGAAAGATAATAATAGGTACTTAGTTTTTTATTTATTTTCTTATTGTAGGTAATGTTTGAACCAAAGTTTAACACGTATACTTTTTTTTAATCAAGATTCCAAAATGTAAATTTAAATGACGTTGTTTCTTTATTGTCCTGATTTTCATAGGGGCACACCCCCAAAATATAAGAGGTAACATTGTTCATATAGTCGAGTGATCTATGTTTACTAATAAGTGCATTGCAGCTGTATATTATTTCTATGAAACTACTCACTTTCAAAATTAATATTATTATTTTTTAATATATTTATTCGTTATCATAGGTATATGAAAGATATTTATAATAATATGTATCTTATCTTTTCTTATTTTTTTTTTTTTTGAAGTCCTTTAAAAGCAAAACACATTTAAATCCCTAAAGTGAATTTTGACCTTATGAACATAGATCAAATTTAATTATATATTAATTTGGTAGATATTTGTAATTTTAAACACTAACCGTAATCAATTTATAGACGATAACGTCAATCTTAGAGCCTTGGCTTCGATAAATATATTACTTAATTTCATGTATTATACTAGTGGAGTCGTGGTGCTTTTTTTAAAGATAATAAGTTATAAATACTTATTCTTAATTATTTCGTACAACAATGAAACTAAAAGATAACTCAAATACTCTTCGGTTCTCTTTTAATTTGTAAATTTAATATTTGTACTTTTTGATAATATTTAACTAATCAGTATTGTTTCGGTAACAATTCTATTTTACTGATATAATATGGTTGTGATATTGGTATGTAAGTAGGTACCTATTTTGATACTTTATCACGTATTGAATATCAATAATTAGCTATCATAAGAAGATAAGGTAAGATCAATTGCAACTAATAAATGTTAGTCTTACAGAGAACTGATTCTATGATTCATTATATAATAATACCTGTGTATTGAAATAAAATAATTGTAGTACATAATATATTATATATATTACATACCTACATATTATAAGTAAAGAGATCAATTCCATTTTTTTTGTTAAGTGTCAACAGATGTTATTTTTAATTGTACTTAATTATTATTTGCTGTTAGCTATAATTGCTATTCATATTATGCAGTTACATGTGAGAACTAAACCGCTAGATGGCGTTACCAAGTTAAAATTCACACCAGTGCAATTACTTACATAATATTATGCATTCACTTGAAATCCTGAATATAATATTATATATACTTAACTACAGTTAAGTAAATATAATATTATATATTAAGATTATAATTTTGATAATGTTTTATTTTACTATAAAAAATAATAGAAGATGTTATTTTTCTAACTTAAAAGGGGGTACATTTTGATGATTAGGCGATGAAAACATAGATAACGCATTAACAATTTAGTTCCCATGTGTAAGAGTAGATTTAATTCCACATGGTTTATTTCTAAACAGTTAGAAGTAGTGTTGGAGGTCACAGAATATAGATATGTTATGTACTTACTGACCAATGTGATCTTTTACATTCGAACTTGATGTTTTAAATTGTGTTGTCACCTAAAAGTTACTGAGAAAATACAGACCACGATCCTACCAGTTTATCATATTAGGTAGGTAGTACTTATTACATTAGTTATTAGTACTTTCACAAATTATTTATCGTTAAGTTTTATGAGAACATTAAATAAAAATGCACCAAATTATAACTTGTTTACTTGTAGTTAAGTCTAAGGAAAACACAGAACTACCTACTTGTGTCATTTCTATTTATCTTTATAATATAGCAACGTCTAAACCACGCGACTGATTAATTATGTTGTAACCTTTATCTTATTCGGTTTAGATTTCTTTTGTAAGTAATAAAGGGTTGCCACCTGTCCGGGTTTCGCCGGATTTGGCCCAGTTTAGAGGGTGTCCGGGGAACGTCAGGGCCGTACCTTCATTTCTACGTCAGTTTAAAAAAAAAAAAACTATTGGCAAGCTATGGACCTTGGTCTATGTTGGGGTTTCACAGGGCTTGTCCGGGCCGTCAAACTTTAGAGATGGCAACCCTATAGAGCTTGCGTGCCCTTTTAAAATCCGATTATGCGTTTAAGTCGCTGAATATCTTATTTTTATTTTAGTAAGTAAATGAGCCTTATATGGTGAGATCTCAATTGAACAAACAAGTACATACGATTATAGAGATGAGAGAAATAATATGAGAGAGGCTGATGCAGGTTATGAATAAAACACTCATTAAATTAATTAATTTTAATTAATAATTTTAACATAGCGATCAATTTCTAATATTCACTCAATTTACTTCATATTCAATTAAAGTCTTTTCTGTCTCGACCATAAAATAAACAAAAAAAAAACAAAATCATTCAATCACAGTTATAAATCACACACCTGGAATATTGTAATGTCGTTCATAATGCAACATTCAGTCAGCTTGTAGGTTTTCAATACAAACGTTTAAATTAAGCATTCAGTCAAACAATGGCATAAATAAAATTTAAAGGTACCTACGTAAATCTGTTCTAAAGAATTATTGTGAATTATACAGCTTAATATTACTTAATTACAATAAATAGAAATACTGGCTAAGTCCTAAATTTAGTGTTAACAGGCGCAAATAGGCACACCGATTTACGTTACTATTCGAAATAGTAACGGAAGTGTGCTACATGTTACATACAATATGAAAAGTGATAATCACTAATTCGCAATTTTCAACTCACGATTTTTAATTATTTTACAAGTAGGTAGGTACTTTTTACTAAATATATTGAGTATACCTAACAACAATTTTCTACAGCTACTTACACTGGTTCACAGGCGAAGTAATCAGCCATTCATATACTAATTGATGGATTTATCTTAACAATCTTGAGATCAATAATTCTTGTGAACGAAAGTGAAGTTACATTTTTCACAATTCCCTGCGTAATTTTTTTTACGCATAAGTAATTAAAATTTATAATATTTCGGTGGGACAAAAACACAAATAAGACATTCAAGTCAAAAAATAAAATCCACATAATATAATAATATATACTCAACCATTATTCCACCGTGAAATCGATATATGCAAATCTATTTTAAAAGATTCATTTACTTAAACATTTATTAAAACTACAATTAGGTGTATAATCTAGAGAACTTTGATACCTATTCAATAGGGGTGACGACTGGGTAAAAACACGAAAGTCCGTCAGTTAGATTAAAAAGAATCATTAAACACGTTATTTTTCTTTTTTTAAACAAACTCAATGATAAATAAGTTTCGCTTCTAAATTTCGGGACTGGGGGCTCGTGACGTCACGTTATAGCACAATTTATACCAAGCCATGACGTCACGAGCCCCCACTTCCAAACTGAAGTGCTTATCTTTGTCATTTATTGTTCCATTGAGAAAGTAAAAAATACGTGTCCAGTATTTTTTTGTAATCTACTTAATGGAAAAAGAATAAAATCAGTCGTCATGCCTATTCAATTCGTCTAAGAATTAAAATATGAACATAACTTTTTACTTATTTTGATATAACTACAATACTTTTGGTTAACTCATGTAACCACAGCGAATTCTTTACAGTTTATGTCAGCGTTCATTTAGTGTTAATATTCACCAATAGGTATGTTAATTTTATTACTTTTTTCAAACAAAGTAGGTATACTTTGTTTGAAAAAAGTAACATATGGCTGATTTCATAAAAGTTTAAGTATTGTTCGAAATCTTTTTTATTATTACTCAACTAAACAAAAGTTGTCTAATCTTTTTAACTTGAATTTTTTAAATTGAGTTATTAAGTACTTACCAAATATTGTGGACAAAAAAAATAAGATCAGGTTTTTAAATATGTCATTCAGTCGCATGGCATAGCTTTTTCACTGAACTGATTACATCAATTATAGTAATATAAAAAGAAATATTCATGATTATTATGAGTAAAAGACAATGCTAGTAACTTATTTTTGTCAGAGCATATTCGAGTTAAGCTAGTCGCTGCTTCTCTGGAATAGTGTCACAACTCGAAATGTGTTACCATTCTGAATTGAAATTTATATGTGACGGTTCACAGTCTTAAATGGAGTAACAAATTATTTCGAGTTGTGACACTATTCCAGAGAAGCAGCGTAGTATCTGACAGACAACAAAGAACAAAAAGGCATGAATATAGTGCATGAGGTGCAACCAAAAATAATAAATGAAATGTCTAGTGTTTAGTAGAATATTAAAAGAATATATAGCTTTTGTTTATACAAACATTTTTTAGAAGTTACTTACCTACTTATCTCAACAGTGAATATGTGTTAGGAAATGTTTAAAGCTATGTGCAGCTAAATACTAATTATATAATACTAGCAAGCTGCCAGAACCTATATCATATATATATTCTACTCCAGTCTATGATTATAAAATTAATTTAATTTATATCTACTGCTTAATATTTCAATAATTATTTTAAAATAAGAGATTTCCTTATTAATTATTTATTTTTGTACTAAACAGCTGATTGTTTAGAAAATTAATCATCATCTAATTCTATTACAATAGGTTCAACATTTTCATTTGCTTTTGTATATTCATCCTTCAATTGAGACAAAAGAGTGCACTTTGGTATTTTAAGTTCATCTGCTTCATCAACTAAATTCTTCAATTTTTGTAGCCGCCCAATATCAGGTGCAGTTGGTAGCAATATATTTTTTGTCTCAGTCATCCACTTATCAAAACTGTTCACTCGGAAGTCAATGGTTTGTAGCATTATATGCAGTTCGTCCATATCATAACGATAGTTAAGTGTTTTCTTTTCCAAATCACACTGGCATGCTCCTTCTGCATGTTGAAGACAAGCCATGAATTTGCAATTAGCACAATACACAGATGACAAGAAACATGTTGTCTTGCACATTTCACATAAGCGTTCATCATCTCCAAGGAGCTCAAATGCTGTTCTACATACATTTTTAAGACCTTTAGTAGCTATTAAAGCCCTCAATCTGCCTTCATCTCGGGTGGCTTGAACTAATTCTTTTTGGGTCTCTAATGCAGTCTCTAAGTCTAAACGATCTCCTTCCAAAGCCATTTTACAAATAAGCTCATCATGTGAAAAAACACAAAATCTCTTTAAATTTTTATAATGCATTATGCAGTCTCTTCCAATTTTTAACCAATCTGGTGGGGCAAAGTTGACAGCTTCAGCAAAATTATAACCTTGATTAAATCCTGCATGATAAGCTCTGGGAAAAGTTACAACAAATTCTCCAGCTTGTTGATCAGTTCTGTATATTGGGACTCCAGCAGCCATTAATATATTGGGATTCATTATAGTAACAAGTTGATGGAGTAAATCTGGTTGTGATTGAAATAAATCAGGAGCAGCTGCCTTCATAGCTTTCTCTAATAACTCTGCTCCACTTCCAGGTACTCCATACCAAGTTTTAGCTTCTCCCCAATGTAAGTAGTTGATAGAATAACTCCAGTGATCCTCATTGTGCCAGCAAAATGCTGAAAAGCACATGCCAACATACATCCAGGGCACAGTCATCCCAGATATATCTGCATTGATGAATCTTAGAACAGATCCATTCAAAACTGGAAGATTATTTAAATTCCAACCTGAGTCAACATATTCTTGATCACCTGGGTATAGGTTTAGTGAAGATTTAGTAGGAAACCCAGATCCATGATCCATAGAGTGCAAATCGGCTCCATATTCCACTGTCACATCCTCTTCCACTGATGATATAATTCTCCAAAATTCTTTTTCAGCTACATTAGTAGGTACAAGGTGCCCAGACATGCCAAAATAATCAGATTTGAATTTGTCTGCCATTTCACCAAACTGTTGAAGAGTGTATTCTCTTTCTGCTTGTGCAAATCCAAAAGCTTCTGCAGGTTTGTGTACCTCCTCTGCTATACAACAGGGACAACGCCAGTCTCCATCTGGCACTGATGAGAGAGGTGGTTTGAGACAGAATGTATGGTAGGTGTCAGAACAACCATTGCAAATCAATAAAAGGTCATCTCTGTTATCTTTTTGGCAAATAGCACAAGTATATATAGCTAATGGATCCATTTCATATCTTGGTCTTTTACGAGACTTTGTTATATCAAATTCTTCATCATTAAGGCCTGGCATTTTAGGGCCAGGACCATAACAAGCTAATCGTCGCAATTCTCTGTTACACTTTAATTCTTCAGTTTCACTCTTATTTTTCTCACATGTCATTTCTATATCAGATCCTGTCTTCATTTTCTTAATACTGGTATGAGGCTTCTGATCTTTGATATCTTCTTCTTCTTTAATCTTGGTAATTGACTCCAGGGGAATTTCTTTAAAAGATTGTTTGATATCACTTTCCTCCTTAATTTCAGACTTTTTTACAGTTTTCAGAATATCAGCTTTACTTTTTTCAAATATATCGTAGGGCAGAAGAATTTTTTCATAATTGTTCCTAAGAAAATTTATTGTTGTGCTATTTTGACTATAACCCATCGCGTGGGCAATTTTACGCCATTTTTTCGAAGTATTACAACTCTCAAAGCCACCCTCCTCGTCCACCCAAAACTTTAGGCAATATAAATCTAGAGTTTTATTTTCGATCATAGGAATTTTCAGCGGTGAACCTTGTAAATCCCAGAATTTAAGAATTTTTTCAAGAAACAAAAGCTTCAATCGTGTAATGGCTTCTAACTCGTTAACTTTCTGAATTCGTGGAACAAATTTTAATTTGTCAACATCTAGTGAAAACGGAGGTTGCCAACGGGCAGGAGGTTTAATTTTACAAATTCCCGTCTTTTCTGCCACCGGACGAATCTTCGCAATATATCCGAGTGGATCCATGAACTCTTCGGGAGTGGGCTCGAACACCGGGGCTTCTGGTGGCGGAGCAAAAGTAAACTCGGCACTTTTTTGCATAGCATTTTTCTGAATAATCTTGCTATCCATCTCCGCATGCACAAATAAAACTCACTTTAAACAGTTCAAAGCTTCACTTCACAATTTTTTGCGTTTATGATGCACATTTCACTTAACATTCGAGTCTACGTGACTTCTCGCCATGTGTAAATGGCTCCTTAGATCTTTATTATCTTTCGATATTCATGAAATCTAGAAATTTAGGTAACATTTATAATTAAACGCACTTTAATTCTCTCCGTTATTTAAGCGATTTGTAAATAAATACGCCAATTACTAGTCAATGAATAATTAATTACCTACAAGAAAAGTCTTGTTTTATTTTCAAATATTGATTGATGTCGGAACTAAATTTTAGTACACAAAAGCCGTGCGTGTCCTTATTCCGTGGTAGGTTACGTAGATAATCGTAATAACGTTGTTCGTTCGTTTGTTTGAACGATAAAATGACAGACGCGTTTCGTTCCCTCGACCACTTTTTGTTTCAGTCCATTTGATACTGTAAGAAAGAGATACATATAGTAGTGTTTGTATAATATGATCCGTAATCCGAATTTACCGAGTATTTGTGAATTTCATAAACTAGTAATGCATAAATAATACCTGGTTTTGATATAAAGTTTTAATTACCTATTGCTTTATGTTAATACGTAGGTACTATTACTACTACTATAATAGTTGGTTTCATAGGACCTACCAATATTTATCTATAAGTAACTACTATAAGAACTTTTGAACAGAGATTGGCGTAGAGAAGTTAAACTTATTATAATAATTTGTAGGACTGTAAGTACTTAATCAAAATATACAGTTATTACTAATAACTGTATATTTTGATTAATAAAACAGTTTTAGTTTATCAAATTACTAATAACTTATTAGTAATTTGATAAACTAAAACTGTTTTATTAATACAGTAGAGCTCTTTTACAATAAAAATACCTCCCATGATTAGGTATTTAATTTCCAGGTAAGTGTACCTATAATTAAAAATAAATGTGCATAGTGAACCGTACATTAGGTAAAATATTTTTTATCATTTTTAGGCTTTGTTATTGTGCACAAATAAGTAATACCTAGTTACTATTTGTTTTAAACCTGAAAAACATTACCTACTTATATTCTATAAACAATGAATAGTCAGATTTACGGACGGAAGAACTGGTAAAATCTGTTTATTACTAATTAAGTCTAACAGTAAGGCAGGAAGTAAGTAAGCGACACTAAAAATTGGGTGGGAGTACAGAAATAATAACAATACATAAATTTGGAAACAATCAAGACAGCGAACATTTTTGTATTTTTAATGATTTCAAGGGAGTTTCAAGGGAAGATCTACCCTAAATAGCAGTATAATAACGACTTGCCTTCAAGGTTCGTTATCACATCGTTTTTAAAGTAAGGGTCTACTAAAACCGAGTTGTGTAATAAATAAATAGGTCTTAAAGGTTTTTAAAAATCTATGCATCTCTATTATATCACAGATATATGGATACAATATTTCCAATGTATCTGCGTTTTATTAATAATAATAATAATAATGTTAATAAAATAAGTGAAACTTGTTCGAACAATATTTTTTTATTTGAATCATGGCTTAAAGGACTTGAATCCAGGGCGATAAAAAAAAATTACACTTGACAGTCCGTACTCCGTCATAATATATTACTTTGCTATATAAAATACTTAAGACATAAAATAGAATAGGATAGTATTTTTGTTTTTCTTCACATGTAAACCTACAAAAGAATGTATTGAATAAGTATATGATTCTGAATAAATTGTTTACAATGTTGAAAACACTTCGTGGAGTTTGCTCGACTACCGTGCATTTACAGCAAGTAAGGTTAGCTCACAGGATTAGAGGCAAAGCTCCTGTATTTTGTAGAACGATAAAAGAGCGAATAGATGAACTTAATTACAAAGATGAACTATATACCACAAGAATAGACATTGGCTTCCCGAAGTTAAAGTAAGTAATTTAAATTGAATTGATGTTTTTATCCTGATAGGTTAGTAATGTTCTTAATAATATTTTTGTTTTAATTATAGAAAGTCATCTTCAGCGCTACGTAATGCTCGTTTAGAACATGTAATAAAATTGAAAGGATGTAAAGAATTGGAACAATTGGCACGTAATCACAAATTAGAGGTGGATCTTAATGATGTGCGAGAAGAATGGCTAAACACTGTTGGACCTTATCATAAAAAGGAGATAGCTGAGCATTATGGAGTTTTTGAACATTTGTATGGAGAAGGGTATTTTGTGCCCTATGAAAATTTAGATGTTTTTTATGAATTAAAAGATGGATCCTCTTTGCCTGTTTATTCAGGGAATGTTATCAAACCATCTGAAGCTCTCCATAGTCCGACTGTACATTATGAATCTGATGGTAATACTTTGTGGACTCTCACCTTGACAAGTCTTGATGGTCATTTAACAGACAATGAAAAAGAATATGTTCACTGGTTTGTTGCTAACATCCCTGGAAATTTTCTAGAGAAGGGTGACACTATTGTAGATTATTTGCAGCCTTTTCCATTAAAAGGGACAGGATTCCACCGATATGTATTTGTTTTGTATAAGCAGGATAGAAGATTAAATTATGATTTTCCAAAAGGTACACATAGCTATTCAAATAGAATGTTTGCATGTTCTTAAATATTTTACTTATAATGCTTGAATTTGATTTTTTAATAAATGGTAATTTAATTTGAATCAATTTATTCTATACACTGGAATGTAAGATGAATTGTCTGAATTAACTTTATTTTTAGTAACATCAGCATCACCTTTGGAAAACCATACTTTTGAAACAAGGGATTGGTATAAGAAATATCAGGATCACATTACTCCGGCCGGTCTTGCCTTCTATCAATGTGATTGGGATCACACAGTTAAAGAGTTTTTCCACAACAATTTGAATATGAAGGAACCAGGTATAACAACTTTTTTATTTATTTTAATTATTCTTCTCATTTTAGACTACATTAGTTTTTTATTTGTATAGATCTATTTATTTAATTCAAGTGATATTCAAACAACAAATTAATCTGCAACTTGCAAGCTTCATCAAATTAGCTTAGACTTGTAATAAGTAGTTTATTTTACATAAAGTTAGAGAGTCTAAACAGGTTTACTTTAAACCAGGTTTATGTTAAAATAGAGCTGCCTTTAACTCTACAGCTAATTTTATTATTTTATTTTTCTTACATATGTAATAACCAATTTTGGGCTGGTATGAGTATGCCCCATGTATAGAGTCTATAGGTACATATTGTTTTCTTTTCAGTATATGAATATGACTTCCCAGCACCATACATTAAGCCTCAGAAATGGTTTCCTCTCAGGGAGCCATTCAATCTGTACATGGACAAGTATCGGGATCCCAAGCAAATTAATAAAGAATATTTGCAGCGTAAATTAAAGAGTGAAGATCCATTTAGGCCTCCCGGTCCTGTGTTGAAGTTTCCAAATGCCCATCCTTTGCCCAAGAGCATGCCGTCATGGCTGAAGCTTCATGAAAAGAAGATCAGACTAAAGTGGGGCAGAGTCAATGATGTTTAATTGTAAAAAAAGGGTAACTTTGCTGGTAGTATATAGTTTTATAATTAATCTTCCATTTCCCTTTGTTTAATTTAATAAATTTTCCCCAAATTTTTTTTTATGCAAATTAGTTTTTGCGAATATAACATATTAAGAGTAAAACTAATATACTAGCTGTCCGCCCCGGCTTCGCACGGATCATCTTTTTTTTATAGCCTATGTCACTCGGGAATAGTGTAGCTTCTCAACAGTGAAAGAATTTTTCAAATTGGTCCAGCTTTTCTGAAGCCTATTCAATTCAAACAAACAAACTTTTTCTCTTCATAATATTAGTATAGATATGTCCCTATATGAACTTGGAATTCTAAAAAGTTTCAAAACATCCCAGGACAAAACAGAACAGTTGGCAACCCACATTACTATGTACTATCTTTTGGTATATATGTAACTAGTGGCCCGCCCCGGCTTCGCACGGGGGCTATAAACCTTCCTTAAGAATCACTCTATCTATTAAAAAAAACCGCATCAAAATCCGTTGCGTAGTTTTAAAGATCTAAGCATACATACGGACATACAGCGAAAGCGACTTTGTTTTATACTATGTATTGATGTAAATAGTGTATATGTAAATATATACATATTTACATAGAAACTGATTAAACCATAATTAGTGTTTAGGGTTGAAGTAAGGACCTCAAAAGGAAAAACTAAACCTTTATAATATGATCACTTCGTTCTCAGTCTGTCTCCTTTGTTTTGCTTTTTTTTTTACTGACTCCTGTATGTTAAAGATCCTCTAAGTGCGATAGTGCACTATATGATGTTCATCTTAATAATTTCATAACGGATTTAACTTTCATATTTTATTATATTTACTGGCATCTCGTAACTGTGCGATAGTCTGTGTTAGACTAACGTCAGATCCATCAGCTACAAATATAGGAACTATAAAGTTTTTAAGAAACGTGAATCCCTTACTCCTATACTCAGGATAATAATATGTAATGAGTTATTAACAAAACCAAACTATAATCACTATAATTTATGCTTTTATTAACCATGTTAAGGAAAACATAATAAAATAACAACATAGATCCAATTAAGTTGGCATAATTATACAAAATTTAAAGTACATTCCAATTCTACTTGTAGTTATATACTATTATTACCTTAAAATAAACATTGCTGTAAAGCTTGCTAAAATTATATAATTTTCCTTTGGCTACTGTACGACATTTAAATGCAATTCCAAATACCAGCATGTTTTGTCTGCAATTACTTTCCAAGTACCATTAAACAGAAAAGCACCAATCGTCACAGAACCGTAAACATTTGTATCAATCTCCCTAGTATGTACTATGTATGTATGTATATATGGAGATCATGGATTACTCTGCGTTGCCAAAACAAACAAACAAGAAAACGAATCAATGCATAATACCAAAAAATGTATTAGCAAATTAAAATAACTATGCAATGGTAATTTAAAGACATTGAAGTAGGTACTCAAGACCGCGGTGAACTGTACTGTAGAAATTAATTCAGAATATATTAATATTAAGATTATAACGTTGTAAATGTCGTAATTATAAGTGCGGGTGTCTAGTCGAGACCGACGTCATCGTCTGTGGCGGGTTTAGCGCCATCCTCCGGAGTAGCCCCACCACCCATTCCTGCGAGAATTAGTAAAACTTCTTATAATAAAGATAAAAAGTATTGATCACAAAACAAGAATAATATTATCGCATATTGTATATTTAACATTTCTTTAGGTAAAGAAAAGTAAAAAAGAACAGCACAACAATGCAATCTTAAACAAAAATTAGCTGTAACAGATTGATATGAATGATCATACAATATTCGTAGAATTAGAATTTACGTCAGCATAGTTGATGTATAACAATTACACACTTTCATGTTAAATCATACCCTGTATAAGTTTAATATGCTTCAGAATCCTAGGTGATAGTTATAACATCTTACCTCCCGCAAAGAATTTGGACTGCAGTTTTTCAATAGCTGCAGCAATCTTCGGATTGTTTTGATATTTTACAAAATTCGCAGGATTAGAAGACACATCTTGGAATGCCATTGCTACCTCTGGATCCTGAAATTATATTTTTTGTATCAAATCAGTTAAAAGACCAGAAAATTGCTTTACTACAATATAAATATATGTATATTAAAAATAATTACTTGGAAGAAAGATACTATTTCGGGGTCATTCAACAAACTGGCTAGATCGGGGCTCCCACCAGGCGTACGTGGCATTCCTGCCGGATACGCGCCGGCTCCGCCAGGGAACCCAGGGAATCCGCCTCCAGCAGCAGCCTGTTCTTCTGCTGCCGCAGCGGCACGAGCGCGCGCTTCCTGTGCTTTACGTGCCCTACGCAACTTCTCTTTATGCTGCAATTGAAAAATGTTTTATAAAACAAATACTTTTTTGATATACATAAATTATCTTAGCCAGAAACAATCATGTGATCATTCCAAAGTTAATCCTCTGGAAAGGTATAAATTATTGTAAGGTTATATAAAGGTATATGATTATAATTCACCTCTTTCTCCTCCTTCCTGCGTTGGAGGGTAAGTTTATGTTGGCGCAGTTTTTCTGCATTTGGTTTAACTTCATTTAGCCACTCATTTGTCTGATCATCATAGTCAATTTTTAATGACTCACATAGGTCATGTGAAGCCTCTTCGAATTTACCAAGCAATCTGAGGAATAATAAATATTAGGTAGTTTATTATAAAAAGAATAACAATCCATATAACAAATGATCTGAACTGAATAATTATTATTAGTGAGGTCCTTTTGAATGCACTTCAGCCCATTGGGATCTTTTGTGCCTAAATATAACAGTAATCCACATATTGGAATGAAACAACTATTAAGGGATTTAAGTCCCATATTTTTATTTTATTTTATTAACTGACGATTCTTTACAGTTTCCATAATCATAGCACGACTGAGCTGACAATAGTCTAACATTATCCACATGACGTTTCGGATTCTTTACAGTTTCCATAATCATAGCACGACTGAGCTGACAATAGTCTAACGCTATCCACGGATTCTTTACAGTTTCCATAATCATAGCACGACTGAGCTGACAATAGTCTAACGCTATCCACAAAACAAACTATCTGAACTGAATTTTAACAGTATACCTGTAAGCTCTTCCACGGAATTTGTATGCTGCTGCACTATCACAATTGAGCTCCAGAGCATGTGTACAGTCTTTGATACAAGCATTTGGTTTGTTTAATTTCAGGTACACCTGTTGAACAAATATCAATATCAAGTAAACAAAACAAAGAATTGAGTAAAATTCTTTTATTGCTATTAAATAGCCTAAAATAAATTTTGTCATTAGTTTTTATACAATAGTTTTTATAAAACAAGTATAAAAAAACAAGTATACCTATAACTGTTATTTTTCTTGCATGAATTTATTTTTGATTTAAAAAACAAATGGCTGGTTAAAGTACCTATAAAATGCTAAGCATTAAAAATATACAACTACATACATAAATTATGTTTCTTTACCCTAAGGTAAAATGGACTTAATAAATTCTGACACTGAAATTGTGCTTTGCATCTTCTATAGAGCAATATTTAATCTATAATAAATGCACTGATGTTTAATATATACCTGTCCACGCTTGGCAAATAACAACGCACTCTGTGGGTTCAACAGTATAGCTTCATTGTACAGCTTAATTGCTTCTTCTAGTTTTTGTTCCGAGAATACTCTCATTGCCTCTGACCGTTTCTCATCAGATTGATCACGTTCTTCATCAGTTACTTCTTTAGAAAGATCACCCATATCCTGAGTATCTTCAATTGTATCTGGTTCTATTACTCCTAAGATGACATACCATAGAAAATCATTTTAAGTTCAACAAATACCTAAGCTAAGATGACAACTCAGTAGAACAAAGTAAATTTAAGTAAAACTTCTTAGAAATAAAATTCTAAACTTAATTCCTTTTTTTATGTGACAGTCCTGGTTTCTAAGAAGATATTTTTTAAGAAATAACTTCTACAGAAGGCTACAGTACTGCTTAATTTAACAGCATGATAACAGATGGCACCCCATCTACTTACACTTTCTTATTATAAGATGATAGAACTCACCTTCCATATCTAGTTCCACATCTGATTCTGGCTCAGTCTCGTCATCAGATGTAGATTGCTGAGTAGGTGGTTCTGGATTATTACTTCCCATTTCACTGTAGATCAAAATATTTATTATGATGATGATACTCATTCCAGCAGAATGTCAATACCTTAATCGGTATATAATGGACAAATCTAGATTAATTTAAATTAAGTCATATTTAACTGTAAAACAGTTTGCTACATCATCTTAGGTTTAGGTTTCTTGAGTGTAGCTCATTAAACTATATATATATATATATATATATATATATACATATACATACAGCTAACTATATATATATATATACATACACACATATATACATAATGGTTGATCAATCTTACCTGTCTCCGGAAGCAGAAAAACTTTTAGCACCAGTTGTTGCAGCTGGGATATTACCTCCAAGAGAAATTATATATTCTTTGAAAAAAGCAATTTTAGGGTGGTGCAATAGTTGAGGCTGGCTTTTGCACACCTCTACAAACATCTTCAACTGCATCAACTGTTCTTCATTGATTGGGCAGCTCATTTTGAATTCTTTCTAAAGGGCGGCCGGTAAAACGTCTGCAACTGTGACGAATTTACACTCTTTATTATAAGTAATTATAAAGCTCAAGAAAGAATCTGTAGCTCGCTTCAAGCAAAATCGTATTTAAAATAAAATGGTAATGATGACGAAACTTTTTGTTTTCTATAAATCAGTATTCAGTAATGAACTTCGATTCTCGAAATCTCGATTTCGTGTTTGCGGAAAAATAATATAGATAATATTATATTATAGTAATATAGATAATAGGTTGATCATAGATAATGCAAAGCTGATGACTGACAAACTGACGACTTTGATTTTATGTATGGACTGATCAAACCAATCCTTTAAAATTTATTTTTGACTTAAAAACCAATGATATGAAAAATATTAAATATCATGCTTCTTTTTCTTTTTTCTGTTGTTACGGTATCTTTTTGTAAATAAGTTAGGTACATGTTCGTAACTATTTATATTATTCTATACCTATACTTACCGTTATTTTTTAAGAATTTACGGCTGTCTAATTTTTAAAACTTTATATTAGTTTTACATTTTAAAGACTCCACGCATAGAATTAGTATATAGTACAGCGGAGATGGCGCCACCGGTGAGAAATAAACGATTTATTTACAATTTTACACGCTACTGCTTACGTAACAGCTACACCTACTACATAATAAAAAGTTCTATAATGCTATTAATGACCACTTTTCTACAAATCATAACGGTGCCGGTGAGGTTAGGACGACAAAAGGACGGCACCATGTACACAAACATTGGCACGGGCTACAGACTAATAAAAATAATTTGCGTGAACTCAAGCGGGCAATAAAACTGATCAGTTATTCTGAACGAAAAGAATAGGCTTAACTTTTATATATCTATAATTATTTTTAAACCAAGCAACATTATTTCTTGTGCTCTGAGCATACACATAGGTTGATTGGGGTGGATTTGACGGGCGTTTCAACAGCCGACATCGCCTATCGGCGGTTGAAACGCCAGTGAAGTCCACCAAATGACGTTATAGAATCGTAGTGGTAGGACCTATAGTCGGTGTTGCCAATTTAGCGATTTTGTCGCTAGAACTAGCGACTTTTGCTTAAGGCTTAGCGACCAAAAAAAAGTTTTGTCGTCAAAAATAGTTTAGCGACTTATCTGGCGACTTTTGGAGTACAAATTAAAACAGTTCTAGAGCCAATATTAGATACATTTTTTATCAAATCGACACAGAATTATTCAATGCCGAGAGACTTAAAATTCAAACTTTATTTAATTGAAGTTCCATTTGTATATCATTATGGGGGGGGGGGGGGGGGTCCCCCGAACTTTTTATGGTTATGTTTTAGTTCTAGCGACTTTCTGGCGACTTCTGACTTTGAGTTTAGCGACTCCAATTTCTAGGAGTTGGCAATAATAGGTACCTATAGTCAAAACAAAAATATAACATAGTAGGTACCGCTCGTATTTTGAATCTGTATAGGTTCTTTCTATTTAGGTACTTAATAAAATGCTTGAGATTTACTGTGTCTATTTACCCCGGATGAATTTACATCAAATTATAATGCTAGCGCGTGATATAACTGATATAGGTACTATCCCATGCTTTTACACTACCATTTTTTGCAGTGTTAACGCAATTACGATCGAGACATTTTCGTAGCAATGTACCTTACCTACCTTCCAATAGTGGCACTGGTGTTACATTCGTAGATTAAGTAACTCAATATTCAATTATTTTGAAGCGAGTCAACAATATTTACCTATCTGCTTATTATAATGTATGCATGTCGGAACCTTACTATTAGGTTACCTATCTGGATTATTACATACCTAGGTACTTACCTAATCATACGTAGAAATATATAAGTAGTATGTACCTACCTATCTAGTTAGGTAGGGTATTATTAATCCAACAAGTGGACATGTGTGTATGGTCTAGCATTGAGAATACTGTCAACCGGCTGAGATAGTAATTTACTTTACGAGCCTTTTTAATGGGTAAGTAGGTAATTAAAATAAGAAACACTTCAAAAACAAAATACTTTTTCGCAGAAATAATTTCCTAATTGGGAAGGTATGTGTGATTATTAATTAGCAACCTACGTAACTTTAGATGTCATTTAATTAAATATTAATGATGTCGGTAGGTAGATTGGTATATTATTATGACGTGATATTCAAGTCAGTTCTGCTTCTCTATTGATCAGATGACAAGTTATTGGTAATTATAGGTTAAGAGAATAGGTCCGGGACAATATCAATTTATCGTCTGTTATGAGCATACTTTAAAATGTTAAAACGTACAATTGTGTTAATTACATTATGGATTGTTATGGGTATGTAATTATGTATTGATCAAGTAAAGATAAATAATAATATTAACTGGTATTATCTGATTATAATAGTCATATGCTACCAAAGTAGTAGGTAAGAATGACCTGCTGCATTCTTACGTTGTCATTTTATTATAGCGAGTGAAGGATCAGAAGATAAATCCACAAGTTGTTCCACTTCCACGTGTACCCCTGAGGTGAACCCAAGATTTTTTAATATTAAAAACATTTTGGGTCACTTGTTTTCAACCAATGACAATTCTGCCGGTACTGAAAAATTTCAGGTGAGTAATACCTATATTTGTAATATCTTCAGATTTAATAAAGTACCTGGTATTACTACCCTTATAGTTGCTTAAAAAACGTACCTAGTTAACTATGTATTATTCATAGAGAAATGTGAACAAATCTTGAACATGTATTGTGTTTGTTAGTATAAAAATTCTAAAATTAAACAGTCTCGGTAAGATTGTGCCTATAACTGATCTAAGTACCTATACCTACTTACTTATTTTGTACTTTCTAGAAAAAACACCAAACGCAACAGATTGTTAATGGATGGCAAAACTTTCAAACACCTCAACCCACACAAGAGCGTACATCTACCACACAAAGGCCAATCCTAGGTCAAGTTTCCAGTCAACAAACACCAACTCAGAATCAGTTTCCGGGAAATATGTTCGGTCAAAATTTACAGCAAAATTTTAACCAATATCCAGACAAAAACTTTTCTAACCAACATTTGAATTCTGGGACTATAGACGATATCCCGCCACAAACTAACATTGATCGGCTTCCAGTTACGCAGCCAACGAGTACAATCCCGAGTACTTTGTTACAATCTGGTAATCAAAATTCTGGATTGAATCAGGATTTGCACCAAAGCTTTCTAGGAAGCGACAGAGCCCCCACAGCTATTTTAGGAAGGCCTGCCCGGGTTCCTACTACCACACCATCGGACAATATTGTTTTCCAAGACAAGTAAGTAGGTAATTAGGTTAGGTAATTTTTATGTAAGTAGGTAAGTTTGTATTTTTTATTTTTGGTTTTTATCCCAATCATATGAGTTGCAGTTTATAGTACCTACCTAAGCAACTTATAAATAAAAATACGTAGGTAATTACATAATAAGTACACAAGTAGGTGCCTAGGTACTACAGTGTTTTTTGTTTAAGTGTAGTATGGGTCTAATATTTATAACCTTATTCTAGGGCGTCACTTTTATTTTAATATTTTATTTAAGTAGGTAAATAATATTAAATTATAAATATTTATAAACTGTTACAGTGATAATAATCCAGTACAGAAACAATGTGTGCAGGACTGTCAATCCTCTACCGAATACAACCCCGTATGTGGATCGGATCATGTGACATATTTCAACCCCGGCAGATTTATATGTGCTCGAAACTGTGGAATTAGTAAGTTAAATTTTTTGAATATTCGTTGCCAGCGAATGTTAAATGCAGAGTGAATGAAAAATTGTGAAACGTATGGTAAAATTTTGCAACATTTAATTTAATTATGAATTTATTTTCCTTTGCGTGAACGATGAAATATTGGAGGACCTATTTGTTAAACATGAAAACGTGAACCATTTCTTATAACTAGCTAGGTAATCCTTTACGTTGTCAACATTACCTACTAGGTACCTAGTTCATCTATTTCTCACTTACACTTTATATAAGTAGGTATCTACCTATGTAGGTACCTATATGAAATTTGTGGCATGTATAGGTATATTCAAATGAGTAGACATTTGAATATACCTATGTGATATCTACTTATAACTTAAGAAGATTGTGAACCTGTTAATTTTCATACAAAAGGCGATAACGTTTTACACCCAGTAAATATAGTTAGATTTTTATAATTTTTGGATATGTTGTAGATATAATGAGAAACTACGTCTGTACGTTTTGATTTTTAAGAAATATTGCTTACGCTAGATCTGAATATAGATTTTTAGATCTATATATTAGCTTAATTTTCTATATATTAGCTGAATATAGATTTTTAGATCTATATATAGATTTTTAGATGCTAATAAATTTTAGCGTAAGCAATATTTCTTAAAAATCAAAACGTACAGACGTAGTTTCTTATTATATCTACAACATATCCAAAAATTATAAAAATCTAACTATATTTACTGGGTGTAAAACGTTATCGCCTTATGTATGAAAATTAACAGGTTCACAATCCTCTTAAGTCTACTATTTTTGTCAGAAAATAACTTGTTTCAGATGTGTTTTTGCAGTATCGTGGTAAATGTTCAAATTGAATAGTTACTTGAAACTTTGGAAGAAATGTAAAAGCTACTTGTTTAAAGAATAGGTACCACTTACTTAATGATTAATTATGATATATCTAATACATTCTGTTGCTTACGATATTTCATATACTTACATATAATATACCTACTGTATAAACAGCTAGTATGTAGGTATAATACCAACTCATAATTAAATACTAAGTTAATACTAGTTTTTTATTGATTTTTGGAACTAAGAACATTATTACGTTCTGGAAAATCGAATCTACGTATATGAGAAGTGCATGCATTTTCATTTTACTTCCTATAATAGGTAATATTTGCGTTTATTTAAAGGATACCTTAATTATGAAAGTCCTAAAATACATGCAGTAGTATATTATTTAACTAAGGTGCTCGCTTCTTCGTTTTATTTAGAAACATTTTATTTAGGTATCTAGCTTCATGTATTTAGTAAGTATTTACCCTACTATTTTATAGGAGTAGGTAATTCAGCACCCTTTTTTACCCCCTTAGGAAATTATTTTTTAAAAATCTATTAATGACTCTACGTTAGGTATAAAATTGGTTGCTGGCTGGGCCTTGATGAATTTCCTTTTATATAACGTACCTATAGATTTGCATTAGACGTACCTATTATAGTATATTTGCATTAGCTATTCAGATAATTTTATAAATGAAACGACCTTAAAAAATGTGCTCACGTACCTACCTATAATTGGAACAAGGTCTATAATTAAGTTTTAAAATGAAACAACAACAAAATGAACGCTGCGTAATAGAATTCTGTTATCTTCCAAATCAATTATTTAAATTTAAAACAAATGGCAGTTGTTATGTTAGCGAAATACTGCAGTAAAATAGGCACCTAGGTACAATCGACTTCTTAAAAAGCTGTTCGTATAAGTAACGAACGTAATCTTTGTTTTTCGGTGAAGATACTACAATTAAAATATAGAGAAATAAAGATTAATAAGAAACTAATTAAATGGACGCAATTATGTAGGCGTGGGCGACACGTGTAGAATCATTTTAGGTAGGGGAGACTAGGGACAAAAGTAACACGGGATAAACGTAACAATAATTATGTATAATGTCTACACTGATGCCTGTATCACTGGTATGTGTATTTTTTATTCTCCCTATAGTACCTCAGTTGCCCTATGTATGTTAAATTAAGATTTAACTAAAGTTTTATTGGAAACTACGGCACGCATTCCATCTGGGTCGCAGTCATTCCTACTGATATGATAAACTTGATTCGTTTCGTAGGCGTTCAATTTTATTTAAGCACCTCTCCCTAAATAAACAAATGACTAAATTGCACCCTTGGAATAAACAAGTGCGAGTCGGATTTCCGCACGAAGGGTTTCGTACATTCGGTTCCGTAGGTATATCTATAAAAACAAGAAAAAAAAATGGGTAAGTGCGCTCGTTGTATGGAAGCCCTCTTAAATATTTATTTTATTCTGTTTAATAATTTCTGATGCCTTCGTGGATATTACACAATGGAGTGAAACACTATAATGGATTTAAATCGCGTCTTTTATTTTGTAAAGTTTATGAAACGTCAGCAACTAAAATAAAACACGCGGGTCAAATGTACTATAGTGTTTCATTCACTTTTATTCTGCTTTTTAGTATATGTTGTTATAGCGGCAACAGAATTACATCATATCTGTGAAAGTTTCAACTGGCTAGCTACTTCTCACGCACGGAAAGCGGGGTCTCAGTAATAGGGTCGCCTTTGGGTACAGAACCCTAAAAACGAATCTGGAACAGTCACCGTGTTCAATAAATGCACGCTCTTGCCCTTCCTTTATTATGAAAAAGGTGAAGTGAGGTGCTAAGGAGCCAAAAGGTGGAGTGCAGAACGAAAAGGGTGTTGGCAAAATTGTGTTAAGGATTCCTCGAGTGTAATCACTGCCAGAGTGGGAACATATTGCCATCAAACGATATGCCTATGCGATATGCCTCTAGGAAAGTTGCTGTTCATATTATTGTCAAACTCTTTATATTCAAAATTGGAGATGATTTGGTATCTAAACAAACTTAAGGAAATGCTAACCGATCGACTTTTAAACGTTGTAGACGTTTTGGAACGTAATATTTTAGGTAAGTAATACATACCCCACCGATTCAGTTTCTGTTATCTTAAACTTGGCAGGTATAATTTAAAAGTGCTTTTGTTACTTCTAAATGAAACGATAAGGATTATATTATTGTTATAATACCTACTCATTGCTTGTTAGCGGCCTTTGTTTAATACATTATATATATATATATATATATATATATATATATATATATATATATATATATATATATATATATATATATAGATAATATAGGTACCTACAGGTAGTGATTTTAAAGGTGTGCTACAATACGAGGTCGCTAAAGTAACAAATATACTAAAGTAAAAGTGAATAAAAGTAATTTTGTTATATTTTCTTTAATTCGCGATCAATTAAATAACAGTAGATATAGCTCCTGCTACAATAATTAATAAAAATAATAATAATATTAAAATCGATTTAGTATTACGTAGTAAAATGAACCTACCACTTATGCCAATTAAAACTAGATTTACATGTAATTTCATAAATTCACATTAAGCACGAAACGAGAAATTTATTAAAAAAGGTCCTAATGAATTTAGAATTTTGGGATTATATTGGGATACGTATAGTTCAAATATCTAATTGGAAACAAAACACTAAGTAAAGAGAGCGTAGTTAATAGATACATAATTATATAATTACCTACATACCTACCTATTTTATAATTTTTAGGTAAATAGGTACCTATGTACCTACCCATTCGTGGGTAAATCGGCATGAACTGAGCAACAAAATATTCCTATAAAGTCACGGTCCAATGAAAAGTAAAGAACTGTATTAAAAACATATATGGGCTGTAATAATTTAAGTACACTATCACTATCATTAAGGAGTCAACAATATAACATTTTGTTATTCATCTTTTTAGAATCACCATAAATAAATCTCTGTTTTCAGCATTAGAGTCTAAATAAATCAATAATACATTATGAGTGGGAGCGATACCCAAAAAGTTTTATTTTATAGTCTTCGATAATCTTATAAGCCTGTAGGATTATCAGAGCAGGACGATTTTATTTCGTTGTTCACGTTTTTCTCATTAAAATCACACAGTCACGTGCATGGATGAATAAAGCTAACGGATGGACTGTGGCTAACCAAATACCTGATTCCAGCCAAGGAGTCCTGTTTCTTGTAAGCACAGCGCACACATTATAGGAACGTAGTAGGCAACATTATTTCCTCACTCATTCTTTTTGTATATACAGATACTTTACCCATAAACGCCGTACATTAATAATTAGTTTTAACTCCTCACTTGTACCTGAAAAATTCTAACAACTCACGTACTCTCACTTGTACCGCTAAAAAATGACAGTGTTTAAAGTTCTTTTATAATATGGTCCTGTAACTCACGGTGGGTCATTTCACATGTTTTTTTTCTTCATGGGCTTGTAGTCTATAAGGTCTAGGAACTATAAAGATATAGCACTTAGACAGTATTTTCAAAGGTCCAGATACATTGTTGATGCACCTATCAATAGTAGGTACCTATTACAGTTAAGCTGCGGACAGATATATAGACAGACGAACGGACTTTGTAAAAACTAAGGAGTAAAGTTAGGTATAAGTCCTAGATAGTTGTCGATAGCAAACACAAAGCAAACTTGCGGTGAGCGTGGTGGGATATTTTGTATGTGAACTCTATCTATGATTGCGGGGAAGGTATGTGTAATCTGTTTCTAACAGCGAAAGTAACAAATCAAATTGTGGCAACCGCCTAGTCATGGAAAAGCCTTTCCTGGAATCGATTTAAGCTACTTAAGTATTTACCAACTTACGTAATAACACACTATTACTTTGCGTCTTAAAACTAAATTTCTTTAGACACAAAACAATTAAAACGGCATCTCGTGTGTGCGTGGGATTTTGGAAGCTTACTCATGATATTCCGTCGCAAATCCGAGCCTTAAAGGCATTTGGAAATTCTCTGAGTGCCCTAAATAACCATACCTATCTCTGTAAGTGTGTGTGTATTTGTGCACCACCATGTAGGTAATTAAAATGCAAGTTTAA
Organism: Polylopha cassiicola; assembly: GCA_038024825.1. Classification (NCBI taxonomy): domain Eukaryota; kingdom Metazoa; phylum Arthropoda; class Insecta; order Lepidoptera; family Tortricidae; genus Polylopha; species Polylopha cassiicola. The sequence continues at coordinate 13,585,228 of CP149046.1, read as the reverse complement.
ATTATTTCCTTATACCTATAATGTTAAAATTCCTTAAAATAACCTTAAGATGTAAGTTATTATACATTGAAATGAAACAATTATAGTCGGATTTAACTCACGTATTTTATTTTTCTCAAACATGCAATGAAATATCGTCCTTACGTGCGTCAAAACACGCCAGGAAATATATCATTCCTGGCCTAGGCCGGGAAGTAATTTCTTTTTAATTTGAATATCAACATGGCGTTGATCTTCATAAACAGTTTAAGCAACCGTTTTTTTTTTAATAAGTTAGAACTTTATTGTACCAAAAATATTCACGTTAATGCCTATATTATACACGAACTGAGAATAAAAAAAGAATCTGTATTATTAGATTAATTTCAATTTTATACTTGTCATGATTTTTAAAAAGTATTGTTATTTGTTTAGTTTTACTGGTATATTTAAGTTACGAATGGCAACATTCGCGCTGATCTATGATTGGCTATTGTATATTTTGACCAATGGCGGACGAGCGAGCGTGGCCAATCAGCGGCGAGCAGCAATCAGAGCTGTCATGGTAGAAGTCGCGGGAACGAAAAAGGAGATGGCTGTCTTTGGACAAATATTGTAAAATGAATTCGCAATGTTTAGAGGTTGGAGGTTAACGGCCTGTTCAAGACTTATACGCTAATACGATTGATAACTAGAAGTTGTTAAGTAAAAAGGGATTTACTGGTACATGTTAGAAGTTGTGATTCTCAAGAACGGAATAAAGTAATCAAGTTGTATTTGGTGTAAAAAAATAAAAAATTCTGTTATTTAAGTGTAATTTATTTTATTTGAATGTTGTATTTATTTATTTCATTGCATTACTTTGAGAAAAGCACTATACATGCCTAGCCGGGAAGGGGCTTGCAAGCCTCGTAACAATATCCGGTCTATACTGTATACTCGGCTTGCAAGCCGTCACTTCCCTGCGCCGTCTGTAATGTACTATTATTGACTGATGTTTCGGAACCTTTACAGATTCCGTAATCGTAGCACGACTGAGCTGACAATAGTCTTGCTAAAGTGTACCCAGTACATTTAATTAACTTGTACAAGTGTACATTTATTGCAATGTAATAAAATATAATAATTTAAAAAGAAATAATGATTTTTTTTTTTGGATTATTTCGATAGAAACCACACAAGCACTCGGTCTACTCGAGTACCGCTCCATTTACGAACCTAGGTAGATTTTCATTGTAAGGACACGTGTCTGGAAAACGTGTGGGGTGGATTGCGGACTTAACAAGCGTCTGTGGCAGTCTTGTTGCATTGTTGCTGACAGGTATCTACTGCTTAAGGGGCGTTTCACATCCTTAGTACAGAAATGTACCTTTGAGGTAATTATAACATGGAATCATCCTACGTGTGGTTGATTGTGATTTTTCATTGAAATGAAACAACTTTAGGTAATAATGGATTTAACTTGCTTATTTTATTTGCTAATGTTTCAAAAGTTTTTCGGTTTCCATTTAGGAACTGCTAGTGCTACGATTATTCGTAGCATTTTAGCTTTAGACTATCGTCAGTCGTGCTACTAATATGGGAACTTTAAAATTTTCGAAACGCTAGCACATAAAATAAAATACGAGAGTTAAATTTCTTATAATTGTTTCATTCTAATGTGTAATAACGGCGAAGGCATCAGAAATTAACCTGATTTTCCAGTTTTGGCAACGTAAGTGTAACAAAGTGTAAGTTAACTAACACAAAAAGTAAGAGCATTATTATTTAATGTACTTACTTATTGAATTGCGCACCCACATCCTAAGTAAGTATAAGATGATAATAAGTATTTTGTTTTAAGTTATTAAGAATAAATAATCTATTTACTCGCAGTAAGTGTTCCAGTAATAATTCACTTGATAGGAAACAGTAATATTCATCGTATATCTCTGTAAGCTTACTCATCGTCAATGGACTCGCCCAGACGGTTCCGTACAACCGCTCCTCTAAAGCTATTGTTACACTATTGTAAGAGAACTCATAACGTGCAGATCCCCATTTTATTGCATTTTTGTGCTGTTGCGTAGTGAACCAGTATTCTTTATTTTTTCATACCTACCTACTACATTTTCATTGCCGATATTAAACGATATATCTATATTGAGAGGCATAATAATATTATAACACTGTGCTATGGATTCAGAAAACTCGGTACAAGGTGTTCGTTCATTTATTTTTTGTTTTAAGGTTTATTATGTGCATTTTTTCATTCATAAGTACTATTTATTTTGTTATTTTTTACATGAAAATAAATCTTATTACTGATTAGGTGTGATTGGTTTCAATCCGATTAATCGTCAGTATACCTATATAGTAGTAAGTTTAATAGTTAATTTATGTAGTATTCATTTTAAGTTTTTAAGGAACTGTTAGTAATTTTAATTTAATAAATTCAAAATAACATCCACTATAAATTACCATAGTAGGATGCACAAATATTAATCTATATATAAATACGTACATTAGTAGGTACCTACATAGTACGTCTTACTAATAATTCAATACGTATTAGTACGTATGTATGGGTAGGTATGTATTGAAGCATTGAGTATTGTTTTGGAATTAGAATTGTTATTTATTGGCTTTGTACAGCAGTCGGTGGGAACACGACGCCTCGCATCATTTATTTAGGACTGTTACGGTGGGCTCTTTCAGCAATTGAGGTCGTTACACGATTACCGCGGTCCGGATCAATTCGAAGGCCCTACGGCCAGAAATAGTCTCAAAGGAATTAGGCAATATTAAAAATTCCATTCCCGACTTCAAAAAAAAAGAGCCATGCAAAACACTAAATTGCACATAACATTTTTTTTAAATAGCAATATAAAAGATATTTGCCATAAGCTCTTAAATGTCACATAATATGGTATATTTTCACAAACCTTGTGCCTTAAATTTATCTTTTTATTCAGGTATATTACCTGTTCGTCCGTTTGGTTCACAGAATAAACTAGGTAGTTAGCTTTGGTCTGACTTTCACCTTATTTCCATCCACTAAACTTTAAGTAGGTAAGTACCTATATACACAGTGAAACACATTTCTCTCTGATTATATTTGCGTAAGTAGGTACCTATTTTTTTTATTGTAAACGTAAAAAAACATAGTAACTTCCGCTTCCTGCCTAAGTCACAAAAAAGTTGTTAGAAATAAAGATTGCATAAACCTCAAACTGGTCAAAGACGGAAAAGCCTTCGTTTTGTTTGTGTTTAATAAGTTTGTAGATCCTCTAGGTAAATCGGAAAAAGCTCTAAACAAACCCTTTACATTTATCCTGCCCGTACTTACTATAGGGGACGACGCCGCCGCCTACTCCTAAAAATTTACCACTTCATCGGGTAGATTTCATGAATCGCCTTCGTTCGGTCGCATTCGGGCCCGCCCGGCATCGCTCGGGTGACAGGGCGGGTGGCGTTTCAGTCTTCGGAAAGCGAGGAAGCTGGATTGACGCAAAAAAAATCACCAGAGTGTAAGATCGTTCATGCACATTATTGTAATAAACATTTATCTATCAAGTGTAATATTTTTTTAAGACAAAAAAATAACACGTCCGACTAATTGAGTGGATAGTGTTATATGATTAGTGGTGTAATTGACCCGTGAATAGAAATTATTAACAAAAAGTAACGGCGGGAAAGATGATCAAGCCACCGGCTAATAACTTGGAAAAGAATAAGGTGAGAATGAAAATTGGCAATTAAACGAGAAAATCGACTTGTGACTGTTCTGTTTGAATGATACCGCTTATAAAATGGCCTGAATTATTAAATCGTTGATTTATTAATGGCAAGTATCTATGAAATATAATTACTTATGTATATATTATTGTTTTCTCTATTGTTTTATGCATTTTAGTTTTGAATTTTGTGATGGAATTTTAGTTTAAATAGAAGTAGGTACGTTACACCAACTTTCCAACTGTATTAGCTCAGTTTGTAACATAATGCACTATTATGAAATCATCTATAGTCACCGATCACTTAAATATGTGTAAACATGAATTCAGGTTATAAGATCAACTTGACTAAAAAACTTGGTTTGCTTCACGTCACATTTATATTATTTAGGTATAGTTAGGTATATATTATGGTATACAAAATGTACCTTTCAAATTTATCATTCCAAATTGTTATAATTTCAGTGTGTACGATACTGGTACATAAATATAACACTAATAAAACGCAAAACTTCACAGGCTTGGGTTCTGCTCCTATGGGAAATTGTCATAACATTTTATACTTCTGTGCGTCGCGGGCTATATTTTGTCATCGCGCGGTTATTATTTTAATGAAAAGAAACCTTTTCGACAAACGTTTATGAGTAAACATTTTTATAAATAAAATATGCGGGTAACGTGGCACAATAGAGACGTATGTTCGTGCCTCATCTTTCGAAGTGGTGTTTTTGTTGCCACACGGCCTGCGGGTGGAGTACGAGTGAAACACGCGAACATTAATGCTTGATTTTAGAGTTCCCTATAGTATCACAGACCCTTATAATTTCATTTGAACCATCGTTTCGCTCTACATTTTATGATGCTTTAGAGATAATGGACGGTACGAGATATTAGAAAATAAATTTAAACGTACACTTTTCTCTTTGTAGAGTTCATCAACTTGCAATGTGTTTACGTATATTTATTAATATTTTTTTATGTTCCTTGATCATGTTGCCTCGGGGACAATATATTCCAGCTCAAACACGTTTACAGAACGTTGTTTCAGTGCTGACTGTTTCTGTGTAAGTTTATTTTTATAATTAACCTCAGAAAAATAAAAATAGCTTATTGTGTTTTGCATTTGGAATGGTGCTTTTGGACTGGGAATGCTATTCAAAGTGCAATACGGATAATAGCAATCGAGGTGAATGATGTAAATAGTTAAAGCGCAATAATGATTCGGAAATCAATTGTATTATCCTGTAGTTTGAAATATTAATTAATTCAGTGTCTAAAGCTGAAAAGCTGTTGGTTCCAGTAAAGGTGGGATGAGCACGAATAAATGTAGGTAGGCATTTAAAATAAAGATGATTTTTATGTATGATAGCGGCCCGAACCCCTTTTTGTTCGCAATAAAAGGTAGCCTATGTCCTTTCTCAGGGTTTAAAGATTGTCTGTGCCAAATTTCATCAAAATCGGTTGAGAGGTTTAAGCGGGAAAGCGGAACAGACAGACAGACAGAGTTACTTTCGCATTTACAATATTAATACGAATTATTCGTTGTCTATTCTCTATACAAGTTTTTTTGGGAATTAGATCAATTGGTGAATATTGTTACACAGCAAGCTATTCATTCATACTAACTTCGTCAGTAGCTGAATAAATTTATTCAGTCTCAAGTAAGCCTTAGTATGATTGATAGGTTTCGTCTTTTCATAGGTTCCTCCTAAACTATTTGGGATGGGAAGGCTTAGGGCCATCATCTTAAAGGATAATAAGCTGTATTCACAACCGGAGTTATACTGAAGATGTACCTTACTGCTACTGTACCTATGTTGCTACTTTTATTTTAAAAGCTTATTAAATTTAAACTTTATTCATAAAAACTGATCAAGTGCGGTCGGACACGCTCATGTAATTTTATCTGCAAAATAATCTTGTCCGCTGTATGGGTCCCTTAAATAGGTAGATATAGATATTTAGCAGATATTTGTTGATATAATAACAGAAATCCATCGTATGTGATAATTTAAACTGGCTAACTACTTATGAGACTCACATACGGACGGACGGATAGCAGATGCTCACTATTAGGATCCAGTTTTATTCTTTGGGTAGGTACGGAACCCTAAAAAAAGTCAGAAAAAAAAATTGTAACCTAATAGACCTAATACTTGACTAATTGATATAATACGTACCTACCTACCTATTTACAGTAGGTACTTATCATGTAGATACTTACTTGACACCTTTCATTTATAATATGACCAGTATGTAAAAATATGACCAGGTACCTAATAAAAATGTAATTAACCGTATAATAATTTTATTTCGATTATCAATACTTACCCATGCAGGTAAATCGTCTTTCTTAAAATAATATTCCCAGAATAAATAGTAGTAAGTTTATAAAGTGTTCAGTACAGTTTTACCTCTCCGTTCCATAATACAATTGACTCTAAAGAGGTTCGACCCTCCGGCGCAACAGTTAACTACGGCGGGTGCGATAAATGCATTTTTAATCCATCCTTTATAACGCAGTGGTCGTAGTTTGTACTTAAAATAACTTTCCGTTAGCTTGATTCCGGTAGAAAACCACCCAGCCCCTATTCATACCAAGTTTAATAAATGAACGTTCACCTGCCTGCAACGTTTGTAAGCTGAATTTCAGTTAAAACATTGACCCAATAGATATTTCAATAAAATTCTGCGAAGCTAAAATTTAGATTAAAAATACCTTTTCTGTATACGTTAAAGGTGCATAGATTTTCGTATGGAATATATTAAGTCCTCATCGCAAATGTTTGTACTTAACTTTAAACTTTTAACTTGAGACAAGACTAATATTTTAGGAAATCTTCTGTTGAAGTCTAGGTAGGTGCCAATTTAAGTGTTGCCTGCAAAATCTGTATACTTGCCAACTGTTGTTCCGGTTAGATACCTACTCCTATTATAATTTGAATAGGTAGCTCATAGATCGTACCTACTTACTTGTACAAAATAATGGTCATCTGAATTTAAGTATAATGTCACCTGCAGGTTTTGATGTCCATATAATGTAATGTTGTTTATATTAATATTATATAATACACAATATACCTACAACGTCCTGTTTAATTTTATCGCCAATAGGTTGTATGCTTCGTCACGGTATATTGGTATTGTATAAAAATAAATGAATATTCTTATATTCGTTAATGGAAGTAGGTTAGTGTCCCAAAAATGCTATCATATTATGTTAAGTACTAGCGATAATTTATTATTCCATAATAAATTCTTGGAACAAACTCTGAGATATTTTTAAAATAATTTGTTGGAGGATCTTATAGGATATGTTATAACAATTTCTGTAGTAGGTAATAAGTATTATAATATGTTTCAACAATTAATATTTAAATAAATTGAGCTTATAGTCGAATTACTAGTCGTTTTGGTACGGGTTTGTAGATCACACGTCAAATATATCGTGCAGGTTGCGTATAATTTCGTAAAAAATGTACCTATTCAACAAAACGTTCAGACAACCGCAGTATGTATAATTATTACGACTTATTCAATTAAAATATTATATCCAAAAATATCCCTTATTATGTACATAGCAATAATTACACATTGTTCTCGATTGCATCGATCAGTGCAATTTGCTCGAATGTGCCGCAGATTTACAATTAGAGTGAACCCGAAGCGTTCGTTTTGGATTTATTTATCGAGTTACGTTGTTCGGCTACAATTCAATTAAGCCGCGACGAATTAATTTTCGCAAACCAGTCGGATGCGTACTACGGTCACTTCATTTACATTATTACTGTATTCTTTGACAATAGAATTCAATTGTAAATTATTCTGCGGCAGATAATAAAATAATATCATGAATATTTCTCCGTTTTCTCCCTCTTGAATAATTTTCTTTTAAAATTTATTGTCTTGGATAATTTATCTGCTAAATCGTTTGTGTATTTTGATAAATTATTCACGTTTAATATTAGGTATCCGCTTTTTCGTTGGTTTATATATTTTATGTTACCTATCTAAGTAGATTGAATTCATAGTAAGTAGGTATAGTTAATGTCAGTAGTGAAAAACTAAATTTACTATTCTTGAAGTTCACAAAATAAAGACAAAACATGACATCGAACGCAGGTAAAATACTATTTTTGGGTACCTAGTAACTACTAAAGCTATATAGTTTCACATTTTAGTTAATTCAACAGTCTGAACAGTAGCTAGGTATATTTACTATAGGTACTGTAAAGGGTAGTTTCATATAAAGTACATATATTAAAAGCTGATTTTAGAACTCGTAGGCACCGAGTGTAAAGCTTTCTCGGGATAATTACTCAAACTGGCGAAAGTCCAATTAACCCGTAGCGGGCCGGGGTCATCGGTGAAAAAGACTCTATGGTAAGAGATTGAGCTAAATTTGGTATTAGTTATACTTACTTCTACTAAATTGCCTACTGTTTGGTTAGAGCGTAGTAAAAATAATCGTGTAATTTTTTTAAATAGGTAGGTATATATTTTTTTCGTTAAGAATATTCTTCAGGAAATCAGTAGGTTACGTGAGCTTAATATGGTATCATTCAATCAATTTAATTGTACTTGTATCACAATGAACAATAGGATTTAAAAAACCCATCCGGTTGAATTCCTAACCATTGCAGGTAACATGTTTTTTACTACCTCTGTCCAGCACTAGTTTTCCTTAACTTTTTTTTTAAGTTACGGAAACGTTTATTTCTAGTAGTCTATACTAGCTAAGTTGTTAACGATACCTATGTTTAAACTTCGTATGTATGTACTTGTAATAGTAAAATCATTAAGTTTTGACCATTTAATATTATATTATCGTTCATAATTTAGTGTTAAATATTGAAATAAGTTTGTATGTACCCATAAAAAGTGTTTTACTTATTATAAGTGTTTTACTTACTATAATTATATAGAATTCTAGAAATGAATCGACACGGCTGATTTCAGAGTAGGATCTGAAAACCCTTTCGGGCGAAATTTCTGGCCATTGAAATGCAGGCAACAAAGCTTTTGTTTGGCTACCTCGCTCCAAGTTTTCCTTACGTTTGTTCTGAAGAACGGGGAACGCTTTTCCGTAGCACTGAATTGATAGAGTTTTAAAATTCTATAATCGACTTTTACACAGAACGCTTTGTGAAGATTATTTTTGCATTGAAAGTACTTAATACAATTCTCATTGTCGTGATTTTTTATTTACACAGAACTGACATCTCTGTTATTTCCATGGACGTTTGAATTTTATAATACCTTTTAATCTGTAGATATTTGAATCATGCCGAGTACAGGCAAAAGAATATTCAATTTAGTATAAGAAAGCATGGTTGAATTTTATTAAAATGTTTGAAGCGTCGCTGTGTATCATATCTACGGGAACTACTAGGCTAGGTACGATACGGACTTAACTATGTAGTTGGGTCGAGGCAGGTAGTCCAGTGCACCGCTAGTTCGTTACCCACTAAAGGGATTAGCATCGTTCGTAGTCAGGGTGGTAGGTGCGTACTGAAGTAATAGTAGCCCTAGGCTCTGTGTGACTCATTACTCAGAACTAACATTTCTTCACTAGCGATCCCCACGACTTCTACTGCTAAAACTACATACTATCGGATAAAGAAAAACAAAGGACGCAGTAAACTTGAGAATAAACTTGTTACTTTTGCTTTTTCATTCTTTGTAGCTATCATTGACAAATAAGGTAAAATCTTACTTGTTAGACACGTGTCCTATTTAATTACCACTAAGTTAAGAATAACGAGCTGATAAATATGATTCTGGGTCGGTAATTACTTAACACAGAGTCAGTTAATAGCTATCGGAGCTTATGGACAACAGCGTCAAAAGCTGTAAAAATATTTAATAAGGGACTAGCAACGCGAGTAGGGGGTAGTTAATCAGCATAATATTTTGAAGCCATTATCAAGTTTGTTCTACTATTGCTTTTTTATACATCAAAAAATAGCGATAGCAAAGAGGAAGTTAAGCACCTGATTTATTATTTTCATTAATTAAGTTATCACTAAAACTGTATTTTTGCGCTAGAGTAATTTACAAACTCGGTTTATATTGTATTGTTACATATTATGTAGGTATTATGTAAAGAGTGATATAATGTACGTACAGCTTATTGATTTGTGGTCAGTATGATTTCTGTGGAAGTGTGGCAACTAGAGTGCCCACATAAACCATTGACAGGGTAATGAAACACGGGTTCTAATGTTTACGGCTATAGTTATACGACAAGGTATACCTATAAGTAGCTATAAATATAATGTAGTAAATGGGTGTTGTGGCACACATTGAATGTAACCTACATGTACCGTTGTACGTTGGGTATAACTATTTAATACAAATAGAGCGGTGCTTAGTTAGTATTTAGGCAGTCATACGTACAGAACGCAATATGAATTTCTATTCCTGCAAACGGAGTCAATATTTAATTTACTTAGTAATTTTCGTTTCGAGCAGATTTTAATAAGATCACGTACATATATATGATTTTCTACGACTACGACTTGGGTCTTTGTTGAATTAGTGCTTCGGATAATTTAATATATTTCTCTCTACTCACCTTACGGAACGATTTCCGTCATAAAATCTATGTCCTTCCCCAGGGCCTTTATTCGGGAGTAAACAGCCATATGAAGGATCATGTATGACTGCTCCCGAATAGCGCCGCTGGACTCAAACTATCTCTAAATCAAATTTGCATAAACAGATTTTTACGAAATTCGGTTCAGCGGTTTAAGCATGAGCAGGCAACGGACTGATAGTCAGAATCCCTACTAATATTATAAATGCGAAAGTAACTCTGTCTGTCTGTCTGTTTGTCTGTTACGCTTTCACGCTAAAACTACTGGACCGATTTAAATGAAATTTGGTACAAAGAAAGTCTGGAGCCTGAGAAAGGACATAGGCTACTTTTTAACCGACTGCAAAAAAGGAGGAGTTCCACGCGGACGAAGTCGCGGGCAGAAGCTATAATACATAAAGATTGAATTGAACATGTATTGCACGTTGAAGCAAAGGCTCGATTTAAAGTACCTACAACGTAGCACTTACAAGGTTTTACAGTGTCGGTGTAAGCGATGTGCAAGTGTTTAAAATGCCTTTTAATGTAAGTACCTACCTACATGCATTTACGGTACTGAAGCACAAGGTTCAGAACAAAAGCAATATTAGGTACCTATACCTGGGAGGCGTATTGCGGAACCGGCATATTGGTATATGTATACCAAAAGATATAATAATACGTAGGTAGGTATTTCTCTTGATTTACAAAACCATATCAAATATCAAAGTCTTTATACTTACATAAAGGGAGAAGCTGACTTAATGACTGACATATTAACGTAGGGCTTAAACTATAAGGGTTAGAAACTTGAAATTTTGCACAGGGGTTCCTTTTATGACTGGATTATGACTGATAAGAAGAAAGGATTTTTGAAAGCAGACGAAGTCGCCGGCAGAAGCTAGTCAGAGATAAATAAATCATCAGTTAAGAGTTTGAAATTAACCAGTTATTTAGTTCTGGTATAAATAGAATCAGTTCTATCTTCAACAGTTGATGTAACAAAAGAGATATTAATATTGTGCCTATTAATGATTATTATAATTATCAATATCAACTTAAACGTCAAGAACTCTGCTCGGATAGATACTTAATTAAAAACCTTCTGTATCAAGTGATTTTTTTCTGTTCATCTAGATAAGATAGGAAAATTACTTAAGAGCGCATAAAATTGTCCGTAATAAAAGTAACATTATTACTCGCTTAATTACTTCAGTAGAACTTGAGGGAGAAATTCGTATCTAATTAAGGAACGCTTTTATCTTTTCATATTATTATTGGGATCCGTTACTTTTTGAATATTGTCTTGTTTTATTATAGGTTTTGACTCAACGTCTTCATCAAAATATATCTATTATAATGATTACCCTATATTATACCCGTAATATTGCGTTACTATTAACAATTATAATAGACGGTTATATTATGACCTATAGGAAGGGGAATTATCAAAACGAGTATTGTGTATTAATGCTATAGTAGCGACGATTCAACTACCTACCGATTACGACTCGACAACGGAAGGAAATCTCCACTCTATAAAAATGAGGAATGAAATGAAATGAGGAATTAAAAAATATTGTAGGATACTAGATAACATTTCTATAATACCCTGTAGTTCAGAAAAATACCACATAGGAATTCCAGTTCAGTTAGCTTAGGAATAAGTAGATTATTCGAAGAATTTCTGGGTTTATTATTCACGTTTTCGCTATGCCTATAAATTCCGAAAAAGTGATAATAAATTTAAGTTTTTATAGTCTTTAAGCAAATAATTAATACCTTTTTTTGTTAAATTTTTCATAACTTTAGGTATCTAAACCGATTGGTTTAGATCGATGTCATTCAGATATTTCGTGCGTGACTCGGATTTTTGTTAACTCTCCGCCTTAATTGATATCAAATCTATACAAAATCAGTTGAAATATTTTCCTCGAGATAAAAAGAATGCTGTGTAGTAAATAAACTTCCTCCAAAATTGACCAGCCATTTTATCGTGATAGTCTAAGTATCAAACAGACACAGTTACCAATACAAAATGGAATCCTACAATAGATATTACTCGGTGAGGGTAAGGCTTATCTTTTTAAATATTAGGTATACTGACTTTATTATAGAAAACACGACAGGTGGTAGACACGTGTCGACTGGACATTCGTTTACGCTTTCAACCAAGTCGTTTATTTGTTAAGAACAAATACTGGTAAATTTAATATGTCATTTTGTTACCACATTTTGTAGTGACGGAATCATTACGTGTTTACAAATGTTTTAATTAAGGCCTGTATGGTTACGTGTGACCTACTTTATGTCCCGTCAATGTGTGCTTTTGAATTTACAAATATTACCTGCCTTCACACGGTATAATTCCACCACTCCAGTAAAACATTCACGCATTGATAAATGTGACTAAACATTTTAGATTTCTATTTAGTACCTACCTAGATATTTATAGTCACACCAGAATACATTTAAGCGAAATGTTACGTTTAACTATTTATATAAAAAAGAGGTATTTTTACTAAAGTACATCATACTCATAGGTACCTATAGGAATACTCGACATTTATTAAGTATTCATCTATAAGTGCTGATCTCATTATAAACTTTATATTCTTAGATTTTAGACTTTAAAGCCTTCGCGGTTATTACACATTGAAATGAAACAATTTATGACAGACTAGCGGCCCCGGCAGACGTCGTCCATGCCTGTCCGATTGTTTCGTCAAAGATCTGTCAAAGTCTTTTAACTGTCACTTAATGAATAGTAATAGTAATTCTTCATAAGGCTTCATATTTTCCCCGTTTTTTACACATTTTCCACTGTTTCTTCGCTCCTATTGATCGCAGCGTGATGTTATATAGCCTAAAGCCTTCCTCGATGAATGGTCTATCCAACAAAAAAAGAATTTTTGAATTCGAACCAGTAGTTCCTGAGATTAACAAACAAACAAACTCTTCAGCTTTATAATATTAGTATAGATTTACCTCGCGCATTGTATTTTATTTTTTACGTTGCGACAACTTTTAGAGTTAAACTATCTATAATTGTTTCATTTCAATGAAATATTAACTTTTGCAACTGTTTAAAGCATTCAATTATTAAAGTTTTAAGATGATCGAATTAAGAATTAACATGTAAAAAAATCTTTTTTTTTCATAGTAACCAATGTGTTATACTTTTTTGATAATATCCAAATAACTAATACACAAAGTGGGAATCAATATTTACTATTGCAGCAACCACTTAATAATATAAAATTGCTGGTAAATTGACATGTCTGCGTTTGTCCAGATCGATGTCCTAGAGCAGATTCAACTTGATACTTAAGTAAAGAAAGCAATTTCGTTCACTTAGGTACCAATGCGTTATTTTTTGCAAGTGTCTCTAATATCTTGTCAGCACGTGCAGTCCCGCACGGCGTCACGTCACGTAACAACGTACTTACGGTATATTACGTTAAGTGACTTGCGGCGTTTGTCCTATCTCCCAACATAATACCCATACTTTGTTACAACTTCACTTTAGACATCGTTTTTGTCTGTTAAGTAACTACTGTAAAGACACTGGTCTCTACTTCATAAATAATACTCAATTATCTTTTCGCTCAATTATGTATAATATTACATTAAACTCATGAGTACTGAACAATCAATTCAAAAACCTGATAACAATGTTTCCAATTCCAATATTACTTTCTGTCTCCTGTTCGATATCGTCATCCCTGCCGCCATGACACCAGGACGCGTTCCCTTTTTGAATATCCTGACTACATTTTATTCGACTAAGGTAACAGCAAACAGCCACAGAATTTAATTACAACTTGACAGGTATGAATTATTTTACAAAAGCTAACACTACCTACTTATCACAGGTTGTAGACATCAGTGTGTATTTAAATATCAAAAAGGCTAGCCGAAAATCGATAAAGGCACTAGATACTAAAATAACTAAGATAATAATTTTGGTAGTTTTAAATGTAAGTTTACAGGGAACACTAAGCTTCTTAATAGGTATTATTATACTCGTTTGGTGCACGTGCATATGACGTTCAAGATGTTATAGGAAATTAGTGTCATGTATCTTTTGCATGTACAATACGTGCCTCCTATAATACATCATCGTTTGTGTTTGTGAACACCGAGATATAACAGATTAGTGATAACCCATTGTCATTTCCGTGACTCGACAACAAAAGCACTACCTCTGGTTATGTAGGTATAGCTAGTTACTATATAGTTACTATGCTGTATGTATACTTACAATGAAATTAATAGGCGTTGCGATAATATTGGTGTAGATAATTATTGGTACATTCCTACCTACCAAATTAGTATCTAAATTATAATGATATTTTTGTACAAAGACAAGAGTAGAAAAATTTTAGACCCCCAGTGGGATTCGAACCCACGCCTATGCCTTTACTAGCGGCAGCGTGCTGAACCATTACACCATGTAATGCCGCTAGTAAAGGCATAGGCGTGGGTTCGAATCCCACTGGGGGTCTAAAATTTTTCTACTCTTGTCTTTGTACAAAAATATCATTATAATTAAAAACTAATGGTATTGAACCAAAAATATCAATCGAATTATCGATTGATAGATCGTAGTTAAAATAGTATCTAAATGTTAGCATCCACTTAGTTCGGAGTTTTATTTATCTCTGGTAAGTCTGATACCATAATAACATTGAAATGCTAATGATTATTATTACTACAAAGACTTCCAATCGCCGTTTTAGAATTTCTACAATAAGTACCTACTTAAGGATTACGAAGTGAAATAAACACTAGGTAACGTTTACTTTCCCTATTGATAATAGACGGCACAGTTTCAAAACCAATGGTTTTTACATTAAATTTTAAGGGCTTCGCGAAAAGAATTCACCTTCCAGCAGTTACGAGCGGCGCGGCGGCGACGGCGCGGGCGTCAGTTGCGCTCAGTTTGATTTGTGTTTCATGTCAAAGTTGGCATTGTTTCAAATATCGGAAAACGGAGCACGTCCTTAGATGCGTGTGCCGAATGGAAATCTAACGTTTGTAATATTTTCCTTACAAAACGAATAAAGGTTATGGCTGCTATTGATTGTTCAACCTGAATTGTGCAACCAAGAATTTAAATATTTTCATACCGTGTATATGTTTGGTCGAGCCAGTGTATTTCATAATAAAAGTAGATTAATATATTTTTTAATATTGTTTTATTACGTATATATTATTTAAAATCAGAAATTAATGGGAAAGGGAACCTTATTATTTATATTGTACTAGCTGACCCAGCGAACTTCGTACCACGTTTACCGTTTTTTTTTTTACTCCTTTTTTCCAATTTTTTTTCACCGTACAAACCTTCCCTGGAGTTCCACGAACATTTCAAGACTAAAATCAGCCAAATCGGTTCAGCCGTTCCCGAGTTTTAGCCAGACTAACGAACATCAATTCATTTTTATTTATATAGTTAATTATTTCATACACATATGAAGTAGTAAGGTAACAATAAAAGAGTAAGTATAGTATACCTACTGTACTTATTGTATGTTATTAGTTATTCGATATAACCACCTAGGTACTTAAATCATTTAAGTAGCTAGATAAAGCAGAGATAATTTTTAACGAATAAGGTCATGCAGTACAAATACATGTTTAAATTTCAAAATAGAAAGGGTGTCAATACACTACATAAGACTTTACGCTGAACGATTTTTTAAGTTAAGTACATAAGTAAATATAATAGAAAAACAAATTTAATCGGCACCGTTTTCTCGCCTATTAGGTTTCATTGACTATGCAATTTGACAAAGCGAAAAGGGCACGTTAGCTACAACTCTGGATTTCGTTTTGAATTACTTAATTAAGATTAAGCGATACACAAGATTTACTCTTTGAATACCTTTGAAAAAGCGGAATAATCATGGGGGTTTGATCGATACTTGCCATGTCCTTCATTGACCTACTGTGTTTGATCTGTACTTCTATGACATTCTGTAGGTAATCACTCATGAGTGTTTTTATAATTGGCTTATTGACTCGCATTCAATTCTCAAAATGGCTGTTTACAAAAATCAGAGAAAGGTGTAAGGTAATAAATACCCGCGACATTTATATAAAAAGGATAAAATTGCTTAGATATCAATTATCTGCCTAATACGAGTATTTTTGACAGTCGTCGGACTGACTTGATCAAAAACAATAACGGTATTAAGTTTCTATAGATAATAAGGGTGCTTTCATAAAGCGTCCCTTTAAGTCAGATTATTTCGTTACCATAGAAACGCTTTGGTATGTAGGTATGCATACCTAATTTTGTTATTTTTATTAATTTAACTACTTACTTAAAACTCTATCTATAAAAATGGTTTGAGGTATTTTTTTGTATATTATATAAACAAATGATATTTTTTTGGAAAAAAAAATAGATATGTCCGATAGATATTTATAATTAGAAGTGACTAAATTAGATTTTTAAATTTATAAAATTTGTTCCAGTTATTTGAAGTGAGCAGCTTTATTGAAATACTAGCGGCCCCGGCAGACGTCGTCCTGCCCGTCCGATTGTTTCGTCAAAGTCTTCTGTCACTTCTTCATATTTTCCCCGTTTTTTACACATTTTCCACTGTTTCTTCGCTCCTATTGGTCGCAGCGTGATGTAAGATGTTATATAGCCTAAAGCCTTCCTCGTTAATGGTCTATCCAACAAAAAATATTTTTTGAATTCGAACCAGTAGTTCCTGAGATTAGCGCGTTCAAACAAACAAACAAACAAACAAACAAACAAACAAACTCTTCAGCTTTATAATATTAGTAAGTATAGATAAATTGCTTTCATTCGATATTCCAACTAGTTATAATAATATATTGTTACGTAGGTAGGTAATGTTTAATTCCTTGAAATATTTCAATCAATTATATATTATGGGTATCGAACAATGACCCATATTTCTCTGGTAAGTAAGTACTAGGTACCTATATAAACCGGCGTTTTATATTCCACACTTTTTTGCATTCTAGCTAGGGTTAGGCGCCTGAAAACGTGTGAAAAGTATTTAAAACTTAAAAACTGACCTGAACGAACATATCACTAAGCTTGGATAAGTACTTAACTTGACGTAAAAGCGTGAAACCAATTTTAAAGGGAATTTCAGCTACAGATTGGTTGGAAATTGGATTACCAACAAGCAACTTTTTGGGTTTCGCCAAATCCCCTTGGAGTATCGGCGTGTGTGTAATAACGTAGGTACCTACATTAACTTGACGTAAAAGATTACTTAGAGGAAATCTATCCGATGTTTTATTTTCAGTTTTTACTTTAGTGACAGTACCCTTGATTTCATTTGATCTGTTGTTCTGTTGAGGAATACCTGTAGACTGTTAGTGCAATTAAATGGATACTTAAAGAAGTAAAGTACCTAATCCAATATATATCTACAAATTTTAGCGTTCTTGTTTCAGGAAATACTTGAAAGATTGAGTGTAACGGAGGTTTTAGATTTGACTTGGGTAGGAGGACGGCTGAGCATTGTATTACATTTATGTTTGTATGTTTTTTCTATTAATATGATCGGATCTTTATGAAATTTTCATAGTGATTAGAGGGCTTTAATATCATTTTTACGTTCGAACATGAGCATAATCAGGTCATACAAGGCAAGGAGTTCGCGGCGGCTTGAATACTAAAACAAAACAAAAAAAGCTTTAAAAGACACTTACATACTCATATAGGTATTTTCTCAACCCTCTTCCATGTACACCTATCTAAAAAGTAACGCGGTGTGTACGTTACAAATAATAGACTATGGGCCCATGTTAAAAAAATTATGGGTCATTTGAACCACCAGATGACCTATGTAGAACGATATAAGAGCATAAAATAATAAGATTTAGCATTGTGCCGTCACTTGTAAGCTGTCCAACTGAGTGCAGGTGAGAATTCAAAAGTACAGGTAGAGTGAGTACATTTTGGTCATATATTTTTGAACGGCATTGTTACCATCGATAGATCCATGAAAAATAATACTAAAACGCGTAGTGCCGTAAAAAAATGGTGATCCAAAAAGTCGGAATTTTTTTTTGATTTTCCGACAATTTGGAGGGTGAATTTGGACATTTGATCCAGTACGGAAGAAGTTGCATACTATTTCAATACTGCTTCTAATCCATCATTCCGCAACGCCGTAAAAAAATCAAGCG
Source organism: Polylopha cassiicola (assembly GCA_038024825.1). NCBI lineage: Eukaryota > Metazoa > Arthropoda > Insecta > Lepidoptera > Tortricidae > Polylopha > Polylopha cassiicola. The sequence continues at coordinate 13,566,769 of CP149046.1, read as the reverse complement.
ACAAGGGGAAAAAACCGAAAGTTGCAGCCCCCTCTCTTTCCGTGGTCCAGGGGGTGATTTGATAAAGTACGGCTTCGGTTCCAAAACATTATCTAGCACTTAAAAGTACTATTAAAAATAATGCCGTCAAGAAATGATTGTTCATTTGAATGTATATCAATAATTATCTTAATTTCATCGTATTCTTGATTTGTAAAGCTGTAAAATCATTTGATCCTGTACGGGAACTATTTTTCTAACATAATATTGTAAAATACAATTGTTATATAGTATTTCCGTTCAAAAGAAACTGTTCTGAAAAAAATTATGGAGAAATACAAAAACTGAAATTTTGCAAATTATTGCAGTAATTTAAATATCATATATTAATGAAATATAGCAGTTTTCTACATTGTATCCCATGTTTTAAATAGTATTAACATAAATAAATTAGGAAAAAATGATGCCGTAAGTACATTTTAATGCAGACCATATCTTTTAGGTTCATGAAAATGACGCTACCATTTTAAGGGTACTTTATGGCCATCTGATACAGTACGGCATTAACATATTTTTGAAGAGAACAATTGATAATATGATAAAATCACTATGACGTCTAACTGAAGTGAAACGGTTCCTCATCCGGTGCCGTTATGTCACAGACTTTTTGAACCAACGAAAATGTACGGCATATGAAAAAATATTATCTATGCATAAAATACTTTCGAAATAAATTAATTTGACGTTGTGTCAAATCACCCCCTGGACCACGGAAAGAGAGGGGACTGCAACCTTCGGTTTTTTCCCCTTGTCGCTTGATTTTTTTACGGCGTTGCGGAATGATGGATTAGAAGCAGTATTGAAATAGTATGACACTGATGCCGTACTGTATCAAATGACCAAATTCACCCTGGAAATTGTCGGAAAATCAAAAAAAAATTCCGACTTTTTGGATCACCATTTTTTTACGGCACTACGCGTTTTAGTATTATTTTTCATGGATCTATCGATGGTAACAATGCCGTTCAAAAATATATGACCAAAATGTACTCACTCTACCTGTACTTTTGAATTCTCACCTGCACTCAGTTGGACAGCTTACAAGTGACGGCACAATGCTAAATCTTATTATTTTATGCTCTTATATCGTTCTACATAGGTCATCTGGTGGTTCAAATGACCCATCATTTTTTTAACATGGGCCCATAGTCTATAACATCCACGTTTATTCGGTCGTTCCAGGACAATGTAGAAAGAGAAAGCAATCGATATTGTGTCGACTGTCATTTGTCACCGGCTGAATAGCTCACCTGACTCATTTACATTGGTCGCTTCGCCCCACATCGATTTGTTCATCTAGTTCAGATTCATCTCGCATAATTTAGCATAGCACACATTCTTTCTTAAAAAAGTAATATTTTGGGTATCGCCCATAGATTGTAAGTGACCTCTTTAGATCTGTGGTCCACCTATTATAATAGTTATATGCTAAGACCTATCTACATATTAATTAATATTAAAAATACAAATGTGAATTTGTTTATGTTACGCTTACTACTTGGAAGAGCAATACAAACTATTTATATCTCGGGATGAAGAAGTAATCTGTAGGTAACGATAGCATTAAGTGCGTGGGCGAAGCCGCAAGGTACGTAAGTACGGCTACTAGGACTGCATAAATGGATACAGTATCACCCTTAAAATTTCAGAACGGATAATGAAAAAAGTTTCACCGATGTTCAACTTACTTACTTTACTACTTACATATAACATCGTAAGTACGCTAAATGGTGTTATAAAAAAGGGAAAAGGGAGAATATAAATTATAGGTGTAAACTTTCTATACAGCTAATTATAAAAAATACATTGCTTATTACCTATTGACGAATTACAAATATATGATAGTATCTCGAGGTTCTCACTGAGGAAGTCGCGCTGCGCTGGTTTAAATGACTTCAAAGGCAGTAGGTATTTATTTGCTAACTACACAGGATTCTTGGAGCTCGTTAAAAATGCAAGCAATATCTCTTTTCACTTTGATATCGACGACGACGATAGGTTCATATCTTATTTAACTTTAATACGGATATATGTTGCCTACATTACTTACCTACCTACCAAGAGAATGTTTATAGTCAAAACTTAAAGTAAGCTTGTAAGCAATTTTTTAATAAAAAAAACATCATAACCATATCGGACGTACCTAGATTGTGATGCTGACGTTTAGGGATCTTCACAAGTTATAAACGTTTTAAACAACAATAGGTTGTGAGATAATTAATTAGTTTTTAATTTTAATTTATTGGAATGAAATAACGCTTTTAACTTGCGTATTTTAATTTTAATTTCAATTTATTCACTGATCTCATAAAGTAGGTAATTGTTTTTATGGCGCATATTATTTTTGTAATTTGATACTAAGAAAATAGTCGACAATGTTACACTTGTAAATAGTTGCATTTCAATGTTTGTTAATATCAAAAAAGTTGGTCGTTAACGACACTTTGCTTATGTAACTTAGTACTTAGGGTTTGTTAAAAAGTTTAAGACAAATACTTTGTTGTCGTTGCGAGAGAAACACCTGCCACCTTCTGTGTTTTCTAACAAAGTTCGTTATGTGCAAAGAATGTCCAATTTGCTTAATTTAAAACAAGATATTGGGATTGGATAATTAGTTTCAGTTTTTATTTTGTTATTGTTCAAACTTATGGCAATACCGGTTGTGCATTACAATGCTTGATAAAATATGACAAAAATTTCAATTACTTACTATCTATGAACGCTCCTTTCATAAAGTGTATTTTTTATATATTTATATAAAAACTACCTTAACTGAGATTGATTGAAAGTCAGTATGCTTTGTGTAATGCATACAATGACGAGTTTCTTGTTCTGAAAAAATTCAATCATTTCGCGTTCCTTTGAAAGGGATTTCCCTTTAACTCAAAAAGGTTTTTAACGAGGGCTTGAGAAGTGAGCTAAAACTTTCCATGACGGGACACAAGTAGGCTGGCACTTTTGGCAAGATTGTTTTTGACTCAAATTAAAAAGTTTCGCGGCAGACATTTCGAGAAGATGTCTTTGCCTCAATTATGTGAGTTTTAGTTTTAACAGTCGTTTGTTATAGAGTTTGGACCACACAGCATCACAGCTACTACACAGTATATATGTAATTTGAGCACACACAAAATAAAACTATAAAATGAATGAACATATAGGTACCTATCTAGCTAAAATGAGTGTCAATACGTGGAGTGGATATCATATATTGTGTATATATATAATATACGCAATATATGATATCCACGGCAGATTCCTTTTTTTTATAGCCTATGACACTCGGGAATAGTGTAGCTTTCCAACAGTGAAATATTTTTGAAATAGGCCCAGTCGTAATGGAGCCTATTCAATCCAAACAAACAAACCTTTCCACTTTATTATATTAGTATAGATACTTAACTAAATTCTTTGATGATTTTTATGCATCACCTCACCGATTAGACATAATTTACTCAAAGTTGTTATTATTGTGAGTTTGCTTTAGCTACCTACCACTGAAACGAAATTCAGGAAATGAACTCAAATACATTTCCCGTTGGCACTTGTAAAATTCCCCAGTATTTCGAATATTCTGTGGTAAAAAATAAAAGTGGATATGTACAAAATCACAAACAAAACCAACGGGGATGTGTGTGAAAAAGAAACCAACTACTACGCGTAAAACCTTTTATGGTAAGGAAAAGTGAACATTTTAGTTACGTAGGTACAGTATTACTGTGGTTACCAGTCGTCACGCGATCGCATGTTGACCCCTGCCATTCCACACGCAAATGTCGCCACTAAAACAGAACTACTTACTTACTAAAAATGGCACATAAAAATCAAGTAAGTAATGGTTAAGGTGATTGGTGTAAAAATTAGATACCAACCTACTATAGACGTCACGCCTTACCTACATATAATTTTTTTATCTACTATTTAAGTACGTTATTCACATTAAAATTGTTTTTTTATATTTGAAGATTATATATTTATTAAGTCACGAAATATACACTGTTACGGGAAACGTGTGTGTTTCGTCCGAATAATATTGTTAAGTAACTCTTTGTCCAAGTTCCATACGTTTAAATCAAATTTATAATTGGTTCTTTGTAATTTATTTTTAAAACATAAAATGTACTTAACTGACCTTTTACTATATCTAGAGAGTTTCTTAGCAATAAATGTACGCAATATATAATTAAACATAAAGTAAAATACTTTTATAAAAGGAACGTTGTTATTTCGTTTCATTATTAGCTTATCAGACAAATCCAATTAAATACATAAGTTATGCGCCCTAAAGGTATATAAAAAGGTAAAGTTAGTTTTTTACAAATAAGCTTTATTGCAAACACGAGTGTAACTTGCAAATGGATGTAGGATGCCAGATAGTAAATTGTAGATACACGGCAGCGTTCACGGCTTTCCACTGACCTAGTCCATTCGTATCCACTTATAGCTGCAGGCTTTTTACTAAAATAACCAAATAAAAGCTAATTTTTACTCGCATTTTATCTAGTTAAATGAATTGCAAGCGTTAAAATTCACGTGCATTTTAAAATTACTATTTACTTATACGATGAGGAATACGTCATGTATATCCCTACTTGGTTTATAAATTAAAAAGATGGTGAGACCGGGGATTTACTGGATATATAAAATAAATAACGTGGCCTGTTAGCAAAATAACCAGAGACTGGAAATCCCTGAACGACAGCGAGAGGCTTTGCTCGTAAATCGGGTCCAGTGGACGATAGGCGGCAGTAAAAATATCGTAAACTTGGGAAACTTTAATAACGATACGGTACAATGTAAATTTTAAATTCTAAAGAACAGACATCTTGAATTTTACCATTCGGAAGCTTAACCTAAGTGTTAAATATAAAATTTGAACTTTTGGTTAAGTGTTCTACCAAAAAGTCTTATTTCTGGAGCAACATTTGCTTTTTCTTTTACAAATTCAGGTTACAGCAAAATACTTAACGACTTTCGTAAGTGTAAATCGTCTATGATCTTAATTCGGAAACTGCATTTCCTGTCGTATTTAGTGGTACATATAGATACCAGGAATAAGTATATACTTAGCTTTGTGAAGATAATTTTATTCTCTTAAACAAATCCCAGACTTATTCCTGAAAAATCCTAGTATGAAGATCTACCTACCAACTTATTTATATTATCGTATGCAAAATGTATTCCAATGCCACGCGTGTATGCATTTCTATTTTGTAGCGGAAAACTGTCTGCGAATAAATGGCCGTTCTGCTGTTCTAACTAAATAGGTTAAAATATGAATATTGTGAATTCATAAATGTAACAATGTTTTAAAGTAAGTAAATGAGAAATTATGTCAAATTTAATATTAATAAATCATTATAGGAATCCAATGGAGATACTTCGCGTTTTAACAATTATGTCACTAACCACGACAATAGAACAGCACCGTTTGTTTCTACAAACAATTCTTGATTAATTGTTTTTCCGCTTGGATTCCATGGCTGTTGTAATAATGCCGCTCTCTTCACACTTGATATCGTTTGTGTATTTTTTTCTCTTTCTTTTTACAGGGGCATATTAAACGAAATAGACGGTGAGGATTTACGCGTTGCGGTTTGCCTCCAATAATCTTGACAAATTGATAAACAATTGTTTAATCTAAATTACTATTATTCCATGGCTTATCAAATTAAACGCTTGCCTTCTCGAGAGTTCACAGACACTTGATTGAAGGCGTCAACGAGTGATTTAATTTATTTACCTACGTACTCTATCAAATTAATAGTAAATACTTTGGCGGGATTGGATAAGGCAAGGATGTATAATTTCAAATTATCATTTAAATAATGACGTTTAAGCAGGTGCGTAGGTACACATTGAGTTGGGTAGGACAATGGGTTCTATTTTTGCCTTAAAAGGCAAAGGGATGAAATCGATATTTTTATGAAAAACTGGTGAAGACCAGTTTTAGTTCCGAGTGACGTCACACACCGCAACACTTTTCATCACGAACTGATGTCCGTAGGCCAAACGTTTATTTTTACCTAGACATTAATAAAAATATACTTACATACGTAAGTACCTATGTACAATATTTACTACGTTTAATTATTAATAACTAGCTTCTGCCCGTGACTTCGTCCGCGTGGAACTCCTCCTTTTTTGCAGTCGGTTAAAAAGTAGCCTATGTCCTTTATCAGGCTCCAGACTTTCTTTGTACCAAATTTCATTTAAATCGGTCCAGTAGTTTTAGCGTGAAAGCGTAACAGACAGACTGACAGACAGACAGACAGAGTTACTTTCGCATTTATAATATTAGTAGGGAAGTAGGGATTAGTAGGGAAGTAGGGATGTAGGTACACCATCATCAATATATTATAATAATATAAAATGAAAACAATGCACGTCGTGTAATATTTCATCAAATTAAGATCAATCAATGTAGAATTACATCATAAATTGAACATTTTTCCTGTAGCAACCTACGTAATAGAATTTATACGTATGAATCTCGTTCGGTTCTACGATTTAGTTATTATAAGTCAGCAGTATTGGTTGTGACATGGCATGTTATGAAACTGGGTTGCTCGGTGTCCGACCGACGCGACGCGGCTGCGGGGAAAATCCGTACAATCCACTACCTCCGTGGAGGAAAGTCCATTATGAAATCGCTTCCCTTGTAGTTTATTTCTTTATGTGAAATAAGGGTCTTATTATTGGTATATTGCTCGCCATGTCTGAAATGTTTTAGACAAAATTGTGAGCTTGATATAGGTAAAACTAATAAGGGTAGTCTTATTAATTTTATTTAAACTTTTGCTTAGACTAAAACAATTTCTAACTTACTTGTTTGCCAACTGACTTAAGTATTTGTAATACCTAGTTGGAGATAAAAGCACCGATACATGAGTATTTTTTATAGGGTTATTTTTATATGAGATTTGAGAGAGATTTGGTCAACTTTTTGTGTATAAAAATGCCGCTTACCTACATAATCATCATCATCATCAGCCTATCGCAGTCCACTGCTGGACATGGACATAATAATGTGGCTTAAATTAATGAAAGTAGAGTTTACTAATTAAGAAGTAATTTAGCGTTGTTTACTCGAATACAAGCAACTGCGAAACAAAAAACTTCTTTTTTAACCCCCGACGAAAAAACGACGGGGTGTTATAAGTTTGACGTGTCTGTCTGTCTGTCTGTCTGTCTGTCTGTCTGTCTGTGTGTGTGTGTGTGTGTCTGTCTGTGGCATCATAGCTCCCTAACGCATGAACCGATTTTGATTCTGTTTTTTTTGTTAGAAAGGTGTATATGTCGGGAGTGTTCTTAGCTATGTTTGATGAAAATCTGCTCAGTAGTTTAATAATTAGGGGGGGGTGAAAGAGGGGATGGAAAAATAAAAGTCTACAAATATACTCGAGTGGGGTATCAAATGAAAGAGGATCACGTGTACATTACAAAATGGAAATTATAATGAAAATCGGTTGAGTCGTTCAAAAAATATAGGGTGTCAAAGTGGGGATGGAAAACCAAATGTCTACAAATATACCCAAGTGGGGTATCAAATGAAAGAGGATCACGTGTAGATTACAAAATTGAAATTGTAATGAAAATCGGTTGAGTAGTTCAAAAATTATGGGAAGTAAAAGTGTAAATGGTAAACCCAATGTCGACAAATGTACCCGAGTGGGGTATTAAATGTAAGAGGATAACATGTACATTACAAAATTCCATGTGAAATGGAAATTACTTAAAATAATAATTTATGTAGTAGATACCTAGGTACTTACAAAAAGTATGAAATAAAAAAATAAATTAAAAATTTAACAAACCCCCGACATAAAAACCTAAAAGCCCTTTAAAAAGTATAACAATAATAAAAACTTAATATTAGTTACCTAAATATTAATATTTCTACAAAGAAAACGTCATGTCGGGGGGGCCGTAGGTTTAGGTAGATTGTAGGTATTAAGTAGTAACACCTAAATGACAAGCGGGCCCCCCGACATGACGTTTTCTTTGTAGAAATATTAATATTTAGGTAACTAATATTAAGTTTTTATTATTGTTATACTTTTTAAAGGGCTTTTAGGTTTTTATGTCGGGGGTTTGTTAAATTTTTATTTTACCAATACCACATTTGAAATAATAAAATCTACCTACCTATCTAACAGGGGTCAACATTTTATTGCGATATCTGAAGCCCGCAACTTCTTCCAGCCAAAGTTGGTATATTTATTTCGTATTTCTTATTTAATTCTAATCAAAGGTTTTTTTTATTTTTGCAGATTCCACGAAGCGTTCTCCAACTGAAAATAATGAGGATTTGAGGTGAGTTGGTGAATTAAGACGTCGAGTCTCATCCATCACGATGTGTGCCCACGTCTGCGGGGATAAAAAGGCCTAATGGACATTTAATGTACCATTTTTTGCTTACATTGGAAGGTAGCTTTATTATTTTCTACACACCACAAAAGACCAGAAAAAAGACATGACTAAAATTTCACACTGTGAACTTGTAAACAAAAACACTAATACATATAGGTACTTACATAGAAACAAGACACTCAGCTTCTTTTGTAGTAATTCTACTAATCATGTATGTAGTAATGTAGGTGGGTGCCCCTTGCCATAAATATTGAAGAATTAAGCTACAATAAGATTTGAACTCTATTAATTTTGACGACAAGTGCGAGCGCAGTATGTCGTCGCATCAAAACGTAATTCTTGTTGTAGCTCATTTCTTCAATATTCAGGACAACGGACTGACGGTGGTTGAAACGCCCGTGGAATCACGCAGGTATTATATGATCATATTGGACTATTTAAAAAAGAATGTGAGACCCTTGCTTAGTTCAGAAGATGTGAGAGTATAAATATACAAAAAGACGCGAAGGAAGGACGTCCTTTTTTATGTTACGCAAAAAATAGATATCAATACATAGTATAAAACAAAGTCGCTTTCGCTGTATGTCCGTATGTATGCTTAGATCTTTAAAACTACGCAACGGATTTTGATGCGGTTTTTTTTAATAGATAGAGTGATTCTTAAGGAAGGTTTATAGCCCCCGTGCGAAGCCGGGGCGGGCCACTAGTATATAATAAAAATTAACGAAAATGGATTGAACGACATAAATAGTTTCGTGTGTGTCTATGTTTAGTTACCAACAGGGATATATTTTTAAATTATTTTCTTGTTTAGGTACTAAGTTTTTGACATATCTATATTGGACAGACACTTAAAACGTTTTGCATAAAGAAATGTTTTGTGAAAGACAAATTCTATCGTTACATTATTATTACAATAGATTTAAATGAGGTTTTATTTTAAAACTTAAGTGTATAGATATAAAAAACAGTGGGTAAGAAATCTGTAAATTTAGTTTGTTAATAAGCCGAAGAAAATATTACCAACACATCGGAAATACGTAGCTAAGTTTAACACAAAATCCTTAATATAGAAGCAAACCCATTGTGTTACGTACGATAAATATAATTAAATGTTGCTTTCATCACTGCGTTTCCTCCGAGAATAACATGTCATATGGTAGTATGGGGCATCATCGGAGCTCCATAGGAGGGGGCAGGTGGGCGTGGAAAGGGCCATAGAGAAATTCGACTAAGCGAAAAGTGGATGCCGTGTCGCGTAATTTCCCGGATTGATTTTTATATTTAATATGTTAATATCAATGTTGAAAGGATTACCGTCGGAATAAAACAGCAGTAACGGATCTACTTATTCATAAATAAACTTGCACGTACAGATATGGGATCGGAAAAGTTCCCGAAACTTCAGAATGTATAATCTTTACCTACCCATAAAGTTTCACATATTTCATTGTAAAATTAATGTAGTTTTAAGTTTAGGATCATCCAAAATGTAAGAACCTAGTGGTTTTGTTTTTTGGTATAGGTAGATCACAATCACCATGCATAGGCGGGCGGATGTTTAAATGCCATTGAGACACCGTCATTGATTCGTTTCTAGCTATTTCTTCTATCAGTTTTGTGTATGACCCCTTTTATGTATTGATTCTTGTTATTTTTCGGTAAATTCAGGAAATACAATAAAAGTCTGTGGGTAGTCAATGATAGCGATAATCATATTCTAAATTTTAAGCATGATGTTGTCCTTAGACACGCAACTCTATAAGATACAATAATGCCAACGTAATATTAAATTCCTTTAAAACTTGAGACTAAAAGAACTTTTTATAATCAATATTTTTCCTGTCCCGTAATACTCTATCGGTACTAGGCTGAATAACAATTCTAATCCTAAATATAGCCTGAGACGTCAATAATGGCGTTTCAAACGTTCAAAAATTAGGTCTTATAATTAAGTAGCGACCCGCCCCGGCTTCACTCGGGTGCTATAAACTTTCCTCTTAAATCACTTTATCTATATTAAAAACCGCATCAAAATCTGTTCCGCAGTTTTAAAGATTTAAGCGTACATATACATACAGGGACGTACATATCGGGACAGAAAAAGCGACTTTGTTTTATACTATGTAGGTAGTGATAAAGATGAGCATTGGATAGTATTATGTTTTGGAACTATTGTTCTATTCGAGAACCGGTCTTTGTAAAAAGAATACGGTTGTTTAATAGAAAACATGATTAAGAATCATGTTTTAACTCATCGTGTTACAAATTATTTTAACAAAAGAACCTTCATAGTACTTGTTGGAGCTTGTGTGGCAGTCACGCAAGCCGCGGCGGGGCTAACTTCGTGCAAAATTTATGCGTATCCAGGTGTAAACAGGTGGTTTTATTTACTCGCTTTCATCTTTACATCTTAACAGCTAGCAATTTTCGGGGCGATACCTACGTGACCGTGTCTTATTTTCGTTTACATAATTACGAGTGTACCTGTGTGAAAACGATATGGGCACTGTATTGCGCTGTCAGTACCTAAACGCTAATTACGAATTTCACCTGTATTATTAACATTTCAAGGAATAGTGATAGGTGCAGGTACCATAAACGAAACTGTGGGGGTACATAGGTGCAATTTAAATTTTAACGTTTCACTAAAAGAGGCGCAATAAAAACGCGCTTACATTTTCCTTGGAGGCTTGAAAGGTCGAAGTGTGAAAGCATGGTCGTAAATAATTGGGACATTTAACCTCGGGATGTATTCAAAAGGAAATTTACCCCATAAAATGAAGGTAGTCGGAGTGCTTTTGTGTACAAAACGGTTGTAAATTAGTATGCTTTAGTCTCTGGTAAAGCAGTAACTAAGTATGTTTTTTTTTGAGCTTTATCTTTCATCGTGTACAATTAAGGAAATTAAGATTATGAAAAAATGGAAATTTGTTCTTATGGTAGTTATTATTTCATTTCAGAGTTAATAACTAAAATATTGTTAACTAGTAGCTAAAGTATAAATACTCAAATAAATACAATACTTGAACATTTTGGTAGGTACTTACTGAGTTTGGCTATTATTTAATTGACATTATTAAAATTTAATAACTGAGTTAAAAAATCATTAAAATAAGTAATCTTATATTTATTTACTTTAGGTAACACACAAAGAACCGTATTACGCTTTTGAGAATTTATATCCTAAACTGATTCGACCGGATCCCTTTTTTATAGCCTATGTCACTCGAGAACAGTGTAGGTTTCCAACAGTGAAAGAATTTTTCAAATCGGTCCAGTCGATTAGGAGCCTATTCAATCTAAACAAACAAACAAACAAACAAACCTTTCCTCTTTATAATATTAGTATAGATGAGTTCGGTTTGATTCAATGACGTTACTTGTAATAACAAAATATATTTGTATTTGACCTAAATACCTACCTAATTATAAATTTCATGTGATGTTTTTTTTTGTGTACTATCAAGGTTCTGAATTCGGCGTAAGTAACGGAAAATAGGGACGATGACGAATTCCTTAGCCTTAAAAAACCTCTATACACTGATTAACTATGTAAATGCAAAACTAAAACACTAGGTATCACATTATTATTACGTACTACGGAGCACTCTTTAAAATGAGTATGTATTAGCATTTCGTATTACTATTACATCTATATTAGCATTTTCCGTTGTTGATAAACATTACCGTAAAATAAACTTTGTTCTTAACAAATAAAGAAAATCATTGTAAAAAGAGCAGTCGATTTTTTTCTGTTCTTTTGGGAATTGGTCTTTATATTGTGTGTAGTTTAATTAAGTATTTGTTTTTGGAGTTGATACATTGAGTATGTTAGCCAGTTATTAAAAAAATATATTATTTCTGATGCTTTTGCGGTTATAATACGAGTACATCGAAATAAAAGAACTAAAACGGATTACCCATATTGATATTATGCTGACGTTTCAAGATCTTTACAACTTTAGTCTTTAGTATTAATAACGAGAAATTTTACATATAACTAAAACTAGGAATACGAATTTATATATACCTATATGAAATAACCAGTTTTCTTATTATTTTGCAGGAAGGCTCAACTCCCGGGAATGACGTTTAGTGGAGAGGACGAACGGCACGGGGCGGGTTGAGCATCTAGTGCCGGGCATGTGGGTGCTACTGATGTTGGCCCTGGCGTCGGCCGCAGTCGCCGAGTGCCCGCGCAATTGCGAGTGCAAATGGCGCAGTGGCAAGGAATCCGCACTTTGCGCTCGCGCCGGACTCACCGCCATTCCGCCGCGCCTCGATCCCACAACTCAACTTCTCGACCTCACTGAAAACAGGATCTCTACCCTTCGTGATGACGCTTTCGCTTCAGCAAATCTACTTAATCTTCAACGACTTTACCTTCCCGCCTGCAACGTTCGAAATATACGACAATATGCTTTTCGAGCTCTAGTTAATCTTGTTGAACTTGATCTTTCTCGCAACCGTTTGGATTTTATACCATCTCACACTTTCGATTCCATCCCAGAACTTCGAGAATTAAGGCTTAGTGGGAACCCGATCAATAAAGTCAAGGATGATGCTTTCTCGGCGATACCCCATTTGGTACGCTTAAGTCTTAGTGCTTGTAAGATAGCTGAAATTGAACCCCGAGCATTTATGGGGTTAGAAGGATCCCTAGAATACTTGGAACTAGACAGAAACAGATTACAGGTACTTCACGTTGCGGTATTGGCACCACTACGTTCATTGAAAGGCTTGGAGCTTGCTAACAATCCATGGGAATGTACTTGTGCTCTTAGACCTATGCGAGATTGGATGATAAAAAAGAATGTGCCCGCAACTGTCGTACCAGATTGTGCTTTACCTCCGCGGTTAATGTCGCAGTCTTGGGATCGTCTCGATTTGGAGGAGTTCGCTTGTCAACCGGAAGTCAGTGCTACGTCTAAAAATATCAAAGGATTAGAAGGTGATGAAGTTACTTTAATATGTCGTGTATCCGGTGTTCCAGCCCCAAGAGTGAGATGGATACGTGCCGGTAAACTTCTTGCTAATTCTTCCCATAACAATGTAAATACCGGTAGAACTTTTGTATTGCGTAGTGAAGGTGATGTCAGTAATTTAACTATCAAAACAGCCGAAATACAAGACACAGGATCTTACACGTGTAATGCGGAAAATCGTGCTGGGAAAGCCGAAGCTATTGTTAACTTAACTATAGAGAAGAAATCTCAAAGTAAAAGTTTTGGAGGACGGGCATTAATGGCTGGTATGGCAGTCTCCGCAGTTATAGTGTTAAGTTCATGTTTAATAGGACTATGTGCGTATGAGACACGTAAGAAACGGCAACTAGATAGGTGGAATGAACAGATAGTGACGACTAATCGCCGTGACGATAATTATGAAAAAATAGAAGCTAACGTTAAGAGTAATGTGGAACTTCCTCGAGTGTTACCATCTGACAACAGTCGTAAACGAGGTGATTATAGACATGTACCATTGCACGATCCAGAGGATGAGGGCGGCGGGTACACCAGAGAGGAAACGCGCGACGATAGAGACTCTGCAATGACACTACCGCTTGAGTCTGGATGGCGACGTGCTGATTACGATAATGCAACCTGCAGAAATGGTTTATTCGAGAGAGATTTGCACATTCCTCGAATGAAGGATTTTAACAAAAGGTATAATTTTTAATCATCTATTTAGTTGTGAAACAGACCAAGGCACATGAAAAAGAATGTATTTTTAAAAATAGTCAAATATTGTAATAAATGCCTATTAGAAAACGTTAATGTTACAAATACAAAAAATTATACAAAATTGTATATATTAAAATTTTAAGTCTTTTTTCACCGCTTACCGTAAATAACATATTAATTTAGTATAGAGTGTCGTTACAATAGCTCATTATCGTTTTAGGTACATTAAATAGTCTTACCTGATAATAGATTCTAATTGTTATAATTATTGTTCTAGAGCTGATGAAACTCCCGAATCCGTTGCAAGTTCCACATCAACAGGTGTACTGAGTACTCAAGCGGACCAGGCTTCGAACAGTCGGTCCAACAATAATGCCCGCACACGGCCGCGTTTGAGACAACACGAGCGCCTTGATAATGATCTTTCAGGGAGCGACAGCGAAAAAAATTACCCCGATCTCATTGAAATGAGTGCTCTTGGAACTTCTACATATTTGAGAAGCGAAATGAAACATGATCCTTACTATTTTTACACTATGCCCAGAAGAAAAGATGGTGAAAGCCGTAGTCCACTTCTCAGTAGCCGCCGGAACAGTTCAGGAGGGGATTCAGGAACTTTTTTTGACAGGATTTATGACAGAAGTCACCCTAGGAACGTCGGTCGACGTTCGAATAGTTTCTTAGATCTCTCGACGGGAGGGAATCGGTTAAGACGCAATCCCAGCCTACCTGCATCTCCCTCGAGAGAACAACCCACTGTGCCCTCGGCTACTCCTCTTCTAGATCTTTCGGGACTTCGAGATTATACACGAATGGATCAACCTTTAGAAGATTTTGACTTTCGCGCCTCTCAACTCGAAAAATTTTTAGAAGAGTACAGAAGTTTACGAGATCAGTTGTCGAGAATGAAAGAAACTCGAGAGAATTTGCAAAGAAGTAGAGCGGTTGAGAATGAAGAATTGAGGTCGATACTTAAAGGAAAACCGAGTGTTGCTGTGACCGAAATGTCATCGGTGGCGCTGGCGGATGCGGCGTCGCCGTTGGCGCTCAGCCCCCCGGAGTATAAGAGTCACCAACCGCGGCCAGAATGGCTCACCACATTATTGTATCGTAATTAAGTCTCTTTGTATATAGTAGTATTAATATTTGAACTGATGTTACCAAATAAGTATCTAAATTGTTTGTAAAACATTCTTTGAAAGTTGAAATAAAACATTTAAGGAAGCAAAGCGTGATTATTTTTCAAAATCAAATATCTATGTATATAACATAATTACTTCTAACAGTAATAGAGCTATTAGATCTTGAACAAACTACTTCATTTAGTATGCCCTGCCTACAAATTACTCAAAATATATATACCTAGGTATGTAAAAATTAATAGAATATTTTAATCCTATTATTCTTTACATAGATTTTTACATAATAGTATTATTTTAATATTCATTTATCCGTAGGGAAAAATAGTGTTACTTAATATTTTTATCAGGTCAGTTTATAGTATAAGAGACTATTATGAAAGAGATGCTTAAAAGAAAACAAACAAAAGCTTTGCTTAGTTTACGTAAAGTGGGAAAGTTTAAATCTACTTAAGATAAAGTGCATCCTTTTGAGAGATAATTAATAACAAGAATGCAATGAAACAGAATTTAATGATTATTTACAAAAAAAAACATGTAGTGTATCTGGATTTAAAAAAGGAATTTTAATATCTACTGATCTTATAAAAAAAATTGCTGACTCGAAAGCCTAATTGGGTGATCTTGACTACAAAAAAAAAAGCACAGCCAAGAATAAAAAACTAACCGCATTAACTATTTTATTAATTTGCTTATACCGCGGTGTTTTTACAGATTTTTCAGACGTAATAGCTTCTCGTATGATTGATCGAATACCTAATATGAACAAAAACTTAATAATACCTATTCAGGTAAGGTTTGTCTATGGTATTCTTTGTATTAAAAAAGCTGCAATGTTAGCAAATGAGTTGTTATTACTAAAATAACAAAATTAATTTAACTCTGGTGTAATTTCTAACCAAGACAAAGGAAGCGTAAATGAAAACCTTGTGGAAGAGAGGACAGAGTCATGGATCCAGCCAAATCTATTATTGAATGCCGGTTTTGAGAATGGAAAGTAGGTAGGTATCATGTCTTGGTTCGGATGCAAACGTTAGCTTCGTGTCTAAGATTAATCGGAAGTTGCAAACCAATAATCATCCAGCAATTTCCAACTTCCTGGCGGCAATGTATTTATAAATAAATCATTCTCAATATTTTTACGTAAATTCGTACTTGATGGAAGAATGGATATTAAATTAACACGCGGGCTAAGTACTTTTTATCCGCAGAAAATGGATAAAAAACTTTTTGTGTACGAATAAATAAATAAAAAATAATAATAAAATCAACGATAAAAATCTCTCCGTTAGTTCAACTAGCCATTACAATCTCGCTATTTTAGTGCCATGCAATCGTAAAGCTAAAGTAGTGTAGGTTTAATTTGCGAACCAATAGACAGTGGGAGAGTTCGCAATTACAGCTGTCCGAACGAATTGTGTGTTCGACAATAAAAGCGATACTTTTATTGTAGCTGTAAATTCCGAGTCCGTTGTCGCTGCGTGCCCGTTGCGCGTCCACGCTGTCTTTTAAGAGGACCTCTCACTAACATCTATTTACGTTATTAAACATATTTTACATGTGAAATGTAATTGTCAACATTCAAAAATGTACTTAAGTACGTTATTTTGTAAACTATATGGATCACGTAAAGGGACTTTAACTCAATAAATGACTACGTATCAGGTATATTGAAGGTAGGTACATTCAGAAAAACAAAATAATTAGTGAGAATAATTCAATGATAATCATCATAATACAAAGTCCCTTGGGCTGAATACTTATAATAACCACAATTAAAATATGTTTTATAGCATTCATGAATTAATTATAACATATTTACATAATTTAATGATGTTCCGTAAATGTAAACGCACTAGTAGATATAGTAAAGACGACCTCTTAAATGAATTTATTGTTATTGTCCACCAAATCCGGCAGACGTGTCTGCGGAACACATAAATTGCTTTCAAACATATTTCTGAAAAACTCATTCGTTAGGTAGTCAATCCGCTCTGAGTAACAGGAAAGTTATTTCGAAGGATCAAAAGCGTGTGTGGTTATGGAACTCAAACGTAATCCTCGTTTTTGTGTAGTTAACTGTGATCATTTTTTGTAACTGTAAAATAAATTGAATAGAATTCCCAAATTCCAATCACGAAGTCGTTTCCTTGAAAGAAGAAATGCCTGAAGTTTAATTGTAGGTAAGTTTTACTTAAGTACTTTAAGGTTACTAGTTCAAGAAATCTAAATTGAGTAATTATTGAAGGTGTTATAATAGTAAAGATTATAAAATTTTAATTAAACCAATAACTATAAAGGAGGTTTTTGTTAAACTTCTAAGTACACGAGTTAAATCGCGATTTGTGACTTTCCATTTTATAAATCACTGTAAATGCTTTGAAAAGTTTTTCTTTTCAAATCAGTCCAGTCCAGTCTTCTTCATAATAAACGTTGGACTTATTATTTATTAGGTACAGTTAGTAATATGTGGAATTAGCCTAAGAGGCGGCCTTAATTAATATCGTACCTAAAACAATAATACTACTATCAACAAACGTAACACGTCATCATTTTAGCGCCAAGTGGTATATGACAGACTTATTTTAACACGTTTATAAATATTCAATTCATTTAAAACTGAGTGAAATTGCCAGTGTTACTGATTTTGTTACAAAAGTTAGATTCTGTTTTAGTATCACGTATTATTATGAAACATAGTTGCTCGTATGACAAAAAATACATCTTACTTGGAGGAACATGTCGAAAACGTGCATATAAATGTTTCATTTCGTTGGTATATTCAGAGATACGGAGATATTGATTGTTGGGTGACGGCAGTTGACGATGTCAACCCTCGGGTGGATCTCGAGAGCTGGTCGTTTACCATAATGGGGGTTTCTTTTTATCTCCTACGAAACCTTACTGCCAATACTGTCTGTTGTTTTCGAGCTTGTTAATGGTTATTTCGTATACTTTCACAGCGTTAGAGGGTGAAATATTGGCTATTAATTATATTTTGTGGCTTGACCATTTATCGTTACGTACAGGCAGCCTACAGTTTAGTTTTCAGAGTCGACGATCACTTTTATTTGATTTCGTTTACTCGAGTATTTAGCACGTAAGTATAGTAGGTATATAGGTGTATGTATGAATGAATAATCAAGGTTGGTATTATGAACAAATTAACATTAGAGCCCTGTTTTAAAGTGTATCTATACAATGTATATCCAGTTATACCTACAGACGATGCTGTACCTACCGTAAAGAAGATAATGCTCTTATCTCCGTTTGTCTTGTCATGTCTTACTTGCGCCCCACTGGACGTGTCGTCACACAAGCGTATACTTAAATCTTTTCTTAAACATCGGCTCTAACGCAGTCAAATAACATTAAGTACCTATGTAATATGAGACAGTAAACTTTTTAATTTACGATTTCATTAATCATCTAGGTCCCTCAATATATAATAAATAAGTAAGTATCTATTTATCTAATACTAGCGGTTCGCCCCGGCTTCGCCCCGATCTCTATTTTTTATAGCCTATGTAACTCGGGAATAGTGTAGCTTTGCACCAGTCAAAGAATTTTCCAAATCGGACCAGTCATTTAGGAGCCTATTCAATCCAAACAAACAAACATTTCCTCTTTATAATATTAGTATAGATAAAACGCGTATTAAAATATAATAAAAAAATATAGGCACACACAACCTATCTGTATTAGCCGAAAATATTTTGCTTTACGAATTAAGTGTATTAAATGATGATACCTTATAATGAAGCATGAAATAAATAAATATGTTTACCAACGTTACACTACACTCCTGGCTGTAGTTAGAAACTTAGGTAATTATTACCTGACTAATAAAGAGGCCGCCAATGCGGTTAGAAGTTTCCTCCGAGACTCCATGGATGAAACTCAACCGACCATGCAATGCAATGACGGAAAAACTAGTTAAACAGATTCAAAGTTTTCTGCACCAATGAATTACTTACGTACTTATGATTATTATAATTAATTGTTGATATTACTCTTTATGTAGGTATTACAACTATAAAACATCGGTACCTATTGATTTAAAATTAGATGTAGAATATATACTTACCTAATAGATATAAATGTGGACCACACCTAGGAAAAATTTATCAGCCAGTAAAATTTTAACCTACCTCCATAGCATTCCATGTCTATCGCCCTGGCCAATTATAGGTCGATTTTTGAATGAAAAAAGAAAGAAGAAGAAAAATCAATGTTCGTCATAGTTCTTTAGTAAGGCTACTCATGGAAATTATAAACAGTCGCCTGGATCGGACTTCTACAAAGCTCAAAGTGCTGGGAACTACAAACGCATTAAGAGACTTAAATTCACTAAAGCGGCAAACGATAAAGTAATTTGTCTGAAAGGGAAGGTGAACTAATCTCCCTCACACCTACAGGCTCAGGATTCAGGACTTAGCCGTTAAGAAGGTACATGTGAAATGTAATTGGTAGTTGCGTGTTTTTTCTGAGGGTTTCCCTACTAGGATAGTAGTCGTTTTTCGACCGCAACCCGACCGCTGCCGTCCTCCGCCGCTCGTTTACCAAAATGACGGACGGACCTTTTTTATCTCGTCCAACCGCAATTCGTTGCCGACGATCTCTACTTGCGATACACCTCACCCTTCCGAGAGCGAGCGCTTTTAAAATTCGTTTTCTATAAATATTTTGATAGGTATCATTTTTTCGTACTTTAATTACATAACAGTAATTCACCGTGACTAACTAGTTTACACATCCGTTAGACTGCTATTCTAAAATAAAAATATATTTTTTCGTTTATTTTTATGTTTCATACTCGTATATTAGTACCTACCTACCATGTCTATTCACAATTTAATGTCCATATGGCTTCATGATATATGAGTTGTTGTCATCATTAATATTGTCGTCTAGGCCTTAAAATAGGACCAATTGGTCAATAATCGTAGGTTATATTAGCTAGATTCATGTCTACTTAAAAAAACTTTAGTTGATAAAGTTTCCCTATATAAGGACTAAAAAGGACTAATAATCATATACCTATACTACATTCTAATAGTACAATTTTAATTTTATTGTTGATGGTATTCGATTCACTAGTACCTATTGAAACAGGAAATCATGAATTGATGTTAGCTCCATTAAGTAGGAACATACAACAAGTTAATATTGAATTTGGTCTTAACTAAGATTCATACCTACCAAGGATGCAATGCAGTTGAAGTGCAAAGGCAAATTCATCTACACCGGTAGGGATGGCCAGAGATGGCGTATTTTGCTCGTTTGCTATGCAAATTAAGCCTTAGTTAGCAGAGCGCCGGCTGCAGACCTTCGACCAAAGTGAACTAAAATTAGCGAAACTAACAGCAAAGTGACGTTTTGTTATCAAACTGTGATCGATGCTACCTTCACCTCGAAGGGTTTCACCTAACTTTAGCAAATTATTCAGGAAAAGCATTTACAGAATAATTTGGGTCATGCCCCTCTACTAGGCACATATTATCTCTTTAAAAAAAACTAGATTCACGCTGGTTAATCGCGTGATGGAGCACCAATAGGCACTTAAATAATTCGATGTAAAAAATCGGTCGTTATTGTGGTACCTATTATAATTAAGTATTTTAATTTATGATATGGTTATATTATGACTCCTTAATAAAAACCTGATATTAGTTATATTTTGTACCTTCTTTTGGTATAGCTACATTAAATCTGTCGATGTTTGTGTAATGATTGCTTATCGCATATACCTAGAAACCACATTTGGTCATGCGACGACTATAAGCACGCGATTTCTATATTACGATCATAAAAACGTATTAATCAATTACCTACATCGTTCATATGTCTTTTACTATACGTATCTTTCCATACTATGGAGGTTTTAAGTAGGTAGGTATTAATTAAAGGTCGAAAACATACCAACTTTAATTGTTTATTTTGCTTTTATGGACGTATTCAAACCATGAATAACGGAAAATGCCTCCGAAACTCCATTTGACCTATGTGGGAGTCTGACATGACATTTCAATCAACGTACTTGGGACTGGGCATCAAAATCGGCTTAAAACCAAGTTTAAAAATTTAACCGACATTATGACAGCCCATCATATCCTAAAGAAAATTGAATGTCCATTGACCGTAACTCAATTTTATATATATCATCAATAACATTTCCATATTTTGGCTTTTGTCGTGTCGTTTTTTACTCACATAGTAGCTTCCTATTACCTAACAAAAATACCTTTAATAGGTACCTACCCACTTCTCAGCTTTTTCTATCCTGAAAAAGTCCCAGCTCTTAATGAGAGGAAATTTTGAAGCAGAGTTTCATAAAAAAAAGTAGTTTTGAGCGCTAGTAGCGGGAGCGTATAAGGGAACTCATTACCGAACTCCTTGAGGTACTATTTCGGGTGAATGGGGAAGCAGCGCAGCGAGATAGCGCGCTTATGAGCGATATCGCGACAAACGAAGTACGCCACCGTGCGCTCACTCCACGCCGTCGTTCTTACGCTCAGAACTAGATTGAACATTGAAAAGAGCCTGCTAAATCTACATTGCTTATCCTACTCTTGTAAAACGACATCGTTACCTAAAGTTTAAGAAGCAGTCACTCCCATCGAATTCTGTTGAATTTTACAATTTAAAAAATTAAAACAGGTTAAGAAAATATCATTCGTATTTACGTTCAGCTATTGCTTAATATTTTATTTCTTAAAACGATCCACTCTAGGTATATTCGTAAAGGTAGGTATATAGACCTATTAGATATTACGACCTACTTCTAACAGAAATAAAAACAGATTTTAATATTTGGAATATCTTTTATACCTACCTAACGTATAGACCTAACTGTATTACTAGCGTTTTTTTTTATTTCAGTGTTGAGGTACCTACGTATTTCTATACTAATATTATAAAGAGGAATAGTTTGTTTGTTTAGATTGAATAGGCTCCTAAACGACTTGACCAATTTTAAAAATGCTTTCACTGTTGGATAGCTACACTATTCCGGAGTGACATAGGCTATAAAAAAAGGGATCCAGGCGAAGCCTGGGCAGACCGCTAGTAATATTATAAAATTGTTTTTGCTACATAAGTAGGTAGTAATAATAGTCTTAAAGCAAATATAAATAACAAATAGATTTTTTCTCAAACATGCAATGAAATATCGTCCTTACGTGCGTCAAAACAGGCCGGGAAGTAATTTCTTTTTAATTTGAATATCAACATGGCGTTGATCTTCATAAACAGTTTAAGCAACCGTTTTTTTTTAATAAGTTAGAAATTTATTGTACCAAAAATATTCGCGTTAATGCCTATATTATACACGAACTGAGAATAAAAAAGAATCTGTATTATTAGATTAATTTCAATTTTATACTTGTCATGATTTTTAAAAAGTATTGTTATTTGTTTAGTTTTACTGGTATATTTAAGTTACGAATGGCAACATTCGCGCTGATCTATGATTGGCTATTGTATATTTTGACCAATGACGGACGAGCGAGCGTGGCCAATCAGCGGCGAGCAGCAATCAGAGCTGTCATGGTAGAAGACGCGGGAACGAAAAAGGAGATGGCTATCTTTGGACAAATATTGTAAAATGAATTCGCAATGTTTAGAGGTTGGAGGTTAACGGCCTGTTGAAGACTTATACGCTAATACGATTGATAACTAGAAGTTGTTAAGTAAAGGGATTTACTGGTACATGTTAGAAGTTGTGATTCTCAAGAACGGAATAAAGTAATCAAGTTGTATTTGGTGTAAAAAAATAAAAAATCCTGTTATTCAAGTGTAATTTATTTTATTTGAATGTTGTATTTATTTATTTCATTGCATTACTTTGAGAAAAGCACTATACATGCCTAGCCGGGAAGGGGCTTGCAAGCCTCGTAACAGTATCCGTCTATACTGTATACTCGGCTCGCAAGCCGTCACTTCCCTGCGCCGTCTGTAATGTACTATTTCCCGACGACATGAAAACCTCCTCCTTTTATATAGTTAAAATCCTTTTATAGTTAAAATTATAATTATTTCGATTTTTAATCAAATAGGAACTACTTACGCCAAAAAAAATGCTTAGGTACAAATGTACTGCAAGTGAACATTTGACTCAGATAAAATTAAAATAACTACGTTTCTTTCCAGAACTAATTAAATTCAGTGAAACAATAGACTGAAGCAGAAAACTGAATCACTAGTTAATTTCAGGAAGTAGAGGATATTCAAAATAGCAACCGTCAGTTTGCGGTCGGGAGAAAATAGAGCGAGCAACAAATTGCAGCTCGACTAAGATAAAAAGGGCCCGTCATTTTGTTAAACGACTCACAGTCCGGAACCCAGTGCAAATAACCCAGACGGGAATTCAAGTCCACGCTGCGTCGATGTCTACGTCAGCTGTCTGGTAATCGTCCTGGATACTTACTTACAGTTCAATTACCATTTGAAATTGTTCTTATTAAAATTTAATACTAAATGTAACATTTCTAGAATGAATAGCATATTGACAAGAATATAACCGGATATGAATTACGGGAACAAGGAAAAACTATCACTGCAACTACATAATAATAATATAAGTACATATTATTTAGATAATTGAAATGAACACTATACAGTATTGGTATAATTGAATAGAGAGAGTGGAAGTAAGGTTACAAAACAAGTGTACTTTTTGCAATAATAACCAGGTTCTGTTTGCGAGGCAATGTACCTACCTACTCGGTCTGCTGGCATGTCGGTAGGTGTAATACCTACGTACAGAGCGGTTCAATGATGAGTAATTACTATTAATATAGACGATTTATACCCAATACCCAATAGGTAATATAAAGTGTATAATACACTCATCATGCAATATGAACATGTCAATTTATTCACTTCAAACACTAATATACCTTGCAGTTAGTATTTTAGTAAAAGTTATACAGATAATATCTCCATTAGGTGAACAATGGAGAATTAATTAGGTACAGTGACTATAATATCGCGCTCATAAATTATTTTTTGTAATGTTCACTAGATTAACTGTTATCGCCTCACACACAGCCCTGCTAAACTGCGCCTCAGAGCCGGGAATGAAAAGCTCTTTCATCGCACGTTCTTTGTCTATCCCCGAATTCATGTGTAAGCTGTCGCGAGGGGCTGATGACTCCACAATAAACTACCGTACACTTACTCGCTACGTCAGGAATACGCAAACTTTGCATAAAAACTTCGGGAGATAAAAGCTAGCTTTATGTATACAATAGGACCCTTTACGTTAATACGTAAAGGGTTTTACGTGGTTTATTATCCAGATAATTATATAGCTACAAGAATAGTCTTGAATTATGAGATAAATGTTGTTATGCATGATTTTTTTTTTAGTATAAACTTAATAACTCTGCTTCGGTAGTTTTTAGTCAAGTGAAATTATATTTTGTAACGGGTTTTATTGATCTACAACGTGGGTAGAAAATAAACTGGTGCAGTGTTGCAATATAATTTTAATGTGAAATATTTTGGGAATACACAAACTAAAAAAATATTTCAATGTTCGAATTCAATTGTATCTTGTAACTGTACCGACTTAGTAAGGGAGAACTAGAAATTTAAACGCGGATGTAAGAATATTTTTCGTATTCAAATTGATCAAATTTAATAAAAGACATTAATCAAGGCCATATTTCAAAAACTTCAAGAAAGTATAACAATGGAATACCAAGGATAAATGAACAGCCTTAAGAAAATGCTGGAGAGAAACTCTGAATTAAGTAACAGAAGACCAACCAACATGATTAATTGCATAGTAAAATGCAAAGTATATTGCGTCGCTTACATTATTCTAGAATTTTTCATGCCGCCGACATCGACACCTGCAGTTTCATTTCGCGGAGTAAAACTCAGGCTTTTCTACAGAACTACTAATTCAAGAAGCATGTTATACGATACGTGAAAAAGACGTTTAATTTTTATTTTACTTTTGAAGTTCAGCAACCATGCACGCGCAGTAACGAAAATATTGTCAAGAGCAGAACCGTAATTAAATGACGTATTGTACCTATAGGTACGACTTCGCGTGAGTTCACGTCACCTTTGGTAATTAATATAATAACGGTAGCTAATAATAACAGGTTTACAATATGTATGTATAATTAAAATAACAGTAGGATTTTTTAAAAAAAATAACAATATAATTTAATGCAGTACAAGGTGGCGCTGTACCACATCTTCTCTCCGGAGATTATAATCATCTAGCATTCTTTTTTTGACATAATAATTTTACGTAGGTAAGCCATTTTTAAAAAAATATTGTTATTGAACCTATTTCGTTATACCTTTACAAAACTAGCGTGACGCCCTTGTAGTCCAATCCTGCATTTTATTCTGACCTTATAAATAGTAGATATACTACTATACTGTAGGTACATTACAACTACGTAACTTTGCGTCCCGCGTGTCGCAAGATTCCCTTTTGGCCAGTTTTAAAGTTATAATTTTCTATTCTACGTAGTGAAAGTAATACTTACCTTACTTATAAGGTGTTTGTGTACCTACACACATGAATTAATATTTAACATAAACATTTGAAATTGCCGGCAACCCCTATAGTGCCCAAGCTCTGTGGAAGAGTGACGCCGCCGCCTTAATTATTAAACGCGCGTGGCCCAGCATAACAAATAGCCGAGTTAATTTATGCCTTCCGATCTTATGAGTGGGACATTAAAAGATCCTCGTGGGAAACTCTGCCGTAGTATAATTTAATTTGGAGAATGAATGCGTTAATTGTTTTGGACCGAGTCGTTGTCACCCTATACGAACAAATGCTGCATTCGGAAAAGGAATTACTAATTAGATTCGAGCTCGAGTTAGGTACGTTAACCGTAGAAATATTGTTCAGTCGCAGTAGGAAGTTTTAATTGATTAAACTACGACGTGCCTCCAAAAACAAAATACGTGTTTTGTTTGAGTTTTCAAGACATAATTATATTTATAAACGTATAATAGCGGGATAATAAAGGATCCCGATATCCTAAAGTAACGAATTGACTTATATCCAGCTTAAGAAAATTTAAAGAAGGTAAATAAGCAATGACATCCCAAGTAATACTGACGTACAGTTTTGGCAACGGTTAGGTAAAAAATATTGTATTTTTACATATTAAAGTGGAAACGGGTCGCTCATCAATTAAACACTTGATAAAGTATAAGCGAAAGGATGGTTGGAAAGGCAAATTTTGTTCTGTGATGGATTGAAACGGGCATCAGTTGAGCGAAAATAAGCAGCACAATAAGCATATTTTTAAAGTCAATTTGTGGATCAAATCATTATCCTAATTGTTATCTGCAGATTGTCACAATTGAAAAAGAAGAAGAATTTTAAAAAAGATTTTTCATTAGGTTTCAAATAATTTTAACTAGTGCACGTCCTTAATAGTTTTATATAGTATGTATTTTGTAAACTGTACAGTAAGAAAGTCAAGCTAGCAGCGATGGAAACGAAGGAAAAAATAAAACGGAGCCAAATAAAAGAGTGTCTCGGCCTATTTCAAATGTAAATCTCTGTCGTTGTAACGGGTCGGCTCTTCTGAAAAATAAGACGTAGGTCGACGAGATTGTCGCTTCTTGCTTTCGTTGACTTGAAAAATTTCTGAGACGACGCTTTCAAACCCCCTGTAGGATTTACGAAGAGTTTATGTGTCGCTCGAAGAAAAAGTTTAACAATGTCTAGCTACTTACTCGCATACGTCCTGACTTCTACTATCTGCCAGTATAGGTACTTTCGAAGTAAGTTTCAACAGAAACAGTCACGGGATATGGAATTATATTTATTTAAAAGAGAAACTGGTTCTTCTTAGTTTATGAAACGGAAACAGACCTAACGTTTTCATATAAGAAATATCTATTCCGATCTTTTTTCTATATAAGAATTATCTCTTTTTTTCTTCAAATAATATATTATTTGTTACCTACCGCTTGGGTAATATAAGATTCGATACCTGCTCATATTTAATATATTTTGCAACTGTTTTACTTACAGGTAATCTTGTCGTCCTCGATGTCTGTTTCTAGGTGCGAAAGCTGTAGAGATAAAAATAAATTAACTTCCTCCCCACAATTTCCGCAACACCAACGGTTTGGCTACTCGACGCTTTTGAAAACATTTATTTTTTTCCAATCGAAAGGAAATAACGAACCTCTCCACGAATATTACCTGTTTATTTTAAGCATTTCATTTCGTTATCAGTTATGAAATGGTTATTAAATATCCAAATAACAAACTAAGCCAGCATCTTAGCTTAGTTTGATATTTGGATATTTAGTAATTACTTATTGTAAATAAATCTTAAACATATTTTTATCTATTTTAATGAATTGATTTTTTTTCTGAAATTCGTCTTTTTTAAACATATCATATTATTTATGTAGGAACAAGGTGACGTATGGAAATATTTTATTACTACATTTAGTATTAGGCCGCACATTTAAATTTGAATTCACGTAGAGACACATTTAGAGATGTCACACTATTCCAGTAAACATGCGATATTATCTAATAAAAAATACATATGTATTTTTATGATTTTACCTCCGGTTGAGAAATTAATTTCCAAGCACCTTGAAACACTTTTAGTATTTTTTTCTAAAAGCTGTTCAAAATTCTAAAAAAAATATAAAGCTTAAAGTAAAACAAATATGGACTTAAAATGTCTTTTTTACACCATTTTATATCTCTTCTTACTTACACTTACATCATTTATGAGACCTCGGTATCGGGAGTGCGTTGATGTTTTCATACCAGATATACAATGAGGTTCTTAAATCACAATAATATCGATTATTACAGCCGATGTCGCCCAATAAAATGTAGTTAGTGCTAGTGTTTACTGGCCCGTAATGTCCGGGTCGCCCGATAGATAAGTCCCGTGGAGTAGTTATCGGACCGCAAGGCCAGTAAAGCTAATTGGCGGGGAGGTAGTTACGGCGAGCGTTAACGCGGCTCGTTCAGATTGGGAAAATTAACCTCTTCCGAGCGACCCAATTGGTGGCCTATGATTAGTTTGTAATTTGTGACGGGCCTTTGTGAATTGTAGCCGATACTGCTGTTAAGGGTTTTGGCTCAATCAACCGTTAAAATCAAACATAGCCCCACTTGTATGCGACGTCCGATGATTAAGTGGATTTCGGTATAGGTAAAAGTTTAGGAATAGGAAAATGTTTGCGTCTAAGTGTAGTATAATGTTTGTAGTTTATAGTTTATATTATGTATTGGCTAATTATTTTTGGTTCTTGTTGTATTGGTGTACCTTTAATCTATAGCCGCGTAAATATACCATGTAGGTACATTTGAAAAAAAAAAATGTTTTTATCAGTAATTTTCTAATAGCGTCTAGAGTAGTATGTTTTCATTGGATTATCTGATGGTCTGTACATGATTTTTATTGTCAATAATTGATCTGTAGATTTTTTTACTATTAGGTATATAAATTTTGGTTACTTTAATTGTTACCTTTAATATAAACTCGTGTATTTGAGTAAAAGCACTTACATTATATATATGTACCTATCAAAAATTATACAGGAATCGATTGCAAATTATCGGAGTCATCAAAACGCTATTGAATAAATCTACAACCACCTGGAGTGCTTACAACGTTAAATTATTACGAATTAAAATATACGAATCGCCGAAAGCTAATGAAAGTCTTGTGGTCTGTTCTGGTTCGCATATAAATGTCAATACATACTATTCTTTCGTTTAGCGTTCCCTATTATTAAATGGTAATTGTCTAGGGGGAAATGTTTTCATCGTCAGATCAGCTCCAAGATACCATAGTATTATTTAGTTATTTAGCTTTAAAAACAAAATATCGATATATAAATAATAGTACTTAAAAGAACGTGTTTAAAAAACAAAACTATAAAACACCGTCACACAAGTATTATAAGATTAATATATTTTAAAAATATATTTCAACATTTTAAGTGTAACGTATTTTGCAGAAATCTTTGTCTCATTTTATTACAATGCTTTTGGTGTACTACCTAGTTCCCCGGATTTATAAATTAAGATATAAAGCCGTATCTCAGAAAGATAAACAAACATTGAATTCAGAGTCTCTTTGTGAACATAAGCAGAGTCGTCCTTTCTTTAAGAGAGGAGATGCCCATAGAGAAGGCATAAGCAGTAGACGGAACTCATTGCTATGTCTCAATTGTGTAACAGAGGAAGTTACAACGAGGGTCTGTGGGGGTTTTTACGGCCGTTATTATTGAGCTATAAACCATAAAAGCGCCCCGCTTTATAAACGCTAAAACAAAACACGAGCGACCGCATATTTCGCGTTTATACACTCCAAGTAATATTACGCTACACAATCAGAATTATTTATGACATTAAATAACACTGATTCTTTCTGTGCAGTATTATGGGGCGATGTTGTGTGATGTTTATGACGCGTAACGCGGCATACCTACTGTCATTATGTGTTACTTAGCCTCAATTAATTTGGTTTCCGGATTTGAAACTGCAAACACATATACAGCATATGTAGAATCTGTGAAACAATGAGTTGTTTACTTTGTTTTGTATTTTACTGAACTTATTTGCGAATATTTTTATTAGGTAGTCTACACATAGTTTATTTTATGAGGTTTTCGATGTAATTAATATATAGGTTTATTTATATTTATAATGATGTATATTTTTTTTAGTAGGTACAGAGAGAATAAAAATGAGCCTTATATAATTTCAAGTCATGCAGCAGGTATTTAACCGAGACTCGTACTGCGGCCATGCTGCTGGTAATTTATTTTCTATTAGAATTTCCTCCGATTTCTATCTATTTCCTCAGAGAAAGTTTCCAATTTGAGGATTTAACTAGCACGGGTTGCGCTTAACTTTAGCGGTTTGACTCAATTTACAGCGCTAAGAACAAATTCAGAGGCGGCTAGAAAAACGCAATAAGATCAGTCAGATCACATAAAATACCTAGATACAAAATAAAAAAATAAAACAGCTGAAATAGTTAATAACCTATGAAGTTTTGGAAGCAGCTGGAAAACAAATAGATTAAATGCGTCAAATTTTGATGACGCCCAAGACCGCCTGTTATAATACTCGAATAGGTAACATGAAAAACATTTATAACCCAGTACCATCCTGAGTTGTAGGTACGGTATGATATTTTCAAATATTTTTAATACTAATAATTGTTATTATTATTGGTGAGAAAATCTATTGAAATTTAATCATGTAATATCTACATGTGTTTTAAATTTTGCAAAGTATTCACGCACATAGGTAAATAATTATCAATGAGTATTGGGATATATAAATATATAGGTACAAATAGACTTTTGTCCGTGACTTCGTCTGTGTAGAAGGTAAAAATGATTCTAAGATTTCATGTTTTTATTTTGAGTTTAACCTTTTTTTTATAATATCGAATTGATTCCTCAAACACGTGTCAAAATAAAACATAATTAAATTAAGAGCACTAACAAGTATGGATATCAGTTTCGAATGAAATCGTCCCCAAAACAATTTTTACCCCTTTTCAACTCCATTAGGGGATGAATTTCAATAAAAAAGGAAATGCTCCTGTGAATTATGTTAAGGAATGTGTATGCTAAATTTGAAATAGATTGGACCATGGAAAGTGGAAACCTATACAAACTCAATCCATTTTTTCACCTCCTTAGGACTAGAAAATCCTTTCTTATCGGACGCCTACATCATACCAAGAATAGAACTTCCAAGTTTCAGGTCTGTACGATCAGTGGCAATTTATATGTACAGATAGATATGAGTCGGACAGTTATTCCATGTGCCTTTCTACTCGTACTATGCGATTTACAATTTGAGGCATTTGCTAGCCGCAGGAAATGGTTTACCGATGAAGTGGGCGCCGTAGCCGGTCCGAACCCGCAACAAACTAACTTTGTTCAAATTTTAGACTCTGTCAACAACTAATTCCATAGCGGCGAGGGAAGCTCGAACTGCACAAAGTGGGTTAAAATTAATAAAACAGAATTTTATGCCCCAGTTAAAAAAAAAACAGTGAGTAGTAATTCTTTTTGTATAAATCTACAGAGTAACGATGCCGCGATGTTGATATTTTTGATATGATTGCTACTTATATTCATATGAAGTGTTCTAATAAAGTCAATGATTAATAGGTAGTAAGCATCACCGCCACGTAAATGCTTTGTTGTATGTATAATGCTATACCTATATATATATATATTGTTTTCTACCGTACCTACCTACTAAATTTTTCGTTTATTGTTTTATATGAATACTAAAAGACAAAGCTCATTTTAAATCCTATGATTAAAAATGAGTTTTGGCTTATCTATACTATAATATTATAAAGCTGAAGAGTTTGTTTGTTTGTTTGAACGCGCTAATCTCAGGAACTACTGGTTCGAATTCAAAAAATATTTTTTTGTTGGATAGACCATTTATCGAGGAAGGCTTTAGGCTATATAACATCACGCTGCGACCAATAGGAGCGAAGAAACAGTGGAAAATGTGTAAAAAACGGGGAAAATATAAAGCCTTATGAAGAAGTGACAGAAGACTTTGACAGATCTTTGACGAAACAATCGGACGGGCAGGACGACGTCTGCCGGGGCCGCTAGTACTATAATAATATATTTAAAAGAAACAACACAACTCTATTGTTTTATCTGTACCTATAAAAATATAAAGTAATGTTGGTACTTACATCGCTAACAAATAAATAGGTAATCGTAGTTATACTGTTACAAATCATCATCTGATTCATAACATTAACTGAAACAAGCACAACAACTCGTAAGATCTTATTTTATCTCATTATTATTATGAGATTGTTTAAATTATATTGATTATTTATTCTTGTGCAAATCCAATTAACAGAGTAAATTTGACTAACATCAAGGATTATGATGGGATCGACCGAGCCAAGACGTGTAATTACACCAGAAACCAGAATTTAATTTCGGTATGTAAACACCTTCGTTCATAATGCCATTGCACTCTTGACGAAGAAGAGATTCCAAATTGTATTAATTATGAGTACAATAAATACAAATGATTACAATAAAATAAACCATTGCATTTACCTAATAGTCACGGTGGAAGTGCACACAATCTATGTTACTTGGATCAGTAGTTGCGTAGTTAAACAAATACCTCTACATTTTTTCGTACATTTATGCAAAATTATTGTAGGTGGTACAGTGCGAATGATTTCGCAATTGGCTGCGAATGATTTCACAAGTTTATTTTGTAAAAGAAATGTACTTATCAATAAAATTTTGTTTTAGATAATACTTCATTAATGTCTTTGTGTCAAACTTAGGTATGGTTTAGAGGATAATACCTCTAAACCATACCTACCTAACCACTGATTGTTTCGACAGATTATCGTAATAATTTAAGATGCCTACGCAGTTATTACACACTATAAACGGATTTAACTCTTCAGCTTATATCAGCTTAGTCGTGCTACGATTATGAAAACTGTCAAGTTTCCGAAACCTCAGCCAATAAAATAAAATACGCGAGTTAAAGCCGGTTATAGTTGCTTCATTCGACGTAACTATTCCTACGTACTTATACTTTAACGTATTCATAATTAAATACTACTTACCTATTGATCACCTCAATACTCCACTACGCCTACCTCGTTATCTATAATATGTTTGGCTAAGAAAAACAATCAAAGAAACCATGAGCAAAAGAGCAAATTTAGCAAATTATTGGTTATTATAGATAGCCACGATTTGGTTACCGATGTAGCGATGTAGCTACAAAGTCCTACGGAAACTGTTACTTTAGTCATTAAACGAAGTTCCGGTCGTCTGCGATAACATCGCTGGTGGTGTAATTAGCGATCTCGGTTAGTTAGGACTTGACTCGCCATAAAACGCAGGTGTGAATAGGAAATAGGTCATTATAGTGCCCTCCAAGGAATATCGTAAACAAAACTCAGGCTATTGGTCCTAACGGGAAGTGATTCGCTTTTAGCGTGTCTTGTTGTGAATGAAATACACAAGACCTACTCTTTAGATGCTAGTCAATCTTTCTCATTCCAACTTAAGTTAAAAATAGGTCAAGTGAGAGTTCGACTCGCATACAAGGCGTTTTGTACGTTATTCACATACTTAGTGAAAACAGAGTAACGAAGTGAATTGTAATCCAGCAGTTACCTATATATACTGATACACAATATGGATGCATGGACGTACCTACCTATTTTTATCGTGAGTAAGCTGACATTTAATGTGGACTGAATAGGCAAAAATATGGAGTGTTTGAAATCACCAATTTGAACATACAGTATAAAAAAATCGAATTTATATCACATCTAGAAAATTTAAAGCAAATTAACTGATAGATCGATAAGTACAGAAGAAATACACGAGTTATCATTCAATGCTTACAAGTACGGTACGTACGGCTTTTGAACTATATGTACATAACTACTACTAAATATTTTTTGTTGAGCACTGCTAGTACTATTATTATTACATCGCTAGTATTCATTTAGTAGGTAGGTACTATAATTGTCTATAACAGATAAATTACGGTATCGCACGCTTGAAATATCGCAACTTTGCTATTCTATTTACACCTAGAAACACTTAAAGTTTGATTGGATAGAGCCCGCGCTGAACCTTCTTTGTCTTAATTTGTTTTCGAAGTATAATTATCCTATCGACATGGAAACTGCAAGCACTATAAACAACTCCACTGTAAAAGTTAATTCTTACTATAATCAATTCAGTAATCCGATATATTTTTATCAGTATATTTTTATTATGAATTGAAAAATGTAAAGTAAATATGTTTTCATGTGGTTGCACGACTAATTAACTTCACAGAATTTACATAACTAGTTATGGAATAAAGATAAAGTGTGTGTTGTTTCATTTAAAACCTTAATAAAAATTTACATGCTTTTACGAGCAAATTTGGAATGCTAAAGTCGAAGCGCTGCCGGCTGTTGGATAATTATGCAGTAGTCCGATCGCAATGCATAGCCGGTTAAAGGATTTTATGAAAGTAAAAAAATCTGTCAATATATTGCTTTTTAAACTGGTGTTAACTCTTTTTTATATCCGAATACCTAATTCACTTATAAGAAATAATATAATGCATTACCAGTCCAATTCGTAAGGTACTGTGTGCTGTGTTTCTAGTAGGTAAATATGGATTATTTAAAAATGGATACAGTCGAGCATTGGTTCAAGTGAAACATTCGACGGAGGCGTCGCGACGCAGCTGGCGCTGTCAGCCGGCAGTTTGCACTCTGTACCGTAGCATCCAGATCGGCTCAACTTTTTCGCCGAGTCCGGAAATTTATTTTTAAGCCAATTAAAGGGTATATATATATGGAATTGTGGCAACAACTAGTAAATGTTGTTATTTTGGTACCGCCGTGTCGATGCTAATTAGATTTGGCTCTCCCTGTCTTACATCCCTACTAATATTATAAATGCGAAAGTAACTCTGTATGTCTGTCTGTTACGCTTTCACGCTAAAACTACTGGACCGATTTAAATGAAATTTGGTACAAATAAAGTCTGAAGCCTGAGAAAGGACATAGGCTAATTTTTAACCGACTGCAAAAAAGGAGGAGTTCCACGCGGACGAAGTCGCGGGCAGAAGCTAGTCTGTTATAATTTGTATTGAAAAAGGCACTAATACTTCATGTCTGTAAAAATATAGAGATGATATCTACTTTTGTATATTGACTTCATTTTTAGGTAACTAAATCAAGAGTAGTCCCAGAAAATTAGAAATTGTATAGTATGTAGACTTGTCAATTAATTTAACAACACTTGACTCGTATCGTATCGTATCCTAATACCTTGAATATTCTGTCAACAAACCAAGGTAATAAAGTAATTAAATAATTTAAATTGTTCTTCCTTAGAACTACAATACTCAAGAAAACCGAGACCGTGTGTAGACCGACTCTATTTATCCCAAAACTTTCTCGCTTGTAGCTACTTCCAGTACCTTGTGCACAAAAATAATGTGAAAACTTTATCTTTTCTTAAAGCTCGTGTCAAGCTCGCTCTTTAAAAAGTTTGGTATTGTTTATTTACATACCCGGTTCATTGTTGACGCTGTTATTAAAACTACTCTTGTGATGTGTTCGTAACGTTTACTAGTAAGTGTATTAATTTGGAAAATGGGTTTATTTTCTAAGATACCTACAATATGGATATAAGGAATGAAATAAAATATAACATTTACAGATTTAGAATTTCTTGAAATCCATTAATGAAATTTATCATTATTATTATATACCTATTATAATTTTATATTAAGTAAAAGGCTAGATTCAAAAATTTTCTCAGTAAATTCAATTTACTATGATTAACTATATATATATATATATATCAATCACCCCCTGGACCACGGAAAGAGAGGGGGTTGCACCTTTGGTTTTTTCCCCTTGTCGCTTGATTTTTTTACGGCGTTGCGGAATGATGGATTAGAAGCAGTATTGAAATAGTATGAAACTGATGCCGTACTGTATCAAATGACCAAATTCACCCTGGAAATTGTCGGAAAATCAAAAAAAAATTCCGACTTTTTGGATCACCATTTTTTTACGGCACTACGCGTTTTTGTATTATTTTTCATGGATCTATCGATGGTAACAATGCCGTTCAAAAATATATGACCAAAATGTACTCACTCTACCTGTACTTTTGAATTCTCACCTACACTCAGTTGGACAGCTTACAAGTGACGGCACAATGCTAAATCTTATTATTTTATGCTCTTATATCGTTCTACATAGGTCATCTGGTGGTTCAAATGACCCATCATTTTTTTAACATGGGCCCATAGTCTATAACTGCCAATTCCTTTTGGTCTAAATTATATAATAATTTTATTACCTATTGGCTTTTATATCATAGGTGGTGTTATGATTAAATGTTGTGAATAAATTGATATAGGTGTATCACACAAACACTAGAAATTATTAAATTGGCTATATTATATTATACCTATCTCTTGACACTACAAATACGTGTACAATAGAATACTCGATGCTTTTATCTAGGTACAGAATTACTGGACATTAAATCTTGGCATGCCGCGAAGGGATTTATTTAAATAAGCCTTTTTCGTACAATTCTACGGAGCTGCTTTAAATTCCTATAGGGGAAACAGGAGGAACGTTGACAGTAATGGGTTGTACTTGGGTCACTTCCTAATGGGCCGTGAGAAGGGTGGTGTGATGTTCCAACGAATCCACATGCTGCTTAAGGTTTTGTCTAGGTATGCAAATGGCATGAAGGCCTGGAAAATCAAATAATGTATTACCTAACTACTGAAAAGAAACGATTGATTGGAATGAAACAACTATAACGGATTGAATTTGTGTATTTTAATTTATTTGGTGACATTTTCAAAATTTTACAGATCCCATATTCTGTCAGCAAATAAATTAAAACATGTGTGAGTTAAATCTGTTACCTATAGTTGTTTCATTCCAATGTGTAATAACCGCGAAGGGACCTATCAGAATTTATTGATTAACGTACGCGCTTCTAACAAGAAATAAAAGACGAAACAAGAACATTTTAATATCAAAAGATCTAGCTAGTACATATTTTTACCTCTCAGTTGTCTTTATCATCTGTTACTTTGTTTACAATTTGTTTTGAAATTATAGATAGGTAGACCCAGAAAAATATTTTTTTGCAAATGTTGGTAATTAATCGCACCTAACCTGTAGGTACTTAGTATACCACTAAGTACTACTAATTCACATTACTTAGTAACTTATAATTCCAACCCAGTAAGCTTATTACACACTTATATTAGAAAATTGTACAGTATTCGACATATGTAGCTTTGATACTATATTAAAAATAATAAACATCCATGTTCAGATTACGTACCTAGGTGAAGAGTAGATACGTGCTTATTTCCGACGTATTTGTTGGAATAGGTTTGCTCTTATCTTACTAAATCCGAGAATAGAGACACTGGCGGGATGCCAGAACGATAATCATTGTTGAATAATATTTGCATAGTCGCTTCTATTTATAAATACATGTATTCTTATACTATTTAAGTAAACTACACTAAATGTCTTTGTTTATTTGTTACCTAATATAGATTTTGATTATTCCGTGATAAAAAAAAATACTTAATATAATATACGTAAAACATACAAATAAATATATGTACATATTCTATTCAATTGGTATTAATAATATCAAACAAAATTGAAGCACATTTTGAAATTCCTGAAACGCCTGTAGGTACAATTTAAAAACAGCAGCAATGTACATGCAACAATAAAGGTTATTTGTTTTATTTCGTATAGTTAGGTAGATACTGAACAAATAAAATATGGGAATATATTTACATTGAGCTTCAAATATCAGTGGATTTTGTGACTCGATTCTCAAAGTAAGAAAATATTTAATTTTGAACATGAAATTTAAATATTAAGTTTAAGTACGTTAATCTTTAATATATCTATTTATCTTATAGTATCAGGTAAGTACTTAATTAGTGACTGCAAGTAAAAACTAATATTAGTACGAATATTTCGCATTAGAATTTATAAAATATTCAGATGACGAAGGAAAACTCCTTAAAATGTACTAGTTAGATACATTTAAATTGACATTTCAAGTTAGAAGTTTGCATGACACGGGTTGACATATTTCGGCTAACCGAACTAAAGTCCCGTGGAGTATAGTAAAAAGACTTAATTATAAAAGTGTTCTTGTTCTGCAAGTCATACTGTGTAATAATTTAAACAATCAATACAAACTCGTTACATATTTGCCATAATGAATATAGGTATCCAAGCCATTTTAAGGATTTGTTTATATAAACACTGCGAAAAGCTTTTTGTAACGACGATTGTGTTTAACTATTAAAATATACATAGTTTCAGCCTGCTATCCTTAAAAACTTGGAGCGTGGAGAAAAGAAGACGAGTAATTCCTGGGAGATTTATAGCTCTAACCATAATAATTTTATCTGACCTGGGGAAAAGTATCACGTACAAGTAACATGACGTCACTCCTAAACGGCTGCCCACTGTGGTTGCCGCGCAATAAATAAAAAAGGCGATTTAGGAAATCCCGACATGACTCCCGGATTTATACAGAGTGTTCGAGACGCAAACTTTTCCTTGAGGTCATCGAAATTCGCCCCTCGTGCGGACGATTGAATGTTATGGGCCGCGAGACGCTCTCCACTTCTGAGTTATGGGTTGTTACCCCCTGACATGCTTACGGCTACAGATTTAATTCAATGATTTCCGTAGCTTTACGCTATTACTAAAACAGCTTCAATGCTGAAGTCGTCGGCTGATATAATTATGTAGGTAACTACAGTTGGTAGCGATTCCTTTGAAATGAATTAAGTTTCAATATATTAAAAATATATTATTACAATATCATTATTTATTAATATTTTTGTGAAGTAATTTAGTCACCAATCATACATTGTTTTGAGTAAACTGGGAGTAAAAAAATGTACTTAGTCAATAAAATATAAATTTTACTGTGTTTTTACATGTAAAAGAAAACAATATACAATATATGAGCTAAAATCCGACTAATATTATACTCGAATATGATCAAACACATTAAATTGTTAAAAAGGTAAAGTATTTACTTAATTACACTGACCTATAGGTGCCTATTTTAACTAACAAATTAAGTAAAGCATGTATTTTGTGTTATTGATTATTTAATATTTTTTAATAAAAAACGGGAAAGTAAATGTTATATTATCATATAGACGTTTGCCCCGGCTTCGCACGGATCCCTACTTTTTTTTCCAAAATATTCTATAGCCTATGTTACTCGTGGATAATGTAGCTTTGGAATGGTGAAATAATTTTTAAAAACGATCCAATAGTTTTTGAGCCTATTCATTACAACCAAACAAAGTTTTCCTCTTTATAATATTAGTATAGATTAAATATGTGCTACATACGCTACATCGTTCTGCTGCATACCTACAATGAAAAAAAATGCTCCCATTAATAATATGGAAAAAAGGTAGCGGTCGCAAACTGTACCCTACTATAACTTATACAATAAGGGAAATAAATATTATGGCCGTAAGTAAACGTTACATAATCCATTTTTATAATCGTTTCCTACTAATCCATGATCTATAAAGCTAGGCTACACTACTTGTAGTATAACTGCAGTTATGCTCATTTTTTAAGGCCGCTCACAAAAGCAAGCTCCGTGCATCGAGCATAGCCAACTGAAAGCTATTTCCTTCAAAAGATTGAAGCTCTTTGCTATCACAAACTTGTATGCGGGCAGACCTTCAGTGACAGATTTTTTCACAAAGTGAAATATCTACGGTTTAAAAATTTATTTCTTGCTGTTTTAAGCTTTTTTATTTAAATTATAATATTCTTAGATATATTGTTTTGATACAAGAATATTTTGGATGTAGCATATAGTAATATTTTGTTATTTAGATATTTGTATGTGAACAAGCAGAACATGACATATAGAGGTATAAGATACTGGCTTCTATCTAGAGAAAATAAGAATGCCGCAGGATAAAAGACTTCAAAGTTCAGAAAGTTTAAAATTCTATGCATGCGGAACCACGGGGCAAAGCTAATGTAAAAGGAAAAATTTACCAACCAAGCTTCAACATCAAGCCAAAACCGTTAAACAATGAACATAGATCTGGGTACATAATTTAGTACAAAAGTTATATTATGCCAGTAAAAAAAAATAAATTAAAAATTTAACAAACCCCCGACATAAAAACTAAAAGGCCCTCTAAAAAGTATAACAATAATAAAATCATAATACCTATTAGTTACCTAAGTATTAATATTTCTACAAAGAAAACGTCGTGTCGGAGGGACCGTTTTTTATTTAGGTGTACCTACTTACTTACCTAATATTTACAATCTACCTAAACCTACGGTCCCCCCGACATGACGTTTTCTTTGTAGAAATATTAATACTTAGGTAACTAATAGGTATTATGATTTTATTATTGTTATACTTTTTAGAGGGCCTTTTAGTTTTTATGTCGGGGATTTGTTAAATTTTTAATTTATTTTTTTATTTCATACTTTTTGTAAGTAGGTACGTAGGTACCTACTACATATTATTATTATTTTTAAATAATTTCCATTTAACACGGAATTTCGTAATGTACATGTAATCCTCTTACATTTGATACCCCACTCGAGTATATTTGACGACATTGGGCTTACCATTTACACTATTACTCCCCATAATTTTTGAACTTCTTAACCGATTTTCATTACGATTTCAATTTTGTAATGTACACGCGATCCTCTTTCATTTGATACCCCACTCGGGTATATTTGTAGACATTTGGTTTTCCATCCCCACTTTCACTCCCAATATTTTTTGAACGACTCAACCGATTTTCATTATGATTTCATTTTTTAACCCCCGACGCAAAAACGACGGGGTGTTATAAGTTTGACGTGTCTGTCTGTCTGTCTGTCTGTCTGTCTGTCTGTCTGTCTGTCTGTGTGTGTGTGTGTGTGTCTGTCTGTGGCATCATAGCTCCCTAACGCATGGACCGATTTTGATTCTGTTTTTTTTGTTTGAAAGGTGTATATGTTGGGAGTGTTCTTAGCTATGTTTTATAAAAATCGGCTCAGTAGTTTAATAATTAGGGGGGGTTAAAGAGGGGATGTAAAAATAAATGTCTACTAATATACTCGAGTGGGGTATCTAATGAAAGAGGGTGACGAGTACATTACAAAATTGAAATCATAATGAAAATCGGTTGAGTCGTTCAAAAAATATTGGGAGTGAAAGTGGGGATGGAAAACCAAATATCTACAAATATACCCGAGTGGGATATCAAATGAAAGAGGATCGCGTGTACATTACAAAATTGAAATTGTAATGAAAATCGGTTAAGTAGTTCAAAAATTATGGGGAGTAATAGTGTAAATGGTAAGCCCAATGTCGTCAAATATACTCGAGTGGGGTATCAAATGCAAGAGGATTACATGTACATTACGAAATTCCGTGTTAAATAGAAATTAGTTAAAAATAATAATATGTAGTAGGTACCTACGTACCTACTTACAAAAAGTATGAAATAAAAAAAAAAATTAAAAATTTAACAAACCCCC
Source organism: Polylopha cassiicola (assembly GCA_038024825.1). Classification (NCBI taxonomy): domain Eukaryota; kingdom Metazoa; phylum Arthropoda; class Insecta; order Lepidoptera; family Tortricidae; genus Polylopha; species Polylopha cassiicola. The sequence continues at coordinate 13,525,399 of CP149046.1, read as the reverse complement.
GACATAAAAACTAAAAGGCCCTCTAAAAAGTATAACAATAATAAAATCATAATATTAGTTACCTAAGTATTAATATTTCTACAAAGAAAACGTCATGTCGGGGGGACCGTAGGTTTAGGTAGATTGTAAATATTAGGTAAGTAAGTACACCTAAATGAAAAGCGGTCCCTTCGACATGACGTTTTCTTTGTAGAAATATTAATACTTAGGTAACTAATATTATGATTTTATTATTGTTATACTTTTTAGAGGGCCTTTTAGTTTTTATGTCGGGGGTTTGTTAAATTTTTAATTTATTTTTGTAATGTACTCGTCAACTTCTTTCATTGGATACCCCACTCGAGTATATTAGTAGACATTTATTTTTACATCCCCTCTTTAACCCCCCCTAATTATTGACCTACTGAGCCGATTTTTATAAAACATAGCTAAGAACACTCCCGACATATACACCTTTCAAACAAAAAAAACAGAATCAAAATCGGTTCATGCGTTAGGGAGCTATGATGCCACAGACAGACACACACACACACACACACACACACAGACAGACAGACACGTCAAACTTATAACACCCCGTCGTTTTTGCGTCGGGGGTTAAAAATACTAGACCCGAACGGTGAAACATAGGTAGTTACTTGTAATAGAGATATCAATCACTTAACGCCTAATTAGATCTGCGGTCCGCTCAAGAATTGACTATTTGGTTCCTAATATATGATAATTAAATTTCATATTTATGCAAGTCCTTAGAATATCGGAAAACACTTTATAATACATTTAAACAACATAAAATTGAATACCCTGTGATGTTTCTATATTTTCAGTTAACATTATGCTTGCTATCTCTTTAAAATAATACCAAGTAAATTAAGGCAGTCGGCTACAGCATTAAACCCGTCTAATTTATAAGTGTGGGACTCATATCGCGTGATTTGGTATGCTAACCACCAAGTGAGACATGAGCGGCTGTCAGCTCGCTGTGAATGTATGTAGCTCTCATTGTATTCAACCCCGATAAAAGCAATTTATACAGCCACTGCATGTGGACATTAAGTCGTGATACCGTTTATGTTATTCCTACTTTTAAAACAGGCTGCCTTAATGCACAGCTCAGTCAAAAATATTTTAGATCAAGCTACATGATATCGATAGTTGAATAAACCTTACTATGTTCCGCGTAATGCAAACGATACTTCTATGACTGCCAGTAAATATGCTCACTACCTAGGGCACTATACACTACCATTTTCAACTCGTTAAGGTTTTTGTTATCCGTTTCGTTATTATTTTATTTTCGTTATTTCCAGCCTCGATAAGAATACACTTTTTGTTTTGTCTCTTTTGTTGATTTTCCCGTCTCGTGCCGGATATTACAAGAGCAATAAATAAAGGAGGGGTTAATTACCGCAACCCAGAAATTTACTTTCTAAACAGATTTAACGTTATAATTAAATTCTAAAAAATGGAAAATATTTCTTGTTCTTTTATGTAAACGGATTTACTTTACATTTATAGAATATACATATTAAGGGGTCATTCTCTGTGTAAACTTCAATTTTATTGTTATTAATTAATCATGTATTAATAAATTCTTGCAGCCAGATTAGAATCAATTTGATTTGAGTCCATTAGGATAACAGCGTGCAGGCAATTACCATAAATAACGTGTCAAATCTAAATTGCTAACCATTTAGCCAATAATTCAAACCTAATTTAACACGATGCGATGGAAAATCCGTGCAATTACAATGTAATCTACTGGATTCTACTCGGCCGACTCATCCGTGTACGCCACAGTTAAGTACTTAACAAGAAAATTGTGTTGTGTACGTATAATTGGTAAAGCTTTAATGCTCCTCTTTATCTTGGGTTGCTCACGTTCCATTCTTCCTCTTATTGAATGAAGAATTTAGCTTATGAGTTAACAAGTCCCTTTCGGTAAAATAATTTTGATTTTTTTATTTTAATAGAAATATACAACTTTCAATTGATTTAAAATAAAAAAAAGTATAAAAGCTTCGAAAGTTCAGTTCGGAATACCTACGCAGAAACTAAATCCACATTCTAGTTAAAATTTAAATATTAATGAAATAGAATTTGCAAATCTCAAATAACGTACTCAACAACTCAATAAGTAAATAAGTAACTGTTGTTACTCAGGAATATAATTTAGACACGTTCGTTGATTTTCAGGTTTTGATTGACCATAATGTATCAAATGTGTTATATACTAATATATGTACTAGTGTGATTAGATAATTAGATATACCTACTAGTAATAAAAGTAAGCGTTATTTAATGTACAAGGTTGTTTAAGTATTGTAGTAAAAAAATATACATCGCAATTTTTAAACATTAACTAAACAATGTTATATGTTCTATAAAAAGTCATTTCAAAATGCTGTTTGAACTAACTTTCTGGGAAACCATCATCTTAATCCAAATTTTAATTAAAATTTGTTAAGTGGGCCTCCAATAAAGAAATTTAAAAGCTAATTTTCACGAGAGCTGCCTCTTCATTATCTCGCAGGTTCATTTTGTTTTTGGTGATAGCGGTTCTTTTATCTTAACTATACGAGTATGTACAAAATCGCAAAAAGTAGGTACTCAGGGTCAAATGCCTAGGTACATTTAATAAATATGACAGATTCGTTAATGAACAATGCATTTAATTTTTAATAAATGTTACTTGGTTAATCTGCCTGCTACGAAAGATATACTTAAGTACTAGAGATAATATATGTATAGTGGGCTAGTACCATGATGTAGGTAGGTATCTACATATCATTCGGGTTTACTTTAATTGGATCGCGCGTGACTACACATTCATGTCAATCATGACCTTTGAATAGTTCAGTGGCAGTAATTACAATTATTAGGACAATCACTGAATTGAAAACATTTAAAATTATCCACTGGCAATAAATCAAAAATCATTCCGATTATTATTTTTTTACTTAAACTGACTTATGTCTTGTGTCTTATGTGCAATGAATAAATATGTAGTACTTAACTATCATCTGTAAAATTCGTTTAAGAGTAAAGATTGACATCTTTATTAAATTTTGGAACTAAAAGTACCTGCTTTTGAATATTTTTAAAAGCAGCAAATATTTTTGTTTACTATGTGCCTATATAGGTATGTTCATTTAATTGTATGCATTTCTAATTCATATATATATATATATATATAAATATGAATTAGAAATGAATACAATAAAATTAACATACCTATATAGGCAAAATGAAATGAATATCTCCTGAGTTTATACCTACTAGACTAAAATGAGCAAGCAAAAAATGTTCATTAACCGCGAATAATGTAGTACCTATTTTAGTTGTGTGTGCATTATTATTTGAATTTACAATATTATGTAAATTCAAATAATAATATGCGTGCATTTTATTTTTAAATAAAGGAAACCTGCTGCTAAAAGCCAGCGTTATGATTTAGGTAGGTATTAAGTTCTTGGCATCCTATCCGCTGCCGGCCAAGAGAGGTTTAGCGTAACGACTATAAGGTATTTATGATGGAGCATGCAGATTAATGTTTCGAATAATACTTAAATCTAAGTTCAGTCTTAATTATACTTGCTGGAAATATAAGGCCAAGATTGCATACTTATAAGTCATTTTGAGAACATCTTTTTAAAAATGAGCGCCTTCTAGTATTGTCAGTATTAAATTATATTTTTAATTAATTTATTAGTAATATTTATTATGTTCTATATAAAACCTCGAATCGAAATATTATAATCTTGATAGCGATATTGTGTATCTTTCTTGAAATTAGGTAAAAATTAACTGTGTTACACGTAATAATACATATGTATCACTTTCACACAAGACGATCATAATTTCAGGTATTTTTGACGTAAGTAAATGAAAACTTTGTATGACTTGAAAATCACTTTGATTTGTTTATTTATATACACCTACTAAATGGTATACTTAACCTGATAATAAATGGATACTTATTGAATTTTTGTTTAATAATAATAACGAAGTGATTTATAGTTGAAATACTTAAAAAATATGTAATATTGAAACCAAAATTTCATTGTTCTTTATATGTACATATAACGTACTTATATTTTGTCTAAGGGTGGGTTAACTTACTGATTTACCGTTACATAAAAATTACTTTTTCTACGTTTTTATTTTCTGAAGATTTCACAGAAATTGGGTAGAGGACTTAAATTAAAGATAAATAGGTAAGTATATGAGTTTTTGTTCACTCAAATGAAGACTTAAAAACGACCAGTTAGTAGAATTTTTAATGATCAGGGTGTCTTTTATGTCTATGATTAAAAATAATCGCCGTTAATCCCTTTGTTAGCAAACTCTAACTTTTGCTTTCATCCGAAATGAATAAACGGTCTAATTGGTACAGTAGCCATTATAAATTTGAAAACTTTAGTGTACGAGAACGTATTAGATTTTTTGATGACTAAATCTCTCTCTAATCAATCAAAATCAAAATCATGTATTTATTGATAGGTATTCGTTTATACCTATTATCTACTTATTAATCATTTAAGATTATTAGGTCGACAATACCTAGGTACTTCACGTAGATTAGGTACGTTCCTGCATGCTGGAGCAGTATTGTAAACCATAATATCCCATTTCCCAGAGAAGAAATACTTTTATTGCATAATTTGTCAAGTTACATTTAGCTAGTAAAACAGTGTGAAAACGTTTACAAGGAATCCAACTTGAAATAAATCAAAAATAGCGAGGAAAATTCCCATCAAAGCCTTTTCAGAGCGTGACTAATAGGCTCACGTCATGGTACAGAAGACTTGAAAGTAGAAAAAAATACGCACCAGCTGTTTCAATGAAAAATAACGTGTCATTAATCATAAAGACTAAGGGAAGGAGCGACAAGGCTGCGCGACAAATACCTTCCTGTAGGGAGCGTTACCGTGTTTGCACTTACTCGACTCGCCGCCGCGCGCCGCTGAAACAGAGACTACATACAGGAATTCTGGAAATGGCATGTAAATAAAAAAAACGAAATCTGACTGTACGGTTGATGAATATCGTTCAAATTGGTCGACATTTTATATTTTGCATGAAAGTTTTGGATTTTCGTCACTATCATTCATCAAAGTTTTTGTATAAAAGTTTGTAAAAATTACGCTTTTCAAAATTCCATTAGAAGAGGGGGTAAAATTATCTGCACCTGTCTACGCGTATGCAGACGTGGACAAGAAATTCGTTGCCGATTAAAATAAAAAAATATACTAACATTAAAACATAATTTATAATTTATCTATACTAATATTATAAAGAGGAAAGGTTTGTTTGTTTGTTTTTTTGGATTGAATAGGCTCCTAAACTATTGAAACGAATTGAAAAATTCTTTCACTGTTGGGAAGCTACACTATTCCCGAGTGACATAGGCTATAAAAAAGGGACCCGTGCGAAGCCGGGGCGAACAGCATGTCTAGTATAAATACGTAGAAGCTGATGATGAAATATGCAAAATGAATGAGCAACAAAACCATTTACAAATGAAACTCAACCGCTGCAACGACCCCCTTAGGGCGTTTGTAAAAATTAAGCCATAAAAACATCCTTACAATTATGACTAGTCATTAACTTAATGAGCGAACCATCAGAAACACTGTTTTCAATTGGTATCAATTTTCACTCGGCGGGATTTTATTGCCAATTTACAACAATAACAAAATCAGAGGCAAATTATGAAGATATAAATAATGCAAAAATGGTGCTTTGTTCGTTAAACGGGCAATGTACAATACAAAATTGCTATTACAAGTTCCCAACGACCTTCTCTAACTTATTAACGACTTTTCTGAACCAAGTTCTGTTATGTAGGTACAAAAGCATGATTAATGTAAATCGTGTTTTTATGATGATGATTGTCTTGAATAAAGATTCCCGAAATATCTCACAGTACTTTACAAAAAGCAAGTAAAATAATCTTCCTAAATCAATAACTTATTGTAATCCATTAAACGCTTGGTTGGTAGATTTATCTCAAGTGTAGAAACTTTAATGACAGATTATTTTATAGCAAGGTTCCTTTAAACATTTGTATGTTGTAAAAATGAGCTACTATGCGTCACGCTTGTATTAATTATACTTACATAATATATTTCCGATATTATAATACTCACTTATTTAACACTTATTAAATTTTCGTTTTTTATTTATTCTGTTAATATTACCATTGCTATGGTTTTTATAAAAGTATAGTTACACTTACTTAGTAAGCTTTGTTGCTTTACGTTCTTCGTATTTAAACACAATCAGCTGAGAGAAGATTGGAGAATAGGTAGGTACATAATTAAAAAAAGCGTAACTCTGATTTTAGTTTTAACTACTTATACTCGGGCTGAGATGTATTCAGACATCGTTTCCTATCTCCAAGCGAATTTATCGTCGACCAGTAAACCAGGTACTTTACCGATTTAGAGTAGCTCGGAATAAACTTCAGCACTTGCTCATGTCAAAGCTCATTTGAAATATTATGACTTGGCTCATGTTTACTTACTTATTTAGTGCAACTGTGCAGTGTTGCAGAGCTTAAAATATTAAGGATACTTCTAGTCTAATTTGGACTTTTTTGCAGGTACTCTAAATACTCTACGTGTTTGTATTGATATTTCAAAGTCAATTAATCTAAATTGAACGTTAAGAGGACAGGCTCTGAGCAAAAGTTAATAATACTTGCGGAATTCATCATAATGGCGAGAGGTAGCTCTAAATATTCGAGTCTATAAATAATACACAAGGAGCGTACAGACGCAAAATATCTCACTCAGGCCGATGTTTAACATATAAATTGCTATCAATTTTTTTAGATTTATATTTGCGGTGCTGTTCGTAGGAGATAAGGCGGTGGCGCCGAGGCTTTATTGCCCAAATATAGAGTGATATCTGACTGAGTGAAATAACTGAACCGCTTTTTTTCGTCTATGTCATACCATCAACGACCCAGGGATTAGACTTGAGGAAAAGAGTTCGTGACATTTAAAGAAAAGGTAAGCTGTTAATATTCTTCTGTTATAAAAAAGGTTATTCAGTCGTATATTTTGAAACTCTTAATATCGCTCGACGAAAATTTAGAAAAAAATAATATGTACATAGGTATTCATAAACCACGCAGTGCATTACTAGGAACCTATTATTTATATAGTACCTATACAATATTTATTAACTATTTTTTGTTTCTTTTGTTTTAGAATAGAAAATATAAGTTATTTAATATTATTGGTTTTTATGTAGGTATGTTAATGATAGCATTATTATATTACGATATTAAGAAATAACCCAAACATAATATACATATAATAATAAAATTACAAATCAAAATATTTCATCACTCAATTTACGATTCCGTGCTGTCACATTTAAATTGAAATTCATCTGATGATATCAAAGTAGCGATATACATTTATAAGATTTAATCATTAGAATCATAAGATTCAATCACACAATGAATATTCACAAATGCAGAATGCTTTGTTCAGAATGACCGACTGACTGACGGATAAACGCACAGTGCGGAGATTGTCTGTAATTCAACCCATAAGGGGGTGAAAAAGGGGAGCGAAATTTTTATAGGATAACGTGATTTATTGGTCCAATCTACGCCAAATTTTGCATAAACATTCTTTAATGGAATTGAAAGGCCTTGTCGTACTTGGTACAAATTCGTCCACTAACGGATTAAAGGAGTAGAATATTATTTTAGGAGTGGTTTGTTTTGTTATTGGAATAATTACCTACTCGATAATGTGTGAGGATCCCATGTTAATTACTTTAAGCTTTCACATCGATAATCGGGATATCCATCACTATGTCCCTTAAAAGATTCCATTTGGATTAAAGCAATACACTCCACATTCAATACGGTTCATGCAGACTCGGATTAATACCATTAGATATATGAAAAAAGCCTTGGTAAACACATTTATGTTTCTACAGATTTTCGTTCGATTCGACAATACATCATGTCGTCAATGCCCGTCGTATGCGAGGATTTCCATGAAATCGTAGCGTCTGAGTTTGTAGCTAACAGTGGTTGTCGCGACGGGTGGCCGGGGGCGCGCACGGTCCGGGCGGCGCGGCGGCGCGTGCAAGCGAGCCGGGAATTCGTTTAGATAACACGAATGATCGGCAGGCGCACAAATTGCTTCTAAAATTTGTACTTGCGCGACGCGCCCCCGGCGAGCTCCAAACGTTACGACCGCGTAAATCCTTAATCTGCGGCTCATACCGTTTCCATACATACGTCGTATTATGAATAGGTCATGTTAAACAACGCAAACATTAATCTCTCATCTTGCTGAGCAAGTAAGTACACATTAAAATAAAGCAGTAAACGTCAATTCCAGGAATACGGGTAAATACCACGCAAACTTATGTACAGATAAATATATATACCTACCTACAGCGGATTATATTTTTTCGAGTTTTAGATCTCGTAAAGCAATAAGATATTTGAAGAGTTACTTAAATCTAAGGAATATGGAACTTTATAAAAGCACTAACTAGAAATGTGTAGTTCTTTTTGATGGATAAAAAAAAGCAGCACACGTCCTTTAAAAAATACCCAATATCTAGTTCTTGTATTTGAGGATATGGGAATTACTACTTGAGTATTCGAATTTTAGTATCGGGGAAAAAATAGACTTGTTCTATTGTATTTGTTGATAATGGAGTTCGAGTTCTAATAACCTACATACTACATATTACATTAGAGAATAAAATGTAAAATATGAACTACCATTACGTAGTTCTATAATATAATTATGTCTAAGAATTTTTTTCAGACACATCGCAAAGCAGGATAATGACGGTGATTAATTAGACCCTAAAACAAGGTATCGACAAAATATTTCCATGTTTGAAACTTCATAAGTGGGAAATTCTTGGAATTCATATTTAATCTCGGATTAAGGACCGAAAACGTGTCACATCCGCTGCTGACAGAATTGGGCCAGAAACGCTTTTCCAGCTTTCACCAATTACCGCTACTGTAGATAGACTCTTACAGTTACCTACTATTTTAAAAATATATTTACCTGTTTGTATTATACTGAAATGTGTGAAGTGTGAATGTTTGCATATATGATGACGGTTCTAACAAAGGTTTAGAAACAACACATAGGGAGGGAATAAGAGTGCCCTTAACTAGGGTGAAACCGCAGAAAGGCACAACTAGTTTCAATAATACTTATATATAATGCGTTATGAATAGAATTCACGACCATTTTTCCTGTTTTATTTTGCAAAGATAAGTAAGTATACCTAATGATAATATCGTTGTAATTTAATTTATGGTAAAAATATAAATCGGAATCTCTATTGCATATATAGGTACCTACCTATTAGTTAGGTAAGTACATAAAGTTAGGTATGTTACTAATATATTTTTTAAATCATTATGTTTATAATTTAAAAGTTTAAATTGCCATATACTCATAAACACAATATATTTACTAACGTAATGAAAAACGATTAATAATGGAAAACGATTTGAAGCGGTTTCGTAGGTATTATAATTTCTGTTGTTCAAACAAACGTCGTCATTGGAATGATCTTCACGTACAAAACATTAATATTGCAAAACGGTTTTGGGCAAACTTCTGAATATACTGCTTCAAGTTATCTAGAACACAAAATCCCTGCAGAATTGAAATAGATAATATTATGTTGTAGGTACAATCGTAGTTAGCTAAGTAGAAAGTTAAAGATGACTACAAACTTCTCTCTCTTATCTCCTGTGAAGTAAATAATTATGAAACCTCACAATTGTTATTCATACCTCCCATGAAAAATGTCGCAATGAAGCAAAAAACAACAACGAGCAGTATAAAATGTGCATTAAATTAATATAAAGAAAAGATAATTAAATAGTCATTGTGCTGTAAAACGTTTACAAACATAACGGGAAACTCCGTGAAAGTAAACCGGTAATAATACCTTTTCGCTTTCATGGCATACTCGTTTTTGTTTTTAACCAGTTTTATTGCACAAGGAGACAAATATAGCGATATAAGGAATTAACGACCAAATACAATATTTGCTGATAATAGTTTTTCATGAGAATTAAGAATTCAAAATAAAACGAGTAGGTAAGTACGTAATATAGTCGGATCACATAAAAAATATGTAAAATGGTAAGTAGTGTCATATAATAATACATTATGTAGTTGTTTCAATCCTATAAATCAATATTAATACCTAGTTTCCAAGGTATAGGTAATTACTAAATAATTATAATGATAATTATGATATTTAGATGTTTAAATTATGCTATAAAATTTCCACCGATTTAAAACTACGTTGCATCCAAACAATAATTACCTTGACTTAATTTTAGAACCAAAAAAGTGAGTACTAAAATGAAGATTCAAAATTTTACTTACACTTTAACTGTCGGTTGGTATTTTGCACAAATTGATATCGGCACCGGCCCGGTGTTTAACTAGTAAGCTTACATGGGTTATTACTAGAGTCCACCAATTTAACCATACTCGAATAGTAACTACCTACTTACTCGTACATTATTTTAATTTAGTAGGTACTGAAAGAGAGTTCAATGAAGCATGATAATTATGCTGAGAAAATTTAATCGAATAAAATTATTCAAACGTAAACAAATACTTTGATCACGGCAACTGATGCACTAAATAAATAATGCTTGGAAGTTATTTACTAGTGATTTGCATTCTACTGAAAAGGTTTAATTTTGGTAAATTATTTGGTAAAACAATTTGAAAAAAAAATATATAAATGTTAATTTAAAATACATTGAATTTTTATCCTTTTATTTTTGGAAACAACCAAAGATGTTATTAGTGCAGTGAATATCTGGACCAGATCTATTTTAAAAGGTAGATATCGTCCATTTAAAGAATGTTTATTAATATAATTATTTCTGATGCCTTCGCGGTTATTACTATAGGTACTTATCTATAGTTATTTTTTATAAATAAAAATATGTTTATTAGGAACTTAGATATTAATAAAAAAATATTTGTATGTTAATTTTCAAGCAACCATAAGGTTTTAATTCAAATTCCTATTAGAAATGATTTATGTCTAAATTTCTGTTTTGACAGATACTTAGTACAAATAAATCCATAATCTATATCTATACTAATATTATAAAGAGGAAAGATTTGTATTTTTGTATGTTTGTAATGAATAGGCTCTGAAACTACTGGACCGATTTCAAAAATTCTTTCACCTTTGGAAAGCTACATTATCCCCGAGTAACATAGGCTATATAATATCACGCTAGGTCTTATAGTTGCGGAGCAGTAACCGAAAATGTTTCAAAAACGGGGGAAAAGTATCGTTTCTGAGTAAAACGTAAAACTATGAAAAAAATCATAAGTCCCCCCGTGCGAAGCCGGGACGGGCCGCTAGTGTTAAATAAACTGAGACACATAGGTACGCCATTTTAAAATGAGCTCGAAAATATATTATGACGTACCTAAGTATGTCTTTACACTTAAACTACTCGAAATAAATGTACTTAGGTACGTACTTTAATAAGGTAAAATTTTGTCTGTCATTTTTATCATGGAAATCATCTCTGAACAAAGTGAAAAATATATCTACTTATGCATTGCCTTAATTACGAAGTACCAATAATACGCAGACAAAGTCGCTGGTAGAAGCTATTACCCAGTCTATAATTGGTCTTGTATTAGTTGAGATCGTACTTAGATTGTGTAAATTTTAATTAGACTGAAATCCACCAAATCCTTTGTCATTGGTTCCGCGCATTTCAACCCTAGGCTATTAAATAACCTCGCCTTCCTTGCTAGTACCTACTTACTTCTACTCCATTTACTATGAAGACGTCTTCGATATGAAAACTTTACATTGAATTCTAAACAACGTGAGCAACTTATCTTATAAACTTTTATCTGCATAAACAGTGTATAAAAGTATATTTTTATATAAAAATAGGTTTTTACTAGTACCTACAATTACTTCTTGTCTTTATTACTTATTAAATAAATACTAGGTAACTCGAAATCCACAATGTGACCGGTTCTTCACCTTACCTATATCACAATCATAAAACTTAATATGTTTTAACTTAATATGTGTAACATAATCACAAATGTTACCTCATAATATGTTATGATAAGAATTTAACTGTAAATAAAACTATCGAAGGCGTTACTTTTATCGTTTCGATAATTACCTATAAATATTTAAAACTTTGCTTTCCTGCATAAAACTTTAAACGACTATTGTCATGATGTTTATAAAACAAAAGTTAATTGGATAGGTACTACTGTAATTATTATTCAATACAATACATGGTCTAATTTATCGCAGAATAAATTCGGTTACCATGGTCACTGAAATAAATTAAAGGGGTAAGTACAAACCAGACGGGTCTTTTGAATTCAAAAATAATTTGTTTATCTCCAATTGAATGCTTACTCAGCCTTCATTTGAAAATTAGGCCGGCGTTACCATGCAATCCCGGAGAGTTTTGCAAATAAATACTACGGTTCTTATGTAAACACAACCCGTGATTGCCGGAGTATAGGGTGCCTTATTTCGGAAAGCGATTTTTTAAAATACTTTAGCTCCGCCATTTTCTCTCGAAACATTTGCCAATAGGAGTGAGAGGGATAGAAAAATCGATTTATATTTTGTTATTTGGAATAGACTCTGGAATCTACTGGCTTATAAAGCTGTTCCGTAGAAGAAACGGGTCACCCCTTTCGTATTCCCTGTTTATATATTTATATTTATACAAGAAATGCTATTGTGCGTATGTCAGAGGACATAATCTCAAGTACGACACAACGAATCTTTACCAAAAAATCAAGGAAAATACATAATAAATATGACGTCGACGTCATTATTAAATCGCAATATTAATAATAAAATATAACAATTATTTAAGATATCGTCTGACACAAATTTCAGTCTATGATGAGTATGCGTAAGATATTATGTAGGTAGATAAACGGTGTTTTTGACAAAATGCAATTAAACTTACGCAACATTTGATCAAGCAGCTTTATCTTAACCGGTTTTGTTAATATTTGTCATTTTAAAATTTCGCGCATGAATGAATTTAAATCTTCTTTATTAACAACGACACCAACTCAAAAAAATATACGTCCGTTACATACTTAATACGTAGCAAACATGCATGAAAAAATCAAACGTACAGTATTGACCCTTCCCAATTTCTTATGGGTACATTGTGGTTATCTCTGGTAACAGAGTGGCAAATTTTCCATTACAATAATTGGGAAAAATTTATACTAAGAACTCACTTCTATCAAGGTATGGATCTTTATTCTATGCTCTATGAATTCTATGTAAAATCTGTTAGATACCGTAGCGTTTTTAAAAATAAAAAAATGTAGTGGGACAAGTTTTCTGGCGCTAAATTTGAAAATGACCCATGTACCTCGTTGATTTTTCGATATCAGTATACAAGGCGATATAATCTACAAATAAAATACCAGGATATATGTATATGCGGGGTTACGCGCGTACACCTGCACCAAAACGCGAGCAACGGGCTCGCACAGCTGAATGTGTATTCACGTAGGTAATAGTATGTTTGAATATTTTATAGAATTTGAATTGTGGGCGAATGAAATACAATTACATTTGAAAATTAATTAACATCTCTGAAAAAACAAACATTTCTGTATCCAAAGGTTCTTTTAGGTAAAATATACTTAAACACATCTTAAATTCACGAAAACGTATAATATTTTGATTGCTTTTCGGTGTAATAACCGCTTTTACATATAGGAATGAAACAGTTATTGCAACAGATTTAAGTCGCGTATATTACTTTAAATACTTACCTACGGACTTTACAAATGCTTTACAGTTTCCATATTCGTAGCACACTTAGCTGACGAAAGCTTAATACAAAAAAAAAAACACTTTTTAGTTACGCGAGTCAAATTCGTTATAGGTAGTTGTTTCATTCCAATAAATATATATATTTTTATGACATTTTTCGTCGTTATGAAACTACTTAATTACTTATTTCAGTAAAAGTCTTATGTCAATTCTATTACCTAAGCAGGCAGAGTACCAATACTTTGGAAACACACCTTGTGTTGGGCGGTTATTATAAAAGTAATAACGTAACTTAAATTGCCGTGACTAATTTTAGTGAAAACTATGCTGCAATCAGAGCAGAAGGGTCAAGAATCCTATTGTTGCGGTCCCTCTAAGCCCAATGAGTCTCTAAATCGACAATTTAATTCGACCGAGCCGAATTTGCCCATCTTCGTTGAAACGTAATTGGACCCTTGCGCAAAGGTTTGTCTCATGAATAAAGAACTCTAATCTATCTACATACTTGTAAGTTAAAAAGCTTTAATCCAAATGCACTTTAAATATTTGTAAGCTTTTTTAAATTTTAAAATCTCTGACAGACTGACTTTAGATATGTGTAATTGCTAAAGCGAACAAATATAGAGAAATGTATGTACCTACTTCTTTTCAGCTTAAAGCTACCTTATTTAATTGTACGAAAAGTTAAGTCTCTGTTTATTTACCATTCTTACGAAATAAATTTTCTATGGTACCTATTGTAATTAAATGTCTTTTGTTACATCAGAATAGTCCAGTGGGACCAAAGACAAGGAAACAATTACAGAAACTAGTTGTTCTCTACGGGCGATTAATTTCAGTTCAAAAGCTAAATTTGGGCGCCTCGGTTCTCTAACTTAAATGTCACTGCGCCGGGTGATTTATTTCAATAACTGTATCATCCATAACCACCTACCTATAACTGAAAGGTATACGGATCCGTGTATAATAATAACAAATTAATTTGCACTTAAACAGCACACAAGTTCTATATTATAAGCTATGCGCTATATAAAGGCTATATAAAAGTAATACCCTAATGTAACATTTGTACATTTTGCGTGCTGCCTGGGTAGTAACTGATGTGTCTGCTCTCATGTCAGTCTAAGAATCCAAGTGGTTTTTTTTTTAACCTATCTTAGGAAGATCTGTCTTACAGCAACCAGTAGGTAGATAAAAGGTAGGTATGGTATAACTTACATCCTGAACTACATAAGTACTTGTACCTTTTAACTGATTAGTATACCGTATTACAGAATTGGATTTTAAGAAACCCCCTAACTCTAAAACAGAATCGTGTTATAGCACGTAGGGCGTCTAGGTATAAGGATAATTATTGCACGGTTTTTAGAGCTCTCTTGAAATCGGGTCGCGTATTAGACATTTAAGTGTTCATTCTCAGTACAGAGAACACTTACGCGTTCATATTGCACAGCTATGCGTTCAGTTTATGTTTACTGGGGTTGGGTACAAACGTATGTAAGTACAAGTCGATTCAAACGCACTCTGAGGTGTGCGTGTATTTGCATTCCTTTAGAAATAGGTGATGCGTTGCGTTCGCACGCTGTCGACAGAAAGAGCTACTTTTCTTCACACCATTTCCTTTTATCATTCGACCGCTGCTGGAGTAGTGAATGTTTACTGCGCAAACCTATGGAGTAAAACCTTTGATACTTACCTACTTACGTAGAACCTAAATTCTATCCTATACAATTTTTGTTTATATCTTCGGTCCATTATGTGATAGGGCAGAAATGATTAAACTCAATAGCGTGTATCGTATCCAAAGAAGCATTTTATGACACGCCGCTGTTTTATGATTCTACAGAATATCTTCCAATACTTACTACTTAAAAAACATAGGTACTTAAAAACATAACTTAACGTTAAACATAACTATTTCGATAAAATACCTACAAATTGAGTTGTTTTCCGTTAACAACTTAACAGTTGTTTCATTCCAATGTGTAATAACCGCGAAGGCATCAGAAATTATTATGTTTTTCTTAATGTTAAAACTTTGAATAGGATTAATGTGCTACCTGCGCTACCTGCGCTACCTGCTTAAATAATATTTTGTAATATTTTTGGAAAAGTAAAACATGCCTTTATAAAAGTGCTATTGGTCTATTCTCATCTATCAGTATTTTTTTGTTAGACGTAACTCAAGAGTAACGTAAAGAAAATGAACATCGATAGTATCTACCTTGAAGCACAGCTTGGTTGCCCAAGTATATCTATCTACATATATCATTTATAAATGATATGTAGTTAGATATACCTACTATAAATACTGTTACCAATGACGTTCTTACTTTTATGCCTCTCTGAAATTCACGTTTCAGATTGAGCTACCTTGTAACCAAAACAATATACTTACAAATTGTATGGTATCTTGAAGCCGGCTAACTTTTTTAAAAAAATCCGTAAATTAATTTAAGCTCCAACTGGCAGGTCGTCAATTTATACCTACTTCAATATAAAAAAAATATATTTCAGAGTTTACTCTGGGTAAAAATTCAGTATTAGGTAGGTACATAAGAGAAAATGAGGTAACGAACAGGTAAATAATACAGCTCTGTATTTCCTGTTGCATGCTGGAGCCCCCGCAGCAGATTTATTAATACAGTGTATAGGCAACAACCCTCAAAAGTTCTCCTTGCATGCACAAAAGCGATTCATAAGCCTTGCTTCGTTTGCCTCTACTTGCTTGCAATCTTGTATCTCCGTAGTTTAAGTGTTTGACCTCCCTTTGCCCAAATGAACCTCCCGAGCACGTCTGCCAATGTATCATTTTATCTTCATATGCCCCCTTTTTTCCGTGTAACACAGTTGCTAATCCACTGGCGCATTGCTGCATATAAATTTGCTAGCTTAACTTTTGTATTTTTCCTTTCCATTTCGCTTTACTGCGAGAATTAACCAGCCCCAATCCTGGCTCATATTGCCTGTCTATGAGAGCAATGGTAGGTGAATTTATGAAAACTTGTTTCTTTTAGGCAGGGGCCCTATTTTTTTACGGCCAGATCTTCTATTCAGCTTTTTCTTTTGTACAACACGGATTTCTTAACATAAACTTAATATTTTTAATATTTTCTAATAGATATTATAAAAAATTGTTTGGGTCACCCAATTTATATAAATTGAAACAAAATATCCTTAAAAGAAATAGTTCTAAGGTGTAAATCTGTAATTATAACGAATACATAAGGCAACCTTGATTGAAAATTTGTTGGCGTAACTAGGTCAGAGGCCTTGACTAAGAAGCTTGAGGTTGTTGTGATATTTTTTGTAATACTCGAATTAACAAAATTGACAACTTATAGAATGTATTGATTGATTAATAAGCACACAAAATGTATTGTATTATATTTATGGGCAGACATACTTAGTATAAAAACACCCATTAAGTAAACATAAACATACATGTAGATGTTCAAATTAAGAGTGCACCTTTTTGTACCGCGAAGTCGGCTATGGATTCTCAGGTTTAGAAAACGAAGGGTCAATTTCGCTTGCATCGGTCAGCCGCCTTCGGGCGCGCGAGCGAGAGGGAACGTCGTAACCAATATTCATGCTAGTGTGTGTGTGACAGCGAGTCTTTACAAAATTTATTTGACTTTAAATTAAATGCCTACTTCCGTACCTTATTTTGGTTTGGTCGATGTCAAGTAAATAGGTACGTTTTTGGATAAAAAAAAATATTTAAGTAAGTACGTAGAGTAAACATAATACCTACATATAAATATATATACTTACATATATAGGAATTCTGCTTGTTACCATTATTATAATGTTTAACTTAAAAAAATATAAAGACAATTTACTTTCTTAGAACACTGCACAAAGTTCGACGAGTCCTCTGGTTTAACTAAAACGGGTAAAAGTGAAAATAGGCAGGTAGGTATTTACTTGGAATATTTACGTTAGGTACCTACTTACCAGAAGGTGATGAGTTCAAACCAGGAGTACCTACCTACTATCCACTAGAGCATCAGGTCGAATATAAGCAAAATATTATAGTAGTTACCTGCCTACCGTAGTAACAATCTTATGAATAGATGGATGGATGTAGGTACCTATGTAAAAATTTTAGGTAGGTATGTTTGTTTATGTTTCAAGTAAACTACCTACTGAATGGATTTTGTTGAAACATTACAATAATATAGCTTAAACATTAGAAAAATATATACTTAAGCTATATTTTATAACGATATTGTGTAAAGTACCTGGTACCTACCTACTCATCGAGCGTAGACGAAGTCGCGGGCAGAGGCTAGTATACAGATATAAGTACATACAACCGAGACATCTTGAAACTCCCCTGGCTGGCCATAAATGAAAAGGAAATATTGATGACACCAATCTATACTATACTTAATAATAATATATTATAAAGAGGAAAACTTTGTTTGTTTGGTTGTAATGAATATGCTCAAAAACTACTGGACCGTTTTTAAATATTCTTTCACCATTCTAAAGCTACATTATCATCATAATCGGGTTCAGCATAAATTTGGGGATAAGAAATAATAAATTGGCAATGGATAGGTATAATTATTTACATCAATCTTGCGCCAAAGAAAATACAGACATTATTATTGTATTGACTTAATAATCTGATAGCTCACTTAGGCATAATTTACAATAGGTAATGCTTAGTATATGTATATAAAAAGTCATTGCTCCATAGATAAGTTACATTTTGTGGGGATTTGTAAAATGATTGAAAGAAAGTTAGATATAATACCGTGGACTTGTATTTATTTCTCAAATTTTCATGGATTTTCGATTATTATTTTTTAGTTTTATATGTATGTTTCTATTCAGACTAAACGTTAATTGACACAAGTAATAGGCTATAGAAAATAAAAAACAGGGATCCGAGAGAAGTTGGGGCGAATCGCTAGGTAGTAAAAATAAAATTGAGGCCTCTGACAAATGCAAGCTAACCCCAAAAATGTAGCATTTCAATGGAGTACCTACACCAAACAACAATCAATCTTGAAACGTAGATAGCACCGTGTATGAATATAGATACCCATAAAATTTCTTTGTCAAAAAAAATATTTTTATTAAAAAAAACAATAGGAATAACGATCTATTCCTATATATAAGAGAGATCACATTCACAGTCCACCCGAACAGAACAGAATCACCTTTCTGTTGCGGCATCTTGTAAAGTTTGTTCCGCTATCCTACAAAAAAACAATAAATTATTATGGAAACTGTAAAGAATCCGAAACGTCAGCAAATATAATAAAATACAAATACGCGAGTTAAATCCGTTAATAGTTGTTTCATTCCAACAAATTATATTTATCTAATGCTACTAGACTGTGCTTAATAGTATTTGTACAAACAGTAACTATGAGATACATAATCAAAATTTTTAAATTCACCATTGTAAATTTACTTTACAACATAATTATAAACTTCGCTATGACTTATTGATTGATTGCACATTATGTGAATTATAAAATGAATGCTCACATGTTTCGTTTCTTGTAAATCCATGCGCTTCGTTTTTTACGACGAGCTGGATAGCCAAAGTCTCGTTTTACTAGATTTTCTAGGTTTTGCTGTGAAAAAAAAATCCACACCGTTAAATTTTCATTTTCTACTGAATATATCATATGATATTACATATCGATATTATTTATAGACGTTCGAGTATCAAGTGAAAGACACTTAAAGTTGAAAAGTAATGAAAAGACATGATCGCTTCGAGTGATTAAGTATAAAGTATATCTAGATAGGTTCCAACTGTTAATAAATAATAATAATATAAATTGATATTAGTACTTACGCATAATGAACAATCGTAATGAAATGTAATTCCAAGTCCGCTGTCACACAGTCGTCGTAGGTAGCTAAGTATATAAGATCGTCGCAATAAAACCAATTCACTTTGTAATAATTCAGAAGTCCGTTAATCTAGCCGTGGTAGTTTTAGTTACTATTATTAATGAATTAATTATTAAGTAAAAGTAACGCCATCAAATCTGCACAATGACAGTCTATGACTGACTGGCAATTCGTCTTGTCTTTCTTGTCAACTTGTCAAACACGTTCGGCGGCCGTCGGAATAATTCGGACACGCACACAAATGCATTTTCAAACCTGGCGTGAAATGAGTATTCTCTAATATCGCCATTTCATTAGAAATTATTTCGAAAGTACGAATTCTCGTTGTAAATTATTAATTGTGATATTAATACTGTAGTTATGGTTTATTTTCAATCTTGAGGATATTTCCGATGTTTCTATCTTTTGAAATCTTTATGAAAATCTTTAAATGTATGCGAACAAGACCTCTGAAAATGTGTCTATTTTTCGTGTAAAATTACGAATCTAATATCATCTCTGATTGTAATATCTTACATAATCTAATAAAAATAACGAAAGTTAGACCTAGCTATGCCATATCCGATCATAATTGCAGAAAAAAATAATAATGTTTAATTCAAAATTCTTGAAAGAATGAGGAATTACGTTTTGTATGGAAGCGCCGAGCAAAGGAGCACTCTTAAGTATAATTATTAATAAGCTTGTCACTCGTATTTACACATTTACCTAAATAAGAAAGTAGATCGCAAATAGAAAAGCAATCGCAATCACAAAAAAGAAAGTATTGTGTCAATTTGGATATTTTATGAAGCAAATGCTGACCTAGCACGAGTAAGCCCAAATCAAATGTTGTACATTTAATCTTATTTCACTTATATTGGATCTGTTCAATCCATAGTGCTGAAATCCGTCAATCGCCGATTTCGCTTACAAAGTGTAAAATTCAAAGGAAAAGATTTTGCAACGGTGAAGAAAATATTCCAAGCTTTTTGGACGTTATCCCAGTCTAAAAAGACTTAAACAAAATTTATAGATATTATTTAATGTCACCATTAAAATGTTATAGATTCAGTTCACGTATTTAATACCTACTTATTCATCGTCTAAATCCTTTATTTTTCTTAACAGGCTGTAATTACAGTTAGGCTAAGCAGATAAAAGAACGAAAGCGAATTTATGCCCAAAGGGATATCTTTCAGCTAATGTACCAATATTTTAAACTATTAAGACTGGCTATTAGCACTTAGCTGTTTTTACTTTGTTTATTTGCGTTTGTCCTCTTTTCTATTCCATTATGGAACAATAAAAACAAAAATTACTACTAGACACTTGGGAGCAACATTTTGTAAGAATCATAATAGAAATGAAATCGATAGCAACATTTTGAGGAAAAATTAAGATAGGTATTGGAATGAAACAACTATTAACGGATTTAACTCGCGTATTTTTATCGCGTTAATAGTTGTTTCATTCCAATGTGTAATAACCGCGAAGGCATCAGAAATTATTATATTAAGATAGGTATTTATTTCTTTAGACCCAGGGCCACTATTCGGGAGCTTACAATTATATGGATCTTGAATTACTGTTTGTTCCCGAATTGAACTGCGGTTAAAGTAAGGTAAACTCGAGTACCTACTTGGATACTTAGTTATGCAATTTTACATTCCATATTAGTAACAATCTCAGGCCATTCTAAGTCCGTCATTTGCAACAGAAATGCGACACATACATGGAGAGATTCGCAGAAACGAGCCTAACATATGGAAGTATTTTTCACGGCATGTTGGATGTTTTTTACATTCTGTGCTCCTAAGAATGCTGTAAAAGTAACTTGCTCGTATAAATAACGTTGATGAAAAAATATCGTCGGTGCTTTATGCTGTCTCACAAATCAGCGCAAAGTGGAGGTTTCCGACAGCGCTGAGTAAAGTGGCCTCACGCTGACGGCTGTAATCTAACTTAGCTTACAATTTATGCATACCCAGTACGTTTCGATTTGACAACAACTTTTAAACCACAGCTGCATTCCATAACAGTGCGAGCACATGAAAAAACATAGGTTAAAATTTCAAGCCTGCCAGGCCTTACTTATTTTCTCGGAACCAATGCGTAATAGTGCTTCGTCAAGATAAGTATCGGAGTAAGAATATTTTTATGCTATTTTTTTATTTTTATCTAGCAGTACCTCACGTTTATTAGATATTTTAAAGTTAGTCTAATATTTTCTCGCAATAAAAAGTAAGTACTTACATAAGTATTTATCTTTAAACTTACCATAATTCTTTCGAATCGGTTCATAGTAATAGAGCACAGTAGAAAACTGTTGACCAGAAATAGCTACATAATACATATATACAAATAGGCCAGCCTGATGCCATCATCATTTTACTGTGTTCGAAATAGAAACTTTTGATCCTTTGCTTTATAGAACTAATATTTGGTTTAGGTGTTAGGCAACTGAAAATACGAAACGTAATAACTAAAATTAGGTATGATATTTGTTTTTTATTCTAAACAATGCCCCGCCAAGGTTGAGTTCGAAATATAAAAATATTGTGATTCATGTCCTCCTACTGAATATTCAAGAATATTCATGGCTCGTTAGCGAGCGGGTCCGAGCGTATTTATGTTAAATATCGACCCAATTAAATACTTAACTGGTTTTTTTTATTTCGTTCTAGTATTCCAGATTTTATTTAAATAAGAAATGTACTTACTCGCTGCAGACTTAAATATTTCGATGAGTCAGAAAACTTATCCTTTTATCAGTAAGTAGGTGTATGGGTTATAAGTACCTATATTGACGAAATAATCAAATCTTTAATATAATTTTTACAAAAGTAAAATTAAAACGAACAAAAAGACTTCTTTATGTAGACATAGCTGATGATTTTATTCAAACAAAGTTAAGGTTGTTCTTGTGCATTTTACATAACTGATTGTATCTAGGAAACTACAAACGGCAGACATTTTTCAATACGTTATTAAATAATAGTCTAATAATCATAGACTTATCTACTCCGTTAGGCGAAATTAAAAAGTTGCGTTTTACGCAACCGCCTATTAAGAAAGTAGTTGTAGTACTTACCTAAACATTGTAAAGCTCAAGTAACAAGTACTGTTGGTTCCGTGCCAAGGTCATGACAACCCTATTGCCATCTCTAATTAAGAAAATAAAAAGATAAGAGATACGTAACTGCTGCAAAACTGGCCGCGTTCCAAATGATAACACCACCCGTATCTAGATAGAGTTTTAACAGCTTGTTTGTGGGAAAATACATCGGGAAATTGTACTGAATTTAATGAAATGAACATCAGGTATCAAAATGAACTTGTTTGCGTTGAAAGTAGAGCAACGTTATTGGATTAAGTACTTAAGAGTGAGTGCTTCACATAGTGGAGTATTTTTAACTGGTGGGAACCGAAACATGGAAACGTATTATGCGATCAGATAGTACTTCTTTAAAGCTTAATTAATACAAATCCTATTGATAGTATGTATAACAAGTTTAATTAAGTACCTATATATGAAATTGATTTCAAGAACTTTTATTGAATTACATTGACAATCAAGAACGTAAACAAAATTAATTAAAACAAAATTGACATCGAAATAAATAACAGTAACATATTTAACTAGCGTAAGGATATTAATTACATTTGGAATACTTTATTATTTTCATATTTGTAGTAGACTGAGCTGAGTGTTTTTGCCTATCCTCGACTGTATTACTTAGTTATACATACCTAATTTGTAAAATGCGGTTTTAAAAAGCAAATAATAATGCTTTAATTTGGAAGGAAATACATTTATAACCATCATTTTCTGAGGTCATTATGTTGTCCTAAAATATCGTGAAATGTGAGAAAAACATATTGCACCATGCAATCAGATCCAACGTACTGGAGATAAAGACAAAGAAATACCCAGTAAATTGAATTTCCGTTTGGGTTTGTCATTGAGATCTGCTAATTGTCAATACTGAAAACAAACTTACGACTTATAAGCATCCAAAGTAAGCCAACCGCTGGCTTGAAGTTACCGTAAAATGATTTGGTGACAAAGAACGTCGAGAGGCAAGTATCCTTTATTACCTAATTAATTTTGTTTTAATAAAGGCGGAGAAGTTTACGGCTGTGTACTCTCTGTACTGAAAGAAAAGTTTTCAGCCTCTCAAAGATTCCACGACGCGAGTTGGTCCTCGTACAAAGTAAGGTACTGACGCATGAGGTGGTCGATTATCATGTTCTTTATTTTGAGATATTAGTACTACAAAAGTGTAATTTGAAAAATTATCAAAATTAACTTTGCAGTTTGCACAGCTTATTTCATTTTTATTTTCTTTATTGGGAGAAATAAACAACTTATATCTACCTTATAACCTACAGTCGGGTGCAAGACGGACGAACAGCAGAATCTCTGTAACAGGGTGCCGTATCACCAAAAAATGGTCACATCCTGGATTTAAATTCTAGTTTTCGACCTAGACACATAATGTAAATTTTCCCAATGATCTACTAGTAAGTACACAAATTTAACCAATGGCTAAATTTGTCTAAAACATACATTATTAACAAGGGTAAAAACCCATCCATAACAATAATGTAACTCTCTAACTAATCGGGGGTACGGGATCATACCTACTTATATGCCATATAGGTAGTGTTCACAATATTAATATTTTAATATTTATCACTTTTAAAACTAGTATTACCCGTGAAAAGATATTGTATATGGGATCCTCGTAAGTAATTAAATATAAGGTTCGACAATTGTTCAGTATGCTCAAAATAGATTTATGCCGCAAACGTTGCCATACACATCGCAATGCCGGAATTACCCTGGTCTGTACGCAGTCCTTTTCCGAGTGACAGACACAATCTGTTTTCAAATAATTACTTCTGAAAGCCGAGACAGGCGGAATTAATTTATTTGTTAAGCACCTAACAATGCCGCTGCAAATATTTTCTGTCAATAATAACATTTCTGTCCGTTTTTTTTACACATGATGCAATTTAAATTGTAATATGTTTTATCGAAGTAACTTTTTACTAGTTATCTATTATATCATAAGTATATCTATTATATAAGTAGGTACATCAGTTGAAAGTGCCATAAACCCAAATAACGCTTTTAGACTTAGTATATTAAGTGAGTACTGAAATAGTTACCTACCACATTCTGTGATTATTGGTATTAATTAAAAAGAACTGGGTTATTTTGTATTTTCAAAAGAGTCAATTAATTGAGAATAAAATAGAAAAAGAAGTAGCTGAAACCCCCGCAATGATTTGAGTTCTAGTCAAATAATTTAATTGTTAAAGGAATAGCGATTTTTTTTTTAAACTTCAATCGTTTAATACACGTCAAATAATACTGCTAGTCATAATCTATGGAAAATAGGTAGTACAGCAAGGTCCAATCTAAATATCTACTGAACGTAATGAAATAGGTAGGTTATTCAAATAAGTTTAATTGAATTTAATGGAGTGTAGTTTTCTTGAATATTTGGTAAATTCGTTGTTGTTCATATTGTATTTTCTGACATACATATGCATATTGGTACGTTTATACATATGAATAGTAAAAATCGCGAAGCATAATAAACTAAGAAGAACTTCTTTGGATTTCTAGCAAGTGTACCTACCTATAATAATATTTTACTGACTACTAAATATTTAACATTTACTATTATTAATTTTATTAAAATAAGACATTTAAATAGAATGATTAGGTAAGTTTATTTACGATAAATTATTTACGAGAGAGAGGTAGAAAAGCGCCGAATTTCGTTTCGTTTGAATAAAATAAAAGCAATAAGTTGCGTTACGCTGAAAAATCGTTGGTTAGATTTATCAGTGTGTCACAAATCGGCGATTTTCTTCTACTTACCGTCACCTTAAAGTACTTTAAGCGGTGGCCTGTCTGAAATCATAATGTGGATATTATTTCAGTGGAGCTCGGAACAGAGGCGCTGCCGTCGACAAGGCGGCCATTTTACCAAAATTATCGCTACTCGGCTCGCTACGACAGAATCGAGTACGGCCCCTAAAGTTCGCTCGCGGCGCATTAACGGAAAAATACCCTATACAGCGATATAGCCCATTACGGCCTAACCGTATTATTAAAACTAAAATAAAACAAAAGACCTAAGTTTAAAGCAGCTAGGTATAAATAAATTATTAGTACTTAAAAGTGCTATCTACTTATTATTTATATGTATTTTCTACGGAGAGTCGAAAGTTGTCTTATTTCGTTTGGATACCTAATTAATGTTGTTATTATCCAGATGGTAGTAATTAGTTTTTATCTTTGATTATACTTCATTTTTTCGTCACATTATAAAAATAAAGTAGGTATGAACTTGTCGTTAGTTTTTTCTTTGACATGGCACCAGGACTATTTCAACATAAAAAAATTGTAATAACTCTTAATCTTTATTTTAATTCAGCTTGCTCAAGAAAGACTTTGAAAAAGAGAGAAACCGGAGAGATTTAAAGCTCTATAACGACAAAAGCAGCGGAAGGGGGGCGGAGCCCGGTAAGGAATTGCGCCTGGCTTGGGTGAGTTGTCGCTGCATCTTCAAAGTCACAATTATCATAAAGTTAGTACATTATTATAATTATGCAAACATAATGCTATAAATTTACTTCTTTGTTAGAATAATAAACCATTACATATTAACTGTACATATTTAAATGGTTGTATCGACTATATAAAATAAAATGTCAAAGGATTACAAATCTTCCTAATAATATATCGTAAAGTAAACTGTTTGTGGTAAAACAAGAAGTAATCCCTTACACAAATTGAATACATGATTTTGTTGGCTTTCTAGGGTTGTTTGCATTTACGTCCCCCACGTTCTTCGTAACCATTCCGATTTCAATGAAATTGTATTCCATGATTCGAATAAAATTCAAATTTGCCAAGTGAGACTCTCGTGCCGGGCTTGTAAAGCGAGATTCAATCAAGGAAGGATTCGACTGTACTCACTGTTGTCTCATTTAAATGAATAAATGGCCCGTTCCCTTGTTCCGCAGAATTATATATGACAGCGGTTGGAGACAAAATAGATCTCAGATAATTGATCTTCTAAACGTCCGAGCTTCACATAAAAAAAATATAAATAGTATCCGATTCTTGCTATGATAGAATAAAAATATTATACAGACTCAATTGAGAATCGTTGCCATTGTCGGTCCTAACAAATTGTAAACAATTTTGTTTTTTGTTCGAAGTTTACAATTTCGAACATTCACTTTATTGGCTGACGATCGTTTATATTCTTTTGTAGATTAAATTTTACTTTCGTGAAGAAATTATTCCGATTGAATAAATTTACAGTCATCGAGTTGGGGACAAAGTGCCTTTGTGTAAGTAACAAGAAACAATGGTGGTTCCATGAAAGTCTCTAGTTTCCTTTAACAAGCAGTTGGATGACAGCCAAAACAAAGAGTGTTTTTTAAGCATAGCGCATAACTACCGTCACATTGGGAGACGCTTTTGTCTTGTTATTCAAACGATTTATTTTCTTTAAATAGGTGCATTTACGAGTCGCTTTACTTTTTCTGTACAATTTTTGACGGCATGACATTGAATTAGTTACTTTTTTGTTTTTCTACTTATATATTTAGAAAGCATATATACTAGTTTAATGTGTTGGTTGCTGAAAGCAATTGATTCCAGTGCAGAAATGTGAACACGGACCGCGGCGACGTGTATGAAAAGTAGGCTTCAAGTTTTTCCTCGTTTATTAACGGATAGATACATTAAAAATAAAAGTAAGATAAAATAACAATATTCTACTCTAAATAGTGTGCGTCGGTAGCTAAATCTTAAAAATGGTTGTATCCCATCGCTTACAGGCGAGTAGTACCTAACTGGAGAGATGAATAACATAAAAATATGTACCTCATGTACCTCAACTACTAGATTAAATTTCAACATGCGTTGATAGCATATTGACAACAAGACAACAAAAAATTTTAATTTCTTTTTGAGTTCTTCGACTGTTATCTACCTGCTTGTTAAGTTGTAAAACCATAATGGGCACTGCGGTAGTCCTCTTTCCTATTTCTTTATAATAAAATACATAAGCTAGTGTATATGTAGAATGGATACACTACACTATTAGGTATATACTTTTCACATGACGAAATATAACAGTCTAGATGCTACCAGAATAGAAAGTATTATCAATATTTATCAACTTTGCTCAATGTGATGAATAAAACAAATATATATTCGAATGAAACAACTATTAACGGATTTAACTCACGTATTTTTATTTTATTTGCTGACTTTAAATCCGTTAATAGTTTTTTCATTCGAATATATATTTGTTTTATTCATCACATTGAGCAAAGTTGATAAATATTGATAACTGCAAAGGCATTAGAAATTAATAAATATCTATTCGATTTCAGAATATATTTTGTTTTCACCGCATCCAAATTTAGTAGGTCCTATTGACAATGGTTGGTTTTGGTGGGAAGTTTGATGTGTTCCCGCGGGATGCGCGTCTTAGTTTGACCGCGGTAAATCTCGGCGTGTATTGGACCCCGAGGTCTTGTTTTAACACGGAGACATTTATCCTCGCAGGACCCATTCCTATATTCGTTGTTACAAACGCTTAGCCCGGATATATCTCTCTACCTTGTTTTTACATTGTTGGACTATTTCATTTCTCATAATAGCAAATATTATCGCTATATTATGTAGGTAGGTAAGTACATATTATAGCGACAATATATCATCCGTCTCTATAATATTTAAGTGTGTATGAACACATCACCGCGTCATTCTGTTTGAAATTTCATTATTTAGCGGATCTCCGACGAGATGTTTAGGTCAGAATCTTATTAAGTACTTATAACTAATACAATCTATAGGTACCTATAGGTACTCATACATTTAATCCATAAATATAATTATAAACTTAGGTAGGTATTTAACTAATTGACTGTGGAGACCGTGTTACATGAAATCGCTACGAACATTATTCAAATCCTCGGCTTTTTCGACGTTTAC
Organism: Polylopha cassiicola; assembly: GCA_038024825.1. NCBI lineage: Eukaryota > Metazoa > Arthropoda > Insecta > Lepidoptera > Tortricidae > Polylopha > Polylopha cassiicola. The sequence continues at coordinate 13,496,643 of CP149046.1, read as the reverse complement.
CTGATAAGCTAGAAATCTCTTGCAGACGCATCAGGTAAGTACAACGACGTAAAGTAAATTCCAAAATAGCTTAGTACTCCTCACAGATGTTAGCTGGCCACTCTAAATTCTATCTTCCATATAATCTGTTTCCACTTAGGTAAAATTTGTTTTAGGGGTCTTGCTGACTCTATGTCAGCAAGAATTCGCGACCTGACTTAGTTTACACATTGATCAGAATAGAATAGATACCTGCTAGTGAAATGCAGGTAACTGGGGCGACTTGGTTGAATGAGTCTCCCGCAGCAAAAATGTCAAAAGTGTATGTAAATACGTACATAGAAAGTAATCTCTTAGCTTGTGCTTACGTGTTTTATGCAGCAACCGTGGCTAATTTGCAAGTTGCACCACCCAGAGGCTTTTAGCCTGCCTTCCTTCCGTAGCTGTTTACGCGCCGTGGAACTAAATGTAAGGGCACTCTGACTTAATGACGACCACCGCCATTTTGGGTGGAGACGAGTTGACTGTCATAACGATCTGGCGACATGTTCCGTTTTCGTAAGCGCTAGATGTAATAGAGACACACGCACGACTTAAGAAGTTGTACCATAATTAATAATACTATCACATTTTGTTCATGTATAACACTACTCTTGAAGGACAAGTAGGTATATCATAATTTGTAAAATGATTTTCGTTACACGAAAACTGAAATTTAAGCTGCTATTTTGTTATTTATTTATATTTTGCATATTAATCACGAAACAGTAAGAAATTATTTGTATTTTTGTTGTAATAATAAACATATAAAAAACGTTTTACTCAGAAGTACCTACTTAAACTAACTTTTCACTTTAGTGTCTGATATTAAAGAGTAAGAGCGTCTGCAAACTGAGTTTTCATTTGAAAGTACCTATATTATTTCTTTGAGTTAAAAAAAATGTTCGTTAGAATAGCTTTAAAGAAAGCAAGTACCTATCAACCATTTACCTGCCTGGCAATGTGATTTTAACGCACTCTCCGCTCATTTAGTCATGTAATGAAAACAAACCACTTATATAATTTGACTTAAAATAGTGTAAAGTAGATAGATAGTAGAGGTGCATGTGAGTAAATATGTGAGTATATATAAATACGTGTTTGGCGTAGACATAAATAATGTCCCCTGTTGTATGGAGGGTGAAGGAACGCATATTGCTCGCTACCTGCAATATCATAATATATTTTCTCGCATCCGTTAGGCTCTCCTCGTAATAGATGCTGCTCTTCACAACAATAGGTTTACATTTGATACAAACTGCATGGATGGTACGCGTCTTTCATAAAATCGTGTTTGGTTGATGAAGGATAAATAAAAAAAACATAGGTAAAGCTTAATTTCCTTTTTAATTATGTTAAAAATGTAGGTATTTAAACTTATTTTAACGCATATATATTATTTTGACAACAACTACATTAAACATAACATTATAATGTCTATTATCCTGTTAGCAGTTGTATCTACTTATAAGAAATTAATTGTACCTACTTACATGAGTTATAATATATGTATCTATTATACATAATTATATTTTTTTTTTTCTTGTAAGTACTAATCATAATTAGTTCCTTTTATTTTATTTAATCATTAGAATTCAAACAACAAATTAATCCGCAACACGCTTCGTCAAAAATAATAATTTTAGTTCAAATTTAATATATCCGCAACAAGCTTCGTCTTGAAACATACACAAACAAAAACCAACAAAAACCTATACCAAGTCTGCCCGCGCCTCGAAAGTGCCCATAATACTGGCCGCGTTTCCTCTCTGGATGGCTATTGAGACCTGCTGCACCAGGTAAGACCCAGCACGAGGATCGCAGCCCCTCCCTCTAAGACGATGCCCAAGCTCTTTGAAAGCTTTAGCTTCGGTCGCCCACGGACCAGCTGTCTCCACGGCAACCGGAATAAAGCTATAGTCTGCTGTCAAGGCAGCATATTTGGTATGCTTTAGCCTTGACGCATTTTCCGCCGCGGAACCAGCTACCCTTGAGGTTTGGCCTAAATGGGACGCAGCACACGCTGACACACGTTACATCCCACAAAAGACATCTGCCCCTCTGCCAGGGAACTAGAGTTAGGCCATCCGGTCTCTTACCATCCGACCGACTTAACCCAGGGGGTTCCAAGATACACGGCACATTAGCTGATATTAGGGCTCGCCGGACGATATCATTAATTGCGTGGTGTCTTAAGAAACGACCCGCACTCCTCTGACAACTCAACCCGTGATGGCCGTCCTCCTCAACCATCTTGCCACAAACACATCGATGAGGCTCACATACCCTGCTCAACATAATAATAACATAATTATATTGATTCGTTTTAATCAAAAAGATGCCATAACATCACCTGGACAAATATAGTTAAGATAATCCTAGTACCTCTCTAGGGACAAGGGCATTGTTTCCATTCTTTCTATAATGAAATTACTTCGACATTGCTTATCTGTGTTATTGTTACGTCACTGTTTTAGTTATGATTTTCCATTTGACTCTAACTTTAATAAATTACTTTTAACTTACAAATATGAGTGGAATGATTATGTATTAATAAAAAATATCCTAAAAATTGTCGTTTTTCTGTGACACAGAGTTATAAAAAGAATAATATGATATTTCCACGATGTAACCAATAATATTTTTTATCATAAATGCTTGTGATGATTTCGTTGAAATGTACAATATAAGACTTCATAATATTTAGCCAGCTATGGGAAAATGTAATTCTGGGAAAATTAAATTTAGTCTGTGAGCTGAGAACTTCGGCCGCCTAGATAAAAATATACCCATATATATTTTTATTGATGAACTTTTTATTAACCTACGACGAAAAAAACGCCGGTGTGTATGTGTGTGTGTGTTGTGTTGTGTGTGTGTGTGTGTGTATGTGGTAGGTAAAATTCTGGTACGAGACCACTCATACCAGTCTAAACAAATCTTATTTGTCTCATTAACTTATTTAGTAGGTACCTATAAAATTAAAAATAACAGCTTTGGAACGGAACTATGTTTATTAATTCTGTACGCAAAGTAAGTTAAAATGTTGGTGACTAAAATTATTAGCGCATCGTGTTTCTCGCGTTTACTTGAGTAGTATGTACACAAATGAACAAACTCTCTCACAGAATACTAAGCAGTAGTATGCGAGGTGCGTATCTACTTAAGTAGATTAGGAACCCACTTATCTCGAGATTATGATTAAGCTCTGCAACCGATTAAATTAACATTAGCTTGTGATCAGTTATCGATAGACTGTGATATGAACCAAGACATGCGTATCTAATAAAATTGTTTCTGGTCTTCGGTTACCACGACAGCGAGTAGGTAAGGCAGTAAATATATGTCCCAATATTGGCACATTGATAATAATTACCTACCAGCTGGCAAACTAAACCATGCTCGACTCTAAAATAAGTAAATTTAGAAAAGATTGCACAAAGAAGTATTTTTAATAACGTCTATAAGACTGACCGCTTACGGATTAAGTTATGATTGTATATTTTGTTGTTTTTTTTGTTTATGATTTGGTGAACATTTGTATATCGTCCTTGAGATAAAATTCTTCGATAGGTACATAAATAGTAAGTAGGTAGGTATATACTTACTAATACCCTAAAATATATCTCTGTAAAGATACAAAAAGTCCTTTTATTAGCATGTAGTGGTCAATTGTGTAGCGTAAGTATTAATATATCTGACTCATTAATATTTCTAAAGAAGGCGTTCGAGAACCTCCTCTTTTTATTTCAGATTTTTTTATTAAAAAAACTTCGAACGCCAATAAATCACAAAAACAGTCAGTTGGTCTTTTGAACTGAAGAAAGAATAAGCGGTCACTATAGACTGAGGCCTATTTATCTTTGTAAAAGAAATCATCGCCTCCCCTTTCCGATGTCAATAAAAAAATATAGAGAAGTACTCGAGCGCGGTCGCAGTAGGCGTTAAATTGAACGGCGCGGTGGCAATAAAACCTAATTGAGTGTATGTCCATTAGGGGAACGAATCATCACGGACCCTTCCTATACTATGTACTTGTATGAATGAAAGTTTGCTACTTATTCCGTTTTTAGTAGGTAACCCTTCAGTCTAACAAATTACAGTACAATTACATACCAATAGTAAAATTGCGATCTCGAGAACAATTATTCGTTTTCGTACAAAGATTAGAGAATTATTTATAATTTATGAAAACGAAATCGATCTCGATAGGTACGATACGCGAAGTGGCCAATACCATGAATACTATCATGTCAGTTTTTTTTAAATGTACCTGGTTTTATTATACCTTTGTGCTCTATTTCAACCGCGCTCAATAAGAACAATAGCTCTCGTGTACTAATTGAAATCGTATAATATTTAAAATTTCATTTCAAAGCCATTAATATGAAATTTTAAATAAATTATTGAATAATAAATACATTTAAATAACTATAAGACATATTGGTGTCATATAATTATAATAATCACGGAAGCTTTAATTTAAAGTTAACTCTAAAATATTTAAATATCTGAGAAAAAGCTGACGGGTATTTAAAAATGCACAATATGTATCTAGAGCTACGTGGGTAAGTTATATTATTATACCAGTAGGTACTTTGTTTCCCGAAATAAGAGATTTTGTTTTACAAAATCTGAACAAAGGCGCTCGAGAGCTGGGATTAGAGGTCAATAAACAAGTGTACTTCGGGGCAACCGGGTAATCTCGTTAATCTCGGCCAAGCCCTCATAATGACTACAGTCCACTTTCACACAAACACTATGCTGTTTGAATAAACATAGGGAATTGTTAAACATGTATTCAATGAAAAAACTTGCATCACAAGAAGTTCAGTGTATTTGAATTTGCCCATTGATCAACAAGAAACAGAGAAAGTATAGAGTATACATTACCTACCCAAATTTATTCCATGTAATCAGAGTAGCTTATCACTAATATTATACACTTATTTATCATTTCAAAGTAATTGAAGTAAATACATGAAATAGGACTATCCCCCACAATTTTAAAACGAATCACAAGTACGTACTGTACAGACGATTTCCCTTCAAAATAACTAAACAAACGGAGTAAGAGTATTGGTAGCACCCAATTTGCTCGAACATCAACTCTGGTAAAGGTATCGACGTCGTCAAAGACGTAACTAAGCCAACTACGTTGCTTCTGCAATGCAAACATTATTCAGCCTTTGACCAAGTTATTCTGTGCCGGTATTATCCCCTAAGGCTCCTATAATAATATAGTCTGATTTTGATTTATTTCATTCCCACTTTCTCTGGTGTGGAAATTGAATTATCATTAAAGCGCTCTCGAAACCCGGGCCAGATTCCATTATGAAATAAAATATTTTTGAATATTTTTACAATTTACTGTTAAATGAATTCTTTTCTAGAGAAATATCTAACGAGGTTTTCTGTCGTAAATCCAATGAAGAATCCTACCAACAGAAGCTACTGTTTATTTCTGTTTGAAATATTTCTTAAAGTCCGAAGTACGTCAAATAACCTTCAGCATTTTTATTACGCGGGGAAGATAGTTTTAGTAAACAATTTTTAAATAATAAACAATTTTTAAATAATACATTTCGATGTACCTAATCCATGCTGTCTTAATTGATAATCGGTGTTCGTTAATTAAGATATCTTTATCTAACGATATGAATAGGTAAATAATACGAAAATCCCAGTGGGAATTGAACCGATGTTTGGGATTCTCCATTCACAGCTTCACTATAATGTATCTCCATCTTACTAACTCAAACTTTTATCGTCAGCATTTCACGGCAGCTAAATGCAACCAGCCAACGTTCCTAGAAAACCTTTGTTAAGGTAGGTGGATTCGAAATAGAATAAGTAAAATGTGATTTTCGTGTTCAGGACTTTTTTATTTTAATTGACAATACATCAAACAAAACATACAATAGTAATAGGATATATTATTTTCAAACCACAAAGAAACAATTTGAGAGATATACTAATATTATACAATTATAGATCATATGTCTAACATGAACTCTTGAAAATTTAGTTTCTTCTAAAAGACCACGTTCGTGTTTCTGTCGCTAGCTATATTCTGTACGAACTACCTTTTCTAATATTTCCGCTATGGAAATATTTTATACAGGTAGTTAATAACACACAAGTTAAGCTGAAATTTGACTCGATTCAAACTTACCGTAGCCAAAGTTATATAGGTACTACACATCTGAAGCAAAAGCAGAATACATACTTCAATTAACCGCTTAATACATGTTCTATAACAGCTTGCTGCCGTCAATAATGTTGCTGACACGGTCTGTTCCATTCAAGCCTGTGATCCGAGGCAAGATTAGGATGAATGGGCTAAACGAGACCGGATAAAATTAAGGTGACATGATAAACTCTATTCAAGAGCCGTCTTCACGTACTTGCATGTGTTACTGAAATACAATGTTGCATAATCAAAAATACCTAATACCTATTAAGTATTTGGAACAACTATTATATACCTATTTGAAAATCATCACAACCAAAAAGAAAACTGCAGGTTTAAATGCGTAGTGCGAGTATTTGCGAAGTAAACCAAGTTTGTTAGATTTACAAACTAAAACATGGAATTATTTATTTCAAAAGAATGGTTGCAAACTCTGAGATGTAAATTTTATTTATTTGTACTTTATTGGTAACACACAACAGAAGTAAATTTACAAAAGGCGAACCAGATTCCTAGATGCATTTTTTTCCAGTCAACCTTACAGTCATACAGAAAAAAAAATGTTTCTACGTACTAACAATTACTAAAATATTACTTACTTACATAAATATGATAATGAAGAATATAGTCAATAATGAATACTAACAGGAGTCTAAATGAGTTTAATCCATTAGGGTTGTTTTATTCCTGTGGCTAATAATAGCAGAGGCATTAGAAGTTATTATTTATTCACGAGACTGACTGAATGCAGAAGCTATCATGCACATTTTTTTTTCAACACTAAAATAATTAAACTTGTATGTACAGAATAGCTAGGCTCAAACAGAAAATTCGATTGACATGTATGAACATCTAACTGGGATTTCGAAATGTTTTAAATTATTGATTTTGTATGATTGATAATTATTAAAAAATTTAAATACATACATACCTATTTTTTATTTAATTATGCCTTACGATGCTTGTACTAATTCATAATTCACGAAGTTCATTTCCCCTGAAACTGTAATTCAGTTATAAACTTCCACGCAAATAGGATTCTGTTGCTCGCGTAGTAAGTAGGCGTTTAAAGAAGTAGCTTTGTGTTATTGGATGATGGTTATATCGGAGTAAAATAATAATCAAACTTAATGCTCATTGCTTTGTTAATTGCAGAATTATTTTAAAAATCTAGTACCTACTTGAGAACAGACGTGTCAGAAGCAGGGGAGCGAAGAGTACTCCAAAATATACTTGAGCAGTAGCGCACCCCGCAAGGACCGCGTCCCGAGTCCTGACGCAGTGATAGCACACGCGTCAACGTCAAGTCTTGTTATTCCACATTCGCTTGAAATAAAATTCACATATGAGGGGAAAAATTAGGTTCAATATTAAAAAAAAATTGTTTAACTGGTAAGAAACGCTTTTTGTTAACTACAAAACCCTGAAAACATCCGCTCTATTTAGACAGGCGGATGCAAACTCAACATGCTGAACGAAAAAGTTGTTTTCGCAAAATGTAATTTATTGATGACGTCATACGCGTGTCACTGTTGCTGAACACATGACAGCTCAATTCGCCAGAAATAATTAAACTTCTATGGAAAAGAGCACACGCGCTTGGTATTTGCATTATTTTATCTATTTAAATACCTAACGGATATAGCTAACATATTATATTATAAAAACCGGCCAAGTGCGAGTCCGACTCGCACACGAAGGGTTCCGTACCTTTATCTATAATAAATTAGGTAATTTAATTTATAACTTTTAAAAACAAAACTACTGTCTAGATTTCATCCAAACCAATTTTCGTTAGTAGTTTGCTGTAGTAGATAATACATATCATATATTTTTTTCAGTTTTATCATGCCCATATTTTAGAAGTTACGGAGGGGAGGGGGGCACACATTTTACCACTTTGGAAGACTCTCTCTACCCCACACGTATAGGTCTGATGAAAACAAAAAAATGAGTTTCAGTTCTATGTAAGGGAAACACCAGAAAATTTTCTTTTTTTTCTGATTTTATTTTAAAATCTTATTGCGGTTTACAGAATACATCTACGCACCAAATTTTAATCATGTAGCTCTTATAGATTCCGAATAAACTGGCTGTGACATACGGACGGACGGACGGACGGACAAACAGTCAGACAGACAGACATGATGAATCTATAAGGGTTCCGTTTTTGCCATTTAGCTACGGAACCCTAAAAAGTGTACAAGATGCTTTTGTTAATGAAATGTAATAATTATTCGTTGACATAATACACGTTTATTTAAGTATTTATCGAATAGGTACTTTTGCTATAGGTACAGAGTAGGTGTGCAATTCCTAATTGAGATATGTCAGCCATTTGCTTGAATCGTAATTTTAAACGACTACAATTTTTATATATTTTAAATAGCTCTCCATAGTGAGGGCGTTTTTAACCAATTTGGAGTTGGCAAAATCTCTAGCCACGCCACATTGGTCTAGAGTACCTAACTCCTCTGGAACGGGGTATCTTTTAATTTGAACGCAGGAAATTTAGTCGCATAGTTTATTTTCCTGCGGTGAAGCCAGGTGTGAGCCAGCCTCGGGCTAGTATTAACAATGTAAAGGATTTTCACTACTTTGGTTAGCAATGCACATTCATATTACTTGTACTAAATGAAAATTCCTCAAGACCTACTTCTTACGTACATAACTAAATAGCTACGCGATCGTTTAATTTGAATATTGGAATGAAATTTTGAAGGAATTTAAGGTGAATCTGATCAGTTTCCAATTTGCAGTAAAAGTACTTTAGTGCTGTAATAAATTCTATGCCAATTATTTTCTACGACATAACTATTATCAAGTATGAAATGACGATTCAAAGAAATATTCAGCTGAATGCAAATTAATTTTAAATGCGGCTTTTTGAAATAGATGTAGGTAATAATGTTGATAGGTAGTCATCATCATCATCAGCCTATCGCAGTCCACTGCTGGACATAGGCCTCTCCAATTGCACGCCACTGTGCTCGATCTTCAGCTGCTTGCATTCAGTTCCTGCCAGCCATCTTATCCAAATCGTCACTCCACCTTGCCTGAGGACGTTCTACACTACACTTGCCGAGACGCGGTCTCCACTCCAGAACACGTTTACTCCAACGGTTATCGGTTCTTCGGCTAATATGGCCAGCCCACTGCCACTTTAGCTTGCTAATCCGGTGGGCTATGTCGATGACTCTGGTCCTCTGCCGAATCTCCTCATTTTTGATTCGATCCCGCAGAGAAACGCCGAGCATAGCCCTTTCCATAGCCCGCTGAGCGACTTTTAATTTGTGAACCAGCTGTACCGTCAGAGTCCACGTTTCGGCTCCGTATGACAACTGACGGGTGTCAGTTAGGTAGAAACAACTTCGAGGATGAGGTGAATAGAAGAATTCAGCTAGGTTGGGCAGCGTTTGGGAAGCTAACTCAAGTCTTCATATCGTCACTCCCACAGTGCCTTAAGACGAAAGTCTTCAATCAGTGCGTCCTACCCGTCATGATAGGTAGTATTTCATCAATATTATAATCAATATTATTACGGTATTGAATATTTTTGAAATCAAACATAGACGAGCGCAGATAATTTAGCAATTAAGACACATAACACTCAATCAGTCCTACAAGGAAACTGTACTATTTAAGTACTTAATTAAAAGACTAAACTGTTTTAATAACAGGTATTGCTTTTCCTTTAACGACTTAAATAACATAAGTTTCGCTTGTTTATTATAGTTTAAATAGTTGAACATTTGCATAGATAGGGAACATCATGATTAATTAGAAGTCGTTTTCCTGAGAAATGAAGCTTGGGTCTGACCACTTCATTCTGCTTTGACAAGATTAATGACAACACGTCACGCAACCGATGTAACTATCTCTTCACGCAGTTAATGTTCAATCATTCTGCCTCTTAAACGTAGAATACAGAATGGGTAGTCCTTGTTATATTTATTTTTCATTTATTAACAGCAATTACGTAAAATATGATATGATACCCAGCTTATTAGCTACCGTTGATGCTCGATCGAGACATAAATGATAGCAATTATTATTATGGTTTTTTAATGCGCTCGTATTTTCAATAACTAGGTAGGTATAAAGTTGTAATATAGTTTACGTACCTACTGGATAATTACATACTTACTACAAAAATACTTTTTATTGTGTTGCCGATATCATAGCAAATTTTTGAGTTTTTAAGTTTCTAGATTAAGGATTTATTAATGTTCTCAGTGTGCTCGTAATTCAATGACTTTTACATACATTTGGTACATCTTAGGTATATCCCTACTATCCCTACTAATATTATAAATGCGTTAGTAACTCTGTCTGTCTGTCTGTCTGTCTGTTGCTCTTTCACGCCTAAACGGCTGAACGGATTTTGATGAAATTTGGTATGGTAATAGATGATAACCTAGAAATGGACATAGGCTATAAATAATCACGCCATCGTTCTTAGGGGGTAGGCAGTAGGCAGATAACTAAATTGAGATAGTGATTTTTAGTCGTTTTGGTTGGGACTTTTGCTCTATTGCTCTATTGCTCTATATATTATAAATGCGAAAGTAACTCTGTCTGTCTGTCTGTTACGCTTTCACGCTAAAACTACTGGACCGATTTAAATGAAATTTGGTACAAAGAATGTCTGGAGCTTCAGAAAGGACATAGGCTACTTTTTAACCGGCTGCAAAAAAGGACGAGTTCCACGCGGACGAAGTCGCGGGCAGAAGCTAGTTTTAAATAATTGTACAAATAAAAGCGAATCGTACAAAATCATTAATCCTTTCATGATTTGTGCGCATAAATCTACTCAACTTTTTTTTTCTGGGTAAACGACACACGTTGAATTCCATAAAAACGTTGTCAATTTTAGTGACAAAATATAAAATAACATAGGTAGGTATAGTTTGGATTGAAACAACTAAAGACGGATTTAACTCGCTTATTTTATTTTATCCAAATTGTTTTATTTTAATGTATAATAACCGCGAAGGTATCAGAAATAAAAAAAAAACGTATTTGAGTATTTTATGAAGGTATAGGTATACCTAATAACAATCCAATCGGAACTAAGTAAGTACCTATTTTTATAAAAGCAAATCATTTCGTACAGCAATCTAGTGAGTTAGAAAATACTCTGAGCGAATGGAGGTTTGACAAGGGATGGCCTTTGCGGCGGCAACTGACCATTCGAATTATCATTTTATGTCGCTTGTTCATTGAAATAAAAAAACAGCTAAAACGTAATCTAATCAAAATACTATAATAAATATAGACCTATAATTATTCTATTGCGTATCTAGACATATCTAACAACAATATATTTGTTGCAACTTTGATTCTATTTGGTAACTGCTTGTGGATTTTCTTTCTTATACTTAAAGTCACTATATCTTTCTAAACATTTCCAATAATAATATAATTTAATATCATACTAATTATATTTAATTTTATTACTAAATGCTGCCCTCCCTGCTTTTACTTATAAAAAGATAATAATAGGAGATGTTTGCATATTTAGTTGGTAATCGATATCGGTAAGGAAAAGTAATAAGTATGTTTGGTACAGCCGCAGAGATGCTCAACATAATTATGGCAACGATTCTGATATTAAATTCATTGAAATTTATTGATTTTATAGGTACAGACCATTTTACTAGAATATTAAAATTAAATTTATTGTACATTTTGTGGTAGAAATCAGAGTCAACAATAAACGCAATTAACTGTGTATTTGAACTGCATATTTGAAACTGATATTTTCATATAATAATATATTATTATAATTTGTAACGGAATATAATATGACACATGAATTCATTGACATAAATTATTGACTGTAATGAATAGAAACTCATTTACTTAGATACATTCTGACTCTCATGGTGGAACCAGAACAGAAACAACACAAACTTTTCTATTTAAATAATTTAAGTGTTACAGTTAGGTATACTTACAACAAAATACTGAGAAATTTATAACAAGCGAAACAAGATTAACTAACAAAATAAAATTCACGGACAGTTAAATAAAGACAAACGATTATCACTAGCCTTACTTACCTACATAACTTTCATTATGTGAAGAAGAAGGTAATACGACAAGCTCATAAAATAATATTATAAATTGAAAGCAAGTGGCGATTTCCTATACTACAGATCGATTTATAAACTGCAAGCACCGCTTGAGTAGACAACAATTAAATTTTGATTAAGATAGCGAAGGTTTAGCAGTTGTTTGACTAATCCACAAAGTCAGAATCTCCACGCAATATTCAATACGCGCCGGTCAAGAGCCTTTAATTACACCTCGCCTCCAGGATACTAGATTCCAATAGTTACATATTAAAATTATTATCTAAATTGAAACGTCTTTTCAGACGTAAGTGTCCTGAAACAGGAACAGGTGCCCTACATATAGATATAATGAAGGCGGATAAAAGATATCACGAGAAATTTTCAGGTATTGAATAAAACACTATTCAATAAAACACATGTTTACGCATATGTATGCGTCAAGATAAGCATTTCTTGCATTTCAGATGGTTCTTATTAGACTACAAGCCCGTGAAGAAAAAAAACATGTGAAATGACCCACCGTGAATTTCAGTTAGTAGGCTAGGAGAGGAAGAACTTTAAACACTATTCTGTCATTTTTTAGCGGTACAGGTGAGAGTACGTGAGTAATTAAGAATTTTGAATTTTTCAGGTACAAGTGAGGAGTTAAAACTAATTATTAATGTAGTACGGCTTTTTTATAGTTTATAGATGATTAATAATAAACGTCGAAAAACGTAGTGCCGTACAAAAATGACAGCATAGTGATTAAAGATCTTTTATAATATGGTCCTAGGCTACTACCTAACTGTAACTCACGGTAGGTCATTTCACATGTTTTTTTTCTTTATGGGCTTGTAGTCTATGTATACCTACCTAGAAAACTCGCTCACGTTTTTAATGATCCATTGATAAGCGAAGTTGTTGTCCTCTTGAAGCGATTCCCAATCAAAGAGCTGTTGCACGCCATAAACGAACTTAAAGTTGTCTGTATGAAGCTGGCAACGGACATATAGGACAATTATTTTAATGTAGAAACGGGCTTAGACTGGAACCCTGGTTGACTATCACAGAGTGATGATGAAAAGCCTGAATTACCCATTGAGATAAACCTTATCCTGTAGGTAAACCTACAAACCTGGTATGAAGCATTAAAAGTTATTTTATAATTTTGTTAAAGCATTTTTTAATTCTACCGCATATTATGTTTTTCTGGTAACAATAAAAGGAAAAGTTTTCCCATCAGTATCATGTTCGGGTTAATTTGATGATACGATTATGATGTGTCGGGTTTATATATTATAATACCTAATATGAAATTACACAAGCACATTGTGTAAATACCCTTACCTACCACGAGCCATTACACGAAACACGTACATATTCGCAAAAAGTGTTACGTAACGCAATGAATCGACACAATTTTACTGTGATTAATCATTTGGACTCATTGTATGACTAATCTGGATACGATTATCATGTAATAATTGCAGTGTTAAATACCTATACAATTATACAGCAATAAATATATATAATTAAGTATATTACCGACTAATCAAATTTAGTAGGTACCTATAGGTAGCTACCACTAGGTCTATGTGCAAGATTTGCTGTCTTTCTTATTTACCATATAATTAAGCGGACATTATTTAATTGGCTTTTGTTAACTATATAAAGAAGTATAACAATAATATCGTCATTATCTAATGGAAATACGAATAAAATTACAAAAAAATGGTTCCATTTATTGATATTGTTTATGATGTTTTCGATGTAGAACACATTGAAATTAAACAACTATAATAGATTTACCTAACTTACGGAAGTGTAAGTTAAGCCGACTGAGCTGACGATAGTCAGATCAGACAGCTTCAAATACAGGAACTAAATATTTTCGAAACAACAACATAAAAATTAATATACTTACGTACCTAAATTAAATCTATTAATATATATTTCATTTCAATGTTTACCTACCTAATAACCGCGAAAGCATCGGATATTATTAAGTAGGCACTAAAATGGAATAAAAAATTTGTATCGATAAAGATTGCTCAATTCAAGTGATAAATAGATAGGTTTCAGTCTGGAAACTGTTTGGTGTTGGCATTGTATCTTGGGCTCATGGCCATCAAACTTTTCTCATTTAGGACGATCTGTTACACCGCACCACAACACCGCCACGAAGTGATTACAGTGTTTCGAGGATAGCCGATTCATATATTATCAATACCTAACTATAGGCAATGGACCACTATTCACAACAAACACGTTTACTATGTAGATAGGTGTATTTCCGAGTCAATAACATGTCTATAACTTTAAAAAATACATAGTACCCAAATTACCTACTACTACATCTTCAAAGTAAAAAAAATATATATTGTTATGTATTATACTTTGCCATAATAATTTTCTTTTGAATTATATCTTCAGATTTTTTAAGTAAAATACGGCCTAAAATTTTTACCGGCTAGCACACGTACTCACGTAGCTCATTTCCTTAGTAATGGAGTTATATTCCGCGCCACCATTTTCAATTTCCTTTCACCCCTTTCTGAATTTTAGGTAGATGTCCGTTTTTGTCCGACACGAGTGGTTTCAGCGGGAATATTTTTGATTGCCCCTCTGAAACATTTCGTGGCTCGGCTCAAGTTAACAAAAAAACAACGGTCTGAGTAAACTATTGGTTCTTAATTATGTAGGTAGATACAAATTTTATGATGTGTGTACCTACGTAATAAACTGAATTAACATTAACTACGCTGTTTGCAGCTGCTGTTTTTAAATTTACAATAAGTATTTGTATATTTTTTTAATGAGCGGATCTTCGAGCGTTTGAAACGCCGTTATTGTCGTAAAATAAGCTAAGTTGATATTATCAGGTTCTTTAAAAAAACAATTGACGGGTATCATTTGGAGCTTTTTTTAACTATTCTTTAGATAAATTATTATATAAAATACTCATAACTTGTGTATTCAAAGAACCTAATAATGTATGTCGTTTCTACATACGAATAAAATAACTACCTGCTTAGGTATAACGGAACTTAGTTATAGTTGTTTTATGCCATGTAATAACCGCGAACGTATAATGATTATTACGGTTTGCGATTTGAGTTATTAGGATGTTGATGAATATTACTTTTGACTAATATTTTTTATTTCAATTGCTTATTAAATGGGTACAATACTGACGTAAATATTTGTTTTAACCAGTACCTCCTGTCGGGATAAGAGCCTATCGCGGTCAAATGAGTGACATGCTTCGCTGCGGTAATTCGTGGTAACTTTAATAATGTGTTTAAAAATACTCATTGCCAAGTCTTTATGAACCAAAGTTTAAATTGGGATGTACATATAAGGTATAAAAGTAAGAAAAAAATAGTAGTTATGAAATCTGAATCGTTTGCTTTAACATATAAAACATTTCTCATATTTACTTGTTTATTTAAATGAATGTTTCGGTGTATGTTTATTTTAAAATTATTTAATACTTACATGAAAATTTCTGATACCTTCGCGGTTATTACACATTGGAATGAAACAACTATTAACGGATTTAACTCGCGTATTTTTATTTTATTTTATTAGCTGACGTTTCGGATTCTTTACAGTTTCCATAATCGTAGCACGACTGAGCTGACAATAGTCTAACGCTAAAGTGATTTATACAGTTATGCAAACTACCTTATATTTAAATTACAAATTTTGAAAAACTACCCTATTCTATATTATGAAATACAAATGTTACATTTTACGCAAAAAAAATACCATGTATATATATCACATATAAAATACTTTCTTTTTTTAAGTTGGTTAAAACTGCGCCTTTACTGTACAAATACCAACAACAACATCCATAATATGTTATTTTCTTCAAAAAACATAAATATTATAAAAGCATTAAATTGTCGACACAATTTACTGTAAAGCTGCATATTAAAGCAACTAAAATACATGTTTACTTTTAGGATAATGGTATGCTTATGCAAGCAATCCCGAATAACAAAGAAAAATAATATTTTAGATTACACGTTTCACACTAGTAGTACAAAATTTAAAGTACTTTAAGGGAAATAATTATGTTTTCGTATATACTAAATAATTACTTCCAGTACCGAAAAGTTCTTAAATATACCTACATGTGGTTAATCTATATCTATATCTATATCTATACTTAATATTATAAAGAGGAAAGATTGAGAGTGATGATGAAAAGCCTGAATTACCCATTGAGATAAACCTTATCCTGTAGGTAAACCTACAAACCTGGTATGAAGCATTAATAGTTATTTTATAATTTTGTTAAAGCATTTTTTAATTCTACTGCATATTATGTTTTTCTGGTAACAATAAAAGGAAAAGTTTTCCCATCAGTATCATGTTCGGGTTAATTTGATGATACGATTATGATGTGTCGGGTTTATATATTATAATACCTAATATGAAATTACACAAGCACATTGTGTAAATACCCTTACCTACCACGAGCCATTACACGAAACACGTACATATTCGCAAAAAGTGTTACGTAACGCAATGAATCGACACAATTTTACTGTGATTAATCATTTGGACTCATTGTATGACTAATCTGGATACGATTATCATGTAATAATTGCAGTGTTAAATACCTATACAATTATACAGCAATAAATATATATAATTAAGTATATTACCGACTAATCAAATTTAGTAGGTACCTATAGGTAGCTACCACTAGGTCTATGTGCAAGATTTGCTGTCTTTCTTATTTACCATATAATTAAGCGGACATTATTTAATTGGCTTTTGTTAACTATATAAAGAAGTATAACAATAATATCGTCATTATCTAATGGAAATACGAATAAAATTACAAAAAATGGTTCCATTTATTGATATTGTTTATGATGTTTTCGATGTAGAACACATTGAAATTAAACAACTATAATAGATTTACCTAACTTACGGAAGTGTAAGTTAAGCCGACTGAGCTGACGATAGTCAGATCAGACAGCTTCAAATACAGGAACTAAATATTTTCGAAACAACAACATAAAAATTAATATACTTACGTACCTAAATTAAATCTATTAATATATATTTCATTTCAATGTTTACCTACCTAATAACCGCGAAAGCATCGGATATTATTAAGTAGGCACTAAAATGGAATAAAAAATTTGTATCGATAAAGATTGCTCAATTCAAGTGATAAATAGATAGGTTTCAGTCTGGAAACTGTTTGGTGTTGGCATTGTATCTTGGGCTCATGGCCATCAAACTTTTCTCATTTAGGACGATCTGTTACACCGCACCACAACACCGCCACGAAGTGATTACAGTGTTTCGAGGATAGCCGATTCATATATTATCAATACCTAACTATAGGCAATGGACCACTATTCACAACAAACACGTTTACTATGTAGATAGGTGTATTTCCGAGTCAATAACATGTCTATAACTTTAAAAAATACATAGTACCCAAATTACCTACTACTACATCTTCAAAGTAAAAAAAATATATATTGTTATGTATTATACTTTGCCATAATAATTTTCTTTTGAATTATATCTTCAGATTTTTTAAGTAAAATACGGCCTAAAATTTTTACCGGCTAGCACACGTACTCACGTAGCTCATTTCCTTAGTAATGGAGTTATATTCCGCGCCACCATTTTCAATTTCCTTTCACCCCTTTCTGAATTTTAGGTAGATGTCCGTTTTTGTCCGACACGAGTGGTTTCAGCGGGAATATTTTTGATTGCCCCTCTGAAACATTTCGTGGCTCGGCTCAAGTTAACAAAAAAACAACGGTCTGAGTAAACTATTGGTTCTTAATTATGTAGGTAGATACAAATTTTATGATGTGTGTACCTACGTAATAAACTGAATTAACATTAACTACGCTGTTTGCAGCTGCTGTTTTTAAATTTACAATAAGTATTTGTATATTTTTTTAATGAGCGGATCTTCGAGCGTTTGAAACGCCGTTATTGTCGTAAAATAAGCTAAGTTGATATTATCAGGTTCTTTAAAAAAACAATTGACGGGTATCATTTGGAGCTTTTTTTAACTATTCTTTAGATAAATTATTATATAAAATACTCATAACTTGTGTATTCAAAGAACCTAATAATGTATGTCGTTTCTACATACGAATAAAATAACTACCTGCTTAGGTATAACGGAACTTAGTTATAGTTGTTTTATGCCATGTAATAACCGCGAACGTATATATAATGATTATTACGGTTTGCGATTTGAGTTATTAGGATGTTGATGAATATTACTTTTGACTAATATTTTTTATTTCAATTGCTTATTACATGGGTACAATACTGACGTAAATATTTGTTTTAACCAGTACCTCCTGTCGGGATAAGAGCCTATCGCGGTCAAATGAGTGACATGTTTCGCTGCGGTAATTCGTGGTAACTTTAATAATGTGTTTAAAAATACTCATTGCCAAGTCTTTATGAACCAAAGTTTAAATTGGGATGTACATATAAGGTATAAAAGTAAGAAAAAAATAGTAGTTGTGAAATCTGAATCGTTTGCTTTAACATATAAAACATTTCTCATATTTACTTGTTTATTTAAATGAATGTTTCGGTGTATGTTTATTTTAAAATTATTTAATACTTACATGAAAATTTCTGATACCTTCGCGGTTATTACACATTGGAATGAAACAACTATTAACGGATTTAACTCGCGTATTTTTATTTTATTTTATTAGCTGACGTTTCGGATTCTTTACAGTTTCCATAATCGTAGCACGACTGAGCTGACAATAGTCTAACGCTAAAGTGATTTATACAGTTATGCAAACTACCTTATATTTAAATTACAAATTTTGAAAAACTACCCTATTCTATATTATGAAATACAAATGTTACATTTTACGCAAAAAAAATTACCATGTATATATATCACATATAAAATACTTTCTTTTTTTAAGTTGGTTAAAACTGCGCCTTTACTGTACAAATACCAACAACAACATCCATAATATGTTATTTTCTTCAAAAAACATAAATATTATAAAAGCATTAAATTGTCGACACAATTTACTGTAAAGCTGCATATTAAAGCAACTAAAATACATGTTTACTTTTAGGATAATGGTATGCTTATGCAAGCAATCCCGAATAACAAAGAAAAATAATATTTTAGATTACACGTTTCACACTAGTAGTACAAAATTTAAAGTACTTTAAGGGAAATAATTATGTTTTCGTATATACTAAATAATTACTTCCAGTACCGAAAAGTTCTTAAATATACCTACATGTGGTTAATCTATATCTATATCTATATCTATATCTATACTTAATATTATAAAGAGGAAAGATTTGTATTTTTGTATTTTTGTATTTTTGTATGTTTGTAATGAATAGGCTCCGAAACTACTGGACCGATTTCAAAAATTCTTTCACCTTTGGAAAGCTACATTATCCCCGAGTAACATAGGCTATATAATATCACGCTAGGTCTTATAGTTGCGGAGCAGTAACCGAAAATGTTTCAAAAACGGGGGAAAAGTATCGTTTCTGAGGCCTTCCGTGGCGTGCGCTGAGCATATAGTTAAAGTTATACAAAAATGCTTTATGGGTAAATTGTTCATCTTAACATTATCTTTAAAAAAGTCCGCGAGAGCATATGTCTATCTTTTATAGTTTACCCATAACAATCGTAAAACTATGTAAAAAATCTTAAGTCCACCCGTGCGAAGCCGGGACGGGCCGCTAGTGTCGTATAAGTTAAGAACGACTGAACCTATTTGCTTAGAAACAGAAAATGAACATGGGATACTTTTTCTCCGAAATAAATTAGTGCGTAAAATTTTAAATTTTAGAAAACTTAATAAAAATATTTAGCTACTTAGTATCATCTTAATGACGAACCGTCAAATCAATTGAGAACCGTCAAATCTGCTGCTTTGTCAGGGTAATATCGGGGATAATGTTATCATTATACCTACCTATTTTTTGTTTACTTCATAAGTTCATAATAAGCTGTGACATCATAGAGATGTGACATACTTATTGTTGAATATTCTAAATGCTGCAATGATATATTTCTAAAAATGTTCTACTGTTTTTCTTTCTTAAGGACGTATATGTACCTACATGAAGTTATTATATTATAATAACAAGCTGTCTGTCTACGAGTTAAAAATTAAACTAATTTGCTCTCGCAAAGCCATGCAACTTAATTCAGAGCACGAATGCTACGTAATTCAATACCTATCTCTGAAAAGAAAATTATTTTAGCACAGCAGTATAATGTGTACTACGAAATATGACACCAAGTTTACTTTACTATGATTTTATATAAACGTCATGTATACGAAACTTGTGTAGGTATATATTATTATCAGTAACATTTACAAAATAGCTTAGTCTCATAACTGTGGCATCGCTGAAATATAAGTAAGGCTGTACGAACGAGCTTCTTTCCTATTCAATAATATGAAATAAAATTAACTTATATACTTTATAGGGCATAATGGTTAAGTCTAATTTACCTCAATCGTTTAAGTTTAATTTATCTCAAGCATAATGGTTTAAGCGTAATTTACAACAAATCAGTTTTCGCAAGCTAGTAAACAATTCAATGTGTACTTACCTAATTTTTTGGAGCTGTGAACTCTATTGTAAGTACCTATTGTAAAACGGGCTGGAATAGGAACAGCGATTTTAGAGAGTTCAAATATAAAATGTATGTACCTACTTACACAAATATATTCGTTCAAAAGTATATAATACTAGCTGTCCGCCCCGGCTTCGTACGGATCCCTTTTTTATAGCCTATGTCACTCGGGAATAATGTAGCTTCCCAACAGTGAAAGAATTTTTCAAATCGGTCCAGTCGTTTTGGAGCCTATTCAATCCAAACAAACAAACCTTTCCTCTTTATAATATCAGTGTAGATATAGATATAGATAGACACAGTATGGTTTTCTTTTAAACATAAGTCATTTATCATTTTAAAGAATCTTACAGGTCCATTAGGTACCTAAAAACAAAAATAGATCACATAGGTATATATTATATTATAGGTAATAAGTATTGTTATAAAAGCATAACCTTTACAACTTTAACAAAAAAATGTTTGAATATTGTCAGAATTGAGCCACGCTTTTGACATGGTAGATATTACATACGAACGAACAACATTCGAAGAATTCAGATAATTCGGGGTCGCATGTATACCTCGTCATTAAAAATTCAGCCCATGTCGGAGAATACATTCATGTGAATACTGGTTCATTAGAGTTTAGCGATAAAAATATAGCAGCGAGCGTACGGATCGCTGAATTTATTATAAACCGTAAGGAAATGACTTATTGAATACTTTATTTTGGTTTATATAAACCAACACAACAGAAAATAATCCACATTCTCAATCATGTCTATCCTTGCTAATTTTGAGCCAGAATTCGCTAAAAGCTATTCGACTATAACCAAGTATTTAAAATACAATTTAATTGATATTTTAGACGAGTCCCAGATCCTTAAGCGACTTTATATTTTTAAACTCGTTATGTATATAATAACTACAATAAGTCACACTCTAGGTGTATTGTCCAGAGTAAACTCTGGTGCTGATTTTATTCAAATATCAACAGACTTATCAGCAAGTCTCATTCTTTGTCAAGGTAAGATAATTATGAATTTGACATTCAACACTTGTCATACTATATGCCCGTGACATGTACAATTAAATAAACAAAAGCTACAAAAATATTTTCGGTTATAGAAATTATTTAGTAGTCGTCACTCGTGTCTTTGATGTACCTGTGCATTTTCACTGAGCCAATAATATAATAGATATCTCGAATAACGACGATAACTTTTACTGATTTCAAGCAAGTCGTTTTTGGTTTATAATTTTGAAATCAAGAAAATTGATAGCCTGCATGTTGGTAGTCTGGTGGTCTCATAGTATCCTACTATGAAACTAAAGATTAAGGTTTCACATCCTGCTGCAATAAAAAAATCATATTTTAGTGACCCTGATATACATACAATTGTGTGTAAACAAAAGTTTGATAAAAGATCTGATCGTTAAGCTCGACTCGGAGTGGCGTGCTAACGCAAATGAATGTACTGAGATCACGGCTATGAAGCGCAAGCGCCTCGCGGCCGTGCAATGGTGGAATACTAGTAAGTACCTGTGCATTAATAACATCAGAAAACTCATTGTAGAAACAATCAGATAGGGTAACTTATAACTTATTTTTACTTAAGTTATAGTCCTTGACCGCGTCGGCACCTTGAATCGATTATTCGAACGTTCGAGACGTCGTCATTATCATCGCAAAATTAATTTAAGAACAGTTTTATTAAAAAAAAATTAAGTGAGTTTACCTCCTATTACTGGTACAAACATTTTTTCCCTTGTTACTGTAATGTTAATTTCAACAAGTATAGATATTTATAGCTAGTCTGAAATGCTTGGAGAGTCTCCTACCTACGTAGGTACAGACAAAAAGTGAGACAGAACCAAAATTCTCAACTTATTCTTTATTTTACATTAATTCAAGAAACTCAATTCGCGTCAATGCTTCATAAAAGAAGAAAATATCACTGCATGTAAATATGTACCAAAAATCTTTTCATTGTTATTTCCGAGTCATTCTGTAGATACCGGAAACGACGCATCTTCCGTTTCATAGTCACAACGACAGGAAGAAGTCCACAAAACATGGTAACTTCTGTATCAACCATAGAAACTCTTGGCAAAATTTTGTGCGATCTTCATATAAATGGAAAACGTAACGGCAACGAATCATGGAGTCAATCAATCGCGGCATCCGCGTGTGAAGCGGCAAATCGAAAATCTTGAAAATGTCTCTGATTCATTCAGTGTTCACATAGAGACGTTGCTCATAACAAGAGTAATAATAAAAGTAACTACAACAATATATAAATATTTATTGAAATTATTTATTTTAGTCATATTAAATAAAACAGCGGTATTGTTTTATTAAAAGCATATTAAAAAAAATATGGATAGAACAAATATATTCAGCTACTTTCATTTGTTTTCGTTTAGGTATTGTGAATTTTTAGATGGTTTTGACATTTTTACTGTGTGTTAAGCTAAATTATTATTTTCACAGAAAAAAACTATATTAAAGGACATGAAAATAGAATAGTAGAGCATCAGTCCTACTGGACGACGTTATAATTAGTATGTGCAATTAGTAAATGGCTGAAGTGTAATTAGTCCGTATAATTAGAAATCATATTGTTGTAATATTATGCAGTGATATTTTATTACATTACCCTGTAATCAATGCTCAAGCAGGTTCATTACATTTTCGCCGGATATTAAGTATCACGTTTACAAGAACAATGATTATCTCTACCGATATCTATGAGAAAGAGTCTTACTTTAACTTAAGTCGTTTAGGCCAACAGAAAAACAAACTATTATAATTAACGTATCAGTGATATATATATATATACTACTAATGTTATTTAACTTTATCACAGATATGTATAAAATGCTGTTTTACTTCATAAATTTCTACCTGAGCTATCCGCTGATTATTGTGACATTTAAGAAATTCGTCTTAAGAGAAAATGTTCAGCATACGACGCCTTTTACACTCATGGTGCCTTTTGTGTATGACGACAATTACCTACTGTATGTAATGGTTTACTTGTTTGATTACGGAATGTGTAAGTATTCCAAAGTACTTATTATTGAAATCAAACATGTGTGAAACAAATGGCGTAATAATAAAATTAATACTAAACCTAATACTAGGTACAGGTATTCGTTTTGTTACAATAAAATAAAAAAATTGCTTCATTCAGGTACTATCGGCAAAATAATAGATTCCCAACAAATGAAACTGCATCGAACGCTTGTGGAATAATTGTCCTCTCTCAAATACTCGCTACAGATTGCTCTTGAAGCTTCATGTTGAGAGCAAAGGGTTCAATTTCGATCTCCTATCAATTTTGTAGACGAAAAATATTGATAGGTACCTATAACATTTTAAAAGAAGATAAAATGTAAAAAAAACTTTTTAAAAACAAACTTCTATTATATATTTCGTTTGATAACCTACTACTGTATATTTGTATACATGAAGGGGGGGCTTCTTGTAGCTCCCTTAATTTGGTATTAGAATCGTCGCGACCCGCGATGACGGCACATAGTTGACCATGCATTTTCTCTAAACTACTTAAACGTGTATAATAAATTTTAGCTCAATCTAATATTAGTAATTCAAAATTGAGTTGTAAGATCACCTACATTCTTACATGTACCTTATAAGTAGGTTGCAAATTAAATAAAACCCGTTAATAATAATGGTTCATCATTTGTCAAATACCTATTAAATTTATACCTATCTGTTAAATATCTTAAATCAAATTTATAAATACTTTAACAGTCTTTCTGTATTATGTCGTGTAAATATGATTAGGTACATCGAGGTGATTATGACGTGCAGTATGTAATCCTCATGAGAGTCCTTATTCATTAATTAGAATGCACCTGTTTTCTGAACACTTTTATTATTTTCTTTTTCGTGTCACTAGTAAATATTTTAAACATATAAGAAAATATTGTTGAAAAAGGTTTTCTTCGTTCGCTAGTGCTAACGAACTATACCTATGCTTTTAATTTTCCAGTGTATAACACAGGGCATATGGTAACCTCAGACCTAATGTTGATGAATGTCACCATAAACCATCTACAAACTTTATTACTGATCCTAGTTGCTAATATTAAAGCAATTGATAAGACTGACGATCACTCGAGAGCAGAAGAAAAATTGATCCTAATAATTCATAAACACAGAACTTTATTAAAGTAAGTACTTAACTAAAAAAATGATGAAATATCACTTCAAAAATTTTAGGTACTTAATACCTAAAGAGTTGAACATTAAGATTTTATTTATCATGATTACAAACGATTTGAAACTAAATCAAGTAAGTACCAATATTTTATTGCTATTAAAAAAATATCTTGACTATTTTTTTCTGTCTTAAGGTTAATAGATAAATTAAGCAAAGCCTTTGGAGCGATTTTCTTCATTCACCTCGCATTTTTCTCTGCAACTATGTGTTTCTTTGGATTTGCGGCCCGAGTAAGTACCTAAACACTATCCTAACCTAATCGGTAAATATGTTTTTTTTTTACTAATATTATAAAGAGGAAAGGTTTGTTTGTTTGTCGTTTCAATTGAATAGGCTCCAGAACGGCAGGACCGATTTCAAAAATTCTTTCACTGTTGGGAAGCTACACTATTGCCGTGTGACATAGGCTATAAATAAAAGTTATCCGTGTGAAGATGGGGCGGACAGCTAGTATTTTATAAATTAGATTCACTAATAGGTGCGTTGGTATAAGATGGTCCAAGCACTTGCAGCTGTGCACCTCATAATATATGTAAGCACCAGCACACAGCAAGCACCATTTGACATTGCGCATTGTTTTTCATAAACTTACCACCTTTCTCTCTGCCTCAAACCAAAGAATTTTTGAGCAAAATTAATACCGCACGAAAACAATGCAGTAGGCATCGGACATGAGTGTGTAAACAAAAAGCATTTTTGATTTCCTACTACGTGTTATGCCAATATACTCGTACTGTATGTACCTAATAGTAGTGTAATTCTTAACAGTCTTAATAATATACTGTAATAAGATAGATAAAACACTTTTCAGGTTAAAACTAATGCCGAAAGCATCAAGAATCTGTGCGCAAGCCTGTTTATCATTATATGCATATCTAGTTGCTGTTTTCACGGACAACTGATGACTGAAACGGTGAGAAAAGGCTTGTTACCAGAAACAAACACTAATTTATATAGTCCGTCGGTCACCTTAACATAAGTAATGGACGTGCATTTTTTCTCTACTGTAACTGCCTAAGTAATAAATTTATAAGCCATAATTATAATTTCATATAGCCGATGTGCAGTTTTCTTTAGGTACTAAATAAAGATTTTTCATAAAGAAATGATAATCTATGAATTTGAATTATTTCCAGACAAAGATAAATAGCCCGCTATACAAATAGGTGAATATCTACCTTTATTTTTAAATTAGAACACTGCTCTCTATAGGTAGGTGCCTTCATTCTTAAGCATGCATTAAATAATAGGTATGATAGAGAAAGTATATTTTTTTAATTTACAGAGCCTGGAAGTTGCCAATGTTGTTTATGAAGGACCCTGGTACCGTATGTCACATAAATATAGAAAATGTACCTTAATCATAATTCTTCGGTAAGTATCTAATGTATTCTGGTGAGAAAATAAACACATAATGAAGAATTGAAACAATCATAACACATTTATCGTGTACCTATATTAATTGTATGCTGACGTTTCGGGAGCTTTACAGTTCATATAGTAGTCTAAGTTGACGACAGTCTAATAATGCCTAATACCTACTTATTCAAGTTACATGTGTTAAAGTTATTTAAATTGCAATGTGTAGCTAATAACCGCGAAACCTTCAGAAATTATTATAAACACAAAGGCAAATAAAAGCAACATTCAAATCATTTTGAGAAACATTTTTAAATGTCATATCGTATATCTAGATATAAAGGGAGCTAACTAAAAAACCTGAAGGTTCCAGTTATGCACATCATCGATTTCCTTACAGCAAAACCTACCTACCAATAACAGATTTATGCTTACTCTTCTAGTTTCATATAAAAAGCATAAATTTATGCAGAAAACTCCTACTAGTGACATATCAATCAGTTTTCGCCATTCCTAAAAAAATATTTTATAATATGACCTATATATATAATAGTTAGAACAAATGTTTTATTTGTAATGTTTCATGCTGTTAGGTAAGTACTTTCAAAGACGAAAATCTAAATCGTCAAGTATTTTATAGAAACTATTAGGTAATAGATAAGTATACCTACTTAATTAATACCTACTTTCAGGGCACAAAAAACTCAATACATCACTTCTACAAACTTTACAAACGTATCACTGGAAACACTTACCAAGGTAACATTACAATTACTTCTATAAAAAAAAAAATAATTAAAAATTTTACAAACCCCCGACATAAAAACCTAAAAGCCCTTTAAAAAGTATAACAATAATAAAAACTTAATATTAGTTACCTAAATATTAATATTTCTACAAAGAAAACGTCATGTCGGGGGGCCCGCTTGTCATTTAGGTGTTACTACTTAATACCTACAATCTACCTAAACCTAAGGTCCCCCCGACATGACGTTTTCTTTGTAGAAATATTAATATTTAGGTAACTAATATTAAGTTTTTATTATTGTTATACTTTTTAAAGGGCTTTTAGGTTTTTATGTCGGGGGTTTGTAAAATTTTTAATTTATTTTTTTATTTCATACTTTTTGTAAGTAGGTATCTACTACATAAATTATTATTTTAAGTAATTTTCATTTCACATTGAATTTTGTAATGTACATGTTATCCTCTTACATTTAATACCCCACTCGGGTACATTTGTCGACATTGGGTTTACCATTTACACTTTTACTTCCCAAAATTTTTGAACTACTCAACCGATTTTCATTACAATTTCAATTTTGTAATCTACACGTGATCCTCTTTCATTTGATACCCCACTTGGGTATATTTGTAGACATTTGGTTTTCCAACCCCACTTTGACACCCTATATTTTTTGAACGACTCAACCGATTTTCATTATAATTTCCATTTTGTAATGTACACGTGATCTTCTTTCATTTGATACCCCACTCGAGTATGTTTGTAGACTTTTATTTTTCCATCCCCTCTTTCACCCCCCCTAATTATTAAACTACTGAGCAGATTTTCATCAAACATAGCTAAGAACACTCCCGACATATACACCTTTCAAACAAAAAAAACAGAATCAAAATCGGTTCATGCGTTAGGGAGCTATGATGCCACAGACAGACACACACACACACACACAGACAGACAGACAGACAGACAGACACGTCAAACTTATAACACCCCGTCGTTTTTTCGTCGGGGGTTAAAAAGGGTATTCTTTTTGTAAATTAACTATCCTTTTGTAAATTAACTAACCTATTTTACTATGTTAGGTACCTACGTAATAGCATATAATCCTTTGTTAAACCAATATCACGAAATCATAATTAAATTAACTCAAACGTTTCGAGAAATATAAAATTGTTTGATGTAAATTTTAATGTAAAAAGTTCATAGGTAATTTTATGTTAAATATATAAAAATACGTATAACTTAGAACTGAACCTTTACATTTAATTCTAAACACGAACGTAAATGTAGGGACTCGAATCTTTTAAAAAGTTTATAACCTACAAGAATTAATGAAACTTTAAAATATTTTATGAAAAAGTTAAAGTTAACCCTTTTTACACCACCTTTTATTTACAGATTCTAAACGTCACTTGGTCATTCTTATCTCTAATCACCAAGATATATGAAGCTTGAAGAGTTCAACTTTAAAAACTTGAATGCTTACGTAATATAAGTATATTAATCTATATATATGATTTATAGAAACCATTTAACTATAATATAACAACACTATAACTGGGTGAATATTTGAGTTCGTACATATTGGGCATTTGAAAAAAAAATCTAAATATCGTTTCAAATTGCGTATTTTATATTTTTAACCTAAGGTTTAATATATAAATATGAAAAAAAAAATAAAGGGACGTAAATATAACCAATAAATAAATACATATTTCAGTTTTTATTTTTTTTTAACGAACTGTAATGAGTACTCATTACCGTATCAGAAATGGTAATCAGAATGTATGAAATATGCGAACGGTAAAGAGAAATAATACTTATGGTAGTGAGATTTGCATGGAAATGGTAAAGTGACCGTAAATGGTAATGATAATAAAATATTTTTTAAATGACAATATAATTATGATTTAAAGAAAATGAGTCTCTAAATATTAGTTTTTAATACCTACCTAATTATAATTATCAAAGTTTTAAAAGAAAAAAATAAAATACTCTATTAATACACATTACCATTTGAAATATCTCACTACCGTTTGTAAAACAAAACGGAAATAAACGGTAATTTCAAAAACAGGAATGAGATTTTTACGAATTTTGACCATTGTGCATTATTAAATAGACTTAAAATTATATTTGACATATTAATATAAACACATACCATAGACACGTCTTTTGGTACATTCGGCTTTAATAAGGTATTAACGAACTTGCCAATTAATCTTCAAATGGTGAGGAAATAAAAATGTTGACAAACCGTATAACAGTACGAAGAGATCGTTATTTTTTGGCGGGAAATCGTTTCACACGCGTGCGACTAGTTTGGCTCGCTAGCGACAACTAAGATCGATTGCCGCGTCGATAGTTTGACCAATAATATGGCGCGAATATTTGATTATGGCTTAGTTCATTCTCACCAATGGTAATGAATGGTACCTGCATGGACATTTTTCAAAGCGATGACAAACTACTTTAAAGTGATCTTTAAGATGTATAATTTTTATGATATCTAAACAAACTTCTATTCTATAGAAATAACTACTTAAAAATACGATATTCGACATATAATTGAATCATTTTGATCATTCATTGATCAAAATTGGGATTTGGGACATGACGGGTAATGAGATTTGGCTAATATTTAAATTTATAAAAAATATTTCTATTCAAAAAATAAATATGTCATAAACTTCTAAACATAGAACTAGCTCTATTTGATATATAAAAAATAATCTTACTCAGATTTCTCCACGTCTCAATAGTTCTTTAGTGTTTGCCGCGTAATATGTACGAACTCAAATATTCACCCAACTGCACCTACTGAGATTTTGTATGTACGTACCTAATTCATTAAAATATATTGCCTGATAACAAATGTTGTTTTCTTTTATAAATTTGCTACGTGTCTGGTCATTTAGTCGGTTAATAATTATGAATTTTACCATTAACATATTTGTTTTCCTTTTAAATATCAATCGAAACGTTTCACATACATTTTATAAGATAATATATTCGGTCAATACGGCTTGTATTCAGCGTAAGTACCTATATTATGTGAACTGAAAAGTTTTATAGTTGAAAGTAATATTACTAATGCGGTATGCGTGCACTGGGTCCTTTATAAGAGCCTAGAATAACAGGTTGAAGTAGAAAAAACTGTGTATCGTGAATGGACTCTTAATATAATTGGTGAGTGGTACTCGTATAGGCTTTTACTGGCGTTAAAATAATTCCCCTCGGTGCGCCGGATGCGACGATGGAGGCCGTCGCCGGAAGCGGGCTTCGGCATTACGTCACTTCCTTCCGGTTTCTCTCGCCGGGTCCCCTGAGCCCCTTACGTAGCTTTCGTGCCTTTAGATACCTAGACGGTTTACATAAACCTCAACTCAAGCTAATTTAGCGTATCGCTAGGCGACATTAACTTTCTGAGGCTTGAAACAATGGCCGACCGACACGAGCTCTCTTACGTAAAAACGCTCTGCTTAGGGCAACTACTAAGCTTGGTTGTTGATATAGATGCGCAATTATATTACTTTTGGACTAAAATAAAATTCGTTCAGGAAATCACCTAGGTACGTACCATATTTGTTCTATTATACACTTTCTACCTAATTCTTGTCTAATTATTATATTGTAATGAAAAGATCTATACAAATAATTAATGATTTTTAAATAAGAAGAATCCGAATGACGTTCACGGAAGATTTATTTATTAATTAACATGCAATTTCTTCAGTACACCTGACTAACTGTACCAATTAATGAATATATCACGCTTTTAAGAGTACTTAATTAACATTTTCAGTTTTAATTTGATGGTATATCTACGATTTAGGGTAATCAAAATAATTGTTCCGTGCTCTTTTAATAATTTCCTGACAGTAATTGTTACCTACACAAGAAGATGGATTATGATGGATGATCGTTATTATAAACAATGTGTCAGCTAGCAAATATTAAAAAAAAACACGAGTTAAATGAAATGTATTCTACAGAAAAATATGCAATCATAGAATTTTTGAAATAAGGTAACATTAATATTATAAAGTAGTCATATTCAATACCAACGTTATCGTATGTAGGTTATTCAGTGGTTTTTCCACTTTACTTCGAATAAAGAATCCTAAGCTCGCTAACCTATGTCGCTTAATAACGGTGTTAATTTACTCATTCAAAAATTATGAAAGTATGTAGATATATTTCAATGTTAGTTAAAAACCTAAGAAGTATATTTTGTAGTTTTTACAAACGAAACCGCATAGGAATGCTATAAGTATGTTTTAGATAAATAGAAGAAGAAAGGAATACTACATTCCTAGAAATCCTTTGCTAATAATACTTACTTATTGATAAACAATTTTTATATACACTTATATTGTACTACCTGTCCGCCCCGGCTTCGCACGGATGCCCTTTTTTATAGCCTATATCACTCGGGAATAGTGTAGCATCCCAACAGTGAAAGAATTTTTCAAATCGGTCTAGTCCTTTTGGAACCTATTCAATCCAAACAAACAAACAAACAAACCTTTCCTCTTTATTGTATTAGTGTAGATGAATGTCTAAGGATTCAGTCAGAAGAAGGACGCGACATGAATTTCAATGTATATAAAAAATAATAATCAATTAAATTTGAAAGCAACATGGCGACATGCGGTATCTTTTTCCCAGCATTATACATATTTTTTAACGCTACCTCACTGTGAAAAGTGTAAACAACCTTATTCAACATTGCACTTTACCTACTGTTTTCAAATATGAAATGATTTTCCAGGTATTTATGCAGCTACCTATTGTAGACCAATTAAGTTATAAAGTATAATAAGACCTTTATAAAACTATTCATAAATTACCTATATATATAACTTTTCGATATATTCACAAGCTGTGTAATTATTGTACAATTTGCAAATCCAATTATCTAGATCAATAAACAAATTACTATCAAGCGAATAATGGCTTTGAATTTATAAACAAAATTGTATAGGTAGGTAATTACTTTTCATGAAACTGAATTTGACACGAGACACGGATCAGATTCGGGGATAACGTTACGGTTCAATAAAGGATCCCCTTTCGCAGTTTTAGCAGTCGGAGATAAGTGTTATACCGGATTGGAGTTAAAAGGGCGAATAAGATTGTTCGATCTTTGAAATCTCGTAATGGATGAAAACGACATCATGAGTACAAACGGCCGTTTGTCACATCACTAATGGGGCAGAAAATCGGTAAAGTTCCGCTCCCGACAACGGTGCTTCAGTATCAATAGATTGCAGCCGAATAACGCATAGTCGACAACGTTCGCTGAACATAATATTTAAATTCGCGGCTATATTATTTAAAAACTGGTTGTGTTATTTAGGGCGGAACATGTTTTATTCACAGAATTAAATACCTATGATGGATCTATACAAATAAAAGCGCGGGTAAAATATTTGACACAGTAAAGCCTCATAGGACCTAGGTTTTTTATTTTTAGGATAAAGGGTAACGACCTTATTATTTTTTCAATTTCAGTATCGGTGTAAACGAGTAATGGGATCATAAAACAAGGGCCCCTAGGCTTTTGACAATTATATCCAAAAACAAATCTATTAATTCGTTCACTAGGCGTTTCCCAAAATACACTAGGAATACGATCAATCGATACTTGCTTAGGCGTTTATCTCCGTCCTTAAACCTTTCCAAGGTGCGTGCTATTAATTTCACAATTAAAATGCTTACTTCTCATATTGCAGAAATTATTAAGTAAGATCTTACAGAAGCTACTCGTTATTGAGTAAGCATTTTGGGAATTAGCAAAATTAGGGATAAACTTTGGTGTGTTAAGTGATTGTCAAAATCAGACTGATATCGTGATTACACGGCAAATAACTGCATTCATTTATTTTAGGTTAATCTTTGAGAAATGACCTATAGACATCTATAGACCTTGTCAAGTCGACCTCTACGAATCCTTGCGATTTTTTTTTTACTTTGTAGTCAGACAAATTAATATTGTATCATTATTATCTATAAAAGATTTACAATCTCCTTTGGCGTATTAAAATAAACTGTACTCCGACTGGAAGCTGGGACGCTAACGCACACATCTGCACCACGAAGCTTACACATCGCTAAGATTTTCCGGTTGATTAAATATTTTCGCTCGAATGCAAATAAAGGCTGTAGAAATAAACGGAGGGAAATCCCCTCGCGAACATTTCGATTTTACATACTTACTTACTTTTATTTTTGCATTTTGGAGATATACAAATTTGCAAGTTTGTAAGTATATTAATATATGGAAAGTGAAGTTAGGTACCTACTAGGAACTACGGTAAGGTTTTCATAACATGTAACATAAAATGTGTTTATTTTAAAAGGTCTTTTGTCACAAGCATAGATAGGTAAGTAGGTACCTAATCGTTTATATTTGACATGAAATATTGCTGTTTCTAAGAGCTTTATTAAACGATCGTATGTGTCCAATTGCAACTATGACTTATGATCCAGTTTATTATTTTAACATTAAATTATACTATAAAAAAAACAGTTTAATAGTTAACGTAAGCTACAGTATTCATTTTAAATTATATATTAACGTTTTTTTGCATAAATCATATACGTTTTTAAATAAATTAAACAAAAGCGATTAAAAATGAATACATTTATTCGTAACAAAATAAACAAGGTGGGCATGGTTTTAGGAAGGTATACCTACATTAACAAAACGAATAGCTAACCTAAATACCTACGTGACGGGTTTAAAAGGGTCGGTGTGGGCTTATTAATGTCACATTGTTTTTGCACAAAAAACCAGTGGGCAAGCGTAGACCTTTACGTCTGTCCAAATGACAAAATTAATCCCTAACATGAAGAGTTTTGCATTAGGTATGATCACAAAAACAGAAGCGATTTTTTATTGAAAAATGTAATTTCGCCGGAGTTGTTTTCATTCTGAGCATTGTTTGGAAACTTGTTAATTTCAAAATTTTACACTTTTTTATTAATTTCAACTTGAGTGATCTGCGATCTATAATTGGTTAACGACTAAACTCTGTTTTTACCATTATTACCTAAATAAGTGTATGTAGACACTTTAACCATGCGTGCAAGTAAATAATACAATTATTATCTACATCAAAAAGTTGCTAAAAATAACGTAAAATATATCTACAAATTATTGTATCAGATAGTTGAAACGGATTTAACTCGCATTAGTACTTATATTCATTTTATGCTAAGGTTTCAAGACCTTGGATGATAATTTTAGACTTTCGTCAACTCGGTATATTAAGAAAAACCTGTAAAGACACATCAGCATAAAATAAATATAGGTACCTACGTGAATTAAATCAGTTTATTTTATTCCAAGTAAAACCGACTGCATCGAATAACATTGACATTAAGAGCTCGATAAATTTATTAATAACGTCACTAAAGCTTTCCTTTACCACGACTGAAATGTAAAGGTGAAACCACTGAAAAAATAACACTTATAGGTATGTGAGAAAAGTGTCGCCTCAATTCACTCGAGGAAATAGTTTTCTTCAGTCAGTTTTCACCTTTATATATTGTATGACTGAGCTGAGAGCATGTCGCCGTAATGTTCGAGTATAAACCGGGGATAAACAGAAGAAAGTGCTGTGCAACCAGGTACTGAGCTCCACAATATTGCTCACTCAATCGGACAGAGTTCTGTGATTAAAAATGGAGGGCGCCGTCATAAAAAGGAAGCAACGCGAAATGAAAATTCAAATTGTGTTTATGAATTACGTAAGCTATATCGTAATGAGGCAAACTCATTAATGTTAAAGTAAACAACCATGTCCAGCTTTATTATTTAGATTGTTAGATGGATGATCCAATTTTCAAAAATAGGTTGTAATAATAGTAAAATCAATAATGTTGGAATTAAAATTTAAAACAAAAATCATTTTTCTTTTTTGGGTAAGCTACTTTTTACAAAATTCACATTTTTTTTTATTTGATGTTTGCGCCACGTCGCGTCACACGGCATAAACAAACTCAGACTTACCGCGTGACATCTGCTATTCTAAAGCTAGAAATAAAACAGCATAAGACAATTTTAACGGCAAAGAACTGTTTATTATGTATAGGTATAGGTAATGGTATGATGTCACTTGCAATATAGGTACCTATATGGCTTCGTTTCGATCATTTGAGTTGCGGATAAAAACAACTGAAACTTTTAGTAATAACTAAAGACGATATCTCTAGAACTAAATTAAATGTATATAAAATACTAGCGGTTCGCCCCGGCGTCACACGGATCCCTAATTTTTTTCAAAATATTCTAAAGAAACATTAAAATCGGTCCAGTCAGTAGTTTTTGAGCCTATTCATTACAAACATACAAAAATAGGTACAAATCTTTCCTCTTTATAATATTAGTATAGATAAATAATCAGTTAAATTATGTCGTTTATATTATTTACGAATATTGTTGATTCCGAGTAAACCAGATAAATCGTTTCATAACATCATCTATAACGTACACGAGGCGGCGTCGGTACTACCCCGAACGAGTAACCGAGGCAAAC
This sequence comes from Polylopha cassiicola, assembly GCA_038024825.1. NCBI lineage: Eukaryota > Metazoa > Arthropoda > Insecta > Lepidoptera > Tortricidae > Polylopha > Polylopha cassiicola. Next base: position 13,460,841 of record CP149046.1, on the reverse strand, counting down.
CCTACAAAAGATACAACATTTTTGCTGCCGGCACATCAGCTTAAGCACGGCACTTACAAGCAGCTTTATTTTCGCCAGCCCTGCCGCTCTGCGTGTCGTCTTCAATATTACGTCATAAATCTACGACGCGCGGCCGTCGCTGTCGCCTGTCGATTATCGCGTGGGATTCACGAGGAGCGATTCGGATGTCGTCCGTGTCACAAGATATCAAACTCTGTCATAGACAAGTCTATATCAACTCGTCAAAAAGAGGTAGGTACAGATCATAAACGGCCAGCATGTGTCCTGTGCATTAGTTTGAAGTTGTCAAAATTTTAAATTTCGAATATGGCTTGCCTTTCCAGATAGTTGTCATGAACACCCACCTATTATTAACAACAGATGAGTTAAATGAACGTTAATTTAAGTTCTACGTAAGTATTAAAAACTTACATATTATTGACTATTGTCAACTCGGCCTAATTTTTATGACATCTATATATATAAAAGAAAGTCGTATTAGTTACCCCTTTTATACCTAACACAAGAACGGCTGAACTGATTTGGCTGAAAATTGGCGGGGAGGTAGCTTAGAGCCAAGAAAAGGACATTTCTTTTTATCACGTTCCAGTAAAAAAAAAAGAAAAAGAATATTAACCTCATTTGTTAAAAATAGTACATATAACAAAACGCAACAATGACAACTGTCAAATCGATTGATTAATGCAGCACTGCTTTGCCGGGCGGGACGAAGTCTGCTGGGACCGCTAGTATTTGTATAAAGACTAACCAGAAAAACAATTAGTTTATCGATTTATTCATTGGTTCGCCAATTAGTTTTATTAGGCATCCAACTTTTTATCCTTGTCAATATTAAATTCGAGCTTATACATTGAAATATATATTTTTTTTATTTTTCCGATCTTGATACATATAATATATTTATATTATTTTTTTTTCATTTTACCAATCAGTTTATGTATTCAACTCAATAATGTTCAGTTAAACAGAATTCCAACAAGGTTTCATACGCTAAACGCTTATTACGCAAAGTAAGTCGAGACGCGTGCAGAATACATCCCATAGGTAATCGGATAGGGGCTTTCAGCGAAATTTTTGTCTTTCTCCCAAATTGATGTTGAGTTTATGAAACTGGTAGCGTGATAAGATTGTTCTCTTAATTTTATTTATAGAGCGTTCAATCTTCAAAGTGCAGCAGAAACATGAGTGTACCTAGGTACCTACTTAAATTACGTTTCAACAGAAAATTTTAATCTATACTAATATTATAAAGCTGAAGAGTTTGTTTGTTTGTTTGAACGCGCTAAACTCAGGAACTACTGGTTCGAATTCAAAAAATATTTTTTTGTTGGATAGACCATTTATCGAGGAAGGCTTTAGGCTATAACATCACGCTGCGACCAATAGGAGAGAAGAAGCAGTGGAAAATGTGTAAAAAACGGGGAAAATATGAAGCCTTATGAAGAAGTGACAGAAGACTTTGTCAGATCCTTGACGAAACAATCGGACGGGCAGGACGACGTCTGCCGGGGCCGCTAGTTATATTTATTAATTAAAACCAAAACCTATTTTTCAATGGGATTTAAACCCTCCTTTCGAGCTTTCTGAACAGACGTTTCGTATCAGAAGACGGACACGCTGACGGTATTGTTATTCGATACAATTATAACTGACTAGCGGCCCCGGCAGACGTCGTCCTGCCCGTCCGATTGTTTCGTCAAAGATCTGTCAAAGTCTTCAGCACCTCGGAGCGCTCCCCATTTGTCCGGTGGAGCAGTGACGGCCCCAGGGCCAACTGCAAACAGTCACTCAGAAAAAAAAAAAAAAATCGAACCAGTAGTTCCTGAGATTAGCGCGTTCAAACAAACAAACAAACAAACAAACAAACAAACAAACAAACTCTTCAGCTTTATAATATTAGTATAGAATAGATAGTACATTTTTTTTAGACATGTTATGTAATCGATCGAAAGTATTTTATGTTACAGTTCACATTACAGATAGTTGTATATGATCTTGTATGAATTATATTGAAGAATTCGAATACATTATCGGCTTAAGTTTAAAATCGTCGTTGTCGGGCTTTCCGTGTGTACCTATATAATTATATATTATGTTCTCGCGAAAGCAAAAAAGGTCGTGGGTTCAAATCTTAATAAGGTCTCAAATAGTATCATCTTAATAGCTATGATTAAAATAAGTCATTTTTGTTATTTCTAAGAGTTCTACTAATTTAACGTTTTGCGAATTGAAAGCCAAATAATAAAACTACTTTTCGTGTCAAACTACACTACGACTGTAATAAGTTGTGGAGCTACTCAAGACAAACTTTGCACTTGCGACGCATTGTTAGCAGTTGCATTGGCTTTCCGCAACTCGCCGAGGGCCCACTGTATGCAGAGTGCACCGCAACTTTGACGTTAATACAAAAAAGTTTTGCATAACCTGCATCTTAAAATTTGTTAGGTAATAGAAATGAACGTTTGCATAAACTATTTAAACACGAAAAGCACACATAAGTAATTATTTTATGAAATACAAAACACGCTTGAATAATTACTAGCTAGCTAGGAAAATACAGAATCTTTCTGACGACAATGCAAATATTTTCTATGTTCACGTAAGCTACGGATAGGTAATCTATTCAACTTATGTGATAGAAAAAGATCGATAATTTTAATTCGAAATGATTAAATTTACGTGACAATGTTATATTATAACAGCAGGTACCTAAACATATAAAATACATTAACATCAAAACCGAAAATGCCAAGCTCGGTATTAAAACCAGTACTTAATTACCATCATAATATTACATCGTAATTGTATTCATTTTAAAGTTTCGACGCGGTATTACGTATAATTGTATCTTCTTAGTTCGCTAAACAGCTTAAGTAGAAGCTGATTATACTGTCGCGTTTGACAATAAGATTTTGTTCTCTCCCGACAAGTTTGTAACTCTGTTAGTCACGAGATTTAGGGGAACATCCATCTCAGCCACGAACGCAGGCACTGTTTGAAAACACAAAGCACTAATTTATCTACTAAGAAGCGTTTCCTAATTGAATTTTAAATTTATATAGGTACTTAATGCATTTGTAAATATGCATTATTGAAGTGAAAACTTCTTTAGCGGCGCTGAGCACTTTTTTGTATATTGTATATATATATAAACTCGCATCGGGGTCCCGTGATGCTGATTGAAAATGCGTAAGATGGGGAAGGGAGAGGAACTAGTATCTCCCACTCTTTCTACCGTGCCTGAGTGTGCTACTCCGTTTAGGTGGCACAGGGCGCTTGCGCGAATGTCGTGTGTGTTTATGTACAGCGTGCCACGCGTATGCAAGGATGGTGACAAATTGTCATATTTGTGTACGATAGCGCAATAAATAAACATTGTATTCTACCTCATAAATGATAGTACTTTTGCACTTATAATTAAACACAACGTTCATATTGAAGTTTTCACTTCTGCCGGCACTTCCGGAGTGCTATTTTTTAAAATTTATTTATATACCTGTCTGAAAGACATCGCGACACACCGAATCCCTGAAATTAGAAACTGTAGGTACTCGTTTCTGCGCGGCTGCGTTATTTAATTTTAGTGATGACTATAACTTCCAACTTACAAACGATTCACACAAGCATAATTTAAGGGCTCACAATAAGTGGCCTCACACTCAAAACCAATTTAAGCCTACGGACTACAGGCGGCCCCGCCGGCGGGGTTGATAATGTGCTTAAAACACTTCTACACCAAACACCAGAGATCTTCTGTTCCCCTACCGTACACCACAAACACAAATCCTGACAATCCGAACTGTGGTGTGACTCCCATTGGGAGGCTCTGGGTTCTGTCAGACCGTATAATACTAAATAATAACAACTTTAGCTCAGATGCGCCGCATCAGGATGCTCAGTAATAGTCTGGTAATCCTTTATTGCCTACTATAGGCCAAGCTCGCTTTGTAGTACAAATCAAATGTAACATTAATATTTCATAATTTAGAATAGGGTAGTTTTTCAAAATTTGTTATACCTAAGGTAGTTTGCATAACTGTATAAATCACTTTAGCGTTAGACTATTGTCAGCTCAGTCTATGGAAACTATAAAGAATCCGAAACGTCAGCAAATAAAATAAAATAAAAATACGCGAGTTAAATCCGTTTAATAGTTGTTTCACTCCAATGTGTAATAACCGCGAAGGCATCAGAAATTATTCCATGTTTATATTTTATTCGGTCGCTCGCTCACTTTGTACTAAAACCAACCCCAGACCAGGTCTGATTCAAATTTTCCACAGGCCGGTTTTATCTTTTAAAGAGTTACGTGAGTTCCAGACTGTTTAAACCAATTAAGCTAATTGGCAGGCAGCAAATATAAAATATACATATTAACAATTAAGGACCTTACATACCTACCTATACCTATAAATAGACTGTTTACGTATCATAAGTGCTTACTCGTACATATATTTATTTACATTATTACCTTCATTTAGATTTTTATTTAATTTTTTTTAGCATTGCATTTCTCAAGCAGCATACAAGTTCTATATAAGATGTATAAAGGCTATATAACAGCAAACATTACAAAGCCTTTATACAGCGAATATACATAGATATTTTGTGTTAGCTGGGTTGAGCCGAATTAAAATGTTCGGTTTCATATTATTATAATATATTATTTTGATTGCAAAGACTCATAAAAGGTAGAACCCAACTGCGGATCCCGATCCCTATTTTAATCTAGGGGTATAGCATCTCTCGCATTTTAACAAGATTTGATGACCGCATGCATGATACCTACCAGTGGGACAGTAATACCTACACACACATATGTAGGTAATTACTTTAACAATAACGACATTAATAATTTTGATTGTTACATTTGTATAACTCGTTTCTTTTATTAGACTAAAGTTGTTCTCCAACGACAACTTCATAAACTAAAAAGATCTAATCAAATTTTTAACTGAATTGTCTATTGCACCAAAGAGAATCGCATCGCGAATAATTGCAAATATGTGTATAAATAGAAATTGTTCACTCGCATGCAATTTCTAATGGCGGTACATAGTATAACAGGCATTCTCCGAATTGTCTACACAGCATAATCATACTATCATGTGAACATTCATTGTGCGGAGGTATGGTGCTCGTTGCGCCCCATTCAGCCTGTTCGGTTAAAGAGGCTTGATTGCATAGCCCGCGCATCTAAATTCGCCAACTGTTACATTTCGCATAAAGTGTTAATTTCATCATTCCAATTGCCTTTATGGCCTCAACTAATCAAACTCCATATTGGATTTCGATATGGCATCTTGGTACCTTCATCTAGTCAGAAGGAACGGGGCTGCCGAGATTCGATGATGTTAATATTGGAATCGTACCGTTAATATCGTTAAAAACTAAATTATGATGATAGAACCTACATTATCTACAAGCAGTGAAAATAAAACGAGTAGGTAGTTACTAGACGCTTTTGACAAATGACTCAGTTATGAATTTTCGACTGATAATTGAAATACCGTATGGAAATTTGTCGATAAAATACCTACTGTTCTGGTGAGGTCATCCATTTTTACTCAGAGTACCTTATTCGCGGGTACAAAAAAAGTTGAAATGTCAGTTTTTGGCCTGCCGCACATGATATATGTCAGCTGTTCGGAATTACCAGTATTCCTTTTATGAAACCTCCTACCGAAACATAGACTAATCATTATCATATGACCGCCTTCCCTCGGATCAAGGTCTTGATGAAAAATGAGGTTAAGCAACGCCGATCCGGGACCCAGTTGATATGTGTGCGATAATCCTATATCCGATATCTGAGAACAATAAGCACTCTTTGTGGTGTTGTGGTGTAATGAAGTAAAAATGATGGTGCAATCTAAGTCAAATAGTCTTTTTGATTTATAAGAAACCTATCGTAATACCTACTCTCCAACTTTCCCATAATTTGATCTTTTATCAAAGGACTAAAAAATAACTGAATAAATCAGAACTCGAGACTCATACAAATAGGTATCAGACTTAATCACAATTAATTAATCAAACACTGAGCCAAGTAGTTCTTAGCGCTTATTATTTTAATCTCTGCCCGAGTTTAAATGTTTAATCCGAAGCTTCCATTTAGGAAGCAAGTTTAAGAAACAAAATTAAGTTTCGGTCCCCTACCAGAGAACTGGGATAACAATTAATCTTCATACTTTAGTCTCAGCAGTATGGTTTTGTATTTAAATCGCCTTATTTGTAACAAAACGTGGAAGAATTTATAGGCTCCAAGGATTTGCATAATTTTTCTGCTTTGTACAGTTTGATTGATGAAAATAAAATTTGGAATTATGGTTGCCATTTTTAAAATAATTATTATCAATCCATTTCAATAGTTATACCTATTCGATTTCAGAATGATACCTACATATTATAAAAGTAAAAACGTACTTACACAGTTAAAAACCACCTTAATCTAAAAAAAAACACCTTAATTGCATGATAGGAAACCAATTTCATTCTGAGTAGATAAAAATTTAACAAGTGCATTAAAAGCTCTATTCGTTTAAAGATTGATAAGCATGTAGACCATTTATTGTGTCGCGCCATAAGTGATATATGGAGTTGTATAATATTTCACACACAGTGATACCGTGAAAATCAGAGCAAAGTAGGTACCTGGAGCACATTGTTGAAAATACCGCAATACACGTACCTACGTCATCGAATAATAAAATATCAAGGGTTAATAATATCTGATGCTTTTGCGGTTACTGCACAGTGAAATGAAACAAGTGTAACGGATTTAGTTCACGTATTGATTATATGGTGTCTTTTTCAGAACATTAATTCCCATATTAGTAGCAGACTTAGTTGACGATGATCTAATAGAAGAAACGATAGTATATCCGTGTCTTTGAAATCAACACACGCGAGTTAAATCCGTTACAATTGTTTTATTCCAATATCGACTTTGAATCGTAAACAAATTCACTAAATTGTTCTCAAAAGCATTTTAAATTAAAAATCTACAACCTACCTATAATCCCACAACATAAAGGATGCCCGATTTCCCGTCGTCTATTCGTCGTCGTCGTTCTATTTCAACATCAGTTCATCATTCAAATTCTCCATGACATCCATACTAATATTATAAATGCGAAAGTAACTCTGTCTGTCTGTCTGTCTGTCTGTTACGCTTTCACGCTAAAACTACTGGACCGATTTAGATGAAATTTGGTAAGAAGAAAGTGTAGAGCCTGAGAAAGGACATAGGCTACTTTTTAACCGACTGCAAAAAAGGAGGAGTTCCACGCGGACGAAGTCGCGGGCAGAAGCTAGTTGTTGATATAAAAATACTCGAAACCCGAAGTGAAGTGCGTGTATGTACGAGTATGTTGTAACATAATTAAAATGATGCTTTTCTGTTTTCGCGTGTCGCGGTACATTTAGAGTTTCCGTTAATGGCCACGATCATTACAAAATTTGTAAAATACCGAGCGCTCTCTGGACGCCACAATACGACGACCGTGCATTATTTATGACGGTGGAGTGCCGAAGACATTAAGAGCATCAACACCAAATTTTATGTACATTTTTAACTGAATTTGGAACACAATTTCGCGAATGAAATCTTAAGTATAAAAGAATCACAGGCTCTACTTTCGTTTCCTTTCATTGATGAATAAGTTATTACATTCTTACTTTGGGTTCATTTTCAAAAAAGGGTCCAATAAAAAAAACACTATATAATCTCTTTGATTCATTTTAAAATTCGTTCACTGATAAATATAGAGTCAGAGGCATATAAGTTTTATATTGATATCAATATAATTTTAATAAAAAATAATTAAAGGTTAATTCCTTATCATTTAAGGAGGTAGGTACATTTAACTATAATATTATAAGATATATACCTACTTAATACGGATCCACACACTTTGTAATGTGCATTTTGTCATCCCTATTAATTTATTAGTAATACGAACTAATTAAATTATAAATTAATTAATAATATATAATGCGAAATGGTCGGTAGTAAACAACCCTCTCCTTCAATAATATAAATAGCACTCTTGAGAAGCAGTAAGTATTCACTTAACAAGACCGGCCATTTATTAGTATTTCTTAATTGGCATCCTTTATTGTTCCCAATCGTAACTATCCTTTGAATGGATCACAAAGGAAAAATAAATCGACGCCATTTCCTTAACAAATGTGGGTCAGAGATGAACCAATTTTGTTTCGATAAGAATACTATACATCAAAACGTCAAAGTATAGAGGGCCAATGGTTCTTTGGTTTCAATTTAAAAATAGTACCTAAGCATAAAGCATAAGTAGGTACTATTTTTAAATTTAAACAGTGATAAAGCATTGTTAATATAGAAAATATATCCTTCTATTAGCCATCATTTCAACTACCTACTGTCTAATAATATTTTAATATTCGTCGATTTTCGACTTGTTTCCCTAATGGATCTATATAATATAAAAAGATCAATACCTAAGTACAACGAGATAGTTTCGACATCATATGGACTCGAACCAATATGGGAAAAATATTTTAACATGTGTAAGAATACTTTGGGATCGGACTGACCCGCGGCCTAATCTACCCAAAAGTTTATACGGACTTGCTATCCTCGCCGTGTCCTCGCCTAATGAATAGCCACCCCTGAAGGAAAGTTTGCGCTGCGCTGATTTAAGGCATGATCCTTCCAAACCATTAATCAGGCAAAATGAGGAAAACGGGTTAAAAATATTTATCAATAAAGGCTGACTTGCGACGTACCCACGGGTTCTGGCTCCTTTGTTGCCTATACCCTTTGACCTAGTTAGAATCCGCGTCATTTTAGAGCGTAACAAGTGTCAAACAACTTTTAGCGATTCCATTAATGATCAATCCTTTTTTTTTCAAATCTTGTATAATTAATGCCCGTTGAGAAAAAGAGGGTGTCGGGGTCGCAGAAAATGATGAGGGTGGTAACTGGAAAAGAGACATAACTTTACATCAAATACAGTAGTAGTTACACCAAAACTCGGAAAAGTTTTACTTCTAGATATATATTTATTTATATATACTTTATAGCACAAAAAAAAACAAAATGTACGATAGGCGGACTTAATGCCATACGGCACTCTCTACTACTCAACCTCTACCCTTATATCTATAAGTACTAATATTATAAAGCTGAAGAGTTTGTTTGTTTGAACGCGCTAATCTCAGAAACTACTGGTTCGATTTGAAAAATTCTTTTTTTTTTGGATAGACCATTTATCGAGGAAGGCTTTAGGCTATATAACATCACGCTGCGACCAATAGGAGCGAAGAAACAGTGCAAAATGTGTAAAAAACGGGGAAAATAACTATTCCACGCGGACGAAGTCGCAGGCAGAAGCTAGTACCTATATTATATTTAACCTTTATATAGGTAGGTACAGGTAAGGATATAAACATATAATATACAAATATCTATAAGTAAAAAAACATTGACAAGTAAGTACTTATAACCTATTCAAACTTTTTCAGTATCACTCTATTGTGCTTTACTTAAAATTTACAGTCTCAAAAGAAAAACAACTAATATGGTATAACTTGCATTAGGAGGACATCTGCCGGTTTGGATCGACTATAACTTTTCATGAGGAATGTGCTCTTTTGTAAACGACATCTGGCGGTGGCATCAGAAACGTTCACGGATCGTACGTTCATAAACTTGTACAATACATTACTTTGTTATGGTTTCTCCGCTAACTTAAAGTCATAATCGCTCACTAGAGTGCCTTGAATCACGTACTTACTAATGGATAACAAGAACAATGTTTTCACATGAGTACTTATATGTTTATTAGTTTGTATTTCTATTCACGTTTCTAAACGTTCCTCTCGTGTTCAATGAGTATTACAATAAAAAAGGTATGCTGTGATAATCAATTAAACTAGTTTAATTTCTTAGAAAAAAGCACATCGATATTCTATGATTGAAGTACGTACTATCAACTGCGCTGGCAATGTTACACCTTTAAGGCAATAATCGCTTGAACGACCCTGGTACCTGGCGGCACGGAAGGCGGCACGACATGGAAGTAGGAACCAATAGGGCCGCAGTTTTAAATGTGTGTGTCCGAGCGAAAGGGTCGCAGGTAAAATTTCTATTGTTGAAATTTTTTTCGCTCGCCAGCCGGTTATTGTGTACTAATAGTTTAAAAGACACAAAAAATATTTAGCTACTCTGATCTATGAAAAATGATGTCAGGTGGAGTCTATAGATATGTTATTTTATTTGTCATTTGTAACTAGTTAAAATTGTTATAATTTTTTTAATCTTTAAATTGTAGAAATATTTGGTAAATTGTAAAGAAGCAATTCATTAACTTATGATTTTCATATATCTTAATCTTTAAACACTTAACCAATTATGACAAAAGTAAAAAGCATCGAAAAAAATATTAATATCAGCTCGGTGATTAATACCTACTTAATTATTTTTCATCATAAAAAATGTCATAAGAAATCGCTTAAAATAAGGTTTTGGCTAGTAGTATTCGTATCCGCGAGAATATAAAATCCAGAGATTATAACGTTTGTAAAATATGCCAAGAACCCACTATTTTCGGGACTCGCGGTTACAATCATAATATTGTACTACATAAAATCAAGAAAACCTTTTTCATTGACATTGCCGATCATCGGCAAATTTCTTGAGTTAAAAACAAACGAACGAATATCTTTACCGTTTTTATCGCCACGTGTTATTTTGCAAGGTGGAGAGAGATTCCACATCTGCTTTGTTAGTAGCCTGAGAGTCTACCTATCTCTCTGTAACTTATGAAAAGAAAGTGCCGCCTAATTTAGGTTTCAATAAGAAAATACCTACAGTGGAATTAATTTTATTGATTAATAATTGTGAATGTTATTATTTTATTGATTAAGATTATTCAAAATATCACCCAGCTCGGGCGAAACAAGTTAGTTTTAAAAAGTAAACAAAATTACGCTAAACTTTAATACATAGATATATTGGAATGAAACAATTATATTATAACGGATTTAACTTAAATTTGCAATAAAATCACTTTAACGTTAGACTACCGTCAGCTACGAATATGGGAACAGTTGAGTTATAGAAACATCAGCAAATAAAGTAAAATACGCAAGTTAAGTCCGTTTTAGTTGTTCTATTCCGATGTGTAATTTAAAAGGTCCTGAGTATTATTTATTAAATGCAAGTTTAGACGTTATGACACTTGTGTTAAAGCTTTTTTTTCTTTAGCAAGCGAAAAGGAATCGCAACGTGATGGTGTTATTCGCCGTTTTACCTACGTCTACCAATTCTTAGTTTACTTAGTAGGTATTTTAAAATAATTGGAATGCGTTGTAGGTCTAAAGTTCTAAACGACGCCGCATATAAATATATAGAAATAAGGCTGGGTATTTCAAAACAAAGGAGCCGAATTGCAGTAATTAATATAATAATTACCTATTCTAAGTAACCCACTCTCTGGCGACACCTGCGACACAATCGGCTACATAGCCGCGGCTGGGTATTTTCAGACAAATGCACTACCTAGTTATTATTTTATTACCTATCTATTCTAAAATGTTGTTAAATATGAAAGGAAACGATAACAAAGGAAGGCAATAAAACTGACTCAAGTCTGGGACGTGCACAATACTATCTCCCTTAAACAATAAACGTTAGAATTAGGTAGTCGGTTTTACCTGGACATCAAAAGTATTAAACTCTTTCGGCGTAATGACATTGACTTTAACGACTATATTTATTTTGAAAATAACAATCAAACAATGGATGTTGGTAGTGGTTGGTTTTAATTGCTTTTCCGCACGTGTGTTATAGTTTAGGGATACAGGGGGCGGGATAATTCTTCCTATGCAAAAATGATAATATCTACATGAAAATAAATAATTATTATTATACGACAAAATTAAAAAGAGGAGGCTATACTTTAGGAGTGACGTGTTATTTTGATAATACATAAACCATGTCATTTCATACAAATTGCGTGTAACGGATCGAAGACTATATGAAAGAAAATGGAGCGTATTCTTTTAGTTTTCTTGAGTGGCTTTTAAAATTAACATTTAAACTTTTTAGGCACTAAAATAAAAAAAAATACCTTGATGATTGATCCGTGTTATATCTGTTAATATCTTCCACTTGTCCCTGTCCAAAGGAGATTAAAAAAAAAACACTTGAATCATAATTTAGGTATGTAATTTTTAATTACAATATAGGGTATTGACTTATGCCACTAAATAACAGATTAATATACACATATTTCAAAATACTGTAAGACATAACTAAAGGATAGTCCCGAATAACCTGATACCACCCAAACATTACCTAATACAAATCAAATTCACACTGGTTGTGGTTATCAATGAACTGTTTAGAAATTATGAACTGTTTGCTTTATACTGGAAGTAACAGAAATTATTTGGGCTTATCCTTTTAACAACTAGATATTATAAAAGATACCTTATAATATAAATTGATAGAGCGGCGAGAGTAAATTTTTAGTTGTTGCATCATATTTTTTTATAGAATGAACAGTTCATAAAATGGTCTAATAGTCTTACAAATATTTTTTTATTATTTTTGACAAATAGTAGAAAACAAGCATAAATAAAATTATAACATAAAAATTTACAAAATATTATACCTAATAATTTCAAAACTAACTCAATTATTTATTTACATTTCTTAAGTGTTATACAAATAGTACTAGGTATCACTATAGACTCTGTTTGGCATAACAAATTATTTAGGCACTACTTAAATATATTACATATAAAATTATGACTAATAACATTAATAAACTACATTAAATTTGAGGAACAATTAAGAGTTTTAAAAATAATAACTATTATTTTCGCGGTTATTTATTACACATTGGTATAAAACAACTATAACGGATTCAACTCGCGTAGGTATTTCGTATTAGACTACCACGACCACCAGACGACTAAAAATATGAGAGCTATAAAGTTTTCTAAACGTCAGCATCAAAATTAATATATTACCTACACGAGTAAAATATGTTATACCTAGTTGTTATTTTAGGTGTCACAATATATTATTTCTATACTACTTGAATATTGTTATGAACTGTCCATTCCATAGATAGCGTACTAGATTTTTTTATTTAAAATTTACCTACATTATTTAATAAATCTAGTACCGAGTCATCTCGCCGTCTGCGTCAATGACTGCGTCGCAGCGCTTTCGCATAGAATTTATTAATATTTCGCAAAGATCTGAATTTCGAAGTAATTCCCATACTTTTTGGCAGTGGGCTTCTAATTCTTCTTGGCGGCGCTCATTTCTAGTGTCCCATTTTTGGACCATGAGCGCCCACAAATGTTCTATTGGATTGAGATCCGAGATCGTGATGGCCACGCAACCGTTTTAACATCGCGTTGCGTGGCCAGCCAGTCTTGCACGACGCGCGCACGGTGAATTGGACAATTGTCCTGTATAAATATAACTTCTGGGAAGTCATCCTCGGATACACCGTGCGCACTGTTGGAATCATTACTTCTTCCAACAGCTGTCGGTAAGTCTGGCTCCGTGGATCGCCCGGGTATATAAGCTAGTTCCCCGGGCCCATCGGAACTCATCCAGCCCCACATATTTACTGTGATTCTGCCTGATTCAGTATTGGGAATTATATTTCGACCCTCATATCGTGTATTATTTGGTCTCCATAAAAACTTGCGACCGATTTGACAAGATTTAAAACATTTTTCATCGGAAAATATTACATTTGAGAAATCAAAATCTCTATACTCTATAGCAAAGCGTCTACGTGCAGCTCGTTGACTATCAGTTAGCGTAATTTTTTTGGCAGGTTTTCTGTTATGAATATTATTTCGATGCAAATGCCTACGTATCGTATCGACAGAACAGTCGAACTCCTCCGCAAACTCCCTTGTGGGCGTAAATGGATGTTGAGAGTAGGTCTCTATCATCCTATCTATTTGATCCTGTTGTAACACGCGGAGCGGCCTGGCGCGCTCTCGGTCCTGCAACGAGCCCTCGGCCTCATACCGCTGGATCCAGCGACGAACCGTAGCTCTCTATTAAGTAAATAAAAACACATTTTATTCAAAATTCCTTCATTTTCAAAAAATAATAATCTATAGGGTTAAATTAATCAAAATCAAAACTTTTAAATTTAAAGGATTTTACAAATTAGGTAAAAAACTATGAACTTATAGCATTACCTACTCGTATGTTAAATATTGTTATCTATACATTTCTTACTACGTTACTATCAATTTCATTGTAGACCGATTCGAATAGTATCATTCTTCACCTAATGAATGATACTATTCGAATACAAAATATGTATACATATTGTGTTTAATTTTTTCTATTACTTTGGGATAAATTGAAACATCATTCCTTAAAAATAAGGTCTATTATTTTTAAATTATAGGTATTCCTTCAATAAGCGAGGAATTTCGATACGGTATAAGGGAATACTATTATTTTATTGTAAAATTATGAAACGTAATAAAATTCTTTAATTATAGTGGTCTCTGTCATTATAAATTTTTATATTTGGGCGTTTGTAAGTGTTGTTTTATATTTACTCCGACTAAATATGAAGCACACCGATACTTTTTAATAGGGTTCCCCTTATATAGCATAGCATTAATTGTCATATTTTATATTGAAAATGCATAACAGACTTGGCATAACAAATTTACAATATGCCTAATTATAAAATTGCATACTGCTTAAAATGCCTATTACTGAATAAGCATAATATTATTAAATATAACTTTATCAGGTAATAACTTTAATATGTTATTCATACTTACTTTTATTCCTAAACTATTATAACTAGGTTAGGTTAAAACTGCGACACTTGCAGGATCGGTTAAAGTAAAAGTAAGTAACATATCAGTTTGCATCTTTTTTTGTCTTATTGGCTCCAATAGGTAAGAATATAAGTTTATTTATCATAACTTCTGTTTTATCAAATATTAAATGCTAGTAAATGTTGGTCTTGTCATTATGTATAAAAAATCGTTAACTTTTTTGTGGTTGTAAACACCCACTTACTCTTATAAGCTTTTTATAATTTTTCATAAATATTTATAAAAAATAATGTTAGGCTTCTAATTGTATGCAAGGCCATCGTTATGAGTATTTATATTATATGTATTAAAATCATGCGTTTTCAATTATGCTTATTAGTGTTATGCTGAGTGCTGACTTACAATTATGACTAGATATTATGTTATGCTCCTTTCAAATAGGACAATTAATTTTAGGCGTTTTAATAACATCTAAAAAAATGCTCTTTGCCCACACTTTAGTTACCGATTTACTTACTTGTGCGTTATAAACTATTTTAATAGTATGTATTAGATTACTTACCGCTATATCAAGTTCATCCGCGATTTGACTGATGTTGAGGCCTTCTCGATGCAAAATTATAATATTCATCCTTTCATCAACAACCAAACTGCGCGGCATTTTGTTTGTCGGTAATGAAGCACACGTCAACGTTATATTATTATAATCAAATAGTCCAATAAACAAGCACAGGTCAACGTAAGGCGATCACGGTCCGGTATAACAAGCAGGGGTCACTAAGAGGCAAATAACAAAGGTCCAAAAAGAATAGCGAAGGTCGTAAAACTTCGAGAACAAAAAAAAAGGCAACGGGCGCGGCAATAACAGCACAAGGTGCAGTATGCGACTGTAACAATAGTTTTTTTTTTGTTTAACTCGACTCATCTGCAAATTTTTAAATGCATCCTAATTGGTGATTTTAGTAACTTGGGGGCGGAGTTTACTTAATTGTTTTGCTTTGGTTGTGTGTGTGAAATAAAACAAGAGCAAGCAAAATTTTTCTTATATGGCATACTACAAACGCATGCGATAGTACCTATCATAACTAAAAAAAATATTAGTTCACTAGACCGTCTTAAACAACATACCAGATAAAGTTTCCAGTTGTCAAATAAGTAAGACACAGATTACAAAAAACAAACAAAATTTCTCTTTTGCTTCGCCCTTCTAAATAGATGCCCAGATCACATTGTTTTCAATTGATTTATATCAACATGTATTTTATAGGTGAAGGTCTGTTATTTACCTATGATTGTTCACGAGAAATTTAAGTAAGTCAAGTTTACCAGTTCTGGCCTACAATTTGTATATATTACCTATGTCTACAATACAATTAAATAATAACTACTTACACCTAATTTGTTTCTATCAAGAAAATATATATAATTAAGTAATCTCACCATATTTAATATAGTTAATAAACAAATCTTTACGAGTGTGATATACCTACATACTAAAAATATCATAGCATAGTCAGTGTTAGATTTCAAGATAAAAACAGTAGTAACGAAAATCAATGAGGTTTGGCAATACTTGTTAAGTCTTAGTCCCATTCAGCAGCTTAAGCGCTGCTAGTCATAATACCTACCTACACGTATCAATACATAGTATAAAACAAAGTCGCTTTCGCTGTATGTCCGTATGTATGCTTAGATCTTTAAAACTACGCAACGGATTTTGATGCGGTTTTTTTTAATAGATAGAGTGATTCTTAAGGAAGGTTTATAGCCCCCGTGTGAAGCCGGGGCGGGTCGCTAGTAATTAATAAACACAAAATGAATATCGATATTTTTTATATGAAGTATGGCATCCACTGTTAATAAATAGGTAAGTATAAAATCGATATAACTTAAATACGATATTATTTCATAAAACTGGTACTTACTTTTTTTACGCTAAACAGATTTCTATTATCACCGAACATGCAACAATGTTTACTAGCAGTAGGTATACAGTATAAGATTAAATATACCGGAAATTATGTATTTAAATGATGCTGATAACGTTCAGATAAATGATACACAAAATTAAAACTAAGCACATTATACAAATTTCAAAGAAACAAAGAAAATACGTGATAATTATACGCAGACATTATTAATTTGAAATTACTACGAGGCCCGTTTTATATTCGTATGTACATATTTTAGTTAGAAGACACATCAAAAATTGCTGACAGTGAAAGCAAGTTAGTAAATAAACAATTTATATTAAATATTTGATTTATTATAAATTTTCGTGTAATTTTTTTCTATTATATCGATATAAAGGAAATTCTAGTTAGATTTTGTCTACAATGATTATTCCTGAACCCACAACTTATTTTTTTAAGATAAATCAGTGACAGTAACTAGGTGCAAAATTATAATTTACTTTCATAATATTCATATTAATTTAAAAAGAGCTCGTAATATATATTGACCATAAAACCATTTAAAGTATTTATTTGCATGACTTAGTTTTTTAGCTATTATAAATAAACAATAACTTATTTTATTACCTACACGTATTTTGGTATAATTAACAAATCGCTTCACTATACACTTTAGTCAACTCGACATATCGATAAGAAGTGTTTATAGGCACATAATATAATAATTTCTCATGTCTTCGCGGTTATTTATACTTCTATAGTACGACTGAGCTGAGCTACGATTATGGAATCTGTAAAGGTTCCGAAACGTCAGCCAATAAAATAAAATACGCGTGTTAAATCCGTTTAAAGTTGTTTCATTCCAACACTTACAAATATTTTAATGTAATATAACTAATATATATACCAACGTAATACTAAATACGAGTTATCCCATTTTCCCATTGCAAGGCAGCGCGGTAACCTTGCACCGAGGGCGTAATATAGCGACGACAGCGCTGCTGAAGCCAGTTTGGTTTCAGGCGCCCGCCTCGCCGCCACGCCGTGACTGTTCGTCTACTCGAACCTTGTAAATACACACCAGAGACATTCCACTAAATTAAAACTGCAAACGTGATGGGATTGAGAAATTACAGTGTAAATCGCACTTAGTTGTAGGAACACAAGCGGTAAGTCCGTATCGAATTTTCTTATCGGAAACGCAGAGATTTCAGTCTGACCTTATTTAGGAATAACCTTGATTATTAATCGGATGTGACCCTTTTGTGTGAGCTCAAATTCATTTTCACATTCTGTATAAGTATGTAGGTAATATTAACCAAACCGAGTTTGGAAAGCAATAAATGATCTTCAGGTAGTTGTTTATTGATCCCGATTATGTTCTATTAATTACTTAAAAAATTAAAAGTTTTTACTGGTGTATTTATTTTATGCTGACGTATCAAACACTATACCTACAATGTACTTATTTGAAGGAAATCTGGAATAGTATTTAGTTACCTACTTTATGGTGAAACGTAAATAGGTACCTACCTATGTTAATAATAATCATATCTAAGTAATAAGTATATTTTACAAATAGCATAATACCTAAAATTCCAATGTAGATAGGTTTTAATAGTTTTTTTATAATTTTGACAGAATTTAAAAAAGACATAGATTCTTAAATATGTTTAATGTGTTTCTTAAACAATTTACGACTCATTACATAGGTGGTGAATAAAACAACACATTATAAGGACATAAAAAAATAACCTACCGTATAAAAATATTAAATTTATGGGTTTGCGACGAGGAAACAACCATCATACCAACCACTTTCATTATTACTACTTTGCTATTTATTACATTTTTTATTTGCTCAGGTTACTACAATTGGTTTTGTTTGTAAAGGATTAGTGAGAATCAGGCATTATTTTTTATCATTGTAAATCTTAAAGTAAATACTATTATCTGCTTTTATACGAACGCACACAGTTAAGCCCACCAAAAAATGTAAATATTGACTAAAATGGTATTGACAAATACTAGATTAGGTAAGTACCTATAAGAAGCACGTTAAGCCGGGTGGTAATCACTAGCAAGCTAAACAGAATTTAATGTTTAAAGAGACTGCATTGAAATTATATAATATTAAAAAACGTTTAATATCTAACTAATCACAAATCTGGGGTATAAAGTGATAAAGTA
The DNA here is from genome assembly GCA_038024825.1 of Polylopha cassiicola. Taxonomy (NCBI): domain Eukaryota; kingdom Metazoa; phylum Arthropoda; class Insecta; order Lepidoptera; family Tortricidae; genus Polylopha; species Polylopha cassiicola. Next base: position 13,441,888 of record CP149046.1, on the reverse strand, counting down.
AAGGACTCACTTAGTACAGTAGTGGACCCCAGAAATATAGATAAAGAAAAAAATGTTACCTACTGAAACCGGTACCTAACTCAGAATCTGAAACCCTATAACTCTAATGCGACTTGAGATAACGATACCACAATTGGTTTCCTCAATTAACCATGTAAAAAATGATAAATCAAAGTTATTTTTCGACGACTGACATTTAGTATTTACTAATTTTAGAGATCGATTTTTTTTTTTAAGCGCAGTTGGCCAACTAATGGGCCTTCACTGAAAAACCGGACGGGTGGCGAGACTCCTGAAAGAAGGCTCTTTAGCCTTAAGATCGATTTAATTTTTCTTGGTGCTGGTTGTATTAAATCCTCTCATTAACGTGTTCCTTCTGTTTGTAGACGTGGGTTTTTAGAACCCTGCTATAAGTAAATACCTTCGTGTTGTTTTAGGTCATTTGTTTCAGGCGGTAAATGCATGCGCAAATTATGTGGTGCCTACCCTAGTGCCCTTAGCTTTATATTATTCAGAAGGTTGTTGGGGATTTAGCAGGTAATACGAGAGTAAAATAATGCTTAGGCCGGTTGCGATATAACCACGCAGTAATTATTCTCACCAATTTGGTACCTTATCTATCTATACTTTAGTATAGAAGTATATTATATATATTATAAAGAACTTTGTTTTTTTAGTTGTAATGAATAGGTTTAAAAACTACTGGACCGTTTTTAAAAATTCTTTCACCATTCGAAAGCTACATTATCCACGAGTAACATAGGCTATAAAAAAAAGATATTCCGTGCGTAGCCGGGGCGGACAGCTAGTATAATATAAATGGAGAAGCTGACTCAATGACAAATATAAAGGTAGGTAAGTACCTAAGGGTTAAAAACTTAAAATTTTGTCAAGAGGTTCCTTTTATATAACGTAGGGGAAAACTAAAAAAATATTTGTGAAAATTCACACCATAAGGGGATCGGGTCCTTATCGTCCTCAGACGAAATCGCTATTGTCAATAATATCGAAATAAAAGATGAGCTTTTACTGAAAATAAAATAAAAATGTAATTGAACCAACCTGTTTAGCTTCTAAAGTTATAATAAGCATAGGTACCTTTTATTTTACCTACTCTCTAACTTTCATAATCTCCCAATCACACAAAGGTGAACTGAAAGAGATTCCTTAAAGGGATAGGTTATCTTTGTACTCTTCAATCTCTGATCTCTTTATTTATTTTGTTTTACAATAAAGAGTTTACATATAGAACCATAAGTGCTTGTAGCAGGTACCTAGTTCGTATACTATGTGAAAATTGCTCAGTGTTAACTCAGTCTGCTACGAATATGGGAATTGTAAATTTTTCGAAATATCTCCATGAAATGTAAAGGTTACATACTTACTTGTTTCATCCCGATTTGTAAAACCTACTTAGATCTATTAAACAAATTGTAACGAAATTTTCATAATGGGAACATATTTATTTTTAAAAATGTAGGAACATAAAAATGTCTCTCAACGGTTTATCCTTGGCTTATCTGACGCTTTTTTGTCAATATTTTTAAGTAGTAAGTTGCAAGAGATACCTACACTACCTAATATTCCTTACAGTGTTTACCTACTTGAATCATATATAATTTTAACTCGAAAGATTTCAAACTTATAACTAGCAGTTTTGGTTGTTAGTTTAACATCAGTCAGTCGGTAACTCAGTTAGTCTAAGCCTTTATATAAGTACCTATACCCAGTTAATAAATTATTATTGTGTTATTGGTTTATCTTGATTATTTCGTACAAGCTACGATAGCCACAGCTATTCGCAAGATATTTTTAAACATAATGTCAGCACATAAATATCTGATATCCTGCAATTTAAAGGGTAGCTCAAGGAGTGGGCAGTTCATAATATAGTATACCTATACCGTGTTAAAAGCGTCTGATCTCTCAGCGTGGGCGAGCAGGCGTCGGCTGGGCGGACCGTCTCGAGACCGAGATATCTTGAAATACTCTCTTTTAGTATTATACACGTGCCTTTTGGCAAATTTTGATACCCTTGCCTAAAATAAATGGATAAATCCTACTTGTACATAACTTTTTATCCTGGAAAAGTATAATCTTGCAAAACTAAATGTTTATATACCTACACTAGCTTCCTCCCGCGACTTCGTCCGCGTGGAACTCCTCCTTTTTTGCAGTCGGTTAAAAGTAGCCTATGTCCTTTCTCAGGTTCCAGACTTTCTTTGTACCAAATTTCCAGTAGTTTTAGCGTGAAAGCGTAACAGACAGACAGACAGACAGACAGACAGAGTTACTTTCGCATTTATAATATTAGTATGGATTTACTACGAACGGGCGGGTCAATAGCATATTTATATTTTAAAAATGTCACTAAAAGCTAGAAAATGCCAAATTAGGTTTTAATCACTTTTTACGCTCGACGGCATGTTTATATAAAGGCCCAGAGGAAAAGGATCAAAGCCAAGAATTTAATTGAAGTAGGTAACGTTGTTTGCTTATAGTCCTTGAAGTTCTACCTAATTATTATACAAGAAGCCCGTTTCGACCGAACTATAATAAATAATCCTAACAAACAACTCGTATATCTTTCGTCACCTAAGGCTTAATCTAAGCTATAATAACGTCGTGTTTTAAAATTGAGTGTATAATAGGTACCTACGTACTTAACTGACATAATTTATAAAAAATAAATAACGTCTTAAATTAATGGAAGTAACAATATATATCCATTTGAGTTTCAATGATTAAACATTCTGTCACGCCCACACCTACCCTAGAACTGATATACTGAAAATGCCTTTTATATAATTGTCAGCGTTCACCGCCTTACTATACGTTATAATAATTTGTTGAGATTATTTATAAAATAGCAATAGAATCAACGGCGAGTCAGTTTTGGCACCCATTGAATAGCTAACATACTCTTCAATGTACGCATTGTGTGACGTAAACGTCGCGAGCGGACTCGAGGCTCCAGAGCAAGCTGGCCCATCGCTCCGCGCAGCGTCAATCGATCGTTTGCGCGCGCACCTCCGCCATTCTGCTTTCAGTGCCGAGTCGAGCCTACAGTCTAATATTAAATTCCAAAGAAATGTACCAAACCCGTACTAACAGTGGCTTCCCAGCAAGGAATTGATCACCCTAAACAGGACTGATACGTGAAGGGATCAACGACGAAGGTTAGTGGTTGAGCGAATAATCCGATACTGATCCACTAAATAATACGGTTACAGATGACTACCGTTGAGATATATGCGATTTCTTACGAGGCCTGACCTTTTATCTTAAGGTCGTTCATACATGGTTAGAAAAAAATGCAATTTGATCAAGCCATCATATTACCTACCTACCCTGTATTCGTTACGTGAGGTAGTAGATAGATTTACCTACATACGAGTATATAGTAAGCTAAACGTAAATTGGAATCGGGTTTTCATTTCCTTTTACTCTAGCACGTCAGTGGAGAATTAAGTTCGCTGAATAGGTATTTCCTGTATAATCAAATATCGTTTCATCCATATTGACAACTTTTTCTCTTATTAATTTTTAATTTTGTATTAAGTCAAAGACAATGAGCAAACATTTTATTATTATTTAAAACCAATTTTAAAATGTTGAATATATTAGTTGCAAGTTCTCTTATTTTTAGGCATGTATAAATGCATTTATAAATACTTTATACTTCTTTCGGCAATTTAAACTGTACAGATATTAGCAATAACGCACTTCGCTTATTATTACTTAACGTCTACAACTACACGCGTAGAGGTCTACGTTGCTACGTCGTAGCAGTATTTCAATTAAACAGTGAGATAGAATTAGGATTTGATGAATTTAGGGAATAATTCAATAATAATTAATAATTACTGCATAGTAAATATATCTCGTGAATAAACCGCCATTAACCCGTGGAAAAATATATTAATAGGTAGGTAATAAATCTTTATTTATTAGCATATTTGCTGACGTTTCGAAAGCTTTACAGTTCCCATATTCATGGCCGACTGAGCTGAGGATAATTAAGTACAATATTTTACATAACTTACTTAAACGCTATTTTAGTTAAGATTAAAGCTAAAGGCCCTTGCTAAGGTGATGGATATATCCAAAACTAGCGGCCCGTCCCGGCTTCGCACGGGGGGACTTAAGATTTTTTAAGGCCTTCAGAAACGATACTTTTCCCCCGTTTTTGAAACATTTTCGGTTACTGCTCCGCAACTATAAGACCTAGCGTGATATTATATAGCCTATGTTACTCGGGGATAATGTAGCTTTCCAAAGGTGAAAGAATTTTTGAAATCGGTCCAGTAGTTTCGGAGCCTATTCATTACAAACATACAAAAATACAAAAATACAAAAATACAAATCTTTCCTCTTTATAATATTAGTATAGATTGAATCAAACCACCCTCGGAGGAGTAGTAAATAGGTATGTTAGTGTCGTAACAGAAAAAAGTGGTACATTGGTAGGTATCTACTTTAATCCAGTCCCTTAGTTTAGCTTATTTTGCGTGGCTTTTAAGACCTTTAATATATAATTATTGTTGCAGGTATGTCGCCCTTCCCTGGACCCCCGAAGCGATGGCGCCGCGAAGCAGCACCCGCGGCCCCTGTGGCCCCCGCGGCGTCCGCGGCCGAGGAAGCCGCCGAGTCATCAACACTGGCGGCCATCGAGACTACGTGTAAGTTGATCAAACCTATGTATATCTGTATCATAATTAGTTTCAATACTGGATATAAATTCTAGGGGTGAGTGGCTTACATAAAACCCGTCAACCAATGTGCTCTTCTTCCTTCGTGCTTTTAAAGAGCCAATATTGATTGCCCAGATTCTGAAGAATGAAATTGAATATTTAAAATAATCGTTTTCATTTATAGGATTTACGTTTAATCTCACATCCAGCAAATTGGTACCTAGATCAAGTATTTCACTTTAATTGTTTAAAGTTTACTTCGTCAGCCAAATGTGACTAAATAAAATGGTAAAGTTCCCCAATTGAAAATCTAACAGTGTACCCATAACTAGGCATATGTAAAATATAGGTATTTAAACAATTTTCCTGTATTTGTAGCAGCGGGTGGCACATCCGAGCCCACGGCGCCTAGCTCAACCACCACGGCAGAGAACATCAGTGAAAAGACCGCCGACTTAGCGCGACAGATGAACCTCGAGACATGGCAGCTGGTCGCTATCCTCGTCGGTGAGCTAAATATGATATAATAAATATAATCTTATTTATGATAAACATTCTTCCTAACTACTACATATACATATTATCAATATGTGGAGCCGTATGGAAGTTTGTTTAACTTTCACGCAAAAATGACTGTACAAAATTTTATTTAGTATAGGTAGTGATAGTTTAGGTACCAGAGATGGATATAGCATATATTTCTATACCTATGATAAAAATCAGCACCTAGGGGTGTAAAAAAATACGGGTGGAATTTATTATTGAAGTACGATAATTGATGTACCACCTTAGGTACCCAGTACCACTTCCATGCAGAAGAAGTCACGGTCAGGAGGTAGTCAAAATGTATTTGTTTTGCATGGAACAGGCGTCGCGGTGGTGGTCCTCGGAGTATGCTTCTGCTGTATTCGACGATGTTTCCGCAAAAGGCGCTCCAAAGATGGCAAGAAGGGGATGAAGGGCGTCGACCTCAAATCCGTCCAGCTGCTAGGCTCAGCTTACAAGGAGAAGGTAATCCGCATCTGTTCGAACGCAATTTTTAAAGTTTGTGGATATCATAAAACAAACACAAGCCAAGGTCTTCACCTAGTTGTATAACAATTCTTGGTTAGCGAATTATTATAACTTGTTGAAGACCATACAATTCATGTTCATGGCATTAATGAAAAAAACTATCTAACGGACATTTTTATGAATTTAACAAAGAATAAAATATAACTAGACTACATCTTTTTACGCGTGAATGGATGAAAACTAAAAATAGCCTATTGTCAAACTATAATTTCATAACTAGTTTGTTGGTCTAAATCTGTCCAAGTCAGTTTTGTAAGCTAATTATAACTGTCGTTTGAGTTAAAGTAGGTACGTTATTGTAAGTTACAAATAATAAATGAATTATTCATCGGAATATTGGGCGTTATGATGAAGACCCTTTTTCTCCGAAAGGTTTATAAATAACTTTGTTTTGGCAATTATCGACTGAAATAAATTATTTAGGACACCGTTTTGCTTCACTTGACTGCCTCACAGAAAAGCAAAATATGATAAAATTGTTACTTAAACAATTAAAAAAAATCTATTATACATTGATATTGAGTGCCTGAGCCACGGGAGGATCACAACAATTTCTAATTGAATTTAGTCGCAAAAAAGTGACACAATCCCGATTACGCTTGTTTTATATTTTTTATAATTATAATGTACTTGCTCAAATATTTATTGTGAGATTTAACTTTTACTATTCTCAGAGCAAATGGAATTTTATTGAACATTGAACATTTCAATAACGTGGGTATTTTTAATTTTCAATTCAATACTTCGTTCATAATCTTTCCATTTTATGTTCATAACTCACAGTATTAACAGATTATCATCATTTTTCAAATATATTTAAAAATATACACTTACATAAAATATTCATAAAAGTTAATCTGTTGTGGTTATACCTAACAATTACAGATAAAGCCACGTTGCGTGATGTGAGTGGCGCTTCACATTTACACACGCAGCTTCACACGCTCGTTTACTTAATTGAGAGCAATGAATAAAGGCATTAACATTTTATATATAAGCAATGTGATTTTCATGTGAAATTTGCCGCGGGACGTGCATGTAGGTTCAGCCGGACATGGAGGAGCTGACTGAGAACGCCGAGGAGCCTGACGACGGTGACTCCAAAAAGGAAGAACAGAAGCTAGGGAAATTACTCTATAAGGTGGGTGATTCGCAATACCGACCGTTGAGCGCAGATGGTTACTCGACTCGGTTTGCAACAGGGCTCTGGTATGTTTTTATCCGTTTATGATATAATAATCATTCTATGACATACCATCCCATTTGTTTAGTAGGTAGATCATTTTATTTTTCTAATAATTACTCATGGACACGCTACATATTTATAACAGTAGGTACAGTCGCTTAATCTGTATTTATGCAACATCGTTACTAATGAGCACTGAATCGATGCAGAATTATCATGTGACATGATTTTATATCCAAATTACACGTTACAAAACGTCTCCTTGGATGATAATATTCTGCGTTTTTGTATTCAACTAATTAGTTTAACGTAAATATTTAATGTCGGTCTGTCCCCATATAATTTTAGTACGCTGATCCTAAACTCAGCCGTAATTATCAGTTAAACCTTCAAGAGTTAATGAAACACGATAATAATGTTAAGGAGATAAAACGCAGAGAACCTAACACATTATGTCAGTAAACACGTCTCAGAATCTCATTTACGACATTGTTAAATTTAACCTAAGTATAATTATTTACGTACTCCTTAATCTTTAACAAATACGCACGCCTCTTCTCCTTAGGGGTAGGCTGTAATCCCCTTACGTTTACTGCTTGTTTTATTTTTAATTGAATACCTATAGTTAATTTTTTAACATATATAGGCGTTTTATTTTATCAGAATGGTATTATTACAGTAGATAATTTAATCATATACATACCTAGTCAATTGACTGCAATTGCTGTATGTCAGCTTTGTTGATTACGAATACTTTTAAATCCAGAACTGTATATACAGGTTGATGCATGTTTTTTCAGCTGGAATATGACTTTAACAGCAACAGTCTTTCTGTGACGGTCATCAAAGCGGAAGACCTCCCGGCGCTGGACATGGGTGGAACCTCCGACCCCTACGTGAAGGTTTACCTCTTACCCGACAAAAAGAAGAAGTTTGAAACAAAGGTTCACCGGAAAACTCTGAGCCCCATCTTTAACGAAACCTTCGTCTTCAAGGTACGACGAATATTGAATTCCAAAAGTCGTACATATAGGTACGAAGCTACTTGACGCGAAACGTGTGAGCATAAAAATTATTTCGTTTGTCACCCTTCATCTAAAATCAACGAACATGAAAGAGAGTACTTGCTAATGTTTAAACAAGGTCCTAATTTATTTATGTTCCTACTAATTAAAACGTTATTATATTTTCGTCCAGAACGTACCATACGCTGACGCCATGAACAAAACACTCGTTTTCGCCATTTTCGACTTCGATCGGTTCTCCAAACACGACCAAATTGGCGAAGTGAAGGTACCTCTGTGCCAGGTGGACTTGGCACAGACTATCGAGGAGTGGCGTGAACTGCAGAGCGTCGAGGGTGAAGGCGGGCAGGTGCGCACACAAGACACACCAAACTTTAAATACCTACTTACAGCCCAACCTAATAAGATTAGCTATTATATTACATAGGTATACTTACCTATACTTCTTACTGAAATTAAAATACTTATTGAGCTAAGTATATGCTATAAAATTGGTAACAACAACAAATGACCTAAGCAATTATATTATCGATCGAATCTTTTGAAATAGACTTTTTAAGAGGTTTCAAAATATTTTCTTTACGAACTCTTTATTTTCACTTGAACTGGATGTCTCAAAAAATAATATTGCTCTTCTTTTATTTAAGCTTAATTAGATGCAACGTTATTCTTTAGAAGGTTAATTACTGCCAATACGTGTGCTTCCTTCTTCTAATGGGTGTTTTTATTAATAAGATGGGCCATATAAATAACCTGTGTAGTCATCAATTAAAATACTTATAGGTACTATAATAACAATAGGTACTTATATAAGAAAATTAAAATTCACATTGGTACAGTTAACAAAGTTAACTGTCTACACCCAGGTCATATCAACAGCCAACTCTATGGGTAACACGTAACTAGCAATTACTCATTAACGACACGTCCTCGCATACGTGAAAATAGTTATACTTACCTAAATACAAACAATGGTACAAGTTTTAAGAGTTTTCATATTTTTTTTCTTAGCTTTAGGCTATACTGTCAAAACACATTAATAACACTGTGTTTTAACAGAACGGCAACATACTTATTATATTTTGAATTACAACATTTTGTCAATGAGTGTGGTTTGAACGAATATCAACTCGCATAATATTAAACAAATTTCGATATCATTACAATTAATCGTCTTGTATCCACGGATCGGATCCATACTCATTTGCAAAATGTCTTACATTTTTAAAATCTTACTGCACTTTTTTAATCAGAGGAACCTTGACATGGCGGTGCAATACCTACTTCATTCAGTACTTAGACAGCATACCTAACTATTAAGATGAACTTCGTTCTAGCTGAATTAGTGATATTACTTACCTACTGCTGAAGAGTCAAGGCACCTCGACGTGGATTGATTCGTCATTTATTTTTATGATATAATTAATTTCGACAGCAGAAATGTATTTACTTGGTTTTTCTCTTTTTCTCCATATTTTCTCTGCTCTGCTTGGCTGTGTTTGATTGTGTCCTGAACAATCTTGCATGCCGCTTCAAAACCGAAATGATCATTCACGTAAGTATTATTTTGAGACACATCAAAATATATAATTTCGGATTGTATTTTGAGAAAACGTTATTCTGGGACAAAACAAATACACAAAAGTGCTAGTTGTACAGTTTGAGGTTTTTGTTTCTTCGATGACAACATCTGAGTCCGCCTGTTGGAGTTAGGTTGGTCGTAGGTCGTGGGCGCCCAGTCGATACCCACATTTCACCTTCTACCCGTTATCACCTCTCGTACCATGTTGTATTTTATTTTCAACTGTTTCATTTAATCCATCCAACACTTTAATTTGGTTTTATATTGCGGCTGGGGAATGATGCATGGGAATCGTCACTTGTTGTACTTGTGCTTTCGCCGACTTGCCCTTTACACAACGTCATACTTTTTTTAAAATACCTACATATTTAAATTGTTAATGTTTATTCTTTAAAATATCGCAAAAACTTTACACATAAAATATATCTGACGTAAAATGGCAGGTGGGATTTAATTGGTTGTAGATAATGGTGTAATTGGCTATATAATACCTGTGATGGGCACTAGTAAAATGCTATATTATATGTTTATTATTATTGCAACATCACGTCTGTGTGTACTTTAATTTCCTTTTCCTCATAATTGTAGGTACCTATTCTGTGACAGGTCACAGAAATATGATATTTATAACATAACCTTTATTGATTTTACTGGCTATTTATTTACCCATCATGTGTCAAGACCTCTAATTGATAAAATTGGAGAAGCATTGATGTTTACTTAAGTATATTTATTTATATACCGACACGAGTTCGTTTAACTTAACTTTTCAGATATTACTCGATATCTATACCTAAGCTGAAAAAGATTTGGGTACTTATACATACTTACATATCTACTGCCTTTACTGTATTCATACAATTAATAATAAGCATCTTGATATAACTAAACAAGTATGTTACAGATCATCCTGACCCACGACAGAAGAAACATCCTTTACATAATACCGCCTAACTTCTTATTAGTATGAATGTATAATAATATGCATGGAAGCGATGACAAACGCGCGAATCCTTTTAAATAAACATTTATTATAAGTACCTAATCTCAATACATTTTGTACAATCATATTTAAAAACAGTAACCATAATCATTATTGCTGATACTCGCTAGCAACAAGTTTTAGCAATTGCAAAATTATTTTTCGATTTGAAACTATTTTTGCAAGCTTGTTGTGTTGCATAAATGCAATTCAAGTATTGCATAAATGCAATATGATAGCATAATATCGACCTAATAGTATCATTGTTCAAAATGTTAAGTACCAATATCCGCGCCTTTGTCGATCTCTTAGCACTTAGTAGGTAACTATTTTAGATATCGTTACCTTCAGGTGTTTCGACAAAAACCGTACAATCATTACGTACGATAGAAGTGTTTAGCAATACCAAACGATCTTCACTTTCTTCACTATAGTGTCTAATGAAGATGAATATAAGAGTGCATATTTAAGTTTATACTTATTTGAAAAGTTCCCACATTTTAGACCTGGCGGTACACCTGAAGCTAATAGCAAGAGTAGAGCTTACTCCACGCTGTAACCTTATATCTGTGTTAGATTTTCCTTTTCATATTATACCTATATACATACCAAAATATGTACCTATCTACTAATTTTTTTTTCAAAAATCCTAATAAAAATATTAACATTTTTGTAAAGCAACGTACCTATTCTTTTAAATTTATATGGGTTGTATGTTTAAATAATTAAGTAATTAAAATTAACGTGCTGAAATAATGTTAGTATTTTAACAAAATTTAATGTGTTGGATATCTATGTATTTGTGTATGTGTTTGAACTTGTATATTAGATAATTGCGATCTGTTTCTAAAATGGCTAGTCTCTATTACAGATTAGTCAACATCGATATCAGGTACATTGAACTAAATAGGTACATAATAAGGTTCGGATTTAAGTTATAGGGATTTAAAAGGTGAGTTAGGTTATTCTTTGATCTGAGCTGGGTGTTACGGAAACAATAATTGGCTTCATTTCGGCAACAGATCGTAATAAACCTTCACCATTAACTGTTATCAATAATACAGTCTACTTAGTTGTTACAGCGGATACCTTGCTTTGTGTATGCATTTGAACGTTGATGTGATTTATTTTTTGTTTCGTCTCCATAGAATTGCTACGTATTGTGTTAAAATAACATATATATGTATCGTTATTACTTTATATTACCTATTAGATGAAATGATATTTATGTGCTAAAACGTTATTATGTAACGCAATGAAAGTGTTCGTCAAGTACATGTCCGTATGACTAGCTGCAAACTCGTTGGAGGCTACATTCAACCGTCAGTAGGCTATGCAGCCCCGAGCACGTGACATCGATACAGCCTTTCAGTTTCATATACTACTACTCACTACGATCCCAAAAACTAGTGATTCGTACAAAGTTATATTAAATCATTAAATGTACCTAAGTATACCAAAGCAAATAGCACAGGTACAATTGGCCTAAATTTGGTAAACGCATACCTAACTAATTATTAGCGAATACGTGTTCGAGTTACTATAGTAGCTTGTAATAGAGTATTGATGCATATATCAAAAGTGATTCGTATTGTACGTGCTCTGCATTTCATAATAAATATATTGGGGGCACAATTACTACGCTTAACATTACAGATAAGAAAAAGTTAAACACAGCTGAAATTCTGTATCGATAACATACAACCATATTGATAAACTGCTTTTAGGTGACTACACGGAGCTAATGTTATGTTTCGTTTGTTTTTGTTGAGTGTATAAGGTTTTGAGTGCCCCAATCCGCCCTAAGCCGCGTTACTATGGCCGTATGTTATTTGTATGATTTACGATCAGCTTTTGAACCCGTTCTCTGAACGCTGTTATCCCTTACACAACTTTTCCTTGTATTTTTCCATGCTATTTACATCCAAGAACTAAATCCTACTGAACTCTATATCGACTATCAAAAAAACTAATAGGTAGACCTGCTTATAAATTCAAACTAAACTTGGGTAAATGAAAAACATATTTTTACTTTCCTGCAGGTATCTGTAACTTTGAGTACGTACTTACACAAAGTATTTGTTACTATCTTACGATACTCGCATCGAGCTGCATTAATAGTACTTACATAAATAAAAGTACCTAGATAAAAGAAATATTTTTTTTTAATTGGCTATTATCTAAATTGAATCGACCGTTATGCCTCATTAAAAACTTTGCAGGACAACAAGTTGGGAGATATATGTTTCTCGCTGCGATATGTACCTACGGCTGGAAAACTCACAGTTGTTATTTTGGAAGCTAAAAATTTAAAGAAAATGGACGTCGGTGGCCTATCAGGTAAAGTCGGTGCATTATTAAGAGTATTTATATTTAAGTTATCTATGAATCACACTAACCAAAAACTTCAAACACTGATTACATTCTTAATATAATTTCACAGGAGATTTAAGATAATAATGTGTGACTTTAAAATAAATAAGTATATTTTTCATTAAGTACCACTTGGTCTATATTGCATTTATAAATGTAAACATTGCATGTTCACAATATTAACTAAGTATTTTATCTCACCACTGACATTAAGTAGGTAGACTAATATCCTATTTTATTCTTTAGACATTCTTCTTTTCATTCCAACATTCTTACCTTTAGTTAAACCTACTAACTTTAGAAATGTCTACATACCTACTCATCATATTTTTTCAAACATAATACCCATATGTAATATATAGACTACATTTTCACGTTATTAATCCACACAATATTTTAGTACTTAGATCATTTTTATAGCTCACGCTAAAGTATAACATTTCAAGTTGCAGATGAACATTTCTACTGTCAATAAATAGATGAAATAAATAATTATATGCTATTTTCTCTTTCATATCCTGACTCGTCGGCGTTCATCAACAGATCCGTACGTAAAGATAGCACTCATGCAAAATGGAAAACGTCTCAAGAAGAAGAAAACGAGCATCAAGAAATGCACACTGAATCCCTATTACAACGAGTCATTTACTTTTGAAGTACCATTCGAACAAATACAGGTGCGAGCCGAGATTGGATCGAAATTCGATGTCGTAGCGCTTATAGCTCAGACAATTTTTAATAAAGTCTCCATTTGCAAAAGCTCTATCAGCGAATTATCTTTATTAGAAAATTGTCTGAGTATAATGTGCGCCATTTGATGTTGTATTATTGTTGTGAGAATATGGACGTACACACACCACTTGCATCCATGCCAATCCCTCTCCTTACATGGACTGAACAAGAATACGCTTTGTTCTGTACATTGGTTTCGTTGCCTATGTAGAGATGACAATTATAATTTACTCCAAATTTCAACATGTATACTAACATACACATTAGGAATAATAAAAAACTAGTAGTAACATTATCAAGAATGATAATTTGATATATCCTAAGTCCAACATGACAATATTTCTTAATTACTTACTGACTGAGACAAAATTCAGCGTTTTAAAGCGCACTAAATCTTCGATAAATATGGATCTACTACAAAGGCTGACCAACAATTTAACCACATTGGAACTTATGAATGTTTAAACTATTTCTAAATTGATTTTCATTTTATTTATTATAAGTATGTTACTGTTGTTTGTGATGCTAGTTAGATTTGGCGTAGTATCCTGTATGTTCTGTGTCTATATCCTTAAGTGTTCATGATTGTCGCTTGTCCTCTATTCCGACTTACCCGCTGTCCTTAATTCCAATTATCCTTCATATTAAAAACAGTCTTTTTAGAAAAAATCTCGCTAAAAATGTTAACCTTTATCTGTAACGATTTGTTACAGACAAAGGTTTTGATTTTATTGAGACTTCTAAACTCACTGTTTTTGATTTACCTACCTACTTATACTTATTACCCTTTATCTTTTTACTCTACCTTGAGAAAAGTGGTGTTTTATAATCTCCCCTCGTAACTGCATTACAATTTGGTGACTTCAGATTGTAACTACTTATGGTTTAAGGAATCCAGTCCCTCGTTCTTCTTCTGTATTGTAACTTCACACTTTTTACCACTCTAATGTCACATTACTATACCTATATATTTCTAATAACACGGTAAGTACCTATTATGTCAAATAAATCCCAGTAGATTTATCTGTAGAGTATAGGTATTACATTATTCATATAATAATATGTTATACTTATACATCACAATGTAAGCACAATGTCCTACATACCTACAATTTTTTTGGCTTTATACATTTTCATGACCTAGGTACCTAGTTTCTTTTAACTTGTTGATTATAAATTCCACTGTAGATATAGTTTATGAAGTATACTTATATGTTTTTATCGTAAGTACACTAAGTATTGATTACTTAATTGGCACTACGTTCCTAAACTATAAAATACCTTATTTAAACTAATAATGGCAAATTCACAAAATAGTGTAATACATTTAACTGGAAGTTATATTATTATAATAACACGACTGTTAAGACAAAAAACGTATCATGATCTATGAGTCGGTTTTAAAGGAAATATTTACGTAGGTGATTTTAAAATTTCCTAGATAAGTTCGCGAAGTGGTTGTCAAAACTTTGCGAGGAAAAATAATTACATCCATGATTTACCTATAGGCATTATTCCATTTATGTAGTTAGTTTTAGTGCTTGTTGTTTGAGTTTCACGGTTATTACAATTACAACATCCGTTTTTTCATACAATTATTTCACCACTTCTACAGTAATTATCTCCAAAATATTCCTATGAAAGCCTCTATAAAAATACTTTTCACCAATGCTTGATACCTTGCATGCTTCTTATTTGTAGTACCAACCTCCCTAATCAAAGGTTAAACTCAAGCGCACATAAGTATTTATAAGCTGTACACAAACTGTACCTAAGTATAAATTCATACAACCTTTGTAGGTACAGGATACCTATAGATAGATATATAACTTGTGTGCTGCATGGGAATATTGCGCTTCAATCATATCCACGCTTGCATGTAAGTAGATAGTTATGTAATCCTTAACACGTGGTGTTCTTAATCGGTCTGCAGAAAGTGAATCTAGTGGTCACTGTGGTCGATTACGATCGCATCGGGACATCAGAGCCAATCGGAAAGGTGGTGCTTGGGTACAATGCCTCGGGAACTGAGCTGCGTCACTGGTCAGATATGCTGGCCAGCCCTCGGCGCCCCATCGCCCAGTGGCACACCCTCAAGGACCCCGACGATGGAGAGAAGAAAGATTAAATTGTTTCAGGTACGTATTGACTTAGGATACTTTTATGTTCCTTCCAAAATACTTAATATCTATAATTTATACCTACTAAGCTAATAAGATAAAATTCGATAAATACTTACCTACTTAAAAACAGCAATATTTTCCACCTAAGTATTTTATTTCTTTTATAATAAAAACTTGCAGTAGAGTCTGTCAGGTGTAGTGCCCAACTCAATTATTAAACTTAAATGCACTCTATAATATATAATTATCTGTAGGCATGTTTGTTTTTCTTTATGTTTGGATACCTATAGTTTACGCAAATTAATTGTATCTAACCCCAAAATTTAACTTTCTAAAACTTCTCAAATAAGGCACACACACACATCAGAAAGTTTCAAGTTAAGAGGATTGTGAAGCTGTTGATTTTCATACAAAAGGCGATAACGTTTTACACCCAGTAAATATAGTTAGATTTTTATAATTTTTGGATATGTTGTAGATATAATGAGAAACTACGTCTGTACGTTTTGATTTTTAAGAAATATTGCTTAAATAATATAGATTTTTATGATTATAAATTTATATATAGATTTTTAGATGCTAATAAATTTTAGCGTAAGCAATATTTCTTAAAAATCAAAACGTACAGACGTAGTTTCTCATTATATCTACAACATATCCAAAAATTATAAAAATCTAACTATATTTACTGGGTGTAAAACGTTATCGCCTTTTGTATGAAAATCAACAGCTTCACAATCCTCTTAAGAAGTGGATTTCAAATTTAATTTCAGATCTCCAGTTTCAAAACAGTGCAGTGAAGAAGGAGCTACTATCGGCGAAGTAACATCGGTAATTGAAGAGTATGGAACGACTTTTTAAATACACGTTGAACAACAGTTTCAAGAAACAGACATTAGGTACCAGTCTGGGTGAATAAACTAGCATAAAATATTTTGAAATGTGACCCGTTTAGTTACTTATTGTACTGATGGCTATTTAGGTTGTAAGTTATTTATTTTATAGATACATGACCATAATAGCTTAAAAAACCTATCGATTTCTCAATTAAATTTACTTACGTAATTGTTTTATGAAAATCTACATCACATGGATCGATACTTAGGAATATGTATTCGAAGATCGCTCTTAGCTACGTAAGCAGCACTCTTAAACCGCGAGTTGGTAGGTACGTTGGAAAATAGGGCATATATCGTGATATACCTACTTATGCATATATTTCCCGTGAAATTAAGAAATCCTCGTACCAAAAACTAAAACATATACTTACCTAATGAAAAATGAATTGGGAACGTTAGTCGTATTGAGTGTAGGTTCCATAGACGTGTAGATCGATTCCCTTGCTTCCTTCCAAAACGTTAGTGTGAACTAATTTATTAAAATTATTAATAAAAAAATTAAAACAATATTTTTCAAAAATATTAAAATTATTTAAATGCGTGAATGGATTCACTGAAAATGCCTATCTACTAAAAACTGTTTATTTATCGTAATTTAACGTCGCCGGGCTTACGAAACAAAAGAATAACATTAAGTTGACAGACGTTTTTCTTTGAAAAAAATATACCTACTTAGATCTATTCTATAGATCTTGTCTTGATGAGTTTCAAAGATTTGCAATATTAATAAAAAAACGAACGCAGCTAAGTATAGACTGACTCTGCTTAGACTCATTTATTTATGTGACGTTATTGTGCAACAAAACTTTTTTTTTGTCGTAAACCTGGCGGACTCTAAAATCTTTATGACGTACTATGTAAATAAGTTACATCGTGTTAAATTTACAACATTCTATTTTACTATTGTTAAGTGTTATAATATTAATACCCTTTACCATTAATGTTCCTCACGTCGAGTAATGAATACGTAGGTAGTTAGGTACCTACCATACCTAAACGATGTTAATACATATAATTATTACTATGGGTTGGTTAGTTTTAGCTTAGCCATCAAACGCAATATTTCTCTTCCTGTGAGGAACAGCTAGGCCTATCGTATTTATTACCTAGGTACCTTATTATTTCAATATTCATATATGATAATATGACGCTATGCCTCCATGTTTGGAATAAGATAAAGAGTCCATTGCCCGATAAATAAACAAGTCGTTGGCTTTAATTAAACCGTGGTACCTACTTATAATATAATGATTTATATCTGAAATTTTGGATACGTATTCTAAATCATAGTAGGTAACTGGTATAAGTGTTTATTTAATTTTCTAAATAACAGTTTGCATTAAAAGCCGACGACTAAATTAGTTTAATTCTTAAGTTAATATGTTTTATGCAGATGTGTTATAAGATAGAAAAAGGATATGTATGACTTATACGGAGTGAAATGGCAATGGACATTAACCAATCTGTGGTATCATCGAAACTAGTCATACTTATTATGTATTCTTAATAGACCACAATGATTAACGGTAACGTATAATGTAACTATAAATAGATATCATTTTCGATTCCTTATTATAAGAAAAAATGTGCGATTAGACTGTGGTTATATTTGACGGTAGGTGACTAGGTATTTAGGTTGATTTAAAGACATCTTTTGGTTTATGCATAATATTAATGTTTTGGCCCTTAAAATTAAACTTAACATTAAGGTAACATTCTCTCTGATTTATATGTGAATCTAAAATATTACTATACTTAGCTAATGCTTGACTGTTGTTGATCTCAAACCTATGTGTTATTGTGTATATAATGTAATCACATGTTAAATTTCACAATCACAATATATCTATGTATAAGAGAATAAGACAGGCTTCAAGTACATTAGAAATGCACTACTAACACGAACAAGTAGGAATAGATTGGGGTTTTTGAATTGAAATGTAAGTAAAACTATTATATAGATTGTACAGCCAATTTCAACAGGTTCATTCCCCACATTATTATAATTTCTGATAAGTAATAGTATCACATAATATTATATTTATTTTCAAAGGTGTGGCAATGAATCTGTTGTGATTACTTTGCTATAAAATTATCTCAGGCCCAACCAGAACATCGGTAAGCCTCAGTAGTAAAGACAATATGGACATTCAGCGCTAATTCATATAGATATCTTGTAATCTTAAGGCAGGTCTGTCCTAAGAGTTATGAGGTCACTTGCATTGACTATCATCCAATCATATATTTAATGCCTATTTCTTATTAAAATGGCGTCATGTCGATGTTCATCATAGACTGCCAGATTACCGCAAATATGTGAATAATTGCTAGAAAATATCAAATAAAATCTTTCAAAATATACACAAAAAATATGTATCTAACAGCTGTCTTTGTCCATGTTCTCATATATACAAGTTGGGACAAATATAATTATGTCTACATACTTTCAAGTAGGTGTATTATTCTAAATACCTTAAAACTAATATTGTACACGTTGGTATTGGTGTGTTGAACAGTTGTAATAATAATTGCTGTTTGTTACAAAATTTAAAAATTAAACTTTGCTGAACTAGAATTGTAAAAATGTAACCAAAATTTAAAATGTTTGTTTACAGTAAAAATTAGTTCAATCTAAATTAATGCAGGGTTTACCTTATATTCATTAACAAGTCATCTCTTGCACCATATACAAAATGTTAAATTACCTTGTTTTAAGTTTTGTGCATCTCATCAACATTGTTATTGTAGAAGTAATAAAATATTTATTATAGAAATTGATAAACTTATCATATCACTTGCCACTTAATAAATTATTATAGATTTTGTTGCATTCAGTTACAATTATAAAAAAAAATTTAGGATTTTGTTGTTAAATAACACATATATAATTTTAACTAGAGTTTATATTAGTAATGAATTATGTAAGCTACAAGAATGTCTATAATACATAATTACATAGATTTGGTATTTTATTTAACATTGTAGACAAAATAATAAGGGCCAAGTAGGTACAAAATATTTTCAAAATAGATACAATGTCAATTACCTATTACACAGAATTAGTGGTGTCATAGCATGGGCACTGCAATGAATAATATCTACTTAAGTGCTACAAATAAAATTGTTAATGAAATCTAACTCTCGTCATAATACCTTCTTTTCATTGTCCTGTATTTTTTAAGCATGTAGAGTGTTTCAATTTCCTTTACAACATAGTTTCCGTGCTTAAGCATCATATCAATTTTTTTAGGGTCAGTTTCCGAGCTGTTCTTCATAAAAACTTTATGCAAACGTTTTCTAAACAAGTCATACCCTTGAGGCCAGTCACGCCCTAAATGTAAAAGCTAAAACAAAACAGTAATAAATGGTAATTATTATGTCAAACACTTCTCGGCGTTATCTAATCAAAGCAAAATACAAAATAGCAAATAAAAATATTAATGAAAACTATATTTCGCAAAACATCCATATATTACCGTCTTATATAAATTTATCACAGCGGCTCTTTGTGGCTGGGACATTATTTTTATTTTTTTGATTTGCTCGTGAGAAAATGTTTATATTTGTTTGTAAAACTTATTAGTCCATAGTCCAAAACTTAGATCTTGGCAGTACTTGGCACATCAAATTTGACACTAGCGAGTACTAGTGACAGTAGTGACACTACTGTGACAATTCATTAACAGGTCTACCATACTTACACAAGTTAATTAAAGATCTTCACAGACGAAAAATCGAAAAAAAAATCGTGTCATGACTAGCCAAGCCAAGTTGTCAGTTATAGATGACTTCCATTTTTAAACTCAACTATCTAACAAACATAAAGTAACAGCTTAACTATAATATTATAAGGAAAGTAAAATAATTATTATAAACAATGCAAAAAATATATTATTTAAAAATTCAGTGGCTAATTAAATGTAAAATCCCAAACCGGGGTGAATTTAGATGTTGTGATATTTTGACTATGGTATGTTTATGGTCCAAATCGCGATCTAATAACCTTCGCAGCGCCAAAATTCAATTAATATCTACCTATAGCAACTGTAACTTAGCAACGTTATTCGTTTATGTACTTACGTGCAGTTTTAAACAAAATAGTAACCGCAACTAATTCATTTGGAAAATATAGTGAATTATAGATTGTATTTAACTATACTTTAAAAAATATTTTACGACATTATTATCTAAAATGGACGACGATGAATCGTTAGAAGAAGAAGGTAACTTCTACTTTTATATTTTGCAAAAGGCACTGAATGTCCGATCCTAAAATAGTTTTACCTACCCGCATACTTTATTTTTATTCAAAGGCGAAGAAGAGTACATCGAAAAGGTTGCAGAAGAAGAAGAGCAAGTAGAAGAAGAGTCCATACTCACCGAATATGATCCCGACGACTTCGTTTCCGGTGCAGTCAACACCTTAGACTCCACTATACCAACCGATTTATTTGAATTCGAGTATCCTTTTTATAAAGACCAAGTTCTTTAAGTTATGTTTAGGCGTTGAATACATTGCCTTACTACTAATAGCATAATAAATATGTCGGTATATTCATATACAGTTGGGTACTTTTACGTAATTGGTATTTACATAGATAAATCTAAGTAAATACCCCAATCTACCAATTATGTACCAACACCACACAAGTACAATATGAATATCGACATCAAACGTAAAGACAAAATGTAGGTAAATAATTTATTTATCATAAACAAGACAGTAAGTAATGAAAAGCTATTTTCCAAAATGTTCTACTAAATATTAAATGCAATGAATTTCCAATGAGAATAATTAGATACTCTTACGGTTATGATTGTCACAAGAATTTCAACTTGTGCGCGTGCGATGACTCCGTCGTGTGTTGGGCCGCTGGCAGTATTATCAGCTTCATAGATGTGAACACCAAGCAGACCTGGTTCCGTAGATCCACAACGGGAGGCTCCGTCGGGAATATTACTGTACATAAGCTATTCTTACTCTAGTACCTTCATGGCATACTCATTCTACACTAGCGCATCTAGCGAATTTTTTGATACCCAGCTTTCATTAGCTTGAAGTTAATAACTGGTTCTTTGAAATTTTTAGTCTTTCAGGAAGGATCCCAACTACCGCATAGCTATTGCCGAAGGGAAGGAGAACTTCCGTGAACCATTAATATTGCTATACACTTGGCCCCAAATGGAGATAGACGCAGTTCTTCGTGATGGCACTACTAATGCCTACTCCATACTCGATTTTAGGTATATTTTAATGATTGTTTGGATACTAAGGAATCCTAAATTGAGACGGTAGAATATATCTAACATTTATTTGACTTTAGCCCAGACGGTGAACTGTTGGCATCTGTAGGAAGAGAACCTGACTACAATATCACAATATGGAATTGGAAGCGCCACAAGATTCTTCTGCGAACCAGTGCCTTTACTTTTAACGTGAATACCGTAATGTTTTCGCCATACTGCCCAGGCCAACTGACTACTGCCGGTAAACCATTAATAAAAAATATTAAATAAATCATTTCATAATCTAAGTATTTTATAATAGGTATTATTAGCTATTGTTTTCGTACACAGGCGCTGCTCATATTAAATTCTGGAAAATGGCTAGCACTTTTACTGGTCTGAAACTTAAAGGTGAACTTGGTAGATTTGGCAAAACTGAGATTTGTGATGTGCTCGGTGTTTATCCGATGCCAGATGAAAAGGTCAGTAAGATCACCCCTCAAATATAAACAAATTTCATAATATATAATTGACAGTAACTGCTGAAATATACTTTAAAGTACTACTTTAAATATACGTTTATTACAATTTCTATAAATATTACCTTATTTTATTCAAATCGAACATCGATTCGACTTTACTTCGACACGTCGGCTATACTTGGCTCATAATAATATGTTCTCGATGTTGGTAGGTATATAAACCTTCACTAAGCTATGAAAAACCGTATTACAATCAAATAATATATAAAAAAATTTACAATGTTTTCTTTTACTAATTTTATAATGATCGCTTCAGGTGCTCTCTGGTTGTGAATGGGGAAATGTGCTCGTATGGGAGGCTGGTCTTGTAAAAGTAGAAGTTACTCAGCGTGGAAGAAAAACTTGTCACAAAGCTCCGGTTGTGAGTTAATATACTAGTTTCTATACTTACTAATAATAAATACCTAAAAAAGTTTTGTTTATTTAGCAATTACTGGGACGAAGTTATATAGGGTACCTACTACTTACCTACTTAGTTAGCTATTTATCAACGCTAAGCGCAAAACCTGTACCTATCTTTTTTAGAAAACTATGTTTTCAATATTTCAGTTTTACCTGAAACGATAACTACGCAACTTCGATTGAATCGAAATCCTGAATTGAATTAGCTAGTGCTTCAAATACAGCAGAATTGTGCATCGTTTTTATCATTGAAATGAAACCTGTGTGTTTTATTGTAATAATATTAAAGTCAAATGTAAATTTCAGATTCAGTTTATGCTGAGTCCGGCCGGCGACGAAGTGACTACGATAGCTCAGGACGGCTGCATACGAGCGTGGTACTGGGACACTGTGGACCAAGCGGACCCTCCGGAAGAAGACCCTTACATTGAACTTAACCCCGTTGCAGAAACTTGTGTAGGTTTCTACTTTTTAATAAAATCATAATAGGTACCTATATATACTTAAATAGGTAAAATTCTCGTAACGAGGTGTTTGTTGCCAATTTCGGAAGATCGAAACGGCTGGACGGATCTTTATGAAATTTTGTGTGCATATCGGGTAGGGAGGTTTGATAATCGACCAGCATCTTTTTTCATACCCCTATTCCTGTACGAAGTTGGCTGGGTTAGGTATAAAATAATTCTGAATGTCGTCTAAGTCCGGATTAACTGACATTTATCTTGCAGGTACCCGGTTGCCGAATAATGTGCCTTAAACATCAAAAAGACATGTATTGGTATGCTCAAGTAAGTTCTGATTTGTTTGAACCCTTTTTGACTTCTATTCCATAATATAAATTCAATAACCTCTTATGGAAATTGGGTCTCATTTCATGCATTTGTTCCTCACGACACGTTGTCGTGACTTCGGAACGTCCTCTAGGTCCTGATCACGACAACCTGTCGTTAAATACATTTTGTACGATGTACCTTTATATTTTGAACATATTTTTTTTTATATAAATAAACTTAAATAAAGGGCAAATTTTATATGCCAGGACCCGGTGGATGTTTCTAGCTTTAAGCCTTAATTGCTGAATGAGTTAATAAATCAATATGTTTCCATTAAAAGGATGGCAATGGCGGACTCTGGACTGTGGATATCGAGATTGATAAGATTGAATGCAATCACAGAAAAATTTTTACCTGTCACGCTGGAGGAGTGGTGGCCATGGCCGCTTTGCGATCTTACCCCATCATAATAACAGCAGGCGAAGACGGAGCGCTGCATGCTTATAATACTGAGAGTCACTTGCTCCTCGCTAGATATGTGTTCCCGACGGCTGTTACTACTATGTTATATCCTCCGGCAGACGTGAGTAATAAGGCAGAGCTCAGAATAAATAAAGCCTATATAAGTACTTACTTAAACTTAATGGGTTGACGCAACTAAGAGTGGCTACAACATAAAATAATACATAATTCCGGGAAATCCTGGGCTCAAGAAAAAGGAGCACTTACCTACTTACTTACTTAATTAATTTTGGTGGTTGTAACCACCCTTAGTTATATTCACCCAAGTTTAGGAAATAGGCACTACCGCCTTAATTCTACCCACCTTAATTTGGTTTAAGGATGACGTCACATAGTTAACCATGCATTGTCATTCAAACTGAACGCGTGCATAGACATTCAGTTCAACTGGTTAAAGTTATCTGTTTCAAAATTGAGTTACAAGATTTCACTTACATACCTACTTACATTGCAAATTAAATATAAGCTTATAAAATTGGCACTAATTTTTATTTGTAGGTGGACCAAACGTCTCGTATTATAATGGTCGGATTCGCGGATGGTATAATGCGGACGCTACTGTTGCACCCAGAGCGGCTGCAGGAGCAGGCCGGCACCGTCGATATCAGAGTACACTCCGCACTCACTATCCACAGCGACGACTCTGCACACGCTGACGTCATAGACCTCATATCGGTAAAACATTATGATATCCAATCACACTAATACTATAAAGGCGAAAGTTTGTGAAACAGATCGTGCTGTTTGTTACTCTTTCAAGCAAAAATTAGGCACCTAATTACTGTATAGATTTTGATGAAACTTTACAATAGGTAATATAGCGTATACATTAGAATAACATATGTACTATATTTTATAACGATATCTTAATTACTCATCGTGCGCAGACGAAGTCGCAGGCAGAAGGAAACTCTAATAATATACCCTCGTGTCGCGATGTTTGTTGCCAAATTGTTCCGAAATAGCTGGATTTTTATGTTTTTTTGTGTATATACCGGTAATTATTTTTCATACCCCTTAATATTAAGCGTGGGTCCATGCCAAAAGTTTTTTTTAATTTTTGACATATTTTTTTTGGCTCACCTACCAGAGTTCTGTGTAGGGGTATAATAGGAGAGCTATATGTCAAGTTTTCAGCTTGCCATAAACACCTACCCAAAAATTGGTGACAGCTCTAAGAAGACAGCGATGGAATGAAACAACTATTAACGGATTTAACTCGCGTATTTTTATTTTATTTTATTTGCTGACGTTTCGGATTCTTTACAGTTTCCATAATCGTAGCATGACTGAGCTGACAAAAGTCTAACGCTAAAGTGTTGTGTGTGTGTTGTGTGTTCACTTTAGCGTTAGACTTTTGTCAGCTCAGTCATGCTACGATTATGGAAACTGTAAAGAATCCGAAACGTCAGCAAATAAAATAAAATAAAAATACGCGAGTTAAATCCGTTAATAGTTGTTTCATTCCAATGTGTAATAACCGCGAAGGCATCAGAAAAAAGACAGCGATGACCAATATAGTTCGTTAAAATTTACTTAATACCTTTATTATTGAAAACAGTTGCTGAAGCCACATTCAAAGGCCCTAGCTCAAATAACCATAAACGAGCAACGCACGTTGCTAGTCACATGTGGTCAAGACAGTACAATCTTCATGTACAAAATGGAACTAACTACTCCCTTCACTCTACAACGACTGGGTTTTATAGAGACACCGAATAACATTGCTTATATGACATGGAAACCTGAAGAGGTAAGATATTGAGATTTAAGTTAGTACAGTCAGCTTTATATAGGATTGCGGTGGTCCCTGAACTCCGCTGCTGACTGTACCTACTTATATAACAAATTTTATAATGTTGCATTTGCGGTTATAATAATATGTATAATGAAACAACGATAACGGGTTTAACTTGCGTATCCCATTCAGCATACCCTCCTAATCCTGCCATACAAAATTTGATCTTTACTATAAAATGTCAAAGAAAGTTTTTTCAAAATATAAAAATATGAACGTTCTCCAGGCCCTGATCACGACAACGTGTCGTGATTAGCACTGAATGAGTTAATCATCAGAACGAATATGGGAACTGTAAAGTTGTTGAAACGTCAGCATAAAAAATAATATACCAACGCTGCTTAAATGCCTTACAGGCTACAGGTGTTTTATTCCAAAATGTAACGATTTATTTAATGCATTTTTTTAGGAACGAGTTTTATTACTATGTGGCCGAGTAGGCTTTATTATGGAAGCAGTACTACCAGAAGTTGAAACTAAAAAATACACTGAAATCACAACGTTCAAACAGGACTTCGTGTCTTATAAAGAAGTGCTCGTAAAGAAACATTTGTATGTATCGACAATTTATTTGCTACTTATCTATACTTCCATACTAATATTATAAAGAGGAAAGGTTTGTTTGTTTGGATTGAATAGGCTCCAGAACTACTGGCCGATTTCAAAAATTCTTTCACTGTTGGGAAGCTACACTATATATATATATTCCCGAGTGACATAGGCTATAAAAAAAAGATAATCCGTGCGAAGGCGGGGCGGTCAGCTAGTATATAATAATATGTATCCTTTAGGTAGGTACTATTAATAATTACACTTCCCTACTTAAATGCGATAGTGAATTTGTTTGATACTTTTTCACGCCGGAAACCGCTGAACCGACTTTAATGAACTTTAACCTCAAGTTAGGTGGTATTCCTTGCATAATTGTTTGAGGGTGAAACCGTAGAACACAATCTTTATGTACTACATACCTACGTGTATTGTATGTATAATTCATATGTGTGCCTACCTATTATGTACATGATGCATATCATATGATTTACCCAGTATGCGGAATCGGCCTTTTCCAACTGAAGAAGATCTAGCTAGTATTGACGAAGAAGCCTTGAAAGCAAAGGACGAGGCAAAAGATGACGATGAAGATGAAGAGTGGCTCGGAGAAATCGAACTGAGTAAGATTAATCACCGAGTTATCCCTACTAATATTATAAATGCGAAAGTAACTCTGTCTGTCTGTCTGTCTGTTACGCTTTCACGCTAAAACTACTGAACCGATTTAAATGAAATTTAGTACAAAGATAGTCTGGAGCCTGAGAAAGGACATAGGCTACTTTTTAACCGACTGCAAAAAAAGAGGAGTTCCACGCGGACGAAGTCGCGGGCAGAAGCTAGTTATTTATATATTACATCATAATCATTGCATAGGTACATCACAAAATATTGTGATTAGCTACACAGTTCTATTTTATTGTATATCTAATATTATAAGTGCTAGAGTACCACCTAACTATCCTTAATATTTAGATGCAAGGATACGCGGTAGTGAATTAGCCAAGTTCGGAAAAACAAACTCACCACGACTCACATGTCACTGTCCACTTTTCCGTAACTAATGAAACAATTGACTAGTAACAATATTTGATTAAATTACTGTCTGTTAGTGTAGTAAAATATGTATTATGTATTTATTATACGATGCGATATCCCTACTAATATTATAAGCTAGTGTTATATATATAGACTAGCTTCTGCCCGCGACTTCGTCCACGTGGAACTCCTCCTTTTTTGCATTCGGTTGAAAAGTAGCCTATGTCCTTTCTCAGGCTCCAGACTTTCTTTGTACCAAATTTCATTTAAATCGGTCCAGTAGTTTTAGCGTGAAAGCGTAACAGATAGACAGACAGACAGAGTTACTTTCGCATTTATAATATTAGTAGGGATATCTTCTTCTTCTGACCTTCATAAAAGCTTAAACTGAATAAATGTATTTTTGATTTTGATTTTGATAATTAGGTAAGTACTATTATTTTTTTTATTACTTAGTGGAAAGTGAAAGCATGCTTGGAACTACTATTACTTGGGCACAATATTGCGAGGATGGCATATGGGTGGTCCAACAAGGCACAGGGGCACTGTTGCTTGTGAAGCCGGGAGTCAATAAAATATTGAAGTATGCGCCATTTCCCGGAGCTTGGTGTGATGATATCACTACTTTAAAATTTGTGTAAGTGTTTTACAAACCTTTTTTAAAAACAAAATATTACATGTTTACCATTAATTTAAACTATAATGAAAGATGAATTCTAAGTGTTGCAAATCACTCCTCATAGATGGCGCTAAAGCGACACCCATAGTGTACCTAATGAGGGCCACTGCGTGTCAGAAATCCGCTAGATGCGCTAGTGTAGAATGAGGTCTAGCAGTCATGTTCCACCAATTAGAGGCAAGCTACTGGCCTGTGATTGGTGGTACATGACAGCTGGACCTCATTCTACACTAGCGCATCAAGCGGATTTCTGACACGCAGTGACCGTCATTGGAATAAGCACGGTACCGCGCGTATAGGCATAGGTGTGGGTTCAAATTCTACTGGGTCTATGACTTTTTCTGCTCTTTTCTTGGTACATATTATAACCATGCGCGTGCAGCGTAAGTATGGCGCTAGGGTAGGCACTCCATACATTAGTGACACTGTGCCAATATGGAATGCGCGCCTTTGCATATAACATTAACAAATGAACTGTTAAACACGGGTGGGCTATTAATTAATTTCAGGTGCGAAGGTCGATACTTGGTTATTGGTACGAATACTGGTTATATTCGTGTGGTTCGAATGCCAAACGAAGAGGAAGATAACCCGGATTACCATTACTTAAATTGGATGACAGCCCAGCAGAAACTACTGAAAAAACTTAAAGGCAGGCGACTGGCCAAGGAAGAAGTAACAACATTCTTGTTTTTTATCAGGAATATTATTATATGTATTGAAATCTCAATTATTATACTAGTCTAACATACATAATATAGTTTAACGTAGCGGCTTCAAAACTTAGGCTTAAAGACAACAGCACTGTTATAGACTCACTCTATTACCTATATCGGAATAACCTACTGCCAAAGTGTAATAGTAAGGATGCATTATGAAAATTCAGTGTTCAAAAAATATTTAAATTTCAGACTCAGCCAACGCCGCGTATTGATTTCTTTGACAACTATTACTTACCAATGCACGATCGCTACACTGGAGCGATAACATGTTTAGAATTCAGTTCAGATGGGAAGTAAGTGATATTAATAAATATTTTTCTTGTCAAATATTTTTAAAGTTATACCACTATTTAACAATTTGTGTGTTTTAAGGCAACTGTTCACGAGTGGAGCGGATGGTAACATCTTTTCTTATTTTATTAACTTTTCGGAACCACTGTTACCTACCGCCAAGCTACCGCCGCCTGTTGCTGTACAGGTAAGATTTATGGTTTTTTTTTTCTTATTGTGACATAATCACTTCAAAAACACTGGCATGAAACAACTATAACGGATTTAATTCACGTATTTAATTTATTTGCTATCGGTTCGAAAACTACAGTTCTCATATTTTATTATTATGGTAAGATTAATATTGTACCTATGGTAACTGTGGGTAAAGTTTTCGAAACGTCTTGTGTAATAACCGCGAAGGCAACAATTTAAAACTACCTAATGAATTTGTCTAAGGGTACTGAATACTTGAATAGTAGTTACGTATTTAACACATATGATTAGGTGGGTATAAATATGGTATTTCTATGGAATGTCTCTTTTTCATAGAAAGTTGATAAAGTAAAAGAGCCAAGCACCATCGACGGGGAACTAATGTCTCACGAGCAATTGAAGCAGAAAGAAGAATATGACAAAATGATGGCAATAGCCAATGCACATAAAAAACGAGTACGAGATCAGCTGTCGGAACTCACAGTTGAATATAACAAGTTAATTAAAGCGTAAGCGTATTTATTTATACCTATAAGAAAACAATTTTTGCGATAGATATCATTTTGCCATTCTCGAAAATTACTAACGGTTTTGATGAAATTTAAGTACCTTACCACGGCGGTCAGTATTGATTTAACTAAATAATACCAATATAAAATTGTTCGTCTCCTGTCGCGGTTTTTGTTGTCAATCTCCTCCGAAACGGCTGGACCGTCTGAGAATCGGCCAACAGCTATTTTTTATATATCCGTAAGAAAATGTTCACCTCAAAGTTTTTTTTAATTGCAAAAATATAACTCTAAATTTACTTCACTTTTTTATTTCACTCTTCTACCATCAACCCCTACTTTTTTAACTAAAAAATCTCAAAAAAACCCTATTACAAATTTTGCTTTGTCCGCTAGTAAGTATTAGGTATATATTTTTCAGAAACAAGCTACTACCAACGTCGCAGCAGATCGATGTGACTCTAGATCCTAGACCTTTAGCAGTACAAGAGAAAGAGCTGGATGACGCTAAAGCTTTAACCATAAGAAAATTAGCTCATCAATTAGAAGCTTCCGATTTAGCTTTGCATAAAATGTACTCTAGGAATATCATACAGTTAGATGTTTTTCCTTTTATCTTAAAGGCTATAAGGTAAATGGCAAATCTATACTAAATATTTTGTCCTCAGTTCACAATAATAAATCATATTCAAAATTATTTTTATTATTTCAGAGATCCCGAAGTGATGATCAGGCCATTGCGTCAAAAAAATCTTTCCAAGGCTTTTTATGATCAACTTGAAGAGGTATATCAAAAAATGGCTGAGGCTGCTTTGCGTGGAAGGTGAGCATAATAAAAACTACTAATAAGTACTTACCTACTAATTAATTGTTGTAAATAACTGTTTCATTATAAAACTAAATGTTAACATACATAGGTAAATTCAAAGAGAATAAATTATAATTTATTCTCTCTTTTTTTAACAAGAAATGTGTTTATTTTTTATTTTCACGCTAACTATAGGAATTTAAATGTTTTGGACATACCCGAACCAGAGCCTAAGTAAGTAGATAAATTGGTAGCTTTATTTGACTTTCATGGAGAGCACTTAGTTTATATTTGCAGCTATACCTATCGATTTATTAACATCACATACCTACCTAATTAAATAAAAAAAAAATAGACGTGCTGAATCAACAACCCGACGAGCTGCGGCCAGAAAAACTTCTTGGGGACCACCTAGAGTGGCTTCTTTCCTGCTAGGATTGCCGCCAAATCCACCTCATCCCTTAAAGAAAGCTCTTAGGAACTACCATCAACGCTTGAATCGACACCATCTACAATTCATAGAGGTATAAGTAAATAATTTATATTTTAAAGCATCCTACATGCCTTGTTTTTATTTTGTGATTGAAGATCTTTTTGTTATTTTTTACAGTGGCAAGAACATCTTTCTCGCAAGCCGGACCCAAATGCAATGCCCCCTGGAGCTGCGGAAGCTATGAAAGAAGCAGAGGCTTCCATCGGAAACCGAATTTTGAAGACCCAACCTGACTACGTAGCGCCACCGGGTCATAATACTCAGTTGAAAGTTTGTCTCGCTAGAAAAGAGGTAAAAGGGTAAATTAAAATCTACTTGCCTTTTTTCTTTTATTTAATTACAAACTAATTTATTTTCATTATTCATAGATCTATGATAACAAACGAGTTTTCAACGAAAAGGTTCTTGAACTTAGGGATCATAAAGTGAGCTTAGTGAGTCGCATGAAGCAAATTGGCGAGAGGCTATCCGAGATCAGGATTGAAATACCGCAAAAGCTAGTTAAACAGCCTCCAGCAATACCTCATATAGACGACGAATTGGAATTTCCAGAAAAAAACTTAGAGGTTTACAAATATTTATTTATCGTACTAAAAATGATGGTTTTAAAGGTAGTTGTAATTTCAAGGAGAAATTGTACCTTTTTAGATTAAGCCGGAAGTGAAGTACCCTGGGGCTCGACACACTACAGCAGGTGTTGCTCGAAAAACAACAGAGAAACGAAAGTCCATGATTTATCCACAGTCGCGAACGCGCGCACCTAGAGTCGCCAGATTTATACCCCTTGCAGGTATTTTTTTTTTTTCAGTGCAATGTAGGTATACGTAGATATTTACGTAGACTTCGTTAAATACAGTACCTAAGTAAATCGTCATGTTATACAAATGATTTCATGTTAAGTATAAGGACAAAACAACAAGTGCAAATGTAAAAATATTTGTGGGAATATAGCTATAAGTATTATATATTATGATCTGCCTGTATATGTGTGTATAAATATCATGATAAAAAAGATGGAAATGTTGTCGACATATGAATCGGAAAGAAGACAAACTGTACTGATGCCGAAATAATAAGGTATGGGTAGGCATAATATAATGGAGTCCTAGAAATTAACAGCAAATGGAATAACTTTACAGAGTCTCGACCACTCGCAGCGTCTTGGGAACTACTCAAACACAGACAGGACCAGGAGGCTACACCTGTAGAAATTGAAATAAGGGAAAGACGAATAGAAAGGTACCTTTGTATTCTTATATCCTCACTAATAAAGTATTGCTGAATATAGTGATTTTTTTCCTTGCTTAAACTTCTGGAACAATTTTGATGAATTTGGTAAGTAGGTACTTATAGTGAACTTTTAAAAATTTTTTTTGGTGAAAAGGCATTTGTACGAGCAAGATATGTTGCTGGCGGATGCGGATATTGAGGTTCAGCAGTTCGATTCTAGACTGCGTCAATTACAAAGAGAGCGAATACGTGTTCAAGTAAGTAAATTAAATTGAATCTCTTCTTTCTTCCTTTCATAATTAATACCATGAATAAGCTTAAAAATATCCAAAATTAAAACAACAGATTACGGTATATATGTTTCTAAGGTCAAACGGTCCTTAAAGTCGTTCCACCAGGAAAATTTGAAATCAGACAGAAATAAATGTTATTTTCTTAGATCTTCTATATTTAATCTTTATTTTTATAGGAGAAAAATCAACTTTTGGAATTGAATTTATATCAACTTCATAGAGAGATGAACGTACTTAACCGTTTCGAAGCTCACGAAGACCGACTGGCTGAAAGAGTTTATGTGAAGTTGATGCAGGTGAAATCATAATCAGTAGAACAGTTTGAAATAAAGAAAATACATTTTTAATATACCTACAGTAATTTGTTTAGCACACTACTGGGCTGAGTAATGAATCTCAAAGTCGCTTGTCCTGCGAATTACATATTTTAAAAATGGGGACGCTGTTGTCTGACATAGCACTGCGTAATACGCTCTTTGTAATGCATCTTGTAGAAAAGTTCCTATCGCAAACGTACGGAAACTATAGAACTTACCCTCAATATTACAACATTTTTCCTGCTACCTATTTGTACCTACCTTAAAATCACCACCACTAGGTGCGAGCCGTTCAAGACCAAATAGCTGACTGCCAAGTGCGTATCGAGGAGCATCACGCTGAAAAGGAGAATCTAGACGTCTCCTGTCAAGAGTTGCATAGACAATTTAAAAAACTAGTGCAAGATAACAAATTCGCCGATTTCCTGCGAAGGATTTTTAAAAAGAAGTACAGGCCGCCAAGAGATAGAGACGAAGACGGTAAGACCAAATAAAGCATACACTTATATTTTTATTTTATTTATAGAAATGGGGTATGTATAAATAGGTTGAAATTTTCAAAATTACCTACATTTAGCAGAGGTTGTAATATTACAAATATAAGTCTTTTTTGGGGTGAGAGGGGGCGAAACCATCATCATCACTCGCCCCAAGCCAACCTCACCTGCACGCGGTGCACCCTGCTGTCCAACGAACGAGGCTCTGGCGACCGACTGATGGCGGTATATCCACCCTACATAGGCGTAGCTAAATTCCGCTCGATGACGGGCAGCAGCGTCATCGAAGCAAGAAGCTACGCCCTGCGATCGCCAACCCGCCTGCCCAGCGTGGCGATTATGGGCTTTTACCTCCATGAAGGCACACCAAAGACCACGGCCCCTAGTTCCCGGCGGTCCCGCTATTCCTGGTCACGGTGGCGACCATGGTAACGGTGGGACGGGGGGTGCGAAGAATCTCCGGGCTACGGGAGGCCATCACACCAAACTGACCCTGGCGACGTACAACGGACGCACGCTACGGCTCGACTCGCATCTGGCGCAACTGGAGGTGGAACTTGAGAAGATTAGGTGGCACGTATTAGGGTTATGTGAAGTCCGAAGAGAGGGAGGACACCATATCTCTCGAATCAGGCCACCTAATGTACTTCCGAGAGGGAGACCAACAATCTCAAGGTGGCGTTGGGTTTCTGGTCAATAAGTCCCTGGCTGACAATGTTGTCGAAGTGTCCAGTGTGTCGAATCGGGTAGCGTACCTCATCATCAAGCTCACCGAGAGGTACAGCCTCAAGGTGGTGCAAGTGTACGCACCGACCTCGACATACTCGGATGATGAGGTGGAGGTTATGTTCGATGACATATCGAGGGCCCTTCACTTCACTACTAAGACCCATTACAACGTTGTCATGGGGGACTTTAACGCTAAAGTGGGAGTACAAAATTGTAACGAATCGGTAGTAGGATCCCATGGATATGGGAGCAGAAATCATAGGGGGCA
Organism: Polylopha cassiicola; assembly: GCA_038024825.1. Classification (NCBI taxonomy): domain Eukaryota; kingdom Metazoa; phylum Arthropoda; class Insecta; order Lepidoptera; family Tortricidae; genus Polylopha; species Polylopha cassiicola. The sequence goes on along the minus strand of CP149046.1, from coordinate 13,407,337 downwards.
AATGCTCGTCAACTTCCTGGAACGCGAGGTGCTCTTCTTGATGAATTCCTTTTTCAAGAAAAAGCCCCAAAGGAAGTGGACGTGGCAAAGACCGGGCACTGTGACAAAAAACGAGATCGACTTCATCATGACGGACAAAAAGCATATATTCAGAGACGTCTCTGTGATCAATAGGTTCAATACCGGAAGCGATCACCGACTCGTCCGAGGCTCTCTGAATATTGACTTCAGGGCTGAACGTGTTCGCTTGATGAAGGCCAGGCTCCGACCAACTTTGCTCCAAACTATGATGGGATCTGAAACGTTCCAGTCCAATCTGGAGAACCGATTCGCTGCCGTGGAAACCACAACTGACGTTGACCAGAACCTTGAAAATGTGGTTCGGATTCTCAGGGAAGAAGGTACGAGATTCTGTAAAATGCAACGTAGTGGCAGGAAGTCGAAGCTTTTCGGAAGAGACTTTAGGGCTAATGAAGAAACGACGTGAAAAACCCACCCGTCACTTCGTCAGAGAAACGGATTCTAAACCGAGAGATTAGTAAACGCGTACGACACGATCTTCGGTCCTTCAATACTCTTTCGATCGAAAGAGCGATCGAGCAAAACCGGGGAGCAAAAGTGTTTGTACAATCTCTTGGAAGAAGCCACCTGACGAAGTTGACCACAGAAATTGGAGAAGTCGTTGCTTCGAAGCCGGCAGTCCTAACCGAAGTGGAAAACTTCTATGGCCGGTTGTACGCTTCGCATGCATCTCGACCTGATCCCGGAAATGAGGATTCTAGAGCCACTTTAACACGCCACTACAGCGAAGACCTGCCAGAAGTCAGTATTGGCGAAATCGAGATCGCTCTTGGACAGCTCAAAAACGGAAAAGCCCCTGGAGAAGATGGCGTTACAACAGAGTTATTAAAAGCAGGAGGTAAACCTATGCCAAGGGCTCAAAAACTCTTTAACGCCGTCTTGTTTGAAGGGAGAACTCCAGAGATGTGGAGTGGAGGTGTGGTCGTCTTGTTCTTCAAAAAGGGAGATAAAACCCTGCTGAAGAACTATCGACCCATTTCCCTTCTAAGTCACGTCTATAAGCTGTTCTCAAGAGTAATCACGAACCGTCTTGCGCGAAGATTTGACGAATTCCAACCACCGGAGCAGGCTGGGTTTCGGAGCGGATACGGCACCATAGACCACATCCACACAGTGCAGCAGATAATACAGAAGACCGAAGAGTATAATCAGCCCCTGTGTTTAGCATTTGTGGACTATGAGAAGGCCTTTGACTCGATCGAGATCTGGTCTGTTCTGGAGTCCCTGCAGGGATGCCAAGTCGATTGGCGATACATCCAAGTGATGAGATGTTTATACGAAGCCGCTACCATGTCCGTCCAAGTCCAGAATCAGCAAACAATGCCTATACCATTGCATCGCGGTGTGAGACAAGGGGACGTTATCTCCCCGAAATTGTTCACAAATGCAATGGAGGATATGTTCAAAACGCTGAACTGGCAAGGACGTGGCATCAAAGTAAATGGCGAGTACATCTCTCACTTGCGATTTGCTGACGATATCGTCATCGTGGCAGAAACGCTGCAGGACCTACAACAGATGCTGAATGATCTGGCTGACTCTTCTGTACGCATTGGCCTACGGATGAACTTGGACAAAACCAAGGTCATGTTCAATGAACATGTACTACCGGAACCAATTTCGGTAATATCGGCGCCGTTCTCGAAGTTGTTCAAAAATATGTCTACCTTGGACAGACATTACAGTTAGGTAGAAACAACTTCGAGAATGAGGTGGATAGAAGAATTCAGTTAGGTTGGGCAGCGTTTGGGAAGCTACGTCAAGTCTTCATATCGTCACTCCCACAGTGCCTGAAGACGAAAGTCTACAATCAGTGCGTCCTACCCGTCATGACATACGGAGCCGAAACGTGGACACTGACGGTACGGCTGGTTCACAAATTTAAAGTCGCTCAGCGGGCTATGGAAAGGACTATGCTCGGCGTTTCTCTGCGGGATCGAATCAAAAATGAGGTGATTCGGCAGAGAACCAGAGTCATCGACATAGCCCACCGGATTAGCAAGCTAAAGTGGCAGTGGGCTGGCCATATTAGCCGAAGAACCGATAACCGTTGGAGTAAACGTGTTCTAGAGTGGAGACCGCGTCTCGGCAAGCGTAGTGTAGGACGTCCTCAGGCAAGGTGGAGTGACGATTTGCGTAGGATGGCTGGCAGGAGCTGGATGCGAGCAGCCGAAGATAGAGCAAAGTGGCGTGCAATTGGAGAGGCCTATGTCCAGCAGTGGACTGCGACGGGCTGATGATGAAGTCTTTTTTATATAATATGTGTTATACCAAGTTATAAAATTTTCTACTCATTTCTATAATACGTGTAAGTAGGTACTAAAAAAGCCTTGTGCTTACAAAAGCACGACGCAATTTTTTAATACCTACCCTAGCAGGTTTTCAGTACACAAGTACTTTCAATATTATTTGATAAAGAGTCATCTGAATCGGAGTCATCCTCGTCATCGAGTGAGGAGGACGAAGGCAGTATAGACAGTCGCGACATCGGACCTATCCGCTTGGACCCGAACATCTGCCCTGAAGGTTGCGACAAAGATATCTACGACAAAACTTATGATTTGCGAAATACAAGGTACCTATTTAGATATAGTTTATCTTTTGTCTAAAGCAAAGTTGTCTTAAACAGTTTATAAGTAGTTTTGATAAAATCATTAAGGGAAATGCAAATGTCCACATATACAATATAATCTACTTCTATAAAATCGTCATGATTTCACCAAACCAACATTACATTCACTAGACAAATATTGTTCTTGATTTAGCGTAGGTACCTATCTACAGTATCGTATTTAGTCATAGACAAGTTATTACTATTGAATAAGCATATTTGTTTGCCATTTATTTAGACACAAGCACGAACAGGAAATGATTGAGCAAGACCGACTGGTCGATCTCCTTAGGAAAGACATTGACGCCCATAATAAAGTAAAGCGTAAACTCTCAGTACAACTAGATAAAAGAAAGAACGAACTAAGGGAGTTCATGGTAAGCACGATATTAGGTATGGATTATAAATATATCTTATTACCAATGATGATCACCTTTTTCTTTAAATGATCACCGTTTTAATTAAATATGACTTACAATATAAATTATGACTTCAGATGGAAAAACAAAGTTGCATGAACGACGTAGATCAAGTTATTGTGCTGCGTTACGATCAAATTAGGGCTTCAGCCCTTCGTGGATGCACTGGCCCAGATGGTCTGTCGAAAACTGTCGTTTTCCCAGAAGCGATGCTCATGAAACTGAGGAAACGGGTACTGGAACTGCAAGAAGAAATAAAGCAGCAGAAACAGCGACAAAAGCAAGTTTTTTGTAGATATAGTTAAATTTAATAGGCTTGCGTAGGTACAAAAATAATGTGAACATGTTGTTTTGATAATCTACTTTATAAAAAAATTGCACTTGTCTTTTTTTTTTTAATTAAACATTCTACCACGCTTTTGATCACAAAGTGACGTCACGAGCCCCTGTTCCAAAATTCTCCTGAACTTTGACGTGTTTTATCCATGATACGGATAAAACACGACTATTTGACTAAAGAAAAAATACATACCTAATAATATTATCTAACTTCTTTTCATAACGTAACCGCCGACATTGACCGACATTGTAATTTCCAACCATTATTATTTAGACTAGACTCCTTGAAATTTAACCAAATAACACCTATATAAAAATTGTAGAGTGAACCGAACACATCTATTCCGCATGAACATAGACCTCAAGGCTATGGAAGCTCAAGCAGAGGAACTTCAAGCCAAGATGCGTGATGTCCTGACGAGGAAGCTCGGCAAGCCGCGGCGCGTAGACAAAACCCTGGACGATCTTCTGAGACAAATGGCCCGGCGACACAAGTTCAGCGCCACACTAGGAACATTGCCACAGGTTATGCAGCAGCTTCGAGAATGGAGGGTAAGAAAGCATTAAACCATAGACACAGAAGAGCTTTATAATAATAAAACCACTGCATACCACACCTTATATTTACTATAGGTCGCAGCATTATACTGAGTTGGTCGCCCTTTTGGTGCTGTCATATTTACATCGATCTCAATGTCTATCTATAGACTTTTCATTTTTGTCTGTATTTTTGATTATAAAAGATGCTGTTTGTTGTAACTTGACGATACACTAGTTAAACGTTTCTTATTCTTATTATCGTGTATCAAAAAAAATTTATTTACTAAGAAAGCTCATATTATATTGTATTTTTTAAGGACCGCTACAGTGAATTAGAAAAGAAATATCTGAACGCACTGAACAGTTACTCAGACCGCCTTCGACTGGCCGCAGCACTCCAAGCTGATGTTTTACCCCAAAAGGTAAACAGCTTACCTAGATATATTACTTATTTAAGTTATTTATAAGTAACCTGACAAGAGAATAATTATACGTACCTTATCTCTTTTTGCACAAATAAAACCGAAGCACTAAGCTAGCAATGTATATCCTACTAGCTTTTGCCCGCGATCTTTCGAAGATATGATACCTGTTATTTGACGACGTGTTCTATTTTGTTATTATGTAACTTTTATACAATACTTGATTTAATTCATTTCTCTTTTATTTATGGTTAGTGAAATTACGTCATAATTATCTACTTAAATTAGACTTAATTATTGATTTTAGCCTGCAAAGAAAGTCGCAGAGATGGTGGGCGGTTATGATCCGGAACATTATCAACGCGATGTTGTGCGTCTACGAATTATAAGATCGCAACAGATGCAACAAATAAAAGTAAAAAGACAATATTTTTTTAGCTGCCTGCTCCTTTAAACTGTACTTAATGGATTTGTATCTACTTTAGGCCATCAGTGAAGAGATCAAGATCTTGCGGCTGAAACCGTTATCGCCTCGGCCCCCGCTGCCGTCTGCTGAACCGCCGGAAGTAGAACGTGACGATATTTACCTATTTATGGCCCCACGCACCACCTGGAAACCGAAAAAGAAATATTTTCCAATGTATGTTTATGTTTATATGTTTTATCACTACCTAATGTCTGACGGGAGCAATAAGAAAGGATTTTTGGAAATTCACTCCTCGTGCGCAGTCGAAGTCATGGGCTGAAGGTAGTATGAAATAAGTAGTGTATTTGTAGCAAAACATTTCGTCAAATGAAAAATTTCAGAACACCTCTTGGTTCTCAAGTTAAGCTGGTATATGACGTGAACGTAATGAAGTTGCTCTACGACTGTCTCGACGCGATGCGCGTGACCCGGGACGACGCTGGCGAACTGCTCTCGGAGCTCACTGCCCAGCTGCCGGACGTACTATCAGGGTGGGTTTCAAATAACTCAAAAATCAAACTCAAATAATCATTTATTCAGGCTAGGCTCTTACAGGCACTTGTGAATGTCAACGTTAAAATTAATATTCTTATTCGATTCAGCAAAAAAAACCTCTTGAGAAGAATCGAGAATAAACTCAATGAATACACTACTACAATACTTAATAAATACAATGAAAAGAATAACATTGTAACGTTTTTACAAGAAGAAATCACCTTTCCTATTTCAAAACCCCTACAAAAATGGTAAAGCTAATTAAAACTTTATTTCAGGGTAAAGTCTAGATTTGAGGTGGTCGATAACTTGGTAAAAAAATGGCTACTCAAATACGGGGGTGACCCGAGTCAGTATAAAAAACAAACACGAGCTTTTGACGCCCTCGCAGCCTTGGCGGACCGACTTATCAAACAACATGTAAGTGCATCCCTATCATTATAATAAGAAATATTAGTAAATAAGACCTACCCTAATATTTTAAGCTCCTAAAACTTTTACAGTTGTTCATGAACGTACCTTTTTAGGGTTCCGTAGCCAAATGGCAAAAATGGGACCCTCATAGATTCGTCATGTATGTCTATCTGTCTGTTTGTCCGTCCGTCCGTATGTCACAGCCAGTTTATTCCGAAACTATAAGATCTACATTATTAAAATTTGGTGCGTAGATGTATTCTGTAAACCGCATTAAGATTTTAAAATGAAATCAGAAAAAAATATATACCCCATACATAGAACCGAAACTCATTTTTTTTTCATCAGACCTATACGTGTGGGGTTTCTATGGATAGGTATTTTAAAATGATGTTGAGGTATCTAACATATTTTTTTTCTAAACTGAATAGTTTGGGCGAGAGACTCTTCCAAAGTGGTAAAATGTGTCCCCCACCCCGTACTTCTAAAATATGGGCATGATATAACTGAAAAAAATATACGATATGTATTACTATGCAAACTACTAGTAGTTTTGTTTTTAAACGTCAAAAATCAAATTACCTAATTTATTATAGATAAAGGTACGGAAACCTTCGTGCGCGAGTCCGACTAGTACTTGGCCGGTTTTTTTGATGTGGTTAGCAGCCATTTTATCTTGAGAATGCTTTGTGAACGAAAACTGGCGAAATACTTAATTGACTTTTTGTCTTTGCTTTAACTAGGTTAGGGTTGCCATACGTCCCGGTACGCCGGGACATGTCCCGGTTTGAAGCATGGTGTCCCGGCGTCCCGGCCGATAAGCAAATTGTCCCGGTTTAAAAATCATAGTTATTTAATAGGGGCCTGGACTTGGTAAACAGTAATATACCTCCAATAAACGCGCTCTAACTAGCGTACGATTAGCCGTACGTGGATAGAACGAAGTAAGCGCTAACACAGTTTGTCCGTTCACGTTTCACGAATTTACGTTAACAGTGTCAACGCATTTCGAGATCGCAGACTCTTAGCGTTGACAGAGCAAAAGCGCATCAATGGCATGCTATCAAGCCCACTATGTGACTTAGAGATGTTTGATACAAGATCGATTTTTCTAATGCATTGATATTTTATATCGATTTTATACATTCAGTTGATACCTGACTTCTTGAGAAAACTAGACCTAAGAAGCGTTAAAATAAAAAAAAAATCGAATATTATTATATAAATAAAAAAAACTTACCACCGAAAAAAAAAACTTCAAAGGCAACAAAAAACAATAGCGCACAACATAGATTTTTTTTTTCTTTTCAGTGCGTTAAGTATTGTTCTTTGTTGCCTTTTAGTTTTTTTCGACAGTTAAATTTATTATTTAGTTATTATTTTGTAATTGTCTTTGGCCATAATGTATACAAATTATTACATGCTTCATTTATAATTAATAAATTACTTTTGAAATAGCTACCTACCTTGTTTTTGCTATTAACTTGTAGTGAAACAATAAATTACCCCTATTTTTCCACCCTTACGGTAGGTTTCTTTTTTCCAAATTTTATTTATGGGATTAACTTTGAGGTATGCCCTATCCAATAAAAAAAGAATTATCAAAAACGGACTACCTACTCTGTAAAAAGTTACGTCTGGTCATACGATACAATCAGTGCGTGAAAAATTAATTATCCCCTATTTTCCTACCTTTAAGGTTGGTTTTTTTTAATCGAAATTAACGTGATTAGTCAAGTTTTTTTTTTTTTTTTTTTAGATTTTCTTGAAATGTCCCGGTCCGAGTCCTTACACTTATGGCAACCCTAAACTAGGTTCAAGAAAATTGCATATTTTTATGTTATTGCCTTATATAAACGTACTTTCATACATTTTACATTATGTAAAATTGTGTTAAATCATTTTGCCTAGGCCGAAGTCAAAGTTACTAAATGAGATGAGTTATTTTTTTTAGTGCGTGTTTACTATTCACATTGTGATCAATATTCCACTACACTCTGCGCAATAATTTTTATACTTAAATCGCTAAAGTCTACTACTCACCCATATAGATGGAAACAATGGAAGGAGTAGGGCCTTCGGACAAGGTGATGGACGCTCTCGAGACTGCTCTCAAAGATATTGCTGATGAAAAAGAGCCGCTGAACGCAAGATTAGGACCAGCATTAGCGGCTTTATTTCATACTGCAGAATCCGCTGACTTAGGTACATATTTAACAATATATTGGGTGCGTGTTTGTTTGATTGTGTAGTCAAAAATATAAATTTATTTCAGAATCTAATGAAACTATGACTTCCTTAGTCAATGCACTTGTTGACCAAGAGCATCCTATTACTGCCGAATCAGTAGAACGTATTAAGATGATTGAAGTTATTGAAGATATAAAAGGTAACACCGACAAAAGAAAATTACGGAAAATAAAGGTGAAAAAATACTAATCTACTTCCATTTTAACAGATTGTGGTGTCGAGGCCCCTCAAGAAGAATTAGAAAACATAGTATCTTTAGCCATAGAATGCCTAAAAGCCCAATTACTTACACCCAAAGAAGCTAAAGAATTAGACGAGGAGGTTGAAACCGTCATTGAATTCAAAAGGGTAATTAAAGTTGTACAATCTATTAGGAATCTTACAGAGTTCTTCTGTAGATACCTACGTATAATAGTAACCCGTTTATTTTTTTTATTGTTTTCCCTTATTTCAACTGAAACGTAATTATAGTAAGTATGCCTAGGACAAAGTGTTACACCGTCTGTTTATATTTTTTCATGAAATATCGTTTATCGTTCATTTTTCCTTTCAGAAATCACTAAAGTCGTCAACAGATCGCTCGATTCATGGATCGCACACTGGAAGCCTACATTCAGTACCCAGTGGCCATAGTGTAATTACTGAGCACAGTACTTTAACCAAATCTGGTGGCAAACAAGTGAAACGAGGATTATCTACCGCCGTAACTATTAGTGAACCTGATAAAGACGCTTATAGTAGCGAATTACGAACTGGCAGTATAATGAGCACCGGCCATGAGCCCGATAGTACAAAAGATACGGATTCCACTGAGGTACATCGAACTACCAGTAAAGTTAAAATAGTCGGAGTCCAAGACGATGATGGATCAGACAACGTTCCTGCAGAGATTGGTGATAAGGAACCCAGTCCACCCTCCGACGAAAAGGAACAAGAATAGTTGCTGAATGAAATGAAGTTACTGAAGTTAGCCTGATTCTATACAATAATTATGTATTATGTAATTTGGAATAATAATTTATGAATTTAAGAAGCAATTCTTTTATATACAGGAGGAACCTACCTATTATGTTTTTAACCTTTTCATTCAATTCAAATATATGTAAGTAATGTAAGTACCTAGGTATTATATATATTTATTTTAACCTGACGCTACTTTTTAAGCCTATTCTTATCCGATTTTGGCTAAAATATTACTTATTAAAGGACACCTATAACTACCTCTATAATGATAAGACTTTGACCTATAGCTGTACTTATCTAGTTCGCCATGAATACTCAGAAGAATAATTATGAAGGTACCTACTTAATATAATTTTTACATATCTCTTGAGATGTCTGTGCCCAGCTGTGAGACTGTTATTAGCAACAATTATATAGGTATAATTTTGAAATGAGAGCTAAAATATGTTACCTTGACTCTTACAATAATACATTTTAGTATTACCTAATCACTGTCTTTCATTTCAAACACGTATGTTAATCGGAAATTTTAATTGCAAAATGTCAGCATTTGAACTCCGTCTTTCCTTGATGAAACCAAAAACTTCTTCTTACTTACTTCTGTAGAACAGGAAACTATACTACCTCTACTTAACTGAAATTTAGAATGAACATTTCAAAATAATTCCAAATCAAGTACATAGGATAGGTACAACTAAATACAATAATATATAGGATATCTTCTTAGTTTAATATTTTGAGTTGTACCTAATAAGTACAGTTAAAACAAACAATGATAGCGTTAATGTTTGAAATTAAAGAGGTTGCTCGCGCGCATTCCGTCATTGTGTCCGCGCCGTCGCCGCAGAGCTGGGACGGACGCGGCGCGCCGTGCCGTAGAGTCGCGTCAGAGCGAAGGTTCCGGCCTATACAACAGCCTGCAGCGGGCCCCGGCCCGTACCCAGCGTACCCGCGCCACTATCTCGCTTGCCGCATTCCACCAAGCCGAAGTTGCGGCGCGCCCCGCGCGTGCCTTCGCCGCCGACCCACGCGCCCGTCTTGCAACTAACCCAACTCACAACTCAGTCAGCCCTGCGCGCTCAAGCAGTCGGTGCGTATTGGTGACGCTCGTTTCGTTCCGCTCACAAGATCGCGTGGTTGTCAAAGTGAAGTGAAGTGTCAATGGATGCGGTTTATATTGGAGCATAGTGAAATAGCTTTCAGCAACCTTGGATTTGTCTATTCATGGTGAGTGATGTGGTGCTCCTATGAACCGTGTTCGACGGCGATGGATGCGCGCGCTTTCACGATACGGCCACTTTCATTTCATACGCATAGCTCGAATTCCGCGCACCCGCGCCGTCCGCGCCGCGGCCGCTGACCCCGCACTCGCGCGCCCTTCCTCTGGATCAAGCACCGCAGTCAAGCTCATCAACTTGCCATAGCTTTGATCGACCCCTGCATCATTTCAACTATTGCTTATGTAGGAACCTACTTACTGCGCATAGCTTTAAGGGGTAGATAGTTAGGTAATTTATAATTTATATCAGTCATAACAAAACCAAGCAAGGTGCAATTATCATAAATATAGAAATTGAAAATTATTCGGCAAAGATGTAGCTAATTAAAAAAATAATTATGACGGGCTACCCTCGTAGACTGAGGACTCTGTAGACAAATTGCCCATCACAATAAACATAATATTGTGCCTAACAAAGCAGTCATTTGGTATTATCTACCCTAACTAGAATAAGATAGAATGATTAAAGAATTAGATAACATATAACAACAAGGTTATACTCACGTATTAGGTACATTCTTTAAAGAATAATAATACCTATTAGTACATATTATATTCCTACTTTTGACGTGTCGAAAAATAACTGTTAAGTTGATGTAGGGGATCACCGCTTGACTGTTTCTAAAACTGATTTTGAGCTTAAAAACTTGAAAAGTAGGTAGCCCATTAACATAAGAAATTCCACCAAATTCGAGAAAATATTTATAGATTCATATTTCAATGATTTATAAAATACCGACCTGACAATAAAACAGATGGACTGACTAGGTATCACGCTGTATTTAATCATGAAAAACTTCATTTTTATTTATATTATGTAGTTTTGGTACAGTCTAAGAACAAGTATCTACTTCATTACAAAAATCTTAATAGTGATCACCAAACTATAACTACAAGACTGCAATTTGTTCCTATCCATTTTAAATAGCCAGAAATTGGGATGGTGCACCACCTCTTCAGTGCCAAAACATAGGATCTTTCTTTCACTTAGTTTGTAAAAAGAATAATAATAATCCTAAGTATCAATACGTATGAATCCTTATAATTGAATTTTTAGAGAGATTTGTATCACTTAGTTTTTTCTAATCCAGAAACTAAAAAATAAGTACCTAAGTAGGTAGGTGGTGTACCTGAGCGACCGAGCTTACTTTATATAATTCCATCTAGTTTTCGATCTAAATATAATTATATTTATATATGTTATTAAGTTTAATTATAATTAATATATTAGATAAATAATATCTCCCTATCATGATTTTCAAATTTGCGTGTAAATAGGTACCTACTATATACATACCTGCTTACCTACTTATATCCACTTACAAATTTATGCATTTGTATTACCTATGCCTTTGTTTTTATTTAATTACCAACAGAGGTAAAAAATAATTGGAAAAGAAACATCGCCCGTTTTACCCATCTCCGTCTAATTTCAGCTAAGTTGAAGTTTACAAAATATTTGTAGGACAGGCTTTGCATATGCATATGTAACAAATGTAACCTATTAAGTACTTTTAAATACGATGTCACACTGTCTACGTAATATGGTCAGATCAGCGTGGCCATTTTAAAGAATATCTAAGCAATTAATTATTCAAGACATCAGGTATTGATAAAATAAATGATTCATATACCTACATTCCTTTAAACACCTACGGCCGCGACCGCATTCCATTGATAGCACAACGAGTAAAACTTTACGACATACGGCATTACGACGGTTCTAAATGTTTTGAAAGTAGTTAATTACGTAGATAATAGGTTTTTACGTTTTAACTTTTTTCTGTTTTAATTTCGTAAACATTTATCATAATTACAATTAATAGGAATTCCCGATATTAAACTAATATCTATCAGTCGAATGACGTTGGAACGTAGCCTATCCAAAAAAAAAACAATAATAATATGGACAGCACCCATAAACTTAAGAAATAAATTGGGTATTCAATTATTCATAATTATATCTGTGAGAGATTCTTTTCATGTCAATATCAAGCGTGGGTCCACGTACTATACATAGAAAATTTAAACAATTGTTAAAATTGATTTTATTTCACACATTTAGTGAGTCTGTTTATAATTTATGTACTTACCTACTTAAGTAAGTATATCATTTACAATATTCTGATATCAACTACTTACTCATCATCATAAATATGACTCTACCTAACCCTAACCCTGTGTATACACACAGAGACGTTAATTGTAAAGGAGTTTTCGTCATCACTTGTCTGACGACGAAGGAAAACTCCACATGTTCATTTAGATTTTCTACTTCCCCAAATAGTACTGCTGAATGTCCGTACATATATCTCGAACAAATACCTACTTATGATTCAACAAAAAATACACAATTCATAGGCGTACTCATAATTAATATTAAAAGTGTGTTATTTTGAGTTTTATTACGATTTCTCAAGAATCCCACCATCAGACCCTGACCGAATGACAATCGATCCATCTAGAATCCCATTTAAACAAAAAATAATTTTCCAAATTGCTCCACTCGTCTTCAAGTAATCGAAGTAGGTATACATAATGATCTCGACGAACTGAGAATCTTCTCCTTATCCTTTGAAGTCGTATAAACAAGATTCTGAATAACTAATAATAACTCCTTCTTTTAGATTGGTAAATAGGGATGGAGAATCTCTTAAAGTCCTATGGTAGTAAACGAAATAGAAATGATGGTTTAGGCTAAGCAGTGACGTTTAACATAATTTTACTCATCTTGTATTAAGGAGAACCTCTGAAATATCGAGAAAATTTGTAAGAAACTACGGCAGATCAGCTCTATCAATTATTTAAGATCATCCTAAAAATAAAGAACTGCAGGATTATTTCTTGAGACTATATTGTAGGTAAGTATACAAAAGTTTACAATCAGTTGAGTACAGCTGCAGATAAGATACAAATAAGTAGGTACAACAGGGAATTCCACCTGAAAGAAATCAATTAAGTAGACCGTACTTATTTTTAACCTAAATCCAAAAATCAAAATTAATGTTCTCAATTGATTGCGGACTTTTATGTTTGAAGTCAGATTTAAGAATGAACCAATTGAGGTGATTCAAAGCACAAATTTGGGGTCACGACATGCATAAAATAAAACTTAATATTGCAAATTTCTTAACCGATTTGATGATCAGATTACGTTTTAATCAAAATACCTATACTTTGAAGATGAACGCTAAACGATGGGCAATTTGTATCTACATGAAATTATTTTTCTGGAGGAGTACCTACTACTGTTTTAACAATGGGTTTTTCCCACGACCGTACGATGATTTAAACCAAGGTCTGATGAAACTTATGAATCAAGACAACAGAACTCTTCAATGTTGGAAATAGCACGCTACTAGAATTTAAAGTAATCAATCGTTTACGTAATGGCTGTACCGTACACATAATATTCCTACATATATTTAAATAGAATATTTAGACTACTAGGAGATTGCTAGGTTTTGTTCTACTATAAATGACACCAATAAAACCTAGTAGATAATTATATTGCTAGAATCATTCGAATAGTCATCGGTGCTTTAATTTTCTTAATAGAAACTTAACGGTTCTCACCAGTAACAATAATTAAATAAGAGGCACCCATAATCATAAAAACTGATAACTACCTACATTCCAGAACCTACTACGAAGGTGGTTGTGGTTCGATTCGGTTCCTAGCAATAGAAAAGCACTACTGTACTAAACAGAAGACAAATCCAAATCCGTCTTATGTACCGTACCTACCAATCTCAATACCGTGCAATTAAATGAAAAATCTTTGACAAACCGAGTGTCAAAAGTGGTAGCAAGATGTCGAAAAGTGGAGGCAACGATGACCATAGGCATGCGAGGACGCAAGATGCGGCTGGCGTTGGGGGGAGGGGCTCTCGGCATCTGAAGGTCGTCCGCATTCCTCGCGTCGCCGACCGCTGCTACCGCGCTTACGTAGCGCCCTCGCCCGCGCGCCCCGCACCCCGCCCGGCCGCGACCGGTCTGCCCCTCCCGCTGCGCCTGCGCCTGACCGCGCCATCACAAACTATCGCGCAAAAACAAAAAAAAAAACTTGTTACTATGGTTAAATCAAGCTGGGGTACCGGATGGGATAATACATATTATACGCATTTTGATTGGAGCATTTCAAAGTGGTCCGCGATATCCCAAACTGAGCGAGATATTATCACGTTTTGAACTTGTTTAGAGACTTAACAGCAAAAATTAATGCGCCGATTTTTTAATTCATTCACCGAGATACAAATACCTAATGATATTTTGTAAAGCCAATAAACCTCTATAATAACAAAAAAATCTCTCGATACAAAATAGAGTTGCAACGCAAGTCATAAATTCTACGAAGGTGGGGTATAAAACAATATTTTTAATACATAGTACCTACGTATGTAAGTAGTCATGTCTACGATCTACAAAACTACAATTTCATTAGTCTGCCTTAAGTCTAAAATTTAGTTTTTGATATGAACACATCGATACCATGTCACAGTCTTGGATAATATTGGCAATATACAATTGAAAATTGAAAAGCAGATGCATTCAGTGAAACGAGAACTGCTAGCACTCCGTGAATTTGATAGACAAACACAAAACACCAACATGGATCGTATCAACCGTTGCCCCGTTGAATAAGTTTGAAAAATGATTACCTACCTACTTGCATTGTTTCAAATTTATAAACAGTTAGGAATTGCACTTAACAACAGATTTGTCACAACTGTGTTAACCCGACTAGTCAATTGTCATTAGTTGGGATGATAGATTTTTTTTCATAAGCTGAGCCCATTAGATTTCATGTAATAATTTTAAAAAGGTACAGAGTTACCTACTCTACCTACTGTGTATTTGTAATGGTTCCGTCATAGTTGGCTTGAAAGTATTCTGTTTTACTCTTACTTGTGAAGTATGAAGATTTCAAAAACACCAAGGTATTGATGTTACTTACTAACTAAATAGGAATTGAAATATCATGAAACCTACTGGAATACAATACCATAGATAGAGTTGGACGTATTATTAGTTGACGGTTGATGTGTCTCAACTTTATGTTTGTTTATTAATTGCCTTTTATATTCCTAGGTAGGTACCTATTATTATATAGGTACCTACATTCAAAATTACACTATTATCATGGCCTGTATACATATTTTCATCAGTTCCTCATCCACTAAAAATTTCAAAATTTCGCAGTGTGACTTAATTTATCTCAATACCTACCTACCTCGTTAAGATCATATTTTGGAAACTAAGGAAGGTGTTTACTTTATTTCATAACGTAAGGTTCGAACCCAGAATCCACCATTATTGTAAAAGTACATATAATATATACTTAAGTACATCATTATGGCAAATTACATCACTTAACATGATCGCCGAAACCAAGAACAACAAAATTTAATAATAAAGATAACACGTAAAATGCAATATCATTTAATTTTTTTTTCTCTTGTCGTCAAAGCAGTAAGTCAAATTACATAAATAACTATACAATAATAATTTTTAACACTAATATTTAATGCGGGAGTAAAATATAGATACCAAGGATAAAGCACATTGAGGCAACAAAGTTGGCTTTAGAGGCAGGTAGCAAAAAGATCACTGCATACAAAAAAAACCAAAGGAATGCACAGATGGCGCAGATCCGGACATTCCTCGGTCGCGCCATGGGATGGCATAAGCTAAACGGATGTGAATTCGGTAATGAAAAAACAACTAGGCATGCTATGTTGATATGCCTAAGCTACAAAAATTGATTAAGTACCTATCTCGTTATTTATTCACAAATTGACATTTTAAATTAAATGTAGGTAGTTGGGTACTATTATTTATGGTTTAATATTTTTGTAATAATTTCAAAACTGTATTATAACTAAATTATTGGCTGCTCACCACATCGATATATAATAATATATATAATTATTAACATATTGCGGTACCTACACACTTAGCACCTACCTAACATACACCTAATGTTGACTGATATGTGCAATAAAAGTTATACATATTTTTTAAAACATTAAGTTCAAAAAACAATATAGGTAGGTAGGTAAATGCTCATTTAGAAACCGATTTAAGAATGTCGCAAACATATCAACTCGGTACCGGATCGGCACCGCCTCGCCTCAATTCACGAACTTGTGCCGAGACGAGGCCAGAGATGTTGACTGGTAAACATTACTATAGGTAATATATATATATATATACGAATACAAGAAAATATTACGAAAGTTCGTGAACTAACATTACAGAAAGGAACATGTAGCGCTCTCTATAAGCCACCTCTTCTGATTGCTATTACATGCCTGTCTATAGACTATACTGTCTGTCTATCCGCAACGTGTATTATTTCATTATGTCGAGTGCCAAAACACTTTTTATAAAATTCTGAATGAATAACCAATAAAACATTTTTTTTTATATCGTTTCAGGGCGGGTAACAGTTGTTTCGAGATGCGACATGCGCGCTCTATGTTCGGTTCGCGGGCCGCTAGGCGGCGAAACGCGCGCGCTAGGCGCGGGCGCGCGGCTTCTGTCGCTACGCGTGCCCGGCCAAGCCCAGCCGCTGCACTTCGTCGTAGAAGCCAAGGCAAGGGTCAAAGAGCTGAAGGCTTTAGCCAACACACATGCTCAGTTACAAGGCATGATCGACACGGACCTGTTTGGATTAGCAATTTTACAAAGTAAGCATTTTTCAGAAGTTTTTTATATAATTTATTGAGTATTTACTAGCTGTAATAGGTACTAAACGGCTGGAAACATTCATAAAAAATGTGTTTATCTCTATTATAATAGTTAGATTTATAAAAATCCACGTATTGGTAATAAACAATCCGTACCTATTCTTTTCCAGATGGAGAATACTTGTTTGTTGACCAAGAAAGTAAATTATCAAAATATGCGCCAAAAAGCTGGAGATCATCTCATACTCATGTAAGTATAAGAGAAATATTAATTAAATTTCATAAAATATTATTAAATGAACCATTAAGTATACTGGGTATTTGTTCATGTATGTATAGGTACTTACTTAAATATTTTTAAATGTCTACTTAAAACATCTGTAATTTCAACGATAGTTTGTTAAAATACATAAGGGCGAGGGATTGAACAAGCTAGATCCTGTTTAAGTAAAAGAAAAAAATCTTTCCGTTTTCTCTCCAATAGGTACCTACCAATTATAATTTGCAAATAAATCTTCATATCGAATTAAATCTACTGTTGCAGGGCTTGGATGCAAACGGAAAACCACTTTTGGAGCTACATCTCGCCGTTCAATTTCACGTTGAAAGTCCACTTCTTTTGCAAGATGAAATTGGACTTCATCTTTACTTCTTGCAACTACGCCATAATGTACGTACACGGGAAGGTTTGCCAACGGAAGTACTTTTGCTTCTTACCGGATTAGCATTACAAGCTGAACACGGCGATGCAGATAACTACGAAGACAGAGACTATTTCAAAGTTGAGGAATATGCAACTCCGTGTCTAACAGGTGATTGGGTTTCGGCAGCAATGCGGGCTTGTCATCGTGAGCATCGTGGACTATCTAAAACGGATGCTGAGATGAGATTTATAAGGGAGGTATGCCTTCTTCCTGAAACTATTAACTCGCATAGATACCGCATGAAACACTCTAAAACGGAGCCTGATCCAGGAAATGTCTGGCTGCTTGTTACAGCTAAAGGCATTCAGATTTTACCCGATAAAGGATCAGTTTCTAAATTTATTTGGTGTTCAATTGGAAAATTAAGCTTTGATAGAAAAAAGTTTGAAATAAGAACCGAAGAGGGTAAAATCACACTTTATTCGTCAAGCGATGAAAAATGCAAATATTTATTTGCATTGTGTAAGGAGACTCATCAGTTTTCCATGAAAATAGCTCCAAAATTTAATGAAATATTGAAAAAAGAGGAAGAAGAACGTAAAGTATGTTATGGATATTCCAAATCATTAGATTTTCAACATAATCAAAATAAAAGTGAACAAAGAATATCAGTCATTTCAACCACGAGTTCTAATACTACATCAGGAATAGTGAGCGACAGAGTACAGTCGGAAGATGAATTGGAAATAATGATAGATTCTCCGCCTGCACCGTCCACCGAAAGTTTAGCGTTTGCCCATTTATTAGACTGTTCGTCGTTACAAATGCAAAAATTAAAGTCACTAAAAAATAAAGACGAGAGTGATAACATACATGACACTTCCTCTGATATTTCAATGAATTCTATCAGTCAATTGGATGATAATACATCTTTACATGATCAGGCAATAACGGAACCAACCACAGAAAGTCCTGTAAATAAATTAAAGTGTACAGGATCCCAATGC
This sequence comes from Polylopha cassiicola, assembly GCA_038024825.1. Taxonomy (NCBI): domain Eukaryota; kingdom Metazoa; phylum Arthropoda; class Insecta; order Lepidoptera; family Tortricidae; genus Polylopha; species Polylopha cassiicola. Next base: position 13,388,715 of record CP149046.1, on the reverse strand, counting down.
TCTTCATCTTGCAGTACAGTAGTTATGGCCCGAGCTGGTCTTAGCACACTGAGTAGAGCATCAAATGCGAGCAGTTTAGAACTTGGCTTCAGTCATACAGCTCAAAATTCTATGCTAAGTGATAACAGTACAGTTGGTATTGATGTCGAATATTCTCAAGATACTGCGTCTGCATTATATGACGGGCTAGGTCAACCTGTTACAATAGCAGCATCGAGTGAAACTAGTGGAGTTTATACAATGGGTAGTTCCGAACTAACATCACGATCAAAAATAGAGACGCTCTCAGAAGATAGTAGGACGGATTATAGTTCTCACTATAACAGCTACAAACCATCAGAAGAGAACGATTTGGCCGATTTTGATAGTGTATCCTCGATATTAAAAAATAAGGCAGAAGCAAGTCATTCAATAAGTACACTGAGATTACAAGCTTCATTATTGGATGTCGATTGCGTAGATGGAGATACAAAGTTTTCTAACCATAACCACGAAGATAAAGAAAACAATTTTAGAGAACGATCAAACTCAAACGTTAGTGCAGTATCTTTTCATGGCGACGGTAGTGACCCGACTGATAACAAGCATAATTTACTAAGTGCTAGTGAATTAAGTGATTTAATTGTAGGTCGAGGAGTGTATCCGAAAAGTCAGTCTGTTAGCGACACTTTAGATTCCGTGTCGGATTACGTCAGACTGCCTCTACCGTTTTCAGGTGAGAGTTACCTTAAAGGTCACGAGGATACCGCTCCTTCTGATGACCATTACCTAAATAATTCATTTTTCGATCGTCCACCAACGCCTCCAGCGAGAACTGACAGTCGTAAAATGCTAAACTTATCCCTTCCAAATATTTTAAATGAAGAAAACTCAATAAGAAGTCAACAGCCTCCTGGAAAACCACCTCCGCCGTATGAATATAATCATAAAACCGTATCTTCTTGTACATCTTCGCATGGGAAATCTCCACCTGCGTATCCAGGGCCACTCAATAATACTTCTTCCCAAAAATTCGCAGAAAAGGAAGAGGTCGCGGCTAGAGTCGTAACGTCTAAGCCCATGATTACAATTCTAAAGGCTGAAGCAGGGGAAATAAACACCCCAAGTGAAAGAACTTTCGCCAGTCCTATGGTACTTGAGCACAGATTTCAAAAGTCAAAACGCCACCAGGCATCTAGTCGAAGAGCGGAAAGATCGAAATTAGCTCAAGGAATAAATAACCTATCTCCATCAAGAGAAATGCCTTCTCATGTCATAGATTCCAATGTGCTCGTCGCGATGATGAAATTACCTCCTCCACCACCACCTCGTCGCACAAGGCTGCCGCCGCCGCCTCCCGTAACGCGCTTGCCACCACCGCCGCCACCACATAATCCTACGTTTCATCAACAACTATACAGTGATGTCGATTACGTTTATTATCCTCTACAAGATCCAATAATATCACAACAAAACTACCTCGATCACAAATTTTCCGAACCGCGAGTATCAAATATGCACAAAAGCGGTTTACAATATAGAAGCACCCCATTTTTATCTACGACTATGTCAACGTCATCTATGTATGGATCTATTCAGAATTTATCAGACTCCTATATACAGTTACCTGGAAATCGTTCAAGTTGGTATTCGTTAACATCCAGAACATCGCTAAGTAATTACTCCATGAACCTGGAGCGACCACAAATGTCAACCGGATCATCAGAGGTTTCAAACATTTCAAGAACAAAATCCGATGACAATTTATTGAATTCCAGAGATCCCCCTCCAGTGCGCACGAGACGCATGCCACCGCCTCCTCCGCCACCTTATGAACATAAAAAGAAGCTCTCTTCTCCACTTCGGGAAGCAAAAACTCCAAATTGTAGCAAACATTTAATGAATGAACTAAGTAAAATAAAAGAGACAAATGGTGATCTAGACATAAAAATTCTTAGAGAAAAAAGTAAAAATCTGGACCTGCCCCTCATAGCTGCGTTATGTAACGATCGATCGTTGCTAAAGCAAACTAAAGCTTTTGGTGCTCCAAAGTCAGGCAAAACAACAGGAAACGAATCCGAGAGTGAAAGAAAATCTTCGGCATCTGTTCTAAACACTACAGATTGTTTAGACATTAAGAACAAGCCGGACCTTAATGTTAGACTGGCAATGACGGGATCTCAAAAGAAGATATTATTAAGAAATCCTACCGACAAACTTCCTGCATTACCCAGTTCTGAATCACACACTCCTAGAGCGTTGTCCAATACTTACGTCATGCACCCAAGTGTAAAGGCCAAGAAAATTCAACCTAGCTCATGATACGATGAAACGATCATCATAAAATTATTTATTTGTGAATGCTTCCAGTGCTATGAGCTCATTCTCCACCGATGATCCTACGCAATAAGACTGAATAAAATGTCCTTATAGAACTTAAAAATAACTTAATCACAGTTAACATTATCACAATCAGATGCATTCCATTGGTGATGGATGTGTTTTAAGTAAATTATTCTAGTTATAAATAAATATGTATATCTTTACACTTCGTTACAGTACCATTCTAGTTGTAAACATTGAAAGTAAATATGACATAACTTGATCAACACTTAAATCCCTACCTTTAAAAAAATGTTGTGCCATAAACAAAATATGTAATATATACAACTAAAACTGCAACGACAGTCTTATTCTAAAAAGCACAAAACACATTTACTTATCTATAAAATTTGTTATGTTTATTTTAAATTAATAATTGGTAATTAACCTTTAAAACACGTTTTTAATTCAACTTAAAGACATGATTTTATTATGATGTTTAATTACATAATAGTTTTACTGTGGATATTTTAAGAATTTTTCAATACTAAATCAATAGATATATAAAAAATAAACTTCTGTTTGTCTAAATGGATTAGTTTATGTAAACCTCACTATATATTTTTAATAGGTACCTACCTACTTTGTAATTCTATTACGTAAATATTTAACTCTTTACGGCATACTGGTACCTAGTTTATAAACAAAACTTTAACCGCAATATAATCAATCAGCAATAGCGGCATACACAAAGGTAACTTATTATGCATTAAAGGGTTAAAAAAGTGGCTGTTTATCATTAACAGACAAGGGACGAAATGTGTCTCATATCTGTCTGAAGTCAATGCTTATAGTTATAAGGTAAGTAGTTATTAGGTACCTACATATTTACAACTATTTATTTTATTCCTAGAGACTACTGATGTACATATATAATTAAGAGTAACGATTACGTAAACATAACGTGTACAAATGTAAATAAAAGTCTCAATGTAAATAATGAAACTTTTTATTTTTATCCAATACTGATACAGGTTCCAATGACTTTTCATATTCAAAAATTAAACAGACAAATAGATATATAATAAATTAAATAACGTATCTACATCTAAACTTATCTACCCTACTAGTTATATCAAGCAAATATCAATTTGTACTTACTAAAATAGTAAATACCTACTGCTGTGTAATTAGGTGATACATAAGTCGTCCAGAGGATTTAATTGGTTACCCACATCTATCAATAGTACGTATTTAACGTTGTAAATAGCATATTCTGGATTTACTTGGACACTTCGTAAACTTACACACTGGGGACACTGTTAAACAAGCCCCGCATTAAGTACCTAATCATAATTTTTGGTTACGCTGGAGCACATCAACAACAAACACCTAATAACTATAGCCTCTTTGGGACATTCTTGATTCAGATGAATGTAATCTAATTTATAAAATTTGAGTATTTTTATAACAGATCAAATTATTTCTATACTTACATATAGATATTCCTATATCAATATTTATAAAATTAGCGTTTCAGGGAAGTAATCTTCCTTTGCGGCGATTGATCACTACTCATTAATTCGATTTCAATCACCATTAAGAATATTATAAAATAATTTAAATTGATTGTAAGATTTAAAAATATCTTAAAACTTGCTAAATTTAAATTAGGTAGGTATATAATCAAAATAATCAACTTTTTGAGTTCTTCTACCTACTCAAATCGCATGATAAATTAACAAATACTTATGCAAAATTCATTCATGAAGTACATAATAAATATTTATATTTTTGCGGCTAAAATTAATTTACTTTTCTAATTTTAAAACTATGGCAGTATTAGGTGGAAATGTTACCTGATCGAAGTACATCACTTGCCCGATTAAGGAACTGTTCGTGCCAGCTATGACAGTGCCACCGTAAAACATCGTTGACAAATCCGTAGTTATTGATACATTACCCAGGTTTCCCACGAATACACACGTGTTTCTTCGCGGATACCATCTCTCAATCACAAATAAATTCTCCTTTGTTTCACGTATACCCATATTTCTATATATACTACCATCCTTGTATATCGCTCTCAAATAAATAGTAGGCGTATTTAATCGTACTTGAGTTAAAGTTTTAATAATATCCAGAAAATTATACTTTGGTGCCCAGGATGAATAAGAATTCCATAACAATATTTTATTATTGCTTACGCGATTAGAAAATTTCATATGTACCAAATTGCGTATGTGTTCATATTCATAGTCTGGTTCGATTTCATGACTCGGCAAATTTTCTGCACCAATTTCATCTCCATAGAATATGCTTACTGTACCAGGTAATACCAATTCAAGCACAGTCAGTGCTAAGGCATTATTTACATCTTTTGTAGAAACCCTTTCACTATTCACATTGCCGATGTTCCACTGTACCCAAGGATAATGTGGTTTTGACCAAAGCGATCCTTCTATTATTTTTTTTATTCTATCACGTAAACCTAGAGTGCTGCCATTAAAATCTAAATGAATATCAATAAGATCTATTCGGGATAGCAAAATGTTTAAATCATTTTCTTCAGCCATTTCATATGCCTTTTCACTTGCTATTAAAATCTTATCATTACCAATCATTTGTTTCCACAGTCGAAGACTATAACCAAAGTCTTTATCATTGACAAATCTTTCCAAATCTTTAAGGTAAAACCCATCAACATTCTGTTCTCTAGCCCAGAAGTCAATCCCATCAGTAGTAATATCATTATGCTTAATTTGAGCAGCATCTGTAACATTGTGGTTTATAGAAGACATTGGGGCTGCTAAACTTAGAACAGGGATGTCTAAAATAATTGACATGCTCCTATTATGAATTGCATCCACAAGTTCTTGAAAGTCTTCGAGAATGCCAATACTTCTATCAATTGCTTTAAGTGATGTTATATTATAGTAATGTTCAGGATAATTGTGAGCTGCGTAAATAAAATTTAGACGAATTGCTGAAGCACCCAGTTTATCTATGTAATCAAGCTCCTTAATGATCCCTTTCAAGTCCCCTGTGCCATCACCATTGGAATCTTGAAAACTAGCTGGGAAAATTTCATAGAATACTTTGCCCTGATACCATGGCAAGTCGGGATTACATGAATTAGGAATTGAAATCACCATGGCAATAATGGCACCTAAACAGGCCACGAGTCCGGAAATAACAAACCAAAGCATTATTTTTCTAATAATTCCCCAGTTCCAATTAACAAACTTAGGCAATTTCCTATTGCCAAAATTTAGGTTTCCATTGATTTTATCATCCTCTACCTAAAAATAATATTTTGTTCATTAATAAGTAAATACTTTGTAGGCATATATAACCTATTGTGAATAAATTAAATAAGTAGGTAATATTGCATTATATAGATAATTAAATCTTACCTGTCCAATGACCAATTCACTGTTTTTACTTAATGTCTGATAATCCAACATACTAATGTTATTTATTAATTGGGCGCTTACAGGATCTTGTACCACAGAGTTAGAATCAGCAGAAGAACTAGAATCTCCTGCTACATCTGAAAAAAAGAAATATTATATATATCATAACATTATCTATAAACAGATTGGTATATGATTTAATTATTGTAGTGTAATTATAACAGTACAGAGTTGTAGTGCATTCTGAACATATTAAATATGTTATTCAATAGAAAAATTAAAAATACATAAATTAAGGTGACCGACTCATGCATTTTGTGTAGTAAGCATATGTCACCTCTAATTTCTCTTTAAGGATAAGTAGATTGAAGAAATAAATACCATGCAAAGCAACATACAGTCAGTATTACTGGGTGATGATTGATTTTACTAAATTATATAGGTATTAAAAACAAAACTAAGATAATCATACAGTAAAGAATTGGGATTTGGGTAAGGTAATTAAGACTTACCAGTATTTTCTAAGTTAACTATTTGATCGTCATTTAAAGTAATGAATGGGCCTGCATCCATTTCTTCAGAAAGAGGATGCTTGAATTCCAACGGCGTCGGGCTTGGAGTGGCTGCAAGAAGCAAACACGTTGACGATTCCACACCACGTAAATAGTCCATGGCTTCAAGTTGAGTACCACTGGCATTATTACTCCCACTTGCACTGCTCTCTGGTAATTCATCCATTTCTAAACTTCTTCCTCGAGGTCAAATCAATTACATGAAACAATTTCTGTAACAACACTTTAATTCGTCGGAAAGTAAGGACAAAAATCAGTTGTACGTGACAAAATATAAATTCATAAACGAAATGGAGAAACGTTTTCAACAATAATCAGCAACGTTTCTTTTTTGGCTTTATTCCAATTGGTATCGCATTAAAATGCAGTGCAAACATTAAAGCAAGAAATAAATGGACATTATGGAACATCTGTCTACGCTTCTAATATTCAATAGACCCATGATATTACCTAAATAATTAAGGATTATAGCTTCACAGGTAACTATATTAAGTAACTTTGCGCTAAATAGAAATACATTTATAGTTTAAGTGCCGCGCGTAGCAAACCAAAAAACTGATTTGACATTTCTCAATGACACTCAATGTTCATTCCATCGATTACCGTCAACCAAGGTTAGTAACCTTGAAAACAAAGAACCACATAAAACGTTTCACTCAGAAAAATATAGTAAACTGATTGAAACCTTATTGAAACTGAGGTGAATCGTTAAAACATTTTAAAAAAAGGGTTTTCGCTTGAAGTAAGGTAATCTTTTAACTAAAAGTACTACACATTTTTTTTTATAGTGACTTATCCAGAAATACCGTTTTAGTTAAAAATAATATTATGCATTTTTAATGACAATGAAACTCAGTATGAAATGTAAACATATTTATTAAAAAAAAAACTAATGTCAGTGTTAATGTCAACGTCTGTTGATCTGTCTATGTCTATGGTCTTGGTCGAGTCAAAGTACGTTCCTTCCTATTTTTTATTTTTTTATATACAGCACTGTCATTGTCAGTTGTGTTGTTAGCTTATATTTCGATTATTAGTTGTTACATATTTTTCTACTATTTATTAGTGTATTTACAATTGTTAGTTATATATAAGTTAAAGTTACAAGTAATTAAATAATGTTAAGTTTTAGTCGAAACGTGAATAACTTAAAAAAAATAACGAACCTACAATCTCTAAGATGTTTTACTAACAGATCGAAAACTGTTAAAGATGCAAACTATCAATACTTACAACGGAGTAAAGTGCCGACAATGCACTTCCAGAAGTCTTTACCTCGTCTACCAATTCCAGAGCTGAATAAAACAACAGACCGTTACCTGAATGCATTACGGCCTTTATTAAGCAACGGTGAATTTGCCGAAGCTAAAACACGTACAATCAATTTTATGAATAATGATGGTAAAATATTACAAGAGAAACTTATAGCTAAAGATAAGTCTAATAAAAGCACCAGCTACATATCTGATTTCTGGTTTGATTTATATCTCCGGGACCGAGTAGCTTTACCAATAAACTACAATCCCCTGATAGTATTTCAAAATGACACCAAGCCTGCTTACAACAATCAACTGGTACGGTCCACTAATTTGTTAATTAGTGCTGTCAGATTTATGGAGTCATTAAGAGCCCAAATTTTAGAACCTGAAGTATACCATTTAAATCCTAAGAAAAGTAATACTCCTCTGTTTAGGACTGTTACAGGCCTATTGCCTGAAGCTGTGTCATGGTTTGTAATAGGTTCACTGTATTAAATAGCTAAAACATTCAATATTTTATTAATATTGATTGCATATCAATATTTGCTTTTTATTCTGCTTACTGCAATTTGTATGAAAGACACTAGTAATTTACTGTATATTATTATAATCTTACAGGTATGGTGCTTACCTGTTCAAAGCTTTTCCTCTAGACATGAGCCAGTTTGTTGGTTTATTTGGAGCAACTCGCATTCCATTACCCAACAAAGATAAGATTTTTAGAGACTTCAATAGCAAGCATGTGCTTGTTCAATGGAAAGGAAATTTCTATGTTTTTGATGTGTTGGATTCCGATGGTAATAATTTATATTTACCATTTATATATACCAATTTTATATTTAGGTCAGTTTAAGTTTTGATCTTTGATTAACAGCTTAATCAAAGTAATTCTTTCTTTTCAAACAATTAATTTTAGACATTATGCATAGATCTCCAAAAAATATATTAAAAGTACTTTGAAAAAACCAGACAAAGAAAATCTTAAGAACTTTAAAAACTTTCCAGGACTTTATTAGGTCTGGATTTATTGGTTAGACTCCAATTAATTTTTATCATTGTTTGGTAAATGGTTAGTTTACAAATCATTTTTCAAATCATATTATGTATCCGATTTTCAAATACCATTCTTTATATTTCCAGGGAACATTCTTGCACCTACAGAAATGTTAGCCAACTTGAATCAGATTATGAATGATGTTTCACCTTCAGAGCATTGTTTAGGCATTTTAACTACCCAAAATCGTGATGAATGGGCTCAACAAAGAGCACACTTAGAGCAAACTGGCAACAAAGAAGTTCTACAGAAGATTGACTCTGCTATATTTAATCTTGTACTCGATGATGACTGTATGCATGATGAGAAGCATACAATTCTTAAACACTACTTGCATGGAGATGGTACTAATAGGTAATATTTTGTAACACATGCTTATTAGTCAGAAACAAATTGGCGAAAGAAATGATAGGGAGACATTTGACTAATAGTTTCTAAAGAATGTTTTTAAATATTCAGTGTGATTTGAGAGACTGAAGTAGTATTTGGAAGTAAAAATTATACCTCAATTACAGGTGGTTTGACAAATCCTTAAGTCTCATAATAACTGGAGATGGAGTGGCAGGAATCAATTTTGAACATTCTTGGGGAGATGGTGTAGCTGTGCTAAGATTCTTTGAAGACATTTATGCGGAGACAATTAAAAAACCTTTTATTCAACCTGATACAAAGCCTGCTAATAGCAATATTACAGTCAATAAACTAGGTAAGTAAGTAGGTACTTATATAGTGCAGAATATGAAGTTTTATTTTTCGGTTATAAATAGTTACAAAGCATGGAATTATTTCTTTTTAGAATTCAAACTTGATGATAAATCAAAACAATTTATTACAAAAGCGAAAAAGGAATACAAGGATTGGTATGAATCATTGAGCATAGATTACATTCTTTATGAAGGGTTAACTAAAGGTGCTTGCAAGAAATATAACGTCAGTCCTGACTGTGTGATGCAGCTAAGTTTTCAGGTAGGTATTATAATAACCAGGAGTGATCAAGAATACTTATTATTGTCATTGGCAATTAATTTACCTATTTCTATAGGCAGCATATCACCTTCTCCATGGAAAGTTCGTTGGTACCTATGAATCCTGCAGTACATCAGCCTTTAAACATGGTAGGACAGAAACCATGCGACCATGTACTGAAAAAACGAAGGTAATAATATTTATAATTAAGATCCTAGAAACATTCAAAAAAATGTTGAAGGTTTTCTTAATTCATTATATATATAATAATTAATTATTTTTATCAAAAAAAATAAAACATACCTATTACTTATTAGTGGGGAACTAAGGAAACCTTGCAATTATGTGTATTATACCTACCGTATAAAAGGTAATCCTTCATTGAAATTGAACGATAATTTGAAGCAGTAATAAGTAATAATAAGTGATGACAATAGATGGATTATGAAAAATATAAGTGCTTAGGTACTACATTTTTTATGATAGGTAACATTAATCATAAGATCACTCGACTAAAAAAGAAAGCAAGTTAAAAACTGCCAAAGGTTATTTCTCATTATTCATGGAATAATTTAATTTCTCATGTTAGCAATTAGCGACATCTGGCGGATTCCACTCGCTTTTACCCGCATTTTTGATATAATTAAATGATTCGCTGGATAGAGATAAAAGATGGTCTACGTTTTATTATCTATCACTAAATATACATTCATTTAAATCGTTCAGCGGTTTACGCGTGAAGGCGTAACAAACCAATGAATAAGAAACTCAGTTAAAAATATTTCTTCTATCTTTTCAGGCATTCTGCGAAGCGCTGCATTCAGGCAAGATCTCAAGGGAAGAACTAAGTACAATGATGCAGGAATGTTCTAGATATCACTCTGAGCTGATTAAAGAAGCAGCAATGGGCCAAGGGTTTGATCGTCACATGTTCGCACTGATGAAAATTGCCGAGGAAAATAATTTACCACGACCAGAGCTGTTTGATTCATACGAATATAAGTTTTTAAATAAGTCTATACTGAGTACCAGTACGCTGTCTTCACCCAGTGTGCTAGGCGGAGGTTTTGGGCCAGTTACTAAAGAAGGTTTTGGGATTGGGTAAGTTAAGTTTCGCTTTATTACATATAAGGTACATAGGCAACGATAACAAGCGATAATCCGATGATAGAGTTTCCGCTATGGCAGAAGTACCTCAACATGGCTGCCAAAAGAAAGAACGATGTATGCCTTTCACACATCGGACTTTTAGTCAAGAATCATGTAATAAATCTTTAGATTAGTACAGACACACACTTTCTAAATAAAATAATTACTTATGATTGCACAAAAGAGAAACCAAGTCCCCAAATAATCAATACAGAAAAATATAATTAAAATGTATAAAAAAAATATTTCAGATACTCTGCTTTTCCTGACAAACTGGGTGCAGCAGTGACCAGCTACAAGGCTCATAACGACAGTTCTCAGTATATTGATGCATTGAACAAGTCTTTCGTAGATATAACTAGGATAATATCTAACTAACAGATTGACTGTCTTAAAACACCCCTTACACTACAAACTTTATTCGCAGATAGCGTCACGTTATTTTAGTGTGCGGGACACAATTCCGCTGTACTTTGTATTGTTTTATGGTTTGGCTAAACAGGGTTAGATACCACGGAAGAAATACTTATAATCAAATATTATTAAACAAAATCCAACAAAAATCATAGACTATAGTTATCTTTGACGATGTTGAATATAAATATTTGATGAGATTTGAGGTTCAAATATAACTGTAGTTTTTTTTCCTCTCACAGACACAGACACGCCTAGAGTGCAACGATCAACGTACGACACTTGTATCATAAATTAGTTACTAATAATAATTATGGTGCTGGTAAATAAATATCTATTGATTTATTCGTCAGGGATAACTTTTTATATATACCTAATACTATATAGCGCAACAAAAACGAAATATTGCAATTATTATTACATAAGAAATAACTGCTTTATATTTTAATTATTGAGAAAAAATTAATAGAATATTTATTTATAAATTGAGAAATGTCAAAGCAAATACTATAGCTACTAGACAATGGATAAAATTAAATATACATCGAATACTCGTGCTCAGCACACAATAACTTGCTTCACGAGAAATTCGAACACGCGATTCAATACACCCACAACCATATTTGCTTGATGATCAGTAAATAACAATTGTTAAAAGAAGCGCAGTTGGCCAGGTAAAGGGCCTTAACTGCAAAGCTTCCAGATAGGAGGCTTTAAACCCAGAATCATAGTTGGTGAATAATATTCAACATTCATCCCTGTGAAACGCACCCAAAGTAGAATTTCAAATGACACGGTACTTATACATCCGTTAGTAAATACATAATATTTTTAAGTACAGTTGTACTAGGTTATTAACTTCAATAGTGCCTTAATATTATATTTAAGAAAGCAAGGCGTTGTAACTCACGTTAAAAGATTATAAATTACCTAATTTATTTCATAATATCTAAGCACTTACATTAATACACTTAACTGGATGAAAAAATATTTTTCTACTATTAAATAGAACATATTACATAATGTTACTGTTAAGTAAATTAGGTGATGGATATTATGTCTCTAGGATATGTCTGGGGTGTGTAATCGCTTTTCTGGCTATTTTATTGCTAAGTATTTATTTTTATACGTTCATAAGTACACTATATTTTTGTTGTTGTTGTAAAGATATCTTAATATTTTTTTATGGCACTGCCTTACGAATCAATTCTATGGAAGGTTGAATATACATTTTTGCATTTCAATAATAAATATTAGTAAGTTAAGGAAATGCATAAACACGTTTCATTTTAAGAGTGTTCTTGTTTATTTTAATAAATATTTATCTTCTAAATAACGTATTTAATTACTTTCTCAACACTTTAAGCATCTTTAACAGGTATACCTACCCTGTAACATTATAACCATTAAATAGTAATATTTAGCTAACCAGTGCATAAGTTTTTTATTTTGAAGCGCAGTTCGCCTGCTGCTAGACAGTACACTAGGATGTGTACTGCGTAGCCCCGACCGACACAAAGTTTACTCATGGTGGGGGCTTGGGTCGTCAGGTGTGTTAACACGATTATGATACAAGGGAACGGAAGGTTCCTGCGGGTAAGTCCGACTTAAGCCGCGTGTGTACCGACGTCTTCGGCCACGCCATGGCCCTTGTAGTAGGTGCTTTGTTCCCGGGAGGAAGGAGGAGATGTCACCGCTATGGCAGCCGTGATATTTTTAATAACTACTTACATTTATTTTTTGCTTTAAATAACCATTATAGTTTTACTGTATAGCTAAGTGGGTTATCACCCTAATATGGAGCAAGAGGTTTATAAATGCAATTCAGACCCATGAAGACAGAATAAATTGAAATATTTTATGAACACGGCGACCGGCGAGAAAACCACCTATGTTTAAAAGTTCTTTCAATTATAGCCAGGTACCTACCTATGTATATGTCAATTATTAATCTACATTTAAATAGGTAGGTACGTTCGTTGCCTACGCGCCTGGATTAATCACCTGCCTCCGCCTTTGCACCTATCCATCCGTCTATTTATAAATTTACTTGTAAGAACCTACTCATATACCATAAGTAGCTACACATCAATGTTTTGTATAACATTATGTACCTAAAAGTACGTACCTACCTACCTATCTACTATATAAATAAGAAAGACTACTGCGCGACGGCGCTTTAATTCACGGACTGTTATCGATTTTCTCGAGGACTAAATGAAGGTTATTCATAGTCGGTTGTATGACCTGTCATTATTACTCATTACCTATAATATGGTTGGTATACCTACACCACCATCCAGTTAAAAGTGAGTCTTATCCTGAGTAGGTGCCTATAGTAAATATAAAATAGAAGTAAATCCTTCCAAGTTCCTAACGTTTTCAGATGTTTTATGAAATCCTTCTGCCAGTCTAAAAAGTCTATATGTAGGTACCTACTTAAATACCTAATTCTAGGATTATCACAACACCACAACACAATAGGTATTAGCTATCTAAGCTCTTGTTAAAAACATGTGGAATAAAATATATATACTTAGGTAGGTAGGTACCCACCTACTAACATAAATTTTTAAATTGCTAAATATAAAATTTTTTGGCGAGCAGGCCAATAAAGCAATTTAATAAAAGGCTATCAAATGCTTCAAATTTGAATGTAAATAGAAAGGTACGTATTGCAGTTTCGGTTAATAGTTTACACGCTTATTCTTTAACCTTTTCACCGCCCCAGTCGGTACTTACCGACTACAGAAAGCAGTACCACTAGCGCCTCGTCGGCCCGTGCCGACTGAAAGTTAGAGGCGAAAATTATAAGTAAATTAAAAGTTTCGTATACAAATTATGAACTTTTATTATTGTTTAAAGCCTAAATTACCGTAAACTTTATACATAAACGTGATACTATGTAATATCATTGAATAAATAAACGTTTTTGCGCGCCTTGATAAAATGCAGCAAGTACGCCAGTACCTGAAGCCCTAGTCGGCGATAGCCGCGGCGTAGTGCTGTCACCAACTGTGTTTTGTTTGTTGCAATACACGTTACGAAAATTTTAATGTAGGTGAATTTATAAATGTGTAGTTCTATAATTGTAATTGTATATTGTAGTTCACTAATTAATTTACTTGAATGCGATTAATTAATCAAAATGGGAATACCTAGTAAAATATATTTTACAGCATATTTTGAACACTTATTTAAATTAGTCCCGCGGCTATACACGACCAGTCATGTCTGAGATCGGCTCGATCAAGTAAATAACAAACGAAAAAATTGTATATTACTCTAGTGAAGTAGTTCGACGAGCAACCGAGACAAGTGTTCTAGTTTAGGTAATTATGTATATTAAATATTTACAAACCTATCGTTACTTTATCTAAAGCACAGGCAACCAAATAGGGTCTTTGTTAAATAGAAAACGACTACATCCAGGTAAAGAAATGACCCTTTTTTTAATGTTTTTTTCTACCTGAAACAATCATTAGCAATAACAATAGGCTTAATTTTTGTGAGGAATTCTTAGTAAATATGTAAAGCACACCGCACGGTCAGGCGGTATTTCAAACCAATTCCTGGAAAATGCCGACTATATGCTATTTGTACTTCCTAAAATAATTATCGGAATTTCTTTAAAAACTTTGTTTGTAAGAAATCTAGGTACCTAGGTACTGCATTTTATTATTGGTTTGTTGCTAAAGAATGTGTAGGATTTTTTCTTTGGACTCCCTGCCAAAATGTCGATAAATGCAGTTAACACATACCTACAACAGTTTCACATCTCTAGAATCAAAGCAATTTGCAGTACCTAAAAGCCCGGGTCGGCCGGTGCCGACAACGCGTGACGTCATCGCGTGAGTAGTGTGGTGACTTTCATCACTAAACTGTACTGTAAATAATGCAAATATTTTGATCTTTTCATTATTTAATGTTGTTTTATAAGGTTAATAATCAATGAACATGTAGTAACAACATTATTGTATTATTCTTTTGACATTTCTTCGACTTTTTGGATATAATTATCGAGGAATTATTTAAATATCGATACACCATTTCCAAGTCACTATGGTTTCTCGATCTCGAATGCTTGTTTTTGTACTGGCGTCACAGGCTCAGCGTTTTGTATTGTTGCGTGGCGGCGAAAAGGTTATCATGACGTATAAAACGATTGTACTAAACTTTAAAATGCAGGTAAATTAGACCATTATCTGTAATAAAATATTATTCATAACCTAAACCCTGTGGAACAGCTTGAAAACATAAAGAAGTGAAATTATTTCGTTACTTTCTACCAGGCGAATTAAATGATAATATTTCTTGACATACTAGACGACAAATTCAACTATGAATAATGGTCTTACCCTTACGCAGAATCGAGCCATATGAAACGTTCCGTAGTACAAATCTATCGTGCGTGTGTAATTGAGGAATGTAATTAAAATTATAAATTGTATTTGTTAATACAACTCCGTAAAAAAATTAAATCCTTTCTTTAATTTTAAGACTAACTAATATACCTACTGTTCTGCTCTTTATATTATTATTTAAAGTGCGAATTTAATATTAAACCTGTAAAGTTTTGCGAGTACGGAACGAACGGTGTTTAAGACGTTTTAACAATGCAGACCCGCTCGAATGTAAATGTCAAAGTTCATCTGTACCGTAGTAGTTCCTCTTGATGAAGGGTTTGTTTTGTGCGAAGTAAAAAAATATATTTTTGGAGTAATAATGTGGCACTGTAGTGATGTGATATTTAATATTTATAACAAGATTTGAAACCAGGTACGATATATTTAATTTCTATGAAATAAACAAATGCAAATATAAGTAGTCGGTATTATGACCCTAAACAATATTCTAAACACTTTAAAATGACCAAGGTTAATGCTATTTGTTGCTTCAATTATAGTTACTTACCTATAAAAATAATTTAAAGTGTTTGTCCTTGAGTCTCAGCATCCTTTAAAAAGACTCCTTTTTATTTGACCTTTGTAGATCGGGAATACGAATCTGTAAACACGTTTTTACTGTGGATAGTTTATTGCCAAATATAGGTTTTATCTAATTAAGTAGCCTTAATGTTCACTAAATTATAAATATAACAAGTTAGGTACTTAATAGGTAAATATTATATACGTAAATATTAAATGTAACGGGACATGCTAGCTTATGAATTAAAATTACTTATTTACCTTCACTCTAGAGGGGCACAACTCAAGTACTCATTTCACAAATTACTTACCTATTAAGGCCTTGGAAGGCATGTCTAGTTATCTATTATTTATACAATCCTAATGGACTGTCTAATGGACTATTTTATTTCTAAGTGACTCTAAAAACTAAGCTGTGTACATGCTTTTAATATCAGGCAATTAAGTAAATAAGTAATGATGCTTTAATAATATCAACTAGGTATTTGGCTGTATTTATTACCTAATAATATTTATTTACAAATAGGTAACCGGTTGTTATCATGTATATATATATCCATTAACCATTTTAAGTATGTAAAGATTGCCTTTGTGTATATATACATACATGTATGCATTTATTGGATAACTAGCGGTCCCGGCAGACTTCGTCCCGCCCAGCAAAGAATCGATTTAAGTATCCTATGTCCTTTTCCTGGTTCTGAGCTACCTCCTAGCCAATTTTCAGCCAAATTGGTTCAGCCGTTCTTGAGTTATAAACGGAGTAACTAACACAACTTTCTTTTATATAATAAGATATAGATATATAGATAATATCTTGAAGAAAAACTCTGAACCAAGCTTATTGTTAACTTGCTGCACACTGGATTGCTCTAGTAGTACAATATAGAATTCAAGTATTCTATGTTCTATTCCAAAGATTCATCTTTGTTTATCTTTCCAAAATATGAAAAACTGGTTTCAGCAGTTTAGGTATGGGATGACAGCATAGTAAAGGAATTTATAAACTCAATTTCAGTGTTAAGTATAATATTACTATATTCTAATGATTTAATTTACCTGTTTGTGGTTTTTGCTTTCATTAACATTAGCTTTCATTGTTACAGATTTATGTTCCTATAATAAGCACAGTCACAAGAAAGTAAAAATGCTGATAAAGGAATATAGGATACCTTTACCGCTCACAGTTGAGGAATATCGTATTGCACAACTGTATATGATAGCAAAGAAGAGTAGAGATGAAAGTTCAGGAGAAGGCAGTGGCGTCGAAATCCTGGTTAACGAGCCATATGAAAATGGTCCAGGAGGCAAAGGTCAGTACACACAAAAAATCTATCATGTAGGCAGTCATTTACCTGGATGGTTTAAAAGTTTACTTCCTAAGTCAGCATTAACTGTATCAGAAGAAGCCTGGAATGCCTACCCTTACACAAAGACTAGATATACCTGTCCATTTGTTGAAAAATTCTCTTTAGAAATAGAAACATATTATTTTGGTGATAATGGCCACCAAGAAAATGTCTTCAAGCTATCAGGAAGTGATTTAAAAAATAGAATAGTTGATGTAATTGATGTTGTAAAAGATCAGCTATATGGTGCTGATTACTTTAAAGAAGAAGATCCAAGTCTTTTTGTTTCACAAAAATGCAATAGAGGCCCCTTGTCTGAAAGTTGGTTAGAAGACTATTGGAAAGAAGTTCAAGGAAAGCCACAACCATTACCTAATGGGAAGTCATTAATGTGTGCTTATAAATTGTGTAGAGTGGAATTTCGATATTGGGGTATGCAAACTAAATTAGAAAAATTTATTCACGATGTCGCCTTACGGAAAACAATGTTACGTGCTCATCGTCAAGCTTGGGCTTGGCAAGATGAATGGCATGGTCTGACTATGGAAGATATAAGAGAAATTGAAAGGCAAACACAACTTGCACTTCAGAAGAAAATGGCTGGTGAAGCAAGTGATGATCAAGATATTTCTGAAGATAATTCTAAATCCCTTGCAGCTACAATGAGCAGTCTAGAAAAAAAAGAAGATGTGCCAACTCCCTTAGTGACTAAAAAGAATAATTTAGAAAAGAAAATTAATAAACATTTGAGTCCGGAGAGCACGCCACCACCAGAACATAAGGGTTCCAAATCGAATCTGAGGTCCTCATCATCTGGATCCATTAAAAGTTTGCAAGTCCAGTCTGTAAACTGGAGAATGGAGACTCTTGTCAGAGAGTCTGAGACCGAAACTGGTTCAGAAGATGAATTTTACGATTGTGAGTCCTCATTTAATAAATGGTCATCGATGTGCTCACTGGATGAGGGAGATATTGACATTTCCCCAACACAAGGTGATCAAAACCAAGAAGATAGTATTTTCAACCCATCTTTCTTAAAAAGAGTTACATCAGAGAGGGGCTCCCGCAGAATGGGGACTTTGCAGAGTCATCAAAGTATTGATGGCTGTCCTGATACACCGGTTCATGGCTCATGTCAAACTACAGTATTAATTTTGGTATTTCATGCCGGCAGTGTTTTAGATGCTAATGTAGATATGACTGCAAAAAAATCCGATGTAACAACTTTTAAAGGTGCTTTTGAGTCAGTCATGCGTCAACACTATCCGACACTCGTTGGACACATTATAATTAAGCTAGTCCCGTGTCCATCTATTTGTACTGAATCTCTTGGAGTTTTATCTACCTTAAGCCCATATAGTTTCGATTGTTCACCATCTACAATTGAAAAACCATCCCTTACTAACGATCTTATACCTATTGGTGCCATCCCATTAATTGCTACTAATTCTCCAGATTATAGCGAATCTGTAACCAAAACAATAAACTCAGCGAATGCTGTTTACAATGAGTTCATCAAATCGAGCGATGGAAAGGGTTTTAGCGGTCAAGTATGTATTGTCGGTGATAGTATGGGTTCAATTTTAGCGTACGATGCACTTTGTCGCACATTGCAATACCAATCTAGACATGATAGCGAAAACAGTATCTTAGATACGGAGCTGACTATTCCCAATGATCCTACTGAAAACTATATGAATAAATCTCATTTGCAAGCTCCTACTCCTAGAAGAAGATCATCGTCGACTAGCGATAATCAAGTCAAAATCGAATTTGAAGTTAGCGACTTTTTCACCTTCGGAAGCCCTCTTTCGCTTATTGTTGCTTCAAGAAAAATCGCAGATGACAAATATCGTGACATTGCAAAACCGCCTATTCAACAAGTGTACAATTTATTCCATCCTACTGATCCAGTTGCTTCTAGATTGGAACCTTTGCTTTCTGCCAGATTCACAAACTTACCACCTATTAATATTGCAAGATATGCTAAATATCCTTTAGGCAATGGCCAACCATACCATCTAATGGAACTTATACAAAGTCATCCTCAGTTATTTGGCGATCACTTACAAATGCCTCCTACGCCAGTTTTAAGAAGACTTTCAGAGGCGTCAGTGCAAAGTACAGTCAGCGGACTCGTCGATAACATTCCGCTTATAACTATGAACGCCTTGCAACAAAAATGGTGGGGATCTAAACGCCTAGATTACGCTCTTTACTGTCCGGAGGGTCTCACGAATTTCCCTATGAATGCTTTACCACATTTGTTTCATGCAAGTTATTGGGAAAGTTCAGATGTAATAGCATTTATTTTACGCCAGGTTGGTCATTTCGATTTGGCTCTTTATGGTCACTCTGAAGATAAAGATAATCATTTATCGTTTAAACCTGGACAAGAACGCGAAAAGTGGATGAAAAAGAGAACTTCCGTTAAACTAAAAAATGTTGCTGCAAATCATAGAGCCAACGATGTTATTGTGAAAGAAGGATGCTTGCAAACCTTTTCTGCGAGGTTTATGTATGGACCTCTTGATATGATAACATTAACTGGAGAGAAAGTAGATATCCACATGATGAAAGACCCCCCAGCGGGAGAATGGACGTTGTTGTCAACGGTTGTTACAGATAAAACAGGTAGAATATCGTATTCTCTAACAGAAAAACAGAGTGTAGCTTGTGGAATTTATCCAATGAGGCTTGTAGTTAGAGGTGACCATACCAGCTGTAGCTTCCACCTGGCCGTGGTTCCACCTGAAACAGAATGCATTGTATTCAGTATTGATGGCTCCTTTACTGCAAGTGTTTCGGTAACCGGACGTGATCCCAAAGTAAGAGCAGGCGCAGTCGATGTTGTCCGTTTTTGGCAAGATTTAGGTTACCTTATTTTATATATTACAGGTCGACCTGACATGCAGCAAAGAAAAGTAGTATCTTGGCTTGCAGAGCATAACTTTCCTCATGGATTAGTATTTTTCTCTGACGGTTTTTCAACAGATCCTTTGGGTCATAAAGCGGCACACTTAAAGAACCTCATCAATGAGCATGGCGTGATTTTAAATTCTGCATATGGGTCTGGAAAAGATATAAGCGTTTACAACAATTGTGGATTATCTTCAAAGCAAATTTACGCCATAGGACGTATTAGTAAAAAGTATCATCATATGGCAACAACTTTAACCGATGGGTATGCTTCGCATTTAGCAGATTTGAAGCAACCTGGCGCGGTAAGACCCGCGAGGGGCAACGCAAGGTTGCTTGTTCCGCGGCGACTACTGGCTCCCGTGACCAGCGGATCAGCACGTGGTCGTCGCTAATTTATCGATGTTTGCTGTTTGTCCTTTGTATTCAAGTGAATTATAACTAGTGTTAAATATTACAATACTAATGTAATGAGTGCATAGACAAAGCTTATAAACTATGCGCTAAATCAACCAGTCAATGTATCACTATATTATGTGAATTATGTTTTGTTACTAAATGACGTTATTATTTTATTTAAACGATGTTGTTCGTTATTGTCTTATTATGCGTAGAAATTTATATGTGTACCTAATTATGCCCAGGCCAAACATGTAGTAATACAATACTGGCTCGTTAATCAATTGTCACTATGTACCTAACTAATTTAAATAAAATTAAAGGTATTTTATGGTTGACTGTTTAAATAATCTATTAGACTTAAGAATTCTTGTTACCTACTTATCGTGATTTCATTGGTGATAAACCAATTGTTATTAAGTATTCTTTGTTTTTTAACTTTAATTGTTAAGAATCTCAGATCATTGAAACCAATAAGTCGATGTTCTAGTCGTGTCTTTCTCGTTCATTCTTATAGATGTTAATTTAATACTAAGTGGATACAATAATAATTAAATATTCAGCTAAAATGTAGAGCAAGTAGATCTCATTTAGTACCGTCTTAGCAAGAGTGTGACTCTTTGATCTTACCATAATAATTGTAAGTAGGCCGTCTATTTTTTTACCCATCGCTACTACGCACATAAGTCAAAGCAAGTGCTGTATTAAATTAACGGATGCTTCTCATAGAGTTGTAATGGACTCGAGTTGAGTTTTCTTTATAATTTAATAGTTTTGATTTGAATAAAATAGGATTTAGCCAATCAAATCAAGCCAGTAATTTGAAAATGACATCTATTCTTGTAAATGGATTGTTTATTTATGATTTACTAGCTTATGCCCGCGACTTCGTCCGCGTGGAACTCCTCCTTTTTTGCAGTCGGTTAAAAAGTAGCCTATGTCCTTTCTCAGGCTCCATACTTTCTTTGTACCAAATTTCATTTAAATCGGTCCAGTAGTTTTAGCGTGAAAGCGTAACAGACAGACAGACAGACAGAGTTACTTTCGCATTTATAATATTAGTAGGGATATATAAATAACTACATATAGGTAAAGAAAGAAAACAAAATGCGACCTCGGTTGTAGGTACAGGTACTTCAACCCACATTTAGCACATTATGTACACGTATCATTTAATTAATCGTATTATAAATGCGAAAGTAACTCTGTCTGTTACGCTTTCACGCTGAAACTACTGGACCAATTTAAATGAAATTTGGTACAAAGAAAGTCTAGAGCCTGAGAAAGGACATGAATACTTTTTAATCGACTGCATAAAAGGAGGAGTTCCACGCGGACGAAGTCGCGGGCAGAAGCTAGTGACCAATATTTTAGACTCTACTATACTATAATATAATAAGTCCGAAACAGGAAATAAAAAGAACATCAAGGAAAATGTTATGTTATTGATGCCAAAATCTGTCTTGCGAGTCAGATATTTTTTGTGTTCGTAAAACAAAGTACAAAAAAATGTTAAGTAGACAAATTTTAACGAAAATGAATAAAATCAATTTATTAAATATGTATAGGTGTATAAACGCCGGAACAAGTATACAAAAAAAAGAGGTTATTGATTCGCCAAAATAGGTACCTAATATGTCATTAAAGAATATTTTTAAAATATAATTAGGTACATAACGCTGTATAAAAATAATCTGTCTTGATTCATCGCACCGCATAATATGTGTATGTGCAAGACCTATTAACGATAGAAAGTTTTTGACAAATTTAAACAAAAGCGTACCTATATAATTATAATAATTTCTGATGCCTTTATGTAAAAAAATTTTAGCAGCTCTTCCTAAATTTTATTAGAACGGCTATTCCATTCTTACTTTTTATTAGGTACCTACTTATATAAAACGGTGGTGAGCAAGTGACTCGAAAATTTATTAAATATCTTATTTTGATATTTTAAGCTAAGCACATAAATATGTACTTGGTTTAGTAAGGCTAACTCATTTGAACATTTTCTCAATATATTACATATATTATGTATATCAAAATAATGATGAACATTAAATAATGTAGATAGTAGTTTTGACATACCTATTAGGCATTACGAGTATGTTTGTAGATTATGTAGTTGTGTTCTAAATGCATCCAACAGAAAGTTGGATGTTAAGATTATTACTATGTATATAAAGTTGACTTGTATTTGGAGACAATGCTTATTGGTACTTCAGAAAGTATTAAATAATTTCATGTACTTAAATAGTATAAATAATTAAAGTATTACATATAAAATATTTATGTTGTAACTTACTTTAATTTTCATATAAGTAACTGCGTTTAATGGAAAACCGAAACACTTGCTGTAGTAAGGTGGTTATAAATTTCTAATTTTAAAGTTCTATCTGTGAATTATTAAACATTTACTTACTACACTGACGCTAAATTAGTCTCTCGTAGGTGATACTACTAACATAATATTCTTATTAAATACATATACTTCTATTATCGTTGTTATTTTTTATATTGTATAAAGATATTGTAAGTTAAATAATACTACTTACCCAACTTTATTTTTGTAGTATCCATTTTAATTATTTAAAAAATGAAAGCAATTAAGTATTATATTTATTATCTATATTTCAATATAGTATAATTAGGATACATATTTAATACATATATACATACCTATATCTGTTTTGGATAAACCTATTTACCTAAGTATGATACGAATACCTAAGTTATTTAAACTGATGTGGTGGTAGGTTATACCTACAGGTGGAAAGTTAGGATACTTGTAGGTATAAGCAGATCTACCTATTCGTTCCCGCCATCCATAGTAGAAAGAGATCTTGTTGTATTTTGTAATCAATAGTCATTCAGGTACGTTGAATACTAAGATTAATTGAAGATAATAAAAAAAATACGTTCTTGAAAAATAATTTTGTGTAGAACGAACGTGTCATATTCATGTAATAGGTACGTACAATTTATAACCTAGGTATGGGTGATTCCATGGGCGTTTCAACCGCCGTCAGTCCCTTGCCATAAATATTGAAGAATTAAGCTACAATAAGATTTAAAATCTATGAATTTTGACGACAAGTGCGAGCGCAGTATGTCGTCGCATCACAACGTAATTCTTGTTGTAGCTCATTTCTTCAATATTCAGGACAACGGACTGACGGCGGTTGAAACGCCCGTGGAATCACCCGTATGTTTTTATTTTTAGTGGAAACCTTTTATGTCTTTTGTGGTCGTCTTGGTAAGAGTTACAATACCAAGCTACTAACATTCTGCGATAGTAGTGGTGACCCTTACTCAACTTTCTACCCTGTATAATATAGATACTTAAAGAAAATAACTTCTGTAAGGTACCTTCTTGTACATGCATTTATAATCGATATTTACATAAATGTTATAAACTGTACAGTTGTTTGTTTAAACTTGATATTTATTTTTAAAAATACATGTCTAGTTTAAATATTTGTTTATATCGGAATTACTAAGAAAGATATTTCCTTTCAGTTATTTGGGAGTTTCGCCAAGTACATAGGTACCTACCTACTATATAATTGTATACCTAATTGGCTACGTACGTCTAGATACTCAACCATTAGTAATCTTTATTTATACAACTGTATGTAAAAAAAATCATTAATATTATCTAAATTTGCGAATAATTAATTAATAGTTGCTACACCTAGTGTATTTTAAAATGTGTTCTACTAGGTATATCCGAGAATGTACCTACTATTCCTAATCTTCGAGAAAAGCTACTATGTATTTCTAAGTGATTCTTTTTCTGATCGTTTGTGTCTCTTACTTATTTTTAAATCACTGTGAGCGTGTAAAACATTGACATATTTATTAAGTGGCAAGTACGATACGTACCTATAGAATTGACATGAGAAAATTTATTTTACATGGTGCACTAAGCGTCAGAATTACCTCACCCCACCTACTAACTATGAAGTTAATAGGATCATACATACATAGGTAGGTATCTGCTTATATTATTTGTGCAGATTCTTTCTCACTATTTCGAGATAACATAAATATTTTATTAGTCTGACGCAAATTCAACCCTTAAAATAGACTCCTTAAAATTAAACAATGAAACATTTATAAAATCTAAAACCATATCATTACGTTAGGTCGCGCTGTGACCTCATATTAGGAGTGTACTTACCTATGTACTTGAATTGGATTGTAAAATAGATTCTTTACGGAGTAAGCACCTTGCTTCTTTTATATGGCTTCGTGAACACGTCGGGTATACTACCAATCGCTGTACTAAAAGTATAAAAAATAATGTTGGCACTTTTAAAACAATCCTACCTAAATATTATTTGTTGTCTGAATTTCAGAACATAACGTTGTATGGCTTAAATCAAATACGTCAGTCAACGTTGCGTCTGTTCTCTGTTAATAGGTAGTTATCTGGCAAACTGAAAATATCCTCTTCTGCGAGTAGGTAGGTATACATAGATAGGGTTACTACCCAGCTACTTACCTACTGTTTGTTAATGGAAATCATGAACAGAAGATACCATCCGTTCAATTGTGAGCAATAATGCTATGCAAGTACTTCCATCGCGTTATTGGTTAATATAGGTACTTACCTAATTAAGAATAAATTACTATGTGCCAATAACTACATATAAACACTCCTAAATACGTATTATCTCTAGAAGGAAGGTATAGATACATACTTAGGTAACCTGCTTATAAAGTAAAATACTATTTTTATTTCTTACCTACCTACCTATTAAAATTGTGAATTTCATGAAATTAAATCTGTTAGTCTACCTACTAGTACTTACATACCTATTAACATTATAAACATTATTATAATATTTTTAATTATATAAGTCCCATCAATACTTACCTATCTTTATCGAAATTTCCGCTTTTCGTAAAAAAAATATTCAATTGACTAGATCAATCGATTTTTGTTTATTCGCTGACAATAGGTAGTTACCTAAGTAGAAACAAATCCGCTATAAGTGGACAAATCAAAAAGAAGGCCATTCCTCGTGTAATAATAGTCATTTTGCCTCTTTAATTTCGGGTAGAAATTAGATGTGCTTAATTCGTTATTAGTAGGTAGGTACTTAAGGAATAATAATTATGTTGATCTTAATTATTCTTACAACTGGAAAACAGAGACATAACAAATGGCCGGTTATTATTAATAGTTGCTTGAAAATTCCAACTGCTACGCGATTTTAGGATTTTTAATTAGGATTAAATTTTTCGTAATCAATATTACGTACGTACCTACCTACAGATTAAAACCTATCAGAATTCAACCTTAATACCTATTTGTACCTAGGTAAGTACCTGTGTACGATATAATTATTTGAATCAACGCTGCAATTTGATTAATTTATACTTAGCTCATGTTTTCCATTTAATAAAAATTACGTAGGTAACTGTGTAGTAGTTAATCAAAACTGTTTGTTTAAAATATAAATATATTCTACCTTTCATTCTTCACTACATTAACATTACCCAGTGATGGGCAAAATGTAATCGACTAACGATTAACAATTAAGATTAACCTAAAAGTAATCGATTAACGATTAAAAGTGACGATTAATCAATCAAAGTCGTAAGATGTTCGACTAACTTAATCACGATTAAGTTAATCGTCGATTAAATACGAGCGATTAAATCTATAATCGATTGATTAATTAGATTAATTTTCTATCGATTAATATCACAAAAAAAAATTGTAAGTCTAAGTAATTCGGTACGCTGATATAAGACATAGGTCATTACGGGTCTTTTGATGGACGAAGAGATACCTGCTAAAATGAAATATCCATAATAAATAAATTTACCTAACTCATATATTGCCTAACCATTTTTTGCCCTGCTCTAGAATTATTTCAAAGAACATATTGAATGATAATATGTACATTTTTTTTTTGTTATGCATTGTGTTTCAAAATTTAATCGAGGCTTAATCGAGAAATTTAGTCGAATAAAATGACGATTGACCAATCGTTAATCGAATCCTGCGACGATTAAGTTAATCTTAATTAAATTAATCGCGATTAGTTTTGTGACGATTGATTGCTTAGTCGATTAATTAATTGATTAAAAAAATAATCGATTAATGCCCATCTCTGACATTACCTATACTAAAAATAAGACGATCTGGCAGGCTATTTATTATTTTAAGATACCAAATAGGCAATTATGTAGGTATCTTACAGAATTACCTAAGTATTTTTTTTAGGTAGGTACTTATAAATTCTTTCATTTCAAGCCAAAATGAAAGTGTTAGCAGGTCTTAATTACAAATTTTCAAAACCAGCTTGTCCTGCCACGTACTCTTAGGTAGGTACATAGGTACCTAAATAGACATTTAACTTCTAGATTCCTTAATAGCTACCTAGTAAATTCTCAATCAAATTTATATTTGAATTGTTAATTGGTGATTCAATTTAATTTACTACCTAATTAATATACGTGCTGTGCTAGCTTTTAAATCTTTTTGTGTGCATAAATGTGTGGGTAAATAAATTATTGTTGTTGGCTTAAATCGTTTCATTAAAGATGGTGTGTTTGTTCCCTAGTTTTTAAACCGTCTGCAACTATAAGTTAGGTATATCATTGATTAAACAATCAAGTACATAATATCTTTGGCATGAAACAATTATAACGGATTTAACTCCCGTATTTTATTTTATTTGCTGTCAGCTTTTGTATTCTATTTGAAGAAATATTATATTATTTATTCAACTGCGGCTGAAGGTACTGACTTTTTGGCTCCTAAACAGATAGATGTCTTCATTTCAAAAGTGTCTTATATATCAATTTAACGCGAATCAAATTCTTAACAATGCGTACCTTCTAGTAGGGTGTAGAGTGACTTTTATTATGTGTTAGGGAAGTACTCGCACTCAGATTTGTAATAAATACTGACAAACGTTTGTATTTACTGAACTTTCATTATATTAAATCTGAAAAATATTACATTTAATCACTTATTCTGAAAACTTAATAACTATATAGGTATATGATTAAAATATTTAACATTGTATTTTAACTATAAAACATATACTTTAAATAAATGACTTTGTACAAACCAACAGTTTTTTTACAATAGTTAAATATCTCTAGTATTAATTACCTAAATAAAAACTAAATTCAAAGATTCGACATAAGATAGTAACTGTATGTTTGAGATCTAATGTACTTTATGACATAAATTCTTACAATATCTCTTTACAATAACTAGCAAAATTATATGTAGGTATAGATTCGTTTTAGTCTAAATAATACCATAAGAATAATATACCTTTCACTCAAGCACTTAGAGTTAGGTAGGTATTTGTAATCATTTTCATTTTTTATTAAATCTCATTGCATTATAGTTGTAGTAAACTTAAATCTGTAAAATAATAAGCAGTACGTTACGGTCAGCGCCAAATATAAGGAAGCGGCTAAGGTGCTTAAATATACCTATTAAGACTTCTCACTAATGCCGTTGAAATTATAGTCGTGTAGCGATATATGTATTTGAGTACCACCGACACTACTAAGATATTGGATGGCGGATTACACACCAATATTTTCCTTCGCCGACGACGATAATCATATAGGTATCGGAAAAAATCCTGAATGAGCTGTTGAATCTTCATGTCCGACTTATAAAAATGCTTTTGGAATGATAAAGAAGGTAGGTAAACTTACTATATTCTAATGAACTTTTTTAAAAACATAAATAAAGCCATGTATTACATGTTCATGATGACATTTTTAACACGACGTTCGATTATTCAATAGTTCGATTTCATCCCAATGGGCACGGGATGAACCTCAACCTGCCACCATTGTGTTCTTATATTTACCTATTTGACTAACATTCTACTACAAATACAACATTGAATACAATAGGTAATAGTTCTAATAACCTAACGTTACAAATACATCTTATTATCTAATAAATTCAATTTACAAATATATCATGTTTATGTAAATGTACAGGTCACGGAATATAATATTTAGTGTTTTGTAGAGGAACTTGGCTATTATCTATGCCACGCTATTAATTGACCGTTGACGAGTTTTACAATCTCTATGTTGTAGATATAATAAATGTTGATATTTTATACATTATTTTTCGTAAGACAGTCTGGACCTAGCTAAGGCTATTTTTATAGGCAATATTTTTAAATATTATGTAAATAAAAAGTAGCTGAAACGTTTCAAATAAATAGCAAGCAAGGACAATGAGGGCCACCACGTGTCAGAAATCCGCTAGATGCGCTAGTGTAGAATGAGGTCTAGCTGTTATGTTCCACCAATGAGAGGCAAGCTACTGGCCTGTGATTGGTGGAACATGACAGCTAGACCTCATTCTACACTAGCGCATCTAGCCGATTTCTGACACGCGGTGGCCCTCATTAATTAAAGTTTTTACCGCAAATAGAAATTTTTCAGCGTCATCTTTATATGTTATGAACACCTACAGGGTTTTTTTATTTGTGCTTAAAATATAGGTATATATTGGCACACGTTGAAATTAATATAAGTTACTTTCACTCGAAATTAATTAATAATTCAATTTAACCGGACTGCCAACCGGCCCAATATTGTTTTTCTCAGTCTAATTTATATCTTCAGAAACATAAATATATTTTTTATCGAATTGCTCGTTGTATTGAAGAAAATCATATAAGATTTAACTTTCAATAGTACGGTCTTTAAGTCTTTTACGTTCTCGTAAGTTAGATACCTAGGTACAATCATAACCAAAGAAAACACCTTTGTTTGTACAGAAATTTCTTTCGCAATAAATAAAATGTTTTTGTGTTTTAAAGCGTTGAGCCATTGGACATTGCATCGAGTTCCATTAACTGGTACAGTATGTAGGTACCTACTATTTTTATCGTTTTTTTTTTTGCGCTCATTAAGAATGGTGACAGTTACAGATCTGACTACAGTACCTTCAATTTGGACAACACGAATAACTACCATTAATCTAGTCCTACTAAGCAACACACAATTAATAAACATACCTAGGAGTCAGGTACAAAATCTAGTGTTCGTCACTTTAACATCAGCTCTTATAAGGATACGAATCCGCAACTTCTGACTTCTTGCCGGGGGCTCTGAGCAATACATCGCCTGTATAAATATGTTTAACGTAACGCAACTAATTTTCATATAAGTAGTCTAATAGCTGAAACTATCGAGCCTTTCTCGTAAAATTATTTATAAGTAGGTACTACGAATTTTCATGTCTCAGTTTGTTGCAAGCTCTAAAATCGTCATAAATCATTATCTAAGTAGACTAAGTAAGTATCAATGTACGTCAGTTATGTCCATTACAGCAATAACGGAGAAGCATGAGAAATTATTACTTTGAACATTCCTTCTGTTGTTTTCTTGTTGTTGCCTTTAACAATTCTGTATAATTATTATTACATAGAATAGCTTGTATTATATATTTATTATGTATAATAATTATATCCCTTAAAAAGGTTACAGAACAGAAATGAGCCAGCTATGAGCTGGCTAACTACAGTCCAAATTCACAGCAGAAAAAACTAGAGTAAGTAAATGTAGTAAAATATCAATTGACTCTCAAGATTTTGGCTACATCAATATCACCACACTCCTTGGCTCATGGTTTGTCAAACATTTCTGACACCATATAGTATTTTTCGCGTTATAATTGATTCAATCACGCTATGAATACACAGTACCATTTTTGTGCGCGGCACGTGTGAATATAACGTCTTCGTCGTCCACATTTATGCTTTCGGCGGCTGTAAGCGCAACAGTGTCACTGTGAACCACGTGTGGCGATTCGTTGAACTCGTCCAATTCGTCCATGCCCGCTGTAACAGAACATTGAGGTAAGTACAATCGCATAGTATTATACTTACCTAGATTTGACATTGACAATCTGATATGATATACTTACCTATTGAACCAAATATGAAATTAATAAAATATTAAGGTACAAATTTGTTCCTACCTACTGTCTATTATTTTTTTCTATAATGAAGTCACAAAAGCATTATTTTAAAATGGTAATTCAGTAACGGTATTTCATGTATTTTTTAGATATTTTGTTTGAATATATCCATAATCGACAAACTTATTACAGCCGGCAAGGAAAGGGACCGGTTGGTATAGCCGACAAATAAAACTCCAAAGTATAAAGTTAAGATAGTAATTTCACCTGTGTAATCTGATGGGGCAAGTAGTAAGTACTGTTCAGAGCGTGTTGGCCATAGTAAATGAGCCATTACACAGAACGCTAAGCAATCTGCCGAATATGTGATACCTGTAAATCATACCAAAATAACTATTTAAATATTGTTCACAAATATGTACACAGACTGTATATTATCTCTACAATTCATACTCACCAAGCAAAAATTTAAACCTCCATAGTGGGCTTATTTGCAGTGCGATGAGGGCAATGATGGGTAAGTACACAAACCATACCAAACTCGAAGCTCCAAAATGAAGGAGAAAATTTAACTTGGCCATGTTATGTTCGTATATCATAGTGTTCCGCAATTCAAGGACGAACCATGTCATTATGGCTACTCTGAGAGTGAGTATCAACCAACCAGGCCAAGTCTGGTACTCATCTATTTCTTCAACAATATCCACTTCAGTCTAAAATTAATTAACATTAGTCCAAACACTAGTCTACATATAATATTTATGAAACAAACTAAATATTACTTACAGTGTTCCAAACATAGAGTAAAATATGAACAATTCCATATGCCAGCCATACACCAAACACCAATGGCTTATAAGTAAGTTCCAGTCTTGTAACAGCCCAACCCTTTGCCAGCAGAAGAAGTAAAAGCATAAAGAGTGTCTGTAAATAATAACACAGTGTTTTCAGAACATATTGTCTTGTTAATATGATTTATGAAACTCAGCAATATAAAAAACTGATGTAAGTAATTAAAAAATTTGAATTTTCTAAATATACATTTTATTTCATGATTTCTTAAAGTAGCTGTGCCTGCAGTTTATCAGTGTAGAATACAATACCAATATCTATAAAAATATACATTCTCATATAATAATAGTAATAAATTAATGATAATGATGAGTTTCACTCACTCTACTCATAATATCCAAAACATCTCCAGCAGCAGCCAATCCTGCAAATCCAACCCCATCTGCAGCAAACTTCACTGTATGCAGAACATTAAAGCAAAGAGCAAAAAACTCCAAAATCAGACTGAACGTAAACAGTTTTGTTACTGGGTGCTTCTGAGTCCTGCAAAACCACAAAATTATTTTAATTAAAATTTATGGCAGTGTCACTATAAAAAAAAAATATAGGGATCTGGTAAACCATTTGATTTAACAAAGTTTAAATATACCTAAGTATATAACTATGTGAAAATTTAGATTTGATTTGAACTGATATATCTACCTATATTGATATTAACATAGTAAAACAGAACACTGTAAATACCTATTAACGGATTTAACTCGCGTATTTTTATTTTATTTTATTTGCTGACGTTTCGGATTCTTTACAGTTTCCATAATCGTAGCATGACTGAGCTGACAAAAGTCTAACGCTAAACGCTCTTTAGCGTTAGACTTTTGTCAGCTCAGTCATGCTACGATTATGGAAACTGTAAAGAATCCGAAACGTCAGCAAATAAAATAAAATAAAAATATGCGAGTTAAATCCGTTAATAGTTGTTTCATTCCAATGTGTAATAACCGCGAAGGCATCAGAAATTATTACTGTAAATACCATTAAATAATACTATTTTTTTCTTTAAGTTGACTGGTAGAGAATGTACACTTACTACTGCTAAGTTTTTTGGACTAAAGTATAAATAAATATTTTTTTCATTAATAAATGAATACTCTTACCTGACTGCATATATCTGCATAGGCACAAGCACTATGTAGCATACCCAAAACATTAGATACAGTTCCAAAGTGTTTTGTCGGTCAAAAGAGAATTGATACATAAGTGTATTGTACAAAGACAAGTTAGGGTTCCCATTCACTAGCCAAAAGTCATACTGCATTGTTTGTGGCATATTTGTAAGTGTTTTGTTATCTTTGGCTGGTGCTCCACTGTAGTGATGCCAAGTACATGTAATCTCATCGAGATAACAGGATACCATTGAAACATACCAGAATCTGTGAACAGATAATTTTATCAAGATAAGTCACTGTTGCTGTGTGTCTGTCCCTATACATATGCTCAAATCTTTAAAACTATGCAATGGTTTTTTGAGCAATTTTTTTTTTTAGCGTGAATCAAGAGGAAGGTTTATAACAAGTGAGGATAAAATACTCATTAACACTGCTTAGATGGAGTATCACTGCCACTTAGTTTATGTTATAAGTTATTTTTAATATGGTGAGAAAATTATTTTAAGGGAAGTTACTAAAGGGTAGACATGAATTATGAGCAGAGAATGTCTTTCAGCAGATGTGGCTTCTACAGTCTTAACTTAACTTACATTGGCTGACCAGTATTCTGAATAACATATGTGAACTGGTTCTTTTTTATCACATTCCAGGGTCTATCTTCATCTATACAGTAACCATCTTTAGGACATGGTATACGTCTAAATACGTCTTGTCCAAAAACATTACACTTTGGATGATAAGCTGACGCATTTAAATTCTGAAACATTGTCTGGCAAGCTAATTCCTTGTCCTTTATGTTTCTGCTTTTATAATAATGTATAAAGTGTCTTCTATCCAACACAGCAAACGTTATGGGGTATAGAAACTTTTGTCTCGATGTTATATTTCCAAATATGAATCCATATGTTTCTTTCTGGTAATGGATATCAGTTTTCTGAAATCCAAATTTCACAAGGAACTTGAAGAACTCTCCCGTAGAAAAATCACCACTAATATGTGTTGACGAAACATTATTAAATATGGCAAAGCAGAACCAAATAACTAAACGTTTTAAATACATTTTATTTTGATTACACTTAACAGAGTCCAATAATCAGTTCTACTTGTTATTACATAGAATACACAATTTTTTACACTATCTCTTCAGACAAAGTCCATTTCATTTTATTCACGTTTTTTTAATCATTCTGAATGAAAATGAATAACGCGAATCTCGAGATTAAGTGCCACAATTTTCACCACTCCTTTGAGCACGGGAGTCAAAAGCGGAGACATGATACGAGTGATATGACATTTATCTGAGAAAGATGAGATTTATGTTGTTGTCATTTTGACAGAAAATCCACAGATGGGCAAATAACCGAATGAAGATAAAAAAGGTCTATAGATGAAGATTAATCAATTTAGTCATGAACACGAATGGTTGTGGAAATATTTTGAGAATGAACCTGCATTTTCATATTTTTTTATAGATAAATAATCAGGTTTTGAATTAGTCCATATGACGTTATAATAAGTAGACGATACATACGATAAAGAGACATAGACTTAGAATCACAATAGATATGGTCATACGTAATCGCACGCCACACACAGCATAGAGGAAGAGGCGAGGAAAGTAGCGAAGGAGGGTGACCACTCGACTCATCATGCCCACCGTTCCCCTTTTTGTCGGTGTTTTGAATCGAGGGAGCTGCTAAACGTCACGAATTAATCGTGTAAAACGCGAGTAGAGTGTGGCTTCATACGGCAGCATCGATTCGCGGCACCGCGAGAAGCATAGTGTGGCCGAGGCATACGCACAGCGTGTACAATGACTTCCTCGTTCGGTAGCTTGTTATGCCGTCGCTACTAGCTTTACTGTTTTATAGCTCTGTGTACTAATTTGTAGTCTATGCTTTAAACATTTAGTTGAAGTTGAAGTGTGAAATAAAGTATCTTGAAGTAACATGGCTGACGAAGAGACAGCGGATTAAGTTTTAATATTAAACAAGTTTTAAATAACTTAATTTAAATAAAGAGCACAATCTTAGTTTTCCGGAATATCTGCTGTTTAAGTTTGATGAACGTTTGTGTACTTTGAGAAGTAATTATCTTCAGGAAATCGTTAACAATCGTGCCCTAGTAACTGTCATGACACTCGCCCATTTCCTTTGTGAACTAAATTGCTCTTTTACTAAATGTCCGGCGAATTTTTCAGAGCTGTGACTTATGACTTTTGGCGATGTATAATTTAAGTTTACTTAACAATGATATAAATATATCTCAACAGTTTCACTGTAGATCGTTAAGAGATACTTAATGCGGAAGTAGTACCTACCAAGTGTTGAGCCGGAATCTGGTTAGACTTTCATGATAGTCGTGTGCAGTTAGTGTTTTTAACAGATCAGGTGCTAATAATGTTATGATGGTCGAAATAGGTATGCCTCAACAACCTGCAGAAGAAAATTTAGAAAACTATGAATGGTATTGGGGCGATATCACAAGGTGAGGTACCCCTTTAAGTTAAGTTTCATACTTTTATACTAATATCATAGGTATTTAATGTTAGGAAATAGGCCTTGTGTGCCTTTGACTCGCATGCAGAGGATTCTGTATTTGCCTACTGTGAAAAGTGTAAATGAAAATAATGAAACAAAGCAAATTATGAAGTCCAGTTTAAACAAATGATACATTAATAATGCTACATACTAAGTGATGTTCAGTTTATACTGGACATTGAAATAAACCAAACTATACTACAGTCTGCCATCAGTATCTAAAATATGAATTTTGGAATAATCAACTTTCATTCATTTTTGTAAATTATTTCAAAAATATTAATTATCTCAATGAGCCCTTTCATTTGAAATGTCATAGAATATAGTTATAAGATCTTTTTTTATTTTTAAAGTACTTGCTCCCCATATGTGATGTATAAAATTCAAACAGACATACCAGTAATACCTAATATAAAGTTTTTTTAACCCCCGACGCAAAAACGACGGGGTGTTATAAGTTTGACGTGTCTGTGTGTGTGTGTGTGTATGTGTGTGTGTGTGTGTGTGTGTGTCTGTCTGTGGCATCATAGCTCCCAAACGCATGAACCGATTTTGATTCTGTTTATTTTGTTTGAAAGGTGAATATGTCGGGAGTGTTCTTAGCTATGTTTGGTGAAAATCGGACCTGTAGTTTAATAAATAGAGAGGGGTGAAAGAGGGGATGGAAAAATAAATGTCCACAAATATACTCGTGTGGGGTATCAAATGAAAGAGGGTCGCGAGTACATTACAAAATTGAAATTATAATGAAAATCGGTTAAGTAGTTCAAAAAATATAGGGAATGAAAGTGTGGAAATGGTTAACCAAATGACTACAAATATAACCGAGTGGGGTATCAAATAAAAGAGGACCACATATACATTACAGAATTCCATGTAAAATGGAAATTGGTTAAAAAAATAATAAGTTACTTTCAAAAAGTATGAAATAAAAAAAATAAATTAAAAAATTTAACAAACCCCCGACATAAAAACATAAAAGCCGTCTAAAAAGTATAAAAATAATAAAAACTTGATATTAGGTAGGTATTACCTAATACTAAGGTATTACCTAAGTATTAATAGGTATTTCTACAAAGAAAACGTCATGTCGGGGGGACCTCCTTAGATTTCGATACATAATAGGTACTTAAATATAGATATACAATTAGGTAAATAATGAGCGGTCCCCCCGACGTGACGTTTTCTTTGTAGAAATACCTATTAATACTTAGGTAATACCTTAGTATTAGGTAATACCTACCTAATATCAAGTTTTTATTATTTTTATACTTTTTAGACGGCTTTTATGTTTTTATGTCGGGGGTTTGTTAAATTTTTTTGATAATGAAATATGAAACCCTAAGGATAATATATGTATTATTAATGTTAACTTCAAAATTTCGGTTCATATCAGTTTTTTATGAACCTTAATAACTTAATCAACTTGATTTGTAGGATTATGTTAAAATTGATTTCCTTATTAGGTTTCTACTGGAAAAGAATGAT
The DNA here is from genome assembly GCA_038024825.1 of Polylopha cassiicola. Classification (NCBI taxonomy): domain Eukaryota; kingdom Metazoa; phylum Arthropoda; class Insecta; order Lepidoptera; family Tortricidae; genus Polylopha; species Polylopha cassiicola. Next base: position 13,352,066 of record CP149046.1, on the reverse strand, counting down.
TGATATCTTAACATTACACAATATTAGGTACTTACCAATAAAATTTCTAAACTGAATAAACATATATTATTATTTACTTTGAAAGAACAAAAAATTAAAAACTTTTTCATTTAATTCTCATACTTATAACTAATTTTACTTACAGAGATGAAGCTAATGAAAAACTAAGAGATACCTGTGATGGTACCTTCTTAGTTCGGAATGCATCAAACAAGGGCAGTGGTTACACTTTGACTGTGAGGAAAGGAGGTACCAACAAGTTAATAAAAATCTATTACCAAGATGGGTGCTATGGTTTTTGTGAACCGTTTGAATTCCACTCTGTGGTTGAACTTGTTAGATTTTATACACAATATTCTCTGGCACATTGCAATCGAAGTTTGGATATCACTCTTATGTATCCACTATCAAGACCACAAGATATAGATGGTTGTGAAAATTACAATGATGAAACACTTGAAACCAAATATAAAGAAATCCTTAAGGAATATGTTCTTAAAGCCCGGAATTTTGATGAATGTTCTGAGAAATATATGAAGATAAGGGAAGAAGTGAAATCTAAAAAACAGGCACTTGATGCATTTAAAGAGACAGTTAAGGTTTGCGAAGATCACCTGAAGCTGCAAGATAAAATGCAAACAGAAGCTCAACCTCATGAAAAAAGAGATCTTACAGAAAACAACAAACAGATGATATCCAAAGTAAGCAGTTTAAAGCAAGCTCGATTCCAGTTACATGAGATTTTACGGAAATCTGTTGAAGAAAATTTAGTTTTAGAAAGAGAAATCACAAAATTAAAACCGGAAATTGTTAATTTATTCAAAATGAAAGATCGTCATAGACTGTAAGCATAACCAATTAGTCATTTTCTTAATCATTGATATAATGCATTTACAATAGTCCTTGACTATATTTTTTTTGTTACACTTATTTCTTTACTTTTATTCATCAGGTGGTTACAAAAGCGAGGCAAAACTGATGAAGATTTACAAACATTAGAGGAAGACAATATACATAGATTGGAAGACCTGTATGCACATCATGAAATGAGCACTTGGAAAGTGGATGACTGCCCTCGTGCTAAGGCTGAAGAGCTTCTTAAGGGGAAGCCTCAAGGCACTTTTTTAATTCGACCTAATTCTGGTGGACAACTTGCACTATCCATTTGTTGTAATGACATGGTGTATCACTGTATCATCTATAAGACTGAAAGAGGTTATGGATTTGCTGAACCTGTATATAAGTAAGTAAATTAAACATTACTTAATTTTCACAATATATAAAGTTATAATTATTATAATTTATTAGTGCTTTACTCAAACATTGTGAAACAAGTCCTAAGTGTAAGTAATAGATCCTTATACTAGTATGAACGTAATAATATTGACTTATTAAGAGTGCACCTTTTTGTACCGCGAAGTTGGCTATGGATTCTCAGGTTTAGAAAACGAAGGGTCAATTTCGCTTGCATCGGTCAGCCGCCTTCGGGCGCGCGAGCGAGAGGGAATGTCGTAACCAATATTCATGCTAGTGTGTGTGTGACAGCGAGTCTTTACAAAATTTATTTGACTTTAAATGAAATGCTTACTTCCGTACCTTATTTTGATTGGGTCGAAGTCAAGTAAATAGGTACGTTTTTGGATTAAGAAAATATTTACGTAGAGTAAACATAATACCTACATATAAATATATATACATACCTATATAGGAATTCTGCTTGTTACCATTATTATAATGTTTAACTTAAAATAATATAAAGACAATTTACTTTCTTAGAACACTGCACAAAGTTCGACGAGTCGATTGAAAATAGGCAGGTAGGTATTCACTTGGAATATTTACGTTAGGTACTTACCAGAAGGTGATGAATTCAAACCAGGAGTACCTACCTACTATCCACTAGAGCATCAGGTCGAATACCTATAAGCAAAATATTATAGTAGGTACCTACCTAGTACCTACCGTAGTAACAATCTTATGAATAGATGGATGAATGTAGGTATGTAAAAATTTTAGGTACCTTAGGGTATGTTTGTTTATCTTTCAAGTAAAAACTAGGTACCTACTGAATGGATTTTGTTGAAACATTACAATAATATAGCTTATACATTAGAAAAATATATACTTAAGCTATATTTTATAACGATACTGTGTAAAGTTGGTACCTACTCATCGAGCGTAGACGAAGTCGCGGGCAGAAGCTAGTATACAGATATACATACAACCGAGACATCTTGAAACACCCCTGGCTGGCCATAAATGAAAAGGAAATATTGATAATACCAATCTGTACTATACTTAATAATGATATATTATAAAGAGGAAAACTTTGTTTGTTTGGTTGTAATGAATAGGCTCAAAAACTACTGGACCGTTTTTAAATATTCTTTTACCATTCGAAAGCTACATTATCATCATAATCGGGTTCAGCAAAAATTTGGGGATAAGAAATCCTACTACTATTATAAAGGCGAAAGTTTGTAAGTATGGATGTATGGATGTATGGATGTTTGTTACTCTTTCACGCAAAAACTACTGAATGGATTTGAATGAAACTTTACCACAATATAGCACAATATATACATCAGAATAACACATAGGCTACTTTTTAACCGACTTCAAAAAAGGAGGAGTTCCACGCGGACGAAGTCGCGGGCAGAAGCTAGTAATTAAATAAATTGGCAATGGATAGGTATAATTATTTATATCAATCTTGCGCCAAAGAAAATACAGACATTATTATTGTATTGACTTAATAATCTGATAGCTCACTTAGGTATAATTTACAATAGGTGATGCTTAGTATACGTATATAAAAAGTGATTGCTCCATAGATAAGTTACCTTTTGTGGGGGTTTGTAAAATGATTGAAAGAAAGTTAGATATAATATCGTGGAGTTGTATTTATTTCTCAAATTTTCATGGATTTTCGATTACCTATTATTTTTTAGTTTTATATTTATGGATCTATTAAGACTAAAAGTTAATTGACACAAGTAATAGGCTATAGAAAATAAAAAAAACAGGGATCCGAGAGAAGCTGGGGCGAATCGCTAGGTAGTAAAAAATAAAATTGAGGCCTCTGACAAATGCAAGCTAACCCCAAAAATGTAGCATTTCAATGGAGTGCCTACACCAAACAATAATCAACCTTGAAACGTAGATAGCACCATGTATGAATATAGATACCCCTAAAATTTCTTTGTTAAAAAAAAATATTTTATTAAAAAAAAAAAACAATAGGAATAACGATCTATTCCTATAATTATATAAGAGAGATCACATTCACAGTCCACCCGAACAGAACAGAATCACCTTTCTGTTGCGGCATGATCAATTTCATGACTTTTAACTTCTTGTAAAGTTTGTTCCGCTATCCCGATCCTACAAAAAAACAACAAATGATTATGGAAACTGTAAAGAATCCGAAACGTCAACAAATATAAAATAAAAATACGCAAATACGCGAGTTAAATCCGTTAATAGTTGTTTCATTCCAACAAATTATATTTATCTAATGCTACTAGACTGTGCTTAATAGTACCTATTTGTACAAACAGTAACTATGAGATACCTACATAATCAATTTTTTTTAATTCACCATAGTAAATTTAATTTACAACATAATTATAAACTTCGCTATGACTTATTGATTGATTGCACATTATGTGAATTATAAAATGAGTGCTCACAGTTTCGTTTCTTGTAAATCCATGCGCTTAGTTTTTTACGACGAGCTGATAGCCAAAGCCTCGTTTTACTAGATTTTCTAGGATTTGCTGTGAAAAAAATCCACGCCGTTAAATTTTCACTTTCTACTGAATATATTATATGATATTACATATACATGTAGACGTTCGAGTATCGAGTGAAAGATACTTAAAGACAAAGTATTTGAAAAGTAATGAAAAGACATGATCGCTTCGAGTGATTAAGTATAAAGTATATCTAGATAGGTACCTATTCCAACTGTTAATAAATAATAATAATATAAATTGATATTAGTACTTACGCATAATGAACAATCGTAATGAAATGTAATTCCAAGTCCGCTGTCACACAGTCGTCGTAGGTAGATAAGTAGGTATATAAGATCGTCGCAATAAAACCAATTCACTTTGTAATAATTCAGAAGTCCGTTAATCTAGCCGTGGTTGTTTTAGTTACTATTATTTATGAATTAATTATTAATAAGTAAACGTAACGTCAAAAAATCTGCACAATGACAGTCTATGACCGACTGGCAATTCGTCTTTGACCTTTGTTCTTGTCAAAACGTTCGGCGGCCGTCGGAATAATTCGGGCACGCACACAAACGCAAAACAAAACTTGCGTGAAATGAGTATTTTCTAATATCGCCATTTCATTAGAAATTATTTCGAAAGTACGAATTCCCCTTGTAAATTATTAATTGTGATATTAATACTGTAGTTATGGTTTATTTTCAATCTTGAGGATATTTCCGATGTTTCTATCTTTTGAAATCTTTATGAAAATCTTTAAATGTATGCGAACAAGTCCTCTGAAAATGTGTCTATTTTTCGTGTTAAATTACGAATCTAATATCATCTCTGATTGTAATATCTTACATAATCTAATAAAAATAACGAAAGTTAGACCTAGCTATGCCATATCCGATCATAATTGCAGAATAAAATAATAATGTTTAATTCAAAATTCTTGAAAGAATGAGGAATTACGTTTTGTATGGAAGCGCCGAGCAAAGGAGCACTCTTAATAGGTACCTATATAAATAATCAATGATGTTTATTGGTGAGGAATGGACTGTAATGAAATCAGTGTTGCCAACTCCTAGAAATTCGAGTCGCTAAACTCAAAGTCAAAAGTCGCCAGAAAGTCGCTAAAACTAAAACAACCATAAAAAGTTCGGAGACCCCCCCCCCCCCCCCATAATAGAACTTTAATTAAATAAAGTTTGAATTTGGTGCGCTATCGCGTTTGTCGTTTTCCATATTATGTATCTCTTGGCATTGAATAATTCTGTGTCGATTTGACAAAAAATGTATCTATTATTGGCTCTAGAACTGTTTTAATTTGTACTCCAAAAGTCGCCAGATAAGTCGCTAAACTATTTTTGTCGTCAAAACTTTTTTTTGGTCGCTAAGCCTTAAGCAAAAGTCGCTAGTTCTAGCGACAAAATCGCTAAATTGGCAACACTGAATGAAATAGGATAAAGGAATAGGTTTATGAAGAATATAGGAATTTAATAAGTTTAAGGTAACTTTACAAACGAACACAACATCACAACACAACTCAACCAAATCAACTAACAGACTGACAATTCCAAAAACAATCAATATATAAAAAAGGGCAATAGCCAATTAAAAGTAAAACTATATACAAAAGCAAAGAGTACGCAACAATGTTTGTTTGCGAGGGGGTTTCAATTACAAGGATGAAGTAAATTGATGTAATTTAATTAATAAGTTCAAGTTTTATTCCCAGTAATAATAGTGCGAATCAATACATAGTATAAAACAAAGTCGCTTTCGCTGTATGTCCGTATGTATGCTTAGATCTTTAAAACTACGCAACGGATTTTGATGCGGTTTTTTTTAATAGATAGAGTGATTCTTAAGGAAGGTTTATAGCCCCCGTGTGAAGCCGGGGCGGGTCGCTAGTATCTTATAAAATTTTATCGAAATCTGTACAAATTTCAGTATACAATTAATATTTTAATCAATACACATAAAATGGTTTGTTGGGAATGATGGATATAATTATGTACAGACTAAAGTGTTGATTTTAATGAGCTGAAACTGGGACTGGCACCTGATAAGAAAGTATTTTAGGAAAATCTACCCCTATGGGGGTGTAAAAGGGGGGCAAAGTTTGTATGGAACAACGTGATTCTATGGTAGTTTATTTAAAATTTTGCAATATCTTTATATACCAGAAGTAATCGGAGACTTGTTTGGTATTTTATTTATCCTAACTAATATTATAAATGCGAAAGTTACTCTGTCTGTCTGTTACGCTTTCACGCTAAAACTACTGGACCAATTTAAATGAAATTTGGTACAAAGAAAGTCTGGAGCCTGAGAAAGGACATAGGCTACTTTTTAACCTACTGCAAAAAAGGAGGAGTTCCACGAGCACGAAGTCGCAGGCAGAAGCTATAATAAATATGTTTTTTTTTTATTTTTATAATTAATATGTAAATTATTTTTCATATTGGATTAACTCATTCCTATATTACAGGGTTTCTTAACCTTTTTGCAGTCACGGACCACTTTTACAATTTAAACTATACCACGGACCCATAAATATTTTTGGTAATAAAAAAAGTGTTATTTATATCAATCAAAAATTCTTTTATTGGCACTTTTATTACACTTACTACGATGTTAATGAGTTTACTGCACAATTTCCTAATAAATATGTTTAGACTGACTGACCTACTGCGGACCCCTGACACACAAGCTACGGACCCCACGTTAAGAAACCCTGCTATATTATATTATAATACCTACTGAGTTAATTTTCCTGGTGAATGTTCAGTGTTTATTTTAAATAATATACTTAACATAACAACGAGAGCAAATGTTCCTAATCAAAAATCATTAGGTACCATAATTAGATTTTTTAGATCACTACAGTTTCCAACACAGATATATTGATGATATAAATTTAAATACGCATGTATGTATCAGTCATCATTCCTTTTCAAAAATCATCATTAGACTTGTCTCCACTGACCCTCCCTTTCTCTGACTCATTTTTGTATTTTGTTATTTTTCAGGACACTGAATGAACTCGTTTTACATTACGCTATTAACTCGTTAGATGAACACAATGAACAATTGAGAACTACACTAAAATATCCTATATATGCTCACCGTGTAAGCAGACCAGAAAAAAAACAACTTCAAGAGACACATGACGCAATGCAACAAGACAATCTCCAAACAGATGCACAGAGACCGGGACCCCGTACAGCACGTTAGTATGTAAACTGCTTTATTATGGTTCTGGATACTTTTTTGTGAAATAGAATGTTTACGAAAGAGTCAGATAATTAAATGGCAACACTGTGATCTGAATCAGATGATACTTTATTACTATCTTTAACTGTTAATGGTCCCGGTTCAGTTATCCAAAACATATTGTGGTCTAAAATCGTTAAAATATTTTTTTTCATCACTTTTATGAAGTATTATTGTAAAATTATATAAATATCTATATTTAGGCTATTATAATAATTTATACTTATGATTATAATAATTTGTATTTATCTCTGTCAAAGTACTTGACATAGTAATGCCCTTGAATCCATTGCTCATTTTAGAAATAATAAATATATAAAAGTTGTTTCTATTCTTTCAACATACATATATAATTATTAAAAAATCTTATATTATGTTCTTTATAATCTTTTGAAATATGTTCTGTGTATCATGCCACTCCAATTTTCATTGAAAATTAGTAGGTGTAACATTCAATGAACAACGAAAGTATAAAATAAGTATTTCGTCCATGTTTTTTAATCTTTTGAATTTTGTAGGATCGGTAGAAATGGATAATGTTTACAAAGTTAAGTATTAATTTTATTGTAATCACAAATAATTATACAGATTTTATTTCTGTATAATTTTAATTTCGACAACACACACCAATAATTTCATTGTTAAATATTGATCTTTTGATACAATACTGATCTTAATAAGTTTCTTGGGGAATGTAAATTTTAACAGAAACATACTGATCTATATGAAATCAAATTCATTTAAAAACTTGTATTGAATCAGTTAATAAAAAAAAAGTGTATGAAATGAACTTAACTTGATAAAAGGATAATAAATAATTATATGTATTGTCATTTTTGTTTGCTGAGAGTGATATTATTTGTTCAAATCATGTTGAAATGTTTTGTGGTAATTGCCATTATAATATTCGAAATAAGTATAACGGAGCACCAGTTTTATTGTTGATTTGGTTACCTCACACAAATATAATTTTTACTCAGCACCCAAGGGAAGATGCACCCATAAGGATTATAAGTTTAATTATTTTATGAAATTAAAATTAGTAAAAAATTGCACTCTTAACATATTGTTGAAGACCCAATAAATGACATTATAAAATTCAACATAATATAATGCCTTGCCTTTAATATAATATTTATTGATTAGGTACCTCATGTATTAATTTCTCTGAGTAGATAGAGTTAAGTTGTAGTAAAGTTCCCAACTTTTTCGCATATTATCTATGTAATTAATGCTAATTATATATTTATAACTTAGTATGTACTATATATAATATATATAAACCTTCCGGAATAACTGACCTTCGGGACTAAACAATGGTGTACCTAAACCTTCTCACAGAAAAGAGTAACTCTGCTTCATACCGTGTAAAGATATTGTATTATAGCGTTTACCATTACTTTTACAATTCACTTACAATGGAATTGAATACTTCTCAGACTTGAAAAGCAAATTTAAGTTTTGAAAATTAATTCAAGAGCCCGTGATCCTAACCGCAGCCACTGATAGGACATCTGTCTAGGTATCATTCTATACGAGCTTAATATTGACATAGAATACATAAATGCTTGCAGTTTTTTTATATATGGTTATAAGTGGATGCATTTAAGTACTACAGTCTGTATTATGCGTCAATTGATTATGGCTCTCAAAAGATATGTGATAATTGCAATCCATACTTCTGTTTTAGTTTAGATTTATTTGATGATGTTATTTATTTTAACATAGTACTTTATCTGGTTAGTATGTAGGTACGTACTATGTTAAACCTTGTTTAAATAGATATGATGTGATACTGTAATTTTATAATATGATGTTTTGAACAAGGATATTATTTTAGTAAGCAACCTCGTTAGTCTCATATGTAATTATTAATTTCTATATGATACGTACAACGTAAAGAAGAACTGGACTGAGAAAGTTTATTTTTTTTAACCAGGCTTTAAAATAATATGGGCTGTTTAGTTCATGCAGGTAACCTCTCCAAACCTTTATTAATTAAAAGGATGTGTTTTAAGCTTGGTCACATTGGCGAGCTTATAAATATGAATTCTTATCGCCAGTTATATACCCGTGAAATATTTATTATTGAGTAAATCTAAATAATAATTTCTGATGCCTTCGCGGTTATTACACATTGGAATGAAACAACTATTAACGGATTTATTTCGCTTATTTTTATTTTATTTTATTTGCTGACGTTTCGGATTCTTTACAGTTTCCATAATCGTAGCACGACTGAGCTGACAATAGTCAGCAAATAAAATAAAATAAAAATACGCGAGTTAAATCCGTTAATAGTTGTTTAATTCCAATAAATCTAAATATTTATCACAATTAAACCACCAAAATAATCTCTATACTCTTGATAAAATCCACGGCCGTCTTCGTTTAATAAGGAGATTGGCTACTGAATAGAGTTACTGAAAACCTTATTTTATGTTTGTTAAAATAATACCTACATAATCTTATGACATATGACCGGCACTATTTGAATTCTATATGTAATTTTTCCCCACTTTTAAGTACCTGCTTTAACTATTTAAGTTAATGTGTAATAAAAGTTGAGCAAAGCTTGACACCTATACCTACTTACGTCAACAATATGCGAAACGTAAGGTACTTATGTGTCGCGCGAGAAAGCATCTGACCTGGAACGCCGGTTATGATATACATGTTATGTCTATCCGTACCAGCAGATTTTTTTTTTTACAGTACCTAGGTTTGTTTTTTAGAAATTTTTGAACTGTGTATGTAAATCTATCTGAACATAACTTTATTTTTGTAATTTTACTAGGTACCCAACTTGCCATGAGTTTTTCAAAAAATAATGTATGTTACTGAAATTCTGATCTTGATGTAAATTTTCCTTGTCAATTAATGGATTTCTTTTGTTCGACCTTTTATAAATTTATATAGGTAAGTATTACTTATTAAAATTGTAGTGGTAAGGATCGTGTAAGCTAGGTAGGATTAACAAATTAATTAATGTTTTTTTTTTATTTCTAAATCTGCAACAAACATATCTATAAGACATGAATGAATCATAATAATATTGTTAAGTTACGCCATAACAAGTAAATTTCAAATTTCAATAATGTATACCTACTTAACAGCTTGGACAAAAAGTATTTGACGCAGGTAACAGGGGCCTAAATTTTTGAAAGTACCTACCTACTGAATTTCAACATGTAAAAGTGTTACTTAGATCGTATTTGATGACCTTAAAGTTCCAAGACATAATAGTAACCTTACTACGACTGCGCCCCTAATTTTTAAAATGACTAGCCAAACATTTACTACATTTGCCAGTAGTGCTACTGGCGGAGATAAGTGAAATTATTATATCTTGTTTAAGCAGTCACTGAAATTAGGTGCATTGTCGCATCGTTTTGAAAGGTGTTTGATCCAAATGTCCGTCTTACTACTTCTGAGTATAAACGAGTGACATTTTACATTCGAAATAGGCGATCAATTTTGTACTGCAATAGAGCTGTATGTATGATGAATGTTGCTTAGATATCCAATAACTGAAACATCGCTTAAGATTGAAAAATTACAAAACTCGTGGAAATCAGCACATTAAGTGACCGGTAGGTATTCATGTCTCTCTTTGATGTTTTATTAAGTGCGTAAAAAGCGTTTGAACTTGCAAGTTTTTTGTCTTGTCGCACTGTAATTTATTTACCGAAAGCGAGGTTTTAGATTTGAATGGATTTCGTTGTAGTGTTTTATACTAATAAGAAAATGTGAATTCAGAAATAGGTACACTTACGTATGGGGCGAGATAACTACTCGGAAAACTTGTGTGTGACTAAATTTCCTGTTAAAATACTTAATATAATAATGTACACAGCCCGGAACAGTCCTACGTGCAATATATTTATTATTCTAGAATTGGCTTTGTGCAATTTGCAAATAGCAATATTATACCTAAACTTCGAGAGTACCTACTACTAACTGAGAGAAACTACTTATATTAATATTTGTATTTAAAGGAAATGTCCATAACGTTACAGTGTAGTTTTTGGCCAACACTATAATATAGTCAAATATGGTGTTATATAATTGTACTTACTTACCTATTTAAAAAAACTCAAACAAAATTATCAGTTATGATGTTGATAATTAAAGACCAATAAACGGACTGCTTCAAGGAGTGTGAACCATAACCCGAAACATGACTGCTTTAAACTGCCCGTTTAATGAAGGCCTTATATTATTATTCTTACATAAGTTTATATTCATATTGTTACTGTCAAAATGTATATCATATAAAATCCAAATAAATCTCGGTTTGTTTATATTTATAGATTTTGATAAAACGAATGTTTTAATGATCTCAAGGCGAATTTTAATTTTGTTAGTTATTCTCAAAATTAGTAGCGACTATTTAGTTGCATCAAATTTAAAATAAGTAAAGTAACATACATTCGCCATTTTATTTACCTAATAATAAATTTATAAGGTAACATGTTTTAATAAGTGTTAATAAATACATTTATAAGTAATCCAGGTTATTTTATTGAGAAACAGCAAACCGGAACAAGATCGTTCAGGTGAAATCATCTGAACTACCTATATTTTTTGTTGAACTGCAGGAGACTTGAAACTTTCTTCTTAACGTTTTTTTTTTTAGGTTTTACGCGGAAAAGAATAAAAGAGACCAGAAGAGTGCGAATCCATCTTGAATGGAGTTGTATTTTTTAAATATGGGTATATCTAAGTGTTTAAATCTATACCAATTGTTCTAGCCCCAAACTAAGCTAATCTTGTACTATAGGTGCCCATAGAACACTGATAGGTACCTGCCCCTAGGAGGATCCGAACCTGTAAACTCTGGTTTAGATTCCATTTTACCATTACCAATGATTAGACAATTAAATTGTTTCTCTTTATTTTTTATTTTTTTTCTGAGTGACTGTTCACAGTTGGTCCTGGGGCCGTCACTGCTGCACCGGACAAATGGGGAGCGCTCCGAGGTGCGCTCACCCTAATCCTTTAATAATGATAAACTTTTAGCTATGTTAAATGAACAACAAGCATTAATTAGCAGCAGTTATTATATTATAATTAAATCAAGCGTTTCCTTGCACCAGCGGAGTGTGAATTGCTCTTTATAATTGCAATTCTCCAGGTTTGCATTTTTTAACTCCACGCGCTACCGCGTAAGAACCTGTCCACACTGCTGTAGGGCGGCCACATACATTCGGAATTCCGATTCGAAATACCGTTTCGGGATTCCCGAACGCATTAAATCATAGACTTCTATAATATGGACAAGGCATATTGTTCTATACGTACAATTGCTTATATAAATAGCATCAATTTTGAAGGCACACACATAAACATATATCTATCTCGTTCTTACTCAGCACTGTAACTTGCTGGAAAAAAATATAACACTATTTCAGTGCGTACAGAAACTGACATAAAGTGAAACATGAATATCCCTAAATACCTATTGAGGCCGAAAATCCGCCATGTTTAGCGCACCAAATGTCATTGTCAGTCAGTTCCGGTGGTACTTGTCTTGTCAAAAAGCCGTGGTGTAAATCAAAATAACTAATTATCTTTCAATATATTGCTCGTGATTTAAAATAATTGAAGCTATAAGTAAATAATTACGTTGCAAATATGCCAGTGTGTAGTGTAATAGGGTGCGGCAAAAGAAAAACACAAAATCAGCTATCTTTAACCATGCACAGGTATGCTATAAATAACATTAAAAATATTGGTTATTGCTTTTGTTACCGGGAAAATAAAGAAAGATTTACATTATAATTAGCAAGGTTCTTATGTGCGGTTATAGATCATGAATGGATTTGACTTATTTAACCATATTTTTACGTTTAAATATTGTTAATTTATTAGCTAGGGTTGTAGATTATTTATCGACTTTGATATCGATTTACTTACATATGACATGATAAAATATTTTTATTTTATCATTAAAACATATTTTATAGGATCCCAAGAAATTACTATAAAAAGAAAAAGTGGCTGGAAACATATGAATGCTTGCAGTTCAGTACTAGTACTTATTGAATTACTTAAAATTAAGTACATCTAAATTTGATCGCCTACACATAAATATAGTGTATTCAATTATAATATTTTTTTATTTCAGAACCAAACTCAAAACATAAAAAATCTTGAAGATAAATGTGATTTTTTAAAGAAGAAAATAAAAGTGCGGCGGCAAAAGAAAAAAATTGCAGAGTTCCAGAATATTATAAAAGACCTACAGGAGAGGAACCTTGTCAACAACGAAAACTCTATAGTTTTCAAAGCCTGCGCGGGTCCTAACGACTTTTTAAAGCGGCAAATTTTGAAAAGTGAAGGAAATACAAAAAAATAAAAATACGCGAGTCAAATATAGTTGTTTCATTCCAATGTGTAATAACCGCGAAGGCATCAGAAATTATTATTTGTAAGTCACTGAGTTGTTAAACGACAACTTTATAAAATCGTCATATCGTTTACTTGGCAAATTTGAAGCACGATCTTATCTTGGATTTCACACATCTAAATCAAAGTATCTTTGCACATAACAATATACTTACTTCCTATTAAAGTATTTATTCTACAAATAATTTACTCAATAATGTTTAAAATAAAATGAGCCAAGAACGTTTATCGATAAAACCTAATAACATTAAAATCTTTTGGGCAGCACTAAAACCGCCATGTTTAGTGGCCAGATGACGTCACATTGGCACGCATTTCTTGTTGTTGTTTCAGTGGTGTGCATTAAATCCATACAAATCTATGAATCTGTCACACACTTCAGTTTTTTTCCGTTCGAAATTTAGATCAAAATTTCGGAATTCCGAATGTATGTGGCCGCCCGTAATCGTGACATCTTGCATCGCCGACAAATCTCCTATCTAGGCTTTGTGTAGGTACTTATCTAAATATGACACTACTTATCTAATAAGATTTTTTTAAATCAGTCCAATCGTTTCGGAACCTGTTCAATCCAAACAAACCTTTCCTTTTTATTATATTAGGTAGTATAGATTACATACCTACATTAAAACCCACGTAGCTTTTTACTATGCCTTATTTTATTATTATTACATAGGTACTATCGAGTACTCATGAGAAGTATGCAAGGCATGCTTGTGGACACCCCAGAAGGATGACGTCGGCATCAGTGCAGGAGCATGCGAATGGGGTGGCCACACGAATGCCATACATAGGTATATTTTTCTCGCCACTTCCCTCGCGAACTCGCGTATATGTGGCAGGGCAGTAAAAGGAAATATTATTATCGTCATTTACTTACACCGCGTACTGCGTACTCGTCTTGCTCTTTCATTCGCGTTGCATAGTTCCTGCTAATTTATGCTTTGTCTATTTATTTCCAATATCTTTGTCTCACACTTAATTTTTTTAATTAAGCATTACCATTAAGGCTGGATTACATTATATTGCTTACTTCGTTTATAATTATAATGGCTATGGCTATCGCAGTTACAGATTGAGAAAGTCATTTTTGTATGTTGAACCTCTGTACATACAGTTTGGTTTTGTAAATTGTCTGTATTGTCTATGAATTGAGCAGCCATTTTGTTTCCACACGCACGCTCAATGCCGCTTGCGACGCATCGCAAGTCGCTTCATTTACTAACTTTTTCATTGTTGGTTATAATATTGCGCGCCGGCCATTTGCTATCTGATTAAAGTATACTAATTTTAGTTATTTTCGGATAGTTTTTCAATTACTATCAGTCTTTAAACTATAAGCTTCGATGTGAATTGTGCAGACTACAAGTTTTTAAGGTTTGAATAATTTTTACAGTTAAATTAATTTCAGTGTTTCATCACAATTGAACATTTAATAAATACTAACAATACTATTATATCATGTTATTCCAGATAATATAATGTCTCGTTACGGCGATTGTAAAGTGTATGTAGGAGATTTGGGTAACAATGCCAGTAAGCCGGAACTTGAAGATGCATTTTCCTATTATGGTCCTCTGAGAAACGTTTGGGTAGCTAGGAACCCTCCTGGTTTTGCTTTTGTTGAATTTGAAGATCCTCGAGATGCTGAGGATGCGGTAAGCACTTTTATTATTTTATAATCTATGTACCGAAATGGCTTGTAGGTTATTTTATATAAATGTTGATGTTGATTCGTAACAGATTCGTGGATTAGATGGCCGGACAATTTGTGGGCGTCGAGCTCGAGTGGAAATGTCAAACGGGAGTCGCGGTTACGGTGGACGTGGACCACCTCCTCGTTCTCGTTTGCCACCACGACCATACGACGACCGCTGCTATGACTGTGGAGACCGTGGTCACTATGCTCGTGACTGTACTCGCCGTCGTAGACGCAGGTGAGACTAATATTTTAAGCATTTTTCAGAATCAATAACCTGGCTTACCCGGCTCACTTTCAATGGAAGACACATTACAGGAAATATAAGAAGTTAAACCTTGCATTTCTGTTTTATAGGATGGTTATTAGGAACAATTTTACCATTAATCTGTATCAGCGGTAGATTGCTGTAGGTCCATAATAATAAACATTACTCATTATTTTTTTTACCACCACAAATACAAATGATTATAGGAACAGAGTGAAATTAATAAAAAAAAAACATTTTGTTCCTTCTAGCAGTTAAAGCATGTAGAACTTGTGTGTAAGGTCATTTCAATTACAATTAATTATAGTAGTAGCAGTTACAGGGTGAAATATGTTAATTATGGCATGCAAGATAATGTTTTTTACAAGACTGTACATCTCCATGTTGCTATAAAGACTGCATTACAAGGTTTAAGACTCACATAAACCAATGATAACTATGTTATAGGTTATCATTGGCCTGTGCGCCGAGAACGAACTCTTCAGTGTCTGCACTTCTTATTGTCTGCGCTACGTAGCTTTCACTTCGCGGCGTGTACTCCGCTAGAGTCGCCCGCATCGGTATCCTCACTCTGCAAACTACGTAGCTACAGGCTACGTACGCACCTCAATTGTCGACAACTTCATTGAGTTTAATACGTTCTGCGCATCGCGACACGTCTATTGTAATCACTGCGTGCGTGGACTCAGTGAGTTACACATTATTATCGTAATTGAAATCAAAGCAGACGTCATAACTTTTATTGTAACTTTTCAGTTGTTATATATACACTTAAGGTAATGTATAAACCTATATTTTAAGTGCCACCAATTGGAGGAACATCAAACGGAGAAAGATGCAGGAAGAATACATTTGGATTGTTAGTTGCTTTAGAAGTTTTAAAGTAGCCGGAAATCTGTATTATGTTATATAATTTTTTTTTTTTTTTTTTCATGTTTTAAAAGTAGTATCTTGTACATTTGAATAATTTAATCTGTTTTTTGATATTCAAATGGAAAATTCTCAATCAGAGACAATATTTATTAGTCTTAAGGGTCCTAGACTTTATAATAGACTAGGGGCCCGCCTCGGCTTTTTTTTATAGCCTATGTCATTCGGGAATAGTGTAGCTTTCCGACAGCGAAAGATTTTTTTCAAATCAGACCAGTCGTTTTGGAGCCTATTCGATCCAAACAAACAAACCTTTCCTCTTTATAATATGAAGTATAGAAATTATAGATAAGGAATGATTATATTTGTACTTACTTATATAGAATAAATAAATATGCCTGGAAATGTACAAGTTTCAATTGAGTATGTGCAATAATAATATGCTTTTAATGTTATATTTTTTGTATAATTGCAGTCGATCGAGGTCCCGCCGTCGCACGAGGTCTCGCTCTCCGCGCTCTGGTTCTCGCTCTCGCAGCCGCTCCCGTTCTCGCTCGCGTTCTAAGGGACGTTCGATGTCGCGGTCCAGATCACGATCCCCGTCAAAGGAGTCTAAGAAGTCAAATTAACTTTAAAACTTTTTTCAACAACTACATATTTTGAGTAATTTAATGTAACTTGTGTAATCAGTAAAAAACTTGGATTCTGTTTGTTAAGTATCATTCCCAACTTTGATTTGTATAAAGTATATAACAAACTGAAGTATAGATTTTTATGGTCAATACACGTGAATTACAAGCACTATCAGTATTTTTATTTATACTAATCTGTATGAGACTGTAAAATATGTCATGCAATTTAAATTATTTTGTTACCATGAAAGCTCAACAAGAAGAATAACTACCGACATCGCTGTACCGAAACCAAAATATTTAAGAAACTTGTACTTCTTTTCTATTTATTATTATATTTTCAGAACTAGGATCAATCCATTTAACCAATTATTTTTAAAAATATGTCTACTTAAAATGTATTATGTACCTAGGTATACTACATACACGAATATGCCTATGCTAAGTAAAAAATAAATAAAATGCTACTTTAACTACATATATTGAATTAAAACTAATAGTAGATAGGTACATTACTACAGTGCAGCAATGGAGCAATTGCAATTTACTATCGAATTTATCGACTTAGAAGTCTGACTGATTATATTATTCCCTTTAGCCTGAGGAGTAAAAATAATTAACATATAAAGATAACAGAGTTGTAGCTAGGTATTTAAGTTTTAAATTTATTTGCCCTAAATTGGAAATTATTTCGACAAAATACGTATTTTTTTTTTGAAAAATAATTACCTATAACACCCGTCGCGGTCGTCGGGGGATAAAAATGGTTCTATTCAGAACTGACGCCATATATCATTGCAACAATGAATATGTGGTGAATATACCTAGCTGTGAAAGAAGGAGGTAGGTACATATCTTTATTAAAAACAATATTTTACTAAGCACCTTATGTTAATTTTCTTTAGTGTAGCTTCGAAGTAAAATTAACCTATTCCTATTCCATATTGTTTCAAATAAAAATTGTTTTGGAGAGAATATCCACTATTATCCACAACTACCCACAAAGTAATACAAATAAGTGTAGGTACCTACCTAATCATGACATCACTTTCCAAATAAGTACGCCATTTTTAAATTGTATTTTTTTTATATGAAAATGAAGTTTTACAGAAAATTGAAAAAATCTCCGTATATATCTTTTTATAATCTATACTAATATTATAAAGAGAAAAGGTTTGTTTGTTTGGATTGAATAGGCTCCAGAACGGCTGGACCGATTTCAAAAATCTTTCACTGTTGGGAAGCTACACTATTCTCGAGTGATATAGGCTATAAAAAAAAGATGATCCGTGCGAAGCCGGGGGGACAGCTAGTTAATTAATAAAAGAGACTAGGTGCAATAATAACCCGATGTGAAGAGGCACCATTAAAAACGTGCCTAAGAAGCATCCGTAAAAGTAGATTTTCGTAAGACGTGCAACTATACTTTATATCTTATAAGTTAACTATTGGTCCGCCCCGGCTTCACACGGATTCCTAATTTTATAGCTTAATATAGCCTATGTCACTCAGGGTGAACGTAGCTTTTTAAAATTGGTCCAGCCGTTTTGAAGCATATTCAATCCAAACAAAAAACAAATCTTTCCACTTTATAATATTAGTATAGATAGTTTGTTTTAAATTAATTTAAGTAATCAAAAATTTACTGGATTTTAATCTGTGTTGCAGCGATTTGATGATGCTATTACAGATTATTTTTTCTGACTCGGGACTCATCAACAATGTTAGTTGGGTGTTTGGAGTAATATGTCGCCAGTGATAAATCCGTTGTACAGGATTGCGTGTGAATATGGAGCATTAGATTCTATTTCTAGCAGCACACAATTTTCAGTCTGATTTTTTTCAATGGGCAACAATGAATTAAAAAAAAAGCAATGTAGCGGACGGATGTCGTTTCGACTTTTCTATTCCGTCATGCAATAATTTTTGTCATTCATGAATTCGTCGATAAGAATTATTTTAGATGGTGTCACCTACGTGAACTTTAGCTGAAATATAGTGAAATAATGTGTTAGTATTTTATTTCGCGTAGTTTGTCTGTGTAGTTCTTTAAGATAGGCCTGTGACAAGTTCGGTAATGGTGGCCATGTCATGAAAATCCCCACAGCCATGGATGATAGCTCCGTGTCTCATCACAACGGAGGGCAAGTGGGATCTCAAATCGGAGTCAGTATAAACAACAAACAAAATGATGAACCTAGTCAAAGCGTCCAGTATTCAATACCGGGCATTTTGCATTTCATCCAACACGAATGGGCGAGATTCGAGCTTGAAAGATCACAATGGGAGGTGGACAGAGCCGAATTTGAGGTGACTTATTTGTTTTATTATTTATATACTTCAGCGTTTCTAGTAATTGGTCTAATTATTTCTCAATAAATGCTCTTGAATTGATATTTGAGATAATTTACAATTCTTTTAGGATTAAATATACGCAAGAATACCTCTAAAAAAACTAAACTTTTTATTTGCTTTATAAATATGATTGAAATGATGAAGTATTTAGCAGGTTAACAAGGTTGTTTAATTATCTTGTTAGAGTATTTTTAGCGAGAATTAATATTAAATGGCTTCTTTCATTTATTTTTTAGTTAAATGTAGGTAGGTACCTTTGTCTGGTATTTTCAGTTTCATAATATACCTATATAAACAATTTGAAGTCAACTTTAAATTTCCTACATATTATAATGGCTTCCATAAGATATATTTTATTGTTTTACTAGTCATATTTTATAAATCTACCTTATTCTTTATTTTAAAAATGATTACTTGAGATGTCTTTTTCAGTGTTAGCTATATTGTTGCTCAGGCCAGCTCAAGGATAGTTTATGTGATACCAATAACATTTAAAGTTGTATCTATCAAGATTTTTTTATTAATTGTTTTTGTACCTAAAGACATTTCTTTAAATATTGTTTGGACTATATTACAGTAAAATAAAGAAGTGATGATATATACACATTGTGCAGTTTAAAGTTTATACAGAAGTGGAAACATTTGATATTTTAATTCAAAAAACATATCAAAATTTCCTTGTTGTGTGACTAATGGTGGTGGAGTGGTTATTAATAAAATATTTTTTTGAAATCTTGGTAACTTACTGCACCATACTTTATAATTATATATGTATATGTCATTGCTATCATATGAATGATTTCTGATCTATGCCTGGTTTTTGATTTTTTTTGTATAGATTATGTATGTATTTAAGTATCCATAGACAGATGGAATATGTATTTATAGGTAGGTGATCATCTGATAGACCAGTCATTTACTATATTTTAACAGCTGGGCATAATCTCTAATTAATGAGTGAGAATTCACATTTAAAGTTAACTGCACTCATTAATTATTGTTAACTTTACATGAAGTCATTAATCTGCCAAAAACAGAGATCAACATGAAAACATTGATGTGTTGAGGCTGGTGGCTCATAATTATTTCTATCCTTCTTTCATTCATAATTCATGGTCTTTACTTTATACTGTGTTTTTTTAGCATAAGATATACTTATCTCTTTAGAATTATTTCTAAACTTTTTATAGGAAAAAGGTTTTATACCTAGTTTATGATGTGATATTTTTTATTTTCTATAGAAATAGTTTACACTTACAATTTCATAAATACATTAAAATGTTGCTCAATAAATAACCCAAAGGGGCAGATATTTTAAAAACAAGGGTGGGTAGTTCTTGTGATTCTGATAATTGATGGTTTTTTCATCACCAATTCCAAAAAACTAAGGCAATAGTATAAAGTCCTGAACATATCCATATAATTATTATTATATTTAATTATAAAGCAAAAAATAACTCAATAATTTCTGATGCCTTCGCGGTTATTACACATCGGAATGAAACAACTATTAATGGATTTAACTCACATATTTTTATTTTTATATATTTGCTGAAGTTTCGGATTTTTTAGTTTCCATAATCGTAGCACGACTGAGCTGACAATAGTCTATATATGTACATGCTTATTATATTAGTACTAGTTAGCAGGTTTATAGATATTTTGGTGCTTTCAAGTTATTCAAAAAGTACAAAAGTATGAATCTGGATCTTTATTTAAAATAAGCAGAGGCATAGTTAATACTAAGCAGAAGCATTCATATCTATTTCAATTAGCAGGTTTTAAGTGCCATTTCCTCAAATATCTTATGATAATATTTTAGAATGAAACTTTCATAAGTATAATATATGTCTACTAGTTACCTATTACCCACATTTTTTAAACTATTTGAAAGAGAGTCAATTACAAAATGACTTATACAGGAATGTAGGAACAGGTGGCTCTTATGCAGAATACCTTTTAGAAAACTCACAACTACTTTTAGGGTTCTGTAGTGAAATGACTTTTTCAGAATCCTATTATTATTATATAACCTGAAGCAGCCATTTAGGTATGCTGTATAAACTTCATAGATATAATATTTCGAATACTGTTAGTTATATATACATATGTTTACTATCTGGATGCAAAAATAGTACTGAAATGGTTTTTAAGAGGTCAATTGGGGGAGTGATTTAAGACTGAAGTAGGTAGGTATGATGGCTGAAAATATCATGCCCACCATTGTCTAGTCGTTAAGCTATATCCTTTAAAAGTTTACTATGCATATTAGTTATAGTAACAGATGATATAGAATAATATAGTGATAAATATATAAAAGAAATATACAATTTCAGGCACGGATTGCTTTCCTCCAAGGTGAGAGGAAGGGTCAAGAGAATCTAAAAAATGACCTTGTCAGGCGGATTAAGATGTTAGAATACGCATTGAAGCAGGAACGTGCAAAGTTCCATAAACTAAAGTATGGAGTAGAGCTGCAGCAAGGAGACGTGCGCCCGCCCCCCGAAGACCCGCCAATGGAACCAGAACCTGGCGAGCGAGCTCAATGGAAGCAGGGCCGACAGCTCATTAAACAGTATCTGCAAGTATGTGTTATTTCAGTAACTCGGTATTATAATTGGAAAAGATTTTTACAAATCAGTACAGTTTCTTTGTGCTATTTATATTATCTTACTGGAGTCATATTTATTGATTTTAGAAAATATTTTTTAGCTAAAAATGGTCTAGCGATTAATTATCAAAACAACATTTTACCTTTACTCTGACTTTTAAACATGATTTTTGTTCCTATAGGAAATAGGCTACACCGACACGATTCTTGATGTTCGCTCAAATCGGGTTCGCACTCTTTTGGGTCTCAACAACGACGAACAAGTTGAGGACCCCAACTACAGAAACTATGACAAGCAACAGCGGGACAGATGTGATTATTCTATGAACTCTATGGTTCGCAAATATGACCTTGGTATGTGTCTAATTGTTACATTAATCTTTTTGTCCTAGTAAATTATATACACAGTATAAACTACCCTCTTAAAGTTTGTATATAATTTTTATTAGTTTTATACTGCTGAAAATCAGCTATAAACTTTAGTTCTCTCTTCAATTATCTTGGGGTCCATATTTAAATTGTATAGGTAATGCATTCATTTCACATATTGAATTATTATATTGGTTTATAATAGCTTGATGAAGACAAACTTTGACTTTGTGAAGTCGTGAAATTTTGATATGCGCTTAAATATGATTGAATAGGAATAGTATTATAAAAGTGCTTTACAAATTAGTTTACTATAGATAAATGTAACTCCATATTTGATTATAAACATGATTACGTTTCAAGGTTCTATAGTATTTTTTTTTATTCAGGAGGCAAAGAGCAACGCAAAGGAGGCTCTGCTGGCGGCTACAACGAGGAGGGGCTCTCGGTGCAAGACACTGCAGTTGTCTTAACTCACTTTGAGTTTTTAGCGAACCAAGAGATGGACATGGATGAGATTGATGATCTCGACGCTAAACAGACGCACCACTCTTCCAAACAAGGTTAGTTATGACATACTAAGTCATCAAGGTTATATTTGGCCTGGGTTGGGAAAATGGGGTAAATATAGGTACCTATAAGGAGGCCTTCCAGGTAAAACACCTCTGAAATAATACAATCCCTTTATTGTTCAGCTACTCATCTACCACTAATATTTTTAACACACTACTATTAGAAATATACCAACATCATAAAAACATTCCCAGTTGGCCAGCATCCACAGTAGATTGTAACAGTGTTTTTTCTTGAAGGCCTCCTTATAGAACTTAATCAAAATAATATTGTAATAGGTGAGGAGGTGGATCACGAGGCAGAAGAGGTGTTGAATGAGCTGAACTCGCTCACTGAAAGCGAGGCCGACACCGGCGGGCAAGGCGACGAGTATCCAGTTGGTGAGTGACATCATACATTCAAATTTCAAAGTTTTTCATAAGACATTTATATAATTCTATCACCTTTCAACAGTAAAAACATTTTAGTAATTTGTTTTAAGTTCCTTTATTGATTAGATTCACAATTAATCCCGGTAGGAGGCCATTGGGTTCCAGGGCCAGGAACATATAATTAAGGTCTAGTTACTCTAGCGTAAATAATTATGATGAACTCATATAAGTTTTGTTTAAAGTTAGAATTGAAACAGTATAATTTATATTTTAAAACCGTATAGGCAAGCAACGAGTAAAACGCTTCAAGCATGTATCTTAGGTTTAAGGTGCTTAAAAAGATTTAACCACAACATCTACAATAACCCTCTCAGTGCGGTATAACCGTCTTTTGTGATACCATCAAGCTCACAGATGTGCGGTTAATATAGATTTACAGGATCTTGATGTCCTCATTACGAGTTGTAATATGTTCCAGTGAAATTCCCAGGCGGCGGTGGTGGTGGCGAGGCAGACGAGGAGCCGCTGGCGCTCGGCGAGCTGGCGCAGCTCACCGTCAGCAACGAGCCCGAGGCGTACGACGTCTCCAGCGCTAACAAGGAGTCCTTCCGCAAGACTTGGAACGCCAAATATACGCTGCGCTCGCATTTCGATGGGGTAAATATGTGATAAACGAATGTCGTTTATATAATATATTGTACACAGATGACGACGTGACCTATATGTCTTAAAATTTTGTCCAGTCTTTGAATTATCCTGAAAAGTTTTTGTGATGACATCTAATAAATTTTCCTTTTTGTTTCTAGGTCAGAGCGCTTGCTTTCCACCCTACTGAGGCCGCTTTAGTGACTGCGTCGGAGGACCATACTCTCAAGCTTTGGAACCTTCAGCGTACCGTTCCTGCGAAGAAGTCCGCTGGCTTGGATGTAGAGCCGTTATACACGTTCCGCGCGCACACTGCCCCCGTGCTTTGTCTCGCTATGGGTGCTCCGAGGTCTGAGGAATGCTTCTCAGGCGGCCTGGATGGCACCATTCGCGTGTGGAACCTCCCGCCGCCTACTGCCGATCCTTATGACCCGTACGATCCCACAGTGCAGGTCAGTCGTGCTTTATGGTTAACTAGTGGTCCCGGCAGACCCGGCAGTGCGTCCTGTCCTGCAATGCACCGCTAATTAATCAATCGATTTGACAGTTGTCATTGTTGCGTTTTCCTATACTTTTTTTAACAAATGAGCTCAATATATTTTAGAAGATTCGAGTCCGAATAGGCGTACTCAATGTTATCAGCGAGTTCATTATTTTTGAACCTTAATTTAAACCCCCGTATCTTTTTAACGACTTAATCGATTGTCAGTTTTGTACAAAATCGGATATCGATTTTAGGGGCGGAGTATTAGTTTTATATTACGTATATCCAGGGTCCGATTCTGCGCGAGCACACGGACGCGGTGTGGTCGCTGGCGAGCGCGCACGGGCGGCTGCTGTCGGCGTCGGCGGACGGCACGGCGCGGCTGTGGGCCCCGCGCGCCGCGCGCCCGCTGCTGGCCACGCTGCGCGTCGAGGACCTGCCGGCGCTGGCCACGCCCGCCGCCGCGGACTTCGCCGAGGGCGGCGCCCGCGCCGCGGTCGTCTACCGCGACGGACACATGCTGCTCTACGATCTCGAGACTGGACAGGTAAACTTTAGTGAACTGGTTTCTCGCGTATTTACCTCACGTTTACGCCGCAAAGAAATACATAGCTGTCCAAGTTTATCGAATATTTACCTACCCACGAGCTCGTCGATGACTTATGTTAGAAATTTAAAAAGTTTTAAATATATAGACGCGTAGTATGGCGCGAGTTCTTTTTAGTTTCGTTGGGTTCGTCGTCGCTACTTTTAAAATATATATTATAATACTAGTAATTCAATAATACCATTTTGATCGTGAGCAAATTATATTTGACTATTTTAATGACAGACCATTTTATTTATTTTTTTACAATCAGACACGACACAAAATTAAATTAGAATTAACATTTTCTTGTTTTATATAGTTTTCTAATTTCGAAAACCAAAAGGAAATATGGCTATTGGCTACATTTGTAGGATAATTTTTGTTATACGTTTTATTGTCTGACGAGACTTCGTTTTTGTTTTTTCGTAATCGAGATGTGTTTTATGCTATGGCGCGAAACTATGACTTTATAATAATATTATTATTATAATTTTCTTATTATAAATTATAATTGAATGTACTGTCTACCTATACCTATACGTGTGTAGGGCGTGATGCGCGTGTCCTGCGAGAGTCCCGCGACGCGCGTGCGGTCTCACCCGACGCTGCCGCTGCTGGTGTCGGCGCACGAGGACCGCCACATCCGGTTCTGGGACGCGGTGTCTGGCCGCTGCGCACACGCGATGGTGGCGCACTTGGACGCCGTCACCGGCCTGGCGCTCGATCCCAACGGCCTCTTCTTGCTGTCCGGTTCCCACGATTGCTCCGTGCGTCTCTGGAACCTCGACACCAAGACTTGTGTCCAGGAGATCACCGCGCATCGCAAGAAGTTCGACGAGAGTATTCTCGACGTCGCTTTCCATCCGCTCCGGCCCTACATCGCGAGCGCCGGCGCAGATGGCCTCGCTAAAGTCTTCGTCTGAACGACCCGCTCCGATTTATATATATATAGTATATATTACATGTAATTTTACTTTCGATATGACCGACAGTTCGCGCAGCGAGCTCTCTGAGCCGCTCGCTTCGTGCCGGCGCCGCGGATCTCGATTATCGATGGATTCCGTTTCGGAGGTGCGCCCCGCGGCGGCGACGCGACGCATGGTGATGTTGAATTTACCGGCACTAGAATGTTATTGCCCAGTCGCTCGGTACGATGGTGGGGTCGTGTAATGAGTAGAAGGAGCGTGCAGCGACGAGTTCGCTGCGTGACCGCGCCGTTATGTTAAAGTCAGTAGCGAGGCGCGTGTCCCTCGTAGGGGGCGGCCGGCGGCAGCAGGCGCGCCCGCTCCGTCGGTGCGCTTTATCGTATTTAAATTGTAACGTAATTGGACGCGCTCGACGCTCGTTATAAGCGCGTAGTGAACACTCATCTATGTATAGACATTTGAAATCTATTATAATATATTTTTAGACTTTCAGTATGTTGATTTTAGGTTTTTATTGCGACTTTTTCACCGGTTTTATTATACGCAGTGAGAATATTCATCGTTTCTATGCAACTGTAAGCGAGATCTTGTAATAAATAACATGTGGATACTGAGTCGACAATGTTTCCTTGATACGTTTATATGTTGTCTGTACAGTTAGATGTTATGCACTGTTTGCTAATCTTTTGCAGAGGACGAATGGTGTTTCATTAGGCTAGCATATTTTATTTAAATCGATTGGATATCCATAGTTTTTTTTTGTTTTGTGACATGTATCGTGTAAACAAGCTCTTATAATATCTAATATGAGCAATCGAACAAAATACGATTGAGTAGAACTACTATATCGGAAGTAACATAAGTAATGTTTGTTCATAACGAGTACTGCGATGTAGAATATATAATAATAAAACTTAAAGTATTCCTTTATTTTCCTCGAATTCATACTTGTACACATACATCCAAAATTGATAGTAAAAAGCAACATAACCGACAACTTTTGTTGTTTTTTTATCTCTCTCTCCTTACCCCTCTTGATAACTTGGTTTACTGAGGAGAACCTAGTTTTTCATACTTTGCTAGTTAAATAGAATCTAGAATTTTCTCCCGCTACCTGTATTTAGAGTTTGTAGGTATAATATTATAAGAACATGTTGTAAAATAAGTAAAATCAAGTTTTAGATTAAATAAAATCATACGCAGCTTAATTTTATTAACAGGTTAGATATTTAATAATAAAAAAACAATCAGAGCCAATCCTACAGTTTACACTTTGTTCTTTCGTTGGCCACGGTCCTTGACTCCGTTGACACCTGATTAGCGGTTGCATTCTGGAATCCTTTACGATAAAGAGCGACAACAACGGCGCCTCCCAAACCCAAATTATGCTGCAAAGCTATGCGGGCTCGGGGTACCTGAAATTAAGAAAAAACTTACCTATTATATCTACCACCCTGTTTTACACCATTAGGTCGGACAGGTAAACCTCCCTTTTTGTCTTTGCACCTATTACTCTTGGTAGATAAAGGTACTTACAGACGTTACAGACAAGGGCGTAGCTACCGCTGTATCTGCCGTATCAATACGAACCATGGGGGGCATAATGTGCGTAAGCAAATATTAATAAAAGTTTTTATACAAAAGTCCAAAAAAGCAATTCCTTAATTATATCGGTTATCGGTTACCTTTCTTAAGGGCCCCTAAACATTTTTTATACGGGGACCCGCCAAGACATGCTACGCTTGTGTATATACCGAACAATAAATAAGTAAGTAATTAACATTACCTACATGTATAAATATTTTTCCAAAGATAAGTAAAAGGATATCTACTGCGTTAATACCTAATAATCTTACCACCAAAAGTGTAAACTACAAAGGTCGTGAGATAGAATAACCGTGTTTATCTTTTGATAAATTGTTACCTACTGATAAAATTCATACAAGTCACCTACGAACATCACAAATAGACTCAGGCACGTAAATAATATTCGTATTGTACCTGCACAGTAAAAAGCGGTACCTACTTTATATAACGCGGAAAACGGTACCTACCTTGTCTCTTCATTGTAAGTATTTATAACTGACTTGGTTTGAAAGCGATCCCAATTGTTATGCTCTGCAATTAGTTTGGCCTCGATTGCCTTTACACCAATTTATATTGAATTTAAGTACCTATTTGAAGGCTATCGAAACAATCCGCAATGCGAAGTGAGTGTTTTAATGTTTTGAGAACGCAATTGGAGGTGTTTTCAAACCAAGTCCTTTTCATAGCGCTTATTCCTGGACCTTGATTGGTAAGTACCTACCTAAGTAAAACTAGGGAATGTTTTTTGTAATTTTTAAAATTTTATAATATAGAAGAGAAGATGTGGAAAAAGGAGTAATCTTCTTCTCTTATATATACTTATCTATATATAAAAATGAATCGCAAAATGTGTTGGTAAGCGCATAACTCGACAACGCCTGGACCAATTTGGCCAATTTTTTTTTTAAATGTTCGTTGAAGTCCAAGGATGGTTCTTACGGCGAGAAAAAATCGAATAATTGCCGGGAAAACCCTAAAAACAGCCCTTTTCTTTTCCCATACAAACGTTGTCTACTAAAGTTAATTTGAATTTCGAACGGGCAGGATGACGTCTGCCGGGACCGCTAGTAACTTATATTACCAACCTGTCGGTCGCCAGCCTCGCCGCGCAGCTGCCAGACGAGCTCGGCACACTGCGCTAGACCAGTGGCGCCCAGGGGGTGTCCCTTGGCTATCAGTCCACCGCTTGGGTTCACCACAACCCTCCCGCCGTACGTGTTGTCACCAGCATCGATGAATTTACCCGCCTCTCCCACCCCACATAGCTGTAGACCTTCATATGTGAACATCTCGGTGGTGGCGAAACAATCGTGGAGCTCCACCACGTTCACTTGTTTTGGGGATATTCCAGTCTTTTTATAAAGTTGCTTTGCGGCGAGAGCTGTCATATCGTAACCGGCTATTTTCAGCAAACTATTTTCAGTAAATATGGCCTCGGTGTCACTTGCCATTTCCATCCCAATGATCTCCACGGCCTTATTCTGCAGACCATATCGGATGACGGCGTCTTCAGACATGAGAACCGCGGCGCCAGCCCCGTCACTCGTCGGACAGCACTCGAGTTTAGTCAATGGCCCGAAAATCCTTCGAGAATTTAAAACTTCGTCAACGGTGTAATCCCTTTTAGTCTGCGCCCGAGGATTTTTGGCTCCATGTCGATGATTCTTCGCTGCAATTTTCGCAATGTGAAGTTCAGTCGTGCCATACTTTTTCATGTATTCAAGTCCGGCATTACCGAAGTACTGAGGAGTGTGCGGCCCTTTTACTAAACCTGCCAGCTCGGTCATTTTCTGAATATGCTTTCCTAAAGCAGGCGATCGATCATTGTAACGGGTGCCGGTTAAGGGACCTGGGGACATTTTTTCGAAACCTAAGACCAATACTGTATCGGCAATACTTCCTTCGATCAGTTGCTTTCCAAGAAAAAGTGCGCTTGATCCAGTAGCGCAGTTGTTGTTAACATTGTATATGGGGATTCCAGTCATACCGACCTGGTAAAGAACTCGTTGTCCACTTGTCGAGTCTCCATACGAGTAACCGCAGACTGCCTGTTCAATTTTCTCATATTTTACACCGGCATCCGTCAATGCTGCCTCCACCGCTTCCTTACCCATTTCTGGGTAATCTCGATCGGGGCTAGGTTTCATGAAGTTGGTCATGCCAACACCTACGACGAATACTTTTTTCGGCATTTTGGTTTACTGAACTTAGGTAGGTAGTATATTACTAACGAATTTGAATTAAGTAAGTAGGTAATCTAACTTTTTTTAATATAATAAAATAATAAGAAAACTGTATGCCGTCGTTGTTTGTTCACGGCTTATAAACAAGTGAGCGGCTCAGATGCAACACTGATAATTTATAAGAACCTATTTGTATTTTATCTACATCTACCTACTTACCACTTGGTACATTGATCTACCCAGTATCAACTGTACCTACTGATAATAAAGCAAGCAGCTAGATGTGTTACTAGACGTACCTATGGCATTTTTTGGACATCAAATGTAGGCTTACACGGCTTAACATTTAACAGACACCATATACTAATGTAGGTACTTACCTAAGTATTTAACAATGTGCATTCAGACTGTGAGTATAACTAAATGACTTAATTTAAAAAACTTGAAGGTCCTGTCGAGTAGGTAACTGTTAGTGAGTGATAGGTAAGTACCTAACTATTTATTATCTGTTGATTAGGATACAAATATTTAGTCCGAAAATTACCTACAGGCAAAAGTATCAAAAACCATTTCATAATTGAGTAGGTAGGTGTAATAAGGAAATATTTAAGTCGATACTACTTACTTATCTATTGGACAAAAAAAAACAAAATAAATATAGACACTGAAGCGCTTACAATTAAGTAAGTATAACATCACTAGGATAATAATACTAGGTACTGTCCTTATAAAGGTTTTACACTTGCACAGATTTTAAAATGGAAATATTAGGACAAATTAGCACAACACACAGAAGCAGTGCAAATGGGGCCCTTTGTAAGTACATACCTAGGTATACAATTTCAATAGATACATATAACTGAATGAAAGATTACCTATATATCATATTTGTTTTGTTTTGTTGTAAATATATTTCCAGAAGTTGATTCGATCGGGGTTAGGTAAAGCGCCCATTGTGAACTTCGCGTCTATAGTCATATACTTCAGATCATTATCGGTACTTGCAGTCCAATTTAGAGTCAACACTGGGGATTTTACTGATGTTGGGTCTCTGGAAATAAAATTAAGTACCTACATTACATATTTATAAAACAACAAGAGGTTTCGCACGGATCCCTATTTTTTTTAAATATAATATGGCCTACGTCACTAGGGAATAGTGTAGCTTCCCAACAGTGAAATAATTTTTCAAATAGTACCATGCGTTTGGAGCCTATTCAATACAAAAAAACGAATCTTTCCTATTTATTACCTATATTAACCCATTCCAGGCCCGTGACCACACATATGCGTCATGGTCGAACGCTGCCGCCATGCCCATGACTAGTATACGCGTCATGAGTAAATCTCTTTTTAAAGATAAATGAAACATAATGCCAACGATTAACATTAATTATTCACATCATGAGAACTACTTTTATTTGATATTTTAGTTTAAAAAGGTAATTACATACTCTGGTCCTGCTAAACAGTCCATAGAAAAGTGAAATACGTTTTAATATATGAAAATACATATATTTTTTTCTAAAATGTTGAATATATAACTATGCCTTTTCTTATAGTAATTCTATTTACTAAAAATAGCCAATATATATATATTTTATAAGTTATTGGCTTGACGCAGGGTTGTCGTCACAGTGGCCCGGCACATACCGTAAAAACATTGGGGTATTTTCGAAACAAGACAAAATAAGCCTTATACCTTTAACTTAAGGTTTATTTTTACTATAATTACCTTTTGTACTTTCATCATTTGGCAAACAAGTGACATCTGGATGGGTCTATACAACAATAAAAGGAACCATGAAACGTTTATAACGTTATATTAGTTATGATTTTATGGAGTGAAATAGAAATAATCGGTTCACAACTTTGCGGTTTCCTTTGTTCTAGGGAACAATGGAAAGCTTATTGTATATTTAGATTATCTGAAGTTTTTTTTACCTGACCGGACGGTATCTTTGTTAGAAGCCGCTTAAACTGGTCACTAATTAGTGAATTTGGTTGGCTTTATCTTTAGGCGGCTATAAAGAGCGCTTCAGAAGCGACGATAATGTTTTATTGCTTATTTGGTTGTATTTTGCACCTGGGGTTGCACATGACGTTTTAGTGCTTTCTCCCACTCTACAAATTTGTTTCATTCACTCCTAATAATAAAATTAAAATAAATAATAATATATATTATTAAAAAAAATACTTGCGAAAAGACATGGTTACCAAAAAATGTTAAATGAACCCATCCATTTCCCATGTGCCGTAAGCGGCGGTCCGTTTACGGGTCGAGCCGGGCCCATGACGCACGAGTCGCGTCATCGTTTTTACCGAATATTGCTTTGTATGGGGGCCTGGCGTGAAACGTTCGCTCGCGGACGGTTGGCCACGAATGGGTTAATAATGTAGATAAAAAAGTAATTGTTCTTTTCCTTTAGGTAAGTTTTTTTTGATAAGCATCTTATTGAGGAATTTTATTAAAACGGACCTAATGGGTTATTGGTATAAGGGTGAAAATTTGTATTTGTAAATACCTAAGAATTTTTAAATTCTGATTCGTGAAAAAATAAATAAAAAGGAAATTAAAAAAAACCTTTTTAGTAGGTACCTAAGATAGGTTCTACCCAAACATTTTTTTTGATCATATTAGCAAGCAATGTACCTACCTAACTAGTTATCTATTGAGGTACTTACCCAAATTTTGCAAAATTGGTCCACATGCTTGTCATTCCTTCTAGGACTTTTTTGTCGTCACCTACTAGAGGCAACGGCCAAAATACAATCGGTTGAAATAAGTAAAACAACTCGTCACCATGGGAAGCGCCTTTCTGACTCTTTAGGCCTAAAAAAATTTTTCCCAAATTTCTGTACGAATCATATTTAAAATAATAATTGAATATTGGCAAGTAGTTATGCTTCAAATAATAGTCTGTTATTGAAACTGAGGGATAATGGAACATAATGTCAGAAATAAGATCGATTACGATGTTCACCGAAGTTTCATCTATGACATTATTTGCGAAATAAAATGATTTGACTTCGTCTGCTACCATCTTTTTTTCGACGGTACTAGAAAAATAAAGGTTATCGGGCAAAATTAGATCAAAGTTATCATTTAATTGTTGTAATAAATCCTTGTTGAATTGTTTTGCATAAAGTATGCCTTCCTTATTATTATAACCAATTATCATGGAAACTTTATTGTAGGCGCTTGATTCCAGAACTTCTTTAGGGCTCATTGTAAGAAAAGGCCTTGTGCTAATTGTCTGTTTCTCGACGCATGGTCTGAAGAGGTATTTTTCTGTTGGGTTAACTGTTGTATAACCACTTGCAGCGCTTGCAATTAAAATATCATTTTTCGTTGAATTTTGAAAAATTTTTAGTAGTTCGTACGCATTTTTAGTGCTATAACCCATTTTCGAGGCGACTTTAGAAGCCTTTTCAATTGGATCAGTGCCAAAAGCAAATGGCGATAAAGATGAAGCACTTTGCATAATCGCTCGTTTAAAAAGTCCTCTAGCCGCAGGAGATAAGGTTAAATAACTGACTGAAGAAGATCCAGCGCTTTCGCCGAAGATTGTTACAGAGTCTGGATTACCACCGAAGTACTTGATATTATTTTTTACCCATTTAAGGGCTGCCACCTGATCTTTTAGGCCTGCGTTTCCTGGCGCTCCTTTGATTCTCAGACAAAGGAAACCAAAAGGACCTAATCGGTAATTAACAGTTACAACGATGACGCCTTTCTTTACAAGAGGTTCCGGGTCGTACAAATAATACGAACTACTTCCAGTTTTGTAGCCTCCGCCATGAATGAAGACCATAACAGGGTAAAGTCTTTTGTAACTCACTTGTCCAGGGGTGTGAACATTCAATATCAGGCAGTCTTCGTCACCCATGGGCACACCAAACCGCTCATGGTATTGTGCACACACGACGCTAGTGTCTGACGCGTTGAAGATACCAAGCCAGCGCGGCGGGGTTCCAGGAGCCTGCGTTTGACAAGACATGTCGAAAGATATATTAAAAGGTCATAAAGACAAACAGATTTATGATTCTACGGGATTCTATGGGTGACGTGTGAAGCGAGACGGTAATTGACCTGTGATTTGTTCTTCATTGTTATTTTGTTAGTTCTGTCTTCAGTGTTAATTCTCTATTTAATACCTACAAATTCCTACTTATTTGAAAATCATACCTACCTAATATAAAGTACACTATAGATATTTACATATCTATAGGTATCTACCTACTTAGTTTTTCATCACGATTTCCTGTCATGTCTATGGTACCACTCGAACATAAATCATGTTAGAATTAGAGTAGGTACAATGATTTGATTTGATTATTTTCTGATAAGTAATTACTTAGCAGAAAATAATGAAATCAAATCATTGCAATTACAGAAAACAATAGAACAAAGCAGTTTTTATATACCTATGTGTAAAATATGATGTAGTGAGAAGGTGACTAAGTATAATTGTTTAGGTTCTTTAGGTACTAAAGGTACTAATGTAGTCATACGTTACCTTATTACCCATACTTTCCTATGAAAACCATGATACTTTGACCAGTTTTTATTAACGTGAGTAAAATTGATTTAGGCCTGTGTTTCGTAACAGAAAAGAAAAAAATGGAGCCTACATACCTATACCTATCCTCGCAAAACATGTTATAATTCATTATATTATGTATAGGTTAGATACAGTCAGCATCAAATACACAAATACCTACACACGCCTTAATTAACGCTATAACATATATATATATATATACCTACTTACATGAGTATACGGTCAAGTATTTGATTTTATTTAATGGGATTTGCTAAATCGTGTGCAAAATGGACTACCGGGCTAATCACTGCTTAGAAGTATGAGGAATATCGCCAACTTATAATATGACTACAAATATTAAGAAGAAATTCAAAATGAGCGAGTATGTACCTAATATAATATATATATTAATATACTAGCGGCCTGCCCCGGTTTCGCCTTTTATAGCCTATGTCACTCGGGGATAGTGTAGCTTTCTAACAGTGAAAGAATTTTTCAAATCGGCCCAGTCGTTTAGGAGCCTATTTAATCCAAATAAACAAACAAACAAACCTTTCCTCTTTATAATATTAGTATAGATTATATTATAGATTACCAACCTGAAATCTTTCATCTACGGTGCCATAAGGTATTCCCAAATATTTCCTTAAATATCCGCGCTTAGTCTCTACTCCCAGTAGCTTTCCTTGTGGAATCTGCAGGACGGGTGTGTATTGTACGGCACATATGAACGGAAGTACCAATAATTTGAAAACAAACACGGTTACCAATCTAGACATCTTGAGTCAGTTAAATATGCTCAACCTTCTGCCTTCGACGGAGAACTACCGACCTATGCTAACATTTTGTCACGCACAGATGGCTTTGCACGAATCCGTTCGTGTTAATAATTGATTCTATTGAAACTTTACGCAACTATCTAAGTACCTACATATTTACCTGAATTACCACAAAATACTAGAAAGACATATTAAGACAAATAATATTTGTGACAATATCCTATGAGTAAGTGCACAAGTACTTAGATTATGAATTTAGAATCAAGGGCGACAATCGAGGGGGTGGGGGTCATGGGGGTCATGGCCTCAAAGGTAGGTCGCAACTCATAACAATGGGGTTTTTAGTAGGTAGGTATGCACTAAAGAATATGATTATGTATTAAGTTAGTATGTTTACCTACTTTTATATCTTTAATAAAATTTTATTAAGAAAATTATGTTATCACTAAATGAATATAAATTACCTACAACAAGTTAAGGATTAAAGTTCAGTCCAAGACCCGTGAGCACCTATGTAATAAAGATATTGGTTAGGTTAATTTACAATAGCTAGTCATAGATTAGATATTCGCCTTTATTGATAGTGAATCTATACAATCAAATAGCAGCTCCCTTTACTGTACAGTCAGAGCCAAAAAAAATGAAATTTTATCGCGACATTGTGACAAAAATCAAACCCATAACGTATTAATATTAATTATAATATTATTAAAATTATACAAAATGACTGTGTCTAAAATTAAATAAGGTAGGTAAGTAAAATTTATTCAAAGAGTTTTTTTTGGTCATGTTATCAGTGTTTGTTACCCCCACCTAGTAGGTAGGTACTTTGCACCCAACGAATATAGGTAAGTAACTAATCTGTAAAAGAATGTTACGCATACGACAAGTGCCTATTGCTATATAATAGCACTGATTTATCCTAATGCAGTAAACAGTAAACTAGCTGGAATGCGACAATTATGTTTGAAAACAAATAAACTATATTGTTAAGGAGGTTTGACAAAGCTAGGAAAATATACCTAATGCGCTTCGATTACAAGGAACTTTTAGCACGTCTCCGACTTAAGTAGGTATA
Source organism: Polylopha cassiicola (assembly GCA_038024825.1). Lineage (NCBI taxonomy): Eukaryota > Metazoa > Arthropoda > Insecta > Lepidoptera > Tortricidae > Polylopha > Polylopha cassiicola. The sequence goes on along the minus strand of CP149046.1, from coordinate 13,316,082 downwards.
CTGTACTACACTAAAATTCAGATTTCAATGAATTTTTTAGTAATATTTTATTTATTAACCTCAATAGGTTTAATGTAATTCTGATATCAATATACCTTACCTGTGATGTTTTGGTACAGATTCGTTATGTCGTTCTTGTGATCGAAAATTTATAGCTATTAATTTAAGGGGATGGTAAGTACGAAAAATATTTAAAATGCCCTTATTCGGTCAAGTTTTTATTAATAATACACTTTACACTGAAATTAATTAAGTTAAAATTTGATAGGTTCACACAAATCGCAGTGGCATTCCCTGAGAGGTCGGCCTACGCGGTGACAAACAGATTGCTGAGACTCTGACACCGCTTGCCAGAGCTCTGGAGACCAGACGTAGCCACACTGTTAAATAATACGAGAAAATAACCTTTGGATTCGGTAAATAAATGTGATAAAAGCAAATAGTATTTTTAAGAATCTTCTCTATCTTGGGTAGACAGTGCCTTTACATATTATTTTGTTCTATTGCATAACGACTAGAATGACTTCACACAAAAGCTTTCAACCTACTTTAAAAACAAATCATAAACCTATATTTATCTTTTTATTATAAACTAGCTTCTGCCCGCGACTTCGTCCGCGTGGAACTCCTCTTTTTTTGCAGTCGGTTAAAAAGTAACCTATGTCTTTTCTCAGGCTCCAGACTATCTTTGTACCAAATTTCATTTGAATCGGTCCAGTAGTTTTAGCGTGAAAGCGTAACAGACAGACAGACAGACAGAGTTACTTTCGCATTTATAATATTAGTAGGGAAGTAGGGACTAGTAGGGATTATGATTGAATCCATGATATTTGACAGAACTCCTGCAATAATATGGTGTGTCCTTAATGATAACTTGTATGAGATGACTGATTTATAATATGACTATATATATAATAAGTATCCGTAGGTATTGAAACAGTACCTAACCAAGATGCGAGCATAGCTAAGCTGTACTTTGTTCAACATGTACTATCCAAAATCCTTCCCATGAACAACCAATAATAATATGTAACATACATCCGCAGCCATTCTCCTGCAGTGTTCTCTGCGTGCCTTGGGGCGAACAAGCCGTGCAAGCAAGCACCATGCGCGCGCGCATCTACGATCGCACTTGAGGGCTTGAATTGCACACGCTGTCGCGCACGCCTGCACTGCTGCTTGCTCATCCGGCATGTCACCGTCACCCGCGGGGACCGATTGCCGCTATACAAATAAATAATCCAGACGCTATAAACATACAGACTGAAATATTTAATTATGATTAATAAGCTGTCATCTTACAGTCATCCAATCGTCAGCCAACGCCATCCAAGCGGCTGAACTAGGTTGGCGCCGGAGAAGATCTACCAGGACCATCCTCGAACGATGCTGGTCTCGGGCATCGTTTGAGATCAGAATGCTGTTAAAGATATACTATACAAATAGGCACTCAAAATTACCTACAAATTTTAAATTAATAGTTTTTACCTGTAGGGGCCAACACAATTGCCAGCTTTTTCAAAAGACGCAATTTTGGCTGCATGATCGTTTTTCTTAAAGAAACATTCTGCCTCGAGGCTCCGCAAAAAGCCAACCTATTTCGGAAAAACAAACTTATAGCCAGACTAGATAAAAAAAAACAAAGTTAGACTACCGATTACTATTTAAATGTTTCGAAATACGGACTGACCTCGCCGAATTTTTCCAGAGCTAGGTGAAGGTGGCATAGCGCACTATCATAGTCACCACGAAGACGACAGCTCAGTGCTACCAAATGGGAACACGCAGCAGACTCACCGGTTTCCGATAAAGCACGGGCAATACATGCTTCAGCAAGCTTAAATATAATAAGGTGAAATAGGAAATATTACTTACCTATATCAGTTTATGAACTGTAATATTAAGACGCTTACAGCCATGCCTCGAATTCTTAGAAGCAAATCAGCGGCGTCAAAATAACGGCTCATCCCCGGGAGTAAAGGCGTATGATCCCACCAGTCGCCAAGTTCTCCTTGCCACCCACGCGATATACCGATGTCTTCTGCTAAGCCGCGGGCTTGAGTCCTTTAAGAAATAATGAATTTAGTATGGGTTGATAGTTTTATGACGATAGTATTATCTATGATAATAATATATATATTAAGTACCTACCTTCCTATTTCGATTTACTACATCTTAGTAAAAGTTATAATTTTATTTTTTTAATTTATAATACGACGTACCTAATCATTCGAAATTTGATTGATATTTATCATAATAAATCTTCACATCAACCATCATGATAAATATAGGTATGCAGTAGTATGCACTTAAAAGAAGTGATTACTTACTTCCGCAGACATTCCATTATTTGATCTGCTAGGTGATATTCTTGTCTCTTATTATAAAAAGTGTGAACTATAACCCAACCGGCAGTCCAAAGCGGGTGGAGATATAAAATTGCGGAAAAAAATAACTCTGCCGATTCAGGGTCTTCCTCAAATAACATGGATCCTTTACAGAGCAGTCTGAAACCGACATATTCATTATATTATACTAACCTGTGTGAAACTTATAAGTAGGTATTAAGCATAATATACGATAAATTCTCACGTTAAAGGGTGCCTAGGATTTAATACCAGTGACTGATTTATGCAGACATTAGCAAAATCTGTATCTACGTCCATCAAGCAAGTAGAGAGTTCTCGCCAGCTATTCGCATTGTTATAGCTCTCTGTAACTAACTGTAAAAGCAAAATAATATTTAAAGTCTATTCTGGTGTAGATACTATTCAGATTCTAAAGTCAAATTCTTTAGATAAACCTGCATATAAAGATCCATTGCATGTGGAATGTTTTGTAGTTGCCGTGCACTTCTCGCTGCTTTAAGCGTAGGCTCTAAATCGTTGGTATCTTCAATGCCAACCAGGATGTCGCAAGCGCTTCGCATCAGACATGCGTGGGCCATCATAAGCATCTCCTAAACAAATAAAAGAAGTGCTAAAACAATACCTAGGTAATTGGCGCGATATCAAATTTAAATATGCAGACTTAGAGTTTTAAATGGAGTAGTTCCGGCAAACGTGCGATATTTGGAAAGACTGATTATTCATTGAAACAAGGACAATATAATTCTTAGTCAATAGGTTATACTTCGAAGGATATTTAATTAGTACCTACATAATAAATGTTACATACAATAACAATGTAACAAGTACGTAATTACAAATTTGTTATTCTATTTGATCTAACTCTACGTAGTTGGGTAGGTACTATTTTTTCCTGTGTTGTGTAAGTATAGTTAAGAATATCTCATAGATAGAAATTTGTAACGGAATACTTGACCTACTTCAAAAGCATCTGGATTTAAATAATCTTTAACAACGAAGTTATTGTTGACGAAGATAGCGGCGTCTTGCCAGCATGAAGTAGTAAGCTCCACTCTGGTCCGCGTCTCACTAAGCTGCCTGTTGAAGGCGCATAACTCTGTCATACCTGCACATATAAAACTTAAGTTTTAGTAGAGGTGTGAATAATTGCCCCTTACACCACAGTAAAAGTAGTAGAAACAATAGTATTAACAAGTGCCTATATTTGAAATCTCACCATAGTAAGGCACTCTACGCAAGGAGTTAGAAGCGCTCCTAACAGTAGATTGCCAGTCTCTGATGAGTTGACCCCTACCAGTACATTCAGGTTTGACGATAACATTTTCAATTTCTCTAAGCATTTCTTTTATTTGTGAACTGCAAACATATTATCATTAATATCATAATTGTCAAGCAGTTTTACTACTTCAATTATTCGATTAACTTACTCAGTAATATGGGGTGGAATAGAAGGTTTTATCAGCGGTCTCAACAATTTCACCTCGACTATCACAAACGCGCTGCCTTCATCGGCGCCGGTCGGCCGAGGGTAGTACGTTATATCCGTGGTGGTACTCGTAGGACCGGAGTCACCTGCTCCTCTAATAACAAAAAGTGATTTTAAACGAGACGTGAAACTGATGTCAGAGAATTTAATGATCGATTCAAGAAAATACCCTAATTTTATTTCATCGTTTCTTGCTATCTACTCGTTCTCTGCCGTCAATTAAATTTTACCAAATAATATTATGTATAACCATAAAAATATTATATCCTTATAATTCATATTGAGATTAATATGCTGAGTTATATACTTGAGTATTTAACCAATTAAAGTAAAGCTGGAGTGATTTGTATTTTAGGGATTAATGTAGATATGTTTATACATATTTAGGTACGTTACGAGTATTCGCACCTGTTTATTTTCTGAACTGGCGTGCCCACTGGAGGTGAGAAAGGACTCTTCTCGTTAGGGGTCAGCAGTAATTCGCATCCGCATTTTTCTAGCATAACTTCAGAGTTTATCCAGTGTAATGGTATGGCCAACTGAACAGTTTTCTCTGAACAGAACAAGATACATTTTCGATTAAGTACTTAGAATTAAACTTAGAAAACAAGAATTAAAAAGCTGTATCACCTCCCGGATAAAGTAATTTAAATAAATCCAGAAAGCCCATAAAACTATATCCGCCTTGTTCTCCGTTCATATGAATTTCTAAAGGCCAGTGATATTTGCGAAGGTGTTCCCACAAAAAAATCTCGGAATTTTTTAACATTAGTGTACGGTGAAACGAGCTCCACACTGTTACATCTGTACATAAAATTTATAAAATATTTATCAAACAATAATTCGTAAGAAGTTAATAAGAATCCGAAGTAGATAAAATGAATTAATTAATTTTGAACTTTGCAACCAGGGCATGGAAAATATGTATTTTCTTACACTGAGTCTTTGTGTGAGTCAAGTGGTGCCGTATGTCAATGTCATCACTGGTTTGCATATTAGCGATGTTAAATAAACATTTTTCATCGCCTTTAGTGAAAACATCATCCTTTGATACGAGACTTTCCCATTTAGGATAAAAACTTGTACTTCTGAATCTATTTGGAAAACTATGGCCATGGTCAAAAGTAATGAGGCCTGTATTCTGAAAATGTAACATAAGCAGTAAAAGTAGGTGTAAATGTGATAAATTATTTTAGGCATCATTTAATGGTGATATTGTTTTACCGAGTCATTACTTATAGGACTTTTAGATGCAGCCGTGTATATGAAATCCCTGTCAAATGGGACAAGCATATTATAACACGCTACTAGAGTAATTTTCATATAGTTAGCCGCTTTTAACACATTGTGGTGGGTTGCATTTAAAGGGTTCTCAGTAACTTCTAATTCCATGGTCAGTAAAGGTAGGTTGTCCCAGCTCTGACGGTGCAACACTGAAGTTTCTATCATAGGTTCAAGTCGTTTTGTAACCCGCATTTTATTGGTTTCTGTAAATGATTAAATGTTGTACACTGTCTGATAGCATAAAGCATTGAATTTCGCTCCAGGTGAGTCCTACTTATGATTATTCAAAAGTAATAATACTTACTAAACACTAAGCAAAAATAAATAGGAGTAACACTTACCTATAAATACGGACAGAATATCGATGTTACAACAGCTTACGGTTGATTCATCACTTATATACGACAATGATCTATCTTGACAAGAGCCATTTGCTAACGAGGGTGAAGGAATCGATGAACAAGATTCCAAGGTATTTATAGGCTGTATATGAACTAAAGGAGGTTATTTTAGGTTAAATTTGTATATTATATATTGTGTAATTAATTAGCAAGTACCAAAAACACGTACCTATTATTAATCACACTTACCAACTAAAGGAGTATCGGCAAATAAACACATTTTCTCATAATCTGACGAGTCATAATTCATTGAACCCCGGGCTATCGTTTTTTCAACAATGTGCTCCCTAGCTCCTATAGGCGTTATAGTTCCTGTCAGTAATAGTTGATCAAAAAAACTGACTTTGATAGCATAGCGTGATCGGTCCTCGCTGGTTACTCGTAACCTTTTAATCTTGACTGCCAAAGTGTCAAGCGGAGGCTCAAATACTTCCTCTTTTATCTGGGTATTGGATTTTCCAGTACGAAGAGAAGACTCCGAACGAACCTATCAAAAACTTACATGTGACTTTAAAGTAGGTAATATTTTGAATGTTTTCGGCTTCGTACAATAAGGAGGGTGGTTTCGATTAGGTATAAATTAAAACTAAACTCTTGTCAAATGCCCTTATTTTTACAACCGAAACAGGAGGTTTCGGGTTCAAATAGGGGCAAATCTCAATTTGATGAGCACGATCGTTTGAAGCTTTGCTAATCTGGGACTAGATCAATTGCTGTGCATTGTCCAAAGATATTTCAGACAAGTATATTATGCATAAATTATATAGATTAGGTACATTAAATAATAAAACATAATCACACACAGCTCACCCGACCACGTTTCATAATTCTAAATTAAAACATTTATACTTAAGGGAAACAGGATGAGTTTTTTAGAAATTAACTGAATGTGTGCAATTTACATAAATTTTAAACTAACAGCTTCGTAGCCAACCCATATATAGGTATAATTATGACCGCTGACACTGACGGTCTTATAATAATTTGACAATAAGACACATTCACACTCCTTTTGGATTTTGTGTAGGTAAATATACTCCATAGTAATAAAATATAATATAGAGATGGCCTTGTTTAAATAGTTTCTCTATATTACTATATTCTCCAAAATTTCTCAAAGATACAGATTAGATAAAGTTACAAAGGACTCGTTTTATGTAAAATAAGAGTGACTCTAACGTGAAAAAAGTGGTATAGTGAAATTGATAGCAAATATTATGCATAGGTCTATCGCGTTAATCTGTTGCTTGCTGGTGACTATAGTGCTCTTCTGCTCGCAGTTCAGTATGAGTATGGTCGTATCCTTAGTATTAATATACAAGTTATAAATTTATAGTGTTTTAAGTTCCAAAAAACATCTAGGTATTTCATCAGCTCACATGTCTATTCATGTGAAGGTATTAGTTAGTAGTACACTATCTAACTTATTTATAGGTATTTATATGCATATGTAGGTACCTTGTAGCTGCAATTGTAAGCTATATAATGCGGCTACCAATTGAAAGTCTTGCATCCAAATCAGTCAACACATACTTTCTTATTATTGGATGCGAAATTAAAAAAAAAAAACAATGGTGTTAAATATTTACTTACTTGATTATTTTTTATATACAATACTAATAAATTATTTATGTACTTCCATTAATATGTATTATAAACGTGAAAGTTTGTAAAAAAGTATGGATGTATGTTTTGACGCAACATGAGAATAACGTATAGGCTAGAATTTTTGAAGACATTGTGTATCATGCGCAGACGAAGTCGGGGGCAGAAGCCGGCAATAAATAATTTGTATAAGTAGTTATTTTAATAAGAGTAGGTACTTATTGTATAGGTACCTACCCATTGCAAAAAAATGTGCACCTATGATTTATAACAGCGTAATAAGTAAGTACTTCCTATAATCTCGTACTTCTACGAAACCGTGACGTGCTTGTGTCGCAGGGAAGAGCAATATAAAAGAGGTACCTAACTATCAACTATTATAGTGAATTACGAATATAACTCTTATTGAAATGTTTAACACAAATAATGTAAGTATAATTTTATATTACAATAAATATTTACTTTTATTACATTGTCAAAGATAGAGTGGTAATAAATCATATCGACTGTAATCTGTAATCCCACTGCTCATTTGGTGCAGGCATTATACTGACCTTAACAGTTAGTAACTACTACATATAAATAAGACATTATTTTGTTCCAAAAGCGATAAACAGCTGATAGTTGCAGGTCAGTGCAGTTGGGTCCATCTGTATATAATCGTCCATAAATTCGTCCCACTTATCGTTCAGCTTGTAAAATGGATTTACAGATTTAATTAAATCTGAAAAAGAGTATAAGTGATATCATAAACTTTCAACTAATACTATAGGAATTAAAATACATATTTAGAGTATAAAGTACTTGCTTTTAAAGGAATCCATATCTTCATAAACATGTTGCATTTTGTCGATTCTTACTTCTACATTTTTAAAACCAGCGTGCTCCATTAGGTCTCTTACTTCATCTGGTATCTTAAATATAGAAAAATAAGAAAATTGGAGGTTAGGAGGATTAAATAGGTTACTTTTTCCATAGAAACCAAGAAGGAAGAAAATGTTCCTACTTATATGGGAAAGCAATATCTATGTGATGAGAAATAAAATAATAAGTTAAGTAACGTTTAACGGCAACGATAACAATACGTTATATTTTGTCATGTTGGTAATACCTTCATTTCATACTAAAGATTCCGCTTCATACTTTCCGTGCCCCGTGTATTTCTTGTATCCAATTATACGAAATGGGTCATTATACATCTAGGATACAATTTCACATCAAATTATACACGTTTTGTATCAAAAGATACAATCTGGCAGCCATGAACAGCTAAGCTGATTTAGATGAAATTAATATGGTGACAGTTCGAGTGCCGGAGAAGGGCATAGGATAGTTTTCATAACATAAATAATGTTTTAAGGTGGTGATAAGGCGGATGAACAATTTTTACAAAACTTACTTCAGTATCATGATAAGGTGACGTAAAAATCTCAACGTCTTCGATGTAAGGATGCCATTTTTTCGTACGCGCTAGTTTGCGGAACATCTCGTAAACCGGGTACTTGCCCAGGAAGACCAGCAAGCAGGACCCACCCGTAGTCAGCATGTCGTAAATGTTGGAAAATGCAACTCTTTAATGAATATGCAATAAAAAAACAACATTTTTTTTATCTTTATACTCAGGCATTAGGTATATTCTTATTACATTGTACCTAGTATTTTAGTCCAAGTACTTAATATTATCTCGTTTTGTAAAAACGTTAGATTTCCCATATAATTCTGGATTATTCATATTCTCAATAAAAGTCTTCTTTGCAAAATTAGAATTTTACGTGTAAAACAATTTCTGTCCGCCCCGGGTTCGCACGGATCTTCTTTTTTTTATAGCCTATGTTACTCGGGAATAAGTAGTGTAGCTTCTCAACAGTAAAAGAATTTTTGAAATCGGTCTAGCCGTTCTGGAGCCTATTCAATCCAAACAAACAAACAAACCTTTTCTCTTTATAATATTAGTATAGAAGTATAGACTAGCGTCCCACGCCGGATTCACACTCACATAAACCTTCCTTTTGAATCTCTCTATAATATATTAAAAACACGCTTGATAACACATTGTGTAGTTTTAAAGATTTGATCATACATACGGACGAACAGACAGCGACAGCCACCTTGTATTATACAATGTAGTGATCCTTAAATCTGGCAATCTTATACTACCTTAGACTTAGACTAGTGCCAATCAATGATAGCAACCGAACGAAAATAATTCAAAATGGAATGGATGAATGCAACAGAGATATGCTAACGAAAACTGATCACGTGACGCTTCGTTCGTGTCTGTCATTTTCATACTTACTCGATATTTTTACAAAATATTGTTTTTGGAATCCCTTTTGGTTACAGATGTTAGGTATAATTCCGGCGGCAGAAATTGCAGTATTATTTCATAAGTGGATCGTGATCAATCGTGATTACCGTTATTATAGTTATTCTCTTATTACCCATATTATAGTTATATCAGTACCTACTTTTAACGTTGCAGGATTAAAAATTGAATTTTATTCATATAATTGAAAGGACACATCATGATTTATGTTTGTTACTATTTTGAAAAAAAAATATGTAGTACCTTTAGTACCTTTTTATCATACAGCCACATTTTATTAATAAGTAGTATTTCATATCAATAAACTAACTTGGTAGCGGCTTCGTATAAACATCTCATCACTTGGATGTATCGCCAATCGACTTGGCATCGTTGCAGGGACTCCAGAACAGACCAGATCTCGATCGAGTCAAAGGCCTTCTCATAGTCCACAAATGCTAAACACAGGGGCTGATTATACTCTTCGGTCTTCTGTATAATCTGCCGCACTGTGTGGATGTGGTCTATGGTGCCGTATCCGCTCCGAAACCCAGCCTGCTCCGGTGGTTGGAATTCGTCAAATCTTCGCGCAAGACGGTTCGTGATTACTCTTGAGAACAGCTTATAGACGTGGCTTAGAAGGGAAATGGGTCGATAGTTCTTCAACAGGGTTTTATCTCCCTTTTTGAAGAACAAGACGACCACACCTCTACTCCACATCTCTGGAGTTCTCCCTTCAAACAAGACGGCGTTAAAGAGTTTTTGGAGCTCCCTAAGTATAGGTTTACCTCCTGCTTTTAATAACTCTGTTTATACGAAGCCGCTACCATGTCCGTCCAAGTCCAGAATCAGCAAACAATGCCTATACCATTGCATCGCGGTGTGAGACAAGGGGACGTTATCTCCCCGAAATTGTTCACAAATGCAATGGAGGATATGTTCAAAACGCTGAACTGGCAAGGACGTGGCATCAAAGTAAATGGCGAGTACATCTCTCACTTGCGATTTGCTGATGATATCGTCATCGTGGCAGAAACGCTGCAGGACCTACAACAGATGCTGAATGATCTGGCTGACTCTTCTGTACGCATTGGCCTACGGATGAACTTGGACAAAACCAAGGTCATGTTCAATGAACATGTACTACCGGAACCAATTGCGGTACACGGCGCCGTTCTCGAAGTTGTTCAAAAATATGTCTACCTTGGACAGACATTACAGTTAGGTAGAAACAACTTCGAGGATGAGGTGGATAGAAGAATTCAGTTAGGTTGGGCAGCGTTTGGGAAGCTACGTCAAGTCTTCATATCGTCACTCCCACAGTGCCTGAAGACGAAAGTCTACAATCAGTGCGTCCTACCCGTCATGACATACGGAGCCGAAACGTGGACACTGACGGTACGGCTGGTTCACAAATTAAAAGTCGCTCAGCGGGCTATGGAAAGGGCTATGCTCGGCGTTTCTCTGCGGGATCGAATCAAAAATGAGGTGATTCGGCAGAGAACCAGAGTCATCGACATAGCCCACCGGATTAGCAAGCTAAAGTGGCAGTGGGCTGGCCATATTAGCCGAAGAACCGATAACCGTTGGAGTAAACGTGTTCTAGAGTGGAGACCGCGTCTCGGCAAGCGTAGTGTAGGACGTCCTCAGGCAAGGTGGAGTGACGATTTGCGTAAGATGGCTGGCAGGAGCTGGATGCGAGCAGCCGAAGATAGAGCAAAGTGGCGTGCAATTGGAGAGGCCTATGTCCAGCAGTGGACTGCGACGGGCTGATGATGAAACTAACTTGTTGGCTGTGATAGCAGTCAGAAAATGGTACCTACCTAATAGATACCTACTCCAATGATATAATAGAGTTTTTGTGTTTCGACTATGTGTCCTCGCTTTACACTCTTCATTGGAAACTAGCATTCTTAATTATGACAAACAATTTTAGTTTAATTTTAGACATTAACTGAAGAAGATATGATGTCTTAAATCACGACTGATAGTGTTTAGTATTTAGTATAATTAACCTCACACAAAAAAGAGGGTTACGGTTTTAATACTTTTCTTAAAATAATAACGGGCTGATGGAAAATAGTCTAGAATCAGGAAAGACAACAGAATCTGGGTCAAAAAACATAAACTGAACAATAAAATCGTTTTCAATAAAAATGATTTATTAATATAAATCCTATAAAATTAATTAATGACAACAGTAGTCACAGTAATATTTTAGGTTCAGTGCCTATTCTTAAATAATTTACTATAAGTGAAGTAGAATTAGAAGGTGGTTTTTTTCACAGCCTTAATGTACAATAGAGTGAGTATTTGGTATAAATTTCAGCTTGATACCTCCACGTGTTCCTGAGAAAATGGAGTTTGACAGACAACGAAGTACTTAATTATAAAATATGACATTGAGGGTTCCGTTTTTTCCTTTTAGGGGCCCTAAAAGTCAAAATTTTCATTAAGAACATGTCATTTAAACAGTAAAATATATTTATCGGTTATTTCCCTTGATCTTCGGAAGTATATTAATAAATAATGAATTCTGGCGGAGCTATAGATAAGGACTCTGAAGATAAAATACTAAATGACACGATATTATAATATATGATGTAATAATTGCGTAACCTAGTTTTATAAGGTTATCTTTTATTTTTATAAGTACTTGAACTTTAACTTGTTGCTTGATTTCCAGATGTAGGTATAGGTAATAATCTAAATAATTTCTGATGCTTTCTAGTTTTTACATATTAGAATGAAACAATTTTGACCGTAGGTAAGTTATATAACTACAATTTATCAATAAAACATTTTAATCAATCGAAAGTAATCGCCGACTATGTGTCTGGTAATATCGTTTATTAATTTTTAACAATTATCTATCTTATAATTTCTGATGCCTTCACGATTATTAAATATTTGACAGCTGATTTTAGCGTTAGACTATTGTCAGCACAGTCGTGCTACGATTATGGAAATTGTAAAGAATCTGAAACGTCAGCAAATAAAATAAAATAAAATACGCGAGTTAAATCCGTTAATAGTTGTTTTATTCTAATATTCTATTTACCTATGCAACATAATCAGCACTGAGAATTTAAGAAAAGTGTCGTTTATTGTAGGTAGGTATCATTAGTCCACACCTGATATCTAGGAATTGTCCGTCTATCTAAGTTAGTTACACTTTAAGCAAACATTAGCACTACGTTATCCCATAAATATTATTTCTGAGAAAAAAAGTAACGTCCAGGAATCTGGAACAATAATGTAGCTAGCCATTTGGCATCCAATATTTTTAGTAAGTAGGTAAGTATTTTTGATATCGGATTTGAACTCGAACCGAGCCGACCTGCGCTATCTATATATTATATGATTAAGTGTCAAGTATATAAAAGTCATGCGCAAAGGCAATAGTCATTTCGGTATTAGTGAAGTGAAGGTGCAATTTAACACTTTTGTGAAATACTTTTTATGTACTTACTAGTGATTCTAGGTACCTATCTAATAATAATAAAAAAAAAAAATTATAAGCACCTTTACTAGAAAAGTGACATCTCGAAATGTTTCGTTATCTAGGTACTTCATTTAGATAATACTTAGTCTGCACATTTAAAATTTGAATTCATGTGGTGACACATTTCAAATTGTCACACTTTTCTAGTAAAGATGCGTTGCAATATTCTCGTAGGTATATAATTTCATGTAAAGATTCAAAAAATTGTCCAATCTCCAATTAATTTTAAAAATATTAATACATATAAGTAATAATTATTATGACGTTGTATAAATATATTTTTTCACACCATATTCTTGAATGGAGAATGTTATATAGGTACTTATCCAAATAGTTTAACCATTGTCTGTCTAATATTCGATGACCTTTTTTATTAATGCTACATTAGGTTAATGCACCTTTTTAATCGACAAACTTTTTTTTTTTACATTTTTAGCCAAGTACTTAATTATGAATAATCCAGAATCATACGGCAAATCGAACATCCTTACAAAACGTGTCATTATTAAGTCTTTGGACGAGTTTTCTTCGAAAATCCAATGGAAGAAGTTTGGAAGTAGAATATTGGACATTGGTTGTGCAGATGGCAGCACCACTTCGGAAATACTGACGTCTTATATACCTTTGAATTACTCCAAACTCGTTGGCTGTGATATTAGCCAAGAAATGGTAGAATACGCAAATGAGCATTACTCGAATGACAAAATAGAGTTTTTGAGAGTTGATATTGCAAGCAGTGACATCCCAAAGGAATTACGAGACAGTTTCGATTATGTGTTTTCCTTTTACACACTTCATTGGGTTAAACAGCCTGAGTAAGTAATTATGTACGTAGTGACTGAGTATATACCTACCTAGATTACAAAATCCTACTTTATTTAATTACTATTTCAAGCTTATGTAAATATCTGAATAAGCAGTTTTTTAAAGTAATTATCCAGATCTGCAACCAGTTTTTAGGCTACACTCATGGTAAAAAATTATATATATTTCTGTAATAGATGTCATACACAGAATATTTCGTTAGATTAATTTCAATTAAAATCAGATTTACAAATTTAGTAAACAAACTCTTTTACATGTACTCACTGGTTACTATAATTATATAGTAGGTAGGTAGTTAACTAGTTAGCAAAAAAGGTTAACTATTAGTACCTAAGTAATATTTTCATAATCACTAAAAATAAATTATGTTGATAATTTCGTTTAAGAGTTGCATTTTCCAACATCTACGACATGCTGACAACGGGTGGATCCTGCTTGCTGGTCTTCCTGGGCAAGTACCCGGTTTACGAGATGTTTCGGAAACTGGCGCGTACGGGAAAATGGCAGCCTTACATCGAAGACGTCGAGATTTTTACTTCGCCTTATCATGATACTGAAGTAAGTAAGTTTTGTATAAATGCCCCACACCCCACCTTTTCACTATATTAAAGCATATTTAGTTGAAAAAGAAACAATTTTATGCGCATTTCACCGAAATTTGTTTAGCTGTTATTAATTTCCAATACAAATAAATATCTATCCCTCTTAAAAAAGGAAATCGTCCCTTAAAGGGGGTAACCCAAAGAATACCTTCTAAAAAAAAGAAACTATTCTAAGTTCTTCCCCGTGACTCCAACTGTCTTAAGTATTTTGTTTGCTTTTCCATTTACGTTTTTTTTATATTCAAGATACCAGATGAAGTACGAGACCTTATGGAGCGCACGGGTTTTAAAAATATAGAAGTTAGAATTGACAAAATGCAACATATTTATGAAGATTTGGAATCTTTCAAAAGTAAGTAACTATCTACTTAATAGCAAATAAGTCTTTTAATTTTGTTGTTTCTGTTACAAATTTATAACATTATTTATTTTATTTTTTAGATTTAATTAAATCTGTAAATCCATTTTACAAGCTGAACGATGAGTGGGACGAATTTATGGATGATTATATACAGATGGACCCATCGGCACTGACCTGCAACTACCAGCTATTTATCGCTTTTGGAACTAAATAATATTTTATTTACTTTATGTCTTTGTTATGTAGGTACTATCTATGTAAGTAGGTGGTACTAACTGTTAAGGCCAGTATGCATAACGCCTGCACTAAGTGGGCAAAGTGATTAAAACAGCATGATTAATTATTTTGTGTAGCCACTATGACTTATAATCACGCTATTATGAAGAACGTAATGCAAATAATATATGAAATGTCAATATTTTTGCTAATTGTAATACAAAAATAATTTGTGTTAAAACATTTAATAAGAATTATGTCAGTATTTCGCTACCTATAATAGTAGTGTTACCTCCTACCCATCGCCTCAACATAAACAATAAAATGAATAACATCGATAGATTTCTTTATTATTTTGATGTTCCCTGCGCTGCAATCTGATAAATACCTTTTTTTTTTTTTTTTTTAAGTGGGGAAATCCTCATGGATACCTTTTGCCCTGGGGAAGGCAAAAGGTTATGCCAGACTCTTACTGGCTAAAACCCCACTGTGTGACTCTTCGACGCGATAGGCCAAGGACATGGGAGCGCTTGCGCAGTCGTCCACATCCTGGCGGCGTTGGCCATTTTCTGGCCCCAACTCTACAATTAAGCCCTCTTTGAGTGACGTGCGGGGGCACACGCTACGCCTACTCATGCCATGTGTGAGAGCACCAGACTTCCCCAAATCTGGCGCTCATGGCTACGGTCAGGGAGGTTGAAGGCCGGCGAAAGCTCGTCGCCGTCGCCCTGTTCTTCTGCGGCGAATGTCATCCGCAGCTGAGGCCTCGCGTTCCCGTTCTGCCTCTTCCTTCTTCTGCATTACAACTTCGCAGAAGTTTATTACGGCTTGCCATGTCTCACTATCTCCGACCATGGCAGTAACTACATTATTTAGTGAGAGCTCACCAGACACGCTTGTTCTGAGTATGAGGCGCTCCCTATCCCATGCGGTACACACCTCCAAGGTGTGCTGGGCATTTTCTTCAGAGCAGCCGGTGCAGTGATGGCATACTGCAGTCGGCTCTCTTCCCGCTATGTTATGCAGGTACTTCCCAAAGCAGCCGTGACCTGAGAGTATCTGCGTTAGCCGGAATGTTAGCACTCCGTGCTTTCTGCTGAGCCAGTGGTCGAGCACTGGGCGAATTGCCTCTATTGTCCGTAGACCAGCACTGGGCTGCACCAACCTCACCTTCCAAGCTTCTATGGCGAATTTGCGAAGGTCATTCCTGTGAGCTTCAACCTCGCGTGGCGCAGGGTAATCACCTCGAGAACGGTTCTCTTTTAACCATCGGAAGGTTGACGACAAAACTTTGGCGTCTAGATCCCAAGGCAAAGATCCCGCCAGCAGACATGCTGCCTCAAAGGAGATCGTCCGATAGCCCCTGATCGCCCTTATGGCCATTGCTCGCTGTGGTCTTCGTAACAGCACTATGTTTCTATTATGAAGAGTATCAGCCCACACGGGAGCTCCATAAAGGGCCATTGACCGAACAACTCCTGCATGAAGCTTTCTACAGGAATTATTCGGACCCCCTAGATTTGGAAGGAGCCAACACAAAGCGCTAGCAACACTTAGAAGCTTTGGGGCTAACCGCTGAAAATGAGCATTAAATGTCCATCGGCCATCTAAGATAAGGCCTAGGTACCTCATAGTCGGCTTCACATTTATGCGGGTCCCACTCACCATGAGATATGTTCCCGCGGGTGGCTTGCGACGAGGTCCATGAAAGCATAGAGCCTCTGACTTGTGTAATGCCACTTCAAGTCCTAGGCGGCGTATACGCATAACGACATGTGCTACGCCTGCCGTTGCTAAGATGGACGCCTCCCGGTATGTACTACCTCTAGCTAGTACCAGGGTGTCATCGGCATAGCAAGTCACGCTGATACCGGGCAAATTGTCCCCTCGCAACACCCAGTCGTAACCGATGTTCCAGAGGAGAGGACCAAGGACCGAACCCTGTGGAACACCGCACGACATGGCTCGGTGACCCCATTGACTTTGTCCGGGATAAGTTACGAACCTTTGGGATAGATAAGCTTCTACAATACGGCTCAAATAGTTGGGTACCTGGTGAAAACGAAGCGCCTCTATTATACAAGCCCAGGGTAATGTGTTAAAGGCATTAGCTATGTCTAAAGATACTGCCAAAACTACCCTGCCCTGGGTTATTGCCTCCTCTGCAATAGCTTTAACGTGAAGAATAGCGTCAACGGTAGAGCGATTGCATCTGAAACCGTATTGGCAGTCTGCAAGATCTGGACCAGTCTCCTCCAAGTGCCGAATGAGGCGGTTCGCGATAATACGCTCCAAAAGTTTACCCACATCATCCAGCAACACTATCGGGCGGTAAGCCGAAGGAGAGTCAACTGGGCGCCCCTCCTTGCGCAACAGAACTAAGCGGCCGGTCTTCCACTGCGAAGGAAATACACCCTGCGACAAACAACCACTAAAAAGCCTAACCAATCTTGATTCAAGAGCCTGAACAGCTAGAACCCATGCTCGCCCTGGTATGCCATCTGGTCCAGGGGCAGTATTTTTTGCCTTTAGTCTGAACACGGCTGCGCCAAGTTCTCCGAGGGAAACTTCAGGAACATCCGTGCCTTCGTTGTTCGTTAACGCGACCTGAGCCATAAGCGGCGGCACATGCTCTCCTCGTGCAGGGAATAGGGCCGTGACAACATCTTCGAGTAGCCTCGGCTGGAGACTTTGAGTGAGGGGGGGCGCCCAGGAGCGGAGTTTAGACATCACCATCCTATAAGCTCGACCCCACGGATCTCTATTTAGAGTTTCCAGCAACTCTTCCCTCGATGTTGCCTTAGCCCTGGCTATGGCTATCTGCAACGCCTTCTTGGCTTCCCTATAAACAGAGTAAAATTCTGACTCTCTTGCAGTATCTCGTATCCTCCTCCTTCTTTGCCTGGTGTATCGGCGCCTTGCTATTACACAGGTTTTGCGTAGCAACGTTAGTTCTGCCGACCACCAATGCACTTGACGCTTAGGAGTGAAACGCCTTGCTCGAGGCATTGCCGCATCACATATGTCTACCATCGACTCTATGAACCACCGTACCTCGCTATCGACCTCTACAGAATCCTCCGGCATAGGGATACATGATTTTACAATGGCCGCTTCAATGAGTAAGTCTCTATCAATACTCTTCAGCACCCAACGGGGGCTGTCCCCTGGCAAAGATTGGACCCCACCATTCAGAGTTCGAAGAGATGTTGCTACATCGAACCGAATATATCGGTGGTCCGACAAAGTTTCAACCCCCTCCAAGACCATCCAGTTCTGTACACGACGTGCTAAAGCAGGGCTAGCAAATGAAAGATCCACTATGGACCCACCATGCTGTCGTACGCACGTATGCACCGCTCCCCGATTTAAAATGGTTAGTCCTAAAGATGTAGCCCATTCCAAGAGCGCCTCACCACGTGCATCGGTGGCCGGCGAACCCCAAGCTATTGACTTGGCGTTAAAGTCTCCAGCGACTAACACGGGATGTGGATGACTCTGTCCAATTAAAGCTCCGACTCGTATGAGGAATTCTTCGAATTCTGCAAGCGATCTATTTGGTGAAAAATAAACACCAATCGTTACTATTTCTCCTATAGATACTGCGACGCAACCATGACTCTTAATTACCTTCTCAAAAGTAGGAGATCCCAGTGCAACACGGTTTGTAATTGCCACTGCCCCATCTTCATCTTGTACCCAATTGTCACGTGGAGGGACAAAATAAGGCTCAGCAACTATAGCTATTTGTATCAACCACTGCGCCATGCTTTGAATTAATAAATCCTGGGCTCTAGCGCAGTGGTTAATGTTCGCCTGCAGAAAGCGAAGAGCCATTCTTTTTAGGTGTCCATAGGTACCTGCACAGCCCTAACATCATTTTTAGGCGATGAATGGGCCAGATTCGGCTGATGCTTAGCAACAGACGAGACCTTTCGACTTTTTTGGTTTTTCGGCGGAGCAGCGCAAGATTTACTACCTATTTTGTGCTCTGCTGGTTTGCCGGCAGAGGAGCACAAGACGCAGTTCGGAGCAGCCTCACAATCTACGGCTTTGTGCCCGGGCTTACCGCATCAGAAGCAAAGGCTGCCTCGGTCGACTTCCGCTTTGCACTGTATTCGAACGTGTCCCAACTCCAAGCACCGGTAGCAGCGCATTGGCCTTTGCTCTAAAAGTGTTACTTGAGCAGAAACCCATCCTACCAGTAACCGTTTACTCTGCGTAATCTTTTTGGCTGCAGAGACCGGACATCGTACCCACGCTGTGCCTAAACCTGCATGATTGCGGCGAATCTCACCTGATTTGACGGAGTCAGAGTTGCATATACCAACACGAGCGACAGCGGCCACCAACTCATCAACCGATACAGAATCATCTAGTCCTGACACTCGCAGTTCCGCGCACTTTGTCGGCCGGTCCACTCTGACACAATCTGGTTCAAACGTTTCACGAATTTTACTCGCCAAAGAGTTCGCTATTTCGTCATTTTCTGCACCAGGAATCTCCAGCATTCTAGCGCCGGTAAGAGTAGTTCTATAGCGAAGACCAGTAATACCGAGGCCTGCCCAGTCAACCTTGGTCTTTGCTTCCTGCAACACCGATGCATACGTAAGCCCCTTTTCTTTAGCTTCAGGTTGCAATGTTATCACAACAGCTGCAGAGCGTGGGGTACGGAGCTTAGCCACACGTGTCTTCTTTGGTTTTTTGGTCGGTTGACTAGAAGCCGGTTGACCAGAAGTGGCTGCCTTCTTTTTGGCTTTACGACTGACGACTGTGGTCCATTCTGTGTTTTTGGATGCAGGTGGTTCCGACACAGATGGTGTCTCAGTTTGTGACTCGGCAATGTGATCAGTCCTTTTCGGTTTAGCCTGTTTTCCCTTGCGGGATGATGGGACACCGATAGAACTATTACATGGTAGCAGCGTACCTGCAGACGGTTGTATGCTAGAACCATCTTTACTGCTCGTTGCCCGAACGGTGCTCAGTCCTGCAGGCTTTACTGGTTTTGCAAAGGGTTGCAGTACCGGCGTTACAGGCACAGGCTCTTTAGCCTTAAGTTTATCAGCGGCTAGTGCCGGCCGAAGACGCTTTTCTGGTAGAAGACGGTCTTCAAACGCTTCCAGTCTCGCACTTACCATGGTTCCAACCTGAAGCATAATAGAACGCGAAAGCTCATCCATCCAATTACGGCTGCTACCAGGTAGAGGCGACTGCGCAATGTCAAGCTGCTTGGGCGGCACAACATCGGCCGCAATTCCATCCTGTTGCCGTGACTTCTTTACTTCCTGCTTCAGATGGTCGAGTTCTTCCCGGAGTTCAACCATTTCTGCCTGTAAGCGGTTATTAGCTATTTCCAGTTTCCTCGTTTCATCCGTGACTGTTCTTTCTCGAATTTCGTTAAAAGCTTCCATCATGAAAGTCGCTGACTCTTTGAGATCACGAATGAATTCTCCTTTAAGCCGCTTAGATTTAGTTGCAATAGCTTTTATTAGATCAGCATTTTTGTTCACTAATACACTCAGCTCATTTGCATTCTTGTCATCTACAGATAGATCTGCAAGGCGCAAATCCCTGGAGGACCTAGAGGACCTCGCACGTCGCACTTTTTGAGCAAGCTCTTCAAGGTCCGATTCTTCTCGCTTTGCACTCCACTCAGCACTTGCCTCAGCCAGTCCAGCATCATGACTAGAAGTGGGTACTTTGCCTTTCTTGGGTTTTGAGGTTTTTTGGGACCGTGCCGTCACTTGTTCATCTGGATTGACATCTGACCCAGAGCAAGTAGAACCTCTACCGTTCCATCGCCTTTTCCTAAATTGGTTACGAGTCACTTCGGACTCGTCCTCAGCCATCTCAATGCATGAGTCACCATCAGAGACAGTTATATCCGCATTAAATTCCTGCCAGAATTTCGACCTGCCTCCCTGTGAGGACTCTACCGTCGCCATGGTGCAGCATGAATCGACGTCCGATTCAGAAGCCACGCCTGATGCATTTCCCAGCCTTTCCAAGACTGTAACCGCATCTTTGACCACATTTTGTGCCTTGCCCTGACGTGCAGCACTTGAGCGAGTAATTCGCTTCTCCATCGCGTCCGAAGACATGCTTTTCTTGTTAGCTTCAGTGCGAGCAACTGGGGCGGGCACCGAAGCTTCCAAATCGTCACGATCCAAATCAGCAGTGATCTCGGAATCCGTTTTACGTTCGCCAAAGTTGTGTTCACGGAGACCAGCAGAATGCTGGCCTACGAGGCAGTTTTTGCCCCCCCCAGAGTACGAGGGGCTGCCCTCCGCCGTAGCAGAGGGGTGGGATTCCCCCGCTTCGCGGGGACCCACCTGGGGACCGTTTTTTAAACTAGCCTTTTCCATGGTGAAGTCGTCTCTTTTATTTAGCCCAGGGGTGAGCTCCCCTGTAGGTAAGCCCTGAAGAGGGCTCACCTCCGCGCCAGAGTCGTTGGTTTCGGTGAGCGCCAACGGGGCGAACACTTCCACCGCCATATCGTCTACATCCAAATCGTTTGCAAAGTCAGTGTCCATTAAGGGTTTGCCATTGTCGTGTTTACGAAGGTCGACGGGATGCCGACCTACGAGGCTGTTATTGCCCCCCCCAGAGTACAAGGGGCTGCCTTCCACCGTAGTGGAAGAGTGGGATGCCCCCGCTTCGCAGGGACCCACCTGGGGACCATTTTCATAACAAGCCTGCATAAAGTGTCCCTCCAATGCTCCACATCGTCGTCGCTTTTTTCAGGGGTGCGCTCCCCTGACAGCGCGCCCTGAAAAGGGCGCGCCTATCCCGCCTGGCAGGCCCTCGCGGGCCCCGCCGGGTGTGCCGCTCTTCGTCTGGTCTCTCCTCCCAAGCCTCCCGGTATGAGTAACTCTGCCGGTATAGCCTTGGGGATCATCGAGACACGCGAGCCCCCCCACCACGGCAAGGTGGCAGCACGTCGGGGGGAATCTGATAAATACCTACGCAACCCATGCCAGCCTCAAACAAACAAACTTGAGCACCTTAGTGAAGAGTTGCTGCACCAGGTGGCACTCACTTCAAATTATTATTTGTGTCTTTTCAGTGCGCTTTTGTTTTTTGCTGCCTTTTAGTTTTTTTTTTAATTTTTAGTTCATTTTATTAACAACTAATTAAAGCTTGTTTTTAAAATTGTTTTTATTCTTTAATTTTATTTTCCTACTTTTTAGTATTTTTAATTTGTGATTTAATACGACTGCCAGTAGCAAAGTACTCGTTAAGTCGAATTAAACGAGCCCAAACACGATGGGGTTTAGTCATTTAATTACAGAGTTCCTATATGGTCACCTTCCGTGTAAATAATATTGCATACAAGTAAAATTGAAGCTCAATCGGAAACCGGGAAGTGGGTAAAATTTAACTTAACACAGACAGACAACGGGACATGTGAAACTAAATTTAATAGTCCGATACGCAAACAAAATTAACTTATAAAATTCACAAGTGCGCAATTTTTGGTAGTCAGTTAGAATATTATGAATACTCCTTGTAAAAAAAAAATATATCGGATTTTGATGGTGGCTTTTATAATATTTAGGTATATGTATAGAGACGTTTATAAACCAAAGGAAAGATTATGCAAGTGCAATTTTTCTGCACTAGGTTATCGCATTTAATTATTAGAATGCCCTCTATCATTTTATAACTGTTTCATCAACAGCTTTTAGCAATATAATCGGAAAAGTGAAAAAAATATGTATATTTCCTAAAATAATATTAAAGTGAATGTTAGTTTCTGCAATGTGCTCAAATCGATTAAAAGTTACGTCAGCTTTTATTTCTAACAGATTTATCAATAGCTTCTTTTTTTATTAACATAAGACGTTCTCTAGGCCGTAAAAAAAAACTCAAGACTCTCAAGTCGACGTTTTATAATCCAGAATAATTGTAGTAACGTATTGACAGATTTTATAACGAATTCAACAATAGCTGCAAGTTTTATTACCTTATCAGTTTAAATAATGTTGTACAGAAGTACTGAATATTCCGGTCTCATCCTAAACACTAAGCTGTAATAAAACGCATATACCTTTAAATTACAACCGATCTAATTAAGACTATCTTGGCTCGATGCGTAAGACATCGCTTAGTATACTGAGAGTCGTGGGTCAAATCCGACTTCAACATGCTTTTTTTTAATTTTTATTATTGGATAGGAAATATGATGGTATTACATATATCACTTACTTTTTTTATTACATTTTTTTTTACACACGACAACGCAAAAATATCTAAAATACTTAAGGAAAATATACCTTAAGTCACTGCTATACAGTTTACATTCTTTTGTACAGATGTAGGTACCAGTGAATATTCTGTCTCATGTAAGCAAAGCAAACGAGAATTGCGACGTTGTCGTACTTACTTTTGTTTTCTGTTGCCAAACTTCAACTGTCACTGTTTAGTTCGCGTCCTATTTAATTATGAAAGAATACCACATAGACAAGACAATTGGTGTCAACATTGGTAACTGATTTTCGTCTAACTGATAATTGAACGCTTGGCCTCATGGTTTACATGTCGGATGCACGTTCGTACAACGCGGCTGGTTTGAGTTCGAGCCCAGAGGAGGTATAAGTGTTTTTTTTTACATTTATTCCTTTTGTATTTTTATTAAAATCTTATTTTGTATTGAAAACGTCGGTGAGACACTACCAAGACTAAATTTAGTTAAATTGTTTATTTTCTAGTTATAGTTTATTTAGTCTATGTAATCTGCGTTTTGTGTTAAGTAATAAAAGTTCTTTGGTAATTCCCAATATCTGGCCTGTTTTTTCCATATACCGGTGAACCCTAATGGTCTGAGATCCGGCTGCAAATCATGAGGTTCATCGCGTAAACGCTCGAATTTTTTATTCATTTTAAAATATTAACTAGGTAACCCAATTTATTACGGAAAATAAAAAAGTAAATAATATATGTAATACCATATTTCCAATCCAATAATAAAAATAAAAAAAAAGCATGTTGACCAGTCGGATTCGATCCACGACTCTCAGTATACTAAGCGATGTCTTACGCATCGAGCCAAGATAGTCTTAATTAGATCGGTTGTAATTTATAGGTATATGCGTTTTATTACAGCTTAGTGTTTAGGATGAGACCGGAATATTCAGTACTTCTGTACAACATTATTTAAACTGATAAGGTAATAAAACTTGCAGCTATTGTTGAATTCGTTATAAAATCTGTCAATACGTTACTACAATTATTCTGGATTATAAAACGTCGACTTGAGAGTCTTGAGTTTTTTTTTACGGCCTAGAGAACGTCTTATGTTAATAAAAAAAGAAGCTATTGATAAATCTGTTAGAAATAATAGCTGACGTAACTTTTAATCGATTTGAGCACATTGCAGAAACTAACATTTACTTTAATATTATTTTAGGAAATATACATATTTTTTTAACTTTTCCGATTATATTGCTAAAAGCTGTTAATGAAACAGTTATAAAATGATAGAGGGCATTCTAATAATTAAATGCGATAACCTAGTGCAGAAAAAAAGCACTTACATAATCTTAATTTTGGTTTATAAACGATTTACAAATGTTGCTTCTAAAAATAAGAAGAATTCTTAACGCACGGTCAAAAACTGTTATATTTTTTTTCCCCCATTACATTTCAATGTACTCTAACAGATTACAAAAAAGAAAGCACTTGTGAATATTGTTAATTTGAAGCCTTTTACAGCGTTCCCGTATCGGACTATAAGTAGGTACAAACTCAACATAAAGTTTGATGCAAACTTTAAACTTTCGCTTTGCACGAGAGACGTCAACAGCAACCTTTACAGATTCCTACTATTATGACTATTGTCAGCTCAGTCGTCGCTACGATTACGGAATTTGTAAAGGTTCCAAAACGTCAGCCAATAGAATAAAATTCGCGAGTTAAAAATAGGTGTTTCATTATAATGTATAATAATCGATAAGTCGTCAGAAATTGTTATATTAACATCGTCATGATTTAAATATTTTTCTTAATTAAGTACTTAGATCGGTTACACTTTGACTTTGGCACTGCTCTATCTCATAGATAACGCGACTGATTTTAATATATAAAGATTTGTAAATAGATGAAAATCATTACAGTAGTGGTGTTTGCAACGGTTTGAACAATTCAAATTATCAGGTATTACGGACATTCAATCCGAGATTTTTTCTCAAGAATTATTTTAATATGAATTACTATAGTATTCATAAATTTTATATTTTTTGTTATATAAATTTATATAGTTAAAGAATTGAAAGGGTTACTGGCGACCTTTTTGTCGTATACATGTGCAAATTACCAGTCAACTTATACATGCCTACGTAGATATACTTGCGTGATGTTTAAAATTTTATCTAAGTAGGTACTATTTTAATAATTTCTGATGCCTTCGCGGTTATTACACATTGGAATGAAACAACTATTAACGGATTTAACTCGCGTATTTTTATTTTATAATAGTAAAATATTTTGCGTAAAATGTAACATTAATATTTCATAATTTAGAAAAGGGTAGTTTTTTCAAAATTTGTAATTTAAATATAAGGTAGTTTGCATAACTGTATAAATCACTTTAGCGTTAGACTATTGTCAGCTCAGTCGTGCTACGATTATGGAAACTGTAAAGAATCCGAAACGTCAGGTAATAAAATAAAATAAAAATACGCGAGTTAAATCCGTTAATAGTTGTTTCATTCCAATAGGTACTATTTTATTAATATTTCAGAGCAATTGCTACGACTGAAAGACTAAAAAATAATTTCATTATGAATGATCCGGAATTATATTGCAAATCAAGCGGCCTCACAAAGCAGAACGACATCAAGTATTTAGATGAGTTTTCTCCGAAAATGAATTGGAAGGACTACGGAAGTAGAATTTTAGACATCGGTAGCGCAGATGGAAGCACCACTTCAACATTATTATCATTATATATACCCTCAAATTTTTCTAAACTCGTTGGCTGTGATATCAGTCAAAAAATGGTAGAATACGCAAATGATAATTTCTCCAATGATAAAATAGAATTTTTAAAAATGGATATAGGCAGTGACAAAATTCCGAAACATTTCCGAGGTAGTTTCGACCATGTGTTTTCATTTTATACTCTTCATTGGATTAAAGAGCAACGGTAAGTACGTAAAAACTTACTTAGCTAGGACACTAGCATTCTCTATTATGACAAACAATTTTAGTTTCATTTAAGAAATTAACTGAAGTGGATATTATGATGTTTTAATAACACGTTTTTCTAGACACAGAGATATCTATTACCTTGACAGCAAATATTTTTTTTATACAAACTTAGAACCGTAAAATGGGGTTACTTTGAGTCCTGGGGTCACTTTGATAAAAACTTCTTTTTTTACTAAAACTGGGACTAGTACTATTTCTGAACGCATTTATTACATTTTTATTATACATTTAGCAGCATCGATAGACACTACAACCATGTGAATTATAATTGTGCTTCTGGTTTGATAGTAAAAAAATAAAAAACATAAGAAGTTGTTTTTGGTTATTTTCATACCATGAATAACTTCTAAAGTAGTTATTAAACTATAACAAAAACATTTTTTTTACTATTTTTTCTATATCAGAAATGAATCAATCTATAATAATCAATTTCATCAAAAACGATAACCTTTACGACTATTTTATTTTGGCGGTATTTTCGGCTAGGGGTGTCTCTGATCACTACTACGGGGCTACATTGATCAACTGATCTGTATCATTTCGTACTAGTAAAATGTGTTAACCCTTTCAATTATCTACTTAAAATAGGCTGATCGATCATTTATACTTCATTGGTAATAAGACCTGACCATAATTATTAGTTAAAATTGACTAAAACCATTCTGAAAATTAAATAAAATAATTTCTATAAAAATACTGTGTAAAATTATCAAATAATGCTATTTAAGTATAATATATGGCAAAATAGCACAGCACAAGCATAAGAGATAGAAGTTAAGGGCATACGAACAAATTATTTAAAACAAAATATTTTTTTCTAAAAATGCTCTTATTTTTCCTTTGTCAAATAGTCAGATACGCAAACAAAATTAATTTATAAAATTCACAAGTGCGCAATTTTTGGTAGTCAGTTAGAATATTATGAATACTCCTTGTAAAAAAAAAATATATCGGATTTTGATGGTGGCTTTTATAATATATAGGTATATGTATAGAGACGTTATAAACCAAAAGAAAGATTATGTAAGTGCAATATTTTTGCACTAGGTTATCGCATTTAATTATTAGAACGCCTCCTATCATTTTTTAACTGTTTCATCAGCAGCTTTTAGCAATATAATCGAAAAAGTGAAAAAAATATATATATTTCCTAAATTAATATTAAAGTGAATGTTAGTTTCCGCAATGTGCTCAAATCGATTAAAAGTAACGTCAGTTATTATATCTAACAGATTTATCAATAGCTTCTTTTTTTATTAACATAAAACGTTCTCTAGACCGTAAAAAAAATTTCAAGATTCTCAAATCGACGTTTTCTAATGCAGAATAATTGTAGTAACGCATTGACAGATTTTTTAACTAATTCAACAATAGCTGCAGGTTTTATTACCTTATCAGTTCAAATAATTTTGTACAAATGTACTGAATATTCCGGTCTCATCCTAAACACTAAGCTGTAATAAAACGCATATACCTATAAATTTCAACCTATCTAATTAAGTCTACCTTGGCTTTATGCGTAAGGCATCGCTTAGTATACCGAGAGTCGTGGATCGAATCCGACTGGTCAACATATTTTTTTTTATTTTTATTATCGGATAGGAAATATAGTTTTACATAATCATATTATTTACTTTTTTATTTTCCATAATAAATTGTAGTACCTAGTTAATATTTTAAAATGAACAAAATAAATGTTAATGGTATTTTTTTATTTGTCGCAAGATTTTTCTGATCTGTAATAGGGCGGCTCAAACCAGCCGCGATCTATAAACGTGCAATCGACATGACCGCCGGGCCTGCGGTTCAATTATTCGTTATACGAAAATCCGTTACCAATGTCGACACCGCTTGTCTTGACACGACAGTGATTGAGATTCTTTAAATAGGACGCGATCTAAACGGCGAGTGAAGTTTGGCAACAAAAAACAAGAGTCAGTATGACAACGTCGCATTTCTCGTTTGCTTTGCATAGTATATATGGAATATGGAACTGATCAGATAATAAAAATAAAAAAAGCATGTTGACCAGTCGGATTCGATCCACGACTCTCGGTATACTAAGCGATGCCTTACGCATAAAGCCAAGGTAGTCTTAATTAGATAGGTTGAAATTTATAGGTATATGCGTTTTATTACAGCTTAGTGTTAAGGATGTGACCGGAATATTCAGTACATTTGTACAAAATTATTTGAACTGATAAGGTAATAAAACCTGCAGCTATTGTTGAATTAGTTAAAAAATCTGTCAATGCGTTACTACAATTATTCTGCATTAGAAAACGTCGATTTGAGAATCTTGAAATTTTTTTTACGGTCTAGAGAACGTTTTATGTTAATAAAAAAAGAAGCTATTGATAAATCTGTTAGATATAATAACTGACGTTACTTTTAATCGATTTGAGCACATTGCGGAAACTAACATTCACTTTAATATTAATTTAGGAAATATATATATTTTTTCACTTTTTCGATTATATTGCTAAAAGCTGTTGATGAAACAGTTAAAAAATGAAAGGAGGCGTTCTAATAATTAAATGTGATAACCCAGTGCAGAAAAAAAGCACTTACATATTTTTTTTCAACGATTTACAAATATTGCTTCTAAAAATAAGGATAATTCCGAACGCACGGTCAAAAACTGTTATATTTTTTTTTCCCCATTACATTTCAATGTACTCTAACAGATTACAAAAAAGAAAGCAGTTGTGAGTTTTGTTAATTGTAAGCCTTTTACATCGTTCCCGTATCGGACTAAAAGTAACCCCAACCAGATAAAAATCATTCTAAATTCCAAACCTGTGGACGGATTAATTTGGTTTCTTCGGATGATTTACTCTAAATCAGGGATACTATCGAACCCCATAATAAAAAGAGGGGGTATCAAAGTAACCCCAATCATAGTATAAACTTGATCACGAACTTTTTATTTTTTTTCTCTAAATGTATTGATGAAAAAAAATATTTTAGTAACGGATTCGGTAGTATGAACAAAACCGATATTCCCATTTTTTTTATATTTTTTTTACATTATTGTATAAGGAGAAAAACACATTTGAATTTTAAAATTTACTAAAGTCACCCCATTCCACGGAACTTAAAAGTACTTTATTTTAACAAATATCTTACTTTTTGAGTTTAAATCCTATAATAACGTAAAATGTATTTTTTAAATTTTAAATACGAATTGTTAGCTATCAATACGTAATCGACGGAGATCCCAAGCTCCTTAGACATTATAATTTCTGATGCCTTCGCGGTTATTACACATTGGAATGAAACAACTGTTAACGGATTTAACTCTAACTAACTATTGTCAGCTCAGTCGTGCTACGATTATGGAAACTGTAAGGAATCCGAAACGGCAGCTAATAAAATAAAATAAAAATACGCGAGTTAAATCCGTTAACAGTTGTTTCATTCCCTAGACATTATTTATTTTCAAACGTAGGTATACAAAATGAGTGTTAGTGGGTATTCAATGGTTAGCACTATAGCATAGTGCACCAGTAGCCTGAATGATCGTTTGCCTACTCCTACTACCTACCTTGTCGAGACGGCCATTTTCCAGATATCTATTAATCAAATTATGAGAAGGTACTTTGTAAAATAAGTAATGTCAGTCAAGGGATAACTTATGATCTTGTATTATAATATTAAGGCATAGCACAACCGAACAGAATCATTTTTAATTAGGTAATGAATAAAATTTATTTCCTTTAATTGAAGAGTTGCATTTTCCAATATCTACGACATGTTGACCATGGGTGGGTCCTGCTTGCTGGTCTTCCTGGGCAAGTACCCAGTTCACGGAATGTTCCGGAAACTAGCGCGCATGCAAAAATGGCATCCATACCTCGAAGACGTCGACATGTTTGTTTCGCCTTACCATGATATAGAAGTAAGTTTTGTAAAAAATAATATCAGTTAAACTTTATATAAATTATGAAATTGGTAATAATTAAAATCCTTTAATTTCCTACACCTTATTTAAATTTAAAAATATAAATAAATGTACAATTACAATACAATCAGAATCGGATGATTAAATGCAGACTTGTCCCTACTAGTTTTTTTTTACAAAATAATTGGAAGATTGAATTCTGAATCTCATAGGTAGGAAACACATCAGAAAATCACGCGGATCATTTACATCTTTAAATTATACTTATAAAGCTATACCTACTTATCTTGCACTGTTACAAAGTTTGAACATATAAGTTAAGGATCAGACTCTTCGGACATTAAAGAATTGCAATTTATGCTGGTTTAAATGACGTCTTTTGGATTTACCTGTTGATTTATTATTTAAGGTACCAGATGAGGTAAAGGGCATTATGGAACACACTGGTTTCAAAAACGTTGAGGTGAGAATCGATAAAATGCAGCACGTTTACAAGGATTGGGACTCTTTTAAAAGTGAGTATGTACGATGTACCTACAAGCAAATTGTTACGCATGTTAGTTTTCGGTATCAGTTATATTCATATCGGCGCTTATGTTTTCAGATTTAGTTAAATCCATAAACCCATTTCACAAGCTGAACGATAAGTGGGACGAATTTATGGACGATTATATACAGATGGACCCAACTGCACTGACCTGCAACTATCAGCTGTTTATCGCTTTTGGAACTAAATAAAAGTTTATTAAATACTACTATCTTAGACCGTGTTTTCTTCTTATCAGGGGCGTAGCTACCGCCGTATTTGCCGTATCAACCTCCTATTCTGCATTTACCTAGGTACTCTTATTTTAATCCTGATGTAGGTACCTATACGTAGTGAGTTCGCGTTTATATACAAACCACAGACTTCTCATAGGTTTTCCTGTAATCTTTTTGGACCATAACTTATTAAAAAAAAAAGGTTTAAATTTTTCTTCAAGTTGATAGTGAACGGTAAAATGATTTCCAGCTACGTGCTAGATCTCTGCTTGCTAATTAAAAAGTTTAGGCGCTAGTCATGGTCGACTTGAAATAGAGTTCATGAATATATTATTATTCTGATGTTTTTATTAAAAAATCTATTTTTTGTTGAAAAATCGCCGTTACTGAAATAAGTATTTATTTCAGTAAGATAAAGACGACAGCTCAGTCGGCTACAAATAAGATATTTATGTTTATTAATATTAATAAATAAGATATTTATGTTTATTAATATGAATAAATAAGATATTTATTTTTATCTTATTTGCGATACGAGAATTAAATCCGTTATAGTTGTTTCAACTGAAATTGAATCACATTGACAATGTATGAATTTCGAATCTTGTCTGGCCTATAGGTACAAATTTAATAATTTTACATTGGTAGCTATATATTGATTGGGGAATTGCGACACGTTGATGTATTTCATTAAGTTTAAGTACCTACTATAATAACAATTACCAGGGGCGTGCACTGGGTTTACTACGCGGGTAGGCAGGGAAGGGCAGTCACGCACAACAAAAAAAAATAAAAAAAATACACTCGGGTGCGTGGGCGGATGAACACTACCCCTACTATAATGACTGAAAATTTTGATTTATATCTAATAAAACTTTATCTAAGACATAGTAAATAATACATTACTTCTTAATTTTACTAATATATATATACCTATGATTTCATAAATACATATTATATTTGTTACTTACATAATATTTTATATTTTTCTTTCACCCGACTACGGACAGAACAGATAATAACAAAATTAATTCAGTAAACATCTCATTTCTGGGCTCAGACCTCTTTAGAAAGTTCTTGCTAGTATTAGCCTAATCTACCATGATGTTCCAGTGTGAGTTGGAGGATTACATGACAATTTTGATGTAAGTATACATATTGCATTACAAGGATTTTCTTCGCCAGAATATAGTTAAAAAGCAGTAGTTACCTGTTAAATATAGAATTGTATAGCATCATACAAATAAAATAAATAGCAAATTAAATATTTAATAAGAGATCTAAGTATAATAATTATAATGAAAGGTTTATTGTACCTACTTACTTAATTCCACTATAATTTCAAATTTACTTAAGAGAAAAGAATAATATCTATATACATTAAAGATTTTACAGAAAAAACATGTGTGATATCCTTGAGAGTCATTTGGTTTTCATTCTATTATAACTAGGTATTTCATAAATGTAGCTTTTGTCCAGAAATTTTAAAAAAAAGCTTAATTTTGTTCCATTTTTTTTTCTTTGTTACTTTTTGTTAGCTTAGAAAAGTTTTTTATTATAAGTACTTAAGTTGTTTGGTTTAAAGAATTTAATACTAATATGCACATGATATAAGTTAAAAGTTTGAGTTGAGATTTAATGTTTGATTTAAGAACAAGGAACGTTTGCTTAAGAAAAAGGAATATTTATGTAAGAATAAGGTAAATAAGTTGTTAATTCGTAAAATATAATGAACACTTGACGAAATCAATCAACAACAGTGCGTTTAAATACATTTATAGTTAACACTTACGTATTAACAATCATTATAGCTGACCGCTGCGGCTCCTATACACTCACGATCTAAAGATTCACTGCACAATATAAAAATCTTTATTCGTCATTATAAAACTTATCATATTTATTGAAAACACTGCGTAAACTTTGAAACTTAACTCTTTTATTTGCAAAACAACTACGTTAGCGGGAAATAAACATTCGACCTGACATAAACTGACATTTGTCTAAACGTCAACGTAAAAAGTAAAAACGTTTAGAAAGTTCCGAAATTAATCAAAGCAATTGTTCAAAAACATTTATTTATCTAAATAAGTATAATACTTTTATATTAATTGTAAAAGATTATTGGTTTTATTTAATATAATTATATTATTTTGCAATATAGTGCATATTATATTATCTTCTTACCACAAACTTGGAAGCTAAAGTACACATTTCGGTTCGGTTCGGTCATTTTCGGTACGGTTCGGAAGTGTTCGGCAGGCCAGGCGGCCGGACTTGAGTCGCCATACAAATTGGAGACGTTTGCGTGTGTGCAATATAAAAGTAGTTCACGGACAAGAGATTTCACGCACACTGTTGCATTTCTCAAAGGCACTGAGCTCGACTGCCTAGAATTCGTGACGAGCCGAAACGCGCGAAATGGCGCGAATGTAATTTGACGTAGCGTTCCTTTTTACGAAAGTTTTAGGTGAAATGTAGTAAGGTAACTTGTGTATGAAGTTGAAGTAAATAAAATTATGTATTACGTTCCATTTTACGTTACGATTTTAATGTTACTCAGTGAATAGAAAAAATATTTTAAATTAGATAATTCATATTTCTTATAAATTGTAGGGTTGTTAGTAAGGTCTAGCAGTTTTTCGTCGGGTAGGCAGTGCCTTTATGCCTTTATTGAGTGCACGCCCCTGACAATTACCTACTTAGATGCATGCTAAGACTATAGATTCCTAAAATAAAAGGTTTGTAGAGCTAAGTTATTTTATTGAAACCTGGTAACTGTTAACAGCGAAACCTTATTAAGTAGGTAGGTATGTACTTATGTCTTTGGAAGAATTTATATTAGACTAGGTAAAACAAATTTATTATTCTACGTTTAATTATATATTAGTAACGTAATTATTTACGTATTGTTACATGTACAGGGTATAAATAAATGACTAAATCTTTCCATTTCAATAAATATTTAATTTTACTTTAATCATAGTTCAGTAGGTAGGTACAATTACTTATTATGTTCACAATGCTTAATCCATACTCTTATAATAAACGTACCTAAATGACGTAACTTCAAACACCTTTATTACTTACAACGTTTGCCTTAAAATACTTCTTACAACAGCCTCTTTTTTTGCTAAATAATTAAATAAGTAAGTACACGAGCTGTGGTCGCGTTAGTAACTTTTAATTCAAAGTTAGCTGAGCTCCCCATAGAATCGACCCATTGATTTGACAGGTATTACCTTATTTACGAATGAAAACCGTTTAAGTTACCTACTATTCCGAGAGCTGGCACCAATTTTTGGATAGTATTCGAGGCAAGCTGAAAACTTGTCATATAGCTCTCCTATTATATCCCTATACGGAACTGCAGATCTGGCTGGTAACTAAGTACCGGCACACATACCTTTAAAATTTAAAAATATTGTAAAAGTTACCTATTTGAGGCAATGTGCAATTTTAATATGTTATATAATGTTCATATAATACAAAAAAATATGTCAGACAATTTAGTCGAGACACAACACTTTTGTAAAAAATGAGGGATGATTTAGCTCCCAGTCACCAGTCATACTTATCCAAAAATTCGTGCCAGCTCTCGGGCTAAACCTAATATACGAGTACCTATATAATCCGGTCATTTAAGCTTATATTAGACAAGAATCTCGGAATTCGAGATACCCAGCTGTAATTCTGTAAATAGTTGTATATTGACACCCTTAAAGTTGTCTCAAAACCTACATATGGTAGGGTGTGCGCAACTATTAAATTTCAAGGTCACAAAAAACGTTATTTTGCACTTTTTTTGTAGATTTCTCATTTCCTACGGCTATTTGCTTTTTGTATTTGTTACAAATTTTGTTTATTTTTTTTATACGGACAACTGTTTTCGAGATAGAGGCCGAAAAGCGTGCGGTCACAGCATCACTTCAATCAACCGGTGCCTCCGGTCGAAAACGCGCCATATACAGTTGATGAACTATAGATAAATCACTGATTTAAATAAATATTTGTCAATTTTATTAACTATTATATTGTATTTTATTATTTTCTTCATGCATTAAATCTATATCGTTTCAATAATACTGATAACCGTTTCCTAAAATTAAAAATTAATTAAGGGAAACACTTAAAAACATTTTATGGTCCAGGTGAATTACTAAAATAACCGGACTAATATATTTTAAAAAGTTACTTGCTAGCAACAGCTATAAGCACCCTGTAGTAGCATTTGACCAAAAACTTTTCATTGTGGTTGTTATTTACAATATCCATCATTCGCATATCCTTTAATACTTCAATGTAATCATTAAGGAAATCGTTCCATTTATCTATGGGAACGTCAAAAGGATTTACCGCTTTAACTGCTTCTGAAAACGAAATTAATTATTATTATTAACGATTTGTGTGCTTTTACGAATCAAATATAAATAAACATTATTTATTCAAACATTGGCAAAAGAGAAAGTACTTAAGTAAATATTTTTTGTCGTTACATGAGATTAAATTAAAGTAAATTTAAAAGAAATACCTAAATATTTTTTTGGATTAAAGAACTACACCTAAATGGATTTAACTCGCGTGTTTTATTTTATTCACTGACGGTTCGAAAACTTTACAGTTTTCATAATCGTAGCACGACTAAGCTGACGACAGTATAACGCTAAAAAATGCTAATAAATAATTTCGCAAATTAATATAAATAATAAAAAAAGGGAAAATGTCAAATGATTATGAAATTAATGTCCTTGGTGTTGTTGCTGTAGAGGGTACCTACTTTCGTTTGCAATTATTTACAACAATAATTAAATTTTAAAGGTACTTAATTGGGATGTCTACTTACTCTCCAAGTTATCCCGGTTGTCGAATACAAAGGACTTTTCTTCATTTCTGACGTCAACATTTTTAAATCCTATTTTCTCCATTAAGCATTTTATTTCTTTTTCTGGCTCCTAAAATAAAAAAAATAATATAAGTATAAATGTTTGAAGACAAAATTCTAAATGAAAAGATAATAATAAATACTCATATATAAGTAATATATTATATTCGCCCAGAAACTTAAATCTTAAAACTAAACCGTAGCTAAATTCTTATTTACAACTATCTTCCGAAATAATTACATAAGAAAACATAATTGGCAACGTGACTTCTTTAGCTTGTCCTCATGTAGATTTAATGAGGTGTGAATGAGAATAGTCAATCTATAATTATCTATACTAATATAATAAAGAGGAAAGGTTTGTTTGTTTGAATTGAATAGGCTCCAAAACTACAGAACCGATTTGAAAATTATTTCACTGTAGGGAAGCTATACTATTCATGAGTGACATAGGCTATAGAAAAAAAAGGGATCCGTGCGAAGCCGGGCCGGACCACTAGTACTTAAATAAAAACAAGCATAACTTTCAATCAACTGCACGACTGCGATAATTCATTTTATTTGTGTTTGTTATTGTCAGGTCATATAAAACACAATTACTTAAAAGAAATAAAAATATTATGTAGGTAGGTACTTATTAAAATCAGAATATGGTGGTAGGTACGAAGTTCGCCGGGCCAACTAGTATTTACTCGTATGTTACATATATATTTATACCTGAGAATCATGATACGGTGATATAAATCTATGAAGATCTTTTAGGTAGGCATTCCACTTTACATTCTTGGCCAGGACCCGAAAAACATCGTAAATAGGCATATGACCTAGGAACAGCACCAGGCAGTTGCCCTCTTCAGTCAGCATCTTGTGGATATTTGTAAAGGCTTTTCTGAAACGGTTTGAAAATTAAGACGTAAGCAGTGTGGGTGTGGCCGGATCCTATAATCCGCCGTATTACATTACGGCTCGCCGTTTTGTAATATGATGGCGATTATTTCATTCATTACGATATATTTTACAATAATCAATGAGAACATAACAGAGTAGAACGATCGATAATAATGTAGGTAATATAACTGTTAGGCAGGTACTGTGTAACAAACGCCAGAAATGTATGGAAATTGTAATGTTTGCACTTTTTATGTAATCATTTAGGTATTAATACCCTATATTATCTAGCAAGACAATTAAAAAATATATATAAATTTCCGTACTCCTTAGTTAGTGTATTTTTTTTCTGAATCCAATTTTATTTAATTGGTATTATTAATGAAAACCATATAGATAATAGGTACCAATAATGCAATTGTTTTACGACTTACAGATACCAAAGCCGACAGACGGACTTAGAAGACAAACTGCTCTGTGGTACCTAGTAGCAATAACTAAACTACAAGTAAGTATAAGTAGGTACCTTAAGGGCTGAAACTGTCTTGTTTGTTAATTTTGATGCACATTTCACTTTTCACACATTTACTGGACCGTTACATATACATTTTAATTACAATTACTGTGGATTGCAAAAAAATAATACTAAAATACATTTAACACATAGCTGAAACTTATCCAGTTACCTCAAATAGTAAAATTTAAACTTACTTTTGACCTCGGATCCAGTGAAGTACGAAAAACGAAAACGCGTGGTCAAATTTTCCTTCTAGTCCCGGAGGCAGGTCCTCCTCGATGTCCAGCGCCATGAACGCCACGCGCTGGCTGCCGTGATGCTCGTTAGCGAAACTCACCATTTTCTCACTGACATCGCCACCAACTAATATACCAAAATTATTGGGTACAATATTTTTCAAAATTTGTGTAGTCGTACTTCCGTCTCCGCAGCCGATGTCTATTATTCTAGCATCGTGCCTCTTCCATTTAATTTTTGTTGCAAATTTTTCTAAACATTCCAACGTGTCTCTCTTCTGCAGAGCGTTATTTTTGTTGTACAATTCTGCGTTATTCATGGTTACAGTTTCTGTATGATTATTTTTCAAATTTAATTTTTTGGAGGTCCCGAGATCGGTGTTCGAAGCGCGTGCGCCAGAGCGCCGTACTTGGTGCGGTTTCGACGTGAGTCTCGGCGAAGGCGAGGGACGTAGCTATGTATTTATAGTGAGCTGTGTTACGGCACGGGGCATAACATCGGCCACATTTGCAGTGGATTCCGTAGGCCACACAACGAGCGTTGCAGGAGAGAACCTGAAATTCAATAATAGTTAATTAATTGATCAAAGAAATATTAGAAGATAATAATTGCATCCTTATAAAATTATTACTATTACCGCTTATCTTTTTCCACTACATACAAAATTAAAATTACTTACTATGAGAGTTAAAATAGTACATGAATGATATTTGTACCCAATTTCCACCTGCTTACTTTGGTATATGCAGAATATAGGTACCTTTTTTTTTAGTATCTCGATATAATAATATTACTACCATCATTGCATCAATCATCAATCGTATGTCATGTTAAGAAATCAAAAGCCATAACGGGAGACTGACAGAACTTTTTATATCGACTAGTGAATGAATCCGACTCTGAGACAGTTTAGACAGGTGTTATTTATTCAATTCTGGAAAGAAAATCTAAAGTATCTTTGTCATTTTTAATCCGACTATTAAGTCGTTACGATAGTTATATTATTATGTGTAAAATCTAAACGATTTTTCCCACATATAAATAAGATAGTAATTGATTACTAGTACAAGGTTATATTGTAAGTACGAGTAAGAGTCTATGTGATATTTATTAAAAAAAATTTTTTAAATAGAAATAACTAATAAGATAATTTTGGTTAGCAAATTAACTAGGCCCGAATTTAATAATTATCTACTATTAATATAACGTAATATTAATAATGAAAATATTGATTTCCTTATTTTGCATAAATATTCATTTCAAAAAAATGTCAACTGAACAAATAGTCATCATAAGCCAATTAATAATCTGTATGCGTATTTTAAAAATTCATTCGTATATCGCCGAAAGAGTACATTCATTTTACAGAATTAAATAATATAAGATTTAATAATTTCTGATGCCTTCGCGATTATTACATAAAAAATACGCGAGTTAAATCCGTTAATAGTTGTTTCATTCGAAAATATAAGATTTTCCAGGATATAGATCAATTTAAGTTCATTCAGTGTTAATAATGGGATAGGAAACTTGGCGCCGAGTTTATAAGGTGCTATAATAAGCTTCTAAATTTCATCATAATAATATAAGTATAAAATTTATAGTTGGGTTAAGTTAGTTCAAATTTCTTTGTTGAAACATTTCACGGGGATAATTTTATTAAACGTCAACATGACAAAACTATCAAAAAGCTAATAGCATCATCTATCGACATCGACAAGTTCAGATTATCATCATCCACTACCTGGAATGCAAATGATAGTCATTTCGCAGATTTTTCATTTTTGATCCACAATAAAATAATTTTAAAATATATTGTCGGGGTTTCGGAGTTTCTTAGTAGCCGGCAAACTTCGTAAAGCCATATTCTGATTTTAATTATAATATTTTCATTACTTTTATTTTTCTTCTATACAACCCTTTTACACTTTTCTATACAATAACAAACACAAAAAAAAAAAGAATTACCTAACGCAGTCGTGCAGTTGATCGGAAGATACCTATAAACTTTATACTTATTCCACTTTTTGAATTTTTTTATTAAAAATAGGGATTGATGGTACAAAAGTGAAAATTGAGGGTTCTACGTACCTACTTTTCAATGCCAAACCATAATAAAATAAAGAAATTGACCAAATATTAAAGAAATTAAAAAGACCTCTGGGGAGAGGTTTAGTTTAATTCTGCAATTCAAAGCGGTAGCTAAAAAAATATAGTAAAATTTAACAAATGGTAAAAATATAAAATACTTATTACATTGATTACACCAATTAATTAGTAGTCATAATATATTAAAGTATGGAAGTAACAGGTAGATACATCTAAAGTAAACAACTTAAATCGCGTGTTTTTTTAACAGAACTGGTACTTCCTATTTTTCACGTTTTAGAGTGAACTTTAGGTCTGACCCCCGCTTTGTTGTTCAGTTTCCTTATTGGTTTCATGTAGGTTTTTCTATGACATCTATGAA
Source organism: Polylopha cassiicola (assembly GCA_038024825.1). Taxonomy (NCBI): domain Eukaryota; kingdom Metazoa; phylum Arthropoda; class Insecta; order Lepidoptera; family Tortricidae; genus Polylopha; species Polylopha cassiicola. Next base: position 13,276,252 of record CP149046.1, on the reverse strand, counting down.
TCTAAATGACTAGTGTTGACATTTCACAAAGTGTTCCAGGAGCTGCTCGTAATTTTTTAACGTTTACTCTCTCTTTTAAAAATTGAAATGAAACAACTATAACGGATTTAACTCTCTTAATTTATCGCCAGCTCAGTTGTGCTACTTATATGGGAACTATAAAGTTTTCTTAAAATTAAGGAAATAATGTAGGTAAATGAGAGTATAATCTGTTTATAGTTGTTTACCTTTACAAATACTTAATGTAAAAAAAAGTTTTTCACTTGTTTGTTACTTGTTGCAACAATAAATCTGTTCATAATTGAGAAAACTTTTTTCCTATGTCGTAACCCTATTCTTCCCTTTTTATTGACTTCAATAACCTTGCATTAAGTACTTTATTTTGCGGCTTACCTACCTATAAATATTATGTTTGATAATTACTAGTGTTCAATAAAATGATGGTATAAAATAAGTAAGTACCTATATAAGTTAATAACCAAAATACATTCCATTCAGCTCCAAGTCAAGTTTTTGAAGACCGAACTCCTGGCTTAGAACACATTTTCCTGTACCTACCTTAATTTTGTAACAACCAAGAGGCATACGCGGGATTACAAATCTACCTAAAAATAGGTACAATAGTTATAATATCGTTGTCTTCGATCAATAGCGTGCTCGTTTGCGTTCATTCTTTTGTTAATAAAACATAGTAATCATTGGCCTTCATCTTTACTATTTTTATTCTTGTGTGCCAACGTGATGGCCTAAGCGTTGTAAGTACTTATGGTAGCACTAGGACCAATTTATTTCTGCTAAACAGTCTGAAAGCGAGTAATGAGTTTAATGTTATAGTAGGTATAAATTATCCTACGTTATGTTGCGAACAAACTATTTCCAGTGAAATGTGTTTTTTCTTTAATATGATAACGGTTCAGATGGCAATTATAATAATCGTACATTGGTGGTTACATTCTAAAGATATTTTATGGTTTATTTTAATAATAGTCCCGTATCAAATTAATTTCTTACTTACCTACCTACTTAATTGTAAAATAATTATAAAAAAAAATATAACACTGAATATTCGTTAAGATATTTTTTGCGTAGGTACAGAGGTAAGTAACTACCTACCTATCTACCTACTATGCCTAGTAGGAATATTTTTTATCTTCATTATCAAATTATCAAATTTGTAATTACATATACAGCGAGCCTAAAATTAGGTGTTTTCAATAATTAATCAATTCAAAGATGGAATTGACATACTCGGTACCGAAACGTCAATTACCTATCTATACTAATATTATAAAGCTGAAGAGTTTGTTTGTTTGTTTGAACGCGCTAATCTCAGGAACTACTGGTTCGAATTCAAAAATTCTTTTTTTGTTGGATAGACCATTTATCGAGGAAGGCTTTAGGCTATATAACATCACGCTGCGACCAATAGGAGCGAAGAAACAGTGGAAAATGTGTAAAAAACGGGGAAAATATGAAGCCTTATGAAGAAGTGACAGTTAGAAGACTTTGACAGATCTTTGACGAAATATACTGTATACTAATATTATAAAGCTGAAGAGTTTGTTTGTTTGTTTATTTGTTTGAACGCGCTAATCTCAGGAACTACTGGTTCGAATTCAAAAATTCTTTTTTTGTTGGATAGACCATTTATCGAGGAAGGCTTTAGGCTATATAACATCACGCTGCGACCAATAGGAGCGAAGAAACAGTGGAAAATGTGTAAAAAACGGGGAAAATATGAAGCCTTATGAAGAAGTGACAGTTAGAAGACTTTGATAGATCTTTGACGAAACAATCGGACGGGCAGGACGACGTCTGCCGGGGCAGCTAGTGTTAAATATTTCAACTTTTAATTTGTATTAAGTGATAATAATATTAATAAAAGACAAGTATCCCGTCATGCGGGATTTGATAAAACGTGACTATAGATTACTCTCGTTTCTTGCGAGTACGTAGAGATCATAGCAGTACATTTATCGACAATATCCAAGATTGTATCGTGCAATTACGAGTCCAGCGACTGAAAAATGTATGGAATTGACATAAGCCAAAGAATTATAGTGGTTAGTTTTCACGTGCGATGTTGTCGAATGCCACTTGTCCAGGGAAAAGATAAGAACTTAGAAAAGAGTTACTGATTTGAAATAAAATAAATCTGGAGTTCTCCTTAATATAAAACACCTACCTACTTACTTCAGGCAATTTAAAAGTTTACAAGAGATAAGCTATAGAGATTTTCTTACACATTTTTTCAGGTCTGACATAAACTGCTTGCCTAGTTACTACATAACAAATATCCTTTTCTTGGACTCTAGTGAAATTAATATGGAATGCAGGACTCGAAAATAAACCTGGCAAATAAAATTAGTTTTGCCACGTATGACGTATAATTAAATGTAGCTCCAGTATAACCCAAGTTTAAGATTGCTTTTCGTCCACTCATGTTATATGCATTGCCAGACGATTACGGTAACATAAAGTTCTTTCTCATGTTTGCGGTAGCCAAATAATGGATGGTAAGTATATAACAGTAGAGTTCAAAATGAGTTTAGTTGTTTATCTGAATTGTCATGCTGCTCACAACGCTCGGCTGAACCAGACGCACTCGTTTGCCGATCTTCTTTGACCGCGCACGAAAAAGTGCATTGCCCCGAGTCAGTGCCGACCACGCTGGCTGTATTATGATCGTTTTTTGCACTGTCGGTGTCTACTGTGTTGGGTTAGGCGTCTTGACCTAGTCTAATGTTATTTGTATTGATGGAGTAACGGTTTGCGTTCCATTCGTAAATGCGTATTGAATCCGGTTTAATGACACGTGATGACATTTTAATTAAGTCTCCTATAAATAAACAAATATTAGAAATATGATTTCATTGTTGTCTTGTATTTTGGTACAATTGAAAAAGATACTGAAGCTAATATTTTAACTTACTAGGAACAAAAAAATGCCGAAATAAGTTAGGTAGTTAGAGGTGTCAGATGTATTTTTATAATAATTATTATTCAAAAGATGTTACAGTATGTTTTTGTGAGAATGATTCACGAAGGATGATTTAACGATTAAAACATTACTTAATTAAGATAAGAAGTATTTTCTTCATTTGTGTTCACGTTCGCTGCAGTGCACTTAAATTAAAGTAAGTACCTACCTACCTGCACCAAAAAGACGCAAGTCGTAGAGTATTCCACCTATACACATATACGTAAGTACTTACATGTTTGGGCAATGCACGTCGTAATCTAAACTTGAATTTCAAGGACAAACTCAAAAACCGAGCCAAAAAAAATTAAGTCGTTGCATCCATATGCTATATGCAAGTGCATTTAATGCACTTGGCGTTAGTCTTAAAAATAAACTTGATATTTGGATAATTTTAAAATAAAATAAAAATATGTTTTATTTATACTATAGCGTATGAATTTAGGAAAGTTGTATTTTAAAGCAGTAATGCATTTTTAAAATATTGGTAATTTTTATGAATTTTCATTAATCTCAAAATCCTAATAATGAATACATTTTACTATTTCGGTTCTGAATCTCTAATAATTTCGATAAAACTTATATACGTTGGTACTTATAATAATTTAAGCGACGAAAAAACGATCGACAAAATAGGTAGATTTTGTTTTCAGAAAAAAAATATAATTATGGCAGGTCCAACGAGAGACGCGGAGGACATTAATACTATTTAATAGATTGCTTTAATTTTCTTATACACACTACCTATATAGTTACTAAAACAAAAACAAGATTGCATAAAATGATAAGCATATCATTGTTATTATGAAAGGATGGAAATGGTGAAAAACGAGCATAAAGGAGATTAATGCAGTTTTCGATTTGACTACAGATAGAAAGGCTATTTCCTTAGGTTAGCTGTTTTACAAAAACGATTGAGAATATCGATATTGATTAAAAAATATATATTTCCGTTAAACTTCACGATAACAGAAACATTAAAATGATCATCATTGTTTTTTTGAAAAGTTTTTTAGTACTTAAATATGTAAAAAATTAAAAAAAACGTACATTATTTTCTATAAGTTCTTGAATGAATTTAAAAGGTGATATTATTATTGTATATATTGCTCAATGAACGTTTTCGTTGTCTATATCTAATAAGTATCTAGTATACGAGATGTACCTACCTATATGATTTGATTATTATGTGTTGTCCCTATGTGTTAAACCCTAATCTTTATATTCTATTCAGCTCAATGGTAAACTAATAAATAATATATTAAGAGGATTGTGAACCTGTTAATTTTCATACAAAAGGCGATAACGTTTTACACCCAGTAAATATAGTTAGATTTTTATAATTTTTGGATATGTTGTACTTACGCTAAAATTTATTAGCATCTAAAAATCTATATTTAGATCTAGCGTAAGCAATATTTCTTAAAAATCAAAACGTACAGACGTAGTTTCTCATTATTTCTACAACATATCCAAAAATTATAAAAATCTAACTATATTTACTGGGTGTAAAACGTTATCGCCTTTTGTATGAAAATTAACATGTTCACAATCCTCTTAAGTTATGCATATAATTAGAAATAAATATTTACAGAAAATATAATTCTGGATAAATCATCTTTCTCATAGGTACTATTATTACGAGTAAAATAAAATCAAAGAGGCGAAGGTAACCTAACTGATACATAATAAACTACTACTTATGTATTTTGTGTAATATATTGTAGGAAATCTCCGTTAAAACTGCTGCTTAATCACAACATTGACAGGTCCTTTACTTTTTAGGTAATTTTCCAAGTCTTGTGTTTCAAGTATCAAAACTTCGAGCACATAATGTCAATGTCACCCTGCACGGGTTCAACCGCCGAAATCGCGGGAAAGGGCTGTCTGCGTGCACCGCCCGAGTCCGCGTTGCACCTTAACACAGGCAGATGATGTTCTATATATTTCAATATATTTTTTTAATATCTTTTATTGCTACCTTAGTTCAATCTGTTCTCACTGTCCTGATCAATGATTAAACATTGAGTTGATAACGATGTGGAATTTAGCATATTATTATTAGTAATTGATTTAGGTAAAGTTAAGTATTCATTTTATATATTCCTCTAATTAATAGCTAGTAGTTAGTAGCTATTAAAAGCTCCAGCTTTTAATGGGTATGACAAAAATTCAAAGTATCTAGGTATGTCCTAAAATTAACACCGGTGAAACAACATGCTAAAAACATATGTCCTTTATTAGTTTTAAAGGTCCCTGTTCTTGTATGTATATATATATATATATATATATATAGATGTATATGTAGGCATATCACAATTTATAAGAATTCTGATAAGTAGGTAGATTCCAATGTTAAAGGCTGGACAGTCTATAGATCTATGTACCGTTTTAGAATTTCATCATTCATTTGTAGCCGTGGGACCACTTCAATGTTTGGTTTGACAACACTTCACAGGCGTAGTCCGCGGAATAAATTTATCCAGTTTGAACACTTAGCTATTATGACATAGAGCAATGTCAACACACATATTACGAAATTTACCACTCTTCGAACTTTGATAATGAAAACAGGTATTGTAGAACGTAAATAACTCACCAGAACTTATATTTAAGTTCTGGTGAGTTATTTACGTATACTAGGATAAACGATAAAAATATGATTAAGGAGGATGGTTAACCTTAAACAATTACCTGCCTATATTTAATGTACCGTCGAAACCCCTAACTTCACCTAGACTACCATACTTCGCCTAATTTTACATAACTTCAAATCAAATTTACAAGTGATGTCAATGACAGGCTTCATATAATAACTCTAAGTATAAAGAATATTTAATGACTATCCATATTCTGCGAACATTCTGTGGCTAACTTCATATGGTTGACGCCCAGTGCGGTTTATTCGTGACGCCGACCATCTGTTTTTTTCAAGACGTGAATTAACTTTGATTTTAAAGACTGTTGCAGACCAGATAAATTTATTTTTATTATACAGGTATATGCTTTAACTATCGCTATATCAATTGACACTATTAATTAATAGATATATTACGCTTTTAAGTCATAATAAGAGTAATTGTTCATTAGGGCATTTGGTCATCATGTTCGTGCCAAACTTCGCCTGCCCTTAGGGATGGCAAATGCACTGTACAAAATTTATATAAAAAATAATAAGATTGAAATTAAATGAATATTAGGACTTGTTTCAACTTGTAAAGTGTAGTGTAGTATTTATAATTATCATATACTTGGAATCCAGTGGAAAGCGTTCAATTTTAGCCGATAAATTGCCCGGCAGAAAGTGGGCATACTGTTTTCTGAAGAGTTACTTACACCCAAATAAAAAGCAACCGTGCAAAAAAAAACTCCTTTTAAAATAAATGACATGAAATTATTAAAAAAAAATAAAGTTGAATAAAACACTATACCCTCTTTTTTCTTGGCATGCTGGATAAACATGTGATTTTTGGCAGCCCTAGCTTCGTTACAGTCAATGTATGTAACTAACGTCATATTGCACCCAAACTTCGCCTACCCTCTTTTCTAGGAAATAACAGCAATCTGACGTTCTTTAGGTTCATACTATATTATCACATTTCAAACCGAAGAGACCTGTCGTGAGTAGATCACATCAATGTTTATTATAAGCGGCCAGGCATACATAGGCGAAGTTAGGAAAAAATACCCATACTTCGCCTAGCACCATTTTGTCCATTTTTAGCCATGTTAGCCATTGAAATTCAATGCTCTAATGGTCTCTAAAGATGGGCAGAAGTCCTTTAATTAGTTTTTCCATTTGAACGGTCTAGAATACTTTCTAATTAACAAGTTATATTGCAAAATATGTCAAAATCCAGGCGAAGTTAGGGGTTTCGACGGTAAGTATTGACACCTGAAGGTTTTTTAGCTAGGAAGTATTTTGCCATTTAAACCTAAGAAAAAACATTACCTACTTCCGGAGTGTATAATGGTAATCGAACCGCTTTAGTCTGTTTTTATTTTACAACGATCTAATTAAATTCCACATACTTTGCAAAACTGTGTAAGTTGGTACCTAACTATACTAAAATACCTACTATATTTTTGCTAAGTAGCTTACAGGTAAGTAATTGAGATAAATATTACTTTGTATACCAATAGTAAGTAATTAGAAGTCATTATGATTTCTGTATCGATGTAATAAAAATACTTACTCATTTCATATAAGTTGCCATAACTTTCAAAACAAAGATTTATTAACTATAAAGATAATTTCTTACATGAATTTCAGAATCACAAATTGTTTAGCTAATAGACTAGATTCAAATTAAGTAGCAATAATGTAGACTCTGAATAATTCAAGTAGGTATCTACTTATCAAATCAAATAAAAAAAGGAATTAAATACTCTTGTGATATGCCGTAATTAGACTTCTTCGTGCAAAAATTCGTACTTTCGTCCTCTCTCAACAAGTTGTTGGGTACATTGCCCCCCGGAAATTAGGTACTACCGAATTTTATATCATACTATAACTGTCTCGTTTACTCAATATAAGAATCCATAAAAAGAAAAGAGAAAGAAAAACACTTTTTCCTTATTGAGCATTTAACTTATTCGTATTGATGTCACAATAGCTGGAACCTTAAGGCAGGTTATGACTAAGATAACTAGGTAATGAAACACAAGAAAAAAATAAGTGCTTATTACATAGGTAGATAATTAAAAATATACGTGTTTTCTGCCATTAAAACAGAATATACAAAGTACCTACCTACATAAATGGATGCTATAAGATGTTTGGTCATTTTTCTTTTCAAAAAGTTAACAGTTAGATACCTATATCTCTAAAGTAATTTCTGGCAGGCATAACCACACAAGCTACACCGTACACGAGTTTAACGTCACAGCATATTTTGAGTGGTAGAAAATATCAAATTTGCTTAAATGAAAGTATGATGATAATATCTTTGAGTAAGACATATGTCTTAAATATGTTAAATATAACATTTTATCCTAATTAACAAAACTTGGTATATTAGAATATAGAAATAAATAAGGTAGGCAATTATACCTAATGGATTTAACTCGCATGTTTTATTATATATTTCTAACATACATACCTAATTGTTTCATTCCAATGTGTACTAATAACAGCGAAGCAATTAAAAAATATTAGATAAGGGATGTGTAATTATTATAATCATTTGTAAGGTCATAATTATTGTATTATATAATATCTACATAATGCCAACAAAAAATACATTTCCATAAAAAATCGCATTTACAAAAAAAATATATATACTTATCCATTTATATACCGTGTTAAAAATATTACGGTTTCACCTCGGATTGGTATAGAACGGCTACAATATGTATTTTTGATCCTTGTCAATATTTCAATACCTTTGTACCAATAGCATACAACCCATAGGAAACTAGATATTTGCAATATATATGTAAAGTAAAACGATATTTATACCATTGACCTTGGAAAATCTAAAGACTTTGACACCCTAGGATAGGTAAATTTTAGTGTTATCTGTCGTTCCGGGAATCTTGTCCTTATTGGACCAATATTCCGGGATTACTCGTACCTATTCATATGATATCAAAATAATAAGTATGTTAATGAAATAGTCGGTAGGTGTCGGAGATTTTATTTGAACGCCATCTATGATTTTATGCATGCGTTGTATCAAATCAACAGTACTTTGCTTACAAGGCTAGTGAGGTATCCACTGGTGAGTAGGCAAATATGCTTATAGAGCAAGAGCCAGCGGCCCCCAGACTTTCGGTAAAGTATAAAAGCTGTAAGTTTGTCAATGTATGCCCCCAACACAAGTAAGAACGAACCCCGTCTATGAAACTTGGGTCGCGGTGGCTTTGGCAGGTATCAGGTAATAAAGGTGTGTAAAATTGTGTGTTAAATTCGTTAAAGTATAAAACTCAGTTTTTACATATTTTACGTATAATAATCCTAGAAGTCACCTTGCCGAAACCCAGACCCTTCGTACGGTTGCAACCCTCTCCCAGACGCCCTTAAAGTTTTATTTAATTGTTACTATACTTACGGTATAGTATAAAAGCTCAATTTATATATGTTATTTGGAGAACTATCAAATGATGATTTCTTAATAGTAGGAATGTGAAAAAATAATCGATTATTTTAAAGTAAAAATCGATTTTAAAACGTGATTTTTTTTAAATTAATAATCGATTAATAATCGATTTTTTATAATCATGAAATAAATGCTCCCCGAACAGTTTAGTTGATTCATTTTTAATAAAACATTCACTAGATGGAGTTAGACGATGAACTGTACTACTTTACCGACATTCGTTTGATATGTTATTCATTATTCGTTGCTGAAACTTCATTTTTCAAACAATTCAAATTTGAAAGGTTCTCGTGTGAAAAAGTTTTTAGTGTTTTAAAAGTCCCGTTTTTTATAATGTCTACGACTAAAAGAACTACAAGTATTCAATATTGGCGTCAATATTTTCATGTTGACAATAAATCTGGCAGTGCTAAATGTAAATATTGCCCTAATTGTATTGTTTTAGTTATTGTACATAACGAATTTTCATAATAAATCTAGAAAATAGTTCTCATTATCCCTACTAATATTAAAAAAGCGAAATCAACTCTGTCTGTCTGTCTGTCTGTCTGTCTGTTACGCTTTCACGCTAAAACTACTGGACCGATTTAAATGAAATTTGGTACAAAGAAAGTCTGGAGCCTGAGAAAGAACATAGGCTACTGTTTAACCGACTGCAAAAAAAGACTTCCACGCAGAAGAAGTCGCGGGCAGAAGCTATATACAATAAATGATAGATCATGCGAAGTAAAACGTCGCAATGGACCGAACGCTGTATTTCACTCGCACCCGCTGACACATAATATGTCCCTCGCGCTCGCACCTACATTAGACTTTTGATGTATTGGCAACATGAAATTCTTAGTCAAAGTTCAAAATTGTCCCTAAAGACCCCAAATGACGGTATGTGTCAGTGGGTGCGTGTGAAATACAGCGTTCGGTCCATTGCGACGTTTTACTGCGCATCAGCTGTCATTGTATTATGTGGTACGTATACCGTAAGTATAGTAACAATTAAATAAAACTTTAAGGGCGTCTGGGAGAGGGTTGCAACCGTACGAAGGGTCTGGGTTTCGGCAAGGTGACTTCTAGGATTATTATACGTAAAATATGTAAAAACTGAGTTTTATACTTTAACGAATTTAACACACAATTTTACACACCTTTATTACCTGATACCTGCCAAAGCCACCGCGACCCAAGTTTCATAGACGGGGTTCGTTCTTACTTGTGTTGGGGGCATACATTGACAAACTTACAGCTTTTATACTTTACCGAAAGTCTGGGGGCCGCTGGCTCTTGGGCTATTAAGCAAACTACGCAAGCGTACTGTTGAGCGTACATCTGCGCAAGGCACTACTGCTTATAAGTTCCAACTGAGTGTCACAGATGGCAGTAAAACTTGTGAGTATTTTCTTTTATTAATAATTATTTACTAAGTATACTTTTTTATATTTTAACTATCTCTCTAAATACATATCATAAAAATATTTTATATAGAAACATAAACCAACTCGAAATAAACAATTTTTAAACTAAAAGTTTTGCAGGTATTATCAACAAACTATTAGCGATTTAATCAATCATTAAAATTTCATTTTCATTTTCACCACATTAATCGTACATTTAGAAATACATATCGGAACGCTAAAGACATTGGGAAGGTGCCGCCGGCAATATTAGCTGATCTGTATGTTTATCCATATATCTGTAAGATAATATTTATCACAATATTACGAGGGAGTAGATAGTAAATGAAGATCAGTAGCGGTGCTAGAGTCCGTGCGATTAGACTGGTTTACAAGACACATCTAAAAAGGTAAGAGTTATTGGTATTTCAACAAAAATACCTAAACTTACAAATTATATCTATGACAGTCAAACAAAACAATGTAAAACATACGAAAGTATTAATCTTACTGAATTATTTATTAAAAAAAAAAAATTTGCGCGCCATATGGATTTAATTGCAATCGTCATCTTATTATTATATTATATTATAATTATTGTAGGTTGTTTATTGTCGTAGTAGTTACAAAATCATTTGTAAATCATGATTACAGTCAGAAAATTACTTATAACAGTTTAGAAAACAACTTGTTATCTTTATAGCTATTATATGAATGTGTAGACCGTGTTTATTCTGTGTAGCTCTCAAGGTCAATGTGTCAACGCAGAAAATAAATATATACCTAACATATAGTATGAGTTTTACTAGTGAGTATACATATTAGAGTAGTGGGTGTCCTGCCGCTCAGAGTGACTACTTTTTGTATGGGTTTATTCATTTAAGCGATCGGTACGTACAGAACGTAGGGACATGTATGAGCCATTAAAAGAGTTGTAGCATAACGCAATATTTTTTTTGATGTAACCGTTTAATACCTACTAAGTTTTGTTAATCTTTTGTTCCATAGCTCTGAAAATGCAAGCAGTTGTATTCAATGGAAAAACCAAGGAGGTCAAGTATGAGGCTAACTACCCGATGCCAAAAATATCTCGAAAAAATGAGGTCCTCGTAAAAGTTGCCTACTCAGGCGTATGCGGTACCGACCTTCATATTATTCAGGTTAGTTAAGGTGCAAATTACATTAAATATAGAACTTCTGTAATGATTCCACTACAGTACAGTAAAAAATGGAATGTAAGTATAAGATTTGTGTGACCAACTTCATGCAAACTAAATCAATATGACGGAGGTACATAGGTACATATAGTATTTGGTGGGTGGTCTTTGAAATTGTATTACTATCGAATGTATTGCTAACAAGAAAAGAATCAGTTTATCGTATTGTACTATTATCTGATAATGTGTATACCTAACTATAATACTGTTTGCTCAAAGCCCTTGACTCGATAGATAATCAACTTATTGATTATTATCACTGAGTCAACTGATTGTTTATTATGGAATCATGTGTAACTCTTACGCAACAAGATAAAGATACCTAGTAAGTATTGTTTAGTACTAAGATTGGAGTTAATTAAAATATAGTTACCCGCTTAGAAAGTCTTTAATTACTATTAAATTTCTATCTAAAAACTGTCTTTAATTACTATCTAAAAACTATTATAAAAGGAAAATAACATTTTCTGTAACTAATAATATTTGAACTTAAACTGTCCAGTTGGCAAATAATTTGTTATCTAACTACGATGAAAAATAAATTCCCATTTGACAACAAATTATCAGACTTTTACTTACTTGTTTTATAATAATTACTAATGCCTTCGCGGTTATTTCACATTGGAATGGAACAACTACCTATAACGGATTTAACTCGCGTATTATATTTTATTTGCTGATGTTTTGAAAACTTTAAAATTCCTACTTATATTGTAGCACAGTTGTGCTAGCGAGCGATAGCCTAACCTAACCTAACCTAACGCTACGTGTATATAGTTGTTTTATTCTAGTCTGTAGTAACCGCGAAAGTCGCAGAAATTATAACAAAATTATGCTCAGTAATGTTTTAATTACGGCTTGTTGCAGGGTGAATTTCCAGCTTGCCATGATCGCCCGTTCACTCTAGGGCATGAGTTTAGTGGAGTGATCGAAGAAGTCGGGACGGACGTAATTTTTAAAAAAGGCCAGAAAGTCGTTGTTGATCCTAACAGGTACATAAACATTGCAACTTTATTTGATCCGCTACTGAATAAATTATTGAAAATGAAAACGTACATTATTTGTTTCCTTAGTTACTAACTATCAAGTAAAATACTTTTTTTTTATTGTTTTTAGCCAGTGTCTTCTTTGCGAGTATTGCCGCAAAGGCAGATATCAGTTCTGCTCAGTGAAGAACAGCGTGGGCGTGTGGACTGACGGTGGATGGGCGCAGTACATCGTTGTACCTCAGGACTATGTCTATTGCATTCCGGATGAGGTCACTTTGGAGCAAGGTAACCGCCGTGACATGCTGCATAATATAATTACCATACTACCCAACAAGTACATATATCTAAAAGAATCAACGATTATCACCTACGTAGAAATGTACCTACATTGAGTTTGATGTAATATTCAATGCATTAACAACTTCAACATAAGACTATTGTCAGCTCAGTCGTGCTACGATTATGGAATCTGTAAAGGTTCTGAAACGTCAGCCAATAAAAAAAAAAAATACCTACATGAGTTAAATCCGTTAAGTTGTTTCATTCCAATGTATAATAAATTTATTGTTGAAATGAAATAACAATAACGGATTTATATACCTCGCGTATTTTATTTTCCTCGCGTATTTTATTTTATTTGCTGACGCTTCTCTATAATTTCGTAAAATGAAAAATCACTTTAGCGTTACACTATCGTCAGCTCAGTGGTGGTTCGATAATGGGAACTGTAAAATTTTCCAGACTTCAGTAAATAAAATACATGAGTTAAATCCATTATAGTTGTTTCCCTTCAATGTGTAATAACCGCGAAGGCATCAGAAATTATGACTGAAGTGTTTCATTATTTATGAATTAATTATAAAACCATAATTGAAGGATATTGTATGTATAAATGTTATTTCCAGCTTCCCTTTGCGAGCCTTATTCGTGCGTCTCGCATGGCTACGACCGGGCCTCGCCGTTATCGGTAGCGGAAAAAGTCTTGGTTTTAGGAGCTGGGATTATTGGTAAGTTGTACTAGTAGACTGTGAGTATGTGTACAATAATCTTAGGTAAATATATTTCTTTATTCTTTCATTATGTTTTAAAATATTTAAATTATTTTCGAATACATTTTAAGGTAACCTGTGGTTGACGACGCTTCATTTACACGGTCACAGAGATGTTACAGTTTCAGAAATGAACAAGACGCGTTTGGAAATTGTTCGAAAACTTGGTAAGGCACAGTAATTATTATAAATCTATAAAATATTCTATAGTTCCCAATTATTTTTGGGATAATAACAATGAAAGTTGGACGTTGGTATTTAGCTGAATTATTTATTTTGTTATCTACATTGGGTATTTACAAAGTATGGAAAAGAACATTGTTCTGTATAAAATATTAATTGCAGATTTGGGGTACAGATTGGTGACACCGGATGTGTTGGAGAAAGAAAAGCAAGAGTACGATGTTATCATCGATTGTACTGGTAAATAGTTCTTGAATTGCACTTAATGTATTTTCATATTTAATTTGAGACAAAGTTTGACCTTAGATTAAATTGGCAGGCGTGGCCAAAGTAATGGAAGTCAGCTTGCAGTACCTGAAGGCCGGGGGCAAGTATGTTGTGTTCGGATGCGCTCCTCCCACACAAAGAGCCAGGTATTTTAATTATAATCCAAGAAAGAAGATTTTTAAACATTGCATTATACTATATATTTTACTCGCCTAAAAATAACTCAATTTTGAAGTTTACGTTGGAATGAAAAAACTGTAGAGGGATTTAACTTGCTTATTTTATTTTATTGGCTGACGTTTCTCTAGCATAAGACTATTGTCAGCTCAGTCGTGCCATGATTATGAAATCTGTAAAGGCTCAGAAACGAAAAAAAACACGCGAGTTAAATCCGGCTACAGTTGTTTCATTCCAATGTATAAGGGCCGCAAAGGCATCAGCAATTATTAAGAAGTTTACTATTAAGTATATACCTAATTATAACACGAAAAAATCGATGCAACGTATTATCATACATTAATGATGAACTTCTCTAGATTAATTATTGATTTAAACATATCATTTATTTGTATTTATTTCAGTATTGCTCCTTTCGAGATCTTCGAAAAGGAGCTTACGCTCATTGGAGTTAAAGTGAATCCGTTTTCCTTCCCCGCCTCTCTCGGCTGGCTCAAAGCTATGGGTAGCAGGTGGGTAGAAAATCAAGCATAATTTAATTAGTTCATCAAAATACTTTTTTATACTACTTAGTATTTAGTGAATTATAGCGCTCATGAAGTAGGTAGGCACTGAGAAATCCGGAGGAATTACTGCTAAAATAAATACACATGCAGCTAATTTTCAGTTTATTTTCGGAATGACGGTTGCTAGTGAACCAACCGTTACCATACATACACTACAGTGTGTACCTATTTATAATTTTACTGCAAACTTGTTATTCACTTTCGAAATGTACCTTAAGTACATGTATGTAACAATTAAAAATTTCGTTTTAGTAACTTTACTATTGTCATAAAATTATGACTACTTAAATTGATCTATGTTTCAGGTACCTTGATTACCAACAGCTTGGAATAAAAACATATCAGCTTTCGCAATACAAAGAAGCGATCGCTGATCTAAAGGCTGGTACGGTGTCCAAGGCGATGTTTAAAATAGATTAATACTGAGTAAATTATTGGATACTTAGCTCTTATAGAATCGCACAAAACATACAGAATAAATAAAAAAATAATTTACAATTTGGTACAATTTTATTTCAACAATGAAACCCTATGGATTCGTTTACGATGCCAAGAGAAATATAAAATTCATGAGACATCAGATCAAACAAATACAAAGACGGAGGCATTACTACCAACATAATGATCTCACACCAACGCACACAACAAAGAGACGTTACCGACAGAATATCAGAAAAATATACAAAAAACCTTTTCATAAGAATAAGCAGGACGGAGTACGGATCTTATTTTTCTCGCGGACGTTTCAGTCGCTCTCTGTTAGGAAGGGGGCATGTAGGTCCTGGAGTGAGGTCCCCACCCCCCCTCTGCAATAATACTGCGTCACTATTTTGCGCCATTACCTACACTCGCTTCCTATTCTATAAGTAGTTAACTTTAGCGAGTAACTTGGAACAGTTAAAACCAAATAAACTTGCTTTAAGTAAGTATTGAACCATAAATTGCAGCTTTAGTTAAAGGTATCGACTTTTTCAATCCCGGCAGCATGTCGCTCTCATAGGAATTTTTACATATTACTGCAATCATTTCCTAATTAGATTACAGTAGGTACCTATGTACATTTATAGCTTATATGTAGTTTAAATACCTAGGAATCTAATTTTAATAATTTACTTAGTCATGTTTGTATAATTTAAAAAAGGAAACAATAAATACTAAAATGGAGTAATAATACTTTGTATTAAAATTTAGATGGTTACGTATAGGAAATAAACGTGCACAGTTACGTTCTCTGTCCGCAGGATTTCGAGTGCTAGCGCTCGCTCGGCTCCTTTATATGTGCAGCGCCGTTCCAACTCATACGTGCCTTGTTTAGCTTTACACATAACTTTACTCATATTCAATAAATAGGTATACCTATCCACCCTGCTACCTACCTATTACACAACTAATCAAACACTTTTTCAGTTTGCGGTACTCAATGGAACACTCAACACGTAGAAACAGAAGTTCTGTGTAACGTAAGTCTTGAAAACCACAGATAATCATTATCTGAATGTACCTAAGCATTAGCATAAAACAAAATTATTAGATTATTGTTTACTATAAACGATGACTTTATTTCAGATTCTAATATAGACAGGATTACATAAATTACTTTTCAACAATATGTTTTTTTTAAATACCTAAGTATTTTTTTAACAGTTGTGCCACTGTGCCAGTAGGTAATACAGGTACCATACCAACGTAGATTACTACAGTAAGTATGTACTACTGACTCTGATGTAGTTATCTCTAATCACATAGTATATGGGTTAGACAGTTATGGCTAATAAGGTTACAGCTTTTCCATTGTGTAAACAGTGGGTAGGTCTGTACATATCGGGAGTAAGTACCGCGTGAGGTGCACAGTGAACCGACAATGAGCGTTTATCGCAGTCTACCTGCGCGTATAACTTGACTGAGACCACGCCGTGGCCAAATTAATGACATCGATGCGGCGCGCATGGTCAAACATTAAATGACTGCGTTGAGCGTACATGCACTTCTCAATTTTAACCGTAATTGCCGCTTTAAATCGAATTGTCCATAATCAACCCGAATTAGCCTACTCATATTTTACCTAATTTAATCAGCGTAACCTACCCGAAATATTTATAAATAGATAGGATGTTTTGAAAGTCCGATCAGCAGATGATTAAGCTGCTGTCACTTTATATTTGTAACAGGTAGGGACGTACCGGACCTATATTATTATATTACCTATGTAAAATAAATATTTACTATGGTGATCATCACCTGTTCATCCATAATTTAGTTTAAAGTGTCATGTCAGTATGTTTTATGTCTAAGATAGCTTAAATTTTTCGAGTGGTCACTTGCTTGGTATCATCCCTTCTTTGGAAATGGGTATTGGTGGATTCTCGATATTATTCTCTCAAATATAATATGAGCTATAAATAATGGTCAAGCTAGATATAAAGCAGATGAAGTTTCATATTGATAACGACCACATTAAATATTATCCTTTGTGATATGTAGGTAATGAAATAGACGGAATTAATAAAAGCACCGTGCAGTTCCTCTGAAACAATTTCAAGCTCCAACAAAACTCGTGTACCTATACAAGTGAACGTGTATATAAAAGCTAACTGGAAATGCAACTATCTGGTCTGGGGACACCTAAATATATTTCTGCAGATATAGGCTTGGAGACACAGTTTTTACCACTTTGTCTCTTCAGAACAAAGTTAACACAGATCATGGTTTCCATTGCCGGTGTTCTATTAGTTTACCTAGGAGTTACTGACGTGAGAACGCAATGGATAGGGGTTTTGGCGTTACATGTGTAGGTGGTCGTATTGAGAAGCCGTTTAGAGTGACGAGGTGGGTGTGAGGCGACAGTCCTTTGATTCTGGCGAGATTAAACGTGCGGCAGACGGTGGCGCCTCTATCGATTGTTGTTGTAATTACAACGCTATCCTCGCTCAGTCGCAAATGAAATTGTTCCGGACAGAGTTAGCTATGGATGCCGACGGTGTTATTACATTTGTCGGTGGCAAAAGCTGATCAATTCTCAACTGTAAACTGTTGCAGTGTGGCATGTTAGTTCGGTTTTCGATTTAATTGAACAGGCGTAATTGCAGATAAAAGGTAATGAGAGAAGATAGATATAGGTTTTTTTAGAATTATTGTTTATATGAAGTAGGTAGAGATGATATGATGTACGATATATGAGATTCTTTTATATAGATATATGAGATTGATTCTTTATAATAAGTTTCCCTGGCCGCCAGCACTGTTGTATGAAATGTTAAATATTCACTCGACTACTTTAAGAAAACGATTTAAGATTAAGTTTATAATACTTCGAAATGTATGATAGTACATAGGTAAGTACATATATATACTCTAATTTCAAGTCTCCAAAGTTAAAAGTGTGTACTTATATGTTTATGTTTTTAATGAAGTGATTTATACATTCGACTACCTACCTATTCCTCAACTTCATACATCTGTCCGATATATGTCTAAAAATAACATATATACTTGCGTATTCCTATTTATGAAACGAATTTCTGAATGCGAGAGGTACCTAGATAGGTACTCCATCTCAACGTGGAGTCCACAGCTGCGCACTAGGGATCTGTAGATCTGCGAATCACATCTACATTCCGAATACGAATCGGAATGGAGAGAGAACGCAATAAAACATTCGTAGCCCTAAAACGTATCTACGTTTACGTGACGAACCTCCTCCAAACCGCGCACGCGTACTTCAGTCGTACAGTACTAACGGACTGTTCAAATTTCAATCGTAGAAAAAAAATAACCAATTCGAAATGGAGAAGGCTTTACGGCGACCAATAGGAGCGCTTACAGTCGTAATGCCAACTGTGTGGGCGGGGCGAATGATATCTAGCATTGGAATGCTCGTTGTATTTGTTTTGCTCGATGCGAAGGCTTTATTGCTCGGTGTTTGAGCCTCTTTCCCCTTGAGGGTGGGTGGCGGAAAGCTCGATATGCTTTTGGGATGAGGACTTCACATTATGTACCACCAGTTCTACACAGCCTGCGAATGGTTGACCTACATGACTGTATTTCCATTGCGGAAAAATTGTGCACCTACTTGGAAGAAAATACATAGTATAACGCTTCTATTGAGACGCTACTGATGAACAAATTACGAGCTAATTACTTTTTCATTTATATATATATTCATTAAATATTATCCGCTTCATCATTAAGGCTTCAGAAAGAATCTTGGCGATATTAAGGAGTATCTTTTGCGACTTTTTAAAACTGTGAGTGGATACCCTATTGATTTTTCGATAGGGAAAAAACGAAGGCAACGATCTATGCAGATCTGGAGTGCTCTCGGCACATCAGATGGCACCGGCGGGCCAGCCTCCGCAGACAATCGAACGGGGGGGCGCCTCCCAGCGGAGGTCGGAGAACTGGCACAGAGTAGTGGCGCCTCCAGACAGGGACACCGCGTAAGGACACAATTGCAACACCTATCATCTACCATATTGGTAACGCTGTAGGCACTTGATGTCGATAGTACCATGATTAGCGCCGTGGCTAAATAATGTAGCTCCATAGCAAAAGCATAGGAATTAAAAAGACTAGTAAAAAATAGAGAATATAAGTATAATTTTCTTCATGGAAAACTTAACTTTTATTGATTTTAATAAAAATACTACTCGGCTGATTATTTAAGCGTACCTACATATTCTTCTATTATTTTTGCATTATCAAGATTTTGCAGAACAATATTTGTATAAATATTCGTCTAAACACTATCTATAGAGGATAATCATTCTACTACTAACTAAATGAAGCTATTAATTAAGTAAAATTAAGTATCTATAAGACGCATTACAAAAAGTTCTATAGGTACGAAATGCAGTTTTCCCATTCTGCGATTGAAGTAAGCGCTGAAACGTTCTGAAACGAAACATTCATTCGGTTGATTTATCTTTGCCGCTATCGATCCGTCGCCGGCGACTTCCCATTCTCAAAGTAAAACACGGCGGGAAGGAAACCGCGGGATAAACCTCCCTGCCACCCGCACCCCCCGGCCCGATCTTTACGTTTCAGGAATAAATATTTCAGAGCGTGTGCTTCGGAACTTAAAGCTATGTATCGCCTCACGCCCGGTAACAATCTGAGAATGGGAAAAGAGTTTTTCTTTTGTGTGACTTGCTTCGTTTGAGCTCGAGTACTGAAATTTGTGGTTACATTTTAATGGGAACAGTATCTACTATGTATGTAGGGAATATATTCAATGTTTTTTAAAGAATAAACGTCAAAATCATTTGAACAAACCGATGAAAACAGATTTTTTAACACATAACGTACCTAATCTCGTGATATGCCTAGGTACCTGTTATATATTAAAGGACTTAATATATTTATCAACTTAATGTGAAGTCGGAGATTGTTTACTACTCAGTGTCCCTACATGCAAAATGTATGTTCTAGGTAATTAATCTAGAACTAGTAGAAGAACGCTTAACACTAACCTTGAATAAATTATTATGATTCTTATGGACCAGTAATAACTACATAACTATGTCACTATATTTAGTGCATGACTGTTTAAATTCGTTTATTTATCTAGGAATTCGGAATATCATCATCAGATGGAACATAATCAGTTAATTTAATAAGTACTTACACATTTATAATTTCGTTTACAAACAAATTATTAATGGTTTTCGATTCTAAACCCCAAAAAGGACCAAAAATTTGGGACACACGGTGGCACCGTAGATATGACTTATCTTTCAAAATGGCTGATAACTGAAGATCAAGGCATCGAAGGGATAAAAGACTGTATAAGTAATAACTTTTGCTTGTAGGTAGGTATGTAGTTCTCATGAAGATCTTATTCGTCGTATACATATTTGTAACATATAACCGTAACTAATTTATTCAAGTTGTAGGTACATTTTTGAAAGTGAATAATGAAGTTCAAACATCACATGTTACCACTTTAAATTATAAGATCCACATTAGGATACTATGTGACACCATGACTAGGTATAGCAACACCTTACTTGACCGCAGATTTTCTTTACTTCTATGAAGTAGTTGTTGAAATACGTATATTAATAAAATAAATTTTATAACAAAAACTTACGTGCTAGCGGTGCGTAGTGCTCACTGATAAAACCTCCTAGGTAAACGAGTAACAAAATCTATAGCGCGTAGTACGCAAATGATTGAGATGTTGAAACATTCATGCTCATTTATACGTAGCATGGAGTGCAATGCTATAAAATTCCCATGCCGATTTACCAACACAAAGGTGAACTAAAGTTTAGGATATGCATACATCGCTTGTTGGCTAAACAGCATTATTACGTACCTGTTCAATAGGCGAGCATTCTGCAATATAGTTTAAGATAACTACGTTAGTTTTCAGTTTCTGACGCAAGCCTCGTACTTACTTACGCACGTTGAAGTAAATTGTGTATCCATTTATGTCACTAGATTCACATAAAACTGATTAAGTATGACTAATTGTTATTTAGGAGGTGCTGTTAGTAAGAACTAACTTTAAATTAGTTGTAGTTACAATTAATTATGACTAATGGAGTGAAATCATTAGAAAAACACAATTTATAACTTTTGAAATTATAATCGGACGTGATGGAAACGTTATTATTTAAATAAAAAGAAGTGCTCGTATATTTTAAAGGAACATTCTTACATTCCGGCATGATTTAAATTTTAATATATGCCTGTGAGTTCGTAGCAATACGTATAATAATTATGTATATGTCGTTCAACGATTAGCCGTATTGTTATCTAGTTCGCAGTTCTAACCTAAGTTAATCTACTTTTCTAGTAGCAATCCGGATTTCACAAAGGTGGCAGTCTTAACCTAACCTAACTCTTCTCAACTTTTGTAATTTTCTCATTAATTATTGAAGAACGTATTGCAATGAAAATCCAGTTAATCGTTGAACCGCCGTATTTCAATATGGCCCTGTTTTGTAAAATGGCAAGCCGTAATGTACAAGGGCGGACTATACGATCCAGCTGCGATTAATATATTACCTACTTATGTATATTTTAATATGCAAAAAATAATATGCAATCTTGACGAAGACGTCACGACACGACCATAATATGGCGAAGGTGATTAGATACGCGTAAGTTGACGTAGGTATATTTTATGATCTCAGAATAATTAAAACTAGGCATTCAATAATGTATTTAAATTACCTATTGCTGCTTTTATTGTCATCATCAGAGCGCTTATGATACCTACCTATTTGCAATTTTCATCGAATCTGCCTTTGAAAAAATATAAAGGTATATACCTACATACCTACGTAATGGCTACGAAATTTACAGTGTTCGGTAGGTAGGTACTTACATAAGTAGGTTCAGTTTATTACTTAAACTTCAAAGCGTAACGGTTAATATATGATTAGAAAGCGTCATATTAAATAAAGTAATTGATGTATTCATACTGTTGAATGTTATATAAATATATTTTAGCTACCGGCGTTCCACTGTTGTTATGGGCAAGAGTTCATTGTTACTTTTTTATATTACGTAACAATTTTCTACATACTTCCATCATTCTTTTACTTGGGTTTAACTAACTCCTTCTGCGACTTTTTCTGCGCACGATTAGCACCTCCGTTATATAATATGGTAAATTTTCAAAAATCCTTTCTTAGTGCTCCTTTGTTATAAAAAGAACCCCAGTGCAAAGTTTCTAAGAAACCCTTGTAGATTAAGCCCTGCGCTGAAATGTGAGTCATTAAATCAGCTTCTTCTTTTATATATAAATAAGTAAGTAAGTATATAGATTAAATAGGATCGGGCGTTGGTATCTACCTAACTTACCCGCATAACATCTAAGGCAGGGTTTCTTAACCTTTTTGCAGTCACGGACCACTTTTACAATTTAAACTATACCACGGACCCCACCCATAAATATTTTTGGAAATAAAAAAGAAATATGTTACGATATGTTCTGTACTAATAAATATGCTTAGACTGACTGACCTACTGCGGACCCCTGACATACAAGCTACGGACCCCTAAGGGGTCCATGGACCCCACGTTAAGAAACCCTGATCTAAGGCTTTTTGTTGTGTCAAAAGTCATCTTTTAAAAAGCCGGTGATCATACTTGCTTGCTAAATAGGTAGGTATTCTAATTAAAAATGGGTGGTTAATTTCACAGTGAACAAAAGATAATAGTAAAAAAAAGATAATCTTCAAAGCACGTTGTTTAGACTGATCAAGTAGCAATTTCGATTAACTAAAGGTATTACAATTAGTTATGCATGTGATTTGATTACTACTGTTAGATCATTATAATAACCAAGAACGCAATTGTTAATTGCGCAGTTCAGTCAATAAAATTGTTCGTGACAGAGTAGGTAACATTGTTACAATGTTGCTAATTTGTGACGAATGGAAGTTTTTAGAGTTCGATTAAAGTTAAAGAAAACTGTTCAAAGTACGTGATGAATTAAGTACATACGAGTAGGTAACAACGTCGAGTTACACATATGTAGGTACCTACATCGATTTGACAGTTGTTCTTATTGATATTGTACGTTAAAATTTTCGTAGTTTTCTGAAATTTTAATTTAATAATAATAATTTTCAGCACCGCAAGAAAAATGACGAAAAGGTTTTTTTTTTACAATTGCTTTGGCCTGTTCATGACAAACTCAACAAAAAAAAAGAATTAATGAAATCGGTCCATCCGTCTAAAGCTGATGATGAATGTTTATGAACCGGATGCCGAAACCAAAGGGAATAGGAATTTATGTTTACATATCTATACTTAGATAAAATTCCCACTGTAAAAAAACTTTCTTGTCTTGAAAATAGTCGGGTCTTATTTGGCGGTGTGGTCTCACGTTCGAGATGGCCGCGGTAAAGAATGGTCTTCACATGAGACAGCAATTCCAAAGAAACTGAATCAAATCGTCCTCGTGTCGCAAATGGTTTAGGGTTAGGTACATTATCAATTTGGATAATTTATTTTCATTCTCTTTTTGTAATTACATATAAAATTGGTTTCTATAAACTATGCAGATACTACTCGAGGAAGTAAAATAATTTATTGGAAGAAACCTACATCTTTTCCATTTCTTGTGCAAATATTACCTATAGCGACTATATGTACCTAAGTACTTACAGAGTAAGTAGACGTAGGTAGTTCTGAGATTACCTATAAACAAGAACTAACAGTAGTAAGTAGGTACCTACTTAAAAAATAAACCTCAATTTCAACGCGCAGTGCAGACTCACGCTTCAAACGAATTAATCCCCCCGTACATACAGACGTGACACAGCCGAAGAAAATATCGTCAAAAGGGTACGCGAGGTTTCGAAAAAATCAGCGACGATGACTGGTCGATTTGGTCGGGTACGTTCCGAATCCTGAACCCTTCCACGCAATATGATTTGCGTCAGTGGAGATGCGTTCACAACAGATCACCGGACGGTAACCGAGTGGAAAAACCGCTTCTCATCGCGTCCGATACTAGCTCGTTTGGATTCGAGTGGGGTTTCTGAACGACTTCTTGGCGTAACAAAAACAATGTGTAGGATGACGAAGCGGTGACATGAAACTCGCAAAGATGAAAATGAAATTTATTCTTCATATAGACTTTTCTTACAATATATAAATCAAAATTCGTGAATGGAATTAGGTAGGTTAGGTAAATTAATTAGACGTAAATATTATATTCAGTCCGATAAATATAAATAATATACAAAGCATAATTTTTAAAGCGAATCGTAATTAAAATATCAGTAAGTCGAATCTGCCTATACCTACATACAAGTAATTCTGAAGGCGTCGGACCGCAAGGTGGGTAATGTTATCATTCCATTAATTACAACAACCACCCCCTGCTTTTTAAAAGTAAATTAATCCGATTAAGGGGGGAATCGAAGAACCCGCTCCGTCCGAGTTTATTCACGCAACTTTCTTTGGAATAATTATTTTTTGTAATTAAATCCATCAACACGATTTTTTCCTAATGATTCTCTCGCGGGAGGTGGGCGGGTGCCCAAACGGGGGTTCATTTTTCTAGAGTTTTCTTATTTATGGATAAAAATGCGAGCTCTACGACGGGCGTAGATCGTAAGGTGGATTTGGTCTAATTTATTATTATTAGTATATTTTTTAATTATTGAATTTTAATGTACGTACCTATGTGCAAACTTCCAGTAAGCTTAATAAAAAATGATTGAAAAGAACCGTTGCAGAAGTAGTGTTAAATAAAACAAACAGACTTTCCCATACAATGCATTATTTTGGTAATGTTATTATTACATTACTAAAAGTGTGTTTTTTTATAGACAGACCTTGAATCCATACTATTGAGCATGGCTAGTGTAAGCTAGCGCCCCGAGCGCGCCCGCGGTGATAATGATAACTCGCTTTTAAAGGGCACATCATTTACTTATTTCTGCTAAAATTAATTGAAATGAGTTTTGACGATGAAAAGGTGGCAACACAAAAGATGGAGACCGCTAGGTGTCGCTCTGAGATAACTTACTCATTTTTAATTAATTATTTTGAGGCGAAGTATTCGCTCGCTTTGAAACTTTTGGGTCTATTCAATAAATGCGCAATGAATTTCGATTAAGGGACTAAAGAAATAAAGTGTCTGTTTATTTCTTTTCTTTTAGATATATAGGTATTTAATATTAATTATAAGTAGGTATAATGTTCAATATACCAGCATAATTAATTAAGATACCTATAATATTTACAATAGGAATTTGAGAATGGCATCACAAATAAAAACAATTGAAATAATCTCATTATTTGGCAACGTATATAAAAAGGAATATATCCCTACTAATATTATAAATGCGAAAGTAACTCTGTCTGTCTGTCTGTCTGTTACGCTTTCACGCTAAAACTACTGGACCGATTTAAATGAAATTTGGTACAAAGAAAGTCTGGACCCTGAGAAAGGACATAGGCTACTTTTTAACCGACTGCAAAAAAGGAGGAGTTCCATGCGGACGAAGTCGCGGGCAGAAGCTAGTACCTAATAAAAATACTGTTACGTGTTACGTGTATTTTTGTATAGGTATATATATCAAAATAAACAAAAATTTTGAAATCAAGTTTCATGAATTTGGTTTCATCTCTTATATATCACTCTCCGGGGTAGAATTTATAACGTATAAAATAATGAAATAAATGAATCCAATCTAATTTAAATTAGTTAGGCCACTAGAACATTAGATATTTTATAAGTAGGTAATACAAACTATTTTCAAAGCAATTGTTTAATGAACGAAGAAAAACAGGTCATTCAAATCTCATTTGTGTGAAAAGTAGGTAGCAAGTGCGTCGCCAAAGTAGCGGGCACATCTGCGTAGGCGAGTGTGTGGCTACTCGTATCGACAAGAAGCCCGCAGATTGATGAACCCACCCTACCCGCCGCCCTGCCACCTCTCTAGGGACTCCACTTTATTGCAGATAAATTGAGAACCTTTTGTTTCTTTGGAACTATTTTTTATAATATCTAATATAGTTCCCATCTGAAGATTAGATACGATTTCATTAGTCATTACGTATTCACATCTTCCAACTACCTTTTTTCAGAAATTGGTTTATCTTTAATTTATAGGTGTGTCGATTACTTGGGATCAATTTAGGCCAGAGATGATTTCAAGAATCTATGAATAGAAAAAAAATACCTATATAGATTACCTATATTTTATATCTATGAATACAGGCCAAATCGATTGAGCCTATTTGAAAATAAAATAAATTTCTTCAATAGGTAACACGGGGGATTTTTCGGAACAATCTGTAAATGATTTTACCGAACAAATAATACGATAGGCATTTCTATGGTTAAGGATACAAGATTTCCATGTATTTCTTTAAAGATACTACTTCCGTCCCAGGGGTTAAATAAGTATAATGCATTGTTCTTTTCCTACGGTTTTATTTCCAAGCATGCGAGAAGGGAAGTGTGAAATGATGTTTCTTTATATCGTTCCTGGGGGTAAACAACACCTAAAGGCAATCACATAAACATTCCTTTTAAATTTTCGTAGAAGGAAATCTGTATTATTTTAATATAATATGATTATATATAATTGTATATCGCTATTCTGTGATTCATTTGTTAAACAATGACGTTTACCTCTTATAAGGATAATAATGCTAATTTAATAGAATGGAGTGAGATCCCAGTTGACCCCGACTTAAGTGATTTTAGGAAAGATGTATTGTTTTAGTACTTATTGGTAGTATAAAATAAAATTAGAAAGAAATGGATACGCGGTACCAGTAGCAGGTAACAAAGGTGCCGTTCAGCTCTTCTTGGATTATAAATAGCTTAACTAAAAAACACATTTTTCTTAAAATCACATAAGACTGGGGTGAGTGGAATCTTGATCCAGAAACGTACGACATTTTGGTGAATTGTATGTATCGGTGATATTTGGTAAATAAGGAATTATATGGTTGCAGCACCAAAAAGCTTAAAGTAAAGATATTTCATTATTTGTGTTATAAAAGAAATGCGATATATGTTCTAGATGGGATCGTTGAGAAAGCGGCGCGGGGTCGGGGGTCAGGCCGCCCGCTATACATTCCCGCTAACCGCCTCCGAGCGGCGAGGCGAACAGCGCGCGGCGCGGCGCGGCGCGGAGTTACTGCACAAAACACACAAATAATAACTCACAACAATTTATTTCCTTTCGCGAGATGTTAAAATAAAAAGGTATCGGTTTATTCGAAACTCTTTTGTATATGATTTGATTTACTATACATTATACTGTTTATATCAGAAGAAGCTATAAGTAATACTTGTCTATATT
Organism: Polylopha cassiicola; assembly: GCA_038024825.1. Lineage (NCBI taxonomy): Eukaryota > Metazoa > Arthropoda > Insecta > Lepidoptera > Tortricidae > Polylopha > Polylopha cassiicola. The sequence goes on along the minus strand of CP149046.1, from coordinate 13,248,547 downwards.
TATTTTTCCGCACACCTACCGTGCGGAAAAATAAATAAAAACCTACCCTTTAAGAATACAGCAGTGTGACCACAAGATATTTTAAAATTACTCGTAAGCCCACTTCTGGGTCATAATAGTTTGTCCTTGCATAGGATCACTAGACCACGGACTAGTGATCTTATCTATTATCAAAACCAATCCTATATGATTGTTGTACTTACCTACTCTTGTCATCAAAACTTACCTGCATAAAATGACAAATATAACCACTTTGTACTTATACCTACATAATAATATTAGTACCTACTGTGCTAAATTATCGGATATATAAACGATTAGTATCATTAGCCGGGATTGTTCCCTGCGTATAGTTTTCATTATGCAGCCAATTCACTCTAAGGAAGCGACTCTTGTGCCTACATCTGCCTAATTTGTAGCTTAGCTGAAGCTCTGGTAATATTAGTGCAGCTCAGCTCCATGATTACCAACTTACACAAGTCTACTCATAATGTCGAGCAGGCATCGTATTGCATGGCACAAACAAAAGCACACTGCGAACAAGGGACTGTGAATTTATGATGGGACTGTGCTTAGATAAAAAGTAATAATAATGACCGACAAATTAATGTATTTTTGCAAAGTATTTACCGTCATTGAATAAAATTTTATTTAGACATAGAATGGATCTTTTCTATCAAATATTTTAGTAGGTGGGTAGGTACCTAGTGACGGTCTTTGCGGGCAAGAAAACTTGATATTGCCCCCGGAATGGAGCGTTGGCGAGTGTTTCGATGCAATTATTATGCAAAATCATTAATATCTTAGCTGGAGAAGTGCTCGAACCCTCCGATGAGAATTCATCGCCTCGACGATCGATACAACTTTGATACAGCCCTCGATATCTAACAACTTAAGAGGTGCAATTTGTAATTGCTTTAAATTATTTATATATTGCTGGAAATTTTTATGTTTAGCTTTTTTATAATTCGTTTTAGGTTATGTAAGTATTGATGTGTATTTCTAACCTAGTTGGTGACAGTTACTAACTAAAATAAAATAATAGTTAATACAATAAAGAAACTAAAAATATTATTTCGAAAACCCTTCGGTTTTTTCATAATACTTATAATACAATATATATATATATATATAACTGTATTAGTATTTAACACTAGGCATAACAACGACTTTATTGACGCAGAATTTTTCACATTTCATAAAAAAACTTAAATTACCTATTTATTTTGTGAATTATTAAGTTGCAGTAATATTGTAAGTTGTCATATATACGTAGCTCCAGACCGATGACACCGGCAATATTGATTGATCTTTCATGACAACACACAAGGCCTTTGGGTGATCTATTCCGTGTAAGTATGTAAATGTACAAAGGACCGGGAAGCCTGTGTGCGTAGGCTCGTTAATCATAATTTTAGACGTTTGTTCGTGTGTATGTTCACATTATTATGTTTTGGGGATAAGAAATTAGTTAGTGGACATTAAACTTGGGATAGTAAGATGGAACGATCTTGAGCGTTGTAGTTACTTGAGTGTAGAAGTTGTTGATTTTTTTCCATAAATCCTAATAAGCAGTCATTGTTATAGTTATCTGTTTTTTAGCATAAAACATCGGAACGATTACATTTTGTGTAATTGTATTATAAGTTACGTAAAATAAAACAGAACTAAATTATCTGTTCTGTTTTATTATTTGCCTGATCCCATTTTACGCTTTATAATTATTTATCGTAGATACAAAAAAAAGTTTAAATGTGTAGAACTATTTAAATGAAATTTAATTACTTACGTAACAATCTTGCGTAATTTTTCATTGTTTCATTTCATTATTTACCCATTCACGAACTACACCAATATGAGTTGTACCTACTGGTGGAGTTCAGTTTAGTTAGAACAAATTGTTTGTCTTAAAGTATCAAGTTTATTTTAGTTGTGTATAAGAAACTTAGCAAGAAGCATTAAGGGCTCGCACATCGCAGGGACTGACCCGTCATGAAATTTAAATCTAGATCAATAACCGCGCTTATATCATTGTCTTCATTAGAGATAATTGGGTTCGCTCCCCGTCGGCCACAACTTTGTTTACTTGCCGATAACTTGAGACGAATTACTTGGACATTATAAAGGTAGTCCATATATCGTAGGTAGGTATCATCCATTAATCAAAATACCCTACGTAGGTACATGCTATGACGTGTTATGAAATGGAATTAAAATCGACACACAATCAGGCTATTCAGTTGACTGTGAATGTACTTATTATAATAGTGATAGGTCCTTAACTCCTGGAGTAGGATGAGAAATGCAAACGTTAGAACGTTGAAAAAGCAAATCATAAAAGTTGAAAAATGTATCATAAAGCTGTCTAGCTGCGAGTGTTACGGGAACGCGGGTAACGCGCTATTACACCGGTATATGTTTACATGCCGAGCGCAAACACGATTACCTGAAATTAGGTTAGTACGGTTTATGTTATTTACCTGGGAACATTCTCACACGGTCACAGAATTAATTACTACCTACCTAAATAAGTTTTAATTCACTCCGCCATCATTAATTTGGATAAAGGTACCGGTTAGATTACGGTTTTCTAGGTGTAGGTACATTTGTACCTACACCTGGCTTTTACGATTGAGAAATTAGCTACTAAATCAGAATAGATAACTCGACTTATTTCATTAAGTTGCAGAGATTACCACAGTATTAATTGTGGTACTCAATCTCTGCAACCTTATGAAATAAGTATATCTAGTCTGATTTAGTTGCTAATTTCTCAATCGTAAAAGCAACACTTCACCTCAATCGCATAAGGTTTTCAGAATTAGATAAGCGCATCACATCTATTACGGGAGTTGCAATGGATCGCACAAAATAAAAAAAAGAATGTTTAGTGAAATTGGAATCCTACTGAAATTGCTATGACTATGACTTTTTTGTTATGTGTGCAAAATGATTTAAAAAACGATGGGTAGCTTCAGGAAAAAACCTTCATATTTTTGGTATAAAGTAAATTATAATTCTCCCAGTCCAATTATATACCTATAAGCATTAAGCAAGTTTACAATTCCCATAGGATGTTCTTTAACATTATGTGCAATAGTTTTTATATTTTATGTCATCAGTAGAGTGCTTTACTGAAATAATAAATCTTTAAAGTCGGTATTTATTATTTTTATGCAAATTTATACATTTTACGATGTTCTCTTTACATAACTTAGAGAAAAATCTGAATAAAAGCTTGCGTGCGTAATCGTGCAAAACAAATGAATATTATACGCAGCCATAACTGGGGGGGAGCGGTGGATCTCGCGACTTCGACTCGATCGTTTTCTAATCCCCATTTTCGCGATGCTATTACGATTTTTCGAGCGCTCACCTCACTCCATATTTCCGTACATATCTCGACGATTCGCAGATCCATTATTTTTTATGGCACGAATACACGGTGCTTAGTGGAAGTATCGGCGTATTCCGGATGGAAGCGTTTGTATATAGGTACCAACGAGTACCTACCTGTGTGGAACGGTCTTAAAATTCGAATTCGAGCTAATTAAGTGTTTATCCAAATTTGTTATGTATGTAAACTACTTAAACATTTTAAAACCACCCACACTTCAAATTAGTTCAAAAGATTACCTATATAATAATATAGTAGGTACTTAATATATAGGTGTGAGTTAATGGACTAATCATTCTAATGTTCATTCATTTGAAAATGAGCATCAGTCATATAGGTAGGTACTTATTTGTGTGCCTACTTATCTATACTTACTAATAATTATAATAAAGAGGAAAAGTTTGTTTGTTTGTTTGGATTGAATAGGCTCCTAAATGACTAGACCGATTTGAAAAATTCTTTCACTGTTGGAAAGCTACACTATTCCCGTGTGACATAGTCTATAAAAAAAAAAACGTGCAAAGCCGGGGCGGGCAGCTAGTAGGTAATATTTTTATTTGTCATAAAGTTCATAAATAAGGCTTACCTAATCACGAATACGAACAAGTATGTTCGTCACTGCTACTGAGAGTTAACGTTTTGGTGAATATATTCCGATTAGAGGTAACTTTTTTGTTAAAGTTTATTTTTTGTGAGTACCTACGTACTTACCTATAGATAACAAGCCCTACTTAACAACATACTTGATTTACTTACCTACTTTTCTTAATGTTGGTTCAAGCCTTTAGATAAACTGTTTTACTTCTTCAAATTAATAAGCGATGCTATATTATAAATTATGTAATATTACGTAGGTACCTACCTAAGCAACTTGACTATTTGCTGGTAAGTAATAACAGTTTAACATATCCGTTTAGATAAATTAAATAATAGGTATTGGAAACAAAATTTACAAATAACGTAAATCAACTACTTACGTGACAATTATTTAAAAATAAAATATTTTAATGCAAGTACGGTTTATTACTTGGTTGTTTACCTGCGCTTACCCTAAATTGAACTTCATGATAGATAGATAGATAGATAAAAACTTTATTTTTCCTGCTATATTTTAAACGCTCATGTCTTTAGCAATAGTTAAGAAGGTGGGTAAACTGATCTACAAACCAAAAATATCAGTTTATAAAACTTAATAATAACATGTTTTTTTTAATAATGTATGTACTTAGGTAGCAGTTATAATTTAAAATGTAAGTTTTTGCGGAGTGTGCCAGTCACCCCTGCACGGCACGGGGCGGCAGCGCTCGTTGCGGGCGGCCCGCTTCCTCTTCCACTCAATACGTTTATCGACAAACGTCAACGAGCACTGCGTGACACTTATGTAAATATTTAAATACGATCCAGTACAAGCTATGAATATTTTAAACTCTAAGTAAACCATTCAGCTTTGTGCTCCCACCGACACATTTAAAGTAAAAGAAATATGGGAATAAATTACTACTCCCAAGTAATAAGGTTCAAAATACTTTGTAATAAGTGAGGAATGCTTTTGGTTTTTACTTTACATTTATGCATAAAGCGATTTGGTAAGTGTTGGCAAATTGGGGATCGATAGGAAAGTGACGAGTTATGCTGATTGGGTTTTTTCAAGTGGCTCGAAGGGGACGGTGAATAATTGAGTGCTGTTTAGTTTTATGAGTGTCAAACGAATTTTTTAAATTAAAGGTTGGAAACGATTTGCCAACTGCTATGCAGTTCATTAAATGGAAAAATCGCCTACTTGTGCAACGCTTTATAACAATTGTTTTAACAGAATTGCTATAAGAATAATGGAAGGCGTCAGCATTTTACAAAAAATGAAATAGTGAATGCTTTGCGATTATTATATTATGTATTATAATATTCTGTTAAAGAATGTTTACGGAAAATTTGAAAAAGAATAGGTCGCTACGATTAGCGATTTGGGCACTGAGTCATTCAGGACAAAGCCTTTTATATGTAGATACATGAGTAAAGTAAGTTTAAAATAGAATAAAGCATCGGCAAATACGTAACTGAGAATTAATTACAAGTGGAAGTCCGTGACTTGGTGAATTGATCACGCAGATACGCGATTCCAGGCACTCGCTGCTATCCGCCGGGATCGAGGATCTCCTCGTTCGAGTAGCTCTCATCTCTTTCCGGTTCTCATTCTTTGTTCCATTCTCTGGGTTTCGACACTCGATATCGCTCTTTGTTACATTGTCGCCTTTACAAGTGCCTCGAGATATGATGCTGATAGATAGCTAATTTGGGCGATAAGCATGGTTTTAAAATATTCAGGAACTGTTTTCCTATCGTAATTCATAATTGGAATGGGGAGACAAACTGTTTTGTGCAGATAAGACATTGTATTTTGTTTTTCGGCTAATGAATTTTAAAATTTGAAATTCTTGCAATGGTACTTATATATATCTAAGTAACATAATGTAGATAAGTAACTAAATAAACAATATACAGTTTTTGGTGGCTTGGCGATTGATTTAACAGTTACAAGTACCTACCTAGATAAAATTACAATTTGCAAATATTGATTTTTATCTGTAGCAAATGGAGATTGTAGATTAAAATACGGTATAAATGTCCATATTTTTTAATTAACTAAGTACATAAAAACGTATGATTTACAAATCGTTACAAACGTTGAAAGATTATTTAGGTAGGTAGCTAGAGGTACCGACTCTATTTTGTCAAATTGTTTTATACGGTTTTCATTTTTTAATATCGCTTCTAATACTAAAATAAGTTATAGATAGATATAATAAAAGCCCAATGCCTCTAAAGAAAGTAAGTGTAAATCATCAATACATAGTATAAAACAAAGTCGCTTTCGCTGTATGTCCGTATGTATGCTTAGATCTTTAAAACTACGCAACGGATTTTGATGCGGTTTTTTTTAATAGATAGAGTGATTCTTAAGGAAGGTTTATAGCCCCCGTGCGAAGCCGGGGCGGGCCACTAGTTTTATTATAAAAGCCACCAGACCAGGTGGCGAGTGGCCACTGAAGGAATACAAAGTGAGCTGGGCGGGCGACTTCTAGCTCCTATTACGTGTTTTCTTACATAGCATATTTTATTTACGGAATGAAAATTTTAAATTTTCATAATTTAATTGTTTTAAAAACCTTGCCTTTTATCGTCTACCTATTTGCTGCCGCTAAAAATGTACATAATTATTAAAAGTATCCATACAAAAGTAGACAGTAGAACTTTGTCTAAATCTACTTATATATTATAAATATTTACTACTTGTAATTTTTAACATTTCACTACTACCTACTTACACTTTTTAACATTTTACTTGTATTATATAAATACATAAGCAAATTAAGAGAGATAATATTTCTTCAAAATACATAAAATCACCTCGACTGTCACTTTCGACACAAAAAGAAAAACTATAATTTTACGCCATATGCACGAAAAGTGCTTTGATGTGTACCTATGTAAATATGCCTACACAGTATTAAAAAAGTGAAAGTGACTAAGTAAATGCTATGCGAAGTGAAATTTCCTTGAAGACATGTAATAAGCGTCTATCGAATGGCACTGATCATAATATCGACGGAGGCTCAAGGTGATAAATGGACACGTCACTGGCGGGATGACGCCGGCGCCATATTTAAATCTCTCCTGTCACATCCGCGCACTGCATCCCGCTGGATTTTACCACAGAATGAAAATCGTCAACGTAATAATCACAATATTATAATTTCACCTTCGCGGTTATTACACAATGAAATGAAAGAATTACAAAGGATTAAACTTAACTTTGGCGTTAGACTATAGTCAGTTTAGTCGTGCTACGAATATAGGAACTGTAAAGTTTACGAAATGTCAGCAGATAAAATTAAATACGCGAGTTAAATTCGTTATAATAGTTTTATTTCAGTCACAATATTTTTTAAGAAAGCGTAATTGAAAAGCACGAACTCGGGAGCATTGTCAAAATTGTATTGAATGTCTATCTTGGCGTCTACAGGTACGCCCGTGTTTGTAAATAAATACCTATTGGTCCAATAGATTTTTACTAAGCATTTTGGTCGTTGATCAAAGTAGGTACTCATCAATAAATAATTTACAAGTACCTAGGTAAATTATTTTTTTGTTGAAATTTAAGCCTTGTTTATTAGGTACATTTAAAGAGAATCTAGTAACCAAATATAGGAAATTAAAATCATCAATCAAAGTAAAAATACAAAAGCCCCGTTGTCCATTGTCGCTGGTATGTTTGTGCAAAAACGACTTTGTCAAATCACGAATAATTACGAAGTCAAGTGCGAGTTGAGCACATTATTTAGGAGATCTTATGCTTCGATACCTACCTTATGTCCTTTCATTAAATTGTGTTATATCTATTTTTTCTTTTTTCAGCAGGCAGTATAAAAAAACTAAATGAGGTCGTCACAAAATGTACTCGTATATGTATGGATTTTTATTAAAACTCAAACCAAACTTTTTATTTAACACGACATGGAAAGCAGAATGTTTAAATCGTGTTAATATTTTATTATACAGTTTACTTTACTTAACAGTTCAGTTATTATTGAACGTCATTGTGTCAACACAGTAAATGACATTTTTATTACAAGATATACCTATTTATTAAATAATTATTCATATTTAAAGTCCTAATGCCAACAGAAGAACTTGTTTAGCGTTCTCGTATCTATTTTGATATCTGAATTGTGAATTTTACAAGTACGTACTGATATCCCCGCAGGTGCGTAGTGGAGGCGCTTTGTGCCGTGGCACAATCGGTTATTGCGGGGCAGTGACTGCGCGGTTTCGACAGCTTGATGACGGCTCCGCGAGGGATCCTTTGACATTCCACCATTTTTTATCAAATTTAATTCATGACGCCTGGTAACAGTCACAGGGTATATTTTATTAAATTTTGTTATATACACACTTGTACGTGTTCGCGAGTTTTGGCGAATATATTGTTGTACGAGTATACCTACTACAACGTATCCGCCAATGTTCGATACTACTCTTTTCAGTAGGATAATAATCATTATTTAGATTCCATATTATATACCTACTCCAGTTCATAGGTAGGTAGGTGCTATGAGTTATATAAGAGCATTACATATAACCATCGTTACTTTTCGAATGGACGTTGACCACCAAACGTCAGTTTAGCCTAACTTAAAAAAAACAATTTCTTTGCTCAACATCAAGCACATTCCTATAGTGATGGATGTTTATATATAGAACCCAAGTTTAGACAGTTCTTTCAGCAGGCAAGGGTTCGCAATCCTTAGTGATTCGACACTTTCCTTTGAAAAGTTTATTCGAAGATTACTCCGTCGTATAAATGTAATAAGCTTTGCAGTGACGAGATTAGACCCCGAATTTCACTCAGGCATTAATGACATTTTCAGTTGTGCGGGGGTCGTCCGTTGTTTATGCCAAGACAATGATTATGAAAGTCATTTCGTTTGGTAAAAAAGGGGCGGGCATACATATAAGGTATTTATGTTTAGTTATTAGCTATTTGAAACGTTAGTTAGGTACATCCTTTCTACGCTTACAGATCAAACTATGCATTTTATTTGTTAACTAAATATATTTTTCATCGTTTAATTATTATTTTAATACAATAAACCGACGTGAGTTAGTAATTCAATTACTATTCAAAAGCAATATCGTCGTAATCGTAAACCGAGAACGGTATAAAATTGGAAGATCTTCGCGATATATCGAAACTCATTTGCGTTGTTCATCGGTCGTCCGTGAAATTTACATGGAATTTCGTGCTCGTAATAAAGAATGATGAATTGGGTCCGCAATGGTAATTATGGGCAACTGTGAGCGAGCCCACCAATATTAAATTGGGAAATTCAATAATTTTATTATTTGTGTTTTTTTAATGTCAAAACATGCGATGGTGACTTGAAGATTTATCAAAATATGAATGGCTAATGAATTAACGGTTATCGAAATATATTTATGAGTAATAACCCTCCTGAAGCTTATACATATTATATGTAAATACTTTAATATGAAATGACTCATACGCCACATAATTTTTAGAAATACGTTTAAATAATCTGCAATATTTTAAATACTTGAAATAACAAATCTTGGACTAAGTATCGAGCTAACCAGACTAATATGAAAAATCTAATTGCATGCTTTTTCGTTTACTTAGGTAAGTATACTTCCACTGATGATTATAATGAAAAATCTACCTAATTGCATGCTTTTTCATCTACTTAGGTAAGTAGATATACTTCCACTGATTATAAAGTGGCTTAAGGTTAATTTTAGATCTACATCAAATACGGAAGTAAATCGGTAGGTAAACGTTCTTATGGTGCGGGTTAGACGTTTTTTGTTGTGGTAATTGGTTTTCATTCCGCGCTGATATACTGGAGGTCGCTTGAGGCATGGATGTTTGTCACGATATCATTTTGTCGGCACGATTTATTCCACCATGCCTGAAGATTTTTCCAACTTTCAGCCTTCAAAGGACGCGTGTTGAAATAACTTTGTTTTCCCACGAATAATCTTAGCTTAGTTTTTGTTACATTCTTTTTGCAATCAGCTCATCTTCACTATCGCTAGATAGTTTAAAATAACGTCGTTGTCGCTGTCTGTCCGTCCCTATGTATGCTTCAATCTTTTAAAGTACGCAACGGATTTTTTTTTTATAGATAGAGTGATTTTTATAGAAGACCACTAGTATACTTGTTCCTGTATATTACTATTATATAATGGTAACAGCTGAATTAATGGCTAACATGCCAACGCAGGGACTAAACTACAAGTGTTAGAAACTTGAAATTTTGAAGCACTAAGAAAGGATATTTGAAAGTTCACTCCTAAAAGGATAAGACGGGGTACTAATTGTGCGCAGAAAAAGTCGCGGGCAGAAGCTATCTGATATACCAACCTAATTATAGGGACTGAACACTACATAGATAATTTAATGTATAATATAATTTAAAAAAACCTAATAAGTAGTTGTTTTATTATGATAATTGCAAAAACTTTAGAAATTATATTGTACATACTCCGTTAACCTTTCTATTGGGATGTTGATGTGATATGTTTTAATTTTTTTAAATTTATTTTACCCTCAAATAACAATTTAATTGGCAATAGCCGGCGTTTATTCGACCATTTATTTTTTGCAGTGAGCCTCTTGTCCTAATTCGCTATCGGGCACCCGATATCAAAAACTACTTAGCCTCTTCATATGAAACCGATCTGTACGTTTATTTTGTTAAGGAAAGGAATACTTTTATACATTTGGATAAATATTCTTTTGAGTTTTTTTAATGAGTTGTGTTACATATAATAATATATTTAATTATTTATATTAAACTAGTTGTCCGCCCCGGCTTCACACGGAACATATCTTTTATATAGCCTATGTCACTCGGGAATAGTGTAGCTTTCCAACAGTGAAAGAATTTTAGAAATCGGTCCAGCCGTTCTGCAGCCTATTCAATCAAAACAAAAAACTTTTCCTCCTTATAATATTAGTATAGAAGATATGATAATTATTAACAAGCCTAATCTACACGTAGGTTTCTATAAATAATAAGGTGGTAACAATGATAAAAATATACGAGTTATAAAAATAATTATTGTCAATATTCAGAGAACAGAGAAGTTAAAAAGGAAATAAATATCATATCCAGGAAACATAAGAACTCTACAACAGACGAAGTATCACAATTCACAATAGGTGTTAGCTAATGTTGAATACAGATATTATATGTAAAATACGTAGAATTCAAGATATAGCGAGTGACACAAAAGATATAAATATCAGGTCTGATGTGACACATTTATTTATTTTTTATTATGTTTATAATATTCATAATTACTTTCTTAGGCGAAAAAAAAATATCTAATTATAACATTTTTATTAAAATAATGCACTTTGTTGTAAAAATAGGTACCTACCTACTAGGTAAATAGACAGTAACATTTTAACTATGACGTAGGACTTCTTAAGAACATGCTATAAAACTCATAAATAACTATAAACTGCCCCTTAATACAAATCACATTCGTAAACATTAAGCTAATATGGGAGGAGGAAATTCTGCGAATATAATTAAAGAGCTAATGCCAATCTGCAGGCCGATGATGATAATTAAGTAAATATATAATCATTATAGGCAATCATTGCTCTGACGGTGCCTTGCTAAATGTTATGAAAATTTAATAAAACCTGCCGCGTTATCTACTAAAGAATTTTGTGTGTTTTTGTTTATGTTTTAGTAAAAAGTGCCAAGCAGTTCTAAAACTCGTGCCAACTTGTGAAAACACGAACCCAAGCTTCACCATGCACTTAAATAGCTGATTTAGCTATATACAAAAAGACACCATCTAACACGTTATTCCAGTTCTTAAATAAGTAACATATGTTACGTAGGATGGACTGTAATGAAATGCAATAGGTTTAATGAATAGAGGAATTTGATAACTTTATACAAACGAACACACGAACACAATATTAAAACTGACACAACTAAATAACCAACTACTAACTGACAATTAAAAAACAATAGGTAGATATTCAAAAAGGGCAATAGCTAATAAAAAGTAAAACTATGAAACAACCTATATACAAAGCGCAAGGAGTACGCAACAACATAGGTATGAAACCTTAACCAAACTTAAGCTGATTGCGATCACGATAATTGTTTCGAATCGTAAAAGTACTTAATTTTAATTTAACAAATGAAATATAAACTAGGAGCGATATATTTTCTTATCTATTCAGCGTAAAGTTTAGTCCAACATTTCCTAACTCAACGAACGTGAACCTAATAACCGTTCGGGAAACTTCATTAGAAAGGGTATCCTGATGCATATTTTAAAATAATCAGTTTCCGTGTTAATTCTTAATTTACTGCTTGGTTGGTAGCAGCGATAATACGATTGAACGGTGGTGTGACAACGAGCCGCCGGCAAAAACGCTCTGGACGACATACTTTCATATTAGTAACAACATGAAACTGAAACCTAGGTATAAACATATTGGTTTTCTATTTCTCAACGCGCCCTGGTTCATTTAATAGAACATACAACTCAACAAACTTTTGTTGCTTTAGATATGTACCTACCTTCCTATGTACTAAGTAGGTACTAGTGTTGAGTGTAAACAAAACATTTGTTCAAATTAGTTCATTTGAATGGGAACATTAAAAGATGGGTGAGAATGACGATGTATGAAATTAATATCAATAAAAATATGAACAGCCTAAATTTGATAAGACCGAAACGAAAGGGTTTAATCAAAACGAAGCGAAGCTAATAGTGCACCTTCCTGAGATAGCGATCTTTAATATAGTATGAGTGGGTGAAACATTAAAATACCAGGCGGGCGGAAGCTACCGCACCCGCCGGTTGACTTGATAACTACTATCGATTCTATTCATTAGGTATTTACTATTTGCTGTGAGTAGAATAATCGAAATACAAAATTAATTCAAGCAGTGCAACCGGATGTTGTGGAGAGCCTTGGGGAAACCTTTGTTCATTAGTAGTAGAAAATAATGTACTAACAACGATTACCTAATAATAGTTAGGCACATACTCTACTTGAGAATCATTTCTTTCTAATAATAAACAATAAGTATACAGTGTAAAATATAAATAGCAGTAGTTATAATATAAAGCAGTTTAAATGTTATTCTTCCAATGTTATTATGGTGTTTGACCAATATTACTATAATAATTTCTGATGCCTTCGCGGTTATTACACAATGGAATGATACAACTATTAACGGATTTAACTCAGCAAATAAAATAAAATGAAAATACGTGAGTTAAATCCGTTAATAGTTGTTTCATTCCAAGGTAATATTACTATTTTACTAAAATTTATATAATTTTTATAGTATACCTTCATATAAATGTTAAAAGCCACATAACTAGGTATTTGAAATTTGATATTTATGAAAAAAATATACCTACAGTATTGTAGTTACCTAGCTAAACTACTTAATCCATACACACAGGACTCGGAGATTATAAGAATGTTTAAGGTTAGGTATGCTTTGAGTAAATCTTCTAAAAGATGGACCCTTTCATTCTGCGGTTTACCTTTGTATTTAGGTTGTTTGGTTTGACATACTACGCGAAAGGTCAAGTTAGTAAAAAGTCATATTAATTAATAAAAGTCACTTAGAAAATTTTCGAGCAACATAGTCAAACAAAAGCATTATATTGTACCTACTTAGGTACAATATAATGTAAAGCATTATATTGTACTTAGGTACAATATAATGCTTTTGTTTATATTGATAGAAATTATCAATTCAGTTGTCAATTTATTATTATCTAATTCAACACGTTTATAAATGTATTATGCATATCGTCTTAATCAATTTCAAGCCGAAGGCTCAACATGTGCGTTCACAATATAAAAACTTATTGAAATAATTCGATTCTTCAGCAACTTAATAATTTAGGGGGTTGTGTTGTTACTACAATTGTACGCAGCTTCCGTGTTCGATTAATTTTAGTCTGTGGCTAAGTTTTGAGATTAAGTATCGTAATACGGAAGGGCACGAGTCGAAACAATAACACATCCCCTGGGCTTCGGACCGGAACACGTTACCCGATCCCTTATAAATGAAACTTTGAATTTGTACGTCAAATCTTAGTTAATAATTCTAGAAACATCTTTAAACAGGATGCGGTGAGATCGACGAGATCAACCTTAGGGTTGATATTTGGTATAGGTATACTTAATCGAAAAAGTAAAATAAATTAATATAGTATGAGCCATGTATATCGTGTATAGGAAAACAAAGTTTAAATAGGAGTGTATGATTAGATACCTAATTAAATTATACAAAGAAATTAAGTGAGTCATAATTATGTGTTTAACTACTATGTTAAATTAAATAGTCTAAATGTTTATCTGCGACTTTCAATCACTTGAATTATAAAGTTTCAATAAGCGACAGTAATACTTAGTAGCAGTGTAAAGGCTTCATGTAGGTATATAGTAGCATAGTCTGTTTGTGTGTCAATATCGTCACAATAAAAAATGTACACGGACGGAGTACAAAAATTTGAATTGTTAGGTCGCTTCATGCATTCTAAAGTTAAATTGGACATGTGCCTGCAGCTCGAGGTTCATATGAAAATAACTGCATTCTGTCGAGAGCTGAAATTCTGTGAGCTTGCACGTGTTTATATTGAAGGATAGTTTGAGTAGGTATCTAATGTGAGAAAAAAATGCGATGAAGATTAAATTGCTTGAAAAATAAATCGATATTTATCTGCAACTGCTATACATAGTTGAAGCAACTTTGAAGTAAAATAGTAGTTCTAGTACATTTCTGGGGTCCTTATGAAAGAGGGTTCAAATGTAATTCTTATTTATAGGTACTCTTTCTCACAGGGATCACAAAATTTTTTACATGAGAAATTTCATTTCATTTGAATTATACAGAATAAACTTAATCGCGGAAAATAAACTAAATAATTTAACATTGGAATGAAACAACTATTAACGGATTTAACTAAGTCTAACGCTAAATTCACTTTAGCGTTAGACTTTTGTCAGCTCAGTCATGCTACGATTATGGAAACTGTAAAGAATCCGAAACGTCAGCAAATAAAATAAAATAAAAATACGCGAGTTAAATCCGTTAATAGTTGTTTCATTCCAATGTGTAATAACCGCGAAGGCATCAGAAATTATTAAATAATTTAAATTCAAAATAAATCCTCTGGACTAGTTAGTATAAAATATATTATTTTATCTTTGACGTTAGACGTAATGTTAGTAAAAAATAAATAAATTATTATTCAAGCAATCAAAGAAATAAAGTAAAATCATAAATCCTGACATAACACAGCAAAAACAGCTGCAATGATGACGTTAAACTACATAGGAATTATAATAAATTATTGGTTGCAAGTTCTAGATGGTTAATGCGCTCGAACGCAAGTTGTGATTGCATCCTCGCAACTTTGAGCCCCCACTTGATACCTTTTGTGTTTACGAAAATGCCTTTGTGAGCTGCGGGTGCGGGACGACTGAGTTTACCATACACTCTGTTTTATTATTACTTTGCCTTGTGTGCAATTTCAGCGACACGATCGGCGTTTTCTCTCGGCGAACTGATTTACGAAAATGATTGAATGTTACCTGATA
The DNA here is from genome assembly GCA_038024825.1 of Polylopha cassiicola. NCBI lineage: Eukaryota > Metazoa > Arthropoda > Insecta > Lepidoptera > Tortricidae > Polylopha > Polylopha cassiicola. Next base: position 13,232,969 of record CP149046.1, on the reverse strand, counting down.
ACATTTGATTAATATTTGTATAAAAAATTCTGATACTTTCGCGGTTATTGTGCCTACATTGAAAAAAAAAAGTAACGGATTTAACTCGCGCATTTATTAGGTTTTATGCCAACGTTCCGCTTCCACTTTAGTTAGAGTATCGACTATAAATTTTTCAAAACGTCAGCAAAAATCCAAATACGCGAGTTAAATCTAGTTGTTTTATTAACATCGAGACCCCAGTGCGACCTGAGCCCACACTATACCTCGCGTTAAAGCATTGGTGTGGATGACTGCATTTATTGGTTTCATGAAACATGTGAATAACGTTCGAAGCTCACGCGTTATTGTGCCTAGTCACTATTAGTCACGTCGTAGGTACTCAAACTAAACTAACGACAAAATGCGACGCTAAAGGCAAAAGCGATAATCCTTCTCGTCTCAAACCTGAGTTAGACACCTTCGTGAGTCTAACGAAGTTCCTGTAATCCCTCCCGGAGCACCTCCGCGACCCCCAGCCCCTCTTTGTAATCGAGTTATTGCCTAGCATCTCATGTCTTACGCGCATCCACTAAATGTACCTTCATATCTATAGATATATATATCAGGGAAACGAAAACCTTTTTTTGTTACACTAAACATCTTGTGAAATTACTGACATTATTATTATGTTATAGGTATGTGACAGCAAGCCTTTGGTAAAAAGGCATAATACACATAGGCACATATTATATGTTACGTTTTAGATTTCTGCATTTTGCGTGTTTTTTCTTGTTAATGTCATATGATAACACCTTTGATTTTTACCGGAATGAGCTCTCGCAGTCGTCGGGTCATTAGTGTTCAATTTCAAAAGCTCCCTGAATTACCTTTATTAGAGTTGTAATAATGCATAATCATTTTCATTTTGGATTCGGAAAATAATAAATATGAAGTGCATGTTCGGTTATACGCTGCTTATTTATGCGAATTTATACCTGGAACTCTTTGGTGGCGATCGTCAAGTAATTGCCGAAAAATTGAGCCAATCAATCGAGTGCGCAATCGTTGAACAATTTTGAATACAGCCAAATCATACGAAAAAAAAAAGACAAAAACTATATAAAACTTATGAGTGCGAACCAAGAATAGCGGAAGAAATTTTTTATGCATCTTTTAATGGAAAATATATTTTAAACAACGGTGGGTATCTTTTGGACTCTACTGGCTGTTAACCTATTTTGCTGCTAACCCTATAAGTATAAGTAGGTATAGTATATATGGATTTGAAAAAAGGGTTTATTAAGTAAAATAAGTACCTACGTTTCGTCATCGATAAAGATTTCCTTACTTTCTTGTCGATGATATTTAAATTTATATACCTGAATAAGACAAAGTTCCTATATTATGTTCTTGAGTCATAAACTATTTATAACCCAAGAACGGCTGGACAGTTTCTTACAAAAGTTGCTGATATGTTAATATAAAATGTTAATTAGTTACTTTTTACCCGAGTACCTTAAAAAGGAAGGTAATACTTTTAGTGTACCTACTTATCTGCTTTCCGGGCAAGACGACGTCAGACGGGACCGCTAGGTATTCGTTCATAAAGAACGTTATTTTTACGGGTAGTATAGGAAACTTGTCTAAGAATATAACTTCTGTCATTTTATGGGCTGGCACGTAATAAGTGGCAGTGGCCTGGCATACGGCCCAGGAGGGCGTACTAATGGCCGTCAGCACGCGACTTGTACTCCGCACTGAAATGCAATTGGTTCTCGAGTACTCACTTGTTTTGGTTTCATTTTGATTATTTCACTTAAAATATTATGGCGGCTGATCGTGGGAGAATAATTTTACGCGCGCGCTTAGTAGGTAAATACAAATATGTATCCTCTCTGTTAATCCAAGTTAGAACCAATCTGTGTGCACAATTTCTTGAGATACCTACAGATTCTTGGGCATTTTTACATGAAAGAATACCTAACAAACATTCCCGTATACTCAAACTTATAATATTATTAGTACCTAGGCATACATTTGAACCTTAATTATTATCAAATTTTGATATAGGTACCTACTTAGTATGATGACTCATTAAAAATACGTAACAAAGTGATCTTAGTAATAATATTTTTCACATTACGGTACGAGACTCTTTGGTCTGGATGGTTGCAGTGCCTCTACAGTGACATATTCCAAAGATAAGCGGACACCGCAGTGGCCACAGAGCTGGCAGCTTCCTCGCTCGATGCACCAGCATAATAATGTGCTGATTGCTGAATAATAATTCGGCACTGAAGGTAATACTGCCACGTCTTTCAAACAATGCCCCGGGGAGTTTTTAGTGATATTTTCTAGTGTAGGTAATAATTAGGTTTCATTTACTTTCAAGTTATTTATGTAATTTTTTAGAATAAACAACGATCAATTAACAAAATAATAATTAATTTAGAATATCATTACGATCGAAACGGCACATATTTGCAAACGTTGAAACAATGCATTTACCCCGCAGGCAAAACTAACATTACTATTGTGGTTAAAATGTTGGTTCGTAACGAACATTAGCCTTACAATGTAGTTTCAAAATTCAATTATATTAATTTTCTATTTCGGCGTTGTGCAGTGGTGCAGCGAGGCTGACAAACAGCTCCTACAAACAAGCCAGCATTGTACGCCGTTCGAAGAGTGCGTCGGGTGTGCGCTGTGTACCCATTGCTTAGGATATTTTATGGGTAATACAATTTGAAATTCAATTGTAAAGTGTTTATGTATTGTGTTAATTTCGCCATCATTTCTAATACAAAATAGCAGGAGAATATTCAATTACCATGAAATAGATAAACATTTTTGCTATGCAGGTTTTTAATACGTGTTTTCAATTATTCGTGTGGCTAATTATCTGCCTTTTGTGTTTGCGGCGTTCGTTACTTACACGGCGCGGGTACAAAGGTTTCAAAGAGATTAATAGGTTACTTTGTAAATATTTTATTTTTGTCCCGTAATGACAACTAACATTTTTGTATGTAAATCTCTCTGCAATATTTTTATTGCTATCGAGTGTCTATGATAGTTTTCCATTAAAATGTATGTAGGTAGGTATATCCAAAACTATAAAACCGTAATTTATTACGAGTAGGTATCTATATTATATTAAAATGTTACTGAACTCCTATTAAATGATTGGTTCGATCTTGTTTTATTGTGTGTGTTTAAGTATGGGTCACTGGATCGTTTGGACCTGATAGGCGGTGCTGCCAGTACCGTCGATGGCAGCGCCGGGCTTCTTCTCGATCCCAGTAGAGCGAAAATGTTCTTTGCATTTGTTTTTATGCTCTATGCCATACGGAGCCTATTAGAACGACCGCACTTCTCGCGCTACTCCAAGTAGGACAATGTATAGTCCAGTAGATAAATAAAATTTTTTGTTGAATCGGTATCTACTTACTGGTTACTATGTTAATATGTATGAGAAATAAATAATAAATATATAACTGAAACACATTTCGAAGCAAACTTGGTTCTTTCTTTAAAATACCATACCTCAATGTAAACCATTTAAGACCATAATAGTCATTAATATGCAGGCATTTTCATTTTTATTCTGGTTCAAACTCAACCCTCTGCGATTACGATCTTTGGGAATCAACATCGTCGTTATTTTAGGGTTTCGTAAGGTAACTCTGGTCTGGACAAAGGTTGAAAAAAATATCAAAATCAAGTAGTTTTAAAAATAGTATTTTCCGCCTCTTTAGTCCAAAGCATAATGCTTTGGACTAAAAAGTCGCTAAAAGCTATCATAATGCATAGATTATACAAAGGACATATAAATTTATAATGCCTGTAAAATTACCTATATAAACAAAACCTAAGTAATAATTTCTGATGCCTTCGCGGTTATTATACATTGGAATAAATCAACTTTAACGGATTTAAGTCGCGTATTTTATTTTTATTGACGTTTCGGAGCCTTTAGAGATTCCACAATCGTAGAACGACTGAGCTGACAATAGTCTTATACTAAAGTGATGAATACAGCTATGCAAACTACCTTATTTATTAGCAGATTTATTAGCAGACGAAATGGCGAGAAAAGGATCCAACACAAAACTCGTTGGACCAGAACCGTTCGTGGGACTCTCAATGGGAACCATCAACACGGCCATTAAGGAAAACGCTGCCAGGAACCACACAGTAGAGTGGAAGGCGGGCGTGGGACTAAGGCATTCACGGCAATTCATACAGTGCCCAAATGAAACCTGGACTAAAAAACTCTGGCTTCTAAACAGAAGACAAATCCGACTTATAACGGGAGTCTTCACCGGTCACCTAGGAGTCAACGAACTCCTACATAAAATGGGACTTACGAACAGCAGCGACTGCAGAATGTGTGGAGAGGAATGCGAAACTGTGGAACACCTGGTGTGCTACTGCGACGCCCTCACCAGACGAAGAATGAAGATACTCGGCTCCGGGTACCTAGAGCCTGGAGACTTCAAGGCATTGCGACAGGGAGACATAATACGATACATGGAATCGGTTATGGAGAACCTGGAGTAAGCTAAAGGAGGGGCAGGCACAAAAGATCCCAATGGGTCGAAGTGCATCCGAAAGGGCCCCAACGATGAGATAAGATAAGACCTTATTTATTAAATTACATTTTTTTTTAAATTTAAGTACTATCTACCCTGTTCTAAATTATAAAATATATCTATTAGGTACATTTTACGCAAAAAAAAATACTATTAGTAGGGTAAAACCAGGATAGATGCCCCAGTGGGATAGATGCCTCATTTTCAAAAAACCTAACTTCCCAAACTCGCGAATATGAAATAATAGTATAACTAAGAGCCGCACTCACCCCTCACCACAGTCAGCTAGGTCACCAGAGTCAGTCAGGACGTGTTTCGCTCGTGTGTGCCTTCATCTCCGCGGCGAATTTTAAAACCACGTCAAAGTTTTAAAGGTTAGTATTTGCTATTTTATAACTTTATAAGTAGTCATTAATTCCGTTATATTGTTTATTAAGTCAATATATAGACTCACCACGTATGTATCTAGATGTAAATAATTGCTCTGTTGTTTTTTTATTAATTTATAAAAAAATAGGGCATCTATCCCTATCAAAAAGGATAGTTGCCCTGATTTTTTAAGGTATAGGTGCCCCTAAAGGCATGTATCCCTCCATAGACCATGTATACCCATATGTGGTTTCAGTGAATATTATGGGCATTTTTTTGTATTGTTATATTATTTATATGTTTACTACTGATTGTAGCAAAACCATGCCACGAAAATACAAAAGAAAGGAAGGAGTGCAAGCTCGAGTATGTTCTTGGACTACAGAACAATTGCAGTCAGCTTTCGACGAAATAGATAAAAATATCATGGGGATAAACGAAATATCCCGACAGTTTGGAATTCCATCGAGAACATTGCGAAGACGTTATGCTGCTAAAAATAATTATGATTATGTATGTTGAAACTTAAGTGATTAATATTTTACAAAAGAATTTATTTAGCATATAGCTAAAGATAACAATAAAAAATTTGAAAAACGGCTAATTTCTTTTTATTATTTCATTAGGCTGCAATTACACCAATTTCTCATTAAAACTACATAAAAATTTGGTTGAGTTTTTCGATTACACAGTATGAAGAGCATCTATCTCATGCCGCAGGCATCTATCCTCCTTAGTATTTTCATGGCGGGGCAACTATCCATAGGGGTAGGCATCTATCCTCAAAAAAGGACTTTCACAGAAAGCTAAAATATACAAAATCTGTAATTTATAGGCCCAAAAGTACAAATCACAGTTGAACATAAAGAATTAAATTAGTTAAATCATAAACATTACCTAATGTAAAACTAATATTTTTAAAATTAGGAGGATATTTCAAAAAGTGGGGCATCTATCCTGGTTTTACCCTACCTATATACAATACAATTAAAACCTAATAGGGGCGTTACTAGCGCTTTGGAAAGACCATCATTACTGAGAAGCAAGTAACTATTAATTTGATTGTTTATATCAACATTGCTTTTAACTTAGTACTTATGCAACTTTGCTAAACGCACACTAGACGCCGTAAAGTCATTACTTACTAAGATTTTATATGCTTATTTAAAATTTGTATAAAAGTTTTCAGTAATAAACTAACCGACAGAACCACCTGTTCATAACTGTATCAATACGCTACACATTTAACTAAGCATGTTATAAACATAAAAAGGCGAAGGAATATGGGGAATGGAATACTAAACCAAGTAAAGGTTTGTAACGTATAATTTTAATAAATGGCTATTCGATACGTTTGATTTTTTTTTCATCACAAAAGATGGGTTTTAACATCCTTGAAAATTACTTCTGGGGCTGTAAAAAATATTCGGCTCGTTTTCTTAAAATTACCATTATTTTAAGTCGCAACATGTTTCGATTGTGACCGTTAATTAAGCAGAGTTTTCAATACTAACCTATTTGTTTGAACTAATTTAGTACTTATACAAATAAATTTAAAATTCACGAAAAAAAGCTTTTATAGCATTCTCAGAATTACAGCCTTATTAGTAGCCTATTAAGATACCCATGGGAAAATGGAGACATGGGTTATGGGATACGTACTATGTAACATAGAGTAACAGTATTTCTTATACAAGTACTTAGGTCCTATAATATATTAATGCAGGATTAAGAAACTGCAGATTATTGTATTCACAGGGTACTGTAAGATGTTGATTTAGATTACTATTGAGTTCAGTCTCTTGTATTGAACATTTTTGTATTAAGGTCATAAATATGTACTTACTGCACACATACAAAAATGTAGGTATACTTACTTACATGAACTTTATTCCCGCAGTAAGTACCAGAAAAGGTTACGTAAATATTTTTAAAACTTGTGATACCTACATAATTCACGTCTATAAACTTGACTATAACTGTTGTAGCTACTAAACTTCTATTTCTAAATGTTATAAACATTTTTAAAATAAATAATTACAATGATGACAGAATTATGACACGTAAGGGGATTTCTAATAAATAAAACATGTCTCTCGTTGAAAGTACCATAACTTTAAATGTGTTTAAATGGCATAAGTTCGGTTCGCTGTCATTATATTAAGTAATGAACAGTATTAACGTATATGTACAGGTAATTACGTGCAAACGTGGCTGCAAAAAAGTGCACACACGTGAAGTCGAAGGTGGCGCGGCGAGGGGGCGGCCACACCCACGGCACCGCCCGCTCATTTTAAATTGTAATTACAATTTATTATTGTCTCTGTGCCGCCTCTATCGAGACTGACGCCATTTTATCGATTCACTCAATAATCCGTTGGATTTAAATTAGGCGACGTTGTTATACCCACTTCTTTGAATCTACATTGGTATCAATTTCATGCCTTCGTTTATTACACATTGGATTGAAACAATGGTTTATTTTGCGTATTTTCTTTTTTTTCTGACGTATATAAATCTTTCCAGTTCATGGGAAGTCAATGGGAACTGAAAGGATTCGTAGCCGACTGAGCTAACGATAGTCTAACACTAAAGCAAATAAGATAAAATACGCGAGTTAAATCCTTACTAATATTATAAATGCGATAGTAACTCTGTCTGTCTGTCTGTCTGTTACGCTTTCACGCTAAAACTACTGGACCGATTTAAATGAAATTTGGTACAAAGAAAGTCTGGAGACTAGGAAAGGACATAGGCTACTTTTTAACCGACTGCAAAAAAGGAGGAGTTTCACGCGGACGAAGTCGCGGGCAGAAGCTAGTACATTATAATTGTTTCATTTCAATACATAATTAATATAAATTTGTGTATATTACATTACAAAATTCAATTTTATACCTACCTAAACTAAATGTAAGTCAATTCCTATTATGAAATCAGCGGTCAATGTTTAACTTTAATGAATATACAACCACAACCATAGGTACACACAGAGGGGTATCCCTTGAGTGACTAACCTATTCCAGAATAAAGTTTAATAAGTGTACTTTATGGACTGCAATGTACCTACAGTGGATTTACTTTTATTTGACAACGTTATTAACGTATTGGAATGAAACAAGTATTAACGGATTTAACTCGCGTATTTTTATTTTATTTTATTAGCTGACGTTTCGGATTCTTTACAGTTTCCATAATCGTAGCACGACTGAGCTGACAATAGTCTGACGCTAAAGTGATTTATACAGTTATGCAAACTACCTTATATTTAAATTACAAATTTTGAAAAACTACCCTTTTTTAAATTATGAAATATTAATGTTACATTTTACGCAAAATATTTTACTATTATACATTACAATTAAAACCTAATAGGGGGCGTTACTAGCGCTTCGGAAAGACCATCAACTGAGAAGAAACGCCGCAAGAAACTCAGTAGGAAGTCACTTTTTTAGGACACTTCTATGTTTACAATGAAAAAATATTGTGGCAATTAAAAATTAAAAAATTATACAGAAACAAATCAAAAAATTAAATTTGAAAACGTTATTAACGTATTTTATCAACCCCCATAACACCTTGAATTGATTGATCAATCATTTTAGCGTTAGACTATTGTCAGCCAGTCGTACTACGATTATGAAAACTGTAAAGAATGTGTAAAAAATACGCGAGTTAAATTCTTGGTTAGTTGTTTCATTTCAAAATGATTTTAATATAATACTATCTTACTACTTAAATGAGTCATCTAATCGTTTGCATAATTTAGGTTCAAAGATACTTAAGAGGATAGCTTTTTCACCAAGTCAAATCTAAATTATTTGCTACTAGCGCAGAGGAATCCATTCTCTAATCAGAGAGATAAATAACAGCACGAAAAACGTCATGTACAATATGGCACACCTATATTACTTATGTAGGTACGTAACGAATTTGTCGAAGGCTCCGGTAGCTTGAACATGGCGAATCGTTTGAAGTTAAGAGTTAACAATCCCGTGTCAAATCGCACCGGACCCTCCGCTCTGTCTTTAGTTGAGACAAACTCCTTCTGCCAGGCAATGTAAACTCAGGTTAAAGTAGTCGGTATACTGAGACATTTTTTTGAGCAAGTAAGATATAATTATTAAGCGTTACTATTAAGATATAGGTAAATAATTACCTTATGCATTATAAGGCGTTGTGGAATAATCACAGTGTCAACAGAGCTAACATAATAATTTCTGATGCCTTCGCGGTTATTACACATTGGAATGAAACAACTATTAACGGATTTAACTCGCGTATTTTTATTTTATTTTATTTGCTGACGTTTCGGATTCTTTACAGTTTCCATAATCGTAGCATGACTGAGCTGACAAAAGTCTAACGCTAAAGTCTAATGCTACGATTATGGAAACTGTAAAGAATCCGAAACGTCAGCAAATAAAATAAAATAAAAATACGCGAGTTAAATCCGTTAATAGTTGTTTCATTCCAAGAGCTAACATAATCAATCTGCTTAGTTAGTATTTCAAAGAAAATGTACTGCTCTTTATCACTATTTTTAGGGTACCGTGTCCAAGGGTAAAGGTATACTGAGACACCTGTATCTGTCCGTCTATCACTAGGTCTATCTCATGAACCGTGATGGTGTATTTCTGTTGCTGCTGTTACAATAAACACTAAAGAGGGCCCCCATACAACAGACGAGATTATTTACTATTTTTACAGAGAATGGTACGGAACCCTCCGTGAGTAAGTCCGACTTGCACTGGGCCGGTTTTTAAGCTCAGTGTGCCTCATCTTATTCGAATTGGATTTGTACGCGAAGAGGTCTCGAGCTAAAGCTTAAAAGCGAAGTAAGTTTATCTGGTGCCCTTCTTAATGCGAATTTGAGCGACTTGGGGACCCGCTGTCTTCGCTCGTTAGCAAAACAGTCTGTATAATTTTCTTAATTGTTAACATTGGGATTTTCAAACGATTTAGTTACATCTAATTTTTGTTTATCATTATATAATTATTTTATCCTACTATAATTTAAGTATAAGTAGGCAAGAAACTTTAATTTTCTGGTATAAAGTTTTTTGTACTCCTACTTATTCATATAAAATTATGTGAATATGTGTTCAACGGTTTAAGTGTGAAAACTTACATTAAGGTAAGCTTTAGGCACACACGTACAAACAGATACAGTTTGTTTTAGATATTGACATTTGTATGGTTTTATTAGAATAAATAACACTTACTTGTCTTTATTTAAAATTCCTATTGTTTTAGGTACTTAATCTGTTAAATAATTGTTTAAAGTTTATTTCAAACAGTTCCACAAAACTCAATATGAAAACATCTAAGTACAGCTTTATTTTACTGAACTGACAAATCAGAGTTTAAATGCAAATCTTCAACCCCCAAGTTGTTTTAAAAAGGGTTGGGATGTTTATAAAAGAGAGTGTCGAAGACCTTAAAACTTTTTAACAATCTAATTTATAAAAAAAAGTACCTAATGTTGTAATGAGACCAAGACAATACCAAGATTAATTGTACTTTATACTAATTTCTGATGCCTTCGCGGTTATTACACATTGGAATGAAACAACTATTAACGGATTTAACTCGCGTATTTTTATTTTATTTTATTAGCTGACGTTTCGGATTCTTTGCAGTTTCCATAATCATTAGCGTTACACTATTGTCAGCTCAGTCGTGCTACGATTATGGAAACTGCAAAGAATCCGAAACGTCAACTAATAAAATAAAATAAAAATACGCGAGTTAAATCCGTTAATAGTTGTTTCATTCCAATGTGTACTTTATACGTTAATTTTTTTTACAGCAAATACAACTATTTTGATATTCATTATATTATGTAGGTAAGGTGATTCTTTGAATGAAACAATTATTTCTATATTTATTACTAGAGACCCGCCCCGCCTTTACACGGGTGATAGCTAAAAACCTTCCTCCTGGATTTCTCTATCTATTAAAAAAAACGCTTTAAAATGCGTCGAGTACAGGACAGACCAGATATGGTAAATATTTTTGAACTGTTTAGTAAAAACATAACAAATATTATCTAACCGATAGACGCATTAATTTTCGTTTCTATCAACACTTGCTTAATTCTGAAAGCGATATATATAACATAGGGAATACGTAAAGTCCCACGTAAGACGCGACAATAAACACAACCGTACATCACACAGCGGCATAACTCAAAGTTATTTAATTATGCCGAGGAAAAACTAATCCGCGGAGAGTAGAGAGCGAAAATTACGCGCCCCGCCGTGTCCTTGCTGGCAGGTGCGTGAGGATCCGTGTGTGTCTACGAGGCACAATGTGTTCCGGAGTGACACAGGGTGATAACGATAGAGCATATTGATAAATAGTTGGAAAACCATAACTGCTTTTTGTCTTTGTTAATATTATCAATATATTTTTGACGTGTAATTATGATTAAGTTACTTAATTTAAAAAATACAACCAAGTTAAAGCTATAAAAAAGATTAGCCAGTTATAGATGTAGAAAAGTATATTTGTTATTAAGTACCTACATATATGCTTTGCTTAGTTTGAGATAGATAAACATAAATACATAAGAATTTCTGATGCCTTCGCGGTTATTAATAGTCAATTTTACATTATGTCGAGTTATGTTGCGTTTTATTTTATACTAGCTTCTGCCCGCGACTTCGTCCGCGTGGAACTCCTCCTTTTTTGCAGTCGGTTAAAAAGTAGCCTATGTCCTTTCTCAGGCTTCAGACTATCTTTGTACCAAATTTCATTTAAATTGGTTCAGTAGTTTTAGCGTGAAAGCGTAACAGACAGACAGACAGACAGACAGAGTTACTTTCGCATTTATAATATTAGTAGGGATAGCCAGAGATATAAAACGAATTCGTAAATGTGTATATTTTAGACATCAGCCTGTATAAGCGCCATACTTCAATAGAGACTAAAGGCTGCAAGGAGCTGTCGTGTGCGACAATATTTATGCGCGCAATATTAACTCCGCGACGCGACGCGTATTAACTAGGAGACGTCTAGCAGAACGGAACAGATACCCGCGGAATACACGTAATTTATACAAACTTCATTAATATAAATTAATGTTTATTGGGTAAGTACCTATCATGATATAGCGCAGTTTTATGGTTGACATTTTCGACCTTTGTGATTACAGTACTAACCTTTATTGATTTCTGTTCGATACCCTTAAGGTAAGAAACTTCTATCCAAAGGCGGCTTCCGGCAATCAAAAATATCTGTAAAAAAAATCAAAATGTAGGTACGTATTTATTATAACGAAAACGCGAGATACAATCCTGGTAACCACTTTCCAGGATCATAATGGTATTTGGGTCATTTTCGAATTGTTCGCAGCCTAGGTAATTTAATTGCCAATTTTTGTTATTAACAACGACACAAGCTCAAAATAAATTATATTCCTAATACATAACTTATCGTAAACATACCATATAAAAAGAAAGAGCTAGTGACCCTTCCCAATTTCTTAAGAGTTACATTGCGTATCTATAGTACCTACCTAGGTAACAGAGCGGTATTTTCCATTGAAAAATAGGAAAAAATAATACTTACCTACCTTGGAATGAAACAACTATTAACGGATTTAACTCGCGTATTTTTATTTTATTTAACGTTGACTTTAGCGTTAGACTATTGTCAGCTCAGTCGTGCTACGATTATGGAAACTGTAAAGAATCCGAAACGTCAGCTAATAAAATAAAATAAAAATACGCGAGTTAAATCCGTTAATAGTTGTTTCGTTCCAATGTGTAATAACCGCGAAGGCATCAGAAATTATTACTTACCTACCTACTAAGTAGGTATTTCTATTAATGAATGAATGCTGAAACTATGCACTATGCATTCTATGAAAAATTTAATAGTACCCGTGAGGCTACAAAAAATATAAATTGTGGGACATGTTTACGTAACCTATTGTAGGTATACTTACCTATAGTGGAAATTGGCTAATAAAAATACGCTGAAATCTAAAGTTGGTATCTTCTTACTACAATATAGACTAGTTAATTGATTTAATCTTATTTCAGCACCAATTGATGACCTAATTACGTAATAAAAACAAGGAGGAGGTATACCTTTGAAATCTCCATGCCAGCCGAGCAGTTTAGTACCCAATAACCAGGTATTTCTTGTAAAATTGATCGGTAAACACTTTTTTATGTTATGAGAACAAACATAACATCTAACCTATCATTTAAATAAACTATACCTACTATACTATAGTTATGTCATTTAACTATCCGACCTAATACTTCAACAATCATTTGGGTATCGTCACTTTTTATATAGGTATTTATAATTATAGTTTTGTGCTAATACATACAATTACGTAATTAGTTACTGTACAGTATAATCGCAATATATGAAATTCGTGACCATAAATGTCAATGATATGTCATTTCCTCGATTTGACATGTGCTTTTTTTAAGTAGGTAGGTAGAACAAAACGATAAAGGCCATAGTTCTTTATTGTATTATATTCTCAATTAACAGCACCTCTATTTTAAAGGGAATAAAAGGTAAATTGAAATAATATTTCAGAAAAAATATTACAATCGGCCACGTTTTCAAAAAAAACCTTATTTAGTACCGTATACAATGTGACGTTCATACTGACGTTTTCCCTGAAATTCTGTTTTATGGCAACACAGAAAATTCAAATGTCATGATAATTATATTAATTATATTTTATTGCTAAAGAGAATAGATACAAATGAAGTTACGCAATTAATAATGGAGGTGGTATGGAGATACTATTTTTGGTTACGCCAACAGTCAGTGATTGCAGGTTAGTTTTTATTATGGTCCTTGGTTTGCTTAATATCGGACTAGACCCCTCAATAATAATAATAATATATAGGTAAGTATTGCTCTTTCCATTTAAACAGCTATAAAGTATTCTCAACTACTTACCTACTGTAAAAAACTGGTTTCTACTTTTATACTTATGACGTATAGACTTTAACTAGACTTTATTATTTTTTATACAAATAAAATCAAACTTAAGAATACTAATAATATTTTTCCTATTCTGAATACATATTCCCATTTGTCCGAAATCGTAGTGCCCACGAGCTAAGGAACGCGGACTGTTTCCTTTATGAAATTTTCTCACAACATTTTATTCGACAAAACATCAAACAGCATCAATGTTTAATTTCATCTTGAAAATATTTACTACAATGTATCAATTGAAATTCGAATGATATCCATGGTTCAATACCAACGTTTTTAATTATAATGATATATATTTTTTTCTACTTTTGTCTCGGTACAAATATAATTGTAAATATTATGAATTTTCATAAAATCCTACCGACATTCATTTTTATAAAACCTAACACTACCAACAATATTCTTACCCGTAGGGCTATCCGCTGTAGGTATGGGTTAGAATAAAAGACTGTAGTTGCTTTATATACCAACATACATACTGCATACCATTGCAATTTCAAATTAAGTTTCTCATTAGACGCGACGTAGTTATGTGGTGATAAAAACCATTTCTAATAATACTTTGACAAAATGAGCATTCCAGAAGACTAGATCGTAGTCATGAACTTATGATGAAATCACGTTACGTTTCACCATTCTAATTTGCAATTTAAAATTGTGAATTTCTCATTTCTTACTTTAACCAACCATCAAATCTATTCGCTCTATAAGGGTCCAGCTATTGCATGATGTCCGAAATCGGAAAGGGAGTGATCGCATCAGCAAGCGTGTCCGGCCCCCAGGCTAAATATAAAAATCATTCATATGGACTAAACAAAATTACATTCCAAATAACCTATGGTCTGATGCTAAAGTCCAGAAGCTATTAGTAATAAATATAAACTTTTCCGATTTCACAGGATTTAAAATGGCGATAGAGCGCAAGGAGAAGTTCAATAAAATTGGGGTGGTCATGACTTTTCAGCTTTATGTTATGGTTGTTTTATTGGTTCTTTTGATTAAATTGTTTTCGGGATTTTACCTCAATATTTTTAAAAGTTCTGGTGGAACTAGAATCCACATAACTTACACCTTTTGTGATCATAATTACTGTCAGATTAGCATATGTAACATTTCAACGTTTAACAAGAACATAATAATAATAATATGCATGACAAAAATATTTACGAGTATTTCTGATTAATTTATGGTGATAATATGAAAGGTACCTTACTTAGAATAATAATAATTTATCTCTAATTAACCCATTGAAGGGCACAGGTCTTCCTAGAAATATCAAGTGGATTATACCCTATCCACCACGCTGGTTCATTGCGGGTTAGCGGATTACACGCCACTTTGGGGGTGCAAGTTGCATCACGGTGTATTCTTTCGGGACGATATTTTCCCATGTCGAAAAATGCATATGATGAAGAATGAATATGTACTTGTATCAGTTTATTTTGTAGACAAGTCTCGACACCTACGTAATTATAATACTTTGCGATATCTATTTGATAAGGATATAGTCAGCATCAAATATGTCGTCACCATTTGTATACTTAACGTCATCGATGCAATGAGGTTTGAAACTGATGCTTCACCGTGTTTTCATTGTACCGTACTAAATGGAGGGGGACTATGTGAAGAAAACAAAGAATGATATTTTTCATTTTTAATCTTGATATTTTCATCTACGATACAAGGCACACACACAATTTTTAAGAAAAATAATAATAATTAAAAATAGGCATAATAAATAATAACACTTGCTCTCAAAATTGCATTCAATAATCCACGATAGATAATGTAGGTACAGGGGTACCTTAATACAAATAGTTATTATGTAACTATTGACATAGAGACAATACTGTAACTGAATTGTTACGGATCGAGCAAATTTACTATGAATTATTTCGTTCTATGTTAGTATTGTCGTTTCTACAATTTGTCAATGAAATCAAATTAAATTACGTAGTACCACATTCACGCTCTCAGACAATCACACTTGCTCAGCTAAACATTTATAGTAACAACTAAGTTTTATTCATTACCCATTACAGATGAAACACCGCATCGGACGCGCTCGCTTCGGCGCTTGACTATTCCGCTTTTAACTGTACAATTGCCCCGAACATGATTCAGAATGATTCATCAAACGATCGTGAAAATTCACACCATCGGTAAGTTTTCACTCAAATGATTATTAATTTAAATAGCCAAGCGCCAATATCACGTCAGATACAATATCTAAATCTTACGTAAATTACTTTAAACATTCAAAGTCGTCCCGTAAACTAAGCATATAAATATCGCTATCATTTATACTTCATGTTAAAACTACTGCACTTACTGTAAGGATATCTATCCATGTACATCGAGTCTGCGTTAGGGATATGAGATACAGCGTTTATCATTATTTATACAGCGTCTACATCACTAAACTCGAAAGAAATACTAAGATATATTGTACGCAAAACTGTTTCTTCTGAATTCAGTCCATAAATTTCAATTGTATAAATGTATTTTGACCCACTAACGCAATTAATCTATAGTAAGTTATTCCTGAAATATAGTTAAAATTACATCTAATCATTGCACTAAAATTGAATAAATTACATGATATAGGATCACAATGTAACTCTATTATTTTATGATGGTCAACGATGTTGGTATACGAATGAAATCGTGGGTACCTTACAGAGTAACGAGTGATTGAACAGAAATTAATGTCATTAGGAACTGAAATTGCTTGTTTATTTTAACTGGCATCTCGTAACCAACTCCTTAAATTAAAAACAGATCTCGAAAAAAGCAGTCTTTGATCAATTCCAACTGTTTTCGCAATTCATCTAATAATGAGCCTAATTGGAAGTTTAACTGCCTCTGTTCAAGATATGTAGGATACCTGGCATGAATTGACAAGATAAATTAGAAACTTACGAAAAACTTTCGACTGTAACAGAGTACAAACTGATACTTAATTTATATATATGGCATAGTTAAAAGGTACTCTTTGTTAAAGATTAAAAGTTGACGAATAAATTACGTGAATCGTCGATAAACAGTATAACTTACATATTCAAATAAAGCAATATTTACAAATTTTACTATGGAAGAAAAGTTCATGAGACTTCGCCACGAAATCTAAGGTCCTTACTTCAATAACAATATTTACATTATAGTACGTGATTTTAATCTCAAGATAGGAGAAGTAACTTTTACTTCAACGAGATCTATAAACAAAAACTAAACTGCATTAAACAAGATGAACATTTTTATATACATGAACGTCGAAGTCGATTTCGTGATAACCGTCATTTCGAAAGGGTCACTGAGGGGCGCGCACACGTCGTCCTTCAAATATTAAATTATTCCAATATGAAAAATCTTTGGATTCTATTTTTCCCTAAACTCTGGTTTGACGCTGATGATAGGTTTTCTGGCTTCATCAGTTTGTGTTTCGTGCTGCGTATCGGGGTGCGGGGGCGCCCCGGAGCGTGGTAGCTAAGTGGCGGAGGAGAACAGCACAGAGTTCTTGTAGTATCCAGCGCGGTCCGCGAGCGGACTCTTCACGTCACGTTCCATCGCTTGCTGTCGCGACTTGCGCTCCATCTCCAGCTCTTGCGCCAACGACTCTGTTTACAAACAAATATGACTATTTTACTAAAAATCAATACGACAATAAGTAACGTACTGACTTCATTGATATAGATTTCTTTAATAACTAAAGACGAATAAACAGAACCAACTTAATTGACTACACTGGCGTGAGGGTACTTGTTCAAAGTTTTATTTATTTAAGATTAGCTTTCAGTAGTTTAATAAATAGTAAATTCGTAAATCAATCAACAGAAATTGAATCGAAATTTTGTCATTTTCCATCTCTACGCAGAGACACGAGCGCCTGTGTGTCGTTCCGGAAAAATTTGTTAGTTTTCCGGGAAGGAGAAACAGAGCAAATTAATGTACGGATTTTTCATAATTGATATTAGACATTCCACAAATTAAAAACGTGACTGCCACTTGTAAGGATACAAGGGTTATGGCCATAGAGGATAATAGTTTTCAACTGTATGTACAGACCTATAGAATATAAGAAAAAATAATTAATCAACTACGCAGTTTATGACTATTTTAACTTTCAGTATTATCAAAGCTGCTAGCACAGACGCTGGGTAGTAATCTGAATAAAAACTTGAAACGCTTCTCAAGCACAGAAGATACAGTAATAAGATTTTAAGAAAATTGACAAAGTTCGTGAAGAGGCAAGAGTAGGTGAGGTAAGGCAATTGTCTCCGAAAACGACGACGTTTTACGAAATATGCTTATTCAATTTCATGCAACGCTTGCCGCCTCCTGCAATTTACGAGATATAAAAGATATAAACGGAATCGCGTTTTTTGCTTACTTTGATGGAACATTTTCTCAACAGGGAATTCAATTTTTTATCCCGACATTCGTTTACAATTTATGATTCGAGTGTACAAATTTATGACCTATTTTTTCCGTATTAAAATTTTCGAGGAAAAATATTTATATATCTTTATTAAGTACTTATGTTATTTAATTTATTTGCGATATCAAATGGAATCTTTTGTCTCGCAATATGTAAAAACAAATGAGATCCCAGATAAACTGAATCACTTTGCTACAAAAATATTTGTTGTTAAAAAACTCAATTATAATCCGATTTGTCTCAGTGAAGACTAGCTGCAGGGCATCACACTCACAAGTGTCGCCCATCGAGGGTTGTCCCGAAACAGAAACCTATTATCCCGGGTGAGATTATACGCCTAGGGCGTCACAATTAAATATTATACACTTAAAAGCTTCGGCCTTTGCCGTTTCAGTTCACTGCCACCCCTAAATGTCCCATTAGGTCTGTTTGAATACGTAATATTTTTGCATTTGCCGCTCCTAAAACAGAATTGCCGGTTCCTTTGAGAGCTATAATCTATTTGTTCTTTGAAATACTTGTAACGGTTGAGCGCGTATCTTAATAAAAGCTGGACTTAAACATTTATGTTCTTTTTCAGAAAATACAAGGAAATATTTCTATTTAAATTAACGTAACAACATTTTGTGTCGCGACTTTAGAAAAGTAATTATTTTTACCTTTTTGGGTAGGTTAAGTTTGTTAAACATAGTTTTGTATGTTACTACTTTTTCAATGCCGTAAAAAAATGAATGAATCAAGCTGTTGATTATTTTTGAGAGAAACTAATCGATTTTAAAACTAAATAGAGACTCGAGCAAGAAATTACGATTTGGTGTCTACCAGATCTCGCCGGGCGACAAGTTGTTTATACTATTTGAAGCTCAAAAAAAGTTATTGTACTTAATGCAGTTCAAAGTTTTTTGTTTTCAAGTTTGTCACGTAGACTGTAGTTGACAGTTAATGTTGGTGTAATCTAAAAAATATAATAATATAGATACTAACTTATTTATATGTTCATATGAGTTTATTGACCTATATCTATGTAATAAAATAAATTATTATTAAGGTCGGAAAATTATAAGCATCCTGTGATTACTAAACGTTTGAAAGAACTGAATTGGCGCAGATAAAATTCAGGCATAGGTGTAAAGATATAATTTATAACATTATTATGTACCTATTACATGATATATCTTAAAAATTAAAAACACCGTAAAGTTAAAATAATTGGAAATGAAATAGAAGAACCAGGGATTATTATATTTTTAATTTCACCGCAATCGACACCTCTTTCTTGTTACAGCAATTTTAATTACTAGAGGTATAAAAATAAAAACACTTCGTAATTATTTTTTATTGCTGAAATTCGAGAGGATTGTGAAAAAAGGGTTGATTAAATCAATACCGGACAAGGTAGGAAATAAGGGAGATCATCGGCAACGCCAGGCCGCTGCCTGTGTACTGCGGGTACGGACTCTGTTGGACCGTATCCAATCGGAGAGATGGGATTGATTTTCTATTAACAGAAATTCTTTTACCTTTTTAAAAAAATACAACTCGTTCGTGACTCACAGACTTTTGATAATTTACCACTCATTGTTAAGTTTTATTTTAGAATGACACGACACAAGTACGTAATTTAAAGTGTGTTTTATTTCAACGTACTTTATGACTATAACTGAAAAATAATAAGGTAGATTATTGATTATAAAGTTTTATGTCTAGCTATTATTTTATTTTTTTCCTTTGCGATCGTGTCTTGTGTTTATAAAACAAAAACTTATTATCGTCAAAGGTTTGCGCCGCACCTGTGCGGTACAATTTTATTTCCATTCATTTTACAAGTTCCCCTATAAAACAGCCGGGAGAAGTTCCTTCTTTATTAATTTTTAACTTTATATTACTTAAGATCACTTGCCTATCCGATACAATCGTACCTATAGCAGTGAGGTACCTACTAGTCTTCAATGAACAAGGTGTAATAAGAATCTAAAATACTAGATGTGATGGTACGTAGGTAGAAATATATTTTACAGAATCCTTTCAGTTATAAAGTGACTACCTATTTTATACATGTGCATTATCAATAAAGCCTAGTAAGAATGAAGATATAATAAAAATATCTATGTAGTGTGTGGTTAATAACTTGAAATACATTTGAATATATTGATAATCTATTCAAAAAAATATCCGTAAACAATAGAACATACCCACTTAATTTCACCGTAGGTACCGTGTTTTATATTAATTGCAATAACTTAAAATAAAAAATGCGAGATGCATTAAAAAATCCCTATTTAAATATTAACCAAAAGGCTTAAATATTTTTTATGTACTTATTGAAATTCCTGACAGATATTAGAAGAAGACCCTCCGGGCTCTGACATAATATAGGTAAGTACCTAAGTAGAATTCCGTTACTTATAAGAGTACCTAATAGTTTTATAAAACAAAATCGTGATTAAATTTAATGATTTGATATTTTTAGGAGCATTGTGGAAATGGTAATTTGCGTAGTAGCTAACTATGGAAAATCGTGATTAAATTTGATATTGTTAGGAGCGTTGTGGTAATAGTAAATTGGGTAGTAGCTAACCAGAGTAGTTCTGCCAGAAGGCGGCACCACCGCTCATGATGTCGACAGGCGGCGGAGGGTAGTTCCATTGCGGCTTGTCGGGAGTGCGCGGCGGGTCGCGCTGGAACGGCGGCGAGGCTGCAGGGGGCTCCGCACTCGGCGGCTTGCTGTCGCCGTTCTCCCGCTCCGCCCGTGCTGGGTGCTCCTGCGTCGTCGGCGCTAGGTTCTCTGTCGATACGAAATAAAAGATTCCTTTTTTGACGCGTGTTGTTTAACCTATAGTGAACTTTCCAAGTTCACCGGCTTACCGACCTAATAGGCGAAATACCATAGTAATCTAAGGTAACCTGATTGACAGCCAATACATGTTGTAGCAAACAGCTATTATGCAAGAAATTTAACTTAAATGCGTGAGTTCAGTACCGAACCCTCGTTTCAAATGGTCTGCGAAACGATTTCCTGACACGGAGATTAGTACAAGCCTTCACCAGCGTTTACCCGCCCTTCTTACGTCACGCACTCGATACGAACTTAATCACGCAACCAGGTCATAAGTCACCCTCATCTTCGGTTAAATACGATTCCTAATCGATGGCTCTAAAGTTGAAATTAGAATGTATAAACTGTTGACTAAGTTATTTAATAGGAGGACTGTGAAGATAGTCTGACAGACGGTAAGTTAACATGTCAGGGGCATGTTAAGCGTACTTTATGTTACAACTTGTTGAATAAGTCTGATATTGATAGCATTGACAATTTGACATGTATGACTTTAAACTGATTATGAAGTTATGGAAACTAATCTCGATTGGAGTAAGTACCTGACTATCTAATATTAATAATATATTGGCATGTAAGTATCTATAAATATATTGTGCCCTATCGTATGGATTCTTAGGTCGAGTGAACCGTGGCCACGTTGTCGATTGCGATAATTTCTTACATATTGAGTAGTAAAATCTCACCAGTGACGATCCGAAGGATTTCTGCCGGCGCTCCGGATTGCTTGAGCGCCTCTTCTATCTTCTGCCGCCGCTTCAGTTCCATTTCTAGCTGGTCCTGAATATGTTGACGCTGTTTCCGCTCTTTCTTTAACCGTTTTTGGTACACCACTGCAAAAAAATATGAATATTATCATATTGTTACACACTTGTTACCTAAATCTCTCCCTTAGGTTTTGTATTTATTAACAATTATAAATAAATGCATCAATTTATATAACAGTTTAGTAGGACTACTTTTCATAAGACGACCTGCATTTTATACAAATACAATATAAGAAATATAAAAAATAAACTCAAGCTGCATTATATCGCGAAGCACGCTTGAACCGTATCGAAATAACAATTACGACTAATACTGCACGCATAATAAAACAAAACGTCGACTAAATAAACGGTTTTGCGCATAACTCGTACGCCATACTCCTCTCAACATGCACATCCCAGCACG
Source organism: Polylopha cassiicola (assembly GCA_038024825.1). NCBI lineage: Eukaryota > Metazoa > Arthropoda > Insecta > Lepidoptera > Tortricidae > Polylopha > Polylopha cassiicola. The sequence continues at coordinate 13,210,621 of CP149046.1, read as the reverse complement.
TAACAACAAACCTCGAAACCGCATTCTTCTTTCTCTTTCATGCCTGTCACGAACACAACCTCGCGTTTCCATTTTCAAATACAAAACCTAAACGTGGTTTGATTCGCAGCAGTTGCGTATAATTCGTTTTGTGATTACCCGTCGATAATCATTCGATGGACGACATCTCTTTCTTACGGCCGCTGCGGCGGAATGTCTATCTTTATCTGACGAATGCTCGATTGACGAATGATTGAGTCGATGCGCGTGTTGATGGACGCCTGAAGGCCCGCCTATGAGTAAGGGAGGGCTAAAGAATAAGAGTGAAGTTCATGTATTAAGAAGCATCCAAATTGGAATAAGGCACTGATTGACTGGTTTAATTAGACGTAAATGATAGCATTACAGGAAACCCTATAAAGAAAAAGTTAATTTTTTATACTGTTTTGTATGTAGTAAATTCTACGAAAGCCGAGAATAATTTGAAAAGGAAATTATATTCGGTTTATCATTAAAGTTTAAATTAATATGGTTACTAATGAAGGTTCAGAACTCAACAGCGAGCTACGACTCCTACGCATCATTTGTCATTGTTCGACCTCTGACACTTGCCGATAATAACATGCGTGCAAATCAAAAGGGACTTAATAATTTAAATTAGCAAGTGTTCGATATAATTATGTAATTACAACAGTTATTTTGTACTTTTGGCTATTTTACTCATAGATATATTAGAGAAAATTATCTGTTCTTGTATTTATTACAAAAGCAGTTAATTTGACCCTTTTTCAGTTAATTTATCTTTCAAAACAAAGGTTTGCGTCCAAAGGTCCGTTCAGTGGAAAATTTGTCGGACCGGCGAGTCCGAGCACCGATTCGCTCTAACACCTTTCAAAACAGTTTCGCACTCGACTGGCGCTTATTTTTGGATCTTTTCATCTCACCTTTCTTGCTTATGAACGCGTAGGTAAATTAACAATACTAAACTATACACCTATTTATAATATGTCATGCTTTACAATGATGCCTATGGACATTATCGTTAATCGTAATGACAATGGATAGGAACGGTTCAGAAGCGTCAATCAAACATTACCTACCTTCCAAATCCATTGCAGCGCGGCGGAGTTCATTGTTCGTACGAGTCAATATTTGGCTGCGGATCCCGAATGATCGGCGGCGCTTTGTAATCGGCAATCTAGCCTATTCGTTACTCTCTCATAACCAATGATGAGTCGTAATAATTTAATCAATTAATTTGTTCTATCAATGCTTGATGGTTTGATGAACAAAAGTAAGTTATATTGAATTAAGATTGCCGCTTTTATATACAAGTCGGTAGTTCTATATTCAGAGTAGATACTCGAGCGATTATAATTTTATGTTAATCGTTCTATTGTTCTATTAGAAGTTACTATGCTCAAAGGCGCCGTTTTGCTGAGGATACAATTGAAGAGTTGCCTGATTCCCATTTAAATTGATGGTCTTTGTTAAATAAAAATGTTGCGTAGATGTATTCTTTTTATATTAACATTCTATTTATGATTCTGATGAAACAAAACGAAACAAATTTAATCGTGCAATTACATGTGTAAAACAAATTGAATTATCAGATCGAATGATGGAGCATCCAAAATATGAAGCAAAACAATTCGATGACCGAGCGTATGAATAAAAACGAACGAACGAAATATTGAAGGAATCTGTTCAAAGGGGAAAAAATGCAATAAAAACCCTGCCCGATACAGAATGGGAGTGTGGTTAAAAAGCAACGAACGAATATGGTTGCGAACATCCGCTGCAGACAAAAGTTCGGCTATTTGACTATGCAAATTATATTTGCGGACCGCCGCACCGCGGCTGAGACCCGATCTCCGACTTTTCATTTCACTTCTCTCTACACAGTGTGTATTCTTTTCATATTTTCGTCTGATTTCCTTCCCCTCGTTCATTTTGCTCCGTTTTTAAAGTCGCGGAACAATGCCGCTTTCCGCGGGCTCGTTCTTTGCCGCGAGCCGTTTTCTTGCACGCGGCTTCTTTTTCTTGTTATTATACCTATACTATTCCTATCTTTTTTACATCTATTGAGTTTTCCTTTCCTTAATGCTTTCTACTCATAAATGGCTGATACGATCCCCTGGGGTTTGTGTTGTTCAAATAACATGTAAATGAGTCATTTTATGAGAACAAATTTAAATTGTGATTATTACAATAAGCATTTCTTTTTTACATACGGTAGGCCATTATGAGTTTATGATTGAGCTTTGGTTGCTATATTCTATCTTCGCATACAATCATTTATTCTTTTAAAAGTTAAGGGTAGATTCTTGATATTTAAGTCAGTATTGTTTTTATCGACAAGTTTTGTGCCCATCATCAGCATCTGATAAATGTTCCGAGATAACAGATTAAACATTTAAATTATGTACTATTTTTTAGTGCTTATAATTAGACGGCTGTTGTGTATAATATCGAATGCCTTAAGGCTTTTGATGTTTTAATAATTTATTCACGATGCTTTCTAGGGTTCTGTACTGAATTCTCGTCTTTCCGTCCAACAGTTTGTCACAAGGGTTTTTTGTTTATCTTGCTTATAAAAACAATTATGAAAAATATATAATCAACTTGAAAGGTAATTGATATATTAAATGACGAAGAAATCAGAGAACAGTGTTCTTTTAGTAATAAGGTGGTAAGGAAACATACGTTTACAAGTCTTATACGATCTTTACCGGTAATTTATGTTAAAATACTTAGGTATAGTTTCCATTTAACCCTATTAGTGTTTGATGAAAACATTATAAATGCTATTAAGAAAAACCAACGATAAAGTAAGTAAATAAGTTGTGAACTCTACTTTACATAAAGTTTTGTATTTAGACTAGTTTATGCACGCGTCTCGTCCGCCTATTTTTTATCCCCGTTAGGAGGCGAATATCAATAAAAATAGGAATTCTTCCATGAATTATGTTAAAGAATGTTAATGCTAAATTTTAAACAGACCATAGAATTACGTTGTCCCATAAGTAGAAACTGTACACCCCCTTTAATCCCCTTAGGAGGAGAATTTTAGTAAATCCTTTTTTACCGGACGTCTATACTATATTAAGAACGATCAGCGGTTTCGGCTGAGCTCATATCCGTCGTCAATCATTCAGAAAAAAGAATTTATACTATAAGTATGTAGAGGTATAACATTCATGATTTGATTTTAATTGTAAAACTACTTATATTTAGTAGTAATGCAGAATTGGCATAACTTGAAACTTTCATTGGTAGTTTTCATTTTTCCATTTGTGCTATGACGTAAATAAGCAATGTTTTTATGACAACCACTCCCCTCAGTCGCACCCGAGCAATTTAGATAAGTCTTTTTTATAGTTCTTTATTGAAAATAAATTGCGTAGAATAAAATCAGACAGAGTTCAAATGGCTTTCCGATAGATGTGTATGAAATAATGCTCGATAGATAAGAGTCGCGGAATGGGATCAGACATCTTGTTTGTGCTGGGGTAGATATCACAGATCCAGAAAGTGTGCATGCCGTATGTTGAACTTTATGTGCTGATTTTTAATGTTGATATAAGAGTGAATATACTGAATATAGTTATGTATTTCTATCTTTGTTTTTTTATTTTTATTTTAATACTAGATTTTACTAACTTCATGTATAAATGAAATCTAATGCTGCAACAAAATAGCACACTAATATGCAAATTATGTATGTATTATTATATATATCTTAGGTATTTATGATATGACTTACTTAGGTACTCAAATAATATGAGATATACACCTTTAAACAAATAAAAAAAAAAACAACTATTTTCTTGTTTGTATTCAACTAAATTGCAAAATATCTAAAAACAAGTATTTTTGTCAATACTAAAGCTGTATGTAACTATAGATGATTTACGAGGTCAGATACCCTCAATACATTACTTGCGCCGTAGTCATCTGTCCACGGCAGTGTCCCGGACGCGGTGTCTAAGAAACGTTTAGCTTTTTATCGGTTTCCTCTGTTTTATTTCGGCAAGCTCAGTATTTATGGCGTGGGTGGTTGTTGCGATAAGAATTTCCCTCAAAATTGCGAGGATTATTGTTTTTAATCGAAAGGGCGCTTAAAGTTATAAACACATAATAACTTAACGGAACTAAAGACTAGCTTTCAGGTTTGTGTACATAATTATTTGATATTGTAAGTTTGTTTAAAGAACAATAATAATATGTGTTATAACACATATTATTTTATTTGTTTACTATAATTATGATTGCCATCATCCCTCCAACTTTTTCATCAAACAAAAAGAATCATAACGGTGCCGCAGAATGTTTTTTATCAACAAAAAAAGGAATGAAAAAATCGCGAGCACTTATCAAAACGATCAAAGGGCCGGTCGGACATTCCGACTTCTTACGACGCTAGTAAAAAATACAATCTCTCTTTATAGTTACCATTCCACTGGTTATTATATCCGTATCGATACGGCTCGAACTTACGGACCGTGAAATGTTCGATTCTCGATATTGAGGCCCCCGGCACTATTGCTGATAATTTTGGACAGAACTTAGGAATCCAAGTGTAAAAAAGTTTGTTTATTTTTATAAGGTAAGGTTTGACTAAAAATTTTCGAGCCTTTTACGTTTTTCGACCGTACCATTAAATCATGTACAATAAAAAAAGTTACGATTAACGACTATTAAGCAAAAATAACAAGTACACGTAGCTTAGGTATGCCTATAAAGATACTCGTAGGTGTCAGTCGTATCAGGTTAACGATGATTGCGTCTGAAGTAGCCAGTTGTCGCACACGTCATTCGAGAAGTGATCATATTTTTACAGCTTCAGTATAAATTTTGATTACTAAGTTTATGTACGTACATCGTTATGTTTGTGTTGTGCACGTGACAATAAATAGCAGTTACCTATGGTACATTAATATAATGAATACGTATTTTTTATAATCCATAAATATTTCAAAGTGATTTAAGAGTTAGATCAAAATATTGACACCACACATGTTATCTGCTAATATTTAACAAAGCATATCTAAATTGGACAGACATTTCGATGAAATCAAAATTTGGTAAAAAATCGACGTATCTTTGTATTATTTTCGTTGGGATGGTTCACCGGGCCATGCTTCCTGCGAAGTCGGTGTGGTCGTAACCTGACACCATTTATTAATATGCTTGAATTAATAATATTGTAGATATCTGCTGGCAAGGGCCATATGTAAGCTCGCGTGCGAATGTTAAGTCGTAAGGCTTCGGTGCATCGATTGCTAAGTTAAATATCGATTTTCGTTTCATATTCTGGATCCCCTAAGACCCTCCAGTTTGATGCTTGCAACTCTTAGATTTATCGCCGTATAGGAAAATTTATTCAGTAATATCAACATAATATATTATATGATATGTCCATTCGTTTTTCATGGGAATTAAGAATTATATATTTCATCTGTTGACAATAAACGTAGTCAGTCTATATGAAACTCATATTATTAGGTATATACTTACTTACGTCCGACTTATCATCCTTTATTTATAGTATCATAATTATGTTTTCAAATAAATAGTCAATTATTTAATTTAGATTAGGTAACAAACTTTCTGATAGCTACCTTTCTAAAACGCTTGTTATGTCACCGGTGCCTATCTAAAAGAAAATTATTACTCGAAACATTAACTGGACATGATGAATAATTGATCCTTGCAGAGTACACATTGTAAAAAATCCCAATCTTCTGTCCGGCTTAATTATTTACAAACAAACCATTAAGTGCGTCGTACGAGCAAATTATTACGTAATATTAATAACAACCTTTTATTATTATTTGACAGTGTAAATATATCACAAATTGCCTGGCGTAATGCGAACTCAAGATATCAGTTTTTTAACTGTTCTCTTAAAATGTTCATAAGAAGTAGATACTCTAACTACATTTAAGCTAAGATGAAGGATAATTCGTAGATTAAAAAATGTATAAGTAACAATAAAGTTGAGGTATCTATTATTTTTTAATGCAATACTTTTATAAAACAGTGTAGCAGGTAAAGCCCGCAAATATTGACAGTGGATGATTGCAGCGGTCCAGCGCGGATCCCCTTGCAAACTGCGAATTAAAACGGGGACGAGAAAAATTAATCCTAATGCGATTTTAATGAAGCTGAAATGAACGAATGCAATAATGAATTGTTAAGCCGCCTTTCCAGTTGTTTTTAACCAGATTGAATATCAATATAAATTGGAACTTATTACCAAGACAGTGACATTATGACCTAAGTATAATTATATTATGCTTTTTTGCTTTGATGAAAAGCTCATGAACTGATAATTAAATTTCGTAAGCAGTTTTACAATATTGAACAGAGATGCTTCAAAGTGCAAGTAGACAAGATAAAATGTAATAATAATTAGAGCACAGTATTATACAAAGACGAACGCCTCAACACCGAGTATAAAGCACACAAGCGCTCAAACTGTACACCTGAAGTCTGCCCGCTTTTGCATTAACGAATGCGGAAGCGGCGCTATGCATACAGGACGCGTTGCACCCTCCCTGTCCTGCACTCCTCCCGGCCCCGTGTGCGACGTGCCTCTCGCTCCGACTAGACGCCTCCAGCAGCACCAGGCGATGTCCCACCCGCGCCGCGCGTTCATTACCTCCACACGGCGACCCAACAATTCAAGTTTGCTTTCCGCTACACAATCTACGCTACCAGACAGACTAGACTACACCCATACACCGGCCACTCGAATAATAAAGATGCAGAAATTAACCGTCCTCACTGAAAAAGAGGAAACTAAGTGAAGCTATCTTCACTTGAATGGAGGTAATGCAACGCGAGCACTTGTCTCGCGAATGAAAGAAACTCGTTCGGGTAGTGGTGAGGTTGTTGAAACAGAGGGTAAATGTCAACTGCGGAATAAAAACAGTCAACAGATAAATGCAAACGATAAACACCAGCGAGCAAACTGAAAAGGCAAGACGTGAGGTGAATGTTTACTCTTCAAACACTTATATGAAAATCGTTTTTCTGTATGGAAATTCAACCTTCTTTTAACTAGGATGTATCTACCAGCTCTCAGCTTCGAGATATCGAAGCGTGAAATCAATAAAGTGTCAGCACCACATTTGCTACAGCCCATAAAATATTCAATTACGCATAAGCACACATTTGCTAAGGCCAACAACGACCACGCGGCACCCCCATTAAAGACGCCTAAGGGCCATTTAATCGGTCAGTGGATGTAAATTCGCCGGCCCCAAAACAAATATCCCGAAACTAATAAGGAAACGAAATATGTAAATCGTCTGCCATATTGTTTCACAAGTGAAATCTTCCTTTAATCTTATAACAAATCCACGTTCAAATGACCGGTCCGGGTCGAATTTGAATATGAAGGGTTCGCTGTAGGGTCAGGTTGCGGGCTGCGGTAAGGAAGGAAGCAAATGTATGCAAGACACGCACGGAGGAGATAGCGCCGTAATGTTGTCCTATGCACATATTGCATCAAATTAGTTGTCGACTTGTAAACAAGGAGGAGGAAAGTAAGGCCGCTAAGACGTCGTCGGTGGGTAGTTTGCATGGATATGAGAGCGGCAATATGGGGATCCGCAGCTGCTGGCTCCACTCATTAAGATGTTTTATGGTCGGCCCGCCGGACCGTGTTGCCAATTTAAGATATTTCTATGCGGGACGGCGCTACGTTAGTTTGGCTTCCGATTAGAGGGAATCAGGTGGTCCTTTATGGCATTAGAGTAATTATTGATGCGTCCATTATGTGGTTGGAATTGTCCCCTATATTCCCTTGATGATAATGTTAAGGTTGAAGTAATGTCAAAGCGTTGTTTATCCCAATGTTTCATTATAATTGCATGTGGATAGGTAATACTACGTAAAATATATAATGATGCAAGTTTAAATAAATCGAAGTAGAATCAAAACAAACGAGCAATGAATTCAGAGTGAAAAAAGTTTGAAAACAAATTTGGTACGACCTGTCGCACCTTTACCCCGCACAGCAAGTAAATCAAAGGGTGTTGAAACTTTACACCCACTTAAAGCCGGACACAGTTATAAAGCGTTCGAACTTCGCCGACCCTGGGCCCATCAAACGGCCACCCCTTCTCGCATTCTGTCGGGAGAAAATTAAAAGTTGGCGGGCGGACATGGACACACTGTGTGTGATTGTTAATTCCAGTTGTTAATTACGAAAATATTTCTAATGATGTTTTCCAGTAATTTCCGTTTTTTAAAGTTTACACATTTTTACTATTTCGCTTGTTTGCAAGTTTACTTATTCAAATAACTTACCTAGCCTCTGGTTAACTTATTCAATATTATCTTACGACAGACGGCGAACACTAACAATAGCGATAGCCCGCCGAAGTCCTACAAACTCTTGCTTAGTTGCCAAGAGCTCTAAACATAGAGCAACTTGCCTTTTGAACAAAAGATTTTCGTGTTCATCATTCATGATGGACTAAGTTTGTATCAGTATAGCTTCTCAGGGTGCGATACTTCTATTTGACTCTCTGGGTAGGTTTCAGTTGTAATAAATAAGTATATATATAAAAATACTAGGTACAACTAACTGATTGATAAATCAACGTGTTACAGAGAAAGTTATAAATAAATAATATGTACAATAAAAACTTTAAAAAACTCTTTGTCTATTTCAAAAATTGTGTTAATGTGTATCGAACCTCGGTTGCCGAGGGCTACGCAATAATCTGACACCGGTAAACGCCGTGACCGGTCAGTGGGGATGAATAATTACAGATGACACTTTGAAATACAAAACCGTGCAGGAATTAGACAAACTTCGAAGGATTCTTAACTTGAAGTGATTGACAATGTAAGATATTATTTTTAATTGGGATTTTGGCAACGTGTTTTCTGATACATCAGAATAAAAATTCAGTTAGATTTAGTACATTACGTACCTATATCTATTATACCTAGTCATTGTAAGGGCTTTATTAATCGGGACCAAATTAATTGTTTCTAAAGAGGTGAGTCGGTTGTATTCGCTGATTAAGTGTACGGGTCGGACCGAAATCTTAGGGGTTATTAAATAATTTATTGTCTCACAACTAGACGGCAGGGGTATAATTGTGTATTGGCACAAATACTTTAAATGTGACTGGTTTTACGTAGATTTCAAATATGAATTATAAATAAAATACATACTTACTTATATTACCTTTTCCAGAAAATAAATTATTGAGTTCCTTATCTATAAGTACCTACTTATTACACGTGAACCGTAATAATAGACGACATAGGTGTCTAATGTTCATGTCGTGATCATTTCGATTCGGTAAATGCATAATAATATATTTAAGTACCGACATGGTAGTACGCTTCGAAGTAAATAAATAAAACAATAAAGAGGCAAGTAACGCAACCTGATTGAGTTTGGTCCGTGCCTTTTATAGCTTTCAACATTCATTTCGTCCTGTCAGTGGCAAATTACGCTGGCTGCCCATTCACGCTCAAAAATCACTCTCAATCGAGTCGAGTGGGACAAAATAAAAGGCGAATTCATCATGGGGGTGCGAATCGGAACCCCCTATTGGGAAACCGAAGCGGGAAACGTATGTCCGGTCCATTTGTAAACACTAACAGGTAGAGACGGCTTTTGACAGTATATTAAATTAAATTTACTGTTCGATTTGTGACAAATTGATAACAGTAATAATTGGACAAAGGTGATACCTAATAAAAATATATTATAACGGTAAATCTTAATATTCTCTATTTATAAATATATTGTAAAAGTAAAAGTTATTGTTACCTTTAGGCGAATGAGAAGTTATAAAAATTAGAGCGTAAGTAAGACAAAAAGTTTGTGTAATATGTGAAATCTAGTGTTAACATACATACTTAGGTACAATATTTTAATCTTTTACCTAGGTATGTAATATTTATATGATAATTGAAGTATTTTTAAAGTAATTTTAATAAGCACAGTGCAGTAATTGTTTTTGATTGAAATGTCAATCGAGTGAAGTGAGCACACAAAAACGAATACAGTGAAACGTTTTCTGTGTAACGCTTTTCATAAAAAAAAAATATTGTGAAATATGCACCCGTAATACTATGCTACATCCAATATTATAGTTAATCAAATTAATATCCTGTTTTTGACAAGGTTATTTAATAAAATAAATGGAGATTAATATATTAAATTAAATTATTATACAGAGACAAACATAGAAATAAACAGAAACTCAAGTGATAAAAGTGGTTGTTGCCAGTTTAAGATACCTCGTTGAGTTTCTTGCCGTTTTTCCATAAGCGAGGTGTTTCTTAGAAACGATGGTACCTACCTATCTTCTGACCTTCATGAGAGCTTGTAAAATTGAATAAATATATTTGCTTTTTTTTGTCGATATTTTGATTTTTTACAAATTAATGCATTTATCTAGTTTGTTCTAGTTTTTACCGACCAAAAAATACATTATTCAAGCTACATAAACCATGGATATAAGAGCATTTACTTTACTTTCTTGTCTGTATTTGACTTCACCGCTAGTTTTTTCTTTATACGTTTGGTCAACAAAAGGGAGGCGGAGAAGGGTTTTATGAATCAATTTCAACACGTCATTTGATTATGAGACTCCATACGTGCAGGCAACACAGCCTTAAATTGAAAGGGTTAGGTACAGATAATTCATTTTTGCTGTTATATTGTCTAGTCACCAACTCCAAATTAAATTAGCAGTCGCTTTGACACAAATGTACTCGTACTGGAGTTATGTCATTCTATCGTATGATTGGTGTTTATTTCTTGTGCAATATTATGATTTTATGCTTATTTTTAGAGTAAATAGAGTAGGTAATTAGAAAGTAAATTATCATTGTGTAAATGCACATTTTATTCGTAATTTTATAATTATCTATTATAACTAGGTATATAGACATAACAAACACGTAAATCGATTAAGGATAAAATCCAATAACTCTATAAAACAGAAATTACTTTCGAATGGCCACGGAGGAAGCATAAAGCGTTGCCTACAAATGAGAATAAACGGGATCGTTTTTTGCCGAGTTGAGTTGCCGCATACGAAAACAAACATTTTATCGACTTATTAGAATATATTTGTTTGATTTAAGAAATGTCTATTTGAAAAAATATATTAAAACGCCATTAGTAAAATTCTTGCTTTTTTTTTAATATGGAACTGAATAATTGGTCTCAAGATCTTTAACCGAGTTTAAGATCGCTGTACGTAATTAAATAATACTGTATCACACGCATATTACTAACGAGAAAACTGTGCTATTACTTGTTAGTCTTCTGCCGATGCCATGTCTGAATCTAAATATGATATTGTAAAAGGAGTTTAATACTATATCCTGTAATCAAAATCACTGTATGGCTTCTACCGCCGACGTCTGTTACTCGTGTGTGGTCTCGCAGTAAACAAAGATCTTAATGATCGTACACCGTCCAACGTAAACAATTTATTAGCCCGCAATCGACATCGATGTTACAATCGATTCTTGCATTCGATACATGCAATATGTTCGCTGAATTGGTATCGATTCTCTGTTAGCGGATGGATCGATTTTAATTGCGTTTTGTCAGACGTGTTGGTTTCATTTCATAATCATTCTATTTGAATGAAGTAATTGTAAATTGAATTAACTGACGAAATTATATTTTATAATCCCTATCTGGTAGGAATCTGTTCTTCGTAGGTTATAAAGTTCATAGTCGTTGGATTGTAAGGAGTGAACTTTACAATTCACAACATAGTAAAATTTGAGATCAATAAGCGATTTCCCGAGACACCGGATGCGGTCTACCGGGCACCGGTTCAATTATTATTGAATTTCCTACATCCGAGAGAGAGGGGTGAGGCGATGGCTTAACTTGTCAAGTAATTTGCAAATCTTAGTACCTACGCTTCGATTTGCTGATCGGGTTTTTCGAGTCAGGTATTGGCAAGCATAATTGAAGTAATTGTACTTATGCTACAAGGAATATAAGAATAATATATCAAATTTAATTTAGTCACTTAAACAGGATTTTTGACTTACATATTTAAGTTTTTTGAAAATACCTACGGATAAACCGAATTTTGACAAAGACGGGATAAATTTACCGAATCTCTAGTTAATGTAGGTTTCATAATAGCTTGATAAATATAGGTACACAAGTATACATAATATCAAAGGATTACAATCCAAATTTCCTAGTCACATAAACTCTATATAAACAATAGGCTCATTTGCGATTTGTAATAAAATATAGGGGTGTTCTATTTCTACACAAAATGTCGTTTATAGGTGAAATGCAACAAGTTTCGTATCGGATTACTACCACACGATACGGTCAGCACATGGCGTGTGCACCCGATTGTAGCAAAATCGACAATTCGATCGTGGTAAAATCGACACGACCACGTCGCAACCCTATTTAAGTAGTCTCAGTTTATACGAGTCTTAACAGACAGAATAACATACACTCAGCCTATTCCTTGATTCTTATTTGTTTATACAAATATGTTTAAATGAACTAGGAAAGTACGACAGGTATCTTTAATTTACAAGCGACCTACGCGGATCCAAGTCACGTGTATCTTTGAAGAACAGCAACATATCAGTAATTATAAAGTTCATTTACTTTACCGGATTCATCTGAAACTTTACCTCCTTCTTATTACAATGAAACATGATCATATACATTGAAACCTGCTCTAACAATTTCACACACAATCATAAATTCTAATTTAGCGTCTTCGCGGATCTCGTTACAAACTCGCCTTCGGTTTCCCGACTCATTGTGTGTTACTCCCAAGACATTGCAACCCCAACAGAACATGTATACAAAATTAATTAGACAAAATCTCGGGCTCTTGTAATATTTTATTATTACTTTGGCTGCTGTGCGAGATTTTATGAACGCGTTATATTTATTGCCTTTTCCTGTGTAATGGATCTGAATAGGGTCTTGATTAGCATCGTTCCCGTACGGCTCTTCTCTGGAGCTACAGCTTTACAAGGTTATAATTACAGTAGTTGTAATTACAAGGTTGCTCACATTGTGAAACCTTCCCCCGCTTTCGTTATCTTACTACGAATGTTGATGGTTCGTTAAATTAAACGTCGTGTACGGAACTGATATCTTCTTGATTATAAACGCCTATGTCTAGTTTGCACTGTTTTAATTTACACTTCGTTATCTTACACCTCACTTATAAACATTCTGTTGCTTATAACTAAATACTACCTATCTCGATTTCAAAAGTAATCGTATCTCATTATGTAAATGTTAGGTATGGCAAATATTACTATGCACTTTATACAAATAGTAGAATCAAAGACTGAACACATTTTTAGTTCCCCATGCCATTCCCTGTAAGGCGGTACCAATATAGTGGCTCTCTTAAAAGGTAGTCAATCTTTGTGACCGCAGCATGGACCAAACAGCGTATTCTACTTAGCGGTGAAATGTAATGTCTTGCTATTCGTTTGATCCTTTTCTCTAGACCGATCTTTAGTGTTTGTTAACACTCGTTACAATACAAGACGAGTATTGTTCTCTTAAACGAATTATTTATGTGGAAGAGTTTATTTGTGTATCGGATAAAATTTTCAGTAATATTCATATTATATGTACCACCTACCTAATATGCAATCATACAATAATAGACGACTTTATTTTGATTTAATTACTAATCTATATTCACAATCATCTTCAATGCAATCGCTAAATCTTTTCTGTAAGCTTTTTTCATAGCTACCCGCTAGTAACAGGCTAGCTTTAGAAAGTCGTGTTCGTCATGACCAATGAACAATGAACACTTCATCTGCGAAATATTCTGTTAAAGGCATAACAGTGCTAAATATAGATATGTTTCAGGGGCTTTATTTTCCGTGCCCCTCGAATGCATTTAGTACATTAGAGCGAAGCGAGTTGGTCTGACCAGTCGGCTAAATCTAATCATTTGCATTACTTACGGCCGGCGGGTCATACTGCGCTTCATTTCACGAGAACATCGGCCAACGGTCGCGTTTGTTGCTCTCTTGTTACCTAACATTACATTACATATATTCAGAATTTCCAACTTAATGATTAAGTACTTGAGAAGTCATGTGTGTAAAATATTTCTGATAGGTAATAATTTATAATGATATTTTTGTACAAAGACAAGACTTGAAAAATTGTAGACCTCCAGTGGGATTCGAACCCACGCTTATGCCTTTACTAGCGGCAGCGTGCTGAACCATTACACCATAGGGGAACCACTAAATAATAATTTGAAAATAGTTTTGCAAAGGTACCATCGTCATCTACGAGTGTAGCACTAGAGTATGAGAAATACTGCTCCATTATTATTTTGTAATACTTAAATTATAATGAACATTTTTTAGTTCAGGCGTATATAAAATGATATTCAAAAGAATCTACAACTTTAAATGAATTTACTTATTTAGTGTTCTACTGGCGGTAATTAACGCCAATAGAGTAGTAAGATACAAGGTGCATTCAAGTCTCATTAGACCACACGAACACTGTCTAAACACGGTACCCACTTTAATAAGCATGAAGCCTCAAACAGGCTGAAACAATTTTTCATTGGCCACAACCGAACCTCAAGCAAAAAACGGAACGAGTAAACCGCCGATGCAACGTTCAAGTGTAAATATTTACCCGGCATCGTCCACGAAAAGTTCGTAGCGCCGATAACTTCGCTTCGAAACCTCACACTTGCAAAAAGTCGAAATAAAATACAACCGGTTCAAATTAAACATGACGTCTTCACAAAAGGTTCCGTATTTTATTTAAGAAAAATCGTGAAATTTACATACAAGTAAATAGCTAATGGAATACACAGTTCTGTTAGGTTTTTAGTTATCGGACAGTATCTCTTGAGAGGAATATGGTAAACTCGAGCATAGGTCTAGTTTGCGAAGGATCTCTGAAAGAGACGGTATAATACACACGTGTAATTGAATTCCGTACACGTCGCGTATCTGCCGCGGTATTCGCCGGCGAGGTCGCACGTCGCGCCGCGGTCGGGATTTGGCGTGTATCGGAAATATTTTTTGATATCTTCCCACTGGACTCTTTGGAGGAATTGCCGGTATTTTTATGAAGTCGATCCTCATTTATGGATTCCTCTGACGAAAGCTGGGCGTTAACCCTGTGAACTCTACTATCTACTATCAATGCCGATGAGCATTCCTATCATCAATCATTAATTATTATAAGGTACCAGTGGCTTGATTTTCATCGCAATAATCAGAAGAAATGATCTAGATAATAATAAATTATCTATTGCTTAATACTAATATCAGTAGATTGCAATACAAACCATTTTTATTTATTTTTTGCTTGTTCGTCTCTCTTTTACAAAGTGATAAAATATGATAATATAATTATTTTTGAATTCAAAATTAATACTAAGACTTGTAACTAAGAATACCTGATCAGACGATGGATATTATAGCTGGCATCACATTATAATTAGGTACCGATAGCAGCTTAGTACGTTACGTTCGGTTTGGTCCTTATCGAAGGGGTGCAAACGTCAGCGGCTGTCATCGACTCAACTGACTGCTGACACAATGTTGATAGTATTGTACGCATATTAAATTCATTTGAATTTGATCACTCGACTGTCCGAGCTAGATATATGCACTGAGGGGATTGATCACTAATTTAGTTAACACAGCGTCATATAAACATTTGTGTGTATAGGCTGATGCAGAATAAATAATTAGTTACAATAATCAAATTACTTAAATTAGGTATTCCTGTCTTTGAAGAGAAATTATATGCATGTAGTTAACACATTCCATATATTGAGGCACATTATAAACAGGCATCGATAACCCTTCATTCCGAGCATAATGTTCGCATAATTGGCGTAACATTTCCATTCGAAACCCTTTCAAGACGCCGTGATGTTACGTCCTACATATTATTTAATTACGCAATCTGGAGTACGCACAATGAGAAATGTGCCTACCCCTTTTCAAACAGTGAATGCACAAGAACGAATTTAGCTTCCTATATTAATATAAATAAATTATTTAAATTATTAAACGTTTTTATAAGAAAAAATAGAACTGTGTAGCACTGATAATTATGAAACAAGTATAAGCAATGATGAGTCTACAAAAGTTAATTAATATCGTTTAATAATAAAAGATATTAAGGAAATAAAGTTTATTATTACGTGCCATTACGTATAAGTTTCTATTAATTAAACAGATCATTGTTGCGTGGATGATCCCTATTTAAATAGAAGCGCAATACATTACTGAAAGCAGTAGATTCCGATACGATACCGCAGTATTGAATACAATATCTATTATGAATGGCCGTGCGCTCCGCGGACGTTGATTAGGCTCGGGGCCTATTCCAATTTCCAAGCTGGACTACGATCGACCTCCCTGATTGATTGTTATTGCTCTACCCTGACGCCGGCATATGGGAGCCATGAAAGGAACAAACTCTTCTTCACAATCCATTAGATATACAATTTGATTGAGCGAGAAAACTTCCTGTTTAATTTGCCGTGCTTCTATAGGTACGGACAAAACGATTAATTCATTATTTAAACTAGATATATGAAAAGTACATTTCAAAGAATGGACAGCGTTTAAAATTCTTTCTACGAACTATAAAAAAAAATTCTCTGCCATTTATACAGACTTGAGGTGATGTTTTACAGTTTACAAAAACAATTTTAATATTTAAATTCGTTCAGACTGAATTTAAATAGTTATTAATGAAGTAGAAATTGTCTTGTGTAGGTAGGTTCAATTATTTAAATATCAATAAAATTAGTAGGATGTTTTAAACGCTACGCTGTCATGCTTTGTTTTTTTCTGTATTATCAGTAAAATATAAAGTAATGTACTTGTATTTTTTATGTTTTAGGCATATTCTGTTAAAATATTGGTGGTATATTGGCGGTGGAGAGTGCTTTTGTAACGGAAGGTGTATTTCATAGAGTGGACGCACAGAGCGCTATCTGATGATTGGTTTTTGGCAATTAACAGTATTGCTCACGTCGCAATCGAGTTCATTCACCGTGTGAAATATGTATGGAACCTCGATTTACCTCTTTGTTGCATCTGTGATGAATACATCATATATGAGGCTGTTATTATAATTGTATTTTCATATTCATGTTCGTATTGGGAATTATCAATAAATCAATCTTTACAAAACTACAATTTGTAGAAAAACTTAATTGAACTACAAATTCTAATAAGTAAGAAAAACCAAAATTCAATGCAATCACTTCTTTTTTTAATTAGGTAAGTAAGTAAATAAAGAAATCGGGAAAATTAACATAAAGGGAAAACTATTGCTAAAATATTTATTATTTCAATTTCATAATAAAAATATTAAATGTTACAATCCATATTAATACACAACTTTCATTAAATGCAAAATTAATGGTTTTATACGATTATCTTCTACTTATAGGTACGTGTTGTTACTTTATGAAGCACAATAGAAAATGGAACTAACATCACAAAGTGCTAATTGACTGTGTTTCAATAAAATGTCAGAAAGCTTTTAAAATTTGATCGCGTAAAGTTGGAACCAGTTCATAAAATCCATTAACAGTTGTAGTTACCACTAAGTGCAGTCAGCATTGACACTGAAATTGATAACTGGAAAACAATTTAATTTGCTACTAATTGTAAAACACGAGTCCGCCGGCACTTTTAATGGACCCAGAGTATTTTTTTATTCATCGTAATAGACTTAACATATCTAGACGGTTACAGTGTTTCTTCGCATTTAGCAGTTGCGGTAAATTATTACACACGTTCAGAAGCAATAATTATTTTCATTAAAATAGCGTCTACCTCGCAACGACCTGTCGTCCCATTATTAACATTTAAATTTATATTACAATTTCCACAAGAGAAATGTCTGCCGCGATAAAATATCTACACCACCTTTATGTCGTTTGTGACAACATGTAAAATGTCTTGTGTTTGATAATACGACCTTCAGCCCTATTAATTATACTTTAAAGTTGCTTATAGCTTGGTGTGCGTCTTGAATAGAATTAAACCCTTTGTCTCAAGGCGTTAGGTCACCATCGCCATGTCGCTTGACATTTGTACAAAGGTTACCTCCATTCAGTTAGTTTTCTTTTTCCTGTCTATTGCAATGTTTTGTTGATACAGAAAGGGTAATTTGGTTGTATGCTAGTTGACCTTTGTGCGGATGAAGGGCGCAAATTTTGTATGTTTATAGTGTATTTATTTTGATAACACATTGTTTAAATACGATCAAATATTTTAGTTTGTTTTTAAGTAAAGATTTTTATAAAAAAATAGTTCCTATTAGGTAGGTATTATTGTTATTTTTTAGATTAATATTATTCCAAATTTATTTAGTATTTTGAAAGGTAAAAGATTACGCTGATACAACGGTTTAAAAAAAGACAATACAGGGAGCTCGAATTCGCATTTACAGTATTGGTATAGTCGGGATTGTTTAAAAAGTAAGCAACGTAAATTACTATGTATCTTAGATAACCTTTGTACTAATATTTATGTAAGCAAATGAAGCCTTCAACAGAGCGGAGCGAAATTGTCTTAATAAATGGCGTAATTATGGTGATTGCGTAGACGTCAAAGTGAGCCATAAAACTATCAATGAACCTATAAATTGAAGAAAACGTCGGTACACGCGAGCCGCAGGCTTGGGAAAGCATGGAAACAAACAGATAACATAAACAACTAGAACGGATTCGAAGTTATAACGTGTGAATAGACGCATAAAAATAGTATCGATTAAACACCCACAATACATTGTGGTATAGACAATAACGGAGAAGGCGGCAATGAGTTGGTGGCACGAAAGAAAATTGGCAATATTACACTAGCTGTGTAATATGAGAATATAATAGTTTTAATGTTGGAAATAAATAACGTTGCGGGGATGAAGACAATGGTCTCGTAACAAGATCTCCTGTTAATTGTGGCGAATGCGGAGCGGCTTCGCGATCAACGATTTATGAAGGCATTGAAATTACACCCTGTTTGTTTCTTTTTAATAAGCAACCAACCGTACTGTGAGATGTTTTTATGCGCATTAATATGCGTATTTTACGCAATCCAATATCAAAATAATAGGCTCTATAACGATTCTGTCAGAGTTAGAGATCTAAACAAAAATAGTAGGAAATTTCATAAGATTTAAAGACAATAGTCATAATTAACTCACCTCTCATTTTCTGTTCGTCGAGTAGTTGTCGTTCTAAATTGTCCTTCACCTCTCGCTCTCTAAGCACATCCATTTTCAGTTCAGCTGCAATGAAGAAAGCATAAAATTGATATTAGTAGAAGTTAAAAAAATATAACCGCGTAACACGTACCTACTTATGTTGGGTATATTTTGACTGTAGCAACATCTCGGTATTAATAAATGATTCGTTACGTACAAAAGGCGTTGTATTAGGTTAACAGTGAGTTAAACCGGGAACAAGGCCGTAAGCAAGGGCCGATTAGGAATATAAACACAGATTAACTCATTCAAAATCCCGGTACTATTGTGAAGGAGTCGAATTGAGAGATTTGCATAACATTCAATTTAAACTAATCTGACGGAAATGATTGGGGGAGGATTTCCGATTATACGATGTCAAGAATTTCGTTACCCTATTACTGTACTAACTATCAATAAGAGTAGGCATAATTGAGAAAATTGACGTTTATTACTGCTTACCTACTGGAAAATATTCGGTATATTTTATCTACCTATCTACTTATTATGTTCTATTCAATACCTGCTTAATATTAGTACCTACCTACTCATGTTACTCGTATGAATAGTTGAACAACACTAGCAAAAACTATACTTAACAAGTTTCCCGTCACTAGTAATAGTTTATTTCACAACAATAGGAATTGATCACATAGTTAACTATCAATATACACCTCGCCGACCTCCCAAGTAAAGCGAACCCCACACACCCGACCCTAAAGCCCTAACTTTCAATCAAGTTCTAATCTTAGCTATCGATTCAGAGGTGCTTAATTCCAGCCATACGTTAAGACAAATACGGCAAATTTGAATAGAAAGAGGTCATACTCATTCACAGTTTAATTTGGTCCCTTATTCAATTAGGTAGGTAGTTTAACGTCGTCTATCTAATGGAGATCGTAGGGGGATCGAGCTGATTAACCCGTGTTGTTAGCACCTTTCGTAACTGCTTCCGAATTTCACTGAAAGCACAATATTCTAAATGCCATTGGGAGCTATTGTAAAAGCAATGCAATAACATTTAAAGGCTTTGTTTAGATTTATTATAATTTAATTTTGTTTCTGATTCAAATCGCATTTAAGAAAATTGCTTTCTTATATCAACCGCGTATTATTTTCTAGTAGATATCATTTATATGATATTCCACCTTCATCTGGTACGCCCTAAATGGATAGATTCTAAAGGCTAACAACATTACTAGCCCCGCAACTATCTTGTTCAATTCACCAAGAATTGTTTCGTTCAATATCGATTGCCTATTTTAATTACAGTTGTGTTAATATCGGAAACTAGTAATTTGCTTGTACTTTTTTTACTCTTATGTCTTTACTTCTAATATAAAATAAAATAATACTAATAACTATCATATTGAATAACAGAACTATAGATATGAATCTATGAACATGACGTAGCGTAAGTATAAGAGTAGGTACAAGGTGAAGGAAGTGGGTTGCTGCTTGCGTTTCATATCGACGTGCAGAAATCTGCGATAAAATGGAGACAAGTTTACTTGTGCCGCGCGCGCTGTAACAAGCCTTGGTAAAGGTATGAGTATCGCACAAGTTATCTCGACCTGTGATCTTGTAAATTGAAACGTTGCCTCGCTCTACATTGTTTATTTCTCAATTATATTCAGAACTCTCTTAATTGTATCCTCATCTAGATTTTGCGATAAATTCATAAACGTCACCCGTTATTGTTAGGCTGATTAAAATTATATTCACTGTACCGCAATAGGTACCTACTTCTCAAGAAAATAGTTCGTGCAAGTTACCAATGATAGTTTTAATTTAATTACGCCTCGAAACTTAGGCGTGAGAATTTACGATCAAAATTTTATTATAAGTAGTTATGTTTTACAACAAAAAGTTAATCTATAAGAGCGCGTTGTGAGATTAATTCCAAATCAATCCTGGTGTATACTGTAATTTAGAGAGCTTTTAGTTAAGAGTGGTTTCGCACATGAGACGTAAATTACCTTCGCCGAGGGATGGCCATTAAGGGTCCGCGTTGGTATGCGGCGTATCTCAGCATCTTGCGATTTGCGAGCTGAGGCACCTTAACAAAAGATGCTCCTGGTGGTCTTGCGTACTTAAAAAAGTAGTCCGCAAATCATGTAATGCTAAGTATAAAGCTATTTAATGATAACAATTATTAGGTTCTGCGTACACCGCGCATGTAATTGGTTATTTAGGCCAGCTCAACCGAGTCCTACGGTGACGTTATAGTCGATCAATTCACAGCTTTTAATGTTTTTTTTATGGAATACCATGTTTACAAATTTATTAAGAAAATATCCTACGAGCTACCTTCCTAATACAAAGCAACTGTTTTAATATTAACATAATAGCTAGGTACCTAATATAGATAATTCTGTCTTCCATCGTTTTTGATCGCGATGTTTAAAACATAATGGCACTAAATTGTATTCGATAAAACGTTCGACGAATTACATCAAAATTAGTAAGTCATAAATCATCGAAATTCAGACACAAAGCAGACAGAAAATAAAATCGATCCAATGAAAACGTTTATCGATAAAAACAAGAGAAAAGCAAAACACTAAAGCGGAACACTCGATTATTATTAAATTGATCTTTATATCGGATCAATCAAATTTAAAACCTGATCAAGTTGCGTCCGACGAAAAAATTATTACTTTATAAATAAAATAACAATAAAAACGATGCGCCCGGTCCAAGGGAATATATAATTATGAACAATTATTATGATACCGAAACTCAATGGCCGATAGATGATTGAAAGGATCAAGACCCATAAACAAAAGGATCGATTCAGGTTACGCAATTTAATGTTCGAAAAGTAATTAGTCGACGTCATAATTGATTTTATAATCCATACCTAAACTTAAACGAGGACGTCGTGACGTCAGTTCATTACCTGATCATACTGTTTCTGGAGATTTTATTAAACTTGGCATTGAAATGCTATTTGGACACCCCCAGGGGTCGTGTGCAAAGTTCTATTTTCTTTCAATTTCGTGCACTCTCTAAAGTCAACAATAATATGAAATATAAATTTATTTTTTATGGAATGAATGAAGTAAGTAGGTACCTTACCTGTTACAATTCCAAGACATGGCAATTTTATAATTTATTCAAAACTTTTGTTTCAAAAATAGAATAGGTAGGTAAGCTAAAAGCATGAGTATCAAATTACGACCCGCTATTTCATTTCCGAAACATAAGTCATCAGGTGAACGAATTAAGACATATTTTCACAGCCCTCGCCTTGCAAAGACTAAGTTAAGCTTGCAGTTAAAATAACAATTAAAGTCTGCCCAAAATTTACGACTCAAAACCGGCGAAATAATTTAAACGGCCATTATGGTAAAAGCAACCGAAATGGATGTTTGAAAAGGGAAACAAAAGTGAATATTGCGATCTTGCCTGAATTGTGTTAAGTCGTTTCTTTGCTAAGACATACTTATTGCAGGAAGAGCCCAACGGTCTTAAGGTGAAATTTTAATAGTATCTAATAATAGCGAAGGAAATATTACACACGGATAATGTTGATTTAAACACTTTAAGAATGAATTGTAAATATTCAACTAGATTTCTATCGTTGTCTTTGTACATTATGATTAAAAAATGTATAATTTTTCGAATGACGTATCTTATTCATAAGGGATGGTGCATTTATAAAGTAAAATTCAAAGTAACGATAATAGCTGGCATGGAACAGAAAACGAATTTTCTTCCCTTTTAAATTTACAAACCGGCAGCAATTTTATTTTATTGTTATTAGATTTTTACGGATTATGTCACACGGCTTTGTCACCCGCAGAGGATTATTCCCGCAGTCTCCGCGCTAATAATCATAAGAATTGCTTCCCTTTATTATGTGTGAAATTTAGGACATAAAATGTTTCCCGCTCAATCTCGTGTTTTTTGCGCTTTCTTCTCTAGGAATAAGGGTGCATTTTCAGTGGCAGGTGATCATACACTTCATAAAAAACACAACCTCAAGTACTACTTTATTTTGCGGGAAGATTTTGTCATACATGTGTAACACATAATTTTATGAATATATTATAACGTATTTGCATTTCGTATTTTACTCGTAAACTACATACTTACTAAGGTATATTTTGGGTAGATCGTAAACCTCTGGCGCCAATCGGCGTTCTGTACTACATGTCTTTTTATAAGTATCGTTGTGTTTACTGAG
This sequence comes from Polylopha cassiicola, assembly GCA_038024825.1. NCBI lineage: Eukaryota > Metazoa > Arthropoda > Insecta > Lepidoptera > Tortricidae > Polylopha > Polylopha cassiicola. Next base: position 13,187,177 of record CP149046.1, on the reverse strand, counting down.
CAAAGGTACAAATAATGAAGATGTCTTCAGAAAATGGATAAAAAAGTATAGTAGCATATCGAGCGTGGAACGTCGGAATAACTTGTGGTGTTATCGGCGCACGCGCACCCAATCTGCGATCGGAACACACCGGATAAGATTATCCAGTAGCCCCGTATTATTTTAATGAGACTACACGACTTCTCGAGATTCGATACGATACGAAAAAGCTTAGGTAACGAAGCGAATAAAAAGACACGGGTCAAGGGAGATATCACGCGACTGCGGCGAGATGACGGGCTTTGGCAATGGGAGTTCTTTTCAAGAGGGGATTTTTAAATTAGCCACCGAACACGATTAACTTCTGTACATCTACATACCAGCTGACGGCAGATCGGCTGATACCATTATGTCTCTGGTAAGGCACCGATTAAAAAATATACACATTTATAAGCGGACAGCATCTGGTGGTATTTAAATAAGATATAAACGCAAAAGTCCGCGAGTTTCTTCGGCTACATTTTTCCCGGGTGGAGGCTCCCCTTCGCTGGATATATTGGTATTAAAAATGTAAAGGAGATTTATGCGAATGGCTCTAAGCTTTCATTAGTTGTTTCTTATGCGGTGTTTTTGCGGTCGCCGCTCCCTGACCGGTAATTTTTCATTTTCGTGCAAACTTCCTGATATTCGGAGCGCGTAGCTAAAATTTAACTGCATATAACGAATATTTATACGCCGCAGGAGTCTTGAAGGAGCAGGTGTATGCCATTTTTTTTTTATTTCTACCGGAGATCATCATTTCTATGAAACGTTTTATTCAAAATTTGATAATGAGCCTTGGTGCTGCACTGCTTTGTTTGACATCATTAAATTATAAGAAATATACTTAAACGATTACCATTTGCCAGATAATTTTGACATACATAAATATTGAAAATTATAGGTAACAACTACACATTAGATCCAATATTATGTTGACCATTGTAAAATGAACGTGTTGCTAAACACTGCATCTGTGCTTGGGGGATCTCTTTATATTGGACAAGTCAACCCCATACCTTATTTTAACTATTCTAAATTATTAAGGACACTCAGATGATCTATTTACAAAGACTGCTTATCTTTAGAAAGAAAGGGGGTATTTTGTTAACAGTTGGTAGGTAGATAACTGTTTTTTCGGAGCCTTTACAGGTTTCATAATCGTAGCACGACTGAGCTGAATGTCAATAGGCTTTAGCATAAGAATCTGTAAAGGCTCCGAAACGTCAGCCAATAAAATAAAATACTCGAGTTAAATCCGTTGTTTCTTTCCAATGTGTAGGGAATAACCGCGAAGGCATCACAAATTTTCATGTCCTTTGATTAAAAAATAAATATTAATGGACCATATAGATACTTAAACTGAACACAAAAAATAGTAATATTATTTTTTATAGTACCTAGGTATATTATTGTAAATAAATATAATATTATAATCACGAAAAACTACCTATGGTTAAAAACGAACGGTTCGTTTGTATCAAGTAGATATCTCACAAAAATCTGAATTTGAATTGTTTTCTGAAAATAATACAGAAATAATTGTAGGTAATCATGCGTACGTAACTTATCTTAATATGTGACTGAATACAAGTTATATTATGTCCTTTACTCTTTGATAAAGAGGTGGCACTCACGTGTACAATTCGGCGTACGTCACATTAAATTATTTCAGCTAAGTAATTCCGAGCGGTTAATTATTGTGCACAACCAGGGAGGAGAGTTGAGAATGTAATTATTATTAAACTTTACGATTGTCTCACTTTACCCCCTTTACTTTACGCACACATTCTCGAGTAACAACGTATCTCGAAAGGAACGACTTGACGATTTATGTTTTATTGTGAAGGTCTAAGGTTCACATTCAAACGCCGTAGTTTGAGTACTTACAGAGATTGCATTCCAAAGCGGTCCCACATTAGATGTAAGATCCTGAGGGAGTTTCTTAGCTTGTTGCGGTCCAGGATTCATATTTGAGCTACTGTTCAGAATTTATAACTATATCAGGAAATATATTCCTTTTAATGGAAACGTTTCGTGTAGAAGTTTATATTATAATGGCGTTACCTACCTATAGGTACGTATACCAAAATAGGCCTAAAGAAATCTAAATTGCCACTTTAGTACTAGGTATTCGTAATTCTGTTTGACAATAGAAACAGTATTTTAAAAATATGGTATGAAAATGTTCTACATTTTGGAAATATCAAAAATAATCCAATAAAAAATATAATTTATTTCATCTTGCATATTTCTATGTATTGTTATCGGCAATGCCAAATATTTGTGGCCCCTTGTAACTTGTTATTCAAAGTCAACCGAAACAGATTACATTGCGCATTTCCGCGCCACCGACTGGATGAATTCAATAGTAGTGCCGCCCCGGGCAAAATAAGTGTTAACCCTCCGCTGCTTGAGAAAATAGATTAACAATTTAACATACTCCATGCGTGAAAGCCAGTCTATAGAATAATGTTATGTTTCTAAAACGTTAAAATAGGGACTTAAAAAACTGATTAAAAATACCTGTCCTGTTAACTATAACGAAGTTTGGATAAAAGATAGATATTTTTCTCTGATATATTACTTTGAATGTTCAATATATCGACCATGTTTCCATTCGAATGCCTCATATTCTTCGCGGGAAGTAGATAGTTTACAATAATTTATAATTGTCAAATTATTAATATTAGGCATTAAGTACATACTTATTACTTACTTTTATAAAGTTTTAAAAAAGTACAACAAAAAAATTATAAAAAATATTTTCATAAATGTACCTACCTACAAATGAAATTAATAATTTCCCTAGTTAATATTTGACTACATGACCGCCGCTGGCATTTAAGCAACACGATGCTAAACTTTCCCCTAAGAAAATAAGCGTAATTATACAACTGGAATTGGTGCCTACCTATTTGAATACGAAGTTAAGATATTATACTCTTATAGCATTTTAGATAAGAAAATTTGGCAGCAAAATATCCCGAAATAAGACGTTAAGTGTTTATAAATACCTACTTAGGTCATGTTAACGAACTTACAGATAACATATGTAAGTACTTAAATGTGGTAAGCAGCTATAAGCTCTTGTATCATTTATTAAAACTGAAAGATTTTATTAGAATGAATTAATGGGCTAGCGTCAGCATCTGAGTAACACGTACAATTAAGCATGATTGAACACTTTTTTCTATTTAATTATGAAAAACTGTATTAAATTTATACGCGTCATGGCTTTGCACATAGTAATTTGCCTAACCACGGCTAAGATAAACTTGGCCAATAGGTATTACGACGCGTGTGTGGTCTAGTCGCGTGCGCGCGCGCAACGTAACCGGAGCGACACGCGCAGCGCAAGTAATCCAATATGGCCGTCCATGTCGCTTGCGTATCGGTACATTGCGGGAATGCCATTTTAATATCCCGCCGTTAATGTCACTTATTGTTTACTTACTCCACTGAGCACATTGTTTAGGAAACCTAAGAGATCTTACGAACGTTCACGATTAAATATAGGTAAGTACATGCTTCTTGTTCGTAGGTTAAGGTGTGTGTGTACAATGATCAAAACTTACATTGTATTGTGACATTTAATTAAAGCTTGATAGGTAGGTACTGATTTGTAAAAGATTCAATATTGAATAAAGTAGTAATATCGATTATACAAATAGCTTTACCATTATTTTTACCTACTTTGAAAGCTATATGGAAGATGCAGGTCCCTAGGCGAGAAGAAACAATATGATGGCATGTCGTTACAAGAATACTGACCGACTCATTAAACGATCTCATAATTCAACTCAGCAAGTTGTAAGTAAACAAATAGAGATTGAACTCGGCGATTTTTGTAGCACACCTCTATGTTGCACAATGGTGCGAAAGCTGGCGCGGCGCGGCAACAATGCGTCGTTGCCTGTATCGCCGCCTGCGCATCTCTCGGTGGCTCGTTAGGGCGCTGGGGGCGGTTGTTTGTACTGCGATGGGAGCTAGCTAACTCACGGTTGAGTTATGGCCAGAGAGCTTCGTGATGAACCGCTTTACTGACAAATTCTATTGCTAAAATACGAAGTTTGCACAGTTCATAATATTCTACTTGAAAACGACTTTGCAATATTTTATATTATGTATGAATGAATCAGATTGATCGGTCATTGGAGATAATAATAGGAATGAGTTATTTGATAAGAGTAATCCGATAGTGATTGACTTATATTGCAACAACTGGTGATCACCTGAAAGACATCTGAATTTAGGTCGTTGTGTGTCGGAAAGGTCAGCATTATAAGTAGTAGATTGGATGAGTAGTTTCCAATGCGGGAAACTGTTAAACATTTATAAAAATGCGCACATCGCAAATACATACACACGTCGACCTGTAATTTAGAGTCACACCGATAACGTCGCGACGTCGTCGTCAGCATTGTAAAAGCTTTCATATCAATTGAATCCATTAGCTGAGTACACAAGTCCCGTCTGTCTATTTGCTCATCAGTTTTTATCATTGGCCAGTTCATGTTTGTTCGATCGGTCACTTCGGTTATTGATGGGCTGTTTCCCTCCGACAACTTGTGTTTGCGATTTTCCATCACTCCTGGTGAACAAAACTAGGACTTACGCATTCATTGACTAGGGCTTTGTCGTGCTTGTGAAAAGCAAACACAGCGTGTTTTTGATTGTCCGTCGATTTGGCAGTAAATATTTGTTTCAATGTTTCCACTAATGCGTTTTCGCTATTATGATTTTGTAACCGTAAACGTGATTTTAGTAGATATCGTATAATAAACCTATAAATTGTATTTAAATTTTTATTTTATTCAATAAATTTGCATGTATCTTAAGTTAGTGAAGAGCAAATTCCATAAACCACTCCTCTTATCTTCACGTTTGCCATTTCTCCGTTAAACAGCACTTAGCTTAACAAAAACTGATTGTTGTAAAACAAAAGACAAAACAAAACCGTGGTAACAAGAGCGGGCCATTTAGTTCACAAATAAACTAAGCGGCAAGAATTAACAGGGATAAAGGCTTAAAAGAGTAGCCGAAGCAAAATTTATGTCGCGACGATTGCATCAGGCTGATTCTGTTTGTTCCACATAGTTTATTTTTTGGATCGACTACAGAATGCATTTATTTAATGTAGGTACCTTTTGACAACAACCGTAACACAATAATATATGTATACCTCCACCATACGTATTATGGTGTAAGTCATTTCTCAATCTTTCTTTTTTGTGACAGTATCTAACTTATAGGTAAGTACTGCCAAAGTAAACTACACTTGAAAACCCTACTGTATGACACCTATTTCCCATTCATTGCCTCTCTATTTACACGACCGAATCGACAGCATTTTATCATAGCACAGGCCTTTCAAACAACCCTTCCTGTGGTTATCTGATAAAGCAGTGAATGCGCACACATTTCGCTTGCACATCACCCATCCTGCAGTAGTGTAAAAATTGTCAGCGAATGAGCCTAGATAGTGATCTGCCATTTGTAAGGGACTGAGGGCCGTTGTGACTGTTTACGTTTAGGTACTTTTTTCTATGAGAATAGGGACTTAAATTCAAATAAACATTCAAAAAAACTTTTCTTGTATCTTAACTTTAATTGTAGTAGATATACACTTGCAACATAAATGCCAAAAGAGATAAGGGTTCGAAAGTATAAACTACAAAAAATGGCTCTAACTATATGATCTGTTTCGGTAAGATGGACTCTGAAAACCAACTAAAATGCAGGCCCCATCCAACCAGTAAAACCTATCAATTCAGTCGAGGCGAACCAACCAAGTGATTGCTGTAATTTCTTTGAAAAAAATCAACGGTAAAGTTCGCCAGACACATTGATTCGAAAAAATGTTTCATCAACAATATTTTTATTATCGTAATAACAAAATTACCGGTTGCAACTGTACGCGATTTCCACTCTTACTCTCGTTAGCTTAGGGAGTTATTTCTTTACCGGCTGCTTATATATCAGGGGGAGAAATGGAACCTTTTGTTGGCCTATAGCATTATTATTTCTCATTTTGTTTTGTTTATTAATACAATTGGCCCGCGGCGCAATATTGATATTCAAGTTTGATGATGACTCGCGCCGCGAATTTTCTCCCCGACCTCACTGTATTTTATGAGTTTTATAACAATTGTGTTTTCGTTTCTTTTGTTTAAAATTTAAGAAATTGAATTATGTTAATAAGTTTATTTTTAATGCAGAAAAGATATTTCGAAATAATTTAAAGAAGGATTGTTATGTTTTAAGCATTCCCTGATTCCACAGTAGGTAAGGGTATTGTATCTATGTTGTTGATCATAAGGTAGGTACTTTATTTTATGTTCGGGAGACATTATATGTACCTATGCTACATAAAATTTAATAAAATGAGAACGTATTTCGTTAAATATAACATCTATCAAAAATAGCTTGTCTAAAAAGCTACTTTATACAGATAGTCCATGTAATTATTACAGACTGATTGTGTTCAGTTTTATACTAAGATAGGTTAGTTAGTAGATACATTGTGACTTTAGTAACACACACGTATGGTATTCTTATATGCTCAGTGTGTTCTAATAGTTATCTATAGTAATTAGAGTTGAGTCGTGGTTAAATTAAATCAAAGTTCCCATAGTAAATTAAATAAGACAATGTCTTGCAGTAAGTAATAGGCATAGCGTCTAACTTTCGAACCATAACGCACAAGTCCTTCTCATGGAAAATACGAATTGACGTAAATAAATAACTCGCAGAAATATCAATTAAATAATTATGCTGTCCAAATGGAATCGTGTGTAATGATAGTGGGCTGGGCTATAACTCAGGCGCATCTGTTCTACGGCTATTTGCAAAAGGCACGACATGAGCTCGCATGAAGCACGGCTCGGCCCGAAGACCTGTCCTGTCCCTGTGTCGAGGGGTTCCTTTAATGCTAGCTTTATGACTACGCAGACATTGTGCATTTCAGTAAATTATTCATCTTCTCATTATTCGCGTATAATAATATATGTTGACAGTGTCGAGCCTATGTGCGGATAATAAATAAGGTAATACTCGGCCAAGGACGTAATTACGCCAGTAAAACTGCAATTGTTTAGTATATGCATAACGTAACGACAATGTACCTACGACTTACGAGAATCAGTAGCAGCTCGCAGCGATCTCATACAACTATACTTAGGAGTAATGGCAACAAAACCGCTATTTACCGACTATTTTCTAATTTTAATAATTTAACGTAATAACGCAATAAATAGTCCAGTCATAATGCTATGCAAATGATTTTAGTGTCGTTACAAGATAGCAGCAGAGCTACGGGAACGGAAAACTCGTAACGCATAAAAGTACGTGCTTTCAGATACTGAGAGCGGTTAATCAGTTGCTTACGTTCGATTACGCGGAATCGATTCACCCGAGATGTGGACTAATATCGATTACAACATTTACATCAATAAACCTTCCTTCTGCAGTGTCTCCGTCTTATAATAATTTCGTATGTAAATTTTAAAACCGTAACGTATTCTAAGAAAGAACGCCTCGTTCTCCAGGAGCTTAGAAGAACTTTGTTGCTTGGAAATCGCTGATAATATTCAGTACTTCCTCGATAAAACTATAATCTTTATAAATCCTACATTTTGTAACGGTCTTAAATAATTTCTACGTAACAGGCATACCTACAAATGTTAGAATTGTAGGTATGCCTGTTACACGTTATTTATTCTATGTCATGTATATATGTATGTCTTCCACGTTAGTTATTTTCAACTTTCTAGCAGGAAAAATCATCAATTAAGCTACAAAAAGTTAGCTTTAAATTATCTACTGAGTATGTGCAGTTAAACATCAATGACTTTTATTTAAAGATTTTGGGACACATGTGGTCTCTCACGATCATCATGGCTCATTTGAACATTCCGGACAAGAAGCGCTATCGCGTAAACTCGTATCGTATTGTATCGTGTAAACTGCACTGAAACTTTGTATGAATGTGTACATACCTTTCTCGTAACTGATTTGCCTCTCCTGCTGCCTTGCATTGTCGGCTGCGACCTTGAGGAGTCCCTGGATGTTTCGGAGCAGGGTTTCGGTGGAGGAGACGAGCGTGTCGGCGGTGGGGTCGACGGGCACGGAGGGCGGCGAGCCGGTCGGCGCTGCGTAGCTCACCGGCGCCGGGGATCCACTCCCGGGCAGGTCGCGCTCTCCGTCGCTCATATCTGCTTTTGGACAGAGTTTAGTAAAGATTAGGAAGAATAAAACGTACACCTAAATCTAAAGAAGGCTAACTTAAAAATCTGAAGTTTTGAGTTTTGCAAACCATCGAATTCCTTACAGCAAAACCTACTTACCACTAAAACTGATTTAAGCTAACTCTTCCAGCTTCATATAAAAGGCAATCTATACCTACAGAAAACTCCTTCAGTGCACATGGACATATTAAACAGTTTTTTTGCCTCTGTTAGGTTCCTCTAGATCTAGATATGCGAAATTACCTTCTACAAACGGTGATAATTATGTGAGGTCTGAATTATGTTTTGTTATATTACAGCCTTCCAATGCGGTTTTACCTGCGTAGATTTCTAAATCTCCCAAATAATATATGACCATAAAGAGTAGCATTATATGTATAGGTAAAAAGAATATTATAAAAAAAGATTCCCTAACTAATTAAACATTAAACAAGCCTACAAACCTTATCTCTTCGCAATGCGGGGTTAGTTATAAGTAGGTACCTACGTTATATTAACTTTGCAGCGCACTACACGCAGCCATTAACTTTATAGACCGACGAAGTCAAAATAATATTATGTTCCAATATGAAAAAATGCAATTTTATTTATTATTAGGTCTGTGTACTTCGCTATGAATTATAAATCATCAAGGCCGCTTTATAAGATCCTAAATTGTATTTATAAAAAAATGAGCAAACAAGACCGAGTTGCGGATCGCGTGCATGTATCATTCGGATCGCAATTATTATTGCGATGAACAAGGATATTGCGTGGTGATCACCGGCGTAAGGCTTTGATGGTACCTACTCGCGAAGCAAGTGGCTTATTCTAAGAAACCCTTTATAACATAGGTAGTTAGGTTATGATTTTAACTGGCGTTCATTTGTTTAGGTTTTACGTCGGTTTTGATAATATTTTCTATTAAGTAATTATTGTTTACCACACTTTTATCGTGATTAAATTACAATACAATGTCTAAGACAAATGTAAAAATTATATCCGAATAATAAAGAGTACTTTTTTCTTGATTTGCAAACGAATAGATAACGGCGAATTGAACTTGTCAAATAATTTTACGTGAGCTTTTTTATAACATAGCATGAGCTTACCAACTAGTTCCGTTTTAACCTAGTCTTATAAATGAACTAAGCATAACAGTTAATATTAAAAGCACTACGTGGTTTAAAACTGACAAGAAAATTAAACACAATTGCATAACCTACGTCAATTACAGACCTCACACATAAAAAATAAAGTGTTTCGATTGAGGTCTCCCACGCCCAGAATAATCTATCGATACATTTAATTTAACTGACAACATAGTGAACGCTCATCAAATAATGAAGACAACATCGTTTCGTCATTGTCGATGCGCACGATAGCACTCTCGGCTTGTCACAACACCATCTCCCTAATAAGGCCAATTAACAGGATCCTATCTAATTTAATCATGCAAAATCGTACTCTAAAACAGAGACTCAAGATTTATTTTCTATTGAGGTCTATAATGAAGCAAAAGGTTTCAGGGTTACAAATGAAATCAAGCTAAGAAGAAGGATTGTTGATTAAAAGGAAGTAGTAATATCAGATGGACAAAGACCAAACTTGAATGACATGATAATTTAGAAAAAGCACTCTTTTAATGATACTTGGACAGGCGTGCAGAGCGTGAATCACGTATCGATGTAACTAATTCAAAAATAAAGATGGTATTGGTTTCGAATAATTAATAATATATGTTGCAGTTCTGTGATGTTAATAGAGATATTAATAAAAATAACTTCGTGATCATTATTAATTCTGTTGATTTATTATATATCCCGAAAGTCATAGTCGCGAGGAATGGTTTTCCGGTAATCGTGTCAGAGTACCCATCCGTTCCCACGGTCTATGAACGTTTTGTACACAACTATAATAGACAATCCTTATTGTTTCACTTGATTTAGCTATTGTGAGCACCTCTAGTCATATTTGTGGATGACTGTTTTGATTAGCGCGTCGAGTCGTTAACTTACCGTTGAACTTATGTTTTTGTTTTCGCACTTAATAATGACTGTAAAATTAGATTCCCATACGACGCGACGTCACGTTATGAATTACAGCGTATTCTACGAATTACCAAAAACTAATTCAGTTTAAACCAAGTATTATAACTCTATCAGTTATGCAGAAATAACATTGTATAGGTATAAACTCTTGTAAAATATTTAATTAAAAAATACAATCGAAAATAATCACACTATAATACTTTGTACCCATTTAAACGAGTTGTTTTAGGAACTTAAATAAGTACTAGTAGCTATAATATTACAGGACGTACGGTGTCCTACCATCGTATTACAGACCATGAGAAAACTTATGGGAGAAGACGTATAGTCATTTTGTTAAATGTCCAAGATAGCCCCCAGTTTCAAATGATTCCCATTATGAATATATAAATCCCGAGTTTTTATTATGAAGCCTCTACAGAAAATAAATCGAGAATTCAGTAATAAAATAATTAACATAGCTTGAAAATTGGTTAGTGAACGTCCCTACAATGTTATAGTAGTAGCAATTTTACACTTATTACGAGTAGGTATTTCCAGTTTCTAAAATAAAAGGAAGGTGGTTTTATGGCTGATAATTTCCGAACTATGAATGCTGAAGGTTCCAGGGCTATTACTGGGTAATTTCGCCGAGCATTACATGTCGAGTATATTGAACGGGTGATACCACGACGTTGTTAATGCCGCACGGACACTTCCATGATTATACCTAACTTATTAAAACGAAATGAATACTAACACTGAATTTATACACTTATCTATTTTCTTGCGACATTGAACGAAGTGCTTCCGGAATAGCAATTTGTTGAAATCAAAACATTTCAACATATTATTAATTGGTGAGTTCATGGCGTGCGTCGCTTTCGCCCTCAATTGCGGGTTAAAATAACAGAAATTACTCGAATCACGAATGCCACTTTGTTTGCTGCTTTTCTACCAACTGGATATACCTAGTATACCATAAATATTCAATATTATGTATTTTAAGAGGTAAGAACGACTAGACTGTTTCACATTTACTTACATTTTCTTTTTTCAATTATATTGATCTGGCGGGATAATAAAGTGTTCAGATTTACGCGGGCTTCGGATGTAATTTTATGACATATAGAGTGTACACCCATATCTATAAATGTTTGAATACCAAAACCCATCACAAGAATCAAATGAATCTTAAAATATTACTATCAACAACTAGATTATTTCTTTCTCGGGTATGGTTCGGTTTCCGGCTAGTTCCATGTGCAGTAGAAAATAGAATGTGACTGAATGACAACTGACCTTCGTCTTCATCCTTGATATTGTGGTCGTCTTGATCGGACATGGCTGCGTCGCTGTCGTCGGAGTGTGAGCGTGGCGAGGCCGCCGCCGTGGCCGCGGAGGGCATTCGCGGGGGCTGCGGCGTGCGCCTCGAGGCGGCCGAGCTGCGCCCGCTAGCGGAGCCCTCGCCGCGCTCGCCACGCTCGCGGTCGCGGTCGCTACGGTCGGATCTGTCGCGGTCCCCTCCGGAACCAGACTTCGACAAATTCAACACTGGACTGTGACCCGGTGATGAACCTGAAAGGGAATTGTAATTCAGTCCCTAATCCTAATAATAGTCTAAGTAGAGGTAAGAACAAACTATGAAGCTTTATAGGTTATCAGCCACAAATAGATAAATGATAGTGGTGTTTTGAGAATTCGTATTATTTAGTTGCTCAGAAGATGCCAAACTTAATAAACATTTGATTCCAGTCAGCTTACCATTATGTGACCCTTCGCGAGCTTTATCGATTGCCATAACACGTTCCATGTCACCTCTTTCGTCACGCAATCTGAAACAAATATAAAAACTTGTTAACCACTTCGATATTAATGCTAGCCAAAATTACTTACATAAAAAATATTTAATTATTATCCTACAAAGAATCACACGTCAATACATCAAAAGTCTTAACTACATCAATCGGACACGCTAGCAAGTTAAATAAATTTGAACAAAGCCACTGACAAACAGTTTTATCATTTGAAACCATAAAGCATACTTCCCACTGAGTTGAGGAGCTACCACAAAGGCAGAAGTATAATATCGTGGTGCCCCGCTGAGATTCTTTGTGAGCGGATGAAGAACGTAGGTATGTAATAATTTTGTATGCGAATCTCTCATATCGCTACCCTAATTCCGTTGGTCCTTTCTGATTGTGAATTATTGAACTTTTGATGCTTCCGTTGGATTTTTTGTAAATAAAGTAGAATCATTATAACATTTAAATAGCTAAGTAGGTAAGTAACTTTTTACGATAGATTGATTATCTCTTATAAAATATATACCTATGCAATTAATTTTAAAACGTAGAATGCCAATCTAATGCTTGATAGATATTTATACTGACGATATCAAAAATATGCTTGAATGAGTTTATTTAAAACGCAAAAGTTGTTATAATAAGATGGACTCGTTCCAAAACCAATTTCACTCATTTCAAAGGGGTTAATGCAACAATTTTTGCTCAGTAATGCCTTTTGAGCATTTGAATATAAATGACGTCTGAAAGTGAAATGTAACATACATAATAAGTGGCTGTTTTAAGCCTTCGCGGAACCCTTTTGTGGATTACAGAGTTGTGTTCAGGAACAGAGGCATGAACTGTAGGGACTTACACAGTATATTTCTGCCAGTACAAAATTAGACATCACAAACTCAAACGATAAATATAATTACCTATATAGATACCTATAGATGTAGGTACAATTGCGCTCGTTTATTATGTAATAGTAACTCGTATAATAACTTAATCATCATCGACTTCGTAATAAATTACGTGCCATATATTGATCTATTAAAGCAAATTAAAATAATATTGAGAACTTAAGTAATCTAAATTATTTTCAGTTAAATAATTAGGTAAGCTACAAGAATTAATCCACTCGTTGGCTTTGTGAAAATGGATATATATAATTATATACTAAGTACATTAAACATATCAGCAACGCAAAAGCGCTTCGTTTAGAATATTGCTTCCTAAAACAAGGTTCAACGTTGAGTAGGTATTTATAATATCTGTGTTGTCTGCAGTTGGTTCCGCAGTCTCTGTCCGCCGCTACTCTATGTGTAAACCCTCGAAATGGAGTCGTTTGGTTCTTTACTGACGAGTCACGGAGCGCCGCCGTTTGAATTTAATATATTTTTCATTTCCTTCACAATTAACATGTAAATAATTCCTCACGGGTTCTTTTTTTATTTTAACAAATAACTACACGATAATTTAAAATTTATTTATCGTTAAAAAAATAAATTTATCCAAATGATACAGAAAATTAGTATCAACATTAGTTAGTTGGTTAGTTTACCTTATTGTGGTAGTGGATAATCAAATATTTAAATTAATAAACAAGTTATTTTTTGTAAAGTTTTTATAATACATGATTAGAAACTGAATGAATAGTACAAATCATCAAACGATCCAACAAAAGATATCGACCAAATCAATAAAACTAAAAAATGTATCCACTTCCTTTTTTTAATCAAGGTGTGAGTGTGATTGATGACAAACTAAAATTAAAAAATATCTTACGGAAATGCCGCTGTAATATAATATACCCTTATTTATTTATCCCAGAATTCGACTTGACGACGTTTTGATTTCCTCTTAAAGTAGGCAAGTATCTTTCGATCTTTCTTTTTGTTTACAATAGAATATTACAATCGTAAGTCACGCTGCTCGGTAATATTATTCATTCACTTGTCAAAGTAGAAATTGGCAGCGAATCGGGAAACGAAAAATAAAAATATCTTTAATAATGCCGTGACTGGCAATCTTTTAAATTGAATTTCCAGCTGCAGTAAGGGCAGATTCTTAAACATACGATTTATGTTGAATAAATATGCAACTTATAAGTCCGAGGTAGGTACTTGTAGTTATTGTGTCTGATCATGAAAATGTAACGGCGTTGGCAATGCGTAGTTACCGTATAAACCATTGACATTATAGAATGGCCAGTGGCCTAAACAGATATTCCGGGGCCACGGGCGCGGACAATGCGGCGCAATCTACAGCAGCGCCAATGTACGCTGATTAGTTAATACTGAACCGCTCACATAACCTAATACCGCTACACCGACGTGACGCTCCAAACCGTTCTTGTATGCATAATCTGATTAGCGTAAGTAGGTATTACCTCAACAAAGCAAGTATTAACAATATACATAGTCGTCCTTTGATATGCACTTTATGTAAATTTGCACCAGCAGAGTAAGTAAATGAAAACGCGCAAAACCGTCGACTGTACGATTCAGTCCTTATACGTAACTAACTCCCTTAATTTGCATTTTGTAAAATCGATTAAGAAAATCAAATCCTGTCGGAGCGTCACTGCGTGAAACATTTGCTTGACACCCAAATCAAAAATCGTTTTAGCTCACCCTCGCGGGGGAGGTTGGGGAAGCGTCGACGCCTCAACATTTATTATTTCAGACATATCACTCACATGCAAAACAAACTCCGTTCGATCCATCAAAAAGTTTCCTCTCCCGCCCTCCATTTCTTCTCTATAACACAAATCGACTGTGTAAGTATCGTGGTTTAAGAAAAGGGGCTATTGTACCGTGAAGAATGTGCATTCGATTATCTCCGACATCTTTTATTGCAATTATGAATTGAGTACTAAGTTTTTAAGTGAGATATAATATTAAACTGGGTAATTTTACACATAACAGAAGAGAAAAAATAGAAGAGATTTTTTTTTCAAAAATTACTTGTGCCCCGTTTCAGTAAAGTTTTTATCAAAAACGGTTATAAACAGAATATTATAATTATAATATGGCTAATGAATTGTAATATTGCTAACAAAAGAACAAATAAGCTTATTCATCCACAAGAAACAAGTAACCTCCCTAAACAGTCAACAAAGCTTCGAAGAAAATCGAGCGAAAAAAGGCTAAAAACACCTTAGGGGTTTACTAATCGAATAAAAAATATCAGCGGCCGATGCCAATGTATGGGGGAGAAATGGAATAAATTATAAAGAAAATACAAGTAGCAAAGGGGCCGTTGTTATGAGTAAAAAGTTCCAAACATATGCAGATAACGTAATGCTTTGCCTTTGAAATGATGTACTGGCAATATTGCTCTGTAATAACGACGGATATCAGTTTGGGGAATAAAAAACAAATTTATTGAGACACACAAAAAACAGGCTATCGTAATTTTAACAGTGCATGGTTGGATTTAGTTTCCATTTCTTAACATAATTTTAAAAGGATTTTCAATAACATGTATAAAGTTTTATAAAATCCATCGTTTTGCTAAAATAGAACTTTACATACTTACTACGAGTAAATACAAACACGTCATGTGTTCGTATTTTTAACTAATTATAGGATTATTACGGCATTGTAACTTATAATGAACCAGCGCATTTGCTCATTTAATAGGTACAAACATGAATATTCATAGCATAATTATAGAAAAAATACAGATTTCTGGGGTAGTATTAAAGTGTATGACAAGGAAGAAAACACTTAGGGCGGAAAGAGGACGGAGGGACGTTGAAATAATAGGAAAGAAGTAACACGATGACTTGTCGCCGGCCGCACCCTACGCATAAACGTCACGATGTCATTTGTAAAAATTGCGGCCTTCTAACTTCTGCAATTTTTAAGCAATTACGACTGTGGAGACGACTAACATAAAATAATTACAATAACAAAAATATACATTTTTTTAATATGTAAAGTAACTACAACTGTATGGATTACAGTGTTGCCAGTGGGTTATAGAAATTTGAATGTCTAATTCTTTTTCAATTAATATTTTTATACTTATTATATTTTTTTTATTTATCTACTTATTTTTTATCTAAGATTGTTATTTTTAAATTAAAATGGAGGTACATTATTAAGATGGAGATTGGTAAGAATAGAAAATACTCCATAGTTTTTTGTTCCGATGCGGAAATGTCTAACCAAAATAAGCAAATTAGGGGGTGACAAAAATAAATGGTAGAGAAAGTGGAACCTCCGCGGGGGAAACCGGAGACAGTTATTTAAATTTGAATAATATAATATGAAAAAAATTACATCACTTAATACCGTAATAAAAGTGCACTAAGCGACCGAAGCATTACGCTTTTCAAATACAAAGAGGGCTATGCATATTTCGCCATTTTGGTTATGAAACGTGGAATGAAATCTAAAAGATCAAGGAGGAGAAATAAAATATGTCTTTTAAAGCTTATGAGAGCTCATTATATTAGTAGCAGTACGTGAGGAGAATTTATTACTTAAACGATACGAGAAAAGGTGTTCATATTAAGAGAATCAAGACAGACTCAGGCAGTATTCAGGCATCTACGGTACGGATGTATTAATTGTGTTAAGGTAAGGAATACGGCGACTAGTATTTCAATGTAGTTAGGTAATATAAGGCAGTTTACGGTAGCGTAACGTAATTTTCATCGGGTCCAAGCGATGTTATTAGTGTGCATGTAGCGCTAGGTGTCTCTGCCGGGCCGGGACAAGCTTTCCGCTTCCCGATTCCCGACTCCCGGCGTGATATCGTGTAATTATGCTAAATAGCTTCTACAATTCTAACTTCCCGACTTTTTAGGGACATTATCATTATCTTAAATGGGAATACGTTTTGATAATGTTGAATTTCATTGCACGATTATTAGGCGATTCTATTGGATGGGGGGTCATTATTATGTGTCTGTTTTCTTTCGCTTCGTATTTATGGCATCGTAACCGATAATAGATACTCAGCATATTTTATTATTATCGGATAAAATATATTGTAATCTTAGCCAATCAATTCAGTAACCACCGATTGCTGAGGCCGATGAATATGGTTTAGTTGCGCATGCATATCAAGCGACCGCAGAAAATTCTCATCCATCGGCACACTTCCAATCCAATCCCTTGGATAATATGACGCGACAAACCCTTCCTGTATAAGCAGCGGCTTGAATGCGACTCGTCGAATTGGATGGGTTTCCTCCACTGATCGGTTGAGATTGTGCATCATTTGCAGCCGCTGAGTGCGCACGGGCTGCGTTCTGACGGATCAAATGCACGGTAATGATTGTGATCGGAGTGATCGCTTGCGTCGACCACAACATGTTTCGAACGAGACGATAATGGTATATCGATGCAAGTTTTTTTTATTATCCTCGTCGATTATTAGAATTATATGGATTTGTACGTGGTTGGATATCTGGTGTACGAGTTCAACACGACGACCTAATACGATGGATAAATGACGGAATAAACTGTAGACAGACAAAACCGAATATTAAATTATGTGAAACATACGTCCTGTCCCGTTGATCTTATCACAAGATTGTTGTATTCGGATGGATTTATCTGTGAAGTTGCTACTGTGTGATATCGATCACAGGTTCGTCAAAGTAAATAATCAAATAGAAACAATTTCGGAGAGTAATGAAAAGTGTTATCGAGATGTAGGTATACTGTCATGTCTTATTATACCATGTAAAGCGTTGTGTTTTGTCCCATAATACATTTCATCATAGCCTATTTAAAAAAATGAGCATGTCCATGATCATAAATAATTCATCATTATTAATTATAAGAAAAATTGTTACTGTCCGCGTTTGATACAGATCTAAGTTTAGACGTAGATAAAATCTTGCTTTCGCTGAATGAAATTGAAGGTTCTTGAGTAGGTGTGCAGCACACGTGTCCAACATTTTAATTAATAATAGCTGCAATTAATTTAATAGGCTCGATAGTGAAACTCCTAAAATGACAGTTTGTAAAGATTATCAGTAGATAATAGATCTGGTTATTGAATATGCATAAGCAATGTCCAGCGTTGATACAGTGCGGAATTAATGAAAACGTTTGCATTGAACGATAATAAAAACATCGAGTAAACAAATTCGATAATTAACGCAGTAGAAACAAACGAGCATCTGTTGCGAGTACACATACGTCACGTATCGGAACAGGGAGTTTGGCAGAAGGTAAACAGAAATATAATTTAGAAGCAATTTGGCGCGGATATGTCCGCAATCAAATTGTCTCGTTAATGCCGCGGCTATCAAAACATTTGATTTGTGGCCGCGCGGCGCGGGGCATCGCTCGGTTAAACCTTCCACGGTTGACTCTTCAATATGGTATGATGCTGGTTACGTTTCATTCTATTATCGTTTTATTTATCGACTTTTGTAAATAATTGTTCACCTTAGTATCCATTTGTAATCAACGTACTTTACCATGGTGAATGAAAGGCACCTATCGACGACGTTTTTACTCAAAAGGCCACTTTAACTTTGCCTTACTATAAGTCATTTTATGTACTTATTTTTTCTGAACATATATTTTTTTAAATAAACTTAGATACTTTTTGCTTATTTATAACATTACAACATTTACAGTTTTCTTTTCAAATAGGTAAATGATAATTAATAAATAAATATTAATTCACATCAAACATCTTGAGACGCGTGATATTTTACGTATTCCCTTCGGTATCTTACGAGTATTGTGAGTCGGTATTACTAAAATTTTAAAAGTGCAGCCTGTAATTTGTTAGGTTCCAACTATCAGTTAAAATAGGTAATGGACGAAGGTGATTCATCACCATCCAGACACAGTTTCCCGTGCTTAATTCCATTAATCCCGTGAAATCAACATTCGCAGTTTAAAAATTTATTCACTGACCAATGTTTACATGGAAATAACGGGATTTTAGTCGATTTATGCGCACTCACACTCGACTCGCATTCGCCGCGAAGTCAGCGTGTAAACACTGGAATACTTTTTATTCGCTTTATGTGATTCCCCCGGGAGGGATTTGCATAACAAAACGGGAAAAGGTCAGAAAGCGAATGGAATGGCAAGTGTCCGGTTTGATGCGCAGTCAGCACTGCCTGATGAAGGGCAGTTCACTACTGCTCTTTACTTGTATGCCGATTGTACAAGTCTAGCGTAGCCTTCAGTTACAATTACATGCCTTAGATTCGGAAGAAGCGGTGCTGAAACAATACGTGTCAAAATGCTTTCAATATTATCATGTTATTTATTTAAAATGTGCCATTTAGCATGCTTTAAATAGGTAAAATTAGCTCGTCTAATTAATTAATTATTATAAGTTGTTGTTTAACTAAATAGCTATTTAAAAAAAAAAACTCGTCTCTGATTCAGCTTCATATGTCATATATTTAACCTGCTTTATACTTTGTACAATGTACCTGCATTAAACCATGATCTATAATAATATAATGACAACGTACCTATTGGACGGTGTTTACTACATGCAAGTTTTTTACCTCTCATATTTATCGCTACATATTAGTAACCCATCACATAATGTAAATGTCTTTTATAATTATAATTTATCTGTTTAGTCTATTAGCTGCGTTCATTTCGAATCCAAACGCAGCATAGAATGCTCAAACTCAGCCGTGCCGGATGCATATTCATCGCTGCCCTGCGCCACATGCAAATTGTGATTTACACATTGTAATGAATTCTTTTGATCTGCGGATTCACGTATTTGATTTACCCCATCGATGTTCATATTAACATGACACGATGATTTTGTATTCATAGATCTGCAAAAGCGATGTTCGTTTGTTAATCGTATTAATTTAGGTCTTATAAGGCCCAATGACTCTTATACTGAATAGCGTTTCAACGGCGTTATTAACAGGATTTAATTAATATAATATTATTAATTTTATTTTTAAATTTGAATCGTTAACCGTAATTTACAAGTTATAATATGTCAATAGATCACATAAAAAGGACAAATAGAAAAAAGTAATAATTACTTTGTCGATCCGACTGTTGGAAAGAAATGCAGAAATGACAAGACGATGACAAATGAGCATCGCTCGCATCCAGCCCAGTCGGGTGGCGGACCTCATCAAATTATTCCCCACTTAAAAAATCTCCGTAAACAAAAACCGAAGGGAAAAAAATACTCGGGAGTAAAAAATAGGTATTGGCAACATTGATTGATGCATACTAATAGGCCGCGAAGAAATGAGGCCGTCGCGTAATTAAAGGAAAAGTGACATTTTCTGTCAGTGACACTGGCGTAACCAACCATGTTCAAAAATAGAACCGTCACGCCTTTTGTGAGGAAGTGATTAGTGTTGCAAAGTTATTAAAAATTATTGAGTGAAGGTTATTGATTAATGGATGGATATGTCACCACGTGCCATGTTATATTCCTTTATTTGAAGCTTTTTATTTCTAAATTAGATGCTAAGACTACGGGTTGCAGGGATCGTCTTATCTAAAGGATTGAACCCTTTACGATTTTCTAAATGAATATATTCTTGACACCGTTATCGGCGAATGATAATGATAACATGTATGGCGTCTGTTATCTGTCTTCCGTATTTTCCTAATGACATGAGCCTTGATGACACCTCGTATTGGAAGTGTCACTTCTGGATCAAAGATAAAATGACGATGTAATCGATGACAAAGTTTATCGAAGTTTTCATCATTAAGAAGGCAATTATAGAACACCCCATTAATATGTCAATTCTGATTAGAATTTGCCAGGTTAAGCTGCAAATAGGTATCAATGAAACAAGTGGAACGAATTGTGCAAAATAAATTGTTAGGCATATTACTAGATAATTAATAATTTAGATAAGCTTTCCGAGCTTGTAATTCTAATTGATTTATGATTTCGAAAACGTTACGAAGAGTACCTATGCACCCCGAAATATCGTTTATTGATTTCAGTAGGTATAATTATATAAACTGGTGACAATATTGTCATGACTAGGTAGGCAATACTCAAAAAAAAAAACTCGAGTTATTAAACTCTTTTGACGCAAATCCTGCCCCTCCCCGAGGAGGTGACTTCAGAGTTTTTCCTTCAAAGCGTCCCTCATCATTGTGTACATATCATTAGTAATGCAAAATAATGGGATACAGACACCTCTTGCCGTTTGCCAGCTAATGATTAATGCTATTCATCATTAATTCTTATTTTTCATGAGAAATTTGACTACAGCTGTCAGTTCTTGGATCCAGATTAATATATAGGCTGACGTTGCAATTTGGATCACTTAGGTATACCAATACATTGTACATGTACCTACATATGATTTTATAATAGAAAAAAAGGACCAAATTATCTTTTAGTTTCACAGGAGGCATACTTAAGCCTTATTTATATAACATTTTATTAGTTTTTGTTGTCACTTTACCATAGGAATTCGTCATCAAAGTTACCAAAATCAACGAATAACTCGGTTCACCAACCAGAACTAACCAAATAGTTTGCTCTATAAAAGGGCAAAGTACAAAGAGCTAGTTAAAATTCCAGTACAACCACATCGGTGACAAACTCGGAAGGTATTTGAGGGTTGACGACTGCGCCATGACGAGGCGCCCTTCATACAACGCCCTTTGCATATCAGACCAGCTAAAATCAAAAGTCGTATTATTAATGATTCTCTGCCATGACAATCTAAATATCTCCCGAGCGCGCTGAAAGTTACTCACTAATCGCGCGAAATTACTCCCGCAGCTAATTCTAAAGCTCGGATATAAATGTACAGAGTCACCAGATGCGATCGTCGGAATCATCTTTCAATACGGAAGGAAAGAAAAATCACTTAAGATTCATAACATTCAGCATCTTTATCTCTCGTCTACAAGAGTTCATTTTATGACCATTAATTTTGTCTTTTCCTCGGATGTTTTATCACAACGGCTGCGAGGCTCTGTCGCGAGTCTCATTAATCAAAAGCATTTGTTTACAACGAAGGGAATTTGATTTGATTAAAATAATTCGCAATATCCTTGATAAATATCACCCTCAGTCTTCGTTTGATCTTCACTAAAATTAATGGTGGTGAATTCAATCACGTGGATGTCGCCGCCGCGAGTTATGGAAACTTTTGGACTTGGTTTAATTTCAATAGATACAAATGTTTTACTTATCTCACACTTTAAAGAATTTTTTCACCAATTAAGTCTTGATCATAATTAAAGTGATACTCTTTTCTCAATTCTTGCACCAAATAATATCGATTAATCTGTAATAATGTAGGGATAACTGATCGATTCAGCAATGTACAATTTTCTGAATATCGTTAGTATTAAAACTAATCCCAGAACGGAGGTTCAACAAACAATAGTATCTTTCTGTACAAGGGGTGCGGGGATGAGTAACGACCGACGTCACGGGGAATGTGTGCCGATCGGGCGATCCGGCACGAGCGCCCGGCTTAGCCCGACGCGACCGATTAATCGGACCTAATTCGAACTGAAACGGAATTAAACCGGACGAATGCATTGATCCCAACGATTTGTTGACTGCTAATTGAGTGTGCTGTTGATTGACTGCGTGGATTTTGGAAACATGGAGCGACACTCTGATAGATCGCTAGTCTCCTATGAATCTGCGTCAGTGTATTATCTCATTGCATGTAATGTGCGCTTGGTGTATGATTTTATACGAGTGTTTATTATAATTTGAATACCTTCTGATATAAGGGACATGTTTATGACTTACAGAAAAT
The DNA here is from genome assembly GCA_038024825.1 of Polylopha cassiicola. Taxonomy (NCBI): domain Eukaryota; kingdom Metazoa; phylum Arthropoda; class Insecta; order Lepidoptera; family Tortricidae; genus Polylopha; species Polylopha cassiicola. The sequence goes on along the minus strand of CP149046.1, from coordinate 13,164,382 downwards.
TTCTGAAATCACTTGTCTGTTCTTAAAAGGTTTTTGACATCATTAGATACTATTCTATTCTGATGTAATATATGAATTTGAGATGTATAAATAAGTAAGTAGGTACTTATCATAAAAAATACAACTTTATAAAAGAAAAACTCAGGTTATATTTCTTAAAAATTTAGTAAAAACTTCAATAACTGAAAAACAAATTTTTAATTTAGTTAAACAGAAAAAGAACGTAATAAACTTCTCATCTTCTCATTATTAAACTTAAAACAACAAATCTAGTTCTTTATGCTGGCTGAATTATTTATTAATTGTGAGAAGAAGCAAAACAAACACTTCGTATTAAATCAGAGATAATCCTGTCAATTAATTGGACTTAACATTAAAAAACCTGTTTTGTGAGCATGCGCAAAATGTAGCTTGGTTCTTAGTAAAATTTACAAACGAACTCGTAAAATGCTTTGTCGATCAAAGTTACTACATATATAGGCGGTGTGATATTTTTTTGTCAGATAGCAGAAATAGCAAATTAAATTGCTGTAATCCCTAGTGTGTCGCTAAGTTGTAGGTTACCTACCTTATTTGTTTTTGTTAGGTACTTAACGTTTTTACGAGGCTCTTTTAATGTTTTTAAAGTGAATGCTAGAGTTTTTTATATGGTGTGTGTAGTTAATTTCTTTAAAAAGGACTCTAATCCCGGTCAGGCGGCGGCGGGCGATGGTCGGCTGACAGTGACACATCGGTACACGGCCCGCTGTCCGACTGTAATTCTACCCGCGTTGAGCGCACAAGGACCCGCGTCCCGCACCGCACCATAGCAACGATACAATTTTATTTTACAACCTACACAATTAATTTGAAGGATTTGGGCGGGGAGACCTATCAATGACTGCCTTATTTAGTATCATAAGATATATTAAATAGGTATATATATATCTCAATATCGTAAAAATAAAAGCTCGCTTTAACGTTGTACGTGGAACCGTCGTCAATCTAATTCAGATCGCAACATTCAATCGGTGCGCTTCAAAACGAAGTCAAAACCGCGAGTATCGTTCAATGCGGGCCACCGATCAATCACCATCCATTAAACACGAAAAGAAAAGTGCTTTCCCCCAACGATTGGCCCTCGAATGGCTGAAATCGGCCCAATTTACATGAGAGCCGCTTTTTCCTCGCATCGAGATTAGCCCCTGAATGAGCTTGATGAATTGTTTGCAGCCCGCAAGCCCGGTGGCGGCGCCCGGCTCTGGAACCGGTCATTTGTTAAAAATACACCCGATCCACGGATCTAATTGTCTCCTCTAATTTCACACCCTCCTGTGATATCTTCGCCCATTTAATTTAAAAACATTTTTAGTCGAGTCAGTATCATTCGCATTTTAAACAACGCCACGTGATTGTTAAATATTTTAGTACCTAGGTCCTTATGTAAATATAGTTGATCAACATTTAATTAGTATGACTGAGTGATAGAGAAAAGATTTTAAATAAAGAAATAAGAGAATAAAATAAGATAAAACAGAATCGAAGAACACAGCCGGAGTGTCAACCAATTATAACAAATCAGAGAGATAATCTATTTTTTATCGATTCCATGGAACAATGATTGAGTGAATTCTTGAGTACCATCTAACAACACGCATATCCTATCTAGTTCCATGCCTCTAAAGCATAAAAACAAAACAAATAAAATAATACTTTAGGTAAGTTTGAGTCTTACCTCTCGAGGTGCTTAACGATGTCTTCGTATGCCGCTCTACAATTCTCCCAAATACCAGATCTGCAGACAGAGAAAATAAAGTAAGAGAACAAAGAAAGAATACTGAATTAAAAATAAAATAAAAGGTAAGAGAAGAAACAACTTTTTGCACCTATATAAAAATATTTAATTAAACTAATTTCTTTGTCAAGAAACCTTTTCAATAAAAAATATCCTTGTTTAAAAGTTGACTAAAAAAGATAAAATATTTGTAATATTATTCTCAAGTATTTGAAAAGAAAAGTTTTATAAATGAATAAAGGGTTTGAATGTACCGGGAATAATTATGAGCACTCGATATTAAATGTTCCGTTAGGTTGAGCGAGGGGTCGAAGAAATTAATTATGTTTTAAAAACAATCGCTTATATTTGTGCTGGAACAACTCATGCGTGATCGTTGAAATTGTTTCTCGATTACTTTAGCTCTTTGTTTTTCATTAACTTCTCTTCGACATTTGGAATTACTTAAAAAGCATAAATAAATTAAAGTCAAGTTTAAAAGAAAAATCATAATCATTCTTATGGATAACTAATTAAATTGAAGAATGCATATTGAATTAGGTAATACATACAGGTTTGAAGGATTTAAATCACACCTATTGATTTTACGTTGACGTGTCAAGATTTTCACAGTCCCATATTAGTAGCATACCTATTAAGTTGACGATATTTTATTTCAAATATACCTAAGTATTCATATTTTAAACGATAAAGTAGACAGTTCTTGTATCATTAGGTTAAAATATAAGTAGTTAATATTGTAAATTTTGGTTAGGCGTATTAGCGTATTGTGTTTCGTTCTCATATCGATTTGCGAATGTATGTTAGAAGCACAGTTGTCTTGTCTTACAAGGGTGGTAGTAAGACTGCGGACTGAAGCGCGTTGTGGGTCTTCGGAAGCGGGGGTCGGCTCATTCAGTGTTTGTACTTATCTAATTGGATTAACTTGCTAGACATTTAACCTGCACCACTGCTGACCCGCTTACAGGTTTCTTTTCGTGAACATATTATTCTAAGCCGTTTATGTGCTTAAGATTTACGAATTGTCTATCGATTTTGTGCCGTTATAACGGGAAACCTTTTTGTACAGTATTAAGATGCATATTTTCTTTCCTTCTGTATTTCGTATCGCCTTTTTAATGTCGTAGTTAACAGTTATGTCTTAGTGTTTATTGATTTTTATATCGATATAGCAATCACCAGAAAAATTCCAGTAAGATAGTAACTCACCTCGCTAATGCTTCCATGTTGTGCATCGGCTGCCCTTTGATGATGGAGCCGTCCGGTCTAGGCACGCCGTGGTGCGGCATGCCAGGAGACATGAGGGCGTGCTGGTGCATGAAGCCCATAGGACCTAGGTGGGTAGGCGGTGCGTTGTAGCCATTTGCGAGGAGTGGCGACTTCTCCATGCGAGCTATTTCTGAAACAAAGAAGTGACCTGGATAATTAAGAGGTACAGCTTGGTACCAGCAACTGTACCTCTTTTGAGATGATAATTATGTTCTTAATTTTAAAACCGGACCTACACTCATTTGTATTTACCAACTATTTTTTTTTCCTAAATAGAATGCCAAATTTAGTGTTATAGTTAGAGTTAAAGTACATTTTTATTCCTAATTAGTAAGAAGTATAATGTTTAAATGGTTTTCGTGTACCTAAATGCATTTCGATTAAAGTAAAGGAAACGTGTCAACTATTATTGGAGGTTAATGAGCAAACTGACAGTTAAACTATGTGGTACGTAGCTAGATTATAGCCAATTAACATTAAATTCATCATTCAAAAGGGAACAAAAACAAATTATTACCAATTTCAATTTTAAATCCTTAACAATCTTTGATAAATAGCGCGCACTTAAATGTAATCACGCTCTCAGGTAAAATCCAATTAATGCTTAGTATTATCATTTAATTACTCGTCCCAATAATCGAATCCCTTGAAACGGTGTATCAACAATAATAAAATGAGCAATGAATTTAGCGACTATTGTTTTCGGGGTACCACAAACAACCCGTGTAAACATTGGGGGTGTTAGGCAAATATTCTTAAAATGACCCCCCGGTTTGGGTGTTTTTGAAGGTAGGTACCGGGTCTTGGTGGGCCTAAAGGTCACCAAACGGACTGGGGCGTCGGAAACAATTAACAAGGTGTCGAATTAAATGCGAATTAACGTTTGGATCGTAAAAGGAAAATACCCTTTTCCATTGTAGCAGCGTTTTACAAAGGATTTTGGGATTGCTGAGTATTAAATATGTGTGTCGCATTGTTCTGCGATTAAGGACGCAGGTAGCCGCGTGTTGTGATTAAAGTTACGATGGGAATTTTCACGAAAGGTTTTTTAATAACGAGCTCACATCGTTACCATGAAAATGATTCGGTATAAAGTTCACAATTTTAAAGACAAGTTCAAGCGTTATTATTATTTATTTCTAATGTTTAATATTATATTTTAATAATACTACGTTCAGGCTTTTATTTAACTTACAATCTTCATAACGTAGGTATGTTAGATTGTTTGATGTAACTAGTCCGTTTAAAAATGTAGTTATATATAATAATATCATCACATTTTGTTATAATATGTTTAATTATACGTTTGCTTTAAATAATTTTAGTGAATCTGAAAGAGCAAACCGACCTCTTCATGATTTTTAAATACCTATCCTAAATAAATAAAAATAAGGGATTCGCGAACTTCTATCTATCTATCTTTCCATGTTAACAAAATAACAAATATTACAAGGTATATTGAAGTTACAGTCAAACAAACATAACGACCAATGGGCCCTGAATTAATTGTTTAGGACTATTTGCATAGTTAACGGTTCTGTTATCTTTTCAACCATACATTGTTTTAAATTTGTTAACAGGTATTATGAATATTAAACACAAAATGTTATTTTCAAAGTTAATAATTTAATCGATAAATTATAACCTTATCAATTAATCTTCATACCTCCATTATTGTTTCAGTTATACAAGTCATCGCGTGAAGTCTTAACGTGCCGTCTTTGTTAATGTTTCATACGTATAAACCTAGTAATTAAAAAAAAACTAATCAATCGAGTCGCTATACCATGGCATAGAAATAGAATAAAACTTTAAAAGTAGTCCGGCAGTCACTGTTTTAAGTCAGAATTAATTCACATTTCAAATGGGTCAGTAAACCAAAAATTATATTTACAAATCCCCAGACGTACATCCCTGTGACCGCACCGGTCAACCGCACTTACTAATTAACCGAATACGTGTTAAATCTCGTAATAACCTGCGGTTGAAACAACCCTTGGGCTACCCATCTTTTTCTAACAAGCCTACTTATATGATGGTATCTCTTTCCAATTGGGTCGGTCACTAAGCTGATTAATCTGACTTGTTAGATAACTTCGAGTAAGTGCTCTTGTGCAAATGTATATTTTACGGATGGACCTTTGTTTAGTACTTATTGTTATTATAAATTTAAATAAGAGTAACATTGTAAAACCAATCAGCGTGTACTTAAGCAATGACAGAAGTGGAAACTAAATATCACAAAAACACCATTGCGTATAAGTTAAGGTAAGTACGTTTCAATTTATAACCCAAAGTAGAACCTCTAGCGACGAGTAACTTGCATGTTTGAATTCTTTAAAAAATATATGTTTACATACATGAATTCGATGATAAGGGTAGGTATGGATATTCTACATTTAGATTCAGGTAAAAAGGCCGTCTTTAAATTGATATCTAGTAATTACCTAAATAGCGTCATCATTCACAAATACAAGTATCTCTTCTAATTATGATAAACGTAATTAATGAAACGGTTACACCAAAATTTTAACTTATTGCATTGGAAATAGGCATTAAAAATGCCTTCACAAAATGCATTGGGCTCTCCGCCGAGCTCAGCAAAAATGTTCACCGTTTACCATTATGACTATTATTAAGGCAGTGCACTAATCAGGCATTTAAAGAAATGAAACGTCAATTTGAGCACCGCCATTATATCGATTTTTATCGATTTATTGATCGAATATCGACTGTCCTCGGCAAATGATCGTATCAAATTACTGGCCATTATTTCGAATTAGAATCGATAGAATCGGGACCCCAATTATATCACTTATGTGTTTAAAAGAGGTTGGGATGAAAGCTATCATAACCGCAAAACACGAGGACGAACGTTTTTTACTGTTATTAATACAAATAAAAAAATGTTTCGACCCCGGCTGTCAAATTAGTTGCATCGTATTTATATTTTTTCAGCACCAGGAGCTTGACACCGTGAAACAAGACGCAAAGAAATAAAATAACGAGGTGAATTAATTTTGGTTCTCACAAACTGTATATCGTACCTCGGGATTCGCAAGTTCAAAGATAATGGCGCTTGCTTATAACCGTTGAGTTTTATTATGGGCAGATTACAAAATGACCAAACGAGCTACACACAAATGATTGGGCTATAAAACGAAAAGAACGACCGTCCCATCTGACATTGTAGAATATCTGGAAACTGTTATTTTGAATAAAATATTTATGTCCTTACAATATTCGCGCAGTATAATTTTTTTCTACTTTCGTATTTTACCTTGCTACTAAGTTGTAGCCAACATGTAAAGGTTAAAAATATAAAATTTCTACGTGTAATAATTCAAGAATATTTCGATCTGTCTTTAGAATAATGAGAAATAATTTACAAGTATGCGATCACGATAGGTAATTAAGTATGCTGGAATTAAATTTCGTAAACGAACTCTTTGCAACGAGAATACTTTGTTACTTACAATTATTGCTGACTTGAACGCAGCTTTTACTTTTAAACCGTTTTTTTAACTTGGCAAGTTCATAAATGTCGAGATGCAACATTGATTCGCGAACAGATCGATGCGTAGAGTCGACAAGTCGTGTTGTATTGGACACAGGCACTTGATACTCCCGCTTCCTACATACTAAATAAAAAATAACTTTACGAACTTTTGTTGCTGCCGTAAAATATAACATCTATCGTAAATTAAGACTCCTAGATTTTATTACGTAGTGGTTTTAACTAGAAACCTTAAAATTACCGTAATGGTCTGTAAATCATTGGTAAGAAATATAATTAGAACTTACATTAAAATAGTTGGGAATAAATACAAGCCTAATAGTGCACTACAATGTTAACATTTTATTAGTATTGAGTGTAGTATAGTAGTCGTAAACGCATAGATAAATAATAGTCTATGTAATTAATCTATACGGAGACGCACTATTACGAGGAACTCGTATTGCCTTAGAGAGTTATTAAAATAAGGAACGTAATTAGGTAAAAATAACTGAATCATGCGTTTCTACAGGCTGTATTGGAATTGCGAGAATCCAACAAATCTTCAACGGGCTACAAAATGAAACAACTTGAAAATGATACGAAACACAGCGAATTAAAAGCAAATTACAGCCGGCCGGCAATCATAGCGTTTACAATAAATACATAATTGCATGCCTGTATACCAATGGCATACGTTTCGCTCAAATAACGGACTGCAATTTTGAAGATCGCTTATACTTGTCGTTTAGATCTCGTAGTGTGAATTAAAGCGATTTTGTGTGATAAACTCGCACTCCGAAATACTAAAATAATCGATGGCTAAAGCCGAAGTTCTATGCAATCATGAACCCTAATAAAGCTATGAAAATATGTGTGTACAGCCCACTTGTCTCGATCACACATTTGTCGTAATACAATCGTCTACACAAGTCACGCGTTGAGTACAATCAATAACAGTAATACACCATCGTGCAAAATGCGGACGGTCAATATCATGAGTCAACAAGACGGCAAGCAGTGTTGCCAGGTACTGCACGGAGAAATGCGGCAATATGAAATATTATAAATGCCTCATCAAGTTTGTTTCTTTAGTTTTGATTTCTAATATAATAATATTATGTAGGTACATTCATAAAAATATTTTTCTAGTTAGATTTTTATTTAAGTTAATTATCATCTTTGAGAGGTTATCTGATTGGAATATTAAAACAATGTCGTTTAATTACAATCGGTAAAAATCAAAGGCATAAAAAGGTTTATAGAGGGTGCATAATTTAATTATAATTTTCCCTTAACGTGGTAAAACCCGATAGCGGCAACACCGTCTGACTTATGTCTTCGTACGCCATAAACTCTTTCATTTGGCGTGGACGAGCCTTATGAACAATAAAACGTTGAGGGCTGGAGATTTGGACTGTAATAAAATATTTGCCCTGGCACACGCTAATCCGAGTCCCTTACTTACGGACGCAATTTGAGAAGTTATAGCAGCAAGGGGCGCAAATTCAGTACCAAGATACAAACGGGCGTCTATTTCGACCGGGTTTCTTGTTAAAATTTAATTACTCACCTACAGTTTCATAAAGACTTTTGTGTTTCGAATGTTTTTGTGGATAAAAAAAACATCCTAGGAAATATTTGTGTGATGATATAATTACGGTACGCAAAATACGCGTTCATTATAGTTGTACATTTGATTGAAGAACGGAATTACAGTTTAACACATCGCACCAACATTAATCAAGACCCCGGGAAATCTTAACGCGATACCGACCAATAGGATACCCGTTTAGAGGCAATTCCGGTCTATTTCCACGAGCACGCGTCAAATAAAAGTTCTCCCTCAGTGTGCGAAAGAGGGTCAGGCTTAATTACTCGTAAATTGACCAGGATACAGTTTTATCTCTGATAAATATATACAAGGATTACGATGTGCCATACTTCGCGTTATTATGTTTTTCTTAACGATCTTATTCGAGAGCACGCGTTTTATTAATAACTTACCTAAATATAATATTTGCGCGTTCTGAAACGACGTACGAAAATATCATTTCACCATTCGAGCTCCTCAAACTAAATTATTCTCGATCGAGTACATGCAGCTTTCAATAAAAATTAAGTCATCCGTAACTCTAACAAAAGATATGATGCCATTGTTACAAAGTAACTCTCAGATACAGAAATATCGAGGCATATTTTTATTAATAACATGTATTGCACAAAGGAGAGATTATCTGTCGGTGGTTTTTGACGGCAGCTGCTGTTATTAAGAATTTGTTTGATTTGATGTTGGGATGTTTCCAAACCGATGTATTGCTTAGTTCTGATGGTTTTAGGTTATAAGAATTATTCTACAAATCATATTTATGTTAGTTATAAAAATACTGAAAGCAAATTTTAATAAAATCTGTTAATGGATTCCCTGCGAAAGCGGCTGTAGGTATTTTAATTATTATTTAGGTACCTATATTTTAAAATACATGCAAATAACTGTCATAAATTAATAAAACTTTAAAAGTCAAATTAATCTTTGTCGTACATGACAAGTAGTTTTATCGACGGGCTGATGGGGGGTTATTACGTGTCGTCAATTTGAAACTAAATGAACTAAGTAACGGAAGAGAAGAACGTGTAATTTCGTGGCGTCTCGATCGATCTACCGAACGAAAAAGCGATTGATATGAAAACACTCGAGGCTATATTGAGTTGAGTTGTTGATGAATAGTTAATCGACTCGTTACTCAACTAGTGCCATCGTGAATCGTCATGACCTTTAGAAATTGCACTTAGAAAGGCAGGTTGTTACAATCATTATAAACTGTTTTTTTATTTGTGGTTTGACAACCATTTAATATGATATAATACAATTTTATTAATCACTAAAGATTATGATTATGATCTCTTAACTAATTATTAGAAGGTGCATAAAATATGATTTTACGGTGGAAAAATATGTACCTACATTTTTATGTATCTATGCAATATTCTTATAATAATGCATTTCGAAATCACTTATTTGCATTGAAACTGTCCCAGGTAAAAACGGTGATATTAAGTATAGTCTTATTTTTAATAAAAACACCCGTCCTAAATATTTTAAGAATGCTGCCAGTACCAACAGAAGAATATACCGGTATTGCTAATTAAAAGAAATTCCTTCGTTATGTTTTCTACGCGCAAAAAGAAATGAATTTACCCTGATGTCCGAGGTGTGAGTAATGTCATAAGTGGGCAGCATTACAACAATTTAAATAGTTGTTTCAGAATAGTTATAAATTAAACGTTGCAAATTAAAACACTTTGAGTTACTGTGTATGTATGGAAATGATATCGAGGATCGTTAAAGATTGTGTGGCGACGAGAAATGGCGCGAATAAAAACTACTTATTATGCTTATAGGCTCATTAAACATAGCGCAATTTAAAAACAGGTGAACTAATATAATAATATGAAATTGAAGTTCTATATATGTAAGTACATAATTTATATTAAACTTTACTAAATTTCTATTAAATGCAGTAGGTAGGTATTAATATTGCATTTTTTTTGTTTGTAAACCTAAGTAAGTACATATTTAGGTAATACCATCCTGATACCTAAAATTAGGTAATGAATATCACGTCATTATTTAGGTAGGTAAGTAGTTTCTTTAAATAAAATTTACATGTTTATATAACAGTAGCGAATTATCGAACTAATTGACTATTCTAACCTAAAGAAATAGTTTATCAGTTATGTATGAACTCATGCAATGTTAAAGCGTAATTTAATTATGAATACGTAAGAACAAATCATGTGAATATTTCAGTCGTGATTCTAATAGACTCGGATTTTATTGCCATCAAAGTATTACTGTCTCAATGTTTCATATTTAATTGCCTATCATATGTGTAAGAAACTAATTATGGAAAAACAATAACGATAAACGTCAACAGCTTATCGTTCGTTTTATTATCGTGTGATATTCACTTGTCCGTAATGAAATGCGCCGTTGCAAATTGCGTTAATAATTAATTATCAATATAGATGTACCGCGACAGCGGTAATAAGTAGGCAATTTAATTCGAATGTAAGTACCTACCGGTCCATTGACTTACAGATTTTCTAATTTATGGCAGGATATGGCAGATCATGCAATGAAAACCCTTTTTGTGTATATAGGTATGTAAAAGAGCTCTCTAATGAGAAAACTGCCGTTAGGAATGTTCTGACATCTGTCTTATGATAAGTATTTACTACAATAATCGCAAGTAATCCTTCTGCATGTATAACGGAGAAAAAGCGGTTGCAATAATTCTTTGTAATCAATCAACAACATTGATCAGTATAATAACGTGATAAATCTGAGTGTAGTTCCGGCAGGTAGGTACAGTGGCGCGGGCACAGCGGCAAAGCGCGACATGCTCCGCGCACACATTCGTAATGCGGTTTTAGAGCGGTCGCGCCTCGCTACGGCGTTTAATTATTGTTGCCACTGCGTTGATTATTGCGATTTCCTTATGAGGCGCAACGGCAATTTGTTTGATTGCTCGCAATTCCAACTTGATGTTTAAACCATTAAAAATTGTAAACTCGCTCGCAGATAGCAAGAAATTGCTATGATTGCTGGCTCGAGTAGTGTTTATCGACCGTTTTGCAATATGTGTTGCGCGGAAATAAAAACAATTATACATACTTACCATTCGCTGACTGTGGAGAATATGCGAATTACTTTTTACCATCTGATAAACGTTTAATTGCGCGATTCCGGTTCGATAGCTGATTCGGTTAACCTATCTGTTTGATTTTTCTCTTTAGATAGCTGCACTTCTTTAAGATACCTACTTAACGATGTCTAAATGGCCTTAATGGATTATGGACACAAGTAAAATTAAGATTTTTTATTCTGCAACAAGTGTTACTTTTTAAAGTAACAATATAATGGAACACCTAACCAAATCAAGCCACAAATGTGTTAATATCAGAACAAAAGCATGAACAGACAAGACTAGCAAATTGACTGATCCATCATCCCCCACCCTTAACATAAACAGGCAAATCCTTACTTAATTTCAGTCGCAGAATTCAATCAGAATATAAAGCTTTATACCCTCGCGAGTAATGTTATAATGCCTTACATTATCCCCCGGTTTATACCTAACATCCGATCCACGGCGACAGAGTACGAAACCTTTAATTATTATCAACACATCATTTTCATACCGCACCGAAATTACTAGGGTTGCCGAAAAGGATTGCTCATAATTAAAAACAAGCATATAAATAAGGACCTTACCGCCGCATTAAATTTATTTATTTTTGTTTTTATGAAGAGTATCACGATTTTGCCTATTTTAAACGCGTTACTAAATCCTAAAAATTAAAAGTGTTGATGTCACACGATTCCATTATTTTTTTAATTTTGTTATAAAGACGAGTATAATCAGAAGTAAGTAAGTAGGTATACCTGCATGGGACACTTAATATTTAATAGCAATAATGTCATCTGTTTAAGAGAATATGCATCGATTTAGATTTACTGTCGAAAGATAAACATCGGTAACCCTTTCAACGAGCACGTGGGCCGACGCGGCCCTTTCACGCATTTCATATTCCTATTTCCATTCCGTGCAACCTCCGTACGAGGATTATATTCTGCCTCCGATGTTTTCGTATCCTATTATTTCACAGGGTGAAAATGGGCCACCCGCCTCCTAACTCACTCATTCCTGTGACACCCCTAACTTAGATGTGTGATGTACGGATAAGAAAATTTAAACCAGTGTGCTTTCCTAGACGTGTAATTTATGCGTGTGTGCGTTTGTTTCATCAACTGTAAACCACTGTCAACGACTCGTCAAAATAATATTGGCTTAACTCTGAATCCCGAATACAGTGCACACAATGAAACTTGATACGTGCACGAATTTAATTACGGTGTAACCGTACTGAATTAATTGTTTACGCCATAATGACATGGATTACTTTGTCATTTTATTTTTCTCTTTTTAAAATTTGTTATTTAGACGCGGGCTACGATCTTATCATTTGTTGTCAATTTACCTGACATAATATTATAATAAAAAAAATAATTATGATAATATAATTTCAAAGTTTATCACGTAGAATTTTTAAATTAATTGTCTTAGATATCAAATAGTATTCCTTATTAAAAAAGATTTAAAGGTACATTGTAAACAGTATAATATTATATTATTATTTTGTACTAAATATACGACAAACTCATTTCAATGTATGGTATGAGATAGCTATCCATCATTCCACAAATTGTAACGTAATTATTGCTCCTCGCGTTTGAAATGTAAATAAATGATCGTACCTTAATTAGAACCAATGTATCAGACTAAATTACTTTAAAAAAACTGTTGCTCGAATTGAATATGCAGAATGTGAACAAAACAACTTTTTCACTTACGAGTGCGGGAGTGTTTCGAATTGCAAATTTAGGGAAAAAAGCGGACAAACTACACTCAAAGTCGAATACGGCAGTGCGCGATAAGCAAGTGCCGCTTATGCAAGATCACGAATGTAATTGCTCCCTTGTCTGGCACGACACTTCAAGCTAGAGAGAGATGGCACATATTTAATAAACAGGAGAAAACGGGATGCGAAACAACTAAATCAACAAAGCCGTAAGCGACAAAAATGATTGATTGCTAGCCGTCTTGCGCTGAGCTCTATTTAATCACTTTATTCCCTTTTCTCCGTTTGTGTTGGGATAATTTTGTATTTGTGTAATTTGTATACGAAATGAGAAGGCATACCTCCCCGGCGTGGGTTCATATCCGGCCTACGCGGAGCTTACGCGATCCCGATTTTGATGTTAACACGTATTAAGATAACGTTTATTATGATTTATGTCACAAATTCAGATCAGTAAGTAAATATCTCCAGATAATTTAAAATGCATTTAAGCTACATTTTTTCTTTTAGACGATGTATAGGTTTCACCTACTGCAGAAAAGGATAAACGGATTTAGTGAAACTTAAAAAAGAACCGCAAACTGAAGATACGACCTACTTAAATTTCGAGAACATAATCGTAACATAACATACCACTCATATGTCCGTTCTCGTAGGGCGAGTAGTCGCCGTTCTCGAGCCGGTGTTTCTTGAAGGGGTGTCCGGAGAACTGCGTGGCTGCGAGTGAGAGGCCCACGCCCGACGCGCGCTTCGGAGGACGACCCGGCCTGGAGCTGTTGACATAGTAGCACGTTACTGCCGTAATAGACTGTGCACTTACATTACTAAGGATTAAACAATACCTAGTCTGTGTTAAAAATGAATGTGACAGTTTTAGACTCCGGCCAAAGCTGGAGTTGTTAAAATTAGTTGTTGCAGGAGATTGGATGTTGTCGGAACACGCGTATTTTTGTCAGAAATATTGGAAATAAATATAATAAAGTAATTTCTTTATGTTTAAATTAAAAATTCTCTAAGAAGGCGATATTTATTCGATAATATACAATTAAGATACCCTAATTGTATTATTTTATCAATTTATTCAACAACTTTAGGATGACTCCTAAAGTTGTCGAAATAATTTTAATGTATACACCAGTCTGTTTCTACTTTGACTTGATAATGAAAGTATGGAAAAGTATTTTAGCAGTCTAATATTTAATAAATAATAAATTGTATTAACAACGAATGCCACTGCGACCAAATCTTGCGTGACCAAAACATGTTATATGGTTAATTTAAACATAAATACGTGTTTCCATAATTAAATATTAAATTAAAATAATTGTTTTCTAAAGTTGGCTTATATGTAGACTAGAGCAGTAGTTCAAGCTTAACCTTTTAATTAATTAGAGTGAGAAAATGAAAAACAGACCGTTTTATCGCTAAGCTGTGATTATGACTTCAACAATCGCATTGCCCTGGATCGTTAATATCACAACAAACCCTCATTACATAGTAAAAACAGAACAATAACTTAAATTTACAATAATTAATTTCAATTAATATCTACTTGTAAAAGTTTCCCATGCACCTTCTTTGTAGCACTTATCTTATAAATCAAGTTCTCGCGTGAGGGTGGCCATGGATTTATTTTTATTTATCTCACTCCCCTAAGATTTAATAGCGAAGATGTCGGCCGCAGTTTCCACAATTTCACGCTTATTGTTTTCCCATCCGTGATTTATGATCGCGTAATAGACGACAGTATATTCTTGGACGCAATAAAGTTTGTCTCCTAAATCTTTGCCGTTAAGCCTATTGGCTCGTGGGCTGCCTAAGATTTTCTTCTGAACAACTTTTATGAAAATGCGTGTTTGTTCATACACATATAAGATACAGCCTTATAATCGGATTATCGCCAATTAAAAGAGATATCGTAAATAAGGAAAAAGTAAAAGACAAACTGCAGCACGTAATCCGCACTACATTACAACTACGCGTCATCACGTTCGGGTAAGTTCGGCAATTATCGGGGGGCGATGCTGTTATCATAGTATCGGCTTACGCAGAAACTGACTCTCGCCTATTTATTTTTATGTCAGCAACCGTCATTATGAGACACTCCATTAGCTTGGATTGCGGCGAGTCTCGTTTTCGGTTACGCTTTGGGGTGCGATTGTATGGTGTTGTGACAATTTTTCTATCGTTGCGGTTCTCTGATAAAGGGTTACGTGGATAGCGAATGGACTGTCACTGTCAGTCATGAAAGTTGGCTGAAGGTACTTACAGACTACGACGCCACAGTCTATTTGTTAATATGTACTTTAAATTCTCATTTCATTTACCAAGAACAGTCAACACCGTAAAAATCCATGTCCGCGACAAAATCGAATATTGAAAGTGTCGAGGGACGGAGATAAGGTGCGCACGTGCCGCTCCCTCGCCGCCACTTAGGCCATGCCTGTAATCTGAATACCGCAAAGCTCAATGCGATAAACTGCCATTAAGAAGCATTCGATTTATTACAGAACGATTCCGGGACGATTTATATGCGGTGCTAAAGAGTATAGCAGAAAGCTAACCAATTGAAAATGTGTTTTATAGCGCTCGGTCAATCCGATAATATGAGATTATTTTTATAACAAAATGACGTTACTTGTCCGCCTTAAAGTTTCATTTTAAAACGAAACTTTAACTATAGAAATCGTATGTAAGTATATTATTCAGTTATTTTTTCAGATAATAACTTAACCGATATATACTTTTAAACTGTGTTTTTATGGTGCATCCACAATGAAACTTTTCATCGATTTCCATAAAAACAAACCGTAAATTGCGGTGGTTGGCACAGCCCCAGTGCCCGACCCCAGTGAAACTAACACCGCAGATAGCGGATAGTTTTTTGCTTTCTGTTATATTTGCCTGGCAATATTCATCACTCACCGCTCGTGTCACTGATCAAATAGCACCCACAAAGGAGTCCCCAGATATTTCTGACAGATATATTCCTGATAGATAGTTCAATAAATGCATCGGGCAAATCCTGATTGACGAAGTTGACAGAGATAAGTAAGAAAAATGCGGCAAATTCTAAAAATGCTTCGTTTAGTACGTAGGTATATATTGAAAGGAAATCTGTCTTTAAACATTAAAAGTACCGCGTTTACTATCGGTAAAATCAACAAAGTCAACACCACTAACTAAACTATGAATAGATTCCCTAGTCTTTTGTTATTATATTTACTATTCTCAACTCTTAGTGAACGTGTTCACACTCACTCCCAATTACTGACACTAAATCATAACGTTCACGTGGCGTAAACATCCTTCCCCGTCTACAGCTACAGCGAGTTAAAAAGTGAAAAGACCAAAAACAACTCGCTGACAGCCTATCGTAAGCTAATAGTCATAATCTGTATATGTTCTTGTACGTCCGATTATTTACACGTTACGACCCGTATGGGAATGTTTACATATTAAATTAAACTCTTTTAAAACCGTTTGTTGATCCAAAAATATCCACGGTTTGTAACGATTATGCTCAATGAAAACTAGCTCTTGTGACAATTACAGGAGGTCTCCTCTTCGCTTGGGATGCTCCTAAAGTGGTTTCATTTCAGTTTCGGTTCCATTGATGTTACTCTTTTCGCTGTCAGTGCTCCGATTGTATTGTGACTTTTCGTACCAGTTAAAATTTATGTGAACTTTATAAAGAGTCGATAAAATCTATAACGTTCTGAACGTTTAAAACTGATTTTAATTAAGTACTGAATTTAATCCTAGATGGCCATCTATCTAACCTACCTCTCCTATATCTTTTCATGCTATGAATATTTTATTATCTATAATTTAAATCATAACCCTTTAATTTTCATTTCACATAAAAGTACAAAATTGTCATTCTTATTTTACCCATTCTTTATCGTAGATATTACCGAAATCTGTTGAACCGGATTTGTCTACTTTCCCATATCATCCTATTTCCTTTTCAAAAGTTCCTTGCCCCACGGAAGCAAGACTGAATATTAGTCCAAACAACGAAGCTCTTGTTTTAAAAATGGCTCGGGAATCGGTCGACACGGTAAAACAAACGGCGGTTATCTAATCTACAGCAAACTCAAACGCAGTAGCAGTTTGTCTTGGGTTCAGTACAAACATGATAAATGAATTCGGTTATAAAAACGCGTTGGTGTATTTTCAAAACGAGTTCCGGTCGGAGTGCGATGGATTCTCTCCTCGAATAGACATGATACCTATTTACCTTGAGAAGTACCTGAGGAAGAAGAGAGGTCTGTGTTATTGACTTCATCAAATCACTAATTTGAATTCTACAGTGCACTATTACTAAAATATATCCTTATAATGATTACAAACGGTTCCGAATATAAAACAAAATGGATACATTTTCTAATTAGAATGTTAAATTATCATCATTAAAAAAAATGTTTTAATAAAATAGAAGAGGAAAAATCTAATTGAAGCCAAAAATTAGAGGGCACATAGACAGTAACAATAAAAAGAGAAAGCAAAGCCGCGTTTAATCGTGTCGTAAAAATAAAAATTAAATAAAAAATGCCTGGGGTGGAAAAGTTTAACGGACATAATTCAGCCTAACAATTATTTCATGTGCAGTTGGAACAAGATGCTTCGTAATGTTACCTGTCCGAAGGGACTGGGGGAATATAATTTTTATGTTTTCCACAGAAGCAATATTTTGTAGATGAGACAAGAAACTTTTGCACGAAAAATTACACCATGGTGTAGAGAAATCTGGTCGGCGTTTAAATATTGTAAAAATATATTCACTCTCTTCACTGGTGGTATTTGAATCCAAGAAGCTAGGACGAAAAAAACTCAACTGTAACAAGCAATTTAAATCTAAATAATCTGATATTAAAACACGCAGGTAATATCGAGCACAGTTGTGTTCTTATTTATATTTCATAATCATTGTATTTTTTTCTGGTTTACATCTATATTATTTAAGATCTCAACATTATGATATTTTAACAGCATACGGGTATGTACCTAGTCTATATATCGACCTCATTTTCGACTATGATAATGCCTAGGTACTTATGTGACCGCGATTTAATGCAAACGGACATGTGTTTATAAGTAGGTATTAAATTTCATTTCCCTGTTATACCTGTACCTACTATTAAATACGAGTACAAATATCTATGTAACCACTTTTTAATGCACGTGTACCATCGTCCGTTAATGTAGCAAGTCACTGCAACAGTCAGGTAGCAACGTTTCAATTTCTCCGAGGCATTTTATTTACAAAACTAATTACGTTTGTCTGATGGGGTATTAAACAGCTCCCGGTGCTCTCTTGATTTGTTGACAGTTAATAAAGACATTCCAAACGTATTAACAGACTATTCCGTCTGCGATCTGATAGTTCCGTAATGAAGAAACGTTATTATAAAATGACTGTCATGATTTTTACATTTCGATAATTAAAGTTTTATACAACATTGTCTTTTCAAGTAGACTATACTTCTAAGGAAGTCCAAGAGGTAACAAATATAGTATAAGAAGCAAGTAAAACAAGTTATGAGAGATGCTTATCTTGACACGATTGTGAGTCTAACTCGTAACTAAAATATGACACATCGTTTTTTTAGTCTTGTTTTATTAGTGCCGTCACGCCACGCGGTCCAAATAATTGAAATGTCCTATAATCTTATTTATGATCCCACTGTTGCCAACTTCATAAATTATTAGTCCTTTTTAAGGGGCGCCCTCTCACCAGCTCCAACGAATTGTACCACCTGAATAGTTACGATGTTTCGTATTATAAATTAATACTAACCTAACCAGACTTTTAGGTTATCAATAGGTAGAATACCTAAATTAACATTTTGGTTTTGTAATTCATTTATTCTGTTTTATCGATGACTTTTATATTTGGGCGTTTCAACCGCTGTCAGTCCGTTGTCCTGAATATTGAAGAAATGAGCTACAACAAGAATTACGTTTTGATGCGACGACATACTGCGCTCGCACTTGTCGCCAAAATTAATAGAGTTTAAATCTTATTGTAGCTTAATTCTTCAATATTTATGGCAAGGGACTGACGGCGGTTGAAACACCCGTGGAATCACCCATTTATAAATATGATGTGTGTGAATAAAAACAATACTTACATTATTATTTATTTTAAAACAGTCTATCGAAGTGAGTCTGATGTTATCAGTCTGGTGGTAACCAAATCTTAAATATTAATTGTAATAAGAGCGGTCGCGTCCCCAACATCCCTTTCAGTTAATGCTGGAGCAACATAATCAGCCCCCAAGGGACAACCTCTTGTAAATTAGCGACTGTTCATTTCTTAATTTCAATATTTAATTACAAAGGAAACTCGATAACTGCTCCGAATGGAAAAGAGACGTCATCTTCAGAAAGACTCGAAAATCCCGTTACGTTTCTGTTCGGTAAGAATTACCTACCCTTTTGATAATGGCTTCTGTATTGTTTCTTTGTAGCTGTATCAAAGGATAAAAATTTTCAAAACGAAATATAATCAACGCTGTAACATCTGCATGTACTTTACTAAAAATACGATTTTAATGGTTTCATTTAACAATATCATTATTGTAATTTTAAATTCAAGCAAGTCTTTTGCAAATTCAATACCTTTTCATATTTCTCGTTTTAGCAGACAAGACATCAATGTAACTTAATCGTGTTCGCTGAAGAGCCATCTTGCCTCCCTTTTGTCCTTCCCTATTGTCAGACAGTAATAGCTCCCGACATATTATCATTTTATTTCATTTCTACCGGGCCTCTATGAAATTCCCTTTTTAACTATTATCTGTCTACGGATTTCATTAAGGTTGCGACTGGCTTGTAAATTTTGCATAAAGCTTTGGTAAAAGCCGACTTTCTAGAATATGAACCCTGTAGGTATATTTTATTTGTAGATGTATAGGTAAATATACCTTAGGTACTTTATAAATGCTGTATGTTACGTACCTACTTAGTTTCGTTTTGGAAATGAGCTTTTAATCAATTTCCCTTTGTTACTGTTTTTCATTTCACACTTGTCAATTGGTGTGCCTACAGTTTGGTTGCGTGCTTTTGGCATGTTTTGTTCGAAATCGGTGACGGGTGGCTCGGACATGCTATTCAAGCGCTGTATTGGAGGATTGTTTGGTTGCGCAAAATTATACAATTTCTGGACGGGTGACCGCTGCCCGCCACCGGGTCACGCCCAATCTATTTAATGAAAAATTGCAAAGTCGCAACCGACTGCTGTATTAATTTAAATTGAAAAATGATTAATTTTTCGATTGATTTCATTTAGTAGTAAATATTATGTTATTTTCCATTTACGTACAACCACTACTTTGACATAATTTACTTAAATTCCCACCGCTAACATAAGTACTTAGTAATTAAAGTTATTTACCTCGTTAGGCAGGTGAGTAACCAGTAACATTACGAGTGAGCCTGAATGGCCCCGTTTTACAATGCGCCGTTGAGCAGACGAGACGGTTATTACTAATAAATAATTATGTTTTTTCTCCTGGCGCCAAGAACTTTGTTGTGAAATGTATCAAAATTTATTAAAACCTTAAATCCATGTCGGATGCGTTTTTTATATTATTTGGTGCCTAATAGTTTCTTTTTACATTGACACGCTTCATCAAGGATAACTAAAATTTGCTACCGTTCCTGCCGTTTGTATTCTTTTTTTTTATTTTTAAAAGGTCCTTTGTATCTACCTATGGCGGATCAAAAAAATTAACTAGCTCGGCCTCGGGAATACTTTTGTTACATTAAAAAAATAATTTCGTCCTTTTATACCTCTCATTTCTAATTTTGTGTAGTCATATGGGATTCATATGCCATCGGCAACTTTTAACTACAAAAGTTATATTGAGAAAAAAGTCCTGCTTGTTTTTCGTTACCAACCATTATAGAGATACTTGAAAGATAGATGCAGCACAAATTTAAAACTCATTCACACATAATGCAAGGAGTTTTATTTTACGTTACCAGAGTAGGTATATGTTTATAAATAGAATACTTTAAGCATTAGCACCTATAGAAAACTAATTTGGATTGAAAAAAAAATGATAAAGGTTTAATGTAGTTTCAGTTTTGTATGTTCTATGAAAAAGTTAATGTATGAAAATAAACAAACGAGAGATTTGAAACAGAATAGAGTCCGGACGTGTGATCGTTCAGTGTCGAACGAAAATAAACGTTATGATTTGTTAAACAGGTTATTAGAAAAACATCGACGTTGTCGACAAGTAGTTAGTTGGGAAACATACTATTAAACAGAGCGTTTTTATAATTATAAATCTTTGTGTGAAATACCTAAATATTTATTTTGTTATTTTCATATCATTAATGATGATCACTGCTTGAGTGTTATATGAAATTTTGTTAGGCGAGATGATCGAATTAATTCTGATAATTATTAAAAAAAGAATACAAGTTTTTAACATTTAGGTATAATTATAAATAACCTGGTATTTCAGTTACTTATCTATAAAAATATTGGAATCAAGAAACAATACCAGTCTGAAGAAGAGTTAACGTAAATCAAGTCGGAAATAGTTACAATCTTAAACATATATCTCAAAAATCTTTTGTTTGATCAAACTCAAACATCTGGATATTGAACAGAAGTTCATAATAAAGTATGATGAAAAAATATGTTAAGTCCTTTTGAATCGACCGCGCACGTATAAGTCAATGAACATGTCTTGATCCGTTGAATTTTAAGTTTCAGTAAATTAACGACTTAAATGTGGAAATATAATGAGTTAACTGAACGGGTGACGTTTGATCTTTATCTTTTTGATCTTTGCCAATCAGTTGGTTACGGTAATTATTTAAAAAAATAGTAAAAAAAAAGCAATGTTAGTCGCAAAGGTAATAGGCTAATTGCATTTATTAATATACAGCACAGAGAAATTACAATTAGCGAACATGAATAATGTTCGCGTCCGCGCCGAGCTCTAAATGCCAGGCGTCTCTGGGTTTGTACCGGTTTTGCTCATGCACCGCGACAGTCGCACTTTTTTCTCTGCCTACGTTTCTTCGTGCATAGAATATAAATAAAACTATCTGTAAATAAAAACGTATTAATAGAAAGTCGTGTTTTAGATTTGTGCCATGAAAGAACTTGATAAATTTGATTTGTGCGAAATTTTTGAATATTGTTCTTCAGATCTGTGTATTTGGCATAGTTTGGTATAATATATGAATACAGTATGTAGTACCTAGGTACTACTAGTTATTATATGCAAAATGAGGCGACAAAACATTACTGTTCAGACTAATTGAGCTGAAAAGCAAACTATTATAATTATATCAATTCGTACTTATTACAAAATCATTACCTCAAGTGTAATAGACAAACAGCATCATTTAGATATAAAATTCTAATTATGTAATTCAAATATCAAGACTCCTCGACTGAGCAATCGCAACTGAAACGTAAGTACTTCAGACAAACTCGTTGAGATTTGTTTTGATAATACATCATAAAACTATTAAATATTAGAACGCTGAGTGAGACTAGCCGCGCTACTGTTTTCACGTACAATCCGGTGCAAGATTGCTTAAAAAGCGGAATATATTTTTTTTCAGAGGAATAGGCGACTGTTTTTTTTTTCATTGTTAAGATACAATTTATGCCACAATAGGAGGTCAGAAGTTTATGTTTGAAGCGATTATCGTTGTAGTAGGTATATTATTCGATTGAGAAAAGTAAAAATAGGTACGTGTCATTCATACTCTAACTGACGGACTAAATGAAATTTAATTTTCTTTACCCAGTCGTATTTTTATTTTAATTATTTAATAAATCGATTAAGTAGGTAGTTACTTACTTAAAATGAATTAAGAACTATGATTTAATCTTTGACATTTCCTCAAGAGTAACTAATTAAAAAAACTTCGTTTTCATTTTATACCCGTCGAATAGGCCTGGCATTAGCCTGATGAAGAACTTACTTATTAGTTAACTAGGTGTTTAAAGTTTTACTCGAACATTCCGGAACAGTGTTAATTCGAATCATCGCTTATGTCTTGGACTGAAGAGCGATGCTGGTCGTGGCGTAATCAATTTGTTATTTCAGCGTTTAGATGTTTGAACCTTGTTTTGTTTTCTCAGAGGCATATGGGAATCATTCTATTGTGTTCCACGTCCGGGTTATGATTACTCCTAAATTATTGACTGGTAGGTACCGAAGTTTTTTTCAAACAATCCTCTGCTAAAAATATACTGAACCAAAATAGATACATAGACTACTTACCTACTTTGTATTGTTGAACGAATAGCGAGCTGTAGGTACGTAGGTAGGTACACATATTGTATCAAGTTACGTATTATGAATGATTTAGGTATACAATTAAATCTATACGGTCTATAAACCTACGTATATACCTAATACAAATAGTAATACAACCTGAGTGATTATTTTTATAAATCTATTAAATTTACACACTTTCAACATTTGTAATAACCACAAAACAGCACGCTTTTAGGGACATTTTTTAATATAATTATTTATGGAAATTAATAGACATTAATAATTTATTAAATTTCCGGAAATCACCTATATCAATATGTCACTACAACTACTTAGTTCCTACGGAACCACTTATAAGTAAAAAAAAGTTAATTACTTGTTAATAACCCACTTCCCCGTTCACCATTTCGTCGTTAGCCATTCCACTATCTGATCTACAAAGTTCAAAATTAGAATCTAACCGCGGCCATCTTTAATAGCCCGGGCTGTCACTTTTGTGAAACAAGTTAATAGACGTAATCAATTTGGCCGAACTAGGTATGAATAAGAGAAAAAAAACGAATTAACCGCACCGGTCACGCGAAGAGAGCTGTCAAAACTGAACCTCTTACTCTATGGGGCATTCTAGGACGCTACGTAGGTACATACATTAGTATAGTCTCGTGAAATAACGATTTAATAAATAAATCTGTTAAAGCTAGTTGTTTTGTTTATGTAGGTATATATTAAAAGTTTCTTTGGCTAATTGCATTAACCAATAATTACAAACTGCATACCTACAGCATAGCTACTAAAATTTGCAACCATTACTCGCAAAGGCACTCTTTAAAATTCCCAGCTACAAATCAAAAGGCACCCCTTTAATTAAATGTCGGCACTAAGTCAACTTTAACTACAGTGTATAGGTAAAACTAGCGGGACTTTAGAAATAAAAGTACGTATAATTTACCCGTACGACTGTCCCTTATTGTTTATCGGTGGGGCGAACTAGCTCGGTTTAGGCAAATACTGTAGTAATGTGGACACTGTGCGGTGATTTCCTATAAGCGAGAGCGGCGAACGTTCGTAATATTGTCTTCATAGGTACTAAGGTTTTCTTATATTAATGAATATATACCTACCTACTTAAATATACAATTATGTACTTACTCGTCTTTATGCTGATTGATATATTTTTTTATAAAAATTATTTATCTTTGATTAGGTATCAATATTATAATTTGGAAAAGTACAATTAGGTACTAACAATTATTTATACAATAAGTACAATACAAAGTCGGCGGTGAAATATTGATGTGGTACAAATGACTGCATGAAACAATGGAATCCTTTTGCAATAGCGCGTAACCACTCTGTGAGCAACCCATACATTTGATGAAATAATAATCGAAGCATCGCGACGTGCATTCAATTATCCCTGAAAATTGAGGCTCATTAAAATAATAAAACAGCCGACGGCGGCGGAATCAAATTGAATGATAACAAAAGCTTGTGTTAATTCGGGGTGACAGCGCGTACCGTTAGTGTCCATTACGCGAGAAGTATCGTAATGAATGGCATCATTAATTACTGACTGTAACTACTTCAAAGTTCTATATGAACTTTAAAAACAAACAATTATTCAAGACAATAGCAGAAACAAAACACAAGTCCGAATTCGGAAGATACATTTCCATTTAAGTTAATTACGAGTGAGTATTGAGCCAATTACGGGAAACATTATCAGTCCTTCAAAGTTTAACTAGCATTAGTCTGTCCGTACGTAATAGTGCCATAAGGCACGTCTACACGAACGGCGGAAGCCCCTGTTTGCACAATAATAGCACCGGTGTGTCAGCTCCTCAATGCAACCCCAAATGCAATTGTGTACATTCGTGCGAGTATTGAGTTACAATAATGCGATGGAAACATTTGCATCTACCGGCGCCGGCGTCCCGATAGTTTGCTGCGGAGGTGTGGAGAAGGCTGACTCTGCTATACCTACAGGAGATTTGCGTAAACCCTAAACAATCACAATACACTGCTCCAAATCCTGATAGGTAGGTACCTATTGTATTATATTACTGTATTATTGCTTCAGAGAAGCTTAGCTTATTTTAGCATCATATAATGGAATAGTTGAGAATTATCACCAATACCAAAATATAAAACATGTTTTTTAATGTAGGTATGTGAGTTTTGAAACCATTTTTGTTACGTATGGTAACTCCAACTCCTCCAAACCTGCGACTAAAGGAAATGCTAATTTTAATTCATTATTTACGCAACCTTCTCCATGTTAATCTGGTACGCATTGCTCTGCAGTTGTGCGGGCTAACCATCACTATCGATGCTATTAAATACGTCCAGTTGACAATTGCTAGCCGGCGCCCCCCTCTCTCCACGCGGCACCAAATCTCCCCTGTTTGGTGACCACTTGGCGTCACTGTGTGGCCATCCCGCAAATTGCTCTTTCCCAACAATATTGTCAATAAAACTCATCTGATTCGCAGTTAAACAAGCGAACGACATAATTAATTTATGCGTTGTAATATGGCGCAAACGTTGGCGTTATCCCGTGTAAATTATTAATAGTGCTGGGGTAAAAATTAAGCTTAAATCGAATGGGTAGTTTCGATGTAATGTTCGTTTTATGTTTACGTGTGTTAATTAATGAGCATAGGGTAGAGTCACGCGTCATTGATGCTGTCACTAGGATTATTGACTGAAATTATTTTTGGGTAAGTATAATATATATTTATTATGTAAGTAAGTATAATTTCAACCTAAATTCAATCAAATTCATCAGTAGCTAGTATATTTGTTCATAGAAGCATATTAATAACAGATTTTAAAGTAAGTAGGTATAGTCTACATTTATTATTGTGATATTTCATTATAATTATATAGAATTATCTTAGGCGGTTAACTGTGTCTCTGTTGATTCAGTTAATATTGCGAAATAGACACAATTTCTTCGCAGCACACTTAAAAGAGAATAGATCCCCTGCGACTTCCCACTGATGTTGTCTTAAGAGAAAGCGATTACACAAATCTGAAGAAGCTATTAATCCGGCTCGCTGCCCCCGAATGGCATCACGGTTTGTTTAATAAAATCGCGAATTTACATATCAAAACCTACAAAGGGGCATAATTGGACCCGATGACTTAGAAAACGTAGTAGGAGAGGCGGGCCTGCCACCCCCGACAACAAACAAAGGAATTATACCCGCCTCAAGAAACTTTTAGCAATGGAAAGCGTCTTAACAAACAAACGCGTGTGTATCTAATGAAATTCCTATGGTTGCATAACATACCCGTGTGAGCGCAAAGCGTTATTAGCGAAATTATTTCTCCGGGTAAAATCTTTGAAGGCGTGTGCTCTTTCGGAAAAGTTGTTAAGAAAATGGGTTGAGATCTTTTCGGGATTTCATTAGTTTGTAACTATGCGGTATGCTGCGCGAGGCATCTAATTTATTGGGTAGGCGTAGCCGAAGGAACGAATGGGCAGCGAGCATTTGAAAATGGAACGGAATTGCCGAATCACGCCGCTTTGACTGGTCGCCGCCGCGACACGATTCGTTAGGAGACAAATGTTTGGATTCAATCCAACAGTTTTTTCGGTCAGTAATTAGTAACGGTCTATTTACGCGTTTGATCTGTGACTCTACGGTAGCCGGAATTTTTTCAAGTAATTAAATTCTGTTGTTAATTTTGGGCCTATTTAAGTTTAATGGTTTCCTTACCTTGGGTGCAGTTTAGAGTATTTTATTGATTGATATACGCAGTCCATTTCATCATAATCGAGTTAATCATTTCGAGAGTGAGACTAAAAATTCATTTATTTTAAACATAAAAATGCATCATAGTGCACCTCTAAAACATGAACTTAAAACATTTTTGACGGAGGCTATCAAATTAAGTAATTTTAATTATTTTAGAATTTATTTTAATATACGCAGTTATACCTATTTCTACGGATGAGTACGGTTTAAGCTGGTACCTACATAATTGAAGTCAATGATCTCTGCGAAGGAATGTGACCGAAAATAATGGCGGTATTTAGCTTTGAAGCGTCCAAGACTCTGGAAAGTGTGAACTGAACCTTACTGTCTGCGGACAACTAAGGTAGGCAAGCCGAATCGCTTAGTGACGCGGCTCAAGTTTCTACAAACCTCCGCGGTGGGAATCCACGGCAAAAAGAAAATATTTCCATTCACACTTTTCCACAATTCTGACTTAAAAAATCTATGGACGGCTTAGTTCCAGTAAGTGGTGAATTCTTGTAAATTGAAATTAAACAGGTTTAAAAAGTTTAATCTGTTTTAATTAATCGCGAGTGAGGCAAGCGTGAAAGAGAATGGGAAATGGCATGTTTCACTTGTCCCGCGTCGCGTCGTACGTCGCGCGCGCCATCAATCGCAGTCGTATCGATTCCGACGCGCGTCGCGATGAATTATCGAATCTATTAACTCGCGAGATTACTGGATTCCATGGCGACTGCGTAGGCGACGGAATGCTTAGACACGGCACGGATACCATTGTGTAAATTAGTCTGAAATAATTATGTTACAAAAAATACCAGTTTATAACGAAGTAGGACTTATGATAGTTATAGTAGGTATAAAATAAATATAATCAAAATAATAATTAATGAAGTGTACCTGCTAGGTACTATGTACTTACTTACAAGTTCTTAATGAAATTATAATTTTGGAAGGTACGAATAAAATATACTTCATTTTTTAATCAATTTGACAGGTCTGCGGATTCGAAGGCCTCAGTGAAGGCGGTACGGAGTAGACGATTTGTACTAATTATAACGCGCGAATGGCGAGCGATGCGATTAGCTTTCCACTTCGCACTAAGACAGGTCTGATATCGGTAGAGACGCCAGTGTAAATACACAAAAGGGGAAGTGAAAAAGGCTAAAGGGGCAACAAGTTCTCTTGTGTCAAAGAAATCACGGATTGATAATGCTAAAATCGAAATAAAACGATGATGTCACAATTAGATGCAATAAATTTAAATATTTTGATTTAATTGGTTTAATTTGTTAAATGCTAAGTTCTTTTAGGTGCTGTAGTGGTTAGTTTCAGAGCGTTTCTTAAATTTTACTTCCTATACCTAGTACCTACCTATAGATTTATTGTTGCATTTTATCTTCCTCTCGTAAACCCAATAAGATTGTATATCTAGATCAAATTAAAAAAAATGGAATTTAATTATATACAAGCTTCTACAGATTAGAGACAAACCCAAGTTCATTTATGCGTTGTGTTATTACAAATAACGTCGGGTTGCAAGATGCATTAATGATCTTATGCTATTTAAAGGTTAGCCTCGTCATCTAAGTGCCATAGGCCACACGTGCACGTGTGTAACGCGACACGCGGTGAAACAAAAGACGGCGACAAACAAGTGTTGATGCATAAGATGCCCGTATGTCCTCAACTGCACTTCATTCAAGATGCATAATAGTACTTTACATTATTTAATAATATCATGGATAAATTATGCATCACAGGAAACCATTTGAGAGGTTATGTTCGGATATCTCAGATATAAAAGTTAATGTTTTGTTTTGCTTGTAGTGAGTATATAAATAACACGAAATAAAAATGATGCACGCTAAAAGCTATAAATTGATATATTTGAAAACTTCCTTCATAAGAAACCTTTCAAACCCAATTAATGTCGATATTACGAACCCCTAAAGAGTTGGAAACACGAAATGGAATTATACATTCCCCTAAAAGTCGCCATTAGAATTAGAGGCGCAATTTATTCCGCACTGGGGCCCAATATTTCCGGATTTCCTGGATCACCGTTCACTGGTTTGCAACTTGCGACTGAACGGCCAATTACTTGTTTTGTTTTACGCAAGAATGTTGCGATTGCGAGCTGATTCTTAGGGGAGTACTTTGACTTATCATTGATTGCTTAGATGCCTTAAATTAACAATAGAATCCACAAGCGAAGAACTTCAAAGAGTTAAACGTAAAAAGAAGCCTCTAAGAACATATTTCTTCTTCTTCTTCTTCAACGTTATTCCAATGCTGAGTAAAGGGCTCTTCCATTGCAGCCCACTTCCCACGATAATGAACATACCTATTTATTTAATGCCAAATAAATAATCGATTAATAGATAGAAGCATAATGTACCTACTTATATAACTAAAATATATTGCAATCAAAATCTCTCTGTTTTAAAGGCGAAATAGTTTTTGTTCTAAATGTGTGAAGTCGAAAAAATATTTGATGTAGCCTTAATTATAGTCAGTGAAGAAAGTAATAATCAATTCACCAAAAACATTTAAACTTGTAAAGCGATCCGAAATAGCAGTGGAGACATGCAAACACATTAATTTATGGGTACCATCAACGAAAACTTTTTAAGCCTTAGTAACTGTCTTGAATAACTTTTACATTAAGGCTCGCCCGGGCCGAGAAAGCAATTAGATCTATTTTGTATTTACTTACTTCTGTTAGACATCTTGGTAGATAGGTACCTACAAGTTTGACACCTTTTTGTGTTAGAATATTTTTGTTATTTTTATTAAAATCGGTTACTATTTGTTCACCAGATACCTACTTACTGTAAAAATAACTACGCCGCTTATTCGTCAAAGTGGTGCTATTTAAATAATTAAAATCTTACATTTGCTCAACAATGTAATGATGGGAGCCAATAAACATTTCAAAACAAGTACGCTGTCAAATAAATCCAACAAATATTTTAATGGTTCCTTACATCGGCTCTTTATTGGCATTATAAAAGCGTCCGCGTAAAACCTGAACCAACCCTTGCAGGACAAAGTCTCTGGCTGAACTATAAAATAAATCTAGCAAGTTATCGTCCACAATAAACAGTCGCCGCGGAAGGCTATCGCCAATTCCCACGCAAAGTTGCTGTTAATAAAAGCAACAAAATTATATATTCAAGAGTTAGGAGGTGGTGGTATGGCAGTTAGGGCTTTCTACGTGGTCCGGGTTACAATGCAAATTGCTGTGGAGGGGTGCGCCGATGCCCTCTAACTGTGCGACTCGCAAAGATGGCCGCCATAATGGCGAAATGAAATTATTAAGCATTGTCTTGTGAAATCGGCCGCAGTCGACACCTGAGTCTCCTCTCCGAATACTTAGCGTGGATACTCCAACTTCAGGACTTGCGAAGAAAGCCCCTTTCGCCCACATCAGGGAGGAAGCAGTAAAGTAAAGAGAAGCAGCGCGCAAATATTTTAATTGACTTATACTCGTATGATATTATAGCATAACCAAGACCTACCCTTAGGCATCGTGTATAAATTAACCTTTAAGTCACATAAAATTGAATGCGCTAGTTCTAATAGGAAATTAATAAATATAAAATCCTTTGATACCGAAACTATGCAACTATTCTGTTATTATCTGTGTATAGAATTGGTGGAATAAACTAACAAGAATAATCTACGATATTGTATGTGTCGAGGGCAGTTCCACCCAAATCCAACGCGAAGACATTACCCACTCGCCCTCGACTGAAAGCTTTGTATTAAAATTTAAATCTACTTTGCAAAGTGTATTTTATACACGTGCTCTTGCAATTTTGATCGTTCATAAAGCCTCCAAACAGCTTCTATTATTACGCTTTACCTTTGCGGTATTGGGTGTTACACAT
Source organism: Polylopha cassiicola (assembly GCA_038024825.1). Taxonomy (NCBI): domain Eukaryota; kingdom Metazoa; phylum Arthropoda; class Insecta; order Lepidoptera; family Tortricidae; genus Polylopha; species Polylopha cassiicola. The sequence continues at coordinate 13,133,513 of CP149046.1, read as the reverse complement.
CTCCCCGTTCCTGTTGGCATTTCGACGAATTCTCCCATGAATATAGTATGCATAATGTTAATATATTATAGATGCTTTAATTACTCGTTTGTGGTACACTTGCGGTTTCTGTGCCGATGTTCATTTCTGTTCATTTTAGATTTAACTACATTTAGCTCTTTACGGAGTAGCTGTAATAAGATATTATATTTTGAAGTTCAATATAATCAGTTAAAAATATTGAGAACGTCAAAATTCATTTTTAAGAACTACATTTAGCAGCGCGTGTAATGCGAAATCGATGTCCTGCTCAAAAGGAAAAGAAAATAATTGCCAAATTTGTTTTAGGTAACAAAGCTTGGGATCCCTCTATTTATTAGCGAGCAGAAATTCCTCTTTAATCCAACGCATGCCCAGTCCGTGTTTTTAATTTCACTCAAAAAACAGCTTCGAGCTGGTGATCAATCAAAACTCCCGCTCGTTTCTTTTTTTCGATACTTCATTGCAATACACTTTCGCCTCTCTGTAACCGCTATAAACTGCCTTTATTATTTTGTTTGCAAAAAGGAAATGGATATGCTTTAAATTAAATTAGGGGACGCTAAGTGACTATTGCAGGGATTAAAGTTATAAAGTAATCTTGTATAAAGGTGTATTAAAGAATTTAATGTTATAACGGCTTGTTTTCCGATGCAAATAAACTACTATAATAATATAAAGAGACATTTATTTATTCCCAAAAATATACTTGTAATTTTAAGTCAAATGGAGTACATTATAGTGTAACATGGGTATTAAACGGTTGCTAGGCAAACAGCGAATCTACCTCAAAACTCACCAAGTAAAGGCTTGTAGACATGTGAGTGAGTGGTCGCATGTTGAGTGCCAATCCCGACTCAAGCGCTTGCAATTGAGTTTTTAGGTTCTACTAGACCTGACATTACTAAATTTAATGTTGAAAGTATTACCTATTCGTATTTAATAATTTCTAATGTTTTTAATGTATACGCGAGTCAAATCCGTTATACATATTTGTTTTATTTCAGTATTAAACTACAAGTACTATATAAATTATTTACCTATGTAAATATATTATGCGTAACATTGTGAAAGAAAAATCGATGTCAAAACTCACAGACTTTAGGTACCTATTATCTATTTTAATTTATGTAAGTAACTAAGTTCCTAACAAAGTAGATTTTGGGTCTGTTTCACAATATCATATCATAGAACTTACTTGTTCTAAATAAATATTTACAACATTTCTAAAGATAGATTTTAAATAAATTCCCTTACTAATAGATTATTTAGCGGGTAAGTGTATCATAATCCATTTGACGTTTTTTCCATTTGACGATGAGGAAACTCAAAGTATGTTTTATCCGATAATGAGTTGCAAATAAATTGCTCGGATTTTGCGTATTTTATTTTAATTAAGTACTGATATTTCGAAAAACTTTACAGTTCACATATCCGTAGTACGACTGAGCTGACGATAGTCTAACTCTAAATTGATTTTTTCAGTCCATAAGTATAAAGTGCACATTTTTTATTAAGTGCAAGATAGTAAATTTAATGTTAATTCAGTTTCTCAAATTCTTAAGTCTATATCTCAACCTGGAGCACAGTAGAGAGCCCTACTAGTCGCATGTAAATAAACAGTAGCCTCGTGATCATTCGGCTCGGTTCGGCCGCATTCGGGCCCTGGAGTACATGTCGCTGCTTCTCTAGAATAGTGTCACAACTCGAAATAATTTGTTACTCCATTTAAGACTGTGAACCGTCACATATAAATTTCAATTCAGAATGGTAACACATTTCGAGTTGTGACACTATTCCAGAGAAGCAGCGATGTGTTTTATTCAGACGTACTAATTGCAACTGAGATTTTTCATACCGACTGTGGATCGTTGACAAGTCTTGAACGTTTGAATATTTTTCTTATATAGTAATTTGTTAGTGGAAAACATTATGAAACTTCCGGGTTTTGTTTGATTGCAGACCGTTAATTCGTTTCTTTTCCGTTCCGTTCATTAATCACCTAAAACCAGTATTTAAGTGGACGTGTGATAGGATTATCTTAGAGGTATTTTCATATCTTATATAAATATTTCAATCACTGTACACAGTTATGGTATAACATAATCTAGGTAAAAAGTATCATTAGGTTTGATGATTAATGGTCAGGGAAATCGTTTTACTAAATGGTATAATTGCGAAATTTATAAGCCTAAGAAATATTATCAACGGATGTTTGTTTGCAATGGTGTCACTGTATCTACCCCCCAGATCCCCGGTATTTGGACAACCGTGTTTAAAATGATGTTAATTGCTTAAGGAAGGCAACGTGGATAAAAAAGTCTAATTTCAAATATTAAGAAAGTTGTATCCTCGTAAACCGCAACGCTTTCCGCGGAATTAACCTCTTCCGTCATATTTGCTCTACGAATGGTTTCCCATTCAGATCGCAGAACTGGAAAAAGAGTGCAATGCGCCCCGTTCATGATGTCCTGAGACACATACTAAAAGCTTCCATTCATCTGTCATTGAAATCCTATTCACAACATGAGATGAAAAAAAAACCGTTTCAAACTCGCTGGTTGTATTGGAAGGTTGAAAGTGTAGATTCCACTAAAACATATTTAAATCTTTTAATGTCACATGGCCTTTCAAAAAATATTGGCGTCCGTTTTTTCTATTCCAAAGATAAGATTACGTAAACTCTAGACAAATCCAATGTGTACGAAATCCGATTTAAAAAACACGCAACGGTGGTTTTTAAAGAGCGTGCTCTTAAGAGCTTGAACACTCCCACACTTACACAAAAGTTTTGAAGTTCTTTCGAATTTTTTTATCACCAGCCCTTATTGTATCAGGAGTGTCGCCTCAAAATTAGTTGTTGTCGCTTAATCCGCGTATGTAATTGAATTCAGTATATCAGTAGATCCTCTTTATACAAAGCTTTTAACCCCGATTACAGTCAGCATCAAATAGGTATGCTATAGGTAAAATATTTTTTAATCTAGTAGGTACCTAGTTACCTATATTATTTAAGTACGTAGGTGCGTGTTCGTTCATGTATCATTTTTAAACATTTCATTTATTGTCAATATAGACTGTGCGCTATTGATCTATTAGCGAGTTCCAATGTGCACGCACACAGACAGAAGCTCCTATCTACTTTATTTTTTAATTAATTTAGGTACAATTCTTAGCGCAGTACTAAGTAATATAGTATCGCTGTAAAATAAGTTAATTAATTACATTCAACTAAGTATCCAATTATGATGAATTTGAATTTTACAAAGTTTTCAGTAGCTACAGTAACACGTTCTAAACAAACAAAGAAACACATTACAAAGCCATAAACCCGGCAACAAAGGAACCGACGAATGCGTGTTGAAACTGATCCATCATGTCGCCTTTTGAAATAACAAAAAACTCATACGATGCACACAACAGATGTTTTAGTAAAAAAAGAAAAAAACGACCCCGACGACCCCAGCACTAGATGTAATACCTTATCTGTGTATCGTGATAGTTTAAATGCTAATATATAGAGAATTTCATCAAAATGAATTTAGCTGTAGGTATGATTAATTGTTATAGCGATAATTATGAATTAATTCCGTAATAAATAATGTTTGAATAAACACGAGACATAATATTTATAACGCAACATTGGATTTTGTAGAAGTTAAGATATATTTTGACAGGTGGTTGCAATTCATTTCATAGGTTATAAAGAAAAACTTTTTTCATTCATTGTAAATGTGCACCAAACCAGAATTTGGCTAGCTGTAGCTGTAGATCTTGACACACGAGAAAAAAAACTATGACGTCATTAGTGCTCGCCTAATTTTGAAATTATGTTAACCATTAATTTAGTAGGATGTAGTAATACTATGGCGTAAATTCATGAATTTTCTAGATTCCTTTCAAACGATATACATTTATCATTAACTTGTTAATATCAACGAGACAACCGTTAGTATCATAAAACAAACATAATATCAACCAATAAAGAGAGCACATATCTACATGCAAAATTCCTATTAGATTTCAAACAAATGGATGCGATAAACCAGCCTTTATTGGAGTCGCTTATCTACGTAATTAGAAAGAAACTAATCTGTTACCATTCGTGTTTATAATGGGAACCTGTGAGTGCCATGCAGTCGGGTTGTCTGATAACGGGAAAGATATAATATTGTGTATTAATTGTGACCGATCGCTTTTGTTTAGTTAAATATATCTATGACAGCAAATGAAATAAATGTGCTGAGTCAAAGTTAAAAAACTGACTTGCCTACTAAATAATTTTACTCAGGAAGCAGCATGTAGTTCAAAACAGAAATGTTCTGAAAATTAGATGAGCATTGTCAAGTGATACACGAGGGATTGAGGGTAATGGGTGCAGTCGTTAACAAAGACATTTCAAAAATTACGCACCGCGGAATTGGGCACTTCCAGCCCACCGCGGATTCGTCATAAGGGAGTACGGCATCAAATATTCAATTTTAAAACAGCCGCTAAGAGCGAAACGTCATCGCGAACACCAACGCAGCTGCGACTTGACGATTTAGAATTTTCGGTACAGATGGGACACGCATTTTGCCTTTTTAGAAATGAGATAAGTAAGAAATTGCATTAGCAAAAGTGAAATACATAAAAATGAACGAGAAAGAACATAAACTTGAATGTCTTCAAATTGCTTTCGGTAAATGTTTAGAGCGTGCGAGTGACAACACTGAATGTTTCGAAAATGATTCTGTCAAGAACAAGAAAATGGCAAAGAGATTAGGAAAAATTTCATTAGCGCCAATCAAATTGACGAGGTCCAAAATGAAGCTTGCGAAGAGAGTCATAATCACTGAGTTCGGCAGGCACCGCCTCGACGTGAGGTCTTATTAAAGGAATAATATTTACAAAACGAGACGCCTCAGAAATCCCCAAATTAAGATCTCGCTGAAACCCGCCCAACTTCCACAAAGTGGAATCATTAAATTAAAAATGTAAACTTTTCTCTTAGCAAGGTAATGGGCATCCCGATGTAGATAAATAGATGGAATAGCTGCAAAAAGGAGCATTTTCCTGTTCATTAAATTTTTCCTTCGCTTTTTTATTTCGACCCCTGGTGCTAATTTTGTTGGAATTCACGCCCCTCAGCTCCACCCGCTGGGGCTCAATCACAGAAATTTTATATCCGGAATTAAATAAGTACCCGACAGCATTACGAACAAAATTTAATATGAGCTTATTTTAGCAGAGTTTCTTCCTTAATTAATCAGATACTGGTTTCTGATTATTGGCTTCGACTTTGAAGGCAGATTTAAATCAGCATGTTTTTTTATTTATTTTCTTTGAGCGGAACTTAATTGGAGCACATCTTTTCCGAGCGACGCGCTGTGGAGAATTGGTCCTGAAGTTGTCAGGAATTCAATCAAGACGCGAAATATTCTCATCAGTGGCATCTTATTCCAGAGGGTGGTTTATGTTAGTAACTCGATTGTCTTCATAGATTCAGCGGTAACTCTCTGTAGGAAACGTCAGTGAGCTCGGTAGCAAATGCAATTATACCTACTAATATGCCGTCTGCAACCGCCGCCCACACCGTGTCGCAACGAACTGCTTCCAGCGATGCCACCCTTTAACTGTTTAGAGGGGATCACTTCAAACGAAGTTATCGTGCTCTTGCACCTGAGTTTACTTGTCAATTTATAGTCAGATGGGAAACGCAAATGACAAGATACCATTTATACTATCATATCAGTTAAAGGTCCTTGGTACCTAAAGACACTGGAAATGCAAATATCCGTTTTTTTTTTAAGTATACTGTCATAAATCAATTTGATTTGGTTTCAATCTGCAAAGAAATGAAAAATTAGAGTCAATGTTTATTTTTATATCCAACGTCAAAATATCTTTTCGCTGGATGATATCAATGTTCTCATAAGATATTGATTGGTGCAAATAAGGAAATCGAATTATTCAATGTCCGCCTCCCATTTATTTCCCGCTCCCCTACAAAAGAGATGAAGAAATTCTTTCGAGTTTTCGATTACTTGTCTAATTAACTTTATAGATTCATTTGTCTCAGTAGCTTTGAATTTAACATCGCCTTCACGATGTAATTATTAGTTTGGGAACTATTTTCATTATTTGGTTACTATTGAATTCAAAGTGAAATCTGAATATTTGCCGGGGTGCTTTTATTAGAACAATCATACTCACGTTTCTAAAACTTACTGGGTCGAATCGGTAAGCGAGTTATAGCGTAATACCTGGGTCTCGATCGCCCTTGGAGGAGCGTCGATGAGTGAGAATGGGACAGGGTGGAGTGTTGTGTAACACGAGCAGTTGGGGTATAGTGATGAGAGGGAAAGTTCACGTAGCGTTCCTCATCACGCCTCCGCGCGCAAGTGGGTGAGTGCGGTTAGTGACCAGAGCAACGCACCGGCCATTCATGACATAATTGGCGAGAGGCCTCATTAAACACAAGGATTTTCACATGATGAGCACGTTAACACCTTCATGGGGTAGCTCTAGCTTCCAAGTTGACGGAGCTTCGTTTGATATTGACGCTTTGAATCTATACTTATATTATAAAGAGGAAAGATTTGTACCTATTTTTGTATGTTTGTAATGAATAGGCTCAAAAACTACTGGACCGATTTTAATAATTCTTTCACTGTTGGGAAGCTACGTTCACCCTGACTAACATAGGCTATAGAATATTTTGAAAGAAATAGGGATCCGTGCGAAGCCGGGGCGAACCGCTAGTATAATATATTTCTCTGCTAGATTTTTAACTATTATATATATAGACATAATATATATTTATAAAAAATATATATATTATGTCTATATTAAGGAACAAACGTCATTATGTTATATATTTTTAAACTTTTTCGTACATGATTAGCTTTCATAGCGATAACTTCAAAGCGTGTAGATACCTACTTATGATAATTTATAGGTCATAAATAGGTACATATATAGACATCTTGTCGTCTCTTAGCCCAAAAAGGCATGAGACCATTCACCATTGAAATTCGGTGTCACGAAAATCGGACACATTATTTATATGTAGGTACTTAGAGCATATTGTGCTAATATAATGACCGAGGGTCGGAGCAAGCGAGATCAAAGCGTTTATCAGAAGACATGGACAACACCTTTGCTTAACATGCAACCAAACAATATTTATAGGTAAGTATATATATAACTTTCATACATGGCTATTGCATTATTTTTTAATGATTCAAATCAAATCAGTATAGTTTTTCTTCGTGTTAAAATACGTACCTATTTTTTTATTCGTTTTTTTTTTATCTGCATTGTTTTCTTATTATGATGTTCATAGATTTCGACTAACATGACTAACGATCGAACTAAAAAAGTTTTTTTTATATTGTGACCTCAATAAGATGAAGTGCATGTTGAACGCACCATCTGAACGTAGATAATTTAACCGATAAAAGTACTAAAATCGCAATTTGTGTCAAATGAAACAAAATTTGCATATAAAAGGAGCGAGAGTAGTGTCAAAAACTGGTAGGGATAGACGCCTCTCCTGTGATTTCACATCGCAACACACACCCGCGAAGGGGTTATCTCTAACTGTGTGACATACCTACCTAATATTGTTTTCACGGAAAACGAATGCAAAATCAGATAAATATTTAAAGTAGACAAATATTGTAATAATTGAATAAACTAAATAAACACATATCACATTGTTTTTTAATTCAACTTAGTTTATAAGAGCTATCAACATAAAGAATAATTATGTATTCATTTTTAGAAATTACCTAAAGCTATAAAGTGGATTATTTCCTTAAGGCAATAATGGTACGTATGTATGACAAAAATAGGGAACCTACGTAGACTATCCTACTTAGGAAACAATGCCAAAAATTTCGCATACGGAATTTCAATACAATAGTCGAATTGAGAATAGTGTCTGTGTCGGCAACAGCGTTGGGGTGTCGAGGCATCAAGCCCTTTGGAAAATCATTTCCATTCCGTTTTCCGTACTGGAAATTGCCCACCGACGGTCAAAGGGTTAACGATTTAGTGTTTATTTGAATCCGGCCTTTGTTAGTTTAAAAGGCGTTAGAATGTAAACGGATCCTTTGTACCTACAGAATGCCGTTTGTTTTGGCGTAGGTTTCGGGAGCTGTACGTAATGTTCTTTATGTTATTTTAATTCAGTATACTTAATTGAATTTAATATGCTGGTAAATTATTACAATTAAACTGTTTTTTTATTAAGAAGCTACCATTAGAAAATACCAATGTGTTAGATTGAATACAATAAAGACGCTCTTGATATGTTTCTATCATTATCTTAATACGTTAAAAGAGCTACCGTGAGGGTATTATAAATGAAAAGAATTTGATATGACACAAATCTTTGAATTCCATTAGGTAGATTAAGTGCCTACTTATAGACTACTCGCTGAAGGATTAATATAAAAAATAGGTACAGGAATGTCGAATAGTCCACGACGTTACAAGAGAGGTGAGAACACCTATAATTGAAATGACATGGCAAAATAGATATTAGATCAGCAGATTAAAAACACAAAAAAACTAACAAAATCGAAATGTAATGATGAACAAAAACGCGAGAAACAAACCGCTATTGCGCCTTGGCTTCCCTTTATGTCTACCGCAGCAGGCAGCGGTCCTCAATGAGGCCCCGCCGCGGGGAGTCCACGGTAGCTCCTAGTATCTTTTTGTATGACCATCGTTTTATCAAACATGTTAATGGCCGGCTTTATGGCGCCAACAAAAGAAGTGTGCCAACAGAGGCGTTAAATCCTTTACGATTTGATGATGATCACGCATTTGTCATCGGAACTTAGGCCTCGTTACTATCGATGCGTGGTGAACACACAATTGCGGGTTTCGGTTGAATATCTGTGGTGGATAACCGTTTTGTTTAGAATATTGGCAACTTACCTATATGGAACGCTCCTGAGACAGTTGTAATATTAAAATATATGATATAGGTACACATTTGAAGAGTTCTTATAATTTACAACGGAAGGTTTCCTTTTGTTAGAAAAATGATACAACAAGATCAATCCATGATAAAGCCAACAGATAAATGAACCTAAGAATGAATTTATATTAAAAAATGAAGATACTTAATACACAATCATGCATTCAGTAGCATTAAGGTTGAACAATAATACAGCTAAATAATAATAAGGTACGGCATTATGTAAATTTATCTGTGATTTTGGTAGAATTCTATGACTTTCTGAAAAGCTAGGGTGTAACCTGGACCCAAAACACCGACAACTAACATTTATAAGTATAACCGACAAAAATATTATTATGGGTAGAAACTTGACATAAAACACAATAACATTAATGACCAATATGTAAACAGAAATAAAACAGTTCAATCAAGCATTATAATACTTTCAGGAATTGATCCTCAAGCCAGATTTCATGGCACATATTAATAATATGTATAATATGAGCTTGAGCTGGTATTAGGGAAGCCACAGCCTTCTGGTAGGTAGGTACTTAATTCGCTTACCGCGCGATACGGTCACCTTTACTGCCTAGACAATAAAGTTATCGATATCGTAAAGTTGGCGGTACCTATACAATATATGGCTTGGCTCCCCAAACTCCAACCCTGGACACTACAGATGAAATTTGGCAAAACTAAAATTGAAAATAAGTATAAAAAATGAAACATCGACAAGCTTCTTTGAAAAGAATACTGAATTTAGCAATCCTGCGTTGCGGGTGTGTCATGTGGTCTTCCAGGCTACCCCCTTGGCCTGAGAGCGACCTCTAGGCGGCCGAGCCCGCCCGATCGTTTCCGAACGAAACCGAATCCGGCCGAACGAAACAGAACGCGCGGTGCGAGCGAGATAGCGACATACCTGTCTGGCGCTTTCATTGACAGGCACCTGAAATGAAGAAAAAAATCGATCCAATTCGTTGAAAAATTTAAATTTCAAAAAATTTTGACTGGCTACTCACTGCACGGGCGGTAAACACAGATAAATTTACATGCAATGTGACTAAAATAAACCTGTTTGCTTAGTTAATATGCATGCATAGTGTTCGAATGGTTGCGTCTGGTCCGGAACGTTTAAGTAAGAATTGATTTAATTTCATATCAATAGGTAATTAATAACTGTATTGACATTTTCATCTTTATTATAAATGTTACAACGGTATTCTCCGAGGGGACATAAATGCAACGTAAATTGAACATACAAAAATTAAAAGTAAACATGCCAAAAAACGAACAAACAATAATAGGGCAAAAACAGTTAAAAACAACATTGCAAGATGCATTAGGACAGTTGTTAAAATATGGGGTAGCGTCGAGCGGCTTGACTCCAATGATATTGTGCGCTTGCACGCAATACGAGCACGGGCACGGGTACGGGCGCGCGGCGCGAGCGCGACCGACCGCCGCAGTTACTCCGCGCTCTTATAATGTCGAACTAAACTTAGATATCGTGAATATATATTTTATCCAGGTTCAAATGGGTGTGTAATGATCGATATAAAAATATTTAATATATTTTCTATTGATATATCAACATTTGATATAATTTCAAATAATTTCATTTGATATAATTTAACATAATCACTCATTTTGTATAATAAACGTTTGGTATAATTTTAAAATATATAAATTTATTTCGTATATTTATCGTTTGGTATAACGCTTTTTTCTTATAAAGATTATATGGTATAACGCTCATTTTATATACAAATCATAATATATAACAATCAAGAGGTATAATAGGTTTGTAAATCTTTATTACCATTTACCATTATTCTTGGAAATATACAATCATATATGAATGGGCAACCGCCAGAAAAAAAAAGAAAATACATATGAAGCAACAAAAAAGAATTGATAATATACTTAATCGAAAAGAAGAATACAACGAAGGTGAATTTTTACGAGCAATTGCTTCAAATTTAAATCTAAAGTAATGTGCCTGGGATTTATATACTTAACAATATTATATTTAATTTACTTTTGCACATTGTGTTTTATTTACCTAACCTAACCTCCTTTTGGTAGCCATTCGTTTTGGTAGGGGGACGCAGTTCAAACCTAACCTAACCTACTTTTTGATAGCAGTTCGTTTTGTGATTATGTCTCTAATACATTATATCAAGAATGGTTATGCCAATTGTATTTTATATGAAAATAACGTTATACCATAAGTTCATTATAGGAAATAAGAATTATACTAAAATAATGTTATATTAAAATATATTATATCAAATGAACATTATAAGAAATGATAATTATGTCATACGTAAATATATTAAGTGTTGTTATATGATTTAATAATTATATCAAATGAGCGTTATTGCTACTAATATTATACCAAAAATTTTTATAGCCATCGTTACGCACCCGGTTCAAATGTATGACGCACAAAGAATAGGAACGATAAAAATATTTCAAAGTTTTTTTTAATCCTTTAGTCGCATTATTTAGACGCTAATTCATAAAAAACACTATAATTATACTTACAGAGATTACAAAATGGTTCGGACTTAATCAGGATTTTGGCCTTGACTTAATAGGTAAGTTAATAGAATTGTAACTATTAGTTCAATCCTATTATAAAAATAACATTAATAAATATCTAATTGATTCAATCTTAGATACCTATAGGTCTAAGTAGGTACTAGGTAGGTACTAAAAATAGGTTTAAAAACGGAATTCTAAAAAGCTATAACAATTAAACTTAGACTCAACTAACTAACCTACTTATCATAATTAAATATGTAAATACTCAGCTACTTGAACGTAGGTACATCATAACTGTTATTTTTTATAACTAATTAATAGGTACGTAAAATGTTATTGTTAATAAACTTATTAACCATATAATTTTAACCATTTAAGGCAGGCAATATAAAAATATAATAGTTTATTATCCTTGTCCTATTTTATTGCTTTAAGATTTAAAAGTAAGTACCTACGTTAAAATCGATCTTCCCAGAACTTCATATGATATCCTGTCAAGATTATAATTTATAACATATTATTATATAAGGTCAAGGCTTCTAATTCCGTCTACGGGGCTATTCCGTCATGTACACGTTTTTGGCGAATCTAAGCACAGTTCGCCGCTGCCGGCTCAGTTGGTAAAGCAGTAGGGTTTTCTAATTCAAACTAAAAAACACCCATGACGCTGTGCAATAAAGGAAGAAAAATATCTGCTTTCAAAGTTCAGTTGCGTTTTGAAGTCGAAGTGCGAGTATAGTACTATGCAGTTTGATCGAAGATAAATATGAAATAGTTAGACTTTTAGGCTTGTTTGTATGATTATTACAACGTCTATGATATGTATAAACGTGTCTGCCTGTTCGTGATGCGTAAAACTCCGATAGTTTTTAGTAATTCACCATGAAAAATTAACAACTTCAAAATAGTCAAGTGGGAAATTCCGTCTATTTTTTAAGGGGCAAAGCCGTCATATGCCGGTATTTCCCGATTCCAGACATCGTCAACATTTTTTTAGTGTATTACATTTTAAAATAGGTACACATGTCAATCTGGCAATAATAAGCTTAGCTGTGACGAAATATATGAGTAGGTAATTCAATAGAACGTAGTACGAAAATACTCCGGACTGCAAAATGCATAAATCCTTACTTTATGAAACAATATATATAAAAAATATATATATTAGAAAATTTGTAAAAGGTTGAGCTCATCTGATTGGCAAAACATGGCCGGAATAGCCCCAAAAAATTGTGTTTGCGGATAACTCCTATTGTAAATCTTATATCTAAAGTCTAATAACACATATTTGATTGAAATCGACGTGTCTTCATTTTCCGCTAGCTAAGACTTGAAAAAACTGCGTAGTTCTAGGGAAACTGCTTGCATGACGGAATAGCCCCACTCAGGCGGGAAACTCCGTCTACCTGACTATTTTTAAAAAAAAATATATAATTAATTAAGCAACCTAGATACAGGGAATATCATACTATTATTTGATAGCCAAGTAAATTGTTGGTCTAATACATACGCGCCATGGGTAAATAGTTAAAAATAAACGTCTCCAAATTTTAACCAAAGTTGATCTAGCTCAAAAATATGCCGGAATTAGAAGCCTTGACCTTAGATAAAACAAACTGACATGATAGTTTGAACGTTGCCCTCTATAACGAAGATCATGTTTCGCACGGAACTCACGTTGGTAGTTACTTGTAAGTACCTGCACGTAGAAGAATTGATCAATAAAAAGTGATTAATATAGTTATAGACATGGTCCCTCCCAATGGACGAATTTATTAAATTATTACCGGACGAGATCACGCAAACGAAATCGTAAAATTAAAGGAATCGTTTCCATTAAATTGAACGCAATTCACCGGCCATCTTGTTGTAATGATGAATGAGGGGCATATTTTTATGGTTATTAGAGTTATTATATTACGACATAGAGTATATGTAACCATAGACTTCATATTTTTGATGGAGGATTTAAGTGTTACTATACAATATACATTACCATTTGTCAGTTAATGAAGTCATCAAACATGCTGAAAATAAAATAACGAACAAAAGCAGCAAACAATAAAAAGAACGAGCAATAAATAAAGTAGTCCGATATAGCGGTACAGACAATACATTTCACTTCGCGTGTGAACAGCCACTCATGACTATCGTTTTGTGCTATTTTGACACAAATATTTTCTCGTAGATATTATAATCGCCAACACTTATCCGTGAACCAAACACATACAAAATCAAAAGTCACTACTCGAAAAACCTATCTATCAATATTAGAACACAAAAAAAATGCAAGTCAGTTAATAATCCCGAATCGGCAATCCACAATGGAAATAGTCACAGTCACTTTTTTAATAATGGCAACTCGATATTTTTTTTCCTTTTTATTGCCACCCTAGGTACATTTGACATTTGAACCGGCTGATGACTCGACCGCCATGATTGATCGTCGCGACGCACTAAATGAGTGCAATTTAGCATTTATTCTGTTTCTTTCAATATTTGTTTTTTTTTAACAACACATATTGTAGGTAATAAAAATCAAGTGCGATTGTACCATGTAATATAAAGACTTTATAAAATAAATAAAATCCGAGGTAATTAGCATACAAATTAACAGTTGAACTACGACTGGAATTCATTTGTCAATCTCGAGTGTCATTGAAATCCCAAAGTATGAGTGGGCTTCTACTTTATTCAAACATATCCCTTCTGGTCTTCTCCACAAAGTGCACATTACAAAAACTCCATCTTAACTATTTTCTTAAAACTTATAACTGTGATACATTTGAAATTTGAATCTTATATAGACTGTGTCAACGTCGACTTTTATTTGTTACATAAATGATTATGGAAGAAAATGAGCAACTGTGTACAATTTATCATCGAACCAAGTATCCGCCCAAACCGTAACGAATCAGTAGTAAATAAATTGACCACAGACGTTTCGGGCCGTTTCTTTTGAGGTGGCGCGGCGAGAGAATACCTCAACATTGATTTTTATAAGTAGATATGAGCTAATGATTTACACTGATTTGAGTGAGTCAATAAAATTATTAATTATTATCTATGTCTGAAAACTCAAGCTGGAATAGATGGGTTTGTTTAGTTAATTCAATAAATCAACATCAATCTTTTTATATACAAACTTAAGCATCAAGTGTATCAAAATGAGCCAATAGATAAATTACATTTGACAGGGAACAAAATTAGATTGATACGTTCTAGGCTAAACATTCAATTGACACGGCACGCCGGGATGTGGGGGTCTACCAGCCTATTTACCAGGAGGTCTCATACCATACATACAAAATAATACCTAAAGTTCCGTCTTTCTCCTATAATATCTTATAAGTATATACACTAAATGGGTAATTGAAAAAGTTGTTTACCGTATAATAATAGTTAGTTATCGCATAGCTATTTGAAAATATGAACATATTAAAATACTTAGTGCTTTATAGACGATGCAAGTTGTAAATAGCTTAATTGTAAATCATGAAATAACTTTTATTTTATGGTAGTTCAATAACATAATTAATAATTTCGAAATAACGAAATTAATGGTATTAACAACGGAATCATAAAACGCGCTTTTCTCCCACTCCGACCGTAAGCATAAGAGCAAGGAATTTCATAGCTCTCAATTAAAACGTAGAAATAATTATTTGGAAGCATCCACCCCACTTGTAAATCAAATTAATAATGTAAATACGAGTGGCTGTCCCTCCCACACAAACACTCGGCCTCTTTATTAGATATTATAAGATGATATTGTTGACATAAAATTAAAATTTAATACAAACGACATCATAAATAACCGACGAAAAAATTCTGTAATATTCACTGAAATAAGTTTCAGACCAATTGATTTACTTAGTCAAAAATTAAAACGTATTAAAATCACGAACGATAACCAAAACAAAAGGATAATTAATTCTACAATCATTTGAAGTCTTGGGTAGAAGAGAAGAGTAAAGCAGTGTAACAAAATTATCTGGGGAAGCAGTTAAAACTCTTTTATAACGCACCTGCCCTTAGCAAACTTTTGACACGACGTTACATTTTTCCTTTAAAAATGCACATTTATCCTCTAGGGCGCATTAATTTCCCTTCATCCGCAATTCGGTTCGCGAAACAACGCAATTAGAACATTTGCTCCTTACTTGAAAACCGCGTTGCTAAAAAGGCGGTGGTACACCAAGATAAATATATTTTTTGATAAAATGAACAATTTCGAGTTCGTTGTATTTCGGTGATAATTTTAAGGAAAATATTATTATTATACTTCATATTTCCTTTTTAGACTATCGTTGGCCACGAATATGAGGACTGTAAAGTTTTAGAAATATCAGCATATAAAATACACGAGTTAAATAAATCAAGTCAAATTGGCGGATTAAAACATTTTTTTTTAATTAGCTACTATATAATCGTTGAAAAAAATTAGACTTTGGTACCTATCGTTAAGATCTTGACAATAAAAGCAGTTATCTTAAAATTTACCAAACTCGCATAGGTTCAATTGACAGTCACACACGTCATATTTATTGTCAAGTGTCGGTAAAATTAACAGACGCATCCTACGTGATCATCATATCGATACTTGGTATTTTATCAGCGTATTTACTATGGTAATGTAGATAGGTTCTTCCAAAGTCAGCGCGACTATAATGTGAAAGATGAACGCCACAAATTGCTACGTTATTTAATAAACCCAGCGAAAAAGACCAATTTATAAATAAAAGGAATTTGTCGACATTAACATAATCACCATCAATTAATTATAATAAGCATACAGTCAAATGCAGTACCTACCTAACAATTTTATTATAGAAAGATATCCTTTATTATAAATATTTAGTAGCTATTTACAAAAATAGATACAATATGTATTACATTTTAGTTTATTTACTGTAAAATATAACCGTTTAGCTACAAATAGTACAATTTAAACATGAGCATTGAGCATCAGTCAACTCAGTCGTGCTACAAATATGGGAACTGTAAAATTATCGAAACGTAAGCGATAAAAATAAAAATCGCTTGTTAAATCCGTCGTAGTTATTTCATTCTAATATGTAATAACCGCGAAGGCATCAGAAATTATTAGATAAAATGAAATCACAGCACATTGTGTAACTCTGCCCTTGTCGAGCTTACCCCTTTCCCGGCTGAACGGGACACCATCATTTACGTTTCTTGTAAGACTCCGAAGAATTATTATTTTTGAATCGTTTAAGTCCTTGTTCAGTGTTTGTAATCCCGTAAGCTGAGATTAAAATGTTCTTCCGCCGCTAATTAAAACCGTAACTTTTTTTCCCCGAATGATTAATTGACATTTGCTTTATTTACCTTTCAGATAATTTTGGTATGTGTCCCATTATTCTGATTTTTTAAAATATATTTTATAAATAAATTATATTTTTTACATTTCCCGCGGTCCTAAATAATTTTGAATTGTTTTTTTTTTCAGTATTAAGGCACATAATTGCAGTTGCACATATGAACTACAGTATCCAATAGGGTTGACGGAAGTCCGGCAGTGTTCCGACAGGACACACGGCCTTTGACGGCATTCGGTTAATTATTGCACTTAATGCGAATGCATGTTGCACATGTAGTTATTGAACATATAGGTAGTATTGTAGGCATGAATGCAATAACCAAGTACCTCTAAAATTAAGCACTATGTAATTAACCAATAATGAATACGTCGTAATACTTGTCGAGAAATTAATATTGAATAAAGTATGAGAGATATTTGCATTTAGGTATGAAAACTTATTACAAAAACACCAGCGAGGCTATGATGAATAGTCGTGTCGACATCTTGTCATGTCGAGGTCCACTTATTCTCGCAGTGATCTGTCAAAATTGGTAACGTCGACAACGAGAAATCTGGTCCTGTCGATGTCGTCTCTTATTTCTTCATGTCGACAACGAAACAATATCTACACGACAAACCTTGTCGAATACGTTCTCAATATTATGTAGGAAAGTACTCTCATAATAGTAGGTATATTTTAAGGCGTTTTATAAATCTTATTTAATTAAGTATCTTAGATAGATAGTTATGCAGTGTTGTGTTTACATTGATGTTCAATAAACCAATATGCATCACTGGGCAGTTGTGCAGCACTCTCGTGCACGTTGGATCTAAGACTCGAGGTAAAAAGGGGCTACAGGAGCGATTAGCTTGAGGCACCGACTCCGCAGTCACGATTTACTGTACATCAAAACTTAATTGATTTTGCAGCTATGATTTCACATTTCAAATAAAATAGACTTTAATTTTAAGTCATTAGGTTGCAAATTCAATTAGCGATTGGTAGAGATACATTAATAGTATGTTGGTAAGTATAATTCTGGGCACAGTGAAGGCTTAACTGTTTGAGAAAGATGCTTGTCTCGGAAAGAACCCGTTTGCTGGGAATGATTGGAACTAACATAACTGGCCTGAATAACTATTGTACCTGTAAGCATAATTCAATGTTTATTTTATGATACGTACTACAACTAACATTTTACTAAGGTTGCATACATTTCATAAAATGAAGACTTACGAGCACTCATGTGTCGGTGCGTTTTGTCTGCCTATTCACGCACAGATGTCTTATAGTATCGAATGATTCATAAATTAACTTTTCTTAACTCTTATGGGTCTGCCGTTATCTTATAGAACTACCTGCCCTTGTAATGACTGTCTGACTCTCACAATCTATTTTCACTTTTAAACTACAGGACACATATTTACTTTTTAGTAAGAAACTATATTAGGAAATTTGATTCTAATTTTATTATATGAACTTAAATAAGATGTACAAATAGGTAGGTACCCTCTACTAGACATGACTAAAATAATATATACCACCGTTTAAAAATATTATATCTAAGTGGGTATCCTACATTGTTTTAAGCCTTGCGTGCTTCAGTAATAGGCGAATAAATACGCGAATGTATTAAGTAATTGTATCAGAATTGGCCTGTCCGTCCGTTTATATTGTGGTTCTGGCACTCATATCCGGAGCACATGCATCACTCGGACGATATCATTAAGACATCAAAACAGTAAGGGGGAAACACACCTTACCTTGTACAAATTGTATGATTTAAGTAAAAGGTTTCAAGTCCCCTTCTTTGCTTACTTAATATGGTAAAAGAATTTCTGTTTTATTGCATAATGGGGCACTATTTGAATCTTTGTACAGGACTTAATGTTTTTATTTACAAAGGAATTTACATTATAGTCAGTACTTTAATAAAAATGTAATATTTACTCAATGTTTATCCTAAAACTGTACAATTAATACCTAGAGTTAGAAAACAAACGTCGAAAATAATTAATTTGAGCACGATCGTTACGACTCAATCACTTGAAATAATTAATTAGAACAGAATTGAAATATTTGAACGATTCCGGCAATGAGGTGTATATCTACACCGATAAAAAATACCAACGTAACGTTACACATACTGTCTAACCAACATAACAACAATGTGAGCCGCAGGAAACAATTCTAACCATTTATAACACAACATTACATCTAATGTCTTCACTACCTATAGCCGTCTCAAATTCTTTAGTCTACAGTTCACTAATAATCATAATAACAAACCCCCGACATAAAAACTAAAAGGCCCTCTAAAAAGTATAACAATAATAAAATCATAATATTAGTTACCTAAGTATTAATATTTCTACAAAGAAAACGTCATGTCGGGGGGACCGCTTCTCATTTAGGTGTAGGTATCTACTTAATACCTATTTACAATGTCTAAACCTAGGGTCCCCCCGACATGACGTTTTCTTTGTAGAAATATTAATACTTAGGTAACTAATATTATGATTTTATTATTGTTATACTTTTTAGAGGGCCTTTTAGTTTTTATGTCGGGGGTTTGTTAAATTTTTAATTTATTTTTTTATTTCATACTTTTTGTAAGTAGGTAAGTAGGTACCTACTAAATATTATTATTTTTAACTAACTAATTTCCATTTAACACGGAATTTCATAATGTACATGTAATCC
The DNA here is from genome assembly GCA_038024825.1 of Polylopha cassiicola. Classification (NCBI taxonomy): domain Eukaryota; kingdom Metazoa; phylum Arthropoda; class Insecta; order Lepidoptera; family Tortricidae; genus Polylopha; species Polylopha cassiicola. Next base: position 13,113,962 of record CP149046.1, on the reverse strand, counting down.
TCTTACATTTGATACCCCACTCGAGTATATTTGACGACATTGGGCTTACCATTTACACTATTATTCCCCATAATTTTTGAACTACTTAACCGATTTTCATTACGATTTCAATTTTGTAATGTACACGTGATACTCTTTCATTTGATACCCCACTCGGTTATATTTGTAGATATTTGATTTTCCATCCCCACTTTCACTCCCTATATTTTTTGAACGGCTCAACCGATTTTCATTATGATTTCAATTTTGTAATGTACTCGTGACCCTCTTTCATTTGATACCCCACACGAGTATATTTGTGAACATTTATTTTTCCATCCCCTCTTTCACCCCCCTCTATTTATTAAACTACTGGTCCGATTTTCATCAAACATAGCTAAGAACACTCCCGACATATTCACCTTTTAAACAAAAAAAACAGAATCAAAATCGGTTCATGCGTTTGGGAGCTATGATGCCACAGACAGACACACACACACACACACACACACATACACACACACACACACAGACACGTCAAACTTATAACACCCCGTCGTTTTTGCGTCGGGGGTTAAAAATACAATATGATAGCTATATTATCCACGATAAATAGTTCATCGAACTCCACGGTAGTGTGTATAAGCTTTAATTCGCAAACCAATTGACACGAACAACCAGTGGCCAGTTACGAAACTGCGCAATAATTAGAATTGTGGGGGAATGAAAAAATAGCTGAGAATTCCGATTGCCAGATAAAGCGGCACGATTGTCTAGAATTGCATATTGAAAAAACATGCAACAGAGATAAGGCGTTACATGCCTGACTGACTTGAAGGCATCGCGGGCGCACACTGGCTAATTGCATTTCCTACTGTGTTACTACACTGGTGCATAACGACTAGCTACTTGCCTAAGTTAATTTAATTAGCAATTAGCCGAAGAGAGAATTTTCGTTTTATTGTTATGATTTTTTCAGTAACAATCACGCTTTCTATTACCCAAGTTTAAGAATATTTAGTCATGGTGAACGCGGTATTATCTCAAATTAGATATCGTTTGTAATTAACGCTTTCGCTCAGTTAGGTTTACAATTAATCAAAGTTATTTTCCGGGAATGCTAGAAAGTTAAATATATGTCCTTGATATTCATCATTTCATATATATACCTTTTTGTCTTTCACGAATTTAGTGGTACTTAGGTGGTATTATGGTGCCTAAGGCTGAGATGCTGGTATTATCTCAACATAGACTAGACAAGAAGACTCCCATACTATCTCAACTTACGGAAGTTGAATTACCATATCAAACTATTTCTTGTACAAACAACTTAGCTTTAACGAGTTAAAACCTTGTCGTACTCCCTTCTCATGCTAGTCCCAATTTTAATTGAAAAATATTTCAACCGAAATTATTTTGAAACGGTACTTTTATATTCAACTCATTGTGTAACGCTTTATCTGTAAAATGGTGAATGAAAACATTTGTACAAACAATCATAATTTTGTTTTTGTTCTCAGTCAGACACCTTAAGTATTTGTATTAAAAGATAGTAAGTGATAAGAGATGTAAATTACATTATTTTGTAGTTATCTGAATCTATGCAAACAGAGTACTCAAATACTCTATTCAAATGACCCAAGTATATTTAAAACTACTTTGCCCTTCACATTTTTTTTTTATTTTGTTTGTAATTAGGTACAAAAATAGATATAAGAATATTCGCTCAAAATTATATTTGTATCTTGCAGTTTGTGCAACTCAATTCCTTAAACGATATAACTACTTAATATAGTATTTTTTGGTGATCAGAAATATATCATAGATAAGTAGGTAGGTACCTATTTATTCTTAAAGCGACAGCACAATATAAGAGAAGATTAAAGTATGTACTTATGTATTTTGTTAACGTTTGAGGTTATTAATAAGATTTACAACCCGAATAGTTCGACATCTTAGAATCACGATTCAGACATTCGTTTTTGCTACAGTTCTCAGTTTATTTATTGATAATATAGTTATCTATGTAAGTAATCTGAAAAATCTTCACTTTAAATGTTGCCTCGTTCTGGTGCCGCTCCTCACTGCACACGAATATTGCTTCAGCATCAATATAATTACTTTTAACGTGCGGCTCTTTTGTTTTCCGAGATACTGAACAGTAAATATGCTGTAACAGGGACACTATTCATAAATTTTTCCTTTAGGTATCCCGATAAGAATGGATAAGGCCACCGGGAAAGCAGGATGTATCCGTAATCTTGTTTACCGACATGAAGTACTTCGTTTTTTTCCTTATTACTGTCGTCTTTACAACCTTATCTAACTAAGACACTCGCGATTTAAAATTTATTAATAAAGAACTACCTACCTATTTGCAACCCACATTTTTGTATAAAAATAGTCTTATATTTTTATATTATCTCAGTTCGAAATAAACTTCTAAGTTATCCATTAGTAGGTAAGTAGGTAGTTAATTTTAAAAATATAGGTATTACAAAAATATGGGTAAGTACCTACTTAATAACTAACTGTAAAAATAGAGAAGAGGAAGATGTAAAGAACACAGTGCAATATTTGTCTTCTATTATTTGGTGTACATGTTTATGTAGGTAGGTACATACATATATCACTTATTTTAACTCGTTATAAACTGTTTAGTAGGTACCTAGTTAATGAGATGGTGAATTTAGGTAAACGCAATGAACTGAAACTCGTCGTATTGATGAAATGCGAAAATACTCCTCTCGCTAAACACGTTTTTGGAGCTCGAAAACATTCACCGCGCTGAATCAAACGAACAAAACATTCGCTTCTCATTTTTCCAATTAAAATTCCTATATATGCTTTGATGCGTATGTACCTATAGGCATTTTAATTGGAAATATGAGATACGAATGCTGCATTGTTTTGAGTTAGCACCGTTTCTATCCTGTCTTTGTTAGACTGTTACTAAGTCTTGTAGTCGCCGATAATGCTATCCAACTAGATCGGTCCTACTGCTAAATGCAAACAGTGTCTACAAACTTACACAAAACAAGATATCTTTAAAATAAAAATATCTCAACTCCTACTCTGGTTCGGGAATATTACAGGCTGTTTGCGAAATTAAAATAAAATTAACAACCAGTCAATTTACTTCCCCTAAAACAAAATGAGATATGTCTGTTGTAAAAAAACGGATCCAAGGGTCCGTCCGTTTATTTAATTAATCACATTCTTACGATTGGGGGGCAACATCTGAATGTCCGAATATTTTGAGTTCTTTCGCGTATCAGAATTATTAAATTACCGATATAGAAAAAATATATAGGGGACGGGTGCTCAAAGCGGGCACCTTAAGGGAAAGTTGAAAAATTTATGGTTTGTAACTTAGTAATATTATTAATTTCTTTACGACCAGGTGCATTATTTAATACTCTTTGATATCCGTATGTCCGTTTCCTCAAAAAAATAAAGACAAAATAATTATAAGCAATTTATGAAACCTCTACGTTTGCCCGCTTTGCCCTGGGGGGTGGCCTATAGCGGGCACGCGCTAAGGGCAAAACGGACATAGGCTATTATAAACCAAAATGGGATAGCCATAGTTAAAAAACAATATATATCTATTAAATTATCTATTTTAATCTCTCAGCAGTATTGTGAATTCAAAACAACGATAGTGCTCGGCAGGCTTAGTCTTAATTTTTATTTTCATTGGGTTAGGTTTAGTTTTCTTGTTTTTTTGGGTTATTAATAGTCAGCTCTTCGTTTTTATTTGTTTTAACAGCTTCAATCTAAAGAAAAAACAGCCAGTAAGTATTTTTTTTGTAAGTAGGTAAGTAATACTTACAAAAAAAATACATTGACTGTTTTTCATAGATCGGGCAGTGCCCGCATTGCCCTGACCACTTTGCCTTTCTTGACATTTAAAATATGCCAGCTAATCAAAATTATAAATGTTACCAAACGTGGAGGTTAAAGCAACAGTTTTGCGACCTGATAAGTAAGTAACAACTAACATGCTTTGATATTAGTATTGCAAGCTTAAAAAGTGAGAGAACACACGAAACATATGTTAAAATATTTTACAAAAAGCAGCTAAAAACATTTTTTTGGCGTAGCTTATAACAGCGTGCTCGCAGATGAGAAGGACGAATGACGCGAGTTGCGCGAGCGGCGCGGAATACTGTCGCAATTAACGAACATGTTCTTATTTAAAACGGCAATATTACGAGCGGTGCCCGCTTTGGGAACGGTGCCCGCTTTGAGCACCCGTCCCCTATTACATTTTAAATTGAATCGTTGGCCAGTAATTTCGACCATTTTTGAATACATATCTCCTAGGAACATAATATACGTCACACTATTACTATTACCTAGGTATAGATGAGAAATTTTTAAACACGTGACAGGTCGCTACACATATACCTACTTATACCTATTGTATACATATCTCAGATTTTTATATGGATTTAGGTAGTTGACTAATTAGCAATCTAACACAAAAGCTATCTTCAGTCTCGGATTTTATGATCGCTAATAATAACTCAATTGAGTAAATATAAATCTGCTCAAGTGAATCCGCGGGGCTTAGCTAGTTAATATTGATAGATATCTGCTTTTGAAAGGGATAACGAGTCGCTCCGGATTTTCGGAACAATCTGTCTAGTAATTATGTTATGCAATAGAAAGTAGGGGTTCTTGTAGTTTATACGTACTAAGTTATAGAAACGGCAAAATACTCTAAATCCTAAATTTCTTAACGAAAGAGTGAAGCAATGTTATAAAATTGATTTGAAAAAGGAAAAAACTACTACTAGATTTGACTGTTCTTTACGATTTTTATACTGATAGATAATTATATAGAGAAACTGATGGGTAATGAGATCATGTCTGGTACTATTTATAATATTTATAGTTAATAGCTTACTATTATCTAAATCCCTATCCCTACTAATATTATAAATGCGAAAGTAACTCTGTCTGTCTGTCTGTCTGTTACGCTTTCACGCTAAAACTACTGGACCGATTTAAATGAAATTTGGTACAAAGAAAGTCTGGAGCCCGAGAAAGGACATAGGCTACTTTTTAACCGACTGCAAAAAAGGAGGAGTTCCATGCGGACGAAGTCGCGGGCAGAAGCTAGTTCGTTATAAATAACTGTTTTGTTCTAAATTAAAAATAGTTGAAGGAGTTGAGACACTCAATGACGTTATAGAAAAAAATAATTTCACAGGTTTAATAAACACTGTTATTAATTAAAAGTGTGACGCCAGGTTCGAGTGATTCCGTGCGAATACATAATTTCGTGATGTCTAATAGATTCATAGCTCTGGTTTCCGCCCCACGTTAAAAAACAAGCATCCAAATAGAAAAAATGTAAAAAGTGCAAATTCATATCGCTGTTACATCACAAATGGTTTTTATTTTATTTCTCGAGGGTTCGCTAAACGTTTGAAGCGATCTCTATTATTTAAGTTCCCGTTCATCTGACGTAAGCATATTCGCCACTCAACAGCAGTTTGTTATTAAATGTAATAATACCTACAATAATGTATTCATATCAATAATCTAGATGGTTGGCAATTTTATTATTTGGGCCCCCGTACTTTAACAATTAAACATAGAGAACATTGTTTTTCTACGCGCGCGATTTTTTGTTTGTAAGGAAATAAATTACCTATTATATTTTTACAGTGTATTCGTACCTACAAAAAATACTTGGTTATATAAAAAACGAAGTGTATAAACTTTAGTATTGCAATAAATTACCTACCAACCTACGTTTAAATGACACCATTTAGGTAAACAGAAAGTGGTATATATTGATTTCGACACAGGTAAACTAAATAATAATTAATAACACCGTTCACTAACACAGACTATCGGACGACGAAAACTCGGTCACGTTATAAAAGAAATAATCTAATAAGCAAACAGAAACCCGCCTTCAAAAACGATTTATTACTTATTCCTTTCTTAACATCGCATTACGTCAGTTTCTATTTACCTCAAAATGTTTCATTTGCATAATAGCTTTTTTCCGCCATTACTATTTACGTTAATATTCTGATTCGTTTGAACGCGGCCGAGGGGCGCACGCACAGAAAACATAAAGACAATCTGCGTATGGTGGCCATTTATGTAAATAATTCCACGATGCTATAATGTTATGAAAATGAACAATACGGGTGTGGCTTGCGCATTTACATTTTTGTTTGGGCGTAGTCCTTTTACCCTAAAAATAGTTACATTCATTATTTTATTTCCAACACTGTATTTTAACAAATATTAAACAGTCAGATGTTAATAAAAATAAAAACGTAATTAAAATTCGCATCAAAACGAAATGAAAATGAGCTTAATAACAATTTATGTTCGCTTAATCAACAAAACATCGGAAAGCAATAAAGTCTGTTTGAGAGTCGGATAGAATTTCTCATTTCATTCGTCTTAAGTCGTCAGAAACAAAGTGCGGCCGTCATCGACGGTGTTATTAACGCGTCTAAATAATTACAGAGCACATCAATCAGAGGCATATGCAGATAGAGCGTTTGTGCGAGTCAGCGCAGCGGCCCACTGTGCAACCCTTTTCTTGATATCTATAATGATATTTAGAATAGAATTATTAAATAGCGTTCCCTAAATGTGCAGCTCCGCTAGGGACGGGGGCTCGATGTCGATGTTTATGATGGTGATGTCGACATTTGATTATGTCGGTATATTTTGTTTGCATTTTATTTAAGTTACTGCTTATTTAAAGACAAAGACAAGAAATAATTAATTTACCTATCTACATAATAAATTTATTTTGAATAAGTAGGTAGGTACCTACCTACATAAATATATTCCTAAATATCAGAAACGAAAATAATATTTTAATTAATTTGAAGTGTAAAATACCCCAGAAGGCTACCCACCCCGCACGGTGCGATGACGGGCACTTTCCGTGTAGAACGCCTCAAATTGACCGCAATTAAAAGAACAATGACTAGTTTCAATTCCCCAAACTTAATTTCCTCCGATGCAAACGTGTAACTAACTGGAAATATAACGCTTTTACAAATAAATTAAGAGTGTTTCACTCGACTAGGGTTAGACAAAAAATGTTTTGTCCCCATACTGCTTAATAAGAAGATAAAACCAATTTACAGGAGATTTTTTTACTATCGATTTAGAATTAAGTACAAAAATAAATAAAACCATCATTTGAAGTCGACAATAGTCAATACTGCAATAACAGTAACTAAATACCTACTTGTTCTTGGCACATATATAAAGTAATAACAGTACGATACGTGCTTATACAAATAAAGGCAAAATAGACTACGCATCATGCTCTGATTTATAGAGAGGCCACTAACATTAAAAGCACCGGCGAACTGTCTGTGGAAACCAATACAGGTAATAATTAGTATTTCGACCTTGACAGAGACTCGTCCGAGTCGTGGACTATTGGGCACGCGTCAATACTTGACTGACATCTTCACCCATCATCATCACATTACAGTCTAACAAACATAACTTTTACAGATAACTTACCAAGTTCAAATAGAATGAAGCTCTATCTCCTACGCAGTAGAATCAAACTTCACGCGCTCACCTTTTCAAATACATTAATACAGGCAACTATGTTGCTCGGTCTCTAAAAGCAATCTAATTAAGTTTTTTCAAAGACTATTGAATTTTATTGTTGATTGGCAGATGGCGCCAGCAGCGATGTAAAATGAATTGTTCAATATAACATTTGAACTCTTGCGGTCAAAAATATAATGCGAGCGTTTTAAATCTTCTTGTGAGGGCTAAGTAATTGAAAGTACATCGTAGAGTCGAAATAATATTATGTAAGTAGGTAAGACTTCGTGTTTTTTTTTTTAATTTAAGGTTAGAAAAATAACAGAGATGTTGTGCGACGTCACGTTCTGGTTTTATACCTATGCGACGTCACGTTTCATCAACGATTCACAGATACAACGGGACATACTGAAAATTTACTTTACAATACGACTCGTAATTGAATAATTCAAGTGTCCTTTAACGTTTTCACCACGTTACTTCAAAAAGGTATGATAATATTTGTAGCGTCGGGTGTAAGCTGTGTTCGAGTAGGCTATCTGTTAGAATTGATTTCACATTCTAGCTTCACAATGGAATTAGTATTCAGTGGCAGAATGCTAATCGTGGAAACGTTTTCTGTGGCACGATTTGGCATGAGAGCTCCGTGCGGCGTGGAATCAAGAGGGATCCATCAACATCAGCGCAACGCCGATCACGAAATCCGCCATCAATCATAAACATCAGAAAGGATTAAAATCTACGTTGCACCTTACGAAGCTCGAGTACCCTTGTTTTTCTCTAACCCGTAAATACTAAGGGGCGTAAGTATGGTTGGGGGGCGGTAAATATTATCAAGGGGGAGCAGGGGGAATGCCCCCGCCCCGAAGGGGGGCACTATCCCTTATCGCGAACGTTACCCTCGCCGGCGGCCGCTAGACCGCCAAAATGTGGGACAAATCGATTTCTCTGCCCCATTTTTGTGCATCTGGACCGCTATCGATTTTTACGCGCTCTCTTTAAATCGATATCACTTCGTATTAGATAACGCCGTTTGCTATATTATATTAACAATCAACATAGGTGATAACATATACTCGTATGCCATCTTGCCTTTAGGGATATTGACTCTGGAAACCGATCTTAAATTACAGGTGGTAACAAAGTCGTATTGCAACGCGCCGATAATTATTTGGAATGGTGTCCGCCGTGGAAATTAAATGTTTTTATATCGGTTGTAAATAAAGTTTATCGGAGTTGGGAGCATTTAAAGCGCGCGGCTGTGGTTCCTTGTGAAGACTGCAGTCTTCTTAAGGTTCCGTTGACACTAATGGCCAATTTTTTTTTTATTGAAAACGAACTCATTCTTTGTAATGTAGGTATCTAAAGATACCTTCTAATTAGACGTTTTAGGAAACTGACAATATTATCTCCGTAATATTAGTAATCAATTAAGTAGGTATGTCGATTAAAATTATGGGATTTATATTTTTTGCTAATTTATTGGTGAAAAAAAGGCCAAATGAAACATTAGATATCGGATCTCATTATGACTGAGCCAATGGGATCGAGCAAGCATTTCGATTTTTTATAGCACTATGATACTGCGAGGTGGACACTTGCGCTTGCAAAATTTATTCCGACTTAGTTACCTACATTGTAGAAAAAATTGTGCTGCATGCACCATCATTTGCTTAAATTATAATTTTGATCGATTGATTACTGAAGTCTTTCATAATGATGATAGATGAAACTCGAATTGTGATTAAACTAAATTGGTTATAATAATGATTTGCATCAACATCGAAACTAATTTCGCAAATTTATATCCACCATTACATTGTTGATCATTCGCATATTGATTGTAATAAAACAACACTAAGGCTATAAAACGCAATTTACTACTATATTTTAAGTTGCAACTTGCAACCTTCGGTCCATTTGGTATTTGCTACGGCTGGTATGTTTTTATCGATTCCCTTTTAAATTGTTGCGAATGTTTTATTGAGTTTTATTATAAACCGTATATCAGAGTTTAACGAGGCCTTAAGACTGGGGTTAAGTAGCCCTTATCTCATTTGTTTCTTTGTAGTAAGCGTCTTTAGTTTGTTAGGAGAGTTAGATGTATTGTTGATGTTGTGTAGATATACCAATCTGCTTTTAGATCAACTATTGACATCAATCAATGTAAATTGAAGTACCTAATACTTTTTTTCAACAGATTAATTAAGAATTGAACGCGACTATTTTACAATATCTTGTTTTTGTCTCAGGTACTGATAATTTTAGTTGTTTAATTGATTTATTATACCTACCATGGGAAGCTCAGCATTCACTACAGCTTCACTATAGCTTTTTGCCACCAGTATCACTGTATAACGGGCTAATTGTTCAATCTTGCGGAATCTCTCAACTATAATAACTTCATTTTGTCACGCTGTTGAAGACGGATTTTTTCCTGCATTCGATGCATAGCAGATAAATGTTTATATAAAGCTTTTTTTTGATACAAAGTGTTTCTCACTAGAACCGTTAACTGTAGCGCCTGTGATGGATTTTGTGTCTAATATTTCACAATAGCGACTGACCAACTCCAATAGAACATAATATATGTACCTAATACAGCTACAATAACTCTACGTGCACTTATTATATTAAATTAACATTCTCATAGTTAGTAATTTAGTATATTTACATATCTACTTAATTGCGTTATTATTGTCCACATTAGATAAAAGTTTACAAGAAGTACCTTCCTACGTTTTTAGTTTCTTATAGATAACAGCTACCTATTGAAATTTTACATTGTAATACTTGTTTGTGTTAGTGCCCATTCTTTTTTGTTTTTATGTTAAAAACGTATCTTTGCATAAGTCGCTGCCACTAATGCGGTGAATAATTTAAGTATATTAGTTTGTAACTGAGTAAGTGGTTATCATAAATGAGTCACTATATGCTGGCGCCGAGGCATATGTGAAGATTTTCACTAGCAATTAGTAAGCGTGTCTTCACACAATGGTGAGTGGAGCGCGTCGCGCAAAAAGGTCGTTTTCCTGCATTTCCGCCTCCCATTGTCTTGATCTAATCTGCATTGGATTAATGACGATGCAAGCGCCTCTAAACGTACCGACAGAAAAAATATATTCAAGAACTTACGTTCTTTATGGCTAACGATAAAAGCTTCTGATGCACCTTAAAGTTGTCTGCTAATGTTATCTTTCGAACAAAATTATATTTTTACCTTGATTTAATTACATACCTAATTTTTTTAACACCCTTTGCCTACATATTATATTTTCAGATCGGTACAAACAAATAAATATTCAAGTTAGGCTGGTATATAAAGCGTGTGTACTTGTTTTAAAACACATATTTTGTTCAGTAAATAATTTCATGTAGGTATCAGAATGGTCAAACCGTAAGATCTACTTTTAAAACATTTTATTGGTGACCATACTTGATAGGTATAATTTCATTAGTAGTACAAGCTCAATCTATCATTTTCTCGAGGCATTTATACAACTGTAACAGTTCATCTCATGATAAACGGCAATGACTCCTTCTTCTAACTATAATTAAACATGATTAGAGCTCAACACATGGTGAGCCGCAATTATAAGACGTTACAACGGCTACCGGCGCTCTACGATACACGCCATGCGATAGTTTCCATCAACCATTCAATAACTAACACGGATGCGAATTTTAATTAAACGAGCTCGTTGTTTCATTATGTCGCTCGCTTTTTCTGCATTGTTTTGTTGACCGTAACACGGGGCCTGAGACAGGTTGACTTACTATCTGACTCGTCGATTACAAATTCGAATTGATCACGACATTTCGCGTTACGTGCAAGCGTCACCCCACCGAGTCCCAAAATGCGAATTGCGCCAAGGAAACGCACGTTTGGATCCATTCAAATCCTCAGTCATGAATGAACTGAATGAGAACGAGACGCAGGTATATTCGCGATGGGAGTAGAAGTGAGATGCAATTTCAATGGTACGCGAAAAGGAAATAGAGAGCGCGAGATAATTCCGTCTAGCCGGAGGGATTCCCCAATGTCACTTGTGTGCGTTCGTTTTCCCAATTCTACGGGTGGATTTCAAATGGCACGCCGTTTTCCTTCGCTTCGGTGGGGTTCGGAGGCTCCTTTCATGATGTTCGTTTCCATTCGTATTGTCGGCGGCATTCATTCTTTCCGCTCCTTGCCGGAGTGTTCCCGGCAACTTGTTGATCAATCGTAACAAATTGCCACCATGATATTCCCATTGTGGAACGGTTTGTCGCTTTACTGCCTCGGAGGAAATTACATTTTCTACTGTCGGTCGCTTTCGAGTTTATTTGTCACTTTATGCTCATTGAACAACTTTAGGAATTGTTGCTTTGTTTTGTATTTACTTTGTAAGTATTTTAGAAACAAATAAATAACTCAACTAAACTGTATACCTACCTACTAACTTTTAAAATTATGCATTGTTATCCATTTGTGAAATAAATTAAATGAAAAAGGCTTAGTAATGCCTACTGAGAATAGAATGCGAAAGTGCTACAGTTCAATAGAAGTAACAATCATTGTGAACGGAAATCTAGAAAGTAAAGTTTGATTTGCGTGGGTGTCTATTGATTATATTGATAAAGAGCGCAGCGGAGCGAGGAGTGCTCTTAGCGGTCACAGTACAAAGCACATCGCCAGTAAGAAATGAAGATAATCTACAGTCAATATAAATCGAATGTAATCCATTAAGATATAGGTCGCTCACATACCTGATGTAATACTAAGGACTTCATGAAGTTGTCTTTGAATTAGGTACCTATGTCAAGGTAATTCTAAAATAATTAAGAAATAAAATTATATTAAACGAATTAGCTGGAAAAACTAATGCGTAAAAAGAAAAACAAAATTTATTTTGCTTTTTATAAAGAATGGCATCAAAAATAGAGATACATAGTATTAAACAGTGCGCAGAAAACAAACTACTTAGTAATATTAGTTCAACTATTGATACCTAAGGCTATAGGAAGTGGAAAAATCCATCAAGAAATAGAATTAAATAAGATAAGTAGGTAAATAACATTTAGATTAGTGAAATAGTAAAGTAACGTATAAGTTGCTAATTCAATTCGATAATCTTTATGGATTACGCTAATTGAATTTGTTATTTTATTTTATAATAATTCGGTGAACCATCTTCTGTGGAACCAAGTAGGTACGTGAGTTTAATAATATTTCTTGCGCTATTTTTTTTTCGAAAGATTTATAAGTTATTTTATTATTACCTATATTAATAGGAAAGATTAAATATATGCTTTTATAACACCATAGGTAATTTCAATACCCTTAAAGCACAGTGCGTGTCTGAGACACTGCATTGCGGCGTCTTGGTTTAATATTTCAATGAGAACGACCACTTGGAGCGTTGCCAGTCAGACCAGCCATTCATGATATTATTCAGACAGATACCTCCTACCACTATATAGATTCAAGATACGCTGTGAATTAAGGTAATGCCTTCAAAACGTTAACAAAACAATGATAAGTAAACTTTGTAATTGTAAGTCTTAAACTTTGGCACTCGGCGGAATACTTTTTCAGATTGATTCCATTATAATATGAGAATGGATATTAAAATATATATTTTAATTTATTAGTATCTTAACAACCACTACATACTAATAGTTATTAGGTACCTACTCATATTTCTGCTAACGAACGGGAATGTAATGGGAATAACAATATAACCTAAGTTCTACGTAGGTAGCATTAAGTTACATTCTTGGAATCATCTTACTTTATCATTCATTTTATTATGTATATTAATACATTTTAATTTGAGTCAAAGTATTTATTGTTTAAAATTTCAAACTTAGAATTAGTAAGATTGTGATAGGTAAGTACTTACATACGAATTTAAACAAATGTAGTACAGAAACGATGAGCCTATTTTAAATATAGGTACATATTTGTTAGTGTCAGTTTATGATTGCTGTCTTGCCGTTTATTTGCTCATTTATTTATGACCAGTGCACCGTGTGGCCCGTGTCGCCTACCTTGTCTTTAGTTACTTATACATTCACTAAAAAAATACTTCCTAAGTTCCGGCACCGGCTACCGGCTTACCGGCTCTACAAAGGTAATGAGCCAGTTATTTCAGTGCTTTGTTTATTTACAAAATATCACTACGTTTGAAGACGGACCATCAAAATAAGTCGTAAAGCTGGAAATTCCATAAAAAGTGTTGTGTCGGCGTGTTGATGACCTCCGTAATTGAACTTTGTAACAGAGACAATAGACGGAAATCTGTTGGCTGGTTTTCGATAGGATATTTCAAAATCTTATGATATTATAAATAAGTATGTTACGATTCATGTGAAGGTAAGATTAATTCCTATCCAATAGGAACGTTGATCTTATTCTAATAGTACACAATGCAAATCCAAAGCCGTGAAATAGCTCCTGACAATATTATCTTCTATATATATAAAAGAAAGTCGTGTTAGTTACACCGTTTATAACTCGAGAACGGCTGAACCGATTTGGCTGAAAATTGCTGGGGATGTAGCTCAGAGCCAGGAGAAGGACATAGGATACTTTTTATCACGTTCCAGTGAAAAAAAAAGAAAAAAATATTAAGCTGATTTGTTAAAAATAGTATAACAAAACGCAACAATGACAACTGTCAAATCGACATTGCCGGGCGGGACGAAGTCTGCCGGGACCACTAGTTTCTAATAAAAGAGTTAAAGAATGATAATCTACAACACCCAGCCTTCATAATACCGTTCCGTTGTTCGTTGGTAACATGATCCTCACTCGTTTATCTGCTGTCGAGCAATTATTGAAGCGTGAAAAGGAGCGACCTCCTATTATTTACACTGCGTTTTGTAATGCGGGCGTCCCGATTTTGAAAAATATTGCGTTTCGACTTTTAAGTAGGTAGATATGATATAGGTAGGTAGGCAACGGTGGCGCGCTGCCTATAGGTACTCGGGGAGGTCTTTATTTCCATTTCCAATTTAAATCTCATAATTTTGTGTCTGTCAATTTACCTAAGTACTCGAACGTAGTTAGGGTTATAATCTAGGTATGTAGGTAAGTACCTACTTCGTAATGTTTAAAATGATGCTTTCTTTATATATATTACTAGCTGTCCCTGTGCTTCGCACGGATCATCTTTTTTTTTTAACCTACGTCACTCGGGAATAGTGTAGCTTCACAACAGTGAAAGAATTTTTGAAATCGGTCCAGCTGTTCTGGAGCCTATTCAATCCAAACAAACAAACAAACCTTTCCTCTTTATAATATTAGTATAGATAGGTTGGTATTGAAACAACTTACCTTGCCGTTTCTTATTTTTAAATGATGTAATAACACCTATAATATTAATTTACTTTTTTTAGTTTTGTTACAATTTAATGCCGTCGCTACCTGAATATAATATACTTACCTACCTAATAGGTAAGTAATAAGTAGTTAATTTGTTCGTAAGAATTTTATACAACTACCTATTTTGAAACCAAATTGTACCTAGGTAGGTACTATTTATGATAATATGCGTAAATAAATTTCAATTCGTTATTAAAATTCGTTATGAAAGCGCATAACACAAATGGAACCTTAAGCTTAGAATTAAAACTAATCCGTATTGACACGTTTACGCCACAATGATTTCAATAAATTGAAGAACTGTTTTTTGGATCAATATTGACTTCAAAGATAAATAGCCCACCGTGAAATGAAATAGTGATTTAAATTAGTAGGTAACGACAATATTGAGAAAGTTTAAAGTTAGGTACCGTAAATTATCTACCTACCATTTAAGATTAACTAATATTTAAGTCTCCAAAAATATGTACTTACATTAACCTAATTATACTTACTGAAAAAGTATATAGTGGTCTATGAGATCATCAGGTAGGTAGGTAAATAGCATTGGCCTATCAGTGATA
Source organism: Polylopha cassiicola (assembly GCA_038024825.1). Taxonomy (NCBI): domain Eukaryota; kingdom Metazoa; phylum Arthropoda; class Insecta; order Lepidoptera; family Tortricidae; genus Polylopha; species Polylopha cassiicola. Next base: position 13,098,494 of record CP149046.1, on the reverse strand, counting down.
AAGTCATAAAGCCAAACAACGGTGAGTCACTTCACATCACGCGGGCCCAGGATCGAGCCAGCCCGTTTCCGCTCACCAATAAACAAACATTAATTATTACAAACATTAACCGTCAATACGAGCGAAAAATTTAACTTTACAACTCCCAAAAGAACAATTCCATAGAACATTACATTTTTAAAATCGCTTCCGAGTCCAAATATTAAAAGCAGGCTACATAGGCCTACCCGGACGAGCGATGCTTTGCAACAAACAAGACTTTTTTTAATCTAACTTTACCGTTTGTAAAAATTACTACTTGAATATTTAAGCTTCACCCGCTAATTAACAGGGATTTAACCCTTCCGTCGCCGAAACTCACTTGAATATTTAACCCAGTGGAAATATTTGGCGCGTATTAAAATGTGAAAAATTAATGGGAAGCACAACCCTCTTACAGCGTACTCTATGCTGACTACATCAACCTAATTCCCTGTTTAGGCAGAAGAACTGCACTAGTCTTCTTCCAAATAAATAGGTAATTCGTTTTGTCAGTCAAATAAAAAAAAGACATCAATGATTTAATTATACCTAAAGATACTCTATCTGTTTAATTTGGTATTTGGAATCTAAAACCACCATAACCTAAGACAAATTTTATTTTAGGTTTCGGGAATAATTTAGTTTAGGTAACAATAAATTACAAAACAAGGTACATAACAAAAATAAGCATATTAAGTAGATACTGTTTTCATAAGAACACAAAAACAGGCCAATAACAGATGAAAGAAAACAACAAAATCCACATCACTTTACCGTCGCTCGACTGATCTCGGACCGAAGATTCGCAACAGATTCGAAACAGTCGGCCAACATTGACATTCACACCTAAGGGATTGTGTTTCGTAGACGAAACGTACCTTGCCGTGGTGCAGTCCCGGTACAACACGTCGAAATCCTTGCAGGACAGGAGCTTGCAGCGGTTGACTCCCGGCTGAATGGCGCCCAGCCCGCGGAGGATGCGCACCTGTTCCACATTGCACACCAGCGGCACTATGTCCAGTCTCTTTAGTTTAGTATACACTGTGTGCAAACCGCCTACCAGATGCTTCAGGAACAGTTCGAAGGCTTGCGGTAGGCATAACATAGTGTCACCTTGAATTATGAACGCGGCAACTTTCTGTCCTCGATAGTCTACTAATTTGCACTCGTTGGCCGAAGGGTCGGATGTAGAGATAGGCGGTGGGCTACCGTATCGCGGTGGGCCATGGTGATGCGCTGCCGCCATCAGCTCGAGCGGAGAGTGGTGCATCATCTGGAGGGAGCCTAGCAAGCCGAGGCCGGGTGGCGGAAGAGGCAGCCGTGGCGCCAGCAGCTGCGGCGGACTCAAGCCTCGTGCCGGTGAAGCTGCTTTTACTCTCGGCGAACCTCCAGAGGAGCCGCTCACCTCGCTCGCGGTCGACGCTGAGTCCACGGCGGACTCCATGCTCGTAAAATCGGACTACACACGCATCACACACCCGTCGCGCGCGCTGTTTCGCGCAACAATAAATAAAAAGCCGGAGCGAAACGAGGGCGCGGCCGCGTGCGCGCGCCCGCCCCGACGGCTCCGTCTGATTGGCCGGCTGGCATCGAAACCCTAATTCGATTGGGTGACGACGTCGCCGCGGAGTCTCCGCCCTTTTTTCGTGTGCGTTCAGAGCGCGCGAAGAAACGTTTCTGTTTCTTTTGGGTCTGGTACGGTGCGGTCGCGCGCGCCCGCGTGCTGGGGGTGTATTGATAAAGAATGTCACCGAGGCAATCAATATGAACTTAGATGCCGTCGAGTGAGGATCGTGCGCGATATCTGACGCAAAACAGTTGCATGCCATCTTACTTATTCTAATAGATGTACTGTCGCATTTACTTCACGTAAGAAACGTAAATTATTGACAAAACTTTTAAAATGGCTCGTTGGCTCTAAAATATTATTTAAACCTTCTATTGAAAATATCTATCTACTTCAAAACTTTGAGCCCAATATAAATTTATTTAAACATACTTACATAAAAATAATTACTAGGTACTTAAACAAATGTTTGCCTCTTCTTTATATTATTAAGAGTTTCAGACATAAATAATAAAATATAGATTTACCTACTAATAATATTATTATAGTATGATGTATGCAAAGGTGTCATGCCTACAGTGTCCGTACTGTTCCTCCGTGTGCACTGTGGGCGGGCGCGCTTCAAGTTCCGAATGTTTACGGGCAGGCAGATACCTTCGCCAAACTTATCGTAACTTATTTTTGTTGTCCTCTTATTGATTATTATGGGTATTAATTTAAGAAATTGTTAGTAAATAAGTAGGAACTTTGCACTTTAATAGTAAGGGATTTCCCTTACTATTAAAGTGCAAAATTCCTACTAAATTGTTAATAGATAGGTAATTTTGTATTTTAATAACAGTAAAAAAATGAGAGTAATAGTTATAACTACGTGTACCTACCTAATTAGTATTTTTTACATCATTATTTTATTAGGAAGGTAAGGATTTTTTGTATTTTTTTATTTAATCCTTCCTACTTACTAGGTACCTACTACCTACTTGTGTTTGGTGTCATTTTTGTCCTACCATAGAATGATTAGATGACGGCTAATAGAGATGAGTGTAAGAGACAAACATGTGTAGGCAAATTAAGCAAACAGAACAGAGGAATAAGAAAAACTAGTACCTAACTAAATAATTGATAATTATAATAGGTACAGAGTAAGTACCTATATCAAATTATGAATAAGTAGGTACCTACCTATATCAATTATTCAGTCATAAGATAGGAAAACAATCTTAATAAAGAACCTAGGTAGGTTCTTATGAACTTAGTAAAAAAAATGTTATTAATAACGATAATAAATTAGTTAAGTCATAGTAGCTATTACATCTGATTTCTGATATCAATTCTTATTTTCTGTATCCAAATATTATGCCTTGTGGTAGGTACACAGATTTACAATCGTTGATTACAATCTGTGATTGTTCACAGATCTGCCTACAATCAAGATTGCGAACCATAGGTATTTAATATAGGCAACTGACATTGACGTCTTATTGTGTTTATCGTTCTCAGTATTAGAAGGTACCTATGCATGAAATTTGACATAAAAACGTAACTAGTATCGATTAAATATTTATACAAAATTAGGTTCTTACATAGGTATATTTGCGTAATTTTCAATGACCAAGAATACTATTTTACTTTCGTTCCAAGCAGAAATAATGAAAGGAAGTCTTTTGTTTCCATTTACTTCGATACGTCCTCATTCTGAACGATGAAGGAACAATATCACCTCTTCATTTGTTTTATATGTCGATGACACTCATGCGCCTTGCAAAGGGCTGAAGGGCCATGACAATAAGTTCTAGGGCCACGCCGTCGCCATGACAATAAGAATGGCCCGAGCCAGCAGCAACGGTTTCTTATAAGTATTCTCAATATTACAATTATAAGAAGTCTTATGATAAATATTTTCATTTGTACTACCTACCTGCAAACAAATAATAAATTGTATGTAGGTAAGTAGATAGGTACTTAGCTGACTAGTTTGTTTTCTGATTATAACTGTCGCTATTCTCTTGGAATTTAGAAAACTTGTATAGGTAGAGGTAAGAAAAAAAATAACTAACTAAATTGTACTTCCTTATTAGTTTAACGTACCTACCTACTTACTTCGTACATCGTAATAATAATATATACCTATCTATAATTTTATTATTAGTAGGTAAGTAATAGGAATAAGGTCTATTTATTTTTGCCTCAATAATTTAGTACCTAGATAATTTGTGAAACAATTTATAGAAACAACCAACGCTACCGGTTAAAGCAATATTCGTTATAAATAGATAGCTACGAGTACGAATTTGTTGGTTCATCAAAAAACATTACCTTCAGTTTAAAAGTTTTTTGATTGGCTCAGACGAATTTAATTAAAAGTAAAATATTCTGAATTAATATTCAACTGGATACTGTTATTGTTTAATATTTTATGAATATATAGAAATTAAACAACTGAACACTTTATTTTTATAATCACTAATGCGCAATAAGAAATTAATAAAGTAGATGAAAAAATATATATTCCAACGACAAGGTAGTTGACTACTGCCATTATCAATCATATTTCAGAATGCTTAAGCAACTGACGCAAAGGACAATCTTATCTGTATTTACTAAGACACTAACTCATAATGACTTCAAAATCTTCTGTGATATTTTATGGCATATATTATTAAGGGGAATACGTGGAATGAATTTCTTATTGCATTAATTTCTTTACTCAGTGGTCTAAACTACTTACTCCAAACCATGAGACACAAACCAAAGACTTTATGAAAACGGATTTTAATTCAGTATTTATTTATTACCTTACTTGGATTAGATAAGTTGATACGTATAGGTACTTATATCGGAAAATGGTTGACTTCGTCATAACTAATGCTTTTTTCAATTAATGAGTACCGAGTATGAGGTAGGTACCTGCTGGCGATTTATTACTACCTAATTGTAACCTAAGTATTTATTTGTATTGCTATGGCTATTTGGCTATTGAAAAATTGTAACTTTAGATACTTATCTAGTCTTGGCCAAGTTGTACCTAAGTAAATAATTGTACGTAAAATGCTCAACCTCAACTAGCTCTATTTAATTGCTACTTAGTGTTTTGCTTAATATTTTTTTTATCTATACTAATATTATAAAGAGGAAAGATTTGTACCTATTTTTGTATGTTTGTTAATGAATAGGCTCAAAAACTACTGGACCGATTTTAATAATTCTTTAACTGTTGGGAAGCTACGTTCACCCTGAGTAACATAGGCTACCTATAGAATATTTTGAAAAAAATTAGGGATCCGTGCGAAGCCGGGGCGACCCGCTAGTAGGTTATAAAATAAAAGCAAGTTTCTCCTTAACAGCCTTGTGTTGATTATTTACGCCTGTCATAAGCGCGGAATATTTTTAATACTGGATAATCTCTGGTTTCATTATCTGAAACAAACAAATTAACCACATGTTATCTATCAAAGAAACCTACTTATTATATTGAGATTTCTCCACAGATGTAAACCGCTGATCACATTTTAATTTATTAAATTGACATTTAATTTTTTCTTCTGTTCTAGTTACAAATTGGTAAAAAGAGAAACGATACTTGATTTCTTATAAGTAAGTAAGAACACTAAATTCTAAAATCCATTCCAGTAACATGATAGCATAGAAGTAATGTTTGCTATGAGTTTTGTTACAGGCGTTTGATGATGTTATTGAAATAAGTACATATTTTCACTAAAAAGGTACTATCGTTAAAAAAACCTTTTAGTTTTAAGAAATACATTTTAGTAAACAGAACATTTGTAACAATTTTAGTCATAAACCCTTAGAAGTAGAACTCTACTAATTATATTCAACGTTATTGGTAGGTTACCAATACTGTCGCTTAGAACAAAATTAGGCAGTAGGTATCCTAAAAAAATGGTAAATTCGTTCTTAAAGCCTCATTCACTTATAACGATTCCAATAAAGTACACTAAAAAGCGATATCTTATTTAAAAACTCTTCAAAAGGGTGACTCCGTTCTATCTGTATCAATGATATTTACGAAATAAGTAGAAATGTTCTCAACACTAGCTTTCACTGAAATATCGCTGTGATTACTAAAGCCGTACCTATTGTTAGTAATAATCGTAAAAAACAAGAACATTTTAATAAAGAAATTTCATGGCAATGGCATACAAAAAGTATCGGAAATAAATGGTGTACGCCGAGCAATAAATCGGGCTCAACATTGCGAAACTGCAACAGACTGCGCATCGCCATCGTCGTTAAACTTTATTTTTATATTAAAGCCGTAACTTCAGGACGACGCCCACCAACTGTAATCCCCGTCGTGAAATTTTTCACTGAAATAAATATAAAAAATACTGGTATAGCTTTATTAGTTGATATCTACCTAGTTACATGTCGCAACAGCTGCTGAACATAAAGAACTTCTGTTACAGGTATTACAAATTTGTCCACTTCATTGACGATTTTAATAATCAATTAAGCATACAGAAAATAATGTTAATTCAAGGTTCAAATGACGGAAATGCTAACAAAAATTTGTTGCTTATATACGTTATGGATTTTTTTTTTGTAGTTTTAGTTATCAATTTTATTTTCACATATTTCGTAAAATAGTTGGGTTTCAGTTGTTATAAATATTTGTTATTATCTATATCTACATTTTATGTTTTTTTTTTTTACACATGTCGTCAACATTCATCAACCTTCGTTCCACCGTAGGTAGGTACGATAACAATATTAGATACTTCGAGAAATTAATTATACCTGAATCTGCTGGATCGGTTGCATACACAGTAATTAAGTAGATATGGTGTTTAAGCTATTATGTCATTTGATAATCTGTTAATCTTTTTTTAGCATGTAGGAGTTAGAAGGTAGGTATTTATTAAAACACTTTCAAGAAGGCCGCAGACTCTAAACCAATTACAATGCTTTGGGATGCATGCTTTTACTGCAAATAATGCCAGGGTAACATTCTCCCTACCCCCAAATCGGGTCCTCGTTTCATGCGTTTATGCCGGTGAACTATGTAATTAATTTTGCGCACAATGTAAGGTGGTGCAGCGCTTTCGGTAATTTATGTCATAACCTTATTTGTTTTTGGTCGGACTGTGTTGGTTCTAGTTTATCTACAAAAATACATAGGTATAGAAGTGTCTTTGGAGGATAAAGTATGTCTCGGATATCCGATAGGTGATAAAATATCATACTTAGTTCTTTTTAAAAGATAGGTAGGTAATTGTTTATTATAATTGGGTTTGAATAGCTAAGTACCTATATTAGTTTAAAGTTTCATCAAAACTCATTCAGTATTTTTTGTGTCAAAGAGTAACAAACATACATTCTTACAAACTTTATACCAAACATGCGTGTTTATAATATTAGTATAGATAATTGAAAACAAGAGTCCTTTAGCTCTGCTATACCCGTTGCCATGGGGTGTGAGAGTGTCACGTTCCAAACATCTGAATGTGCAACTAGTCTCCAGGTAAACATCATACGGATCCTGTCAGTGGTAACCGAGCTCATGTCATTGCCTCGCACTTTGAGAACGGCGGCCTTTTGATGTAAAAATCATACGTCTCCCTACAAACGTGTCGGCCAATATTGACACGTCCGCGTCCCTCTGAAGTGGCTGTATGAAGTCTAACTGAAGAACACTGGACTTATTCTGGGCGTAAAATACCTAAACATTACGGTAATTTTTTTCGACTAACTATAACCTTTTATAGGTAATGAGTGTTTTAGTTCTATTAAAATAAGATGTTTGAGTAACCAATGTACAAAAAATATAGGTAATCTTTATGATTGTATTTTGAATGAAGCACTTAACAGTTTTCTACGCCGTTTAGAAATGGTAACGAAGTAGTAGAACCTACGCATGTACTGAATCAGTCTTAGATCTGTACCAAGTACCTACTTGATCAATCGTAAAAGCGTCACTCAAGATCCTAGAATAGGACCTCCCTCACTCCTACAAAGGGGTGTGTATACCTTTATTATTTTTCCAGTTTTCATCACTTCACGCTCGGTCTATCTTTTGATTCAATGGCTGTGTGATGTGGTGTTGCCGCATTTATTTTGCACTCTTGCCTTAGTGTTGCCAGTATTTAGCATTCTCTTGGAGCTGGCAGTTATTTTCCAACGCTTTGAAGTTAAAGTCCTCTTTTGAATTGGTGCACCACAAGCTGACCGCTCGCGCGCTCGCCATTTTGAATGATACTTTTTACGATGAATAGGGTCATACGGAATTTAGTGTGAAAAATTCTGGTGAAAGTTTTTGAAACTAGCCTTTTCACTTCAGACTCGCTAGCTTGATAGAGATGAAAATGATACGAGAACTTGTATTAACTTTTTAAAAAGTTAGGTGTTAACCATTTGGCTTAGTCCTCTTAATAAATTCCATTACCAAAATCCATACTCCATACTTAAAGCCCCCATCAATCGTAAAAGCAAACCTTTGACACTTTTCAAACATAAAATACATTCAAGAAGCCACGTTCCTATATCCTGTTCGGCGGCTGATAGTAAGCCGGTGACACAATAATGGGTTTAGATGAAAAATTATTGGCACACGCGTATTGACTCTATGCATGCATTGACAGGGGCGACAAGACTCGAGCGAAATAGACCTGTTCAGGGTTGTCGCGAGAGCTAAATTATTATAAGTATTTTTTTGTTAACTTTCATTAAATAATGGCTTATTATTACCTACTTAGCTTAACTAGGTAATAAACGTGAAATTCAAATGAGATGTGTCTGAAAAATACTTCGGATTTTAGAAAATGACACCATACATATACCCATACGATATAATATTTTTCGTCATTAGTTAAAAACATTGAAATATAATAATATAATTATGATTAAGGTTTCGCAGTGAAATTTGTTATATGTCCTATTTTTACTCTCTGTTACGTAGACACGAAGCCATATCAATCATGATTATTCATCATTTGCCTTAACACTACGAATTCTACGGGAGAGTGTGACCTAGAGTGCATCTCTAGTGTCGTGTTAGCGAACCTAACGTACTACGTTTAGGTGCGTACTATACTTAACACGTACTAAGTCCGATTATTAGTATTAGCAATGGCGATCGACACGTTTTTACTAGCGATAGGTAGGTACTGTATAAATCGCGTATATGCCTCGATCCTTATTCTTTCAACGATCAGATACGCTGTCTAGATTATTTACATAATCACTATCCCTACGCCTAGTTGTACGACTTAAGTTTTATCGTTTTTCTTCGACACATCCCTATTTGCGCGGGTGTCGGAAACGCTCCGAAGTCGGATGTCAACGCGTGACGCGTTTTGAATGAACGGTGCCTCATATAATAAATAGAATATTTTTATCGGTCGCCCGCAGTCGCTTCGGGCAAATATTGCTCGCGGCTAATCTTAACAGAACGTCTTTCTGTTAAGCTGGATGATGTTTAGAACTAGAGGAACAATATAGGTAGGTTTACTGTGTATTATTCTACCTTTAAAATATTGCCTGATATAAATTAGACAGGGAAAGATAATAGTTAGGTACCTATACCTACTTAATCAGCTGCTAATCTAAAAACTATTGCACCAACTTCATATAAGTATTTAGCTAAATATAATTAAATACGTACTTACCTCACTTATAAAGGCAAGGTACCTACTAGATTATAGTACCTAGGTATATAATATTATGTACCTTCATAGACTCATAGTCAATGTTTCACGAATGACAATGCTTTTTTTGCAAGTGATCGATATTACTCTCTTGCAAATATGCGTAAAGCATTTTATTACAATCCCCTATCCATCAATCCGCCAACCTCAAAATCCTTGTAAATAAATGTTGCCTGAGTATATTCCGCTCCTTTCACACTAAGAAAATAACAAAAAAATATATTAAAATGCCAATCATTTGGAATAAAAGTAATATATGAGTACCTACATAAGCATCATGAGATTGGGTATCCAGTAATTGTTCCTTTTTAGGGGTCCATACTGAACTAACAGGGAACATAATTTACACTATACACTTAAGAATTATTTCTGGTGTCTAAGTAGGTTTTACAAGTTAACGAAAGGTCCCTAGTACCTAGTATTTGATTTTGAAGTCCAGTAACTAAAAGGAACATTATCTATATTTAATAAAGAAATCATTAGAAGATGTAATGATGTCGCTTAACCAATAACTGTTATAATATCTTGATAACAATACTTTATTAGGTACCGTTTTTGTTTTTATTTTCTATAAGTTACCTACTTCCATACAATCTCCACCGTGCAGAACTACTTATAGTCTAACTTCGCGAGAGTGTTCACTGTTTAGTCGAAGGTCGAAGATGATAAGAATCAGGATTAAGAATTTCCCTTATTGTTTTTTTTTCTTCACTTGGCATTTTATAACACCGTGTCGGTGATCTGCGCGTAATGCTTACGATCCACCGATAGACACGTTTTTTTTTCGATTTCATTTGAATTTTTGCAATATCGTGTCTATCTGTGTAAACAAGGGCGAATAATCCTAAATTGATCGTTCTATAAATGCCGCATTTGATGTTAAAATAATTTATATACCTACTTACGTTCTTACTTATGTCAAATTTTGCCTTAATCTCTTAACTCCATATATGAAAATATTGCTCGTTTAAAGTATGTACCTTCTTGTACCTTGGTAGGATAAAAAATCAAGAGTTAAGTATACATAAATGCATAGGTAATTAAGTATGATTATCACATCTAAATTGTATTTTACTAATCTACTTAGGTAGACACATTAAAATGGAAAGCATCTATTATAGAAATATGAACTAAGTAGGTTGTTAATGTTTATAGATAACACACCGATTTATGATAGACTAGCTGTCCGCCCGGCTTCGCACGGATTATCTTTTTTTTATAGCCTGTGTCACTCGGGAATAGTGTAGCTTCCCAACAGTGTAAGATTTTTTTAAATCGGTCGTGACGTTCTGGAGCCTATTCAATCCAAACAAACAAACAAACAAACCTTTCCTCTTTATAATATTAGTATAGACGACCGCGACAATGAAACGATATCGATATGACACGATGTCGACTCGACAATTCATCATAAGCTTGCTGTGTGTGTTATAACGTTTTTTAAAAGGTTCTGAGGTTATTTTTTTTAATAGAACCTGTGGCTCGTGTTTATTTTTATATTTTGCCAAACTACCACACACATATAGGCTCTACATTAGAAAAGTTCAAGTAGAGACAATCTTATCATCCCACAAAACCATATTCCACTCGCCACAGAAAATTTAAAATACCCCAAGGAAATGGCTACTCGAAACGCGTAATTCGACATACCGATCCCCGGTCACCGCGTACGGCTAAAATGTAAAATGGCTCCCTTGCATTTTTTCCTAAGTGCCATAAAATATGACATTTATTACGGTCAGATCTGCCTCAACCACTATTGATAGGCAAATGAGAGAGTTTTTTAAAAGAAAAACGATGTCTGCTTTTTATGTGTTCTTTGGATAAGGATATTATTAAAGAGGTCGCGACTTGCAAGTTGCTAGTAATGGTTGCTTCTGTTTTTGTGACAACACTATCTATAAGTAAGTATACTTAAATATCATCCTCTTTGTGTTTTAACCTAATAAATAGTAGGTGTCCAAATCGCATTTTTATTTTAATATGTAACTACCTACCTACCCATCTAGGTACTCTTGTTTGACCACATAGTTATCAAGCCACAGTTTTACTAGTGGTATCTACCTAAACGCTTCAAAGTATTTATTGCCATAATTATTGAATATTTCAATTTAATATCTTACTATGATAAAAGCAATAGAGATCTTGTCCGTATCAGCCATAACTCAAGAAAGGTCATTCAAAATAGTGCTCCACCTATAATCGTACATTAAGGTCCTTATCCCTATGAGCACCTTTTCGACAATAGAAAGGTATATATTTCCCAAAAGTGGTCACATAAAAATGACATACGGTCCTTAGGGCGGCGACGTTGCGATCTGGTCGGAAAAATAACGCCTATAAACCCGTTATCTTTCACTTTTGAAGTTTTCATTGAGTTGTTATGAAGATTACTTGCTATTGCTTACCATCAATAAAATATTCAGGGTTAAATTCTATTTTTTACTAGGTACTAATAGCTGCCACGATTTTATTTAAGGTAGGTAAGTAAGTACTAGGTAATGTAAAATTCGTGGGTGATATAAAAATAGGGAAGCTATAATACCTTCTAAAAACTACCTACTTATAAGTAACGAAAGTATTTGTATAGATAAGTACGTAAATTAACATAAAATTTAAGAAAACTTTATTGACACAAGAATGTATGCGATTTTAAGTAAAGAAAGAATTACCTATTTATGAAACTTTGTGACGTAAATATAGGCACATACGATCTACTTACGACCTTAAACTATTTACTAACTTATTAGGTATACTAAATTTCTATTATTACCTACCTACCTAATGGCAGTGACAAATTAATTATCAAACATAATATAAATAAATATCAATTTTATTATCAGAGTACATAGATAGGTACATGCTATGCGTATTTTCATTCAATATTTTCAGTAAGTACCTACTCACCAAAGAGGTCACAATTGAAACCATAATTTTATATGATAAGAGTAAATCGGTTCACGCCTCAGGCGGCAAATGTGAATTCGTAATAAAACTATACGTACCTACCTATTCGTACAATATGTAAAGTAGCTATAATATTGAAAACTTCCAAAGTCCATCAATAAATGTGGCGCAGCGTGGGGGGTGGGTATTATGTTAGAGATTCGATACCGCTATCGATATCGATATACAACCTCATCTGTGTTATCATTGCCTGAAAATTTTTATTTTACTTTTATTCTTTTTTACAGACGATTTTTATTTAAAATTTAATTTATAATATGCACCTACTTATAATATAAGATAGTCAAATTAAACTAAATATATGTACCTACTTACCTATACTTACTTATTATATTTATGTCGGACATAAGAACTCTTAAGATTTAAAACTTATAATATAAAGATAGTAAGTGCATTACCTACCACTCACACATTTTTTTTATTTCTTATGAGATAAAAAATAACATTAAAATTTATAGGTTACGTCATCGTGCAGCATATCACTTCACATTGGCCTGCTCTTATTTTTTTTGATAACTTTTTGCCAAGCTGTAATTTATAAATCTGTCTGTTTCAAACTTATCAAAATCAGCACGGAACTCCTAAAACTTAATAGGTTTGTTTTAAGTATTTACAATAAAGTACAAGGCATACTTTTATCAATATTTCAATTTCTCAATTCCATATCGATAGTTATTTTACCACGTCCATTCACTTTCCCATCTCTATAAAGCGAGAGGCGTCAAAACGCACCGGCCGCAACTATCAAAGAGAAATCTTTTCCGTGTATCAATAACGCGGTCGAGGCGAGCAGACACATTGCTCTTTTATATGACCGAGACGCATAAGTATAAGTAGGTAGGTATTGGCAAATGTGTCGCCATCCCACCATCTAGGAATAAATTGTGTGCTTTTTATACTAACCTACGTATATTGTAGAGAATGCGATCCAGTGAGACCGCTGGCCGCATAAGAAGTTTAAGATCACTGATATTTTAAAAATAATTGGGGTTGTCATAAAAACAAGAGTAGGGAGATACCTGATTGTAATTGTGCGGCAGATGATAAATTTAATATAGGTACTACCTAACAGTGATTTTATTAAAGGCCCCCTTATATGGCCTTCAACTTCGTAGCAGCACTGCCCTTCGAGATGCTTCGGCTAGGAAAAAGTTTAAAGTCTAGGGAATGTAGTAATCAAGTCTTGACAAATCGCTTGGCGATGCAGCTTTCATACCATATTGCTTGAGAGAGTATTTTTGCTAGGTAGGTAATTTCATAAGAAGTCAGGTTTTCCAGAAGTATTCTTAACTCTACTATATCTCAAACCAGGTAAGTACTTATTCTTTCTAAATGTAATGCCAGATATTGAGTTATGCTACCTACCTCTCAAAATATACCTACTGGAACAGTTAATGTTTTATTTGGAATGAAACAACTAATAACGGATTTAAAATAAAAATACTATTAAATATAATTGTAAAGAATCCGAAACGTCAGCAAATAAAATAAAATAAAAATACGCGAGTTAAATCCGTTAATAGTTGTTTCATTCCAATGTGTAATAACCGCGAAAGCATCAAAAATTATTATTTAATGTTCTAGTTCTACTAAGTACTTATATATTTTTATTTACGCACAGGATGACGACATGCTGAAAATGTGGAAGCTTAGCGTTAGCGGACTTGTGATTTTATCTGGAGACTCTGGTGTGTTCGAATTAATTACCTATTAAGTCCTTCCAACACTTTCTATGACATTTCAGACACCTTCGTATGCGTTAAGAAACTTTACTATGGATTTGAAACGTATACTTTTCAAAGTGTACCTTCTTACTTATATATTTAAGTGCTAATTAAGATTAGTAAGTATTATCCCGTCCAACAACTCGCCTTAGATCTCAAACGCATTGATAACAAGATGTTGACTTAAAACAGGTCACCAAGCTCAGAAAAATCCCTACTGTATCGCTTAAAGTGTTCCGACGCGTGGAATTGGCACTTTAAAAAACAAATGTCATTTTAACGAGAAAATATCTTTTGTACTATGATACCCAGCTTCTCAATGCGGTAAGGGCGTGAAATTATTTTCTTGGCGTATGCAGATTAGGGGAGGGTTCTGTTGGGGTCCCAGGATTAGTTCCGGTTTACTTTTTATAGGATTCCGATGATAAATGTTGCCATTGGATAGGCTAACGGCTGGTGCGTGTAACGTATCCAAATAAGCTTTTTCCTATCTATTGCTTATTCAAATAAGCAAGTACACGCAGGAGAATAACTGATGTTTGTAGTAAGAATTTGACTAAATAACTTTTGAGTCACACCATATTAACATCACGATAATAACAAAATGTATAAGTAGGTATTAATTAAATTAACTTAAATCGTCCGCGCTCATTTTTTTAGTTATTACGTAAGTATATTTTTTAAGAATACTTTTGAAATTGATATGCTGCCAGCATCCAAGCCTTACTGGATCGCAACCTCTATAGGAAATTCCTTGTAACATCAGTAAGTAGGTACTTTTATCTAATCTATATTTAATGGTTGTAACAAATTACTAAAAAATATTTAGATAAAACGGAATCATTTATCAAGATGTAATGTATGAAACCCTAACACATGTTGCCACCCTTCTATCACACACGTTAACGGTTTAGAAGTCAGACAAAAAACGAGGAAAAGTCGCGGAGCAGACGGGCGGACGGACGATTGCCTAACCCGGATATGATTTATAGATAGCTACGTCATCGCCAATACGCTTTCTATATGTCACGGACGTGTCACCGCTTCGGCTTGAACAAGGGAAATGCTACGCGTATATTCTAATATATAAAATTCTCGTGATACGGTTTGTTGCCAATGTCCTCCCAAAAGAGCTGGACCGATTTTTATGAAGTTGTGTGTGTGCATCAGCTAGTAATGTTCTAAATTTAAAATAATAGTATATACTTAGTATTGGTAGCGCCTGAATTTCAAGAAAAGGTGATTATTTGCCTATTGTTAGCTGTAGGCACCTTAATCTCAAGAAGTAAATTCAAAATTCTTACTTTAAAACGTTACCTGATAACTAAATTAGTTACAAAAGGAATATTTTCTATAATTTTAGTACAATGTACAACGTATTAGGGAAACATGCTGGATTGGTCTTAATTAATAACGTGGCTTTTTATTGGGTAGGGTCGGACGTTCAACAGTTAAACACTCGTACACAGTTAGCCACGGCTATATTTCATAGACGTGACGTCACCTCTTTGTGCCATCGCGCGGTTATGATGCAACGGGTACCCAACTCCCTGCTCCCCAGTTTGCAGTAGGCTTGCGTCGGCAGTCTTCGTGGTAGTACGACATTTGTGTTTTTTGATGGAAAAAGTTAAAAAAAAAAACTTGAATTCTTTTTCTCCTAACATCTTTTCATTTCATATTACAAGAATTATTGTGGCGTCGCTGAGTAGACTAACTAAACGTGCTTCATTTAGTGCAAGTATCACGTGAGTAGCGACGCGCATTTAAAAGTGAGGTCAGCGTAACGGCTTTGGGTGGGGGTTGGTCCACAATTAACCAAAATGGGCAATAGAACACATTTTTTTGGGAAAATTATTAATTTTATGAGTATTTTAGATGGAGTGTACCAGGAAACAACAGCGTAAAAATGGAGACATTCGGTTAAAGTTATAAAAAAAGATAATGAGGTGTTAGGCATAATATTAATTCAAATATTATATTATATGTAATATTTTCTTTAAAATTATACCAAAATACTATTTTCTCAGAGATAAAACACTCGTTTCGTCATTATTTCAAAATAATAAACTTCTTATATTAAGGGATTTAATTTGACTTAACTTTTCACTCAATGGCTATCTGTTACATACCCCCCCCCGGTTAATTGTGTACGATGGTGTGGATACAGTTAGCCAATTTCCATTTTTGTTTTAAATATTTTTGTCGCAAAAACCGTGTAGAAAATGAACATTTATTATATGCCTATATGTAGCTAATGAACCTGGCTATTGAACAGGATATAGAAAAAAAATATCGGAATGAAAAATTACGAAGTATGATGGTTTGAATTTTATGTGGTTAATTGTTGAACTGGTCACCCTAATGATAATCAAAATAATAATATATAGATTGGGACATGCAGAATAAGTTTTGTTAAATTGACTAATCTAATCATAGGTACCTACCTTTTAATTTTTTTTTAAATAACCACATTCACCGTATTGAAAACATATCAAGACGTCTATGTAAACTAATTATAGGTGGCGGTTGTTATTTTGTAGAATAATAATTACCTATTCAAGTTTCTGTTCTTTAAATCGTATGTGATATTCAATAAAAAATATACCTAAACGTAAATTATTTTTTTTGCCAGATAAACTTTTTCTTTTATCATAAAGAAAAAAAACATTTGTATTAAATCGAACAATAATCACTCATATTGTCAGTTACAATACAATTTGTTGCGAACTCGACGCGTGAGCGAAATAATAACAAATGATTCATGCCCTAACACCGCCTGGCGTTGAAATAGCCCGAGATCCCACCGCAAAATTGTGCAGGTATCTGTTTTTTTAATGAAACTTCGTTAAATGAAAGATAAGTAGATATGTAATGCATTAGTTTCGGGTTGCCTGTAAAAAATTAGCCGCAATAATTTTTGATTAATTTTTTTGTAATTAATATTTTTGTAGGAATTGCAGCTATATGTTTTTTAAATAAAATATACGTCATTTTGAAGGAAAAGATGTGAAGAATGTAAAAAACAATAGTTGCCAACTCCCAGTCAGCCGCAACTTCAGGGTTGCCAGGTGTAAACAGGTACATTATTGTTGATTATGTGCTGACATCTGTTTTTTAGATAAATATTATTTAAAATTAATCTATAATCATTAGAACTAAACGTGTGTAATAAAAATTAGAATATTACACTTAATAATATTATAGAATGTACGAATTGACGCCACAATTTATCAACTCTTCAAAAAATGGTTCTTAGGTGGTTTATTAACTTTTTAGGTACGGAATCCGGAAGTATATATTATTGGTTTAATTCAATATGATAAAATAATAATAATAAATCAATTTGGTTAAGATTTTTAAGTAAGTAATTGAAATAATATATATATAATTATGAATTTATTGAAATAAATACATTTATATCCTTAATCTATGCACTTCAACAAAAAAAAATGATACCACATAACAATATTTTATTGCTTAAAATAAGCGGAAAAAGAAGAATGTTCTCAAAAAACTTTAAACGCCGATTTCTCAAAACTAGCTTGGTGTGGGTTGACACACTAATGCTTAACACGGACCATATATTATTATAAGTGCGGTAAATTCTTGGACAATAAGTAGGTACTATTTTTTTTCATCGAAGACGTCAGTTGCATCAGTCAATGATGCGAAAAATTTTTGAAAGGTTTTGTTATTAGAAAAAAAATTGAAAGGCCTGACTTTTCCTTTATTATAAAATGCCGCTGAATAATACCAGCCAGTGAACGCATTAATTGCAGGTAGAATTAGAATTGCATAAAATAGGGCCCAACTTCGCCGCTAATTGTGTACAATTTTCATCATTTTTAGCTTTTAAAATAATAAGTTCAAATCACGGCAACCACTGCTTGCGGCTTTTTTTTTACTGGCAACCATGGATTATCATGAACAATAAATAGTATAGATTAATTTTAAATAATATTTATCTAAAAAACAGATGTCAGCACATAATCAACAATAATGTACCTGTTTACACCTGGCAACCCTGAAGTTGCGGCTGACTGGGAGTTGGCAACCATTGTTTTTTACATTCTTCACATCTTTTCCTTCAAAATGACGTATATTTTATTTAAAAAACATATAGCTGCAATTCCTACAAAAATATTAATTACAAAAAAAATAATCAAAAATGATTGCGGCTAATTTTTTACAGGCAACCCGAAACTAATGCATTACATATCTACTCATCTTTCATTTAACGAAGTTTCATTAAAAAAACAGATACCTGCACAATTTTGCGGTGGGATCTTAGGCTAAAAGATCACGCCTATTTACAATGATGCTGATGAAAAAGTACATTAGGTAAAATGCACGATTACAAGAAAATTCTACTGTTTACTTGCTAAAAATATTTTTTTTGGCTGGTATGTACAGAAGTACCTACTTACCTATATACCTATCTACAATGGTTCATTTTCTTTTTTTACCCTGCTATGTAGATACCATCTATGTGGATAGGTACTGGTTATCGTAGATACCTAATACATTTCTAAATATATAGATACATAGGTAGATACATTGTGTGATGACTTTGATAAACGATTTGTCAATCGCTAAATTCATTTTATAAGATTACTAGCAGTCCGCCCCGGCTTCGCACGGATCCCTATTTTTTTCAAAATTTAATATAGGTAACCTAAGTCACTCACTAGTGTAAGTACCTAGCTTCCCAACAGTGAAAGAATTTTTCAAATCGTCCAGTCGTTTTGAAGCCTATTCAATCCAAACACACCAACCTTTCCTCTTTATTATATTAGTCTAGTATAGATGATCATAATTTTTGACGTGGCATTCTATCCCAAATTTTAGTGGGTAAAATTTCAATCCTAACTCAAGGGGGCCCTCGGGTCGGTCAGGGCTTAAAACCTTAATCCAACCTAAAGGCTTCAAAGTCTGATCGACCCGAGGGTCCAGAGTGGGGGTTGCACCTTCGGCTCGGAGTATGTCAGGAGGTATGTTAACACGATTATTATGTTGCAGAGGGACAGAAGGTTCCTGCGGATAGGTCCGACGCGTGCCGGGTGTAGGTGGACGTCTTCGACCCCGCCGGCGGGGCCGCCGTAACACTATCGAGAATACTAGGTGTAGGTGAGGCCGCATGCCGCGCGGCAGCTGCCTGTGTGTCGGTGTACGGTTTGTTTCCGTGTGAGGGGGCGCGTGATCGAATCAGCCGGTTCCAGGAGGACGCGCGGACGTGCCAAGGACGCCTATTGCGAATAATAAATAACTAGTCAGTTCAAGTGGGCGCTTAGTGTGTAGCTTAAGTAATAAAAACTATAATCATATTTAGATAATGCTAAATGCGCATTCAAATTTCTCATTAATATACATTTTACACGTTCAATGCAAATGAGTAGATAAAAATGACACTGAAACAACAAACTGTCTATGATTGCGAACTGTCAAAGTGACAATCAATTCAATGTCACCCTGTACCTAGTTAATGTCTGTGCTCTGTGTATTTGTTAGCTTGATTTGGAAGGCGATCAATAAGTACCTAGTATTTTTGTTTTGTAATCAGTTTTAGTTAGTCTCTGTTGATTATTACAATGCGATGGACGGTACATATCGAAGGCGGTCCGCGGCGCGTCAATCATGCCGCGGTCTGTATCGGTGATAAAATATTTTCTTTTGGTGGATATTGTTCTACTGAAGAGTACAAGGACTGGGAGCCGATTCCAGTACATGTACTTAACACAGACACGCTAAGGTGGTCCACAGTCAATTATAACAAAAACGATGTAGTGCCTTTCCAGAGATATGGGCATACAGCAGTTGCATATCGTGAAAAGGTATTTATTATTTACTGATTAAATGTGGGTCTTGCTTTTACGCTTATCTATTGAGTTGTTATTATTTTTTCACAGAAATTGTATAGGTAAGTACCTACATTGCTTTCTTCTTTTACTACAATATATTTATATCAGATATTATTAATTTTGCAATAGGTAAGCCGTTGTAGAAGAAAGTGTTATCTTTCTTAAAATAGCTTCAAATATATTTATAGAACACGAATATTAATTAAGTATAAATAGGTATATATAGTTTCTTTGTATTTTCAGGTGTATATGTGGGGCGGAAGAAACAATGCTGTAGCATGTGACACACTTTGCTGCTTTGATACCAAAAAATTAGTGTGGTCTACTCCAGCAGTTTCAGGAATGGTGCCTTATGCCAAAGATGGTCATTCAGCTTGTGTGATTAACAAACGCATGTATATTTTTGGTGGATTTGAATATCTCACTGATCAGTATTCACAAGAAACACATTGTCTAGATCTAGAAACTATGGTATGGGAGTTTGTTCATGCTAAAGGAACACCACCATCTCATAGAGATTTCCATACTGCAGTGGCAGTAGATGATAGAATGTATGTATTTGGAGGCAGAGGAGACCTTAATAGTCCATATAACTCACAAGAAGAAATATATTGTCCACAAGTGTACTATTTGGATACAAAAACTGAGAATTGGGTAGCTCCTAATCCTAGAAAAACTTGGCCAGAAGGCAGACGCAGTCATTCAGCTTGTGAGTATATGATTTGTGATACAATATATCGCACATTTACTATAAAGGGTGACATCCTGAAATACTTTGTTGCTTCATTTAGGACTAAGTCTGCACATTTAAATTTGAATTTATGTGGTGACATATTTTGAGTTGCCACACTTTTCTAATATGCTGAGTTAAGCATTATATTTCTTACAAGTGTTTGATTACAAAAACAGCAACTTAACAACTTCACTATTTGCAAATTTGACTAGTACCTATTTACTAAACTGTTTAAAACTATAAATAATTTATCTTATTCTAGGGGTATACAAAAATTATATGTACATCTTTGGTGGCTATAATGGGAACACAAAAACACACTTCAATGATCTCTACAGATATTCAATAAAAGATAATTACTGGGAATATGTTAATGTGAATGGCATAGTTCCATGCAAGAGAAGACGGCAGGCTTGCTTAAATTATAAGGATAAAGTTTACTTGTTCGGAGGTACAAGGTAAGATTTTTCTGCTCAATCTCAACTCATCAATAAGGGATTTAATGTTATTCAAATATTCAAAATAGCATTGCACATAGGATCAAATCAGTAATAGTAGCTAGTTTAGTAGTGCAAGTTGTTGTATGGGAATCCTCCACTTTTTGAGTATGCACTGAAACTTGTTTAAGTACATCCTTAAGTAGTCCTGATTGAATTAAGACCTGTAGCCATTGGTAGCCACCCTGCATTTAGTGGGAGGAGGGGAGCATCTGATGCCACTGTGCTTTAATTCAAATAATATTTCTCTAACATAATATTAATGAAAATATCATTTTTCAACAAATTAGGGATAAGAAATCTATTTTTTTTTTACTTTTCGGAAACTTTTACAGTTCCCATATTCATAGCAGACTGAGCTGACGGCAGTCTAACACTAGTGTTAAACTGTTTTAAATTCCAATGTATAATAACCGCGAAACCATCAGGAACTGTTAACACTATAGTAGTTAGTATCATCAGATTTAGGTAGGTACCTACTCTGTATACTACTACTTATACTGTGACAATAGTAGTTACACTGACTTACTAACCTTACTTATGAATTAATGCCTAATAAATATTTCCTTAGCTAACTTAATGAATGCTCAGTGCCTGACCTTGATGCATTATCAACGATTCATTTTATTACGTAAATTAAGTAGTTATAGGTAACTGTATCGTAATTTATTGTAAATAAACAAATAAAATCGTGCGTCATTTTTTTAAAATCTGGTTTCCTTATTGAATTAACATAAATACGTATTCAATACAGGTATAAATAATTGGAATCTTTGGGATAGTTGCAAACAAAAGCTATTATTATTAGTAGCCTTGTGGCGCCGTCATAATGTAGGATTACCACCCTCATGTCGTACTACAATTTACACGCTCCTATTCCCTCACTGCTGGGCTAAACCTATAAGTATGTTTCGGTTGATATGATGATGGTAATAATTATATTGCACTACATATGATGTACATGTATTCATACAATTTAAGTTTTATTTAATCTTTTCAGTCCCTATCCTCACACAAAAGGGCAGCCTGCTGAAAACCACGAGGATAGTTTAGAAATGTTAATAGACAACAGTGACCTCCACATATTAGATTATATACCAACATTGAAAACACTGAGCATCATCAGCGTTCTGGATAACAACCTTGATCAGTCTTGTTTACCACGTGATATCTTGTAAGTAATGGTTTCATGTGTATCACGGTTCTATTTATTATTGTATGAAAAATATTTTTTTATATAGGTACCTACCCAAATTTAGTTTTATGATTTAGTGTATTGACAAAATAATTGTTTGTTTACGTGATTTGTTTGTTTTGTACCTAAATAGAGCGGCACGTAGTAGATACCTAGTAGTAATGGGTATGAAAGTACCTACCTAATCGCATCTATTGCATGTGTATTTATCAATCGAATAATAACATTTGTCCTTTTCTTTTTCAGAATAGACATACGAATTATGTCACTACCAAATCGTATAAGCAGACCCATTAATCAAGCCGGCTAACTTTATGCACACGCATCTTTTGAAAAGAAATCTGACTTATTTATAGACTTTAACATAATGTACTTATAGGTAAACAATTCGATTTAATCCACTTAAAAATAACTTGCATATAAAAAATATCCCTGCTCATGCTGATCCTAATAGTTATAATTCAGCATTTTATTGTGTATCAAAAATAATGAGGCATTCAATATATACCACTGCCAAAATTGTACTTTCTGTATGAAGTAGCAATTTGAATTTATAGTAGGCATAAATAACAAATCTCTGTATAATAATATACCTATAGTCAACATAATAATATAGTCACATTTATATAACAAAAAAATCTAAATTTATAAGATGTTCCATTACTAATTAACCAAATAGGTGTTTATGAAAATTTAAGATTATAACAATTGTCAAACAATATCAAAAAGGCTAGATGCTCTGCAGTCTGCAAGCGCAGAAACAACGAGTTATAAGTGGACGCTCTTTAATTAAGTAGTGCGCGATTAACAAAGGTAGCTACTTACTAAAATTATAGCAGCTAAATTAAGAAAAAAAAAGCTAATAATAATTTTGTGTTTGAGTATCCAGAGTACCTATTTATTTTTAATGATTAATGGAGTTTGTTTATTCTAAGTAGTACCTACTAAGTTCGATAAGTACGAATTAAAATGCAAAATCCCAATTTTATTCATCATAATAGTATACTGTGATACGAGTGTGGCAAGTTGATAATTGCAGTATTATAAATGCAAAGCGGTAAGAAAACCGAATAGGTAATTATCAATCCACACGTTTTTCAACACATTTGCGAGTGAAAAATACTTTTTTAACAAAGTTTTTATTGTTTGGTACTGGCTTTAAATATGTTAAATGTCAAGGTGTTTTCCCACGCCGCTGTGGCGATGAGCGTACAGGCAGCTAATCAGCAAACAGCCAATGTTGTCCATGACAATTAAAATATTATATCGTCGTTTAATGACCTCCTAACTGACATTTTGCCATTTTTGTGATTCTTGTAGAACCTATATAGATTTAAAATATTATTTTGCATGCACTAGCAAGACCACCGAATTTGATGTAATAACCGTGAAGCGCATCATTTAATATTGATTTGCCTTAAATCCTCTTCATGAGCAAGTGTGTTGATAAAAGGGTACATTTAGATTTTTTTCATTTGCATGTATGGTTATTATAGCAAATAGTACAATTCTGTATTGTGCAAACCAAACAAAGTTTATTCATACTGCTGCTGCTGCGTTAATTAATAGCCTAGTCGGTTCCTGTGCAGTCAAAACTTTCAGGTTACTATTATATTGTACCTAAATATAACACTTATAATTTAAAAATATAAAATATATTTCTTATTTACAGTTTTTGGTGTTTTATTTTTAGTACCTAGGGTGATGAAAATTTAAATTCTTAATTTAAACCAAATCAGCGATTGCTACTATCGCCATTAATTACAAATGAAAATAATTAAATTTTCTATATCTAAGTATTGCTACAGTCATTAGTTCTGAAAAAATGTTTAGGTAGCCCTCATTTCTCCAGGTCTTATTTTTAAATTAATGAAAATGACATGATATTTGGGATATTTAATTTATTCATCTTCCTTTACAACATGTTTCTTCCGTTCGGGTACATGCGGCACGGCGCCGGGTTTGCTATGTGCTCGCCTGTTGGCGTCCTTCCTCTTTGATTTATCTCTGATGGTTCTAAGTTCCTTTTGAGCATTCATTATATGTTTCGGCACATGTCGATGACGCGCTATACGTCTTATCTGAGGATGATTGGCGAACTTCTCCTTTAGAGCCTCAGAATAATTTAGAGCTGTTCTTTCACGTGGTTTCAACTGAAAAGAAGTATTTGTATATTATATTTATAGTATGTATTTTGTGTTTAGAACACAAAAAAAAAAAATTACTACTCAAACAAAACAAATAATAATTTAAGTAGATAGTTATTTTAGTTAAAAGTATCTACAGTTGAACTTCAAGTAACATAGAAATACCTACATAAATATTCCCATTACTGAAGACCTATTACTTAAAAAATCTTATTTATCACTAATAATTAATAATTATTATTAGTTCATAGCTTAATCTTGCCTATGTATAAGGGTCAGATCAGTACCTAACTATTTATCAAGATTTTTTTCACCTTGCACCATCTAGAAGGTGGTTACATTTGCAATTCAAATTAAATACCCAGAAATGCTGACAAAGAGTAATAGAACCATAGGTAATAGAATATGTTATTGAACAGCTATTCAGTTGTACTTAAGACAATGAGGAATTGGTTTATATCAATTAAAAAATATATAATTCATAGTATAAAATATTTTATACTCACAACACCCAGTTTCTCTGATGCCCGAGCTTTCCACATTCGTATATTCATTTCGTCAGATCCTGTGAGAACATACTTATCATCTAATGACCATTTAACACAAGTCAACCTTTGCATTCTCTTTGTATGATACACATCTCTGGAATTCCCCTTAAGACTTTCAAATATCCTAACAGTCTTGTCATAACTACCAGAGACAAATTCTCTGCCCGTGGGGGAGTAATCTAAGTCAATGACAGCTGATGTGTGACCCATGTGAATATTGATTGGTTGTTTCAATTTTCTTACATCAAAAGTGTACAAGCTGAAATGAAAACCAGGTTAAGAATTATTGTTTTACAATTAATGGTAAGTTTATGTAGTAGAATAGGAAGTATAACTATATTGATGCTTACTTGTAATCTTCATTAGCCACAGTAAATATAAAAGCTTCCATTGGATTCCATGACAAAGCATTTGGCCTTAGTTCCATGACGACTCTTCTTAGTGGTCCTGATTCTCGACAGTCATACAAAATTACGCTTCTATCACTGGCACATGATGCTAATAGATTATTCTCTACCTGCAAGATACATGATTGCATCATAACTTCCTACCAATTTTATCAAAAGTATATAATTACCTACATCATATATAGAAACTTTTCAAGAAGAGAAACAATAAACATAAACCATACCTCATTTTTCTCTAATATAATATGTAGGTATACATTAATATTTCAAATACTTACTTGATTAAAAGCCACATGATGAAGACTATCTACACCCCACTTAAAAACTTTGATTGGTTCATTTCTAGTGTTCTCCCAAAGTTGACAATGTTCACCGCAAGTTGCAAATATAGGTTTAAATCGATGGTGTGTTATTCCCGATACTACAGACATGCTCAATAAAGTATTAACTGGATCTTCATCATTTTCGTTTTGGATATCGGCTTTCCAAGTTTTGATTGTCTTATCATCACCAACACTAGTAAAGTTCTGTCCATTTGGTGTGTAGCAAATACTTCGAACCCAGCCTTCATGAGCTATAAAATTCCTTGTGCATTTTTTAACAGCCAAATCCCAAACACGCACTTCGCCATCGAAAGCACCGCTAGCAAGTACCGCTAGCCTACTTGGGTGTTTAGCCATACTGGAGACGCCATCCCGATGTCCATCAAGGCACCCTATGAAAGGCTTTGCAAATACTCGTTCCAACTTTACTGCGTTCAGGGCTCGAACGTACTCACGTGGTGCTTCCAATGGATGAAGACTTGGATCATAATTTCTCGGTACTGCAAATTGAAAAAAAAAATATTTGTAGTAATATAAATAGCTTAATGATAAAATATGAGCATAACCCAAAACACAATGAAATATGCTAACGTCGAAGTTTATTTAGTTAAACAAAAACATAACCTAAAATTGTATATTTTGAAACTTACATTTGTGAATGTCTTTTTTGGTAGCTCGAAGATAGTCCTCTGGATTACGGCTAATTACTTTTATTTTCACTTTAGACATTTTAATACTTTATTCAGAAATGCCTTTACTTGCCTTTACTGTATAATATTATGAAAGATACCATGCACGTAGCACCTTTATACCTACTGAGCCGAACTTCACTTTGAAGTTTGAGTGTTCTGTCACTGTCAAGTGTCAGTGTAGTGCGTACAGTAAAGGCTTACCTACACGGTACGATTCGTCTGTACGATCGATCTAAAATCGTAATGATTAATTTATGGAATCAAAAATGACGGTATTTGAAGATAATTAAAGTATAAAAAAAATAATTATCAAAACCGAACCACTCTGTAAAAAGTTATGCGTCATACATAAAAATACAATATCTCCGTGTTTTTTGTTGGTTGATAACAATATAACAAGCGCGTCGATTCCAGAACTCCATCGCATCGATGCGCGATTCAAGTATCCTCGCGTTGATGGTATTACCGGTGGTGCCGTTTAAGTTGCGGTGTAAGACGCTAGACTGTTTATATATTCTGATTTGATTTGATTTTGACATTTGACTGTCTGTTGTATAGTCTATGCATAGAGATATTATACTAGAGGAGGTGAGCCATAGGACTGTCTGTAAGTGGAAGCGTATCACGGTAAAGAGGGACAGAAACTCTAAATAGAGGCACTGTCCTTGTCTTGCCGCATGCGCAATGGCAACATGCTGCGCGCCGTCCGTTGCTATGGTACCGTTGACGACGCAATACGAAATGTTCTAACCTATTATTTCGCTTCAGTTCGTTTACGCGCGTGCAAATTTCTCACTTATGTTTATTATCGATATTATTAAAAATAAAATATGAAAAACAAATATGGTAATTGCGTGCATTTTGTGCAAAAAGGAATCGACTTTCCTGAACGAAGGTCGTAGCTTTCACAAGTAAGTGGATAAAAACATTGTGTGTTAATTTTCCAAACTACCGGTAATATTATTTCTATTTGTTGATCTCGATATATATTAATTCTAATCAAAACAGATTTCCAAACGATGAGAAGTTAATCGTTTACTGCGCATGCGTTATCAGACAAGGACGCGACCACTATTCCAATGCTCTTTCTCTTTCTACCATTATAACGCGTTTCTGGCTGGCTCACCTCCTCTAGTATAATATCTCTATGAGTCTATGTCTACAGTAGACTGGCGTATCACTGTCATCTGTCACGGCTGTCACTGACAGTCACTGCTAGCCATAGACTTCTATAATATGGACAAGGCATATTGTTCTATACGTACAATTGCTTATATAAATAGCATCAATTTTGAAGGCACACACATAAACATATATCTATCTCGTTCTTACTCAGCACTGTAACTCGCTGGAAAAAAATATAACACTATTTCAGTGCGTACAGAAACTGACATAAAGTGAAACATGAATATCCCTAAATACCTATTGAGGCCGAAAATCCGCCATGTTTAGCGCACCAAATGTCATTGTCAGTCTGTTCCGGTGGTACTTGTCCTGTCAAAAAGCCGTGGTGTAAATCAAAATAACTAATTATCTTTCAATATATTGCTCGTGATTTAAAATAATTGAAGCTATAAGTAAATAATTACGTTGCAAATATGCCAGTGTGTAGTGTAATAGGGTGCGGCAAAAGAAAAACACAAAATCAGCTATCTTTAACCATGCACAGGTATGCTATAAATAACATTAAAAATATTGGTTATTGCTTTTGTTACCGGGAAAATAAAGAAAGATTTACATTATAATTAGCAAGGTTCTTATGTGCGGTTATAGATCATGAATGGATTTGACTTATTTAACCATATTTTTACGTTTAAATATTGTTAATTTATTAGCTAGGGTTGTAGATTATTTATCGACTTTGATATCGATTTACTTACATATGACATGATAAAATATTTTTATTTTATCATTAAAACATATTTTATAGGATCCCAAGAAGTTACTATAAAAAGAAAAAGTGGCTGGAAACATATGAATGCTTGCAGTTCAGTACTAGTACTTATTGAATTACTTAAAATTAAGTACATCTAAATTTGATCGCCTACACATAATTACACTATATTCAATTATAATATTTTTTTATTTTAGAACCAAACTCAAAAAATAAAAAATCTTGAAGATAAATGTGATTTTTTAAAGAAGAAAATAAAAGTGCGGCGGCAAAAGAAAAAAATTGCAGAGTTCCAGAATATTATAAAAGACCTACAGGAGAGGAACCTTGTCAACAACGAAAACTCTATAGTTTTAAAAGCCTGCGCAGGTCCTAACGACTTTTTAAAGAGGCAAATTTTGAAAAGTGAAGGAAAAACAAAAAAATAAAAATGCGCGAGTTAAATATAGTTGTTTCATTCCAATGTGTAATAACCGCGAAGGCATCAGAAATTATTATTTGTAAGTCACTGAGTTGTTAAACGACAACTTTATAAAATCGTCATATCGTTTACTTGGCAAATTTGAAGCACGATCTTATCTTGGATTTCACACATCTAAATCAAAGTATCTTTGCACATAACAATATACTTACTTCCTATTAAAGTATTTATTCTACAAATAATTTACTCAATAATGTTTTAAATAAAATGAGCCAAGAACGTTTATCGATAAAACCTAATAACATTAAAATCTTTTGGGCAGCACTAAAACCGCCATGTTTAGTGGCCAAATGACGTCACATTGGCACGCATTTCTTGTTGTTGTTTCAGTGGTGTGCTGCTAGCTGCCAGTGTTGTGCTCAGTGCTTGTGTCAGTACTCAGTAGTGTGTTGTATGATACTGATTAATGTGGCAGAGACGTTGACGACGTTGCATTATTTATAGTGTTCAATAAAATATTTTATCAACAATTACAGTAATCTTGTAAAATACATCGTAGGTTTTGTTGAAATAAAACATGTCATTGCAACTGTGAAGTGTATTATATTAAACGTTTTGGTGAGTACCTAAGTCACTAGTGTCCGTAATTATTATCGAAAATTACGTCAATTTGTTGAAGAAGAAACTTAAATATACTTATTGAAAAATTCAGTTTTCCCTAGGTTTGACTGACACATCGAAAGGCCTATAGTTTCGCTCCTGTGTCTGTCTTTATGTCGTGATTCGATTTGTCCTGTTTTTTAAAACTACTAGACAAGTTACCTATTTAAAAAATAAAGACATCCCCTGCGCATTTCTAAATGTGATTTTATAATGCAAATAATTTTAAATTATTGAAGATAATGGAATAATTAAGTAATATATAAATTATTACATAGTTCTCTAGGTATAGATTAAAGTAAAAGCTATCTAAATATCTGTTTGTTTATGTATATCATCTTATATGATACATATGAGAATCTATACTTAGTGCATGTCAGTTTAGACATGTTCTGTGTTCATTATAATGATCACTATGACCAGTACCTATAAACTAACTCTAACTGTATAGTAGAGATTAACTGACACTTGACTAATTTTATTTTAACAACTCAGCTTGGCATCACATCTTGTTATCAATCTTTACTAAAATTATAACTTGACCTTCTTACCTATAATTATTTCTGCCTTTACTAACTTGTATATTATTAATATTATAATTTTCATTGTAAACTAAAAGACTGTCACTATTTAATTTTATGCCTATTTGAAGGAATTGTACAATGCTTCAACAACCACTGCTAACATGTAAATTGTAATTCTTTATCTAGGGTTGATAACTGGTTGTTATAAGACTATTAAGGATTGGATATTTTAATGCATTTCTATTTCTCTAAAGTCACCAGTAGTGTAAAAAAAAGGGATTACCTAATCTGTCCTCTTTGTTCCAAGTTAAAAAAAAATTAAAAATTTTCATTTATAATCAAAAATCAGAATGTTGCAAATTACGTATTAGGTAAGTTAAATCTAAAATAATATGGAGATGATAAATGTTAAATCTATAGATAACAGCAGTTTAAGTAGTTAGGTAGGTAGTCAACCAACTTAAAAATCACTATTATAGTATACAACAAAGTCGCTGTCTGTCCCTATGTATGCTTAAATCTTTAAAACTGCAACTGATAGGATTTTAGGATTATGAAGCGGTTTTTTCAATATATATATAGTGTAAGATTAAGATAGCACCCATGTGCAGCCATGACAGGTCGCTAGTTGGCTATACTTTGTGTGATACCTACTAGTTCTGTTTTCGTTCTATTGTTACAATCATTGTGATAAACTAGGTACCTATTTGAATATTGAGAGATTTTGATGAGCGCAGGTATATGCAGATTTGGATTGACAATTGATATCCATTAATAAATATTAATGTAATCATAACACTAAGTAACTATATCCCGCGATTGGATTTAAATGTGGGTGCAACACTCAAAGAGATCGCATTTTTTTTTTCTATGCTTGTTTTTCTATAATATCACTACCTATCATTTAGTCAACTAAGAGTATTTTGATTAGTCACACAATCATCACTAGCCAACCACGTACGCCAGTTGGATATGCCGGCCGCTTGATTTCGAGAATAGTCCAGTATCGGCTACAAAGCTCGGTCACATCATAATGATCCACCAATAGAGCGCATAATTATTGTAGCAAGCACAACACAATCATAAACGTTACAGATAAGGTCATCGGCACGTCGCTAGTCGACTAGCTTCTGGCCGGTAGTAATTTGTTCGTTGACCCGGCGAATATTGTACAAGCGGTTTACGAAAACGACCGGTGTTTGAAATTATACCTATCTATAGTGTGTAGTTAATTTTATCTCTACGGACCTTTGCAATTATAAGGAGAGCAGGTAGTACCTATTCTATTAGTGTTTATACATCTTGACACCGAAAACCTGTACACGTGGGCGTGGATTCAACTTTAAATGTGAGAAGATACATTCCTCTAAATGAACTGGACTGATGAACCTACCTACAGGTAACTTAACGAATACCATTTCTACTTGTCAGTGGTTGACCACTCCTACAATATAGGTAGGTAGGTATCTACATCTTTTTGAACGAAAACTTCAGCTTAATAAATAAATAATTAGGTACCTATAAGTTCAAGTACCTACGTAAGTACTTTAATGAGAAAATTATTTAATATGATCGAGTTTGTTTTAGATTGAGCGGAGGGCACCCTAACAATTTTTCATTTCGCATTGAATTGTTGCATATAAATAAGTAGGTATACCTCTACCTACCTACTTAATATCGCAATAGGGTAGCGCAGCTAGTAGTAGAGATACGTAATTACCTACATGATTATTATTTCATTTCTCTGACATTATACCCATACCCTATTTCTAGTATAGGTACCTAATGTTTAAAGATAATACTTATAAAATATTAGACATAAGTAGATACCTATGTATCGGGAAGAAAATACATTTGAAGAGTGCAGTAACCAGTTACTAACAATGGATGTTAATTAGCCACGTCCCGTGCAATGAAATACCTTTATAAACTTGAAATAAAAATGCTATATAAATTGCCATCAACTGTAATACCGTAACCAGTCATTGCCCTGGCCGTTGACTCTTATGGAAACAAACGACTTTTAATACCTATGTGTTGTCCTTAACGCAAGACTCTCAAAAATGCATGTGGTTATGTTAAAAATAACAGTGATACTAGGCATTCAAAAATCGCTCTTCAACCTAGCTCTTAACCTTAGGTAGGTACCTGGTCTACCTACTTAGATACTAAAACATCCTACTACCATAATTTTGAAATGAAATATTTATCTACCTACATATTTACTCTTCATCCCTACTATCCTTACTGATATCCCTACTAATATTATAAATGCGAAAGTAACTCTGTCTGTCTGTCTGTCTGTCTGTTACGCTTTCAAGCTAAAACTACTGGACCGATTTAAATGAAATTTGGTACAAAGAAAGTCTGGAGCCTGAGAAAGGACAGAGGCTACTTTTTAACCGACTGCAAAAAAGGAGGAGTTCCACGCGGACGAAGTCGCGGGCAGACGCTAGTCCCTACTAATCCCTACTAATATTATAAATGTGAAAGTAACTCTGTCTGTCTGTCTGTTACGCTTTCACGCTAAAACTACTGGACCGATTTAAATGAAATTTGGTACAAAGAAAGTCTGGAGCCTGAGAAAGGACATAGGCTACTTTTTAACCGACTGCAAAAAATGAGGAGTTCCACGCGGACGAAGTCGCGGGCAGAAGCTAGTTACACAATAAAAAGGCAGACTTAATATCATTATGGCATTCTCTTCCTACATCATTAAAGCTCATTTGATTTTATTTAGTTAATGACTTTTTGGGTAAGCTTTAGATTAACGATTGATAAGATTCTGAATAGGCCAAAGATAGACCCTGCAGAAATTGTTGTAAAAGAGTTTTAGTTACGTAATCCTCATAGGAGACTACCACACCTACTGAACGGTCGTTTGTTGTTGTCAGGCTTGATCATTACGGTCATGATTCTTACAGACATCGATCAGGTAGTTACGCTTTGATTGAGAACATGCAGAATGCACTATCTTCCAATAGCGATGACTCTTGCATGTTCTGAAGCGATATTTCAATTGACGTCAGTTATATTTTATCAATGCTATTTTTTATGTTTTCCGTTATTGTTCCTGATAAACTTACTTTATTCGATAAAACATTCTGAACTTTAAAATTATATTTAAGAATCACAACTATTATGATAATCTTATACAATATATAGTAACTTATCTAAAACTCGTTGGTATGGAGTTTACAAAAAAAAAATATGCCACGAGTATTCTTACCTAATCTATAAGTTAGGTAATGTACCTACCTTAAATATCTTCTATGATATTGTTTCAGGTAAAATAGCACAATGGTTTCTAATATCCTACATATTTCCTGCGTTAGCTTTGTACTACTGCAGTTGAAAATATGGACACACGCGGAGCTTTTCACTGCCATAGCAGAAATGGAGCCGCTATTAGAAACACACAAAAGAATCATAGACGATTTAGATGATTATATAGCTAAAGAAGAACAAAGAATAGCCGTATTGAAAAAGTAAGTAGTTACCTACAGTTACCGAGGTTATAGATTTGGTAAAAATGGCAAAATAAAGTACCTAGTAAGTAGACAGCAGACACTGAAAACGATCTCTGGGTAAGACATTCGGATTAAAGGTAGATATAGTGAATGCATTACTTTCATAAAAGGCGTAGACATTCAGATTTCTTAAACAGTCATCTCTTACTTATATATAATATGTTTCAGTCACTTGAATATTTATAAGCAAGAGCATGAAAGAGCCATGGAGGACATCCCAAATTATTTGGGAAATCCAATTAATGCATTTACACTCATTAAAAGATTGACCACGGACCTTGATTATATAGAGAAGAGCATCAAAATTGGCACAGGTAAAATATTGTTTTTATATTTTATGTGATAATTATTAATAGGTATAGATTTAAGAGATAGATACTGCAATGACATATGACATATTCCCAAATATAGAGGTATTCATAATTATCTAATATTTACTATTTAATTTTGAGAAATAAATCTGAAGTAAATAAATATTACGTTGAATTGACATTATACCTATTTTAACTTTCAGAATATATTAAAAACGTGACAATGAACCATAAAGACGTGAAGTACCCAACATTAGAAGACCTTTCCGGAGCAGCTCAAGCGCTGACGCGGCTGCAAACAACCTACAGCCTCGACGTGCGCGACCTTTCTGAGGGTGTCCTCAACGGAGTATCATACAGGTAATAGTACATTACAGACGGCGCAGGGAAGTGAGGGCTTGCGAGCCGAGTATACAGTATAGACGGCCGACCGAAGGGAGGCCGGATATTGTTACGAGGCTTGCAAGCCCCTTCCCGGCTAGGCATGTATAGTGCTTTTCTCAAAGTAATGCAATGAAATAAATAAATACAACATTCAAATAAAATAAATTACACTTGAATAACAGGACTTTTTATTTTTTTACACCAAATACAGCTTGATTATCTACTTTATTCCGTTCTTGAGAATCACAACTTCTAACATGTACCAGTAAATCCCTTTACTTAACAACTTCTAGTTATCAATCGTATTAGCGTATAAGTCTTCAACAGACCGTTAACCTCCAACCTCTAAACATTGCGAATTCATTTTACAATATTTGTCCAAAGACAGCCATCTCCTTTTTCGTTCCCGCGACTTCTACCATGACAGCTCCAATTGCTGCTCGCCGCTGATTGGCCACGCTCGCTCGTCCGCCATTGGTCAAAATATACAATAGCCAATCATAGATCAGCGCGAATGTTGCCATTCGTAACTTAAATATACCAGTAAAACTAAACAAATAACAATACTTTTTAAAAATCATGACAAGTATAAAATTGAAATTAATCTAATAATACAGATTCTTTTTTTATTCTCAGTTCGTGTATAATATAGGCATTAACGCGAATATTTTTGGTACAATAAAGTTCTAACTTATTAAAAAAAAACGGTTGCTTAAACTGTTTATGAAGATCAACGCCATGTTGATATTTAAATTAAAAAGAAATTACTTCCCGGCCTAGGCCAGGAATGATATATTTCCTGGCGTGTTTTGACGCACGTAAGGACGATATTTCATTGCATGTTTGAGAAAAATATGTAAAACCAAAATTAAGATGGACAGTAAGTTGTTATCTACAGGTAATGACGGATATTGTCTTCAGTTAATTATTGGTTGTTGAAAAATAATAATATCAATGTTATAACTAATTTGAACTGAATTCATATATAAACTTAATCTACACTAATATAATAAAGAGCAAAGATTTATTTATTGGTTAGTTTGTATTGCGTAGGCTCCATAACGACTAGACCGACATGAAAAATTCTTTCACTGTTGGGAAGCTACACTATGCCCGAGTAGTGTATATTATATTTTGAAAAAAAAAATCGTGGATCCGTGCGATCCCGCGGTGGGCCGCTAGTTATGTAATATAGTGATATGTATATATGTAACAATTATGGTACCTATTTTAATTTTCAGTTTTTCAATGTCAGCAGACGATTGTTTTGAACTCGGTCGAGCTCTGTACAATTTAAGGGACTACAAAAATTCACTGGCGTGGATGATTGAGACTCTTCGAAAGTTCAAGGAAGAAAATAAACCACATTCATTTACCGAAGTGGACGTATTGGAATATATCAGCTTTACGCATTACTTGATGGGTATGTTTATCATATAAGTACCTACTTAAGGAATAAGTCCAATGTAATATCTATCACAAGTTAAAATCTGTGATGTCTGGTCCTAAGTGTAGTCTTATTGTCAGATTCCAATGTGAAACAATTGCTTTACTTTTACATTTTTCTTTACCATAATCTCCTGTCTTAGTAAATATATTCTTTTGTATCACTTTCATCAAACTTAATTCTCCTTTTTAATTTATAATTTATCGATTAAAGGTAATGCACAAATAGCCTTAGAATGGACTAAAAAGCTGGTAGCACTGGATCCGAATCATCCACGCGCCGCTGGAAACATCCCGCACTTTGAGAAAAAGATTGCCGAGGTACAGAAACAAACACATAAACAACAGCGAGGGGTGAGAACATCCTTCTATTGAGTAATAACTATGAAAGTATAAAAAAAACCTACAAAACAATGCAATATTTGTTAAGTATAATATTAAATATTTTTTACGCTGATATATAGGAAACCGGAGAAAAGGAAGAGACAAAGGCAGTGACCGATGACGATTCGACTCCTTACGCCAGAGAAAGGAAGGTTTATGAAGCACTCTGTCGTGGTGAAATGGAAATCTCCAGTGAAGTAGCAAAAAGGTAAAGAAACATTTATTTTATCATAAAATAAGGAAAAACTAATACTAAGTACCTACTTCTATCAATTAATGGATGCTGAAACAATGCACTATGAATCCTATACGTAAAATCTGTTTGAACCCATGACGCTCCAAAAAATAAGAATAAAAAATATTTTGGTACAAGTTTACCTGCGATTTTTTTTAAGTGACCCGTATAATGCTTTGTGTACCAGATTATCGTGCCGTTATCTAAGAGAAAACCACCCGTTTCTCCGCCTAGCTCCGATAAAGGTTGAACAAATGTATATAAACCCCGACGTGTTTGTGTTCCACGAGGTCATAAGCGACAGAGAAATAGAATTAGTCAAGGAAATGGCTATGCCAAGGGTAAGCGAATATATGTTGATATATTTTAAAAAACTGGATTCTGAAGTAATAGACAATAATAACAGATCTGCCCTCTTAAACAAGTGTCAACATAAGCTATCAAAAGCCCAACCCGGAGCCCAGGAGAATTCTGTTATATTTATTTAAAGTAAAAAAAACTATAAAACTACAGTAGGTATCTAGTTTTACTCCAATAGGTATATAAAGGATGTTGGAGTAAAACTACTAAGAAGCAGACTGAAGTGAGGGTAGTCTAACACTACAGTTCAGTATTAGACTATCGCCAACTTAGTCAGCCACGAATTAGAAGTTGATTGATAATAAGTATACGCGAGTAATAACTGCGAAAACATCCAGTAATTATTATACCTGTAATATTAGTGATAAATTTTGAAAAAGGAATATAATTTCGATTATGTATCGATTTTATATAGCTTATTTTATCTTAAAACAGATAATATTGAAATAGTATCGTAAAATCAATACTATATCGAAATTATATTCAGAATTTATCGCCTGCAAGCAAACAAGATTTAGTACGATTCAACAAATTTTGTAGGTCTCAAAACGGCACACTTCAACAGATCAACTGTCAATTACCAAATTTGAATACAATACGTATAATATTTAGAATCAGATTTCATATAAGTTTACATAATTTTACAGTTCAAACGGGCGGTCGTGCACGACCCTAAAACCGGCGAATTGGTACCGGCCAATTATCGCATTAGTAAATCAGCGTGGCTGAAAGACACCGAGTCCGAGACAATAGAGAAGATCTCCCAGCGAGTGGCCGATATGACTGGACTCGATATGGAGTTCGCAGAGGAGTTGCAAGTTGTCAATTACGGCATAGGAGGGCATTATGAGCCGCATTATGATTTCGCACGTGTAAGTGTATTGATTTTGAATGACTTACAGCCAATAAATTAAAAGTAAAAAACCTTGTTAAAAACAAGCTTTTATTTGAATGCGCTAAAAAGAAAAAAATGTACCCTTTCTTAAGTTGGTTTTGGAATGATGACATACAATTAACCATGAATTGTTATCCAAACTGAACGAGTATTAAAATTTCAACTCAATCGGTGAAAGATCTGCCTTAAAATTGAGAGATTTCACCAGTACATACTTAATTGCAAGTTAAATAAAAGTTCGTGCAAATGCCTTGCTTATAATATAATCTCTGCTCTCTGTATTAATTGATGTTATATAGATTAAGCACTTTTTTTATTACAGAAACAAGAGAACGCATTCGCTAACTTCAACGGTAATAGAATCGCAACCGTACTATTTTATGTAAGTATTTTTCTATTATTATGGACTTGTATGCTATTGCAGGCTCCAATAGAAGATTCTCTGTTAAGTAATTGAAATTCTAAGAGGGCGAGTTTTAGCCATATTAACAAAAAAAACTAGTTTATTAATAGCTCTTAGCAACGTGAAGCAACAAGTAAAACCAAAACTATCGTATAAGAAAAGATGCTGAGTTAACTTCTATTCAAATCCACTAATATAATAACTTGTATGAAAATCCACTACACTTATATAATCAATAAATCTGTATATATATATTTTATTCTTTGTAATAGATGTCAGAAGTGGCTCAAGGTGGTGCGACGGTGTTCACAAAGCTGGGTCTGTCAGTGTTCCCCGTGAAGCACGCCGCCTTGTTCTGGATGAACCTTCATCCCTCGGGAGAGGGCGATCTGGCGACGCGCCACGCCGCCTGCCCCGTGCTTAGGGGCTCCAAGTGGGGTAAGAATTTTACATCCTTACTAGCTATGGCCTATAAAATGAAATAAAAATTCTTCTAATACTTCATAATGGCCTACTAGTTGGTAACCATGATAAAAATAAATATTCTTGTGTTTCAGTTTCAAACAAATGGCTCCACCAAGGGGGCCAAGAGCTCCTGAAACCATGCAACTTGGATTATCAAGAGGAAGGTATTAGGCAAAAAATACATCGCGCGGTACCGAAATCTTCCAGGTAGGACGATGCCTAATAGATTGATACACTCGACGACTGATTTTTAAGCTTGAGAATGTTACAATTATTTTCAAGTTCCCAAAAACGAATATTAGTACATAGATATTATCTCATTTCGAGTGTAATTTGTTATTTGACAAATTAGGAGTAGTAATAAACATAATTAGTCATAGTTTCATGGTAGCGTTTTATAAACCAGTGAATTTAAATATTTGTAAGGAATATTAATATCATAATAACCATATCAAATTTATTTTCAAAGAGCTGAATCGATTGAGTTCAAAATAGTTAAAGTATAAAAAAGAACCATAGTCTTTTTTATATCACTATTAACAAATAGGTAATCATAAAGCACAAGTTTGAAATACTCATTATTAATAGGTAGACAATTGATATTATCATTATTGAGTCTCGAAAAATATTAACAATTTATCTAATTGTGTGTTGGAGGCATTTATGGGTAGATTCGTTTCAACCGCCGTCAGCGTTTAAACATACATTTAAACTCTATGAATTCTGACAACATGTACGGGCGCAGTATGTTGTTGTATCAAAACATCATGCTTTATGTAGCTCATTTCTTCAATATTTAGAACTAGAGACTGACGGCGGTTGAAACACCCCAATAATGATAATGGCCCAGTTAGAAATTGTATGTAGTTATAAAAATAAATGTTGCCCAAAATGTTTACCATGACAATCTATATAAGGTCACAAAATTATTGGTAAAAAAGTAAAATTTACAAGACTACTAAGATAAATGTAACTAAATAATAGTATTTTACACTAAACACTAACAATAATTTAGGTAAAGTCTCTAGACTTGGTCTTGTTTAACTAGCAGATTTCTAATACTTCAATATCTTATACTTACAGAAATTTTGGAAACTATGTTCACATTTATGTCATAAATCTATACATAAGCCGACTGAAAGTTTTATTTTAGTTGTTTTTTTTTTCTGCTTACTTATATGTGATACCATACGGCTGTTGAAAATATCTATGTTCAGATATTATCCATAAAAAAGTAAATTATAGACAGGGCAGGTATTTCCGGAAATTATGAGACCTGTAACTAAATATAAACAACTTTTATAGCTACAAAATTGCTTTAGTTCCTATATTATATTTAGTGACGTAAAAATGTAATACAAATATATTTTGCCATACTAATGCATTTATTTGTCCGCTGTTGGGTTAAGTTACAATGATTGAATTTTATAAGTATGTCATGTTTTAAATTTTATATTATTTTTTTAAAGACTTATTTACTAAATATAAATATAATATATTAAGTAGGTATTATAATATAAATCGTATTGTTACTAATAATGTATATCATATCTGTTGGTGTCGTGTATTATTTATTATAGGTACCTACCTTACTACACGTGTACACCTACTAAATGTACCTAAAAATAAAATTCAGTGCAAATAATACATTTTTTATAATTTACGTTTTGTTTTAATTCTATTCTGCAAATAATTATTTTTTTACCTTAATTTCAAAAACAGTTTAAAATTGATTCAATTTAATACCTATACCTTTAACAGATTTTGTTCCAACATAAAATATGGCAGACAAATTATGGTTTATATTTTTAATTTATCAATTATATTGAAAACACCAATCAAAATCAAAAATACCTATTTATTCAGTTTAGGCTTTTACTAGCTCTTATGACGGTCAGAGGAAGAAGATTCCGTTCTTTGAATTAGGTTTTAGCGGATTACCTAGAAATTACAACTCTCTTGTTTATAGAACTAACTTGAACTTGCAATTACTTCTTTCCCAGCTTTCGGTGCCAGTGGTTTATTCCTTTTTGTAAAAATCTGCTGCGTTGAAAATACTTCGATGATTACAGTTTTTCTTTGATGGGTGGAGAGCAATTTAAGACAACAAAAACGTTACATATAGAATTAGACTTATACTGTACATAACATTCCTGTTGTTTATGCATTACCCTAAAGCTTCTCGTAACAACTTTAAAGCGGTGAGTGCACAACGATGTTTGTTAGAGTATTTCAGAACAAACAAAGTAAGTACATGCATGTTTTCAACTTTAGCATTGCACACTACTGTGTTTGCTGTGAAACCTTCTATTTTTCTCGATGTCTTCTGTCTTGACGTGTCTTCAAATAGGTACTATCATCAGATATACCATGTTCATTATGTACGATACATACTAGTAGTCTTGTTCCATCAAGGATGCGATGAGGCGACTCATCCGCAATCCTATTTAAAATAATATACTGCCCACAAATTAATGTAGGTGTTTAATTTAAAACCAGCGACCACGAACCCTACACATTACCTATATTGAATATACGTAATTAATCATTTTAATCTAATTATATATATAGTGGTTAAAATGATTATATATTACTAGATATATAATTGGACAAGTGGATGTGTTACTAGGCTCCCGAAAATATGGTCAAACATTTGACAGATGTCGCGTAAATTACACAAAGTCTACCTCGCTCGTATCTCGTTCTATCGGTTATGTAACGATAAATAAAAATTAAAAAATGAAAGGGGAGCCTAATATTTAAAAGGTAACCTTCAGCGTAGGTATAGCTACATTATAAAATGAATAATCGGTCTTTGTTTCGAGGTCAATCGAATGATGGCTCTCGGGTTGCTTCAATGGCTTCCTGATTCATGGAAACGAAGGCATGAGGCTCCTATAAGAATGCTATTGTCCCGTCGAAACCTGAAACCTAGTTTCTTCTACGCACTAATAATCAATCACGTATTGGAAGATATCATACCGTTAGGCAAGTAAACAGCAGTGGTGACTTACATGTCGAACCGAGTATTACCTATGAATTGCATGTATGAAGTAAAACAAAATTCTTACCTACTGTTAAGAACGTCTTAAGTATTTAGTTTGGCAAGCAGGTCCTAATTCTATTCTATTCTAATTAGTTATTTACGCATAATATACGATCACTTTAAATATAAATTCCATTGTTATCGCCGTGTCAAGACTAGGGATTTTGGAGAAACATTAAACTACCATATTATTAAATAAAATATCGAGGTACCTACGTAACTTCAATCTAGCTTCCTTGGACCGAACTTCCATATGCAAAACTGCTACCAGGTAGGTACACAATTAAATCGAATCCAGTGTAATTTAAATAAATTCTAATTACCTGCTCACGACTCCCGTTTTATCTTAACGATTAAGTTACTTGTCACGTATATGGGTACACACAAAAGTTGCTTTCGCATCTGTCAAGTGCTAGTGATAAACTGATGGTGGACGAGCACCGGCGTCGACGACTAACGATGCAACCGGAGCTGCCGACTGTAAACATCCACTGAATGGAATCCTGGCAAATAAAGCCGATAGCTACATTGATGTATCACTCGACACAAATTCACCTGAATGGTATTTTATTGTTTTTAACTTGACGCCAACTAGTCGCCATAGTTTCATCTGAGTAACATTCCACTCTTAGGTATTAGTCAACGACATTATTGGCTATATTTTTTTAGATGAAATAGTGACTAATTCTCGGGAAAATTATCAATATACAATTCTGATATTTGCACCAATAGACTAGTGTCAGAGATTATGTTATACAAATTACAAATAAGTACCTATAGGTGTGCCCTGCAGACACCCTGCGGTATACCTAGTAGGTAACTTTATTAACTAATTACAGTAATTAATCCTATAATCACCCTCTTACTGGGCACTGGACTCTCTAAAACTTGAGATAATTCTATTAAATTTATCATAGTGATCAAATGCGGATTGGTGGATTACACGACAATTATAGCGTGCAGCGTCATTCTGTTTTTCTTTACCGGAGTGATGGTCATATATCGGAAAAATGTGCACTATGATATTTTTATGGTTACATGCGTCCTCTCATAATAAAAATTAGCGAATTACATATTGGTTAAGACGGCCCAGGATACTTACGTAATATCTTAATCTGGACTACGACATCGTATTAAAATAGATTAAGTAACTGCAATAGGGCAGATTTTAGAGGTATGTACGTACCTACTATTTAATTAGTGGTACCTACCTAGGTTAAAAATATCTATTGAATTATTATGGTGGCTAGCGGAAGATAACTAAGAAATGTTTTTTCAACTTATGAATCTTAGGAATCCATAACAGAAGAGATATGTGAAAACACTTGTCTTACAGTGCAATAAGGAGGTAGGTATTTAGAAGCCACGCGTCTTGTTTACAAAATATTTTCTTTGAAACGTGTGTGCGACGTCGGAGAAAAATGTACTAGGTACCTACTTAGTTACCCATTTGCTTCAGGTAAGGAATAGCCGACAATTATGTAGGTACTTAGATACAAAACAATGTATTTTCACCATAAGGCAAAAAACACAATGACCATCTTTACTTATCATCTTTTTTCAAATTTTTTTTTTACAAAATACGAACCTAATCAAATCATTTTAGAATCTTGTTAAGAAGGTACCTGTTCTAGGGTACGATAATTATTCCAACAGCATCGATACTTTCTCGCCAAGCTGTATGTCATTTTACCTACCTATCTACAGTGATTTTAGTCATGATTGACTTAGAAAATTACTCATGTCAACTTAAAACCTTCCTACCAAATTATTTCATCAATAATTAACAAAGGGTTTGACAACGTTGGTGATATCTATCAGTGTGAGAAGCACGA
This sequence comes from Polylopha cassiicola, assembly GCA_038024825.1. NCBI lineage: Eukaryota > Metazoa > Arthropoda > Insecta > Lepidoptera > Tortricidae > Polylopha > Polylopha cassiicola. The sequence goes on along the minus strand of CP149046.1, from coordinate 13,055,358 downwards.
GCATGTGTATCTGAGATATGATAGATATTAACTTCCAAGGATAATCTTTGGCTTATTGGAGACTCAAAGCATATTCCCTAGTTTCAAAGAACACTATTTCATAGTTTTTTTGTATTTTTTATATAACAAACATTAGTGAATAAGGGTATTTGCCACAGATCAGGAAGAAAACAAAATCATGTACGGTACGGTAAACTTTATTGTTTCCAAGATGAATTCACATCAAAAATAAAACATCTTATACATTTGGCATTATATTTTGATTCTTATCGTAAAACATTTAAACTTTAAAATGCACTAAGTATTTTTATTCTGTCTAGTTAATAACACTGATTCTTACATCAATAAAAGTAACATCTATTTAAAACATTTAACATATCATATTTATTACTTTATTTCATATTATAACTCTACTCAACACTAACATGGGAACACAACATCTATTTCGGGACATTACAACGTCAGATCAAGACAAAAAAAATAGAAAGTTGATATGACAAGGTTACAAAGTAACCGGATAATTAATAGAAGCTGTTAGCCTGCCATTCAGCAATACCCTGTACGTATCTCACAACAATACATTTTCCGTATATTTACCATCTCATTAAAAGTAATGTAGTTTCTTATTAAGATAAATAGTCATAAAAGAGGATCAAAAATATATAATTTTCAAAATATTATAGAGATTCTTTAGACTAACATATTGTTCTACAGCAGAAATGTTATATATTCAGACTCATAAGTTTTAGGAATGTGCATAGCTTAAAACTAAATGCGTATAGCTACAAGTGTCAAACACTAGTGGTACACTCGGGGCGGGGACGGGCATCTAACGTCAAACATGTTGTCTACTACATCAAGTACAATTAGTATATTATTATGAAAACACATCAAACATTTAATTATTCCCAGAAAAAGATATCGAGCGACATTCGAGTAACATTATTTAAATGAGCTGACTTGATGAATACTGTGCCTTTATTAAAACTATATTTTATTAATACTTAACATTAATAACATACTAGTACAACACACTTTTAGTTATATAACTTGATTTAAAATTGGCAAGTGTCAATAAAACAGCCTAAACTTTATCACATAAAATAAACAATAGTGTAATAATTTGTGACTTTGTCAATAATTATATTAAAATAAATACATTTTGTAAATATATCTTTGAATTTTATATATAGTTATATCTCTTTTAAAGTTCAAAAGATTACGGCACATGTAACCTCTTGAACATAATAATCATGGAATGTAAATAACTCATATAGCAGCTTTACTTTAAGCTCGGACCAAACTAAAAGAAATGGGTATAGATTGTCGCATTTAGATCTCATAATTGCGAAATTTAGAGATGACCTCAGAAGGAGGCTCTTGGTTTCCTCCCCAGCGGCCCCAGAGGGCTGCGCCGCCTTCGGACGCGCGACGAGCAGCAGAGTTCGCCGGGCCCAAGCTCGAAGGGCCAGATGCGCGGCCTGCCTCGCCTTCCAGCATGCGATCTTTAGTATTGGGCTTAGACCAATGCATTGACTGCTGGATGTGATCTTTCATACCCAGCCACTGCTTGTACCCCATGGATATGCCACTCTGCCTCCATTTATCATAGAGAGCCCTCTTAGCAGGGTCACATAAAGTTTCCTTGGCCTCCTGTTAATAACATAAAAAATAATTTACAATATAGGTAATGTAAAAATCCATTGACTGCATGCTGCAAATATGGGGAAAACAATTATAGAAATATCAATGTAAATCAATGTTTTATAATTACTGTTTCTAATAATCATGAAATTATTAATAATTAATTATTATAATATAGATTTTTGCTTTTTTAATACCTAGGTAGTTTTAGGTTTTATAAATTTTTTGTTTTGTAAGTGGCCACTGTGTTTCTTTTTAACTTTCGCTAATATACATGTATACAGTCAGTTTCGTTTTCGTTTAAGTCTTTTGATTGCTAACTAAGATACTAGTAGAAAACAAACAAACCAATTAGGCTACCATAATATAATTAAAATTTAAAAGTAAAATAAACTATAAAGGTTGTAATAATAAAATAGGTGAGTGTGTTAGAACCATCCAATATAAGTCTATGGGTACTTTTTACATTTATATGGCTTTAACATTTAATAGGAGCCATATAAATGATAAGTGAGTATTCACACAGGGAGGGAATTATTTTCATGTAAGTTATATGCATTAAAGGTAACAAATATAGATTTATAATATGACTACATCACTTACCTTTAGTTTTTGAAATTTGGCTTCTGCTTCTTTGTCCCCATCATTCTTGTCCGGGTGATGCTGCAGAGCCAGAATCTTGAATTCTGCAGTTATTTGCTCGGACTATAGAAAATAAATCATTTTTTATTATTATTATCAGGCTATCATTTATTTATTAGGTAGGTAATATTAATTGTAGTATCAGGTAACTTATAATATTTGCATTATTGTGCATTAAATAAATGAACACATGGAGTACAACCTATTCTAGGGGCCATTTTAATAGCTAAACTTAATTTTATATTCAATCATTAACTCACACCTGATTATCATTTGTCATTAATTAATAAAAGCAGTTTACCTTGAATACGTTAGCCATTCTAAGAATGGTTAATAAGTCAATTGAAAACTAAAAATCACAATATTTATCTGATATTCGAATATGTAGGTCAACATAGGCCACACAATAAGGTCAATGAGTAGTAATACAATCAATACTATGAAAAGTTTACAAATTTTTATGAGAATATTTTGTGCTCACCGATGAGTTTTCATCACAGCCCAGAAGTGCGTAGAAATCGTCATCTGGGCTCCTTTGATAATTGAGTATTTCATCCACTCCCGTCATTTTCACAACCCTCCCTTGAGAGTCTCCGCTAGATACTAGAGCTGGCTAGCTGCTCTTTTGTTTGTGTTGTAACGTGCAGTGAGATTTTGTCTCACCTCACTCACTCATACTCCCAACAGTATTCTTGTATCCACAGGGCTGGTGAATAGCACACTAGCTGAATGAACTGGTTCTAACGCATGCGCAGAATGACCAATCAATACCTTCTAGTTGTTTGGAATGAGGGAGTTACTTGGTTATTAAATAAATCAGTGTAAAAACCCACGAAGAACTTTAATTTTATTCTTAGAAGTGAAGGGAAAGGACTCCGATGAACATAAACGTCATCTATGACATGACATTGTTTTTGTTGCTGTTTCGTTCGAAAACCTGCGCTAACGCACGCAGTTTATAAAGACTTAGGTACATAAACTTATAAATTTGCATTGTATGTTTTTTTTAAATACTAATCCAAAAATAAAATAACGGCTTAATTTTAATTATTTATTTAGAAGAACATTGTTGTTTACTGTTTTTTAATTTTTAATTATTGTAGTTTCGCCGTGTCTGTTTATCTGTATTTTTACTGAGTTTAACATATTTTAAATTTGAATCTGCGTAGTGACACATTTCAAACTGGGTCACTATCGTCCCCAACATGCGATATATAGGTATGTAAAAACAATGTTTAATTACCTTTTTATATAAATAACAGGTCTAGCTTACACTGTCAATACCTATAGGTACAGTTTGCCAGTAGGTAACTTTCTACGTACTTACGCATTTTTCAGAAACTTTTTAAATTGCACGTCATAACGTTAACTTTTATTCAAAATACAGAAAATATGTACTTGACATTGGATAATTACTAATAGGTACTTAGTAAATGGGGAGTTGCCATTGGTTCATAGGTGGCCTTAGTAAGCGTCAAAGTAAGTAGGTAGGTAGGTATCTACTTAACAAATGTATTTTTTATAAAAATGTATATAAAGTCAGTACCTAGGTATGCCTTTAGTGTTTAAACAGGTACTTACTAATTAAGTACCTACTTGTTGCAATCACAGTGCATTTATTTAGTAAGTAGGTACCTATTAGGTAAACACCATATAACAACCTAACTACTAAGTTATATAAGTGCCTAAACGCCTAATATAATATAGTTTTCTACCAGTAAGTTTATACTTAAGTAGGCGCATGAAAGTCCTCCGTGCAAAGATGTACAAGCAGGTGATTTACTCACACGCCCGTTCCAAGGCTGAGAGCATTGCATATTCATTGCATGCTCTAGACATTGGCGTCGCAACGCTTTTGCATCAAAAATAGCTTCTGAAGACAAAACCGAACGTAAGTTTACGCGGATCACCGGGCGATCCGGCCGTGCGCACCCGCACGCGCGTCCAAATTAATAAAGGCCTTGTGTTGTGTACACCGCAAGATATTTGTGACGTGCTAGTGAATCTATTTCTGATTCCAGACTAATCCCTTTATTTATTTATAATTTTGTATCGGGGACGCTTGAAACCACTGTCAACGAACTAGGTGCCTGATCTTCCATCTTTGGCGGCGGAAGTAGCAGCGGATGTCCCGGCGATGGGTGAGTCGGCTGGCATATGAATGTTTGACAACAATGCTCGGAGCTTCGTTCCCACATTTTCTATTCGTCCCATGTCTGTGCCGAAAGTTTGTCAACCTTTAATATTTTTGTTGAGATATAAGACCGATTTGGCCTTGAAGGTATAAATATAATACCTATCAAAGTATACTTAGGTAGGTAGGTACATAACTGGATATTGCTAGATAGAATGTTACCTGTCATTATTAAGGCTTACCTACATATTTAAATAGTGGGACCAGGGAAAAGATTTTCTACTTACGTCGTTCAATTAGGATTTACCTAGGTAAGTACTCTGAAGATGACGGATTGGATATATCCACAAAGTCTTTGCCAATATACCTGGATACTCAAGCTTCCATCCATTACGTGAGTAAATAAACTACTATTACTAAGTTCCTTGTTATCATAAGTAGGTTTTCTTAAGTAGGTATATGTAGGAACCTATACCAATAGAAAATTAATATAACTTTTTCATTTAGGTACTTATATTGAAAAAAAATATATACTTACACCTATTATGATTTAAATATAGACTGAAATAATACACATAGGTAGTACAAACATACCTACATAAGCATCATAGTTACATATCACTTACAGACCTACCTCATGACTAAAACGTAAAGTGCTATCCTAACTGAGGATTGGTAGGTACGTAAGTACCTACCCAACATGAACCACGTTTTTACTTTACTCTATCACATGGAAGAGAGCCAAAGCGCTGTCTTAGACTCTCTGTTTGTTTATTTAGAATGATTAATATCTTGATCTACGTGTCTAGAAAACTACTCTTCGCACAAAAATATTATAAGACGAATATCTAATGGTTTTGTGCTTTTTTAACGGTTCTGTACGAATGGAGAAAAATTTGAACCTTTCTAAGTGCGATCACTCATGTGTCTGTCTGTCCGTCTCAATCAATTGTCTCGGAAACTAATGTCCGAGATTTGTCATCCCAATCCCATATCTACTTACTTAGGTAGGTAGATACTATAAACTAACAAACCTATTATAATAAATCATGTAAGTTTGTATTCTATGTAGGAGGTACCTACTAATATTCGAAGCCATATAATTAAAGGCTAGCTAGGCTTACCTTGTTACCGTAAAGAATGTGGGCAAAAATGAGGTCGAGAAGACAGTTGGGGAAGCACAGTTAGGTATAGCAGTCAGCGGTCGCGATCCGTTCAGACTGGCATCAATTAAAACTTTAATTAGCCGCTCTTTGTTTGCACTGTCATTAAACCTACGGGGCTGAATCAACGAGCTTAGCGACCGGAACTGTTAATTTACAAATGGAACTTTGTCCGTGTGTAAGGAACCTACTTATTCTCATTTCAAATTTAATCTGTTCATGTCCCGGTGCTATTGTTATATTACCTATTATAATAATATCTATCTTTATACGTTATCAAAAATGAATTAGTATGATTATAAACCGACCCATATTAAAGATGACCCAATTTTAACTAAACAGACGTTTATTAAAGCTCTGCTATAGTAGGTATTAACCTAGGTGCCTTCCGGGAATCTAGGTAAATAATACAGTAGAGTATGCAGGTAAAAACCTACTAGCTAATGTACTTTCTTTAATTATTAAGTAGGCATACTTAATTTAATGATCTCTGTCTCTGTAGTATGTGCATTAAGTATATATATACCCACCTACCTGCAGGAATGTAAATTTAATTTACTTACTGATGTTTATAAATCGTGAGCGGATGATCTGTATTCAGTGTTCATCTGGTATTTGTCCATTATGAGTGTTCGGGATCGGTCGATGAACTTTCTTATTTGAGGTTAAGAGAATGGGAAAACATTTTGATAATTAAAAAATAGGTAGTATCCTATCATCTCAGTATTAATAGCAATAAAGTAATATTTGTACATTCTACATCTATAGAGTAAGATAAGATAATAGAGTAAGACAACCAGCGCGTGCTTCTTTTCTGTCAGCAATTCGATTGAAGTAAAAAAAAAGAAAATACGTAGGACCTACCTACTTAGATCCTTTTATTATCTATTCAATTTAATTATTTTCGAGCATGTCTCGGATTCCCGCTATTCAACTTTGACTAAGTACCCGCCAGTGTTCAAAATTACATGCCTGAAATGCGTCGTTAGCGAGCGTCGGGTGGAGCAATTTTGTCGCTTTACGTTAGAACGCGAACTTACGCTTCCCTGACTACCAAGACATCCGTAAAGTTATTTGAATAACTCCTCTCCTCGATAATAATAAGATAACTTAACTTTGATGGTGTGGATGTATTTAGGTGGTTCATTCATATTAACGGAAGTAACCAATTGTTGGACAGCGTGCAGTGTCGCGAGTGCGGCAGCGGCCAGCGGTAGTCGACCGACAAATCCGTCATTGTTTATTGACCCGTACGGGATCTAACCATTCAGTCCCGGTTTTAAATGTTGATATCTAGGTAGGTAGGTACCTACTTATAAATACTTACTTACTTCGAAGAGTCCTATATTATAAATGCTAAAGTTTGTAAGAATGTAAGGATGAATGTCTGGATGTACACTATGTACACTTACTTAATTATGTTCATTACTCTTTCCCGCAAAAACTACTGAATGCATTTTAATTTATTAGGAAGGGAAATAATAAGTTATATACCTTATTACCTAGGTAAGTACTACTAAACTTACGCGAAGTGAGTCTTTTATGGCAAAAAAGTTTTACAACTTGTACCTATATAGAGATGCCTATTACATTCACTCCCAAACCCATAGTTACCATATAAATATGCAAACAATGTTTACGTCTATATATAGGTATAAGTACCTATAGCAGATATAGCTAGCGCTGAACTTTTAAACTATGTACATTCACTGCAAAAAGTGAGTTGGAAAGAATGTCACGCTCTGTATTATTAACATTCAACGCGCCTTTGCCTATCTCTAGGGATACTTCATGCAATCGTGGGTCTAAGGCATTATTATTCAATGAGAACTTGAATAAATTTTGCACGTATTATCAGTTATTATAAATGTGTCTACCTCATCCCTGCCATATCAACCGCAAATATTTAAAGGTTTTTATGTTTGCAATTCATGCGGCTTAAAAACTAGGTAGGTACTCAACTTTATTCGATAACATAAGTACCTACATACTTATTAAGAACTATAATTCTGTTTTCGCTGCTTGCAAATTAAATGTAAATACTTAATTTAATTCACTAACTGATATATTGTATAAATATCTGCACAAATTGGGATGGCTAATTAAACTTTATAATTACTTAGGTACAGTCTAGAGTGCGGCAAGACTTCAAAAACAAACTAAGTAAACCGCTAAGGTACCTACCAACTATAGCATTTTTCTCAGTCGTGAATCGTGATACGAACTTTTAAAGGATCTTTGAAAGTTTTTGAAACGTCAGCTAATAAAATAATATACGCGAGTTGAATCCGTTATAATTATTTAATTCCAATACTTAAGTATTTTGAATTGATTTAAAATCCTCGGAATAGGTACCTAAGTAGAGATTGTAGAGTATCTAGGTGGTCTACATTTTAATTAAGGTACTAATTGAGATTGAATTAATTTGAGTAGGTAAGCTACGTAGACACTATTAAATGGAGCCTGCCTTCAGGCCCCAATTCAATTAGGCAACAACTTTGGCTTCAGTAGGTATCGATACCAGAAATATAAACAGTTAGATAGGTAGGCTTTTCTAGAATAGTGACACAACTTGAAATGTGTCATCGTTTGAATTTAAATTTATATGTGACGGTTCACAATTTTAAATGGAGTAACAAATTATTTCGAGTTGTGTTCTAGAAAAGCATCGTGTTGTATTTAGCGACACAAAATTTACTTAAATAAGTAGGTAGGTACTATCTAGCAAAATTTCAATACCTACCGATATAACAAATAACCAAAATATAATAGGCAATTAATTATACACTGAATTCTAAGTATACATCCTAGTAATTTGAATTACTTAGGTACCTAACTACATGATTCAAAAGATGAATTTTTGGTACCTACATAACCTATTATATATTCTGAGAGCGGGCGGTAGGTAGGTACAAGCCAGCTTTGTTTCTCAACAGATGCAAGTAAACACAGCCGACCCGACATCTGGCATATTTTTTTTACTTCCACCGACCGACGCAGTTCATTTCTTAGGGTTACATTGAGACAATCGTTCAAAATCTTAACTCAGTGTCGACGTCTCTTTCTCACTTAACTTTTTAATGATGATATCAAATGTGAAAAAAGAAGGCATACTTAAGTAAGATAATTTCTTTGATATTATATTTATAATATCTCAAATAACTTTAATAAAACTATAAAATAGTACCTAACATGATAATACCTATAAATATAAGTATGATGATACCTTTTAAATAATGTTCATCAAACTACAAATCAAATTTTGAGTTGTTTTCTTCGCCGCGTATTGAGAGACTGATTATACTTTTTTTGCCATCAATGCGTACGTTGGCTGAATTATTAAACAGCCAAACAATAAAAGCACCAGACTCTTTAGAATAGGAATATAATATTGTTTTATTTAAATCCTACCTATTAATAGTGCGTTGTTTGAATAAATATATTCTTTAGGTTCACTTCCGGTAAATTTCCATACCTAAAGGTGGTAGGTAAATATTATTTTTACTTTGAATTTTATCAATTTGAAGTGGATTTTCACAATAGGTAGGTACCTAGTCGTAGCTAATTAGGATGTGTTCGACATTTTTATCTCAGAGTAGATTTATAAATAATACTTAAGTACTACCTAACTGTACGTACCTACCGGTAAAAACACAATCTACGTGTGCGAAGCTGTGGGCAGAAATCTCATAATTATCATCATAAATTTAGTCCAGCCCTTAACAATTCTCAGATTTTTATTTTCGTATGAATGTGTTAAGAGCGTGTTACAAGACGTTTGTCATGCACGATTGCTTTACTCAGCTTCGGCGTAGCTGATGCGTTCTTTACCCTTCAAACTTGACAGAGATCGTGTTTCCACCCAAGAAAATAACTAAGTAGGTAATAAAATAAACTCATAACCAACTAGCTATTTCACGCAAGGGAGAGCAAGCTATCGAAGCAAAGAAAAATAACGCAGTTGTTACTCGTATTGCAGAGTATGAGTATGTCGTTATAATGCTAAAATACTTATGTACTCGACAAGTAAATTGTTTGAAAACAGTTCTAGTTCCCACGCCAATACGCGTTGGTTTATTAAAAGCATGCGTCACAAGATATTTAGTCCGAATTGGGAGCTTCGATAATTATCATTAATTAATTATATTCAGGAACGTCCATATTAATACAATTGACGTGAATTTTGTTTATAACCTCGGTAATGCATCGGGTTTAAATATGAATGGTCGTCGACATAAGCCCGCCTCGGGGTTTATTTACAAACATTGACGCCTAGCGTGTGCTACCGAAATGCACGCACACATGTCTACCTAACGCATAAACACTTAAATTAAATCTGGGCACAGGCTCCCTCCGGTTGGTGGGTACGTAATTTTCAGGGTTCTGTGGCTGAAAGGGTCGTAAATAAAACGCTCTCACGGCTCACCCAAAACCATTCAATACTTTCGTATCGATTTGCTTTTAAGCAATTAGATACCTACTTTTATAATGTGAAAGGTTACAATCGATAAAACTATTTCAATGGATGTCAAAAATGCGGTAGGTATAGTTTAATACCTAACGTATCATACTTACTTTAACATAATTATGTACGTAATGGTTTTACTGTATGGCAGTTGTTTAGAATTGTCTGCCACTTTATTTCGGGTTCATCATTAGGTATATTGCGTGTTATGTTATTATGACGTTTCGCACTATTCCTTACTGTTGGCTGTTCGCCCAGGCGACTTTTCGTCTATTACATACAAACATTAATATATCCGTACCTAGTCTAATAAAATAAAATAGACAAGTACGTATGTACCTATATAAAAAATACAGTGTATACTTTGTATAATACGCAGTAATAAACATATATTATGTATTACTTATTACATATATTATTAATGATAATTGTAAAAACACTGACACTAACAATGTGTTAACATCTTATAAACAGTATACGACCAACAAAACAAAACAGCTCGAATAAAATCAGGAACCCTTCAACAAAAAACAAAATATGCCCTGCGTATCCCATGGCGTTATGCAGTTACGAGACGGGACGCTGCCGTTTCCTGCGCTCGTGCTAAGAAAGCTTGCTTCCTCATAAAGCTCGCACGTGTGCGCTCGAGTTCCACCTGCGCCCGCGCTGCTCCTCGCGTCCTCGCGAGCTCAGCACCGAGCAGAGCCCGCCCAGCGGCCGACGGGATGTGTCGTGCTTAGTGTGCTTATACTGTGCCTCCAACTTGTTCTTAAACATGGGACCACAATTTGATTATTGCTTCCGTGCGACAAGTAAGTGTTTTGTTTTAAACCGACGCTGTGTCTTTACACATCGATGATTTAAATTAGTAGGTAATGTGTAAGCAGGGAGCTGAAAGATTTCTCCTTAGCGGAATATTACGAAACTTTCGCAATTTCCGAGAGCTTTTGGGAAACAATTTACCGAGTTTTGGCATTGTTTTGCTGTTCAACATTTTATTAAAATTTTGCTAAATAATACCTTAAGTAGATAATATGTATTTAATAAAAAAAATTAACCGCCGAAAAAAAACTAAAAGGCAACAAAAAACAATAGCGCACTGAAAAGAGAAAAATAATAATTTTGTCTTTTATAACGACTATTATTTTGGTTGTAATGTCTGATATTTTTGAAGTTGGTGCCAGCTGGTGCAGCAACTCTTCACTCTCAACTCTTCACTAAGGTGCTCAAGTTTGTTTGAGGCTGGCACCGACTCCAAAAATATCAGACATTACAACCAAAATAATAGTCGTTATAAAAGACAAAATTATTATTTTTCTCTTTTCAGTGCGCTATTGTTTTTTGTTGCCTTTTAGTTTTTTTTCGGCGGTTAATTTTTTTTATTAAAAAGTTATTATTTTATAATTTTCTGTGGCCATAATTTATACAAATTATTACATGCTTAATTTTTAATTACTTTTAAAATAGCTAACTACCTTGTTTTTGCTATTAACCCCCCTTTTCCCACCCTTAGGGTAGGTTTCTTTTTTCCAAATTTTTATGGGATTAACTTTGAGGTATGCCCTATCCAATAAAAAAAGAATTATCAAAATCGGACTACCCTGTAAAAAGTTACCCATGGTCAAACGATACAATCGGTGCGTGAAAATTTAATCATCCCCTATTTTTCTACCCTTAGGGTCGGAATTTTTTTTCCAAATTTAAATGGGACCAATTTCGAAGTATACCCTTTCCAATAAAAAAAGAATTATCAAAATCGAACCACTCTGTAAAAAGTTATGCGTGGTCATACATAAAAAAAAAAAATAAAAATAAAAAAATATACGCGTCGAATTGAGAACCTCCTCCGTTTTTTTCGTCGGTTGAAAAGCAAGATATAGGTACCTACTTAATCTATTTTTTAGGATTTTACAGTGGTCACTAATATAATCAAGCAACTCCGATTGTCTAATCGAGAACGACTGTTTGTCTTCTAAGCTTTATTTTGTCATGGCGATACGTTTAATTCAGACAAAACTGTAAATTACTTAAATCTTAAACAGGTCTTTTTTTATCTACCATACATCTAAATAATATCATAATAACCTACTAAAATAATAATAAAAGAACCTACCTACTTACCTATCTAGAAAGCACGAATGCAACCACCTACACGTTCAAAGCATAGCATCTATCTAGAATACCGGGAACGGCAAAATTAGTCATTAGCTTGAAACATCTTAAACAAATTATGTTTATAACATATTTAGAGATTCCTTTCATGACTTCCGAGAATAATGATTAATTCATCAGTCAAAGCACGGCCCGCTTTGAACAAGACGTTGTTTCTTACCTAAAGCACGAGCGGGTTATTTCTTATTTGGCTAAATAAATGTATTATACACACATACTATAATAATTATATAGATGCTTACACATACCTACTAAGTATAAATTGAAAACTAAGCTATGTACCTGTATATTTTTAAAATGCATCTAATTGATAAGTAAGTACTTACCTATTTACCTACTTAGGTACAATATTAACGACTGTCACGCTATAATATTATTGAAATGTAATAATGATAATATATTTCCAATCTGTGCCGCTCGGTAAGTGGAAGTATATTAGTATTGTTTGTCACTTAGTTTTGTTAAACACATGTTCCCAGCGACAGTTCCTTTGTGAGGCCCTCAGTTCCAAAATGCCGGAAAATAATACGCAACACATGCGGGCTAAAAAAAACGGACAAATCTGCGCTTTAATATTTTTTGTAAGGGAAAGATAGAAATAACAATGATTTGTACCGTGTCCCCAACTGTATTTATGTAGGTATACCTACTACGTAATAGTGATCTGTGCTTAGGTACATATTTAGACAAACATACGATAGTTAACGCTTTATGCGATTGGGCACGACAATATCATTATGCATAATTAAACTTTGACCTCGGAAGAATATTTACAGGGCATGATGTATAATAATTAATGAACTATTAGGTAGTTCAAAAGAACCGAAATTGGGTACTTACGGGATATTGCAAATTGCGAGCAAATTCAAATTAGTTTATGGCATGTCAGCAACCCATTTTAACATTATAATTTACGTTGGCAGAAAAATGAATATGTAGACAAAGATATAAATTAGGTAGTAAATCGTACCCTTTTTTATTTATTTGTAAAATAATGAATTGAAATTTCTCAAGGTGTCTGAGCTATTATTGTACGTGCACTAAGTTGACTAAGTACTTGTGAATGTATAGCATTCCATAGTACATACCTAGTTGAAGTTGTTTCGTCGTAGTTACCCTCCAGCCACCCTTGAAGTGGGAGGCTATTGCTCCAGTATGCCTACAAGAGCCGCCCTTTAACAGGGTCAACTTTATATATCCAATAACTACTTGAGATAGATACTTATACATGTTCGAGGTCCTTAAGCTGGGTAAATCCCGTGAAACTTCAAGTAGAATCAACAGTTTAACGGTATCTTAGTAGATTAAATCCTCCAAATAACAATTTTAGAATGTATCCACCCGGAAATCTATTAGTTTTGAGTAGGATAAATCAAGTTATGATTACCTACTTATACCTATATCTGAAACTATTTTGTAGAGTACCTACAGTGGATACTTACAGTAACGTCTATTGTCTACGCCAGACTAAGGCGGGCTGAAGAAGATTACTTTCAATTCGCATTTTCCGGCTCACAAAAGTAGGTTGCTCGACTCGGCCCGCACTGGACGTAATGGAGAGCCGTTAGTTCATTGGCGTTATTGAATAATTCCCGCGAAGCGCAGTCGCGGAGTGCCAGGCACGGGACGACGCCGTACGGTCACTATGATCGTTGGTAAATGATAACTTAAATTGACAGCTATTCGAGACCCAGACATATGCAGCAGTGCCAATAGAATATATATTTTTTCAGATAACCCGTCATACTTTGCGTTACCAAACACTGATGTCCTGGATAATGCGGCATCACACGCTTCCACCGCTGAGCCGTGTTCCCGGTCTGCGCCGGGGCGGGTGTGGGCTGATGTGCGCTCCCTGGGCTCGCCGCGGCGCCGGGAGCCTGAAAGTCCGCGCCGGAGGGAGTTCAGAGCACTACTCCGCTCTTTATCTGCCAAAGAACCCGAACAGGCGGAAGCATTCCTCAGGGGTCAGCCCAGCCCGGGCGACTGTGCACCGGGCGATATGAGATATAGCTCTACAGCTCCAAGAATCAAGTAAGTACACCTGTATAAACCATCCACGATTAAAAAGTAAATCCGTAATCTTACTACAACAAGTTTTATAACAGGAAAGGGAAGATAAGCACAACCGTGGTTACGGCAGAAGGACCTCAAGAACGAGAGGAAGTGTTCTACACAATTCCACTCCAAGGTCGCAGGAGGCACTCGGTGGGGGGCTACTTGGCGACTGGTGCCGCAGGTGCGGGCGAAGTGACTACGGTACCAAGCGAAGTCCCCAAGATGCCACCGCCACGATTTGGACAGAGAGAAGATGAGGTTAAGAGAAGAAGACCAAAGAATTTTCCTTTCAAAGGTGAGTTTAATTTATTTGTAATACTTCTTCCTTATAGCTTATTAAAATGAGGACTACTTACTTATTCAAAAATTTTCGTTCATTCTGGGATTTGTCTAGTATGAAATATGAAACAAAAAATGTTTATTAAATATATAATAGACCTAAGACTTAGGTAGTAATTAAGCAAGTATATTATGATCTTAGGGCAAGGAAATTTACTCACTAAAATCTATTATTAAGTAGTAATTATGATATATTGATGAGCGCGATGATAATAGATGGTCGTAAACAAGTTGCTTGCGACGCTGGGCAGATATTAAACTTATCGAAGTACATTGCACTCGCATCGCCCTACGGCCTCGATCGATAACGATGTTTCTACGAAATACCGAAAACACCCCGCCTAGCGCTGCTTTGATGCAGATGCACAATGATGCACTTATCATAAGTGCCCTTTAACCATTTCCTTATCAAAAATAATGGGGAACTACCTATATAATATTACTAGCTTTTGCCCGCGACTTCGTCCGCGTAATTTTTAACCCCGTTATGGGGTGAACTTCATTAGAATACGGATCTATATCTGAATCTCTAACGTTTTTTAACCTATTATTGATTTCCCTAACGTTTTATGTCATAATGATTATTAACTAACACTTTTATGACCTATCTTTTGTTTTCCTAACATCATATTATGGATGTTTATTTTTCCACATAATGTTTTATTTCCTTAACGTATTTCCCACTTACCATATTAATTATTCATCCTAATTCTATTCGGTTTTGGCGCCTCGCCGGCCGTTGCCCCGGCAAGCTCGCATCGCTCGCTCGGCTTTCGCGCTGTACGGTCGCAGTTCAATTAATTAGTATATTATTAGTATACTAACAAAACCTGGTTTGTTAACGTTATGTCGTAAATATACTTTCATTAAAAGTACTGATTCTGACGCTTCGCCGGCCGCTGTCGCGGCATGCTCGCTTCGCTCGCTTGGATAGCAAGCTGGACGGTCTCAGTTCTACCTAACACTCCTCGCTTCGCTCGTCGTCGTTCCTAAAGGAGTCTTTCATTTGCCGCTGCCACGGCAAGCTCGCTTCGCTCGCTCGGCTTTCGCGCTGTAGGGTCGCAGTTGAATTAATAAGTATCCTGACAAAACCTGGTTTGTTAACGTTATGTCGTAAATATACTTTCATTAAAAGTACCGATTCTGACGCTTCGCCGGCCGCTGCCGCGGCATGCTCGCTTCGCTCGCTTGGATCGCGTGCTGGACGATCAGGATTCTACCTAACACTCCTCCTCGCTTCGCTCGTCGTCGTACCTAAAGGAGACCTTCATTTGCCGCTGCCGCGGCACGCTCGCTTCGCTCGCTCGGCTTGTGCATTGTTGGGTCGCAGTTCAATTAATTAGTATATTATTAGTATACTAACAAAACCTGGTTTGTTAACGTTATGTCGTAAATATACTTTCATTAAAAGTACTGATTCTGACGCTTCGCCGGCCGCTGTCGCGGCATGCTCGCTTCGCTCGCTTGGATAGCAAGCTGGACGGTCTCAGTTCTACCTAACACTCCTCGCTTCGCTCGTCGTCGTTCCTAAAGGAGTCTTTCATTTGCCGCTGCCACGGCAAGCTCGCTTCGCTCGCTCGGCTTTCGCGCTGTAGGGTCGCAGTTGAATTAATAAGTATACTGACAAAACCTGGTTTGTTGACGTTATGTCGTAAATATACTTTCATTAAAAGTACCGATTCTGACGCTTCGCCGGCCGCTGCCGCGGCATGCTCGCTTGGATCGCGTGCTGGACGATCAGGATTCTACCTAGCACTCCTCCTCGCATCGCTCGTCGTCGTACCTAAAGGAGACCTTCATTTGCCGCTGCCGCGGCACGCTCGCTTCGCTCGCTCGGCTTGTGCATTGTTGGGTCGCAGTTCAATTAATTAGTATATTATTAGTATACTGACAAAACCTGGTTTGTTAATGTTATGTCGTAAATATACTTTTATTAAAAGTACCGGATCTGACGCTTCGCCGGTCGCTGCCTAACACTTCCCTTATATTCGTAATAAATGGAGTTAACAATAGTTTAACATGTACAATATGCAAACTAAGTACATAAGTACTTACCTATCTTACTTTCGAAATTGCATAATTTATACAGCTACCACTGAGTTCAACATTTTTTTTTTAATCGGACAAAGTTTTTAAAGAAATCATACACGTGAGGTTTAGCTGGCTATTTATTTAAGGATTGATTACCACACTTATTACAAAGATCTAACAAAACAACAAAACAATTTTACAATTCAATTCAATCCTACAAAATAAAACCTTATACCGATTATATACAATATAAGTGGTGTTACGAAATAAAACATTTCCCAGTTTGCCTCATTGCCTGTAATGAGATACTCTCGCAAAGCATACTCCTTGTAAGCTCACTCGGTCTTGAGGATATGTTCAGGGTCATTTTCTCAGTCAGGAGCTCGCGCGAGCTTGCTTTTACCTCCGTCTCGTCCCATTCCGTCACCTCTGTTATCACGGCTTTTTTATATATGTCAGCTTTGGTCGCGAAGAACACTTCTATTTCTCTGCGTAATGACACCAGTTTCCCCTCGCAAGTTAAACGGGGTCTGCTTACTCAGGAATATTATTAAATAGTCCTCATTACACGATCCACGGGATATTACATAATAATGCCATTTTCGTTAACACTGAAGAAATCATACACGTAACAGTTTGGGTATTTATTTAATGTCAGGAATGACATTAGCAACCGTTGCTATGCATACCTACATTATACTTTTTAAATATGTGTCAAAATCAAAAGCACTAAGTAGTATTCATATCAATTTGGAAGAAAATCTCCCTTTTAACCCCATTAGGGGGTGAATTTCAATAAAATACGAAACACGTACTCCAACAATTCTGTTAAAGAATGTTTATGTAAAATTTGAAATAGATCGGACCAAGGAATCACGTTGTTGCATACAAACTTTGCACCCCATTTTTAACCCCTTAGGGATAGAATTTCGGAATATAATATAGCCTATGTCCTTTCCCAGGCTCCAGACTTTCTTTGTACCAAATTTCATCAAAATCCGTTCAGCCGTTTAGGCGTGAAAGAGCAACAGACAGACAGACAGACAGACAGACAGACAGACAGAGTTACTAACGCATTTATAATATTAGTAGGGATTATAATTAACATACAATAGTGCATAGTTAGCTATAATGGATCGCCTTATAAATTGCGAGAAACAGTAGGTACCCAAGTATTTAATAATAGATATAACTGTAGTATAAACATTAATACTCTGCAAAGCTTAGATAAAAAAGATTGCGACCATCTTCCTAATAATATTTTAGCCACCTCATGTGGAGGATATACCTACTACTCCTACTAGTACCTACCTACGACGTTAAGAAATCGTTTTTAAACATATAAGTAAGAAACGTGTGAAGGAGCATCGAATGCATGTTTGGCATAGACCTCTTGATCTTATCGGAATTATCGGTTTCTAGAAACCGTAATGTCTGGGACGCACCTATCTGGGAAATGCGACTAGAATACAATGCGAATATGTTGACTCTGCAGGATCGTGTTTGGCGATCGATAACGTTGAGGGAATATTTAGACACGGGTCCAAATTTGTTTGATTAGGCCGTAGGCGTCAGGGATGGTGCGTTCGCGATTATCGTGTCGCGACGGGGTTTTAGTATGCGAAGTGCGTGCGCGTGCGACGCTTGACGCCAGTCGAAGCCTGTGCGCCGTCGCCGAGGACATTATCGCGATCGCGAAGAGCTCTCAGTCAGTTTGCAGGACCCTTGTGTTGTTCCGCGCGCTTTAGTGTTCAACTGTAGTGCAATGTTACACGATTTAATTTAGTTCATGTCACTTCAATAAGTCTGTGTCTTAAAACAATGGAAGTCGAAACAAGTAAGTCGAAAAAGTACCCACGTCCAAGTTTTGTTTTTGTTTAACATTTTTTTTCTAATTTTGTTGATTTTATAAGAACATGCACACAAACCCACACTTAGTGTTAGCTTCATAATCTTTGTTTCTATTAAATTAAAATGGATAGGTATTATTATTAAGCTTATAAGTCCTCATAAAATAATCGTTTATACTTAATTGTTTTAAATATTTTGTACTTCATTGATAGTCTTATAGTTATTACCAATTTATTATCTAAGTCTACATATTTAAAGCCGTTATTTTAAATAATGTTTACGTTTTTTTGGAGATAACTAAATTGTACAGTAACATTTTAAACTTAGGCACAGTATTTGATTTAGAAAACAAATAAGTTACCTACTCACAATGGATTTCTGACGTTTAAGTACCTACAATTGAATTTTAAACAATGATCTTCTCCTGGTAAGTAGATAAATATATTCTCTGAGCAACATCCTTTTGTAGGTCCTACTTCTATTGAGTACATCGCAGTGGGCAAGTGTGTAACACTTTGTAGTTCGAAGGTGTTCCGAACCGACCCAAAATCATTGTGAAAGAAACACGACGCGACAATACCAAACTAATTTCCCTGACGTCGGATGACAAATTTAACAATTTTAAACCTTATTTTTGGGAGTTAACGATGAGAATCAATTAATGTATTGGTAAATTTATATTGGTAACACGGCACACATTACCTTTGCAGGGTTGTAGCCTGCCTGAATAAACATACGATAATTTACATGCATCGAAGCTCCTGCCGTAATGTACGCGCAGAGAGAATTACAATGTTTCAAGAAACAAGAGTTTAAAGTAGTTAGGAACGTACAATACGCCACCGCTCCCATGCAATGATTCTGAAGACATGTTAAATTATAACATCTTCGGTTACGTTCTTTAAAAATTAGGTTGTCTTTGATTTTCCAAATGGAGCAAAGAAAAAGTGTACCTAATTTAAAATTTAAATGCATAATTTACAAGTTCTGATAAGTACTTAAGAATTCACTTTCACAAGAAGACAAAGAACGTTCAAAGGCACAAAATTAAACGTCACATTTTTAAAACGAGTATGAGAACCTAAGTATGGACTAAGAACCTAAATATGTAGTAGAATATCAAAAGATTATGATTGAGCAAAGACAAAAAATAGGACTCGAACCTTTAGCTCTTTTAATCGGACAATCGTTGAAAACAATTATATTAAGTAACTAATTAAAATAAAACTAATATAACATATTTAACGCGCGTATTTTATTTATGTGCTGACGTTTGGAAAACTTTCCAATTCCCTTATTCGTAGCACGACTGGGCTGGCGATAGTATTAGTTTAAGTAACTACTCGTCTAATTTTTAAATTAAGTATGATAAAATAATATTCGAATAACTACAGTCGAGGACATTATCACGTTAGACAATTGAATTATTGCTAGAGATTGTGATTCCGGCGCCGTGGTCCGTCCGACTCTTATCACCTATGACCGCATTCAAGGCTGGTTTGTGTACATTACATTATTTATTTACTTCCTATTTACTAATGAACCTCTTTCTTGTAATCACTTGATCAGTTCTCACGCACTCTTTACGAGTAGGTAATTAAGCTTATTAAAAAGTATTTTTCACCATTAACTTTTATTTGTCAATCATATTATGCGATCACTTAATATTTATTTTTTTATCTCATTCGGGTTTGGGTTAGGATAGTTTTTTGATATAATTAAGAAAATTACTGTGCTTTAGACCTACCCGGTTACAGAAGAATATACAGGGTTTTTTGTTCATAAATACTTAGTTATTGTAATTTTATTAGGTCGATATTACACATACATGACACAAATTGGCTTTAAAAGATAATGAATCATTATTTTCCACGCACCGGCGGCAGATCGTGTGATTTAATGTGCCGAACTGACAGAAACCGGGGAAAAAAGAGGGATGTTTATTTTAATGTCATGAATCATATGTCGGATGCTGCGTTCTCAATACTTTAAGTTCAATGTTTGATATCAAGTATTTCGTAAACACTTTTACACTGGATTCCTTTAGATTTTTCGATGGGTACTTATGATAGAACTAATTCATTGGTTAGGTACAATTAGTTTAGTTTACATCAAAAAGGAACGTTTAAAACAGAAAGCTTTAAGTAATAGATGACCCTGAGAAGAAAAATTCTCAATAATTAGGTAGCTGTGGTTTTACTGATTTAGGTGTGCGTCAGCCCTTAATACAACGAATTGTTAACAAGTGGAATACAAGAACAGAATTTTACAGTAGTTGTACTTCCTTTAATTACGTAGTCATACTCATCTAGTTAAATAGGTCACATCCTTATAATAAGTATTTAAATTAAAACACCTTATTTAGGTATAACGTTTCTGTTCTCGACAGAACAACGTCATCTCTCACTAACGACGAAAAAAATACCTATAGATATCTATCCATTTACAAAAGTGCCATTAGAATCCAACCTAGTTGTATAGGTACCAATTCCGATCAAAAAGCTACCTGCAACATGAAAACTGTTTTATGAAACAGCAATATTTCACTCTACATCAAACACGTCGATCGGTGAACTAAAAACGTTGGCGTAACAGATTTTACACCTCAAATGGGTACTTATACATATGGTCGGACATTAGTACCTCTGCTTCAATCTAGTTGAAAGCTTTGCGCAACATCCTTCATGCCTCAAAGAGGATAAAAATAGGTGAAGTGTGCCTCATGTTAAATATGGTGCTTCCACCATATATGGCTTTAGTTCATATAGTTATTAAGAGCTCCCGCCTCTACGTTCAAGCCTCGCAAGATATCTACGACGTTACGTTACGTAGGTAGTATTATATTTATCTTCCAAGCTCTGAGGATAAATTTAATAATCCTTTTAAAGATAGGTTCACCTTTACAGGTGCGCTGACGTTTAAAAAGGATAATTTAATTTCTACAGTTCAGTAGGTAACTATCGAGTCAAATCTTACCTACCTATATTGGGCGACTATTTTCTATTTCACATTCAGCTTTAATTTAACCGCAATATATTCTAAATATCGATTTGAAATTCGCCACATGTTTCAAGTTATTCAAAAATTGTTTGCACGTTTCGCTGTTACTGGGTGCATCCAGGCGAGTTAGTTATTCCGGGCGACGCTGATAGACGTTTGTCTATTTAGGAAACGGATATTACATTTAGTCGCGTCTGCATTTGGCGGCAGAGGTGGGTAAGTATAAATCCGAATGGGTTTCCGGCGCGCGCGGTGCATAGCATATTTTGTAAGCAGCCGCTGCGTATGCGCGTGGTGCTGGATGCAATAAAAAATTTAACAGCCTTCGTATATTTTTATTTATGTGTACTATGGAATATGTGTTTTTAGGACAACTTACCTTATAAGTACATGTTATTGCATGTGTTTTTTATTAGAAAGAATAAACGCAGTTATGCCTAAGCAGAAAATAACGGTCGCAATAGTGGAGAACGTTTCGATAACTCGATACTGTCTTATGAAGCCACTAAAAGCTTGATACTAATGAATCATTGGTTCTGTTCAATCAATTAATTGATCACAAGTAGGTATTTATTTCTGTAATGCAATCGATCATTAGTGTTTTCTAACATTTCATTAATTGCTCCTGAACTTCCTTGATATTTTGAATCTTAAATATATACATAGATAATGTTACTTATATCATTATAAATCGAGAAAATTTTATATAGTTAGGTACTATGAAAAAAAATCTTATTAAACAATCAGAGCATGAAAATACGTAACTTTGTCCCAAATATGTTCTTAACTGTATGTATTTATTCGGTACTTTCTACACGAAGTTTCTTTACTAGGTCGATCTCAAGTGAACGACATCATTCATGTCCATTATCCTTTCATAACACTTCCTTTCAACATAAAGTCAGATGCAACCGTCTCCCACATAACAGTTCAATCGCCTGATTGATGTGTGTAATATAATATTTTAATATTATCAAGTTGCTTCATACTCTCGGCAAAAACCGATTTATAGCAAGTTAATTTTATAGAGATTTATAAAATAATAATTAACATTCATCAGGTTAATATCCTCATAGAGTTTTATCCATAAATTAAGAGATATTTAATTAAGCGTCGTGTATTAAGTCGCCGTTAAATATGTGGTTTTTATAAATTAAGCAATAAGTGCATAATCTATACCTACCTACTTAGGTACCTATATATAATAAACCGACTAACAAACATTTCTACGCATTGACGAAGCAGTCTTGTCTTACTTTACATTTAGATTTCTTTATAAATTAAGTGTAAGTATAATAAGAAAGTATTTTTGGAAACTCATCCCCAAATAATGAATACCAGGGTAAAAACACGTTACTATAAAACTGTTTTTTTATTCAGTGGATAGGATAAAGATACAGAAAATTTAAGGAGTAGGTAAACCGAGTACGGACGGAAACCTTGTCTATTTATAATTTATTTATGTTTTTGTTTTAGAAATGGAAGATATAGCCATTCTATGGAGTTCTGGGTCTCCGGAGAGCGCGCTATGGTCAGACTACCTTGTCGCCAGCTTCGATAAAATAATGTCACAAAGAGCTCGACACCACTACAGGTAAGCACCTACACAGATTATCCATATTAAAATTATATATAGTTACATATATTATTTTCAATTATAAATGTATTAAAGCCGTGTAAGCTCTGAATTACCAATCGAAAGAGACGCTTCTAAATTGCACATCCCTAAAAATTATATTTGAGCATAATAGGTAAAAGTTTACTACAAAGCAGTATAGATATAACGATATTATTTGGTGGGTCAATCCTAATTCTACTCTTTCTTTTTCAGAGTAACACCCGTAACAGTAGAAGACCTCTTGGCGTCCGAATCACAAGATAAACTACAAAACCTTTCGAAATCACAATTGCAAATTGTTATCCTTTGCCCAAATCTCGCCTCAAAAATGGCAGACTTAAAGACTGAAACCAATACAGAGAATTTGTTCAAAGTTGATAAAGTCTTAGTAATGCTGCTAGGAGTTGACAAGAACCAAATTATAGCCAATAATAGTGAAGGTAAGATACGTGATACTTATCTTAAACGTGAGCTTTACGAAAATAGAAGTTAAAAAACCACGCTAACTGAAAACAAATTGCTATTTAAACATAGTTTATATTTATGGTTCATTTTACAGATTACCCAACAATAGACCAATGGCAGATGATGTCTGTGAAAGAGAAGGACACGTCCTTCGTAGATACCTTTCTGACTGCAGCCGTTGGCATTCTGCGCACCAAAGACTGTAAGGACACTGCTACGGACAGGACTAGCTTTTCAATCGTGCCCAAGAAAGTTAAAATTGTAAGGAAACTTGTTATTCAACTAGTTTATTTAGTCATATTATATTTTCAAACTACAAAAAATGATATGAGTATCAAAAAATACTAAAAGATTAATTATTTTCAAATCTTAGGGCCACAGTCGAGTCATAGCGCTTCTCAATGATCCTATCAGAGAAGAAGACAGTATCAAAATCATCGTCGACAAAAAAGGTGAAGCGATACACATACCAACTTACAAGAAGAGAAACCCCTATACACTTCAATTTGACATACCAGGTAAATATGGAATTCAATAAACAAAACGTACACTAAGTACTTATATAACACATGTTTTAGAGTGATCCTAATTTTTTATTTTGTTTATTTAGAGTCGTGTTTGGATGTATCGATGTTGGTTTGGGTTCGTGTGAGTAAGAATGGACAATCTTTGGGTCGAAGACAGATTAAGTGCGAAAGCAGACTTCGCGAACTCGACCAATTGTTGCGAGCTTCTGATCATCCCTTGGAGTTCATGTGTCAGGTAGGCACATTAATTAATACATTCTATTTAGACACGTGGGTACTATAAAATAGCAAGTCATAATTGGATTTTTTTTCTTTTAGACTTTAGGCTTTAAGACCACCAGCAAAGAACAGCTCGACAGTTGGATGTTAAGTGCATTCCAAAAGAACATTCCACCACACTTCAATCTCCTGGTTTCCACTGAACAATTTAACCCGAAAGCTGACGTATCCAGTAAGTGCTTGAATGTATTGCGTAATCTTATACCTATATTCATTTATTGAATTCATCATGTTTATGTTTCATAAGATACATTAATAACACAATAATATTTAAATCAGGTGGTGAAGAATATCCAACCTTATTGCACTGGGCAGCACGGTTTGGTTTGGAACGTCTATGCTGGCAGTTGTTGGAGTGTCCGGGAGGTGGCGCGGCGGTGGCACTTAGAAACGTGCGTCAGCGCACGCCGGCGGACCTCGCTCGCGACCACAACCATCATAAGCTGGCAGAAGTTCTAGCTGATCATCTGGTATTTATTTTTCTTAAAAATATCTAAAATAGGTACTTCGGAAAACTTAAAAATATTTTCATTACGTCATTTTTTAAATACTATTTTCTTTACTTTTTACAGAAAATCAATGAGTTCTCGAACATGTATTACTACTTGAAAAATATGACGGAAAGCGATAAAGAGGATGATCCGAAGGAAACAAAACATGACGAAGAATTACGTATCGTTGAAACCTGCGATACTGTCGACTCACCTCGGCAGGTAGAAGCCAAACAGGTAGCTGACAATACGACGACTGACCCTTTCAGCGAAGTATGCACACAAAACTTAGAAGAGACTTTAAGTCAAATTAATGACAACAAGAAGAAACGACCATCATTAAAGTTACCAAAACCTAAAGAACAGCTTTATCAAAACGACATTCCTTTACACGACGACACCGCTGGGAGAATCCAGCAAGCTATAGAACATGATTACTTGGTGCAACCGTCGAATATTAAAGTGGAGAGTCCAAAATTCAGACCAAATAATCTATATGCCAACAGTTCAAGGTTAATGACCCAACAATCAGACATTTTCCTGTACTCACCCACCGAAGAAACCAAGAATTTCCACATAGAAACTCCCACCAGTGAGATAAGCCAAATAAATTTAAATACCAAAGATATCAAATGTAATAGTAGTATAAAGTCAGGAAAGGAAAGTTTCCCTCTAACCGGGCAAGAGGAACTGGCCGAGATAATAAACGACTTTAAAAACAATGTATTTTCTATTTCGGAAGTCGAAAAATTAGTGCTTGAATGGAGAAACCGTAACGAGACTCAGCAGTCCTTAAAAGAAAAGCAAGAGCAACTAAACAAGATGCGAGAAGAGTACGACAAAATCCAGCAGAAAATTAAGGATCATTTGAAACGACCGACACCATTTGAACGTGTGAAGAAAATGTTTTCAAAGAGCAAGAACAAGCGTAAGTTTCATTCTACACTTTCTTATTACTTACATACATAATATATATTATAATCGTTACTTAGGTACTTATGAGAAACAAACATTTCTTTTAGATCATGATCACAATGGGTCCGTGGAAAAGAGAAACGGATCTACCAGGCCAAATAGCAGTCTTAGTGACAGTAAGTATCAATCGTAATGCACTATTTATACGTGTGTAAATTTTAATAAGTGAATTACAAATGAATAACCGTATATTATTTTTAAGGTTCGTCATCATCTGGCCGTCTCAGTACAGTCAGCGGAGGCAGCATGGCCGAGACTAATAGCGTTCAATCGGAAACAGAAGACAAGGCGAGGTCCATAGTAAGTAAATTTTGTTAGCAATTAAACTTACTTACATAATTATATATTCGGTAAGTTTATATAAATCTGGGTTAGCTAACTTAATATTTTATTTATTCAAAATAATACACAGATAGGTACATACATTATAGACCGCGGGCGTTCATTGCTTATTCATTCGATATATCCACCAAAACTTTACAAATAAAAATTTTAAACACTATATTAGGAACAGCGAAAAAATAAATTCAAGATATTAATCTTTTTACGTACTATGTAGCTACATAGTTCGTTGTATAAGTTTGATAAAATAGAAGATATACCTAGGTAGAGGTTGAATAAATTACTTTCACTCGTATCCAAACCCAATATCTAATACGGCCTTAATTACCGGCCAGATAATTTTAATTAAAAATATATATAATTCATAGAATAGCATCAATAGCACTGAGTAACATAAGACAAAGTACCTGTTACCTGTTATCATGATTTGCATTTTGATTTGCTAAAGATGACTTTCTGGCACTTATCGTTTGCAATATAGTTGTGGACCATTCCATATTTATAAATCGATAATTAATTAAGGAAATAAAACTAAGCATAATTTGATGTAAGTAGGTACGTGTTTTCGTTTTTCCAACGAAATTGATCAGTTTCGTAAAGCTAGCTTAACCAATGCGACAATGATAGGCAAACTTTGATTTATTGTAAATGGGAATAACTAAACATTGCGCACATAAAAAGGCCCCTTTCAATGCTTTAGACTCGTGTACCGTGCCTAAGTATACGGCGCTATTATAAGAGTATAAAAGATCGGGCTTTATGTAGAACATTTTTGCAGATTTCGGCCAGCACCTTGACTATGCATTCGGCAATAAGCGAGCACGATAACAGATTGGATGATTATCTGATCCCACCGCCACCGCGCCCGCTCAACGGTTGCCCTCAGTTCACCACATTTGGACACCCGAAACACGAACAACGGTAAGACCATGTCAACAACAAATAAGGAAAACAATGACGAAATATTTGACAACAACAGTCAATAGCCATTGTTAGGTTTGTGGCTGATTTTAGCAGCTGGGCCAAAACTATTTACGTATGAGAAATTATAATACATCGGCATAGGTATATATAATATTTTATTAGGAGACATTAACATCGTTTATAAAAATAATTATTACGACAGATTATTTAAATGCGAATTATATTATGGAATATAGTGAGTAACTAAAGTCAATTGACTTGTAGAATTAATTCTTTATGTACTATAAAACCCGATTTTATAGTAAAGCATGAACCTTATTCGATAGATGTCAATTGTATATCACGAGAAAAGACATAAGTTTGGAACAGAAAGTGAGATGATTTTATTTTGCAGAGGTCATCACATGGCAACTATAGTGGAGCGAGAAGCTTCAGCGTCCCGCGAACGACTCGACTGCGATTCCGACACGCACCTTCGACTTAATTTCTCCTCACGATCGACGACGTCAAGCCGATGCGAGGACCGTCCGGCGACGGGACGCTGCGACAATAGGGATGGCGCACACATGTATATGAACATATCCGCTACGCATACATAGGTAGCTCTAATTTTCCGTTAACAATGAAAACATGAAACCATGACATTTTTCGTAGTTTAATATCTCATACAAATGTGTGCATGTTAGACGATTAATGTGGTTTGTTATTAGTTAAATTAATATTGTATAGGTATCGCTTTATGATAATTTGGTATTCATACACATAAGACACTGGAGCGATTTCAGTCCTCAAAAAACTACTTTTGAATTATTTACTTTGCCGCATCTTAGAAATGGAAATAATCATCAGAGGACGTCAGACCGTCTTTCGCCCAACAGTTTCAATTAAATTCCAAACCAAATTGAATGAATATTTTTTTTAGACTATAAGTGTGCAGTTGCAAGTCTTACAGCGGCGGATCCGCTCTTTATGAGACAAAAACCATGTAGGTACGTTCTTATTTAATACTTGTATTGCATTATGAAACTAATAATAATATAAGTTACGCGGTACCTATTTTTTACAAATATTATGCATTTAGTCATATTTAGTTATGTTTTCTATCGACCGAGCTACGAAGACTGAAACCAAAATAATAATGTACTTGTAAATATTCTGTAAATACTATTCGATTTAGATCAATAATCTCTATTTATTGTATACTCAACCTTTTTTATATTTAATTTTTATTATTTAGAAGTAAGTACCTACAAAACAGAAGTGTATTTTTTAAAGTATAGCGAATATTGTGACAATTGTATAATATGTATTCCTAATAGAATAAATATCGAAAGTGTCGTTGCTATCTCTAATCCATGTACCTGCATGTATGGTTGGTTGACATAAAAAAAAACGAAGGCATTTTATACGTAATGTCGTTTTAATTTAATGTGACCCAAATCGCATTTATTTTTACCTATTCGTACAATAAATTAAGTAAAAATAATACCGCTTTTTTTATTCTATATTGCCCCATTTTACTAAAACTTAACATTTCGAACCACTCATTAAGTATAAAATTGAATAAACATCAATTGTAAAAACAAAAAAGCGATAAAACAATAATTCCATATTTAAGTACATTAGTAAAACACATCGCAATTAGCACAATCATATTTCTAAAAAATAATAAACATAAATAGAATACTTTCGTTGCAATTTCATTGGTATAACAATTGGTAAGTACTTACCTACGCAAAATAAATGCAATAGTATAAAATCACACAAATTACAAATAAGAAATTTAGTTTTCAATGTATGTAGCACAAAATATCACAATATTATTACATGTTTAATTACTTTTATAATCGAGTAATACTCGTAAAGTTATAATTAACTAAGAAATTTAATACATACTTACCTACTTGAATATTTGTGAAATTTCGTGTATGATAACAAGTATATTATAAAATGCATTTTTTTAACATTTACTACTTTTGGTCATAATAGCTGATTAATTAGGTAATTCATTTTTTTCTTTAATTAAATTTTTTAACCATTTATAAAGTTTTTATATAATATTTGGTCTATTTATTGTAAATAGGTATTGCAATCAGTAATATTTAAAAAAAAAAACACAAATTTAGTCTAGTCGTTCATTATTTAGGGTTTGCCTTTGCAATCATGATCATAAACATTTAGTAATTCGAGGAATGCATTTAGGCGCTACTGTTAGAGAATAAAATAGAAAAAACAGTTCGTGGAATGAGCAAAATAAGGGATCGATACTATAATGCAAACAGTTGAATATTGCAGGGAAAATGCACTTTATACCATTCACTTAGAGTCCGTTTACTTTGTTAAGGAAATCAAATGATAACAATTTTATTATTACGTGGAAGTATCCCGTTCCTAAATGAATACAGTATAAAATTTCATACAAGTAAAAAAATAATGGAGGCACACATCCGGCAAAGGTCGCCTCAACTGGGATCACATCCATGAATGATACAAAAGAGGCTTGTTTCTTATTACTAGAATATGACAGATAAATTCCAGTTGCGATTAGAGGCCTTTGCCAGTATTTTGACCCCATTCCGACACGATTAAAGCAATCGCTTATCAAAAATCCGCAAGATGCGGTCCAACTAACATGTTCCACCAATCAATGTCTCTCAATCATGGAACACGATATCTAGACCTCATTAAATACTAGCATCTAGCGAATATTTGACAAGCGATAGCGTTGCTTTAACGGAATAGTGACACAAACTAAAATGTATGGTTGCCCCATTCAAGATCCTAAGTAAGCACATTTAAATTTGAATTTACGCGGTAAAACATTTCGTGTTGTGTCACTATTGTGATAAAGCGGCGATTTATAAACGACCCTTAAACTTTAACTGTTATAGTTTGTCTTTTGTGAACTGACACAACCTGAGTAGATCATAAAATCGATACTATAAGCCGTTGACGTGGTTGTCTTTGGCAACTTGTCCATTAGCGACGGGTGTGGGAACCGGTGGCCTAGCTATAATGGCTTGGTACATACCCCATACAGCGAGAGGGCGCATGTACCCTATGGATCGATGGTTACCATTCTCGTATAATGCTTCGGGTGTTTCGAAGGAGAGGCCCATTTGAGTGAGGGTGTTGTACAACCCACCAGCCGTTTTAAACGCCTCCTCGTGCATACCTGTAGAAAAAAATGTTCAATGATTTATCGTAAGGTTTTTTATAACGGCTTGTTGTAACTTTGATGTAACTAAAATTTAATGCACCCAAATGGTATTGTGGTATGTAATACTCATTTCCTCTCGTAATTCTATTATTAGAGTATACTAGCTTCTGCCGGCGACTTCTCCTGTGCACGATGTGTACTTTACACAATATCGTTACAAAATATAAGCTTTATAACCTAAACATTACAATAATATATTGTAAGGTTTCATCAAAATCCATTCAGCAGTTTGTGTGTGAAACAGTAGCACACTCACAAACTATCGCCTTTCTAATATTAGTGTGATTAATACGAATCAAGCTATGGGCTCGTCATTTTTTAAATTTAATTTTACCTTCGTAGATCATCAACGCAGCCAGTCCGTAAGTGACTCCAGTCCACACTTCCTCGCTCTGCAGCGCCGTCGTATCGACCTTGTTGCGGTCCGACACGAACCCGTTCACGGCGCCCATGCGGCCCTCCATGAATTTCAAAACGTTATTTTGATAAACTGCGGTTAGCGCTTTCCTCACGTTAGTCTCTGGGAACACCTGATCTGTAGAACCCGATGCACGGAGGAACCTATGAAGGAATGTCTTAATGTAATTATTGATTTTATGCAAATTTGTGTTGTATTTTTATGTATGTTTCGCGAATTCTTTACACCAAAATTCATCAAAATCTGTTTCGCAGTGAAGGTGCAATGGTGTATTTAACAAACAAACTTACTTTCTCATTTAAAATATCATCAAATATGTATGACAAATTAATTTTAATCCAAGTTACCATTGGCCTGCTAGCTGATCAGCCATGACGACACGTTCGTTGCTCGGTTTAGTATCAAAACGGTAAAAAGATCCATTCCACAACTTTTCTTCGAAAGAAGCCTTCGCTCGTTCTAGAAGCTTAGAGAACTCCAGCTCATCGTCTTCTAGATTTAAGGTGCGGGCCATCGCTCGGAGACCACTCACAGCGGCCACCCAGAGACTGCCGCAGTACGCGCTGTGAAAATATTTTCAATTATTAGGCAATATTTTTAACAACTAGAAAACTGGTGAAAAGCTTATTTAAGAAAAGAAAATATGAAACTAAACCGTAACTATAATGACTACCACCACATGTGAAATATTATCATAGATTTACAAAAAAGATGTCATTGAAATTGCATATGAATTTTAAATTACCTCGGCCCAGTCATGACCCAAGCGTCATAGGTCTGGTCGGGGAAACCGCCGTTTTCAATGAGGCCATCCCGGTCGGTGTCCCAGTGAGTGACTGCTCTCCGCAACAACGCGGCACATGCTGGGTACATGTCAGCAATATATTTCCTCGCGTCCCAAACTGCTGCGTTCGCTTCTCTCGACTCTGGCTGTTCTTCTGGAAAATCCTCCGGTTCCACTTCTGCACTCCTGTGGGATAAAATATTTATCTTCCGTACCTACTAGTATGAAACTGGCACCTGCAATATGGCTGGCGAGTATAATTTTTTTTATAGAGGACCGTAGATATCAAACAAATATAATGAAAAGAACTATGCAACAGAGACATCGTACAGCAAATAAAATGTTCAGTGCAATGCAAACAATTGTCTCAGTGTTTGTGCGGTGTTGATTTAAAAACTGATATACACAAGGGAACGCTATTCAAGCTGTCCTAAATCTAGAACTCATAATTGATCATTAATTTAAATTTAAATTTATTACAACCAAAATTGAGCTTTTAAAGCAGTATTTGTTATATTAAAACACCATATTAAATATATTTTATAATTCGAAGCTGTCGAACACATTAAATATGTCTTATAATTAAAACAGTGATATTTAGAATGCGGACTGACAATCAGATTAACCATTTGGAACGTAACGTTTCGTGCCCAGCAGGCGCTTACATCGCACCTGTAAAGCAGGTCTAATATATGTCCGGGGCGCGGCGGTTTTTCCGGCGGCGCGTCGTGCGCCGGCGTCGTGTCCGGCGTGGCGGACGGCGTCGTGTCCGCCTGTCCGGTCGCGCGCGAGTACAAGTCGTCCTCGGTACCGGCGCGGACGTCGTCGATGTACGCCATGCAACGGTACCTGCCAACAATTACGAACAGCCGGTCTACCGAGCGGTATGTCTTGATAATCCGATGGACCTAATACCTTTTATCGCGGTAACATACTAATTACTACCATGACAAACTATATACCTACAGGAATATAAAGAATGATATACACAGTGAAATAGATTGAGATCGATTTAAAATAATAATATGAAGGTTACTTATTCAGATATTTTGTCTAATAATTATTTTTCGAGTTTTGTAATTTAAATTCAATAATCTAAATAAAATGACGAGATTTATTGATAGGTTTAGTGTAAATGCTAATATTAGTAAAAAAATACTGTCGTTATAACACAACAATGCAACTACTTAGGTAAGTGTGTAAGAAGCAAATAAATAAATTGTAATAAACTTTGCTTTCAATCAAATATACAAAATATGAAGCATCTACAAAGAAGCTATACAAGTCTTGATTCGGGTATTTTCTTTCTAAATATTTTCGATTATCATTGTATTTACCTGTCGTTATTGAAAGGGGCACTGTGGCCCCGCAGGAGTCTATAGTCCCGAGCTACTTGTAGTATAAACTTTATGTTCAAATCCTTCCATTCGCTCACATCGTGAATATTATAAGCGTTAATGTTTGAGAAAGGAACATCCTCTGAAAAATAAGTTAATTTATGTATTACTATATCTCCACATGACTTATTATAATACTTAATTTGTAACACAATCGCGGTTACACATTGCTGTGAAACGACTATATATATTTTTATGTCGTATAATACGACATAAAAATAATATACGAGATTAAACCCGTTTCAGTTGTTTTATTCCAGTGAGTTATTATTGTTTCAAGCCTTTACTCATTTCGATGATAAATGTATGATTAAACTTCAATTGCATTTCAAAACAAACCTGGATCTCCTAAGTCGTGGGGTATGGAGTCCTTAATCTTAAATTTGACTATTTTTCCATCGTACAGCGACTTCCTACATTTATCCGTTTCGGTTGCTATAGAGTCGCGGAACATGTATTGTAATACTACCTAAAAAAATATACATTCTTATATAATTTACAACACAGAGAATTCTAGTCAGGGATCTGTTGTTGCCTTAACCGAGTATGTACCTACTCAATCTCACCAGATAATTATCTATAAGCATCCATTGTAATATAGTTTAAGCAACATTGTTGTATTACTAAATTTTACACCCAAATAAAATATAAATATGTATATTGTATAGGTACAGCTAAATATAATGTAGGTAAATGAAAGTATAAATATTATAAAATAAACTAAATGCCCAAAGCGGTTAAATATCAAACTGACTTAAATATGTATATGTATATTATGGTTCACATTCTTTACTGAAAACTATTAATGTGAACAATTCAAATTTAGTAAAATATAGTCATAACAGTAAAAGTTATTGTATTAAAACACTTACTTGTAAATTAGGCCACAGTTGTGCGAGAGCGAATGATGCATAAAAATGCACGTCGTAGGTGTTGTACATTCTATACTCATGACCTTCTAAATAACCAAATAGCCCAAAGTCGTGCCTGTCGACGATAAAACAATATTCAAATCACATGTTAAAACAATGAGATTGATGGATATTAGCAAATATGGCAAAAGCTATTTTTAGACAAGTACTTAGCTTCGACCATAATGCTGATAATTAATCAATATAAGATAATTTTAATCTGTTCCAATTAAAATAATTCAATTTAACTTATTATGCAATTGAAACAAGCAATTATGTAAATGTACTACATTGTTTGCTAATAACCCATTATTTAAGAAATAAATTGTCGTTTTATCATATTAAATCTTATTACAATAGCCTTATGATTGAGTTTCATTTATAACTCGCCTCGGGTCTCCTTCAGGGAAGTCTTCGTTAACGTCAAACCAAATAGTCCCGCCGTCAGCGACGTAGTAAAGCTCGTTCATTAAGGCACTTTTCAACCAGTCTGGAATATTACTGTAAAGAATATAAATAAGGAGTAAATGATGTCATTTATAATTCAGAAAAAAAAAATTCCTAGACATAAGAAAGCAACTACAGCGATTCCACCAGTTGATACCTGGGGCAATACTTTTCAGCATTATTGTAGTAGATAAGATTTACTACATAATACATTATATTATAAATAAATAATAAATTAGTACAGATAGTATTTACAGATCGCATACATTACGTCGAGCCCAGGGAATAAATAAACACTTATGGCACTTACCTATTTGTCAAAATGGGATCTTGCCACTCGGCAAGTTGCTTTTCCCAATTTTTATAATTTCTAAGAGCGTACGCAGCTATGCTGGCACCGGCTATGCCGTCACTACCGAAATATTTCGTATAGTACCTGTAAAATAACATAATAATATTTTTTATATTATTTTTAATTGAGTTACCCTGTGAATCAATAAAGTATGTAATATTTTGATTGTTATTTATTTATTACAATATTATATTATTCTATTTTAAAGAATATAAGGACAAGTACCTACTGGAATGAAGTTTGTCTCTTTAAAATATTTTTGCATACAGACATAAATTAAATTTCTGCAGGCCTAATCTCAGACTAGAACAGCTCTATAAAAATATATATAATCCTTTCACATTTATAACATTATTTGTGTTACTTACCGTCTGTGAACTTTCTTGTCCTTCTTATACACTATAATTGGCATGTCCCATACAAGACAAAATTCTGTGGAGCCAGATCCCCCTGGATCTAACGATATAACGCTAGATAGTCCAATAGAATCACCTGTATGAAATAACGATCAATGATGTATCAGGATACGATCAACCACAGCAAAAATAAAATTGGAGAATGAATATGAGAACAACTAACATTTATAAATCTTTTTTGTTTTCTCCTTTTTATCATTTTCTTTTTTTTCTTCAGATTTATTTACAACCTTTGGTGGTGCTGGTGTGAGACTCGCGTCGGGTTCCAGTTTCCCCCGTTTTTTAAGACATTCCCACACGTAATTGGATGTCTTTGCGGAGTTCCATAAACAATATCCGTCATGTATTGTCTCCCCATCTTGCTTTCTCTTTGCAACAGTAAAAGTGCATGGTGTATTAGCTATCTTTTGTTCTAAAGACACACCACAGGTGTGCTCTTCGGAATATCTTTCAAGTTCCAACTTAGCTGAAATATGGAGAAATAAATATTTGGAACCATAACGTAGGTAGGTCACACCTGGTTTAACAAAATAGTATTTAAGAGAATTAAGTTAACACAAACCACTATTTTTCTTCGCGTTTGGTCCTAGTTTTATTTCTGTCCACGTAAGAGTTATGCTTACGTGCCGATGTTCATTGCTCACATTTTTAGCAGAAAATACAAATACAGCACAAGGTAAACTGCTATCCTGAAAAATCAAATTAATGGTACAATAGTTAAGGAGGTAAAACCGGCGTGCCTATCGCGCGCAGACGAAGTTGGTGACAGAAGGTTGTGGTTTAAAGGTCCATTCATAAAAATCAATATTAAATAACATAGTCATGCAATTTTATGAACCCAGTTAAGTGTATAGCACAAAAGACATTAATTTTGTGTAACAAATAATAAACAATTTTAGAAATGCAAGCTCCAAGAAAATGGAATGGGCGTTCATTAATATTACTAACTACAGTTCAGCAATTTTCTAGTTTCATATGTTAACTTCTTCTACTCTATGTACATTACTGTACATTTATTTTTATTGATAGAAATAAATGACACTAAAATTACAAAATGCATAAATTTAGATACAGGAACCTATTGTATGATAATTATACCACATTATTAGAGGATTGATATTACACAACCATTAACCCATGAATTGCATATTATCATTTCCTGCGCTAAATAATAATATGATTACAGCTTGACTATGAATAAATTAATAACAGTAAATTATTCCATATCCTTACCTACTGATAGTACTTTAGAGTCATACCTATTTATTGCTGTGAGTATAACCCATATTAAATTAGTATTGTAATGATACATAGTTTCTGTTAGAATAGTGCTCTTTGTTTTCATTGGTATACGTATTTAGCATTTCAGATTAGTCCACAATGAACCTATTCATGAGTAGGACTAATTGACGATAAAACACCTAGATGCTAAAATTAGTTCTTAATTAATTCACTTAAAAACATACTTTGGTTTTGGAATTTAGTGCTTAGCAAAAGTATTTTATTTCTTACTATTGTGTACTTTCATTAAAAATACCTTGTAATTATGTGGTATCACTGGTGATACCTGTCTGCAGACTAGTTTCACTCCATATTTTGTCAGGTCATATGTTGTCCATGCGCGAGGATATAAGGCGGTGTACTCACATTCAGAGCCTTTGAGGTTCCACTCCCATGATGTTGGAGCCTTTTTAGGTTTACTAAAAGAAATTATTAATATATTTTAAACCAAGTAATTTAGCATATTTATCTTATTCTAACTTCTTAGGATCTTTTTCTAATTATTAAATATTATAATTGTTTAGATTTCATATTTGTTATTTAAATACAAACTTACTTGTATGTAGACAACACTGACTGAAAAATTGTTTCCTTGGCGCCATTTTTAATATTGACAATAAATTGACACTCTGGCACTGTGATGTGTTCATAAATACCAGGATAGAGTTGAAAGCGACAGAATTCACCTTTAAATCCTCGACCAATTGTTCCACCACCAATACCACCTATTGGGCATCCTAGAATACATAATTAGAATTTAGGCTTGGGACTGACATGACATTCATGATATTTGAACTCAGTTAATTCTTGAGTAGTCAGGTTTTAGTTTATTTTTAGTATGCTCACCATACATTCTTTGTGCAGAAATCATATGAACATAGTCCATAATCGGTCGTTTTTTGTGCATTCTTTTTCCAACATAGTATTTCAAATACCTAAAAAAAAATATTAAATTACATTACAATTAATCCAATTAGATTTCTTACCAAATAAATAAAACAATAAGTACATAACTTTAAATTCAATTTTCACAGCAAATAAGTGAAAAAACTTTGTTTCACTTATTAATATTTATACTACTTATCTTATAAAATAACTGTTACCTTGCTGTAAGAGGCATCATTTCAAACATTTGTTTCGCTCGTGGAATAATTATCTGTTTGCTTTGTAATGGAAATTCATGATTAAGTGTTAATTTAAGACCGTATTTCGGAACCTGGTCTAACTCTTGATCACCAATTGTATCCATTTCCATTTTCTTTTTAAGACCTCAGATTTTGGAAAACTTTCCCGGTCACCTAATTTAACAGGGATTTATTTAATTGATTATAAGCGGATAAACTGCTATCGAATAATCAACTGATAAAGATAACTATTCGCGTAATTTCAAGATAAAATAATTCACGCGCTCGTTCGGAGAGACTGAGTTTAATTTTGATAAGATTCTACTCTATATTATACGATTTTCCTTGCTGTGACTTCAATTCAATCACCACTTTTGACAATTACATTGACAGCTGTCACCAGGAGGAAGCAGGGGCCAGTATCATATTATAAATTTTGTTTGTTCATGGCCGATTCATAGATTATTTAGGGATATAATTTAAATTTTCGCTTTCAATTTATTACGGACTCCTGTGTCTATTGAGTTTTGCAAACCTGATTTTATTAATGGATCAGATATTTTGTATTATAATAGATCTGATCATATTTTTTGAGACTATATTCATAGTCAAGATTCTAAATTTTTACTATACTAGGACGTGTAAAAACATTATTTCAGTGCATAAGTTAATTAGCAATTTAATATTTACACAGACGTTTAGTATGAACTAGATTCTGCCCGCGAATTCGTCCCCGTGGAACTCCTCCTTTTTTGCAGTCGGTTAAAAAGTAGCCTATGTCCTTTCTCAGGCTCCAGACTTTCTTTGTACCAACTTTCATTTAAATTGGTCCAGTAGTTTTAGCGTAAAAGCGTAACAGACAGACAGACAGAGTTACTTTCGCATTTATAATATTCGTAGGGATTTAGTGTTAATACTGTTAATACTAATGTAATGTAAACAGTGCTTTAATATTACAGATTAGTATATTTAGGGCCACTCCACATCTAGCGTCTCCCGAATGTCGACGCCTGACCAACGCCCACGCAGCGGCGCGGGCGTTGGTGAGGCGTCGACGTTCGGGATACGCTAGATGTGGGGTGGCCCTTAAGGACATAAATCGCTCCCGACCTCTTGAAACTCTTGATAAGTTGATAGTCTGTGTTCATTTTCTTCTCTATCTGTGGTTAAATATGGCATTTGTGGCATTGCTGTGGTGTTTATTTATTTTATGAAATAAGTTTGAAAATAATTAGAAAACGACATGTAGGTGTAAGTTAATACGTTGTATAATTGTAGTGATTACAATGTGATTTGCTATGACACGTTAAAGACTTAAAGTTACATCATGTTAATACAGAACTACTTAACTTTTGACAATACTTACAGCTGTGCTTAGACAGATCTTTAATTGCATATTATTTAAAATGGAAATCCCAGTTCAAATTGCTGTGCGTTTAAAGCCTCCGAGTCTTGAAGACTCTTCGCAATGCATATTTAATAACCCAGTGACTCAAATTGTGATAACGGAAAGTGGACAAACGTTTCATGTGAATAGAGCTTTGCCAGTGGACTGCACTCAAGCGCACCTCTTTAATTCGTTTATGATACCACAAATCAATTGCTTCCTCGATGGCTGCGACACATCTGTTGTTGTATTTGGACAACCTAAAACTGGAAAGACCTACACTTTATTTGGGCCAGGTAATATCATAATTTATCTTTTTTGATTACTGCTAATGAAAAAATTAAATATTGTAGATATACATATAAATATATTAAATGGCATGCTTAATAATAAGGTTTTACCATGCGTCTACAAGTAAGTACTAATTTAAATGTAATTTATACATGGTATACTAAAGGCAAGATTTCCCGATCTTGGTTGCAAAAGCTTTATGAGTGATGCAATTTTATATTACACAATACATAACTAAAATGAACTATCACATATGAAAGTTGATTGTTGATAACTTTGACTGTTTCTTGCTATAAATATTGATCAAGTATAAAATGACAAAGTTTTTCTGTTTTTAGGGTTCGAGTGTATTCACAGTGAATGTGACCAAGGCATAATACCTAGATTTTTAACTGAAATTTTTCACAAACTAAATCAAATGCCTGAAAGGGAGTTCATTTTACACATTACTTGGATGCAAGTTGTAAACAATAATATATTTGATGTACTTGGCGGAGGTTTGGTTAGATGCTGCAATGTGGAAGAGGCCTTTCAATATTTACAGTTGGGTTGGCGGCAAAGGTGCCAAGGTAACAATCATACAGTTTTTACTGTGAGCATGGAACAAAAGTGGGTTGGCACTAATGGTGTCCTTAATCACAGAATGTCAACAGCCAGTTTCTGTGACCTTGCTGCATATCCAGAACCAGGATTATTTGCTTTGGAAAATATTATTAAGGAACTATTAGCAGGAAACCCACCCAAGCAAATAAACTATGATCAGTGCATACTTACAGCTATGTTAAGGGACTCTTTCGGAGGTCGTGCTTTCACTTGGGTGATTGGCTGTACTAGTACAGAACCTGAAGATTACCAGGACACTTTAAAAATACTCAATTTATGTTTATGCTGCAGAGGCATCAAGAACTTTGTAACAGTAAATTTATTTGCTGACAATAATACACCTGTGTACACTGAGAAAAATATGTTGCAACCAACAGATAACAATTTTAACCTACAGTTTGCTACTGCTCAATGGATAAAATTGGTATCTAATGCAGAAGGGCTATTTAATAAAATACTTCAATCTAAGTCTTTGTCTGAAACTGATATTAATCAAGTCAGTGAGTGGTTATTCCTGAAGGCGGAATGCGATGAATGCCTGAACAGTGATGCTGTTACAGAGAATAAGGATGTGGGTATTAAGCAAGGTTTACCGAGGATAGCAGAAGATACTGAACCAAGTGAACCCAGTGAATCAGATGTTGAGTCTGAAACTGAGGATAGTGATTCTGAGACATTATTTCAAGACAAACTTGATAAATTCATGGAATATTTTAGAGAGAAAAATGATCAATTATTTGCTGATAGATGTGAGGAATATTTAAATCACATTGACTCTGACGATATCACAATCTCTGAAACCAGTGGCTCTCAATCATTACCCATTATGACATCTCAGTCTAACTCTGGTCGTAGAAGAACAATACAACCAGGTGAAAGTTTATCTGGACCCGAATTAGAGCTTTTAAGAAAAGTGGCAGCTAAGGCAATTTCACCAGAATCCCAAAAAATTCTTATAGAAGCTCATAAAAATGATCTTGATGCTGAACCAAAACTGATTGAAAGAGAACTATTAAAAATGATTGATTCTCCAAAAACTGCTGACATTTGCAAGAAGTACAAAATGACGAAAGAGAAATATGCACAGAAACAAGTTTTGGCCAGGAAGCTATCAAAAGAAATTGGTAATAGCCAAACACAATTAAGAGAGTTAATAAATCTTTGTATAACAAAAGAGAGAATGATAGATGATCTTTCAGGAGCAATGTGCCACAATTCTCAAAATAAGAATTATTCAGATAAAGTTGCAACAAAAAATCAATATAATAAAGCCAAAGCAGATTTAGCAATGACACAGTCTAAATTAAATGTCGATAAAAACAATGCAAAACTCTTGCACCATTTGTCGAGGTGTAAGTCAATTATAGACAGATATGAAAAACAACTGGAAGAAAGTGAGGAGTCTAGTGCCATAGACCAAGATAATGTAAAAGAGATTAGAAGACATGAAACTAGTCTAAAAACATACAAAAAGCAAATTGAACAAATAAAACGTCAGATAAAAAAGGATGAAAAGCGAAAAAATACTCTAGATGTTGAACTAGTCAAAGATAAAATGAAATTAGATGAACTTTCTGAAACATCTGTTGAGGTAAAGGATAAGAAAATTCACACATTGAAACATTTCACTCATAGAATATCTCAATTAGACAGCATACTGAAAGAGAAGACAAATGATTTAGAGAATCTCGAATTATCAAAGGAAAAGGAGGTAATGCTGCGGAAAGAGATCAAGAATTTGAGAAAAACACGGGAGTGTCTTCATGAGCAGCGATGTAGTTTAGGTCACAAGAGAAAAATGTATAAATCTCTATCAGACTCTGAGGTAAGCTAAGATTAACATGTTTACAATCAGTTACTTAATAAAGAATATTGGCATGTATTTGCATCAACAGTTGAACAGGCATTAGGCTCTTTATTCAGTATTACATCTTTTATTATTTCAAACTGCTAGAGGTAACAACATTATTTTGGATTTGTTACTAGTTAGGTACATTAATACAAGTTTTTTAAACCATATATGGAATCTGCGACTGTTCTAAATTAGTGTGTGTGATATGTGATTTATATTGCGTTGTGTATAAGAATGTAATTTTTTTAGGAACGAAAAATACTTGAATGCGAAGAAGCAATAGAGGCTATTGATACTGCGATTGAATACAAAAATAATTTAATTTGTGGCAAATCCCCATCTGCATCTCTGTCGGATTTCCCGGACAATCGAGACACGAGGAGTAGGGGCGAGCAGATGCTGATGGCCAGACTTGATAAATTGCCCCATGATGAAATGAAGACTCTTCTCTATAGATATTTCCAAAAGGTAAAGTTTCTAAATTAATTATGTAGACTTTACCCCCTTCCCTTGAAACTATTTATAAATTATTTTCTGTTGTAATTATTAAAAATAGTTTAACGTTTTCGTAAATTCCTTAGGGCGTAACAATTGACATGAAAAGTTTTATTCCTTGAATGGGTTTTTAAGTGGGTGGGATAAAAATCGAACATTATGCATGCGAAGCTCGCAGTTGGAAAGCCAGTAACAATATGTTCTGACGAACAGGTCGTTGATTTACGAAGCGCGTGCGCAGCGTTGGAAGCGGGGGCTGCGGCCGCGGCGGAGGAGGCGGCGGCGTGGCGGGCACGCGCTGCCGCGGCTTGGCGACATTCGCAAAAAGCACGGGTGCACGCGCACACCAGGTAAATTTACGAAGATTAAATTAATCCCGTAAAAATATCAACTACGAGATACTTCTTTATACTTATATTGTTTTACCGTATTTTCAGACATTATCAATCTGTACAACGATATTTGGAAGGTGGCAACCCCGAGCGCGCTCTTTCTCTAGGCATGACCACTGATACGGAAACTTCAGATGACGCTATGCGATTAGTCGATCGCATGAAGCTATTAACAAGATGTCCACCGGTAAGCTTTTTGGCGTTTAAAATACAAAACTTGTTTCTCAGTAAAAAGATTCCTTCCGTGTCACTTTTATCTTGTTTATAAATATTTTTTTATAAGTGTTTTTGTCACCAAACGGCTGAATTTTGGGTTGGTCTCTACGTGCTTAAATTAGATTACGAATAATGCTTTATAATTTTATGTTTACTCCTATTTATTTTTTGCAGGCACCGGTAATTCCTAGTCAGAATTTGCGGCAGCTGATGCCAGCTACCAACGTTCCTGTAGCTAGGGTGACAAAGGAAAGGAACAAATTGGTTATTGTGCAGCACAATAAAAAAAACTGATATAGGGAGAAATATTTATTTTTACCGTTCAAGGTGTTTTTGATATTTGCGTTTTACATATTTTTTGAATATTTTTGTCAATAGAATTGAAATAATATGTAATGTTAAAAAATGTATAGTAATAAGATTTTCAACATATTTTCACGCTTTAAACATCACAATTCGATTTCACTAGAGTTACTACTGTAGCAAGATTTTCCTAGTAAGTATATTATAATACATTTTCTACTTTTTACAAGTTGATAAGCGTAATCTCATGTGTTTGATAATTAAATGTTAATATTATTTTACATTAGTTTATTTAAAGTTCCAAGGTATACATAAAACACCTTCAGTC
Organism: Polylopha cassiicola; assembly: GCA_038024825.1. NCBI lineage: Eukaryota > Metazoa > Arthropoda > Insecta > Lepidoptera > Tortricidae > Polylopha > Polylopha cassiicola. The sequence goes on along the minus strand of CP149046.1, from coordinate 13,012,021 downwards.
AGCACCGAGTAGTAGTGTGTGATGTATAAAATGTTTCCTTGTAATTTCTGCAATAAAGAAAATAATCCGATGAAATCAAAAATAAAATTACTAAAACGGATGATCTCAATTTTTGTGTAATTTAAAGTTTAGGTCTTTTTGCTTATTACAATTTGCCTTTTATATTGTTTTGAATAAGGCGCTAATAGAAACAAAAATTAAATTACATACTGTGGTAATAATATGCATTGTGCTATTGGTAGTGCTTGCTTTACTAAGCGTTTAGATGTTTAGTAACAAGTAGTATTCGATAATAATAAAACATCTTACTGCCATTAGAATAACTTAGAACATTTAAAAAATGTTTATCTTGAATAACGATCACAAATATCCACTTCAATTATGAAGGGTAGGTATCAACGAATTTTTGAAATAAGATTTTGAAATATAATAATGTTAGTATTTACCTCATTGATCTTATCTATTCGAGTGAGCAATCTCTGGCAGCATAATATCATGAGCCCCGGAGTCACGCTGTCATCCTTGTGTAGCTCTAGGAGACCAAAACGCTCTTTCACTTCTTTGTAAAGTGCCTTTTCAATGTGTTTATTTCTGAATAAAGTAAATTTGTTTATTTGTAAAAGTATGCCATGTGTTTTCTTTACTAATCCATTAAAAGGAATCATAAATTATGAATAGTACATAAAAAAAGATGTGTGACACTGAAGATCCAAAGTTAGCTTATATTTGAATGATACTAACATGCTGTATTCAGTCAAAAGCATGGTAGCCTCGTCCAGATGATTATTGATAAAAAAGATTAATTCATCAGCTGGGCACGATGACGGTGTAATGAACTGACCGGTCGGCGACAGCATTAGTGGCCCTGCTTCCCTGAAATTTTCAAAATAAGTCTTAACAAGCTGCAGGAAATATCTGATAAAATCTGGAACCCGATTTTAATTATTTCGTTGGTGTCAACAAGAAACTAAATATTTATTAAATTGCAAGTCGACAAAGCTTGTACGACTGCTATTAAGTACATAATTATATACTTATAGGTACTTACGGTTCTACTACGATTTCGTATTTACTAAGAAATTCAGGAACTGATGATGGGAATTTCTTTCCTTGTCCATAAAAATCGCCTATAGAGGTAATCAGCTGTCTTAGATGGCTACAGTACTGATGAGCAGATACTTTAGGCATAAACTTCCTGTAAAATAAATAAGCAAAGACGAATGGTTATCTTTTAACCTATTATATTTAATTGAATGAACCATTTTCATTTGATTTATGGTCAAATGAAAATGGTTCATCACACTAAAAATTATCTAAATTTATATTACAAAGTAATATTTGAACCTTTTAAGCTTCCAAGTAATTATAAATTACAGTGAAACACAATTCTATCCTTTAGTATTTATAAAGTTATTTTGTATTACCATGTTTGCATCATACCTTCTGCATATATGTATGTCCCTTAATATGCTGGATAATGCTTTCTCATAGTGTGGGATTTGTGTTAATGCACTATCTTCTTGACTGACTTTTTTAATTAGCTAAAATCATAAAAGTATTGCGTGAATTAAGTGAACCAAAAAATCATAAATAATAAATATGAATTTACTTACTGACAGCCATTCATTTCTAACATCAATTATGTTAAGAAATACATGTCCATCTAAGCTGACGCCCGTGAATTGTCCAAGAGCTATAGTTCTATCTGAAATATATTTGTATACCTTAATCACATTTCTTTTCATAATATTTTAATTTATTATGTAAGTAATCTTAAATATTTAATTGAATAATTTGTTTAATAATCAGACTACAAAAAGTTATTCACTTGCAGGCTTCATAATAAAATTTAAAATTTGCAAAAAATTATAATATTCTGACATAATTTAGGTAAAAAAAATATAGGTAAATTACCTTTTAAATTTTCCATATCTTTACAATGTTGTGTGGCCAATGAGACTAGACTTTGCAGAGCTCCTCTTATATGACTTATATTCCATCCATTATCGTATTTAACCTGAATATTGAGCAATCTTTAGTTTTAATTGATTGTATCACAAATTACAGGTAGCAACTTAATAGCAAAGTAGGTATGCAACGTAAAGTAGTGAGCCCAGTATAATACTTTACTTTTATAATTATACATTTTCTACCAGGAATTACACAAATTTAAAATACTAAGCAATGTGAAATGATTCCAGTTTTTACCAACTTCTTTTATACCATAAGTATTGCAAAGGTGGCCTATCAAACTTTTCACTTGGTCACGGGTAGCACTGGTTGATTCATATTTTTCCTTAGCTTTTGCGCTGTTTTCATAGATCCAGTCACTAAAACAAAGATAGCTTTCATAATTATGCATGATTGTCCCAGACTGTTGTAGTATCATACAAATAAACTTTTTTAATACCTATTTGAACTACAATTTAACTAACTTGTTATTCTGCTGAATACTTTTGAAAAATGTGCACTCATGTACTCCACAGTAGATACATACATTACATTCTCTACAGCTTTCTTTTCGTCAACCTTTTGCTTCATTTGTGATGCTTTCTGAAATTCTTCACTGTATTCTTCATATGCTTTTGCAAAGTCTGGTTTACTGCAGAAATTAAATAGGTACACTTAAGTAATTATTTTCAGAAATTAATAAATATAATAACAGTTAGAGGTTTAATTTACCTCATTGTTCTTTTCTGAGGGCTCCTTGGTATCTTATCAACATAATTAGTGGAAATATCACAGGCATTTAAAACTTTAACTACAGTTTCTCTTACATTATTGCCATTTAACTGTATTTTTACTAATTTAAATTCACCTGCAAATGCAAAGGAACAAAAATTGTATAAAATCAATGAAGAACAATTAAATCATACAAAATTCTGTTAAGGTAAGACTCACCCTCTGCCGTGTTTTTTTGTCGTAAATAGAAAGATAGAGGAGATATTGATATTGTACGACTAGACTGCTGGGCTTCTATTAGTGCACTTAACTGTTGAAGTGAATTTTCATTTATTCTCTAAAAAAAATATAACATGCCAACAATTATTTTAATCAAAATATACTTCTCTACTACTAAGAAAATGTGTTACATAAATGTAATATTCATATATAGGTTATGAATTACCAATTACATTCTTAAATATTGTTCAGCTGATTAATAATAATTGAGTCAATTTATTATAATTATTACCCTTTGTTCAGGATATTTTCCAAATAAATCTGGATGCACACTGAAGTAGAATGGTCGCAATGCTGTAGAAACTTCTGCAGAGCTTAATAGTCTGCAAAGTACACCAGCACAAGGGCACTTTACACTGTAAGTGACAAGATAAACTGTAGTTGATCTTAAATTTGATATTAATAAAATGTGTGTGATCATAATAAACAATACTGTACTTGAAGACTTTTAGAATTGCAATGCTTATACTTATGGTATACATGTATAATACCTACCTTATTTTTATTCTAGAATACATATTTAAAATTCGATTTGTTATACTGGATTAATAATTGTCTAGTCTTTATTCTATTATATACGCATTAACACAACTTATTACTTTGTTGATCACCAAATTCATTCTCCAAGGTTGATGTTGATGTCATTCTTGACAAATCGTTTTTTTTTATTTGTAGATTACGTTCCTTTTCCCAATTAAAGCACCATTTTTATACTGGATTATCAATACTAAATTTTCATTGCAAATACTTATTTCAAATGAATGAAATTTATTTTGACCAAGTATATTTAATATTATTAGAAAAAACAATATTTGACTGAGTAAGTCTTGTAGTTATATATTATGCTTAGGATTGCATTGCTGCTCTGCCAAATATACTCGCGAGTACGCGAGAGAAGTATACCGGGCATGTGTGTGGCCACCCCAGAAGGATAAGGAGCAGGAGGAGTGGAGTGGCCACATGCATGCCTTGCATACTTCCCTCGCATAGGTACTCGTAAGTATGTGGCAGGACAATTAACTAGTAATGTGAGTACTATGGACGTATCTATTATGATTCTAAATCTATGTAACTGTGCACAGTTTTTACTCGACTTCAAAAAAGTAGAACGATATAATTATGATACGTATGTATTTAAATAGTCATGTCATAGATACGTATGGATTTTTTTATTATATATAAAAAATAGTATCCTCAGGAATTCTGCGCCGAAAACCAAATAAAAAAATAATTATCATTAATAAATAAAGGCACAATGAAATGAATACCTAAATATTAATTCCTATTAGGTAACTAAATGCTAATTTCCGTTTGTTTGTGTTCTGGAACTACTCAAACTCAAATAATCATTTATTCAAGGCTCTTACAGGCACTTGTGACTATTTTATCTAGATTTTAAAATTTGGAAGAAGACAGAAACCAACCTATTTACGCATCAAATATATTGTAGCGATGCTGGTCAAATATAACAACACTATTAGAGCGTGTTAGATGTAAATACTTACCAGTCTGGTAAGTAAGTAGGTAGGTGACAATGTGACATGTACTTAGGTACATCCTACATCAACATCCAACCTACCTAAGGGATGTCTTCACAATAGGTAGGTAGTACGTACTTAGGTAGGTAGGTACTTATTTTATTGGCATCGAGTATACCCTTAGGTACCTTGCCTACGTACTAAGCAATCATGTAAACGTTTAATTATTGTCTTGTAAGATTTATTAAACCAAATTGGGTAGGTACCTGTTCAGAATTCATCATATTGTGTAACAAAAAGCTCAGATATGAAATGAACTTGTTCCAGAATACTTGAGATAAGTACCAACTAAACAAGTAGGTATACATTGTTTACGATTATAAATAACCAGTTGTAAGGTCATAAGTTAAAGCTTATCGCGAAATGCCTATCAAGGAGACATGTAGGTACTAGTAAGTGTGTTATTACGTTTTGTACGAGTATTTAGCTGCAACTCATTTATTATAGCTTCCTATCTACATGCTTAACCTACCACGGAAACACAAAGGCAGGAAGACTATGTTTCTAGTTGGAGGTTAATGTTTAAAAAGAATAACAGGTAAGTAAGTAGCAGGTTAATTGGTTGGTACAGTGTGATAAAATCCGACTGAAGGCCTGCGCGAGCGACGGACTCGACGTCGGCGACGGCGGCGGCTGAGGGCCGACGACGTGTGACGCAACGCGGTCGCACAGACGTGGTAGCGCCGCGCGCCCTCCGACTACCTGCCGCTCGTCGCTCCGAGTTGCGAGCTGCTCCATAATTGTCGCGCAGACGGGTTTAATAATTAAGTGATAAATATACCAGCGGTGCTGCGGCGAGAGGGCGACTGCGGCAGTCGAGCAGCGGCCGTGTTGCGCTCCACACACCCGCGCCAAGTGATGGACTCGACATTCTTCTATCGACCGACAGCGTAGGAATCTGGCCGGACTGGTTCCCGCGCAACGGCGTTAGTGCGACGCTCTGGTGAACCCTTTCGCTTGTAAATGTGCCGATATTTACATATGCGCGCTCGATCTCACGTCGAACTTTCGTTCTGTGCTCGCGCCCCAGGTGCCGACTGCGAGCTGGGACTGGTGGGCGCACCGCCGCCCCAGCGTACTCAGCACGACGTGCAATGAGCAACGTATGTCATTATACATATTTAAAACACATAACTTACCTCCCGCATGACCCATCTACCCTTCCAATTTTAAACCAATAAGCATCCAACGAGATTAGGTACCATACTAACTACCTAATTAACATTGCACCTAATTCCCTAACTTTACCATTTTACAAGAATTTATGTTTATTTCTATACTTAAGTACTTCAATGTTTTAGTTAGATTGAGAATGGATTGGAACTTACTCCGCAGTTTGTGACGGTTGAAACGTGTTTTTAATCATCTGAAAAATACAATACACGGAATGTTGTTTTTGAGTTTTATTATAAGGAAGCTACTAGTTATAATTGTGATCTAATAAACAGACCTATTATGTAGTAGGTAGGTATATTGAATTGATCCATCGGATATCTATAGATATTATGTTGCATATGCTGTCCAGTTTTCGATAACTTGCTAGAGCTATATACATACTTAATGTTAGTCTGAAAACACCTTTGCATAATGACACCAAGAGCAGTCGGAGCAGCTGCAATTGCTACCTACGTCACATATCGATGTAAATATGACAGACTGCGATAATTTCAAACTTTACGGCCCTCGCTTTAGAAACTACGAGTACCTACGCGGAGCCCAGCAGTTCTGCAAATATATTATAGGCATAGCCAACGGGGGCCTAGTGCCTACTTTAAAAAAGATACCTCACGTCCTGCACTGTACAATTATTTTGGAGGCTCCCTCTTTAGGGTGGACCGAATTTCGCGCCCCGACCTTAATCCGACTGTTACTGCTCAAACAGGTACAGAACTATCTGGTTTAAACTGACAAAACGTTCCTTTATGTAACCAACAGTAGATTATCATTGGATTGGCAGTCAGTGGAGCGTGGCCAGACAGCCTTCTGCGCTTACGGTCTGCTGGCCATGTTGACGCCGCCCCTACTGACTGTGACCAATAGTGGAAAGAGGAATATGTAAATAGCTGCCGTGAAATTGATTATAAATTTATTTCATATAATAATATGATATATTTTGAAACCCATTTCTAGGCGTCTGTGAGTGGGGAGGCATAACAAATGTACTCTTGGTAAACATTTAGGTATTTTGTTGTTAACGATTTTATCATTAAGTATTTATTTTTATTACAATTTGTATGGCAGTATCAGGTATAGACGTATTTACGTGTATACCTAATCTGGCTTTAAGTAAGTAAGTAGGTACCTAGGTATCTAACTCCTGGGACTACACGAGGACCTACCTTAATACATTTTAATATTCATCTAAGTACATGGGTCTAAAAATATATCGGATATTTAAAAGACAAAAAAAAACACTCATAATAAAAAAAACTTATATTTAAGTACCTTGTAATATAAAATGATACTCCTATTAATACCGTTTTTGAATAAGAATAACAAGTTATCGAATGGCAGGTTCGGAACTCAGGACCATGGCTAAAGCAGGTCTCCGTGTCCGTACTTGTATGGATATATACCTATATATATTGTACACACAGTAGGTATGTGTGCAGACCGGTCCGATAGAAGCAAGGCGATGTTCGAATCGACACCGCTTAAATAAAATGAAATTGGTATCTAGTAAGACTTCAGTGTACAGTCTCATGATTACTAAATTTTTCATAGATTTCATATGCAATTTTTACAAACTAGGTACGGTGTAAAAATTTAAAATCAATTGAAATCTATGGTTTAATGCAATGTTAAGGTTATAGGTGGGTACTAGGTGCGGGTTCAAATCTTACTAAGGTCTTGATTTTTATCTACGCTTGTATTTTTTTTTTGGATAGGTTCCTAGGTACCTAAGTATGTAGTTACGTAAATTATACTACCTACCTAGAAGCAATTTGTAATGTTGAAATATAAAATTTAATTACTTACATGGATATGTACGACAAGTCTAAGGACTCTGTAGTCATAACGGGATAACGGCATTTTATTAAAATTATTAAAACCCTCAGTCCGTCTATCACGGGGCTGTAGGTCCTTAGTTAATAAGTACATATGTGTTGGCAACCGCAATAGAAAGAGGAGACATTTTTTAAACGTTTTTATACTTATTGTATGAAGTTCCGTGCGTTTTAGAATAGGTACCTCCTTAGCGAATCAGTGTTGTTGTCCAGTACTTAAGTATAAATTAATACGTGTGTGCTTACCAACTATGTAGGAACTAATCTGCGTTTTATATATAATTCTGGATACCTATTGGCAAGTAGGTAAACTCCCTATTGACTTTTCACAGGTATTCCCAAGGGCGGATCCACCCTTGTGGGCACGATGGTCATGCCCACAGCCCTAATAAACCAGTGTATTCAGATAACGTCACACTTTCACAGTCTAAAACAAACCGTTTAATGTTTGACTAATATTACCTACATTACAAAATGCCAAATTTTAATCCGATGGAAAAAAGGAAATACCTACTTAATCAATTTTGAAAATCGTTTATGAATCATGATTGTTCATCCCCTCATGATGAACAATCTTCGTACTTCGTACTCGAATACGAATTTTACCGATTTTCGGGTGGTTGTGAGTTGGTACAACATATTTTGAGGTCTGGTTTTAAGTGCGTAGATGAATTAAATAAAAAATGTGTAGGTGGGTGGGTGAATATTTGAGTTCGTACATATTGGGCATTTGAAAAAAAAATCTAAATATCGTTTCAATTTGCGTATTTTATATTTTTAACCTAAGGTTTAACATATAAATATGAAAAAAAAAATAAAGGGACGTAAATATAACCAATAAATAAATACATATTTCAGTTTTTATTTTTTTTTAACGAACTGTAATGAGTTCTCATTACCGTATCAGGAATGGTAATCAGAATGTATGAAATATGCGAACGGTAAAGAGATATAATACTTATGGTAGTGAGATTTGCATGGAAATGGTAATGTGACCGTAAATGGTAATGATAATAAAATATTTTTTATATGACAATATAATTATGATTTAAAGAAAGTGAGTCTCTAAATATTAGTTTTTAATACCTACCTAATTATAATTATCAAAGTTTTAAAAGAAAAAATTAAAATACTCTATTAATACACATTACCATTTGAAATATCTCACTACCGTTTGTAAAATAAAACGGAAATAAACGGTAATTTCAAAAACGGGAATGAGATTTTTACGAATTTTGACCATTGTGCATTATTAAATAGACTTAAAATTATATTTGACATATTAATATAAACACATACCATAGACACGTCTTTTGGTACATTCGGCTTTAATAAGGCATTAACGAACTTGCCAATTAATCTTCAAATGGTGAGGAGATAAAAATGTTGACAAACCGTATAACAGTACGAAGAGATCGTTATATTTTGGCGGGAAATCGTTTCACACGCGTGCGGCTAGTTTGGCTCGCTAGCGACAACTAAGATCGATTGGCGCGTCGATAGTTTGACCAATAATATGGCGCGAATATTTGATTATGGCTTAGTTCATTCTCACCAATGGTAATGAATGGTACCTGCATGGACATTTTTCAAAGCGATGACAAACTACTTTAAAGTGATCTTTAAGATGTATAATTTTTATGATATCTAAACAAAGTTCTATTCTATAGAAATAACTACTTAAAAATACAATCTTCGACATATAATTGAATCATTTTGATCATTCATTGATCAAAATTGGGATTTGGGACATGACGGGTAATGAGATTTGGCTAATATTTAAATTTATAAATAATATTTCCATTCAAAAAATAAATACGTCATAAACTTCTAAACATAGAACTAGCTCTATTTGATATATAAAAAACTAGCTTCTGCTCGCGACTTCGTCCGCATGGAACTCCTCCTTTTTTGCAGTCGGTTAAAAAGTAGCCTATGTCCGTTCTCAGGCTCCAGACTTTCTTTGTACCAAATTTCATTTAAATCGGTGCAGTAGTTTTAGCGTGAAAGCGTAACAGACAGACAGACAGACAGACAGAGTTACTTTCGCATTTATAATATTAGTAGGGATAATCTTACTCAGATTTCTCCACGTCTCAATAGTTCTTTAGTGTTTGCCGCGTAATATGTACGAACTCAAATATTCACCCGGGTACTTAAAAATTAATAGATTGAGACACATTGACTTTATTCATATTCATTCATAAATTTTAATGTACCTACTCATAGGTACCTATATGTATATTATCGAATACACGTAGTTACATTTACATAAAGTTACCTAAACGTATGGACGTGATTAACAATCTAGCTCTCATTAAGTATCACCAGTTTAACCTTAAGTAAGAATAGGTATTTGACCCTTAAGGGATCAGGAATAATAAAGCAAAGACATATAATATATTTGCTTACCCGACATACAAGCAAACATATAATATATTTGCTTACCACCAACCTAAATTTGGCTATAGAGTCAGAAACAGTAAAGGCTAGGAATAAAAAAAAAAATATAACAGCCTTACAACTGCGTAGTTCTTGCTTATTTTGGAAAGGTTAAGAATAAAATAAATCATTCTATTTCGGAGATAAAAACTGGATTTAAATTGATAAGACTACATAGAAAACAGTCATTATAGAAATAAATAAAAAGCTGCGCATATTAAATTTGTATATAATATTTCTTTGGTAAAAATTATACCTTCCTACATTTTAAAACGTATTTTAAATGTGAGTTAAATGACATTATGAAAATGAGATTCTTCGTTAATTTATGATTATTTTTAATTTTAGTTATCCCAGGTACGTCAATTTTATTCCTAATATATAACTAGCCGTTCGCCCCGGCTTCGCACGGATCCCTATTTTTTTTTTTCAAAATATTCTATAGCCTATGTTATTCAGGGTGTAGGTAGCTTTCCAGCAGTGAAAGAATTTTTCAAATCAGTGCAGCCGTTTTGGAGCCTATTCCAAACAAACAAACAAACCTTTCCACTTTATAATATTAGTAATTTAGTATAGAAAACATGAATAATCATTTGATAGGAAGCTCGGTAGAGGCAGTATAGCTCTTGTGCCTTATAGGTAGGTACATTAAGAGGTATCGCGTAGAATGAATAAAATATTTTTATGAGTACTTACCTAATTCAAAATATTTATGTGCATGTGAGCTGCCATTAAGAAATGCTGCTAATAAGTATGAAGTAAGTACCTATACTAATATAATGCCTACTTATTGGTAGCTAGTCGGTGCTATGACTGTAGTTGTAGTTTTCTCGAGACGTCAGCAAATAATCAGTAGGTATAACTTTCGCAATTAAAAATAGATTAAACATTATTCTAAAATTAAATTTATAAAGGTTTTCGCAATACTAGGTATAAGTTGGTACATATATAATACTATATATTGACCAAGCGCTCCAGAAATTACACTCGACCTACATGCAACCTTATAATCGAAAATCGAGTCGATCGATGCTTACTTGTGTAGATACTTACTTAATAAGTTACAAAATACATATGGTGCTTTCTAACGCAGTTAACACACTTTGGAATAAAACAACTGAGTATAACGGATTTAACTCGGATATTTTATTTTATTTGCAGACATTTCGAAAACTTTACAGTTCACATATTCGTAGCACGACTGTCCTGACGATAGTACCTATAACGCTAAACTAAAATATGGATTGAGAGAGCACTACCTATACACTGATCGAAATTGTACCATATTATGTAGAGTGGGCTTGTTATTAAATGCAATACCTACTTATATTGTTTCAACATGTTTTTAAGTAAGTAAGTAGTTAGGTTCCTACTGATTACGTAATAATCATAATATTACTTATATCACCAAGTCATCTGATTTAAAATAAAACATAGCGCTCACATGCATATTGATTTTTGAATCGATGTGTTCCTAGGTTTTCTTTTTTATTTAGTCGGTATTTGCGTCGTCACGTGCCACGCCTTCCGGAATCAGTCCACGACCTTCAATCCGACACGATGCTGACACTATAACTCGACAGCGATCAGCACATTCATACAATTCTGCCAATGGAATTGGAACCTTTGCATGCACTTGCATTCATACCACTTGCAACCCTAAATCTATAATCCTTAGCTTGAGATTGGTTTAAATCGCTTAGAAAACATCAAGCATTAAAGGGAACTGAAATTGAGTCCTTGTTTGGAGAAATTTAATGCTAATAGGTAGGTAATGCTTATTGAATGTGTTAATAGAATTAAGTCAGCAACAGATTTTTCTCTGTACATTAAAACGGAACCTATAAAATCACTTCACACCGGTATTCCCGCTTATAGGCGAGATGCATATAGACAATCATATACATGGATACACATATCGTTTTCTATGTTATTTCCCTTCCTTATATTTAAATTCAACGCCAATAAAAATGTCGGTGTGTAACTATACCTATTGATTATGAATTGCTTTTACTAACTATTAATTTGTAGATATATTTAGCTTTTAGTAATTAAATTACCTATTTGCATATTATAAAGATGTAGATGTGTGGGTAGTTAGGTATATAGGTATATAATGTTTAATCCGTATAACAAACGTCAGTTTTTATCTTCTTACCAGTTACATAAATCATTTATCATACCTACTTACTTATTATGGCAGTCCAAATTACTGAAACAGCGAAACCATTCTACCACTAAATATCCAAATACAGAGTAGGTACTTACTTACCTACATCTCATCATAAGGTAATTCGAGGGATATCAGAAATATAAATCCTAGTTAAAATAATAACGCTTTGGAATAAAAATACTGTAACGGGCTTAATGCGTAGGTACCTCTAGATATTGTTTATTTAATCCGTTAGTTGTTTGATTCTAGTAATACCTACTTACGTGTAAGTAATGTGTCATTAGAAACGATAATAATGGTGATGTCTACTCCAGTTTAGTCCCACGATCCATCCAACAATTCATTTATCTCACGAGACAAATAGTGTAGATGTGAAATGTCAATTGGTGCAAACATTTCCCGAGTTTCATTGAATCCAACAAGAGGACGTAATCTGGCCAGCTATTCCCGACGGTCGTTGATCTAATTGAGCATTTGAGCGGTGCGTGCGTTCTAATGGGCTAATTACGTGCATGAGACGTGAATTGGTGAGTCAGAACACACAACAGGACGTGGCTGGCCGTGGGTGGCAGACGGCTTGGCTCCGCTGGCTACTCCATGATCATTTAGCTCAGTTATCGCATATTAACTGTGCTAATTAACGATAAATACGAGGAGATTTAAAGATTGATCCAACGCTAACCAACCATCCGATTGGGATCGATGATTTTAGGTGGAATTACAACGAGAGATATTGCCCCCGAGTTTGTCCTGAATAATATAGTAACATCAGCAGTTTACTAACTTGAATTCAAAAGTACCTACCTATTAGGAAAAAATAGGCGATTTTATTATTACCGTGTAACTAAGTATAATGTCGTTCCTTCTTATTTCATGTTTTTTAAGGCTTAGGTAATAAGAATTTAGGTAAAAGACCAGGAAAGTAAAAAAATCGTAAACTTATAAACAAATCATAATTGTATATAAAAATAACATGGCTCATCAAAATTCTAGAACCTCAAAAACTGGTATAAATGAAGTAGTGAGCGGATTCTAACTTTCGCTGGCAAGAGAATCTCACATAACGGCGCGTGAGCGACACGCGCCAAAAAAGAAGAAAAAAACAAGAACACCAAGCAATCTGCAAACAGCAGTGATATGTAAAGATCGATAATGCCGTCGCACTTGCACAGTCTATGTTAGCAAAAGATAGCAAGAGTTAATACACAGTTGGATTGATTTCAGAAATGGTGGCAGGTTCGTTATTTGCGCGTAACGGCTTCGGTAGCCCCGTATCTGCATACGGTAGCAATCTCACTCATTTCAACTTGACGAACGCGTGTTTAAAGTAATTAGTTTCGTATTTAATAAGCGGATGGATGGCTATTACATTTTTGTAAATTGATGGTGAACTAAATTTGTTTATTGTAACTGTAGAGTCGTATATTCTTACACGTAAGGTAACGACGTGTTTGGTAGTTCTTTATATATTTAAATTATAAAACATAATTATGGGTACGTACTCGAGAAGGTAAGAGTTTTGGCGACTTTTTTTCGTCCACAATGTAGTTAATAAACTTATATTTGTACCTATGATATATATGATATGATATGAATGAAATTTTTGGTAAGCATTTGCTATTATAATAGTAGATAGTGACTCTATAAGTAGGTAGTTACCTACCTATATCTATTCTAATTGAACTAAGTAGGTACTTTTATCTTCCTAAAATCGAAGGAAAAGACAGCCAGATCTGATCGCAAGTAATCTCTTGGCGCTGTCAGCTTACCTGTTAGTATGACTAGTAAGTATCATATTTAATTCAATTCAAATTCTCGGTCAACATAATGAAATGAATCCACAATAATTTATATGTATTATACAAATAAAAAGAAATGGAGCAATTGCTATGAAAAATTCTACAACTTGCCTTTTGCCGGAGTTGGAGTGCTTAGGCATGGGCAGCATAAAAATTGTACCACAGATTTAGTAATTACTCTTTGCGCTTTGAGACGTGTCGGGATCGGCCAAAGTGAGAAGAAGATCCGTTTGACTTACTTAGTTCCTATATGATATAAGGACCAACATCTTCCTGTTAGAAACGAGGAGAAGTTCCTGTCGTAGAAATTTAATAAATAACCATCGGTGTAGTATAGTAACGTAAAACCTCAAATATATTCATTTCTTTTTTTTCACCAATCACTTACCACACTAGTCACACTTTTCCTTTTGATCGAGTTATCTGGAAAATTTTATGTTATACCAAAAGGATCACCTAGTTATTCATTTAATTTAAAAAGTTCCAGTTGTTCCTTAGTGTTCGCCAAGTGTGTTGTAAAGATCATCTGTAGGTATTGTTTCACATAATTTCAAAGAAATTTTAGAGGACAAAACTACTGCAACATTTTACTGAAAATAAGACTAATGAAATATATATGTACCTAAGTGCCCTTTGATATAAATAACATGATACACATTACGCAAGTGTGTTTCGTCTCAATGAAAATAAAGTCTTCTTGCACCTGACCTGAAGTTTGGATCATTGTTCATAGACAGTTTAGTCATCACTGAGACATGCAGTGCGTAACATAAGTAAGCATTTATCTTACTTCTTGCATACCACCTTATTGTTTTAACTTCAGACAGGTGCGTATGTCGGAAATAGGAATAAAAACATTTGTTACGTGCCCTTTATCTTTCAAACGTGGAAAAGGTAACGACGAAAGTATTAAAAGCAAAACTAACCCATTGTACCACAAATTATTTTGTGATAAAGATGTTTGTTGTGTTATCTGTTAGGTGCCTATGAGTAATGGCGAGCAAATAACAGATGATTCTTAAATTACTACTGGCATAGGTACACGAAGGTTGTGGCTACGTACCTACCTAATAAACCTGTAGAGAGCAAAAGTCAGTCTTATGAAAAAAATATCAGTGACACTTAGAATATAATAATTTCTGATGTCTACGCGGTTAATACCTATACATTCGAATGAAATAACTTTAGACGGATTTTACTTGCGTATTTTATTTTATTGGCTGACGTTTCGGAGTCTTTACAGATTCCATAAGTAATCGTAGCACGACTGAGCTGACAATAGTCTTATGCTAAAGTGATTTAAGTTACACGTCAGCCAATAACATAAAATACGTGAGTTAAATCCTCTAAAGTTGTTTCATTCCCAATTAGAATAGGTATACTTGAAACAAAACACGTTTTAATAGTTACCTAATGAAAGACGCCTAAATTGAACGTACATTTCGGTACTATATTTTTTTTATTTATCCAGAAATTTACTGAAAAGGGACGGTTTCCAAATTCAGCAACCGAAATTCTTAGCTAGATCTTGAAATATCAAGAGACTCCTCGAATGAATACAAATTTGCTACCTATTCAATACTAATCATATAATTTTTTTAGTATCACATATGCTGGCTCTAATGTTACTAATTTAGGTTGTTTTTCAAGAGGCAAACCCCTATCCATTTTATAAGTACTGAGATATATAACTACAATTAGTAGCTGTAATAAGAATTATTCTAGATTTATACTGAATAGAAACTAATTAAGTAGGTCTTACTGCTTAAGTGCACGCCATAACCCTAGGTAGTAGGTACTATACCCCCACAAAGGGAACAAAACTTTAAACTTTATAGTGAGTGGTACTTTAGCGACGTTAAGGAATAATTCAAGAGGTAGAGAATATAAACTCATTATTACCTTCTAAGGTTATTATATCTCTTTTAACGCTAGACTACAAGTGTTGAATTCTATCAAAGTGGAAATACATAATTGCTTCTGCTTTTAATTGCTTAAGTCTGGGCGAAAAGTTTTGATTATTATAAATTTATCTAACTAAAATGTAAATTTATCTAAAACATGTAAAAGTACCACTACTTTTACATTTAGTTTCTACTTAATATAAATAATTTTCAATGTTTGAAAGACCCAAAAAAATGGCATCCGAATAGGTACGCTGCTTCAGACTCCAACGTACCTACCTAGTAGTAGATCCGCCATCAATACTCCATTTTTTACAGGCTTAGGTAAAAACCTTTATCTGGACGCTCTCCTACTTCGGTCTTACAGTAAACGCCTGCAGCAGGCCAATTGCGCTCTAGTCCAATCAGTACGATGAAAAGAGTACCAAAGTGTCAAGTCAGGCCGTCGACTAGGAAATGTTGTGAGGAGCGGGAGGGATAAATTAGGGTGTAATCCGAGGGCTGCGTGGGAGTGGCGGGGTGAGGGGCGGGGCCGGCGGGCGGCGGCGGCGGCGGTGGTGGGGGGTGGGGCGCGGGCGCACGACGCCGCCGCGTCTGGAGCCGTCACTCCGCTCGCGAGCTCCGTGTCGCGCGCTCGCCATGCCCGCCGACTGCCCGCGCCGGACTGATCACCGCGCGCAAACCCGCGCACGCGCCAGTGATGTTTCTAAACCGCCCAACTGTCATGTGCCAACCGTACAATCGTGAACGTGTACACTTGCTGGCCCTCCTGCCCAAGCGTTGACTGTGTGTGTGTGGCGGATTTATCGTGTATACGACGTTGGATGCGTTAAAATTTCGGGTGAGTGAGAGAGCGCCGGAGGCTGGTTTGACCGCATTATTTTCGAAATACGTACGCCGTGACCCGGTCGACCGCGCTAGGATGATCGGAATAATATAACAACAAAATAAATAGACGTTTGGCAACAACCTGTTCCCGTAACCGACTATTATTGAATAACTATTGGCATACGTTTGATTCCTTCTCTTTTCGACCCGTTGGTGTGGGTAATCTCTGTCTCGCAGCATCGCATGAATACATTTACGTTAATGTTTACAAAAGTTTCCGTCTACAGTTTGGAGGCCTTAATTATCTCTTACAACCTGCTAACTTGACAATTTACTCATTCCACTACTTTCGCCAAAATCGCTTTCCCTAATTCTTCATTCCCATATCGTTAAGGGCACCGCAATATCCATTTGTCTAGTAGCTAAGTAAGTGTAACCACGACCTAAATCATGGTAGGGGTGGTAGATATTTTTACATCGGGTCTCAGTACCGACTTTCCATAATAAAAGACGAAAATAATTAAAAGGAGCAAGATAGCTTTTATTACTTATAATTATATCTTGACCACATTTTAAAGGAATTGCTAAAAGTGCAGTAAATAAGAGCGAGAATTAAATTGAAGCCGTTCCGTGCGTACAGACACCGCGCGTTGATGTCTTTTGCTTCGAACTTTAGGAATGTGTAGAAGGCTGTTGAAAGAGGTTTATTATTTCAAATGTTACACACACTGCAATATATTGACCATGAAACTTGTAAACAATGACAAAAATGGTTTTACGCTAAAATATACTAGTAGGTACCGAATTAGTATAGGTACGGTGAAACAAGCAAAATTGTAAAATTCGTAAATATTTGTCATTTAGCATCAAACTGAAAGAATGAAACTTAACCTTGATTTAAGATCTACTTTTACTATTTATATAAATATTTCATTAACCGATTTAAAAGTAGCGTTAAATTTAAATTTGAAGCTGATTAATTTCAACGATTGGTCGCTTTGGATGTTGGTACACATTTTGTATTTTCAAGTAGGTACTTTTTAATACTACCTAACCAACATATTTTTAGTATTTCCTGAAAATTCATGAAAAACACCAAGAGGCGATATAATTTCAAAATGAGTAAAATGGGTAGCAGTTCATAATATTTTTAATACCTATTTATTCTAAATTCCGAAAAGTGTCGGTACTTACACCTATCTAACGATTAAGCAAAATATGCTTTGAAAGATACTGACTCAGTATGAGCCTTATATTGACCGACAAAATCACGAGCCTGCTCTACAGTTTTAAAATTAAGGTGGTCAGGTATTGCTGACACAAAACTACAGACAGATAATCGACGACTAAAGAAAATTCCTTATAAGATGACGGTGATTTATTTTTCTTTAAACGTTGAAAATTAATTTCCAGAAAGACTAAGAAATTTTCTTTACAGGAAAACAAACACCAATTTAAGATGGCTTACACAATAGGCAGCTAAGTAGTTATATAAAAAAGTTGTTTAGGTACATACTTAGTCATCTACCTACCTACATAAATAATTAGCTATATATTCGCAGTGCAATCCATCAGAGCATTAGTTTTGGGAATGCCGCACCGACGGACGGTGCCTTTAACTATTTCGGATATACCAAGTTTTTAGTCGGCAAACCCTATTTCATATAGTTTCGTTCAGTGTTTCGGATTAGTGTGCTAAGGTACCTACCTATATTATAATTAGGTGATTTCGATAATTATATGTTAATTACAGTTTATATTACAATTGATATATACTTATGATAGGCGTTAAGTTTGTTAATTATTCGGTGTTTTTTACAATTGGTGTTAATAATTTAAAAACTTGTTACTTAGCTTACTTTATTATTTATATGTATAAAGTTTTTTTTTTTTCTAATTTAGATAGGTATCACCAACCTACCAACGTTTTTCTCTAATTAATTTACGCTTTGCTATATTTAAAAATAATTTAGGAAGCTTTTATTGTAAGTAGGTACTATTTCATAGTTTCAATATACTTACTTGATTTGAATTAGTAGTTAACCAACAACTCTGGATAATTAGAACACGATGCATACTAAGTGTTTGATACAACATCGCATTGCAATAATTTACACACATTCATTAGAAACGTTCAGATAAGCCGACGACCGGTCGCGCTCAATGTAATTCATTGTCGACCAATGCGTCGAAATGCATAATGTTCTCTCGGAAATCATTATTAACAATAACTCGCTCTAGTAACCACACTTCATATACTTACTTAAACATAATACAAACAATACGCAAATAAAACCAACCAAGTAATTAAGATAATGATGCAACTAATTGTTTTTATTTGAATTCTGCCATCAAAAGGGATCATGCCCACAACAGGTAGAACAGGTTTCCTAATGGACTAGTTGCCAAATGATTCCTTTGATTTGAAACAAATCTATAAAATTTAAATTGGAAAAGGGGTATTTCGTCATTATGACGTATCCACCTGTTAATGTGTAATTAAGCGCACGTAAAATACGGGTTGATTATAGTATAAAACTTTTAACAAATGCAACAAATCAACTCATTTCGATCATTTTAATTCAACAGTCTTTTTCTGTCTTTACAGGTGGGTCGAGGAGAATTATGCGAGGGGCGTGCGCGTGCGCAGTGGTGTGCGCATTGGTCGCGCTGTGCGCAGGCGGCGAGCCGGGGAGCGAGTCGCGGTCCGCGCTGGACGAGGCAACGCGCGCCGCCGCCGAGCGGCAGCTGCTGGCTCTGCTGGGCCTGCCGCGCCGGCCGCCGCGCACCGGCCGCGCCGCGCCGCCAGTGCCGCGCGCGCTTCGCGTCCTGTACGACGCGCGCGGCACGCTGCCCGCGCCGCGAGCCAACACCGCGCGCTCTTATCACCACACGCCCACGCGACTCGATGACCGCTTCCCGTACGACCACCGCTTCCGCCTCTTCTTCAACGTGACCGGGGTGCCCGGCGACGAACTCGCGCGCGGCGCCGACCTGACTTTCCACCGTGCGTCCGGTGTCGGGGCTCAGCGGCTTCTGCTCTACGACATAGTGCGACCGGGCCGTCGGGGCCGCACCGAGCCCATTCTCCGGTTGCTCGACTCGGTGCCGATTCATCCGGGCGATGCGGTAGTGCGGGCGGACGCTCTCGGGGCCGCGCGCCGGTGGCTCGACGAGCCTTCGGAGAATCACGGGCTGCTCGTGCGAGTGATAGAACAGAATGAAAACGGTACGGATGCGCGGCAGACGCACGTGCGAGTGCGGCGACGCGCCGATGAGAGCGAGCAGGATTGGCACGCGCTGCAACCGCTGCTGCTTCTTTACACGGAGGACGAGCGTGCGAGAGCGGCTCGCGAGCTCGGCGAGACGCGGCTGGCGCGAAGCAAGCGCGCGGCGCGGCGTGGCCACCGCGGTCATCACAGACGTAAGGAAGCGCGTGAAGTGTGTCAACGGCGGCCTTTGTTCGTAGACTTTGCGGACGTAGGTTGGAGCGACTGGATCGTGGCGCCGCATGGATATGACGCGTATTACTGTCAGGGCGACTGTCCGTTTCCGCTGGCGGATCATTTAAACGGCACGAACCACGCTATAGTGCAGACTTTGGTGAATTCGGTGAACCCGGCCGCTGTGCCGAAGGCGTGCTGTGTTCCGACGCAACTTTCGTCCATTTCGATGTTATATATGGACGAAATGAATAAGGTGGTGCTCAAGAATTATCAGGACATGATGGTGGTGGGCTGCGGTTGCCGATGACGAAGGCGCCGCTCGCCCGGTGCGGACCTAGTGATACTCGTGGACCCAGTGTACATATAGTTTGTAGAGGCCTCGAAACGAACTGTAAATATCTTTGTGTATATATACGTGTAATTATTATTTTATTGAAATGAAGATGTAATAAAACATTAATTTTAAAAAGTGACTCCTTTGATTTTATTTCTATGACATCAGCAATCGTTACCTAACATGCAACTTTCATAACTGGAGGTAAAACCAAATGTCCCTTGTGTACTTTAGGTTTGTGGGATACCTACATCCTTTGCCTTTTAATTGTATTAAGTAAATTCGTAATGAAATCACGATACGCCCGGATTTTGGTTTATAAATATTATTAAATATATATTTGCGGTACCGACAGAATTGATGTATGACATGCCTCATTGTCTTCTAATTAGGTACTTCTATGTAGGTACCTATTTACAGATAATTTACAAATCAGAAATTAGTTTCGTAAGCGAGTAACTAATTACTCATATAACTACTATGTAGTATGACTATAAGAACGTTAACGTTTTACAAATAAAAAAACAGTTTTACCTCAACTATCTAGTAACATAAGTACACATGCTTTATAACACGTATTCCAACAAGATTGCTGTGTACCTATTCTTAAACGGAAGCAAAAGTGCCATTTTGATCGCGAAGTCAAAATAATTTAGAGGTGAGAAGAGGTCATTGCGTGACACAATGTGACACGTATGCGTCAAGGCCACGGCGAATAAGTCCATTGATTTAACTAATTAACTACAGATTAAGACTAATGCTATGACGTAAGTCTAGCTTTATCTCCAAATGGGGGCACAGTTTGTAAATAATGTAACTCTATTAAGTATAATAAAACGCTAAACAAACTAACTGATATGATGATGATAACAACGCACACGCGCAACCGATAGGTCTAGAAGTTTTAAATTTTGCATAGTAGTCTCATAATATGAGGTAAATGAGAGTAATCTCATAATATGAGGTAAAAAGATTTTATGGAGCAGGTACCTAAATAGACGAAGAAACTGAAGACTTTATTTCTTAAAAAAAAAGTACCTAAGCAATATACTTACATATTTTGATAATCATCTTTTAACACGGTAAAAGTATCTATCCAGACACGAAGAACCAACTGCTTGTTTTATCGCTGAACACACCGCCAAACTTGTTTTTTTTTTTTATAAATTAAGGGTTTATTTAAGAAAACTACTCTCTGTGACATTGAAATAAAGTGTTAATGTTTTCATAGTTTCAATACATTTACCACCTACTTAAAAATTTGAATGCAACTAATAAAAAATCCTCAGATGGGTTGTAATCTGAACGATACTGTACCTACTTATATTTCAATTTGACGGTAAAACGAAATAGGTAAGCAGATATACAATTTAACTAAAAGATATCTAGATCAATAAAAAGCCTAATCTAATGTAAGAAGGAATGGAAACACGACAGCTGTGTTGACACTTAACATATAAAATACATGTTTTAAGGTTTTTTTAAGAATGGTTAGGTATTAGTTTATACAGTATATTTCCTTAAATACCATCGAATCAATTAAAAGCAAGCACAGATTCATCGTAAATTCAATGAAATATGATTTTCCTACTTACGTTAATGAATAGGAACCTACAATAATACTTTATTATTTTAAATAATAATATATTCTAATAATTTCTGCCTTCGCGGTTATTACACATTGGAATGAAACAACTATTAACTAAAGTTTTAACGTTAGACTATTGTCAGCTCAGTCGTGCTACGATTATGGAAACTGTAAAGAATCCGAAACGTCAGTAAATAAAATAAAATAAAAATACGCGAGTTAAATCCGTTAATAGTTGTTTCATTTCAATAATATATTCTCATAATGAAATAATTTTGTGATTTACCTGTCTCTAAGAGCCATTTAATTCTTGTTAAATATCTGTTGGAGAAATTGATCAAACTTCTATAAATTATACTAGGTACCTACTGAATTTCCAATTTACTCTTGAAATTTATCATATTTTGATAAATTTCCTTTAACAAATAAGCAGAGAATAGACTGCATGCCTACCTACTTATTTTCAATTAGGCACTAATAGTTATGTTACATTTGAAAAAAAAATCATTTATTTATACAATTTATTAGTTTTGATAATAATATGGACACAATTGTGGCGGTTCTTTTCCCTTAATAGAGCGCTTATAAAGGTACCTACTTACTTACATACTTCGAAAATTCACGCGTAGAATAAAACAAAAATAGTCCATACTTTAAAACAAGAGAAGGTATATAGTATATATATCATTATTAAATTCAATATTTTTCAAACAAGGTCATTTGCATATGAAAAAATTCTCAATATCAGACTTGTCAATGTATCAGCTGCGAATATGGGAACTATAAAGTTTTCGATAAGTCAACGTAAAATCTTTACTGTAACTATATGGTTCAAATCCGTTATAGTTGCTTTATTCCAAGAAATACTTATCTAATTATGAGAATTTTAATAAGTAGGTATAATACACATATTAAAATTAGGTATCTATTGTAAGCTTATTTTTCAGCTGTTTCTATCTATATATGAGTAAATAAATTGTATGTAAGTACCTAATATATGGGAAAATTATAAACAGATGTCAATCAGGAATGTAGCAAGTAAAAGATAATGTTTATTTATACAATTCCATTAAGAGTGTGTCAGGTTTCCAAATTTCAAATATTTCGTCACAAGGTGACTATATATCATGTTTTTGCCTCGCGCAGGGCAGGAATGCCCGCCTGTATAATCGCCGGCCACCCGGCAACTGCGCGTCTACCGAGCCCGCCACCCTACGTCTATATTATCAGTAGATAAATTTAAGCATTGTCTTTGCTTCGTATTTCGTCTTCTCGAGATTTTGCTTTTGTTTTTTCCCGTGCGCCGTGGAAGGCAACAAAAAACTGAGTGGAGGCGAACGAAGTGGGTATAATTTATTTTATAGTCGGTTCGCTCGTAACCGACGACGGTGGACGGCTGAACGCCGATTTATCCCCATCTCGGCGTAATTAACGTAAATGGATTGGCCAGTGTCGGTGCCTGTGAACCAGCCGACGACGCTGCAGCATCAGCGGGAACCACGCGCTCTAAACGCGACTCGTCATCGCATGACCTTAACACCAGATAATAGTACAAGAATGTACCTACGCAACGTTGAGCAATGTAAAATTCGCGTGATACACCTAATAGCAATTACAAACATTTTTTAAAACCGCAAGCCAAATGAGACACGATAATCATTTACGATTACTTGCGCTCGGTTCCCAAGGAGTGCGGCGACTTATCCCAGAGGAATTATAATTGTTTTGCATTCTTGCACGGGAATAAAAACAAAAGGTCCGAGGAACAGGGCCCCCCGCACTGTGGCCTGCAGACCAGACCAAAGTCTGACGACTCGCATTCCCTGAACCGACACAAAAAGCTACGAATGAATCGGAGAGCGCTTTCGAATCAGACAACTTGCATTGAAATTTCAAATACAGATTCTTTTTGCAGAGCGTCTGACGTATATTTATTGTGGGGATAAAAATTTAATGACCGTTTAATTGTTGATCATACATTTTTGGTTTGGTTTTATTTTATAAACTCAACTTGATTGATACTGTAAGTATATACTTAGATAATTTCTTATATAAACATTACAAGGTTTATTTATTCATTACAAATAAAAATTACAGCCAAAAAACTGTCGAACTCTGTATTAACTTGATGCATATTTCATAATATCCATCAAGTTAATACCGTATTTGCACTATTTTGCACTAATGTAACTTCCCTACACTAAGGATAGGTAACTAAAAAGGACATACATCATCTAGAAACTACTTCTTAAGGCGGTTTTAGTTGTAAGTATAAGACATAATTCTAATTAAAAATATAGGGCTCTAAGACTAGTTTAAGTCTAGCAAGAGATGACAATATGGCGTTGTCCAATAATAAATAGTGAAGCATGAGACAAGAGTACCTACATGTGGATGCGTGGACGCAGCGCAGCGGACGCGAGCGCGGCACGGGCGGGCATCGACCGCGCGCTTCTCTCAAATATTCCAAGCATGCACAAATTAAACTGGTTTTTTGTTCATATAACTTTATCAGTTTTGCATAAAACATTGTAAACTAGACAAAGTCTCAGCAATAATCCTCTGCTGGCCAGTTTGCAATTTATGCACTTGTAATATGAAAACCGCAAATACTTGCAGTCCATTAAGTATATCCAAATCAAAAGAAGTCGATGAGCCAAAAATAATGGAAACAACAACTTACCAATGATCACTTATATATGTTTTACCTATTTATTTATGTCAATTTTGAAGTTGATAGGATAGGACCCGTCTCTTTCAGTTTATCTTTACTTCCATTGAATTAATTTCTACCATAGATATAATATCTCTGAAACTTTAGTAGCTCAGTGGCATACCTTACAGACTAATAGACGAAAATCCTAAGATCTGTTAATAGCATTTAAGCATATCCCATAATCAATA
Source organism: Polylopha cassiicola (assembly GCA_038024825.1). Classification (NCBI taxonomy): domain Eukaryota; kingdom Metazoa; phylum Arthropoda; class Insecta; order Lepidoptera; family Tortricidae; genus Polylopha; species Polylopha cassiicola. The sequence goes on along the minus strand of CP149046.1, from coordinate 12,987,096 downwards.
CTCCCAAACAGCCAGTACGAATATCTAGCACGGTTTTTTGCGCTCTTTGTTTATGTTCCCTGCTACCCTCAACAATACATCGAATTAAACCACAAAGTAAGATTCAATAAACGATTCGGACAGAGATACGTTCATTTGCCGCACGCACCTCGATCACAATCGACTTTCACCGTAAGGGCTGCGTCACAAACTTGATCACTCCACTAGTTGGTCGCCGTAGCGGACTGTCGATTATGTTAACAGTCACGCAAACTTGTTGCGTCTCTTTAGGAGTGGGTATTCAAATCTCACGATTCTCTGTATCTATTTATTTTGAAAGCAATTAAATTATCACTTAATAATACTAAGATATATGTTCACATATAAAGAGATGTTCACGAATTCTCTAGCCCGTGACAAAGGAAAATATAATGGAAATTGTTTGGTTAATAAGTAAATGTTAACGGGGAAAATACAATTTTGGTACCTACTTATTAAAAACTATGTAAAATTTACTATAGGTAGGTATGAATTGACTTGTTTTGCTTTACCAAAAAAGAGCGATTTATAGAAATGTTTTTAAAACCATTTTATTATGTTTATCGGCTGCTAGGCCATTATTTTCCTTTGTGAGACATTATTTTCCTTTGTTCCAAGTTCTAATTGGACTAAACAGCTAACGTAAGTTGGATTTTACCTTTATAGACCTAAATATCATAGGTAATTGAAAACAAAAATTTAACGTAGGTAAGTACATACATAGGTATAGTTAGGTATGTAAGTATATGAATACCTATACGAAAAACAAAAAGTGGTACCTACCAGTTTGCGAGCCCGGCAGGGCCTGTGGTGGTTACCATGTTATAACGGTGATGACATATTTAACTGAACACCTGTTGGCATCCAATAAATGATATTTATTTATAACTTGTATGAATAAGTAGCATTGTATATATATCTACAGTTAAAGTGTTTCGGACTTGTTTGAAAATTAACAACAGATAAAAATCTGATTATTGTGATACCTACAAACAATTTAAAAGTCTTTGTAACTAGATAGGTACATGAGATATGTCCCGGCTGGATCAGGAAAGAGAAACATCTAAATAGGATTTGTTTTCTTTTGTTACAAGTATCTCCACTTTTTAATTTTCTCCCGGCGTATCAAAAGCATACCAAAACAAAATTAAAATTGAATTCAGTAGAATAATTATTGAACTCAGTTAAAATATGAGAGCTTAATTAAGCTCTGAATTTAAAGTTTAAACACACACTAGACAGATGGGATTAAATCGATGTTAGATTGTAGGTAAGTACCTAAGTACCCATTTCGTGTAAGACAAAATTATTCGACAAGTTTTATAGGTTCTATCCTAGGTAACTACATATATCCTAACTAATATTAAATTCAAAAGTAACTCTGTCAGTCTCATTTTCACGCTAAGTCTAGAGCCTAATTGCGATAAAAGTGTTGTAAGGCGTTAAAAAGGGGGATGAAATGTAATTACAATACCCACGCGGACGGAGTCGCGGGTAAAAGCTAGTTTACATATAAAGCTTTCATCAAGAATGTTTACTGTTAAAACAGATCAGGGCAGGGTTACAGGTATTTGGCAGCGATCTGAATTTCAAAACTTAACAAATGGATATATAATAATTCTAACTCAATACTATGTTTAATAAATAGCGTCGGAGTGGTACGGGAGCACACACTCGAATATTGTCATTAATCAAAAAACGAACACGAACTGGTATTGGCAGCTTCCGCGTCGAGGGCGAGGCGTTGTGTGTACAGCACTGTAAGTGGCAACTGGCACACAGTGTACGCTAGACATGCATCCTAAACAACAATTTATTTCTGGCAACGAACCCACGTCCTTGGCGCCGACCTTATTGCGCAACACCGGTTTCGGAATGTGCGCAAGCCGCGCTACAAGACATGTACACTCATGTTACTCGGCTTGTGACAACCGATGATACGTCGCGTCGGCCTTCTACGCGCAGATAAATGTCTAATTTCGTCAATTAACACGGCAAATAAGCTGCGCCAGCGGCTTCTGAGGTTTAATTGCTTATATTTCTCATTAGCGGCAATACGAATGTGTCGTCACACTTAAGTATCAATGTAGATAATGACGGAAATAATAATATATACCTACCTACGTGCTTATTTAGATACTGACATGATTGTGTGAAATACTTAGATGTTATAATTTCTGATGCCTTCGCGGTTATTACACATTGGAATGAAACAAGTGTGACTTTAGCGTTAGACTATTGTCAGCTCAGTCGTGCTACGATTATGGAAACTGTAAAGAATCCGAAACGTCAGCTTATAAAATAAAATAAAAATACGCGAGTTAAATCCGTTAATAGTTGTTTCATTCCAATACTTAGATGTTACTTAGCCCTAGATGAAACTAGGATAGTCTTTATTACAAAAATGATATCCTACGGGATGAAACAGGGGGTGGAAGTATCGAAACTACCCGACATATCTACTCATTCTCGTATACTAAGGCGCGCGTAGAAGCTAGTCTACATATAAAACTATTGTAGAGTTAAGACCGAGAAGTTTAGTCGCTAAGCTTATTACCGAAACCAGGTGCGACAACTATAATGAACTCCGGCGACCCTATTTCGACATCGACACGCCCTGATATAATCTATAACACCTGTGCATAGTGACATAAGCGTTATCTATCGCATCCAAGTTTACATACGGACAGTAACTGAAAAGCTCGTCCACTTCACATGACAAACTTACTTAAGTAGAACTTAAATTACTCTTGGGACTTAATATAAATACTTTTATAAGTTAGTATCTATCTTATTAGCAATGCTACTTGAATCTAAATCGCAAACATATTGCCAAATCCCAATGTAGGTATATAATTAGATCAATACGTAGTTTGAATTGTATGCGATAGTTCATATTGACATTGTTTATGTTGATATTCTCATTGCATAATGTTGCTTGGTTAATTGAGTAATAAAGTAGACAACAAACAACATTACGTTTCTAGAATAGGTAGGTAAATAGGTACCTAATAATAAAATTAATATTAATTAATGTCGTCTGAACAAGTGCTTCATTAAAAAAATAATAACCGGTATTCAAATTTGGCAGTTTAAGGTAATTTATGACGATTAGTTGTATCTTGTTCTTTATACCTAACATACTTACTTACAGAAGGTTTTCCTCAAGTTTTATTACAAATTGGTCACCAATGAAAATTGTCTATTTCATTTTAAGTAGGTAAATTCTTAAACCGCTGCAGTGAGTTTGTTAAAAATGCTTCCAACAAAAGTACATAAACGTTTAAAAATAAACCATATTGTACTAAGCATGAATAAACATAAATATTTTGTAAAATAAATTCGATTTACGAAATTATATTATTTGAAGACATTCACGTTAGTAGCGTCGCCAAAAGAAGAAGTACAGCTTACCTATCACAATATCATCCTCCTAATACAGTATGAAACGCAATTCACTAAAATAAGGAAAGAAAACTTACTTACTTCTAAATAGAGTCTCTAGGAGACATAGGGAAATGAAATATATCTACCTACCTATTATACGTGGGTGGATCAAAAAGTACCCGCGTTAAGACAGAAAAAACTTTTTTTTTAAGATTTTTTTTTTTATTTTTTAACATAAAATCCTTCGAGGTCTTTACACCTAACCTCACTTTTTTACCACTTTTTTAACCCCTCGAAAAGTATGTTTTTTCAAACCCTTTAAAATACGCTTCTGATTCGACAACCATCTCTTCGTTTGAGCTGATTTTTTTAACCCCCGAGCCAAGTTTTCATGTTGAGGCACCAAAAGACGTCGTAGGACGTCAGATCAATTAATTATGGTGGGTGCAGCAACAATTCGTAGCGAAATTCCACTAATTTGACAGCGACAAACCTGGATGAATGTGCTGGTGCGTTATCGGGGCCATACAGCATTTTTTCCTAGCCAAATGTGGCCGTGTATTCTTAAGTTTTTTATCGAATCGGTCCAATAATTCACTATAATATTGCCCTGTGATTGTTCTTGCTTTCTGTAAGATGTTAATAAGGAGTATTCCCTTCGAATTCCAAAAAAATCGTGGCTATGACTTTTCCGGCAGAAGGGACCGTTTTCGCCTTCTTTGGAAGAGATTCATATGGGAAAATCTATTGTTTGGACTCGCTTGGTCTCTAGCGTATAATAATAGACTCAGGTTTCGTTAACAGTCATAACTCGAGACAAAAACTCCATCGGGTTTCTCTTAAACAGATCCAAACATTGCTTTGACGTTGACATTGAATCCGATTATTTTCATCTGTGAGTAAACGCGGCAGCCAAAGGGCGGACATCATTTTCTTGTGCAATTTATTACATAATATACTGAAAAATGTTTTGTACGACACGCCTACAATATCAGCTAATTCGCAAACTTTAGTTCGTCGATCTGCGATAATCACGTCATGAACTTTTTTAATGACCTCTTCGGAAACCACGTCTGGAGGGCGACCTGGCCGGTCTTCATCAAAAACAGTTGTGTGCCACGTTTAAATACATGGAACCAATATCTGACGGTTGTCATAGAAGGCGAAAGGCCCCCGTAGACAGCATCCAACTTTACTTTTATTTCATCGCATGTTTTTCCATCTAAAAATAAAAACCGAATTACGAAACGATATTGATCTTTTTCTAAGTCACCGCGAAATACAACACTCTTGTGATAAAACTGGCCACTAAATAAAAGGTAATATATTGTTTTTAAAAAAAATATATGTTTTTTTAATTTCTAAATACCTTAAGTACACGATGATAATAACAACATATCTCAACGACATCATCCTTTTCCGAACGCGAGTACTTTTTGATCCACCCATGTAATTCCACGCTACGTTCTATCTTGGTATGACATGACATGGGCGGTAAACTCTAATGAAAGTCTGGCTTCGGAATCCCAGGTTCATTCCTCTTAGTGTTTACATTTCCGTATACTAGGAAATGAATACGAATTTGAAGAAATTTCCTGATGGAAAACTGTAAAGCACCTCAAAATTAGAGACTTGGGAAATGCTCAAAGGTTTATTGAATAGTTCACGAAGACCAAAACTTCATAATTGTGTAAGGTCTGATAGGTGTTCTCCGTTCTCTTAGGATATTTTCGTGAACTCAATGACAATCGATAACCCTGACGTTCTATGTGAGTCAAAATCCATATAAACGCGAACAGGTTTTACGGAAGCACCGCGCCGGATTGACAATGATTGTAGCGTAAGTATTTACATAAGAGTTGTAGAGTAGTGCCACATCCATTGTGTCAATAGTGTTTACGCGAGGTGCGGTGGTGGCCAAGTGAAAGTGGCGAGTCCCCGAAGGCCGACCGCAGCGAAGCGGACGGCTAATAATATCTCTGTCGCTATGCTGGCTCTTCTACTCTGCTGCTCAACATGTAGGACGACGATGGAATTCTTGGGCATACGCTTGCCGCAAAACCTTAAGAGCTTCTCGGGATGCTTTTGCCTTGTAACAATGCCCTCGCTCGCGGGCGATTGCTCATTTTGGAGCGTAATCATTAACTAACTTTGTTTGGTATTTTATTAAATTATTGCTCTGCTTTTATTTTATAAAAGACAGTAAATGGTAAATACGATATTTTTTTTATTTATTTCATACTATATCCTAAACAAAACGTTGGAAATTATATTATTAATATGCTGAAATCAGCATTTTCTCTCGGCACAAGTATTACATATATGCATTTTTAAACAGTAAAAGCAGGACAGATTTGGCAACCACCAACAATAATTATATTGAAACTAATCTTATGCTTAAACTTTTTTTTTACTCAGTTTTGTAGGTAGAAAACTGATGAAATTCTTTTTTATCTCGAATCTCAACATTAAAGCTACCTTGGTCAATTTTATATTAATTTTATTCATCTATGTATACACTGACATTATCATACACATTAGAATCTACAAATTATGCAATTGAAACCTCCTGATCTCTAAGAACCTGCTCATGTGGAATAAATTAATGCTGGACTTAGGTCGATAGATTCTATACCTATATTGAAAAAATATCAGCTTACTGGCATCTTTATACTGGAAAACAAGGCACAAAAGTAAAGAGCTCCTGTTGTATGTATTAATGTTCTTTATCCTAACGTGAAATTTAACTAACAACGGGTTTTCTCTTATGATATCATTAAGGGAGAAATGCCTATATAAATTGAATAAAAAGGCGTGTGCTTATATCTATATAATATAAGCGAATACTGTATATCCTCTTAAACATATATACCTGTAGGTAGGTACTTAATGATACGGGAGCGCGACTTTTCGGCTTCTTTCACTGTTCAAATGCTTTTAAGAAGTTTTTCCTTTTCATGTTACCATTACTAAGTACGTTATATATTTGAATGTAGAGTTTATACAGATCTGCCATACTTAGGTACTAATTTTGGAAACTATTATTAAAGGTCACCTAAGTGCATGAGCACAAGTAGGTCTATATGTGAGTCCCATGGATTTCATGGTACATCGATTGGTTTCTACATAACAAATTATACTTAAACCTTAAATACGTACGTAAACCGACATCATTATTTCATCAATCACTAATATTCCTATAAAACGTGCGTTTGATAGTCCAATCTTTAATATCTTTGTCAGATAGATCTAATTTAGTTTTTGATTGAATGTTAAATCATTAAGTAATTACTTAAAAACGCATAAAACCAGTCCAACCACTGTTTTTTAAACATTTAATGATTTAATTGATTAGCTAATTAGTTTAATTTTATATTTTATAATAACAATTCGTTTTGTAATGAATATATCAAGGAAAATGTATTACAAAATGCTATGCTAAGAATATAAGTAAAGCAAACAATAAAAACTACTATAGCTCTACCTTCTTACATTTAGAACATTAAAAAAATATAATTTATTCATCTCATCTCTATAACAATGCCAATGCGGGTTCTTTATAACAATGCCAGAAAACACTTATTCGTTACCCAGAAAGTATACGCTAACAAGGTTTTCATAATAGAAATGTAAAATAGTAAAAAAAATAAAACACTTATCAAACCCTCATCAAAAGCATTTTTCTGACAACGATCACTGTTAATAAAATAGTATAAGTACGCATACCAGTACCAGTTTTTGCAGAGGCGTCAAATTATTTTATATTATAAACTTTTGGCTTACTTATTATAGAGAATCCGGATGTAAATAAATCTTAGGCGCAAAAGCTTTGCTGGCAATGATCGAGGAGCCTCGGGCGCGGAGCGGCGCGCGCGCTGCAATTACCGACAGAGCCTGCGGGGCATTCCACTCTGCGATCAGCCTAATTAGTCCAGTCCACTGTGCGATGCGCCTTTGTCTAACAGTTCAGTTCACCTTGCAAAGTTTTTACGATCGACTTAAATGTTTTGCTTACATGACCTCTACGTAAGGACGACCCTTAGCGCAAAGTTGATTGTGATCATTGTGAAATCTAGAGTCCACCATTAAATACTTAAGTTATTACTTCTTATTAGTTCTTATTTTATTAGTATTTTATGGTCTAGAGAAGTTGTCTTAAATTTTTTATAGTTGTTTATAGAATATGAATGTTTATAAATGGTTAAATCTAAAAGTCATGTACCTAGTCTCATTTTGACTATTCAGGTAGGTGTCATAATATTAGGTATATTATATTCTAATAAGTATCCCATATATTAAGTCGCCGGTCTAGGTATAGGTAGAGACTCCATAAATGACTGTCAACGGTAATTTAACCTAGAATTCAAAATTTTGCGCAACTTACGCTCTAAAAAAAATCTATAATGTATGTCCAATACTTAATATCGCAAACATCCACGAAAAAAACGATTTTTTTAAGAGTAATATTGTGGTAAATTTTCTATTTAAAAAAAGGAAAAATTATACTAAGTAGGCATCCACTTCTATCAATGAATGGATGCTGATACTATGCACTGTGTATCTTAATGTAAAATCTGATAGAACTCGTGACACTACCAAAAGTAGGTAAAAATCAAATACTGACCTGGGACAAGTTTAGCTGCGCAAAATTTCAAAATAACTCAATTAGTTCAATCAATAAGTAGCTACATTTTTATCACTAAGGTTTTTATCCCCTAAAGGGGTGAAATAGGGGGTGAAGTTTGGTGCTGATTCAATTGGGAAAAACAAGGTCGGAAGTTGGTATGAAACTTTTTCTCAAATTTGAGTAGTAGGTAAGGGTACCAGATTGCGTTCTAGGTTACTAAAAGTTTCTTAAATATGGAAAGTTTCGAAGTAACATGGATTATTAACACTTTTTTAAATGTCTACAATTGAGATTTACATTAAATTGCTGTGAAATTGTGACGACACACTACACCATAATAATTATAATTTATATTAGTGGTATAAAATATAATAAACATACTTCTTCAAGAGAAAGTTCGAATAAAAATGTTCTGTTCCTCTCAAAATGCTTTATTTTATCTGCATACTTATCTTTACCTATCCCCGTATATTAGATAGGTATGTGTAAAGTACCTATTTTGAAAGGTACTTTACACATGTAATCGAAAGGTTCAATTGATCCAAAAGAGTCTCGAATTTCTTCTATCTATATTACAACTTTGCAAAAATAATTCATTTAGTTACACGAAGTAAATTAAAATAAAACAGCAAGCTGCCTAGTTCTCAATTCAGCAAAGTTTATTATTATAATTATTATCCACAATTAGTAGGTATAATAAATCAGAAGAAGATTATAAAATCTTTAAATCCACATTCCCAAAAGAACAGAAAATTTTCTATTGAAGTTTTAAGAATGTGAACTTACGATGCTCTCAAACATTCTCGTACTTCTAATTACAGATATTTTCGAACCTTAAAGCTCGGGCCGTTTCACGGAGCAGCCGGACAGCCGCCGTGGGCAAATAGTACCTACACACGCCGCCCGACTCGTGTGTTCTTAGTCTTACACGCACACACGACTTTTAATTTGGCTTATAATTTTATTTCTGTTTCTGTTCTGTTCTGTCTTTTATCATTGATCTATCCTTAGTTAACCCCTAAATTATAGGGATATTTTTTTTTATATATACGTTTTGACCATATCACAGAAACTTTGCCAACAGAATAGGTAGGTAAGTACAGATAGACATAATTTTCTAGATTCACATAACTGTATGGCATTAATATAAGGTCTATATTTTTCATCGTTAGTTTGCGTTAGTTCTTACTTGCACACACAACGTAAAGCGTACCTTCCATCCGAACACTGTTACGTAAACATGTCGGACACGTAGTGCGCAAACAAGCATCACTGATCGTTGGAACAATATTTATTTTACTACTGTGGTTTAGACCACTGTACTTCGGATAACTGTCAAACCAATAATTAAAGTTTGTTCCTCACTTTACCGAGTAAACTTGGACATATTTTAACTCGGCGTTTCCAAATTTTCGTGATTTTCTGTGTGTGCTATATATATGTGTTATGTATAATTTACTATACATATTTTTTAATATCCTGATAGTTCGGTACGTAAGTTTTTCAAAACTCCAAAAGTAATCATGAATTTTTGATTAATTTCTTTTCTTTTAATCAATGCATAATGTTGAATAATTTTGTTTTACGAAACATTTGTACTGAAATAAATGTCACAATATAGGGAAGTGGCAAAGTAAAATCTATCAATTTAATAGTTAAACAAAAGTAAGCAAAGCTAAGAAAATGAACGATACTATGAATAAACTTTTATCTACCAACCCCTCTGGTTCCTCGCACGTCACTAATGGAAAAGTAATATGGGACTCTTTAGTGTAGGTGGATTTTCACGATCGTGCATTAACTTGAGTTATTTTATCATACCATCTTGACAATGAGGTAGTGGTAGATTCCTATAGAATTGCATATTCAATGTGCTGCGCAATGGCTGCGCAAATACGTAATCTAGTATTGTAGTAAACAAACTTTTACTTTGTACAGTATTGTTCTATGTAAGTTATAAATTTCTCGAGTCGCGGAGTTTTTTGCCAAACTCCTCCGAAACGGCTGGACCGATTTTTATGAAATGTTGTGTACGAATCGGCCAACATTTATTTTTCACAGGTAATCCAAAGTTTTATTTTAGGAAATACTGACTACATCCATAATTTAAGCAGACTGACGATTCTGTCTAATTCGCAATAGTTGATCAAATTCCTGAAAAAAATCTAAAAAAGACATACCCAAGTTAATTTAAATTTATGTGCTACTGGTTTAAAAATTTAAACATTATGACAGCTTCCCGTTATTTACCTACTGTCTCAAGAAAAAATATGAGTTTTCAATAACATCAGAACCCAATCATTAGGTATACTAAATTGACGTCATGTAGGTATATACAACGTTTAAGTACTTATTCAAAAGCGATAAAGGCAAGTTTTGCATTATCTGAAGGTTTGAGTAAGGATCTAAGTATAACATGAGTGGTTGGTTTGGTTATTGGTTGGCTTGTTCGGTGCGAGTAGGTACGGTTTCTTTATAAATAGCCCAGCGAGGCAGGTGCAAGCTGCGCGGTAGACGAGAGGACGCCGCCCGCGCCCGTAGCTGGAGCTTCCGTGAACTAAAGCTCCGCACATTTTCAAACATTAACAATGTACACACCTACCTTTAAGACTAGCCGTTACAATTCTAAATTACAAAACATAATGTAGGTAAGTGTCACAAATACGTACATAAACTATACAGGATTATGTACATTTATGTATTATAATGGAAGGCTATATTGTCTATTATAGAGTTAAACGAATATAGAATTCGAGAAACGTTAAATGAATGTTGATCAGTTGATTTCAAGTCTATGTTCTATTAAAATTTCAAATTCGAATACAGAACAATATCAGCATGTAGGAGGTACGTTAGTGTTGGTCAACACTGAGTCAATGAAAAACAGCTACGTATCTACCTCTTATGGGTTATATTAGTAAACTTTTAACACAAAAGACCTCGTAAGTGCCTTTAAACAATTTAACTTACAAGTATACGAACATGGTTCAGTTTTAAAGTAGGTAAACTATAACGTACGGCCGGTCCTAGAAGCGAAGTCTTTAGGCCAGAACCAATCCTTCATAAAAACAGGAATAAACAACCTATCAGAACGTTGCAGCTGGTGAGGCAAGTTAAAGAAATAAGCTATCCGAGGAATGGAGAATCATCTTCGAGACAGATATGGACATGTCAACAAAAACTATCGAGTAAAAGAATCAAAGCAAGAATCAAGCGAAGATGGCAGAAAACATTCTTGTAGCCCGATACCAGAGAGGGGGGTGGCTGTGCCGCCGGTGCGACGCTCTCGGGACCTGTACTGGCAACAGGAAAACAGGGACAGATATAAATGGAATCCCGATCGCAAGTCGCGCAAACTGGTACCACGTAACGACTACATTGAGAGAAATACTCGTATCCATAAAATTTTCAGCAAGTAAATTTTACACGAGTTATGATTATTCGGTGCTGGCAAGCTTTGTAAAGCATAGCCCATAAAAAGTTCGGTGGGTAAATTAGGTATGTTTGGATAGGAATAATGATAAGAGGTTGGTAGACGGTAGGGCGCCTTGTGGTGACGCCGGGCCGCCTCGCGCGTCGCCGGCGCACACACAGCCGCACCCATCCACGAGCCGAATCATCCACAACAGGTAATTTCCATCTAACACTGGGAATCATTATTCCGATCCAAACGATTTAATTTGTATAATGAATACATTAATTAGTCATCCTCGGAATAACTACTGCCATGTTTTACACGTTATATAAGTGTTTATGATGTCATTGTGCCATGCGTGTGTGGGAAATTGTATCCACATGATAATCTCTAAGTCGAGATAATGAAAATTATAAATTTATTATTAAAGTTAAAATCTGTTCACAAAATTAATTTAAGAACTATGAAATTGTAGTAAGTAGGTAAAGCATAACGAGAACAACAACAACAAGAACTACACTTACTTTACAAGTATTTTTAATTCCTAGTTTACGTTGTCCTGTTAATTTAATCCATGATACCTAGTTATGAGTAGAGTAGGTACTTAATAAAAAAAAGATTAGTCGAAAGATTTCGAACCTTTTCTTCCGATAAAATATATTTGAATCTTAAAGATAAATCGACAATACGGGGGTTATTTAAAATAACTACCTAAAGAAACAATACCTATAGGTTGACGTGGGTAATTTCACAATAAATTAAGTATTATTACTATCAAAATTTTATAACCTCGGTTTATTCTATTGTGGTAGAAATATGTAGTGTTATTAATCTCTCCTCATATACGACACAATCTTATTTGTAGGCAGGTACATTGTATTGTTTATATGTTGACTCCACTACCACAATTAGAAAAGCGTTCTTTCAGTTCTGGTTCGCGATCCGCCGCAGCCGTACCGTCAGACCCGCACTCGCACCTGTGCGCACTACACTTGCGTCATTTACAACTTTAAAATAATAAAACTGGTTCCGATGGTGATCTATACGAAGTTGGTTCTACGATTAATGTCCCAGGCAGCGCACCTGGCAGCCACGACCCTGCGTTGTCACGACACTTGATATCCTCGCAAGTCTTGAGGCTTATGTATAATTAAATGCTAAATTAATATTAATATCTAATATAAACCGAAACGAACTCTGACCGTTGTCCGAGTAATGGCTTACAACGTTTATTTATTTGGAAGCAAAAAGATTTTTCAACACAAAACCATGAAAAGAAAAATAATTAGACCTTTTCAAATGAAAATACTTAATCCTTTTCAAATCAAAATTAACCTGTAACTTTAATGAACATTGACGTCTATTAATTAATTAAGTAGTATTAATTACTTGATGTTAATGGTAAGTAAAAAGCGATTACGAGAAAGGACATGTTTCATTTAACAAGGCGTGCATTATTCATCTCGTTTCATGCGAAAAGAGTGGTATCTCGCAACGAAAACAAAGAAGAAGGGGCAACGGCCTGCCCTTATTTGGTCGAGTCAGCAAGGCGACATCGCCACATGCGCAGGACATGATGCGCGGAGGCTGCGCGGAGCCTATTCACGAATACCTACCTTTTTATAAACCTAACATAAATGTTGTTACAGAAATTTATAGGTTTATGCTATAGAGGAGCTGTCATATATTTTTTGCAGTCCATATACTAGGTAGACACTGTATAATTTACACAAAATAATATTGCTATGCAGCTGTAATCTATTTAAGATCATCGTCAGACCTTAGTACACGTAAGTACATATATAGAGAACTACTGAATGATCTAAATAAGATAGCAATCGTAACGGCCGAACTTTTAGATTTTTGAGTCTTTGTTAGTTTAGTCACTATCATTGATTTGTTGGTGACAAAATTAAAACATAGCCAATTAAAAGTCAAAATAAATCGATTACAAATTACTTATCAAAGTTAATTAAATCATTCGTCTATGACGGCAATATTCTTATTACTTTGCATACTCAGACAATATTCTATATAATCTCTTCGTTTTTATAAAGTTAAAGAATCCTTTTTTATGGTTATTAAATCATAAAATATTTTTGGTAAAATTTATGAAAAGCGAGTAATTTGACTAACATATTAACAGAGTTGACGTGAGCTTTAACAGGCAGCAGGTGTCGGCCAACCTGTTCGCTCTCCATATCACATTACACTAGGTTTCACATTAGGAAATTTATACGACGTCTCATATGACTACCGACGCTGATAATTATTGTTTTATTGACGAGATAAATTATTATAATTATTAATCGGTTCCGAGAATGAACTGCAAAACAAGGTGATTCATCCGAGCTCATTTTGTGTCGTAGCCGACGCAGATGTGCGCGCACCGCGGGGATCTGTTATTTAAATTAAGTGACATTCAGTTTAAATTATCGGTATAAATCTCGTACATTACGAGGTGCATTATCGTATCGAAATCTGCAGGTGCAGCCGGCACGGTAGCCAATGGTAGCACCGCTGCACCGGCCGAGACGTGCTGATGCCGCGCCGCACAATGAACGCCTCGCACGTCGACTAGGCACGCGGTCACGAGTGTGCCGAACCAAGCGACAATATGTCTACGACAACGAGTGAGCGGCGATAACGATTTCCACAACACAACATTTATTTACTGTTATCTAATTGGCAGCTGCACTTAGTGGTATTGTGTTTATTTAATCCCTGAGCAATGCAGGAAATTTATTGCCAGTAATTCTAGTTCAAATTCAGGAGCTAGTTATTCAGAGATTTCTAAGTTTACTTGGAACATTATCGAAGAGGTTAGTTAGGGCATACATGCATACCTACTTTGATATGTTTTAAAATAAATAACTAATATACCTATCTACGTAATTAAAACAAAAAAATAAGTAGGTACCTACCTACGAGAATCATATAAACAAGAATCCTCAAAAATATTTTCACAAGGTTAAAAAAGCATATTATTTTAAACTGTTGGTAGGTACCTACACCTCGTTGACACATCCACGACAAATTTCGATTGCCACCTTATGCCTAAGTAGGACTTATCCTATTTACTACACTCGCGGCTATTACCACATTTACTCCACTAGTTCATTATGTTTCCATTTATATGGTTTGTCAGTATAACACATTTGCATACGCTAGGGAAATATTACTTAGGCTCGAAGTACTATACGAACATGTCGGCGCTCCGCGGTGCGTTTACATTTTGCAATACAATCAACGCACTACGCTATGCTATACCAGCACAGCACGTTATTAACATAACTATTTACGGCTTTAAAGTAAATCAATAAATTTATGTATCTACTTATCTACCTACTCGTATGTTACGACTACCCGCTCGCTGTGGTTTAGATACGCTTGCTAAACGTGTTACTACTACTAGATGCAATTAACCTTATATATCACAGTAATTGTTCATTTCACATTATGTCGACTATATTAATTAAATCGCATGTAGGCATATTATTACCTACTACAGTTAGCCTTATTAAAAAAACTTCTCTAAAATGTTGGAATAAAACAGTTCTAGGTATAACGGAATTTATTGTAAATGGCTTAGGTATTATTTACAATTTATTTTATGGAAATAACAGTGCAAATTATTAGTTCAACACTGGGCATTCCACTGCATACATAATGGATAGCGTCGTCGTAATGTGCATTTCAAATTAAGATAGGTGTACAAGAAGCTACTTTATCATACTGCACACATACTTTATTTTCTTCTGTTGGTGGAATTTATAACTAATTAATGAATACCTAACAGCTCGGGTATCTAAAGATGCCAATGTCCATTTTATATTTTTTGCACGCATGTAGCTACATATTTTTTTTACTAAGGAAGTAGATACATCATGCAAAAATAGAAATACAGACATTAAGTAAGTATAGGTACATGTAAAGAGGTATATTACTCGATGAAATGAAGGAATTATGAAGGATTTAATTCGCGTATTTTATTATATTTGCTCACGTTACGGAATTTCACATCATGCAAAGCACTTCAGTGTTAGCAGTCCAACGATAGTTCCTCAGTTCAGACAGCTACGTATAAGGGAATTGTAGAGTTTACGAAACATCAGCGAATACAATACATTACGCGACTTCAATCCGTTATAAGTAATTGTTTTATTCTAATGTGTAATAACCGCGAAAACATCACAAATTATTAGGCAGGTTAACCTACCGACTTATTTACTGCAGAGTTACTTAAAATTGAATTTTTGTATAATTTTTGTTTAGATACCGTTTGTACCTAAATGCAATGCACTTAAATATAATTAAAACAGAGAATTCTACCCCGAACTAATACGTACCTATTTAGTCAGAAACACTAAGTAGGTAGGTATTGAATAGTTGGCTGAAACTGATTTAACGCAACCTATTCGTTGAGCTCCAAAGACGACGATAGCGATGGTGTCGCTAATGGCGACGGCGACGATAATGGCGTTGGCGGCCACTACGACAGCGGCAATAGCGACGACGACTGCAGTAGCGACGACGACGGCTAGGTCACGCATGTGCAGTGCAGTAGCCGACCTTGCGGTCGTCGCGGTGTCGCGTTGCACCCACATTTCTGCCGCTCGCCGCGCGTGCGGTTCGAGGCTCGCCGGAATGCCCCCATCACTTGATAGCCGTGCTCAACATCTGATATACCCTCGGTGACATTTCTGAGATGCCTTAAAAGCAATCAGTGTAACTGTTCATGTTACTCTAACAGTTTTGCAGGTGATAGCTTCTATAACGGTGGGACAGATGTGAGATGTCACAGATGAGAAAAAGTTTACTTACCTACATTCTTTTCATAATATACCTAGGTAGGTACTATATGAATTAAATCTCTAGTAATATATAAATAATAAATTATAAACGCGAAAGTAACTTTTACCTTTTAACTCTTCACCCTCAAACTACTGAACTAAGTTAGCTGAAATTTGGTATTGAGATAGTTTAGGCGTTTAGGACCCAGAAAAGAGTATATTAAGGTATTATATAGGTAGGTAGGTAATTGATGCATCAACTTATTCTACCCAACGTACTAATTCTACCTACGTTGAAGAAATTCCGGGCTGAACGTTCTTGTTTTGAACAATATTCTACGATTTTATTTCCAGTTACATGCCGTGATAAATTTATCGATTCCAGTGCTTTACATGTCGGTATGTTTAAGTTTCGTTTATTTGCATAGTAATTGCTCTATCAGTGAGCTAGGAATGTTTTACATAAGCCGAGTGCAGTAAACGCACCTTGGTTTTGGTAACATGTCATCGTCTATAGGTTTGCCTTGTACGACATACTGGGCGTAGCTTACATCGGCATGTAACGGTACCTGAATAATTGGGTCGACGTAATCATAGTCAAAACTGACGATATCATATGTAACTAAAGTTATTAAATAAAATATTCTGAGAGAGGCTTTACCTATTCTAATAGGTACAGTGTTTTGTACTTGAAGTACCTTAATTATTAGGTAGGTACCTAATTGATTTAGATTTTGATTTGATTTAGAATATTGAATTTTAAACTAAGAGACGAACTCAGAAAGTAAGAAAAAGAGCGACGTTTTTAATAACATATTGTACGATTTATACAAACACAAAATTAAATACAAAAAATCTGAATAAAAAAAATATTTATGGAGGTTCAACCGAGATTTTTTGCCGTTTTTATAAATATTATTACCTTAGGTGCTTACGGAACCCTTCGTGTTCACTGTCCATAGGTAAAATATACCTACCTACATACGCCAATATACAAATCTATATAAAAGTCATCGGTTGATACCTACGTCTGACAGTCTATGGAGACGAACAGTCTAGCTTTAAATCTAATAGTACTTACCCATTCTAAGTTAGTACTAAGATCGTTACGCATTATCATAATTTTATGTCCACAAATACCGCGTAATGATAGTAATAAATAATGTTATGGCACGACGTCCAATAATAATTATGTATATTAATTTACACTCTATCAATACATTATCTACGAGCTTACATGCACTCAGTCGCCTACTTTGTCAGTGTGATTACTCTAATGAAAAATTATACATTAAATGACCCATTTAGTTCCCTTTAAAAGCATACGAGTAAGTTCCTATGTACCTACCTACCTTACGTGTTAGTA
The DNA here is from genome assembly GCA_038024825.1 of Polylopha cassiicola. Classification (NCBI taxonomy): domain Eukaryota; kingdom Metazoa; phylum Arthropoda; class Insecta; order Lepidoptera; family Tortricidae; genus Polylopha; species Polylopha cassiicola. The sequence continues at coordinate 12,969,490 of CP149046.1, read as the reverse complement.
TTTTATTAAAAAAGGGCGACTTTTAACTAACGATCCTACACGGTTTTTTAGCGTTGGGTTATTGTAGGTATATATATATATGTTGATTATTTATTAGTACTCATAACAAAATTTCACATATCTTATGGATATTACTGATGAAAGAAATGTGAATTAAATCATTCAACTACATTGATGTACCTAATAATAATAATAATATCTTTGGACAATTCACACCAATTGATTTAGTCCCAAACTAAGCAAAGCTTGTACTATGGGTACCAGACTACGTATAAACATACATAAATACATATATACATCCAAGACTCAGGTACAGATGCTAGTGCTCATCACATTGACATCTGCCCCTAGCAACTAGCAACCCGCAACCTCCGGTTTCGTAGTCAGGACCTTAGACCACTAGACCAACAGGCCGTCACAAAAAGGTCGCCCTCATGACTTGTCTCGGACACACAGGCCTCTCCAGGGCTGAAGTGCGACCCCCACTTAAAACATAAAACTTTTCAGGCTTTTAAGCATCCCATCTAAAAGCTAGTCAATAGTCTAGTTTTGCAGTAGGTAGCTACTTACATATACAGTTTGAAAAAAAAAAACTTAATTTGTTTAAGTTGTGTAATCAATGGGTACTTAATCATAGAATGTCTAAGGACGACGTTCTTTTCTTTTTTTATTCAGAAAAAATAAAGTGAATTAAACATCCATATTATCCAAAGCGTTTGTTTCACATCGGTGTAATAAGGGGCCCAGCATCCAACAATCGCGATACAGCAGTCGCGACACACGTGCGGCTGACACCAATCCGTACACGACAAACGTAACGATTAAAATTTATGTTTCCACTTCTATTAATAACGCCAGTACTGGATGTAATAGTGAGGCTTGCATGATATACGGTGGCGTTTCCACGCCCCGCGATAACGGCAGCCTGCCTTAATTGAAACCTAAGCCTGATCTTTGAATATTCTATTGCTATTTAACAGGAGGCAAATGCTACGCCCTCATTAAATTATTACTAAGCAACAGGTACCTACATACATTCTAAGTTAATAAGCAGAGACTAGGTATTTCTTTTATTTAGGTACCTAAATTACGTTAAACTTTAAATGCATAGGTACCTAAGAAACGCGCTATATACCTACCTAAACTATATTTGTAAACTACCTGGCTTTAAAAATCCAGGTTAAAATTATGGTGTATCTTAGGAACTGCAGAGACAGCGACAATGAAAAGCAGAGCTACATCAGCGGTTTTCGCGTTTAATTTAATAAGTATTGGTATAGATAGGTACTATAATAAAAGAACAATATTAAAAAATACAAATCCAAAAAGTATACGGCATAAAAAGTTGATTCAAATATTTTTATAACTACAAACTAATACGTAGATAGACAAATAAAAGTTTTAAGCCAAAGTCAGATACCATCTTGCGCAACAAAGCATAACAGTAGTACGGTATGCATTGTAAATGTGTAGGTATTAAGATAAATATGCACCTATAAGTACATTATGTCCTTTAAATAGGTACCTACTTGGTTTAAATCAATTTGCAGAAGTGTGATAATGGTAAATTGCGAGTAGCGTTTGCATCTATTTTTAGATGCGATTGTTATTGTACGCGCAATCAGCTCGCGATAGCCGGTGCATCAAAGCGACTCCAAGGGTCACAGCGGACAAACAAATGGAACAACTGTTTAAAGCAATATTACACGCAAAAAATATCGCAAAATAAACATCTATAAAATAAAAATATATATAGGTATATAATACCCTTTATTACAATTTCTGATGCCTTGATTTCTTACATATTGGAATGAAACAATTAAAACGGTGTCGTTGGGTTGATGTTTCGAAAACTTTACAGAATATGGGAAATATGGGAATTCATAGCACTACTAAGCTGACGATAGTCTAAGCTTAATTTAGCGTTACACTACTAAGTTTTCGAAACATCAGCTAATAAAATAAAATACGCGAGTTAAATTCAATACTTATAGTTGTTTCATTTCAACATAAAGAGTGTTGATTTAATACTGTAACATCTACAGGTAGAAAGTAAACCTAGGTATCCTTCTTGGGGCAAAGTCCTATCATGCATTTAATTCCTGCGATTGATGTCAAGTCTTTAAATAATACTTACTTATTATTTATAATTTCTTCTACATCAGATCCTATAGGTACCTACCTTCCATCTAAAAACATGTGGTTATAGTAGGTTGATCATGTTCAAATTTTACGCAGGTAAATTGGTCCCACATTTTTTTTATCTATTTTAATTTTTTGTAGCGTAACGGGTTCTGACAGGTTTCACATAGGATTCATGGTGCATACCTAATACGAATGTATCAGCATCCACAGTCCACTCATTGAGAGATGGAAAGTTTACCACTCTGTTACCAGAGATAGGTAACCACATTGTCACTCTTAACAAATTTTTCATAAATGTTTGCGATATAGTATTAGGTAGGTACCTATGTATTGGATAGGTACCTATACATTTTTTTGAATCTATGTCGTGGTTAATAACAAAAAAAAAATGGAAATTCATTTACACAGATATGTATTTAAAAGTGAATTTACGTAATCTTAAGTAGATTCAATACTTGCAATAAAAAACCTTAATGTAAATATTTCTCATTAAAATGATCCGCTTCTAACCGGCACATTAATAGCGAAAATGTGGAGTAGAACAAATCTCAGACAGACTGGGTATGTTCTGTACAGCCAGCAAAAATATATCGTAGCAGCCAAGATGGTCAAATATAACGAAACACGTTCTAACACGCTTGATAATAGAGACGAGTACCGATGTATTCGAGCGCCTTGGCCGCTACAATATATTTGATGCTGACTGTACAAGGTGATTATTAGGTGGCGATGGAAATGAACCGATGCTCCGTAAGCCGTAGTGCTGTTAACAAACCGTTTGATCTCTTCACACAAGTTCAGCCTTGAAAATCGTTGTTGATACTTTTACAAACAATACTGAACCAAAAATAATGTTTTATAATGTAATATAAAACATGTTAAATCGCATGAAACATTAATACGATACCGAAATACCTATACCAGATCTCAGGTGTAGGTGCATAGTACCTACACCGCAAACTATTAATTTCTACATAAGCTCCCAAGGTTTTATAAGGGTAGCCTTATATATCCTTATAGGTACAGCTTATGAAGAAAATTTATGAATTGGGCTCTATGTAAAACAAAAAAATATAGGTGTTTTCAGAATGAAACCAATAAATACAATTCGAATTTTAGGTTATATTGGCAGAACACATTTATTAGTTAAGCATGGTAGAACGCCGTCGGAACCAACTTCAAGGTGAATCAATTCAACAAATTTAGTCACCTTAAATCAGGTAGTGTGTCCAACTTCACTTTAGATAACTGGTGTTTTAAACGGCTAAAAATAGAGGTCTACCAATCGATCATTAGGACTTATTTGTTTTTTGAAGGTGACAGGACACCGGGCAGGTTTAGTGGCTGCGTTATTATCTATAGTTCGCATCGGACCATTCGTCATGCTGTCAGTGGGACAGGGCCCAACGAAACAATCAAAGTGACCGCTTGATAACAGTGATGGGCTCGTGACGGCCAATGCTGCGGCTAAGTGAGTAGGTTTAAAACACTCATTGCTTGTAAAATTTAGTACCTAAGTAGTAATATTTGACATTTAGCATTTTTTAATCTAAAGTTACATTTTTAGACACGAGCTGGCTAAATCAAGCAATCCAAATATTGACACAATGTTAGACAGTTTATTTAACATTCAAAAGCACATTCCGCACTTTAATTCCTTCGAGCCTATGATGAACTGTCGCGTCGATATGATATTGAGAACATTCTCGACAAGGAGAACGTTTGTCATGTCGACAACGAAACAGTGTCGACATGAGGACGTAAGGCATGACATAGACATGACAAGAGATCTCGTTGTCGACAACGTTACCGATTTTTGGCAGATCTCTGCGAAAATAAGACGACATTTTTATGTTGGATTGAATAGTTTAACAAATTAATTATGCATGTTAATCAGATCGATTGCATTCGTTTATTAATTTTACGATGATTTTACTTTTTTTTATTTTTTAGTCTCTGTTACGAGAAATTTAGGTAAGTAGGTAGGTAGGAAGGTACCTATTCTACATTAGGTTTCAAGTATAAAAAATCATTTCTATTAGATATTGTTTACAGATACGACAAAACGAAACTTTATTTATTTAAATAAATTTCCAAAACTCCCTTTGGCGCATACAAAAGCTTAATAAAAATTATAAACTTAGACCGAGCTGTTGATATTATACTTAGTCAGATAATTAGTTATGCATCTAATTTAAATTAAATTCGAACCCTAATTATATTCATAAGTGACCTAAAAAGAAAAGACATAGCTACCTAATTAATAAATAAGAAAAGAAATAATGACTAACGTCTTACATAAACGAAAGATTGTGTTATTATTTTATTAATAACTTTGTGGTTTTCCGTCAGGATAACTTTACTGTGGGATACTAATTATAAACAAAGTTAGAAGCATGAATGTAAAATAGGTAATATATAATGATTTGCTCGATGGTTAATACAATGTTGATTTACGAACTGAAAAATGAATATTTATCGACTAGATAGATAAAAGATTCAAACTACCTAATTATTTAGACATTGGAATGAGACAACTATTAACGGATTTAACTCGCGTATTTTTATTTTATTTTATTTCATTTGCTGGCTTTTCGGATTCTTTCATTCCAATGTGTAATAACCGCGAAGGCATCAGAAATTATTAATTATTCAGAACCAACATTTTCCGTAGTACCTACCTACCTAAGTAGGTACTATTATCCTTACAATACTATATAAACGCGAAGTTAAGTATAATACGGTAAGTATAAGCTTAGAGAATAACATATATAGAGTACATTTTATAAAGATAATGTAAAAAGAATGTACCTACTTATCGTGTACAGAAGTAGTCACTGGCAGAAGCTAGTCTACTATAATAAGTACCTACGAGTACCTACTTATTTACCTACGAGTAATATAATATTGTCTTAGCTAGAAATATTTAGTATTAAAATTTATTCATCACACTTAAAGTACTACAAATCATTCTCAGGAATGTATATGAATTACAAACAATAAATTTCAATTATAGATGCAAAGAAGCAATAATTCAAGATGACAATGTCGGTCTCCTAGGTGTTTTACTTGTAAAGGTTATCGCATGCACACATATCAACTCGGCACCGGATCGGCTTCGGCTTGCCCGTCACCTTTTTACGCACACCTAGAGCTAAAGGGAACTTACCTAGTCAAAAAATCTGAAGATTAGAATTATGCACACCATTATACCACCAAAACAGAGACATTAAGCTAACTCTACTAGCTCCATTATAAAAAAGCATAATTATTCATATGGAATTATGGACATACCTATTTATCAGTTTTTCGCCTTTCCTGAAAAAATATATTTTTTGAGTTAGCTCCCTTTAGACCTAGGTATGCGTTATGAAACTCCATACTGTTACACGCTGACAGCATCGTATGAGATGGCCTCGCCGTCAATATAAGTTCGTGAAATAATTAAGTTTTAAGCTATATTTGATCACTCACACACACATAGGTACATAAGGGAAAGGTTTATGTTCTCGATTATGTTTTAAAGTTCGTATGTGAAAATCTATTGAAAAAAATATTGTGGATTGTTGTGTAATATATTTAAGAGAAAGAAATATGGGAAAAAGGTACTCCTGTTTCAGTTTTTGGGGAACGAAAGCTGCAGAAGAATCTCGAATTTTATTCATAAAATTGAATATGTACCTATGTAGGCCGAACATAAGCTAAATCATGAAGACTGCGGAAATGTAATGTAGAACACCGTTAAGTGTACCTTGGCAATTATTGGAAAATTACATAACTCAATTAACATTGTTGTTTATATCTTATTTCAAGTATGTCTACAATGTGCCCAGTATTAACTTACCTACCTACTTGTTTATATTACGCACTCGTGCAGGAGGAAAAAGTCATAAATTCATAACATTATAATATAAATTTAACTACCAACACATTTAAATAATAACCATAATATTACTTCACTGTTTACCTATGCTTGTACATTATTCTGGTATGCATGTTCATTCATCGTCGACCTCCCGAACACACAGTATCCCAAAACTAAAACATCGTTATCACTGTTCCCACTCAAATCTTGGGGCAATAAAATTTCGATGGCCCAAGAAAAACGGGGCTGCGCGATAACCATAAATTTGGGCCGAAACGGATGGGACAAATTTTTATAATGGGCCTGCCCCATTTGGTCTTCGAGTCGCGTTAATGATAGCCTAACAGTTTGTTTTAACATCATTATAGAAGCGTATCAGGCATTCCATCGCAGGTAGGTACCTGCGCCTGCGCATACACATGTTGGGACGACACGGTCGCGCTGATACACGCTCCGATACTCGCCATACCACCGGGCTCCCGCTGATAGCAATCGCACAAGATCAATTCCTAAACCACATTTATCATAATGCTATACGTGATCGTATGTACGTGACATTTTTATAAAATTATTTGTTGGAGCGTTTAAAATATATTTCTTGTCTACCTACATTGTTTTTGTTAGGGTGACTACCGATAGTTTAGCTTCTTAAGACAGCGTATAAGTAGAATTATTTATTTTAGATTTACTTTAATAAGTAAGTCAAATATTTATTTATAAATCAGTCTCTCGGTCATAACATTTGTGGATCGTTTCGCGCGCAGGGCGGTCGCTGGGACGGGTCCCAAGGCAATATATTCGAGGGACAGCTACACGCATTTACAATTACCTTATCGCGCTTAAGGTAGACTCCTGACATCACGCGACAAATATTCGTGACCATCGTTGATCAACGATTACTTACTTATGAACTTTACCATTTGTGTACGTACCTAACGGATTTCTTTTGTCTTAACACAAACTACATATAAAACGAATCTAATGAAGTGGAAAGTGATGACTCATGACTCCCTGAACACATTGTCATTTCCTAAATATAGGTACCTACTTGGATAAGTATTATACTTACTACCTACGTTGCATATCCGCAGTTCATATAATCTATTATATGCATATCTATACCAACCACCTGCCATGTTCAGAAATAATAGTTATTATGAAGCACTTCCAGAGGCATAAGAGGCACTGCCACAAAAAATACGAAATTCAGTATAGAGTTACATACCCTATGTGTGTTTCCGGGGAAATATATTTCGTTGTTTAAGTTGCTATTTCATTCTACCTACCTCTCCAGATTTACGTTCACGTTCGCCGATAGTTTAACCTGCCGCCACTCGCATTTTGGGTAGCTAAACAATCAATAAAAACTAATATTATAAATGCGAAAGTAACTCTGTCTGTCTGTTACGTTTTCACGCTAAAACTACTGGACCGATTTAAATGAAATTTGGTAGAAAGGAAGTCTGGAGCCTGAGAAAGGACATAGGCTACTTTTTAACCGACTGCAAAAAAGGAGGAGTTCCACGCGGACGAAATCGCGGGCAGAGGCTAGTTCTTTATAAGTAGGCAATTCAATAATAAGAAACTTTAAGTTGCAGCTTCAAATTACAGATTACATTACCTCTACATTGCGACTAAACTACTAAAGCCTCGCAGGTGACTCTTTAATTGATGCGGCGAGCGTTGGGCGCGGCACATGAGGCTTCAGGAAAAGAAATTGACATTTCAATAGCAAAAAAGGAAAGCGGGAGATGCGCGCACGGCGCGGGTGATTTAGCAGCGCCCGGACGCAGGCCGCGAGGGGGGGCGGCGGGTTCCCATGGGAAAGCGTCCGCAAATATTGACACTACAGAAACATGTTTATATGCACTTAATGCATCGCTCACCTTTTTATATTTATTTGTTTTGAACGCGCGAGGCAGACCGAGCGTCGGCCTCATGTTTATGTTGTTTTTGTCGTAATTTTGTTTAACAGGTAGTGTCTAATGTTAGTTATGAAAATTATAATGATGTTACTAAACTTCAGAACTGGCTTCATATTGGGGTAATACACAAGTCTAATGAAAAAATTATAAGTACCTACACTACTTTCGCTAAACCAGAAATAATTTACTTACTATGACATACTTAATGATAATTATTATTACTTATAAGTACCTAGTTTACTACTTATTTGTGGCTTATTCTTGAGTTTTTAAAAACAGTACCTACAAATTAAATTTGATATAGGTTGCCTAAAAGAAGCAATATCTGTAGGTATTATTTTTTTAAATGAACATAATATTGCTGATACAAAATCACGCAGTTCAATAATTACGTAGGTAATGTACATGTTATTTGCACTAAAAGGCAATTAATTATGAATATTGTGCCATTAAGTATTTTACCCAAGGCAGACTCAGTGGCGAGCAGAGTCCACTTAGCAGATGTAAGCGGCGCTCGTATCATCGAGCGAAACATTTTATGACTTCGATGAATCAGATCGGTTTGACATTTTTATACTCAAGGTATGGATGCCTCTAATGTAATAAACATTTTTATTTTTGTATATTAAGTAGTGCTAAAATCAAGTAAAGGTCCTGTACGTGGGCAGGAAATACATATTTGGATAGGGTCGCCGGCGTGGACTAATTTAGTAGAACGTACCTAATTACAGAATACTAGCTTTCCAAGTCATTGTACCTAGATATTTTTTCATACGTAGGTACACTCTTAATATTTACATTTTCAGTACTTAGACCTATAATTAGAGGAATAAAAGGTCAATAACGAATAACAAATTTGTAAAATAATCCTACCTAGATAATTGCTTGTAACCTTGCTAAAGTTGGTACCTGTCTCCGTTATGTATAAATAAATGACACCTGTAGGGTTGCAACATTTCAAACTCCGCAATCTGTCAGTCAGCCAACACATGAAATTAAGTACCTAAATCAAACAGAAACCTATTCGTCTATGTAGGAAATATTCGCAGTCGAAACCCAAAAAGTATTTTATTTATTAGAGAAGGAAAACGTTATTTGATTCTTAATCCATTTGGAAAATAATAAATGTGAAGAACCCTTAGGCTGGTAGCTCTTCGGTCGCACGTTTTAATATCGGGTTGTCTCTCACACCAATATGCTATTATTCTTAATACCTACCTTCATACTTATTATAAACCTTATACCTACTTAATATAAACCTGTTAAATTGAAACATATATAATAAGTAGATATACCTAGGTCATATGTGCAGTACAGCACCTACTAGTTATTTGCCTAAAATAGTTAAGCAACCTACCTAAATATGTAGGTATATTAGGGCAAGAACTCGCACAAATGATCATAACTACAATTTATCTTGTCAAATGAATTTACGTTAGGTACGTCCATTTAAAATAGGTAATATTATTTTATAACAACTTATATAAATGTGCCGGTCTTCAATTGTGCGATAATATATAATCATAACCAACCAATTGATCATTATTAGCTATAATAAATTACAATAAAATGTCTCAAATGGACCGCCTCGCATCATTTGCTAATTATATTACCGTCTCGCGTCCTATTCGGTATCACGGGACACGGTGTGAGGAGCGGCGTCGTTGCGGTCAAAATAATGGGTCAAAATTACGTGTTGTGTCCTTGTGCCCATGGGAATGTGCAAGTTATTGCGTCACGTTCCACTAATTACACCGACGTCGATGCACAAATTATAGCCTCTTCAAGTCGGCCTGAACAAGGGCCCAATTCGAAGCCGAGTGACTTTGATGTTTTTTGTTCTAATTATTAGTTTATTAACTGACTAGTAGTTATCTGAGGGACGGCGCTGTAAAACACAGGGAAAACAGATTTTCCCATAAATAAAACTTTTTAAATTTTATCGGAACTAAGAATAGACAAGTAGGTACTTACCTACAATTACAAATAAATATTAACATACGAAAATACCTCCTTTATGGAAATTATGATCAATAGGTACCTACCTACAAGTACCATATGTAAAAGAGCTTTGGTTTCAGGTATTTGGTCTGTTCAATACGCCATTATATAGACAATAATTACCACTTAGCAAACAAAATTCAAAATGATTAAATAGTGAACGTAATAAGTTTTCTCTGAAGCATATAAGCCTACCTAATATCATTATACACATTGCCTATAACATATATATTTTTAAGTTTATTAAGGAAGAGCGGAGACTCCTAATACAGGCACTTAAGCCTAAAAGGAGGCTCCAACCTTTGTTTATTTTAAACCATTGTGTATCTATAGAAATAAAATATTTTTCATTTTCATTTTCATTTCATTGTTAGTACAATCCTATATCTTCCATACTACTTAGGTACTTCACGCATCAATCAGCTTTACTTTTTGGTGCAGAACTAAACAGTCTTAATTATTTATCATATGCGTTATTGAGAATATATTATAATGATGCATGTCCTACACACATAATGAAAATGTGTGATACCTATAAAAACCCAGATTTTTCACGCTATAATAAAAATTGTTTAAGACATCAAAAACAATTATTATTCTCCAACTGGACTTATCCTTTGAGCTATTTATCATTATGATGTTGATCACAAAACGAATACGAGTTGGAATAACTTATTTAGGTACTTCAGGGAATATTGTGCTTTGTGATTGGGGAGTGTGGGATATTTATCCCGTGGAGGGAGGATGCGTGTAGCTCGGAGCGATTTCGATTTGGGATACATGAATGCATGCAAGTTTTAGACTGTTTATGGCTTCGTGGGTGGCTGTGGGCGTGGCGGCTATGGTCCTGCTCACACCCCCAGTTAGCCCTAGTGCTGTCTCACCACCGGCCGCTCCCACAGGACCGCTCTTGTTAACTTGTTTTTTGTTCCTAACTTGCTTAAAGAATGGTCAGGCGAGCAAATATTTACACACGATTTTGAAAATCTTGTTTTCATACTACGGAGTTCTTAATGCCAAGAGTGATGAACGCAACATTTTTGATGTTGACTCATTACTATCACTTGGAAGCAACAATTTCAGACCATTCGTCGTTAAACGGTATAAGTACTCCAGAAAATGCAATTTAGCTACCTACCTACTCAACATTCCGTACTAAAATAACGTTAGTTATCTACTTACCTGTTAATAAAATACTTTCCTAACTATTGGGTGGGTAGGTACCTACCAACTCAAGAGAAAATTGTAAGTAGGTGCGATTGAAAAAATAATTTAACAACCACTAAATCTCCTATTACTTGAGCAAAAGCTTTCAACGCTATTAACCTAAAACGTATCAGAAGATAGGCCCGGCAGTAACAAAGTGGGCAATAACCTGAGTCACTCCAAGGTAAATTGATATTTCGGGAGGCTGGCGATGGCGGTGCGGCAAAGGGAGGACCGCACGCGGGCCCGAGAGGAGATAAAGAAATTATCCACTTTCCAACTAACGAGCCCTTCGGTGATCGGACGCAGTAATATTCGTAATTGGAGCCCTGTTCTGTTCTGATTCATTCCGAGGATCGGTCTCCGATAAGCGATACGAGATGAAATCGTGCTTGTGCTAACTTGCACGTAGCTATGTTTATTTTTTATTGACGGCTAACATTGTAGATATAAAATAATGCCTACCACTTATAGGTAGTTAATATCTGATATCAATTAAAACTACTATAAAGCACGGTTCTAAATTAAGTTCCAATAGGTAAATGACTAAATTAACTGAAAATGTTACCAACGGTTACATTCCATTATATAAAAATGAGATTCTATACTTATGTGTTATTACCTATATTTTTCATAAATTTTCTTTGACAAATAATAAAATAGGTAATGATTCACTCAAAGAACTGATTCATACTATGCCGCTACCTTCTAACGTTTCACTTGTACACTTATAGTGATAACAGCTTTTGTCTGCGGACACCCGAATACCAGGCGCTTAGAAATAAACAAATCTCTGTAAAATTACAACTCAGTCTAAAACAAACCTTGAGTATATGCGCTCAGTGACTGAGATGTTTTAAAGGACGCATACAAAATTGACCATTTGCAAAGTACCTGTGGACTGGGGCGTCCTTTTTGGTGCCGATGGCGCTAGGGAGACAATGGCATTATCCGGCGAGCGGGCCAAACAAATAGAGCATCTCGACATTTACACCGCAATGATAAAAATGACAGCAGCAAAAGAAAAGTTAACAAGCACACAAAGCCGCTGCTTTAGCATAATACAAACAAGCACTTTGAAAAGTATGCGATTTACGGTACCTTTTTGTGAGGTGGGTACATTTGTATTGAAGTGATGCCTTTGTGGGATTGAACCTCTTTAACTTAATATCCAGTTACTGTTGAGGGTGACGCATTACTTTTTGTTATTGCAACAATATGATAATTTATCATACCTATTTTAATTTGTTGATTATTTACTTTAATGAACTCTTCAAAGAACGTTTATCTTCAATAAACGTTCTCTGAGGGATTGTACTTATTTAGCAACCTAAGCAAAAGTCTTACTCAACCTTAATGATGCTCCCATCATATATGAACTCATGACTTATTCCATGTACTTAATTAAATTAGAAATACAACTGTGACAGGAGAATTTAATAATAAGTACTAAATCAGACTGACTTAAACATGTAATAATATATAGTAATTAATAATGCAATTATATACTAAATATAGGTGTCGACTAATGACAAATCTCTAAAAATAATACTTATGTTAGAAGAACAAATTAATTTAAATAACGAAGTAAGCACCACATGCCGATCTGATGACGCATGGAAGGCATTTTTTTTTGACACCCGTCCACTGGTGTGGGCAACGAGCACTCAGCGAGAAATATAGCGTCAGCCAGGGTAGCGGCGCTTACGAGTTGTTATCATATTCTCTGTTCTTTTGTGCCCAACTTAGCGCCACCATAAAAAAATACCGACGGAAGTAAACGCACAAAGCGAATGCCAACGAGCAAAAACGGGGCAAAAAAACTGCATAATGCGGTCGAGAGGCTGTGTGGGCTCGGACCGCTCTTGTAAAATTTATAACAGCTCTATTTTGTTTACCTGCTTGACTCCGCTTTTATTCTGTCCAGTAATTAGAGGCATTTGACGATGAGTTATTAATTTATGAGCCACAGTTTCGCTCGAGTTTTTATAGAGGTGCTAAAACGTTAGTCACGATGCCTTTGTTTAATAGCAGGTAGGTAAAACTGATATGAAAATATATTGTGCAAAGATAAACGTTTTAATTACTGTATTCCACGATTTACGACTGTCCATATTACAAATAATGAACTCGGAAAGATTGCCAGAATTCGCGTTCATCATATTTTAATTTAATTTAAATGTATCGTAGGTACTTAGTATTAATCAAGGTGTTCTAATACATATAAGTATATTGAAACACGTATATTGGAATGAAACAATTATACAAGAGATTAATTTGCGTATGAGGACCAATAGAATGTAACATTCCCGTTACAAGATGCAAGAATATTTTTACAAGCTGGATTGTGAATGTGGTCAGTAAAAAGAGATCTTTATAGGAAAAAACAAAGAGGATTAGGTATAGTCAGCCAGGCAAAAGAGTATAAGTAGGAATAGGTAGTTGATGTACCTACCTAAAACACCGCGGCACCGCCGTTTCCGTAAGTCTGCCATTCTATTGAGTATGATAATGCTATGCGTAGCAATTAAAATTCAAAAACATCCGAATTTCAATAGAAAACATGGTTTTACCGTACCATTAGTGTGTGATTCAGTAGTCTATCGTATGAAGCAAACAGCATAGACCTAGTAATACCAGGCCTAATTAATTATATAATTTTATTTTTTTCTTTTGTTTTGTACCTACATACTAAATGTTTAAATTTTAGAGTTAAAATAACAATAAACTGAGTAGTAGGTATCTAGTTATTAACCACTTACTTAAATTTACTAATATGCATAATGTAAAGTCACTTTATGGGAACTTTATCAAAATACGTAGGTACGTCGTTTCCACAGTTTGAAAAGTTACCTACCTACTACTTTTTATAAAGAAAAGCGTCTTGGTTAAAATAGCAAACTTTTCCCTCTGGTTTATTTACACCCGTAGAATTGTAAACTTAGTAAATATCCATTTAAACAATGTACCTACAGACCTATCTAATACAAAAAAGGAGTCCAGGTACTAAATGATTACACTCTATAAGTTTTAGCCGGGACTACATTGTAACTACCTACTTATAAATAAGATCTACAAGGTTAAATTTCGTGTCTAAATTTATGCAAAATAGGAGCGAAAGACTAATAGTAATTTAAAACCAATTATGACATTATTAAAAAGGGTACATTCCAGAGGCTACCGCCTATGGTGCGTCTGTGGAATTCGTGCCTCCACTAAATGATTTCTGACCTTTTCTTTTTATTCGTTCGTGTAGAAACGTTGAAACATATGATGACTTTTATATTACGGAGTAAGAGTTTTAAAGTAGGTAGATAATGAAAATATATTTTACACATTTAAATATAGTACACTAGCTTTTGCCCGCGACTTCGTCCGCGTAATTTTTAACCCCGTTATGGGGTGAACTTCATTAGAATACGGATCTATATCTGAATCTCTAACGTTTTTTAACCTATTATTGATTTCCCTAACGTTTTATGTCATAATGATTATTAACTAACACTCTTATGACCTATCTTTTGTTTTCCTAACATCATATGGATGTTTATTTTTCCACATAATGTTTTATTTCCTTAACGTATTTCCCACTTACCATATTAATTATTCATCCTAATTCTATTCGGTTTTGGCGCCTCGCCGGCCGCTGCCACGGCAAGCTCGCTTCGCTCGCTCGGCTTTCGCGCTGTACGGTCGCAGTTCAATTAATTAGTATACTAACAAAACCTGGTTTGTTAACGTTATGTCGTAAATATACTTTCATTAAAAGTACTGATTCTGACGCTTCGCCGGCCGCTGTCGCGGCATGCTCGCTTCGCTCGCTTGGATAGCAAACTGGACGGTCTCAGTTCTACCTAACACTCCTCGCTTCGCTCGTCGTCGTTCCTAAAGGAGTTTTTCATTTGCCGCTGCCACGGCAAGCTCGCTTCGCTCGCTCGGCTTTCGCGCTGTAGGGTCGCAGTTGAATTAATAAGTATACTGACAAAACCTGGTTTGTTAACGTTATGTCGTAAATATACTTTTATTAAAAGTACCGATCTGACGCTTCGCCGGCCGCTGCCGGGGTATGCTCGCTTCGCTCGCTTGGATCGCGTGCTGGACGATCAGGATTCTACCTAACACTCCTCCTCGCTTCGCTCGTCGTCGTACCTAAAGGAGACCTTCATTTGCCGCTGCCGCGGCACGCTCGCTTCGCTCGCTCGGCTTGTGCATTGTTGGGTCGCAGTTCAATTAATTAGTATATTATTAGTATACTGACAAAACCTGGTTTGTTAATGTTATGTCGTAAATATACTTTTATTAAAAGTACCGGATCTGACGCTTCGCCGGCCGCTGCCTAACACTTCCCTTACATTCGTAATAAATGGAGTTAACAATAGTTTAACTTACTTTCGAAATTGCATAATTTATACAGCTACCACTGAGTTCAACATTTTTTTTTTAATCGGACAAAGTTTTAAAAGAAATCATACACGTGAGGTTTAGCTGGCTATTTATTTAAGGATTGATTACCACACTTATTACAAAGATCTAACAAAACAACAAAACAATTTTACAATTCAATTCAATCCTACAAAATAAAACCTTAT
Source organism: Polylopha cassiicola (assembly GCA_038024825.1). Taxonomy (NCBI): domain Eukaryota; kingdom Metazoa; phylum Arthropoda; class Insecta; order Lepidoptera; family Tortricidae; genus Polylopha; species Polylopha cassiicola. The sequence continues at coordinate 12,953,759 of CP149046.1, read as the reverse complement.
ACCGATTACAAACAATATAAGTGGTGTTACGAAATAAAACATTTCCCAGTTTGCCTCATTGCCTGTAATGAGATACTCTCGCAAAGCATACTCCTTGTAAGGTCACTCGGTCTTGAGGATATGTTCAGGGTCATTTTCTCAGTCAGGAGCTCGCGCGAGCTTGCTTTACCTCCGTCTCGTCCCATTCCGTCACCTCTGTTATCACGGCTTTTTTATATATGTCAGCTTTGGTCGCGAAGAACACTTCTATTTCTCTGCGTAATGACACCAGTTTCCCCTCGCAAGTTAAACGGGGTCTGCTTACTCAGGAATATTATTAAATAGTCCTCATTACACGATCCACGGGATATTACATAATAATGCCATTTTCGTTAACACTGAAGAAATCATACACGTAACAGTTTGGGTATTTATTTAATGTCAGGAATGACATTAGCAACCGTTGCTATGCATACCTACATTATACTTTTTAAATATGTGTCAAAATCAAAAGCACTAAGTAGTATTCATATCAATTTGGAAGACAATCTCCCTTTTAACCCCATTAGGGGGTGAATTTCAATAAAATACGAAACACGTACTCCAACAATTCTGTTAAAGAATGTTTATGTAAAATTTGAAATAGATCAGACCAAGGAATCACGTTGTTGCATACAAACTTTGCACCCCATTTTTAACCCCCTCAGGGATAGAATTTCGGAATATAATGTAGCCTATGTCCTTTCCCAGGCTCCAGACTTTCTTTGTACCAAATTTCATCAAAATCCGTTCAGCCGTTTAGGCGTGAAAGAGCAACAGACAGACAGACAGACAGACAGACAGACAGACAGACAGACAGAGTTACTAACGCATTTATAATATTAGTAGGGATGTGTTGTAATAATAGAGGCTTTACGTCAGATAGTGACGTCGTCTAAGTGGGTACTATCTACGGAACTAAGTATTTATCCAAATGAATTAATTGAATTTATAAATTGATCAAGTATAATTAATTTAATTGAACCGACGATCATCAAATGCATGGCAATGTGCACGAAGAAAAATATGGAATGTCAAAAATCGTCTTGAAACTCGGCTAGTCGAAGCAATATAATATACTTCTATATAACTATTACTAATTCGACAATAAAACGACTTGGGTATGGAAAGTTACACGATCTTCGAAATGTTTTTGCGAATTTTTCCATGAATAGTGGGGTATTGTAACCTCGAAAGCTGCGACCACTGTTGTGTAAACAATATTTATACAACAGTAAACATCAACGCACATAATACGTATATCCCACTTTATCATTATTTCCACATCGTCGGAGTACGCTGCTCGCTGTCGCCCGCTTGTCTCGGGCTGCTTGCACCTGTGACCTGAAGCAATACTAACAAAACGATGCACAATGCTGCATTAAAATTAATACAATTAATCTACACGATACTCAAAGCAGCGATGTATCAACAACATAGGCTATGCATCGCTCATAATGGAATCCCGAGTGTAAGTACACACGATTCAGGTTCTACACGGCACCTGTAGACGAATGTGCCATTTACATTGTAATGCACGCTTTACTGCCTCCAACCTGTTCGATTAGGAGGAGAATGCTGTCCATATACTGGCTCCGCTTTTAGATAAACTATTGTTTATATACTTATATGGTTTACGCAACTTATTTCAACTAAGTAGTACCTAGCTACTTACTTAAATAAGAATTATATTAGGTAGTAAGTAGGTTCTTATGGGTATGATATACCTAACTATGTCGCTGGTAATAGCGAATATGCAAGTTGGCCTGCCTATTTGGCATTTGTTACGAATATGAACAGAAAATAGACGCCTGTCCATATAACTGTAACGGTTAGTGGCTGAAATCCGTAAAATAGCACAATACCACATAATATTATAACATGATGCCGGTACGTCATAGGTTATATTAGGTATGTATGTATGTCACTAGCCGTTACAAACTGAGTTGTTGTTATCTGCTCTATACAATTATTAAATAATATCAAGACCGATTATCCTGACAACATTAAAGATTTGATAGGTATTTCAAATAGACACGTACCTATGCTGACAATAGTAGAGTAGAAGTTTAAAAGCTTCATTTATGTTGGTAGGTACAAACATAAAAATCATGGACTTAACGCTTTTTCAAATGTGGTAGGTAAGTATAAGTTCATTGTTTTATATGCACGCATGATTAAGATTTTCAAAATGTGTCATAGGTAGGTAGGTACAATGCAGTGGACGTGATTGATCCCGGAGGTGCGGGGAGGGGCAGGCGGCAGTGACCGCTGCAGCCAGGTGCGTGCGGCCATCGACACCATAAAATTAATAACCCGTCGAGCCTCCTAACAAATGCACTCTTGAGGATCTCATGCATTTCACACACAACGCGTTGGGAAACATGCGGTATGAAAATTAACATGTTTTTCATTGTCAGACTTATTATGAAGTTGATACAAATATTCGAGATTGTTCAAGTCGCTCGCTCATGCACTTATTTAAAAAAAAAGACATTCTGAAGTAGGTATTTTTTTAAACCTAAACCTACGTATGAAATTGTACTTCTTTTAAATTCGATCTACGGATACTCCCATTTCATTGTGTTTTGATTTTTTGATGAATTGAATGAAAAAAGTTATGCAAATAGGACCCTATGGACATTTCCACACGGCAGCTAAGTAGGTACCTACCTACTAGCACTATTTTCTTATTAGCTAGTAACGCTTCGGATAAATTAAGGCAGTGCCGAGAAACAGACGCTGTATGAAATAAACTACACTATATGTATATAAATATATATATATACAAATAGGTATATGTTGCTCATTGGGTTTTAAAAATAATACTTACTTGACTCTTATCATTATATTTATAATTAGCAGGTTTTATTGACGATAGTATTTTATAGCAATGAGATAGGAAAATTAAGCACATACTTTTTCTGATAAGATTCTATAAAGTGCTTTTAGCGGAGCTAATAACGTGATAAAAAATTCATTGCTTTGCGCTGGCAATGAAGTTCTATAGGCAGTGGCGGGGCAAGAACAAAATTTTATGTGGGCAAGGTACATTCAGCGAGGCCCTCTGCATGGTAGCGTAAGAACCAATGCCATAAAAAAAACATTTGAAAAATAGGTTTTTACTACTTTATTATAATAAAGACAGACATTTTCTTAAAATAACGTTAAAGAAACAAAAATTTTCTGCTTTGTACTCCAAAAGTCGCCAGATAAGTCGCTAAACTATTTTTGTCGTCAAAACTTTTTTTTGGTCGCTAAGCCTTAAGCAAAAGTCGTCAGTTCTAGCGACAAAGTCGCTAAATCGGCAACACTGCGCATTGCCAACAAACAATGCTAGACTAAATATTTTGTTTTTGGAGGGGCTTCCCCGTTCTTTTTCCGCGATAGCAACACAAAACCAACAAATTTGGCTAGCCTAAAAAACATTTCGGTGTATCAATATAATTATTTATCGTTTTATAACTTTATAACGATTAATAATTGTAATTTAATATACCGTGCGATACTTTATTTTTTGAGAAGCGGCTGAAGTTTGTGAAGTATCTTCCTTACATAGACAAACTTCAAACAGAAAACGAAATCTCCGAGTTTAACCACTAGGGGGTTGCCTGTGAATAGCAACGCAATGCCAGTAAACATTGCTAGAGTAAATAAAACCATTTTATTTCGGAGGGGCTTCCCCGTTCGTTTCCCGCGATAGCAACACAAAGTAAAAAAATGTGGCTAGCCTAAAAAAATATTTCAGTACATAAATATATTTATCGTTTTATAATTATAACGATTAACGAATAATTTTCACGTTGCGTCCGAGTAACGCGTATCTGAGGCGCGAGGCCCCCGGACCGCGAGGCCGTAGGCGATGGCCCACGTCGCCCACGCCTAGCGCCGCCTCTGTCTATAGGTAGGTATTCTCACCGACTCCGTAAGTATAAAGCTTTATTTATTACATTTAGGAACAGCAGTTTCAAAAAATACTAAATTCCAGCCTCATTAATTCATAGTACCTACCAACCTACCTACATTTTATAGGCTACTATTACATAATAGATATTAGTGGCTACTACTTATGCTACTATGTAGGTACCTTTCATGCGGTCAAATCCAATGTGTCCTGAACACAAAAGCCTTTATTAGGACCGGAATTTATGATAGATAAACATAAAAAGTCACGCTCGGTTTTGTTAAATTGAATTATCATAAATCGGACCTTTCATCGTGCGCTGTGGCTCATTCAGCGTGGAGGTTTAGATTCGTATTTAATAGCGGCTAAAAGCTCGAGACGATTCGTCGGCAGAGGCGGCGGAGGCGGCGGCGGCGGCGGCGGCGGCGGGGGTCGGGACAGGCCCTGGGGCCCTGAGCACCGCCGAGACGGTGAGTCTGCCTGATAAAAGAGGTTTTTATCCGCTCGATTTAGCATGAAATTGGAACACAAAGTGAATAAAGCCACAAGATTGTAAACATTATGAGGTCCCTCTTTTTTATTGCGGGCATTCGACTTATTTAAGGTTCTCTTTTTATTGATCGCATAGTGTCTGTCTCAAACCCGTATTTATTACCTTGTTAAACTCTAGTTAACGAACAGATCTCTCAGTACCAAGTCGGTGCTTGCGATGTAGTTAATTGGATATTTATCGCTTTAGATACTTAGGTATCTATATACCAAGCCAGACAAACGTAATTGATTCGCGATATACCTACCTAAATACCTCTGTGATTGTACTGAGTCGATGCAGCCGCACTTCGACCGCATGTGCATATGTACATATAATTGGATTCGAATAAGAATTAAGTATCAAACTAAGAGCCTGAGAGACAACCCGTCTTTATTTTCTGAAAGGGTTCTTTAGCAAAATAAATTTAATTTCATTCAATAAAATATTCGAGTGTAAAATATAATGATTTGAAGATTTAGGCAAAATAAGAAAAAAAGGAAACAGCAATATTGGAGAAGGTATATCAAAAAATGGTTTCAGGTTGAACCTCGACCAAAAATAAATTTAGAAGAAAAAATAATAATTTAAACTGCTTATAACTTAAAGATGTAGGTACCTATCTACTTAGGGTATATATTTTTCTTCTTATTAAGTATTAATATAATTAATTATTATTCGACTACATTCAAAACCTTCACATAATGGGTACGTTAAAACTAATCAGGCTCGCGCTTAACCAATTTTGAGGTTCGTAAAGTAGGAACGGGTGTAAATCATGAATGTTATAGGTTCCCACGCGAGGTAGCGTGCGTTCCTTCAGAATGAATGACTCACTAAACTCAAAGCTCCATTTCCACAAGTCATAGTGCAATTAATAATATGCGGCATCCTGTCGAATTATCTCTCGTCGTGGCAGGGGTCCGAGCGGCTTTAATTTACCACAATGGAAGTGGTTTCTGAGAAGCGTTCGCCGGCAAGGCGGGCCGCTTCCCCGACGAAAACAAACAGAAAATAATTATCATAAAGATGAAGAGCGGCCGCTTGAGCCTGGCCGCTGCTAATGGGAGCCCACCTGGCAGCCTCTGAGCGCACGCCTCCACACATGCTCCGCTGCTCCACACAACCACACTGACACCAACACCAATACGGCTTACCATTTATCAGGATCTTGGTTCAATCCAAGTATTAAGCCGTTACCCAAAAACAAAACAATGTCGACAGTTCAATAAGTTGGTGTATGAAAGTCACTAATGGATATATGCATCTACTGGCGCTCTCTTTTGGGTTATGTACTTACTTATATAGGTACTGTACTTACTATAATCCGAGTATCCAAAATTTAACAAAAAATCTAACCGTAGCCAACAGTTTTGGCCATATCATTAAGAGTCAAATCAATATTTTTTTAGGCTCTTTTCGTTAGTAGTAATAACAGTAAGTATAATATTATAGCAGTCTTTTTTTGGCAAACTAAAAATGCTAATTAAGTAACCGTGCCGGGTTCATAGATACTTCTATACCTACTATTTAAATAATATCCGATCTTTCTGCCCGCGGCTTCGCGAACACTGATTTATGTTTTATGAAAGATCAGAACAGCCTACCTGGCAAATTTTCGCCAAGGTGATGCAATACATCAGAACTCCAAAGAATACGAAACATTTCTTATTTTGTCCATACATAAGACATCTTCACCAGTTGTCGTCTCCTGAGAAGCCTCATGTAGAGATAAAATATGAGTCGAGATGTTTTTCTTTGGAGTTCTGCAACATTAAATGATCTTGGGGGAAATTAGCCTAGTAATGTTTTGGTTTTTAAAACAACTCTCCGAATTAAAATAATTCTCTGAATTATTTCATCCCATACAACCCTGCATAACCCCCAACCCTCGCATAGTTCAAGTAGGTACCTACTTCACGCACTTCTGATTTAATGGATGTTTTCCTTACCGTTATGTCGATTATTAGAACGAAACAACAAAATCCCCTTAAAATTAAGAATTCAGTTAGATACCTAGTTTACGTTTAGGTATCTACTTAGATATCTCCTAAAAATAAAACGGGCTTTTCCCAGCCTATAATTATCGTTCAAATTTCAATATGAATCTAACCATGCATGAGTATGGTACCTAATACAAAATAACCTTCATTTTTATGTCATCTAAGTACCTACTAAATGTAGGTACCTACCCACCCATTGTCTTTGTGTGCAAAAATCCAACACTATATCATTTTCCAACATTTAAAATACAAAACTAATCGTCGGTTTAATTTCTTTCTAAACTCTTTTTAACATAATACATTTCCATGTAACATTATCATTATCAGCAACTTCTTAAGTGGCTAGCGGCACAATATCCCTTTATTCTATTACATCTTAAATCCTTATTCTTCATCTTTTACTGTTAAGGGTGAAAGGAAACCTCAAGTTACAGTTACGTTAATTGTAAGAACTACTCCTTTGACTTCTTTCGGCTACCTATGTAGATAAAGCATAACAGGGCAACCTTCTCGGTCCTAGAATCCACTAATCTCCGTGTGAGTGAAATGTAGAATAATGTTATCTGGGTTGCGTTATCAGTGGACTCGGCGTAGGTACCGTATTGTGTGCATGGGGTAACTTTAATCCCTTGAAATAGCGGTAATACACAGAACTACCGGGATCTAGGTGTCATGAATCGTGAATGTGACTCAGACATTTTGTAAGTACCTACTACCTATGGTCGTTTTGATATTACTTTATTTAATTAATAAAGGAAAGACGGATTATACCGCGATGGCTACCATTAAGTCGTAGGTAGGTGTGGTGAGAGCCCCTGAGGACGAAACCGAAAGTTGCGGGTTCGATCCTGCTAGGGGCAAATGTCAGTGTGATGAGCACTAAGTATCATCTACACCCGAGTCTTGGATGTGTTACCTATATGTATAATTTGTGTTTGTGTATCCGCTGTCTAGTAGGTATCCATACTACAAGCTTTACTTAGTTTGGGGTTAGATTAATTGGTGTGTTTTTTTTTTTTCGAGCTGAATACCTACTGAAGCGCAGTTGGCCAGCTAATGGGCCTTCACTGCAAAACCGGACGGGTGGCGAGACTCCTGAAAGGAGACTCTTAAGCCTTTTAAAATTGGTGTGACTTGGCTAAAGATATACCTATCTAAAAAAATATATGCTACGCCTAAAATCAATGGATTTTTCCAAAGCTTCAGCAGCTCACCCTTAGAAGTAGGTAATTAGGTGTCGCAATTAAATTCATCACTAATATTACAGTAAAGATTTACAGAAAGCGTTGAATAAGGAGTTTAAATAGGTATGTAGGTACGAGTACAATTAAATAATTCATTTACGTAATGTTATGGAGGGGAGATCGTTGTGATATGAAATCAATATAGAGACACCCTTTTGTTTCGTTCCAGGGTTTCTATATAAATAATCTTCTAGGCTATAGTTTAAATGGATATTTTTTGTCACAGACGAGTTATTATTAAATGAAATTACGTACCTACCTACATCCTTATTCACTAAATATAACATAATTTCAGGAACTAATAGGACCTTCCAAAACAGCGAAGACGTCATCGAATGATCGAAACCACAGACAGCTAGCATTCCTAAAGCCAGATAACTCAGTTAAGGGTCGGAGCAATAATTTAACACTATGACCGCCAACGAACTGTGAAAGTCCGAGATAAAAATACTTTGACGAATTCTTCGGCTGTCTTCCACAATGGCGAAATAGGTACGTTATATTACGAATTCTTTTCGTCATTTAGTTTTTTTTTCATTGCCGATTTGGAAGCGGCCTGTGCAGACGAAGCCGCCGCATGTCGGTCGGTGGTCCATTAACTCTGGAACAATGGCCCACTCAGTTTCTATTACCAGTTTTATCTAACTTTGACGCAGACTATGTGGATTCTGTCGGGGTTTGTTTTTTCAACTTAGTTAAATGACGTGTCGTCATTCAGGGAACTATTTATAAGAGCCGGCTAGAAAAGCAGGCGCAATTCGGTTTTTGTCTTTTAAATGGTCCGCATTCCCTTATCAGTTTATCCTATATGGAATTCTTCTAAGGATTTATTTTGATAGATTTTCTCAAGTAGTGTAACTGTACACGTTTTGTTTAGTTTTTATTATGTTACCATACTTGTAAAAAATCTTTTTAAAACATCTTAAGCTTAGGCAATTACTTAGTTCTTCTTACTCTCTTTTATTTAGCAATGCTTTGTTGTTGTAAGAGTATACAAAAGGTTGATCTATAGTTAGCTTCCAGAAATTCGAATTACTTACCTTCTTTTCTTCGTTTTTCGTGTGATCTTTTCGATATTTTTAATACAATTATGACATAGGTACCTAGCGCCCTAGTTTTCCTAGGTGTGAGTGCTTAAACTTAAATTCATGTTTTATGATTAGAAAACAAACCTCAGTTTAAATAGTGAACATTACTGAACCATACATACTCGTTATAGGTACCCTAACAATAAACTTGGAGAATTTCAACAAAAATGTAATATTTAGAGTTTTATCAATAATAGTTGAGAACGGCGGGTGGCGCCCCCCGCCAGCTTTTTACTCTTCAGCATTAGTAATGTATGAGAGGCCTTTAGACAATGTCATAATCATTTTTATTAATAACGATCTTGTTTCATATTTTAAGGCACGTCTACCGGATGAGAATCTTTATATTATGGTGGTCTCTACTTTCTTTTACAATCAGTTTGTTGCATTTCTTAGTACCTACTTACCTACCTACCTATTTATATGAAATACAAAAACTAACGGATTTATTTTGACATAACAAACTAGGTTTGCACCAATGACTTCGTATTTCTGATTTATAGAATCCAGATTAGATTTGATATACATACATCATCATATAAAAAATTGTTACATAAGATACCTTCATGCATAGAAAGATATAGCCAAATATTCTGACAATGTTGTCAGAATATCTGGCTAAGCATTATCGGAGGCAGACATTAGGATCAGATATAGTTGATTGAAGAACAATAATAAAAACTATACATAATCACACAGAAGTTTATCTATACTATCTATCTAATATTATAAAGAGGAAAGGTTTGTTTGTTTGGATTGATTAGGCTCCTAAACGGCTAGACCGATTTGAAAAAATATTTGACTGTTGGGAAGCTACACTATTCCCGAGTGACATAGGCTAAGTATAAAAAAAAAGGGATCCGTGCGAAGCCGGGGCGGACAGCTAGTATAACATATATAGGTATATAAAATGTTTCTTTTAGTAGTAAAATATTTCAGCCATGGAACCAAAACAATTCGAATTCTCAGGAAATTATTCAATGTTGCATTGCAAATTGAAAACAACACGTCTTGTTTGTAAACACCGAAAAGGTGGTGGGCCTTGAAGCTGCTGCCAACGTGTTCCATCTTTACCCAATAAACCTACTTACGAGATGCAAAATAAACTTTCCTCGCAGCCCGATAACAACAGACTCAAAAAGCGAATCCGACCTATCCTTATTTACACGCCAAATGCGCGTCAACCGAATATACACCTTACGCAACCCAAGTAAGATTCTAATTAGAATTGCTATAACCTTCATCTGGAAGTTTCGGGAACCGGCACCGAATATTGTTTACCCGTAAATCACGCTCATTGTTTGAAGAAACATCTATTTTGATGCATTTACCGTGAAGCGCGCGCAGCCACGAGATTCGCACTTAACAATATTTCCTAGTACCTAAACGAAAACAAACTGAAAGTTTTCAAACATTAATGTAAATAGGTAGTGAACCTACCTAACGTAAGGCACGTGAGCGATATCACGTAGCCAAAATTCGTCGTCCGATTTTCTGAAAAAAATATTTTGTACTAACGAATATTTCCATTAAATACCTATGTAAAGTTATGTCTAACGATAGTGTTTTCCAGGCCTTATTACTGCAAATAGATACATAAGAAGCTTTCAAGAAGAAGTTTAAGTACTTACACTACTTACAGACAAAAAGAGAGAGGAGAAGATACTTTTTTGTATCTTCTCTTAGCATTATTCCCTTGTTAGTATTTTAATGTGTCATTTTATTGTATCAAAATTATTTTCATCCTTACCTATATGTTCGTTCAAGCCAAGTTTTTATTGATTTTGTTGATTTTTTGTCACGACAGGGTATTATTCAAAGAAAGATAGAGTATGGGCAGCTAACTTTATTATTACCTATTCGACTTTATTACAGACTATTAAACACACTAAAACTTCTCATCAATTAGAAACTCTTGCACCGATTGGTTGTAACGATCCGGCAACGATTCCTTTAGCTCGCTCCGCGTGAGCCAATTAGCCTGGCTCTTGCTGGCCACTGCACCGCTCTTATAATTAGCGTAATAGAAAAATACCTGGAAAAACCATTAATATGAGTCTTAATTGTTGTAGCTTACCTACTAAACAGATATAAAGTAAATATTATGCTTTTCTAATTTCGACTTTAAAACAAGCCTTAATGAGTGAAATTTGGCACAAATTGCTGGATAAATGTATTGTTCTTTGCGTGTGTATAGTTTAGGTACCTATATATATTGGGACCGTCCAAAATATGGGGTAGAGAAAGTAGAACTGACATGGATCACAAAAATCAAGTAACTTGGAAATTTCGGTTTATAGTACATAATTTCTAATTAGTAGGTAGGTACCTACTGAGTACCTACTAAGTACCTATGCGCATAAAAAGTATGTAGGAACGCAATTAAATCTGTTCTAGTTGTTTATTTCAATTATTTCTGTTGAATTGTCATTTGGAAAAGAAACATATAATTAACTTACGTATCTCTTTCAATTCAAGGAGCAAAAAACCCATGTTTTAATTTAAAAAAAATGTTTCATGTTCACATTTAGACACTAAAAATAAATATACAAACGATAATTGTAACATTAAAATATATACTTTTATTTAGGATTAGGAATTGTTAACATTATTATGAAAAAAAAATATCTTGCCCTTAGATTGCCCTGACGCCATCTAGGGGCAAGATTTTTATGTTTTGTGAGTGCGCACGATCCCAATATTCTTTTCTACTCGTACCGATTGAAATGTTGCTAATATTGCCATCTAGTGTTCGTTGTATGTAACGACTTCGTCAATATTTTTTCAATACTATTATCAAGCATGTACTATTTACATCTTTTAAGAATTTTGATTAAATTTTATCTACCTAAAGGAAAATATACCAATATAATTTACGTTACCTATATTATTTATATACGTGCGTATACGTGTGTGTCAATGCTTCTTTTAGTAAGTACTACTTAGTACACCTATATGTATACTATTATCCTTCCTACCTTATTAAAATTTATAATTCATTCGGTTAAAAATAATATATGTAATTACATTTATTGCATAATATTCGAAATACCAGATAAGTTTCATGTAATAGGTATTAAGTTTGATTAACTCGTGCCATTTAAATTTACTTAATAATTTTTTTAACAACTAGGTATGTACTTACTTTAGCACCAACTTTTCCGTCGACTTCCGTCGGATATTTGTACTTATAGAAACCGCATGGAGCGTTAGAGAGAAACTGAACCTTTAGGTCTGTTCCACAACTCTCGGCAAGTATTCTTTCAGCACTCTAAAAACAAAGTGACATGTTTGAAATCCTATAGTCAAACTTTATGATATTTTCGACATTTACTTCATTTTCATCCCCTGATGAACGAATTAATGAATTTCAAACATATAATGGTCCCAACTCATTTTCAGTATACCCATTGAATGAAAAAAAGGTTTCATGTAGGTAAGTAAATTTTCACCCCTTTTTTCATACTAATATTATAAAGAGGAAAACTTTGTTTGTCTGGTTGTAATGAATAGACTCAAAAACTAATGGACCATTTTTGAAAATTCTTTCACCATTCGAAAGCTACATTATCCACGAGTAACATAGGCTAAATTTTATTTTGGAAAATATAGGGATCCGTGCGAAGCCGGGGCAAACCGCTAGTTTATGAATAAGCTCAAAAACGAAATTCTTTTACAATTAAAAAAGTTACATTCACCCTGAGTAATCTATACTTACTAATACTTATTATAAAGAGGAAAAGTCTGTTTCTTAGTTTGTTTGGATTGAATAGGCTCCTAAACAACTGGAAAAACCTTTTCACTGTTGGAAACCTACACTATTCCCGAGTGACATACTTAGGCTATAAGAAAAGGGATCCTGGCGAAGCGGAGGTGGGCCGCTAGTATAGGTATATTTTGAAAAAAAAATAGGGATCCATGCGAATTCGGGGTGGGTTGCTAATTATAGAATATTTATACAAATTTTCCAACAAGTAAGTAAGTATATATAAATTTCAAAAATTCACAGAAAATACTTAATATAACTAAAAATTTGTAAGTTACCTGACGAAGTGTCTCGCCTTGTTTCCATTTTCCCTGTGGTAATATATGTTTTTGATCTCTACCCAGTTTATGTTGTGTGACTAAAACTAGGTGTCGCTGAAGACTTCGTTCTAATGTAGTCCTGTCGCCATTTTTGTCTGCATCTGTGATATAAATAATTATACACTAAATAAAAAGTGTCCATCTTAAAGTAAGTATGTCTCATACATATCAAAATAAAACTACTGCAGGTTGGATCTTCAAGAGTTTGTTACGCCGTCATTGTCATCAGCACTATATGTACTTACGCACTGGAGTGAAAATATCTCCTGGTACTAATACAAATACTGTTTAGATTGATCATCATCAACCACAAGAATGTCTCAAACTCCCGAAGATCCAAACTATAATCAATTTATCTTGGAATAGGGTTGTCTGGGTATTACATATTTGTATGTATTTTCAACAATAATTGTGTATCATTGTACCAATATATCTGAAATTTGGCAAGTCAGTAGATGACCTTCATGGAATTTTTAAGTTCAAATATGAGCATAAACATGTAAGATGTTGCAAAGATGCCATAACCATGAACATGTAACAGATCTTAGTTAATAAAGTATTTAATTTACCTGTTTCTATACTTGCAAATTTGAATTTAGCCAATTCTTCATTGGCTGCATCTTCATAATCCTGGGCAGTTATTTTGCTGACCGCATCTGGATCTACATCTGCTGATTCATTCTTAAGAAGTTCTGCTTGAATTCTGCAATACATTATACACCATGTTTATTTTATTTGGTATCTATAAAAGTATATAATAAAGCTTTCTGTGTGTGTTTGTCCCTATATCTATTCAAATTTTTTTTTTTCGATTTGGATGCAGTTTTTGAAATAGATTCAAGAGGAAAGTTTGTATGTAGTACAACATATCCATAATATAATAGAGAAACACTGATAATTATTATCAGTATTGCATTCATGCGCAGCCAGGGTGGGTCACAAAAGGATGGTCACTGAGCACAGTGAAAAACGGACATTGCCCTTTTTCTATGTATCTCTATCGGATGAGTATAGTAATAGTGCCCCCCTGTGCGAGCGTGAGGTGAGATACAATATCTGTTTTTCACTGTGCTCGGCAACCATCCGTCTGTTTAGTAGTGCACAAAAACTGTAGTTATTAGTTACTTACTATACATTGTTTAACTCATATATAAGTAATAAAGTAGATATTACGAACATATTCTATATTGATTAATAAACATACAACTTACTTATCATTCTCCCGTCTTATTTCATGATCAGACTTTAGACTTTTCTCTATTTCTATGGTATGGAGCATATCCTTATACTTTTTCTGAATATCATTTAAAGGTGGAGTGATCACAGGCAATCTTTCTACACAAATTCCTGTCACTAAATCCCATGATGAAGATGATACACCTAAGAATATAACAATAATTCATAATATTCCTGTTAGGAATAAACTATTCTAGAATATATCAAATCATTGTTATGAGGATAAGATGTAAAGTAGTGATCATAGTTAAAAATACAATCACTGACATTTATAATATCAAAAAAGTAGAGATTATTTCTTAAATAACGCATGAATAATAATAATTTGATTCATTCAGACTAACCTCTTCCTATCAACTTTACATATGTCCTAAATTCTGAATTGATTAATGTTCTTATGAGCATTTTTAGGCAAGTATAATAGAACGTAATATACAAGGCTGAAAGCAGCTGGGTTATTTTATAAAAACAAATTCTAGGTAGTAAGACAAATAATTATTTACTGTATTCAGGGATTCTGATTTTTGACTTTATGTGACAGTGACATTGACGTTACATTGGCAGTTCAGATGTAAACAGATTGAGCACCAATCACCATAGATATAGAATATTTTATAGTAAAAGCGTAACTATTGAGAAATAATAATTATTTTACTGAGGACGATTAATTTTCAGATGACAATTAAGCTTTGTCATTGTTTTTTAAGCTTAGTTAATAAAATGTGTAACGTCATTATCCACATTATAAACTTTTTTAGAATGACGGTACGTTTTAAAAAGTTTCAAATAAAAATTATGTCAGACAAGAAAATAAAAAAAACTCATGTTTACCATAGACTTCTATAATATGGACAAGGCATATTGTTCTATACGTACAATTGCTTATATAAATAGCATCAATTTTGAAGGCACACACATAAACATATATCTATCTCGTTCTTACTCAGCACTGTAACTCGCTGGAAAAAAATATAACACTATTTCAGTGCGTACAGAAACTGACATAAAGTGAAACATGAATATCCCAAAATACCTATTGAGGTCGAAAATCCGCCATGTTTAGCGCACCAAATGTCATTGTCAGTCAGTTCCGGTGGTACATGTCCTGTCAAAAAGCCGTGGTGTAAATCAAAATAACTAATTATCTTTCAATATATTGCTCGTGATTTAAAATAATTGAAGCTATAAGTAAATAATTACGTTGCAAATATGCCAGTGTGTAGTGTAATAGGGTGCGGCAAAAGAAAAACACAAAATCAGCTATCTTTAACCATGCACAGGTATGCTATAAATAACATTAAAAATATTGGTTATTGCTTTTGTTACCGGGAAAATAAAGAAAGATTTACATTATAATTAGCAAGGTTCTTATGTGTGGTTATAGATCATGAATGGATTTGACTTATTTAACCATATTTTTACGTTTAAATATTGTTAATTTATTAGCTAGGGTTGTAGATTATTTATCGACTTTGATATCGATTTACTTACATATGACATGATAAAATATTTTTATTTTATCATTAAAACATATTTTATAGGATCCCAAGAAATTACTATGAAAAGAAAAAGTGGCTGGAAACATATGAATGCTTGCAGTTCAGTACTAGTACTTATTGAATTACTTAAAATTAAGTACATCTAATTTGATCGCCTACACATAAATACACTATATTCAATTATAATATTTTTTTATTTCAGAACCAAACTCAAAAAATAAAAAATCTTGAAGATAAATGTGATTTTTAAAGAAGAAAATAAAAGTGCGGCGGCAAAAGAAAAAAATTGCAGAGTTCCAGAATATTATAAAAGACCTACAGGAGAGGAACCTTGTCAACAACGAAAACTCTATAGTTTTAAAAGCCTGCGCAGGTCCTAACGACTTTTTAAAGAGGCAAATTTTGAAAAGTGAAGGAAAAACAAAAAAATAAAAATACGCGAGTTAAATATAGTTGTTTCATTCCAATGTGTAATAACCGCGAAGGCATCAGAAATTATTATTTGTAAGTCACTGAGTTGTTAAACGACAACTTTATAAAATCGTCATATCGTTTACTTGGCAAATTTGAAGCACGATCTTATCTTGGATTTCACACATCTAAATCAAAGTATCTTTGCACATAACAATATACTTACTTCCTATTAAAGTATTTATTCTACAAATAATTTACTCAATAATGTTTAAAATAAAATGAGCCAAGAACGTTTATCGATAAAACCTAATAACATTAAAATCTTTTGGGCAGCACTAAAACCGCCATGTTTAGTGGCCAAATGACGTCACATTGGCACGCATTTCTTGTTGTTGTTTCAGTGGTGTGATGTTTACTAATTATACAATAAAAAGTATTATAGCAAGAATCATTTAAAAAAAATGTTGTCTATGGTTAACCTATTATTTGAGTAAGAAATAAAAACGCTCATACTACTAAATTAAATTTGTGAAGTTTATTATATTACGGTTGGCAACACCTTCTAGCCCTTTTCCGGCTCTCTGTGTCAAAGAAAGTAAGCAATTTTATGTTTTGCTGTGAAAAATCCATTGAAATCTAATTAATTTCGTAATATTTTTGATAAACAGTGCTATAATGTGATCTTCCGTACAAATTCCTGAAAGTTTTATACAATATTTGTCTCATACAATTGCTAAAAGTGTACTCGGTTGTCAAACACATACTGATCGAGTCTAACCTAAGTTAACAGTTGTGGTTTACAGTTTTGATATATTTTTAGGCCTTCATCATGAAGCAAATCGTTGCAAACCAGAAAGTGAAAATCCCTGATGGGTTAACTGTTCACGTGAAGTCGCGGTTGGTGACAGTAAAGGGTCCGCGAGGTGTTCTGAAGAGGAATTTCAAACACTTGGCTGTTGACATTCGCATGGTGAACCCCAGAGTTCTGAAGGTCGAAAAATGGTTCGGGTCTAAGAAGGAACTCGCCGCTGTGAGGACTGTCTGCTCTCACGTCGAAAACATGATCAAAGGTATGTATACTTTTGATTGTTTGGTTAAGTTTTTTTACTTAAGTTCTTAGGTTATTCACCACATAAGAAACTGAATACCATAATAAACCTATCCAGTTAGGACATTATTGGTGTTTATTTTTATAAATTCCTACTAGTTCAGTTTATAAATTATAGGTTATTATACTAAAATATAATATAGGTAGTCTTAACAATTCACTGACCTTACATACTTTTTGCATATTGTATTCCTTATTTTCACACTTTAAAGTTACTTAAGTATTTAAAAATTTGAGGATGGCTGAAGTTACTCTTCAATTAGAATATTTGGGAAACTACCTCATCATTACTAAACTTGCTCCCTTTTCACTATATTTTATTACAGCATTTTTTCTAACCCTTTTTGTCATCCATCATCTTTTATATTCAATTCCTCCACTTATAATAAATAAGGTGATAACTTCCACTGTCCGACCCTTGCTCTGAATATAAGACTATGGACTGATAGCAATTAAAACACATGTGGAAAATATATCCCTTGGTTTCTCAGGCCTCCAACTTAGATTTCATCTAAATAGCTTTAGTGGTTTTAAGTGTGAAAAGGTTACAAACAGATAGTTACTTTTGAATTTTTAATATTATTGATTTTGTTTAAATTTTAACCTCTATATCTTCAAAACTATTACTTAAAGAATTATTTTAATGATAATATTATGTATTGTATGTTTCAAGTTTAATATTATGTAGATATTATGATTGAGATCATCTGGTAAAATAATTAATTATATTGATATACATATATTAGAATGAAACAACTTTTGCCGTTTGGTCACATTTCTCACGTTTTTCGTTCACGAGGAGCAAGACAAGCGGCATGAAAAACGGGGTGGCTACTAAAACTTGTCATCTGCTGTTTTGGATTCATAAATAATAATTTTAAAATTTTGTGGCCCTTTAAAAACTTGAAATTTTGTAAATAAATGGTAATTTTTGGCTCTTCTGACTCAAAAGGTTGCCAACCCCTGGGTTAGGTTAATATATCTCTCAATTTTAATCTACTATTGTTTAAGTGGGATAGGTTGGTATAATATTATTGAAATTTGAATTAAGTAACACAAGTATTTTCTATTTAATTTCAGGAGTCACCAAGGGTTTCCAGTACAAGATGCGTGCTGTATATGCTCACTTCCCCATCAACTGTGTCACCACTGAGGGTAATAGCATAATTGAAATTCGTAATTTCCTTGGTGAGAAATACATCCGAAGGGTAAAGATGGCACCTGGCGTGACAGTTGTCAACTCCCCCAAACAAAAGGATGAGCTGATCATTGAAGGCAACTCGTTAGAAGATGTCTCCAGTTCTGCTGCCCTTATCCAGCAGTCCACCACCGTCAAAAACAAGGATATCAGAAAATTCTTAGATGGTCTTTATGTTTCTGAGAAAACTACTGTTGTACCCGATGAGATATAAGGACATTAAATATAAAAAACACTGAAAAGCTTGTTTCAATGAACTTAAACCCTTTCAATGTTCAGCTCACTAAAGGATCAATAGCTAATGAAGGTTACTCTATAATTACATGAAACAGTATACATGGGTGTCTGTCTGAAAGACCTACATACATTTTGAATAGAATAAAATTCTGTGATGATATCTTTTGTGCCTGAATCTTGAATATTTATGTTTAACCATTGTCTAGTACACATAGTACTACCTTGCTTAGTTTAGGACGAGACCTACTTTCTTGCGCTTCTTAATTTAAAAGCCGTATAGAATACTATTTTTCTCAAACATGCAATGAAATATCGTCCTTACGTGCGTCAAAACACGCCAGGAAATATATCATTCCTGGCCTAGGCCGGGAAGTAATTTCTTTTTAATTTGAATATCAACATGGCGTTGATCTTCATAAACAGTTTAAGCAACCTTTTTTTTTTAATAAGTTAGAACTTTATTGTACCAAAAATATTCGCGTTAATGCCTATATTATACACGAACTGAGAATAAAAAAAGAATCTGTATTATTAGATTAATTTCAATTTTATACTTGTCATGATTTTTAAAAAGTATTGTTATTTTTTTAGTTTTACTGGTATATTTAAGTTACGAATGGCAACATTCGCGCTGATCTATGATTGGCTATTGTATATTTTGACCAATGGCGGACGAGCGAGCGTGGCCAATCAGCGGCGAGCAGCAATCAGAGCTGTCATGGTAGAAGTCGCGGGAACGAAAAAGGAGATGGCTGTCTTTGGACAAATATTGTAAAATGAATTCGCAATGTTTAGAGCTTGGAGGTTAACGGCCTGTTCAAGACTTATACGCTAATACGATTGATAACTAGAAGTTGTTAAGTAAAGGGATTTACTGGTACATGTTAGAAGTTGTGATTCTCAAGAACGGAATAAAGTAATCAAGTTGTATTTGGTGTAAAAAAATAAAAAAATCTGTTATTCAAGTGTAATTTATTTTATTTGAATGTTGTATTTATTTATTTCATTGCATTACTTTGAGAAAAGCACTATACATGCCTAGCCGGGAAGGGGCTTGCAAGCCTCGTAACAATATCCGGCCTCCCTTCGGTCGGCCGTCTATACTGTATACTCGGCTCGCAAGCCGTCACTTCCCTGCGCCGTCTGTAATGTACTATTTAAGTTATAGTAATCCAGCAACCCGACCGGTATAACACGGGTGCAATTCTGATACTAATTAAGTATCAGTATTTCTCTAGTATATTATACATACATTTATAAACTTTCCCTTGAATCACTATTAAAAAATCGTTGGTAAATTATAATACCTACTACATGTTCGCTGGCGAAATAGAATCATACTTTCACGAGTCAATAATATTTGCTCTATTAAATCATTGCAAAATTTTCCCGGATTCATTTATTGTAGAAATCGTAATATCCTTTTCGAGAACTCTTCTAATGAGAGCTTGCCTCAAATAATTATGATATTTTCCACATCTCGCAACATTTCGCCTTGCGATCCTGTTATTCGCTTCATAAAAGCGGAGCGGTAGGCATGACGGTATAGTGACCACACGACGGCTGCGCCTCCTTTTCTACTGCACGAGTGTGTGGCAGGTGCATTAAGGAGTCTGCCCACTACACTGTATCATACCATGACCGTGCTATGAACGTATCAAGCACGGAAGGTAATACGTAAAGCGGTGTCGGAACGGTCTAGTGGACATAGTATCATGCTTTTCTATACAAAGAATATTTTTTTGCCTGACACGTTCATAGCACAGTCATGGTATGATACGGTGTAGTGGGCAGGCTCCTTTATACGTAAATCTATATAAATAAAAATGAATTGCTGTTTGTTAGTCTGGCTAAAACTCGAGAACCGATTTGGATGATTTTAGTTTTAAAATGTTTGTGGAACTCCAGGAAAGGTTTAAAAGGTGAGGAAACTTGGAAAAAAAAGAAAGAAACAAAATGGTAAACACGGTACGAAGTTCGCTGGGTCAGCTAGTATATTATATTATTTTCATCTAGATATTTAGGTTGGGTCAAAGTAAGTTTTATGCCTTTCAGACTGGTTTTATTTATTAGGAGTGAAAGGAAACTAAAATAGAATTTTCAACGTAAATAATTTTATTCAAACTAGTCTATTGAACATCACTAACTCATAAACTTTGTACATCTGCAAATATGGGCGTTTAATAAAATATTAAGATTTTAATAATGACTAAAATATTAATTTATACAGGAATAGCATGCTGGATTAATTAAAATACCTACTTAAGATAATAAAATAAATACCTATTTAAATAAAACATCCTCATATTCATTATAATCATTGTTAAAATGTGAAAGAACATATCTTAATGTTAAAAATAAATTAAAATAGTCATAAAAATATTATGAATTATTGTATGTACATTATGTATGTTTCTAATGACAAGGAATCACAACTAGCTACAAGAATTTTATTCAATTTAACAAAAAGATATTAAACAATTGAAACACAGGCCTCATTACAATTTAAAAACATATTATGTACTTCTAATAGTTATCTTTGGCAGGTAGCTATAAAAGACAATCCGAACTATTGTAGCTTATGAAGCGCTTTAGCCAGTTATAATTCCTTGGTTCAATTGCTATACAATAGTATAATCGGTAGATACATTTTGTCATGAAATTATTGGATTATTATAATTATAAAACATCAAAATTAAAACTAATGTTTAAGTACAATTGGAGTAATACTTCATTATTACATAATTGAAATAAGTGTTAAAAAAATAAAAACAACATTATGTTGACATAAATAGCAAAGTATTGCATTTTAAGCGTTAATGTGCTCGCGTCTTGTGCCATATTTGCAGATGGTCATTCTAGTCAGTAAGAAAATAAAATTCTCAATAAATAAATGTCAAACACTATTCAAACTGGTGAGTCATTTCACACCAGATAACACAATTGCTTACTATAAAAATGATCAACAAACAACTTTGCACCGCGCCTAATGTGTCGAAAGGGACATTATGGTGCAGAATATGTCATGAGATTCAATGGCTACGATATAGTTTGCCGCTTGAGCAAATAATCCTGATAATGCAACGACTTAGCCTAGCCATGCGGGAGTTGCGTGAGGTGGGTTCAACTACTCGCTATGATAGTAAAGTACACTATCTATACAACTAGTAAATAATTATATAGTTTCAACATCACCGGTGCACCGTGACTTATCAGGAACGTTAATAACGTTACTGTTAGTAAACTTTACAACGCAGACGTAGATTTAAAATGTATACTAATACTAGCAACCTGAGTAAATTAACATGAATACAATTTTCAAATTTATTTTAATATACAATCAATTTACATACGCGGTTAATTGAAGCACAATTATTAGTGGGATTCGTCAAATAACTAAAATTAGTATCGAGATAAATAAGGGTACAACATGATACAAATATCGCATTCGGTAAACATTATCGCTTAACATTATAGATTTGCACAATAAACGTAAGCGTCGTGCATATACTACAAAGATTAGCGAGTTCTTGGTCAACTTTTACGCACAAGTGATAATTTACATTAAGAAGATATTATTTAAACAAATACTTATGCTAAATGAACTCTGATAGGGGGTATCAACGAAGCGGTGATTCAAGGGCTACTCGTAAAACTATAAAGGCGACTTTATCAAATCACGTGAATATCTAACGCACTCGAGTGCGTTCACAACTGGACCGCGCGACGCAGTGCAGGTATTGCTTATATTATTTTATAGTAGGTAACGATCGCCGCGCACTTATTGCTTATCACGTCTAGCGGACCGCGACGCGTACCTCCTAATATTTGTGACCAAGGAATGACGAGGAGATTCCGACCTCACTCGCTGAGGACGACGCCATCACACTGACACCGTAGACAGGACGGGGTGTATATTGGAAGATCACTAAAACAATCAATTCTACGTTCGGAGTGGCACTTTCAATCTTAGATCTGGAGTGAACTCGAGGCACATTAAAGGTACTCTAGTAGGCTGGGGTCGGGGAAGGTATCGGCGGCGCTATGGCACAGGACACAGGGCACGAGGGTCGGCGCGAGGGGGAGGCGCGGCTCACAGCGGCTCGCGGCGCGGCACCCACACGTTCGGCCCGCTCTCGGCCGAGATCACCGCCTTCACCTTCGAGTATATCTCCTCCGGAGTATCGCCCGTTACGACCGCTAACAGATAAACATTACATTATAGTATAATCCAGATTAAAATTACGATATTCACGAAAAAAAAATCACAGAAATCGGTCCGATATTCAGTAATATAGAAGCGATCTCTGTTTATATAGGTGAACATTGTATGTGTGTTATTTTTAAGATATCTAAGTAAATTAATTTGACTCATTACTATAGTAATACATCTCAAGTTTATCTATACGCACCAGTGAAGTATTCGGCGAATTCTTGTTCCATCTTGAGAGCGCGTTCGTAAGTCTTCTTAGCTTGCTCTTCAGTCATTCGTTTATTCATTTCCCTAAAACATGCAAATGTTAATAAACAAATACTGCGTAGGCACCATTTCAAAGGAAACCATAAAAATATAGTTTAACACTTACATTATTGATTCTACACTCTTTGGCTTTATAAATATGGCTATAGGATACAGTTGCGCCACTTGCAATCTCTTGATAGCATTTCCGCTCACATCCAAAATGCAGTGCTTGCCCTGAAATTTTAAATATATATATAATAGAATTCCACTAGCGAGAATATACTAGGGTTACGTGCTCGTTGCTCGGCGCTCGCTTAGTAAGTTTAAACATCTTTTTTTTTTTAGTTTTATATAAAGTATCTGAAGAAACATCATACCTTTTCAGCAACCTCCCTAACAGATGCAACAGATGTCCCATACAAGTTGTCGTTGTATTGACCGGCTTCAATGAATAGGTGGTTCTGTATGTCGCGCTCCATCTGCTCCCGGCTGGCTACGAAGTGGTAGTCACGCCCGTCTACTTCGTAGTCACGCCGAGGTCGAGTCGTGTCTAATATTAAACAAATAAGGTGTATATTTGCGTGTACGTTATAATGTTCAGAGAATCGTTTTAAGTTTTTTTTTATTTAGGTCTTGTATAAATTAATCATAACTGTGTCAATATTTATACAGTAGAAACCCTGCTTCTACTCTAGAATCAATAGGTACATTATTATAAACAATGCAATAAAATGATAAACATGATTTTATTTAAAAAAAATACCTACTTATTAATACAATATGCTAATCATATTAGCAATTTGTTACAGGTAGGACTATTAAGGAAGCATTAAAACCCAATTCTATCAAAATAATTTCAAATATTTTTAATTTTACTTACGAGGTACGCAGCTACCGAACTTTTCTGGGAACTCTGATATAAGGTCGTCGTTTATTCTATCCTTTAGAGGTCCAAGAATGATCACGGGTCGCGTGTACGTAATTGTCAGCTGCTGAACTGTCTCATAAGACAACACCGTCTCGTCTTGACCTGTGAATTGAAACATTTTAATATCCGAAAATAAAACAGTCATAAAATCAATCCAATTAAATCAGATCGTGTGGTTGTGATATTATTTATTTAATTTATGTACACACTCAAAAGTGTCATTTTACAAGACATTTTTTTTCAAGGATGTCATAATATTAATGTGACTAGTTATAAATGTATATTATATTGGTTTACGAGGGCCACATTCTAATATCTATGTTATGTAAATATTTGTCTGTTAACTTAACATCTAGCGTGGATACAATCTGCAGTAAAATCGGTCAGTAAGGCTCAAGCTAGCAAACCTAGCTTCTTCTATTTACTATATTAATCTTATCTAAATTGAAGGTATATTACACAAAATAAACTTTTGTAATAAGACTTAAGGTTTACTCTTAAACGGGTGTGTAATGATCGATATAAAAATATTTAATATATTTTCTATTGATATATCAACATTTGATATAATTTCAAATAATTTCATTTGATATAATTTAATATAATCACTCATTTTGTATAATAAACGTTTGGTATAATCTTAAAATATATAAATTTATTTCGTATATTTATCGTTTGGTATAACGCTTTTTTCTTATAAAAATTATATGGTATAACGCTCATTTTATATACAAATCATATTATATAACAATCAAGAGGTATAATAGGTTTGTAAATCTTTATTACCATTTACATATATCTGAAATTGTAACGCCTGTGAGTTTTTTGTTCTTGGAAATATACAATCATATATAAATGGGCAACCGCCAGAAAAAAAAAAGAAAATGCATATGGAGCAACAAAAAAGAATTGATAATATACTTAATCGAAAAGAAGAATACAACGAAGGTGAATTTTTACGAGCAATTGCTTCAAATTTAAATCTAAAGTAATGTGCCTGGGATTTATGTACTTAACAATATATTTAATTTACTTTTGCACATTGTATTTTATTTACCTAACCTAACCTCCTTTTGGTAGGGGGACGCAGTTCAAACCTAACCTAACCTACTTTTTGATAGCAGTTCGTTTTGGGATTATGTCTCTAATACATTATATCAAGAATGGTTATGCCAATTGTATTTTATATGAAAATAACGTTATACCATAAGTTCATTATAGAAAATAAGAATTATACTAAAATAATGTTATATTAAATTATATTATATCAAATGATCATTATAAGAAATGATAATTATGTCATACGTAAATATATTAAGTGTTGTTATATGATTTAATAATTATATCAAATGAGCGTTATTGCTACTAATATTATACCAAAAATTTTTATAGCCTTCGTTACGCACCCCTCTTAAACACCGGATTTTAATACAGGCCCTTGAAAAAGTCCGAATTGTTGTGTATTCAAAACTAAATTGAACCAATCATTTGGAATAAATCATGATAAATTTTACAAATGTGGCCCTCACTAACCTTAACTTTCAATGCAATTTCGAAGCGTGCTGAAAAATCTAAAATCTATCGTGTTATTAACACAGTCCAAATTTAGTTAATAAACTTAAGACTCGTCCAACGCATACGGCATAAAGTCTCGTCCTAAGATTATTTATATTTATGTTGAAATTAAACTACTATTTCCACGCGTGCAATAACTACTATAGTCACTATACATTATTACGAGGGTCGAAGAGACAGAGTAATATTCCGGTTCATCAATGTGATTATTAGTACTATAATAATTATTAATTGTAACTGGTACGTAATCCTAAGAAATATTAATATACATTGATAAAGGTAAATATCTCGCACCCTAGAAACGTTGAACCTGAAAATCCAGATAGATAACGACGAAGTTTTCTTTACAGGTCAGTCAGAAGTCAGTAAATATTAAACTTACTTAATACATATGAACATACTTTTGCCGCAATTTTAATTAATGTGGTAATTAAGAATACTCTTACAATCAAAATTAATATGACCTTGCTTATATTTTACTCTGAAAATGCGGGAATATAATAAACAATTCCTGTATATCTTTATACAAGCTTCGTTTGACTAAAATTATACGGATATTCCTGCATAATCAATGTACCTAGGTAAAAAAAATGTTCACTACAATTCTATCAACTATTACATGCTTTACACAATTTATTTCTAAAAAAAGTGACAGGAAAACTCTAGCCAGAATTAAGATTAACCGTTTTGGGAGTTCAAAGGTACTTTGTTGAAGTAAAAAGGAGGTCATAAATTTCCTCTCAGATACGCCTTTGATGCTCACAAGGCCAAATTAATTCTGTCATACAACGGCTATGCTTAACATTGAAGTATTCAAAGCGAATGTGCACGTAATAAGTGTGCATAAGACACTGCGATTGCTAAGCGAAAAAATAATACAGCACCCCTACATCAGTGAAGCGATAAAAAATGAACTCTAAAAACATCAGCTGAGCGTAATTTAAAAATTGAAAAAACAAGCTCGCATGGTATGTCGTGATATCGTATGTCGACACTGAAACATGCTGCCGGCGGTGTGGCGGAGTGTATAAGGCGCGAGACGGCTCGTATCCTCGAGTCCCGGCCAGGGCGGCCTCGCCTCGCGATCGACCGGTCTAACGCTATTGGACGACGCGCCTCGCCTCCCCAACCCGCAAAAAATGTTACCTCGGGCCCGACCACATCGAGTGCGATGAGCCTATTAGAATCATCGCGTATATGAATTATAAGAAAACAACTGAACATAAAGAATGACAACATAATAAAACTGGAGTGTTATTGAAATGAAAACTACGTTTCTAATTGATGATCATAACCAGAATGCGGGAGGTAAGGTATCGGCTACGGCACTCGCAAGCTACGCCTCACTCCCAAAACTTACTCTCGTCCTCGAGATATATGAGCGTAATCTCCTCCATCATGGGAAGTTCCACTCGGTACAAGATTTCCCCTACACGTAGAAAAATTAACGTTACATACATTTCTTAAATAATGCATACAGTCCCTAATGCAGAGTTATGGATTTTGGGATGGAAATCCTTTATCCTGATGAGTATTTGAAATGCCAGCAATGGGGCATAATGTTCTGACAATATGTTTTTGCGAATCGGGTAAGTCTCACTATGTAATGAATAGCTTTTATAAACATAAAGAGCAAAAAAATAATACTCGGGAGTAATTGAATGAATGTATGTAGGAATGTGGTATACTGGTGGTACGGTCAGGCAACTAGAAGCACGGGACGTGTGACGAGCCGCCGCCGCGCGACCGCCGCGCCGCGCTCGCTGCGACCACATTACTCAACATTAACTACACGTTGAACACATAATATCTCATCGCCGAACCTCTCACCACCCAACCCTGTTCGATTATTTATAAAGTACCTACATTATATCAGTAATTAATCATTGAAACACTAAAGTTAATAAAAAATAAAATAAAATAATTCGATGATTCTAATATTTGTATCTCATCATCTTTAATTAATTTAATTATCTATGAAGAAAATTAGTATAAATTATCAATTCAGATTTAATTCGTTACATATATTTTTTTTAATGACAGCTTTTCAAGCGTATAATGTGATTATGACCAGTTTCAGTTGCATAGATTTAACAGATATGAATATATGTTGTCGAATGGAGAACATACACAACTACTAGACATTATCGTACTCACTTGAATCAATAGTGAATAGACAAAAAGCAAAGCTAAACAAAGTTGTGTGGTTTAGAGGTGGTTGACAAAAAAAAATTAAATACTTTCTAACACGCATAAGGTAATAAGTACACAGCTTATCATTGGGTCGCTCAACATCACTGTAGATTCGAAAAGCGACAATAATACTGCCGATGCTGAAATATATAACTAAACCTATATTATAAAGCATCTTCATGCTTTACCATAGACACTACAAGCGATAGTTTACTCACACATATCCAGGACAAATGTGAAATTTAATAGTACTTAATAAGACCTGCTGGCTACTTAACGCCTATTGACTCGTCCGTTGCGTAACCCGCGATCGACATTGGGAATCAATAATGCATCGACCACTTTAATATATGACACAATGTGTAATTTAATGACTGTTGGTCGTTTTATTTTTTGTTTCATAATCAGACAACACTTTCACATTTAGATCAATTAAATATGTAAAATAATTAATTTTAATCAGTATACATTGGTTATGGTAAGTTATAGCAAATGTCAGCGTGGGAAGTCTGATAATTTACAGCAGCACAAGTGAACAATCACATAATTAGTAATAGTTTTCAAATTTCAGAGTTTACATAGTTGTTATTCACGTTCTATTCTATTTATGTACGTGTGCAGTAATATATCTGTGGTTAGAATAAGCAAATAGCTTTATATAAAACGTCCTATATTCGATACAGTGGTTATTAGCCAGCCGCGTAAAATACTGCTTAATGTCCTACAATACGAGAAACAGCGTAATAGCGAATGTAATAAGTAGGTTTGGTATATTAAGATCCACTTACCATCGGCGTTAGTGTCCTCTTGTGTGTAACAAAGCATGAAAGCTGTAACAAAATGTAAGAGTAAGATAGGGTAGTAGCTATGTACCTAATAACAATAAAGGTAGCGAGCATCTATTTGTGTATTAGTACTTAGTAGCGTATAACATACTTGAGTTTAGAATAATTACTGTGACATTTGGGTTTTTAATTACGTACGTTCTTGGTCTGAACCGTCTTCAGACTTGCCATCTTCTCTGCTCTTCATGAACGGGAATTTCCGACTAAATGATAGAGTCTTCTTTTTTCTTTCTAGAGTTGACTGGCTCTGAAATAGAAATTTATGTGACACAATTCATAATTAAATACTTTTTTAAATATTTACAGACATGCGTTTTAGATAAATAACAAATTTAACATAAAATCTCTTTAGGTATTTTTAAACAATTCCAAAATGTTCGTTTCATCAAACTTTACAATGGAATTAATCACGTCGATCTTTCATTAGATAAACCAGAACACCAGATAAATAGGTCACTCTGAGCAACAATTATTTAGGTCTCGCGCACAAATATTTATCGAAACTGCGTACTAAGATAAGATAAGATAAATCACCCCTAATTAAACTCAGCTCCCAAAATGGTTGTCAAAAATAAAACAATGAATGTTGGAATTGTGTTAACTTACAGTGCTAACTGGCGTACCCTGCCCCTGGAACTTAACTTGACGGTCACGTGCGCGTTGTTTGCGCTCCCAGCGCTTTTTCGACGGAATTATGCCCATCGATTCAGGATCTGTTGATTCCAATCGCCTGGAATATCAAAAATTTGAGTTAATGTCAAAGCATTTTGAAGAAGCTTGTTACCAATTTTGGCATGTTATTTTACGAAGCCCGAAACATTTATACATATACTTATTATGATTAAAATTTCTAGTATGGAATTAGTAATAAATATAAACAATTCACAATGAAATTTTAATATTCCAAGTAGCGAGTCGAAATTGAGATAATATTTTAGTCGGGAATTGGTTACTGGGTTCAAGTGTTTTAAAATTCAGTAAGTATGTATAATTACTTGGCCTGCCACCATTCATCGTCGGAGGCGTTAGTGACATGCAGAATCTCGCCATATCGGAATGGTAATCCTCGTGATGGCAGACCGTCGTCTCTTATTGGGTCGTAGTCGAATAATGCTCTGAAATTATAAAAACACATGTATCACACATAAGAACATATTTTTTTAGAATGCAACTAAAAACAATATTTTTTATATTGTCAACTCTTTATATGAGACTTCAATGCCTAATTTATACTAACAATTACACTTACCTAACATACAAGGATCGTTTCTGTGAGGTCCTCAGGAGTGTATGATGTTGTTTCAGCTCGTTAATACGCGCTTCGAATTTATTGTATTCCTGTGGCCTATATACAACAGTCAGCTTCACGTTTTGTCCGGTTCCCTATATAGGTAATAATTTGATATTAAGAAATAGTATGCAGCTCATTAATTTACTTATGCCAATATGATAAGATGGGCCATGTCTGTACATAATATATATGATGATACAATTCTAAATTTAGATCTGATATCAATGTTAATTTATATATAGTATAATTATGCATTATTTTCTAATATAATTTTATGCACACTGTGGGTATTTCTAAATATATCTCTCTCTTATCCATAAAAACAACATACCTTCAATGCCTTGGCAGCTTGTTCATGAGTGGCATTAGTAATATCCGTGTCGTTCACGGCGAGAAGCCTATCACCTCTTCTGAGTTCGCCAGATCTCTCAGCTGGTCCACCCGCCAGCAGAAAAGAGACGTAAATGCCGTGCCCGTCCTCCCCACCGACAATATTGAAACCAAGTCCTTGAGAACCCTTTTCAATTTCAACTACACGCGGTTCTTCCGAGCTGTCAGTTACATCTTCTCGGCGAAGGGAATTTGCAACACTTGATGCTGGAATACAGATATTTTCTTATTAATATTTTATATTAGTAACATAAAATTAGTTATGATTTTTAGTATAAGTACATTATGACTATCTAAATGACTGATCCAGTTTAAATGCTTACGTGTGTTGGCCCGTGAACTCCTAGGCGAGGGCTGGGCGAGCGGCGAGTGCCGCGGGCCCGGGATCAGCACCAGTAGTACGCGTTCACCGGACGCCTTCAGCGCAGCCACTGCGTCTTCATGAGTGACATTGTCTAAGTCCACGTCGCCACGCTGTAAACAAAAAGATAAATACATACAACTACAAGACATTATTAAATGTTTTTTAAAAGTATATAACTTTGAAATAATACTTTTATTCAAATGCGTAAATATCAAGTAACTGCGAAAATATCATAAATTATTAAACTAAATATTAAGGGTTATATAAATTAGCTATCATATAAATATGATTTTTTTCAAACTCAAACTCAATATGAAACAATGAGTAATTATTACGTACCTAACAACCTTATTTGTATAATTTAAGAGGTCATTGTCTTTTTGTTAAATAGATGTTTGTGACATCAGAGCCTATATCACAACGACCAAGTCCCAAGTACTTAAGCTACTTTCAACTTCCTTCACACAAGACATGGTTTGCATTTCACTATAGTCAAACAAGATTAACAAATGTTTAGCAGCCACTAGCCTGGTGGATATTTTTTAGCTAAGGATTACAAATAGTTAAATCGAAACTTACTTGGACTTGTAGAACAATAAAATAATATCATTTTGTATAAATTAATTAAGTTTCTACTAGCAATTATTTGTATTCCATTATGAATTAATTGTACTTAATCTATAAGTGCTTGCACAAGCTGTTGTTGTCTGTTAACTCAAATATTAGATGGTGTGACACTCACGGAAGTATTCTTGACCATGAGCAGTTTGTCGCCGACTCGCAGGCGTCCGTCCCGGTGCGCCGCACCGCCGGCCATGATCTTAGTGACGTATATCCCATTGTCTCCAGGTATATGCTGGTTGCCCACACCGCCAGCTATGCTGAAGCCTAGACCAGCACCACCTTTCACCAACTCTATTTCTACAGCCTCCTCTTTATTTGTTTGTGATACGTTTAAAGTTTCTTCTGTGCCACGGCGTCTTACTTTCTGTTAAATGTTATAAGATTTTATAGACAAGATAAACATTTAAAATATGTATATTATTATTATAAATAATGTAGTAATAGTAACTATATTGAATGTCATTTGTTTTATTTTTAATAAACATCTATATTCGAGCTCCTATAAACTGTTCAACACATGTATATTCCCAGGCATCATTCATTCATCATTCAGACAACCACTAGTACAGTTACTAATCACAATACTAAACACTTTCCTATTGCATGAATACTAGAATTGCTTACCAGTCTAACAGTGCTGCCAGCCTTTTTCAATGCATCCACTGCTTCGGCGTGCGTCACATTTTCTACATTTGTATCATTAACCTGAATGGTATAAAAGCTTAAATTAAACTATATTCTAAGCTTCAAAAGTAGTTGATTCAGTAAACTGGAAGAATTAGTTTGTTTTTATAATCCAATTATGCATAATTATTTAAAAATAAGTCACCATTTTATTCATATAATATCAAGACTAGCCTATCAATATACATCTGCCATAAATGGGACCTACCGTGGATATAATCTGTTAGATTTATAATGTGGCCATCATGAATTTTCAAACAATATTGCTTGCTTGGGGTATAATTTCCCCAACATACAGTACAAGTAGGTATACCACCAGTCAATGACCAAGCATTGTTTGACAATATTAATGTGTAAGCAGACTAGGTATTCATATTCTCTCTGTTTAAAGTGCCAAATATTATTGTGAATTTACACTGACCTGTAATATGGCGTCGTTTATCTGCAACTGACTAGCGGCGGCCGCGCCCCCCGGTATCAACTTGGTGACGTAGATGTGTGGGTCATCGCCGATGTGGGGGTTGTCAGAGCCTCCAGCGATGCTAAATCCAAGACCGGCGCCTCCCGCCCGCGATAACACTACAGTTATGTATGTGTTGCCATCTTCACCCGCAGTGCGATCTGTGCCTCCACCTTCAATGCCATTTACCTGCAACTATCAAATTGATTTACTATTTCATTATGATCTCTATCCTGAAATGATTTGTAATTAAATTGGAAAGGAAAAGTAAGTAAATAGTAATATAATAAAAAATATTAATAACTTAAATTTACCTGCTTCATTTCAGGTGATGTAACATGGGCCTGGAAAAATATATATATATATCAATGCATGGAAAATACAATGTCTTAAATTGTCCAAGTTCATCTTCTTGGTATGTTAAAAATATTTTAAGTGATTATTAAATGGTTTTTAATTAGCTCAGATAACTTCAGATAACACTGGACTAAATTGTGTCTTTTGAGAATGTAGGTAAGTACTTACATTATTTTAGAAAAAGAAAGTTTAGGATTAGTATGGTGAAACTTCAAATTTAAATAAAAATAATGTACACAATTAATATTAAGTAAATAATGGGTACTTAAATATTGATGTAAGTAATAGTGTTATAACATAGATACTTATTATAATATAAGTAGTTAGTGTCAATTAGATCTACTTGTATTTATTTATGGAAATAAATGAAATAAATATGTGTGACCATGAGTCTTCTGTAGTGAAAAGATATTTAAAAATGTAACATAAATTCTAAAGCAATAACGCCTCTTATTTAAGTAAAAAATAGTTAACCCACTTTGTAATTTATTTGATAGAAATGTATTTAATACTAGCATGCTTTAGCATAAACAGTGCCACATGAAATAATAACTTATGAGTACTAGTTAACTACAGGTTAATTTACTGGCACTAGGTGATAAAAAAGAAATCATAACAGACATAATCTTCTTTTGTGCATTATTTAATAACATTAATATTTATGTGTAAATAAATACTATTAGGGGATGACAAGGCTGACCCCTTATTAATCAGAATCAATAATTATTCTTATTCATATTCAACTCATGTATCTGACAATGGTGAAAGATTGTTTGAATTTACTGTTGCTTGTCACCTACTCACCGTGTCAAGGTTGAACAGAGAGGACACTTTCCGTAAGAATCCATTATGTGATTTTTTCTTCCGTCGTTCAGTCATTTTGGAAGAAATATATGCATAGCCTTGGAATGCTTGGTAGGTTCAGTTATACTATGTACACTGCATGCATTGTTAGTTAACACACTTTTGTCCACTGTCAGCACCTTATTTGTAGATGTTCGGCATGCACCATTCTAGTTCTAGAACCCACAGCTTACTTGCACCAAAACAAGTTTGCATTTTGAATCTTCTTCAACATATTAGACAAGTATGTTTGGTACCAGTTTATTTAGACACTTATAAATAGGCTGTAACTGGATTATCCAATACCTGCAGGAGACCGTATCTTATAATTATTGCCGACCGAGCCGAGCCCTTTTTTGATAGTGATATTTAGTAGATAATGTATGAGTACAAATTAAAAGCGTGTTACCAACTTGCGTTCAATGACAGGATGATATGAATGTCAAAGCGATGAACTTTAATTAGAATGTCCATGTTACGTTATTAGTATGCAATTTATGTTCATTTGATAATATTATGAGCAGGTATGACAAACAGTGAGTAACACAAGAAATTTGGAGCAAGCAAAACTAACTCATAACTCGCATTAGTCTCACCAAGATTCAGAAACGTTCCCAAGGTGTAAAGAAATTACTAAACGTTTAAAAATAGATCAGTGTTTATTAAATGGCCTTACTTGCGACGAATACGAAATATCAGTCGAATGAACGTCAAAATTTTGTAAGTAATATCATGTCACTATTCGTTTACGAAGAGTAGAATCCCTTCAGCTGATACAGCGTTCGTTAGTCATTGGCACAGCGGAGAAATTTGACGGCACTATTCCACACAACGATAAAACTTTAGCGTACATATCGCCGAAAACTTGTACTATATTTTAGGTTATAAATAGTACGTCGGGACGCGAAACAACCATCCGCCATTACCGACTACTTGTATGTAGCGTTCGCAGACGTCACGTCATCAAACCTAATAAAAAAATAAATAAAACGGAACGGAACCAGAAACAACGATCGATTAAGTCGTTTTATTTTGAAGGCAATCCGCGAGATGGCGCAGTCATCAAATATCAACGCACACAGCAGCAGTACTATCGAGGGAAAAGCTTTTTATAAAGCTTTCAAGTTGGTAACTAAACACCATAGAGATAGATATTGCAAATCAGGTAGACAAGAATGTCCCTTGCTACATATATCGTTTTTCCGGATTTCTTCAATTTGTCCACTTGTCCAGTTTAGAGGGCGTTATAATTACCTACTGATGCAGGTAGGTAAGTAGTGACCTTACATTCCACTTGTTTAAGTAAGTAAGTATCTACCTATGATTGTTGTTTAATTTTTAGTCCTATATAGCAAATATATTTCATTATAACTCAATTTAATAATCATGTCATCATTATCAGATACGATATAAAGTTGTGATATATCTAGACATTAAGTCTATGTGCTTTGTTAGCTACGAGTATAGTCAGTATGTCTTAATTTATATGTAGATGTAGTATGTAGGAATATAGGTAGGTAAGTACATACTTGTAAATTCTACAATCAAAACTAAATAATTCTGTAGATAAGTAGGACTGACCTTCTTTTCCTCGATCGGTTCACCAAATGCCGTAGTATGTACGATTTCCGACTGTTTGAGAAAAAAATATTATTAGGTATGTAAGTAAGTAAATGAAGATTTTGAAAACTATATTAGGTGGATATTAAAGGATTTATTCAATTAAATCTGCTTTAGAAGAATTGCAAAATAAGATTTGCTCATTACCTAGTTTACACCCTAAAAACTTTAATTTTCAAAATAGGGTGATGGCACCAGTAATGGACATGGCACCAATTATGGACATTATTTTCGTTGATCGAATTTATTAAGCAACTGGCCCAACATTTTTCAATTGGAGATACTAAAACATAAGCAATAGACGTTTGGGCTTTCATTTTGATACACCTCATCAAAATTGCCCGTTTTATTTGAAGATGGTTGGGAATTGAAATCTCGTTTCGCGCGGTGGTCATAAAAATCTGTTTTTGTTATTGAAATCGTTAAGGAGGTGAGTACATATTTGTGCATGGTATTATCTTGTGTTGTGTTGTAATGAGATTTTTTGTTATTTTTACGAAATAATACTATATTGCAAGTAAATTGAGCTAAGATGAATATGTCCAATCCCAATAATAATTTTTTTGTGGGGTTTGTTCATCACTGGATTCGATTTTTTACGAATTCCAGTTATGGACAAGTGTCCATTCTTAAGTTTTTTCATATTTTTTTAGTTTATTGTATTAAATTATTTAATTTGTTGCACTAAACATTTCGGTTGAGTTGATTTTGTGATTACTTTTTATTTTCCAATGATGGACAATGTCCATAAATGGCTATTTTTAGTCGTCCATCATTGGGTTCTTTGTTTTATCTTATATGGCGCCAATAAAAAAATACACCTCGGAACAAATAGGGAGGGCATTTGATGCTGCATGATGCTGCTGAGGATGGGAGAAATGATGATCACAGCTGCCCTCCGGTTTCTTCTTCTTCTTCTTCAACCTTATTCTACCCAATGCTGAGTAAAGGTCTTTTCCATTTCAGCCCACTTCCCACGATCTCAAATTTCCCGCATCCAATGTTTCCCAGCTACATGCACCAGATCATCGGTCCACCTCGCTGGCTGTCTTCCGACATTTCGCCGCCCCTTTCTCCGTCTCCAATCCAGCATCCTGTCTTCCGTCGGACCTACGACAGACATGGCCCGTCTACTTCCTTTTCTTCAAAGCTATGGTTTTTGTTATGTCGCACGTCGGTTAGTCTGGTTCTCTTCTGAATATCGGTATTACGGACCCGGTCACAAAGAGAAATACCTAACATAGCTCTTGCCTTATACTACTTGGAGTCTATACTTGGAGTCGATGGATGATCTGCCTCGTGAAGTCCCGGCTCCATAGACCATTACGAGAAGAACGCACTGTTGAAACGTGCGACGCTTGAGGTATAAAGACGCACACGTTTGTCTTTCAGGACGTCTGAGAGCTTACCAAAATCCCCCCATCTCAGTTGGATTCGCCCTCCGGTTTGGGGTCCCTCAAATAACTTTGCATAACAAAGTCCTGCAGTTTGTGCTATGGGACTTTAAACTATTCTCACGGCAGAGGAAGAGGGCAATTTGGTGAAATGGTTGGTCGCGATGAGTTAAAAGCACTTTCACATAAATTTTCAAATAAATTAACAGAGAGCGTGCAAAAAATTCTCCAGGCTCCAGGTATCCGGAGCCAAGTATCTTCATTCTACATCTGGTGAGGGCGTCGCAGTGACACACCAAGTGTTCCACAGTTTCACATTCCTCTCCACACATTCTGCAGTCGCTGCTGTTTGTAAGTCCCATTTTGTGTAGGAGTTCGTTGACTCCTAAGTGACCAGTGAAGACTCCTGTTATAAGTCGGATTTGTCTTCAGTTGAGAAACCAGAGTTTTTTAGTCCAGTTTTCATTTGGGTGTTGTATAAATTGCCGTGAGGACCTTAGACTAAGCATGCCTTCCACTCTTCGGTGTGGCTCTTGATTGTGTTTTCCTTAAGGCCTGTGTTAAAGGTGTTGAACGCCATGCGCATTATATACCAGCCCCGACTGCACTTTATGGGCTCCAAGGGCCTTCACCGCATCCTGGCTGTCACTCAAAATATAGATGGTTTTTCGTCCAGGTGCCTGTCTATATTTTCTTGTGCACATGCAGCATACGTCTCTGTCTGAAATACTGTGGCATGCTTTCCCATGCTTACACTATAGCATATATATGCACCGCAGTTTCTGATAGACCTCAGTTGATTGATATATTACCTATGTTACCAATTCTAAGCTGCAGCTGCTGGCAAAGAGGCAAAGCCTCAATTAATGTTTAATAAATGATTAAAAACCAGATCGTTGATTGAAAGCCTTATAGTATAACTTTGAAATCTAAGGCTGATCACGTTAAAAGTTCAAATAGAGTTAATCAAAAGTAGATTTTTGACATTTGTTTTATTTATCTGTGCAATAAAAAAGTGTCCATTAATGGATGTTCATGACTGGGTCCATGTCCATTACTGGGGGTCCATCACTGAATCTTCGATGTCCATCAATGGTGATATCGTAAATTTCACTTTATGTATTTTTTATTAATTATGTATTATTCATACAGGATTTTTGGTGTTATTTAAATGTTCCTCATGTATTTGAGTACCGAACAAAAAATCACCATTTTTGTATTGCCAAAAAACATCCCATTTTTAAACGAAATTCTAATTTAGTGCGCTTAACATGTCCATAATTGGTGCCATCACTCTATAGTAGGTATCTAGGTACCAATTATAATAATTTATATATAGACAGTCAAGGATATGTAAAGGTAGGTACTAATAGAAGTTTAGAAGCTAGTGAGGCCTAGAATTTACTACATAATAAATACATATATTATTATGAATGTACAAACCCTAGTAGAATCCGGTGTGTAATTGTTCCGCTCAGTTTTTCGATGGTTATCCTGGAGGAATGCATTGGAGACAGATCTGTAATCGCTTTCATCTGCTTGAATCTGAAATATTATTTAGCTAGGTTCTCAAGGATATCTCAATTTGCCTCGCAGTAATAGAGCGTCGCTATAACATAATATTACATACTACCTTAGCGCTCTAGACACCTACCTACTGTATCTTGATACATAACTTAACACTGGACTTTAAAAGAGTGTCCCTACCGTAATCTATTATGAAATGGAGTTTATTTTGTTTAAATCGTCATATTTACAAAGCACGTAACCTTATAAGGACCTAATACCTATAAAGAATTTCTGAATTGGATATATTAACTATAACCTACCTATACTTAAATGCAGTTACCAATGTGAAAGTGTGAAACTAGGTGACCTGCTGTTACTCGATTTCATTTAAATAAAATATCCTATCTACAAAACAAAACTTCGCCAATCGGACGAGTCAATAACCAATTAGGGCACAAACAAGACGTAAAAACAAAGCAATATTGGCAGTGCTGATACTGGCATTTTTTATTGATTCAATATTCAATACGGTAGGTATTTGAGTAATTTCTAGGGTAACGTAGGTACTTAGTAAACTGATGTTACAAGTACATATCTGCCAAATATACCTACCTACACTGTCTAATTTTAAGACTAAGTAGATAGGTAGTTACCTAGGTATTTAAAAGAAAAGGTAGGTAAGTATTCAAACGGCACACGCGACAGTATCAACCTATCAATTTAAAACCAAGAAAAGATGATGGAAGTCGCGCCGGATTCATAGTTATAAACGAACCATGTAGGTGACTACTTGTATGAACTAAGTAAGTATGAACAATTTAAATTGGATGTGAGGAAATGGGAAAAGTTCTTACTTCTCGACGTGACCCATCTGCTTCCCACTTGTTGGCGATGCGGATGGTCTCTGCAGTCTTCTGCTGAACCGATTTCGTGTCATCGAGTAGTGTTAGCTCGTAGAATTCTTGAATGTCTGTAATAGGTAAAAGTGATTGTAAATAATTGAAACTGGTTGTTCTTTTCTTAATAATTAAGTAAGTACCTACCTACTGCGATTAGGTTTGTAAGTACTTATTTAGAGATAATAATTATAAAATGTACCTGTTATTTTTTATTTAGGTTACCTTCTATTTTACTTAACTTTTTTGACCATTTTGTACTGAGGTCATACGTTGATGCGGGTAGGTACGATAATTTTAATAAGCGAAGTCGCTGATAATCTTATATATAAAATTCTCGTGTCACAGTTTTCGTTCCCATACTCCTCCGAAACGGCTTGACCGAATCTCATGAAATTTTGTGAGCGTATTGAGTAGGTCTGAGAATCGGCCAACATCTATTTTTCATACCCCTTAATGATAAGGGTCGTCCACCCTTAATATTTTTTTGCCGGGCGGGACGAAGTCTGCCGGAACCGCTAGTAAAATATAAAATCTGGTAATTAAATCTATTAACGCTTTCCAATTCTATGCTAATAAGTACGTACCTATGTAGTGCTTCTAAAGACCTAATCTGTTACTTCCTTCTAACAAAAGAAGCAAGTAGGTATTTGAATGTGAAATATGTCCTCTTTATGTAGCTAACAAATTATAGGTACCTAATTCTCCGTTACAATACTTTGAATAATAATTCCATGCGTTCATTAATAATAATATTTTAATAGACCGTATATTTGTGTGGTTCGCGTGAGTGGAAAGGATCGATGCGGGCGGTGGTGGGCGAACCGAATAGGTACGAGTAAACAGTAAATATAGGTAACTACTTACCCCTTTATACTAGGCTCCTACCACTTATGTATGCATTATGGTCGCGTACTGGTATAATACGAAATATCAATTGGCATGGCGTGCAGCCTCTGTGATTGTAGTAAAGTCAGAAAGACAAGAATATTTTACAATCGTGGAGTTGCAATACCCGATCCGGGTCCATGTGAACCCAATTAAATAATACCTATGTAAGTACCTACCTAAAAATACCATGGATGCAAATAAAGAAATCCATTATATAATCCAATAAATAATATTTAGGAATAAATTAGGTAACGACTATTATATCCGCGAAAAGTTTCAGTTCACCTCAATAACGAGTTGAGACATTAAGAACCCGGCACCCTGCTGTATAGAGGAACTATATATACCTACACAGCTTATCTCTAAGTAGATACATAGGTATCAATATTATTATATGACTAAAACACATTACCTACCTACCAATTAATGATTCTAGCATCGGTATAACTTCCAAGATTATACCTACCTAAAGCATTTGAAAATGTCAGGAGACAGAGTTAAAAAATCGATATTATGTTTATTATAGGCTGTGCACAGGGAAACATGTCAGGGAAGTTCAACACTCCCAGTGATCCGATTCTTTTACAACTAGGCAGGCTCGATCAATATATTCCATTTGTGCTAGCTATCGAGTAACCAACAGGTGAATTAAAATTTTCAATTAAGACAGGTCTAGAGGAGCAGTCAATTGTGTCACCGGGTGTACCTACTGTTTGTGATATTAACTTGGGATATT
Source organism: Polylopha cassiicola (assembly GCA_038024825.1). Lineage (NCBI taxonomy): Eukaryota > Metazoa > Arthropoda > Insecta > Lepidoptera > Tortricidae > Polylopha > Polylopha cassiicola. The sequence goes on along the minus strand of CP149046.1, from coordinate 12,913,133 downwards.
ATTTTAAATCAAACCAATGACTGTATGTATCGAGATATAATTTTTTACAGATTTACAATGACATATAATAGAACAAAATAAAATTTTTAAATAACGAAATATAAAATAGAAACAGCCAGTAACATTGCCGCCTCCTTTGAAAGACATGCCTTTTAAGTCTTTCAATATACTGGTAGTGGACAAATCTTCACTAAGGCCCTTTGTATTAATCCTTTAGCTGTTTTAATGGTCACAAAACGAACTGTGCCATCAGAACCACGATGGACTTCGGCAATCCGACCCAACCTCCACTGCATAGGTGGCAGATTGTCTTCTTTGACCAAGACCAACGTTCCAACCACAACGTTGGGCCGAGACGTCGTCCACTTGGTTCTTTGCTGTAGTTGTGTGATGTATGTAGAGCTCCAGCGTCGCCAAAACTGGTCTCGAAGATGCTCCACACGTCGGTATCTTGGTAAATGCTGTAGATCTCCGGAGTAGTTCGGCGTTGGAGAAGGAAGTGCTGTAAGAGGACGACCGACCAGGAAATGCCCCGGAGTGAGAGGAGTGATATCGTCGGGTGATGATGATAATGGAGTTAATGGACGTGAATTCAGAACGGCTTCAATTTGGGTTAACGTGGTGTAAAGCTCTTCGAAAGTCAAATGAGCGAGACCGACAATTCGCCGTAAATGATATTTAATTGATCGCACCGCAGCCTCCCAAAGACCCCCGAAATGAGGAGAATTGACAGGAATAAATCTGAATTCGATGCCTTCATCACACGCGTAGTTAGATATGAGCGAACGTATTTCATTCCAGGCTCCTACAAAGTTCGACCCATTGTCACAATGGATGCGAGAAGGCTTTCCGCGACGAGCTATGAAACGCCTTAAAGCAAGTAGGAACGTCTGAGACGACTGATCGCCAACCAGCTCCAAATGAATAGCCTTTGTAGAAAAACACACAAAAACACAAATATACGCTTTAACAAGTTTGGCTCCACGACCTCGCTTTGTACTTATAAATATTGGACCGGCATAGTCAATACCAGTAACAGTAAACGGTAACGTAGGTGTAACTCTGTCTCTTGGTAAATCTCCCATAATTGGCATTATATTAGTAGAAGAGAACCGCGCACATTTTACACACTGATGTACAGTAGATTTAGCTAAATTTAAACCACCTACTGGCCAAAACCGTTGTCGTATGGTACTTATCAAGAGTTGCGGACCTGCGTGAAGATTGTTTTTATGTTCGAGTTCAAAAAGTCGTTTAGTAAGTGTGTGTTTAGAATGAATGATAATTGGATGTTTAGAATCGTATGACAAGTCTGTATGAGCAACTCGACCACGAATTCTGAGTAAACCATCAGAATCGAAATACGGATTTAATTTAATTAACGCGTTTCCTTTAGATAGTGATTTACCAGATTTTAATAGTTTTATCTCAATATCAAACGATTGTTCCTGAGAACGCTTTAGCAAAACGTTAAGAGCCTTTTGAGTTTCATCCGATGTGAGATGTCCGAACTGCGATGTAGTATTTCGTAAATTAAATATAAAACGCAAAACATAAGCCCAAATACGTGTAATTTTCTTTAGGCTAGAGATATTTTTAAAGAGCTTATCTATTGCGTTTTCATCATCAGGAAAGGAAGTTTGAGTCAATACAACTGGGTTTCCGATTAACTCCGGTAACGTATCAGCTGACCGTTCAAAAGACTGTCCTGGCCACAAGCTTTCATCTTTTGTCAGAAACTCAGGTCCATGCCACCATAAAGATGAGTTAATCAAAAGACTGGGCTGCATTCCTCGAGAAACCATGTCTGCGGGATTTATTTCACCAGGAATATGTCGTCATTCGCTGTTATTAGTGATTGTTTGTATTTCACAAACGCGATTTCGAATAAACGTTTTAAGTCGGTGAGGATCCAGATTTAACCAGCCCAAGACAATAGTGGAGTCCGTCCAAAAGACGAATTTATCGATTTTTATTTGAAGTGATTTACATATCTGAACGCTGAGTCGAGCTGCAGTTAGCGCTCCACAAAGTTCAAGTCTAGGTACGGTCATAGGCTTGATTGGTGCGACTCGACCTTTCGCACATAGAAGATGAGAGTGGACTGTATGAACATCATGTGATATAACGTATGCGCATGCTCCGTACGCTCGTTGTGACGCATCCGAGAAGACATGAACTTCCGTAGATTGTCCATGAATGGCTTGTCGTGGAATTGTGATTTCATTTAGAACTTGAAACGAGTCTAAAAAAGATAGCCATTTGCGTTCAACATCTTGGGGAACAGAATCATCCCAGTCGAGTTTGAGTAGCCATAAAGACTGAAGCATGACTTTAATTTCCATAACGCATGGGTTTACCAAGCCTAATGGATCAAAAACTTGTGATATAATTGAAAAAATCGTTCGTTTTGTATGTTGTTTTGGCATGTCGATATTTACTTTGAAATAAAAAATGTCTTTGACGTTATCCCAAAGTAATCCAAGCGTTTTAGAAGTAGAAGATTCGCTGATTTTGTGATCATTCGATTCAGAGATATCGCATAATTGTTTCAGTATATCGATATTATTGGAACGCCATTTTCGTAACGGAAAACACGCAGACTTTAATTCAGCAGTCACATCACGAGCTAGTTGTACTGCTTCATCGACAGATGGCGCTCCGGAAATGAAATCATCAACATAGAAGTCGTGTGCGATAGCTTCTGCCACATGCGGGATACTGCATTCTATTGCAATCTGCTTTAAACACCGAATAGCCAGGAATGGCGCTGAAGCAGTTCCATATGTAATCGTGTTCAGCTCAAAAATTCTTACGGGTTCCGTATCCGCCTCCCGCCACAAAATGCGTTGCAAATATCGATCATTAGGATTAACAACTGCCTGTCGATACATTTTCTCGACATCGCCAGTTATTACAAATTTGTGTTGTCTAAAACGGAGTAAAATAGAAAATATAGTATCTTGAATAGTCGGCCCTACCATCTGCAAATCGTTGCAGGATAGCCCTGAAGTAGTTGAAGCTGATGCATTAAAAACCACACGTAGTTTTGTGGTACTACGATCTTCCTTCAAAACTCCATGGTGAGGAAGGTAATACGCTGTTTTTGCCAACAAATCGTTCGAAATAATTTCTGTCATGTGATTTAAATTAATGTATTCATTTATAAAATCGCAATAACGTTCGTGTAATTTAGTATCGTTTTTTAATCGTTTTTCTAACGCATACAACCGTTTTCGAGCTAATGTATAAGAATCACCCAGTTTCTCGGGAGAGTCTTTAAGCGGAATTGATACTATGAATCTACCATCGGGTTGTCTAGTAGTATTGTTTATAAAATGTTCTTCGCATTTTTGTTCTTCGTGCGACCAAGGAGTCGACTCAGGAACTCCGTCAAGCTCCCAGAACTTTTCGAGTTGTCTTTGAACGTCAAACGTAGTAGCATGACAAGAAACGTCATGGCGTTTTGAATTTGTAAATACGGCACCCGTTACAATCCATCCTAAATGTGTTTCACGGATCGTGGGTTTGTTTTTACCTAAACTAATTTGCCCTGAACAAATCAAACTCCAGAATAATTCACCTCCTAACAAAAGATCAATTTCGCTAGGATCGTAGTAACTAGGGTCCGCTAGTTGAACATGTTCGGGTATCAAAATATCACTCGTGTTTATACGATAAGAAGGCAGTTTAGCAATAATCGGAATAATTAAGCAAGATATAAGTGATTTAAAGTTATTTATTCGTGAATGAATAGTCAACCTAGCCTGGCCTGTTATAGCAGTAACTGCGTTGTTGATTCCTGCTACAACAGTGCTAGCGCTGTCCTTTGGAATACCTAATAGTTTGAAAAACCTTTCAGTAATGAAACAAGACGTTGAACCGCTATCGAGCAGCACCCGTGCCGTGTGTTCCTTGCCATTGACATCGTAGATCTTCACCAGGGCCGTGGACAGCAGAACTTGGGTCACGGAAGCGACTAATCCTGTAGACGTCACCGCTGATGTCTCTTGAGGCTTCACGGGTTCGGTCACAGCATTGCTAACAGCTTGGTCATCGTGCAACAACGTGTTGTGTTTACCTGTGCACCGTTGGCAATGATTGCGCTTGCAGTCTGTCGCAGAATGATTCGGTCTCAAACAATTCAAACAAACGTTTAACTGCTTCGCTTTATCGTTACGAAGAGAAACGGATAACGAACGAAAATCATCACAGAAATATAAATTGTGTGTTTTATTACATAAAGGACAGTTCGGTACATATTGAGAGCGTATTGTGTTGTTGTTCGTGTTATACATGGCATAATTGTTTTGTTTATTAAAAGTGTTCTGGTTATTTTGTGTTTTATTTGTGATATTTAATTTGTTATTGACGTTTGTTTTATATGTATTTGTGTTAGTGTTTTTTAAAGTAGACTGTTTATTATTTTCTAGCGTTTCTAAAAATATAGCTCTACTTTTCATGAACTCTAAGATAGCATTGTAAGTTAATACCTTTAAATTTGTTTTCTCCTGCTCCCATTCCCTAGCAGTGGACATATCAAATTTGGAGCTTATCATATAAACTAAAAGCGTGTCCCACTGCTCAGGCTTCTCGCCCAGAGACGACAGAGCTCTGGTGTTCTTACTGAACGCGTCAATCAACAAACGAATTTCAACAGTCGATTCGCTTGTCATCGAACGAACGTTAAATAAGGCCTTTACGTGATTTGAAACTAATAAGCGAGTATTATCGTATCTCTCCAACAAGGAATCCCATGCAATTTGATAATTAGATTGTGATAATTCGATCGACTTAATGACTTGGGACGCCTTGTCTTCAAGACATGCGCGTAAATAATGAAACTTAGAAATGCTGTCTAAAGTATCATTTTCATGAATTAAAGAAGTGAAAGTGTCTCGAAACTCGAGCCATTTACCATACGACCCGTCAAATTTAGGCAGCGAAATCGTAGGAAGCTTTACGTTAGGTTTTCGGTTCATAGAGCCAACTTGCTTACCGTTTTGTGAGTTTGAATAAATGGTAGCGACATCAGGGTCTCCGACGCTCGTACCTGTCTCTCCTGGCATACTCCGAGTTAAGAGGTTCTGGGCGCGTGCCATGGTAGCCATGTACTCGTCTTCGAACTGATCGCGTTCCTCGTACCGCACGGCAGCCTTCTCGGCATCCGTCTCCAAACATTCCAACTCAAGTTGGACATTATCAAATTCAGCCTGTAACGTTTTTAATTTTGAAAACCTTAACTGGAGCTCTATGTACTGCACTTCATCTAACGGGGCTTCTAAAGAATTAAAATAGTTTTTAAATTTTGATAGTCTAGCTTTAACTGACGCTCGTTTTCGAATTAACGCTTTACATTCGTTTTCCATTTTGATATTTAATGAAGATATTATGTACTTACGAGATGATATGATGTGATATGATATGAATGAAAAGCTTAACCCGGTCGGTCACCCACTACGCACTGACTCCGCGGCCACGACTCGGTTCGTGGTGGAGCTCCTTGTGTTGCTTCGGACCCGACGTTGGGTGTTGGCGGCTCGACGGTGCTGGACGGCGATGGTGGCTGGCCACACTCCTGATGTGGCGACAACTCACTCGTATTCCTCCACCGGAGACGTTCTTAGAAAGGTCGCTAATCCGGGTCGATTTTGACCACAATGTTTGTGATATTAACTTGGGATATTATTTTAAATCAAACCAATGACTGTATGTATCGAGATATAATTTTTTACAGATTTACAATGACATATAATAGAACAAAATAAAATTTTTAAATAACGAAATATAAAATAGAAACAGCCAGTAACACCTACTCAATGACCCGTATCTTCGGATCTGGGTCATACGGACCATCGCTCAGATAGGAATATATATATTGTGCACTTTTGAACAGAGATCAGTTTGCGACGAGACGTTACCTACCGGGTAAAGTTTTCGAAAAGAAATATAATTATAGGTACCTATGTAGGTAGGTATAGGTACAGTGGCATACAACAACTATTTCGTTTCGTGCTTCGTTTCGTAACACCCAATTAAGTTAACACAGCTGATTTTTATTACGCGTTAAGAAATGAGTCTCAGCGCACTGCGTAGTGATTGTGCTAAAAACCCTAAACCCAACCCAAAGGCTTAAGAGTCTCCTTTCAGGAGTCTCGCCACCCGTCCGGTTTTGCAGTGAAGGCCCATTAGCTGGCCAACTGCGCTTCAGTATTCAGTTAAAAAAAAAAAATATTGAGTGAGTTAATTAACTTAAATCTCATCTACAATTAATACAATTATTGATAATTTTCACATACCTATACCAATCAAACCAGTAGGTACCTACCTAACTTTCACTGGTTCTGTAAAAGTTGAAATACCTACTTAGGTACCTATTTTCGCAATTAGGATTTTAAGTTATCTGTTGGATTATTATTATATTTATTGGTCTGACGTTATATGCGCATTATATATTTATTAAGTACCTATATTAAGTAAATATTATTATATTATGTAGAGACCATGTTTATACGAAATAGTGACCGTATGTCAGGGTCGGATTTAATAGAGATAAGATAATTTTGCATTTACTGGGTAGCGAATATCTCATTTATATTTTTCTATTTTCGTATTTTAGCTTTAAATGTTTTCTTAACAGAATATTATAAGAAAAGTTTTGTGTTGACAACTAAGTAGGTAGGTACTGCACATAACTGAAGTGGCACATAATTACTTCTCAACGCAATAAAAATACGATAAATAACTAGAAAAAATATTGTTTTTCTTAAAAAGCTTTATAGAGAATAAAATATTGGAATATGAGACACTGCTTAATACCTATGAGAGAAGTGTACCTTCTCTCATAGGTATTAAGCAGTGTATGGGTACCTACATAGTTCTTTATATAATATTATGTAAATACGTTTGTGCAGAGAAGCCACATTATACGGTCAGGCAGCTGCAATCAAGTACAAACCGACAGGGCAAGGTTAATCCGACGTAGCTATTTGCTATCCATAAACTTGAATGTTATGTACCTATGTGGAACCTGATCATATAGGATCAATCTACATTTCAAACATGCTTGATGCGTTACAAAAGTGCTACTCTGGGTACTACATATAATAGATATATAATCCCATTATCCTTAACCAAATTAGAATCTTAGGTACCTACCTATGTTAAAATATCAATAAATAAAAATGTCACATGAAGGCGTTTACCAGATTAATTTCATAAGACTAGGAAATAATGGAACTACTTGTTAAGTAAGTACGTGTTAAGCGGTTTAATTCTATAGTTAAAGATAAAATGTATTGGGCGTTTGTCGTTCATTGCAACTGTCTAAATATAATTCCGATCGAATTTACAATGGCAGTGTCTTGGTCGGCGTTAGATTCAAGAGCGCCTATGACGTGATTGCGGTCACGCGTACATTCAATAGTCATTGTAAGTATTTATAGTACTTGGCTGTATGTAATGGTTTGATTAGGTACGCGTTAAACGTTACGAATAAAATATTTTTTTTTTTGTTAAAGGTGGTCTGTATAGATGAATAGGAATTAGAAAAATATATTTATTTTTTATTTCTAAAAATAAATTCCATTTTGTTACCAAGATTTTATTTAGGTAAGTACCTATTTAAGTAGAACAAATAACGGAACTCGACCGAATCCCACTAGGCCACTACGTACCCTATGTCTCGAGACGTTATCTAAATGTGGGTAAGTACTTAAATCGACAATATACCTACTTACTTAAATGCGTAATACTTTACAGTAGGTAGGCATTGGATCATATTATAACAATATACTTAATTATATTAATTGATTGAAAAATAAAATCGCTTACCAATATAGTATCTATAAGTAGTAATATTATAAAGAGGATAACTTTGTTTGTTTGGTTGTAATGAATAGGCTCAAAAACTTTTGGACCGTTTTTAAAAATTCTTTCACCATTCGAAAGCTACATTATCCACGAGTAACATGGGCTATAGAATATTTTGAAAAAAATAAATAAAAATAGGGATCCGTGCGCAGGCAGGACGAACGTCTTGTCGGCTATAAAAAAATGGGATCCGGGGCGGACAGATAGTCTAAGTATAATAAAAACGGAAAATAATCATGACTCTTATATGGAAGCCCCATTATATATCTGTATTAAATACCTATTATTTGTATGGCATTTTTTGTTATAGTGGTAACAGAAATACCTACATCATCATCTGTGAAAATTTCATCTGGTTAACTATAATGGTTCATGAGATACAGGCCGGTGACAGATCATAGGAAGTAGGTACCTACAGAGCACAGACCTAAGTAACTATCGAAAAATGGTGCTATTAGCACGTAGTTACCTATTCTGTGACGTACTTAGGTAGATGAGGTTTCTGTCGCGGGAGAAGCATCAGTCATTTGAAGTTGTTTGTAATTGATGTAAACGAACGCACGTGACTTTATGTTAGCTTGCATCAATTCCATACCCACAACTTTGCATTCGTTTCGTACGATTGCTATTCGGCATCGATTTTTACTTGTCTATGGGCCCTAGCGCGTATTATCTAGGTCTAGGTAGGTATACAAGCGAAAGGTGGCTGACAGACTGAACTATCAAAGCAGGGTATAAACTATAAGGGTTAAAAACTTCTAATGTTGACTGGGGTGCCTTTTATAGTATAGGAGAGCACTTAGAAAGGATTTGTAATTAAATTCACCCCCTAAAGAGGTAAAACGGAGGTGTGAAGGTAGTATGAAAATTGCGTACCTTCGAAGTCACGGGCGGCCGCTAGTTACAAAATATTTTCGATTTATCTAAGATACAATTACTTACCAAGAAGAGCTTGAAAAAGGCGTGATTTGAAAATTCTGATGACTCTTTCTATTGCGAGGCGCAGCAACCGATCCTGAGGCTTCACAAGTTTGCTGTGATAGTCTTCCAGCAGTTCTAATGCTCGATGGGCTTCTGTGTATCAAGAAACATACATAATATGTCTTAAATATTAGGTATATTGTAATAATATATATTTACAACTGTAGAGTAGGCAGTGATTATGAGTCTTTTACACATTTAAACTTCAAAATGAATTTATAGAATATTTGGTGTACGAAAAATCCCACACTTATCTAACTGACTTAAGTAAGTACCAATTTATTTATTTTTTCAAATAAAGTCTGTTTATAAGTAGGTACCTAGATACTAACGTATTTTCTTTACGAGACACTGTATTTATGCATATACTATTATGATCACGCCATTTGTTTTGCTGACATGTTGTCAACATCTACAACGATTCCTCTTGTAGATTATACAAGAAACGTGTCAAGCAGGTAGATTTTATATAATACCTAAGTATATAAATACTTAAGTACGTACGTAGTTTTACGTACCTGCTCGTTAGTTTTTATAGATGAAAATTATCTAGGTAAGTAAGTATGTAAATAATAACATACATAATGGTTTTGACCGTTAGTTTGAAGCAAGTAATACATAACATTTAAGTTAAATAATTAGGAAGGTAATTGTATGTTATTTTTGTTAAAAGAATATAGGTAAATATACTTTTACACAACAAACTTTTTGGTATAACATTGTCATACCTACGTAATTATTTAAAAAATGGCAACACCGCTATCGATAGATAGAATCAACAGAATAGGGTGATATTGTTGGCGCAACCAACCCTCTCCCCCTAATCCGGGAACCCTATAATATATAATAATAATACAAGTACACGCATTATTCAAGTTATTTCGATACGAGTGTTTTATTTCCATTGAAGTTGTTACTTAACATTTCACTAGAATCACCTTGCTTACGAACGGGCATCACGGCACCACCCCCTAATGTAATTTTCCGAACCTATAAAATACACTTCCGTGAAAATAAAAAAAACAAAATGTTTCAAACCAATGAAAGGAAAATGTACTTCATTTTAGACAGTTTTAACGACAAACGAGATCATTTTTACGGCACGTAACATGGTTTACACGGTGGAAACATTTAGAAGATAAAGCGAGGTGATGCGCGGTAGTGACTCCGCGGAGGGCCTGCGACTACTACGCCCAATGGGATTGGTCGATTTCCACCGTGACGTCAGGGGGTGAAAGCATAGACAATGGAAAACGTAGACGTGCGAGGGCTCGGATATAAAAAAAAACTCACGTCTAACCATGGACTAGTATTCGAAATGCAATCCGTCAGAGTTTTTTGATTTAACTTTGAATCCTTATCAAAGTAAAACAAATAGGTATCTATGAAAGCTTTAAATGGAGGAACCCGTAAGCTATTTTTATTGGCTTATTAATAATAAGTGGTTAAGTATAAGTAGTTACGATAAAATATTATAAGTACGATGTTTTTCTAAAATTCTTGAAGAATAATCGATGAAGAAAAATCACCCCTCAATACAGTAAAGGGTAGGACAATGTCTGCCGGGACTGTTAGCGATAATATAAAAATGAGAACCTTAGGTAGATTAAACTACCTACTTACTTCAGTTAAAACTTACCTAAGTATATTCTTTATTGGACTTGTTTCATATTTAAGTACATAAAGTTTTGAAATCTTAGCCTGCTATTATCATCCTACATAATATATATATATATACTAGCTGACCCAGCGAACTTCGTACCACGTTTACCGTTTTTTTTTTACTCCTTTTTTCCAATTTTTTTTCACCGTACAAACCTTCCCTGGAGTTTCACGAACATTTCAAGACTAAAATCAGCCAAATCGGTTCAGCCGTTCTCGAGTTTTAGCCAGACTAACGAACATCAATTCATTTTTATTTATATAGATATGTAGTAGGTACCTATAAGTAAGTAATAATTATTTACTTAAAATATAAATTTCCACATCTAGAAAATATAAAAATATGATTATTACCTACCTGTCATCGTTCAACTTGTCTATTCTAATGCTTTCCACACTGCGCCTTCCGGAGCGCGGTAGCAATTGTAAGCTAACTTCCTACGATCTTATTAGCCGTCTGTCAAATGATGAGATCGGCCTATTACCTATTTAGTTTGGTTCTAAATGGACCGGTAGGGTCAACTCAACAATTACGTATTTTTTTCACATAGGTAGGTATTTCACGCATTTTTTAATAATAATATAAACATCGTACATAAACATCAAAAGCGTGGTTCACAGTTAGATATCAGCGTCCTTAATCCTTATCCCTAATAATCACAATAGGTACATAGGTAATTTTTCGTGATCTGTAGTTAATAAATACATAATACTTATAATATTATTATGTAGGTACTTGGGTAGATATATTTAGCATCTATAAATTAAATTAAAGATTTTCCTCCTACAGTAGTTAAGTACTTACGTATGTTTACATCAGTTGACCCTCACTCCAGTAGGTAGGTACCTACCTACTTATTTTAAGATTTTTCCAACAGAATAATTTCTGAACACTTATTGTGACGTCAGTGAATGTATTACGTTTAGTTGTTCCTAATATATTAAGATTAATACAATGAATATAATTACAAATATATACCTTTTTTAAATTGGTAAATTGGTAATAAATAAATATCATTATATTTAATGAAAGATATTTCACGTAGAATGTAAGGTAGGTAAACGAAACGTAAAATAATATTTTTGACAAATCGTATGACCTTGAACGCCTTGCGCATTCGCTGTGCTGTACGCTACTGTGTTCGTGTGTCGTGAAGCGAGAGAGCAAACCTGGCAGTTGCTGCCTTACTTCATTATATCTACGTATCTACGTAGATTTCTAAGCAAGTAGTTGAATCCAGATCGCAACAGTGGGGCACAAAGATGCCATTATTTGGAAAGAAAGATTTTGGGAGAAAATCGAAAAAGGATGGCCGAGAGTCCGAAAAGCAACCGTCCATTGAAGACAAGTACGTGGTTAAGGATTTGTTGGGAACTGGAGCTTTTTCTGAAGTCCGTTTGATAGAAAGCAAAGATAACGGGCAGTTGTTCGCTTGTAAAATTATTGACAAGAAAGCTCTCAAAGGCAAAGAGGATTCATTAGAGAACGAAATTAGAGTTTTGAAAAGATTCAGCGAACAAGCCAAAGGCGAGGGCGATGAGAAAAAGATGTTTTCGCATCCTAATATCGTCCAGCTGTTAGAGACTTATGAAGACAAAAACAAAGTTTATCTCGTGATGGAGCTGGTGTCGGGCGGTGAACTGTTTGACAGGATAGTGGAAAAAGGCTCTTATACTGAGAAAGATGCGTCTAACCTGATGCGCCAGGTCCTGGAAGCTGTTGACTACATGCATTCCCAGGGTGTTGTGCACCGTGACCTGAAGCCTGAGAATTTACTCTACTACAGTGCCGATGAGGATAGTAAAATTATGATCAGCGACTTTGGTTTGTCTAAAATTGAGGATTCTGGTATCATGGCTACAGCTTGTGGTACTCCTGGATATGTTGCACCTGAAGTATTGGCCCAGAAGCCATATGGTAAAGCCGTAGATGTTTGGAGTATAGGTGTCATTTCATACATCCTGCTATGTGGTTATCCTCCATTTTATGATGAGAATGATGCAAATTTATTTGCACAAATCCTTAAAGGAGATTTTGAATTTGATTCACCTTATTGGGATGATATCAGTGAATCAGCGAAGGATTTTATAAGGCATTTGATGTGTGTAGATGTAGATCAGAGATATACATGCAAGTAAGTTTTATTGGGATCATTTATTTAAATATTATTATTTGTTGTACACAAGATCTAAGTATCATATAAATAAAACCTAGACCTGCACATAAATAATTTGTCCACATACATTACTTACATGTCCAGGTAGTCATCAATTTAAGTACTAAGTGCTATATATTATCATGTTTTGATTATACAAAATATTGTTACAAAATGGTCAGTTTCATAAATTGACAAATCTTATAATCTATCAATCATTATCAATATATCATTTACACCTAACGTTAGGTACATAGCTATGCTGTTTTGCAAATGTTATCACTGACATGTGCATAAAAGTAGTTCATATTTTTTTTTAAATTTTCAGACAAGCTCTGGCACATCCTTGGATTTCGGGTAATGCTGCTAGTAACAAGAATATCCATGGCACTGTATCTGAACAACTTAAGAAGAACTTTGCTAAGTCACGTTGGAAACAAGCTTACCATGCAACAACTGTGATCCGTCAAATGCAAAAAATGGCACTCAGTAGCAGCAGCTCTAGTCGCAATGCTAACACTAGTGCCCAGCCAAAGCAATAGCTGTACAACTAGGTGCATCTCAGAACCTCACACCTGCTCTGACAAAAAAGGTACTTAAAATTTCCAAACATCCAATTAAGTTAACCCATGACAACTCTTAAAACACAATAAGTTATAATATGTATGTTTATTAACATTAATAAGCTTGTTACATTCATTGAAACTTCTTGATGATTCAGTCGCCAGAGACTAGGATCTGTGTCATTGCTAAATGTATAATAGCACCAACTCAAAATTTAAATTGCCATAATCTTAAACTTGTACTTGGAACTGCATTATATTATGTAGCGTCTTGATAATGATCAACGAACTGTTCGGCTAGTCATTACATTGTTTCTGCTTAAATAAAATAAATGAATTTTTAAAAATGCATGAAGAATGCATAAATAAATATATACATATATTATAAATTTGATAGAATAATTGTGTTGAAAATTTCCTCTTATATTTTAAAATTTTGAATAAATATTAAATGGAAGATCATAAGGAATTGTGGAATATAAAAAAAAATAGTCTCACCAGGTATAGTTTATATATACAATAATATGATTTGAGGGTCTTTTCATTTTAAATTGCCAAAATTTTAAGAATAAGTCCTATTAATAAACAACATTTGAAATGCTATGATAATGAACATAAGTAGTTGAAAAGAATGCTGTTCTCTTTTAAAGATACTGACTAATAATAAATATTAGGTAAGGTGATAATCACTGAGTAATAATAAGGTCTGTTGCAAAATTGATTAGAAATAACTTGATAAGAAATGACATATATTTACAATTTCGTTATCATTTAAATTTGGGAAGAAGTTGTTTAAAAGAGATCTTTTTAATCCTTCTATTCTATATAGTTGTTTTTATTAGTCTTTTATTAATGTGTATCCTATATTTAGAGTAAGTTTTATGATTCTTAAGATGAATCCTTCCTATGTGTTATCATTTTCAAATACCATAATCAAATCCATGTACTCCTACTTATTAGCAATTGTTATGCTACACTGCATTGTTGACTTTAATGTTCTAATAATACTCTGTAACCGTGACTAAAATTAGATCGTAGTGTACCCTATATTATATTAAAGGGTATTTCAATACATTATGATAAGAATGGGCCTAATGTGATTTTATTTAAATTTTTAACATATTCTTGCCTGTGAACTTAATGTTTTATATATTCGCGAAATTTTAGCTAAGTTCGACTTGCAAGATAGTTTTTTTTTTGGATAGAATCACATTTCAAGCTTTGTACTCCTCTATTTGCTCTCTTTCTGCCCAGAGATGAATCTCATATCAGATGTGCTTTACTACTATAAAAGTGCTTTTATATAATACATACTTAACCCATGTACCATTAATTGCATTTATAAAAAAAAATGCAGAGGATTACAGATAATATTTTTCTGTTAAGAATAAGGGTATGAAAATCATATCAAATGTTACATTCCTTTTATAAATTACGGTATCATGATGAATTTTAATATAAAACACATTCCATTCCTTAGTATTGTAGTAAACTTCTTTAAGAAAATCCATTACCGTTCTGGTAAAAATATACTTTATTAAAAACTCGAATTTCCGGAAGTTGCTCGTGTTGAGCATTGGGCTACATCCTAGTTTTTATGTTTAAAAATTTACTGTTTATATTTTTATCGTAAATGAGATGTGCTTAATTACCTTTTCACATTAATTAGTGTTGATTCTATTTGTACCAACACGCAAAGTTGTAACATAATTATGACATCGAGGTAAATCAGCTATTATAGAATACTTTAGGTAACTTATTATATTTTTCTTTACTATATTGATCTAATTATGTATTTTATGTTCTAATACAATGTTTACCCTGCGGTTTCACCGGTTTGAAAATTAATTATATCCTGTGATCCCGATCAAAAGTACTTATTATATAAAGACTTAAACTACAATATATCTCGGGTTCCATATCTCTTTTACGTGGCGGCTGTTTTTCCCAGTTTGTGACTATCTGCTATGTTAGCAAATATAAGAAGAATAGCTACGAAAGAAAAATAACAGTCGCTTACACCTTCTACGTCTTATTCCTTACGTAATTTAAGAATAGCTTCTTTCCTTTTACATAAAATAATTTGGTCGGATTCTTGACTGTCATAATTATGCATTCTCTAGCATTCCTTTCGGGTATACAAACAAGTACCTACTATGGAAAATATTGCGTGATCTAATAGAATCCAGGAGAATCACATTTTAGAGGTACATGGATAACAAGCGTAAATAAATAGGTTGTTGGGCACACAGTTTCTTTTCTGCGTTATGTCGCGAAAGAGCGATTACGCTCTTAGGATTTTATCATAATGTAAATGAATTGTGTAATTGTAAAATTCGATTGACATTTTAAAATTATTTATTAATAATGTTTTAAATCTTGATGAGGCAACATAAGCCTAATAATACTAAGTATAATTAAGCCTTTGCCTTTTTTTAAATCTTACGATGCGATAACATGCTTTTGAAATTGACATACTTAATAATTATATAGCTATTAATTGTTGTGAAGCATTGCACTGCTTAAAGGTCCTTAGTAAATAAGAGTAGTAATGTTCGATAAATATTATATAAAAAGGTATCTGTAAAAGCGCCTTACTCTGTGTATTTTAATAATTCTCTCTTTCCTTGGTCATAATGTTTAAACAAGTGAATCAATTACTTATTGGAGAGGCTCATTAAATTTGCATTTAGTTTGTGTTGAAACTGTTGATGACTAAATAATTCGTTATGTGCCATCTGCTAACTAATTATTGTTATTGAAAATTAATGCTTTCAAAGTTATTTGTTAGTAGTTATTATTTGCTTTTACCGCAATACGTTCTAGGCATGCAACTGTGTAATTGCTCTGGCGTCGAAAAAGGATTTCGCATTTTATATATTAAATAATATATATTTTTGACTTAACTATTTAAAAGCTCTCCATAATCATAATTTATCGTAATTAAATATACGCGTGCATTTTATGTTGATGAAATCTCTTTGCTTTAACTGAAATAATATTCCTAGGCTGAAATTACAGAAACCAAAGCCATGTGCTAATCTCACGGCAATTGTTGTCATTCTTACTGCCATGTTTAGGTAGGTACTATATTATATTTCGAATACCTAGATGATGCCCGGTCCGGAGTCGGGGGATCAGTCCTTTTGGATTGCGATCATATCCCCCAGATTAAGTTAAATAAGGCTTCTAGCGCAAGCAATTTTTTAAACCAGGCTTATAACCATCAGTCTATGTGACACGGTTAAAATATTGCATGCTCCAGTTTACGTAATGGCTTAGGTTTCTCGAATTAGAGCCCTGTAATCTATTCCGAATTATTTTTGTAATATATACGCACAATGTTTTAAATTTAAGTATATAATCATAAATAATTAAAATATTATTTTGTAATTATTCTTTTACTTAATTATAATATGTACCTAGTTAGGTACTGTTACATGTATGTAAGGAAATATATTGTCTTTATTTTAATATTACCTACCTAGTTATCATCTCATTTCCATGCACAAATATACTATCCTATAAATGTGATTGTAAATCTGATAAACTTATTTAGGTACTTTTGAAATACTTAGCCATGTGCTATTCAGGCAGGCAAAAACTTTGCAATTCACAATCGTCAAGTAGGAATGACAAATGTATGACAGGCTCGGTGGATTATTTATTTATAATATACAGGCTCCTATGTATTATTGATCTTGCCATAATTGTGCCGTATAAGTATCTCCTACTATTTTTGCATAATTGTTTATGTTCTAGACGACCGAGACCCATAAGTGACTAATTGGACGACGACTTTACTTTGCTTTTATTACGACTTATATTTATGGTTCAGTCTTACTATAAAAATCACGAGTAACGTATATAAAAGATTTTGTGAAAACTTTTTTAATATAATATCTAGACGAAATGTCGTATTTTATGGTAAGACTTGTTAATTTTGTTTCACTGTGCCAAAACCATATCATAATCAGAGAGTTGTTATGAATTGTGGACAATTTTTTACATTATTATTATTTATTACCTATATTACAAAATTTAATAGGTTTACAGTGCCATTGAATAAATGTTTGAGATCCTTATCACTTACATATTTGCGTTGTTAAATATAGGTAATGCTTAGTGTAATAACCATATTTGCTATTTTTCGAGAGTTATTATGATGATTATTTTCTAAATTAATAAAGCAACATAGTTTTAGTTTTTAAAGGCACAATAGTGTTAGGGCTGGCAAAATATCGACGATGTCTAAATTGTGTATATCACATACTATTGTGACTGCCTTGGCACGGGAGCGTTCGGTTGTGAATGTTCCGTATTTGAAATCGATAGTTTTGTTTATTTGGACATTCTTACATCTGAAATTGCGAAAGATGCACACTTTGTGGGTCAAGATCTGATAACTATTAAATGACTACTATCTTGTGATTTAGATTTTATACTTCTTGTTCAAAACAATCAAAAATTTATTAGTAGATTTTAGATGTTAGTTATATTTTCAGTGTCATTGTAAATAAAATGCCAACTTGTTGAAGAATTGACATGTTTTATTTATTCATTTAATACCTATTTATAAAAATCACCAGTATAGTTTTGTAAGTAGGTACAGCAGTTTATACCCCTAAGAAATGTCTAGGAAAAATGTACACAGCATACCGACAATGCCCGTCAAGTTTTTACATATTTTACAATCGCCACTAAAACTTAAAAGGAATGAAGTCTCCACATTGTCATTTGAGTATACATAATATACTTAATACTAGCTTCTGCCCGCGCCTTCGTCAGTGCTGGATGAGTATTTTACACAATATCGTTATAAAATATAACCTATAATATGTTATTCTGATGTAAGTATTATCATCTATAACCTCTTTTTTAATCTACTAGCGGTTCGCCCCGGATCCCTATTTTTTTTCAAAATATTCTATAAGTAGCCTATGTTACTCTCAGGGTGAATGTAGCTTCCCAACAGTGAAAGAATTATTAAAATCGGTCCAGTAGTTTTTGAGCCTATTCATTACAAACATACAAAAATAGGTAAGTATAAATCTTTCCTCTTTATAATATTTTATGATGGTATGACTATAAGCTATAATATTGTAAAGTTTCATCAAAATCCATTCAGTAGTTTTTGCGTGAAAGAGGAACAAACATACATCCTGATATCCATACATTCTTACAAACTTCGTTTGAATAAAAAATATGAATGAAAAAAATAATAACATCGCCCTTTATTTAATATTGATTATTATTTATTTTATAATTTACATAATATAATAATTTATTTCATCTGAATGCGTCAGGAATGTTCAGTGTATCTCCTCTCCCAAAAGCGACAACTGTTTCAAAAACTGCGACGCATTAGGTAGAGTTGTGGCGCCATAGATGATCTTTCTCGAAGTGCCGCTCGTAGCTTGTTGCTGAAAATAAGTTAATATATTTTTAGATATTATATAGGTAATAATGCTTATTACAAGTTATTGTAATTATTATGTTTTAATGGATCTTCGGCGTATTGCGTTCCAGGTCAATCGAATCCAATATACTGTCTTGAGCATGCATGGACATGTTTTTCTCTCGAGCTGCATACAAGTCTAAAGAAGCTGTGCATAGACTGTATAAGGCTCTCTTTTATACAACCTTTGTACATTGCTATTGCTTACATAGAACTTGTGTGATGTTTCGGGAATCCATACTAATATTATAGATGCGAAAGTAACTCTGTCTGTCTGTCTGTTACGCTTTCACGCTAAAACTACTGGACCGATTTAAATGAAATTTGGTAAGAAGAAAGTGTGGAGCCTGAGAAAGGACATAGGCTACTTTTTAACCGACTGCAAAAAAGGAGGAGTTCCACGCGGACGAAGTCGCGGGCAGAAGCTAGTTTATTATAATTTCATGACAATCTGTTTTCGAATAACTGGTCTACATTAATTATTGATAATGGATAAATGAACTGAATATGAAACATGATACTTCATGCCGTAAGTGAATGGGAGATCGTCTTTTATTGGGATCTTAAACAACCAGTTCCCTCATGAAGATAGTAAATAATTTTAAGAATTTGTAGGTATTCAACATGACACATTATTAACATTTGATATTGTGGGACTAACCTTGGCAAAATCAATGAGATTGTGATATTCTATGTAGTTCCCGCCTCCTACTATAAAGACTACGGCGTCGGTTGGTGGGGGGTGCTTGGACATGCGGGCGCGCGACGCGGCGTCCGTGCGCGCGGCGCGGGGATCGAGCCAAGTTAGGTCGCTGCTTTCACTGCTATTCAAAGCTCCGTCCACTACGCGACTTACTGGTAGTTTCTGAAAATTAACCGTCGATGTAATGTATAACGTTGTACTATAAACACCCCCCCCCCCCCTTTTTTACCTCCTTAATAAAATATTTCCTTGATAAAAGTAACATGATGCTCTTCTCTGGGACTCGACACTATCTTCATACTAAATTTCGTCAAAATTACTTTGACAGTTTAAGCATAACAAGACAACACAACAGAAAGTCAGAGTTACTTTTGTATTTAATTATATTAGTAGAGATTTTAGGACTCCAAACAATAAATTCGCAATCATAGTACAAGATTATTAAAACAAAACACACACGATCAAAATTTGCACAGACACGAAAACGATTATAGTTT
The DNA here is from genome assembly GCA_038024825.1 of Polylopha cassiicola. Classification (NCBI taxonomy): domain Eukaryota; kingdom Metazoa; phylum Arthropoda; class Insecta; order Lepidoptera; family Tortricidae; genus Polylopha; species Polylopha cassiicola. The sequence continues at coordinate 12,893,241 of CP149046.1, read as the reverse complement.
GCTGTTTAAGAGTTCTCGTAATAACGAACTCACGGTTCTGTTTGCACTATTAAAGTCTATGTGTAGTTGTGTACTACAACTAGTAACTTGAAATGAAAGTCTTCTTAAATTTCACATAACTTACGATTATGGTAAGAATAATAATAGAATAAATAATACAGATTTACCTACACTTAAATCTAAATAAAACTGTTAATGAACTTACGTGTTTCTTAACGACCAAATTTTTAACGCCCTCCATTACAAATGAGGATCCTTGAGAGACCAACTTTGAAAACATAGAGACTGTTTTTGTGCCGCCACCTTCATATTGTCCTGACATTTTTGAGAAGCCTCTGTAATAAGAAGTATTTATGATAACTATTACTATAAAGAGTTAGATATTATGTTTATAAAAACAATACAAAAAAGAACTACAGACTAACGCATATACTATCAAACAATAACAATGCTCAAATCTCAAGTGAAGGCAAAATTTTCTACAAAAAGTTACATTCATATTATTTAACAGCCGGTTTTAAACCTTGTGCCATGAGGAATAAGTAGCAACTCCAATATTGTTTTACGCTAATTAGTTAATTCAACCGAACCCGTATGCAAAGTTGCTATTTCTTTAATAAAATTTGGTACTTATAATATTATAGATTAATTACTCACTTCCACCGTCGCATGTAAGAAATTGGATTAATATCGCAATTCGCCGCCACCAGTGCTGATTCAAATTTCTTATATTCATCTTCAGATATTTGTGAAGTACACAAATAATAAATAATGAATAAACGCATTTTATCCTCTGGAGTTCCAGCACTAGGGTCAGAGATGAGGTCAATCACAGCTTTGCTTTCAACACTGCTACTTTTGCTCATAATTTTTTCTTCTAATTCGAAGAAAGAGTCCAACCTTCTTGATTTAATGGAGTCGAGGATGGCTGAAATTAAAGAAGTAAAAATACTATATAGTGTTTTAAACCACAATAAGGCACCTACATTTACTAAAAACAAGTTGACACAAATATTATATTACCTGTTGCGATCGTCGTGTGCATATCGATAAGGCGTTTTTTCTCCATTAGTTGAGGTAAAGAGTTGACGGCGCTGGTCAGACGTTGCGTATTGTCACTAACCATACTTAAAGCCAAGTCACTGTCTGCATCTAGGCCCATGGAACTTTTTAATTGCTTAACCTCAGCTTCTGAACTCCTGAAATTAGATTATGTCTTTCCTCAGTTCTAGGTACACACTACACAATTACGATGTGAATGAGAAACACTAGCTACATAAGAACATAGATACTTATTACACTAAGTCACAAACCTATATTTATCCAAGTCTTCTTGAATAGCCTCTGCCACTGTAGGGAATGGGCTCCCTTTATGTTCAGACCATAAGGGATCTCTCGAGTCCAAGTCGCACACGCGAGTTTTAGCCTTTTGACCAGGCAGTGCTGAACTATCTGGTACTGCTGCCCTATAAAAGTAAACGAAATTTTCATAATGTCAATATGATTATGTCATTCATAATTGTGATAATATAATTATGAGAGATTGGAATGAAACAACTTTAACTCGCGTATTTTATTTTTATTGGCTGACGTTTCGGAGCCCTAAAGTTTAGTTTTTAAGTTTTTAGCATAAGACTATTGTCAGCTCAGTCATGCTACGATTATGGAATCTGTAAAGGTTGCTTCATTCCAATGTATAATAACCGCGAAGGCATCAGAAATTATTATGAAAGATGTTTAAATAACTACAAGAACAGCTCACAGTCTGTACCTGCATTTTAAATATTTAATAATGTCATACCTGTTCAAAGACAAATCCAAGACATCATGAGCTAACGCTTGGTAAGTCCATGTGTGATGCAATGGTGTTGCCATATCAATGTTCCTGTCCAGCAGAATCAGCATGGGTCTGGTGAAACTAAACGACCCAACTTGTCCAGTGTTGCCATGGAAAAGATTATTCCTGGCATCCCAAAGGTTTTCCCTTAATTTTTTATCCAGCTTAGTTGCTACCATTTCAGCAGCATTTCCCTTGCTGCTACGTATAATAGGCACATTCCCTGAAAAAATGTGAGAATTTTAAAGCATTTTAACAATTTTCAAAAACAAATTGAATATTATTTGCAATGTAATATAAAATTATTAATCTACAATGTTACATTATTAATAATTTGATATTTACCCAAAGTAACAAAAACAGAGAATAGGCTTTCAACTATATTATCCATAATTGCTTCCATCTCAGTATCTTTAGTGTCGCCTTTGTTAATTGCTGCAAATTAAGAATGTAGCCACTTGAAGGTTGCATAATAATGATAGTATTATTTAAAATTAAATAACTCAGTGTTCATAGGAAACTATTCTATTTGTCATTGAACAATATAAAAAGGAAATAATTATAAAATATAATTAAACATGTACTTAATTCAAGATTCATAATTTAAAAAAGATAATAAATGTCATTAGTGTTATAACAAATAATAATTTATTAATAATATGTAGTTTCATAAAATTATCCAGTTTAAGTGAAAAATAATTACCATAGTAAGATAGTGAATCTGATTGTTGATGTTTCATGATGAAGAGATCATCTTCTAAACAGATGAAGTTTAAATACTGATCATAAACTTTGTGTATATGCATTACAGAGTTAGACTGAATGGCTGAAGCAGCCAAGTCTTCTAATTTCTGTCGAGTAATAGGTGATATAAAATTTAAGTGATACTGGTCATAGATGCCATTATCAAGGTCTTGGCTAATCCTGCCAAGATTCTCTTCTGAGGGTGCACAAAAGTAGACAGCCGGCACTTCTGGTATGCTGTCTCGATCCGAATGGAGCTGGCTGGAAACAATATTTTAAAATACAATATCAGTATAACATCGGTTCAACAGAACCTACACAATTATAGTGGTTTCATTAAATCATTACAATAAAGGTCAGTATTAATCTGAAATAAGTAATTTGTATTAAGAAAATAGTTATGTCGCAAATTCTTGGTCAGTTTGTTTTTAGATGTAGGGTGACCAGTTCAACAATTAACCACATAAAATTCAAACCATCATACTTCGTAATTTTTCATTCCGATATTTTTTTTCTATATACTGTTCAATAGCCAGGTTCATTAGCTACATATAGGCATATAATAAATGTTCATTTTCTACACGGTTTTTGCGACAAAAATATTTAAAACAAAAATGGAAATTGGCTAACTGTATCCACACCATCGTACACAATTAACCGGGGGGGTATGCAACAGATAGCCATTGAGTGAAAAGTTAAGTCAAATTAAATCCCTTAATATAAAAAGTTTATTATTTTGAAATAATGACGAAACGAGTGTTTTATCTCTGAGAAAATAGTATTTTGGTATAATTTTAAAGAAAATATTACGTATAATATAATATTTGAATTATTATTATGCCTAACACCTCATTATCTTTTTTTATAACTTTAACCGAATGTCTCCATTTTTACGCTGTTGTTTCCTGGTACACTCCATCTAAAATACTCATAAAATTAATAATTTTCCCAAAAAAATTTGTTCTATTGCCCATTTTGGTTAATTGTGGACCAACCCCCACCCAAAGCCGTTACGCTGACCTCACTTTTAAATGGGCGTCGCTACTCACGTGATACTTGCACTAAATGAAGCACGTTTAGTTAGTCTACTCAGCGACGCCACAATAATTCTTGTAATATGAAATGAAAAGATGTTAGGAGAAAAAGAATTCTAGTTTTTTTTTTTAACTTTTTCCATAAAAAAACACAAATGTCGTACTACCACGAAGGCTGCCGACGCAAGCCTACTGCAAACTGGGGAGCAGGGAGTTGGGTACCCGTTGCATCATAACCGCGCGATGGCACAAAGTGGTAACGTCACGTCTATGAAATATAGCCGTGGCTAACTGTGTACGAGTGGTTAACTGTTGAACGTCCGACCCTACAAAGGTCAGACAGACCAAAATGTTTATTTACAAGTAACATTTTAAGAGCACAGTAACCACATAAACTTACACCACTAAAAAAAAGTAAATGTAAAAGTACTTACACGTGAAGGGTTACACCCAATTCTCTTAACTCTTTAATGGATATTAGAGGAGAAATTATGTCTTGGCCAACTCTGTCATACACTAGCACTTTCCATGCCGGGTCATTTGCGACGCTTTTCGTTAGCGGTTGATTCAGATTTAACATTTGTTTCAAAGCAGCTGAGAAGGGAATAAAACTATAAAGATTTCATAATTCTTTCACAAAAACATAAGTAATAATGTTAATTAATAAGGACGTACTGAGTTGACGTTCTCGTAAAGTACTCATTGTTTATTACAGCAACAATTCCATGAAACAAGAAATAGCTCTTATTACGATCGACTTTAATTAAGTTATCGAGATAGACTTATAAGTAATACAGGCAAAATATGTAATGAATTATATTTTTTGTACGCGAACAAAATAAGTCAAAAGCTTAAACGTCAACTTTGACGTTAACACGTTGTCATTATTTGGTTGCGTTCATGGGAGTATTTTATATTGTTTGCATGCGGTCTGTAAAATTGGTACCTAAAATAAATAAAACATAGGTACCAAATCCAAAGAATTTTCTAGTGGTTCTGTTATTATTTACTTACCTAAAGACATAAAATACAAATGTAAATATAGTTCTAGTCCATGTAACTAAGTATACAGAAAAGTACGTACGACTTACTCGAACGGTCCAAATAATCTATATAAATAAAAATTCGTTAGTCTGACTAAAACTCGAGAACGGCTGAACCGATTTGGCTGATTTTAGTTTTGAAATGTTTGTGGAACTCCAGGGAAGGTTTAAAAGGTGAGAAAACTTGGAAATAAATAAAAAACGCGGTAAGAAGTTCGCTGGGTCAGCTAGTTAATTATAAAATCAAACATTATTTATAACACACAATTTTCGTTTAAATATAATATATGTTAAGAATTAAATGGTGGTAGCAGTAAGTGCTTACAATTTAAAAAAATAACGTGAATTCAGAGGCGGCTTCCTATGGTGTAGGGTGAGCGTGGCACACTGGTCCAGCGATCTATGGAGGCGCGCCTGCCGGCCGTGGCAATTTGTATGTTTTGCCTGTTATAGAGTTATGATTGCACATGGGCATTATAATATGGGATAAACGCCTCTGAAAACTTAAAGGTGCCGAGCCAAATGGCATCCGTAACATGTACGTAACGATAACAATCATTACTTATAATAACGGTCAAGTGCGAGTTTGAGTCCCGGGCAGCATTTACTGAGCCACTAAGGACATTGCACCAGAGATGTAAATCTCTGGTGCATGGCCAGTATAATATTAAACTGATACCTACGCACGCATAAACTTATCTACTTAGTGTGTATCAAATTATACTGGTCCGACAAGTACTACAGAAAAGAAAAAACTAGACTTCCCAGTCTTTTTAGCAATTTGTAGGTAAAGGACAACTTTTAGTATTCTTTTCGAAATTTTCACAAAAAACAAAATCGAATGCAATAAAATAATTACCTAGAGCTATTAAACTGCGTCACTGACGGCCTACCATGTGGCTTTAAGTACCACACCTTTTTCGAACGTAGGGCGCCAAAATTAAAATGGTCATAATGGTCCCTTAGGTACCTATTTGTAATAGGCTGAGATGGCCATTGTCGAGAGCTGAAAGGGAAAGTAGTAGGTAGGTATCTGTACAAAACATTGTGATGAGTAATAAAAACGGGGTCGGGTCACTTTCCTATTGAAGTGTGTCAAACGTGTAGTCATCACGTAGGCAACTATGCACTGCATTTGAATCAAAACAAAGTAAATATTAATGTGATACGGTAATTTCGGGTGGCCGCTACAGTTTTTTTTTTGCCTGAAGTCTGTGGTATAGTGTAGAGGGTATAGAGAAAGCCGTCTGCGAGGTCGGCGTGTGTCGGCGATGGTCAGACCGGTGTGGTGGCAAGGCCTGATGGGCCCAGGCGTAGCGCGTCCGACGCAGTGCGACCGCGACGGTGAAAGGTGCCATGTCGCGACAAAACGGACCGAGCGCAGCGCGGATAGCCATGGCCGGCCTGCCTGTCATGCGGACACTAGTTATCCTTACTATTTTCGTTAACGGTTAGTGAATCCATTATTTTACGTGTATATTCTTACTCCATAACGCGGTTATGAACTGTTAGACCTGGACAAAAATATAGAAAAAAAAATGTTTCCCTACGTAATTCGTAATGTTATGCAAGCGGTTTAACGTAATATTAACGTGTGTTAAATCGATAACGTAACTTATACCGGAATTAAATAGTGAAAGCTAATTTGCTAGTACTTGTGCCATTTCATAGGATTTGTATGTTATATTAAATCAGTTTAAAATTAGAAGCGTGCTCTAGGTAGGTAGGTATGTCTGCTTGGAGGTTGACTCGAGATGAGGTGCGAATGTTAGATATGTTTACTTTGCTAGTTTGAGGCTGTTTTAGAAAGTGAACAAGCCGGTATGTCGTTGTTAAGTATGAAAGATAAGTAATTGTGATTGGTGGTGAGTATGCAGGTCTCGGGTGCACGTCCTTTCATTCACTTGACATTGACGCGTGCGCCCGTTCGTGATTGGGGATATTGACACCGCTAAGTGTGAATTAAATAAACTTTTAGTACTAACCTTCTTATTTATAGAATACGTCGCTGGCTTAAAACGTTTTCTAATTTATTGAGTAAGCTCTTAGACTGATCGATCTTTATGGTAATAGGTAGGTATACTCTATTGTACTGAAAATTGTACTAAATTTATTTTATTTATAATTTACCCCAGGCTTTCGGGATTTCTAAGGCTCTTAAAAGTTCAACGTGGTAATTTATTTTATAAATAAAGGCAAGTGTAGTTTATTTACACTTTAAAAATATTTATTACTTACATAAGTACCTGGACAGATATAAAATAAGAACTACTTAATGTAAATTGTGTCTATACGTAATCGTCTTTAATTCTCTTCTACTAGGTAGGTACATATCAATTAATTAATTTAATTATAATAAATGAAATTAACAGTAAAAAAAACTAATTATCTACTTAGGTACCTAACTTACCTATTTCTGGCTTCTTGATTAACCTGTTTAATTGACGCAGCTAATAGCCGTACCTACTCGAAATTGGTATTTTAAATACCTATTTATTAAAACTTGAACGTTTGAAAAAAGACTATGACAAAAATACCGGTTTCACTCATAAAAACGAATAGGCACCTACCAACTTAGTTACCTATCTACTTAAGTAAGTAGGTACGTCCTAGGTACCTAAATTTAGTTTCAGTAAGTACCTAGGTACTTATTTAATTCGTAACACTGGATTCTTGTTTAGTCCCTTGTCACTACAATTTATAAGACCTAGATATTTACTTGTAGCTTGTAGGTAGGTACTATCTGTGTAGGTATGCTGCGAAATGATGCCTCATAATTATAAAAGTATTAAATGTTCACGCAGAAATTCACGAACAATTAGCCCAGTCATTTAAAACCAATTAAAAATATTTTATTTTATTACATTTACTTAATTTGATCTATGCATGACAATTTTAGATTCGACGTAGCTTAGGTAATTAATTTAATCTTCATATCGATAGGTATGTAGGTATCTTCCTAGAAAAAATGGAACATATAGGAATTTCTCATATTATTATACCTAATAGTAATTATAAACTGACTAACTGACCTCTTATTCGAGGACATTTTTAATTAATCGGCACTTTATGATGGTGTTTTCTATTTTCAAAGTACCTAATTAAGTTAGGAAATAAATTTAATGATAAATTAAGCCTAAGTCTGTTTATTTACAAAACGAGCCCCTTAACGCAAATTAACATTTTAGCATCTTAGAAGGAGGCAATTAGATATATTAATTGTTGAGGCTTAAATATATTTCGCATAAATTAACTTTCTCCTTCAATCCGTAATGGTTCTCGAAAGTTGATTGTTTTGGAAGAATGCAATTAGTGTATAGGTACTTGTCTATCAGGTAGGAATTGCGTGATATTTTCGTCATAAATATTATTGTGTATAATTATAGTAGTTACATCCAATTACAGGTTCAGTTACCTACGTTTCCACGTTTGAACCTCTGAACCAATTTCGAAGAATGGTATGTAGGTACTTACCTACTTGACTTTGGATAAATAATGACTAGTTATTATAACAATAATGTTATTACATAAACACAAAAAACATTAGCAAAAATGTTCAACGATGTGATTTCGATAAATTTTCCACTTAATTTAATGAGCAAGCATAAATTATTATTGATGTTTAATATTAAATCTATCATTATTCAAAAACAACAAATTCATCAATCAGAATAGATACAGGATTATTTACTGCTCAAATAGAGTTTAATAATATTTAAGTATCTACGCGACCGAGTTTAGCTCTACTAAAACATCGATACCTGTAACTTACCTATTTTCCTGTGGATATTATTTACCTAGACTGATTTCTTGCCCCCAAAACTTCCTAGTTTGTTTAATGTACTTACTTATGGGAATAGAACAGATTCTTATAGAAGCTAGAACGCAAAATAGGTAACAATTTCAAAAAATACAATTTAATAGTTTCGCTGGTGAGAGATTAATATAATTATTATTATTCTAGAATATAAAATATATATTGTATTAAAGTAGGGGATAAGCACCTATATACGTTGGTATTGAACACATAGGTACTTAAATATAATATTAAGTACTATGATCTATCAATCGAAATTCTAGCGCTGTTTGGTCAATACCCTTAGTTTTTAATTTAATTACTTATAATGATATTTGTGCCAACAAAAATATAATATAATGATATTAATTTGTCATTTAATATAAAAAAAAAACATTCACTCCCAGTAAATATCAGCACGCTGCAGCTAGTAAAGACATGGGCGCAGGTTCGAATCCCACTCAACTGGGGGGGTCTCGATTTTTCTACTCTTGTATTGGTGCAAATATCATTATAATAGGTATTAAGTGTTTTGATCACTACTACATTACCTACTAGTAATTAATTCAGGTCCTAAATATGTCGATTCAATAAAAATATTTCCAATATTCTTTGCCCACTATTCGCTTTGAAATGTTGGAATGAGAAAAGTAGATCAACTCCCCGGGGCACCTTGTTATGGAATGAGTTACTGGTATGACTTGAGAATCTAGAAGCTATTGCTACCTAGGTATCAATAGATAGGTACAATCTCTCAGAACACCGTTAATACCTTTAGTCAATGGTTAATGAATCCTTTATTAACTAAGTTAATACTTAGTAACCTGCTTACCGTGTAACATTAATCCTCTGGTACACAAACATAGTTAACGAATTATGTATCAGGTACTAAGCTATTGTTAAATTGAAGAACTTACTCGTACTTACCAAGAGGTATGAAACTTTAAAGTAAAAGCTTTGATGTAAAAATGTAAAAATCACTTTAGTGTAAGACTATGTCAGCTCAGTCGTCCTAAGAATATGGAAACTGTAAAGTTTTCGAATGGTCAGAAAATACGTTAATAGAGTAAAGTCCGTCATAAGTAGTTATTTAATTTTTAAAGCTTTGTATTTGGAGGTTTAAGGTACATGAACCTATTGTTGTTGAGATAATAATATCGTCGACCGTAGGTTCAATTACGGTAAGGGACAAAATGCCGAAAATGAGTTAAGTATACAGTTTTGTTCAGAATTTTGCGCTCTTTCGAATGGTGTATTCGAAAAAATTCTAGCTCAAAAAAAATGTTCCTTACCATAGTGATTTTTAGGGGTCACAAGTCAAATTATCCCTCGGCCAATAATGTATCTGATAATTTTTGAACAATAGCATCTTGGAATAGTGTAATTACCGCCGTGAACTCAAATTAAATAAGGTAAGGGTCTTCGCATTCTATTAACTACATGTACCTACATTGTTTTTCATAAAGAGAAGATAAAAAATATCACCCATACCTTAAAAAAATTGCACAAGTTTTAAAATATTTGTCCCTTACCTTAATTTACATTAGCGTACCGAAGAAGATGTTACCGTTACACTAATTTTATCATAACAACTCGGGATGTGTCACCACATGAATTCAAATTTAAATAACTATGACATAGAGTCTTAAATGGAGTAACAAAATATTTCAAGATGACATACTTTTCTAATAAAGGTGCGATATAATTATCTTCATTTTACATGTATTTTTAACTTCATAATACAAGATACAGGCATGTGCTTATATAAGATACGCTACAAAATGCAAGATTAGAGTAAAAAAAATAGCATTGAAAGAAGAAGGAGTAATCTTTAGGATAATTCTTTCCAGTTTGCAGGTACTCTATGGATTATATTCATTCGAATTCATACAAGTAATATTTATTAATACCATAAGTATTGTAATACATAAAAATACGACCAGAATTATCAAAAACAACAGTAACACCTACTGCTTTCTTTACAGCATTAAGGTTTGAATCTAATTTGAATCATCTTAATTTCTTTTCTATTGTCTCAAAGATTTCAAGACACCTTCACAAGACAATTCATCATTATTGGAAACTGTAACTTTTCCAGTATTATCTTTTCTTAAGTCTTTCATCGAATCAATTCGTGATTATTAATTATAATATATGCCCAAAAACATTAAAATCGACATACCGCTTGTTGTTGTTTCTTTACAATCGTAATAAACAGCACTGAATATTCTTTGATTTTGAAAAAAAACGGTCTATTTGTGTGATGGCATCTAGTTTGTAAAGCAGTGTTTGGATTAGACTGGTTCGATTAATTCAATAGCTTAATTTTAAGAGTTCTCCAGAGCCATAACTAGTAGATCTAACTGAGGAGTAAACCTCCAAGATTGTGATTGAAGCATCTTCTACAAATAACCAATAACGGTCAAGTCTTGGACTGTTGTTATTAGGTACAGAATCTATGTGCTTCTCAATGTTGCAGCTAAAATCTACAAGGCAGTACCTATATAAAATCCTATCCTGTGTTTATTTTACGCACTTTCATAATAGCTTTATAAGTAAAATTGTTGTGATTTAGTCAGTTTTTCTTTCAGCAAAGAAATATTGGTATATTTTAATATTGCATAATAATATAAAAACACTCAGCATGCACTTTCTATACATTTTCATGTCCCTTAAATATTTTTTAAACCTGTTTGCGATTTAAAATTAGCCTTACGATAAAATTTTCCATTAATTTCTTTTGCAACAACTGTCTTACAGTATTTTATCTTTAATTTTTATTTTTAACACGTCTTTTACACTATTTGTAATAAAAAAAATGATTTTAACTTAGTAGTCAATTTAATGTAAGGGGCGTGACTACGAAATACATGCAATGTAAGGGACGTAATTTTCGAAAAACACTAGTGTAAGAGACATCTATTTTCTAAAATAGCTGGAATATTGAAATAAACGTTACAACGACTGATAGAGCACTACAATATAAGGTTTTTTGTGAAATCAGATCCAAAAAAGGTTCAATACAAAAAAAGTTACAAGCGATTGAGTCCGAAAAAAAACTTTGTCGGCCTCTCCTGAAAAACCGTATTTTGTCCCTTACCGTAATTGAACCTACGGTCGACGATATGTCTTTTGGTACTATGAAATCAAAATTAACGAAATGCTACCGTTACTTAATTAAAAATATAATTGAAAGAAATGCGATTATTAATACCTGATAGTCAAAAATAGACGAGGCAATTTAATTGCTGCCTATTTTTTTACAGTAAACTGTCAACAAAAAGAGAAGGAGGACTTTGTGTGTCCCGAAGGAACGCAGGGCAACGGGAACTTTGCCGATCCCGCTACCTGTAGAAGATTTTATCAGGTGAGTATCATTAAGCTAATCAATAATCGCAAGCATCACTCCCATATCGAAAACGAACTAGCCATACTTACTCAGCTTATAATCTCTGTAATATTGTCAATGTCGAAACATTACTATATAACTTGGCTTCTTAGTTCATAGTGGATTCGAAACCTGTAAAGGACATAGGTACATGTTTTACTGTTATGTACCTGTATCTATATTAATGAGTAAATATTTTAAAATAACGTCACAACAGTGAAACATGTATGTCCCCTTACAGGTTTTGAATCCACTAGGAATATAATATGTGAATTGTCACATAATTATAGATAGGTAATTCAATATAGGTACTTACGTTACATCGGATATTATTTTAATAGGTATTATTTAAAGTTTATGAATCAATACCGTTCGCTAGGTAGCAAGAATCGAAATATACGAAACTAGAGTCGGTAACAGGACAAAAATAACACGCGATCAATTTTATTATCTATCACTTTATTAAAGAATAACAACAGCCTGATATTACCTACTGCAATCTTTTAATTTAATAGGTTTCGAAGCAATTATAAACTTTGCAGATAGCTGTTGCTTAAAGTACCTAATCATTTTCTTATATATAACTTGATAAGTAGATGGGTAGTTTGTTGGTTTCAAAGTTTTGAACTAAAATTACTTTTAAAAACAACTCGCTTTGCTCAGCGGTTTCCTCTATTATAGCTTTCGTACATGCTCTTGAACGAATAAATTCACACCAAGTTAATTTCACCCTTGACGTAACAAATTTTAGAATCCCAAATTGAATTTAACATGTTTGATTTATATTATGAACGCGAAAATTTATTGGAGTTTTGATATATGCCCATACACGAGTAATGTCGATCCCTCTGTCAATATTGGCATGCGATATCCGGTCCAGATTGGGTTTCGTAATTATTCGTTTAATACTTAAACTTATGTTTTCAGTGCGTCGATGGATATCCCTATTTGAACAGGTGTCCTTCGGGCTTATATTTTGATGATATAAGTAAATTTTGTACGTTTAAAGCCGAGGCGAGATGCGGGCCTATTGCTACAAGTAAGTAAGACAAATTATTATTATTGATATTATTATTATTCTCTTTTTTGGATGAATTCCGAAAAATTAAATCAACTCCATACAAATCGTTTTAATCACGCCGATTTGTCCAGATTACTGGTTCTTTTAATTTCAACTGTGAATGTTTTCGGACACTTTCAGTCGTTTCACTTCGCCAGTTTTTAAGCCTCATCCTAATTAGAGAATAATTAAGTTACTAATCAGATCATCCTAATTAGGTAGTGACTGAGTGAAGGAATCATTTAAAAATATTTCGTTACAGTATTGATATATACCTATAATATTATGCTTAAAGTTCCTTCCGATCCCTTCCTATCCGATTCCGATTACTGTGAAATTGTGAACAAATCGTAAGGTACCTAATCAAATTGTATGAAAATTCATCCAATATTGATTCAGAACTCGTCGCTTTTGGAATTAGAACAACTGAATAGTGATCACTTTGCGAAATAAAAAGTGAAGACCAAAATTTAAAAGTGAAGTTAAGTTCAAAATTTCCTAATATTTTATTTAAATTATATATAAAATATACATACTTACCTACTTATTTTCAGCTCCGGCACCAATAACAGAAGCCCCTTTGGACTTGGCTAATAAGTGTGAACCGGCGGACTGTGAACTACCACAATGTTTCTGCTCCAAAGATGGTACCCTCATTCCAGGCGGTCTAGACCCAGAAGAGGTACTTTACAGTGACATTATTCAAACTTTACTACCTAATGCTGGAGGTACATGTTTCCACGTGTAGCTTAGTCACGGCTTAGTGGAATCCTAAAACGAAATTTTTAACTTTCGGTGCGGCGTCGATAATTAAGTGTATGTATGGGCACCTACCTAATTTTAAATGATGGAATTATTTTTCTACACCCAAATCGTATTTATATAACCGATTGTTCTGCATATTATCTACACAGGTACATGAGTACATCTTGTAGGTAGCAAGGAAGGATATTACATATATATTATTTGTAGTTCCTGTTGTATGAATTTGACAGTAATACCTACTGTGAAATAATTTATAAAATAAATGAATACCTAAGTAAGTAAGTAATCAAAAAATCATAAACGCAAAGCTATGTTAATAATTACCTAACTAAGTTTTATTTGGAATAGATGCTAATTATGAATAAGAAACAAATTTAATTCACCTAGGTACTATCCTTCAATCGTAATTCAATCAAACTAAGAAAGCTTGAGTTAGGCACTTAATTCCGATGGTTCGTGAAAATCTGATTGAAAAAATATGCTCGATTACATTAAAGGTCCATCGTATCGTTCGTAGAATGACTTTGTATTTTTACGTAACGAAGGAAAAGTTAGGTATATTCATAGGAGTTTCAAGAGAAAATCAAGTATTTTTTTACAGACTCCACAGATGATAATGCTCACTTTCGACGGCGCTGTCAATTTGAATAATTTCGAGCTGTATAAGAAAGTTTTTAATGGCATCAAGAACCCCAACGGTTGTTCCATACGAGGAACATATTTCTTATCTCACGAGTACAGGTAATTTATTATTACATTTTACAGATATGTAATGTACACAATTATGTGACTAGATAACCTTCTTAGCGTTCAGTGCTTGTTGTGAGACAAGTCGTGGGTATAAAATATTACTTATAATATAATAGGGAACATGCATGGAATTTTCATTTTACTTTAGTTACAGTTCTCATTTCAACTCACGTTGTGGGTATTTTTGCAGTTGTAGTCAAACAAACAAGTCTAAATTTAGTTTAACACAACTACATACAAAACAAAATAAGGGTTATAAAAACATACAGCTAAAATATATTGTGAACTGATATTTCGTTTCAATGAAATTCGATCAATTTTATTTTTACACACGGTACACGGTACATTACATTCGCCTTTTCTATTCTGATAAAAAAAACGAAATATATAGGTAATAAAATTCACAACACATCAGGTATAAATATAAAAGGAGAAAATATTTAGTTTAATAGAATAGATACCTAAAGATAAATCGTGCTTATACTTATATTATACCTACCTACTTATTCTTTTACAGCAACTACGCCATGGTTCAAGCCCTAGCACACGCCGGACATGAAGTAAGTTTGAATTGCGAAGTTATTGTACCTAAGCTATAAGCGACCTGCCCCGGCTTCGCACGTTTGTAATACTGATAGGTACTAATAATCAGTATTTCTCAACGACATTATATTAATATATTTATATCGTATGAGTAGAGGAAAAATAGCATATTTTGAATTCAAAAATATTACCGCTATAAAACTTTGTTTATAACTTTATCTTGGCACTAGAAACGAGGACCTGCAGAGTCCTGCCAAAATTTAGATGTCCTACTCCCTCCCAGGGGCAGGGACGAACTTAAAAAATGCAAATTTTACAAGCTATGAGAGTGAGGTGTCATTATCTGTGTACCTATGTTTATATTACAATACTTATTTTATATGTAGATAATCTTATAATGGGAAACAGTTTATAAAGCATTTTCCTGCCAAAAAAAAGCCATGGTTTTCGAATTAATACGTGATAATTTGAAAAAATTAAGATCCTAGTACTTACCAAACTTGGGTGATTCTATATACATTAAAAAAAAGGAATTTTATTTTGATTTAGATAGCAACGGGTACCGTATCCCAGCAACAAGGTCTCCAGGACAAAGGCTACGAGGAATGGGCCGGCGAGATGATTGGGATGCGTGAAATACTCAAGAAGTTCGCGAATGTCTCGAGGGGCGAGGTCATCGGCGCTCGCGCACCATTCCTCAAGCCTGGCAGAAACACACAGTTCAAGGTTTTTTTTTAATTTAAAGTTTTACAAATAAGTGCGCGCTGCATCGTGTCACTTTTAAACATATTATGTAGGAAGACTAGTACTTTTATGCCGTTAAAATACTGCAAGCTATGCTAACATGAGGGATAAATTCAGGTATATATTAAATGTTTGTGTAATTACGAATTCAATTAGTATTTAAATTTTCTAGTGAGATACCATAATTAAAAAAAAAATAAGTAGGTAGTAGGTACTTTTGTGTACTTACCTATTTAATACAGCCGTCAAAACACATATAATTTCAAAATATAGGTAGGTATTATCTGCAATGGCGATATATTAAGCAAGATAGTACATAATCTATTAGAACTACATACTTGCTCCAAAAGTCTGTTGTAAAGGCGATTAGGATACCGAATGGCAGAAATAATTTTGAACCACAGGTTCTAAAGTAACAGAGCACTAGATAACTTCCAATCCGCTTAGGTGTGTGTTCAGGCGAGAGTGAGGTTTAAGACAAAACCAACGTTTCTGTAGGCTTTATCGCAGTCTGCCAACAAACTTCAGACTTAAAGGTTTGAAAATTCACAAATGGGGGAGGGTTTACTCTACTTAACTCGCTAAATACTATTTTACACAATTATACAATAAGTATAATTGTGTAAAACAGCAAGTACGTGGGTACGATATCTATTAGAATTTGTCCAATTTTTTTTTTCGTGAGTTCAAGGAACAAACTTGGTACCTACTGTATCAGATAGCGATAATTCCACCATACTTTACTATTATAAAACTGGTTAAATTTTTATAATTCAACCTATATACATGTCAGACTATAATATATCTTACTACGTAAAACTGAACTAAGTCTAAAATATTATAATATAAAATATTTTTTCATTTAATTTTGCCGATAAAGTTTTTTCCATATTGACAAGTTGGGCAGAATATTTCCCGTAACTAAAATTCATTTGGTATCAATTACCTGACGGAAAATGTTAGGTATTCAAAATTATAAGCGTTAAAATAAACTCTGATATTGTAAATATAAACAGACAATGGCCCGTAGACAAGGTGCCAACGTTTAACGTTAACGTTAAACGAAATGACCAAAATGTATGGGATTTGATATCCGCGAACGTTTGTGACGTACGTGACAGTCGTTCGCGGATGTCAAATCCCATACATTTTGGTGCCAACGTTCAGCGTTAACGTTGAACGTTGGCACCTTGTCTAGGCCCCAAGGTGCCAACGTTTAACGTTAACGTTTGTGACAGTCGTTTGCAGATGTCAAATCCTATACATTTTGGTCGTTTCGTTTAACACTAACGTTGAACGTTGGCACCTTGTCTAGGCCCCAACTAATCAGCATTTATAAATGCGAGAGGGCAGTGTTGACCTTTTTACCTAGAGATTATTAATTGAACGTAAAACAATAGTTAATAAAAATTAACTTTAATCCAAACGGTTAAGGTCCAGGACTCAAGGCAGATCTTTATAAAGTACATTTGGCTTTTATGCGGGTATACTAAATTCTTGCTAGGATTTATAAGATAGGTAGGTACCATTTTTTTACTGTTAAATTGTTCATGTCGAAAGGAACTGCCTTCTAAAAAAGGGTAAACAATTACTGTTACAGGTTTTGGAAGACTTTGGATTTGTTTACGACAGCTCTATAGGAGTACCTCCTCTGGCAGTCCCGGTCTGGCCTTATACCCTGGACTACAAGATTCCCCATGAGTGCAAGTCTGGTACTTGTCCTACTAAAACATTCCCTGGTAAGTTTTATAAAGTAAGGTTTTAACATCATAATTTAGTTTAATAAATGATATAAAAGAATAGTAGATAGTATAACTACAGGCTACGGAGATTACAGTGTAAAATATTAGTAGGTATTTTTTTTATTTTATATACCGTCTATTTTGCAAATCCGCTCTCTCTATTAGTAATAAATTCAGTTATAATTTAGTTATCACTATTTAGTTGTTTTTAACGTAAAATATTTTCCAGACTTTTCTTAAACCAGCAGTTAAATTTTATTATTTTGTTATGAATTTATTACTTTAACGCGAATTGTGCGCTAAAATCCAAAAAAATTGCACAGGATACAGACTGTAAAATAATGAGTGAACAACAGATATTCTGATATATTTCTCTCCTAGCAAATCGATAAAATAGATAAAGGTCTTGCTTTAAAACATTTCAAACTGGAGTTGTAAAATAAATCGAGGGCAATTAACCTTTTTAGCTCGATTTCGCTCATCTTCAGTTGGTAAATCTTATTAAAATTATCAAGGCAAATTAAACTTTAACTTGTGTCTAATAAGGTTTCGTTTTATGTAGGTTTGTGGGAAATGCCTTTCAACGCCCACTACGTGGCGTCGTTCGAGGGCGGGCACTGCCCATATTTGGACCAGTGCGTTCTTCACAATCACGATTCGGACGATGTAAGAATATCTCTTTCTATTTTGTGTGTTGCAGCAGATAAGAGTTTGACAATATGAGATTTTGTATAAAAGAAAAATGAAAAAGGTTGGGATGATCAGCGAGCCTATGATGAACTGTCGAGTCGACATCTTGTCGGCATAATATTAAGAACGTTGTCGACAAGGAGAAGGTTTGTCGTGTCGATATTGTTCCGTTGTCGACATAAGAGACGATATCGACATGACTAGATTTTTCGTTGTCGACAACGTTACCGATTTTAGAGAGATCACCGCGAGAATAAGACGGTATCGACATGACAAGATGTCGACTCGACAATTCATCATAGGCTTGCTGGACATGAAATAGTTTCTTTAATTATAACTTCTCAATACAGGTGCTAGAATGGCTCCAGGAAGACTTCAACCGACATTATGAACAGAACCGAGCGCCGTATATGATGCCATTCCACACAAATTGGTTCCAAATCAAAGCTCTCGAACAAGGATTGCACAAATTCCTGAAATGGGCCAGCGAACTGTGAGTTAATTTGTAGACTTAGAAGTCAGTTGAGTGCACAGATGTCTCAAAACAACCAACGTGTTTTGATATACTTAAGTATAATTAATTAGGTTCTAAAATTAATTTTTTTACTACAATTAAATTTCAATTTGTTCGGTATGTTGTGTATTTTATGGATAAATGGTACATGACTATTTACAGGTGACCCTAAAACAAACGCCGAAATTTAAAGGGCTTATGTCATCATATGTATTAAGTTCAGATTAAGTAAGTTTGACTTTAATAAAAAATAGTTTTTGAGATTGATTACAGAGAGATTGATTAGAAAGAGATTTCTTTTACTTTCATGAACCTCGTAGTTTTCGACAATTATACAATTATATTATTTAGAAGTCTTGACACGGTGTCATTAAAAAAAACAATCCTATCTTTAGGTACATTTTTAATTGGAATGAAACATCTTTAACGGATTTGTCTCGCGTATTTTATTTTTATTGGCTGACGTTTCGGAGCCTTTACAGATTCCATTTAATTTACATTTTTAATTATAAATAATGATCTGGACTAAGATGGCACGTAACCTTTGAAAAAATGTTTATTATTATTATACCTAATAGAACTTTTCTAATTGTCAGACCTGATGTGTGGTTCCTCACGATGACACAAGCCCTAACATGGATCACGGAGCCTCAAACAAACAAAGCTATGAACAACAAGTACGACGCGTGGCGATGCGACAAAGAGTTGCCGCCAGCGCCTTGCAACCTGCCCAACAAATGCGCGCTGTCCTTCCGCCATCCCGACCACAATTTTACTGACACGCGTTATATGGAAACATGCAGCGAGTGTCCCAAACAGTGAGTGTACATTGTTAAAAGAACCTTACTATTTTTTTTAAACGACGTAAATACTGCGTTATTTCATATTCCATAAGAATTCTTAATTTTGTCTACTATATTCTTTTTTTGATTTGGCGTTTCCATAGAACAGGAACAAGCACAATTTACTCAAAATTTTAGACCAATGTCAAAATCCATATTCTATGAAACTATTATACATATTATAACGACTCAATCAAACATTTGTAGCCTCATCCATCACATTGTTTTCAGTATATTTATCCTATTTTATTGGTTGGCTCTAATGTCGAGAATTAAATCGCAATATGAACCTATTAATATAGGTACAGAATTACCAGTTTTATTTGCTAAACGTATTTAGCTTTCAAATGTGTAAAAACCTAATTGTTCGACGTAAGCTTTTTTCGAGTCCGTGACCACTAAAATGATATTGCCAACGCTGCCTATAAAAATACTGTTTATGTTTTAATTTTTCGGTTTAATGTTTAGCTAATATTGAAGTCCTACTCGTAAGGTTGTATTTTTTAATATCAAGTATTTATACTAAACATTTAAATCTATTTCCACAGGTACCCATGGTTGGGAGATGCCGGTGGAACGGGTACGGGGAATGATAATTATTTACCCGATAATTTTGAAAGGAAGTAATGTGTGTGTACTAGTCTAATGATCAGTTATGTAAAAACTCGTATTGAAACGGGAATAATAAACAACCTGAATTTACAAAAGTAGCTACGATAAGTTAAAGTAAATACTTTTTATAATAGGTATATAATACAAATAAATATGCACAGAAATAAACATGAAAAATGGAAAAAGATGGATGGAAAAAGAGTTTTTATAGAACTGGTCAATAACGATTTAAAATAATTGTAAGTAAAGGTATTGAATTCCAGGGAAATAAAACGTTATTTTGTCTTTTCATAGAGTATAATTTAACATAAAAGTTTTGGTGACAGCAAATGAAGAATTTTCCGAATATTGTCCTTCAGTTTTTAAATATTTTTAATATAGTTTCATAATTTTGTATACTTACCTAAATTATTTGAAGTAAAAAGTATTTAGACAAGCATTTGAACAATTGGTGTACATAACTAATTATTTTCTATATTTCTTTAAAAATGAGACTGATGATGTATACCTACGTTTAATAAACAAACCATTTGTTTAATTATTCATTAGTAGATATAATTAAAATAACTTAAATTTGCACAACGTTAACACAAACCGTCCATATTACAAATTGTTAATCAGTTTCGCAAAACAACTCTAATTATTAATATGTACATAAATTATATGCTCAGAGCGAAAATGACTTACTTGTAATTTTCCTGGGACCAGCTTGGTGCTTTTTGAATGAATTATAGACGTAATAAATTTTATATAAAATACAGTGCGAGTTTTAATCCCGTGGGTCAGACATATTTTGAATACTAATTATTCGTGTAAATAGCTGCAACAAAAGTAATAAATTATTCAGAAGTTTCCGTTTTCACGTCATACTCTTTCTGATATCTTTACCTGAGCGTACCTAAGTAATCTCGTTGTGTGGGTGGAAGGAAGTGTCGTTGGTATGAGATTTCCATCAAATCCATGATCCATTTTCCTACACATACTTGATCCATATTAATAAACTATATTCGGCGCGGCGCGGCGCGGCGGCTATCTGCTCCGTACAGAGCGCGCCCGAGAGCCGCCGCGCCGTCGGAGATTTAATTTGAGATTGCGCTGCGAATGGCGGCGCGGAAACTTTCTCCATATTCACATGCATTAGCTGCTATTACTGAGATTTGTTGTTATATTATGTTCGATATGCCTTTCACCTCATTCCACACTCGATCAATATTCAGTACGGAAGTTTAATGACTTCTATTATTTACACGTTTCCACAGTTGTTTTGTAATTGATAGTATGTCCAACTAATCTAGATGAATGTCAAATGATATTCTGTTGCTGCATAGCACATATAATAGAAAGTACAATTTTAACCATAATATGGCACGCTTTTTTTTAAAATAACTACTTATGTGATAAGAGACTATGAAAATAACTTAATAAAATTGGAATAATCCGATCGCTTTAATCACAGTAGGCAATTCAAGGATTCAAATTAGATTGTCTCTCACATGTTCCCCTAACCTACAGTGCCAACACCGCCTCTATAGGGGATTTAACATGTCATGTCATGTTACACCTTCGCTTTTAGGTAGGTCGGTACAGGTAAATACTGTAGGTAGACCGTCTATCTATAAATCGTTATTACAAATATGAACATGAGCTTGGTTATTTGTTACCCTTCATGCTAAGACAGCTAAACGATTGGTGAATTTTTGCTACAAAACTAAGTGGGACCGCGGAGAAGGGCATAATTATCGTTTAGCCTTGAGATAACGTAAGGATATCGAGGTATAATTCAAGGTATTCGCAATTTTAAAACCGACACTTTACTTTTATATACCTAAGTACATCTATTCCATTCTTTTATAGTGAACGCATATTACGTTAGCGCAAAAGAAACGGGCATTATCAAAATTGTACCTTCTATTACGATTTCTTAATCAAAATATCCTGTATTTATATCTTTAGAAGCGTTGATGTCGTAAGAACCCTTTCTCACGTTTTACGGAATTAAAGTTTCAGATCGAAGTAACTTTAGGGTTAATAAGAGGCAAGGGGACAGGGTCCGACATTGGGATCAAAGAGACTGTATGAGCTCTTTGAAAGTGGGGTGAAACATCTATCATGGTCTCAGTAGTTAGTTAATTCAAAACCAGTTACATTAATTGTTAGATGAGTTGCTCAGTTTCCTAGATCAAGAACTTGATAAGTGTTCTTAGATGGTAATAAGGAATCCAATAGGTAGCGCTGGACTTCATAATAATTTTAATAAATGTATAAGATGTATTAGGTACCTAACCTCTCTAAAATATATTTTTATTCCTGGTGCAGGACTGTATTATACTAGGTATGATTTACCTTTCTATTATAGACTACGTGCATATATTAAAAGAGTTCAAAGCTAATGACTACTGTAAACATTGTAGTACTAAATAACAAGTAAATACCTGCGTAACATCAACGTATGAGGGTAATAAGGTGTAGGATATTTTCTTAGCTCGGCGAATATTACCGGAGCACTCGAGCATGTAGAGAGGTTCATAAAATATAATAAGACTATTACCTACCCACCCTATGAAAACAGGTCAACCTTATTGTTGTTACATGCAAATATAGCTAAGTATTTTATAGCTATTATGGGAATATTGTCAATGGTAAATATCAAGAAGTATAAACAAGAAATAAGACAATTCCGAGGAGCGGAATCACAATGCAAAAACAAACTTAATTAACTTGGCACAAGCAGTGGCCTAATCACAATCGATCCAATAAGTCTGTTCATTATTTTCCTTTATCAAGGAACGTAAGGAGATAAAAGGCAAGTTATCCTTGCGGACGACATTTTTATGTCGATGAAATAGGGAAATAACGAAGTCATAAATGAGAGTTGGACGATAAACAAGCTATTGCCCACAAGATAAGAGAGCCCTCCGCGAACTGATGCCATTGCGAAAAGAGAACACGTCACTTACCTATCGCTAGTCTGAAGTGTAGGGTTAAAAAACATTTTAATTGTTTTACTAGATATAGGTAACAATTCGATAAGTTTTCTTTGGCTGTTGGGGAAAGTATTACCAGTTGATTCCTTTGGGTAAGATGATTCATTGCGATTGCGCTGAAACGACTAATGCTATCTAGTTTATTTCACTGGTAAAATATAGGTGGTTCTTGACACTTAAGTAGGTACTTGCACTTGCTGTTTTAGATACCTAAGTTTGATATACCACAGAATAGTGATATATACAGTGGAAGCAAATGGTTGTGTTATAAGGCAATCACAACGTAACAAAAAGCGCAAATCCTCACTGCCATAGTAGTAAATTCTAGTTATATTTGCGTTATTTCTGGAAAATTAATATTCATTTGAGTCTCTTCAAATCTTATTTAAGAGCATTCACAATAATTTAATCTCAAATTATAAAAGTGTCTTGAAAGCGCAGTCAGCATCTGAGAGTCGCATGAATGGAACAAGTTTCAAGTGAACAGGCATCTTACGGACGTTGTGTCAAAAGATGTCTTCAGCCGCCCGCCGCCCGCCGCCCGCCGCCCGCGCTCGTCTCGGAGCTACGAGTCCCGGAGACATCAAAACGACTTATTGAAAATTAATGCTATCACTTTGAACAAATTGTACTTCAAAGCTTTCAAGAACCGCAAATAGATTAACATTTAATTAGGTACGTAGCGGTTATATTTTTTTTTCTCGGAACTGAAATTTTTCTAAGCACTCGTCTCTAATTATTCATACTTATTATTTTTTATTAAAATTTTATTGCCTATTAATAAAATAGGTACATTAGGATTTGGACAAACGTAAAAATCGAACGATTAAGCAGGTATTTTATTTGCATAAACTGCGAAAGGTACTTTGTCATTTTTTCCAGTACAGCTCAACAAAGGATAGAAAGTCAATACAATTCGTTACATATTTCATGTAATCCTGACTAATCCTAATGGCTTTGAATGCATATCTGGTAGACCTGAAGTTAAAATAAAAGAAACGTGTTCATTTTTTATAACATTAAGACCGGATACTTATTTACACAGGGTACTCTTATCAATTATTAACATTATAATTTCTGATGCCTTCGCGGTTATTACACATTGGATTAAAACAACTATAACGGATTTAACTCTCGTAATTTATTTTATTTGCAGACGTTTCGAACTTTACAGTTCCCATATTCGTAGCGCGACTGAGCTGGCGATAGTCTAACGCTAAAATATACCTACCTATAGTAGTAAAAATTGTTTGTAAAAATATAATTTCAAATTTAAGCTTTCGTTATGACTTATTAATAAAGTCAAGACTATTTTTTGTAGCTTGTTGGCATATCGTATGCAAGACGTTTCGTATTCCTAAAGGCTTTGAACATCTCAAGTCCAAATTCATATGAGTTTTGTGTTATTTTCTAGACGAATAACATGCTTCATCTGATAAGTTGTCCCCGGCTATATTTATGTCCAAACAGTCAATAACTAGTTCCATGGACATCTTTTGTCATTCTCCTTTGTTTTTCTTTCTTGTCACATAACAGGGACGTGCGCACTTTCCGAACGCCTATAAATAAATGTTGTTCTAGATAATGTGAAAGTCGACATTTCTTCTTGGTACTAATTTATTTTGATTACATTACTTAGAAGATTATTTATAAGCTATTAAGATCCCATATTTTTTCCAGAAGAAAGATTGGAATGGACCAGTAGGTATACCTGTGTAATCACATAGAAAACAAACTGGAAAAGAAATACCCATACGATTTATTTATAAAATTGGTATATTTACACGTGATAGTTTTTATAGATTTCGTTTTCCTGGTACTATTTTGGTGTTATAAATACTGTCCTAAGTAAATAAATTTTTCTTTGTATTCATTAAAAAAAAAATACATTTAAGTATAACAATACAATAAAAAGTTTAGGTAAATTGGTGTTATTGTCCGACTGTCAAAGGAAGAGGGTTTACTGAAGGAACCTACCTAAGTTTGTCGACTTTCCTGGTGTCTATGATCCATAAGCGAGATTGAAATGATTTATGGTTGCAAATACGCTGATTTAAATCATCATTGTCTGATGAATCGGCCCTTAGTCCAAACTGGCATCTTTGTGGAATTCAAATAATGTTCATTCTAAATGCGGTCAAATATTTCGGCCGGACATCGTTATCTGTCGCACATAGCATAACTTTAATAATCAAGATGAAATTTATATAGGTACCTACGTACCTACGCATGAGTAAAAATGTGAAGGTATTGTGCGAAATAATATTGGCAGAGAAAAAAGTTTTTAATACCTTCTGCCCGCGACTTCGTTCGCGTGGAACTCCTCTTTTTTTGCAGTCGATTAAAAAGTAGCCTATGTCCTTTCTCAGGCTTCAGACTTTCTTTGTACCAAATTTTATTTAAATCGGTCCAGTAGTTTTAACGTGAAAGCGTAACAGACAGACAGACAGAGTCACTTTCACATTTATAATATTAGTAGGGATTAGTAGGGAAGTAGGGATATATACCATAATATTATTGGCGAATTTGTTTAAATTTTGGAATTTATTACAATTCATTAGGGCGTGTATCTACCTGTGCTCTCACTAAACTGGCAGGCAGTCAGGCGAAGTCGGTTTTAGATATCACCATCGAATATTATAAATTAGACACAATTGTTAGAAAATTTCGTAGGTACTTTTCTTTCGAGAACATCATAATCGCTACATTTCATAATTTCTGCTTACTCTTTGAATCGCCCGCGCCGTGGTAAACAAAATTAGAGTCTCACTTGTGAATACGATTCGTAAACAATTCCAAATGAGACTCTTATTTTATTTAGAAATTGCTTGTCAAATTTTGTTTATCTTATATTCTTCTTATATATAAAAATGAATCACAAAATGTGTTGGTAAGCGCATAACTCAACAACGCCTGGACCAATTTGGCCAATTTTTTTTTTAAATGTTCGTTGAAGTCCAAGGATGGTTCTTACGGCGAGAAAAAATCGAATAATTGCCGGGAAAACCCTAAAAACAGCCCTTTTGTTTTCCCATACAAACGTTGTCTAACTAAAGTTACCTAATTTGAATTTCGAACGGGCAGGATGACGTCTGCCGGGACCGCTAGTATTATATAGTATCAATCTAAACATCACCATATAGTATACTAGCGGCCCGTCCCGGCTTCGCACGGGGGGACTTAAGATTTTCATAGTTTTACGATTGTTATGGGTAAACTATAAAAGATAGACATATGCTCTCGCGGACTTTTTTAAAGATAATGTTAAGATGAACAATTCACCCATAAAGCATTTTTGTATAACTTTAACTATATGCTCAGCGCACGCCACGGAAAGCCTCAGAAACGATACTTTTCCCCCGTTTTTGAAACATTTTCGGTTACTGCTCCGCAACTATAAGACCTAGCGTGATATTATATAGCCTATGTTACTCGGGGATAATGTAGCTTTCCAGAGGTGAAAGAATTTTTGAAATCGGTCCAGTAGTTTCGGAGCCTATTCATTACAAACATACAAAAATACAAAAATACAAAAATACAAAAATACAAATCTTTCCTCTTTATAATATTATATAGTATATGAAACAAAGTCGTTGACGCTGTCTGTTCGTCCCTATGTATGTATGTTTAAATCTTTAAAACTATGCAACGGATTTTAAAGCGATATTTTTTATAAGTAGATAGAGTGATTCAAGAGGAAGGTTTATGGCACCCGTCTGAAACCGGGGTGGGTCGCTAGTTCAAAATTTATAACAATTTGTTTAGATTTCTGTGGTGAAATTAACACTTATGGTTTATATTGTTTCGGAGTCGCGTCGCCGGCCGCGCCGTCTCCGGCCCGCGTAATCGCGCCGCGACCGCTGCACGCCGCTGCATTATGAATTTGTACTCTTTTGTTCGCAGGTTTTAATTCTCCCGGTAAAATGTATTGTTCATGGAACAAAGAACTCGGTGTCATTGTTGTTGGCCAAAGTTCATTTAAATTCCGTGCCCGTGAGAGGGAACAGTAGCAAATATGAATTCCTTTAGTCTTTTGTCAAACTGTTTTTGCTCGCTTTCGAGTAATTCTTTTGAAAGCCGTCGTCGGTGTACGCTCTGGGTCAATTCAATTTGAAATGTAAGTAGGCACCTCGCCTAGAAATTGGTGTTTTACATACCTACACATGTTTGAAATTTTAAAGTTTTTGTACTTACTTAATATGCATTCCCATGTCAACCTATCGCCAATCGCTATAATAATACTTTAAGTAGCAAAGGGTAGCAAGGGTAGGTACGAAAAACCTGTAATATTCTGTGTTTCAAAGTCTATCTATTGATCTGCTGAAAGGAATTATGAAAAAATATAACGTATTAAAGTTGAATATAATACCATAATATGATTTGTGGGTCAATTCTGAAATTCAAACTTCGAGAGTGAAAAGAACTGAAATTATGTAATAATTGTGATGTAAGGTTATATTATTGATCTGACATGTATCTATAGAGTTGGTTATTTAACAGCAATTGTGCCAGTTTTACAGTGTTCAGAAGAAAAAGAGAACTGGCGAGTATCCAACATCGTCAGATCGTATAAAGTAATACTCGCAACAAGTTTATGTATTTCATCTAAACTAATTCGACATTATTTGAAAAAGAAAGTAAAGGTTAATATAATTTAAAGTAATTTTAAAACTACAATTTGATAAAAAGTAAGATAACGAATAAAAGGTACTCTACATTTCTTTTCCTTGCTATTCAGCAATTTTCTATTTGAATTACTTAGTTACTTTAATCGACGAGACTCTGATTGTTAGGAAAAGAAAATTGCCAAATGAAATATTACTGTTGACAGATTTTGTTGGCGAAATGAATGTCCACCAAAAATGTATGTATTCTTGAAAAAAAAATGTATTAAATGTTTACAAAAAAATATTCTAGTAGGATATAATTCGATTTTGAGAAAATAAAGTTCATTTTCATTATTTCGCCCTTTTAATGGCGACTTGCGGGGGCAAAGCAATTTTCTCATGGGCCAACAGAAACTTGAAAAAGGAAAATTACACAATTTGCTAATGGCCATGCCGCGGATAATAATTTGGTACGAGATTTTTTTCTATAGGGACATACTAATGAGAACCGAAATAGGACTTAAATAACCGTGATTAACTTTTGCTTACAATATTGAATTTATAAAAAAGTGTTTTGTCTTCTGATTATATTATTAACATTTAAGAAATGTCTAGATATCATTAGACTAGTATAAATTGAAATATCATATTTTAGTTTATAGACTATGGGCCCATGTTAAAAAAATGATGGGTCATTTGAACCACCAGATGACCTATGTAGAACGATATAAGAGCATAAAATAATAAGATTTAGCATTGTGCCGTCACTTGTAAGCTGTCCAACTGAGTGCAGGTGAGAATTCAAAAGTACAGGTAGAGTGAGTACATTTTGGTCATATATTTTTGAACGGCATTCTTACCATCGATAGATCCATAAAAAATAATACTAAAACGCGTAGTGCCGTAAAAAAATGGTGATCCAAAAAGTCGGATTTTTTTTTGATTTTCCGACAATTTCCAGGGTGAATTTGGTCATTTGATACAGTACGGCATCAGTTTCATACTATTTCAATACTGCTTCTAATCCATCATTCCGCAACGCCGTAAAAAAATCAAGCGACAAGGGGAAAAAACCGAAGGTTGCAGCCCCCTCTCTTTCCGTGGTCCAGGGGGTGATTTAATAAAGTACGGCTTCGGTTCCAAAACATTATCTAGCACTTAAAAGTACTATTAAAAATAATGCCGTCAAGGAATGATTGTTCATTTGAATGTATATCAATAATTATCTTAATTTCATCGTATTCTTGATTTATAAAGCTGTAAAATCATTTGATCCTGTACGGGAACTATTTTTCTAACATAATATTGTAAAATACAATTGTTATATAGTATTTCCGTTCAAAAGAAACTGTTCTGAAAAAAAATATGGAGAAATACAAAAACTGAAATTTTGCAAATTATTGCAGTAATTTAAATATCATATATTAATGAAATATAGCAGTTTTCTACATTGTATCCCATGTTTTAAATAGTATTAACATAAATAAATTAGGAAAAAATGATGCCGTAAGTACATTTTAATGCAGACCATATCTTTTAGGTTCATGAAAATGACGCTACCATTTTAAGGGTACTTTATGGCCATCTGATACAGTACGGCATTAACATATTTTTGAAGAGAACAATTTATAATATGATAAAATCACTATGACGTCTAACTGAAGTGAAACGGTTCCTCATCCGGTGCCGTTATGTCACAGACTTTTTGAACCAACGAAAATGTACGGCATATGAAAAAATATTATCTATGCATAAAATACTTTCGAAATAAATTAATTTGACGTTGTGTCAAATCACCCCCTCGACCACGGAAAGAGAGGGGGCTGCAACCTTCGGTTTTTTCCCCTTGTCGCTTGATTTTTTTACGGCGTTGCGGAATGATGGATTAGAAGCAGTATTGAAATAGTATGAAACTGATGCCGTACTGTATCAAATGACCAAATTCACCCTGGAAATTGTCGGAAAATCAAAAAAAAAATCCGACTTTTTGGATCACCATTTTTTTACGGCACTACGCGTTTTAGTATTATTTTTCATGGATCTATCGATGGTAACAATGCCGTTCAAAAATATATGACCAAAATGTACTCACTCTACCTGTACTTTTGAATTCTCACCTGCACTCAGTTGGACAGCTTACAAGTGACGGCACAATGCTAAATCTTATTATTTTATGCTCTTATATCGTTCTACATAGGTCATCTGGTGGTTCAAATGACCCATCATTTTTTTAACATGGGCCCATAGTCTAATACGTTTAAGGCCGCCTTCTTGTTGGTTTTCCAAAAAAAACATTGTTTATTTTAATAAATACTTAATGATGATTCATGATTCTGTTTATTGATTTTGTTTTTGGTTTACTTTCAGAGGTTGACAACCAAATAACTTTTTATTTTTACCACTTAAGGGAATGGAAATCGAAGTAGGTAACAATGTAGATTGCAATCTTTACATATTGAACAACAGGGCAGGGTTAGCTGCTCTAAGGTCATATTACGGTCCGCGGTTAAAAAGGCATTTGGGGTCAGCTGGGTTGTATAAATGCTCGATTTGGCGGCAAATTTACAACTTTTTCTCAGTTGGGCTTCGGAAGGGGCAGTAAACTGAGAAGCAATCTCGCCGCTCCAGCCACCGAGTTATTTCGCAAGATATTGCGAGGCGCGTGACTAATAAAATGACAAATAGCGGACATGCGGTCCCGGGCCGAACATACGGATTGTACAAGCGGCGAATTTTTTATGAGATTATTGAAAATTGAAATGTCAAAAATCTTGTTATCATAAAAAAACAAGTATGGAGTTGTACGGATTCGAATTGGACTAATAGAATGCAATCCAATCTGTTGATATCTGCTCAAACAGTATGAATGGAATTTAAGGTAAAATGGCATATACAATTAACCAGTGCGTACTATTCATACGTTGTCTGTGCCATGTTCTAATAAAGGAAAGTACCTACCTAACCTCCCGTACTAGATGATATTCCTGTTTTTGGCTAGCTGAAATAGAGCTATGAGTCGGAGTTCCCTTACCTGGACCCTAATCCAATCTCGGTGTGCTGTGTTCGCATGTGTGGAAATGATCTGCCGCCGTACGTTAGATTTATACCTTCAACCTATCACTTTGGCGTGTTAAATAAGTCACAAGGTTTGGGTACCAACTGGACCTACAATTGGCTTGCCATGAAAAGGTGTTACGTTACTAGTTAACCACGAAGAACAGAGGACTGCTAAACGATTAGGTATAAAAGTGTTTGTACTTGTTTGTATGAATGTGTTTATGATTTAAATAAATTAATTTATTTAAATCTTTTTATGAATTATAAAAATAAAAGACAGGTACATATACAGATCTGTAATTAATAACAAAATAATAGTTAGTAAGTAAATCAGAACAAATGAGTTTACGTAATCGTTATAAAGTCGATTAACAACAAAAATATCGTTCACATCAGTCAGAAAGAAAACGTAACCAATAAAACGAAACAACAGAGCTATCAGGAGCAGACGCAAGCGTCACTGCTGCCCTGACATTGACAAATAAGCCATTCAGAAAAAGAACCCATTTTCCCTAAGTCCCCTACCACGGTCGTTAGTAACAATTAACTAATGTGTGACACTATTAAAATGAATGACGTGACCGTGACAATGACAATCAATAGCAGTATATGGAATTTTAGGCACCTTAAGTATTTAGGTATGCGCCTACTGATAAATAAAAGTACAGTCTATGTGCCAACTTCTCTGTGCCCACTAATCAACATTATATTTCTCATAATTCATATTTTTATAAATTTGAAAGTGAGCTGGTTTGCTTGTTACTCTTTTGCACCTAGATAAACTAGTTTATAGATGGATCTTTGAAAAAGTACACGGTCTGCTTTTTATAAATACTGATTTAGTGTAAAATAAAGTATTCCCATTTTTTGTATAAACTACTAGTTTTAGTCACTATTTGCCTATATTAGTATAGTTTTATAAATAAAAGCTTGGTATGTATATACTACAATGTGTTTTGTATTTATCGATAACTAGGGGTAACATTTCTGTTATAATATTTTTATAAGGCAAGAAAAATATGTTGAATGTCTAAACGTTGATGATTTTCATAATTTTCAGTCTTGAACAATGTTGAAACTTTCAATCAAAAGTGTCGGAGTAGCGGCAGCGGTTAGATTACTTGTGTGGCTCCAGCTGGGACGCACCCGTTTACTACATTAACAAGTTTAACGCCATAGGTAATAACCCGCCCATGCCGTAACACGCGTCTAAATTTAATTTAAATCTTATGCTACACGTGACACCTATGCCGTATAGAAATGGCATGAAACCCGAACATGGAAACCGGTATTCTCATTTCTTGGAAACATAATATTATTGAAAACTCGCTTAAAATCATATTGAGAACCACTCCAAAGCACTTGCTAGTCAATTCTGTAACCTTACTACAACCTCTATAAAAAGCATACTCGAATACAGTGGAAGATGAAAAATATTTTTTCACAAATACGTGGGCGAGTCAAGTCGATATCTAATAACGTTTAGGCTCCTGTGGTAGGTGCAGTGAATACGGAATGGAGCCAAACGGAAGCCGTATACGAATTTAATCTCGCAGAGATGTGGTATCGCAGAAATTGCTGCAACAAAGCCGCTGTTTACGACAATCTTCGGGACAAATTCACCTACAGGGCTTGTTTCCACGAATGATATTAATAACAGGATGTTATTATGCTTGGAATGGTTGGAATATTAGGTAGGTACGTCAGAACAAACAGACAGTTTCTCTTTAGAACGATTATGCGTGATTAACGATTTTAAATAATTAAAAGTAGGTACCTACTAAATTTATTTATATTTAATGCGATTAATTAGTGTAATGTTTTGTTTGTTATTTGATTCGCTATTATGCCGTTTCGATATTGTGGTTGGGTCGAGGCAGGCCTAGTCCCAGGACTTATGTACAAAGTTATCTACATACTCATAAAATTGGTATAATTACTAGATGTATAATAGTTATGTATATTACGTTCTTGCTTATTTATTTTTTTATAAAGTGTTATGTTTGAACAATTATTGACAGATTGGAATGAAACAACTGTTAACGGATTTAACTAGCGTATTTTTATTTTATTTTATTAGCTGACGTTTCGCTGATTTTAATCTCGTATAAGCCGTGTTTAGGTGTGTATATGTATATATTTACGAGCTATCCTTTCGTTTGTATGAAATCGCTTATTTATAAACATGGACTCTAGACAAGGTGACATCATTTTAGTAACGATAAACGAAATAATCAAAATGTATGAAATTGTCGCCAGCTAACGTAAAGAAAACGAAATACATATTCAGTTATTTCGTTTGCGGTGCCAAGCATATTGAACACACAGATGTGAATAGATGAATTGCTAAATATATTTAACGCGGAAAAGACTCCACAACGTGAATGAATTTTGTTAATAGGTTTACGGGTCCTACCTATAGGTACCTAAGCCTTTTTCCATAACTTACTAATGGAGCCTTTTGAATAGGAGATGCTTCGCGTCTCTTGCCTCATTTCAGTTCGTTTCGTTGTTGGGTTTCTTGGTAAAAGGTGACTGGCAACTATTACACCGCCGAGAGATTAAAGGATGGCGCTATTCAGTGTGTCAAGCTGGCAAGCGAAATGTTCTGTATAAATAATCCTGAATAAAGCCTTCAGACAAAATGGGCGACACAAGTGGGGGGAAGGAGATTTATCTTCTTGAATCTAATCTTGCGGATGGCGAAAAGAGCAGTTTCTACAAAAAATTTTGTCTCAATTCTCGCTTCCCAAGCTCCGGTTGTATACATTGAGACAATTCCCTTCTGTCTACGAAGAACTCATTTGGTAGGAATGAAGGGGAATGCTACTTAAAAAGTCGTACGAAATGTTATTCAATCCATGTTTTTTTTTATTTTACGTTATGGCTTGCAGTTGCTTGTTGTTACAATGGAAATTGTTTAGGTACTTACTTAAGTTGGGATTGCGTTCGAATACTTACCTACTTACGATACGAAATACGCTTTTCTAGGAAAATAAGAAAGTTTATCAAACCTTGTACCTAATCAATATTTAATTCAATATTTTATTGTGGTCTCGGGTTTAAGAAGGTTTATTAAGCCATATAAAGATAAGGGTACCACAAGTCCTGCTTTTTTTAAAAATATTTTTGAATGCGGTAAGAGCATCCGTCCCTTTCACACATATGATGTTAAAAAGAAACAGATGAAGTTGCGGGTAAGAACCCTGGGGCTTGAAATAGTGTGTCTTAGCCGTGAAGCTGTAGGTAGTATAGTTTACACATAACTACTGAATAAAGTCTGCTGATATTATAATCCTACATTTTAGCTTAAAGCTAAAGAAGATAAAAACAATGAGATTTTTTCATCAAAATATCACGAATAGGTACTATGTATTATTAATGACGTTTATCGATCCTTTTTGTATGAACTGTTAAAATAATAGTAGGTCTACAATTGTTTATCTGTTTATTTATTTAGGTTGGTACCTACTTATCAACATTTGACCTGTTTTTTTTTCGTAAATTTCTTAGAAGGAAGTTCTCTGGCTTAAAGACACGCATTTTCCTCAAGCTCATTAACGAAGTTTCTAAATAAAATTACCTTCAGTTTACCTTTTGCAAAATACTGTATTAAGTTAATTTGGACATTTTATTTATTTGTACAATTTTTCAAGTCGTTGCTTGTGGTTGACTGTAATGATGTTAAGCAGTTTTGATGTAGGTAAAAGATGAAAGTAGTCTCAAAGAAAATAAATTACTTTCAAAAAAATATTCTTAGTCAAAAGTTTCATCACGTTATATTTTAGTTTTATTTTTTATAATAAGTTTAAGAGTAGATTTAATAATAGTAATCATTGAACGCGATCTTTCTCCACCGAGTATTTTAATTCGTCTTGTTTTTTTTATATTTTTTAATCGACTGTAAGGCGAGTGCGATATTTACTTGATGTTTATGACGGCTTGCAAATGTTTTTTCATCGACGATTATTTTGATTCAAACTTAAAACGTCGTAGGTAGCGGTAAAGAGACCCAATTACGTGACCCTCGCATCTTTATGGCACCAACGTAGGTACCTAATTTAGAATGAGTTGTACTATAAAAGTTTTTATTTACGAATCTACTTGTGTGTAGGAATGGTTAAGTTGTATAACTCGTACAGCGGCAGAGTCGGTCACGTAAGCCACCAGAACTTGCTCCCGCCCGTAGTTTCTAATTTGCTATCAAACTTACTTTTTATTACTTGGTAACTAGTAAACAACGTCGCGGGAAAATCTGTTGCCTTGTACGTGATCCGACCTCTAAGATGATTCGAAAACTTTCCTCCAGGTTTTATCAATTGTTCCTTAATATTTCAATTATTAGAAAGATTAGGATTAGGTATGTTATGATTGATCTACAAACAGACATTAAATTTTCAAGACATTTCCAATATAAAATCATGTATGATTTATTAGGAAATCTATAATGTTCAATATTATATTAAAATACACTATGATAGGTACTAGTGTTTTTTTAATGAGCAAGTTTCTGGGTTTTTATTAAATTAGACTATAACTAAATATATGTAGGTATGTATAAAAAAAAACCTTAGAAACAAATTAGAATACTTTTGAAAACAAACATAGTTATATAGTACTAAGGGAAGAAAATATAATAATAAGCTGTGTATGCAGTTTTGAAAAGCATTTTCATTAATTTCCCAATTAAATAAATAGTAGGTAGGTATGGCAGTTCTGTTGAGGTTAAGTTGGCAGTTAGGGGTTGCTCCCGGGCTATTTGCCCAGTGCGGCGGTCACGGCCCGCGCCGGGGCAAATATTTACCCGAAGCGGCCAGTAGGTACTGTTCTGAATTTCCTTTCAAATTGTTTCCCATAACAAGCCAGATATATTACTGACTGGCTTCTGTCAGCGGTTTCATGGGTGTTTTTCTCGTGAAATAAAAACTAACCGATTCGCTTCTTAAGGGACGCCTGAAGCTTGGGTTTGTATACATAGTAGAAAATTAAATCTAACATACCTAATATTATAATATTTTTTACTTGAAATCTTTTTTAGGAAGGTAAGTATATAAAATATTTGATGTAATGACTGCCTGGATAAAACTGGACTGGATAAATATAATAAAAAATATATTATTTATATTTAAGATCAAAATCTCAAAAAGAGCCGAGATACAGTCGAGCCGAGCCGAGTGATAGGTAAATTAGACTTGGATTTTATTTCTGTTATTTATTTTTTTTATTTTCATATGTGATAACATTTTTGTACTATTATGATTTTACTCATAGCGAGTAAAATCATGAAATCCGTCAATTTATTAGGTAGGCATGGCAAGTCAAACGTGACTAACGTTAGATTTTTCATTTTAATCATAATTTTGCGAGGGAAGTGAAATTGTGAAATCGAATCACGATTGCGGACGTGAGAAAAGTAATCAAAATTTATTATTCCTTTCTTCAATTCCAGCGACATTACACGAAAAGTTATTTTGATAAAAATTCGATTTCGTTACCGACATTTGAATTCATCTTTTGTTAGGCTTGGCTAAGGTTTCTATTCATCGAATGACGATTTATGTTCAGCGGCATAAAAATATAATTGAAAAAAAAAACATCATTTTTTTACGAAGTATTTGGTTTGTCCATTTACGGAATGCCTCGATGAATTCTGATATTTATTTTTTTTAATTCCGGAATACACGGAAGCCTAAAAATATAAAGAGCTAAGTCTTTATTCGAAAAATTTTACAATATTTTTTACCTAAATCGAATAACTAAATACTTATTTTTATTTTTTTGCATTATCAAAATGCAAGGTAGGTACCTACTATGGAATATATCAAATAAACTAATACAATCGTATTTCGCATTATAATCGTATCATTTCTGAATATATTTTGGAATGAAACACAAAAAAAATAAGAAAATAGGGATCCATGCGAAGCCGGGGCGAACAGCTAGTTAGACATATATTTTTTTAAAAAAGTACTTATTCGGTGTAGTACTACAGTCTGATACTCTTATGAATAAAATTATAGAACTCGTGGAAATATCCAGAATTATCAGTCGTCAGTGCAGGGTTCTCTATTGCTCTACAGGGTGTACTTACTTTCATTTTAACTTCCACAACGATGTGAAAATATTTCTCGCCGAGTTTATTGGCAGCTGGAGAATTGCCTCAGCAACCTGCCTGAATACCATTCAGTGAGAGCATTAAAAAAGACCAACCCAATATGAATTTTATAAAGATTTCAGGTTTTATCCGGTTCCTATTCCGAAGTCTTAGTATACCTAGAACACGATATTTTTATTTTATGAACCCGTTCTGCGTATAACGAGCTCGTATTCCTGCAGCAGAATGTTTCATGGTAGGTAGTGTAATACCTAGGTATATAAAATGTACCTTCTTAAAATTGCTAGATAAATAGAGCAAAATACGTAAAGGCTTTCTATTTATACTTGTTGATTTCAGTGGTAGGCATAATATAATTTAAGATTAACCTTTCATATGACTCTTGTTCCCTAGGTACTGATATATGCAGGTGACCAACTGCCAAATTTAATAACAGTTATGTTGCTCGCGAATAGGTATTGTCATAGGTTGACGTTTCGAGAAACTTACCTCTCTCTATAGTTCCTACATACATATTTTTATGTTCTTGATACTTAGTTGCTACGATTATCGTCAACTTAGTTTGCGGCGAACATGGGTTGCTACGTGTTCTCGTAAAATTATTATAGAGTTTACCTTCTCGTGAAATTCGTTATAGTTGTTTAGTGTCCGTTATAAAGGTATTAATTAATAAAAAAAGGTTAACAATTTAAGAAAATATAAATTAAATAAAACACAGGAATTCCACTCTCGAAGTAATAGAAAAACTTTACCGAGTGGCGGAAAGAATTCTTTGTCCTCATTTTGCTTCCTTATTTTAATCCTAATTTATTGGAATAGCCGAACAGGGAAGAGCTCAATTGGTACAATAAATTTCAAATTTCATTATTTGAAGAGGAAGTCGCAAGTTGCCAGTCGCAATTGGGTTTTCCGATCACGTCTCCATACTATTGGCGTGGATATTCTAGCCACCTGTGCCGTACTCTATGAGGCTTTAAACGCGGCTCCACTCTTTCGATAAACCGACTGTGAAATATTCGCGATGTACACCGGAAGCCGCATTTCCTTATGAATGATACATGCCACAACGACGGCGCGAGTGTGTCGGCGGAGGCTGCTTGGTTTTCCAGATTCTAGCGAACTAACCTACTACTTGTATACTACATTCTCCGCTGAATATCGCTTGATTTTAACCAAACGACTGCACGCGTAGGTATCGTGATCGAATATTCACAAGTCTCTCCAAAGAGCTTAGCGGGGAGCCGGTAATTGTGCACGGAGTATTGTATAGAATTAATACTGGTGCGTCTGTTTTTACAATTTATGATAGACAATAAACGGCTTCGTGCTTATGGGCACTTATTACTTTTTAACTAAAAAGTATTATCTTTTATTGGGAGCTATTTACCTGTCACTGTGCCATGGTGTTGTTGATTGACATTAGCTTATAATACAACGTAAACAATGTAAACATTTATATTCCACGAGTCAATACTCGTGGAACATAAATATTCTTACATTAAATCGAAACTAGACTTTGCGCATCGAAAGTCTTAGAGTCCTTATTAGTATCTACAACAGACAAGTAACAGTTAGATAGATTGATGTTTGTACCGAAAGCCATCAAGTTAGCAGGCTTTCAATGTGTATGAAAAGGAACTTCGAACAGTATCTTAGCAGTACGTGTGCTGTAGTAGGTAACATTAAAGTGGCTGCGGCATTACAATGCCAGCTAATTCCGGTTGGGAGTAGTAAAAAGTTGGCGACGGCTGAGCGTGGTCGTGACTGTATCTCAAATTAAATCTCACCAACAAATCTTCGCGAGGGATGAACCGCGAATACCACTACTATTGGCCATTTGTTTAATAAAAAGTCTTATTTGTTCAACGGGTGTCTTTGTTTTTGTTAGCAGGGCATATGTAACTTGCTCCGAACACGAATTACTCACGTGTGCTTTACAGTGCTTCGTAGCTA
The DNA here is from genome assembly GCA_038024825.1 of Polylopha cassiicola. Lineage (NCBI taxonomy): Eukaryota > Metazoa > Arthropoda > Insecta > Lepidoptera > Tortricidae > Polylopha > Polylopha cassiicola. The sequence continues at coordinate 12,854,421 of CP149046.1, read as the reverse complement.
TTCCTTGGTTAATTTCGTGAAATAGGTACAATTTATTAAAGATTTTATAATAATGAAAACTTTGACGACTTTTTTTAAGTATTATAAGAATCTTGTCAGTATTGTGACTTATAAATACCTGGACTATAATTATATAGAAATCAAGGCATTTTTTTATTTATAAAATTGGACCGTAGTTATGATGAAATTCTACGTAATTTACACCTAAAGAAAAAACATTAATTTGAACCAATTATACAAAAAACACAACTTTTATTACCTACGTTCTTTCGACTTCAAGTGTATTAATGGAACTCGTTAAAACAACATCATATCGGTTCAAACTCGTGATGTCTACTATTAGCGACTACAGTAGGTAAGTTACCTGGTGGATATTATAATACACAGGGTTATGTAAAGTCAAGCTCGGCAATCTAGCGCAGATACGTTTCTTATACTTTATAATAATTTGCGGCATAATCCGTGGTACGGGCGCGGATCATCTTTTGGCGCGGTCGCGAACGCTCTAAATCGCAATTTGTTCTCGTACAGCCTTAAAAATCCGCATTTTATTGTTCCGTCTCTCATTTCTACTTGAACTGTGCCCCTTCGAGGGCCGCATTGAGCCTCTGTACAAAAGTTTTGCTTTGTTTTATCCAGGATAAGGATTTATAGAAACCAAAGAGCGTAAAATATGATAGCAAGTCTTTTATTTTCTTCCGGAATGTTTGGCGAAAGTTTCACTCTTGGTTCGTCATTCTGATAAATTGCTTTTCATATTATGGCAAATATTCTTACCATTGTTGTTTGAGAGTATTTATGATGACCAATATATTATATTTTCTTGTTTATTGCAGTTGTTCATATTCGAATAAAAAATATAAGTAGTATTAGATAATAAACTAAGTAGTATACCTACCTATCTCTTTTTTCATAATCTCAAAAACAAGTATATTTTTAGGATTGTGAAAAAGGATTTCATTAGTGAATTATTAAACTTGATACTACTTACTTTTAATTGTGTTCCAAATATTTCTTATTTATTATTGCACACTAGCTTCTGCCCGCGACTTCGTCCGCGTGGAACTCCTCCTTTTTTGCAGTCGGTTAAAAAGTAGCCTATGTCCTTTCTCAGGCTCCAGACTTTCTTTGTACCAAATTTCATTTAAATCGGTCCAGTAGTTTTAGCGTGAAAGCGTAACAGACAGACAGACAGACAGACATAGTTACTTTCGCATTTATAATATTAGTAGGGATTCACAACGATTACACAATACCTACAATAATAGGTGTCAGAAATTGTACAAAGGTGACATTTTATTAAATCAGTAGAGAGATAATAGCATTATGATAAAGCGCTCAAAGTATTCCGAATAAAATAACATTAATATTTCAAAATCTAAAACCGTATAAAGACCAATATATGCAAATAATGTAATATGTATTTAAATGTGTAAGATAATAGTAAATTGTTGTAGATATTTTTGGCATAAGTAGGTAAGTGAAAATATAGTTTTATATGTATGTATTTTGTATTTTATATACGCAATATTAAACTAAAATACCCTTCCAACCACTAAATAATGCTACAATCCCTTAATGCTTAACGCTATTGCTAATTAATACACCGGATTTACATTCGACCACTGATTTCAGGTATATGTTCCAATCGTTGATACTAATCCGGGATAAATTGAATCCGCGTATGTTCATTTCCTATAATTCAGCATTGTTAAGTCTAAAATTGTTTAGACGTAAATGGGAATTAAATAAATTTATCTTATATCTACCTATATATATAATAATAGCTTCCGAACGACTGAACCAAATTGGATAATTCTTTTTTTATGCGATTCTTTTTGTTAGGGCAAGTTGTAGTTGTTCGTAGGATAGTAGGTAGGTGTAAGATTATTTTACAAACTAATAGAGACAAAAAGTGATTATTGTTAAGTGACAGAAGACTTTGAGAGACCTTTGGCTATTTATAAAACGTCCATAAGTAAAATATTATAACAGGTTTCTATATAGCGACACTACAATTGTTGTCAAAATACCTATTATTTCAAGATTGATTTGCATCATAATTGTATATTAAACCGCATTATAATACATGTATCATATTTACCTACATCCAAATTTAGGTGGGTGCGGTTTAATGCATAAGTTTGAGCGTGGGTAGGTATGTCCGCAACAGACTGGTGCTGTGCCAAGCCACGTAGTGAACATAGTCAGATCCACAGAGGCAGGCATTCACGTAAATATTGATACAGCCGAATTGTACCGAGGCGACATGTGCCATGGATTATTTTCGTACATTTTTTGTTTGCGATTTTTACTGTTGGTTTTAATAAAACTATCACGATCCGGATATTTTTTCAAATTTAACATTCTCGGCTCCAAGTTAAATAGTCAAAGCAACAAAATGTTATTGACTATTTGTCACTGAATGTTTGCTCTGCCGTGTATTTTATTTAATTTATAATATGACAAATATTAATAGGATCGTCTTATCTTCAATTTGCTGAAATAAAAGAGGGTTCGCGCAACACCATTAAATCATAAATATTTATTTTAAAATTAGATTATTATATAATCAGGTAAATAAATAAGTATAGGTAGGTACCTATATCTTGCTTCATCGAAATATCAATCACAATAAGAAAGCATATGCATTAGACTTTGTTAGTCGTTATATAAGTATCCTGGATTAAAACTCTAAACTAAAGATTACTTTGGAAGTAAAATATTCAACATTGCATAAACATACTTTGACATTGAAATACTTGAATAAAAAAGTAATAAACATTTGAGTGCAATATCCTTTTAAAGATTTACCATCTTGTATTTAGTACAAATGTTAATTTTACAGCGGGCTTGCTGCTTGATTTATATTATGTGATGAACACTTTGAACGGATATAAATTTGCCAGAGTCGCGTTCCGCTAACACAAAGTGAAATAAATTGTCGAACGCGCGTTGCGTGTTTGATAAATCAAACTCAGTAACACTTGCAATTCACTTTATTTTAGAATAACCTTAAATCGATTACAACATAAATTCAACTGCGTATGATTAACTCGGAAGCTCAAGTCGTAATGGGCCTAGACTGCCCAACTGTAGCTACATTTTTAATACAAATTCCGCCAAAACTGCTCGAAGCTTCTATTGGTCACTCATTATTGGCGGTTCTTTCACGGACCAATAGGAACTCTTAGCAATGTTGCCAATTCAAAATAAATTAAATACTAAAATTAAAATATAAAATCATCACATTCGGCCATCCGTACGAGTGCAACTCCTGGTGCACAATTTGCTTTATAATTAACTTATTATATATAATTATAATAAACTTATCACATTACAGCAGTATACTTAATGTATATCAAATATATAGTTCCTAACGAAAAACAAAAATAAATAATAATTTAAGATTCAGATCATAAACAAATTGAAAAAAAATTAAAATTAAATAAATAACTATCGGTTTAACCTGCTTAATTATTACTACTTATATCTATGCTTTATTTACTCGTAACAATATATTTTATAACAATATTATACATATTTATTTATGCTCTAGAACTAATCATCACATTCGGTTCTATTTATCTGTCATTTGACGCTGTTGTCGCAAGCGAGACAAAGGGATGTCTTCACTGTCGCAATCAGACGATTCTACAGATTCATCACTTGATTTTTCCGTTTTGGAATTTGAAGTATGTACTTTTATCCATGGTCTTACACGATCCGCGGCGACTACAGTTTCAAATGACCTACTTTTTTTATTGAACCCGGGGATATTAGATATCTTATATCTATCATTGCCGAGAACCTTAACAATTTTATAAGGACCTATAAATTTAGACAAAAGTTTACTGCTATTGCCTTTATTGTAAAAATTGGTTCTAGTAATCTTCACTAAATCCCCCTCTTTATAAACGGCAGCAGGAGCTCGTCCACGGTCATAGCGAAGCTTTTGTTTCCGTTGGCCGGTTTCTATATTATTAATAACATCTTTTCTGATTGATTCTATGTTACCGGATTTTTCATCAATATCAAGCTTATTAGTTAAACTGTCCGGAAATCTACATCCAAATAAAGCTTCTGACGCCGTTCTTTGAGTCGAGGAATTTACAGTATTATTAATACCCCATTGTATTTTTCCCAGCCACGTGTCCCAGATGCGTTCGTCATTGCCGGTATTATGTTTCATTAATGAATTTAATATTGTTTGATTGAAGCGTTCGGCCTGGCCGTTCGCTCTGGGACACGCAACTGCATTTAACACGTGTTTAATCCCGTTAGAGACACAAAAATTCTTAAAAGCACCTGATGTGAAAGAAGTTCCACGATCAGATATGATACGAGAAGGTAAGCGGAAATCAAAAAATATGTTTTCAAGCACTTTCAAGGTACATCTTGTTGTTGTGTCTTTCACGGGTTTAACGAAGACATATTTAGTAAAACCGTCAACCACAGTCAAAATATAGGCATTCCCCTTCTTACTCTTTGTAAACGGACCCAGATGGTCGATATGGACGGTGTGAAAGGGAATATCTACCTTCTGAATGGGGTGCAAGTACCCAGATTTCTTATTTTTATCGTGATCTTTACTATACGCGCATTGAATACAAGATCTTACGTATTTTTTTACAAATTTGCGCAATTTAGGGAACCAATACTGAGCCTGAACTTTCTCAATAGTTTTTGTTTCGCCTAGGTGCCCGATTTCATCGTGATTTGAACGACAGATTTGAAACCGTGCATTACGAGGAACCACGAGACATAATTTTTCATTAATTTTTCTATAAACTTTATGATCTTTAACTACGAAGTTTTTCTTTATGTCTTTTGATTCCTCATCATTTTCTGGTTTCAGTATTTTAACAATTCTTGCAATATCTGGATCACTCATTTGTATAGTTAACAGCCAGTCGTCAGTACCAATATTATAAACGCTAGTAAGTCTAGAATCGTCACCCGTATCAGTCAATCTAGTATTACGACTCAAAGCGTCGACGTGTGCCATTTGGGTACCGGGCCTATACTCAATTTCAAAACTGAACTCGCTTATTTGAAGCCACCATCTAGCTATACGCGGCACCAGATCGCGCTTGGTGAGTGTTGTCCTAATAGCATGACAATCCGTTACTACCTTGAAGTTAATCCCTAAAAGATAAACTCTAAATTTTCGTAAAGAGCAAACGATTGCCAAGGTCTCTAACTCATAAGAATGCAGGTGTCGTTCTTCAGGCGTGGTTTGCCTACTAAAGTAAGCAACTGGTTTCAGAACCCGCGGGCTTTCCTGCCACTGTAGTAATATGCCACCTACACCTAATGCGCTGGCATCCGTATGGAGCTCAGTGTCTAGTTTTGGGTTATAAAGTGCTAAAATGGGACGTTGAACGAGTCTATCTTTTAATTGGGTAAAAGCGCTAGATTCTTTCTCTAACCACTGAAAAGGAATGTCTTTCTTGAGTAGATTAGTGAGAGGTCGTGCAATTTCACCGAAGCCCTTAACAAACTTTCTAAAATAACCAGCCAATCCTAGGAATTGGCGAACTTCATGTATACTTTTTGGGACTGGAAATTCTTTTACGGCTAAAATCTTTTGTTCATCTGGTCGGATACCATCAAACGAAATTTCGTAACCTAGGTAATTTATAACATTATCAAAAAATCTACATTTCGACAGCTTAAGAGTTAAACCATATTCGCGCAGCAATTTGAGGACATCTTCAAGTCTTTTAAATCCTTGTTCTACACTATCGGATGGTACTAGAATGTCATCTAGGTAAGCCAAAGCAGATTCAAAACGTTTCGAGCCAAGCATTTTATTAATAAGCCTCTGAAAAACCGCCGGCGCGTTAGCAAGACCGAACGGCATCCGTTTAAATTCAAAATGACCGTCGGGAGTTACAAACCCCGTATAGCGGCGACTTTCCTGTGCTACAGGGACCTGATAGTAGCCTGATGCTAGGTCTAAAGATGTAAATAAGCGATTACCGCTAAGGTTACTCAACTGGTCTTCTATCAACGGCAGGGGAAAGCAGTCCTTTTTTGTTTTATTATTTAATGACCTAAAGTCTACACAAAGACGCTGTTCCCCTGTTTTCTTCTTTACCATTAAAATTGGGCTAGCGAAATCGGAATCAGACTCCTGAATTATATCGTTTTCCAACAACTCTTCTATTATAACGCGTACTTGTTCCCTTTCAGAGTAAGACAAGCGATAAGGTCGATACACTACTGGCCTATCATCATTTAAATCAATAGTCATTTCAACATCCTTTGCAAGACCTATTTCAGAAAGATTCAAAGCGAAACAGTCACGGTATGACTGTAAAAGGGTATAAAGCCTATCGACATCTTTATCACTAATATCTTTTCCGACTTTGATATCAGTTTTACTTAATGGTTCCATTGAGATCAAATTTTTGCAAATACGATTAACGCAGCAGGACGACTTCTCTGATAACGGCGTAGCGCGGGCTAGCAACGTATTTGGAGAAAATACTAACTGATCTGGTTTAAAATTTGTTACGACCAAATGACCCTTACCCTGATCAATGCGATAAGCGCCTTGATGCAAGTGGTATTCCCTACCCGGTTCTGCACAACTATAACCTTCCATATAAACATCGCCACAGAAAGATGGATCATCAGTATATACCTCCACTAAGCCAATTTTCTGCACTTCAGTGGAGCCCACAGTCATTAGTTTTATACTTTTGTCAAGTAGGGAAGAACAACTGTCAGTGGGACTTTTATAAAAAAGAAGTTTATTGGCATCTTTCAAGACAGTTATAAACGGCAATTCAGTAAAATCTTGGCCTATAAGGAGGGGGGTGCGTAAAAACTCATCATGAACTATTAGAACTTCTACGGTGGCTTCAACGTCATCTATTTTTAACATAATAAAACTTCTGTATACCGGCAGTACCGAAGAATTCCCAAAACCTCTGATAGCAGGAAGCTGACTATAAAATTTTGGCAAATTTAACTTTTGGGCTTCAGATTCTCGCATTAAAGTGCACTCACTACCAAAATCTATAAATGAAATAAAGTCGCAATCATTAACAATAACCTTTTTATAGAATTTATCATTAGTGACGTTATCAGTTGAAATCGCCAAAGTCTTCCTGTCCTCTACATTATTCTTTACATCATTCGTCTGTCGTAGAGGGGTAAATTTACAAGTTGCTAAATCATGACCTACTCGAAAACATTTCTGACACTTAATGATGGGGTTAGGACATTTGTGGAAAGTATGTCCTTTTGAACGACAATTAAAACACGTTACGCTGGTCTCGTTAGAACTTGAAGTAGAATTAGCAGAACGGTTAGATTGAAACTGATCACTACGCTTTTTAAAGTAAGTCGAATCACTTATCCGCTGCGAATTCAGAAAGCTCAGGAGGTCCTCTGGTTCCCTACAATTCAATGCTTGCGCGCTATTCCTAACGGATTTGTCCAAAATACCGTGAATAACGCAATCTACAGCTTTTTGACCTTTGATTTCACACCGATTTAACAAGGTGAGCTTATCATAAAAGTACTCTCGTAAACTTTCATTACTACGCGTGGTGCGCGCAAGCATTTCTTCAAGAAGCCGACCATAATTTTGCTCATTAGGGAATGCCTTTCGAAGCTTTGCCTGCCACTCCTCCCAGTCATAACTAACTGATGGCAAAGCTTCGAACCACTTTTTCGCGAGACCGACTAATTTTTGAAGAGCAAAATGAATGGTCTGCCTTCCGTCCCAATCATAAATACAAGCACACTCATTAACTTTCCTTAACCAACATTCTATGTTCTGAGCTTTGCTACATGGGTCAAACTCAGGTATTACATTGTTAACATGGTTGTTACTTAAATTATGAGATTTTGTTTTATCATTGTTCTGTAAAGACGATACAAGTTTAAGTACCTCGCTTAATGTGAAACTGGAAGACGGCTGCTCAGGAGTTACAGGAGGAGCTGGTGCAGCCAACTGAGGCTCCGGTTGCACTTCTTCTACTACCCACGCCACGGATGCTGCACCTCGTCCCGTCTTACGAGCGTATCTTCTCTCAGAAGGCGAAGACGTTCGTACTCTTGTCCGCTTGCGGTCACGCCTTTGCCGTTCGCGACCTCTCCGATTTGATGTAATGGTCTGGTTTTCGTTTGACTCCATCATCTCGGAACAGAAAACAGATTAAACAGATCAGTATCTAATATGAAGTTTATGATAAATATATATATGCCACAAAATCAAATTAAATTCGAAATATGATGTATAAGTAGGTATGTATTATATTTTAACTCGGTTCTTATACCTATAATAATGAAATAAGAAAGATATATATGCATAATAAATTAGCTAACTTAAAATAATTTGTAAATAAACTATAAAAATATGGCATTATGCTGCAATGGAATTTAAATGTATATAACCGTTAGTTACATCAAGTATCGTTTCGTTTGTAATACCTTAATTTACTAGTCTAAACTATTCAATACTGTTTGCGGAACGTACATAGCTCCATCAGGACACACATGGCCCCGAAACTATCGTGGAACATACATAGCTCCATCATCGGAACACACATGGCACCGGAATAGTCGTGGAACATACATAGCTCCCATCATCGGAACACACATGGCCCCGGAATAGTCGTGGAACATACATAGCTCCATCATCGGAACACACATGGCCCCGGAATAGTCGTGGAACATACATAGCTCCATCATCGGAACACACATGGCCCCGGAATAGTCGTGGAACATACATAGCTCCATCATCGGAACACACATGGTCCCGGAATAGTCGTGGAACATACATAGCTCCATCATCGGAACACACATGGCCCCGGAATAGTCGTGGAACGTACATAGCTCCATAATCGGAACACACATGGCCCCGGAATAATTGTCGCAACGCATACTAAGTAATATACGTTACTAGATACGTAAACTAAACACACTACGTGTATACGTCTACCTATTTGTTCGCATTGTTACGTTAAGTTATATTAAATAAAACATTTCTAAATACTAAAAATAGAACGTTACGTAATTTAAAATCAAATATGTAAGTAAAATAATACTGACAAATATATAATATGCACATGGTAAGCAGTTAAAATTTAGAAATTACATCGTACATACCTTATGGGCTGCAGCTCACGTACCACTTCTGAGATTTGATAAATCAAACTCAGTAACACTTGCAATTCACTTTATTTTAGAATAACCTTAAATCGATTACAACATAAATTCAACTGCGTATGATTAACTCGGAAGCTCAAGTCGTAATGGGCCTAGACTGCCCAACTGTAGCTACATTTTTAATACAAATTCCGCCAAAACTGCTCGAAGCTTCTATTGGTCACTCATTATTGGCGGTTCTTTCACGGACCAATAGGAACTCTTAGCAATGTTGCCAATTCAAAATAAATTAAATACTAAAATTAAAATATAAAATCATCACACGTGCGACACCTAAAGGTGCAGCTGTCACTATTATTTCCATTTACTATTTTCCTCACAATACCTTGCACAGTTTTCACTGGAAAATATTGAAAATTTTATCACTTGATATATATAATTACTAGCGGCCCGCCCCGGCTTCGCCCTGGTCCCTTTTTTTATAGCCTATATCACTCGGGAATAGTGTAGCTTTCCGACATTGAAAGAATTTTTCAAATCTGTCCAGTCGTTTAGGAGCCTATTCAATCCAAACAAACCATTCCTCTTTATATATATTACTACCTATAGATTATATATGCGATTTTATATAAAAAATATACGCAGATCCCATAATAATTGTAATGAATACAATTTAAAATTTTGATGTACATATTCAGTCAATGTACCTAATTAAAAATATTAAATGAAACCAGGGTTAGGTATGTAGAGTAATGTTTCAATTAAATTTAAACGTAAACGTCTATGTAGATAGTTTTGCGGTTTATGTAGGTATTAAAGTTCCAAAATGTTACTTTCCGTAGTGTTCTCGGCACGCCGGTACGGTTATTCATTAAGCTAAGTGTCTACCTACTCACAACAGATTGCTTTTATTTTACCATTAACTTAATAACTTGCTTTGATAACATATCTAATAACTTAAATGACTAGTGCTCTACGGGACTATCATCTATTTTAATTATAATACTTTGACGAAGGAATCATTTCCCGGAATTCGTAAGCAAACACACAGAAGGCAAGTTTAGGTAAGTAGGTACTTGCTTATCCTGAATAGTTTCTGCGGTTATGGTAATTGATTTTCAACTTGAACATAGCCGAATACGTCAGGATGTTTGACCTCAGTTATTAAGGTGCCTTATGGATTATAGTTTTCAGAGTAGAGTTATTCTTAATATTTTTTGGTTTGTCATTACTACCATGTTTTTTCTCGACTTTATAGCTCTGCTGCGTAATGAAATATAACCTAATTTGATCCTGGTTATTGTTATTTTGTAGAAATTCTAAAATGCGTAGTTACATTTTGATTCCTTTCATAATTTTATCATTGTGATTCAAATTTAGTTTTTAGTAATAAGGTTTAATTATTCTGTTTAAAATAATGGTCAAAATTTTTAAATTAATCTTCGTTTTTGCTCAAAGAGTACCAAAATATATGATATTACTTACTTATAAACAAGAGGGTAGGTACCTACCTATGAAATATTATAAAGGACAAGAAAAATTACCCTTGTTGATGCCCTTTGTTATATTTTACTTTTGATGTGCGACATTGCCGTAAGGCATCTCGACGAGTATATAGGTACCCATTATCCTTACCTTATATTTCTATCGAAATAAGGTAGGTATTTATAAGTCCGGTTTAAGTTGCTTATCGCACGGGGGTCATCTTAAACGGTACATTTTAGATTAATGATTTCGTCTATTATTACATAATAATGGTTATAAATGTTTACAATTGTATATTTTTTTATTTGTAGGTACGTCATTTTATGCTAATTAATAATAACGAACTATAAATAGACTGGCGCCTTAATAATTGCAAAAATGTTTCAAAAACATACAGAAACTTAAAACAAACCTTAAACCAATTTACTCGCTAGGCTGATCGCCCCTACATTGTTTATCTAATGCTTTCAGCACCGTGTCACGCGCGCATAGCGCACAGAAATTGGTGGGAACTCGGACACAGTGTAAGCACACCAGCCGACGCGGGTCGTTCGCGCCCGGTCGGTCGGCCGGCGACTACATTATACTGATTGCTGCAATTAGCGAATGGTGTAATTCTCGTTTTTCAACCGTCTCCCATCGCCTACCGCCTGCACCCCTCGCGGCCCTCAGGAAATTACTTGAGCCCCGCAGGTCGTCGCGACTTACCGGGATTAAATAAAATTGAACAACTCGAACGAAATTCTATTTCGAATTTGCCATCTCGATCAGTTCAGTTATCGGCGTCTTCCACTGGATTGTGGTTTTAATTATTGGAAGTGGATTCTTATGTTTCATTAGTCTCGAATACTACGGTAACTTAGTTTTTTCCAACTTCTTAATACAAGTATCTAACTGTTCTAAGATAAAATCTGTGGGGAAGAATTCCGAGAATAATAAAAATTGAGTTAACTTCATACCTATATATTAGCATTATTTACTGGTTAACTGTACCTACTACCTATCTAAACCTTCGGAGCTTAGTTTAAAACTCGAACAATTATTCAAACACTACTTATAACCTATCTATCTATTATAGATCTATAAATGCCTCTATTATGCTAATTTGTGTACAAGAAAATGTATGATAAGCAATGTGGCAAAATGACACATTTCCATCGTAAATTGTGTGAACAATGGGGGATTGTGTATGGAGCCGTTTCAGAGTAGTTTTGTGTTATATGGAGGGGGTGGACGGCAATAAACAGGGTGATTGCACGGCCGCCGGACCAGCCTCGCAAGGAAATACATCTGGGGTGGTACTGGAAGGACCAGAAAATAACATTACTACAATACTTATACCTAATGATATTTATGCAAAGTAACATCACCTATTATAATACTTATAATGATATTTGTACCTAAAAAGACAAGAGTAGGTAGGAAAAATCGGGACCTCCAGTGGGACTTAAACTCTCACCTATGTCTTATGCTCCCATTTACATCATGGACGTCCCTGATCGAGTCAGCAAAATCTGCGACTACTTTTTATTTGATCATTGTATTTTTGCAAGCGAAAGCTCCAGTGCCATCTGTGTGTATTGTTTTGCAGCACTTAGCACATAAAACTATATAGGTATATTAAGATTAAATTTTTGGTATAAAATCATAGCTTATATAATATAGGTAGTAAATACAATACTTATAGTTATACATAAAGGTTTAATATTAAGTAACATTTATATCATCTTTTCAGACTAAGTACTCCGAAATGTCAGAAGAGTAGGTGTTCGGTCGATAATACGTTTTTAATTTACTTGGGACCGATAAAGGGAAGTGAATACGTAAGCATACTTGAAATCCAATTTTACTTACGTGTGTATGCGTGATTCCACATATTCCTGATTGATCTCAATATCGTATTAAATACAGATATTGGAAAAAGGTTGATTTATCTTTCCTAATAAAATGTAATACCCATAATTACTTGGAAGTTTAATATTTTAACGATTAGATAGAACGATTAGGAATAATATTTTGACTGTTTTCTAGATTAGGTAGGTACTGATTAATGCGGGTATATAACTTCGGAATTTAAATCTTAAATTAATGTTGAAATATTCGTGACTAATTATTTTTAGTGAATTGAGGCAGGTGAGTTAAGATTAAAACTCTCGTAATTGATAAATATTCAAAATTTAAGCGCTTAGACATTTGATAACAAAATACAAGCAGACTAATGCGATTCGCAGTCCATGAATAGGTATGAATAAACATGGATTGAATGTTTTGTTGACTTTGCGCTCATATTCAAATCATCTACCGACATACAAGTACATATTCCGAAAGCCTCATCCAGTTATATTATTGCATATCTCTGAATTGTTTCCATTTCTGTGAATATTCGTCCCACCATTATTTTATATGGGGCATTAAGTTAGCAAAATTTGATAGTAAAATCCCAACCAGTTGTGCGAGAGGGTAGGTATGTCACTGTTTTCAAAAGTATTAAACAAAACAATTATTGTTATGGCATCTAATTTACCAAAAACGAGGATAAAATAATAAAGTGCTTACACTTTGTTACTAGCTAACTAACTATAAGTACACTGACATTTACTATAAGATTACCTTTAGGTACTGCCAATAATGTAACTAGGCTACGGATAGGTATTATATTAGTTATTATACTATCGAATATATTATACTATCGAAAACCAAAGGTATACCGCGTTTCGAATATCAGCCAAGAAGTTCCCCAAATGGAATTTGTCTATATTGGAATTTCAATATCTATACCCTTACAATACAAGGCAAGCAGAGGTTTACGAGTAAGCTGACCGGATATCGCGATTACATTTATTTAGGTGTATTTTTAAAGTAAATTTTGTTGTATTTTTCTCCTTTTGTTGTTAATCCTGGATAGACCTTTTATTGAAAGTATTGTGCATCAATATTTAATGTTTTTTTAGAACTAATAGTAGGTATCGTCGTAATCCGGTATGCCTACTCCTGTTCGAATTTTAAAACATTTTTGTATAAATACTCTCTTTTCAATACCAGAAATACTACGGATTTTGTTACAGTAAATAAAAAACAATAGTGGAATTTATAGGCATTTTTCGGATATCTATCCATTTCTTCGTGGCGATATTTTCGGAGAAAATAAACACCATTCATTTCCATCAAATTATAGCACAAAAACAGTAAGAATGGCAACGGCTACTTAACTGGAACAGCTACTTAATGAAAATTAAAACGATTACGAGTGATGTTCAGGAGGGATCCATTAGGCTCAACCGGCGCGTTACAGATAATAGCTGGAACGGCGGGTTATTGTTCGGAGCAACAATGGTGGCACTTACGGCAGCGCCCTTATCTCGTCGGCCACCTCGTTTGTACTGAACGGAGATCAGCTCACCTGCATTGCCGCGATACCCGATATCTCTACGTATCACATATGCTATGAAACCGGCGTGCGGAAAAAATCTTACAAATAAATTGCTTAGATTATTCCTACCAAGAACCTCACTCGGGAATATAGTATGACGTGTATTCGTTAAAAATCAATGTGTAATGTAAGAAAATTGCATCTTCAAAAGGTTTGAATTAAAAATGTAAATTCTTCAAGCGCACCTACCCATTATAAAACACAATTAAATAATTTCTAATTCTATCAGTTTTTATTTTGGAAGTAGTTGCCTCATTCTAGTAAAGCTCTTTAATTTATAAAGAGTTAATTGCTTTTCATTTTGATCTTTTAGAGCGAAAAACAAAACCTGCGAATCGTCCGAATCCGACCGTTCATTCTTCATCATAATTGAATCTGATTGTTTTGGCAATCGTTTTAAGGTTTTCAATTTGGAGTCATAAAACACTTTTAACGAAAAACGTGCCAATGGCTATTCTATTCCAAATATTATAAATGGTTAATGAAACGATTTTGTGACGTAAATTAGATATGAATGTGAAATCATCAATGTTATTGTAATAATATGCCATTAGGTTTAGTTTAGGTTAGGTAATAAGTATGGAATTAATAATTACACTCTGATGCTAATGTTATGAATGTCAATTAGAACAATGATTTGTTACAAAGGTTTTGAAAAATGTCCTAAATTTACAAACAATACATCGAATTACAAATGATATGATGAAGTCTGAGACTCGTGTAGAATTGCTCGTGTTCGTGAAATCAATATTTGTCTCTAGCGGTATTGGTGGTAGGTATCCACAACCTTTACTGTCTATCTGTAGATAGGGTAGTGGTCAAATATTACCGTGTAGAGGTTTTATCCTTTCAATTGTTTTAGATTGAGGTAGGGTCGCAACACGTTTTTTAGATTTATACACTACAGTAGGTAATTATTTACAGCAGGCTAACGTAATGTCCTAAGGTTGTTAGTATTTCCCAAAATGTTCTAATGTTCTAGCCACAGATATTTTACTTCACACACCTGTAAAGCCGGTTCAGGTGAAAAAGATCTAGTGTCAGATTGGTAGGCCCTACTAGTTAAATTCAAGACTAAACGTCGATTTTAAAGTCAAGTAAAAATAATTTAAACTGTTCTAAGCGTGACAAATATTCAGATTTAATTAAAATCTGAGAGGCATAGTAGAATTTAAGGAACCCTAATAAGCGGAATGGACATTCTGTTTGAGTGTTTGGAGTAATTAAGAAGGATTTAGGAGAGGAGCAGTGACGGACTACGGGTTGCCCAGGTGGCAGTAGACTTAATCCTAGTAATCTGGCAGGAGGAGGTAAGAATTGTTTGTTACTAAATCAAGATCCACGAGGAAAGGATTAATACTTGGTGTGATTCTTTATCCCTTAATTTGGTTGTGAAGATATATATACACAAGTACATGATATAGGCTGTCAATAAAGCAAGCCATTAAGACTAAGTTATTTTTATGAGATTGTACATTTTCAAGCGTTCAATTTAATAAAAAGAAATTCCAAAAGAAATTTACTCTACATCGGCTCTTTTCTAATTACGAAGAAAATATATAGCTAAGTACCTAGAAGTTTGTAATAACTAACACAGAAAATATAAATAACACACAATTAAGTTACATTCCTGTTAATTAAAACGAATGCTTAAAGTAGAACTTCATATATGCGTGCCAGTGCATATGTAGGAACATACTCGTATAGTCTAAATTACTCAACATTTTTTTAACGAAATAAATTACATTTCGGTGAAATTCTACGAGGCTGATCTCCAACATTAATACACAATACCTATATTAATTAATTTATCGAAATTTCAAAATACAATACAGTAGAATACTAAAAACTCCGTACATAGCAAACGTGTCATTATTTTAAAAACTATTAATAGTAGTAAGTAATTGAGTTAGGGTAGGGCATTGTCTTACGGATATTATTATAGTGTAAGTGATAGAATACCATAATTTTGTGACAATTTAAAGCCAATGATGGATAAGAAATTAATGGGTATAACAGTTACCTACTTATGGAGTAAAATTGACTCACATATTATTTTGAAATAAAAGCCCTGTCTTGTCAGAGTAGGTACGCAGATAGGAGTGTGGGCACGCCCATTAGCCTGATTACGGTCAAACGCCGGGCCAGGATGCCGCGGCCTACCGCCTTCCTTCCGAATTGAAACTATTTATCAAATTGCGTCTATCATCAAAACCGACCGTCTAATATGAATAGCTAAATAAATAACTTGGAAAAGATATTTAATCCCTATACCTACCGATCTGACGATGAAAAGTCTATGGAAGATGTGAAATTTTTAAACATCGATAATAAAATCAGTAGGTACGTATATAAATTAGGTACGTAATATAAATTTAAAATATTTTGAAAAAAATCACGATCAAGACCCATTACGAAAGAAGAGAATCAATAACCAATAGCAATTTTTCACTGCATACGACTTCATCCTGGAACCAGATCAAGTGAAATTTCGTTCGACATGGATATACTAGAGTTCATAACTTGTTCGGGGCGCGAGAGAAATGACTGTCATTACTCAAACCGAGCCCCGCTAGCACATTCTTTACTTGTTACTTGATTCTAGTTTACATTCCGCGGGGTCAACCTCTTATTGATGGTACTTGTTGTTTTTACCAAGGCGGAAAATACTTCACTTTATTTCACTGCTGAGCGAACAAAATTACGTTATTGATTGAACTAAATGGAACCTCGCTTTATTTATACGAATTTGCTTGAGAGTCCGTTAAAATAATGAGCTACGAACTTTGCTGCATTATTATTTTCTTCTTGAGTTTGATTGAGGTCACTTCACAAACAAGCTAATATTGGATTTCAGGATATTATATTTTATGACATTATATTTAAAAATGTATTGTATTTAATGTTATCTGTACGTACTTTGTGTTAAAGTTGTAATGCCGATGATTACTTTAACTCTGGTTATTTGTACTACTGCTTATTGGATTGAAAGCTCGTTCTTGCCTCGAAGTCCCTGGTTATAATTAGAAACAAGATGTTATTTGCAATATGTGATATAATAACTGTTTTCAGATTATAACTAAAAACATAGGTATATTATGTAATATGACATCACGCTTTTAACTTCAAGTGAACGGAGTGTGCATTGTGGTTATACAATGAAATATTTCTGAAACCAAATCACGGACAAAGTAAGCGATACGATTCTAGCGAGAACTCTATGAATAAAATTATCATTTTGCAGAATTGATTCCGGGGCCCAGTAAATTACATAGCCTGTTTATGCGTAACTACTACGTTTTACACATTGTTATGCCTTTTAGTAGCACGCGGCCTATTTCATGGTGAATTGAGTTTTGACAATTATTGTTCATATTAGTAGTTAGGTAGGCACCCTACTGTAAATTATGATCAACATGTAAAGGGATTGCAATCAAAATTTCCCTATAAAATATGGTTCTGAAAAATTTTAATTACATTTTATTAGTGGTTTGTACCAAGAATACATACAAAAAAATCGAGATCAAGTGGGATATGAACCGACATCGAACCCTATGGTTCGATATCACAGGGCGATATCGTGGTTTGCATAAGCGTCGCATCACTGATTGAGGCGTGGTTTTTTTAATTGTTTGTCTCGGTACTTTCTTAGGTACCTACTATTAGCTTTGTTCACTATTAGCGAAATTTCGACTTAGCGTAACAAATATCAATTGGATTTTCTGTTGATAGGTACAGGCTATGTACCTACATAGTTACATAGTATTAATTAAATACTAATTGTTTAACACGAAATGTTTTTTTAGATATTGGCCACCCTTTGAATAAAGGGAATGAAAATATGTGCTTTAGTTGTATAAAAATGTGCTTCCGGCACTTTTATAATCCTGTCAAACAATATTTCCTGCGATAAGTGTATCAAGCAACGACGGTGGGTAAGTGAACGATATTGCACGACCGTGCTTCGGTTTGTAATATAATCTAAGAAAGAGGATATGTCCTCAAGATATGAGCTTCTACGTAATAATAACGGTATGAGACTTACGGTAAGAGTTTTCCACTAGAATCTGTGCCTACAAAACAATAATAAAATATTTAAGATTTTTTTATACTTACTTAAATATTCAGATAACAATACACTATCTTTTTAGAATTAAAGGAAAAGAACTCTCATAGGATTGCATTGTTACCTGTCTGTCTGTCTGTTTGTCTGCATGTCTGTCTGTCTGCCTGTCTGCCTGTTTGCCTGTCTGCCAAGACCCTTTTTTCTCAGGAAAGCGTGGATACATCAAACCTAAATTAATATTAAATATTTACCGAATATTTTAAGAAGGGTGTACCTTCTTTCCATTTGTGATGCAAAAAATCAAACTTGTAAACCAACCCAATCAAAAGATATAGCCGTACAGGTTTTTAAAAATCCTCGGTGTGCGAGTCCGACTCGCACTGGATATTATTTTTTTAAATCATTGATGCATGCTTATTACGGTGAACTGATTGGTTTTAGTGATTGATCAGCATTATTTAAACATGCAAATCCGCCAAATGATTCCATGTTTATGCCATTTAATTGGATCCGATTTGGAAAGCACCGTATATTGCTTACGTTAGTACTTCGCAGCCAGTTACAAATGCAAATTTTAAAACCAATTTATATTCCCAATAGATAGAGCGTGCACAATCCATATCGAGAACTCCCTCGTGTCCCGTTCGTACTATAGCAGCACACATATTTCAGTTAACTATTGTATAAAACGTACTAGTTACCTACCATTGAAATATTGCATCTGCATTGCACGTTTACAAAAGGTTAAAAAAATGCGTCCATGGCGGCGTGGGGTAATAATTTTAAATGAAAATTGTACTCGTCGATGACGTATTGTCATAACTATGTATTGTCACTTGTTTTGTTTTATTTTATGAACAGTTATAAAGATAGATAGGTCAATAAAATTGATCTATTTACTATTTAAATCGATAACAGATGGGAAGTGCATATTTGCAACATCTGGGGTCATTACTGCATTTATACTGTCTTATGTCGTAACCACTCGATTAGTATGCTCCATTATAAGTTCACCGCAAATACGGAGCTAGAAGAGTTCAATGTAACCTAGATATGCACTTTATTTAGGTCATCGAAGATATATTAGATGGTAGATCGTAATGAGTTCATTTTCTAAAGGATAATGACTCGCCATGAAGTATATTTTAATGATTCTTGTTATTGGAATGAAACAATTGTAATGGATTCAACTCGCATATATCATTTTATTTGCTGACGTTTTAAAAATTTCACAGTACCCTATTCGTAGCAGACTGATTAATCGATATAGGTATAGGAGTGTTACGTTCGTTACGGTTTTTGTTATAATATAAAATATTATATATTAAACATGTATCAACTAAAATATTATATTAAATATGTTTTAACTAAAATTACACATACATTTTTTACATAAGTACCTACCTATTCATCCCTCGGCAATGAAACTGCTAAAGCTGTTTTTACTAGCGTTTATAGTTATGTATAATTTTGTTGATATTATTATTACATTTTCTAAATCACAACTCAGACACAACAATCTGTTTGTATCTATTAGATTACACATAGAAATAATACAGCGGATTTTACTCGCGTATGCTAACAGACGACTACAGTGTTATTCTATAGTTAGATTAGTCTGCTATTCCGAAAATCATATTAACAATTGTTTGTAATAATAGTTTCTTATTTATCGCGTATTACCGCAAAAGTAAAAAAAAACCTACTGGTTTACTGTCTATAACACCGCTACACAAATAACTATTAAGGCACTTCTGGTGTCTCTAGTTGTTTGACCTACGGATTGATCGCGTGCGGCGGAAGATTTATAACTCAATTCAGCAATCAGCGAAACGCTTAACGAGGCGATGATAAGGTGTTGGGAACGATTGCCTCCTTCTATATGCTGATAACTTAGAAAGTACTAACCAGCGACGCATTGTAACAATAAGCAACAACAAGAACTCTTTTAATACGTAGGTATTATAGATAGGCACCAACGTAAGAATCACGTTTCAATAATAGTACCTAAGAATGACTTGAGAGCTATTCAGAAATCTCGAGTAGGTATTCATATTTATACTATCCTTTGATATATTACGTTTATTTTTTATTCGTCATATTTGATAATTTTATTTATTTCTGCTTCTGTAAGTTTTCTGAGAAACGACTCGTTGAAAAGCGAGACGCGACTTTATACCCGAATCAAACAAACCTCTGTTGAAATATTTCCTTGTTTACTTTTCAATATTATTAGAAACACCTTTACATCATTTGCGTCGCTGACGATATAATAACCATGCTGCGGAAGGAAATCCTAAAGAATTCAAAAGCAGAAAAGAAATAGAACGCTCGATAATTTGTTATACAAATGGAAAACAGAAATGTTTATTCCAATAGTGACATGAACGATGCTTGAATATTGTTAGAAAACAATATTAGCGAAGGCGAATTATTTTTATAAAGCAACTTAGTAAAGAATAGAATAGGTAACATAAAATGCAAAAAGTTTAAATTTCTCTTTGGGGAATACCTCAGCCAGTTTAATTTTACATTTTATTTGGTGGCTAAAATGCAAAATAATATTTCGAGTCTGCGCTGCTCTTTTTTGGCACCTGAGATGCTGGTTTGCGGCAAGGTGAAACTTTACGACTTGCTTTCCAAAACTCAGACAGCATTATTAATGCTTGGTTCAGAAAGTCTGCTTTATATTATATTGTGGGCTACTCATGCATACGCCCACACACACACACACACACACACACACACACACACACACACACGCATACATACAACACGCACACGCACATAACACGGGAACATATACACAGATAAATATTATATATTTTAATATTAAATTATATATTATATTGTAAGTGATATGCCAGCTGTCCGGTGCAATGGTCACGCGCACCTAACGGTATCATCCTGCGGCCGCCGCCGGCGCAGCCGACCGCGCCCTACTACACCAGTCTCGATCTGATTACGACGCGGAGCGCACGTCGCCCAGTTATACCGCTTATGCGTTGCTACTACCTTCTTTGCTATTGTAACCGCGTGCTGTGCTTGCCTTTTCTCAGTGCTAATTTCGCCTGCTATAACAACTAACATTGTTCCGCCTTATTTCTGTTTAGGTTGTTAGCTTGTAAGTGTGTGCATTCTTGTGGGACTTAATAAACACAAAACATTGTAAGTACCAGTGCATTTTTAATAACCCCAAGAACCAAGTGATAACCAAAGTGGTGACCCCGAACATTTACACGTGCAGAAATGGCAGACGGTGATAGAACAAAGACCATAGTTCAAGATGGCGGCGAAGCGCGCGTTCCCACTAGCGCATCATCCGACATTTACCGTGTCGGAGTTCGAGTACCACCATTTTGGCCTGAGAGACCTGCAATGTGGTTCGCGCAATTAGAAGGTCAATTTGCACTTTCTAACATAACCACCGACTCCACAAAATTTTATTACGCTACTTCGCAACTTGAAACACAGTACGCAATAAAGATCGAGGACCTCATAACTAACCCACCAGCTACCAATAAATATGATAAGCTGAAATCAGAGCTAATTAAGAGACTGTCACCATCCAAAGAGAAGAAAATGAACCAGCTTCTGGTACATGAAGAAATGGGAGACAGAAAACCTTCTGAATTTCTTCGTTATATGAAGAACCTGGCCGGAGAAGAATTTCCAGAAAATTACCTCAGAACTCTCTGGACTTCACGCCTTCCAGAAAATATTCAAGCCCTCCTTGCAGCTCAAACTTCAATGACTCTCGATGAATTAGCTGACCTGGCAGACAAGGTACACGATATCGCACCAGCACAACCGCAAGTGGCCTCAACATCTGCTGCGAAGCCTGAATCAACCATGGAGACAATGGCTAACGCAATCCACGAGTTAAGCCAACAAATGTTCGCACTATCCTCCAAGGTGGATGGTATGTCACAGCCCGTCGGAAGAAGGAACCAACGACGCAGTGCTCAGCGCAATAGATCACCGCAGACAAGATCCCAATCCAGCTACGGTAGATACCCAATATGTTGGTATCATGCGAAATACCGGAATCAAGCGAAGAGATGCATAAGGCCGTGCGATTTCAAAGCGGAAAACTCTCAGGGCAGTCGGTAATGGCGACTGACGATTGCCCGCCTGCACCTGGTCGCCTCTTCGTTACGGACCGCAGATCAAGAATCCAGTTCTTGGTGGATACTGGAAGTGACCTCTGTGTTTTTCCACGGTCTGCATTACGGGAACGGCGAGCAAAGACTAACTACCAACTGTGTGCAGCGAACGGGACTTCAATTGATACCTTCGGATACGTTCACTACAACCTAGATTTAGGCTTGTGTCGCGATTATTCTTGGCGTTTTGTAGTGGCAGATGTCACAAAAGCTATTATAGGAGTAGATTTTTTGTCTTTTTACAATATAGTTGTAGATTGTCGCAACCATTGTTTAATTGATAACAATACTTCACTTAAAGCTACCGCTTCTTCTGCCACCCCATTGGACACAATTTCCTCTGTAAAGGTCATGACTGGTGAGTCCAGGTATCATAACATTCTTAATGAATTTCCAGAAATAACCCGGCCAGCTGGCACTAACCGACACACATTACATAGTACAGTTCACCACATCCGCACAACACCAGGGCCCCCAGTTGCAAGTCAACCGCGCCGGCTAGCGCCGGATAAATTGAAAATAGCCAAACGTGAATTCGATGCAATGCTTGCAAGTGGGACCGCCCGACCGTCTGAGAGCTGTTGGTCCTCACCCTTACATCTAGCGCCTAAGAAAAACGATGGCTGGCGACCATGTGGGGATTACAGACGACTCAACGCTCGTACAATTCCTGACAGGTACCCGATTAAACACATCCACGATTTCTCTCACAGCGTATCCGGGTGCAACGTTTTTTCCACAATAGACCTGGAAAAAGCTTACAACCAGATACCAGTCAGCTCCGAGGATATCCCTAAAACCGCAATAACTACACCCTTTGGTCTGTATGAATTTCCCTTTATGACGTTCGGTTTACGTAATGCTGGCCAAACTTTTCAAAGATTCGTTGATGAAATGACACGAGGTTTAGATGCTTTCTGTTATTCATACCTCGACGATTTTCTGGTATTCTCAAGTAACGAAATTGAACACGAAAATCACTTACGGCAACTCTTCACGAGGATGAGGGATTACGGTATGTTGGTTAATACTTCAAAATGCGTATTTGGAGCATCAGAGGTGACATTCCTGGGTTACACAATCTCTAAGCACGGTACTAAACCTTTGAGTGATAAAGTCGAAGCAATAAAGAACTTCCCAGAACCCAAGACTGTCAAAGAACTAAGAAGATTCTTGGGTATGATCAATTTTTATCGGAGATTTTTGCCAAAAGCCGCTCAAGTTCAGGCACCGTTGAACGCCCTACTAGCTGGAACAGTGAAAGGATCACACCCGGTCAATCTTACTGGAGATACTTTACAAGCTTTCCGCAACTGCAAAGACAATCTATGCGACGCAGCACTTTTGGCGCATCCGGACTGCCACGCCAAATTATGTCTTGTTACAGATGCTTCTGACTCGGCCATGGGTGGAGTTTTACAGCAGTTTAAAAACCATTGCTGGCAACCACTAGGATTCTTTTCTCGCAAACTCAGTCACTCACAGCAAAAATATTCTCCATACGATCGCGAACTCCTGGCAATTTATGAGGCAATCAAGTATTTCAGACATATGCTAGAAGCCAAACATTTTGTCATCTATACAGATCACAAACCAATCACTTTCTCCTTTCATGAACGGAAGAACAACTGCTCGCCTAGGCAGTTTCGTTACTTAGATATCATCTCACAATTCACGACGGATATAAGGCACATTTCCGGTAAAAACAACGTAGTAGCGGACACTTTATCTCGCATTGATGAAATCGAAGCACTATTCGAACAAAACCTCTCCGTGGCCCAATCTACCGACGATGAACTGAAAAGGTTTCAAAATTCTGATAGTTCCCTATGTCTAAAGAAAATTAATTTACCTGGAAATCGTTTTCCTATATATTGTGATGTCAGCACACCGAACCCTAGGCCGTTCGTTACTAAAAAACTTCGGAAAGCAGTTTTCGACAAGCTTCACTCACTAAGTCACCCTGGTACGAACGCAACTGCCAAGCTAGTAGCCGAGCGGTTCGTGTGGCCCGGAGTCCGCAAAGATTGTCGATTATGGACTCGGGCATGCTTACCTTGTCAACGAGCGAAAGTAACCCGACACGTGTCTGCTCCTTTAAGTACGTATAATCTACCACCTGCACGTTTCAAACAAATACACATAGACATCGTAGGACCGCTCCCTATATCGCAAGGATACCGATACTGCCTAACAGCCATTGACCGTTTTACCAGATGGCCGGAAGCTATTCCAATTTCGGATATTACAGCAGAAACAGTGGCCCAAGCCTTGCTCGCGGGTTGGATAGCCAGATTTGGTTGTCCCACTGACATAGTCACAGATCGTGGACGCCAATTTGAGTCAACATTATTTCAGTGCCTGTCCAAATTCATTGGCTTCTATCACAAGCGAACCACTGCATACCACCCCGCCTGCAATGGTCTAGTTGAACGATTTCACAGACAGTTAAAAGCGTCGATCACATGCCACGCTAACGAAAGATGGACTGAAAGCCTCCCGCTCGTGCTATTAGGTATAAGAACCGCATTCAAGGAGGATTTGCAAGCATCCTCAGCTGAAATTGTTTATGGCGAAACGCTGAGACTGCCTGGAGATTTTTTTCCGCAGGATTCAAATAGCCCTCAATTCGACCCAACCGAGTTCGTTGCAAACCTACGGAAATTCGCTAACGAGTTTAAACCCGTGCCCGCATCTCGACATTGTTCACCAAAAGTATTCGTCCACAAGGAGTTATCCCACACCAGTCACGTGTTTTTGCGTGATGACACAGTAAAAAAACCGCTGCAACCAGCTTACTCAGGACCATACGAGGTATTACAGAGAGGTGACAAAGTCTTCAAGCTTCTTATCAAAGGGAAACCCATAACGGTAACAATAGACAGGTTAAAACCTGCACACATTCTCGCCATGGATAATCAGACTGCACTTCACACCCCTGAACCAGAAGATCGTACAGCGAAAAGCCTACTTCCAAAAAACCAGATCACACGGTCTGGTCGCACCGTTGTTCATCCCAACTACTTTCGACCGTAGTGACGGTCTCTGGAGGGGAGCGATGTGGGCTACTCATGCATACGCCCACACACACACACACACACACACACACACACACACACACACACGCATACATACAACACGCACACGCACATAACACGGGAACATATACACAGATAAATATTATATATTTTAATATTAAATTATATATTATATTGTAAGTGATATGC
Organism: Polylopha cassiicola; assembly: GCA_038024825.1. Classification (NCBI taxonomy): domain Eukaryota; kingdom Metazoa; phylum Arthropoda; class Insecta; order Lepidoptera; family Tortricidae; genus Polylopha; species Polylopha cassiicola. The sequence continues at coordinate 12,828,918 of CP149046.1, read as the reverse complement.
CAGCTGTCCGGTGCAATGGTCACGCGCACCTAACGGTATCATCCTGCGGCCGCCGCCGGCGCAGCCGACCGCGCCCTACTACACCAGTCTCGATCTGATTACGACGCGGAGCGCACGTCGCCCAGTTATACCGCTTATGCGTTGCTACTACCTTCTTTGCTATTGTAACCGCGTGCTGTGCTTGCCTTTTCTCAGTGCTAATTTCGCCTGCTATAACAACTAACATTGTTCCGCCTTATTTCTGTTTAGGTTGTTAGCTTGTAAGTGTGTGCATTCTTGTGGGACTTAATAAACACAAAACATTGTAAGTACCAGTGCATTTTTAATAACCCCAAGAACCAAGTGATAACCAAAATATAATAAGGCTATTATTTTATTTATTCATAGAATTCACAATTTAAAATAAATTTAACTGCCACTTGAAATGAACATTGTATTTAAGTCTTTTATTTTTAATACCTTCATGACGTTCATGAGTTAATAAATTGCTGTTTATAATTAAATAATAAAAGAAACTTAACACAATGCGGAATCATAATGTTAATAGATACGAGCAGGTTATAGTTAAGTTGAATAAATAATTTTATTTCTTTCGTCCTAATTTAAATTTTATAATGTTGGCATCGTATTTAAATTCATTGCATTTAAACCAAACAAAAGATTACAAATACATAATAGTTACTGATTACTTGGTACAGGTATTCATTATTGAGCTACTACGTGTAGGTAGGTTCATAGCTTACATTACCTGCTTAAAACACACAACAGTGTAATATTATAGCAGCATTTGTGTGCTATATAATTATTTAGTGAATAAATAGTATTATCTAACAGTTAGTTCTGTAAATGGGCAGTATTATGTCCACAAGTGCGTCAAATAAACTCGCCTTCAGCCACACAGCCAGTTCCGCTACAGCGTTATGGTTCGGATAAGTCACTCGCTTCAAGTTTACGTATTTTCCCTTTAGGACCAGTATGTAATACGTAAATATTCCTTATCAAATAAATGTCCAAGATAGAAAGACTAAGGAGTCTAATAAATATAAGTACCTTAAGAGGATTGTGAACCTGTTAATTTTACAGTGTAAAAATCTATATATAGATCTATATATGCTAATAAATTTTAGCGTAAGCTATATTTCTTAAAAATCAAAACGTACAGACGTAGTTTATCATTATATCTACAACATATCCAAAAATTATAAAAATCTAACTATATTTACTGGGTGTAAAACGTTATCGCCTTTTGTATGAAAATTAACAGGTTCACAATCCTCTTAATGTAAGTAGACATTTTATGACATAGTTATCTAATGTTTAAAAATAAAAAGATGAAACCGCAAAACCGGTATAAGTATTATTAATTAAAGAGAAAAGAATATATTTTAGCATTAGGCTATCGTCAGCTTAATTGTGCTATGAATATGGCAAATGTAAAGTCTTCGATAACTCAGCAAAACAATCAATATCGCGAGTTAAATCAGTTAAGTATAATTGTTTTCTCCATTCAAAAATATTGTTGTAATAAATAAATGTGTTAATTAATATTATTAGCTTTACACTTATGATTGCAAAATACCTTATCATATAAATTACGGGAGTTAAATCCGTAATAGTTGTTTCATCCCAATTAAACAGCAATGGTAATAAAATTAACATTATACATTGTTCTCTTTCATGATATAAGCGATTATAAGTACTAATATCTTTTAAGAATATCGTAAGTGGAACACACTAGTCGCAGCAGCTCAGTTTCTGCTCCAACTACTCCTCACACGGTGCATTACCCTCGTCCACCGCATTCGAGAGCTATTTGCTCCGGAGATCAGATTAATGTTGCCACTTTTCTACTTGTCGTGGCCATGGAACTTTCCCCGAAAGTCCTTTCAAATACATTCGTTTCTTAAATATTTCATTGCAACTAGAAAAGTTATTAGAAGACCGGATTTTGTGTGCGCAGTTTTATTATTTGGCAATCGCACAGGAGGTTTGAGCTCATTGGTGTTTTTATTTAGGAACTATTTTGTTTTTTCCATTGAAAAAAGATCAATACGACTTATAAAAGCGACTTATAAAAGGCTTATTAAACGGCATTTTGTAATATGAAAGTAATTATTTTGATGATAAATTCCTATAAGATTTCAATATCGCATTAGCAATTAAAAAAATAATTACATGAATGTATTCTTTAAATTACACTAACAAAGGCAATAAAATTGATCCGTTTTTTTTGTCAACATCTGTACTTACCTATATTAATGAATTTAAGTATTTATACAGGTACATAAACTTCGTCCTTCGTAAAAAGGAGATATTATGATAAAATTTAAATTAAATTGGTAAAACATATAAACATGAGTCGTAATCTTGTATAAAGTACTTATTTCAAACTTATTTGGAAGAAATATAGTTCCATAAGATAATGGGTAATAGTAGGTACTTAATCAACTCTATCCGAAAACATTTGATATCTGAGAATTTTAAAAAAGTATGCACCTTCTGCTTAGTTATAAAACGAATAGGTAGGTATATAAGATACTACATTAGCTAAGTTACCTACCAAGTTCTTTGTAGAATATCGAATCTATTTTCGATTCAATAATCCATGCTAAGCTTCGCATACTTCTTTTTGTGCAACCTCTAACGGCATCCAGCCGTAACCGACAACAACTCGAGCAAAGTAAAAATAGTACATTGAAATACGACTTATCTGAAGCAAAATAGGTATCCAACCGTGAGTCGGCGGATAAATGCGGAGCTCCGCGCCGGTCCGGAGTAGATACAACCTCGTCCCCTTTACTTTCTGCTTCCGTTCTCGCGGTGCGAGTGAAAATATTACACGAAGGTGTAAACGAGCCCCGGTAAGGCCGTTATTGCCATCGTTAAGTTAAAATTTTCTCTCTTGAATAGCAACGCGAATGTGGGACATAAACACCGGCATTTATGTTGTTTGCAAGCGAATATCGGGATGAATATAAAATGTAGAACGCAGAATGGGTAATATCGAAGATATATTCGGGTGGTGAATAAAATTAGAGATATTTTTTGGATGGATATGTTTGCTGATTGTCATATTCTGTTATTGTACACGTTTCCGACCCTATAATTATGTATTCCGTAATGTGTAAATAGCATGTTTAAGATACCTTTGTACCGTATGCAAATAGGGACGTACAGTATTTCTGTATGATTTAAAAGTTGACTGGTTTGAGCAATAAAGTTTAAATGAACAATGAGTGCAATACAAATATAAGTAGATAACATAAAATGTATGTGGGTACGGTGAAGTGAACCAGACTGAACAAATGTCAGTTGAACGAAACAAACAGGCAATAGAACAAATTTCCCACGAGAGTGCTATATTACGACTTCCTAAAGCCGAGATGTATGTAAGTGGATAGTAAATGCTAGCAATTTAGGATAGGTAGGTACATTATTATTATATTTTTCGTAAAAAAAATCACTAATAAATCCCGCGCCTAATACCCACCTGCTATCAAATCGACAGACTATTCCCACAGTGGTACATTTAGATTACCTACCTTAAAGAGATGAAATACCAGACGTGACCAAGTAAGTACTTTAGATAATAATAATATCATTATTAATTAGTATATATTAGTAAATTTATACTTAAATTAACTGAACACAAATGCACGACGTGTTGTGCATCAATGTAAATGGCTAAATTATTTACAACGTAGCTTATTCGAGTTTGGTCAAATCTAACCTTATAAGTACGTTTGCATAATATAATAACCAGCTGGAAAACCGAGCCATGCTCGAAAACAATTTAAATTAAACCGTTAGAAAAGGTTGCTTAATTCGCTAAAAACGTTCAGTTAGTTTTAGTCATCTTTTATTGTACCTAATAAAAGGTACTTATAAAATTACACTAAATTATTTCGTTATATTTCATGACACGTTTTGGATAAACTTAATAAATATCGATGTGTATCTTCCATGAAATTAGTGAATTTTGGCATTGTTGTTCTTGAGATTAAATGCTCTAAATCCATATATTCTAATTTACACACAATAATTTCTCACATTTTTGTAAGTGGATGAATACTACGTGTCGATCCTATACAGATACGTTTAGCAATTACCTAAACGTATATAACTGAAACAGACATTTCAATTGTTACCTAAGTATTATATTATTATATACTCGTACGATATAGAAACCTAACGGGCGACTAATAATCCGGTAATGTACTACTGTGCCGTTAAGTACTGGGTTTGTGGAAGGACAATTACGAAATATGCATTGTCGTATCGTTTAATAGGTTGGTAAGTATATCTATTCTGTACCTAAGATCAAATTTTCGACTAATAATACGAGTAAATGTGAAAATAACCTCGTCTATCTATGGGTTTTAACAAACAGCTGAACTCTTTACGCTTGAACAGCTGAACTGATCTAAATGATATTTGGTATAGAGATAGTTTAAGGGACGGGAGAACAAATTATAGTTCTAATACCGCTCAAAGTATCAAAGAAGGGCGTTAAATTCATTCTGAAAGTGCGATAAAAATAACCCATCCGAAGTAGGTAGAATATATTCTAATTCTACCAAACGAAGTCGGCAATAATTTCATTTGTTTTTTAACATAACTGGGTTTTTCAGCTGGTGCTATTAAACTCAATACCCGTGTAAATATTCCGAGACATGGCGACGGGACCACAAGTCACGAGCTGCTGATAGGTGATAAATTGACGCGGCTCGTACGTGACGAGTCTCGCGAACCTTCGCGATGGAATCTCGCTGACTCAGCGTGGAACATGAACATGAAAGTTAAAACGGTCAATGCAACGTTTGATACATCAGATAGCCTTATCTGAATCAGAATGCCGGGTAAATTTGATATTTCGCATGACCTAGTTTCTGCCTGTCAGTTGGTAAATGTTTTAAAACTCGGGCTGAGTTGAATGTAGGTAATATGTGGTCTGACCGAATTCATATTATCAACTCATTTAACTCAGTCTAGAGAATATTATTATTAATGCGGTTTAAACATTTCTTGTTCTGTCATATCTCACAATTTTGACAGTGATTTCATATAAATGTAAAAAAAACCGTTGTTGTTGATTATTAAAGTAGGTAGGTAGATATTACAACAGCCAAATCTCGTCTTTGTTCATATAACTACTTCTGGCAACGGAGGCTCACCTGAAATTCTCAGCTGCCTCGAATATTTACCAAACTATGCAAGTTGTCGGAAATTCCTAAATCTCAAATAGCACTCCTGAAACTAGCTGTTTTGCTTGAAATTAGTAATTTTGTAAAATGGATTCAAGTGAGTAGGTACGTTGACCTAATTAAACTTAAACTTGTAGTATAAATACCTACTGAAATCATCGTCAATTCAATTTGTTACGAATATGGAAATTCTGTACAAAATCAATATACCTACTTAGGTATGCGAGATAATTCCGTTACAATCAGATGTTTCATTTGAATAGCAAAACGAATTGGGGAAAAATAATTGTACCTCTGTGAAATACTATTTACTTTCAGAACAAAAACCTTCCACGCGCTTTCGTATTGCAAATACCAAAGGTTTGAAAATATAGGTAGGTATCAAATAATGTTTCATACAGCTGCAGGGTGTTTACCACCCGTTTAAATTGAAAATATCGGTAGATCTATATTAGGTACCTACTTACCTAGGTATAGAACATGAATAAATAGTGTTCAAAGAATTGTTTACTGTCTGTTTATTTTCCAGTGAATTAAGAGGATTGTGAACCTGTTAATTTTCATACAAAAGGCGATAACGTTTTACACCCAGTAAATATAGTTAGATTTTTATAATTTTTGGATATGTTGTAGATATAATGAGAAACTACGTCTGTACGTTTTGATTTTTAAGAAATATTGCTTACGCTAAAATTTATTAACATCTAAAAATCTATATATAGATCTAAAAATCTATATTTAGATCTAGCGTAAGCAATATTTCTTAAAAATCAAAACGTACAGACGTAGTTTCTCATTATATCTACAACATATCCAAAAATTATAAAAATCTAACTATATTTACTGGGTGTAAAACGTTATCGCCTTTTGTATGAAAATTAACAGGTTCACAATCCTCTTAAGCGAAACGCTCGCGTACAATTGTACGCGGAATTAACTCTCAATAGAATCCAACTGAACAATAACGGATTATAATCGCGTATATATATTATTTGCTGATGTTTCTAAACTTTTCAGTTCTCATTCATAACAGACTGAGCTGCCAATAGTCTAACACTAACCAACCGCGAAGCTATCTATAAATTATTAAACCTCGATCGATTTATGTAACATTACAAATAAATCAACGTTTGTAATTATTTACTATTTTATTAGGTACTTAAATGGAGTAGGTACATATGTAAATTGTATAATTAGTGCAAATTTGTATCCAGAAAACTAGGTACCTAATATGTAAAAATATATATTTAGCTGATATTTCAAATTCAGTGGAAAAGCTGTGTTGAAATTTAAATAAAACGTCATATTATAGTGCAGAGTAAATCAACATGATCTTTTCGTAGTATGGAATTGTGTCTCACTTAACATATTACTAAATTAAACTATCACAAGCATAATTATTTTCCCGTTAAACGTGACAGTAAAAACAGTACCTAACATTTTGATATATTTTACACCATTATATAGTAGATAGATAGCATCAGTAAATTTGTAAGTAGGGCATACTTCAATAGAGAAAAATATGAAATTGGGGCTTTAGGTTGTTAATTTTATTTTGAGCATACAAGAGTACCTACGTAGCAATTGATATATGCTTTGCTTTATTGTTGAACAGTCTAGTAGCGTGGATCTACGAGCATTTGAACTGACAGTGTCGTCTACGAATTATCTCCCGGTACTGGTACATACTGCTTCAATTGAGATTTGATAATGTCCATTGCAATCATTATAGATATAGGTAGCTACGACAACGTCAGCGACAATTACAGCGTCTTAAAAGCTCGAATCACTCTTTGTTACATTCAGTGTATCTGAGTATTTCTGAGAATATTAGATACCTACCCTAATGTTCACAGAGTGACCATTGAAATTTTAATTCAATTTTGATAGACTGAACAAAATGGCTACCAGTTGATGATATCTGTTTCACGATAAGATGTGAGATTGACAGGTTCATTCAATAAACTTTATTGGCGTAAACAGCCGTAAACGGAACACGGTCATTCGTCGACGTCCATACAAAACGTTCACGGCCGTTTCAAATTAGGAAGTTAGAAGAACTTTGCGATGTTTCGGAGTAAAACATGAAACTCGGCCCAACACCCGCCTAATTAGTGAAGTTTATAAATTTGTTACCCATTTGGTATGCGTACTTTACAAACTCGACGAAAGCGATTTTTATAATGTCCACTTAATCCTTGAAACTTAACGGTATTTTTTAACGAACTTAATATCTTCGAGCTGTTTGTTAGGTATATTTTATAGCTACTTACAAGTAACTATTACTCATTAGTATATATAAAAGTAGATACTCATAGTATACTTATCTAAGTATAATACAAGAGTCCGTGAATTATTTTCATCGTTGTCATCGTTGCCGTCATTACCATTTCATTGTAGGTAGAAGATAAAATTTGTACAAGATCTACGCTGTTGCCTATTTTTAGCCAGGTCCCAAATAAAAAATAGCAGACAAGCAATATAAGAGCATATTATTTTTGGTGTATTTTTACTAACTGATCTTCAACTTTCAAGTAACAAAACAAATGAATAAAGTTCACGTACGATGAGTCCCTCGTCAAGTGGTGTTCCACCTATAAGCTCAGGAATCGTATCTTAGGTCTATTTTTTATCCCAACTTCAAGAACGCTTCCCTCAAAACATTCACGACATGGTGCATACAACACATCCGTGACACTAAACATTCAGAATTTACGGTCGTACGTAACTGGGCGTTATTCGGGCCGCGTTCGGATTTGGCAAATGACAGACAAATTGGCGGGCTACGAACGTGATGTATGCCGGCGACACTCCCAACACAGTCGGTTAGAAGTGTACCGAACTCGTAAAGTTTGCCTTTGGCAGCACCTGGCTGAAGACGAGTGGGACTAAAGGTAGACCTTTACGTTCTACCGACTTATACTCCTGACGTGGGTAGCGATGTTGAAAGTTTGGTAATTGTCTCAGGTTGAAGTTTCTACTGCACACACGCAGAAGCTAGTCGGGTTTGCACTCTGAAGAAATTGCTTGACGTTTTAATGCAACTTTCATGTTACATACCTACTCAATGTCGCAAATTATGTTAATAATTGATCTTACTTAAAACAAGGGATAGTAGTGATACGCTAATAGGGTTTCATTGATGTTGTAGGTATCTAGCATTGATTTAATTATAAGATAACTCTCGACTCGCCCTGGCTTCGCACGGGTGCAATGTTCATACTGTTTCTCTACTACATTATTATATATCTGTTTCTACAGCTATGTATTATACATATCTAATTATAATATTTATTTAATCACTCTTTCTATTATATAAGAAAACTGCAACAAATCCATTGTTTTAAAGATTCATAGAGACAGACAGACTGGCGAACGGACAGTTAAATAAGGCATTGGTTTGTTACACATAAACAAAAATGAATAACTTTATACTATCGGAATGGAACAAATAGACAATAGATCTTCAGTCGTGCTACGAAATGGAAACTGTAGTTTTCGAAACGTCAGCCATTTCATTCCAATGTGTAATAACCGCGAAGGTATCAGAAATTATTAAATTATTATAACTTTATAAGTACTACATAAATATTCTTGCTTAGAATATGTAAATAGGTCGGTACCTAATGTACATAATACAATACAGAAACCTCATCTCCCGGCATAAGACGAGCACAATAATCAGAGTAAGTGCGCATTCTCTTCCAGTTTCCTAATAATACAAATGCACTCATCCATCAAAACATCAGTGTTCAGTTGTCGACATCTGTTGCAAAAGATTTTAGAACAGCCTTTAATTATTTTGAGTGGTTTCTTCAATGACAGAAGTTTGGTTATCATACCGCTAATAATTAAAACGGACAGATTTGAAGTTCGCTGTCGAAATTTTAAACATTTATGGCAACTTTATCTAGATCATATTCTTCCATAACAATGTTTTCAATTCTTGTAATTTTTCTGTCAAAAAAATATCCAATTTTGTGCAGTTGACAGGAAGTAATGCGCGTATACCTAAATCTTAAGAGGAAATATTTTTTATATCAAGTTATTTATAACGATAACGGTGACCTGCATATATTGATATTGATTATCCTACTGAAAGACTACGCGCAATAATAAGCTGATATTACTCAGCTACAAACTTTCTAGTTCATAGGGTTCGCCATTGTATGATTAATAGACTATCGAGTGTTTAAAAAGCCGCTTTCACTGGCGAAGTGATTTATTATGGCTCCATAAGTAGCTACCTATTTGTGAAATAAAACAGGAAGGTATTGAAAGGCTGGAAACGATCAATAACTGTCAAAGCAAAAAAAAAAATCAATTAAACGCTTTCGGAATTTCTTCCATTGGAAAAACGACGCAGGTGAAAATTGAATACTCCTATCTTGTATCTGTTTACTTACGCGCAGTGCACACTGATTTACTGATACGAGAATGTGAGTTTGCATTATTTTTCATACTATTCTTCGTACCTAACCAAACGTTTTACGGTTTTTGTGGGATGTCCCAATTTGTTTTTTTTTTTAATCTTGAGAGAGATTCATTACAAAGGATTTTTTTGGTTGAATGATGATTGCACAGAACAAGCAAGTCGACTCTTGACTGGTTTGTTTGTTTGTAAGTATGTTATTGTTGTTGTGTTTGTTAGTAGGTAACTAGTTTCTTTTTAATAAATAGGTTTATACTTTTATAATATTTACTTTGTTTGCTTTTATTTCAATCACGGATACTTGTAACTATTATACCTATAGGTATCTGCGAGTTTCATGCATCAATATCTACCAGAAAAAAAATACATAAGGCATGGTGGTAGCTTCACCGATTCTCTTATTTTTAACCATCACATACAAATATAATGTAAGTATGAGGTTTCGCAATAATGTGTGTCATCAAAAATATAAATGTAAGAGAAACCAAATGCGTAGCAGGAATTTTGCAAGTTCAATTCTTGGAACAGGGATCTAACTGGATAACAACATCCTTTAAAGTTTATAAATCTTAGCTTCTATGAAATAACATTTTAAATAAAAATTGCTAAGCTTTTCTATATAACTCAGTAGTGCGTATGTCGTACACATACCTACATACTGCCACCAGCATACATTTACATTTTTTTTTCACATAATAGCTAGTTTGTCCTACGCAGGTTTAAAAATCAAATTATTAAGCCTTTTCAAGATTTGTCCTGCGTTCTGGTCATTTTTGCAGTATTTTAGGTGTGAAACTGTGAGCTACAAATACTATAGCTAACGTACCTAAGCTCATAATCCCAGAGGTTGGCTCGGTCCGGCACTACATCGGGTTGGACGTTCCCATATACCCAAGTCCTAAATTGATTTTGCGCGATTTCAGCCTGCTAACAAAGAAAGATAATACATAACTTATTTTAAAACTATGCTTTATAGCGGTTAGGCATTCTTTTCAAATTTAAAAATTCCTAAATTATTTCTACTGTAAAGTGTAGATTATAACAAGAAGCATGAATAACAAGAAAAAGATTTATTATTATTATTTTGAATATGTAGATTGTAGGTAGGTACAGTACGCGATTAAAAAATGGTCGTCGATCGTCATAGAGTTTAATTTCACACACGACGTACGGAAGTACAGGTGAGTAAGTAGGTATAATAAAAACATTTCTATACAAATTATAAACATTATGGGTGGGTTTGTCACATCCTACTTCTCGGCCGGGTTTAGTAAACATCGCAGAAACTAATTAGTGTAGAAAATTCACGTGGGACCAAACAGCGTAATATGAGCGAAGTACAGTTTGATGTTGCGCTCACAAAATTAGGGAAGTTTAGGGCCAAAGTCGAGCTCGCCCCTAACAAGTTAATTTAAACTGCCCGAGTAATTTGCAGAGAACTGTGACTCTAATTCAATTAGTGACAAGGTAGGCAAACAGCGCGTGGCCACGGCACGGCGCGGGCGGGGACACTTCGCAATTTTATTCATCGCCTAATGAGAACTGTTTTATTCTTTCTATTCTACTAAAGCAGTTTAGATTAAATTTCGTTTTACACGTTTTTGTAATTAGCTGAGCTTCGTTCGTTGTAAGTGTACAACGAACACAAAGGTAGGCGTTTCAATGTGCCTGTTAGCTTATAAAGTAGCTGATTTAAAATAACCTATATTTATAAGATGCCTTTACTTTTCTATATTTTTATATTACAGTGCTGTGACCGAATGGAGCTGTGTATCTGCACGTTTATGGAGTACCTAAATATAAACGACATGAATTTTGAAAGAGGACCTTTATTTCGTAGGAATGAATCGGGTTACCGGTCGCGGGTCAGCAGACCGAACCCGAATCACCTCAGGACAAAGACAACTCATGCATTTATAAACTGTCTTTCTCAGTACCCTTAAATCAGAAAAGGACAACGTCGCCCTATCTACCCGCTTTAACAACGTTTTCTTTTAAGTAGGAAAGAATGGGTTCCTAATATGACCCCGGAAACGTGTCCTTTAATAATAAAAAAGCCGACGAATCAACTAGGAGTTGGCTAAATTTATTACCAATATATATATATTGTTCTATACTTTTTTTTAACTTAAGCTATAGGTTCTCCCAACATCTCTTGTTTGTCACATGTGAATACTTGCTTATTTTATATTGTGATTGGACTTACAATAAAAAAATATATTCCTAAAATAGCAATAATATCACTTGAATGATTTTGTACATTCGTAACATAAAACAAAATTTCTTAGAATTTGTTAGACTAAATACCCAAAGGAAAGATGGAAGCAAGTACGCCTCCGAATTACGCCCCGTTTGCTAATTTATAAACAAAATTTATTGCTATATCAAATAAGAATAATCTTGATTGAATAAGGCGAAAGTAAACAGAAAACAGTCAGTGGATGGTTTTATAATACTCGGCAAGGGCAACGTCGGTTCGAGATCATTCAATAAGAGCCAGTGGCGTGGCAGGACGTGCGACGCGATTACCCAATCCTAAGCAAACATTTGAGGAATCGCTCGAGTTCACCGGAAAAATCGAGAATCGGTATCTCTGAGCACACACATTTCCCTAATGTCGAAGTAACTACATCTCACCGGATTACCTACTCGTTTCTAATTTTAAAAACCCTGCTAACGAATATAATAAAATTGGACAAAACCGCCGTGAGAAATGGCAGCATATATCACCGGACCGTTGCGTACAGAATTGGTGGACGCAATAATTTTCTTTGAAGTACTTATTCGCCGACATTTTTCAAGAAACTAGTTGCAATAAGGTAGACGTCGCTATGATTTGTGAAAGCACTTGATCACGTTCGCGGCCATTTATTTGTCGAAAAAATAAAATGTTACTGGAGTTTTATACAGAGTTACGGATTGATGTTATTCGGTGGGTACCAGGTACCTCGTGGGCTCTGGGGCTTGCCGCGGCCGCCGTCGCAACGCACACGTTCCTATGAACAAGACGAACTGCAAACTTTCTCAATAGCAAACTTTTTTAATTTGTGTTCACTTGAAAAGTATAACATGGTAGTAAAAGTTTCTGTCATATTTTTGTACGGAACCGGAACACGTAATTAATGTAAGAAAATGTTAAATTCATCTTAATGTTTTAAAGTTGTTTTTCTTTAGGCGCTTTTTGGTAGGTACTTCGTGATTGACATATTTATGTCGGTTAGAATAATATTTGAAAGTATTATAGGTAAAGTAATTAATCTATATTTATTCAGTTTTATAGAAAGGTACGATATTAATATAAGATGTACCTACAAACTCTAATAATATTATCTGTGATCATATATAGCTACCTACCTATTACGTTCTTTTCGAACTTAGGAATCTTTTAGTGTAAACAAGTTTTTATGCGTTATTTTAAGGGAATGAAAATAAAAAACAGTAATTATCCGTTTCGTTGCGTGAGAAGTCACTGTAAACATACAAAGCAGACGAAGTATTACATTTAATTATACAGTAGAAATGACTTATGTAAGCTTTATCGGGTGCACAAACAACTTTTAATAGCTTTTCCCCGAAGTTATGGAAAATAGTATTGGCTACCTATTATATATATCCGTACACCTAATAATATACTGCAAGCTTTCTTCATAAATATCTCGTAGGTATATAATTTATGAGAAATATGATTAGTTGATCTTATTTATAGTAGCGATATCGTCTTTAAAACTAGTTTTTGCTTTTTGTGATTGCTAGGTTCATATTTATTAATATCTAACGCCTGATTTACAAATTCCAAGTTCCCAAGGTATGATCGGAGGTGATACAATTCTAGGGTTTTTTTTATTTAATATGAAATTCCTGATTTGATGTATTTCCAATGCTTTATTCCAGTTCCGAAAGTCTATTGTGCATCTGGATTTACGACTTTATGTGTGGAGCCGAGTCAAAAGCTAGCGCGCGGCGTCGTCGTCTCGACGTGAGAGATGACTTTCAATATGAAATTGAATTCCGCGGTTCATTGATTTTCAATTTGTTAGGGTGTACTCTCACCATTGACTATAGATGTACCGCGATCTCGAAGGCTATTGTGTTAGGATCGTTTTTTCCATTATATTATTCTAACCGAAATAGGGGAAGTAAGGAATACTCTCTACTTGCGCTATTTCGGTTAAAATAATTTGATGGAATAGCTATAGGTAGGTACGTCTCGGGCTGGATTGAAAGAAATCCTGAAATAGGTAGGTATAATAAAATTCGCCGCGACGCGACGGTAGGTATACCTACTAGAGGTATCTCTGTAGTTGATTTCGTTTGAATGAAGCAGTAAGCTATTTGTAAGAACCGCCTTCATTTAATTTTACAAATACATGGTTTGAATGTAAAGGGTTAAATATAAGACAAGTAATCTTGTGGTATTATTACAGGAGTTATTACAAACGTGTCGTGTAAGCATTATAAGGCAAAGCAGCTTATCTTATTTTATTACACGTACTAGTTAATATTTTTGATTCAATATTAATAAATTCCTAACTTCCTCTTATTTGTGGAAATGCTCGAACTTCGACACAAAGGCAAAATAACTGACATTTGGTAACAAATTAAATCTTTTAAATCGTATCGAACATTGAAGCCAGACAGCGAAAAGCTTTTATATTTAAAAAAAATATATATTGTCACATGCTTCCGAATTTTTTGCATGGCAAAATTGTTCATGATATTAATATCTCACAAATAAATTACAAGCTAGGTACCTAAGTAAAGGTCAGTCAACTACAAATATAATAATATCTCTGTAGACATATCGTAGCAATCAATTTTCAGATAAGGTAGTTATCGGTAGTGGTAAAGGTCCCCAAATAATATCTACGCATGTATGTATGTATAGCTGTTTCTATAAACAGCTATGACAATACTATATATCTACAGAGATATATTTACATACGATTATACAGGGTCATGAGTCACCAATTTATTTTCATAAGTTGTCTGATAATATAGTTCTCGTAAGTTGTTCTGCCTCGTATCTAAATTTTGAAATGTACCACACATGTATAGTCCACAAACGATATGTGTGCTTTTTTTAGAGCTGCCTATACAAATATCTAAACACTCAGACAAAATGTATTTTGCCTGGAGCGTCTCTGCGGAAAGGGAATGTGTGTTTCGCATGATTTATATCCTGAAAGAGAGGCACGAGGTGGCCGCTCATATGAAGCGCCTGCCCGCTGGCGATAAGCCGGCCCTATACCAACCAAGCGACTAAGGAAGAAAATAAACAGTCCGACCTTACAGCTAATAATATCGGGTAAGCGTTAACGCGTTGACGAGAGAAAATTGCTGTTTATTTGAAATGAACAGGAAAAACACTCGATAATCCGTGTAGCTAACACTAATGTCTTGACATATAGGTTGGTATACGTTTCACACAAACATGTACACGTATGATCGTAATTATCACACAACCCTAATCTTGTTTACCTTCGTATATATTACGTTTAACGTCTAAACAGTTAAACAGTTTTTCTACAATTGATATACCTACCTACTCCTAATGGTGAACCAAGCGAAATCTTTAGCAATATATTAGGTACATGGTTGATAAATACCTATAGCTCAGTATTTCTTCAAGAATTGCTTATATATGGAAAATAATTATTAAAGTGGCAATTATATATTTTGGAAGATTACGAAAATGTGATCCTATTTATTTATGGCCTCACTTTTTTTTTTAATATTTGGACATTGCAAAATGAGATGATAATATAAGTAGGTAGTTAAGATATTGCTTGAGCATATAATAATCCGGATTAACAAAAGATTTGTTAAAGTTTAAGCTTTTTTTGATAATAAATTATAAATCTTATTCTGTTGGACCTGTCACGAAGTTACAATAAATAACTATTTTCCATGGATCCATGGTGGGTAAATTTTACGAAGTTACTCAAATATGCTTTGAATTTCAGTAAGGTTCTTTCACCCAAAGCTAGTTATAAGTTTTTCAAGAATCTGGAAACTAGCTGGTGTTGGCAAGAAACTACGCGCTCTCAACCTGTCTACCTGAATTAACAGCGACACTCGGCTGCTAAGTTTAGTGATCAAGAAAATACTTAGTTGATTCAATTTATCGGAAGTTTACTGCGTATAGTTAAACAGATTTTCAGTAATACGATCCTTATATTATTTTTATTTTAATATCTTATATGTTTTGTCCAACAATACCTAAGCTACCTGCATTACAGCTCACTAAGTATTTGAATGACTTATCTCGAAGTATGTTCAGGCGAATTAAACTTTAAACAAGACGAGTTACAATTTTTATGGAGTAACAATATATTCAAATGTATGATACTATTAAATATAAAAAAATGTTTGCGAAATATCACTGTCTACGTTTCTAGCTAATAATCCGTGTGTGTAAAGTCTTATCTGTTTGAATTTAAAATGGCGACATACACCGTGGGAGGTTGTTTGTTATGCAAATTAAGGTAGGTACCCAGCATCCGGCTCATAATAAATTTATTATAATACTTACTTATAATTTGTGTCCTACTTTAGTGATGCATTAAATATATGAACTTTGTCAACTACAGTATTAATGCGGTTGTAATCTGTGAAACTCATCAAAGTTGTTAGTGGGTGTACCTACCTACCTAAACATTTAACACTAGGTACACTTTTTCTATACTTAGTTGTATAATTTACCGAAGTTTCCGAAAGAAAATACTCTTCAGAATTCTATCAGAATGAGTAAATTGACATGTAAACCTAATATATTTTTATCTATATAAAAATATATTTTTGTATATAATTTCGCAATTTTTATTACAAATATTATATTTGTATTTTAAAAAAAACAAAGAATCATTTTCCAGAAAGCTATCAATGAAATATCTGACAAATATGTCACGCTTTTTATGCTTTGTATGTGTAGTAGATATAGGTAGGTAGTTAGAATTAAAGCGGTACGTAGGTAGATACTTGGAAAGCGTTTTGTTTCTTGTGGTTACGACGAGTTAAATATCATTCAGATAACTGTCTAACTTGTTTACCTATGTTGATAATAGATTGCAAACTCGATGCAAATATGTGTACAATACAAAAGTAATAGGAATAAATCCTAGAATTAACGAGGAAAAAAGTTATTAAAGATATCCTTTCATCGGCTTATCTTTAACAGGCCGAATTAATGTGCTTGTGCGGTACGACAAACTCAATTAAGATCGTATAACAAGATCCCATTAATCCTATATCGATGGCAGCGGGAGAAAATAATATTTTGATTACAAAGAGCACGACACAATATTACGGCGGATCGTTACAACTAGGTATATCTGCACCTTCATTCGATTTATTAAGCATCACTTAACTAAATACCTAAATTTTATATTCTACTAAGTAAGTATATTTCATTTAAATAATGTTCACATTAATGACGAAGTTACTACTGCTTCATTAATGCGAACAGTGAAAAGGAAGTCAACGGCGTCTATAATCTAATTGAAACGGTCAATTCCAAGTACGTGCATTTCATCAGACCAAATACCTACCACAGATTCTACCAAATTACTTGAAATATACACTGAATGTAGTTTCTCGTTGACTTTCATACAAACCTATCTCGGGAATACGGTTAATACAGAATTATCGCAGGCGATCTTGATTGCGACACTAATTCGTGCGCCGCCCGCCGAGGCTCCGCGCTCTTTTCCAGGTTAATTCACTCGGCCCTCTGGGTGACTGTCCCTGCTATAAATTTGATATCCACCGACAGATAAATTAAGTTATCCGATATCATATTGCTTTTTGCTGAATATTTTTATCGAATTCAGTTCAGATTGGTTCACGTTATCGTCTGATTAGGTTACCTAGTCATCTATAGGTACTTCAAATTTCATTATGGTGAATTTAGTTGGTTGCTTGGGTAAAAATAATAATAATATATTATTGTAATCAGTTCATGGGTGGTTAATTATCAAAAATGTTACGCTCGTATTTATTCTTTAGTCAATAGAGCACAAAATGACAAAGACTATACATGTTAAAGTTAAGGAGTGGGAGCCAGTGACGTCACTTCGTGACGGCCTAATATCTTCATAATAGTTTACTGGATTGACAGAAAAATAACTATTTTTTTAAGAACGGATCATAGAAATAAAATTTCAGTAGATACACACTTCCGTGATACGTAGTAAGTGCTTTCCAACTTATACATACGGTTTACATAGATACTGTACTCGTAGCTTCTAACAATCATCAAAGCACCAGTGATCGAAAGCAAACAAAATACCGCTATCATTCCTCAAATCAATTTGTACGCGAAATAGAGCCATCCATCTGTTCCGTTTACTCAGGCATGTACGTAAACCTAATACGAGTAGTTGTGTCAGCATTCAGCAATATTACGACCCGACATCAGTACCTACCTCGGGTCGGCCGACGCCTAATTGGTTTCAACCATGGAATTGGATTCCAGCTTCTAATAACATCAGTCAAGGTCTCTTGAAAAATGTAGGTACCTACTTAAGATACCTAGCGTAATCGATAGCCCGTACGTGATATTAGAAGTTCCATTAGGTATTCTGTGAATATGAAATGCGTTTCATATCACCGGTATTTATATTGAAAGAGGAATTCGATATTGTTGACGTTTTTTTTAACGAACTATCAATCAGTTTATTTTTTGTGAAAAAAAATCATTTGTATTATTATGTTTTTGCAGATATCACGTATCCATCTCAACTTGCAGTTCATTGAATTTTAAAGTAGGTACCTACCATATGGCGGAACGTGACGCCACATAGGTACCATTGTCTATCGCACCAGTCCTATCGTTATATTTATTATCACGTTCGTAAATAATATCATAATACAAAGATTAACGATATGACTAGGTACAGTATCAGATATTTTATGCATTAAACTAGGCTGATAACAGCGGTTAAAGCGTTTTCTTATTCATCCTCACCCTCCGAAGAAGCGTTAGGTAAATTTGGCGAATAGTATTTATACTTTGGAATGAAACAACTATTAAGGGATTTAACTCGCTTATTTTTATTTTATTTTATTTGCTGACGTACGTACGTACGTTGGTATTCTAATTAAAATAAAATAAAATAAAAATACGCGAGTTAAATCCGTTGATAGTTGTTTCATTCCAATGTGTACCTACCTAATAACCGCGAAGACATCTGCTAGCCTATTATGAACTGTCGACAACATGTTGTCGACAAGCAAAAGGTTCATCGTTACGATATTATTTTGTTATCGACATGTAGAAATAAGAGACGACATCGACATGACAAGTTTTCTCGTTGTCGACAACGTTGATTTTTGACAGATCATCGCGAGAATAAAAGGATATCGACATGACGAGATGTCGACTCGACAATTCATCATAGCCTCGCTGAAATTAGTATTTATTCTATTCTTACATTTACAAGTACCTACATTCATAACGAGACTAGCTTCTGTCCGCAACTTCCACTATGCGCGATGACGACATCGTAATACTTATATGTTATTCCGCTATATAATTGTAAAGTTTCGCCAAAATTGATTCAGTAGTTTTTGCGTGGAAGAGTAATAAACACATCTATCCTCTTATTCTTACAAAGTTTTGCGTTTATAATATTATAACAAAAACGATAACGAAATACGAGTACTTACGTGTCACTTTATGTGTTTTTTTGATCCAATGTAGGTAACACTCTCCTTCCTGAAAAATAGCTCTGGTAATTCTAGAACTGCAGTTCTTCGACATATTAAATGGGTTGGGAAACAGAGAATAGTAACTTCCTAAGTCTTGACGACCAAACTTAGAGGATATTCGTCTAAACTTTGGCCTCTACCTGAACATGTGACTTAAGAACTAACGTAAACGATCGACTTTTAATCTTTTGCGGTATAATTTTGTTTTATTTCCAATAATAAGTAAGTATTATATCTTTTGTTATGTATATATCTTTTGTTGTATATCTTTTGTTCTCGTACCTATATACTAAAATTAATAATTAATACCGTCACGGGGGTCAATAATCACATAAATTGAAACAAGTAATTTGCTAAAACAAAAAATAAAAATAATGCAAACTCAAGCTAATAGAGTAAAAAAATAGATAAATATAATAATTTCTGATACCTTCGCGGTTATTACACATTGGAATGAAACAACTGTTGTCAGCTCAGTCATGCTACGATTATGAAAACTGTAAAGAATCCGAAACGTCAGCAAATAAAATAAAATAAATATACGCGAGTTAAATCCGTTAATAGTTTCTTTCCAATAGATAAATATAATAATTTCGTCGGTTAAAAATAGTCGATTGGTTGTAACGGTTCTTATAGCAAGCCTACTTGAAGAGTCGTAGGCTTTGCCTACTGTAAGCTTAACTTTAATTGCAGTGCGCAAATTTAGAAGAATTTATATTACGGTCCGTATAACTATTTGTATTCCTGAAACAATTCTAACCTCTAGCTGCGAACTCATTGGAAGTTTGAGGTTGAATTTTCAAGCGAGGAAGATGATCTTAAACAACAAATTAATAGAAGATATATTTTTTGTCATTCTTCTCATTTCATTAATGATGTATATCATTAACTATGAGGAATTACACCTAAGTTAAGTTAGTACTTATACGAACCAATACAAGTTATAATAAATCACAATAAAAATCAAATGCAAAACTCGCATAAGTAGTAGTACTTATGCGAGTTTTAGATATTATGTAGGTTTTTAGTTTGCGTGGTTTTCGATAAGGTAAAGTGTCTAAAGATTTATCATTATTTACGCGTATACTAAATAATGGTACTTAGTCTAATATTACTTGCATAATGAAGTATTAAATATTAAACATGCACAACTCTGATACCATTAAAATAATGTTTTAGTAGGTACCAATTGCAATAGACCAGTGTATTTAGTGATTTTTTAAACTCGGGTAATAACTCTATTTCATTTACAAATGCACTAGTGGATAGAAAAACAAACGCAGTTAGTTTCACGAACGCCTGATAGGCAGGGAGTCCAAACATTATAACTAATTCAAATAAATGAACACCCAAGTTTAGACGCGGCATAAAACCGAAATCAAGGTTCGGTGGGAATTTTCTGTGAAACTGCTCGGCTGGGGCGTTACATTAAACTTTCAAGCAGCAAACCTGTTTCTCGTCCAGTGTTGCCACTATCTGTAAAATATTCTGTTTATTTCAAACATAAAATTTACCTTCCAAAAATGTTATACTTAAATAAATCATATCAAATTAATTATAGTATAGCAAACTGCAAATTAACCATTATTGCACTGATAAGATTTTATACAATTTTGATATGGTCTAACATACCGATGATAGAGGTAGAGACAAAGCTGAAAGCCTATGATGTGTTATCACGTCGACATTTTGCTATGTCGATTATGTTTTCAATAAAACCATATCGAATTGTAGCGAAAGCTTGTTTTAAATCGGTATATTAAACGACAAGATATCGAATTTGACATTTACTAGATGTCAAAATGTCATCGTGAAAACGTTAATGTGGACATGGTCTTCCACATATGAGGCTTAATAAACGACAAAAGAGTTCATTCAGAGCATTGCTAAACTCAGGTACGTATATCTGAAGTATTTAAAGTAAACCCGGGGGAAATAAGAATTACCTATTGCTTACTTTAAAGTAATAAGTGATCTGCCGGTCAGTCTTTTTCTTTTATATAAGGTAGGTACAGATAAATTAAACAAGTAACCTCACTACAATAATTTAATTTAACTATAATTTCTAAAAAAGCCTTTTCTATGGATATTTTCTGTAACAGGCAACCCTGTAGGTACTCTCCGCAGCGCATTTAGCTTCGCGTAATTTCACACTACAGATTTTCATGTAACAATAATGTAATGTTGCCATGGTTTGCTGCTCGTTACGGGCATAAATAATAATAAGTTGTAGACGAAGTTATGAAATACTCATTTCACATTTAGATTTCGTTTCCTGCATAACATTATTGTAACATTCCAAGTAGGACTCGCACAAAATAACATTCGAGGTCACATTTATCAAGGTCCCTTGAGAGAGAGAGGTAGAATTGATGAAAATACAGTATATCTATAACACGTTTATAAACTTATTAGTTGTGCCTCGCGGTCTCATCAACTTGGAATTTCATTATCTCGCGGTATCGGGAATAAGACTATCATAGGTATGTCCTTTTCACAAATCCAATTTATATTAAATGCATCTAAATCAGTTTAAAAAAACTTGTTTTCGCATTTGTAACGTTAATTATATCATTAAACCTCGCTACCTGCGTAATGTTTCATTAAGGTGCGACACTTGTCAAAGAATATAACAAAATAGTGTACCTACTTAACGGTAAAAGTACCTAACGTTTATTTATGAGCAATTCTATATTGTTTTGCTAACAAAAGGCAATTAACTATATAAATGTAGGTGCGTAAGGTATTGCGATCCTACAGAGCCCGAGGCATATTAGGCTTTACTGTGGTTTGTTTACAAAGAGAGGCCTACTCCGCCTCTGGCAGGCAATTTTTTTCAAAGGCTTATGAAATGTATTAAAATAATAAACAAAGATCCATTGTTTTGATTTTTAAGTAAATACTCATTAAAAATATTTGTTCGAGATATTCATTCTACATTTGGGAATCAAACTGAAAATGCACACCATTTTTATATGATGAGCTCTTAAATCAACTCTGTATACTTCGCTTATTAACTACTCAAGATGATCCGATGTCAGTGACGTTTCACTAGAAGAACGGTCGATATGTCGACTGCGATTTATCTGACAGCATCATTAGAATTTAATAAAATAGATACTCAACAATCCGATTGTTTCGGATATAATTACGTTGTCGACTTGAAATCTTTTATGGTTTATTATCCAGGTAAGGTTCGATCAAGTAGGTACATACTGAAACTCTCATCTGTACTCCTTGACGAAACTCAAATACAATATGATGGAGAAATGGTTATAATATAATAATATATCATTTACAAAATTATTATAGATTATTACATTACACACGTGGCGCGCTACGAGCGCCAGTTTCTATTCTGAAAAGGTCTCAGAATAATGAGATAAAGTTGTTCGAAGCAGCTGGCGGCCGCGGACAGTTGTAATGGTAATACAATTCAACGATTATGGCCGGTCCCTGGTGTTCCCGCTGTAGATATTTTCAATAATGAAACGCTCAACGGTCTTGCGCCCGAAATTAGTTCAATATTAGATACACCCGCATTTGGGACGGTTTTGTGTATGTAATTATAGATAGGTAGGTAGTTATAAGGGTTTCCCTTTGGATATTTTCTTTTATTTAAGTATGTACCTACGTGACTACCAAGGTGGAAGAATAGTTTAGGCATTTGTTTATATTGTCAATGATTTAACATATTTTATAACTGCAGTAGGTATCTTGAAGAAAATGAAAACATTGATTTTAGACTTAGCAGGAAAATGCTGATTTTCCTATGTGGGTAGGTATTGTGTCAGTCTTTCCGCTAAGCCAAAAAAGTCAGGGGCTATACAAGGTTCATGCGGGTGAGAAGGCCTACGGGCAACAAAGCCTTATTTTGATTGCATACATTTTTTTAGATAGAAAACGATCGAACGTTTCTTTTGCAACCTAATTTTTAGGGTTCTGTACATCAACAGAAAAAGAACCTTATTGCATACTTGTTTTCCATCTATCTGTCGGTCCATTTATCAAAATCCTCTTTCAGAAATAGGAAAAGGTTGAGAGCGTCGTGAAAACCGAACTCTTCGTTAATGCAATCAATAGTTTAATCAGTTTATAATATATGCTATCAAAGGTTTGGCTGCATAATATAAATATTTTGAAGATTCGATAGTTCTTTTCAATAAGCAAGAATCATTAAATTTGGAAGCACAATAATAAGAGTAGGTATAATAAATTCTGCTGATCGCCAATTTCAATTCGGTTAGCAGATATTTTCCAGTTAACAGTTTAAGCTGCTCTCGCAGTTTTTATAAAAAAAATATATTTATTCAAGTGTTTTAGTAAATTATACTAGCATCTTTACAAAATAACCATGCTGCCGTAGTTAAATGGATGTGTTCTAATCAAACCATATCAAATTTTATATGGAATAAATTTTATACTGATTAAAATTTATATTATGAGGTTACACACATGAGAGCAATGAACTCTTCGTAGGTATGAGTAAAGGTTTTTTATTCGCTTTATGTTCGGGATTTTTGGGTACTCGAACAAGCGCGATCGTCAGCTAAATTTAATTAAACTGAAGTTCTCTTCATGCAATTGTAGAGAGGAGGATTGTGATTTAAATGTTAAATGGGAGTACGTTTAGTTGAATGTTTCAAGTTTCCACGAGCAATGTTTGGTTTAACCCATTAATCAAGAATCAAAAAAAAAACGTTACCTACCTACGTTAAATTGGAATGACACACCTATTTAAATGTACAAAAATACTAATTTCTCATCTATTTCTGGAATTTGAATTGTGATTTGATAGAAAAAGACTGTTGATTATTTCGTATCTGTGTTTGAAAACGGAATATTCTGGCAGGATATTGGGTGTAAGTAGGACCTTGTAAGGCATGCCTAAAGCCTCCGTTTCCCAGTGTCATGTTTCGAGTCTGAGTCGGGTATTGTATAACGTGGCACCTTCAAGGGTAGAGTATTGGGGTAAACGGCGAACGCTCCCTCCAACAAATTGAAAAGCAATGGACCGCGGAATTCAATTTCATATTGAAAGCCATTCATCTTTGCCGCTTCTTCGAGAACGTCTGAAAGCGTTACATCTCGACTTTGCCACTCTCCTCAGTCCTTTTGAAAAGTTAGCTCTTTGTAAAGAGGTATTTTGGTTTGCATCCGTACATCACGAACACAGATAATTAATATTACTTTTATTGTTTGCATAGATTTTATAAGTGTATTAGATCCTTTAGAGAAGCCTTATACAGATTTTCGATATTATATTATATTATCGTTAAAGGCAGCATTCCCAAAGTCGTTGGAATTAAGAGCAAAAGGGGAAGGCTTATAACCCCTCAGTTTGCAATTGAACCCTTAGATGATTATTATAATAGTATTAAAGAGGATTACTAATAATTATGGAACGCAAGCTTTAAAATATGAAAAGGTTTAGGACCCAGAATGAGTTTTGGAAATACATATTATCTATATTGAATCTGCAGCATTGAAATAAGTTCAAGTGTAGGTAACAGATGTTCCTTTAAACTGTAACTATTCGTACAAAATCAACTGTGAACATTTTGAAAGAAATAAGTGTTAATTCTTTTTGTATGTTTATGTATGAGTAGACCCAAGGTAATGTAGGTATGAAGATGAAATTTAAAAAACATTTCCTGAAAACTACAGTAGGTATATTAATAGAAACACAAATAATAAGTACGTATTGTACGTATATCGTATGTACGTATTAACGTCTTAAATTTGAAGAAACATTAGTGGGTTCTCATGGTGTAAAGGTCAGCACGCTGCCGCTAGTTAGGGCAAGGGCGTGGGTTCGTATCCCACCGAGAATCTTAATTTTTCTACTCTTGTCATAGTTCAAAAATATCATTATAATTAAAGACTAATGGTATTGAACCAAAAATATTGTTCTATGTTTTCAAATGAAAACATAACATAA
This sequence comes from Polylopha cassiicola, assembly GCA_038024825.1. Taxonomy (NCBI): domain Eukaryota; kingdom Metazoa; phylum Arthropoda; class Insecta; order Lepidoptera; family Tortricidae; genus Polylopha; species Polylopha cassiicola. The sequence goes on along the minus strand of CP149046.1, from coordinate 12,803,633 downwards.
TACCGTGGCTGTACCGTGCTTTAAAGAAAATGGATTTACCTGTTCCGCGAAGTATAAATGCGTGGAAGCGGAAACAACCTCGAAAAAAAGTTCGTTAATAGTTTGTTACGTAGGTATATACATAGTTTTATTCCTAAAGGTTGTTCAGCTAACGTCCCCGCCATTATGGGTCGAGACCAACCATTCACGGGCTCAAATGAGTCTTAATGAAAGGTACGATACCATTATGAAGGCAATTGTGAGCTCATAAAGGAAATTAAATACAGACAAAAAAGCTCGTGCTGGCCGTTACACAAAAATGTAAAAAGAACTTGCTCCGTTCGATGAAATCTACAAGCTTTTGCGCTTAAAACTTATCCTTTTTAAAGTTCAGTTGTAATGTTCTTTTTATAATGGTACTAAAATGTTTTTCTTGTTGGAATCACGCTAGAAAAAATTACGTGAGATAGATTATTACCAACAATCACATATTTTATGAAGAAATGGTCATAATGTAAAGCACAAAACCTATGTACCTAGGCACCTATGTAACTAGTAGAGGAGGTATCTAGGTATATCATATTAGCACTTTCACCTTTACAAATACCTGGGTTAGATTATTTATGCGGGATGATTACAAATGAGTATGTTCTTAGGAAAAGTTAACATTATTTAGCATGTTTTTGATTATAAAGAGATAGAAAGATTCCATGAAATTAATATTATTTACTTCGAAAAGACATCAAAATTTAATTTATGAGCGAACGATAACCGACGTATCGAAGTGGCTTTCTTCTCCTTAAGACTTAATTATTAACTAATATAATTAATCTTTACAGTAGATTAAAACGTGTTGATCGTTAAGGGCCCTCGCCCACGGCGACTTTTTGCAACGATACAGTCGCGCGTTTCCGAAACGCCCGTTTGCGTTGCTGCAAAAAGTCGCCGCGGCGTGGGCGAGGTCCCTTAAAATTTATTTGGACTATCCAGTATCAAAAGCCAGTGATGAAATATTTACGAATACCTATCGAATTGTTTTAAATTGCCCGAATATAACGTTACACAAAACACAAAACCGAAAACAGTCCTGGAAATACGATTAAAGCTTAAATAAAATATCCACATCAATACAAAATAGCTGTTTTAGACACTGTACGGGTTTTATCAATCGTCTGTTTTGAAAATATTTCAGCCACCGTTTATTTTTATTATGTTATTAAATATAATAGGCATGGCGAATGTTTTTTTCCTTTATCTAACAAGTAGATTACCAAAAATACGTATTTTTTCTTTTCTTGATTTAACAATAAATGACAAAAATAAGCACTTCAAAAGCTTAGGAGTGGGGACTTGTAACGTCACGGTATGGTGTAAAATGTACCATAACGTGACCTCACGAGCCGCCAGTCTCGAACTTTAGAAGCGCTTACCTTTATGATTGTTTGTTTGAGAAAATTAATAAGACTTACGTGTGTAATAATTTTTATTAATCTAACTGACGGACCAAATAGAATTTCGTTTTCTATACCCAGTCATATCATCTCTTATACGGCCTATTCTCTATATTGAAACAAAAATAAGTAGGTAAGTGGATAGTTTTATGGAATAAAAATCAGGCATTGACAATTTTGCAGGCAAAATTATCCGTTAAGGTTACTAATACTGTAGTCTATAATATTGAGAAATAATAAGTCAGACTATAACGCACGGAAATATGTGAAGATCCACCACGGTGGTTCAAACAGAAAAGTAGGTAGGTAGTATTATCTAAAAACAGTTCTGCTTTCATTTAGTACCTACCTATAGTAAATATTTATCATGGCACCAAAAATAAAATAACTTTCGCCTTTGTACATTTATTGTGTTTTCGTTTATGTATTATTTTGTTTTGTTGTTGTACAATAAAGAGTTTACATACATACATACATAACTATTCACCATTAAAAAAAATGTTTAGTTTTGTATTACGCAGAGCACATATATATCGAGTAAAGGAAATCCGACCTATTTAAACTTTGCCCGTTGGCTACCTTCTATTGTTCGTTGAAAAAAGGGTTCTGACCAAAACCGTTGAAACTTTTTTAATGAATTTTAATTTCCCCTCCGTCGGTCGGTGGTGTTTTTTATGGTACCTAAATTCACGCACGAAATTTAGCTAATCGCATTTCGTACGCCGGGTGTTTTCCGGTATTCGTAATGTTGGAAAGAGCATATTTCCAATCACCCAAATAATAGGGTACTTAATAAGTTTTAGTTATAGTTATTGACAGGTCGTGTCGTCGGAGGTGTATCTAAACCGACGAGAAATCAACCGATGAAACGAGTGTCAAGTCAACCAACAACAATTAATAAACAAGTTTCTATCACTGAAACATTAATAATGACAATGTTGATTACAAGGGTTTCAGACAAAGCAGTAGCGGTACAATAGAATGAATAATGGTACGACACCTGGTAAAAAGTAATAAGGGGATTCGATGCAAATGGAACTGAGGCCGGTGTTGACTTGCTAACGCTCAGTCGTGGTGACAAATGATGAAATTGAATAATTATCGTGCAATCAACCGTCACGAATATAGTAAATGTGAAGGAAATGGTGATTTACGACACGATTAGCGATTAATGCTTAATGCCCCGCCCAAGTTCACTCAGACTGTTTGCTTACATACTCACGTGGGTAGCTACATGTCAGAAAAAAGTGAGGGTTTCATTTTTATCGCGAAGTTAATTTTTGATGGATTGTAGAGACATTCGTAATAACTATGAATGAGTTGACAAATAATAAGGAATTATAAAGTCAAATATTATTCGTAGTTTTTATTAGGTAAATAATATAGCTTACGTTATTAAAATACCTACACATAGTCAGTTGTGTAACGCTCATCATCCAGGTGCGACAGCAATATTTTCTGTAAGTAGCATTTAGAAAAGAAAAATAATAAAAGTTTTAGTATTTTTTAATGAACTTCTATGTTATTATTATATAAAAAATAATTTTCCTAGGTATAACGGATCACGCTTGAACGGCTGGTCCGGTTCAACTTATTCTTTTTTTTGTTGTGTTTTATTTGTAACAAAATTATCTGGTAAATTACTGAATTTACAATTTTAACTACATACAAAATTTCATTTTCGTAATAACTAGGTAGGTACGTAAGTACCGAGCACATGTTAAGTAAATGTAAACAACAATATGAGAGCAAAAGACAAAGGGCTTAATTCAAAAATACACAGTTACTGCGGCACACATTAAAAGTTAACGATGCCACAAAGCAGTGCTTGTGTCCAAATTGCTTATTTTGACCGGCAAATATTAATTATGCAAGCGCGTACCGCTAGCGCGTTGTGTCCTCGACGACCTCTAATGATCCTACTAAAACATAAACCATAAATTCTGCCTTAAGGTAACACGCTAGAAAGAAATCCTTATTCGGTAATTTGGAGACTGTCTGCAGTAGAAATTAATCAGATTGCCGCAATATCGTTTAAAATAATAAATATGATAATTTCTGATGCCTTCGCGGTTATTACACATTGGAATGAAACAACTATTAACGGATTTAACTCGCGTATTTTTATTTTATTTAATTAGCTGACGTTTCGGATTCTGTATAAAATGTATAACTGTATAAATCACTTTAGCGTTAGACTATTGTCAGCTCAGTCGTGCTACGATTATGGAAACTGTAAATAATCCGAAACGTCAGCTAATTAAATAAAATAAAAATACGCGAGTTAAATCCGTTAATAGTTGTTTCATTCCAATAATAAATATGAGTTCATTTTGACAGAAACGTTGCTGACTATAGTTTAAGTGTCGATTTGTATTGAATCATGAGCAAGTCTAGTGGCAAGTACGTAACTAAAATGTTTATTTTCAGCACAAAATGTTACATTATGTCAAGTTAATCGTGTCGTTTTTTGTGTCGCTACACTCGCACTATGACCGCCAAGCATTTTTACTCACCTGTGAATTAAAGCAAGTCTAATAGATTTAAGACATTATAATATTATGGTTAAGTAACAGCCGCGATATTATTATACAATCACCTGACGACATCGTTTAGACAGGTAAATTAGGCGGGATGTGACGGGAAAGGCTACAGCCTGAACTAGGAACCGATATCTATACAAATAATTGTTAGCAATTTGGGACAACCCTATTCATCGTCGGGTCACGTGATTTCGACAAGCATCAAGATCGTTGGAACACTATATGTTGATACTTGGTAACTCTATTATGTTATAATATTATAGCAACAAGAAAACTGGGACAGTAAGAAATTTAACCCGAAGCCTCTTCGACATGTCAGCTATCGTTCGGTCATAACTATGTGGTGCTCATGTGCTCATGTCGATATTAAGTAACGTTCCAGATACTATAAATACGTACACACTCGCCTAAATATATTATCTATTTATTTTTTCGGCTTCCTTTGCCTATAGCATCGGAAGCAAGAATTAATTAAGCTTGCCATCAAATACTTTATCTGTAGATATTACTTAATTCTTTCGCTTCTTCTTAATAAAGAGTGCCTACCCGCACCGCAATTTATATTTTGTCTTTACACAACACTCTTAGAGGAATTTACTAAACAAGGAACTGCAATTTCCCGTGACTAATTCTCGACCGTTATTTATCTTGTTCATTGCGCTATATTTTTTTTACCAACAAATTCGTTTGCTTCAGTTGGTGACGGGTTAAATTAACTTTTTTCAGATAATTAGATACTACGCAAATGTCATGTCATCTTCCTATGTTGTCACTTAATGTTATACCTAAATGTCTTTGGACAATTCACATTCATAAATCTATATCTATGTCTATGATAGGTATAGCCTTAAAGTTATCAATACCGATACATATGTAGGTAATACGACATCCTAAAGCTTAGGTAAAGATGCTCAGGTTCAAACCCCGCAACCTCTGTTTTCGTAATCAAAAATAGGTAATACACAATAATATTATAACAATTGCAGGTGCATATTGAGATTCAATATTTATTTCTGATAAATAAAACCCACCGAGGTACCTGTGCAAATACTGAAAACAGAATCATGATCAATTATCAAAATATTGGCATAAAAATTTCTTATAAAATAAATAGACATTATTTGTGTTTATCATCTATTTATGCAATCATCGTTTAGTGTAGTAGGTATCTACCTAATTAACTGGCTGGCAAAATTTTGTGGCGAGGCATTTCTAACAAATAATAAATAATAGCCTACACAACACTACCAACCAAAACAAGGAAACAATAAATAGCAATAAAAGAGCACATACATTCGAACCTATTGCGCATATTCGCGTATCTACCCGCATTGTTCCAACGGCTCCCGAAACAATTTTGGCTCGCAGTTTATCAAGTCGAACATTTAAATGACCGAATTCGGCTCCTACAAACAACTCGTTTGGTTGATCGAGTAGCACTGGCTTTCTCCAGTATTATGTTCGTTCCAACCTATAAATCTGTCTTCTAACTTCTTCTTAAAGGATCCAGTGTTTCGCCGGCCAGTTTCGCAAGCGCTTTCGAAAACCAATTTCGGCAGATTGCATTAAATGTTGTTGCCAAATACTGCGTTTGTTGATTTCTCGGTCTCTCAATTCCGTTGTTATGTGTTGTTGTATCGAGACTAGTTTTGATTAAATCTTGAAACACTGGCTATTTTATTAAAGGAACACCACATTTATAAAGACTTAAGATAGGTAAAATTATGCTAGTTCTCGGATAATAAAATTCAATTTTAGAGAAGAGTATTTACGCGTCCCCACTGGGCCCAACGCTACAGATATTTATGGAGGTCTGCAGCAGCCTTCCCAAATTGAAATACATTAATATTTTACCATAAATGCGACACTTTCATGCGGCACATAACGTTATCGTAATTGGATTCCTGTCTGAGAAGTAACTTTGTCTAAATATTTTTCTTGACACTTATCAACCACGCAATACTATTACGCACATTATATAGCTATTGTAATGTCGGTTTCCTATATAGGTCCATGTTGTTACTATCTAAACACGTTTACCTTTTAAATGTTTCACTTGGCATGTCGCCTTGTCAAATTACATTCGTTCCAAAGATACATTTCGAAATTAATGTAATTTTTCAAATCACTACTAGATGCCAGTAACAGTTCCTAGTTCTAGCAAATTCGTGACAGATTTTTAGGGAGAATTTGACTGAAGTTTTTTTTTTCTAATATTTTATTATTTCAATATATTTCCAAGAACTTTCCTCGAAGGTGTACACGGTTGGTAGAAATATTTCACGAAGATGTGCGCATAAAAATTCTTTTGTGCTTCGCCACAGACATGCTGATATTATGGCATTTCGAAGGCGAATAGAAAGTGGCATACCTTGGGAACTGGTTGGTAATCTTTGAGTTACCTACATAAAAGGCAGAGGCCACTTACAGAATATTACCATATCTATAGATACTCCGAAGAACGAAATTTCTGTGAAACGTTTCTCTCGCTTGGATACTTTTTATTAGTATTGGACTGTAGCCCAGTGGTTTTTCGTATCCCTAGGACCAGGAGAAGATAATCAATGGGAATTTGGTATTAAATCAGCCACACTTAGTAACAAATTTTTATAAGTGATATTTCTAGGTACAAATGTTCGCTTTCGTATATAACAACAGTAAAGGTATTTATTGATTACGTAGGTACTTAAGTACTTATAGATAGAAACGATTAATTAGTGCTATCTACAGAAGTTACTAAAAGATTTCTCTGTAGGTTGGATAATGGGAATTAGTCTGGGAATAACTAACAAGTAGGTTCCTAACAAGTTAAATGAAACCTCGTAAAATCTCAATTGTCTAGAGGTAAACTCATTAGTGGTGTAATTTAAACTCTTCCAATTCAACATTTTATGTAATAAATCTAAAGAGTCTCAAACACAAGGAGCAATATATTTAATGAGGTCCCAAAATCTAATGCCCCTTTCCTTGTACTTGTGATTCCGAGCAATTAATGACTTGCCAGTATTTTCTTAAATGGAGTCCCGCTTTGATTGTTAACGTCTTTTTGTAAACAGTTGTGTCGTTTTATTTATTTGACATTAATTGATTAAACGTAATTAATGGATGCGAAAGAATAGCTGATGTTTTATTTACATCATAAGTCGCATGAAAACGGATGGATTTAAAGATGTTTGTGTTGTTTTCTTAGTTCACAATGAATCCTTAATTTTGACACAGTTCTACATAGTGCCCCGCGGTTTCACCCGGTTCGATTATTCCGTAAGATCAGTATCAGAAGTCCTTCTGCACTAACCAGGTAAAAAAAACATTTTGTCAAAAAGGTGTTTTTTATATTATTATGATTAACTAAACTAACGAGATTTCTATTGTTTTATTTTGGCTAATTACCTACTATCCTGAGAAATTATAATGATTACGCGGAATAATTGATAGTCGAAGCATTGAATTCCACAAAGGTGAAAATGGGGAGAACACAGAAGTAACTTGGATAAAATATCGGTTTTATATTTTTGTGCCAGATTTATAATTTGCAAGTATTATATTATATTTATTTCCAAATGTAATACTTACTGAAACCGTATTTTCTCGATGTTAACAATTAGTATAACTGAATGTAGTACATTGTGTTGTATATGTAACTTTTATGAAGAAAAATGATGGAGTTTTGCAGAGCTGAAATAACGAGCGAAACTCAAGTGCTTCCACAGTACTATCATTAAAATGATACACCAGGTTTTGAACCTCGATGTTCTGGAAAAGTATAAATCGCAGTTTGAAATTCAAAAATATACTTTCTTAGTTTGTAGTACAAGTAAACATTAAAGGAAACATTCGGTCAGAAGTCGGAGTTTTTATCGTGTGTTCATCTCCACATAATAATCCGGTCATTTAAGCTTATATTCAATAAGAATCTCGGAATTCAAGATACCCGGCTGTAATTTTGTAAATAGTTGTATATTGACATCCTTAAAGTTGTCTCAAAACCTACATATGGTAGGGTGTGAGCTACTATTAAATTTCAAGGTCAAAGTGTCAAAAAATCGTTATTTTTGTAAATTTCTCATTTCCTATGGGTTTTAGCTTTTTGTCTTTGTTGGCAATATTGTAGAATACAAAATTCTCTACAACTTTTGTTTAAAAAAAATTTTTATACGGTGAACCGTTTTTGAGATAGAGGCCGTCAAGCGCGCCGTCATAGCCAACAGGTGCCGAGGTCGAAATCACGCCATATACAGTTGATGAACTACAGATATTATTAATTGTTGATGCTTACGCATGCTACTGTGTAATGCTTATACTTATATAGTAATATGGAAGTTTTTCACTATATATAAAATGAGAACATAATCATACTTACGTAATATTATAAAATCAAAAGCAAATGATCAATGTGCATAAAAAATGTTAATTTCTTTAATTAGTGCTGTGCAATTAACCTTATTAAAGAAATTAACATTTATTATGCACATTGATCATTTGCTTTTGATTTTATAATATTACGTAAGTATGATTATGTTCTCATTTTATATATAGTGAAAAACTTCCATATAACTATATAAGTATACACAGTAGCATGCGTAAGCATCAACAATTAATAATATCTGTAGTTCATCAACTGTATATGGCGTGATTTCGACCTCGGCACCTGTTGGCTATGACGGCGCGCTTGACGGCCTCTATCTCAAAAACGGTTCACCGTATAAAAATTTTTTTTAAACAAAAGTTGTAGAGAATTTTGTATTCTACAATATTGCCAACAAAGACAAAAAGCTAAAACCCATAGGAAATGAGAAATTTACAGAAATAACGATTTTTTGACACTTTGACCTTGAAATTTAATAGTTGCTCACACCCTACCATATGTAGGTTTTGAGACAACTTTAAGGATGTCAATATACAACTATTTACAAAATTACAGCCGGGTATCTCGCATTCCGAGGTGAATTCCTAATTTGACCGGTCTATAATATTGTAACGTATTTTGCTTAATATGCACAAAGGTTAATACTTGGTTTACAGTGCTATGTACTTAAGCTCGTTTAAATATCCTGAAGGGGAAACACATAGTTTTCCTTATTTATTGTAATTGTAATTAAAATTATGCATTTACTGTGACAAACGAGTGACTTCCTGAAGAAATATTGTTTCCTAATCGAAAATACATTTACTTATGTAGGTAGGTACTTATTTTTTTGCTAAAGTTTCATGAGAAGTGATTGTCCTAACAACAATGAAATATTCCATTGTGTACACAATTAGGAAAAAACTCCCACAGAGCTGTCATTAAATTACAATTAGGGAGGTCGGTACGTGGGCCAGCACTTTGCCATTTTGCTCTCCAAATTATTTCCGGCAAAATTGTCACATTTTGTTTTATTTGGGAGCATGTTTTTAAAGATTGTCTTCAAAATATTGCATATTACCTAAAGATAAACTTATTGAATAATAAATCATTTATATCAGTAAGTCTTTCGTTATTCTCAGACCATTTTCGCTTATTGCTTAGTCCTAGGTTATCACATTTTTAAAGACTTACACCTTGTTCAATTGAAATATCAGAAATATTTGTTGGCTAAATAACTTCGATTTTTTTACGAGCCTTGCAAGAGTTAGAATGTAAGAAAAATTATACGTCACGTTTGGCACGAAAGGCCATTAAATCACAATTAGAAGTAATGCGGGTAGATGCGTGCGCGGCGGCCAAGGCTTAGTAAAACGGCCCGGCCCAGAGGGCTTTGGGCGACTTAAAGGCTTGTCTCTTATTACTTATATTTTACGCGCCCAATCGTCTTCCTAGAAGTATATCATTGAACCCGATAGCGACTATAGATACCTAATAAAAAACTCATAGCTATGTAACATACTAGGTAGGTATTTTAAATTTAACAGCAAGGATTTTATCACGTGTATAAAAACACTGTCATCTAAGATACTCGTCAAAACCAATGAGATGGGTTCAAACACGAAAGGGTTAAGTAAAAAATGAATGTCCATTTTAGACCCTCGTTATCACGTGTAATGGGAAGTACCTACTCATGACAACAAACCCATAATCGACCATCTTTGCACTTTCTTTCAAGAAGTTTTAGTGCCAACCGGCTGCATCTTTATAAATTTTGTTATGACATTTTTTTGTATTTATTACACGCGAATTAAGGTTAAGTACAGATTGCAGCATGCTTGTAAAACGAAGTCTCTTTTATTTAATTGAAATATAATTGATGATGATATAAAGTCAACAATGTCAAGTTAGGTATATTAGCACATTCGTTTTGGATTTAGTAAAAGCTGCTACAGATTTATTTCCTCCGAAACGTACCGACGAGTTGAGAAAATACTATGTACCTACCTACTTCACACTCTCGCCGTTGCCGCGGAGTCGACCAAATTCAATCATCTATGGCTGCTATAAAATTCATATAAATTCGCTGGAAGCCGATTTTATGGTAAGTCGAGGTATACTATAAGAATAGAGAAAGGTTCCATCATATAGTAAGAACGAAGAATGATAGACGATGCATGAAGGGTATTTATAAAGCGGCATTCAATGGAAGGGTCAGCGGGCACACCTAAGAGGTTTTATATTGACTACATCAGCAATTCTTTAAGGAAAGGTTAAATCTAAATTAAACCTCTACAAAGAGTAAAAATGATATTATTATATAACAATAAAATAATATGTCCCAGTTTCAAGATTAGGTTATAATTAAATGAAAAACTATATAGCATATCCGTACAAAATTTGCGTCAAAAAGTACCTTATTCATTATTACTTACCACACTTACTTATACATTATACATTTTTTGTTTCAATATTATATACCGAAAGAATACGTCTTGTAATTGCAAATTAATTTCAGAGTTCGGCCGAAAAAGTAACAATTAACAAATATAACATAATTTATATAGTATAACAATAATAATATGTGTTATACTATATTATAGGTACATATCACTTGCGTGGGTACATACCTAGTAATAAGTATAAGCAGGGACCAAAATTACTTTCAATTAGAAATAATCAAAATAATAATATACCTTACTACTTATCGCGAGTTAAGCATTTTTTTATGATCCAATATTAGATTAAGTGTTCCAATAAAAATCAGTCAAAAACTCATTAAAACTTTTAACAAAATCAAAACGTTATGTTCGAAAATTAAGTAAGGTACTATCGCATGCTTTCGGGGTATGCCATTTTAGAAAAAAATTGCTTGCACTGGTTTTGCTTCACACACACAACCAAAGCAAAACAATTTACTAAACTCCGGCCCCAAGTTACTAAAATGAGTCGGCGTATAAACAAAAAAACTATTGTTACGTATTGTTTACTCGTGTTGTTATCGCCGCGCCCTTGCCTTTTTCTGCTTTCCAAGTTTTACGACCTTCTTTTTGAACTTTTGTTATTTGGAATTTGTATGAAATAACATGGTTTAGGTATTATCAAAATAACACGTCACTTCTAAAGTATACCTACAAACAACCTCCTCTTTTTAATTATTTCGTATAATAATTATTATTTATTTTCGTGTATTATTATTATTGCATAGGAAGAATTATTATTACCCACTCCTGTATCCCTAAACTAGAACACACGTGCGGAAAAGCAATTAAAACCAACCACTACCAACATGTAGTGTTTTGTTGTTAGGTCTTCAAATATGGTTGTAATTTAATGACATTGACATGTCATTACACCGAAAGAGTTTAATACTTTTGATGTCCAGGTAAAACCGACTACCTAATTCTAACGTCCATTGTTTAAAAAGGGGCAGGTATTGCGCACGTCCCAGACTTGAGTAAGTTTTATTGCCTTCCTTTGTTATCGTTTCCTTTCATATTTAACAATTTAGAATAGATAGGTAATAAAATAATAACTAGGTAGTGCATTTGTCTGAAAATACCCAGCCGCGGCTATTAAGAAATGCATTTTTCCGATTGTGTCGCAGGTGTCGCCAGAGAGTGTGTTACTTAGAATAGATAATGATTATATTAATTACTGCAATTCGGCTCCTTTGTTTTGAAATACCCAGCCTTATTTCTATATGTTTATTTGCGGCGTCGTTTAGAACTTTAGACCTAAAACGCATAAATTATTTTCAAAATACTAAGTAAACTAAGAATTGATAGACGTAAAATGGCGAATAACACCATTGCGATTCCTTTTCGCTTGCTAAAGAACAAAGCTTTAACACAAGTGTCATAACGTCTAAACTTGCATTTAAAAAACAATACTCAGGACCTTTTAAATTACACATTAGAATAGAACAACTAAAACGAACTTAACTCGCGTATCTTACTTTATTTGCTGATGTTTCAAAAACTCAACTGTTCCCATATTCGTAGCTGACGGTAGTATAACGATAAAGTGATTTTATTGCAAATTTAAGTTAAATCCGTTATAATTGTTTCATTCCAATATATGTAAGTAATTAAAGTTGGTTTAGCGTAATTTTGATTAGTTTTTAAAAGTAAGTAACTTGTTTCGCCCGAGCTGGGTGATATTTTGAATAATCTTAATCAATAAAATAATAACATTCACAACTATTAATCAATAAAATAAATTATCCTGTATTTTCTTATTGAAACCTAAATTGGCGGCACTTTCTTTTCATAAGTTACAGATAGATAGGTTAAACTCTCAGGCTACTAACAAAGCAGATGTGGAATCTCTCTCCCACCTTGCAAAATAACACGTGGCGATAAAAACGGTAAAGATATTCGTTCGTTTATTTTTAACTCAAGAAATTTGCCGATGATCGGCAATGTCAATGAAAAAGGTTTTCTTGATTTTATGTAGAACAATATTATGACTGTAACCGCGAGTCCCGAAAATAGTGCGTTCTTGACATATTTTACAAAGGTTCAAGTAATATCTGGATTTTATATAATATTCTCGCGGATACGAATACTACTAGCCAAACCCTTATTTTAAGCGATTTCTCATAACATTTTTTTATGATGAAAAATAATTAACTATTAATCACCGAGCTGATATAAATAATTTTTATTCGATGCTTTTTACTTTTGTCATAATTGGTTAAAGACAGGTGTTTAAAGATTAGGATATGAAATTCATAAGTTAATGTATTACTCGTTTACAAATTACCAAATATTTCTACAATTTAAAGATTAAGAAAATTATAACAATTTTAACTAGTTACAAATGACAAATAAAATAACATATCAATAGACTCCACCTTACATCATTTTTCATAGATCAGAGTATTAGCTAAATATTTTTTGTGTCTTTTAAACTATTACTACACAATAACCGGCCGGCGAGCGAAAAAAATTGCAACAATAGAAATTTTACCTGAGCGACCCTTTCGCTCGGACACACACACATGTACCGTGCCGCCAGGTACCAGGCTCGTTCAAGCGATTATTGCCTTAAAGGTGTAACATCGCCAGCACAGTTGATAGTACCTACCAAAACAAAGTTTTTGTATATTATTTTACAAAAGGTAATTCTTACGAACAAGTTTGGGATTGTAAAAAGTTATAAAGAATTTTTATATAATACTTTAGCAAGTTTTACACCAACTGGGGTATTTATGTAGGTACCGAAAAATTATCCTCAATTTGTTTTTATAAAGTTCCACAACCAGAACAAAAGAAACGAGGGATTCTTTTTTATTTTACATCCAGAAGTATCTATTTAAGATTTATTACGATTTAAGAAGAAGTATCAAATAAGTGAAACAAGGGCATCTTAACATATTGGCAATATTAATTAGAAAAAGATACATGACTAGTCCACACAATCAAATGTCTGGTTATTTAAGCTAGACTTTTAAATAAATGTGTACCTAAATCTTATTTTTTATTTTGATCTCTCATTGGAATAAAACAACTACAACATTTAGGGTAAGATTATCGTCAGCTCAGTCGTGCTACGAATATGGGAACTGTAGTTTTCGAAATGTCAGCAAATAAGATGTGAGAGTGATCGCGAAGGCATTAGAAATTATTATGATCTCTCATCCCAGTCATTGTGCAATAATAGGAGCGCTGTGAGACGACTTGTTCTGACTATTAGCAAATTGTTCTTAAAATGGCCTGGAGAAATCATTATTTTATATAGGCAATGTTTACAAACCGAAGCTCTTCTTGATTGATTATTCAGGAGATTTTCATAATCTTTACTAAACCAAGCCAGTCTTTTTTTATTAAAAAAAAGGTGATTGACATTTTTCGTTAATAAAATCACTGCCGCTCGGGGACTTTTTAATTCTTTGTAATTGGTTTAAATTCGGGTATGAAAGTATATGATTTTAAATGATAAAGCTTAACGTCATGGTAAAAGTAATAATATATATTTACATAAGTAGATAGTTTTTTTGTTGATAAAAAAAATAATAACTTTAAGTATTCTTATTTAAATTATTTTTAATGGTTCATATGACTTTGCTTCTTTTTTGGTAAATTTATTTTTATCAGAATCAAAATGACAGTTAAGTACCAACCTGAAGTAAGATGCAGGTTTGAATTCTTCTAGGGGAAAATGTCAGTATGTGTGATGTATGTGAACACGAGCATTTATACTGTGACGAGTCAGGTTTCGCGCCTCGTACAGATTCACAAATTCTTCTATTTTTAGTTTAGTTTACGTATATTTATTACCTTCTTTATTAAAGAAGAAAATATTAGATAATTTCTTTTTAAAGTTCGCGTTTCGAATAGTTTAGACTTTTGTTTAGAAACGTCGCGAGGACATAAATAGGCAGGATATGTCAAAATCGGGGTCATTCTTGGTTTACTCATAGTTTAGATAATAGCTGATTTATTAGTTTTTTTAACTTTAAAGATTATTCAAAGAAGTAATCGCTTAGTCCACGGAAGTCATGCGCGCGTTATTTTATTACAGATACTTATAGGAACGAGCTGGATTTATTAACAAGGATACAAACAAGGATCAGGCAAAGGCAGGGGCAAGCCGTGACTGTTTGATATCTGCCCGATGGTGGCTAAATTAACGATGGTAGATCGTTTATACGTCGCATAAGGAATCGGTGAGCTCGTTCCATTATTTAACTAAGTAATCGACTTAAGATCTAGGTTCGATTTCTAGTTCTAGAGGAGTTAGCATTCGTTGAGAGAAACGAATACTTTAGGATAATAGATGATAGGCAGGGCTCTATTAGATAGGGCTTCATCTCATCTTACCATTATTTGTTATTGCAATCATGAGTAATTGTTAACCTGATTATTAACATAATGAAGTAGTTTAACTGGATACGTTTTATTTGTTTTATTTGCTGTTCATTTACATAACTTCAAGCGTATCCAACCTTTTGTCCGTTTGCAAGGACTTCTGATATCCTCCTGGATACAGGCGTGGGAGTCTAAAAATGTCCCTGGACGTAGATTACAGGTTTGCATAATGCAGTGCGTTATACAAGCGTACGAGCGGATGGCTGGGGCTCGATCCTTTGCGCCTATTAAATTATGTTAAACTTCATTATATTCTTAGTCAGGTTAGGTTAGTTATTACGTAGAATATGACCCTAACATCTTCCACTAAAAGAGTTTGGGTTATCTGCGGTACACAACGGAAACGGGTTCTAAATATACTTCTAGACGATTCGGCTGGCCATTAGAAATAAGTAAGAATTAAGTAGAGATAAGTAGGAATGAGTAGATTTAGGTAGGTAGGATAGTTTATTATATAGCTTACTTAGGTTACATAGGATAGGGGGGCGTTACAATACCTAAGTCTTGAATGTCTTATATAGGTATATATAAGTACGTATGTTTAGCACTCATAGAACAAGCTTTCCTTAGTTTGGGATTAGTGTGAATTCAATTGGTGAGAATGGTCCAAAACATTTATGTATAGGTAATTTTAGATATTGTTTTGTAAAAGACTGCAATTAGTGGAGACTTATTTAAAATACGCTTTTTAGTTGTTTTTTTAAGTAGTTTTTACCTTGTACTTAACTTACTTACCTTGTACCTAAAATTCTATTTAATTAGATCTTACTCGTATTAGCGCTAATAATACGCTTTCTACAAAATTACCTTTGAGAATAGGTTATTGCTGTTACAGGATGTACTATTTAGGGCAATCGATACTTAGATAATTAGATACTTAATTGAGAATATGTGTAGTACAGGATTGTTTACTATTTAATTAGTTAATACAGAACCCGCTCGCGACTTTGTCTGCGCGATTACCACCCCGTTGTACCTCCAATGATGAACTTTCAGAAATCCTTTCTTAATGCTCCCCTATGTTACTTAGGTACCTAACTCTGTAAGGCAACTATATCTATACTAATATTATAAAGAGGAAACATTTGTATTTTTGTATTTTTGTATTTTTGTATTTTTGTATGTTTGTAATGAATAGGCTCCGAAACTACTGGACCGATTTCAAAAATTCTTTCACCTTTGGAAAGCTACATTATCCCCGAGTAACATAGGCTATATAATATCACGCTAGGTCTTATAGTTGCGGAGCAGTAACCGAAAATGTTTCAAAAACGGGGGAAAAGTATCGTTTCTGAGGCCTTCCGTGGCGTGCGCTGAGCATATAGTTAAAGTTATACAAAAATGCTTTACGGGTGAATTGTTCATCTTAACATTATCTTTAAAAAAGTCCGCGAGAGCATATGTCTATCTTTTATAGTTTACCCATAACAATCGTAAAACTATGAAAAAAATCTTAAGTCCCCCCGTGCGAAGCCGGGACGGGCCGCTAGTTTTAATATATTACTGATGCTTTCGCGGTTATTACCTACACATTAAGTACCCAATAAACCAATGATGTTTTTTATTTTATGTTTCAAAAATGCTAACATAATATTATGAATATGGTAACTGATAAAACAATTCGGGGACTAATCATTCAACCTATTATAACTTACTCGTAGCCAATCATTATAGTAAATACATTTGAAAATGTGGGACGATTAACCATCAGAATATTATCAATTAGATAGCTTGTACCAATTATATTGAAAATAATGTATTTTTGTTTGTAAATTTAGTCAAAGACGAACTACGCTGTGAATAGGTGGCATAGAACATAACCCTCAGGAATAGCTTGAAGTCATTTCCATGAATTGAAATTAAACGTTTCAGTGTATAAGCGGGCGTGGTTGCTGGCGTATTTCAGAGACTATTTTCCATTGTCTATCAACCCTTTTGGCAATTTATCGGGACATCACATTTTCATACAAGCGAGTGGCACGAAGTTCGCGCGGCTGCCGCTCATACATATTCAAATGACCGGAGCCGTACAAAGCAGAAACACGCTGCGCCTGTGACGTGTTACAATTACAAAAAGGAACAAAATGTGGGGACTGATAAACAATCTGTATCAAGATTATCTTTGTGTGGGCTGTCGGTCGGTGAGGTTTTTTTGAACGTTGTTTGGATATATTTGAATATAAACTAACGCCGGCTTTTGTACTCTTATCAGTTCATGACAAAGGTTCTGATTTTGCAAGCTTCTGTAAAGGCAAGGTAACTCATAGGTATATGGACAAAAGATCAAAGACATTCCAAAATGAAAGATTATAAAAAAAACAGCATTGGCAAATAGGTTATAGTTATTTTATTCTTAAAAGAAAGCCAAATACGCGTGCATTGGTAACCTATCTGTTAGTCCTAAAAGGTTTTCTATAATTTGGACGGTACGGAATTATAAAGCAGGCATTTAGTTCTGAACCCTTATGAATGAATGTTAAGCTAAACATCATTATAATTATGTATTCGAATAATGCATATATTCGTTGTGCTGCGTATCAACCTAATTAAAAAAAAATCCCCTTTTTATAATTAATCATACGTCGTTGAGCAATAACTGAACAAAGTTCCTCAATATTCTGCTCGGAGCAGTGACGCTCCGAGTGCGTCATAAAAGTCGGCAACAGTTTCGGGCAACGTTTAAATGGACGCTTCAAATTTACTCGGTGTATTCCAACTTTCAATGGGAAACCGTTGTAGAGTAATTCAAGTTTGTGCGGTAGTTTTTAATTTCAATTTTATTCATAGCATGAAGTTGAGTTTGAAACAGAATTCCATAAGCATGGATAAATATAATATTAACTAGGTGTAACATAGCTTGAATATATGATGAACATGGCATTTTCTGAGCATAGGCTCCTTATATACAAACCCTAGGACAATTTATCTTCTGTACTAATTCAATATTTTACACAAACCCTGTATTTAAACTTGTTACCTACGCGTATTCATTCGTGTTTCCGATAGAAAAACGAAAACAAAGTAAAATAATTCTTCTAATGATTAATGTTTAATGGTTTCTTACAGTTAAGTAATTAGACTACAAAAAGTAATCCACTTTACGCTTCGTTTAAAATATAGGTCAAGACAACATTAAATTAGCAACAAGCTTCGTCAAAATTAATATACTCAATATACTAAATACATAAACCATATCCGCAACACGCATCGTTCAGAACATTGGCATTCTAATGGTTATTATGTGTAGATACCTACAGTATAAACATGCGAGTACCTGTATAGAAGGTAAGTCAAATGAATTCAAATATTACAAGTTCATTAATGATATTTGTACGTCAATTAAATGTTAATACAAGATAATGAGAAAACCAACTACAAATGCCGTGTACAATATTATAATTATATTTGTTGCCAATTTGTGAAACCACAATCCGTTGATATCAACTAAACAACTACAGTAGGTACCTAGGTTCATACACGCTACATTTTTGTTATAAACTGTACATTGTAATACAAATAAATCAATACTTTTCGGAATCAATAATGTTCAGTTTTATGAAAGACGTAATTTGTTTATGCGAGTAAATATTGGCTATGCGCGTCAACGATTATCCGATGTACGGTCAGTTGATACAGCGCGCTCTGTATATATAGGTTGGCAATACGAGCGGCCCAGCGTGCTCATCCCTAAGTGCACAATCATGTATCGGTTGCCAAATCCTCGGGGGACGCCCGATATATGGACCCCTATGATTCACTGCATGAACACCAGTTTTAATTTTATTTTGCAGCGGCATCCACCAATTCCGATTCATACTCTATTCCGGACAGTTATTTGGCCTGAATACGCCTTTCATTCTCGGCTTTTGAAACAAATAGTGAATACTGTGCTATGAAATTATGCAGGGTAATCACATTTAAATATTGAGTTTTGTTGCTTTGTTTTTTTTTATTATTGCATGAATAATATTGAGACTAACCGTTCATTGAAGGTGAACTTAGAAATGAGAAGACTATTTATGTTGACTTATGAAAGAGAGGGAGAGAGAGGGTTACTGGTATTAAAAATAATTAGGTAGATACTTACCGGACCATGTTCCAAGTTAAAGGTCAAATCATTAATTACGAGTTGTCCCTAAATGTCACTTAGAGTGCTAGTGCTCTGAGCTTATTATACCTATCGCTATTCTGAGAATTATTTTGTTTTGCTTGAAGAAGTGAGTGGAAAAAAAGCGTGACTGTATTAGTGATTATATTTCTAATCGATCTAATATATAAATAAAAAAAGAAAAAGTACTTAACACAGTTAGTAATTGGGATAAGTAGTACTTACTTGTTATTTTTGTATTTTATTAAGCGGATTTTTGAGCGGATTATTTCCGAATCGCGATTGAAAACAAACAAATGGAATAATAAACAATCATCATCGATCGTATTGCTTCGATATTTGGCATGTCAGTGCTACGATCACATTTGCTACGCGATACGACTTTTAGGTTTACGTTGTCTGTGCTACGTAATATACGTCGTGCTACGACAATATGCTACAATTGGGTTAGTTGTGCAAGCGTAAAAACCAACGTCTACGCAGTGTTACGCGCGTACCAGTTCTCGTAGGTTTTCATATAATAATATGTAAGGGTTAATATCTACATCGGACTATACCTACAGGTTTTGATTTATTTTGGATAATAAATGAAAACTCTGAATCAAACTATGGACATATAATAACCGTTGCCGTGTTGTCTCGCTAATAAGATTATAATGCTAACTCAGAGAACCCAAGTTTAGCACTCTAAATACGCTGTAGAGTCAACGGACACAAAGAAAGTAATCCCTATAAAAACATTATAAGTCTGGAATTACTAATAACGTTCTTACAAAGGTATTTCGATACAATCCTTGCTCAAGTACACAATAAGGCTTATTCACATATTATAGGTAAAATAAGTTCTCTTAAGAACGCTCCGAGTACCGATTTTGCTTGTTGGGTATGTATGGCGGTATGTACTACCTACTAATGTTGTCGCACTTACCTACTTTCCTTTTCATAAGGTCCATGTGAGTAGGAATATATAGGAATCCGTAACCAATCCTTATTCCAATTTCATTGCGTAATAAGATATTTGATACGTAAACACAAATATTTTTCATCTTTTCCATCTTGGCCATCTAAAATATCTCAAAAAATGTTTTGCAGGTACAAATCAATGATAAATTGTATCAAAGGTTGAAAAAAAAAATCATTTTGCTCACGTCGTTAATCTAAAATAGTCTCGTTGTCAACATTCCAATCGTATATCAATAAATTATATTATGTATCTGGTACGTGAGAGTTTTGTCGACGACCCGCAGTGTGTACGTTAGCAATAAATATCATCTTTTAATCTGCACGCACGACAAAACGGAACGTTGGCAGGCAATAAAGCGAACTTAATGCGTTGGTTCTGTTTTCTTGTCACGTTTTTTCGCCGTTTAAACGTCCCTCCGCAGGCAGTAATGGTTCGGAACAAGCCTGCAACAACCGTATCGTAGATTGAAACACGACGTTTGAAAACAGCCTTAACTCACTGCATTCGTTTTGTTATTGCTGGAATATTGCAATTCAATACACGACACGGCTTTGAAAAGGCACGCTAAAAAGTCATAATAATTTATTTTATGTTTTGATAAACATATTTATAATTTTGGTATTTAGATACTTGTAGTATGGGCGTGCTCTTATTAGCTTAGAAACTTGCTTTAAACTTATTACGTCACAGATTACCTAGCTATTTGTTACTGTTCAGCAGATAAGACCATTGTTTAACAAAACAAAATATATACCTATAGTTAACTGATACTATAAAGTAACTCTCATCGGATATATTCGTTTATTTAATTAGTATTTGTAGGTTATACTATTGGAATTTAAGAATTATAGCCAATTTATTTCGCGTGTATTATTTTAAGCTGACGTTTTTAACTCAACAGCTCTCATATACAGAGCAGACTGAACTGACGATAGACTATCTCTGAAGAAATGCATATGTGCCAACCCTTTAAATTGTTTTATTCCAATGTGTAATAACCGCGAAAGAATCAGACATTATTAAGTATAGATATAACATGATGTTTATTCGTAAGTGTAACTAATCGTTTACTTCCATAGCTAACCTATTTCATAATACCTAGGTATTATGAAATAGGTTACAGACAAACAACTCATTACGTAGGTTTTTCTAGGCATCAGCCGAGTAGAAATACCGACTTCCTACACTTAAGGAAAGTGGTTCATAAAGTACGTAATCCTAAAAAATGGTGCATTCACATCTCACTAGCGATTCCATTGACATAGTGAAACGGATTGGCTCTTGTGAAGAGCCAATCAAGATGCATAAGTTCCTAGTTATTAGCTTTTAAGAAGTAGATTTTGCTCTTCTCTATTGATTCTATTCAACGTCGCTTCAATTCTCGTTCTGTCTCGATAGCATCTTAATGGGGTAAAAACCTTTGCTGGTTACACTTACTTGGTCAGTGCATCGTACTTTTTTGATATAACTGCCTATGTCATACCTACTACATTTTTGTACTTATAGCTAATTATAAACAGTATAAAAAATCGATCCTAAAAAAAACTCTTGGAGCTTCTACGGTCTTAGTTATAAGTGAAAAGTAATTTTACGTTATTATTATAATCTAAAGAGTTATTATTATTGCACATCGAAATAAACAACTGTAGCGGGCCGCTATTCGTAACTAAACAGTTAAATGGATTCTATATTATGACTGTTTGCTCAGATCGAGTAGACAAAACAAAATTGGAAAATATCTAATAATGTCTGATACTTTCGCGTTTATTATACATTGGAATGAAACAACTACAACCTAACGGACTTCACTCGCATTTATTATTCAATTTGCTGACGTTACGAAAACTCTATAGTTTCCATATTCGTAGCACGTCTAAGCTGACGATAGTCTAACGCTAAAGTAAAAAATCAGCAAAGACAATAAAATATGCGAGTCAAATCCGTTATACCTAGTTGTTTCATTCTAAAAAATACATACTTCGCGTTTATTGAGTAGGTAGATTAGAGAATGGAGATTTACTTAATATATCTATTCGTTTCAATTTCGCTTAAGCTTTTTTGTTATTTCATGTCCCCAACCGAGACGTTTTGTAAAGAGCAAACCTCGAATACTGCAATCACACAGATTGAAAATTAATGGACCACGAAATCCAATTTTGCATTAAAGCTCCCGGAGGTAAGTAGGTGCCCGAGTTTACTTTCTGAATCGCGTTTTTGCAAACTTTTCGCGTCCCACTGTTATTTCTTATTACAGCGTTTTGACATCTATTTACACTGCATTGGGATAAAGTAAAATGTTTTTTACTTCTCTTGTAAGTTAGCTCTTTTGTTCTGGATATTTTGTCGGGTACAATTCTTCGTCTTTAAAACTATTAAGGCCGGTTTTTTAATATCCATAAAAGCCCTGGTTGAACTTTTTGTAAGTTTAAACTTTAAATATTTAACAATACAATATCAAGTTCCAATAGTAATTAATACCCATGCAGTTACAATTATAAATACGATGTACCTATTTGTAAATTAAATTATGTTTTTATTTATCAGATATGAAAAATAAAGAACTTGCATTATCATTTTGAAGCAAATCTCTAGGTTATTAATTTATTTAGTCTTAATTGTATAACATTCAGTTTCTAGATAAGTGAATAAAAAGGCAGACCAAAAGACGGGAAGTAAACAACTAATATTAGTTATATATATAGGTACCAGTACTGTTTAGTTGAATCGGTATGCTTTTACCCACTACTGATACGGTAATATAGATACTTGACGAGCAAATGGTTTAAAAATACAATAAATTTGAAGTCACTTCCACTAAGTATACTTAATATTTCCACAATATTTGGCAAAGCTGCGAGGTATAAGTACCTTATCAATAAGTCAAGGGTACATTTACTGTATACACTTTTCTTGAACTTTTTAGTACATTTATGATCCAATATTTGATTATTATTATTTACTACCCATAAAAATATTAATAATATCTACACATAATCTTTATTTATAGGTAAGTATCAAAGTGACAATGAGCGATAGACGTATTAGTGGTGAATTATGAAAACACTTACCTATTACTTGAAAACTGGAGTTTAATATTTTATATACAAGAGCTCATCGACAACAGAATCGGAAAAGACATAGGTACATAAAGATATGCCAATATTCATCAAAATGTATAAAAATAGAACTGTATAAAAGTAGTAAGTACACCGAAAATTTCAAAAAGGCCGTCTACTAGCCCATTGCAGTGACCTTTATTGCTCTAATCTTCACAATCATTTTCAACTGCAGTCGTTCATAGCTGGATATAAGCCTCTTCCAAAATTTATTAAAATGACTGATAGCGCACTGTCTGCATCCAGATCGTCGGACTTTTAGGGAAAATAAGGCATACAGAATTACACTCAAAATTATTGTCCAAATGTTTAGGGTTCCGTACCCACTGCTAACGGAACCACTGGTAATGTGTAACATTTAGTATTTATTACCAATATACCGACCTAAGCTAATTCGATTTACGCTCGCGATTTATGTTATTGTCATGCGAAGCCATAACATAAAATGAAACACGTAGCCAACTTTATATTATGCTATTAAAATTTTAAATAACCCATCAAAATTGAACACAGCACACACAACAGCATTGTTTAAGATGCTTTTATAACATTTGTCTACATACGTGTGTTTTAATGCTCCAGCGCATAGAGCTGTAATAAAGTTAATTGAACAGATTTTGCGAGCAAAACCATAAAATATTCAGTCCCAAACACAAGCGACATTCGACAATCGCGGAAGCGAATGAAAAGATAAAAAAATGTATAGAATGGAAATAAGCGAGCGAAAACTCACGAGGTAAGTTTTCGGACAACCCCGTGGTAGGATTTTCCGACGTAGAGGTCGGTTTGCTACAAAGCGGAATAGTCAAGCGATCAGATACACGCATAGTGATACAAAGAGTTTTTATAATAAAATGAGTTCCATCATTTTGATATAAAATTGAAAGGTTTTTAAATGCACCTAAATATTTTTATACTATGTATATAGTTTTTAAAAAATAGGATAATAATTAGCCTAAGCTAACCGCTTCGCATCCAGATCTCTGACTTAATTATTACTATTATGTGTTAAAAATAGAACAGATACCGTACTAGTACTATATTATATAATTTGCTCGTTGCGGTTCGTTCATTATCAAATATCGGTTGATACTCATTAAGTTTTGGAATGTATACTGAATGCGTATCAGTTCATAGTCGGCCTTACACCTTGATTCAAAACCCGGAATAAATTGAGGCTCGTAAATTATGCCAGTAACGTTTGGAAACCTATTCACTCTACATGAAGTCGCATAATTAGAATATTTGAAGTATTTATTAGATATAGTTTCAAGGTCATAAATTTTAGACCATCTTAGTATTAACAGAATGCTTACCTATGTACCTACTTACCCATAAAATAATTTGATATGCGATCTTAATGATTTTTATATTTCACATCTAAGTAGGTAAGTATACTTAATATAACTGCCTCTTCAGCTGAAGCATATTGATTATAAACATAAATAACAACTCATTGTGATTCATGGCTGGTAAAAAAGCATATTGCTTCTACTTTATTATTCCATTAAACGAAATGTTAAATAAATCATTTACAAATTTTATGCAAAATCAGACTGTTCCAAATCTGCAATAATATTCGTGAATCGTTTGGGAACCACATTCGATTATCAGAAAAAAATATATATTTAATAAATTAACTTTGGATAAATCACGTTTACTTGAAAACTAACCCGACCATACTTGATTAATTCTTGATTAGTCACTAAATTTCTGATATTTCGTTTTAAATTAGGTTTACGTTGTAAGATACTGAATAGATTTGTGGATAATTAGCAGTTTGCAGTTCCTATTATTTCAATGTATAATTTATTTGTGAAATAACAAAGTAGGTTTTGGTTCTGATTCAGAAGCCTGCTTGGTGTCACTTGTCATGTAAAGAGACGATTTCTCGTGCTCGAACACTTAAGTGGCTGACATTAAGATGCCTGTAGTTACTAGGTACAGGGTCTACATTTAAATAATTAATTTCTAGTTACGAAGTAGGAACGCCTGAGGCGCAGAGTAGCGTTTCAGAAATGGAATTTAACAATTCATACAAAGTTTCAACTAGGGACACTGAAATCTCTGCATTTTGAGTAGCGATACCTATGAGTTAACTCTAACCATTTTTCATTTATAGTGTTAGAAAAGTTCATATGAAATGAACAGTCAGCCCAGTAATTATAAAATGTTGTTACATGTATGTTCTGTCTTTTAAATTATTAATTAAATATTTTTCAAATTATTTATAAAATACAGTATACACTTATGTATTTTACAAGTAAATATCAAGGATTGTTGTTGGCTTGTGAGCAGGTAGAGTAAATTAATTCTTTATATTATTTTCCTTTTCGTAGAATATCTGATGCGAGAAATTATGAAGAGAGTTACCTCAACGTATGCACGTTGCGTCAAGATATGCAATTCAAATCTACAGTCGGAGCGTTGCAACTCGAGCGGGTCTCGACGGACTCCTTTAGGTATCCACTTTTCCGTTTTAAATTTGCATCTTAGTGCTAGGTTAGGCAGTGTCAAAGAAAAAATAATTGGAACAAAATTGTACTTGCAGACAGCAATGCAATTTTTTATAGCGAAGGCAAGAACCAAGGCAAATTAACGTAGATTACTCGCTCTTATTACAAAACGTGATATTATTTTCATACCATAATTTCGTCGTCATCATCTCCATCAATATAATCATTTTCAAACATCATGACTAGAATCATAATTATTATTTGTACCAATGTTGGACAGGGGTTTTCCTTGGTCCAAACATTTTAACACCGCCACCATCGAACCACACAGCTTGTAGATGTCCAGCTAATTCCTGAGATTTTCATCAGGTTATCGGAACACCTCATACGGGACCTGTTGGGTGAATCGCCACTTGAGCTGTTTTTAGTTTCTCTGAACAGTTTATATTTCTATATAATGCCTTTTTGTTTATCACTACCTACTTGTTTCTTTTTGTTTTAAAAAATATATATAACAATTTAAGCTTCTTCATTGTATGTATACAATGAAGAAGCTTAAATTGTTTATGTTTTCTGATTGTAAATTTATATCCATTATAAAAAAAATTCAGAAACGCAAAGGTACTCGATTATTCCTGCATGGACACTGTGATGATTGATAATATTACTAAAAAAATAAAATCAAAATAAATTAATTGCGTTAAAATGACATGTCGACAATGTTTATCTTGTTTTTTCCACAACATTCGCAGCTACCGCTGTTCACAATCGTGTACACATAGAAATGTTAACTTTAAGGCAGTGACGTTCGTAATTATATTCTAAACGTAGTGCAGGAGGTACGAGTATAGTAGCGAATGGTGTTTATTGACTATGTTCCTGTACACTTGACTTTTGATATAGGTATTATTAAAAAAAAAATGTCAATTGGAAGTGTGTTTTCGACTAAGCGCAAGCGACTAGTATACGCAATTATCTCAGATGCAATGCCACCATAGATACTTAACCGCGAATAATATTTGGCATTTTCCTCAAATTTGCAACATCATTTTGCGTCAAATGTCGAATACGATTCCCCTTGTCGGCACGAACAGTCTATTTCCATTTTGAAATGTCGGCCCAAAGCTAGAGGCTCAAGTGTACCGTTGGAATATTTGAATATTTTAACATCGAGGAATTGGCGCAAAACATGAATTTATTTTTAGTATTTGTTGGTTAATTTACCCCATTGAATTAGCCAATACCTGCCCCATGATTGTATGATTGTGTAGCGTAATTGGAGTTTCAAACGGTTTCAGATTTGACAGTTTCCCATACGGAATATACCTACATCAACACGAGCAGATTGCGATACCAATTGCGCTTCACTTAGATTTGTTAATTAAAATGTAGCGAAATAATAAAGCTCGGACAGCTCGTTTGCAAATAAGAAAGTTACTTACGTGCATTTCACTGCCGTAAATGAAATGTTGCACCACATCCAACCGAGTCGCTTACGTAATGAAAAAACTTCTACTCTAGATAATTTTACTCCGTATATTTTATAAATAACTAGCTTCTGCCCGCGACTTCGCGTGGAACTCCTCCTTTTTTGCAGTCGGTTAAAAAGTAGCCTATATCCTTTCTCAGGCTCCAGACTTTCTTTGTACCAAATTTCATTTAAATCGGTCCAGTAGTTTTAGCGTGAAAGCGTAACAGACAGACAGAGTTACTTTCGCATTTATAATATTAGTAGGGATTTATACCTACCTACGTTTTTAATTCAACTAATTAAGATGGTCATATTTATTACTACCTTCTTTACACATATAGACATATATACCTACCTACTTCAATTCAGGGTGTATTTTTTTTTCCTTAAGTTCTTAATCTTACAACTTAATAGTAACTACATAGATAGGTAGCCAAATGTCTCAAGTATCATTTTAGTAATCAAGTATGATATTATTATTATTGTCGTAGTGTGGTATATTTTTCCCTTATCAAAGATCGAGAACTCATGAATATTTTTTTTGGTGTTATACACGCGCAGTCTACCTAAATTTAAGTTAAAGAATATTTATTTTATAATCTTCATGTGGTGATGTGTTACTGTAAAGGTGTTAATAAAAAAAATCTTTTTTAGATTTTAGAAATTAGTCAAGTTTATATTTTTTTACTAACGGAAGTGTAGATAGAAAACAATTTGAACACTGCCAAGGCTCGACCACTTTTACTGTGACGCCCGTACGTGGACCGAATCCAAACCACATAGACATTAAAGCTGCAATAGACCTATGCGCCACCGATCGCGACACTGCAATACCAAGTGATACTGTTTAACTGTATAAACAGTCAGTAAACATATACTTAAAAGTACTTGATGTTCCAACGTCAGGCGTAAGATGGTCACTTTTACCATTTAGGTGTACGGTATCTAGCAATAACTGCAATTAAATAGCATGGACAAAAGTGAACGTAATAGGCCCGCGCTGACGTCATGTATAAATGCTCAATATGTTAGCAGTGGGTAACGATTATAGAAAAATAAATGTACTTATATCCACAACCCAAAGGTACCGCGATACATAGCATTTGCTTGAGAAAATATTATCTGAATAATAATAACATTCATGAATATTAGTTAGATTCGCTTAGGTAGGTATACCTAATTACTAGGCGCGTGCAGTGAGCTTGCTTGCAGTAATTACCTACAGAAACCTTCAAACACATTACAGTACGAGTAGGTTAGGTGCGTTACAAATTTCTATATGTATAGAATACCTACTTAGCATATAGGCAAGTGCACAATACTAACAAGCTAAATACAGCAATCAGATTTTTTAATTTAAAAGCTGATCCTAACGGATTTACTGAGCACTGTGTCATAAATTTACAATCAGTTTTTCCCACCTTTTTACAGGCATGATGGAATCACTTAATTGCTATGCTATGGCAGACACACGTGAGGGATGGAGGGAAATTCGGATGTTGTTGTTAAATACCTATTGCGTGGTGTTATGGCGTATATTACAATGCCACATTCGCAAAATTAATATTGGCAATGTAGGTATATGAAGTATGAACGTCGCAAAGCTTAAATTGAACACATGGTGCTTGCGTGTCGCTCGGTGACTTGATGGATGAATTAAAACTGTGGGTACGGTGTTCAATTTATATATTCCCACAAATTATTTGAATTCTCAAATCTGTGTTAAAAATAAACGACAGTCGGAAACCTATTTCTATTATTGTTTTTGGTTTAGTATTTTTGTTTTAAAGGAGTTTAGGCATGTAGAATTAATTATGATTATAATTTATATCATTTTAAAATGCTATCACTACTTTGTAATATAAGATTAAGTCGGGTTTGATCGAACACTTGTAAGTTGAAAACGACTGGGAAGGTTTTAATGTTTTTTTATTTGTCTCCGTCCCGAATAGCAGATTAACTATTACAAATATTAGAAAATTTTATTAGAATTAATAAAAGACAATAAATCCTGTGTAAAATGTTCACGGTTGTAGCTACCTGTCAAAGATTGAATGTTCATCCCGTTATAACGAGGTCTGCCGGGAGCGCTAGTAAATATTGCTAATGTGAAAATTATTATGATGGATAATATGAATATTCTTACACACAAAAATAGCTCAACGGATTTTTATCTAATTTCGCACATACATGTTTTTTTCATTAAACATGGTGCAACGAAGTACGTTATCATAAAAGTCAAGAAAGGAATTGACATCTGGAAACTAAATTAAGTACGTACAAATTTTAGGTAAAAGGATGATACACAAACCGAAAATAATTATGTATTAAGCAATAATATATTAAATCCGGTAATCCGATATACATAAATAAGTAAACATTCCTCAGTATTGTGCTATTCAACATAAATACGAGTAATTTCGTATTAGTATTGGTGTTAATAGATTTAATTAAGTATAAATATTTTCCTATCAATTTATGTATATAAATAACTTTATATACCTACTTAAGTGATTTTAGCGTTAGACTATCGTTAGTTTTGTCGTGCTACGATTATGAAAACTGTAAAGATTTTGAATCGTCAGCTTATAAAATAAATCCAGTTCTTTCATACCAATGCATATAAATAATAATATGTACGAGTAAAGCTAGGCTAGTATTCTTAACGTCGTAAGTAATCATGATAGGAAACATCTATTGTGATATTTCGTAGGTACTCGAAGCGCAATTAAAAGTGCTCGTTAAAATGTAGGTACGTTCGAAAGAAGATGTAAACTTTGCGAAACTCAGTCATTCTAAATGCCTCAAATGAATATTATTGTGGATACGGCACTTTTTGATTATATTATTTTATTTGAAGACTGATAAAGGAGGTAGGTACGACGGTACATTTTTAACTTAAAATAAAAAATATATTTATTAAGTGTTTTTAGGGATCCAGTACTAAAGGGTAAAATGGGACGTTACTGAGACTTCGTTGTCCGTCCGTCTGTGATAATATATACAATAAATACTAAATAATAAAATAAATATTTAAACGGGGTTCCAAATATACAGAATCCTTCGTACGCAAGTCCTAATAGTAGGTACTTGACCAGTTTTTTTAGGCATTAACCACCCAAACATAGATATATTATTATACACTTAAGATAATACTCATTTTTGAGGGTATGTACTTTAAGTGCGGTGTTTTTAATTTTCCGTTGCTGTTGACAAAAACCACCTAATTTGTCGTCATCGCCTTGATGATAAATGCGTCGTGATGAGGTTTTAAATACCTATATGTAACTGTACCTTTTCGTGTAAGTACTTTTTTTGGTAGGTAATGTAGAGGTTGCAATTTGTGGATGCTGGCCGTGTGGTAATATGTTTTTAATGATATTGTTACGATTCGAATAGCCTAGTGGGTTGTCATTAGGAGTCCAGAATAATGGCTGTGAGTGGATATCAGCCATTTATATAAGTATTAAAGGCCTTCTCAAAGTATCTATATAAATGGTCGTATGGAAATATCCAAAATTTAAATGATTCGTACCCCGTGTACGCAGTTCATGGTTGTCCCTCGTTTTGTTTATTAATGAAGCAGAAAGCTAAGGTTCGTTGGAGACGTCATCCGAGATTTAATGCAGTGCTACGCTCATAAATAAACATAATATTATTTAATTGAAATTCAATCTTGATTGCGGCTAAATTTGAGCAAAAATGTTCGTCGTACAAGATATTTGGTATCTAAAATTTAACGTGCATTCGATTAAAAAAAAGGTTGAAGTTTTATTACTATGATTTCAAAATGATAGTGAAGTCATTCAGTACATTTCGAACCAAATAGGCACTCAATGTACCTCTACCCATTTTAGGTACGTTAGGTACATAAAGTTCTTCTCATATATATTGAATGTACAGCGTATGGTTACGTAATTATGTACCTATTTATAAAAATGTACCTATAGATATGAAAAATTTGGAATAATGCAATAAAAAACTCAAATTCAAGAAAAAAATTGTAGTTCAGTTTTCTTGGAAACATTATTGAAAAATTTTCAACCAATTCTATGAAAACGTTTGAAGAATTTTAGAAACTTGGTTACCTAAATTAGTAACGAGACGACTTAAATAAAAAAACGTTCGGAATGAGTATATATTATGTCACCCCGAACATGATAAATGGGGTATATCTATCTAGATCTAGTAACATATTTATGCTATGTTTTGGTTATTATAGGCATAATGTATTTTCGAAAGTGCATTGAAATAAAATTGCGACCGATTTCACCAACGGCGGCTCGTTAAGGCAAAACTTCGGCACGACGAATTTTTATGAGTGTCGCCTCCATACGACACACGAGGGAGTCAGTGGCTTTTGAAACGACTGGAAGTCAAAGAGAAATGGAGATTTCGTAGTTACAAATGTGGAACCAGTAGGTAGCGGCTGTATTTCTTCGCGGATTACTTTCTCGAAAGCACACTGGTAACGCGCGTGCCGGAATTTTTATTACCAACTCGTGACTCCCAACGGTACTGTATCGCGACAGAGATACATTCGGATCGTTACGTTTCGTAGCGACTGTGCATGTTATGACTTCGATATGCTGTAAAAACGAAACAGCTTTCGCCTAAATAGTTGTTTTCAAAGATTTACTCGCCAACGGAGCGGGCTACAAAATACGTCACTGCTACTTTTACTTATCAGTATCTATTTTGCGCGGTATTTTTGCCGGTGCGGATCTTACTTATGTTGGAGTGAATTCACTCCCATAATTTTAAAAGGATTATTAACAAATGTGTCTTAAATATTTTCCTTAATAAACAGAGTTACAGGAACTAAATAAGTATGATTTCTTTTAAGTTTTCGCCGGTAAATCATTTCACTAATCACGTCCGCTATAAATAAGGTAAAGAGTTATTGTTAAATCGGTATGAAAATAAATGGGGTATCAGCAAAGGAGTGGAAGGCTGGCTAACTGATTTATAGTCTCTAGATAAAAACAAAGGCGTAAGAAGCCGAAGAAAATGAGTCAAAGGGTTTCTCGTCTCATATTAACTACTTATACGGTATGAAAATATTATGCATTCCTTTTATTTACGTTGCATTTGTATTCTATTTGAAATCACTGTGTGGAAAATAGCTAAGTATTTAATTCGCCCATACAAGGAATGAATAGGTACATATTTGAGCTATTTCTGCGGGATATAAAATAATAAAAAGAACTAAATTTTTCCGTATTACAAGCGTATATGGTTATTTCTGAAAAGTAATCCTTATAATAACAGGACTAGAAAAAAATATTCCTGTAAAACGGAAAGGTTCGCTATCATTTTACCTTATTGCAAAATTGGTATAAACACATAAATTGGCATAATTATTCTTATAATGATTTAATACGTATTTAAAAAATATGGTGGTACGACTTGAATATTAGTCCCAGACCGAGAGAGCG
Source organism: Polylopha cassiicola (assembly GCA_038024825.1). NCBI lineage: Eukaryota > Metazoa > Arthropoda > Insecta > Lepidoptera > Tortricidae > Polylopha > Polylopha cassiicola. Next base: position 12,770,887 of record CP149046.1, on the reverse strand, counting down.
TGCTCGTCCGATACCATGAACAAATTTTATATTTGGCCACCACAGGGCTTGTTTGCCATCAAGAAATGAATAATATAATAATCAACGCCCGCCTGTTGTTTTAATAAAGCTTGATGAAAACTGTACATCATCATATTTTCTGGATCGTTCACCTAAATTAAAGGTAATTTATATCCCAATGTACACAGGCGGCGCCCGCTTCAGCTTTATTAAACAAATAAAGTAACGAATTGGTGAGCTTTCATAAACAACCGTGCGGAAATTTGAAACTTTATTATTTATGAACAGTGAGAGAAAACAATATCAAAATATGTTTAGGCCTTCTTGGAAGGTGGAGGTTTGTATTTATCCGATCTGCAGGTACTTGATTTGTGGACTTTACAAAGTTATTGGCAACAAATTAACTTAAGTTTAAATTGCTCATAGGTACGCACATAACTTACTTATTGTTTAGAACAATCATAAAGCTCAGGTATATTGTAGAAGAGTTCGAAAGGGTACACGTTACACAAATTCTTTTTGATTTACATTTACGAAACTGAAAACACACTAAGTAATTGAAAACATATACCTATACCTAGTTAATTATCATAATTTACAATGAGCATCAAAGTATTATAATAACATAGTTTTATACTTATAATTTAAGTGTAGGTATATTTCATGATTATTAACCGATAGACGTCTAGTGCTGCATTTATACCTCCCACACTGGAGTACTTACTGACCTTTCTTACGTACAATGTGACCCCACCAACTGCTAACGGGGTCCAATGATCCAAATGAATTCTCAGAGCTATAACGGTTACCTTGGTCCTTCTGCGAAGGTACATTTACCTATATATTATATTTGTGCATTCTCGAAAATCATTCGAAACTTCTTGATTGAAATTACAATATCCTATCGAAAAATGTATCGAGCTATACATGATAATTCCTGGGAAAAACCGTTATCGCAGAGCGAGTCTGAACCAATGTTAGCCCAGGACCCTGCTAACACGAGTAACCTTAAACAACAGTATTGTTTGCAAGTTAAAATACGATGCTCGTAAATTGCGGTTGTAATCAGAAAAATAAAGAAACAAATTAAATTAAAGATAATCCCGTGTGTTCACCATGCCGTGAAATGAAAAATGTATTATAATAAACCGGGAAATGGCGCTCCATGGGAGATCGCGCCGATGTAATCACAGCCTCGCACGCTTTAATAAGGCCTTCGTAATACCACTTTAGGAGCCTTGTTCATCACTAGTTAAGAACTTCTTAGCACGAAATGATATAAGGTACCTATATTGTTTCGTGCTAAGACTATCTATGCCCGCGATTTCTCCTGCATGGAATTATCTCACGGAATCCTTATATTTGATTAAAATAATAATATTAGTATGTAATTATATAGTATGATATGAAATTTCTTTCATTAATTTGGCTTCAAATCATTAGAATAATATTCCTACTTAAATAACATTATTCAAAAAATATCTAAGAATTACTATAATCCCAAAAAGCGTAGGTAACATGTGAACATATTTTAGAACGTAATACTAGGTACGTAATAGGATACAACGAATATATGGGTAAGGTGCAATTGCATGCATAACGTTGGCTTCAATTGGTCCGATTATGCAGTAAAACACTATACCGAATCAAGTATCAATACAACCGAGCCGTTCCAATACTAGCCTTCAATTAAGTCCGTGATGTTGTAACATTCAGCCATGTGTCTTGTGCAAGCCATAGACAATCTTCTAACAACGCGCAGCCCAGGTAATAAAGCATGATGTATACAGGCAACATTGCAGGTAAGATTAAGTTTGTGCGCGACGTGCAATCCCATGCCTTGATTTATGCTATGCACTAACATTGTCCCCGTTCTCGGCTTATGAATGAAACACAATACCCTGTTATTGCGCTTATGCAAGTGCTGTGTTACTGAGACTCTATTATCTAAGTACTTATATACATTTATGTGAAATGAAATATTAGTTAAATTGTAGTAGAAGTTATGATACCTCATACTTCGCTTATTACGTTCATAGTGTAGTTAGTTTTAAATAAATGATAATACTATCCTTGTGTTGGGGCCGCGGCGATGGAGATGAAGAAAACAAGGTTTCAGCGGTTTCTACTTTTATTGTCAAATAAAACAACAATATTAAAAAAGTGCAAAAATGTAAATCCTAAAATTATACAGCATGATAAAACAAAAACTGAATTAAGTAAAGTTACCTGTGTGTGTACACCTACCTATTCAATTGTTTTTGATAATCTACTTGCTAGATGAAAAAAAAGATCATATTAATATTTAATCAATATGATCGCACTCGAATAATATATTATATACTCTTTATAAAATCGTGCATGTGTCTTTTCTCGTGACTCAAACAATCTCAGACCAAATAAACATGAAGAGGTAACAGATATTCAGAGTTATTTTCGCATTTACAAAGTAGGCACTGAATACACATCGTCGACCGTAGGTTCAATTATGGTAAGGGACAAAATGCCGAAAATGAGTTAAGTATACAGTTTTGTTCAAAATTTTGCGCTCTTTCGAATGGTGTATTCGAAAAAATTCTAGCTCAAAAAAAATGTTCCTTACCATAGTGATTTTTAGGGGTCACAAGTCAAATTATCCCTCGGCCAATAATGTATCTGATAATTTTTGAACAATAGCATCTTGGAATAGTGTAATTACCGTTGTGAACTCAAATTAAATAAGTTAAGGGTCTTCGCATTCTATTAATTACATGTACATTGTTTTTCATAAAGAGAAAATACAAAATATCACCCATACCTTAAAAAAATTGCACAAATTTTAAAATATTTGTCCCTTACCTTAATTTACATTAGCGTACCGAAGGAGATGTTACCGTTACACTAATTTTATCATAACAACTCGGGATGTGTCACCACATGAATTCAAATTTAAATAACTAAGACATAGAGTCTAAAATGGAGTAACAAAATATTTTAAGATGACACACTTTTCTAATAAAGGTGCGATATAAATATCTTTATTTTACAAGTTTTTTAACTTCATAATACAAGATACAGGCATGTGCTTATATAAGATAATAATATGCTGCAAAATGCAAGATTAGAGTAAAAAAAATAGCATTGAAAGAAGAAGGAGTAATGTTTAGGATGCTTTAGGATAATTCTTTCCAGCTTGCAGGTACTCTATTGTTTATATTCATTCGAATTCATGCAAGTAATATTTATTAATACCATAAGTATTGTAATACATAAAAAATACGACCAGAATCATCAAAAACAACAGTAAAACCTACTGCTTTCTTTACAGGATTAAGGTTTAAATCTAATTTTAATCGTCTTATCATCTTTTCTATTGTCTCAAAGATTTCAAGACACCTTCACAAGACAATTCATCGTTATTGGAAACTGTAACTTTTCCGGTATTATCTTTTCTTAAGTCTTTCATTCAATCAATTCGTGATTATAATATATGCCCAAAAACATTAAAATCGACATACCGCTTATTGTTGTCTACTTTTTCATTAATATTCATTGATGTTTCTTTACAATCGTAATAAACATCACTAAATATTCTTTGATTTTGAACAAAACGGTCTATTTGTGTGATGGCATCTAGTTTGTAAAGCAGTATTTGAATTAGACTGGTTCGATTAATTCAATAGCTTTATTTTAATGGAGTTCTCCAGAGCCATAACTAGTAGATCTAACTGAGGAGTAAACCTCCAAGAATAAAAGTTGTGATTGAAGCATCTTCTACAAATAACCAATAACAGTCAAGTCTTGGACTGTTGTTATTAGGTACAGAATCTAGGTGCTTTTCAATGTCGCAGCTAAAATCTACAAGGCAGTACCTATATAAAATCCTATCCTGTGTTTATTTTACGCACTTTCATAATAGCTTTATACGTAAAATTGTTATGATTTAGTCAATTTTCCTTTCAGCAAAGAAATATTGGTATATTTTAATATTGCATAATAATATAAAAACACTCAGCATGCACTTTCTATACATTTTCATGTTCCTTAATTTTTTTTAAAACCTGTTTGCGATTTAAAATTAGCCTTACAATAAAATTTTCCATTAATTTCTTTTGCAGCAACTGTCTTACGGTATTTTATCTTTAATTTTTATTTTTAACACGTCTTTTACACTATTTGTAATAAATATTTTGATTTTAACTTTAAATCGCGTCGGAACAATCCTTTTTTCAATTTAATGTAAGGGGCGTGACTACGAAATACTTGCAATGTAAGGGACGTAATTTTCGAAAAACGCTAGTGTAAGGGACATCTATTTTCTAATATACCTGGAATATTGAAATAAACGTTACAAGGACTGATAGAGCACGACAATATAAGGTTTTTTGTGAAATCAGATCCAAAAAAGGATAATTACAAAAAAAGTTACAAGCGATTGAGTCCGAAAAAAAACTTTGTCGGCCTCTCCTGAAAAACCGTATTTTGTCCCTTACCGTAATTGAACCTACGGTCGACGACATATAGGTATGAATATGAATATACATGACATAAGCTATCAATAAACACCTGAAACTTTAATTAGGTCTGTGTTACAAAACAACAACAAAGAACAAATGTACCTACTTTAAATACAGGTCCGCGGAAGCCTCAACTGACAAATTGTTGAAAAACTTTCGTCACCATTGAAGTTATAAGTAGGGTAAGTAAATAATTTTGTATACCTACTTATTATAGTTAAGTATTCTTATTATATAGGTAATGTATAAATGTATAAATTAGTAGTTTCGAGCTTAAGAATTGGTGGTAATTATATGGTTTAGTATGTTTCGTATGTCTCTGGCTGGAAAATGTTTATCATTATACGTTTTCACCCTCGTGTTATTATAATTAATACTTTGACATAGAATACACAGTACTCGTATAGTGGGTAGGTATATTTTCGTTTAATCTTACAAAGAAACGGTATTATTATTATAAACGCTGATATCAAACAATACTTTTACTCGTTTTGATAAAACAACTAGTCTTTTGTTTAATCTTTTACGAACCATGTATCGCAGATTTCACTATTATATGTCAGCAAACCTCTTTGTATAATTTATATTTTTATAATTGTTTATGGCTATTTAATGATATTGTTTTGTTTTATAGGTGACGTTTTTTAAATGAAAACATTTTTTTTGTGAAATTAGTTTATTGCGTATCAAACAAGGCAATGTACTAAACGCGTTTTAATGAAACAAACTATCAATTCAGAAGTTTTAAGCTTTACCACTTACATATACCTAATACGTTCCACGTCAATTGTTAATCCGAGGCTTAATTAAATCAGTCCCACGTCTTGTAATTTAGTTTACTTCGCTTCATACACTTCGTATTTATGTATAAAATAACAACGAGTCAGTTACGATAGCTCGGCGAGAAACAAGAACGGAGGCAGTAATTAACATAGTAATTATTGGAGTCTAATTGCCTCACTGTTCATGCCTTGAATATCAAACGGAGGGCGTCAGTAGTGACGGCGCGGGCGGCCCGTCTTGACGGAATAATATGACGTTTAATTAAGTGGATATCACCGCGCTCAAGATATAAAACAAAAGGCACTGGCGCGAAAATCTGGAAAGATATTGGAAACGTACAGTCGCTATAATTGGAAGCATCGTTATTATTCTCATGGCAACGGATGGAAAATTATATAAACGTCAAAGGAATATACGCATTGGCTCACGAAATATTTTTGAATTCGTTAATATTCGTGTCAAAATCTTTGCATACTTAGTTATATTGTTATGTTGTCGAAATATAGAAAAGGCATATAATAAATATCTTACCACTTATTTACTATTTACCGTTTGTTTATGTTATGTTTATAATTTTGTCCAATATTTTCTATATTCTATTATTTGTAAAATCAGTTATGATAAATATTTTGTTCTACTAAATCACTTCCATTTATATAAAAAAAGAAAATATTATCTACCCCTCACTAACAATTATATTTCTTAAGACATACGACTCTCTTATTGGACTATAAGTGGGTGTAATTTTAGAAATATCCTAAACGCGCAGATGGCGTAGCGCGTAACCCCGTAGATCCGTAGCACTATTAAGTTATCACTTCGTAGCTATTGTCCGCTGTCCGTTCGGCCTATGCTACGCCGTAGGCAATTCAATATAAGGATCTACGAAGTGCGTTGACAATCTTGTGGTTTCTTCACTTTGAAGCACAAAGCCGGAAAATATCCATCAAAAGAATGAAATCTATGGACATGGCGACTTCAAATTATACTACACTAGCTTTTGCCCGCGACTTCGTCTGCGCACGATAAGTACTTTACAAGATTTCGTTAAAAAATATACCTAGGCTTTATGTTATTCTGATGTGTATATATATATTATGATAAAGTTTCATCAAAATCCATTAAGTATTTTTTGCGTAAAAGACTAACTAACATATATCCAACATTACTAAAAATTTTCACGTTTTTAACATTAGTAAAGAAGTTAGGATTTTACTATTAGCATTGTTACTAATTGAATTACAATTACAACGAGAAAAAATACAAGTAAAGATTCTGATACTTATTTACATGATTTTAATATATTCCTTAAAAATCCATTAGAAGTCAAATGGGTCCGTCAATAGGTTTTGGCCTACTGCTAATAAAATTAGAGATTTACTTGATTATACAGTAAGGATCCCTAAATTTCAATACTTTAAAATAGGTAAGTTTCTGTATTCAAATTACCATAGGTACTATTCTAATTTTGGCTAGTAACTAACCTAGTAGTTGCTGTTTAACTAGCCGCTAGTGCATGGCATGGTTTCAAATATTCGAATTATGAAAATTATATTAATTTATTTAATCATTTTCATTGAAATATGACTAATCTACATTCTAGGAATTATAAGCTACATTTAACGATAGGTACGTTTAGTAATCATTTATTACTTATTATTGATAGAAAAAAGTGGCTGACTGACTTCTATACCTCACCTTATTACAGAAGAATCATATTAACAATTTCAATAATAATATGTCGAAATTTCAATGTCATTGTGAACGCTTAGCGAGCTAAGCACTTTCGAGAAAGTTCCTATCGTAATCCTATCATCGACTGAGTACCTACTATAGCCTCTCTTGACAATTCAAATCCGCCAATAATGACGGAAGCTCCTAAATATAAGCAAATAAAATATTTACCATCCCGATATCATAATGAGTTTACAGGTGACATGCAGAATACCTTCATAATATATTTACTACCCGATTAATAATTCATTTTTATTATAATTTTTGATGCCTTCGCAGTTATTATACATTGGAATGAAACAACTTTAAATGGATAGAACTCGCGTATTTTATTAAATTGGCTGACGTTACGGAGCCTTTGCATATTCGATAATCGTAGCACGACTGAGCTGACAATAGTCTTATGCTAAAGTGATTAATGCAGCTATGCAAAACTACTTTATTTATTAAATTACAATTTTTCAAGTACTACTTACCCTGTTCTAAAATATAAAATATACTTATCTGTTACATTATACTACAACAATGCACAAGCACAAAAATGGTGTGAAAACAAGAAAGTGTGAAAGAGGTCATATAACTTTCTACTCTGATTAACCTCGTTATAGATTGATTTTCAATAAAATTCCAAACGAATTTTCTATCATTCTGTTAAACTTTCTAGTTTATGAAAAATCTAGATACACGTATGTACGCGCATAGCTTCCGAACGACTGCACCCAATTCAATAATTCATTTTTTGCTGAGTTCGTTTATGTCAGAACAATGTTTGTATAATGGCACCCGTGCAAAGCTGCGGCGGGCAGCTAGGTTAAGATATTTTAGACTAAAGAATCTCATTGTTACCTTTTCAACAACTTAGTTATAGAATTTCGGAAAATCCTTTCTTATCGAACGCCCTTACAAAGAACAAATCCTCCAAGTTTCGGGTATCTACGATTAGCGGAATAGGCAGCGCGCGCATCCGTCAGTCATTCAGGCAAAGCCTTTTATCTATAGATATAAAAGAAAGATTTTTGAATTCAATTGTATTCTAATAATTATTGACATTATACCTTTCACGATGATAGCTAAACAGTAATAATGTATGCTTATAGGTATATATTTTGTTTTGAAAATGAAATATTAAAAAAAATAGAAGTAAATTTAAATCGAATTCTCTAATGTTCTTTCATCGTTCACAAAAGCCAATCTCGAGATAGCCAGCGGCATTTTAGAGGGATGTTGAAATTTCACTATGCAAAAATCTATTACCGACGTAGTTTTATAGACCGTTTTCGATTTAGGTAAGAGCAGTGTTAAAGGAACTAGAAGAAGAATAGCGTTTTATATTAAATTGAATTCCGTGGTTCATTGATTTTCAATTTGTATGGTCGTAGTGTTCTCGTGGAGGACGCTGGGCGCAAGCAAGCAAATATATGTACTTATGTAGGTTAGAGTTGGACTCATACATTATTTACTGTGTCCAAGTAATTATAAGTAAGCTATGGGCCCGATATTCTGCCACAATATTCTAACGATAAACGCGCTAACGATAAAGCGTTAGACTGTCGTCAGCTTAGTGATACATTCGCGTTTATTCAACAATGGAATGGATCAACGAAAAGTAAAATACCAGTTATATCTGATAATTCATTCCAAAGTTGTAAATAACTTACTGGGAAACAAAGCAGACCGTTATGAAAAAAATAACTCATTACCAAGTATGATATATATGCAAGAGCTTAATAAGCCAAACAATTATGTCGAAATGTATCAAGTATCGCAGATTCATTAACACTGGCGCGCTGAGAGCATTTGTGCCCATAATTGAGACCCACAGCACGTACGGAGTCATCGGTCCGCGCTCACTGCCCAGATGTACCTATTGGATACCTAACAGGATGTCGCACAAATAGAATGTGTGCTGCATACTAACTATATCAGGTATCTGAACTTGGAATTATTTTTACGCGCTGAAAAGAAAATGTTTTGGTATAAAAGCGAAGTAACTGACTGAATAAAAGTTAGCAGTACTGTTGTTATAATTATTTCTGATATAGGTATTCGCGGATACATATTAAAAAAAAATGTATACTTAACGAATTTTACTCGCGCATATATGCAGAATTAAAATTTGTTATAAACAGTAATTTCCGATGTTTTCGCGAGTATTAATTGGACGCTAACTTTAGCGTTAGACATATCGACAGCGCAATCGTGCTACGAAACAATTAAAATACACGAGTTAAATCCGTTGCAGTTGTTCCATTTCAATCTGTTATGAATGTTTTATTCCAATACTGTTGTTTTCATGTTTACATATTCGATTAATTTATTCATTGCAATACAATTTAAATAGTTAAAATACTTAGTAACACTTTGCCAGGTATAGCTATATGCAGAGAGGCAGATACTTTGTTTAACACTAAGTATTCATCGACACAATAGTAGGACATTTTACATATAAGTAATTTCTATTTTAATGTTCTCATAAGTCTGTACTATGTAATGTTAGGTTTCATTTTATTGTAGCATCGAATATTTTCGTCAGATTTTCTCTCCGGACTTTAAAATAGGAATCCAGATAATAAAAATATAACCTAAATGTTCACTCGAATACGCTTACCTTCGTCGGTGTTTTGCGACCAGAAAACGGGGCATAAAATAAAACTACAAGGTCCTATGCCACGTTATAACCCGCCCCTAGGCAGCCATTTGATGCCAACATCCGAAAATTGTCACCTCGCGCCGTCTTCATTTGCAACAAATATAGGACCGGAGCCTAAGCAATAAATTGCTGAATTTACTTTCCCTCCTTTTCTCAGACGTGCTATTTTTCAGGCTCTTTGTTACATTACAGAAAGGACATTCAGCATCAATTCTCTTTCTTGGATTAACTGTAAGCATGCAGCTAAAGTGGTGTCACGCAAAATTTGTCGGGGTCTTATAGCTGTTTATTTTACAAAAGAGCTACCCTACAGAATGACATTTATTCATTTAACGAAGTCGCTTATTAAAGTTTCAGGTTTCGTAACAGTTCCAGAGTGATTTATTTCAACATTTATGTATTTGAGTATTACCTATTGTTTTTCAACTCTGCTTAATAATAATTATGTAAGTACCTAATCATTATAATATATACCTAAATTCCTGTGCCCTGCACGACTGACTGATACTTGCACACCTTAAACAGCTGATCGTAGAGACATGACGGAGGCTCTGTTCAGAAGGAATTTTAAATATTCGACCCTTAACAGGGTGAAAAAAGGGGTTTGCATGGGACAATATAATACTTTGGTCCAATCTATTTAAAATTTTGCATAGACATTCTTTGATAGCATTGATGGATGAAAGGATTCGTATTTTATTGAAATTTATCAAATAGGCGGTTAAAACGTATGCCAACAAAGTTGCGCGCAAAAGCTAGTAGTTTATAAATCTGTAAATAAATTGGAATATTAAAATATTCCAAAACGCATTTTTTCCTAAAGCTGTCCAAAACATTCGAACAGCGAGGATAGGTAAGTGAAAAGTTTTCACACAAAACCTAGTTTGTCCATCCGTAATCCATTAGTTACAAATTCATAAACCATACAATACAAATACGTCTGAACGATCACCAACTAACTTCGTCCATATCAAAGCTTACGGCAATATTGAATGCTAGAGAGAATATCTTCATACAAAATTTCGATGATTAGTTAATCCGTTGAACCGTGACTGAGTAGCAAGCCGATAAATCAACAAACTTTGGAATCAAGAAACTCCCATGCCAATAATTAATCGGGTAATATAAGCATACGGTTCCTCGTATAATTCATTATATTAACCCCAAGATTGACAATTGATTACAGCCGGTGTTGATGAGATAATTTTAATCAAATTATTTTATATTAGTAAGTGATATTGAATTATGAGTTTATTAGGAGTGATACCTTAAATAATTGTTTTTAAGTTGTTTCAAGCAACATATTAAATACTTGCAATGTCCCTTTAGGTTAATTATGAAAATTATCATAAGCTTCCAAATAAGGTTATTAAGTTTTAATTAGGCATAATATGTACTTTTAATTTACTTACTTTATGTATTCTTGTAGCTGTTGTTAAGTAGGTACATAAGTATATATGTTCTGACTATTTTATTGTTAATAGGTATCGTCTGACAGGTTAGGTATATCAAAAGATGTTACATATAATAATATATTCGCTGACACTATGTACACATTCCAATAGTAATTTGGTATACGAAACTGACATTACTCAAAAGCAAGATGAGTCATAATTTTTTTATTCTTTATACTGAATTGAGGCATGTTACTTGTCTAGGCAACAGCTATTTACAAGTTACGTATAAAAGTTTTGGTATACCCCATTACTTGTTGACGTTATACAGTCGAGTTTACTAATGATTTTTAGGGTTCCGTAGCCAAATGGCAAAAACGGGACCCTTATAGATTCGTCATGTCAGTCTGTCCGACTGTCCGTCCGTCCGTCCGTCCGTCCGTCCGTATGTCACAGCCAGTTTATTCCGAAACTATAAGAGCTACATTATTCAAATTTGGTGCGTAGATGTATTCTGTAAACCGCATTAAGATTTTAAAATAAAATCAGAAAAAAATCAAAATTTTTGGGTTTCCCCATACATAGAACTGAAACTCAATTTTTTTTTCATCAGACCTATACGTGTGAGGTATCTATGGATAGGTATTTTAAAATAATGTTTAGGTTTCTAGCATCATTTTTTTCTAAACTGAATAGTTTGCGCGAGAGACTCTTCCAAAGTGGTAAAATGTGTCTCCCCCCCGTAACTTCTAAAATATGGGCGTGATAAAACTGAAAAAAATATATCATGTGTACTTATTACTATGCAAACTACTAACGAAAATTGGTTTGAATGGGATCTAGACAGTAGTTTTGTTTTTAAACGCCATAAATCAAATTACCTAATTTACTGTAGATAAAGGTACGGGACCCTTCGTGCGCGAGTCCGACTCGCACTTGGCCGGTGTTTTGAACCATTCACTTTTATTAATTTGAAGCTTAAGTCCAGATATTACGATGGAAAATTACGTCATTCAACAAAAATTTGTTACGTGCTTTTTTAAATTATTTCTTTATTATTTTGTATTGAATATTAACATTATATTGAATAAATTTAATTTTGCTACTGAACACCTTGCATTTAAATAAATGCTTTTAATTTTTGCTTCATTAATTCGTGGTATTTATTATTTTGTTACTTATATATATTTTATTACATTAACAAAATTGTTTTAAAGGAGGAAGCACTCTTTTTTTTATTATGTAACGTTCATTTGTCTATAGAGTCAATCGTGATCGATTTCTTTAATTATTAGTAGTGAAATTTAACATAAAATATAGAAACAAATAATTAAATAAGAGTACAGATGTACCTGGATATTCAAATTCGAGATTCTAGATTTAAATTTAAATAGTTTATCGATTTTATTTACTTAAGTTGGATAGGAGAAATCGGAATAAAACAAAACAAGTACAGAGAATACAGATAAAAATATGAACAAAGATAATGGAATAAAAAGGTAGTTCGATTTTATTTAAGACAGCTAATTTATTTGGGGATGGCCTCGCGTTAGCTATTTATTCTTAAATAATGGTAGTACCGGTGAAAGGACTTTTATCAAACCGAGGGTCGGTACTAAATCGAAGTGTCAGCAACAGTGCCTCTTGTGCTTGACATTCTCAGGAAGTATGGTCTCTTTGTTTTGTTGTGGGAAGGTCTATTTTAACAAAAATCAGTGTTAACAAGGGTTGATACTCTCGGAACCGTGAAGTTTTAAAACTCGAGCTTCAACCTTCCATAGACGATGGCGAACATGACCTTTATGTAAGAACTTTTTTAACAGCAAATTTTCTTAAAGAAATGTGGCTTGTACCAATTTAGTAGTTTATTTGATAGTTGTGTAGATTCTTACACCTTAATGCATAATTATAATGTATATAAGTTTAGTAAAATCAGATACTCAAAATAACTAGAGACATGAATCTACTTTTTTTTCTATTTCATTAGAAATACCCTATATTAGACTAATGATGTCATACGGCCTTTTTGTACTTTTTTTCTCTTATAAGGTGTATTATACGTCTTTATCTATTTTTGGATCTGACATAAATATTTTATTTTATTATCAAAAAGTAACGATTGCAAATAAATAATTGCCTATCATTGTGAAGATATGTTTTCAACGAAATCGCACATTACAGAGTAAACCTAATTGCGGCTATTTCGGGATAACCGCGTCTACCGAGGTGAGAACACTGTAACCCTTAACAACGGAAGTCTAAAAACTGTAATAGTCGTATAATATAAGTTGGATCGAGCTGGCAGAGTTCCAGTTGTTAAACTACCTATAATTATGTATGTTAATACGTGCGAGGTGGTTCAGATACCGTCTAACGACTTCCTCTGATAAAAATAAAGTTGCGTTGAAATTTTAGTTCCGTACCTGTAAGTTTATTACCAAATTGCGTGCAAAGTCATGCAATCAACGGCTCGCCATCGCCCTTTATATAGACATTGATTTAATTTACATACAAACGTGATGAAGATGATAGTGATAATCAAGATGTAGTCGGGTGCACGATTAGATTCGTGTTTGCCCTTGCCTCGCGCGGGCAACCGAATCTTATCATTCCGATTAATTGGCATGTGTTAGGGAATGTCGATAATTACTTGCAATCTACATGTATATACATTTAATATTGTCATAGAACCCTGGAACCAGACAATAGCGTAACTCACGCACGAAATGCAAAATTATACGAAATTGATTTAACGAAAGCGTGACTATTCGTAAGATTTTAATAGTTTATTTAGTCCGTTGGTTAGATTATCGAAAAATATTGGATACGCGTTTTTTTTTTCTTTTCTTAGTTAAACAATAAATAACAATAAGTGCTTTTCAAGTTCGGGAGTCAGGGTTCGTGACGTCACTATATGGTACAATTTACAATGTATAAATGTGACGTCAGTAGCTTTCACACCCGCACTTTTGAATTAATTAAATTATATTTGTTATTTATTATTCGATTGAGAAAAAAATACGTGTCCAGTATTTTTTATTAATCTCATTGATGGATAATGAAAAGAAGCCTATAAACAATTTTGCATTTGTATCGTTTATTCGCTATTATCGACTTTCACTTGTTTGGGGGGATAGTGCCTATGCATTTTTATTGTAATCTCTCTCAATGTAATCTCATCTTCTTCGTTTTAAACTAGAAAGGCTGTGTACATTTTTTTCCAGCGGATAATGATTCCTTTAAGTTTTAATTATAAAACGATTAAATATATTCATTTCCCATTGAAAAATATAACATTCGGTAATGAAGTAGGTACCACTATTCCTAGTTACATTATCAACAAATATGGCAGCTCGTAACTTTGCTTATTTCATGTAACATTTTCGATCACTTGCAACTTTCAAGTTACCCAATACTCTAGATACTTACCATAAAGGAACAATGGTCTCGAAGTTCATCTTTAACGTATGTAAGTATGTGCGCTGCGACGAGATAGTGGGAGTTGCGAACTGTACCCATTAGGCAAACTTAAATTGTCTACTTTAAAATGCGAACCAAATTGATGTTCCCAATTTAAATTATTAGAATAATGTCATGGCTGTGGATCAAATACTCATATGTACTTAGGTAGATAAAATAAAACTTTATCCTTTAAAAACTTTGTTTAGAATCTAAGATGACATAACTCACAATATATATAATACCTATTTAAACTATCTAACTTTTGCCTTCGATTTTGTCTGCGAAGTTTCTAACCCTTATAGTTCAAGCGCTTCGGTGATATGTCAGTCATTAAATAATTAATCTTCACGTTTTATATGTAAATAAACAGAATTTATAAAAACTATAATACAATTATTATTTTAATGCAGGAATCACAAAGACCAGAATACTGCATTCATGTTTCATTTATTAAAAATACGACTGCATGCCTCATCAATATAGATGATGGGCAATTTGTTTGTCGTCCGTTTGTTCTGTCGCCGGTTGAGCCTGACAGATGCTTTAGCAACAAAATATGTGTACGCATCACGCTCTCATAAACGAGCTCAAACATTAATCCTTTAATAAATTACCGCAACGCAAATGTATACCAACATAGACAATACTCAACGTAAAGAGTAAACAACATTAAAGCATTAAATAATTTTTCGTATGACAACACTCTGATGAGTTGGAACGTCATATTTAATTGCCTGCGCCAAATTTTAATTACTTATGATGATTGGGGACGAGTGTAGTATAAAAGGTTTTACCGAATTCGTGCCCAGCTTTAACAAGAGATTCTATAGGTACCTAACTACGTAGACTTTGTCACCAAATCGACTCAACAATCTATTCGACTTAACAATCGAGCGTGGGCAGCAAGCCTATGATAATTTGTTCCGTCAATATTTTGTCGTTATTATAAATGGGTAAAATAAACGACCTGATATAGAATTTGACATTTACTAGACGACAATATGTTGATAAGATGTCGTGGTGACGTTTAATAGACGACATAATGTCGATGGATACGTGACAAAAGTGTTCATCATAGACTCGCAGGGCGACGCATGCCGAAAATTATTAATAGAATGTATATTTTGGGTCACAAGTTTAAGTTCTGTACTGTAGATTAGTTAATTTGAGAATAAGACTTTCTTATTTCAAATAAAAATGAAGAGAAGAACAAATTAATCGTCAGACCTTTATTAACGAAGCAATTTTTGCTGGGGCTTAATTTTGAAAACCAACAATGGAAAATAAAAATGGAGTAGCGTAGCGTCCCCGCTCCCGTCCTAATGAATGAGGAGTAATTTCAGTTTAAATAAAGGAGAGAACAATAAAATACCCATTTAAAAAACAGTACGATGAGCAAATTGCCGTGGCATCCCATTTAAAGACAATGAGAGAAAACTGTTAACATTGCTATTTCCATTATTGCTATAACAGATAGCTCCGGTCCACAGGTAATGGTTATTAAACATAATAACTAGTAATTAAAATTGTGCTACGATATAGCTTTGCTAATTTTTTTAGACTGGAATATCGCTTTCATGCAAATAAACACAATGAAATTTTGCTTCGAAAATATGAAAAAAATATTTAGAACACTGCCAAATGAGAATGCAAACATTCCTATGTAATGATTGGCGCAGGCCCAACTAAGCGATCTCCAAGAGGCATTCGCTATCAGATGTTCGGGAATGTAGGCACCTAACAATCTATTTTCCTTCAGAAGAATACAAATGTCTTGCCAAATTGTCTACCATCGAACTAGTCCAATCCGGAGAGCAATTTTGCAACCAATTCGTTTTGTAAGAGGATCAAGAGGCCGACCTTAAATATGGCTATTAAATCGTTTTCCCAGAGCCCAACATTCGTCTCTATAATGCGAACTCCCAAAGTTTACAAATTAGAAACTCTTATCGATTGAATTGCTAACTTGCCTATCTATTAAGGCCGAGCCTGTTCTCTCCGACCTTGCGTAAATTGAAGAGACGAGCACGCTCAGGGTTATTCGGGTAAATTTAATTTTGCAAATAGGCAATAACGATATGCGACTGGGACACCGATATGAGCGAAAATGTTGTGCAATTTGAGTTGATGGAATAATGGAACACGTATCTAATTTTATGGTGTGATACGTCAGCAAAGTCATGTTACGATCCAATATTATATCTCTTTGGGAAATAACCTTAGTATTCAGTAGGTACCATCTAGTACTGTAACAAGCAGTAATTAATAAGCAGTGCTCGATCTGTTTGCTATGTTTACTATGTTAACTTATTTATATATTTTTCTTATTATTAAGTACATGTATTATCAATATTTTTTAAGTACGTGGGTAGCTACTTTAGCAAATCGACAACCTGTATATTGACAATTTCAAGAATTATTCTCAAAGCCATTCGCTTGGAAAATGTTAATTATTCTCTATATTAAATATATCATGCCAATTACGTAAATGTAGCACTCCGTAATTATCTTGCCTTTGCTTTGAATCAAGCGATTAATTGCCCGATAGTGTGACACGTCCGTCGCTGGCAGCTGGACACCGGATATGAGTCAGACCTTATTCCGGATGCCGCCAACTACTATTAGATTGGCAGTCTAGAATTTTCCTAAATGAATTAAATCGACAAGGTTGTCTAGATACATTCGGGCAGTAATAACTGCTATAATTAATTGAGTTTGAGTTGAGAAACCTCAAAATTTTACGATATATATATTAAATAGGTAATATAAAATGTATCTACTCGTAGATATATGTTTTTTTTTCTGTCCTACTTATTTATAGTGACTGACAAGTACTTTGTCAGAAAGATCATTACTTACTTACGTTATAAAACCGTCAATATCAATACCTACTTACTCTAATGAGGTGTTTTATAATAATATAAAAAGAAGGACAGTTTATCGTTAATAGAAAAGAAGA
Source organism: Polylopha cassiicola (assembly GCA_038024825.1). Taxonomy (NCBI): domain Eukaryota; kingdom Metazoa; phylum Arthropoda; class Insecta; order Lepidoptera; family Tortricidae; genus Polylopha; species Polylopha cassiicola. Next base: position 12,753,409 of record CP149046.1, on the reverse strand, counting down.
ACGACCCAATTAACCAAAATATTTAAAAAACGTCTGAAACACAGTATTCAATCTTAAATAATATGTTATCACAAAAACATGTTTACGCATAGCAGAATTACAAAATCTCAAAGTTTTGTATGAATGTTGTTTATCAGCTCATACTAAAGCCACATAAAAGCGGGGACTTTAATAAATGTTTTGAAAGGACATTCGGTGATGTGTGAGGTCTAACGAGCGAAGTTGTGACGCGATTGAAACTGTGGCCTTTCCGATAGTCATCGCTGCTTTCAACGTTGACCCTCGCCCACGCATCGAGCCTTGTCCTGCCCTCTGTGATAAGACCTTAATTAAAACTTAGCATAGTTCCCAACGACGAATAGAGTTGTATGTTGTTGTATTCGTATCTACTCTAAAGCCGTAAATTTCTCCGAGATCCTTAATTGTGGTAAATCCTTGAAACTTTTAATGCTTTGGGATTGACTTAGGTAGCTTGTAATTTAACTATTTAATGGATGTTTATCTGTAGTTGGCATAAAAATTGCTATCGTTTTGTTTAAATACAATGCGTAATATTAATTTAAAAATTCAATATAAATTTACTTACAGATATATATTTCCTGTTAAGCCTGACTAGCGTATCACTGTTTTTGATCAAATATACCTATAATGTAACAATTTTATTCTCAGTTGATGAAGCGCCAATATTTTAGAAGGAAAAAAATATATATTTATAATCAATACAGGGTTTACGGGACCGAAGTATATTTCTATATTAGGTATACTTAGGTAGGTACCCACACGCGGGTGACGAGCAAGTCTGATCAAAGGAGCGCGCAGCAACGAGCTGTCGGGTGTTACTCTACCCACTGACTTTAATATAAGCTTTAGAAAATATTTACTTTAGTACCTTCACATTCAAAAAGAATTTTATTTAAGTAAGTATTACAAATCCAACATACCTACGTCTTGATTTCACGACACTTTCTGGGATATACTTTATATAACTATGGCAAGAAAAGTTTGATTTACTTTTTGTAGTAATTCCGGTAACAGTGTTAGATGGTTGGTATGATCTAATTCTGTGTTTTTTATGAGATGAGTTTTCCAAATTTATATACAAAATTTCCCGTGAGTATGGAATATCTCTGCAAAGCCTAGCCAAGAGTATCTTGCTTGGTGGAGCAAGGTACCGCCGACCGCCGGTCGGCAAAGCAAACTCGCGGTACGTGAGTCACATAAACTTACAGATCAACGCTGTCGAAGGCTGGACCGCTCAGGGACATATTGGTCACGTATTTTCACTACTTTTATTCTCTCCTCGTCGCTTTTAATTTTCTGGCAAAGTTAATCGCAGTTAAGCCGCCTAACTGCCGTTTTTCTTCGTTATTGGTTTCTTCGCAGAGTTTGATAATGGCACAGCATTTGCAGTAAATTGGTTGTGACAGTTATTTGGAGTTAGGAAGGTAAAATAGAACACGTTCCGTCCTAATAAGATGGTAGTTTTATCGGAGTTATTATATAAGAGTGGAGTTATGTCGCCTTACCCGTTATTTTATACTGAAAGAAAGGAAAGTTATACCTACTTAAGTACCCTTCTAGGTAGAACTTTTACTTAAGTATAAATAAAAATGTTGCAAATTTCATTGCCTGTACGGTCTCTTTGTCTAGTGGTCAATGCCTCGAAAGACTTCGAAGTCGAAGGTTGCGTTTCGAATCCTGCTAGGAACAAATATATTTACAATGAAACGAGCATTTGTAAACGAGTCTTGGACGTTATCATAGAACAAATTATTGACCACAAATTAACCCATGTCGCAGTTTTGTAAAAGCAGATCATTACTGATATAAACAATCATTTCGATAAACATAATACCTTACACAAGAAGTAACATGGAACTTAAGCTGTCGTATTCCCGGGAACAGTCGTTAATTGCGACAGCGCAAGGCACAGCCCTGCCAGAGACAGCGCAATACAACTACTTGCTTTTTCCGCTTGATTACTTTCACACAATGGCCTGAACAATAATAATAAAAAGGTACGAGCCATTGTGAAACGGCATAACACGTGATTACGTGCTATTGTGCTGATAGGTGCGACTCGCTGATCTCCACTGAATAGGTATTTGCGGTGCGAGATCCCATTGATTGAAGCCTCTTAAATATTAATTGTGCGGATATGACAGTCATGATTTTGTAATAAAGTCGTCCAAAAGCAATATGATAACACTCCATCTAGGTATTTATATGGATTAAATCTGTATTCCGTTATTTTGTATTACGTTATTGTGATATAATTGACTATTGTGGTTCTAAATATCTATTATTATTACATAATAACAATGAAGTTTAATTCTAGCAATTTAATATTTCTAGTTAATTAGTAAATGGATATAATTAATGAATCATATGAACGAGTATTTAGGGAGTATTGCATGGCGTACTTAGATAATTTTAAATAGATTAAATGCATTTTACTGCGTATTATGTAGGTACTATATTATTATTATTATCTACCTATTCGTGAAAAGAAGAAGAAGTGGTGCGAATGGTTAGTTAATATTAGTTAAGTACACTTTAATGTAATAAACATACACCAACAATACAGATAGGTAAGTTCTGATGTTATTCCGAATAATAAATAAATATTTTTGATTTATTTATCTCAGTAAATTAATCTAAAATATTAATCAAAACTTTTATATACCTCCTCGTAATACATAAACTTTAATTATATTAAACTATTCATCTGTTAACACACAATAGATAAATACCTAGTCTAATATAATTAGGTTAAATATAAAATAATATATTTTAGAAATAAGTTGGTACTAAAACTGTGTTGATCAAGAAAAAAGATCAAAAAGATGTTTTTCAAAGAGAAAACTACTTAACAAATTCTTGTTTTATAATTTTATTTTTTTTGTAGCAGAATACGAACAAAATTAAAGTAACATTGCTTTTCGTGCCGTCTTTAATTAAAATGCTGTCACATGTTTTCGACGGCTCAAATTATCTCCATGACACGTGTTACTGTCATAAAAATGTACCGTAAAATAAATTTAATATAAGTCCAGAGGAGGAGAGACACATAAAAATTGAAGTAAATCACCGAAAGTCAGGCGCTGAAGACGTTTACAGCCTGCGAGGGAGGCAGTTAGTTCCGGCCGCCTGCCGCGATCGCGGATACCACTCTAACACCAGTTACGAGCTATTTATGTACCTTCAGAGTCAAGTGCACTTGCAGCCCGTCACAGCCTTCAGACCGTCTACGCTAACTAGGCTATTAGTCCACTTTCTGGCCTACGCTTTCATAACTACTTAGGTATACCTACTATATCTACGTTTCTAGATTAGGTGTTACTCGTAGTAAATATTTTAGAGATTACATGTTATAATAGGTAATAAATACGGTTTTGGCTAACATTAATATAACCTACCTACCTACGTAATAATTATAAACAGTTTATCGCATATAAATGAAAGCGTCAAAATAGCAAATTATAATGTGGGTGAAACTTCGATAACTGAAATGCAGACGTTTCAAAAACTTTACAATCCGTACCAAACGTGCATAACCGCATAAGTATCAGAAACTATTAACTAGGTATTAATAGTTCTTGAAGCCTGATGTGTGCGGTGGTGTGCGTAAAATGTACATCCTTAGTCCTGCTTCGAGCAAAATTGTCATATTAGTATTTGGAACGTTTACACCACTAAGCCAGACGTATGGGCCATTTGCTGGCAGAATCGTGCGAAGTGCGACATTAATGTTATTCATGGCCGTAGCATTAATATTGTCTTGTGTTACAGCTACGGTTATGCTTAAAATTAATTTATGACCATTTTTTGTAATACACACCTTTGTAGTTGAAATGATAACAAAACAAATAGTGAATATAGTAGGTACCTAATATTAATAGTAGTTAATGGAGTGGTAATATGGAGTAATAATAGGACCTGGGCGACCGAGCGAGAAAATATGTTTCACTTTGATTTAGATACTTACTCAATGTTTTATTAATATATTTCAACATTCTTCCGTTATGGTAAATCCTTATTGATATTAAAAATTGTATCTAATGCCAGTTTATTTCTCTTCTTATTATTGGTAAATTTTGTAAGTAAAAAGCAATTTGAATGTATTACGGAAAAATATAAGGAGGAATTTGAATGTATTAAAGTATTCCTGGACCTAATACATTATACAAATAGCAGAACGTAATTAAATTGCTGAAGCTAAAGAAACAGTATATCCAAATTCAGGCAGAAGCCTACATAGAGATCTAGGTTACGTTAGCCGAAGTCGGATGTATAAGCCTAGCGTTGAATCAGCATTGTTGTTCATTTTCATTCAGCCGGTCCCCAAAGGACCTGGCATGACGTGATTCATTTCCAGACTGCATTATAAATTTGTATCCCATTGTTTCTTTTTCAACAGCTAGCGGGTTCAGTTTACCTATTGTTGGGACTAACAAAAGGTTGAGATATGCGATTTTTAAGTGCAACTACTGAATTTTTAGTTACCGTATTGTAGTTATATTTAGTACTTATGTAAGTTAAATTCAGTGAGTTTCTTTAAATATAAATTAATAATGTTATATTCTTGGTTTCACTAGGTCTACTATCAGGCTTGAACCACAAATTCTTGAACTTTGTGTTGACTTCGGTCCGATTCTAAATTAAGACTCCATTGTGGCCTCTCAAGATAGAATTTGAACTCGCCTTATCTAGCAGGGAACAAAAACACCCCTTTAAATGAAGCTAATTCCACCCTTTAGTTTTCTTTACTGGAATGTATGTTATTAATTTGTAACTGTTGTTTGTTCTCTGTTACGGTGCTATAATAATATTTTGCTAACATGGCTACTAATTGAAAAATAATCCGTTACGCTTTCGGTTATCGCTCTCAACACTCAGCCATAATCGGATTATTTTTGCTAAATGCAACCATAATTTGGGAGGCATATTCTAAAAGGTTTCTCTGATCGTGTCATCATAAAAGAGACGTTAATTGATTCTTTTTGAAAAATGTATTACGAAGCATCTAATACAGTATAAACATACCGGAATCAACATAGCCGTGTTTACATTTTTTAACTGGTATATTTTAATAAAACTTAATGAAATGGAAAAGTTATCTACCTAAACTATTTTTTAAGTGGTACCTTCGTAGTTAACTGTTGTCAGGTATATTCTATGGCGATTGTGAGGGCAAGACTTGAAATCATGTTAGTGATATTGAAAATACCACCGTATCCTTTATTACAGGCAAGTGTCTGTGTGGTGAAGGAAGAGATAGATTAGTAATAGTAGCTTGTAATTACCGTCTGAACCATTGGACCTGCTCGGTTGATTAAGTCTGATTCCCTAGTTATCTCTAGAGATGGCATTCAGACGAATTGGAAGCGAAACGATTTTATTTTGTAATCTACTTTTATATGTTTTTATTTATATCTAGAAAATGTTATACCTACATCAGGAAGTACCTACCGTTTCATGCCGTATTCAGTAGACTAACATGATAGCCAGGAATATTAATTTGATTACGTACCTATTATGTTAAACTTACTTAAAATTGAATGTGAATTAAATAGGAAACCCTATAATTTTCTATATATGAACATAAATTAATAAAAGCTAGTTTAGCCCAATTAAGCTTTTATTACTATGGGTTATAATTGCGGACGAATCAGAAATTATGAAAATACCTATTCAGTGGTTACGCAACGTTTTAATACTAAGAATGTTGGTTGAGTAAACTAAATGTTATTACAGTTTTGTCACTAAAGATCAATTCAATAATAATATTCATTATATCACTACGCGTATGTACGCGTAGGTATTTACTTCGCATATCCACAACCATATGTACAATAATCCCATTAACTAGGCAGCATGTGTGTTAGTTATCCTGGCTTGTTGCTGTGACCGCTTATGGTTTAATTACACCGTAATCATAATCCCCTCCTTCTCCAAACCAATCTTGTTGATTGGATCTGGAATCAACATTATTAGCTAATTAATCATTGCAACGTTATATGAACGCCATTGGATTGTTTTGGGTCAGTAGACAATTACTAATTCAACTAAATAATAATTATTTTAGTAGGTAATCTGTATACCTACATACATGAAAGTAGAAGCTGAGTTAATGATTGACATATCAACGCATAGTCTAAACTTTAAGGGTTTAGAAACTTGAAATTTTACAAAGGAGTAGTATTATAATGTAGGGGACTATTAGTACTTATAGTATAATGTAGGGGACTATTAGCGCTTAACTATTTATACTATCAGTAAGTGGTGGAACAAATTTCAGCCCCTCAAATAGGTTACCTACTTACCTATTTTGATGAGGAAAACAATAAACGTTATATATAGAATTTTAAGTCGTTATAAAATTATTTTATATCAAAACCGATAATACTGGAATCCAGTACCTATTGCGCTACACAATTAGGTACCTACCGCCCCTCAGGGAGCAAAAGAAAAGTAGAGCGCTACTTTTGTTATATTTCACAGTATTAAGCCCCACTTTACCTTCGGGATATTGTTTTGGTTTAGGTAGGTACTAATATCGCAATATGTTCTCTATATTTTCGCTTTTTTATAAGGACCTATTAAAAAAAATACATTAATAATGATTTATTTAACTTTACATATGCTTATTCAGCAGCATTCAAACTATCTTTTATTTATGTACCTAGTTAATCACCTTCGTGCCTTCAAAAGAAATATTTTTGTTCATTCTCCAGCTTCTCTCACATGGTACTTTTTATGTTTTTTGATATATAAGTACAACCGTTTTTTAATTACTTATTGTACCAAAGCGATATAAACTTTAAAAACTTAAAAAATAAAGTTTTAAACCATAAGCCTATATAATAATACATATAATGAGACAGGTCTGTAACTAAAACAAAACTGATTTGCTATAAAATGCTAAATCATTCGTTTTAACATTGAGTTATAATAATATTTTTATAGAAACCAATTCAAATTAACTTTGTCACCTGCACAATGTATAAAATTGTGATTTTATATAAATTGTACAATTATTTACATGAAGAAAAGATTAACTACCTGGAATTAATTAATGTGTGCTCATCAGTAAAACAATATTCATTGAACACAATAAGAGTATATAATCATACAGAGTTTCATTTTAATTGATTATTCATTTTATAAAAACGGCGTTTTCCCAACAACCGCTACAAGGATTATTGTAAACGAGATACGGAATAATTTGTTTGCTCATTTGTTTAATAAGTACCTATGTGAAGTATTTACATTGTAATATAGTAAATGATATTAATAAAAAATTTAATGATGACAGGAATAATTTCTGATGCCTGCGCGGATATTACACATTGGAATGAAACTATAAAGGAACTAGTGTTAGACTATCGTCAGCTCAGTCGTGCTACGAATTTAGGAACAGTAAAGTTGTCGAAACATTAACAAGTAAAATAAAATAAAATACGCTAGTCAAATCCGTTATAGTTATTTCATTCCAATGATAAAATAAATTCAATTAATGGTAATACTTACGTTGAGTAGATGACGTAATAAACTTAAGAGCAAGGTGTTTTATCACCACCATTTTACCGTCTCTTTCGATTTGTTTGGATCTTTATTGGCTTTTCCAAGGTGCGAACATCTTAAGTAAATATTTTTATAAAAGTAGGTGAATGCGAATGTTGAGTTAGGTACTTACGCCTTTTAGTCTGTGCCAGTTCTGTCTTTATCCCGTATTGTATATTGTTAAGTACCTTCGCAGAAATAAGTGCAAAAATAGCTAAGTACTTACTTACAGAAATGTATTAACCAGGTATCTGGCTATCATAAATTTATCAGACCTATTTGACAATAGTAAAAGCCATTCAACAAATAATAAACAAAAATATAGAATTATTTTTGTTATAATTAAATATTATAAAACAGAAGCTTAATTTAAATAATTTAAGGATAATAAATAATATATGACTATTCAAATTTTTAGGAAATAGGTATAGGTATCTGGACTCTCCGTTCTATAAAATTATTATGATCCTAAGAATCTGCTACACAAAAGTCAAGTCAGTTCTTAGTAGGTATAGATATAGACTATGTCGTTACTTTTCTTAGAAAAAGTATCATAATATGTCACTAAAAACTTTTAATCAAAATACTGAAAAACTTGTAATACCTATCCAGTATTTCTTGTCTGGTGGATAGTTTGTAACAATAAATTATTATTATACTATTCTTAAGAAATGTCTTTATCTGCTAGAGAAGTAACCGTAAAAGAATACCTTACTTTCACATTGTAGATGTTTATTTTCTCCTATATAAATCGCGAGTGCACGGCGCTCATTCGACTAAAAGCACTCGATCTCATAACGAGAAAGGTAAATTTGTTTACCTCCTTACTTCTAACGTTAATTTAGTTTAAGTACAAAAGCGCGATCCCTTTTGTTACAATTGAGAGGATTACGATAAACGTTACTTTCATAATTTTATTCATCTGTACTCAGCATATAAATAAGTTCAGTGAATTATCGGATTTCAATCCAATGTTTCTAGGTAATAAATCTAGATGCACCGGCATGGAATTATAATTACTGGCAATATTTGTGTATTCGTACTTCGTAACACTATAACAGAAATAGGATAAGTTTATTTGTACCTTTTATAAAGTCTGACAGAACTTGTAAAAGAATTTAAATTTTGTCGGTCCTATATCGTAAGTCGATTTTCGTTTTCAGAAAAAAAAAATAGGTAAGTAAACGGGGGGAAAAAATTCAAACGCGTATCGTAATTAAATTTTTCGGACAAATTAACACATTGCAGCTTTTTTTCCTGTTTTCATTTTACCGTACTAAATAAAATCGATATTCGGTATGTGTAGAGAGATTCTGTATAAGTACATAGGTACTTATTTTTGATTGTTATGTATTAATGTCTTATACAGACATACTTACCTCATAATAATTATATTATTATTGATAGCTCCTTAACAATTATTCCGATTCCGTATGATGATTGAATTCCATTCACGTGGAACCGCGGGTAGGTTTCTACTTAGTTTTTATATAAAGAAACGATATGCCTCGTTACGCACGGGTGCTTAAGTTCAATTGAATTACTAAGATTGAATATGTTGGCATGCATCCATGTTTTCTTATTATTACCTATACCAATACACCGTTATATGTAGGTACATAGGGTTATTGTCATAATAATATTAATAACGTATTATTTAGTTCAGCACTCATTTCAGATCAGATCTGTAGATTTTTTTGGGTCGTATTACTTAACTTATGAAAAATATTATCCCTAGTAATTGTTCAAACAAAGATCGTGACTTTATCGCCGTTGTTAGATTTTGCTGCATTCGTCCTCGTTATCTTTTTGATGGAGTGCTGCAGCCATAGCTCTGTCTTCCTGGATATCCAATTAAAATTCAGTTCAATCGTTCAATTTTCATTTTGCTTTAAGTAGGTATATTCACTTATAAATGTTTATTTCCTTAAAACACATCTACCTATATACCAGACTGCATCGTTATGTATTTTATTACACTGTAGGCAATATAAGTACCTAGTCTAAAAATGTAATGAAAAATAACTAATATTTACATATGTAGGTACGTATAAGGAGATAGCTTCCAGTAACTGCCCATGCCTTCTGCTCCATTTCGGATTTATAAAATTTATTAGAAACAAGCATCAGTAAAATATTATTAAATAACCTACCAGCCGACTGTATTTATTCAACATCACATTAAAACAGCGAATCTTTTTTTTACCCGATATATACATTATTGGTTTACGTTTAGGTTTGTTTACAAACGACGCTGCTTTTATGTTGCTTTTAAATCAGAAATGTCAGTTTTATACAGATGTTATGGCAATCATCTCATGGCTTTGGTCTGAAGTATTCATATAAATTGAGCCGTTCCGGGTACGCTTACACTGCTGCGAACATACCGCAGAAAAAAATACAATTTTCTTCTTTATGATTTTTTTATTTTAGCTTTACCAAACTTTACATTTTTCTAAGTAGCAAATTGCATTGAATAACTTGCAAATTTTGTAGGTAATTTATGTTTTACTGTAAGTAGGTGTATAATAATATAAATTACATTTTAATAGATATATACTTAGGTAAGATACCTTTCCTCCTTGCACCACACAAACGGTTTTAACCGCTTTTGCCCTAAGAGACAGGAACATTACTAAATATACGAATTGGATTTTAGTATGTAATGCTCAATAAATTACAAAGTATTGCATACAAACGATCACACTTCCATATAATCAGTATAGGCACCTACTCATCTATAACTCGTAGTCTATTATAAGATAAGACTTCACGTTATTTTTTTGTAGTTCTAAATTACCTTTGAGGCATTAACAAATAAACAATTATACTTATGTTTTTATACAAATGTAGTACTCTACGTAAGTAGTTACATTTAAAGGTACCTACTTGAACTTTATACCAAGAAAAGACAGCACTGTAACGCGATGTTAAAACGTAACCACCCGAAAATCCCGGCAAAGACGTCATTTCGATCACAAAGAAAATAAAAAATACACCTTTAACCATCACCTTTATTTACATAGGTACGATATTCACATCTGAGATGTGTTGGTATTGATGATTATTTTACGACGAGAAATACGTTTCAAAAGCCAAAATATATAATATGTAGGTATCTATAGTAATGTAAGTAATTATGGTTTATGGATTAAGTCTTTTGTTCATCCATAGTGTAATTATGTGGAACTCAGTCTAAAAGTCTGATTGTTATGTATTCATGTCTTATACAGACATACTTACCTCATAATAACTATATTATTATTGCTTCGTGAATTTTGTAGTAGGTACCTATGTAGCCATTATAATAGGCTTAACACGTTCGTTGCATTACGAGATCTATCAGATCTCTTGCAGGACTTTTGTATTGTGCGTTGAACATAATCGTGTTGTTTCACTCCTTGCGGGAGGATCTAACTTGTAAAGTTCTTTAGGTATGAGTAGGACAAATATACATATTTGCTTCCTACTTAAAAATGAATTCAAGGACATTAAAAAAGAAATTAGAGATGGATTAGGTCCCTAACGCACAGTACTGTAATTATTTTCATTCCTTGCGTTAGGAGATATGTCGGTACTCGTGGAATCGTACGCCTCGTAGACGCAAGAGAGGGTAGGTTGCGCTGCGTGACTCGTTTTAGTGTTGTCCTAGCATCGACGTGGGAGGTCGCGCGCACGTTTGCGAAATAACACTCGCGTATATACCTACGTGTTGATTATCATTTTTGTTATACAATGAGAAACAGAAAACTTTAAAAGAAAAAAGTGTAAAAAATCTATTAATTTTGGTGAGATTTCCAACAAAAAATCAACGCCAGATTATCCTGCTGCATCGTCCAGTAAAATAAAAATTTTGGATTACCATTTGCGCGCAATCCAAGCAATCAATGTGCTTACCATGTTATAATGAAAAACACTTTGCATTATTAATAAAACTTTTTTAATCGACAACTGAGATATTATTTTATTCCCATCACTACTTACTACACATATTGAACTATCTTCCGTTGCGGTACGAGATACAATCGATATCATATTTTTTTTTGGTATTTGTAGTTTATTCAAATGTCATAACTGCGTGCGAACCTAGCAAAATATAAAGCAATAGGCTATCTTTCACCCACAAAAACTTCAAAATATATTTGATTGTTTTCTTGGAAGATATAAACTATTTTGAAAACTGTATCTTTAGGAGACCGATTAGATCTCAAACGCACCGAATGGTAGGTTAGTTTGGAGATCTTTTAGGTCTCCAAAGCACCAGCTGAAAGTTTTTTGAAAGTGATGGCGCAGGGAACGTGTTAATAGAATTTTAGCTACACATGATAATATTATGATCATGAAAATATTATCATTGAGTGATGTACTTATACAACGTCTGAAAGTAATAACTGAAATGCTAAAAGAAGTGCTCACATTTGCATGAAACCCGGCTCAAAAGATGCAAAAAATCTGCAGAAGGCGAATATATAGTATAGTACCTACTTAATTATAATTTATTTAAGTATATATTATTATTATCATTTAGAGTCCAAGTAAAAATCGGGTATAGGTGTCATATACAGTCTTAGAAGAAAAAGGCATGCATGTTGTCTCATATTAATTTATACAACCGTAGGTATAAATTACTATGAGGCAACTTATTGTCGTAGACACAGCAATTTAATTAACGATGAAAACTAAGAAGTTATCAAATGCATCTTAGTGTTACGTTAAGTACGTATAGGTATATATAACATGCCTACATTCACTTTTTTGACAAGCAAAAGTTAGTCCACTACACCGCACTGCTGGGACGTTATATTATATTAAAAAGCATAATTTTTACCCGACGCCATCTTTTAATTTCATTTTTGCATCCTGCAAAGTGTGCTGCTGGCGCTAGTCATGCCCTGTGATGTCGCAGTTAGTATTTTCTGTTTTTAAATCCTGGATAAGAGACTGCGACCGTGGAGCGAGATCGTTAAGGTTCCCGGTATTTTAACTAAGAAACTTTAAGCATGGACGCTTTTGTCATTGAAACGATGAAAATAATAACAAGACAGGAATCTCTTCTGAATAAATAATATTTATAAGTTACCTTGCATTTTTAGATTGATTTATTTTGTAAGTTAATCTATAAATATGTATCTAAAAGTAGGTACCTAAAAATATCTTGGAATTTTCCATTTGAGGATACCTACTAGAAGATTTTTTATTGAAATTCACCTCTTGACCGGTTACAAAAGTATGCGCGTAAAAGCTTGTCAAGAATAATATTAGTTGAAAAATTGCTTCCTCAAAAAATTTAAATTAAAGTTATAAGTCGATCTATATACCTACAGAGAGACTATTCTTATTGTAAATACTTACTCTAATTGTAAACACAAACAGTACGTCGTGGCAAATTAGATAAGCAAATTTGTTCAGCCTCTAGTTTTGCGTGATTTACGATGGTTAATCAAGTAAAGGGATGTTTAATAACCTACCAAAGCGTATACCTATATGAATATGTAAATAACGTGTAAAGTAGTTAGGTAAGTACTCAAATTCCTAGCTGATGTTTACTTACAAATCTTTGTGATTCGTTATATTTATTTAAAATTGACTCGAATTGTTTTGCTTCAAAACTTTAAAATTGCGACTAAATTTTATTATACGTAAGAAATATAATACTGACCTAGTCTTTAGTCTTAATTGATTTGAAGACAACGAGAGTTATTTGACGTTAGTGTTTTGTAGCAAACTAATGGTTTGGAGCTGAATCTGTCACCGGTGCTAAATAACGTTTTTTTTGAAGTGAAAACTTCTTTAGCGGCGCTGAGCACTTTTTTTAGATGGCCTTATTTGGTTCCCGGTGACTGTTGCTTTCTCGCGCCACAAAACCTAAGATGCGTACTAGCATGACAAGTTCTTAGTTATTTTTTTTTTCGACCTTAGTAATCATCCATAGTTCTGTAATTGGTTGTTTTTAAATTTATTATGCCGCCTTGGATGCCACCCTTTCGAACTCTCGCCTATATTCTCTCGACGGGGAAGCAGTAAAGGCTAACTGCAATAAAGTCTTTTGATTAAATTGTTATTTTCACACGCCTTATAAAAATTTAATTTTATGTCGCTAGTAAATTTCATTTTTTATAAAAAATGAAACAATGTGCTATAGTTACTTTTAATACAGATAAAAGCATATTATCTACCTTGTTTAATTATATCACATTTCACTTACGTTGATATTAACTTGACTAAATAATCTGTAATTTTATTTCTTGTACTTACAGTACTTTCTCAAAACGCATTCATTTAGCTATGAAAAGTCAGATTATTCTTTTGTAACTTCTGTTAAATCATGCATCGTAAATCGTATTATTCTGCCAATTGCGAGATTACTATAAGGTAAAATTACTGATACAAAAGCGAAATAATAAAGAACGTGTAACATTATCCCTCTTTTGAAATAACGTATCGTTACACTTTCCTTTGACAACTGATACCTTTTAGCGAACCCTTACGGTACTCTGTATGATCACAGAAAAACATAATATGCAAAAAACTATCCAAAATCTGATGTTGGCTCCATCCATCATATAGGGTGACAAGGGCGGAGGCTTGTCGACCCTAATCGAATATAAGCATATATGTAATATATACAGTTTGTTTAATATATAAACGAAAAACTTTCTTCTATTGAATATTCCGACAGTCTTTTCAAATAGTCGCTACCTGCTATAGTACCTTTAGTTTATTATTTTCAACTATTTCACTGGTTACGTCGTCGCAATATCTAGCCAATGAAGCTAAAATTATGAAATCTGGAAAATCAAGAGAGCTTTTCATACAATACGTACATAATAAAATCTTAAAGAGATCATTTTGAGAGAATAACTGGATACGCAAACGAGGTCATGGTAAATAATTACTACGATTTTATTAATTGAAATATGATATACTTATAATTAGCTTTCCGGCGTAGTTATAAGGATGTTATTTTTTTAGGATAGTAAGTTATTTAAACTTGGGCGGTTAGTAAGCCCTATTTGATTATTCACGATCATATGTATAATAATATTTAGAATAACGCCACTACTGATTCAGGATTCCTTCGTAAAATACACCTGTAATGCCAATAAATACGTACTACCTAATCTCTTTGTCTTCAAAAATATAAATTCAAAGACTAGTAGTTGTTATCTAATGTTTAACATGTAGTTTGCCTGTAGGCTATCTCCTATGCGATTACATACTACCCTCGGCAGTAGTGCGAGCCACGCCCGATCACGTCACAGTATAACTTATACACAGTTATCCTATGTATTGATCAAATAATTGTGCATCTGAAATTATAATATTCTTACTCTTTATTTGATATTCAAGGTACCTACAAGTTAGGCAAGACAATGTGCATAGGGGTTGCAATGCAGAAATATATCATCACATCATCATCTTCTCTCCCTAATAGTTAAAAAATTAGTAATAACATTGAACGTTAACCTATGTTTCAACAAAAAGAATATAACAGTAATAACGTTTGATGCTTACGCAGTTGTTATATGGGAATTTGTTGTCGAGTTGTTCGGGCTACCAGTTACTTAGTTTTTCTAACATGTGTAGCCAGCCCACCTCGGCTTCTGAGCATCAACAACTCGCTGACTTGGAAACACGCCCACCCTGGCACGGACAGGGCTCAGATAAAGAAACTTACACGAAAACAGCTTTGATGCTACCTCCATCGTTACATTACATGCCACGAGACCGTTACCCTTTAATTTATTTAACAAGTTGGAATTTTCTCTCGAGATCTCTTTTAAATATTGTCCACGGAATTTCAAAGATTTTCTTTGTTCACGTTAAAGAAAAAAGCCAACTTTTCAAAATCTGATTAAATAACTCTTGGCTCGAGTAACGCCTGTTAATTATTAGAAAACTGGAGAGGATTTACTTCACAGGATTTTAATCGTAACCTTATGATGTAAGTTACAGACCTACAATAAAGTGTTATAATTATGTGTATTAATAAACTAAACCACACTCAGTTCAGTTGCAAATACAGTACCTTAATACGAACGTCATTTTACAGACCTAAATAACAATGTATTAATTATTCACGAACAGTATTTCCGATAAAAGCCTTTCTGTATCCATATTTAAATTTTCTAAACGTAGCCGTGTAGTTAGTTATCGCAGAGATGAATGGGGCAAAAACTGAACGATCCTGATAATGGAAAAATTGTAGGTAATGAGATTTATGTACTGAAACTATTACAATAACCCTAAACTTATTAGAATTCAAAGTACCTACTTTAACTACGCGCCAATAACCCTTTTGTTCCAAAGTCAATACGTTTTATAAATAATAAAGGTCAGTAATTGGAAACCTTTTATCTACGTACTCGAGTGAAACAATAGAATTACCGGCATCTAACAACTAAGGAAAAGGGTTGCTGCTCTTTAAATAATAATACCTACTCATTGTGTGGCTTCTGTTACGAAATTGTAATCTAATCCCCATAATATTAAACGTTATTTCAGTCAGGAGTAAAAACAAAACATTAATTTAACAATAATAATTGTATACGCTGAAGTATCCGTAATTTAATTATCTCGATATATGCATAACTATATAGTATTTTATTCTATAACGGACTTAACTCGCGTATCTTGTTTTATACGATGAAGTTTCTCCGTTCTTCAGATTATCATCAACTCAGTCGGCTACTGGGAACTGTAAAATTTGGGAAAAGTTGTAAAAAAAATATTCTAGTTAAATCCGTTATAGTCGTTTCATTCCAATGTATAATAACCAAGAAAGCATCGGAAATAATAAAAAAAATATTATGTCTTATGCTAGGGCTTTTTCAAAAAGCCCACGATCTAGCACTACCTACTTGCATGCACTAAACAATAACTTCACACATAACTTGTTCGAATATAGATAATCTAAGTAACTCTGCCTTGAAATAGTGATTTTTAGCTGATTATAAACAACCCTTATTTGCCCTTTTCAGATGGATTTTCCAAACTCCTTTTTTAAATGAGGTCTACTTTGTAAAATTCTGTTATTTTTTGTCGTCAATAATTTGAGGTCGGCGTAGAACAGTCATTGGCGACATAAAAACAAGTTATAAAAAACCCCATTACTGAAGGTATATATTTTTATTTTTTGTGAAAGGATCATGAAAGGTCATGAAGTTTGTAGACAATTGCCATAGGTACTTAAAACATGGTCACCTAAAGGTCGTCAGGTGGGACAGAGGTGTTCTTAATGTGTCTCAAAGTAGCCGGATTATCTTATTCTTGTGCCAATTATCAGCTTAAGTTCCTAGCAAAGAGGTATTTCCAAATGAGGTGGAACTGCCCAATGTATTTTATCCGAGCACTTTCATTAAGCTCCTTACATCGATTAATCCCATTGTACACGCCGGCATATTTCAACGACTGAAATCATAGCATGTCGAGAGACCCAATAATACTACTACCTACTACTATTAACCAGTAAATGAAACAAAGAAAATAATACAGATGTTTTAATAACATAAAAGTACCTGTTTAGTTTTTTTGGACCGATTGTTAACCCTACTAATTGTAACTTCCGTTGAAAAGAAACAATTATAACGGATTTAACTCGGGTATTTTATGTTTCGAAAACTTTACAGTTCCCATATTTGTAGCTCGAATTATCTGACGATAACTCTAAAGCAAGTAACATAAATTACCTACGCCTGCTAGATCCGTTATAATTGTTTCATTCCAATCTTACCAATGGTTAATTTTGGTAGAAATATTTACTAAGTTATATCCATTACACCTACTTAATATTATACATTTTCGTAATCTACGTGGATTTTCGAATTTTCCTTTAACGATAATAAACATTCCTCTTTTGAACGGAAACAAGCGAGAAGGAACGACGGAAGGTTGCTTGTTCTACTGAATAGAATTAAATGATTGCATCCCTATTGTTTGTTTAATGAAACCGGCTGCAACTGAATGTTCTTTTTCGTATTTTTATTATTTGTAGACTAAGAATTCATAATTAAATAAATTGATGAAAAATATGGTAAACATTTATATTATTATAATCATAATTAATCCTTACTAATATTATAAACGCGAAAGTCTGTTTAAGGCAATAAATACAGAATAGATTTTAAGAGGATTGTCAACCTGTTGATTTTCATACAAAAGGCGATAACGTTTTACACCCAGTAAATATAGTTAGATTTTTATAATTTTTGGATATGTTGTAGATATAATGAGAAACTACGTCTGTACGTTTTGATTTTTAAGAAATATTGCTTACGCTAAAATTTATTAGCATCTAAAAATCTATATATAGATTTATAATCATAAAAATCTATATTATTTAAGCAATATTTCTTAAAAATCAAAACGTACAGACGTAGTTTCTCATTATATCTACAACATATCCAAAAATTATAAAAATCTAACTATATTTACTGGGTGTAAAACGTTATCGCCTTTTGTATGAAAATCAACAGGTTCACAATCCTCTTAATGAGACTTGACAATATTCTAGCTTATAAATCAGACATAATATAGGCTGAATTTTATAACAATATTATTTAAAGTACCTACTCATCGTGCGCAGACAAAGTCGCGGGCAGAAACTAGTATATTTTAATAAAATATTAGGAATTACGAGTACAATAAATACGAGTACAGTAATGTAAAACGTAAAGCTGGGATAACATACTTCCAGCTTTAAAAAAAAACAAAGAAAGTCGAAATACGTACAAAAAAAGGGTTTAGTTTACAAATATCAATTATTTTGAAATACTTACTAGGTTTTAGTTTAGTTTTAGACAATACCTAATGTCGTAATAAGTACTCTCGATGACTACGGATTTATAGGCAATAGGTATTCATTATATTTCATCTATTGTCTTTAAAGCAGCGTGGTGGATTTGATTTTCTAGATACCTACCTACTAATTTTAGAGAGATATTTGTTCGTAAATTAATAATTAGTGTAAGGAAAGTCAATATTAAAATTGTTATCAGTCTTCAACATCATATCGTATATTAATTTTGACCTTGAAATTTAATAGTTGCGCACACCCTACCATATGTAGGTTTTGAGACAACTTTAAGGGTGTCAATATACAAGTATTTACAGAATTACAGCTGGGTATCTCGAATTCCGAGGTGAATTACTAAAATGACCGGACTAATAGGTACCTAGATCTAAAGAAAGATAACTCAAAAATTTGAAGGTTTGAGCACATCAATTCCTTACAGCGAAACATGCCTTCCAACTAAACAGTATTAAGCTAACTCTTCTTGCTTCATATAAAAAAACAAAAAACTATACAGACGACTCCTTCTCTGTACAAGTAAATATTAATCAGTTAATAGTAGTGTTGCCTTCGCCGTTGCAATATTAATCAGTTTTTCGGCCTTTCTGAAAAAAGGATTTTTTAAAGTTAGCTCCCTTTAGTCTACGTGTGTGATATTAGGTACCTACCTACTTTTAATAATACGTGGAACCCGGCATTTTATTTGAGTTATTAAATTAGTTTATTTATGTTTTTATTTATTTCTGCTCTTATTATATTTCAATGAACAGAATCGTAACTATAGAGACACGCTCCAAACAAGATACAGTAACGATACCGGACTCGTACACGGTGTCAACTGTCAAACTGTCTACCGACTGTCAATTGCAGAATCGAGCCAGTGTCAGTGACCTAATCGAACCATCCACGGGGACACCAGTGAAGTAACCACGAACTAATAGACGGCTATATCAGTCAAATCCTTTACTGATAATGGGGCCATAATAAAATAAATAAACAAGAATTGATAACAGATCGTGTTTTCATAATAAATTATTTGGAAAAACCGAGTTTGAACAGTAAAGTTCTCATATGCGTCCCATCATCAACAAGCCCTTAATCAATTAATTGTCGAGTTAATATCTTGTCACGTCGATGTTGACATTTAGTAAAATCTTAATATAGTTATTTTTTTTTTATTATTAAATTAAATTTGGAATAAAATACTTTAACCCAATAATAGTGAAGTTACAGATTTATGACAGACAACCGCGACATGACAAAATGTCGACACGACAATTCATCATAGGCCTTTAGGGCTGTACACTATGCAGCATTAAAAAGCCTAAAAGTTTTTACACTTAATGAATGATCATTAAGTTAATCCGAATATAGGTACAATAAATTAAATAGTAGGTAGGTACCTAATATATATATTATTATATATATATATTTGATCCTTACTCAAATTTAACTGTTCCATTTTAGATTACAATTGCAAATAGCAATTCCTCTTGGAACCCGTCAAACTATTATTCCAGTTTCATTTATGTGGAATGCAACGTGTTATTATTAGTGATTAGATCCATCATCGTCAGTGAGAACCTATCTATTAGTTTCCTATGCATTAATAAAATGAGGTATTGAGCTTAGAATTTGAACACTGATTTTAGTCTTTACAGCTAGATGTTCTAACTGTATTCACTATAAATGCGTCGTAATTTATTGCTTAAAATAATGATAAATAATACAAATGACATTTCAGAGTAATTTATATGACAGACATGGACAAATTCAACATATCAACAACGATATTATTTTGTTTGTGGCTAGCAACATTCCGCAATAATTGGCTCATGTTACAACTTTGTTATCAATAAATCATTAACGTTTACTTGATTCGTAGGTTTGACTTTGCAATGCCACTTTTACAATAGTTAAATATGCATTAAATTATTATTATTAGATATTGTTAGGTTTTCTGGATTCTTTAACTTCTGTACAGTAACAGTAAGGACAACTTTTTTATGAAACCCTTTATAAAAAAAACAAACCCTTACTTCCGTAAACTAGGTTGCCGACCCCAGTAAATCTACGCGCTGAAATTCCAATTAACGAAAGCAATAAAAGATTTTCTTTTAATTAGATGCCGGAGCGAAGATAACTCGCTTACAGCCAAATCGTCAGCTTGTTGCGTGACTAGACCACGATTTATGACTTAATAGCCAAGTCCGCGCGTTAAGTAGGCCTTAGATAAGGCGCTTCTAAGTGATTGTCGGCGCTCACAACAATCGTAATTACTCCAAACTGCTATCTGCGCTCAGCCGCACGCGATCTATTTCATCGCCAAACTTGAATTGTGCTAATTGCTTCCATATACTATAGCAATTCATTTATCACGGCAATCATATTGAAATATACAGTTTAGATAACCTATTGATAATTAAAATGATTTCCATGATGTTTTACATACTTATAGGTATGGTTATTATATTAAAATAAAACAAGCGTAACGGTTTTAACTCACATAAGTACATTAGGTTGATATACATACCATATCGTCCATAACCGCAGAAACAAATATGCAACCGGACAATTCTCGAAACATTACAAATATAATTCTTATTAATAATTATGGTTTGTAACAACCCAGTAGAAAAAAAAATCATCATTTCATTTCTAAAATCCATCTGACAAATCAAACCCAAGATTCAAAATAAATAGAACACAATCCACTTGTCCAATTAGCGAGTCACATTGAATTTGCGACTGCAATTCTCTTCTTATTTCTTACTTTCATTTCGGATGAACAATTGTCTGCAAATTAGCAGTGACAACCCGCGGTAGGAGACCGCGCTTCAAAGCCCTACATACCGTCAAACCGTGCTCTGAACAATACAAAAGAATACTTGACAATAGCTTAGATTTGGATTCATAGTGAGGTATACTCGGCTACAAGTTATATTATGTAAGTAGGTATATCGATCTAGAACAACTTTATATAAAATATATTATTAAATGGTTTAATTTGATCACTCCGCTAACCAATAAGTCAAGGTGCATTAAAATTATAATAACCTACTAAACGTTCGGAAAGTTATTCTAAAACCACAAACAACTGACACCTCTATGAACTTTGTTGATTTATTCTACATAATATTATAGAAATTCTCAATTTGAATAAAACTGTTTATCTATGGTTATCGATCACATAATAATAAATAAATAGCTTTGCTCAAAGAATTGTTCAAACTGTCCGTGTGTCAATTCTGAATATTAATATTAATAGCCCCAGCAAAATAGTTAGGTAAGACTTTCATAACGAACCTTTGCGAAGCCGTTTTGTTAATTAAGCATGCCGAACTGAAGCGGAATTCAGTTGAACGTACAGATTAATAGGTTTCTTCTGAATTTTTTGTATTCTAGAACTGGTTTAATAAACTCGAAAGTTTATTAAAATACAGATAGCTTTCGGAGAAGCTATTTTTGTTGAAGAGTTGAAAGATTTTCTAACTGAAAAAAAAGGATTGAAGACAAAATATAAACAAAGCAGACACACCAACTTCAAAATACTGTATTTGTTTTATTTCTCACTGACATCGTATTCCTATTTTAATCGTCATTGTACTATGTATTTTACCAAATTTGTTTTGTATGTTGCTTCAAATTAGGTTTTCGTTCTGTTATAATCATTGTTTTTTTGTTTTCATTCCTAAATAAAACTATGTGAGCGGCTGATATTGTGATGAGTAAAATATGGTAAGCTAAGGATTGCGCATAGCCAAATCCTAAACGGTTTACCCCCACTATATAATCAAGTAATCATACATACAAAGAAATCGACGTCTTACTAAAGCTGTCATTTGTGTTTTTTTTATTACTAAATAAATTATAGTAAGAGTTATAATGAATGGAGAGAGCAGCATTTTGTTCTTAAGTAGGTATAATATTCTGAACCAGGAGCTTGAGTAGGTATATCAAGGGGATGAGTAACCATGCCAACGCTGTTATTTCGTAGTATTTTCCATACTTGTATTTATCGCAAAGCTGCTTTATTACACTGTTCGAGAAAGCGAAACAAAGCTCTAGTAAAATAGTGGCGGCAGATTCAAATTAAATTTATAATGTTTTTTTTTATCCTCGTATTAAAAATTAACCCCGAAATGTATGTACCTACTTGCATAATTTCCTATTGTCTGCACCATATTGAATAATTATATTTTTAATATTTTCTGATGCCTCCGCGGTTATTACACATTGGAATGAAACAACTATTAACGGAGCTGACAATAGTCTAACGCTAAAGACTTTAGCGTTAGACTATTGTCAGCTCAGTCATGCTACGATTATGGAAACTGTAAAGAATCCGAAACGTCAGCAAGTAAAATAAAATTAAATCCGTGTTAAATCCGTTAATAGTTGTTTCATTCCAATTATTTTTTTGTTTTGTATTATTAGGACAAGGTTTTTTTAAGTAGAAAATTAAAAGAAAACATATTTTTGTTAAAACCAAATTTCTAACAGCGTTTTTGGAGATTTTTGTTTTTGAAAAAAGCTGAATCATAAAAAAATAAAAACAAAAGTGCAAAAAACTTTGTGGTGGACGATCGATCTTTAGAGGTGTGAAAAATAGATGTTGGAATATTCTCACTCAAACCTACTCGATATGCATACAACATTTCACAAAAATCGGTGCAGCCACTTCGGAGGAGTTTGGGAACAAACACCGCGAAACCAGAATTTTATAAATTAGAGAAGATAATAATTTATTGTGAATGTAAAATTATAGTAAGATAAATGATTTTTATCATGATAATCTATTTTATCCATTACTTGTGACATATCGACTATGGAAGTATCAATTAATGTAAAGGACATTTTGCCGAAAATGAGTTATTTATATGGTTGTATTCAGAATTTTGTGCTCTTTCGAATGGTATCATTGAAATTTTGATATCTTGAAAAAAATGTCGTTTACCTTACACTTTTTTACCTTTTCTAAAATGATTTTTCTCTCATTTCGTGATGTAAAAGACATATCCTTAATTTACATTCAAATTATTTAACGTATAGCACAAACACTAAAAACTTGGCTTATACAATAATGGTAATTTCGCATTTCTTAACTAAATGTAAATTACTTTAAAGAATAAGTGAATATGCGATTCGTGTTGGCCTTTACGTTAATATGATAATAACTGGAGAGTGTATTTTGTTTTTTACATCAACAAATTATAACGATTATAATCGGACTCTCTCTTTCTAACATACGGTAATACTTAATAAGAGTGAATAGAACGAACAACCATCACGTGCGTTGTATTATTTAAAAATAGCCACATAGTCATTGTGGTTATTTATGTATTTCTGTGTATCTATATTTATTATTAAGTATATAAATTTATGTATTTATTTATGTAGTGTAATATCTTCCTATTTTATATCGTATTTATCATATTATGTGTATTATTTATTTGCGCCTACACATGCTCTCTGTTCCTTTCAAAGGTTGACTGGTAGAGAATGCCGTATGGCATTAAGTTCGCCTTTTGTACATAATTTAGTTTGTTTGTGCAATAAAGAATTAATAAATAAAATAACCGCTGCGTTTATGGTGGCCAACGTATTCCTATTAGTCGAGGTCAGTGGTTCCTAACTTTTTAAATATTGTCACCTGTGGGACTTAGTAGGAAAACTGATTTTACCCTGGCCTTAAAATACAAACAATACATGTATTTTTATGTTAAATTTACCTTTCCTTATTAAGTTCTTTGTACACTGTAGACATACCTCAATGGAATCGATGGCTTAACGGCCTAATAACATTCCCACAAGGTAGCCATTTCTGGTATACAGAGTGATCCAAAAAAGCAAGAGTCAGGGTGCGGTATTTATGGAGAAGGACCGAAACTCGGAATTAGTGCCAGCCTCAAAAATATAGCCTCAATCTTTCAAGAAGAAGTCTATTTTATTAACAATTCTGCAGAGATTAGCATTGAAAGGAAACTCCAAAACCAGCACAACTACATTATCTCTGACAGTCAAGCAGGCCTACTAGCACTGGATTTACTTAAAATAAATGTAGCTCTAAACTAGTTTGACTCTGTCAGAATTACCTAAACGCCCTGGGTAACACCAAAAAAGTCATACTTAGATGAGTTCCAGGGCATTCCAACATAAAAAGGTACCAATATTCCTCTAATAGGCTCTAAACCAGTCTGCGGTATCATCAAGCAACAAGTCTATGAAGTACTCAACGAGGAATATAAACAAAAAGTAATGGAACTGATAACTAAGTATGAACAGAAACAATTAGGAAAACTCATAAAAGGCTATTGCAATAATTTATATAAAGAACTGCTAAAGCTCAAAAGGCAAAATTCCTATGCAGTAACCACAATTATTACCGGTCACTACAAACTCAACAAACATGCGCCTGAGGGAAGACCATACATGTAGGTTCTGCGAAGAGTCTGAGAAGACAGCCCTGCACATACTATGCTCCTGTGGACCACTCATGCGGAAAAGAAGTGCTATTTCGGTAGAAACGTGCTGCTCCCAGAAGAGATACAAGTACTCACGTCCCAAAGAATCTGGAACTTTCTGGAGTCAACGGGAATAAATAGTGAATTATAGACAACAAAAAGGGCCAGTATAATAGATCAGGAATGGTCGAAGCGCCACAAATGGGCCCACAAACTCAATAATAATAAAAGTTCATTGCTTCCCCTTTTAGAATAGTTGATTTACTCTCAGGTTCAGAACCACTGGTCTAGGAGTATACAAAACCTAATATTCGACACTCACATGTAAATCAAAATCTACAGAATACCTCCTGTGAATTCAGAATCATGAAATTGGTACGAAGCAACACTTTTAGTACAGATAAAGAAAAATTGCGAAAACTACAAATTTCTCGCCACATCATGTATCATCATGTATGGAACCATAAAAAGAAATATTTAAACTTATATACACAATTTTCGACACTCGCAAGATAATCAAAACCTACAGGGTACCTCTCGTAAACTCAGAATCTTAAAATGTGGTACGAAGTAACGTTTGCATAGATATAAAGGAAAAAAAATACAGAAATTGATTCAACTAATAATAATAAAGCTATATTATTATTATTCTGGTTGTGTATTACTTTATATGTAGGTAGGTGGATACCTTCTCATCGCTCAATAAATTATGGTATTAACTACTAGTCGACTTAAGGAATGTATACTCTAAATTATGTTCAAAGGTGTTTAGTTCTGATTATTAACTTCTTTAACTAAAGAAAAATATTTTAAACAAAAGTCATCCTTATTCTTCATTAATAGAGTAGTGAATTCAATGGTGCTTGATACATAAACTCCAAGAAAATTTTACTACATAAGACCTTTACGTTAAAATGACTTTCATTGTTTTCCATACTCATGTTAGTTACATTAACTCGTAAAAACATAAAATCTAAGCTTTTTTAAAGTAAACGCCAACTGTAACAAAAAAATTAAGGTAAAGGACATGCTAACTCCGAAACCATACGTTGTTAACTTGAGATGATGTCATAGGTTAAAAAACGATGAAATTTTAACCAATTTTGCTCTAGGTTGTGTTAAAATAGCACCAATAGAAAAAAAGTTATGACCAGATTAATTTTCACAAAAACTTCTTTTCGCTCTCCTGAAAAACTGGATTTTGTCCTTTACAGCAATTGATACTTCCATAGTCGATATTCTACGTAGGACGCTTTTATATGAGCGCAATGCATTTTTTTATAACAACATTTTATATCGAGGTCAGAACAACCCTTACCCACGCGTACTTAAAGAAAACATTTATGTTTGAGTTATAGCTATACCTTCCATCTAATTTCATTTCACTCTGGGTTACACCGGCTCTCTACGAACAATTTGGTCCTAAAATAACACTAAGTCGTAAAGATAGAGGCTTATGGTAATGAGTTTGAATATATTTTACGAGTATTAAAAATCAATACCCTATTCATTTCATGTATACAGACAAACGGGTAATTTTATGATAATTGCCTGAATTAATAATTTCATCAAACTAAATAGGTTTGATTACTTAATACATATTATTGCGCTTTTATGCTCTTCATCACGAGTTAAATTGGTGAATGCTAATAATTGTTTGTCAAAAATGTTATGTTGTTATATGAAATAAACATTTGAAAGTAATTTTTTATAACGCATTTTTTAATATTCTATGTATCATATTTCATAATTATGTTGATCATGAAATGTTTTTTGTTTAATTATTTACTAATTGCATATGTATTTTTTAATGTTCAATATCATTTCTTAATTATGTTGATCATGATATTTTTTTGTTTTATTATTTACAATTTCAAAAAATAATACCTACTTTGGAGTATTTAATTAGCTTAGGGCAGGACAGCTTTTTTGTCAAGACTGTTTATTCGTAAGATAAAAAAAATAAGGAACTAGGTAGGTAGAAAAAACATTTTTTTTTTTCTACCTAGTTAACATTAACATTAATAGGAAAAAGTTCACCGGCAATTAGTAGGTAATAATTTTTGATATGTAAGCCCCTCGATCGAAGCCTAGAGTAGGTAGGTATTAAATAGATTAAAATTCATAACCGTCCCATCGTCTCTGATTTTGATTCTGAGCGTAAATACGTTGGCCTTGTGACAAACTTGTGACTTGTGAATACATTGTCATGAAAGCATTTATCATTAATTGGCACCAGTTTTTATAAATAACACTAATTCACACACACAGGCGAGTATTACGGGCTGGTTATTTCTAATACAACAAGGTAAAAATTATGTCGCAATTATCAGTATACTTACTGCGTTTTTTCTGACTTTTACTGACGTAGGTGACTGGAAGTGCCACATCTATTATGCAAATTATCGGTATTATTCGCAAAATATACATATAGTCCTAAAAGTGTCACAGCATATTTATTTCGGAGGTAATTTGGAAATATGTAAGTATTGACCTACGGCTGCTAGATAAGTAGATGTCAGTAGACCCAATCAAAATGGATACACCTAATTTTGAAATTTAAAATGATTATAAAGCTATATTGTAATAAAACAACGATATTTAACTAGTTTTAACTTATTCGTTAACCAATTAGTTCCTCGAAATGTAAATTATTATGAAAGCCGTACTGATACACGACTCCATTGTATTACTTACTTTGCTTTATTCCAATTCATACAATACAATGCAAGATAGCTCAGAATCAAAACTTTTCTGCATCTAGCTTATAAATTATATTATCGTTCTTCCACATAAATAATTTATTTTCCAAACACACCATAATACGCTTGCAAATAAATTCATAATAAAATTGTAAACTGCTATTCAGTATGTATTATAATTGTATCAGGTTTTCAAAGTAAAGTGCTGCCGGGCTCGCCTTTGTCTGGCGAAACCTGGCATTGTCGGACCAGCAGCATGAACTTAATTCTTGCCACATACACGTATGAGCTACTTCTAAAGCAAAACGGTAATGCGTTTATTATTTTAATAATTAAAGGTAAGTTAATTATTTTAAATGTAGGTATAATCCGGACTTTTGGTTATTCACGTAAACATTCTATTATATTTTGCTCACCGGAAGCACTTTTCATTATAACATTAATGAAGGCCGTTTTACGTCTAATTACAATTATACTCGTAATATCGAGATCCACTTCCTTGTCGGAGTGAAATGAAACCATCTAACAGAAAATTTAATTTCAAGAATGGAAATCCCGAAATTGGGTTATATGAAACTTAACAACTACTTTTGTAATTGCTTGAAAAGTTCGCGAATCTATCAGACTGCTTGACAGAGCAGATATAAAAAGGGAAGGGCCACTTTACCGCATAAATGAATTTATTAAATCTGTATTATAATTCTCTGAAATTAATGTACACATAGGAGTAAATACTCAACGGCTGCACCTTATGTCTGGACAAAGTTTGTGTAGGAGAAGTTTATGATCAGAATTATTTCTTGCAAATTGATTGACGGTATGTGATTGAAGACTGACAGATCTTCGACAAAAAAATCTAACGGGCAAGACGACGTCTGTTGGGACTGATAGATATATTAATTGACTGCTTGCACAAAGACAATATCCGACAATAGGTCCTTGGAAACCTAACCCTGAATAAGTGGTTTAAAGTGGTGCATAATATAATTTGGTAACAAGGCATACTTACACGAGAAGACATATTTTAGCACTGATTTAAAACAATGCGTACCTACGAGTACATTAAGTCTGCTGGCTACCAGGAACTATTTTAATCAGGTGGTAAGAATAGGTATGTGTCCTTTGCACATATAGGTTGCTAAAATGCGTTAAAACCTATAAGGTAACGCGAGTCAGGACCGCTAGCGGAGACAAGTAATTATTATTTTGGAATTAAACAACTATAACCGATTTCACTCACGTATTTTATGACGTTTCGAAAACATTACTTTATTTTATTTTATAAATTACAAAAATGACTACAATCCTGTTTTAAAGTATGAAATATTGATCTATAATATTATTTGATTTTGTCTGAGTTCTAAGCTTCAAGTTGTTAAGTAACCTAGGGCCTTTAGATTCCTCTTATACCAGATGGGCGGACCGAGCGGTGCTACATACATATTGATTTTGTATTTTGGAAAGCAGTCTTACTTATTACAATTCTCTTGTTCGTGGAAAGAGCTTCAACATGAATATTACAACATCTCAGTAAGGAATCTCGTAGCCTGCATAAAGGAATATAACGCCTACGAAGGCTTTGTTCAACTGACGCTTTGTTACTCTGCTACCTTTACTTAAGTTTAGCTACAGAGTACATGAAGTGTAGTTCATATCTTAGTTATGAGCTTAAGTAGTTACATGCTTTTAAATTTCGATCGAATACGAGAAAACTACACGAGCACAGTAAAATAAATAACAGACTACCAACCTAGTACACAAGCAATATGTGATAAGTTCTATATAAACTGCACAAAACACAACACTGTTGTATAAAGTGTAAGCTTCTTGTACACTCTTTAAACAACTTCTTTAGCAATTGTGTACTGCTTGAATAAGACATTGTGAAACGAGCCCTTAGTAAAGTAACGCATTGTATTGTTTAGACACTTGTAGGTAGTTTATAAAAATGTCAGGCTGTACGTAATTTATTACCTATCAGATTTTGCCTGCGACTTTTTTTGCGTAGGGGACGGGTGCTCAAAGCGGGCACCTTAAGGGAAAGTTGAAAAATTTATGGTTTGTAACTTAGTAATATTATTAATTTCTTTACGACCAGGTGCATTATTTAATACTCTTCGATATCCGTATGTCCGTTTCCTCAAAAAAATAAAGACAAAATAATTATAAGCAATTTATGAAACCTCTACGTTTACCCGCTTTGCCCTGGGGGGAGGCCTATAGCGGGCACGCGCTAAGGGCAAAACGGACATAGGCTATTATATACCAAAATGGGATAGCCATAGTTAAAAAAACAATATATATCGATTAAATTATTTATTTTTATCTCTCAGCAGTATTGTGAATTCAAAACAACGATAGTGCTCGGCAGGCTTAGTCTTAATTTTTATTTTCTTTGGGTTAGGTTTAGTTTTCTTATTTTATTGGGTTATTAATAGTCAGCTCTTCGTTTTTATTTGTTTTAACAGCTTCAATCTAAAGAAAAAACAGCCAGTAAGTATTTTTTTTGTAAGTAGGTGAGTAATACTTAAAAAAAAATACATTGACTGTTTTTCATAGATCGGGCAGTGCCCGCATTGCCCTGACCACTTTGCCTTTCTTGACTTTAAAATATGCCAGCTAATCAAAATTATAAATGTTACCAAACGTGGAGGTTAAAGCAACAGTTTTGCGACCTGATAAGTAAGTAACAACTAACATGCTTTGATATTAGTATTGCAAGCTTAAAAAGTGAGAGAACACACGAAACATATGTTAAAATATTTTACAAAAAGCAGCTAAAAACATTTTTTTGGCGTAGCTTATAACAGCGTGCTCGCAGATGAGAAGGACGAATGACGCGAGTTGCGCGAGTGGCGCGGAATACTGTCGCAATTAACGAACATGTTCTTATTTAAAACGGCAATATTACGAGCAGTGCCCGCTTTGGGAACGGTGCCCGCTTTGAGCACCCGTCCCCTACTTCAGGTAGCTTCGTAAATTCTATTCTCATTTTCACCCCCCTTTCCTACCCCGGTATTTAAACTATTTACATACCTACCAAATTTCAACTGGACACTGATTTAGCGGTTTATCCATTAACAGGTAGCAGTCAGGCAGAGACAGAGTTATTTATAGTTTGTACAAATATTATTAGGGACTAGTATGGATCGGTGACATCTGGATCGAAGTATAATGATTTTGATTCATTATACCTCGGTCCAAGTGTCTATATATCTGTCACATTATAACCACACAGTTAGGCTATATTAAGAAGCGGCTATTATACTTTATACTCCTATATATACAGCTATCGTTGAATGTGTACCTACAATTCGTACAGCTATTGTGTAACAAATATACCTAGAATTTAATTAATTATATTAGGTTTTGCACTTTATCTTGTTACCTTTAATGTAAATCGGTAATTATTAGTAGGTAAGTTTCTTCTGGCATTTGAGAATATTGAGTAAGTACAGAGCTTACAGTTTTGACCAATTCGTAATAGGCTTTTTGACAATGCGAAAAATAAAGTGTAAATTACTGTTTGCAGTATAAATTAAGAGTTAAAAAATCATTATTCATTAACGTAAGTTGAAAATAATGATTGATTTATTTAAAAATCCTTAAATTAAAATTACATTTTTTAAACGTTTGTCACGTGACACAAAACGCTCCTGATTGGCAGAGTTTTTCGAGACGTCACATGCCCGTAAACTTTGTTTACCTAGTTGTGTTGCGCCTAGTTGTGGTAGATTGTCAAAAGGCATGTGACGTCACCGACCTCATTGTGGCGACATATTGTCAAAGTAGCGTTTTGGCACACTATTTAAATATTGAATTTTTAATTCGATGTTTTTCAGCTAATACATACCAGATTAAAAAAAAACAACTTTTGCTGGGTTCCTTAGACTCTACTACATAATATAAAATGGATTTTAAAAACATGTCAAATACCCTATTCATATGTTTTCGCAGTGCTCCGACATTTGATATAGGTAAGAAACAATTTATTTGTTTGATAAATCAATCTGTTGGCACATATTATTTGGATGTCAATATATGAACAGAATCTGGCATTACCTAGTACCAGTATTTTTTTTTATATATAAACATTTGTTACGCAAATGGAAAGTTTCTTGACTTTCAGCTTTTATGAAGTTCATTTCAAGGCGTAGATATCCTTCAAAATGTCGCGCCGCCTTTAACAATTAATTTTGTCATTTTACTTAAGTAGCTCTCTACCTAGGCGGTTGCAAAATTGCTGATGTTTGTTTTATCTAGCCGTGTTTATTTACATTATATAGTCTCATAAAAGAGATAACTCATAAAGAAATAAATCCAGTAAAGAACGAGTTAGACTTGTGCCGAGGGTTCCGTACTACTTAGCATAATCCAGTCATTTGTCTGCCCGTCACAGGCGTGACTCCTAAACAGTTTAGGCTGAATATTAGAGAATTGTGAATGTCGACTAACTACAGAAATGTATTAAATATTCTGACGGTATAAATAGACCTGTGAAGGAAGTCTGTTTTTTGCAAGCTACGGGCTCATTCACTAACTTTAAGTAAATGTTAATATATAAACAGCAGCAAATATGTACAGTAAACAACTTTATCGGTACTCACAGTAAAAAAAAACTACCTAAGTAAGTTTTAGACAATGTTTTGGAATTCATTCCAATGTGTAATAACCGCGAAGGCATCAGAAATTATTTAGACAATGTTGTTGAATAATTCATTACTTTGAGGCTGTACTAATTATGCTTTTAACACAAATGCTTATAATTTTTTTAGGTAAATAGTCTGTTTTATTTCTACGGCAAGGTACTAAATGGTTAAAGTAATAGCCAACAAAACTAATTTTAAATTGGAAACCTAAAATTTGATGATCGCTTTAAATAGTTATTACTAATTTCATCCGAGATCAAATGATAAATGCTCTTGACCGACTATTGCAGTCGTCGAGCACCGACCGCAGCTCGCATAATTAAAATGCAATTACAATGGTTTGCTATTATTAGGTATAAACTTTAATTATAGGACGGAAAATATTGTGAGCTTTCGAGAAGCATATAAATTAATTTATTACCAAAACACCCACCTCGACGTTTATAACACAAGTTACATATTCAAACATCATAATATTATGTTTAGGTAGTTGGTAATAGTACCTATAATAAATGCGAAATTGACTGTTTGTTTCTTTAACTTAGTACCTCATCATTTTCGTTCTAAAAAAGAATAACAAATAATAAACTAAAAGCATTCGAGTGTCACATTTTGAGAGTAAAATGAAACCATATTTTCGGCCGCCGCGCATAAATATGCAAAATCAGTGTAGCCAGTTATGGCTGAGTTTTAAAACAAACGGCGCCGTCGTCACGTATGTTTGCGCCTATATCTGAGCGAAGTTGCAGTGTTACACAACTCAAGTAATTAAAATTTGCAGGGGAATGGGAACTGAAATTATGCATGAAGTGAGCGCAGTGGCCGCTCGGCTTAGCCCCCGACGATTAATATTAATGAACTGTGACACAGCGTTCAGCCAAGCCCGTGTTTGTGGAGTGTTGTTTTATATTGTTTCTAAAACCGACGCTGACAATTTTGGAGTTAATAACTTTTACCTACCCTACTTGTTGAGCACGAGCTTGAACAATCCATCTTTTCCTTTATTTTAACTAGTAGGCCCCTAAATAACAGAACGCAAAAATGCGGTCGTAATAGTTGACACGAAGATCGTCAATGTTAAATACTTTATGCAAAATAGTTTTGGAGTTGATATAACGATACATTTTTAAAAGCTTTTATTTAACTTGCGGTGTATGTATGTATGGATGTTTGTTCGGGTGGAATCTTGCAACTTAATTTTAGGGCACTTGCCCTCAACCGATTTAGCTGAAATTTTACATGTATGGTATAATCAGGTGACAATGCAATATTATGGTACCATCGAGCTGATCTGATGATGGAGACGGGAGGTGGCCATAGGAACTCCGTGACTATACAACGCAAACCCATCGTGTTTGGGCTCATTTGATTCGTCTTGACGAGTACTTTGATATTACAATGGTGATTAACCGGCCAGCGACCTTGCAACAATGATGCATTAAAGGAGATGGATAGATTAAGAAACCGAACCAACGATAACTAAAAAGTAAAAAATAAAATAAAAATAAAAAAATATTTTTAAAAAAAAGCTTTTATTTAAATGCTCTAAAAAATAGATAATAAAATTTTGCTTTATAATTTTAACTATAAACTCAGAACCTCATTATACACAATTTATAATAAATGTTCATAACAAATGTTCGTAACAAGCTTTTATGAACATATGTTAAATATTATGTTAAATTATACAATTTATATTTATTTATATAAATAAAAGCTTGTCGCAAGATTTGATATAACAGTATTCTTACCTATGTATAAAAGACTTAAGTGATTTCTTATCATTTGCTTTAAAATTAGGTTGCACTTTAAAAAAAAATGATTTTGCGACAAGCTTTTGTTTATATAAATAAATATAAATTGTATAATTTAACATAATATTTAACATATGTTCATAAAAGCTTGTTACGAACATTTGTTATGAACATTTATTATAAATTGTGTATAATGAGGTTCTGAGTTTATAGTTAAAATTATAAAGCAAAATTTTACTATCTATTTTTTAGAGCATTTAAATAAAAGCTTTTTTTTAAAAATATTTTTTTATTTTTATTTTATTTCTCAGTAGGTTAATGAAGGTCCTTATAGCGTGTGTAACCTAACAGTGATGATGTTTTTATCATCTAAGTAGTTCTTTAAGCCCTAATGCAATAGTTGGCTGTTTTATAAATAGAATTATACTTTATAGAAAATATAATACCTACATTATTATTATTATTATTTTAAAACATATTATGTTTAAAAAATATATTAACCGTTAGAAAATATAAATATAACAACTAGATAATCACTTTACGAAATATTGTAAGCCTCGTTTTACAAAAATAAATACAAATAAAATAGGAGAGAGAAAGTAATAAATATTGATTTGTCATCAAAACCAATACATACACATATATCTTTGTTCCTTTTATATTCAAATAAATTTACTTTTACTATTACGACTTCAAAAGTAGTGTTTAGAATTATTCGTAAACATCAGCTGGACAGATTAACCTGCGTATTATCCGTTACATTGTTATCAAAAATAAAATAAAAATGTCCTCGATAGAATATCAAGATTAGGATTACGTAAAGGAAAATTTCGCGTGTAACATCTAAGTGCCTTTTCGCTGAAGTTATTTGACTCATCTTTTTCCGCGTCATATACGCACATTTCGCAAAAAAATATAGAGAAAGTAGAAACTCTGTATAGTTACCTAAAAACGTAATCAGTTTCCGCTTTTCACGTCCGGAAAATCCTCGCTATTTAGGCGTAAAATACTTTTTCGTTTTCTGAAAAGATGGCGGAACCAAATGGTGCGGAAGGAAAAAATTGACTTGCAATAAATTTTAAGCGATAAGTTCTTAAATTAAATGTCTGAAGTGGGCTAAAAGATTAGTTTTCAAAATAATAAGTACAAGTGAATAATAATAGAAAAGCTTAAGAGGATTGTGAACCTGTTAATTTTCATACAAAAGGCGATAACGTTTTACACCCAGTAAATATAGTTAGATTTTTATAATTTTTGGATATGTTGTAGATATAATGAGAAACTACGTCTGTACGTTTTGATTTTTAAGAAATATTGCTTACGCTAAAATTTATTAGCATCTAAAAATCTATATATAGATCTAAAAATCTATATTTAGATCTAGCGTAAGCAATATTTCTTAAAAATCAAAACGTACAGACGTAGTTTCTCATTATATCTACAACATATCCAAAAATTATAAAAATCTAACTATATTTACTGGGTGTAAAACGTTATCGCCTTTTGTATGAAAATTAACAGGTTCACAATCCTCTTAAGAGAAGTTCTTTACTCTTGCGTGTGGGTGTGTAACTTTGATCGACTGTGAAGTTGGGAATTATGTCAAGTACTTACTACATTGCTATAACTTCAGTTGGGTGTGGAATTAATAAAAGTGGAATCATACGTTACATCTTTTGGCATATGTATGTCGCGTTTTACTTCTAAATATTAATTGCGATAATTATGAGAATATGAGGTAAAATTATCATACATTTATTTTATATTTTTGATATTTTGTTTCTATATAATTTGATGATTTTTTTGTCTTTTGAAATAAAGAACTGCAACTATTTGAAAAGGCTCGAATACTTTCTGAGAAACATCTAAATCTAAGAATCTTACCTACTTGACGTCAAAAGTCAAAGCTATTCACCGTTGAATAAGAAAAATGTACGTATTTGTGTAAATGCCCAAATTGTATACAGATACAATTCAAACATTCAAGATTGGAAAATAAACGTTCGAATTGTTTGTGAAAGTTTCTTCCGATACATAATAAATAACTCGAGAGTCTGAAGTCTCCAGGGCCTTCTTGAGTTAATAGATAGTATCTTTTGTAAAATTTGCAAGGAACTGTTATCCTGGAATATTTTCTTAATAATTTACCGTAACTAAGTAATGAAATGTGCAAGTAGTTTCAAAAACAAAAATGTATTTATTCAATTTATGCTCTTATGAAATTCAGAAGATACCACCGTTTCCAATAAAACCTCGCTTGAGTGGCAGGAAATTAATTGTAGTAGGTATATATTTTTTTAAATACATAATTCGGTACATTTTATCTTTAACAACCAAATAAATAAAAAAATACTAAGAGCACGATAGTACATAGCAAGTTTTCTCTAATACCTACCTACTAATGCGGGTAAGATAATAAGGATTGTCCCCCTGTATGAATTTTAATTGTGTGAAAGTTTGAATAAAATTCTTTTTTCTGGTTTTTACTTATTTCACTAAATTAATGATTAAGTAAGATAACAGCAAATTTTATTTTAGATTTTCCGTCGAAACTTTTCAAGAATCCATTGCCAAAGAATGTCGTCCTATTAAGTTAATTGGATAATGACTTTTTATGGCAAAAGCTTTAGGTAATGAAAATAATTTACGACTCGCAAAGCACAATAATTTGGTAAACTTTTTCCTTCTCTGCTTTCCACGAAGGTTATTATTTTACGTTAGGTTAACAAAGAAGCTGCTAATTATGTATTCATACCCAAAAATACATTTATTTTTGCCTATACAACTTTTTAAAATTACTCTATACGACTTTTTAAAATTGACTTCACTCACATGGTAATATTTATTTTATGATGGGGTTTCAAGATTTTTTCCTATCTCTTCTTCATGTTGACTTGAATCATACGTTACTACTTACTGTAGGTAATATTTATTTCACAAAACATAACACTTATATATTATTATATACTAACTCGAGACAGCACTAATCGCTCTTAGATCTAGTGCCTATCTAGCGGACCTGACTGTGTAGAACACAATGGTATGTTAGGTTATATAATAATATATTATGGTCGGCTCAGGCAGGTTAAAGGTAAGTTTTAAATTATTTATAATTATTTTACTCCAACAAAGTACGTGCAATAACCGCATCAGCATCAGAAATTATTAATATTTTTATTGTTAGGTTACTGTATTAAATAATTGTAATATTTTAATTACTTTTCAATTCAGACCATTACTCGTAAATCTATACTAATATTATAAAGCTGAAGAGTTTGTTTGTTTGTTTGTTTGTTTGTTTGAACGCGCTAATCTCAGGAACTACTGGTTCGAATTCAAAAATTCTTTTTTTGTTGGATGGACCATTTATCGAGGAAGGCTTTAGGCTATATAACATCACGCTGCGACCAATAGGAGCGAAGAAACAGTGGAAAATGTGTAAAAAACGGGGAAAATATGAAAGCCTTATGAAGAAGTGACAGTTAGAAGACTTTGACAGATCTTTGACGAAACAATCGGACGGGTAGGACGACGTCTGCCGGGGCCGGCTAGTTATTAATATTTTTATTATTCCTGTATTCAATAATTGTATTATTTTCGTCACAAACATTAAAGAATTCTTTTTATCGGACTTACGTCATACAAAAAACACCGTCCAAATTGCAGGTCTCTCCTATTAGCGGTTTAGGCTATGCGCCTATCCGTCATTGAATTATTGAGGACATAGGAATTTATATATATTAATCTTCATATGGATGAGATAAGATGATAATAAAAGTAGGTATGTACGAAATTTTATTCATTTTATTATAAACTCCAATAATTAACGTCATTTTATCCCGTAGAAACCAGTACCTAGCAATGCATATACCTATATAGATAAAAGAAAGTCGTTTTAGTTACACTATTTATAACTCATGAGCGGCTGAACTGGTTTGGCTTAAAATTGGTGGGGAGTTAGATTAGAACCAGAAGAAGGATAGTTATAACATCAGTCCAGCCGTTCACTTCTTAAAAACGGTATAACAACGGGCGGGACGATGTCTGCCGGGACCGCTGGTTATTAAATAAAACCAATAGTAAAATATTGAAGCTTTTATT
The DNA here is from genome assembly GCA_038024825.1 of Polylopha cassiicola. Lineage (NCBI taxonomy): Eukaryota > Metazoa > Arthropoda > Insecta > Lepidoptera > Tortricidae > Polylopha > Polylopha cassiicola. The sequence continues at coordinate 12,715,381 of CP149046.1, read as the reverse complement.
TACAAAATTATCAACATGTTATCACTTTGGGAAATCGCAGTTTTACTTGCATAACGCCATAAATACTAGTTAATAAAAACAATATTGATTACAATCCCTCGATAATATATTATAGTTACTTATACTACCAATTCGATAGTTAATGAGATGTCGTGACAAATTAAGGAGACAATTCACAAATACAATTTTCGAGTTTATTACAATAAATTCGATATATCTAACAATGATATGAAAATATGTTTAGCTTTCAAAATTTAAGGAAAATATAACGTGAAAGCATAGTTCACTTATTCTAAAGTCACATATCGAATTACAATCTCGTTAATTTATTGAGTTTTAGAGGAATCTGTTTAAGTAGTCTTGGATAGGTAAGTGTAAAATGAATAAGGAGTAAGATAAGATGAAATACTCCTCTATAGGTAGGTACGTGTCAAAATAATTTTGTTATAAAAACATAATCATTGTAATTATAAATAAAAAACGTAACAAGATTTCTTAAAAAAAACATTTCATATTACAGTAGGTACATAACTACTTCGAATAAGTTAATAAAATTATATCGACTCTCGTTAGAGTTATAAGGAAAATAATTACCTACTTATATTCAAATTATACGAATATATAAATGACTGATCGAGATCGTTATTCCTTTTCCGTTTTATCTTTTAGCAAATACAATATATTAAAAACAAGTACCTAAGCGAAAACCTTAATAAAGGTAACTTTATAAATTTAGCTTTATAAGTTCCCTTTGTTACGTTTTTGCTATGTCAGTGAATAAAAAACGATAATATATAAGACTGCTCTAAGGATATCGATTATTATTAGTGCAATTTAAGTTACAGGTCTTCTACTATAAAGTTTCTTTTGATCATCAGCCAAAGAGGAATAAAATTAAATTATCTTTGACGACCTCACCGCTACTTCGTGTTTTATGGGCTTTAAGAACTCTACTCAACTCTCAACACCTTGATCAAAGCGACGGCGACTGCATTTTGAATCGGGTCGTAATACGAGCTTCTTTCAAAATATAACATCGCTTTATAAAATGTTTACAATTACTATTAATTACTTTTTAATGGACTTATAAAAACGGAGAATTGTTTTTTTTAAATAAGCACTATTGCCAGTAAATCTTGACTGGATGTGTAATGTTACTTTATCACAATGTTACTTTTTTAGTTGAATTTATTTTAGGTTAGTAATTTAAAGTCCAAGCACGAGCAACAATACTTTTAAACAATACCCATCACATTATAAAAGGGTAACAATGAGTGAATACCACTTCAAGCGCCTAATACTATTCCCTACTGGGGTCAAGTTGCACGAGGGGCAGCCGGGGAGGTAATCCGATATGAAACGAATGGACTTGCCGACTAACGATGAAAGATCACAGATGAAAAAAAGATCGAGTAGGCACGTATATAGCTACCAATGTAGTCAAAGTAAACGAAATAAATCTCTTAAATAAATAAGACGACGCTTACGTACCCGTTTCATATTTACCTTTTGAATTGATATTACCTTTTTTTATGGTTTATTTTTGGGATTTTTTCAATATTTTGAACACTCATGTTATATTTTGAAAAATATTGCAAGTTATTAATAACCATCGACACCCTTAAGTCATTCATATCGTACACCCAGATCCAAAGGGAGCTAACTCAAAAAAGCATTTTTTTCAAGAGAGGCCAAAAACTGATTATCTGATTTACGTTTTTTATAATGAAGCTAGAAGAGTTCACCTGTTTTATTGGTAGGTAGGTTTCAGTATGGAATTCGATGTGTAGTTAAGCTTTCAGGTTCTTGAGGTGCTCCCTTTAGAGATCTAGGTGTGCGATATTAAACGAGTAGGTACTTAATATTTATGATTTGAAAGCTCAATTCAAACCTAAAGCAAAATAATCTTTGGCATTTTATCTATACCTACAAGCGTAATATACATTTATTGTCACAGGGGTGAAAAAAGAAAAAGATCATTTAGAAACAAGTCACTTTATCAATGATGTATCAAAAAGAAATGTCTTTTAAACTTATTTACAATAAGGTGCAATATCATACAGTTATAATACAATTTAACAATAAATAAACAATTGAGATATATTTACAAAATAAGATAAAAGATATGTCTTAGATGTCGCAGATGTAGATATATATATTGTTGTATGATATATATTATATCAGATTTTATGGTAAAACTTCAATGTCCAATATAAAAGTGAAATCCAATGGTCGTTGCCATTGGATTTCGTTAAAAAACGCGTATTCACAATGAAAGTGACAAATAAGACGTGTTATTATTAGGCAAATTTAAAATATCATGATCTTAAATAACATTATATTCTCTGAATAGGCTTTTGAACAGCCCAAAATATCCTTAACGTCTATTATCAATAAAATATGTAGAGTCCAATACAAATCTCACGTAACTATGCTTTGAAATAAATGGAAGACAAAAAACAATTGAATTATTTAACTTAAATTATGACTTATTTTAGTTATATTATAGGAAATCATTTTTAATTTGTTAGATTTAAACGCCCATGTATAAAATTGTAATTTTATTTTAAAAATCTATGTACATTTCGTATCTACCTACACTTATAAACAAATTGTAATAGACCAGAAACACAGATTCGTATTAATCTGCGACATAAAATAATAAACAAACGAGATTATCAAAATCTCACGATGTGTCTCAAACATAATATATGACATATATATAATAAATAACGAATAACTATATTATTATAATAATTTCATCGTTGTTTAATTACTTGCGTCTCTGCCATATCTTGTAGTATGTATGTAGAAAAGGTAAACATTGATCAGTTACAAATTGTATGGTTCTTTAGCACTATATTTTCATAAATATATATATATATAATGTACTGGAATGAAATTAGCGGAAGTAAGTACTTATTCTGCTGGTGTCACTCAAAATTAAGATCGTATTTTATTTCAGTCAACGGCAAAAATCGCAAGCTGAGTTCAGTTTTATACGACAATAACTTTTAAATCCATTTTAATAGTTCAAATAAATTATTTTACGTTTACTTGCCAAGCAAAATAACACTTTAATTATTTTTAGGATACCATTTTGTAGGCCTACGGGCTTTAAGCCCCTCAAAATTAAACAGCTTAAATTTGTCATTCCGTAAAATTACATGAGATCACTTCGAAATATTGGAATGAACCTAAAGTTTATTTTTAATCAATTCGCATAAATTCCTTTAGTGTCTTTCAGTTTCACGTGAATTATGTAAAAATAATTTACATACCTAACTACATGCGAAACTATATTAGTTGTTATAATTATATTCGTAATCATCAAAACGATTACATAGCATGGATATCTTTAGCTCTTACTATATTCACTATTAACGTAATATGAGCATAAGTAATGTGTTACCTATATCGATGAATATTTGGCAATTGACATACGCTAAACTATTTGACTGGTAGTTTGTTTAAGTATGAATAATGGTACATTATTTTGTTTTGTGTTGATTACTCATGAGTGTTCTTACTCTCTTTAGGTTAGTGATGGTAATTTCATCATTGGGTTGGAGTTGCAGCGCTCGCCGATACGACGTGGCTGCCTCAGCATACTTGCCATTCAAGTGCAATATTGCACCAAGATTAGAGTGGAATTCTGCATCCTGTGAACATTCAAACGTTTCAGAACAAAGCTTTATAGAATAAGCACGTTCCAATGCTGCGAGTAGGTTAGTAGGTACTTATAAATTACGAGAGTAATTGCTGAAACGGTGTATGGAAATGAAAGTAGATAATATATTGATGTCCTCGGACTTAATTATACCGAAAAGGACTCGACCTTTGATAGCAACCTTGAGTAGTTTGAATCGGATAGTTTAAACATGAAAACATGATAATAAATTAAGTTAATATACTCTATGTAGAATGCATTGAGATAAATTTACGGCTTTATTATGAGTTGGTTAGAGATTTAATTCGACGAGAACGGAATCGCTTGGTTAATTAAGTTCGCTCTGTTATTTTGAATAGAATTTCTGTCTCAGGAAAATATAGGTGGTTTGGGTTCTTTAAACATTTGCGTTATTTCAGTTTCTATTGAAACAACAATAAGCTCAAACAGTAGGTATATGATGTATTGTCATACGGTATTCAATGTTTAAATAATCAAATATAGTTACGATAGAGACCAAGAGTTAATGCATGTAGAACTACAGTTGTACAAGTGGATATTCCAAGGGGCGCGAGCGTAACGTTGTTTAGGATAATTGTCAGTGCAGGTTTATGTCTTCGAGAGCGGTAAATGTAGTTTAAGTTGCGCTTAGCGTTAATCGTTGTCGTGAAAGCCTTTTAAGATACTATTACGGTATTGCAGTTTTAGTATCTACTTTTTTTGCCAAATTAAAGATAGAATGGCATCTAACATAAATATAGATTTTACCAAAAACCATTAGGTACCTACATAACATATGATATTTATATCGACATAAAATTATATTTATTAATATAATGATGCGAATAGTTTTATTGTTTTGACGAGTAAAAAAAATATTTCGATGATAACATACACACTTAAGCCGATTTTTTATCTAATAATTGTAATATGTCTAAGTATACAATATAGTAATATGCTTAATATTATTGTTCTTTGTATTGACGATATCGTGATTACATTTAATTTGACATAAAAGTGTACCTAATTATAACGTGTGGCTATTGATTAATAAATGAACTTAATTTCATTTATACTTGATAAAAAAATCTTGATACTGGTCGTAATGGATCACTTAGGTACATTTTCTTATAGTAATAGTAAATATTCTTAAGTAAAGTCCCCTTATAAAGTCAACGTTGTTCAACAAAAAAATAATTTCAAATTACGTAGAACCGTTTTAGATACTTGCCTATTTATTTATGAAGCAGGTACCTAGTTAAAAGAATCGTTTTTAACCTGAGAGTGTAGAGAGAACAATCAAGAAGTGTAGAGAGAACTAAAGCATTAAAACGGCTTATGTCAATTCTGATAATCTTCGCAGAGATACCATACAACATAATGGGCTATAAATCTTTTGGTGATGAGACGAATGGCCCAGTTACGCTATCGGGCCAATAAAGTTGTCGGAATACGATGTAGGGACAATCTCCTATACGAGATTAATCGCGTGGATGCTGTACATCCAACATGCTAATTCAATAAACACTGCACGCGAGACAAGAACGCATGACATGTAATATGTGAGCTTATTAGAAATTCTTTTGTTGAACAACGTTTTGTTGAAAAGGCAGTGACCTTTTTGTAAATATTTTAAGTAAACATTATTTCATATAAGGGATTTTTTTATTTTACAAGATCGCTTGTAAATGATAAACAAAATACGTTTAAGAACCTTTTGCCTTTCTGAGTCTTTGTCGATACAAATATAACGTATGTAAGTAACGTATTTTATTCATCATTTTTTGTTATTCTATGTTTCAAATTTTATTTTCTGTGGTTTGAGTTACTTGGATTTCTAACTTAATACTTAATAATCTAAGAGCAGTAGGTATCCGAAAAAATATCAAAAATATTAAACTTTATATTCGAAACATTCCCAATAAAACTGTAAAATAATTGGGGTGGATTTAACTTCGTTAAACGAACTAACGTATTTTACTAGTATTAAAAAGAAAACGATTTTAAATATAAGGAAAACATGATCTAAAATCCGCAAACGCGAATAGAAACGATACTGGAAAAAAAATAAGTAGGTATGTATTGAGACATTACCAGTATACTCGTAGTTAGCTGAGCTAAGGTTCAATTCTCATATTAAGTAGACGTTCAGAGGCCCAGAGCCGTGGGCGTGGATTCCATACAGTCTCAACCTCAAAAGACTAAGGAATGCATACCCATTCTTAGCCCATTGCAGAACCCTGCCGATCTCTAGGTCAACTAGAATTAAAATCTATTGATTACTTACCTCAGGTTTCAATTGCACAGCTCTTGCGTACCACCGCTCAGCGGATCGACAGCGGCGCGCGTCTCGGAGCGCTCTCGCCGCCGACGCCGCCCGGGCGCCGTCACGCGGCGCGAGCCTCGCCGCTGCTACCAACTGCTCAGCGGATTCGCGTAAACGACGCTGCGATCTTAGGAACATACCTGGGGAATTAAATTTTCTTATAGAAATTCATTTTATTTATTTACCTATTTATACTTTATTGCACAATAAAACAAATGTACAAAAGGCGGACTTAATGCCATACGGCATTCTCTACCAGACAGATTTTAGAAGCTTATATTAGTGATTCGACTTTTTTTTAAATGATAGTATTTTAATAATAGTTTCCAAAGTGTGTGTGGTAGAACCCGATTGTACGAATAGCATAAATAAGCAATGATAAGAGTGCATATGATCGCTTTAGACTAGTATTGTTCTTACTTCTTACTAATAGCGTAGGTAATATTTAATGACAATATTAGGTATAACAACTTAATTTGAAGGCTGTCGAAGCCGATACATAATGCGAAAATGTAGATACCTATACTTATTTTAATGTATGAAGCTAATTAAATATAGGTATTATTATATAAGTCATTAATCACTCGTGGGTTACCTACTTCTTCTTTGTTGATTGTAAGTACTTTAGACGCGCGTGAATGCATCTGTCAAGTAGCTCTTTCAATAATTTCAAAAGTATGACAGTGGGAGATGCTTTCTCGAGCGGCAATAATCTTACACGTGCTGAGTCAATAGGGAAACGTTTTTACTATTTTTATTTTCATTTAGCAGTAGCATTGCTACATATATTTTTTTAGAATTAATACAATATACTAACCAAATTGGTCTCTCACTGAAGGATCATTCGGTGCTAAAAGTAAAGCTTTGTTGAACCACATCTCTGCTTCTAATGTTCGCGTAGCCTGTTACAATAAGAAGATATTATAATATTATTGCACAATAAATACTTACATTCTTTATAAAATTTAATTAAATTACGCTTTGATAAACCCAATTATTTTAGTAAAATTTATAAATTAATTTTGTTTCAATTCCAATGAAATCCTGTTAATAGCTTTATAATAAATGTGTTACATTATGGTAAATTATATTGATAATTTGATTTCTGATGCCGTTGCGGCTATAACACATTAGAATAAAACAATTATAATTGATTAAACTCACGTATTTTATTGTATTTGTTAACGTATCGAAAACTATGCAGTGCCCATATTCGTAACATACCTACTTATAATGATATGAATCCTTCGTGTTCATGAAAAACGCATTAACATTCGTTGCGTAGGTAGTTTTAAATATTTTTTATTGGTGACTTTGTTTTATACTACAAAGTATACCTATGTAGAAATTAAAATTAAAATAATGCTTTTAACACGAGAAATGTTTGGCTTGTTTTATAAACAAACATACAATGCTTTGTGACTTCCATTATCGCAGAACCTAGGTATTTCTAATGCAGAAAACTATTAAAACTCCTTATATGCCTTTAAAAAGTCAAATACCAGGTTTCTCTCGTGGCGTTAAAAATACCTCCATTTACTTTAACTTGTCGTAGTAAGTTTACATTCCAGTTACATTGGAGCAGTGAAGCTCTTAACCGGCTATGCGAGTCGCTTGTACAGAGGTACTAAGTTAGAATGTGGAACAAATTCACTTACATTCCTGGCCAGGATGCGGGCCATAGCAACATGCGTGCCAACGTGATGCGGCGCTGAGACGAGCGCCGCGAGCATGCTATGCTCTGCCTGCGTCCATTGTTGCAGCTGTATGTACACCTCACCGACCATGGACAGCACATTCTGAGTAATAATTACATTAACTTACAACATTATATAGATATAAGTAATACCTATTATCGTTGCTAAAGCATAATTTAACAATACATCAAATTCGTTCAAATAATTATTATTAACTAGCTTCCGCCCGCGACATTCGTCCGCGTGGAACTCCTCCTTTTTTGCAGTCGGTTAAAAAGTAGCCTATGTTCTTTCTCAGGTTCCAGGCCTTCTTTGTACAAAATTTCATTTCAATCGGTCCAGTAGTTTTAGCGTGAAAGCGTAACAGACAGACAGACAGAGTTACTTTCGCATTTATAATATTAGATAGGATTAATTATTATTCAAATAATACGCAAAGAGTTTTTAATAAATCAAACTGTAATTAAAAGCTTTAGTTGGGTTTTAAAGTTATTAAGTAATCATATATGCTTTATTTTAATACAACAAAAGTTTGTTTGATTAAATTTTGAACTTCGTTCGACATTCACTACCTACTCAATTACGTCGCTCATCAATCACGATAAAATATAAAATAAATATACTTAACTACACAATAGGGTATTTGACATGTTTTTAAAATCCATTTTATATTATGTAGTAGAGTCTAAGGAACCCAGCAAAAGTTGTTTTTTTTTAAATCTGGTATGTATTAGCTGAAAAACATCGAATTAAAAATTCAATATTTAAATAGTGTGCCAAAACGCTACTTTGACAATATGGCGCCGCAATGAGGTCGGTGACGTCATATGCCTGTTTGACAACTAGGCGCAACACAACTAGGTAAACAAAGTTTACGGGCATTTGACGTCACGAAAAACTCGGCCCAGCAGGAGCGTTTTGTGTCACGTGGCAAACGTTTAAAAAATGTAATTTTTATTTAAGGATTTTTAAATAAACCAATCATTATTTTCAACTTACGTTAATTAATAATCATTTTTTAACTCTTAATTTATACTGTTAACAGTAATTTACACTTTATTTTTCGCATTGTCAAAAAGCCTATTGTCGAAAATAAAACAATAAACTCACATGTCTTGTCCATCCAACAACGGGCGTGTTGGAATCTGGCAGTATTTGTAACGCCTCCTTGTATGCCACTAGGGCTTTATGGAAGTGATTGCGTTTCAAATGCAGCGCTGCCAACTGCACGAGCGCCGAAACTCTCGCGGCGTCGTGTTCGCGCCGGTCGCGGACGCGCACGCCGTCGGCGCGGGCGCCGGCGCGCAGCGCGCTTGCGGCCTCGGCGTACCGACCGTCCGCCATTAAAGACGCACCAAGATTCACGTATGCCACTGTGTATAATGAAAACAGTTGCATATTCATTATTCATACTAAGCGTAAGGATATTAAGCATTCTTTATTGAAATTAATTTTACAAACTTAAAAAAAACTGTATAAGAGTGAACATAATACTCATATAGCCTTTGTACAGCATAATATATATAAAACTCTAAAAATAGTTTTCCTTAAAGTGGTGGTGTTGGTAGGTACTCACTTAATTTACGACAACAGCACAAATATTATAATGTCATTAGGTAGGTATATAAAGCACGGATTACTTTTATGATTCTTAGTAATATGACGCTTTTAATATAATTATGTGAATTCTATTAATCGCGATACTTACAAGCCATAGAAGGTCGAAAGTAAATTGCTTTTTCGAAGCTTTTGATAGCTTCCCCGTAACGCCGCTGATTCTGGAGTATAATGCCTCTGAAACAAACAATAAAGAAACTTAAGTTATACAGAGGTATTCAAACAATGTACGAGACTACGGAATGAAAATGGTTTGATATCGAGAATAAAAATGGAATAGGTATCATTTTATTGTGAGATTGTTAGTTTGTTGATTTATGTTATCGGTATTAAATTTATATACTGGTATCTTCAGATGTTGAATAGGTTATTTAAAGAAACACACACAATGCGATAAACAGAAGCATAGCGTGCCTTGGCAGGACCCCGTATTAAAATTGTTTGGATGAGTACCTAACCGATAACCGATATAGGGTGTTTGGAAGTTTTTATTATTTTTTGCTTACGCACGTTGAAGGGGCCGTATAAGTGATACCCGTATGGCTGAAACGTAGGTAGCTACGCCCCTGGCGATATAGTACACCATACACCAGTTGATTAATTTGAATTGCTTAAGAACTCAAAAGAGATATTACAATGCGTTAAGAAAATGCATTTGCAAGTAAGTAGATATTTCTTAAAAAGCTGCAAGAGCTGCCAGAAACAAATTATAATACACATGAACGCCAATAGCCGCCGTCTTCCTTCACTTACTCTGCACAGAGTGCGGTGCAATATTGTTCGCATGAATAATGCAAGGCTGCTCCGAGCCGGGCTCAACGTGGGCCCACGAACACTAATGAGACCGTCCGACCGACCACACTCTACCAACAATTTGTTACTAATTCCCCTCTCATTATTGTGCAAGCCCAGACAGGGAGCACGTTACAGAGGACTCTTATCTTCCTTAACAGTAGTCGCAAATGCAATCTACGGATTTTGTATGAGAAAAAACTTTCAGCTGAACAAAAGAGGTCCTATAGGGTATTGTTTACATTCTTTTTAATTTAGCTTTCGGCATTACACATTATTCATGAAGAGTTTGGGATAATAATTTATATTGTTGTTTAACACTAAACGCGATTAGGTATAGGTACTACATTTCAAAACGAAGTCAATCATATAATAGTGTAGCATAACTAATCATAAAACGCGATCAATTTTATGAAAATTTCAAAATCTATTTCAGCATTGATGTTTGTACGAAGTCTTAATCATGAATTCCTTATACTTCGTACCTACATTTCATGACAACAAACGCAATAATAACTTCAAATGTCTTCGCTGTTGTTATACAATAAAATGAAATAACTGTAAAGTATTTTATTTTATTTGTTGACGTTTAGAACACTTTACAGTTCCCATTTCCGAACCACTTCTGAGCTGACGATAGTCTAAAGCTAAAGTCTAATGAAGTAACGACTTCATTTCACTCCCATCAAACGCTTAATTACTAGTGTAGATATACAACTGGAATAGTTACTTATATGGTTTACAATTATTTCAATACCTAATTGAAAACATCAGACCATTAAACCACGCCCTTAGAGCGATAGCGGAAACGCAAATAAAATAATTGGACGTCAGAAGCGTCCGTAAATGATAAACGTGTAACGTTGCATAAATTATGATGATCATACGTATTTGTTTAATTTGGCACGTTCGAGCACACCGTAAACGCCACGCGTATAAATTGTAAGTAATTTATGCGGTGAATGTTCACGAAACGACTCGGATGTCTGCGCCGGGCTTTACGTAGTCACGCAATACTGACATTCCGCGATTTAGCCAACGTGACAAATTGTCAGTTAAATTAATGTTCACTATCGCGCTTCAGTTAAAAACCAACATAAAACGGCGCCAGTATTATTCACGCTGATAGTTCCGTCCGAAAATGGCCAACACAAAAACTAAACTTCGTTATGATGTAACCACATCTTTATATTATAGGTAGGTATGTACAGAATATAAATATTCCCGTACAAAACATTCAAAACACTAAATTTAAACATTACCTTCAACTATTAAAATAATTACTTTCTGCTTGTATTAAGTCATTCTTAAACATTAAGAATAATAGACACCACAAAATAAAAAATCTCACTAATGTAATCTCTTGTAGGATAACTATTGGACACTCAGCCATGGCAGCTTGACTCCGACAGCGAGGCCTAGTTTCCGGCATCTCAAGGGAAATCAGTGCTGTTTCGAAACTCATAATAAATTTTATCAAAGGAATAGAAAATTAATCCTTTGAATATTTTAGGACGAAATGGCGATGGGTATATTATGTTTATATAAGACACGGATTAACTTGCGAGAAAATTAAAGAGGGATCTGACACCTCTGAAATGGCAGTATTAAGTAGGTTGTCGTTGTATTAATTACTATAGAAAGTAAGCATCCATGACAGATAGACGAATATTAATTACTTACATTCAACTAAGATCTGACTACTGACTGATCTAAACAAGAGTTAATTTTAATTACTAACATACCTCCCCTTGATAATGATAAAGTCCAAGCTAACAGGACAACCCAACCCGAAGCCGCATATTGGATTTCTCCTTACCTACTGCTGGCGCTAAGCTGTGGTATAATTCAAACACCACATGAAGCGTAAAACGTATCAACCAAGTCATATACTATATTGGTTTTCGCGCATCGGTACGTTTTGTAAACAAGTAGGTATGCAAATAACTTGCTGGCGCTGTCGCGAGTGTGCTGGGCGAGAATGCTAGATATATGTGTGTGTGAGCAAACACGAGTTTAATCTACCCCTTATCGCCGGTGCAACGCGTTCTAGTGTCGCCTTGCGATGCCCCGCCCAACCACAACTCACGGGTCCCACCATAAATTGTATGAACAGCTCCGTTTATACATTGTTAACGAGGTAACCAAACGTTACATTGTATTAACTTCAGCATATTCCTTTCACTGTATGTGAGGTGAATGCTTTTAAGAACAGTGTAACCTCTTAAGTTGCAATAACATTTCATTGTAAATTTTATTGCAGGTATCTACTACCTGCCACTACTTAGGCGTTAATTGCTTAACCAAATGCCGAGTAGGTAATAAATTAAAGGCGTGTTAAATCCATTATAATTGTTTCTTTCCTTTCGGGTGCCATTTTAGAAATAGACGTTAGCTCGAATAACGTGGACTTGATCGAATGTAATTCGGGCACAGAGAGTTGTGGCTACCGATCATCACGTACAGCAGTGTAACGTTGGTGGCATAAACGGCACGTCTGTTGCCAACGACTTTCTTGTTCTTTTACATTTTGCCAAGACGAAGGGAAGCTTAAACAAAAAATCCAGATACCAGGGGACTAGAAGAAGGTACAGATACCAGGGGACTAGTATAACTTACGACTTCTTCTTTATCTATTTCTGAAAATGTCAACCTAATTGCCAGGCATATATTTAGTCTATTATGATATTCACAATAATATACAACTTTCTTCTATTGCAGCTGCACGTAAGTAGATAGGTGACTAGATAGGTGGTACGACTAAGTAATTAAGATGAGCTAATTTATCTAATGTCGATAGGCAATAAGCCTAATATTGTGAACTGTAGGACCACTACGCACCAGGTTACGAATTATACTATTAACAATACCTATTTATTTCACTACACAGCGCACACTACAAAAAAGTGACAAGCTCATAACAAAAGTATTAAATCCTTTTTTTTAATCCTTATAGATACACACAATCATAAATCTCCGCTCCATAATTATATCATACCTGTCTATACATATACCTAATTAAGTTCCTATTAAAAATTATAATATGCACTTTCGGATTTTTGAGCGACGTGAATATAAATATTTAACTGGATTATTTTTTGTACTAATTTGATAACGGTGTGTGGCAAATAATTGGTTATGGGCCTGTTTTACTGTATCCGTGTAAGTTATCTTACACGGGGGTAAGCTATTTTAATAGATGATAATTTTGTCCAAGTTATACATATTTTGTTTATTTATTTATTACAGGTTTATACTATTTTTTATCAACTAATAATCACGTGTACCTATACCGAGAAGTAGCCTGGAAGTAGGTACTCGTATTTAAAAAATAATGGGTATAAATATGTATGTCAATCAAAAATATAAATATGTAAGGCAGTCAGCAAATGACAACATTTTCATACTAATCACCTTAAATCTTGTGTAAGTAGGTACTTATCTTTAATTATACAAGATGATAGATTAAAAACAAAACACAAGATCTGTAATAAAATGTGAAATTTTATTTTATTAAAATATTTACTTCACCAAACTCCGTAATAAGGGTTTGAACCTTTTGCCTTTTAAATCCCTCGGGCATAGAAAAGACACGCCGAATATTATTTCACCGTTCATTGAAGGTAAACTAAAAAACCCTTTCAGTATATTATTAAACTTTCGTTGTTATCGGAAATGCTCGCCTTAGGCCCTCCATGTACCTTTATTGAGTTTGGAGTTTCAAGTATTGTTCTCGTAGTTTATACAAAAGGTGAGAATAGGCTTTGGTAGATTGATGTCATTATATAATGTTCAACATTTCGGGATATTTGTACTTATTGCACATACCTACTTGTAACTTGGGTACCTTTAAGGTGCGCCGTTAAAAAAAGAATAGGTAGAACAAGGTACCTAGGAGATCAAAATTTGATGTTAATTTACAAAAAAACTAAAATATCTCTATGCACTTTGCAACCATCAATGATAAAATTTACGCATCCTCACGGTAACTTACAATCCAAACATTCTAACCAAATGTCTTCAAAGGAACGCGATTATAATGGCCTTAAGTCTAGTAGCTTTTATCTCGCGTTTGAAACTAATACTGTAAGATACTACATTGTTATTTATCCGTTCAAATTTAATAGACATCGTTTTCTGAAAGGAAAGTCTAATGAAAGGACACTCGACCTCATATCTTGTTCCGCTCTAGTTAATACAGAACAATTTCTACATAGTGGAACTTTATAGATATAATATGTATTTATACCATTCTCTATTCAAAAAGGATATATTAATGTATTATAAGCCATGAGGAATTCTACGTAGGAGGTTTAGATTGTCATCTCCCAGAAATCGGGCAGGATATTAAATAGTTCGAATTGTATTAGGTTCCATTCAAACTGTAATAAACTTCTGTATTTTGCATACTCAGTTCGGTTAAAATAATTTTACACCGGGAGTATGAGCATACGCCCCTTTCAAAGTTGAATGCTAACTAAGCCCAGTAGGATCCACAATCTAAATAAACATAAACAAAATATGGAGTTTATCTTCATCCAGAATTGTGACTAACTTAAAATGACATACCTATATAATAAAATTATAACGGCAACGAAACTCATTATAGATATTAATAACAGACGAAAAGCAATGAAAGCTAGATTGATTTAATTTATCTACGATTTATCTATGAGACCAGTCTCATTAATTTTAGTACCTACCCGCATATAACGTGATATCCAATCGTTTGAACGACATCATTTCACTCCATGCATTCGAACTCGAATAAAGGAAACTAGAAAACAAAGCTAATACAATTATACTTACAAATTGTAATGGACGTCAGCCATATTAGGTCTGTGTTTGAGCGCCCTCTCGAACGCGATTTCCGCTTCCGCCACCCGGCCCTGCGCACTTAGCACGCTGCCTAGGTTACCGTAAGCTGAAAAGAAAATATACCATCAAATACTCCTGTTTATTGTTCTAAACAAAGCGATGTTGCTTTATTCAAATCAGACTAATTGTTCCAACATAAATAAGCAGCGAGTGTTTTTTTAAGTAGGTAAGTATCTATCTTTATACATAACTAGCTTCTGCCATCGACTTCGTCCGCGTGGATTAGTTATTTTCCCCGTTTTTTACACATTTTCCACTGTTTCTTCGCTCCTATTTGTCGCAGCGTGATGTTATATAGTCTAAAGCCTTCCTCGATAAATGGTCTATCCAACAAAAAAAGACTTTTTAAATTCGAACCAGTAGTTCCTGAGATTAGCGCGTTCAAACAAACAAACAAACAAACTCTTCAGCTTTATAATATTAGTATAGATAATATTTTGTTGACCAAACAGTGTCTCATCTCGACAGCATATTTAATAGAAGCTCCTGCCTGCGACTTCGTCAACGCACGATGAGTATTTTACACAATATCATTATAAAATATAGCCTATAGGTTATTCTGATCAGTAGTATTTGCAAAAAAGTATAACAAACATACATCCAGATCCATCCTTACAACTATACATCCATACATCCACACGTTCTTACAAACTTTCGTGTTAATAATATGAGTAGGGATGTAATGGTAGTCCAAAATGGTTAATGGCATAAAAGATGGAAGTTTGTAATACCTAATTTATATTAATGTGCATATTATATATTTTAAATAAAACCATAGTACATGTGTCACTCGTGAATTCATATCGCGATTTTATTTATTACCTACCTAACAATGTTAACAGTTTACAACTTAAATGTAATAAACATTACAGACAATTCGTGTTAAAGAAGCATTTCACTTCAAACAAAAACTCTAAATCCACTGCTGTTATTTTTAGTAAGTAGATATGTAAATAAGCCGGACGGCGACGGTAGGCTCGTCAGGAGAACATACTTCTCCAAAATTATGTGGCATAATAATGTAGATAGCGGGAAATATTTCGGTAACGCGATGCCTTGGCTGTTGTTGGTATATAAACGATGGGATTTAATTATACATAAACCAAGATAGGGAACCAAATAAAGAAAACAATAGAGGTTTTAGATAATAAAGTGTCGGAGTCTCTAGCATGGTGAGGGAATGAGGCCATTTCTTCCTGTCCCCCACTTTAGTATACAGCTTTTATAGTAGCTATAAACAGAGCGGGTCACTCGCATGAATCCCGATTGGCTCGCAGTGTGGAGTCCCCACAGACATCACTGCGGTTAAGGGGATTTAGATGACTTTCGATTTTGCTTGATTCTTGGAAAATTCCTAATACAGCCTACGCGGCCCGATCGAGGCAGAATTTAATTTTCACTCCTCGTCCAGTGTAAGATTAACCAAACCACACAAGACAGATTTGGCACTGCACCAGTTTTATGATTTGATTTTACTTATTCTTCAGTTTTATTTAATATAAATTTTACGCAATCAATGTATTACTTATTTTGTAGCAAAAATTATGTAGAAATAGTGAGAGTCTATAAAAAATACATAGGCTGTGAAGTATCCTAAAATATTACTTTTTTATGGTGCCAGAGAAGGGCTCGTAAAATCTAGTATTCAATGAGGCGTAAAAAAATCTAAACAAGGATGTGTCTGAATACCAAATACCTTTTCACTCATAATTCAATTGACGTGATATAAAGTAGCAAAAACCTAGTAGAGATATTTTGGCTTCTCTCTTATTGCATTATCTACTCCAGATTTATGAATATGAGAACGTACTATTTTTAATAAGATAAAAATCCATGAAAATACGAAATGAGATCTCCGACAGTTCGTTAAAGAATATTTCTCCGTTATAGATGCGTGCGAATGGCGACGTTCGATTCGAGAACTGGTCGTTGGAAGCTCAACATCATAAACGTTAACGTGCCGTAAAATATCCGAGCGAACTCGACAGCTACGCACGCATTTCTCGAGACTATACCTACAGTAGAATACTGACAAGAATACTTGAACTAAACTGTAACCATATATTTAATTTCCCATTTGTGCTAACAGTTTATTTAATTTATTCTTGAAATCACTTTTTTAAGAAAAGGATGATGTAGACTGAATGTAGACGATCTAAATTTAGGCTTGATTAAATATATTCTCCAACATTTTGTTATTTTATAGTACAAATGAATAAGAAGTCAATTGTGCTGTAGCACAACTTCTTACATCAGTTCATACTGTAGCATGAACTAAGAAATGCAAGAAACAAACTCCAATATGCTTCTCTCATCAATACATTTTTTCGAAATATATGTATATTTTTTAACATAAAACATTCTACTGAATCGATTTACTTAATGGATACGTATAATTGTATGTTATCGTATCAATACGGTTAATACGCCTAATGGGTAATAGATTGTTCATTACTAATGTATGTCGCATTTGGCCTCCGGCCGATGCGGTGGTGTCTTGGCTAAGTAATGAAATTACGCGCACATTTGTTTATTTTATGTTTTATTGTACACCTAGTAACCTCATTCAACTATTCAATTAGGTATAAATAAACCAATTGATCTAGTCCCAAACTAAAACTGTACTGTGGGTCAAAACGGATAAACTCACAATAAGACTTAGCTATAAATTGCTTGTAATACTGGTTCTGTCCCTAGCAGGGTCCGAACCCGCAACCTCCGGTTGTGTCAGAGGCTCTGACCACTACATCAACAGACCGTCAACAGGTAATCGAAAACCCAAATACAATCTTGCTCTACTTTTAATTAACTTAGTTACTGATAGCTTCAAGTGTCCAATTCATCAATTATTTTAAAGAAAACGGAAATAAACTTATTTAACGGCAAAATATATATCATCTGTCACCCAACGCGAAGTTTAGTGATTGGGCAGTAACTACATAAGTGACGGTGTCATCTAAGTAGCCGTGAAACAAGTTCGTAACTAAGATAATAGCGTTAATCCCCGAGTCGCCACTAGTCGAGCCATCGCGCCCAGATGGACTCGATAACACCCCAAGCTTAATCGATTAGGTACATCACTACGACCCGACCAGATAAAGACTTCTCAACAACCTCTTATCTTGATTAGGCGCGAATGTATTTTCAATGTGGGATTCTTCGAAATTATGCGGCCATTTTCTGTTGCTTTCAGTTTTATTATGATGGTCAAGTCGTAAATCAGAAACATTTAACTTTGATTAAAGAAAGCATGTAAGTATGTATCGCACACCTAGGTCTAAAGTGAGGTATTTTTTTCAGGAGAAGCTAAAAACTAATTAATAGGAGATTTGTGTATATAATGCTTTTTATATGAAGTTGGAAGAGTAAGATTACATCTGTTTTAGTAGTAAAGTTTTGCTGCCAGGAATTCGATGGTGTACCTACATAACTGAAACTTTTAGATTTTTGAGTTAGCTCCCTTTAAACCTAGTTGTATGATATGTAATGCAAGTTTGTTTGTAAAGTAAATCAAATTCGAAACAAATATTCAATACTATTTGTTTTATTATTAGGATTCAGTCACATGACGATATGACCAACATACCTATATGCAATGTTCAGAAGCAAAATAAAGCAACAATAAATAGATGGATGATGGTGAAGCTATACCTATAATGCGGAATATAATCCACTGACCTAATTGAAAATGTAGACCTACTATCTACGTACCTACGATGAAGTACAATGAGTTGCGATGACAATAATAGAAGTGACATTTAATTTGTTTAAACCATCATAGTGACCTATTTCGTTATAATATCGCTTTTGACGTAATTCCGATTAAACTGTTCTTACTTTATTTACCTATAAAAATGTATTTGTGACCGGTACTTTAACGTTTCCATCAGATGTCGATAGTCATTTACGTCAAAGGTAGGCACACGCATTTCACTCGTTTTATTATGAGAGTTGGGGAGAGTTATAGGCCCACTCTTCCATATCAGACTTTTAATGTCTGTAGGGGCCGTAAACCCTTCGTGGTTCTTTTATTTACGTCCTGTAAACTGCAGGCGTATTTCCGTTCTGGCAAAAAAATCTACATGGTATACATATGCGAGGATATGTGAGATTTTTTTCTTTTCTGGATATCGCAAAATAACTTGAATATTCTGGTAAACATTTTACAATCTTTCTCGTCATATCGTATCTAACTCAAAATCATTTTTTGCTATATTAGAGGCTCTTGATATTATAACCTACCTACTTGCTCAAAAAAGGTGCCTAAATTTTATCATATAGTTATTTAAAAAAATGTTACCTACTTAATTAAGGAGCCTTATTTCGACATAAGGCAATACGATTATGTTTACTTAACAATATAGACTTCCGTGTACATAACAACCAAGAATGTAGATAGATCAATTGTCGATGTTAGAGCGCAAGGTGTACCTCGCCTATATAGCCTCAGGCTTAACCGATTAGGCCGCACCGCCCGCCGTGTGCCGGCAAATTCGCAGTAATGGGAGCACCCTGTGATTGCCTTGTTTCGAACACTCTGGAGACAAATTGGATCGAGTTAGCCTTTAGAACACGTTACTGGGGAATAAAATGGCTTTTGTGGTACCGTCAAAATGGAGTTCGTACGACTCTTGTTCCTTGGCAAAGTGAAATTCATGGATCTTTGTTTTCTTAAGTTCAAATGGCAAGTTCAAATTCATGACGTCTAAAAACCCATTCCTACGTATCATATTTTTTATTTATTAGGTACCTACTAGTTCTTATTTGATACGTATTACTGTTATGGATAAGGGTTCAATCGGTTTCGGCAATATTTCCAATATATAAGAGTTTCCAGGAGTGAGGAATCAATCTAAGTCCCAAGAAAAACATTTTTCTTTCCTTGAACAGAGCAAAATTCGATCACCTAAATACTTTTATTATGAACTAGCTGTCCGCCCCGGCTTCGCACGGATAAACTTTTTTTATAACCTATGTTACTCTGGAATAGTGTAGCATCCCAACAGTGAAATATTTATTGAAATCGGTCCAGCCGCTCTGGAGCCTATTCAATCGAAACAAACAAACCTTTCTTCTTTATAATATTAGTATAGAAGTATAGACTAGCGGTCCCGGCAATCGAAGTACTTAAATGTCTTGCAAAGCAGATACACTAAAAAAACTGATCCTTTTTTAGGTAGTTGAGAGATGTCGAATTTTATCAAAATCTGTCCAGCAGTTCTTGTTACCAAACCGACTTTGTTTATTTATATAGATTATCACTTTGGCCCTCGCCAATATGGACACATAGTAGGTCAATACAACGGCTACACTTAGTATCTTATGTATATCTGGCGCCTGGGAGTGACTAATGGGAGATATCCCACAGATAGACACCGACTCTGAACAACGCTGTTTCAATGCACACAAGGTTTTTTATCATTACGTAGATTATACAACTTAGATACAGATGTATGTACTTATTTAAAATCAACATCGCCATTGTTAATGTTGTTGAATAGGCGACGTAATATAGGAACTTTTGTTAAAAGCCTACAAGCACAACAACTCTGACGTTAATTAAAAACAAATGTTGTTCGTAGGTTGCTTAATGCAAGCATTGCATGCGCCTAAACGCCCAGTTAGCACGACGTAACCAAACTTGATCAATATGGGTAGCTTTACATTAACGAACTTGTTGTTCAGTAATCATTTTCACGTTAGTAATATCTATTGCTTTCCATTTGTTGTTTTGTTTGAAATTACAGTTACAAGTTAGGTATACTAAAATGAAATTTGTAGTGAGTACCTAATGGCGTTTGAAAAAATGACAAAGTAAAGCGGGTAGGATTTTAAATTATAACAGCTGCTTGCTACTTTACGACATATCCTATACCTATACCTTTATCATACTAATGGAGTAGATAACAAAGCACATACAATTTTAATATATTTCTTAGTCATTCTAAACATACTTCGTTTCGAATGAATGAATACCATTACAAAACTTTTCGAATAGAAGTAACTTTAAGTAGGTATTGTAGGTATATTTGTTCCTCTTTAACACAAAAGCAACTGAATAGTTTTAATGAAACTTTACAATTATATAGCATATATATCAGAGTAACACATGGGCTGTATTTTATAACGATAATGTGTAAGTAACATACTCATCGCGCGGAGACGAAGTCGCGGGCAGAAGCTTGTTGTATATATATGTTTAGCTCAAATCTATCTTTATGAAAGCCTTGAGAGAGATTAAACGGCCCATACGTCCCTGCCAGCAGAGAAATTGTAAATTTGAGAATAATAGAACGACTAGAGACGTTGCCAAGATATATATTAAAGTGTAATAGGGCACAGTTTCCCGCGAACACTTGATTTGTGATTTATGTTTAGGGTTGTCACAAACCACCACTTTAGCGAAATTTATTTGATCAGAGCCGGATCCTTAGTCGGCTGTGGTTAAATATTTTTCGCAGGATGTAACTTTCATTCTAAATAACCTAAACGTGACTTTTATATAGGTAAAGCATAAGTATTTTTATTTACCTACTTATAATACTTAATAGGTAACAAACATCGTAGGTAAAATCTATTTTCTAACCCTTATCCCAACTAATATTATAAATGCGAAAGTAACTCTGTCTGTCTGTCTGTCTGTAAACTACTGAATCGATTTAAATAAATTTGGTATTCAGAGCCTCTAGAGCCTAAGAAAGGACATAGGGTACCTTTTATTGCGTAAAAAGGGTTGTAAGTTCTAATTCCAAGCGGAAGTAAGCATTCGCGGGCAATACCTAGTCAATAATAAATCCGAAACTTGAATTCTGTAGGAGAATAGTTTAAATTTTTACCTGTCTGAAGTAGCTTTTAAATAATAAATATAATAATCTCTTGCCTTTTTTGAATTATTTATGTTTTGTTATTTCAAAATAATTAATAAATCATTGTTATAGAAATTTATAACTACGTATTGATAATATTTTATGATTTTAGTTGTCATTCCGTTTATTTTTAAATAACATACTCCGTATTAGTCTGCTAAGTAAGTTTATTTCTGCACTAAATTATACCTATATTCGATTTTATTTTATTTTGTGTGAGTTTTAACTGTATGTTCATGATATCATATTGTTTTGCTACAGTAAGTACCTATCGGGGCAATGGATTAACGTGATTTTATATATAGATTAATTATAAACCTGAAAACGTAGAGCGGCTTTGTTTTATTGATCACAGATTAATACTTAATCCATACTAATTGCCGAACCTAATGAGATTTGGTATGGTGTTAGCTTGAGATCCGTATCTAGATACGGGTACAATTTAGTCGGTGTTAGAATTTCATCAACCCATTTTACATGTTAAATGAACATACGCGAGTTAAATACGTTTCAGTTATAAACGTTATAAAAGTTTGCTCTGTACAAAATTTCAAAATTTCTAACCCTTATAAGTAGTTTAGGCCTTGCGTTGATATGTCAGTAGGTAGGTATTCAATAACTTAATGACAGCGTCTCCTCTTAAAAGTATATACAGATTTCATTATAGCGTACTACAAGGTGTACTAGTATATCTGTAGAACATTTGTTTATACACCTAACGAGCTACAAGTGTACCTGATTTGTAATTTATTAAGGTTACCGTACAATTGCCCGAGCCCTGCCTTCACTTTGTATCTTCTTAATTATTTACAGCTATCTGTAACTGCTCAATAACTCAACAGCCTAAGTAAAGAGCGAAGCTTTGTAATCTGAAGTGGTTTCCTTTTGAAATATAGTCATTTTATACTGAATCGTTTTATTCGAATATATACGTGAATGCAATCTAGATGTAAACTTCGATAATTTGCAGAAGTTCCAAAGGGAGCTTATTTGTCAACCTAACCCCTCATTTTAGTTTATTTTAGGTACTTTAGTTATGATTTACTTTATATTTCAATCATTGTACAGTTTAACTATAAGTGTTGTGCTAACCTGCATGTAAGTTAAATGTGTAGGTAATAGGTAAGTAACATGTATAAAAAATTGTAAATGATAATGTTTACATTTAGTTGGTAAGCCAAATAAAATAAAAAAAAGTTAAATATTTTGAAATAGAGATAGCGGATTGTACATGCAAATTTTGTCATGTCGATATCGTTTCATTGTCGCGTTGTTGTTGTTTGTGTTTTTAATTCTTTCATTAATTAATTTTCATCGTTCTACCTATTAATTATTAACTTTTTAATTAATTATCGAAAACGTTTCCCACTACATCCCCAAAACAGCGATGTCTCAATACTTTTCGGGATACACATAATTTAATAATTTAATCATTCATATTACAAATAGATACCTACCTACATATCTATTTCAATATGGGTTACTCAGTAAAAACGACTAAACCTGGATAAGCACTTATTATTACTACTTACTGAAATCCATGAGTTTGTTTGTTTCTCAGTAGGCATTTAGTTACTTTTTATTTTTAATTGACACCGCCGGATATTTTAGTTCGATACCGCAGGATAATATAACTCCATGGGCATGAAACCGCAGAGCACAGATAGTGAGTCTATAATTTCATAACTTCTTGTAAGTAAATAAAAAAATATCTACGCGCAACCTCTAAGCTCTGGAGACAGAGACGCTAAGTCGTGGCTGTACAAATATCAGTCGGCTGGTAAACGCGACATACTTTACAACTACTTTCGTGTTCCTCGATCTGGCACCGCGGGTAATCCCCGTGGGAGAATAACTTAACGCGCCACCTGACACACGGGCCTCCTCAATATTTCACAAGTGATACTGAACATTATTAAACTACCTACTAGTTCGAAACAAACTTTTAAAAATGACGCTCGCCTCTTATTTTTTCCCCACAAACCCATCACAAATAAGTTAGATAGTTTTACATCGAAGACCCTTCGATAAAGTGTCATAATTTAGGTGAAATATTGTTTTTGTGGATAGGGGAACATATTTTATTTTATTTGAGGCTTTCGAATAAGTAATAGTTTTCTTTCTTTTAACTTAGCGCCTTTCGTGTGCCAAATCTAAGTCAAACCTGTTGATAAAAATGACGCTTCCGCCAGAAGGTTCTTATTCATTGCTACTTACTTAGTTTATTCTTTGTTTTCATATTTACGATCGTGGACCAACCTTATTCTACTAATTTATCAAAAGGATAAATTATCATGCACTTATGTCAACTTAATTTCCGTATAAATTTAATTTACTTGGTCGTATCTAGTCAAAAAGGAAGTTACAAAGTATCAAAATAGTTAGTTAAAAGTTTTAATTTATACAGTTTACAATTATTCGTCCCGGATTCATCCAGATATGTTAAATATGAAACCACAGTATTTTGTTTTGGGACAAAATCTGACTGCAGACATCATAGTAGGTATAGTTTATGTTATATATACATATTTAGTGTTTCTTTTATTTTTTAGTAAGGCTTTATAAGTATTTGTACTAATGTTAGGTCTTTTAGTTTTGTAAGTTTTAACTTTGAAATATAACTTTTAATACTAACAAGGTAATAATAAGTAGTATTAATATATGTTGGAAATAAACTAAATTTAATTTAATTCTATTACTTATGGCTCAATACAGTTTTAATATATGTAATTAATTATACCTAATTCCAACTATAGTACCTACTATTAATAATATGTCAGTAACTTAATATGAAGTAATTTCGAAACACAATAATTGTCTACACGTTGAACTTAACATTCCATAAGTATAAATAGACGCAGCATATGAATAGAAGGCAAGCCAAATGTGAACCGTCACGCCGAACTTTTCTCTTTGCGTGAAAGTTTGTGATGTGAACAGAAACCCGGGGCGGTCCCACGGGACGTCGCACATGCATGTTTAATGGCGTCCTAGAAAGGTCAAGAGTCCGACTGTGTAGAGGTAGTGAATACATTATAAACTCGAGGACGTACTCAGTGGACAGGCGTGCCGTGACAGCCTCCTTTCCAACTTGAGCGAACACTACGAACTAACACGCTGCGGACAGGTAGTTTGTAGCTGTCTCTCAAACAAATTAATTGTGTCTTAGGCTTGAGTGGTAACGAGGGAGTAACTCTGAACAAAGTTTGGAAGGTACGAAATGGAAATGCCGCTCTACCGACTTCAAATATTGTGGCGTGAAATGGCAAATTTTTGATACGACGTTGACTGACGATTAATACGACAGGCTTGAGCAAAATTGAAAACTTCTGGAGGCATTTTACAGAGCAATAAATCTCTTTTATGTGTACAAGATATAGTTGTCACCAGCTCTTGCAATACGATAGAAGAAACAGCGTTTATATCGTCTTGTTTTTTGTTTTTATTCGACATTCATGCCAAAGCTCTTAAATAGGTAGGTAGTTTTTTTCTCAGTAGTTACGCCTTTAGTTGTATTTTAAATGATTAAATGAAACAGTGTCTATAAATAGATAAGTACAATAATCTTACCTTTCGGTGGATTGATGTGAAGTGCACTTCTGAATAGGCTTTCCTCTTCATGCCAGTCGAGATTTCTGTGCATCGTGTATCCACACATTGCAGACACAACAAATAACAAGGTGAGTATAAAAACACGACTCCTTCTTTCACTTCTTCGCCAACCTCGGGTGAGAACTCCAGCACCCAAACCGAGTAACAAACAGAAACCCACACTGGGTATATACAATATACGTTCTGCAACCACAAAGCCTACGTAAAATAATATATTGCTGGCTGGTATAAACGGAAACACCATGAACGCTGTGAATGTAAGCAATGCGATTCGAGGGTTTCGATAGACTTGTTTGTGAGCGTTTTGTACACACGTCGACTTCGCGTGCTCCATCGAACATACGCATGCAGAATGATGCATCATTGTATTGTTGTTATTGATTGCTCGGCATGCACTCGTATGCTCATCTATCAGCAGGTGCCTGCATCCAGTGCACGGACACAGCTGTCTTTTGTTAGAACTCTCTTTCAACGGTGCATGATAATTCTTTCTCTCGTTGTTTTCCTGGCGTACGTACGGTTTACAGTTGTAATTCCATTTATGTTTACTTTTACTATTTTGCTTTTTTTGATATTTAATTTCTTTTAATGTTTTTTCTTGTCTTCTTTTAATTTCAACAGCAAGCGTCCGCCAAGTTACTTTTGAAATGACAGCATAAAAGATAATAGTGGAAATATTTCTTTGGTCGAAGATCGTTGTGATTCTTGGTATTGCATCCATGGACCAATCGAAACTGAGATGGAAAGGATATATCAAAAGTAAAAAGTTGAAAACTGGAAGATAAAGGAAGGTGTATGTTCTGGTGAGAAAGGATGGATCTCTTGAAGTAGGGTTGTCAGCGGCGGCAAAAGCAGTGGGCGCGCCAGTGAGGCGCAGTCTCCAGTACAATAGCGCCAGTCCGCCTGCCCCTAGAGCGAACACGCTTCGCCAACGTTGCTGAAACAAAAGAAAACAACGATTATTGATCGATTGCTGTTTTAATAAAATATGTATCTAAGCGACTAAGTTTTTGTTTGAATTGAACATTCCTAAGAATAATAACCTAGAATTTTCGTCTTCGAAAATACATGGAAACACTCATGGAGCTGTTTTCTAGAACTACCTAATAGACAGGAGGACAGTTATAGATAGAGTTTAGCATAGGTGTATAATATCATAGAGGCAAATTCACAAGGACAATAGTTTCACATTCATAAATGACTATGAAGCTTAAGTCTCACTCTGATTTACCTCTTGCCGATCTCACGCGAGGTTTGCGTACTTAGCAAAATCCTACTTCATAAATATGATTTCACAAAATTTGTACCAACTTGTGGCCGCGAAAATTTCGCCTCATCCAAAATTTGATTGATCACCGCTCTCCGGGATTTCATTAATATCTGTCAAAGAAATTGCTGCAATGTTTCGGAGTTATGGTAATTTTTTACAACCTTTCAATATACATGATCAAATGAAAGCGTGTCTACAAAATAACCGAAGACATTTTCCAAATCTAAGTAACCGAAGCTGGATATGATTTAATTGAAACTTGTTTCTGCCAAATCAAACGTTCTGGAGCGAAAATGATCTGCTAAAATAATACCGATATAAATAACAGTAGATACCTACCTATTTATCTTGTTTAGTCTATTGGAATTACCTTGTTCTATAAAATTAGAACTGTAGCACAGGAACTAATTAATTACGGACGTTTTTATTTAGTCTTTCTTAAATTATGATCATATTGAAATTACAAGCCATCTAATTGCCGTTTGATATAATTTTCGTAACGTAGGTACAATGTATATTGCAGTATTCATAATGAAGATAATTTCTATCTGTATTTTATTTGATTAATTATATTATCTCTATGAATCTTTATTTTAGGTTGCATATCTGCAACAAAACAAAAAAAAATCTTGATTTTTTTTACTCTTGTCTTGGTAAATATATTATTTAAATAAAAATGGTATTAAATCAGACATCGATTGGATTTCTACTTAGAGGTACGTCGTAGTAAAAATGTCAATATCGTTTACGACACCTGACCTCCATGAACAAAGCTGGTATCCTGTCGCATCTGAACCTTATATGTCAGTAGAGTGACCTGACCCAAAACGAGTAAAACCTTTGGGTGGTGACCGAGCTATGTAATGCCCGTGAATGTACACTTCCACCCTTTTTTAGTTTTCGAGCCTTATAAATTTCGTTCGTGTTCCGACTTCCTTCACTTCCAACTCGACGCGTTATTTCGTTTCTTCAACAAAATCCGATTAATTTTGAAAGATCAATATCCATCACATGGCCTAAAATTCTCATAATAGCTTTTGGAAAATTTAAACAAATTAATTTAATTCCGAAAACCTCTTGATAAGCAAATCTGCATTGAGATAATTTTAGTTCACATGCTAATTACCACGCCCGTCATCAGAGATGTAGTATCAACTGCGAGAAGTAATAACGTTAATCCTCAATGAAGGCAGCCCGATAAAATTGATTTATAACTGCGTCGAGACGTCCCTTTGGATTATTAAATTACTAAAAGCACCTTGTGTCAACCCCTCGGTGGGATACGCATATAATGATTAATATGAATACACTATCAGGTATTATAATCTATTTAAAGTAACGTTATTATGAAAGTTTGTAGGATTATTTAGTGGCAGGGGTTCGATAGCGAGTGGAGTACGGTGTTGGCTTGTTAGTTGTGGGAAGCTCGAGGAAAAGATTTATGAAGGTACCGTGTCCCGCGCTCGGCAACCCTGGGGAAACCCAAGCAGAACTAACGATGCCGGTTCCGATTTCCAGCACAATTTACGCTATGGCCTCGTAGGTGCAAAGCGGATGCCTCAGCGAAACTTGACGCGCGCAAAATTAGTTCAATCGGCACGTGAAAACCGAATTATAGATGAACCTTTTTCACACGTCACCTGGGAGAATTAATTAATTTACTGCACTGAATTAACATTGATGGTTATTTATAACCAACTACCTTACATGTAAATACTGTGGGTAAGTAAGTAAATATGTATAACATTATTTTTTGCATTAAGTCTTTTTCAAATCGATGTTAGGTAGGTACCTACGTAAAAATAAAAATAGCAAGAATAGCTAAGAGAACTTTTTAATTAAACCATTTAAATAATGAATAAATAGGTGCGCTGTGTGATTTACACTCATCTATCTAGGTTTTGTTTCCGGCATAATTATCGCTGTCGCCTAATAATCACCTAGCGTTTATTATTGACGGTTGATTAACGTTGATCCTTTATTTTTTGCCATACCTAATTCATATAATACGTATACATATCGCACACCTAGATCTAAAGAGAGCTAACTCAAAAAAGGTACTTTTTCAGGAGAGGTGAGAAACTGATAAATATGTCCATATGCACGCATGAGTTTTCTGTATAAATTTATACTTTTTATAATAAAGCTAGCAGCGTTATATTAGATGAAATCAGTTTTAGTGTAGGTGAATTTTACTGGAATCCGATGGTGTGCATAACTCAAATCTTCCGGCTTTTGAGTTAGATCCCTTTAGATCTAGGTGTGCGATATGCGTATCGACGCATTAAGTACTGCAATATAACAAATTTCTTCGCTTGGTCATCATTACCTAGAGGACTATATAGGAAAGCTCATAATGTAGGTGCAACTAGCCTGTGTCGGAATGCCGTTATAACCATCCTAGAAACATAATCAAATTTCAAATTCAAATTAAGTAGGTTTACCTACTGTAAACATCATTATAAATTGTCACAAAAATACATTTAAACTTGAACAACGCATTAGTAGATTGAATAAATTTAAGCAGTAAATAATATGAAAAACATTTATCAAAATAATATCCGCTCAAGTACCTAAACAATGTTTATTCGATCTGAATTGTGCAACTATTTAATTGTAAACTGCGCGAACCACGCAATAGGTACTCGAGGACTATTGCGCTAGCAAGTTGAAGTCAAA
Organism: Polylopha cassiicola; assembly: GCA_038024825.1. NCBI lineage: Eukaryota > Metazoa > Arthropoda > Insecta > Lepidoptera > Tortricidae > Polylopha > Polylopha cassiicola. The sequence continues at coordinate 12,685,974 of CP149046.1, read as the reverse complement.
GCAAATAACTTAATGAAATAAGCGAGCGAGCTTGGCCTAGACGTCAGAGGGGCGCTTATCTGGAAAATTTACTGGCTGGCTGACATTACCATCCTCGCCTCGTAAATGCCGGCTCATTTGCCAGTCCTTTTGAAAAAAAACCTGCGGCTTTAAGGACTACTCTAACCCAGAAGAATCCCACGTGGAGCGCTAAATGTCATGCTCTGTCTCTACCCGATTCCTTGAAAAAGACTGCGATAGCAATACTCGGAATTTTAATTAAAAATGTTACACCTTTCAATACCTACCTGAGTGCATAATATGAAGATAAGCTAACAAGTCTTAAATAAAAATTTATAATCATTGACATATATATTAGGAAATAACGATAATGGAATATTCTATTAATTAATTGTTATTACTTCTAATAAGTTTTACTTTTTGATCATTCTCAATTAATGAGTTTGTTTTTGAACACGAGATTCTGTTTACCCGCCATCAAATTGAATCAATGAAAAGTTTTTGATAGCTGTTCGCTTTAACAAACCCGTTTTATATATTTAATGTTTGAGTAACTTAATGTCTAATAGTAATAATATGTTATAAAACAACCAAAAACAATACCTAGCACTTAATTTATGATATACTTAGGTAGGTACTTATTTTATATGGATTTTTTTTGATATTAATATGGATATGTTATAGTAATATATCAAAAAAAAAATAACTTTAATTTATATTACTTAGGTACCTAGATAACTAGAAATATATAACCTTTCGAAAGTGTACGATCATGTCACATCGTGTATTTCTGTTTTTTTCTGTTGTGTTGGTGACAAGTCAAAACATTAAATGTGTCCACATAGTTAATGTATATAATATGGCCTAAGTGAGGGGGTACCTACTTAGGTTTATAATCTTTATCTACACTTAGGTAAAACTATGAAGTATGAGCAAACATGATAAACGTTTGTCCGCCCATCAAATACAAACGGAATCTAACACCACATCTGGATTAGGGTATAAAAACTTGAAAAGGCTCGTGATCACTGATCAGTTTATGTGCAGGTATTTCTTTCATTACCTATCTCTCGGGAGACTTATCGTGAACTAGCTTATGCCCGCGACTTCATCCGCGTGGAACTTCTCCTTTTTTGCAGTCGGTTAAAAAGTAGCCTATGTCCTTTCTCAGGCTCCAGACTTTCTTTGTACCAAATTTCATTCAAATCGGTCCAGTAGTTTTAGCGTGAAAGGGTAACAGACAGACAGATAGACAGACAGAGTTACTTTCGCATATATAATATTAGTAGGGTTGTAGGGATGTTACCGATAATGCACCAATACATTCTTGGACATCTTCTAATAATATCACTTAAACGATATTATAAATAACTTCAAAGGATCAAAATTTTGTAATACGTACTGAGCATCAAATAGCCGCGACGCCACTTCATAAAAGTAGGCTCGAAAAGGTAACCATCCAAGGTAAACAATGGACTTTCAGACACACTCTATGTAGGAGGCACGTTAAGTTCAATTTGCTAAATTACAGAAATTTGTAAGGTAAACCAGTAAAAGCTTTCAAAGACGAAATAAGTCACAAATAAAAATGTAGCCGCCGAGATACCTTGGCCATAAACTCATAAAGTCACCGAGGTGGGCGACGGTGCCGAGGGGACCATTAACTTTAATGCCCTCATAACTACATGACGAAATCTCTGGAACAGGAAAAAGCTTTTTTAATTCCGCCCATCACGTTTCCAAAGAAACAAAGAATAATATGTTTTAATGGAAGACGAAGAATACACAGTGTGTCAAAAGGCTTGCTGGTATTCGCTAAAGTGGCAGGTGAAACAGGGAATATTTTTACTCGCCTCCCGTTTCCAATTTACAATAAAACATTTTACCATTAAGCTCGTTTTTCCACTTCGATGATTTAATGTTCAGTCTCACAATGTTGATAGAACATGGAATTTTATTTCACAAACTTAATTTATATTATTTTTCAGAGTCGAAATCATACCATAATAAAGCAAGTAAGCCCTTCTTTCATTTCCTTTTGATGCTTTTACGAGTAATGACTGGTCAGGACCTTCCAAAGTTGCAATACTCTTCAATCAGATGCAAAACAAACTTTTGAATATATCTAATATCTTCCTAGCATTTTGGATAATGACCAATCTAATCAATCGAAATAGGTAAGTACCTTGAATACTTACCTATTGCATATATATAGCACGGTTCGAAACTAATAGTATTATGAAAGCAATCGTATCTATCTACTATAACTTTATTGGTGTTTCGATTCTGACATCTTTATTATATGTAGGTACACAGATGTACAGCGAATCGACTCGATTTTTCTTTATGATTCAGGAGGCTCTTTGACGGCGTAACGTAGTGTATAGGTATATAGGTACCTGTATATTAAAGGAAACACGTATTTTCACGAACGAACGAAATTGAAATGGTCGTAAAAAGTAGATAAAACCCCTGTGTATACCGTTTTATTTTTTAAGTAATCTCATAACACATAAAACTGTAACTCTTTGAAAATAACAAATGCAGAGTTGAATGAAATGATCAACAACGTATTTTATACTTAACACGCATCTATACTAATATTATAAAGCTGAAGAGTTTGTTTGTATTTTTGTTTGTTTGTTTGAACGCGCTAATCTCAGGAACTACTGGTTCAAATTGAAAAAAACTTTTTTTGTTGGATAGATCATTTATCGAGGAAGGCTTTAGGCTATATAACATCACGCTGCGACCAATAGGAGCGAAGAAACAGTGGAAAATGTGTAAAAAAAACGGGAAAAAAAAAAAATATTCCACGCGGACGAAGTCGCGTGCAGAAGCTAGTAACACATAATACTGTAACTCTTTGAAAATAACAAATGCAGAGTTGAATGAAATGATCAACAACGTATTTTATAATTAACACGCATTATTCAAATAAGTATTCTAACTTTAAAAACGGTAAAGATATTTAACTTGACATTTTGTTAGTTTGTATAATGCATAACCGTATTCATGTACTTTCTTATAAAAAGCAAAATATCTAAAACTTATCCGTAATATTACTATACATTTGGAAAAAATGACTGTAATTAAACGGAGAACTTCTGTTTCCATACACAGATAATATAAACATAATAAGTACTAAGTAAGCTAAAGTATGCTTTGTACCCAAGCAAAAATTATGTAATTAGAATATATATGCTGCTATGTCAACTATAAATGTAGAGAGATCTATTCCGTGCAAAGTTTTATAATTAGTATTCAGTATGGTATAGCAAATAACGATACAGTAGGTGCTTATTTGTACGTAAATTGCCTTTGCATGTCGATTTCATCTGCGTGGAATTTTTAGTTTACTAGGACAAAACTACCTGATACTTATATTAAAAGAGATCTGATTAATTCGTTCTTACTAGCTCTTTAACGTGAAATAATATTATTTTTACCTTAAATGTCGTCATATTATTATGCCTAATCATCTAGGTAAAATAATCTAATTCTGATGAAAATTAAGCAAGTACGGGTATTATTTCAAACTAGCGACCCCGCCCCGGCTTCGAACGGGTGCTATAAACCTTCCTCTTGAATCACTCTAACTATTAAAAAAAACCGCATCAAAATCCGTTGCGTTGTTTTAAAGATTTAAGCATACATAGGGATATAGGGACAGAAAAACCGACTTTGTTTTATACTATGTAGTGAAGAATATAAAGATTTGTGAATAGGATAAAAGTAGGATCTGATTCCATCGCGGTGTTTACTAAATAAAAAAGGTAAAATCATTGGAATGAAACAACTATTAACGGATTTAACTCGCGTATTTTTATTTTATTTTATTAGCTGACGTTTCGGATTCTTTACAGTTTCCATAATCGTAGCACGACTGAGCTGACAATAGTCTAACGCTAAAAAAATAAAAATACGCGAGTTAAATCCGTTAATAGTTGTTTCATTCCAATGTGTAATAACCGCGAAGGCATCAGAAATTAAAAGGGAAAAATCATTACTTTAACGTTACAATATCGTCTACTGTAAAGTATTTGAAACATCAATAAATAAGATAAAATGCGCGAGTTATATCCGTAATAATTGCTTAATTCCATAAAATCTGTTTTCTAAGCTCTATCAAAATACTGTAGCAATGGTTATTAATTCGCTATGGCGTTATTCTTATAGGTAGTTAGTCATATCTTCAGTTATGTTTTTCCGTGAACTCAATAATGCTTTACAAAAAACAACGACTTAATAAAAAAAACTCATGTAGCTCCTTAGAATATGACGAAGTAACGCACACGTTCGTGAGTAGTAGTCGTAAAATTATCACAAATTTACAGGGAAACTTGAAAACTAGCTGTTTAGAAATTAATCACCGTGCTGCAGGTACTAGACATGTCGAAAAAAGTTTGATAACAGTAAAATTATGCTCCCTACCAAACCCTTTATGGTAAATGTGGTTCACATGTGTATAGAATATATACATCATCTATGCTATGGAGCCTACATGATAAATTATCCTAGTTTTATTGACTTTACGATCTAAGTTCATGGCCTATTGTATGTTATAATAAGTTTTCGATATAGGTATCCACAGTACAATTTGTTCACTATCTTTCTACTCTCTGGATATAAACTTGCCTTCTACAACTCATGAAATCGCTGGTTTGAACTGCAATAGTCGATATTTAATTTGTAATTTCGGATATATAATTTAGGTACTTTTTTCTTTTAGAAAACAAGAGATATTAAAATAATTAGAAAAGAAATAGATAGGTATATTAATTGTATGCTAACGTTTCTAAAATGTATGCCAGATTCTACAAGATTATAGGAACTGTAAAGTTTTAGACAGATCTGAGATAGATCTTAAATTTTCCAAATCAGAACCGTGACTATTTGCTTTATAAATAAAAAATAAATTAAAAATTTAACAAACCCCCGACATAAAAACTAAAAGGCCCTCTAAAAAGTATAACAATAATAAAATCATAATATTAGTTACCTAAGTATTAATATTTCTACAAAGAAAACGTCATGTCGGAGGGACCGCTTTTCATTTAGGTGTACTTAAGTACTTACCTAATACATATTTACAATCTACCTAAACCTACGGTCCCCCCGACATGACGTTTTCTTTGTAGAAATATTAATACTTAGGTAACTAATATTATGATTTTATTATTGTTATACTTTTTAGAGGGCCTTTTAGTTTTTATGTCGGGGGTTTGTTAAATTTTTAATTTATTTTTTATTTCATAATTTTTGTAAGTAGGTATGTAGGTACCTACTACATATTATTATTTTTAACTAATTTACATTTAACACGGAATTTCGTAATGTAAGTACATGTAATCCTCTTACATTTGATACCCCACTCGAGTATATTTGACGACATTGGGCTTACCATTTACACTGTTACTCCCCATAATTTTTGAACTACTTAACCGATTTTCATTACGATTTCAATTTTGTAATGTACACGCGATCCTCTTTCATTTGATACCCCACTCGGGTATATTTGTAGACATTTGGTTTTCCATCCCCACTTTCACTCCCAATATTTTTTGAACGACTCAACCGATTTTCATTATGATTTCAATTTTGTAATGTACTCGTCACCCTCTTTCATTGGATACCCCACTCGAGTATATTAGTAGACATTTATTTTTACATCCCCTCTTTAACCCCCCCTAATTATTAAACTACTGAGCCGATTGTTATAAAACATAGCTAAGAACACTCCCGACATATACACCTTTCAAACAAAAAAAACAGAATCAAAATCGGTTCATGCGTTAGGGAGCTATGATGCCACAGACAGACACACACACACACACACAGACAGACAGACAGACACGTCAAACTTATAACACCCCGTCGTTTTTGCGTCGGGGGTTAAAAATCAATTTCATCGACTTTTAATACCTATATAGATGAATAGAAAGAAACCTTTTGTATTTCTCCTTCGCATAGAACGTCGTAAATATAATAATAAAGACAAAAAAACATAGCGATCGTAATGTAAGTATACCTGGGCCGCCATTCGAGAGCAAACAGTCATATTATTATAGACCTCGTATGACTTAGAATCATATATTATTACTATTAGTTTTTAATTGTATTGTAAAATAGTCAATTTTTTGTGTAAAATGTAACAGATATTATATTTTGTATTTTTGAACAGGGTAGTATTTAAAATTTTGTAATTTAGCAAATGAGGTAGTTTGTATAGCTGTATTAATCACTTTAGCATAAGACTATTGTCAGCTCTGTAAAGGTTCCGAAACATCAGCCAATAAAATAAAATACAAGACCCATATGACTGCTCGCTCCCGAAAAGTGGCCTCTTAATCCTCGTACGGTAATAATTTAAAATTATTAAAATCTAAGGTTGACAATAAAACCACATAATCGAAGCAAAACAAGACTACTGTGCTAAAGTGTTCACAAACACAACAAACATGCTATAATAAAACAATATATCATGAAACAATCAAATTAAATTACCAATGCGTTAACTCTGCAACGTTCAAAATTATTTCCGGTAGATCAGCGAGACGAAAATGAAATTTAAATGAAGTATCTACAAATGAACCGCAGATGTCATTGCGTATTAAAATTAATTCCGACGGGACAAATTAAGTCGAAAGGTCGTTTTTTCTGTTAAATTATCTTTTAACTTAGACGGTTTTAGTAATTGCCATTTTATTCCGGGTGTGATCTCGTTAACGTCATCGTATAATGGAAGCCGCTATTCTCCGCTTACACGTATTTCTAGATGTGGTATCGCTATTATAATAATATAATTACTAGCGGTCCCGACAGACTTCGTCCCGCCCGGTAAAGATGCTGCATTAATCAATCGATTTGACAGTTGTCATTGTTGTTGCGTTTTGTTTTATACTATTTTTAATAAATGAGCTTAATATTTATTTTCTTTTTTTTACTGGAACGTGATAAAAAGTATCCTATATGTCCTTTTCCTGACTCTAAGCTACCTTCCCGCTAATTTTTAGCCAAATCATTTCAGCCGTTCTTGAGTTATAAATGGAGTAACTAACACGACTTTCTTTTATATATAGAAGAAAAAAGATTTGTTTGTTCATTTAACCAGCTTTCCATCCATCTTTCCATTATAATATTTTACCTATAGTTAAATCCATTCTTCATTTTACTAAGATTGATCTGATACAGGCATAATTTCATCAGGTTACAATAAATTGGGGCATAGTACTTAAACCCTTTAAATTTGATACTAGATCAATCTATCAATCTTAAATACAATCAATCTTAAATACTAGATCCTTTAAATTTGATACTAGATATGACATACGTATCTATTATTTTTAATTTATTTTAGTAGTCGCAAGAGTAGGTAACACGACAAGTCTCGCTGGAGGAAAATACAAATTCCCTATTTTTCTCCCTATTCTAGAAACCAACAATGTACTTCTACTACTAAAACATTACGAACTATGCCAAGATCAAAATCAAACTTCGAAACTTAATATCTTGCTAAATCATATTTTACTACGGACTAAAGTATGTACGCGTCATCTGATTTAATGTCTTTATTTCATTCAAGCAATTCAATTTTGCAAAAAACATTAATACCTACGACTTTTATACCCTTGAGAATAATAAATCATCTGAACGAAATCAATTAAAGTATCAGTAATAAATCCGTAATGATATAGCTATAATACTTGGACAGAATTACTTTGCCTTTTATTCCAAGAGGATTTTATGATTTTATTTGATAGCTACTTTTCCGGCCGAGTTGGAAAAAATATGAACGTATTGCTCTATATTTGATATGACTCTTCTAGTAAATATTAAATGAATAAAGTAATTTAGCTTATGCAAATCATACCGGCTCCGGGGCAAAAATATAACCTCAGCAGTCAGTTAATCACATACTAACTCCAAAGGTAGGCGAAACTTTATCCAAGCGAGGAACGAGAAATAGGAAAAACGTAGCAACAACTATTAATCCAGTAACACAAAATTAAAGGAAGCATTTTAATAGACGCATACCTAATATTAAATTTAGATATATAGATCGATTGATAAGGATTGAATAATAATTTTTGATGCCATCGCGGATATTACACATTGGAATGAAAAAACTATAAAAGGATTTAACTGTGAATTTTTAATGATTGAATAGATAATGCGCTCTATAAACCGCGAGAGGAACTTATATAGTATGCCAGTTGATTATAACTCAATCTTTCGCAGGGAGACATAGGCATAATTTGCGCTCTAGAAAAGTTTTGTAGTTAGTAGCTTTCAAAATAGGAAATGAGTTTCAGCAAAATTAACGTTTATCTTTTCCTCGACCCTAAAGTGCTTAAAGTTTTATGTTTCCAACATCGACGGTAAAGATGTAATAGAAGAGTTTTATGAGTTTATTTCCTTGCAATCTATTTAATGCTGCCGGTAAAATTAACTGAGGTTTTGCTTCAACGCTTTTTACCGCACTAGATAAGATTAATTTTTAAGTGTCATACCATCAAAACGAACTTGTCATGATAAAGGTATATTGAAATACGAATTGCTTACCTGCAAATTATTTTTTTTTTTTCCAACTTACATTTTTTTCCACTTTAAAATTATCACATTTAAAAACAATTTTCAGCGTAACTGTTTTATCTATTATATATATCATTATATGTAGCTTACTTTATCAGGTAAATAAAGATAACTTGTTTTAATTTGTATTTAACAGATGAACAAACCAGAGGAGGTTCTCAAGTCGATACGTATATATAAATATATATATATATTAGTTTAAGATTTCCATAATATTATATTGGTCGAGTTAAAACAACTATGTATTTACATTTAAAAGTTACAATCAATAATAATCAATATTGATAAAATAAGACAACGACAACTTAAAACAATACACTACACGCGTGTCAAATCCGTTATACTTAGTTGCTTTATTGTACCTACATTTATTTTATACATTACATAAATATCCTCTTACTAGGTGTACCCCAAAAATATCCATTTATATTCTCCATGCGAAGCAAAATGCATCTCTCAAACTCATTTGCAATCCTGTGCATCGTCACTATACAGCGGTCGAGGCGGATCGGTGTATTATAGAGCAAGAGCCAGCGGCCCCCAGACTTTCGGTAAAGTATAAAAGCTGTAAGTTTGTCAATGTATGCCCCCAACACAAGTAAGAACGAACCCCGTCTATGAAACTTGGGTCGCGGTGGCTTTGGCAGGTATCAGGTAATAAAGGTGTGTAAAATTGTGTGTTAAATTCGTTAAAGTATAAAACTCAGTTTTTACATATTTTACGTATAATAATCCTAGAAGTCACCTTGCCGAAACCCAGACCCTTCGTACGGTTGCAACCCTCTCCCAGACGCCCTTAAAGTTTTATTTAATTATTACTATACTTACGGTATAGTATAAAAGCTCAATTTATATATGTTATTTGGAGAACTCAAATGATGTTTTCTTAATAGTAGGAATGTGAAAAAATAATCGATTAAAAATCGATTATTTTAAAGTAAAAATCGATTTTAAAACGTGATTTTTTTTAAATTAATAATCGATTTTTTATAATCATGAAATAAATGCTCCCCGAACAGTTTAGTTGATTCATTTTTAATAAAACATTCACTAGATGGAGTTAGACGATGAACTGTACTACTTTACCGACATTCGTTTGATATGTTATTCATTATTCGTTGCTGAAACTTCATTTTTCAAACAATTCAAATTTGAAAGGTTCTCATGTGAAAAAGTTTTTAGTGTTTTAAAAGTCCCGTTTTTTATAATGTCTACGACTAAAGGAACTACAAGTATTCAATATTGGCGTCAATATTTTCATGTTGACAATAAATCTGGCAGTGCTAAATGTAAATATTGCCCTAATTGTATTGTTTTAGTTATTGTACATAACGAATTTTCATAATAAATCTAGAAAATAGTTCTCATTATCCCTACTAATATTATAAATGCGAAATCAACTCTGTCTGTCTGTCTGTTACGCTTTCACGCTAAAACTACTGGACCGATTTAAATGAAATTTGGTACAAAGAAAGTCTGGAGCCTGAGAAAGAACATAGGCTACTGTTTAACCGACTGCAAAAAAAGACTTCCACGCGGAAGAAGTCACGGGCAGAAGCTATATACAATAAATGATAGATCATGCGCAGTAAAACGTCGCAATGGACCGAACGCTGTATTTCACTCGCACCCGCTGACACATAATATGTCCCTCGCGCTCGCACCTACATTAGACTTTTGATGTATTGGCAACATGAAATTCTTAGTCAAAGTTCAAAATTGTCCCTAAAGACCCCAAATGACGGTATGTGTCAGTGGGTGCGTGTGAAATACAGCGTTCGGTCCATTGCGACGTTTTACTGCGCATCAGCTGTCATTGTATTATGTGGTACGCATACCGTAAGTATAGTAACAATTAAATAAAACTTTAAGGGCGTCTGGGAGAGGGTTGCAACCGTACGAAGGGTCTGGGTTTCGGCAAGGTGACTTCTAGGATTATTATACGTCATCATCATCATCAGCCCGTCGCAGTCCACTGCTGGACATAGGCCTCTCCAATTGCACGCCACTTTGCTCTATCTTCGGCTGCTCGCATCCAGCTCCTGCCAGCCATCCTACGCAAATCGTCACTCCACCTTGCCTGAGGACGTCCTACACTACGCTTGCCGAGACGCGGTCTCCACTCTAGAACACGTTTACTCCAACGGTTATCGGTTCTTCGGCTAATATGGCCAGCCCACTGCCACTTTAGCTTGCTAATCCGGTGGGCTATGTCGATGACTCTGGTTCTCTGCCGAATCACCTCATTTTTGATTCGATCCCGCAGAGAAACGCCGAGCATAGCCCTTTCCATAGCCCGCTGAGCGACTTTAAATTTGTGAACCAGCCGTACCGTCAGTGTCCACGTTTCGGCTCCGTATGTCATGACGGGTAGGACGCACTGATTGTAGACTTTCGTCTTCAGGCACTGTGGGAGTGACGATATGAAGACTTGACGTAGCTTCCCAAACGCTGCCCAACCTAACTGAATTCTTCTATCCACCTCATCCTCGAAGTTGTTTCTACCTAACTGTAATGTCTGTCCAAGGTAGACATATTTTTGAACAACTTCGAGAACGGCTCGTAAATATTGCCGCAATTGGTTCCGGTAGTACATGTTCATTGAACATGACCTTGGTTTTGTCCAAGTTCATCCGTAGGCCAATGCGTACAGAAGAGTCAGCCAGATCATTCAGCATCTGTTGTAGGTCCTGCAGCGTTTCTGCCACGATGACGATATCGTCAGCAAATCGCAAGTGAGAGATGTACTCGCCATTTACTTTGATGCCACGTCCTTGCCAGTTCAGCGTTTTGAACATATCCTCCATTGCATTTGTGAACAATTTCGGGAGATAACGTCCCTTGTCTCACACCGCGATGCAATGGTATAGGCATTGTTTGCTGATTCTGGACTTGGACGGACATGGTAGCGGCTTCGTATAAACATCTCATCACTTGGATGTATCGCCAATCGACTTGGCATCGCTGCAGGGACTCCAGAACAGACCAGATCTCGATCGAGTCAAAGGCCTTCTCATAGTCCACAAATGCTAAACACAGGGGCTGATTATACTCTTCGGTCTTCTGTATAATCTGCCGCACTGTGTGGATGTGGTCTATGGTGCCGTATCCGCTCCGAAACCCAGCCTGCTCCGGTGGTTGGAATTCGTCAAATCTTCGCGCAAGACGGTTCGTGATTACTCTTGAGAACAGCTTATAGACGTGACTTAGAAGGAAATGGGTCGATAGTTCTTCAGCAGGGTTTTATCTCCCTTTTTGAAGAACAAGACGACCACACCTCTACTCCACATCTCTGGAGTTCTCCCTTCAAACAAGACGGCGTTAAAGAGTTTTTGGAGCTCCCTAAGTATAGGTTTACCTCCTGCTTTTAATAACTCTGTTGTAACGCCATCTTCTCCAGGGGCTTTTCCGTTTTTGAGCTGTCAAGAGCGATCTCGATTTCGCCAATACTGACTTCTGGCAGGTCTTCGCTGTAGTGGCGTGTTAAAGTGGCTCTAGAATCCTCATTTCCGGGATCAGGTCGAGATGCATGCGAAGCGTACAACCGGCCATAGAAGTTTTTCCACTTCGGTTAGGACTGCCGGCTTCGAAGCAACGACTTCTCCAATTTCTGTGGTCAACTTCGTCAGGTGGCTTCTTCCAAGAGATTGTACAAACACTTTTGCTCCCCGGTTTTGCTCGATCGCTCTTTCGATCGAAGAGTATTGAAGGACCGAAGATCGTGTCGTACGCGTTTACTAATCTCTCGGTTTAGAATCCGTTTCTCTGACGAAGTGACGGGTGGGTTTTCACGTCGTTTCTTCATTAGCCCTAAAGTCTCTTCCGAAAGCTTCGACTTCCTGCCACTACGTTGCATTTTACAGAATCTCGTACCTTCTTCCCTGAGAATCCGAACCACATTTTCAAGGTTCTGGTCAACGTCAGTTGTGGTTTCCACGGCAGCGAATCGGTTCTCCAGATTGGACTGGAACGTTTCAGATCCCATCATAGTTTGGAGCAAAGTTGGTCGGAGCCTGGCCTTCATCAAGCGAACACGTTCAGCCCTGAAGTCAATATTCAGAGAGCCTCGGACGAGTCGGTGATCGCTTCCGGTATTGAACCTATTGATCACAGAGACGTCTCTGAATATATGCTTTTTGTCCGTCATGATGAAGTCGATCTCGTTTTTTGTCACAGTGCCCGGTCTTTGCCACGTCCACTTCCTTTGGGGCTTTTTCTTGAAAAAGGAATTCATCAAGAAGAGCCCCTCGCGTTCCAGGAAGTTGACGAGCATTTGCCCCTATGATTTCTGCTCCCATATCCATGGGATCCTACTACCGATTCGTTACAATTTTGTACTCCCACTTTAGCGTTAAAGTCCCCCATGACAACGTTGTAATGGGTCTTAGTAGTGAAGTGAAGGGCCCTCGATATGTCATCGAACATAACCTCCACCTCATCATCCGAGTGTGTCGAGGTCGGTGCGTACACTTGCACCACCTTGAGGCTGTACCTCTCGGTGAGCTTGATGATGAGGTACGCTACCCGATTCGACACACTGGACACTTCGACAACATTGTCAGCCAGGGACTTATTGACCAGAAACCCAACGCCACCTTGAGATTGTTGGTCTCCCTCTCGGAAGTACATTAGGTGGCCTGATTCGAGAGATATGGTGTCCTCCCCCTCTCTTCGGACTTCACATAACCCTAATACGTGCCACCTAATCTTCTCAAGTTCCACCTCCAGTTGCGCCAGATGCGAGTCGAGCCGTAGCGTGCGTCCGTTGTACGTCGCCAGGGTCAGTTTGGTGTGATGGCCTCCCGTAGCCCGGAGATTCTTCGCACCCCCCGTCCCACCGTTACCATGGTCGCCACCGTGACCAGGAATAGCGGGACCGCCGGGAACTAGGGGCCGTGGTCTTTGGTGTGCCTTCATGGAGGTAAAAGCCCATAATCGCCACGCTGGGCAGGCGGGTTGGCGATCGCAGGGCGTAGCTTCTTGCTTCGATGACGCTGCTGCCCGTCATCGAGCGGAATTTAGCTACGCCAATTTTAGCTATTATACGTAAAATATGTAAAAACTGAGTTTTATACTTTAACGAATTTAACACACAATTTTACACACCTTTATTACCTGATACCTGCCAAAGCCACCGCGACCCAAGTTTCATAGACGGGGTTCGTTCTTACTTGTGTTGGGGGCATACATTGACAAACTTACAGCTTTTATACTTTACCGAAAGTCTGGGGGCCGCTGGCTCTTGGGCTATTACTTGGAACAAGTATATGTGTTTGTATTGCATGAAATATACCGAGCGCTATTCCACGTTTTCGTTGTTCCATGTTTGAGCAATTCTGTCTGAAATACGAGGTCATTGTTGGTGGCACCGACGGCGTTGGAGACAGAGGGGCGAGGGGCGGTGGGGCGGGGCGAGGGCGCTGCCTGTACCACTCGGGAGAGGAAGCAGCAAACCTATTATTGTAGTAGGCGAGAAAGAAATAGGACGCTTGTGTCGAGTTCCTGTTTAAGTAATTGTGTTTCATCCATTCTTTACCATTTCAGAGCGAAATAGTATTATCGATTCATAAATATTTAAAATTTCTAATAGTTTTTGTTAGTCAAGTTCGTTACTTTAATACCTACCCGAGGTTTACTATCAGAAGTCAGTTCTGGTGTTGCGATTTTTGTATCTTAAAATAACTGCAGCCTACAACAGTGACCAATATATTTCCAAACTTTGCACTCACTATTTCATTTTATTTGCCTACACAACTGTTTTGAAACGTTTCATTGTTTGTTTTTTTTTCTTTAGCCATGCACCGTAACATGCAGCGGCTGTGTTGTGAATGTGGATTAAATTACTGAAATCCCGCAGCGCGCAGAACAAAAGCCTTTTTATCGTACCTTCGAAATGAAAATAAAATTTACACAAACAAATTACATAGCGCAAGTGACGAGAGGATGAGATGATAATTTTTACCATTTCCATATATTCAATTATCTACGTAACGTTAAACTAGGTAGGTAAGTACGTGGTTTTATTCATAAAATTAACATTGCAAATATTGATTTTATCCTATGAGTATTATAAGAAAAATCGTATACCTATATATATATTGCATTTTTGAAATAACCGGACTTTGGATAGGCATACTTACTCGATTGCACGTAACTAAGTACATGTTAAAAAACGCTGTAAACGTACATAAGTTACATAACGCTGGAATAACATTTTACTATAAGTCTTCTTGATTTCCACGCGTGTAAAACTGAGGGTCACAGCCAGTAATAAAACAACTATTAAAATGAATGTGCTCTAAATAGTTCGCATCCCGTGGGCCCTAGACAAGTGCCCAACGTTCAACGTTAACGTTAAACGTTAGGACCAAAATGTATGAGATTTGACATCCGCGAACGACTGTCACGTACGTCACAAATGTCAAATCCCATACATTTTGGTGCTAACGTTTAACGTTAACGTTGAACGTTGGGCACTTGTCTAGCCCCCCGTGTCATAATACATTTGTCCATCGGTAAAGTTAATTAACAGATCTAGATACACGGTAGCGTCAAGTTATATCTATTTACACAATCATAATAATATTAGGTAGGTAGGTACTTGTGTATTTTTAAGAATCTAAAATTAGGTAATGTAGGTACTTATATCTCCCACCTAGAGGCTTAAATTTCAATACAAAACGAAGTCGGGCTCTCAGTGGCACACTTAATACCGAATTAATTATTTTTCGATCAAATAGAATACAGAATTACTTATTGAAAATCGGAAATTGCATCCCACTCTATAAGAACAAATACCTAAGCGGGGAAAAATACGACGTGATTTTGTTCATCGAGTTTTTTTACATAATAAATACTATTTGATACATAGGTAACCTTAATAATTTCAGATGCCTTAGCGGTTATTACATTACGCATTGGAATTAAACAATTATAACGGATTCAAATTGCGTATGTACTTGGAGCAGCAGTCGGCTACAAATATGGGAATTGTAAAGTTTTAGAAACGTCAGCAAGTAAAATAAAAGACGGACACGTCTTTTATTTAAATAGGTAGGTATACCTTTTTAAATTAGTTTATTTGTTTCATACTATTATAGGTAAGTTCATTATTTTTTGTTGATAGATTTTTTTACTGTCCCGGATAATGTAATCTTCTAGAAATACTTTGCATAAAAATTGAGCTTTCGGGATACCTCGGTTTACCGAATATTCTTTGCAGTTATTATTTTAGCACCAATAAAAGAAAGATTACATGAAACGATGGTTCCTTGAACGTGTACCTTCACCGGTTTTTGACTTTCTTAATGCTCTTTAATTTTACACTGTGCAACACTTGTAATACGGTACATTTTAAATGAATGTTTCTTGGGATGTTATCTTCCTTATGATCTAAATTTTATTCATCATAAAGCTAAAGTTTTCAATACGCTGGTATCCTTTAAATAAGATTTTGTATAACGTCTTTAGCAAATTATAAAGAGATAAGCGCAAGAGAAGAGCATCAGTTTAATAAAACATAACCTGTTTTAATCAAAATGGTATAAATAAAGTGACGTAATTAAAATTGACTGCGTCACCCGAGATAAAACACAGGACAACGCTTTTTACCTTTTCAAATTAATTTGAATATTGAATATAACATAGGTACCAACATTTATACATAATAATATTATTTTTGAAAATAATTCAAACCATTTAGATTTATTAAGGTGCAAAAATTATAATGGTTTTGAGAGAGACTAGCGCCTAATATTACCGCCGTTCACATATGTAGTCTAATTTTCGAAATACCTACTATTAAAAACCTAGAAAACGAAATAATATTCATATTATTCTACCAAAAATATGTTTGTCACATAAATAGAGAATAATGGAGTAAGTAGGTAGTTACTCAAAATTGTGACGAATACGTATTCATCTCAATTTTCGCATTAGTTGCTACGTGGTTAATCAGAAGGTACTGTCCCAAAATGTTTATGTATTAGCGTTCTCTTCAACCAGCTTTTTATCAAGAGAACTTTTATTTACGCAGGTGTTGGCCGAAAGGATCGACTTTTTCGATTGCGAACTTTTACTATTCGTAACTTTGTTCGACGTCGTTTCCATCGATTTTAGATTAAGGAACTTTGAACGCCTGTGACCTAAAAATAAAATTTCTTTTTGACCGCACGAGATTTTCCAACTACAGTCAATGAGTTATATCAAGGCCTACAGGCCTGCAGGATGAAAGTTTTTTGTGACTAATTCAGCTTAAGAACTATAATATTTTATATCGACATAATAATGAATATTTTATTGCAAAATAAGGTGCTTTATGAATTAATTTCGATACCTACTAGATAGGTACTATTAGTATCAGGGAACTATTTTTATGGTACTTATAATTATATACCATCACTTGAGCATTAAATCATTAAATAGGGGGCGTGCTCTCACAACATTTATCGGCTATAATCGATAGAATGACTAAGTCACGCCAAGTCTGCTTAATGGGTTGCTATCATAAATGTCGCGGCAAAAAGCGTGTAAGAGACGACATTTGCGTTTCGTTTCCGTTCTTTTGTGATTGCCTCCTACGGAGTCCCTCCGTTTCTTTTTGAACCAACTCATACGTGAGCAAGCAAACGCTTTCGGCGTTAAGGTGTTATAGCACTCCATTGTGTCAACAACTAACGACCGACGAACGCCAATTAAAAACGTTATTAATTACACTTTTTTCTTTTCATTTCGATAAACTTTAGAGAATAGAAACGAGATTGGATTACGTATTATACCTACGTAGTATAAATCTATTTAACTCTTAAATATGATGGCCAGAATTGTAATAACTAAAAAAATAAAGGTAACATACTTATTACAATAACAATGCATAATGTAAGTAGGTTTGGTATAATATGTACCTACAATAAAAAGTGGATATTTCCATGATAGAAAAAATCGTTTAAAGTTCATATGTTTACCCAATTTTTTACAAATATTTGCAGTAGAGTGAATTTAAATACAGAATTCAACGAAACCAGGGCACCTATCGAATGTAATAAACGCAAAAAAACTCAGTCTGATATTGTCTATTTATCAGTGAGACTAAATCTAAATGTTGTTTCGACAAACAATCGTGCCTCTCGGGCAATGAATCTGATCAGACAAAGCGTCTACTAAAATTCAGTCGCTCGACGCCTTTGTCAATAACGGCCTGAACAGATAACCAATTCAGGGAGACGGTGATTTACATTAATTCAGTGTATATTATCTAGAGTGCGTAACGTCGCATATGTGAGACTATCCACCACATAACGATAAAATTATGACACGAGAGTCGATAAATTTGGTCAATAGCTATTATGCTACGTATTCGGGGTGCGAAAATATGGAAGTATGGGGGGGACTTCACGGCTCTTTGATTTAGTGCCGAACCGCTATAAAGTAACAATGGAAGAGGCTAGAAAAACGATCGTCCGTTTTACAGTTATCATTCAGGTTAAACATATTATACCTATCCTGGTAGTGGTTATCGTTAACATCCCTACTTTCATATTTATTAACTTATGAGTATTCAAAAAAAATATGCAATTAAGGACTAAAATTATGGTTCTGATTGAATCAAACTTGTAATTGTGCATAAATGTTTTAACAGGTCCACTTTTTTTATCACAATTTGTTTGTAGATAATTATTACGTTCAGGCTATTCAGTCCACTTAGTGTACTTAAATGGTTAATTATATATTTTGAAATTCACAATAAAATCGTATGAAAAGGTAATTTAGGCATAGTGGTATCATACACAAGGTGTCTCACGGCAATGTTAAGTACATAGAATCACTTTCAGAGTGGTATTAATTAATTCTTATAATGACTTTGACATTTAATTATTGAAAATAGTTATATAAATGCTCGCTGATTGTGGAAAATCTACCTACATAATTCAGGTTATTCCAAACTTAAACTTGGAAATACGAGGAAAATATTTCTCGCAAAATTTCCGCAGACTTTATATCCTGCGAACGGGGAGGGACGACGAGCGATGGCGTGCGGCGCAGCTGGCAACTGGCCGGGGACAAAACTACACGAAGCGACCTAACGAAATAGAAAATACCATTATTCTTCCCTTAAGACAAGAAGGCGTTCGAGCGGCATTATTTACAACCTGGTCTGTTTATCTGGATATTTTGAGACAAAGTTGACTCGCGCCAAGTCACTGCAGCCCCAATTCCATTAACAAAACTGCAGAGTAACTTTAAATTGGACATAAAGTTGCGAGTTCCTATTACTGTACTATTCATATTTTATGGTTCGATGCAACGCTAATGTATTTACTATGAAACATACAATTATAGTATTTGGACCATTAGGTGTAATCTTTTTAATATTTAGCAGTTGTTATCAGTTATGTGGTATCTATACAACAACATTAATAGAAAATATAACTTTCTGAATGATTATCACCAAGTTGCGTTGTGTCCCAAGTCCCAACACAACGATTCTCAATTCTTTGATGTTCCCTTGCTTGTTTTGAAAACCAAAACTTTCAGGAAATTAGAACTCGTTGCTACCAACGACTTATGAAAGGTGGCAACTGTGGGAAATTACAAGTAGGTACCCAACTAGTGAAACAAATATAATAGGTAAGAAAAGAATCGCCTTGAAGATAGATCTCATAAAAGGAACATTGAAGCATGCAATCCATCAGAGCGGACAATCCATAATATGTATTCAATTTGTGCCTGTCACCGCGAACTGTAAGATTCTATCCCCTAACAGAAATAAAATGAGGTATTTGTTGGATCCAATTTATTGGGAGCACAAAATGAATAAGAATTTGTAAGTGAGATATTTCATGTCCAGATGCTCGTTTCAGTGCTCCACGGCAATCTTGGGACATTCAAATTGATGGCAAGGGTACGTTTCACCATTAGAGGGGACTTATTAATTCCCCTTTCGACAGCCCGACCGAGGCGGCCATAAATTCACCTCAACCAAAGGGATGACCAATTTCAGAACATTTACGAGCCACAAATTACGCGACCGCTGAAATATACTGGGCCTGGGCCGGCAAAGAACGAAGGGCAAGCGAGAGGAGAAAAAGCCCAAATGTTAATTTAATGGCAAGAGCTACAGAAAATTGCTTTAGTCCTCAAGGAGGAAGAAATATTGGGCGCTATCCGCGGAAAGGTCCAAATACTAATTTTATGCAAGGCTAATGAGTCGAGGGTAAAGCGACAGTCAATCTATATTTATTTCTGGTTCAGTGATTTACTTAAATATCTAAGTATAAGTATTTTGTTTACTTTTAAAAAATATTGCTTAGGTATATATTTATTTATGACATGCCCATGTTATAGCTAATAATATATCAATTTTGCTGTTTTCAATATAACTGTGATGATATACAAACCTAGTTTACCTACTTAAATATTAAGTTAGTACTTAATAGTGTTAATTTTTCTAAACCAATTCTAAACCAACCGTTACAATTGTGAATGAACAAATTGCATTAACACCTAGAGTCACAGGTGGAACTATAGCATATTATATGACCAGTTTTTTTAGTATGTACTTACATAGTCAGCAAAAATATTTGAAGTATTTATAGCGTAATGAAAAACACATTTAGATATTTTAATGAAAAGTAAAGATTGAAAAGTTTTCTTTTGTTACCTAGCTAGGGTACATATTTTAATTATTTTCTTTGTTAAAGTAAAGCTCGAAAATTGATCGCATTTTTTCCCTTTAAGGGAGTTTTGTAAAGTCTAATCAACCATATATTGAGCCTCATCAGTCCCTTAATTTTCTTTTCAGTCTTAAATCTATTGCGCTCTTCTTAGATTAATTTATTAATTTGTTTTGAGTGCTTATTTTTACATATACTTACCTAATAAAAGATAATTATTGTAACTTGCTACTTTTAGATATATTTAATGAGAAGATTTAACCTAGCGAGCTTTTCACATTTTAATAAATACTACGTAGTAAAATACACCGTTCAATATTTTATAAATTTAAAATGTTCTCTTGTCTATTAGACTATAAAAGCTTCATAATATTATAATAGTTTAACTTATTACATTCCGACATAACCGGCCTGAATTAATATACTACAATACGCTGTATCTCTAAACAATTTGTATATGCCAAGTTTTCGAACTACTACTTACTTACATCAGTACTTTTTCAGATATGATATGAAAAAGACAAAACAAAACAGTTGGCAAGTTGTCGGTTTAATGTTAGTTTTATTTGTTTTTGTCGATACGAGTACGTCGGAGCCAGTTTCGCTCCGTCGCTACATACGAGCTAACTATTTTATCACTTTATTGCACGAAATCGCTTAAACTTGCGATGGCAATAGCAATAAAACGTTACTAAAGGGAAAACATAAAAGGTTTGTTTGCGCAAGACTTATGAGATTTACCATAACAAAGTTTACAATGTAAACGTTACGAGAATATATTTTTGGACACAGCTATCTACGATAACTAGTAGATGTAGGTTATTTTATAAGGCAGTGTGTAATGGTAATAGTAATAAAAATCAGGTTTATGTAACAACCCTTTATGCTTTGGAAGATTAATCAACTCGATATCCCTCTCTAAAAAGTTAACCCTATCCATTCATTTCTAAACTGTCATATCAGGCGACCAAAGATGGAACAAACGAACGTAAATTTGAAAGGGCCAGATATTAAGTGTTCTCTAGATAATTGCTCCAAAGCTCATTTTTAATGTGTCAAAATGACTAGTGGCATATTATTTTATAGATCTACTAGCTTCTGCCCGCGACTTCGTCCGCGTGGAACTCCTCCTTTTTTGCAGTCGGTTAAAAAGTAGCCTATGTCCTTTCTCAGGCTCCAGACTTTCTTTGTACCAAATTTCATATAAATCGGTCCAGTGGTTTTAGCGTGAAAGCGTAACAGACAGACAGACAGACAGACAGACAGAGTTACTTTCGCATTTATAATATTAGTAGGGATTATTAATCAAACCTGCAATGAGTGAAATGCCAACTACTTATCTAGGTAAACATGACCTAAGTACCTTCCTACCTACCTAGATTGGTTATTCAATTATTTACCACATAGAAAACGTAATAAAAATTAAATTATTCTGCATTCGATAATAACAGCACGGTTTATTAACAAATTCGAATGTACAATATCTGTATATCTTACTGGTAATCCGATCACTTGACAGACCAAACAACCGATATAATATATAATCATTGGCATATGTAAGGTAATTCCAATACAAATTATTGGAAACGATATATTGTTAAGGGTCTGTAGGAACAATTTCTCCGACTCAGATTTTATTACAAGAAAGCTATCAACGTAAATAGATAACTGTAGAAAGATCAAAGTAGACCCTTTTTAATGTTTCAAATTAAATTACGTAGATTGAAACCAATTAGCGATATTGTTTTTATTTGTTATTTGTCTTGCGTTGCTATTTTCTATTAACCTGAAGTAACAAACAAAGGTTTAAAAAAAAAAATCTAATGAGACAGCATCGTAATTTAGTTTAACACGACCTACAATCATAATTATGTAGATAAACAATTAGGTACCGCAAATTGAGACGACAGTGATTTAGAGATACGAATTCAAAAGACTTTTATTTTATACTAATTGGTACTTGTATTTCGCCAGAAGTTGACAGTTATTTTGCTATTAATTGATTAAATTGTGCCGTATCAAGGCCAAATTAAATGAATGATTGCTTTATTTAGTAAGTAAATTAATGATTTCTGATTATGAGTGAGTCGTGACTGATTGATATGTTATTATTACTAAGTATTGTTAAATAGTGAATTGGAGTGAAGTTTAAAAGTGCATTGATATTTTTTTACATTAGACGTAGGCCCTATTCCATATTTAGTGTATCCGTAGGTATAATATGTTCGGTAAATCGTGTTTTTTGTAGATTAGGATCGAATGATGTTGACTTTTCTTTTATTTTGCCAGTACTTAGCTAGGTTCGCTTTATATATTATTGGTGTTCCAGTGGCAAATTTAATATACCTACGTATTTTATATCGGTTTAAACTTTTATTTAGGTAGGTACTACAGTCTTTTGTAAATTTTAGTTATGTACTTACTGTAATGTGATAAATCAATTATAATTGATTTAACTCGCATAATTACTTTAGCTCAGTCGTGCTACTAATATAATAACTGTATGATTTTCAAAACGTCACCAAACGCGAGTAAAATTCATTACAATTCCAATGCGTAATAACCGCAAAACATCAGAAATTAATTGTACCTATTGTATTTTAGCTATGTTAGTCGGCAAACTAAGACAAAGCAATTAAACAGAAGTTTGCTTTCTGATACTTAATCTTTAATTTTAGAGCGTCAGGTACTCATAGATTATACACAATGATTCAAGTACCTTCACGGTGTATTGGATATTGGGACTCAACGAGTATTCAGTGATGCAGAATGATTATCCTAGTGGAAAACTATAGGTTTATTAATAACAAAATAACTTTTTAACTAGTGCTTCATTCATGATAATGTAGGTAATACACAATCTATACTAATATTATAAAGAGGAAAACTTTTTTTGTTTGGTTGTAATGAGTAGGCTCAAAAACTACTGGACCGTTTTTAAAAATTCTTTCAACATTGGAAAGGCACATTATCCACGAGTAACATAGGCTATAGAATATTTTGAAAAAAATTGAGATCCGTGCGAAGCCGGGGCGAACCATCATGCAATTCAATTATAGGTACTTATGCAATTTTGGTGAATACCTTTTTTGAAAATAAAAATGTGATAGAACAAAAGCTGTCTGTCTAATTTGAAAAGTTATCCCACTATTACCTAACCATTTAGATAGTTTACAGTAAATAACCGACAATTTAATTTAGAGATGATATGTAAGTAATAGAAATTAATAATTAAATACTGTAGTGTGAAACTTCAGTAGGTAGGAATATAGCTGATTCAAATCATTTATTTAATGTTGCGATGTTTTGAGAATTTCAGAATTCCCATATCCGTTTTAGAATGAGTTGACGGCAGACTACGTAACACTCAGAACTGTTGGGCAAAATTTGCTTTAATACTACAACCCTTGACTAGAGATATAAGCATGACTATAATATATATTACTTTGCTAAAAGCATGTACGTACTAATTGTCCAGTTATTATATTTGTGAAATTACTGCGAAAGTACTAGACAACTAAAGTATGCTCTGTATTTCATTTTGCAATCTATTTATGCTTTGAAGAATTTTCGATGTCACCCGACGATAAGCGCTCAACTGTGTTACGAACAAATTGACCTCAAATTAATTCGCGGTTTGATGCGCGATCCCTTTATTGTTGAAAGGGGTTCGAAATAATTTTCATTTACAAATTCATTCCAGCATGAATATATTTTAAAACGAATTATCGTCCTTCCTCACTGTGTCTTGAAATCATTCAATTGATGTTCTTATATGTACACATATATACAACAATTGCAGATATAAATATAAGGATCCGATCACAAGAGCGAGACAAGACAATATCATAGGTAGATACAACATGTCGATGATTGAATTGAAATAAGTTTTGTTTTCACACGGGATCATCTCACCATGTTTGTAATGACGTATTTTTTAAAAATGTCCAGAAATTGCATTACGATATATCAATTTCTAAAAACATCGTCAAAATGTGAATTGGTACCAACGATGAACACCTCTCAGTTTTTGATTGCATTTCATGAAAATAGTAACAAAACTCTTAGCTACGTGTCTATACGTCAAGTGACTATTTCAGTATTTCAGTAAAAAGTCACATCGGACGTCAAAGCCGAATTAAAATGATGTATACAAAGTCACATTCCGACACGGGATGCGATTATCTTTTGAGTATTTCCCACGTGAGCGAAAGCAGTCGCTGGAAAATTAAAAAGCACCGAGGAATAAACACGGCGGCGCTATTAACTTAGCCAGTGCCTGTCACAATCCCCCGCGCACGAATCTGTAAAGGCACATTACCGGAAAATACTATATAAAACCATGCGCAAATTAAAATAAGACACAAAATTGCCTGTTTACGTACCAGGTAATCCGTATAGAGTTTTGAATTCAAACTTTGCAAAATTTAATCAGAACTTGCGCACGTTGCAATCTACCGTAATGTTCTGTACTTAATACGATTGTTTGGGGGAAATTAATTTATCGCTCTTACGCATCACTCGTATTAGGATATGTGAGATATTACATTTCAGTAGGTACTGATTATATAAATAAGTAAGTGTCATTGTAAAGTGAAATAACTTCCTTTATAATAAAATTCTTAGGGACATTTCGTCTTTATTTTAATTATCTATAGTCAAAAAAGAATGCATACCAATACCTACGCTATTACTTAATATTCTATCGAAAAAGATACCACGAAATAAATAGAAGTTTACTATATCTACTAACTATACATACTATCTACTCACAGAGCATACAAAGGGTGGACTTAATGTGCAAAAGGCCGACGTACAACATAATATCAACGCTAAAGTCGGTTCTTCGTCTTTTCAAACTTGAATCCCTTTTTATATTGAGGTCTTCAGAAATGACCGACCTTCAGCTCAATATTCAGCGTCCGTTGTGTATGTCAGTTAAGTAGGTACATTTCGTAAACATTTATACGAATATATTATGCTGTTCCGATTGCTCAGCCTAGCGTTAACTGCGTTAATTAGATAACGTTAATCTATACTAATATTATAAAGAGGAAAGATTTGTATTTTTGTATGTTTGTAATGAATAGGCTCCGAAACTACTGGACCGATTTCAAAAATTCTTTCACCTTTGGAAAGCTACATTATCCCCGAGTAACATAGGCTATATAATATCACGCTAGGTCTTATAGTTGCGGAGCAGTAACCGAAAATGTTTCAAAAACGGGGGAAAAGTATCGTTTCTGAGGCCTTAAAAAATCTTAAGTCTCCCCGTGCGAAGCCGGGACGGGCCGCTAGTTATAATATATGATTACTCGTATTTTACAGACGCTAACGGTTACGTCATGTTGTTAATCTGTTTTACTTACTACGATCATCCACCACAAAAGCCAAGTTCGTCGCAGTTGTGCTACGGAAGTTTTAAAACTGTTTGTGATGTATTAGATATGACCTAATTTTTGAACAAAGTAGGTGATGTAATATACGAACATATATTCGTATTGCTTTTAAATTGTGAAGTAGGTACCTGTTTATATTGTATTTTGTTGGTAGTAGCCATTAGAACTTGCTGTAGTTGAAGAGGATCTAAAAGTTGTAGTGAATAAAAGAGTAGAACTACATTATGTGCCTTCCAACAGTATACCAAGTACAACTTTAGAAGAAACGAAATAAATTTACAGAAATTGTAAAAATCTACAAACTAAGATATCTTACCTTAGAATAGAGGTCTTCTTGGCGTGTGCTTTTTAAAAAGTCATAAAATATACAAAGAGGCAAGACCATTATGGCCGGCTCTTTGCATAATGTGGCAGCAGCGGCGAACGAAAGAGTTCCTGCTAATGTAAACCACTGCAACAGTTCTCCAGAGTCCGCACTCACAATGTCACTGTACTGACACTTATTCAACCGTACCGAGTCAGCGTCACTGTCCCACGGATTCAACACTTTCATCGGGCCGGCCTTGCCAGATTTCAACAAACGGCGAAAATTCATTACTATATGCTGCACTAGCCCGTGGCAGCTCAGGCGAAACGGCTGATTGCTTTCAGTCAATGCTCTCTTCAATAAATTATTCCTCGAGATATGTCTACACAGTCGTCTATGCCGCTGCTCTCGTAATTTAATATGCTCGCTATACAGCAGGAAGCTTATGAGGTATAAATTGCACGCCGTTAAATCTGCTCGGCCAACTACTCCGGCCACCGCCTCTGTGTGTATCGGGTGAGCTGCAAAAGTAAGTCCAGCTACGGTCGTTCCTACCCTAATGCAGTAGTTTGGTAACAATCTGCGTGCTAGTACTACGACGAGGGCAGTGGCTATAGAATGAAATATTGTATTCAGAAAGTGGTAGCTCCATGGATTGAATCCGCTGAAGGCATAGTTGAGTCGATATGTAGCGACGCACAGCGGTCTATAAGACCCGTGCGAACCTGGGTCTGTGAGCGGTGTTCCCCAGAAATCGTTTTCAAATAATGCCTTTAGCGGAGTGTGCCCGATGACGTCCGGATTGGAGAGGATCGCCCGCCTGCAAAATTAAATTCTTATTATGATACTGTGACTGTAGCGTTTTTAAAATAAATTCAAAGATCATTATATTTTTTACATTTCTGATATAATCTATAGGTAGGTAGGTAGGTACCTACTTACATAGTTAATACCTTTCATACTAGGTAAGTAAACTATACCTATAGCTATTTTGGTTTAATATTCAATATTATCTACTAAAGATAAATAATACGAAATAATTCATGGAGCATTCAGTGAAATTCGAGATGCGACGATTATATACTATTAAAAAAGGCCGAGAACATTTTTTTATGCTTTTGAGAAAGCCTTTATTGTCTACTATAATGAAACGTTGATTATAATAATGTTCTGGTTTATAATTTAAGAAAATTAAAAACCACTTAGAAATAAAAATACTTTCTATAATTTTTAAGATACAATATATTATATTTATTTCTACAAATGTAAGAAAACTTAACTACTTAAGCATTCTTAGATATTATGATTTAGGGTACACGCTCTCTATAGGTACCTAATTGTGAAAAAAAATCATCTGAATAATGAAACTAACTATCAATGAAAAAGTTTTCATTACCTATAATATATAAAAAAACAATTAATTCCGTCATAAAATAGAGGATTTCGACCAATGTATATAAATATCTATACAACCGTTGTTGCAAAGTAACAAATCCAAACAAGCGTCCCTAGCTGCTTAATTTAAATAAAATATTGCCTTCTTACCCGGGCGAGCATTCGATCGCGTGGGCTCGGATCTCATACGACGTTTTCCCGAACGATTGGCCCGGTGCCCTAGCCCGTTTCTTTCCTATGTCGGCGCCTGAATACCGTCTAAATAATGGACACGTTTAAACGTGCCAATCTATCCTTTGGGATTGATTTTTGTGAACCGTACGAGTATATCTGGGACTACGTGAACGATGCGAGACGTCATCGGAGGCGAGTCTAGAGACGCGGTCAAAAGATCGTCTTTGTGCCCGTTGACCTGTAAAGCTTTCCACGAATGTTAGCTTTGTGGACACTTTACGCGCAAGGCCTTTATCTCGTCACTGACCGTGTCAAGTATCCTTGCTTAAAATCAACCGGTAACGCAACCCTTTTTTAAGCATACAATTTAACCTAAGAATTAAATGAAACCACGCAGATTTCTTTTAGGTAGATTACTTGTTAGGTACGAAAATAAAACAGTCTAAATTATATTATTGAATCGGTAAAAGCGTAATTTGATTTCTAATGCATTAAATCTCTTTGAAGAGGAAATCCAGGGATATGGACGATTATATAATAAAATTTTATAGGGACCAGACCCACGCTTACTATGCAGAGAGAAAAAATCATCTCTTACATTGTTCCATTGTATTGCAAATTGAGAGGAGGCCGCCTTTTTAGCTAACGTTGAGTCGATACGATACGTAACATGGGTATTTTTCTGTGATATTTGAATATGGTTTTTCTATTTTCTTTCTTTGTGAGGTGTCATTTCTGTTAATAACCTTGTGTATCATTTTACTTTAATACGTTAATCATACTCGCTCACGACGAAGTGGTTGACATTTAAATAGGACAAGCTTTTAAAAATAACCGTTATATGAGGGTATGTTATACGATGTTTTACCCGCTAGAAAAGTTGTTGGAAGCTAACTCGAACATTGTGAGACGAGCCCAAAGCAACAAATGCGAAAGGCAATATATTCCCCGACCCAGATAAAGTTCGGCAAAACCGAGCGAATTCTTTTAGCTATAATGTGCAGCAGCTGCAGCGAAGTCGTCACGTAAACCCTCAATTACAAGCACTTACAGGAAGCACACGAACAAAGTCCCGCTATTCCGCCCTCATTATCGGTTGGAGATTTCGAAAGAAAGCATAAACTTTATACCAGAACGCGCTCGGAATTTTGGTTTTGTTTTTATTGAAAGAGTTTAAGTCAGAATTAATGACTTTGTAGACGATTACAGCTTGATGAATTATCAAAAATTGGTTCTCTCATGCTAGCTGTCGTAAACCATCAATAAACATTACCTATATGTCACTTAAATAAGGACCATGTCGCATTTATCCTTTATAAAATAAATGTTCTATAATGTATTTTTTACAAAATACAATCTAAATTTTAATGATGTATTTTGAGTGTATTTGTTGCGAACTCCTTGCTGTGTGTATATAGTTTTATAGTTTTACTTTTATTGGCTATTGCCCTTTTTTATAAATTGATTGTTTTTGTATTGTCACTCAGTTAGTTTAGTTTTTGATTTGATTGTGTTCTGATATTGTGTTGTACTGTTCGTTGTAAAGTTACCTAATTAAATTCCACTATTATTCCTTTATCCTATTGTTTACTTACAGTCCATTACTCACCAACAGTATTTGAATATGTCACTGGATTATATTTCAAATTGGTAACGAAGTGTGATACTGCTATCAAATTACAAAGGCAGAATCAAAATCAACGGATCAAAACATTTGATCGGCCTATTTTTATATAAAATGAAATGATATTGTTATCATGTACAATCGTACTACAAAGTTAATCTCATACCTATCATCGTAAACAAATCCGGCGTCCAGGGTGTTATAGTAGATCAGGAAAGCTAGCAGAGAGCTAGCCGCCGTCACCCAGTGGTCCATGGCAACGCCTCGTCGTCTACATTAGGGAGGTTACGGTCGTCCTGTAATAAAATAAATAATAAGTAATGCATAATAATTTCCGATGCCGCGGTTATTACATAATAGAATGAAACAACTATGAACGGTAGAATGAAACATAAATATATCTTATTTTAAAACAGGGTAGTACTTAAATTTTGGATTTATATAATGAGGTAGTTTGCAAAACTGTTTAATCACTTTAGCGTTAGACTATTGTTAGCTCAGTCGTGCTACGAAACTGTAAAGATTACAAAACGTCAGCAAATCAAATAAAATACGCGAGTTTCATCCGTTCATACCTACTTGTCATTCCTATAACAATGCAACTATTCACTAGTTGGAAAAGGAAACTTTAAATTGTTAGAAACGTCCCAAAGTTCCAATACTTACGCTATTATACCAGTACGTTTATTGTCTCGAAATTATTATAATACCTATACATTATAAATGATATATTATCGTAGTAAATTTTAAGTATTATACTGTCATGTATTACGCAGTTCCACTCATGAAAATAATTCAATAGTAGCTCAAAATAGTACGCGAAAATTTAAGCTTTTAATAATCCTTCAGAATACATTTCCGGAATAAAATTGAAGTACCTATATATTGTGTGAATGTCCATTATAAGACCATACAGTATATCAGCCAAAAAAATCAAAACAAATATTCAAAGGATGCAAAGAATAACAATAAACACACTCATTAAGAAAAAGTAAATCGGCCAGTAGTCCCTAACACTGGTAAATTACCAACCATGATCCCACAAAAAACCCAGCGAATAGAGATGCCGACTGGGTAAAAATAGTAAATTCTATTTAAACCGTCAGTTAGATTATTAAAAAATATTAAAGACGTACTTTTCTTTTCGCAATCAAACTAAAAATTGCAAAGATAACGTTAAATTTCGGTAGTGGTGATGACCTCCACTTATTGACAAGCTATTTGATGAACGAAGAAAAAAAACAGTCATTATCCCTTATTCCGTGTAGTCTTTTTTGGTACAATTCATCTTACTTCGCAAGGGTTGGTTGCCAACGCTCTCTATAAAAGCTTACACAAATAAAATGATTCCTGTCGTTCTGTAACACATGACAGTTACTTACTTACCATCCATAAATGTCGTTCGAAATCGATCGATGGTCAAAGTTGAATATTAGCTACTTTTTAGAATATTATCTTTAACACCATACGAAGAAAAAAACAAACTGTTATTTCTAGACACAACGGGAGTTGTCCCGTCTTAAAAATCTACCAGATATGCAGGGTAAAACTAGGTCTAGAGCAAAATAGCTAGAGCTCATTTTAGCCTTTTAATAAATCCGATCATTAGTAATAGTTTATCCTGCATGAATATCAAAAAAACTTATTCCATGCGGGCTAATAATTCACGATCATTATCCATTATCTGCCTTCTTCTGATGTCTTCAATTCAAAGACTATATATAATATATATATATAGATATTCTCCGTGAAATGTTATATTGTCTCAATAATTAGATTAGTATCAAATAAAACAGCTTTACATAATCAGAAAAAGAGTAAATGTAGAAGTACGTAACAACACAGAGCGTACTTTCCTTAAGAACATTATTCATGTCGCGTACGTCATCACATTAAGCAGATTTATGTTCCAACTTCATTACTTTAAAGGCTTTTTCAATCCCGAGACTGTTTAAAAGATAAATGAAAATGTGTATAAACGAATCAAAAAGAAGATTATTTCAAAAATTATGTGAATACTAAGGCAATTCTAATTTGCAAACCTAAAATTAGTTTTTAGTTTAATCGTAGAATTACTGCCTGCTTTCGCAAATATTGTGAAAAATACCAATTTACGAGGCTTTTAAATGCCCGAATGTTTCTGTAAATTTAACCTCTTAGGTCTATAAGAGTTATTTCACAATTAACGATGGCCAATAATGATCATTACTTTTTAGAGAAAAACAAGCAGCTTCATCGAGACTTGACTAGTTTTTTACAGAATGTTTTCGGTGGGATGCACGGATGTAGGTAGGTACATATACCTACGTGAAGTTGACATTTCCAATCGATTTTATAAAATCTTTAAGAAATATACCGGCATAAATTACTTAGCTGATATATTTTTTACCGAATTTAAGTTAACATTAGGTGCCTAATACAAGTAAGTAATTTAAACAAAACTGTATGGGTAGTTGACTAAGCAAAGGTGATCGAAAGTGTGTGTTGTTTTATAAAATAGTTTTATTTGTAACAAAGTTACTTTCGAATCTTTCACTTTTCATGGAGTTCATAATATATTATATTGAAGTTTTATCCGACGATCACATTTAGTATTGATATATACATAAATACCTAACGGATTTAGCTCCCGTACATATATTTATGAGGAATTGTTATGTGCTTACCTACTGCTATGACCGCAAAAAATATTATCTGTACTAGATAGTATTCTATTTTGAACTTAAAAAAAAGTGTTTTATACTACGAATGTACTGTTTCTCCATAAGCAGACTCTCCGATAACTGCTCAAAGCATTTTAACACTACCTACTAGCGTTTCGTAAGGTGTTCTACGGTAGCTAATGCCAAAGAAACTCAACTATTAACATCTGACAAGTCAAGTCTATACAAGTTTATTCCACTCATAATCAACGAGACTTTTAATGTAAACATGTAAAAATGACTTGCGGAATGTTGAATGAAGATTTACCAAAATTAAGGAAAACAAACTTGCCGAAAGGAAATCGCCGACGAGATTGTTTTGTGAAGAAGCTAATCCGGACAAAAGAGCAATAACTCTGTTTCATTTGTTATGGCGGAGTGAACCAATCGCGTAGAGCAAATAAAGCGAGGTTTGTGGAGCGAAAATAGACAAAGGATCAGATACAGGTACGAGTAAATAATCCCGCATGACTTGGGCAGAGGAAGCATTTTCACTATTATCTACCAAGACGGACTACGGCTTCGATCCGAGGGAAAATATACTTGTTTACTCGCATCGGATGCCCGTCGTTTAAGCACGGTTTTGAACAGTATTTTAGCTGTTACGTCATTTCTGTCAGTAATACAGTAAGGTGTATACATTTTGATTAAACTTTCTTATGGATAAATAGTGCTATACGGAATAACGTTTATTATATTGTTACAAAACGTAAAAGTAGGCATGGGCGATACTTTTATCTAAAAGGATTGTTTATTGAAAAGTTGGTTTATTAAACAACGCGTTTTTACGAAAAATCAAATTTGTTACACATTAATAATAGAAAGTTTTGTAACAAAACAAAAGAGAAATAAGGAAATATTTTCATTAATTAATTTATATTTATTTATATATAATTGGCAAGATAATTATAACACAATCCAGTCTAATTATAGATCACGGATAATCTGAGTACCCGTGATACTTACTACGAAATTCGAAAATCATTATTCTACATAAAATTATGTAATCTCATAATTTGCAAGAAAACAGCAATCATTACCATAAACAAAGGATCTTCACGTCCCTCCCTTCACGGTCCCCTCATTACACACTTATTTCCGTTCGCGAGTCATTCTCATCAATGCGTCTCACCTTAAGGATCAAATGCGCGCATCACTTCTCACCGCTCGTGCCTTCACACAAGATTAACGCTCAATTCTAACGGCAAATGCCGTTTCAAAGGCTATATTTCTCCCGCGGCTCGTTACACCAGCGAGTACGTACAAATTTATCGGAAATTAGTACGAGAAACTCCCGAGGGAAAGTCATAACTTCGACGAAAGTCTAAAGCGATTTATCGTCTTGCAATAAACGCACTCTAGGCAAAAAAATCCAAAGGCGTTAATATTTTCACCTTATTTTGTCGAAGTATTTCTACTTTTCTTTGTTAAGCATAGTTTATGGTCCCCGAATTTTAATATCCAACAACGGCTTATCTTACGGCGAAGTTATTAATTATAAGTACCCAATAAAGATAGGAATCACATTAAGTACATTAAAACAATACTTAAGGAGGTACATAATAATAATATAGTTGAAGGAAAATAATAAAGCTGAAACTAATTATTCATAAACAAATTATCGGTCAAGTGCGAGTTTGACATGCTTGCAGGGGGTTCCATACACTAATCACTAACCTACTTAGTGAGTTTCGTGTACTTGAAAACAAATCGGGTTACCATAAGTCATAACCAGTAGGTGTGGGTACTCACTCGCCCTGATACTCGCGCAGTATGCACTCGCATACCTACAATGTCAGTTTATATAGGTCAATACAACGAACGAGAAACAAACTAAAGACTTCTCTTAGGTTTTCCTGAAATCTAAAAGAACTATTTTAATTTTTTGGGAATAACTTTAAAATTATAAAAAAAAATACATTTGAAATCCTCAAATCACGGCACATACAAAAATATATTTTCTAATTTACACCCCAAACCCTCATATCATATAAAATTATAAAAAAGTCTGTCTTTGGGTCACAGAATACTTATCACATATTAATATGCGTGTACCAGATTTTAATTAAAACGGTTCATTAATTTCGAATTGGTTTTTAGATCCAGGCACATGAGTGATCCTAGAAGGATTCCAAATTTTCTTTAGAAGTAGGTACGGAACCCTAGAAAGGAACATTACTTTCGTTATCCATTTTATAATATTAATACCTTAACCCAAATCTGGCTCATTTCTTTAGGTAGGCTATAATAGACCACGACGCGAGGATTTCTTAATAGAAATATCAATAGTTAGCTTCCTAATATTAGGTTGCTGTTATTATTATCACCATTATTTATAGTTCGTAAGTTTTTGTATAGGGATTTGTTTAATTCACCAGTCTACTTTACTTTAAGACCAGATCTCAACACAAATACAAATCATCAGGGAGTTCGCTGTTCCAAAGTGTACATGTTTGACTTTGTTCTGTGACACCGTGAAGTCAAATTGTTCAGAAGTCTAGTTGGAAAGCGAAGCACGTGTCGAATTGTATTTGGAACGTCAATACATATCCTGCAGCCAAGCTTTCCGGAGTTGGAAGTACCAGATACTCTAAAATTCTTTAATGCTATCGAAGACAGCAATACGGTTCTCGTCTCAAATAGATACTCTTTTATGTGGTATCATATTATATGACACGACTGTTTGTCACTGTTTCGAAAATTACATAAATACTTTACTATGCTTGTTGATTTATTGAATCTCCTGTGTGAATTTCTGTACATTTTTATTTTTTTGCACCAGTAAAGTATTTTTATAACAATACAATAATAAACAATTTACATCATTAATTAATAAGTAAATGCAATCGTATGTGAAAATAAGTTCATCAATTTGATTGCCAAATTAAATTAAATAGTTACTTACCTACTGCTTATGCCAAATTTGAGCAAAATTATTACTTTACATGAGAAGTTTAAGTTCTAACATTTTTTTAAGCGCACTCCAAAGCAGCTCATAAAAGGCGCGATATTTTCCTATTTACCTACTTTGCACTTATCGTTATATTTTGGATGTGTTATTCTGTCGTGTTTTATCAAAATCCAATTAGTAGCTTTTACGTGAAAGAGTAATAAACAAACATCCGTAAGTACGTCTAAACTCCGCGTGTTTCATATCAGTAGGATTTTACTCATTAATTTATGTGAATTTTAGGTTAAAATCGTCGTTTCTTAGTAGGGGTCTCAATGCTTCGACTGACTTCGTCTAATAAGTTTTATTTAAAAAGTACTCTACCATTCGCCGGGTTGTCTAAAATATAACTATATATATGTCGCAGTGATATGATGAAAACAGGGATTTGATCAACTCCCTCAGTGATATGATCAACTCCCGGTAGATGATAAAAATACCACGCGTTGTGTCATTTTCCTAGCGAAATTTAGTGATTTGATCAAATCTCCAAGTCATTTTAGGGAAATGAAAGAATCATAGAAATGGCTGCTAGATTTCTTCATTTCACTTAGTTATTTGATCAAATACCTGAGCTGTTTTAGGGACATGATAAAACGAGTAATTATGTCAACTCAGTTTTAACATTTCACTAAACACGTCTAGTGATTTGATCAACTCCCTAAACAGTTTTAGGGAAATAAAAGAATTACAGCAATAACTGGTGGAATTCTTCATTACCCTTAGTGATTTCATCAAATCCCTAAGCTAGTTTAGTGAAATGATAAAACAAGTCTTAGAAACATGATAATATCCTTTAGAAAATAGGTATTTCTTTCTCGGCTAACAAAATAATAGATTAGAGCCCAATTTTTTGTGTCATTGTCTATTAGCCAAGCACGTGACATACCTTCGATATTCTGGTTAGATCGTTCAATTGACACTTGACTGGATGGATGTCTAGGTCTGCCATTAACTATCTTGCACGGTGGTCACAATTTTTTTAGTTCTTTCCACACTATTTATTTTCTATAATATTCATAGCCCCTATTATTTTATGTCATAACTATTATTTGCCATAATTACGAAAAAAGCAAATCCAGACTGTTTCTTTGTGCATAGTGGGTATAATGTAGGGGACATCTTATTTATTGGCAATTGAAGGTCTCCTTTAGGTACGACGACGAGCGAAGCGAGGAGGAGTGTTAGGTAGAACTTTGCTCTTGCAGCGCGCGAGCCGAGCGAGCGAAGCGAGCGTGCCGCGGCAGCGGCCGGCGAAGCGTCAGAACTGATACTTTTAATAATAGTATATTTACGACATAACATAAACTAACCAGGTTTTGTCAACTAATAATAATAATCACTAAACTTTGACCGTGTTATGGCAAATAATTATTATGGTGATTGAATTCTATGGCATAGGTATAATTTAAGCACATTTAATAATAGGGAAAATGAGATGTATGGCACACGTATAGCTATAATACTTAAAAGTTATGGCAAATGACCATTATGGCATAGAATATAAAATTATGGCAACTGAAGTTCGAGCATGTGAAATTATTGCACTGCGATAACGGCCGAGAGTTAGAGCAAAAAATATTGGGCTGTAGGTAGCTTGTTGTTTATTTTTAGCCGAGAAATACCTACTTCCTAATCTTGTTTCTGAGACTAGTTTTATCATTTCCCTAAATTTGCTAAGAGATTTGATGAAATTACTAAGGGTAATGAAGAATTCCACCAGTTATTGCTGTGATTCTTTCATTTCCCTAAAACTGTTTAGGGAGTTGATCAAATCACTAGACGTGTTTAGTAAAATGTTAAAACCGAGTTGAATTAATTACTCATTATATCATTTCCCTAAAACAGCTTAGGCATTTGATCAAATAACTACGTGAAATGATGAAATCTAGCAGCCATTTTTATGATTCTTTCATTTCCCTAAAATGACTTGGAGACTTGATCAAATCACTAAATTTCGCTAGGGAAATGACACAACGCGTGGCATTTTTATCATCTACCGGGAGTTGATCATATCACTGAGAAATTTGATCAAATCCCTGTTTTCATCATATCACTGCGACATATATATATATATATATATATACTTAGTTACCTACTAACTTTTCATCCGCAATTTCGCTTACGAACTCTAAAGTACTTGTACAGTTAGTTTACCTTTACATGCTTTGGTCTTGATTACCTTATGAGGCTTTCCAGTAAAAATTCATGCCCAATATTTTAATATAAGTAGTACGTTATTAAATATCATTTAATGAATTACTTTAGTATTATTTAATTATATATCAAAATAAAGAATGCGTCGACGTCTTAATAGTTACTAAATACCTCTAGGTATAATACAAAAATGCTCTTTAGATTTCCATTGATTCTAAGTAATTGAGGGTCTAAAGAGGATTGATTAAATTCTGGACTTCTTGGGGCTTAGGAAGGGTTTAATGCCAAGCTATTGGCCGGTAAAATTACAGTGTGTAAAGTATACTATACGGACCCCAAATAATAGAATAACGGCTAACCCGTCGGTGACGATGATGTCTCGCTAAATTTCCATGTAAGTAACACTCAAAAATCCTTCCCACACTATGAAACGAATTTCACTGACCAATAAAGGAGCAATAACAGTCTACTTGCACTTGGCCCCACATGGTGGCCGTTAAATAAAATGTCCAATATCATCTGAACTTGGTTAAGGGGGGGATGGCTTGACAACTGTCCGCAAGGTTCCGACAGCCGGCGTATCGATGCCGTAGCAGGTAAACTAAATCTAATCTAAACGATTATGTTTGCTTCCGCTACGTCTACGACGCTACGGGAGTGCTACGAGATATTGGAACTACATTTTCAACCAGAAAATAAATTTGCTACAATGTTTTTATATGTAGTATTAGGTAGTTTATTGTATTGAATTAGCTTACAAATTATTATAATACATTATTTTATGTTGTAATACATACCTGTGTAATGAAAGTAATTTAAATAAAAACACAGTTTTTAACACGTTGAATTCGTTTCGTAACCAGTAAGTATGTGCCCCTCATTCTAAATCTAAGTTACTTCATCGTATAAAACTTGTAGACTTCGGAAAATTACCACATAAATGTTGTGATCATTGCTTGTGTATAAATACTAAGTATTAATCCTATTAGAAAGCATTGTTGTGTTCCGTAAACCTCCCAGAATATCATCAAAATTTCGTATTCTTATTTGTCCACAGGATTTTGGTTAGGTAAGAAAGAAAACAGTATCTTCATCTCCTCATAACATCTTTATCTTATTTCATGAATGTAGGATAAATAATTTGAATACACTTAGACGAACATACTGATAATCTTCACAAAACAGAGTTGTATCATAATAAATAATCATGACAATGTGTGCATGCTATTGTCAAAATGTCTTTGAAATGTCCTTACGTCAATCAGTATTATCTTCTAAGAAGTGTCAATAAAATGTGTCATAATTACCTTTCAGCGCGCAATCCTTTCTTTGTTCACATCACAAATTATATTCGCACTCGAGGACCTTCCAGTTTCTTTCTTCTAAAAACCAAAACAAAGTGGTGCGAAATTACATAGAATGTCTAATTAATTTAGAAGGAAAACAAAATGAAAAATGCTAACAAATGAGTGTCCTCAATTCGACGACAGGTCCGGATGATAAGTTTCACAGCCGCGAGCGGACTTAGCGACCGTTACAAATGGTAACGCGAGGTTGCCAATGCCGGCTCCCTGAGGCCATGGTCGTCCGCTTCGGTCGCCCGCCGCGTACCGACTGACGTTGCTCCACACGACACATCTGCATTTAAGAAGCAGCTATCGTTATGCGACTAATCGATTGGTTGGAGCGAGTGGCACTGTCCCCTATCCCGCTTCCCTGTTTCCTTCTTCGCTCACGCAGGCGCACACCCGAGCTATTCTCATTCTGTCATTCTCTTTTAAAACTAAAGGAAACTAAATAAAAGTCTTTAAAATAACGGTTTGTAGCGACGAAAGGAACATTGGAGGGCAAAAGTACTTTTGGCAAGTTTTGCGTTTGTTAAACATTTATGAGTCATACCAAGTTTAAGGGAGGTATTGAAGTCGGTGATGATAAAGAAAAGCGCCTTTTCTTTGGTGACTGGCGACGGCGGTGGCGGCCCACGGCACTTGTTGCGCCGTGACTTTGTTCTGCGATGAAAAGCTACGCACGCCATTGCACGCCACTCACTTCCCATTTGTTATTTTACCAGTAATTAATTTGAACGCATCATGCTTACTTGAGCATTATAATTACGTAGGTATGCATTTGGGTATCACTTAAGGTAGGTACTTTCTTCTTGAACTTAAAACATCTTAAATACACACTGACTGCTTAATCATAAATTTTCCCAACTTGAATTCAGCTTTAGACAAACATCAGCTAGCAAAAGCGAACAATACCTTACTACAGTCTTAAAAATTATACAAGTACTGCCTAGATACGATTTATCGATCTCAAATCAACTCTACTTAGAACTTATGTAGACATATTTAAAACTGTCCAGTTTCCATATTTGTATAGCGTTTTCTGAGTTTACGTTTTAAGTCTAATACTGGACAAAACTATCCATGAGAACAAATTAGGTAAATGGCTTCTTACATTACTAGCTCTGTAAGTGTTGTTCAATTATTATTAAATTGCAAACGATACGTTCGTTTAATACCATACCTAATTATATTGCGAAATGGGTTTTTCTATTTAAAATATTGCTTTTAGTAATAATATGTCCTTGCGTGGTCCAGGGAAGCGTAAGGTTTTCTCTCGTGGGAAAATATCTGTCACTCTCGTTCTCTCACACATTGCAAAAGTAAGTATAACGGTGCTGGTCGTGCAGAATTCTTTGTCCCGCATTTGCTAACCAATTAGGCTATGTTACTTCGAATATAATACAATCGTATTATGTAGAAGATAAATAATATTGTACCTATATATTTTATATACTTAATAATAAAATTGAGAGCGACATAAGATTGACACTAAAAAAGAGTGTTAGTACAGTAATTGCCTTACTGTACTGATGTGAATTGGTAAATGAAACCCTATTTTTTATTAGTTACCTATACTTTATTCATGCGGTACAAATTGTCTTCACGTATTTATTATTATTTCTAGTTGGGGACGACCGCGCAGCAACGGTCGGGTGATCAGTCCACTGGTGTGGGACCATTTCACCCCATTCCCCTTCCCCCAATGGTGTTGGGTTATCCGTCGCCTCCCGCCGTCATCCCCGTGAACCTACCTGTGCTCTTACAAAACCTTACGATAATTCCTATGGTGAGGTCCGCAAGGTCTTCTTCTTGTAGTATTTCTTTTCCCGTGATTTCCCGCCTTGGTAGTGAGTAGGCTGGGCATTGTGCTAGTAGGTGAAAACTTGTTTCTTCCTCGTTGCATTCAGGGCATCTTGCATCTTCTTTTACCTTCAGAATAGTCAGGTGTCTGTTAAGTGTACAGTGTCCTGTGATTATCCCAATGGCTAGTCTTAGATAGTTCCTGCTGTGTTTTACAGTTAGGATTGTTTGTCTTTTGTCCATGCTTTTAATGAAGATTTTTGATTGTCGGTGGCCGTTCAGGGCCTGCCATCTTCTGTTTGCTTCATAGGTTATTCTATGTTTGATCACCCCTTTTGTGATGTTGTGTGCGATGGGTAATACTGGTTCTGGGCCCACAAAGGCTCTATCCGCTCCTTTTTTGGCGAGTTCGTCAGCGGATTCGTTGCCCGTATTGCCTTCGTGTCCGGGGACCCACGCTATTGTTATATCTTTTGTTGCACCCAGTTGGTTCAGTGAGTTTTTGCACTCTTTCACCAGTGCCGAGGTGGTTTTTTCTCTTTGTAGTGCTTTGATTGCCGCTTGGCTGTCGCTGTATATTACTATGTTTTTGGTCTGGGTTGGATGCTTCCGCAGTGTCTGCGCGCAATCGAGTATTGCGTAGATTTCTGCTTGGAAGACGCTTGTGTATTTTCCCAGACTCGCTGTTTTTGCTATTTCCACACGATTCTCATGCATGGCGTATATGCCGGCTCCGGAGAGTTTTGTGGATTCTTTCCTTGACCCGTCTGTGTAGCACACCATAGTTGAGGCGTTGCTGGGTATTTCCCATGTGTCTCTTGTTCCTATGTGTATTCTATATTTCTTGTCGAATGTCCTCTCTTTCGGTATGTAGTCGTTGTTTGTGAGGATCATTGAAAGATTTTCTTTATAAAGTCTTTTGGTCTCTGCGTGGTTCTTGTCATATTGGGTTCCGATCCATAGGTTTTCACTCTCTAGTTTGAACCATTGTTCGGTTGCCCTTCTCTTAACTGTTAAATCTAGTGGGTGTAGTCCTAGCATCATTTCCAGGGCTGCCGTGGGGGTTGTCCTCATGGCCCCCGTTATCATGAGTGATGCCAGCCTTTGCACTTTGTTTAATTCGTTCTTGTTCGTTTGTGTGGCAGCTTTGTGCCACCACACTATGGCTCCATGGGTTATTCTTGGTATTATTATTGCTTTGTAGATCCATAGGACAACCTTTGGTGTCATTCCCCAGGTCCTGCCTATTGCTCTTTTACTTTGCATCATGGATATCTTGGCCTTTGTGCAGATGTCCATAATGTGTGCTTTGAATGTTAGAGTTTTGTCTATAGTAACTCCAAGATACTTGATTTCTTTTACTATTTCGAGGCTGGTTCCGTCTATATATAGCGGTATCATTTCACATTTCCTCTTTTTTGTGAATAGTACTAGTTTTGTCTTATTTGGGTTCAGGTTGAGCCCTTGCTTCTGCACCATTGTAAGGTGGTATTTATCCCTCAGTTCATGAAATCTAGTATAACGATTAGAACTTTCCAGCTGACAATAATGACTCCGTCAACTGAGTACACCTGCGTATATATTCTCATGCCATTCATCTTTTTATCAGTTCGTCTATCAGAAGGCACCACAGTAGGGGTGACAGGCAGCCTCCTTGTGGGAATCCTCTGTTTGCCACCACTGTGCGCCTGTGCCCTGCTAGGTCTGAGCTTATTAGTCTTTGCTGTAGCATTTCTTTTATCCAGCATGAGATGTACTTTTCTATACCTTCTCTGTTTAGGGTTCGCTCGATGGCTGTGGTTGATGCTCTGTCGAACGCCCCCTCCACATCGAAGAAGCACCCCAATGCGTATTCTTTGTTATCAAGCGATCTTTGCACCCTTGTTACGAGGTTGTGTAGGGCAGTTTCTGTTGATTTGCCCTCTGTGTATGCGTGTTGGTTGGGGTGGAGTGGGTTGTTGCTTGATCCTATTTTTATTCTTATGTGTTTGTCTAGTATTTTCTCTAAAGCTTTCAGGATAAAAGATGATAGACTTATGCACCTGAAAGACTTAGCTTCTTGATATGTTTTCTTGCCTGGTTTTGGTAAGAATATTGCTTTTACCTCTCTCCAACATTTTGGTATGTAGCTAGTTCTCAGGCTGCCTTCATACAGTTTCTTGAGATCGCTAGTTATGTACTTCAGTGCTGTTTGCAGCATTTTTGGGAATATTTCGTCCGGTCCAGCAGCCTTGTATGGCTGGAAGGATTTTATACTCCACGATATGTGCTCTTCTAATATGTTAATTGCTGTGGTGTCACTTGCCAGGGTGTCCGGGTCACTTGATGTTTCCCCTGGTATGTTCTGGTATGCCTCACAGTCTGGGAAATGTGTGCTCAGCACGTATTACCTAATTACTTATCTTTCAGTTAAAAAAATATGCTTTTTGAAAGTCGGAGTCCCTAATAAAGAAGTTAGTTATGAGAAACAGAAGTTCCTATAGAACTTAATTATTAGAAACAGAACGATAGTGCCTTTATTTAACGTGCGCTACATACAGGTAATCTGAACAAATAACAAGAGAGATGAAAACAGTGTGAACAACACATTGAAGTTTTTACAACAACATTGCACGCAAAAATCTTTCTTTATTTACCTACCTATTAAAAATACAATCAATACTGTTCACTTAGTCTGTTTGATGAACGTAAACTATCCTATACCTACACTCTAAACATCATTATACAGTGTTATCTAATACAAACATAATTTCCGTTCCTAATTACTGAAGCGTCAACATCTTGATTAAGCGCGTCATCATTACCTCCTTGGTCAAGCAATGCTCGCCGTGCTTTGTATCTCTGAACGATCTGAGGGGAGTTGAAACGAGTGCTCTTAACATTTTGCCGGGAGCGTATCAAACGACGCGGAAATTTCCACTTACTCCCTGATTGCCGCACTACAGGGGTTAATGTCATTGTTTAGATTCGGAATGCCAAATGCGTTTAGTGGGAGAACTCTTACCACTTTTTCCCTTAATGTCGAGGCCAGGGTAACTGACCCATGCCACTTTACGAGTGCTAATAACCTACGTAATGTTCTTCTCTAATTGATTTATTATGTTACTTCACTATTTCGGTAACCCGGTTAAATAATGGATATATATAGTGATTGAAGAATGCTTACATCCTTATTTTTAGGTAAGTACCTACTAATAACGTACCTGGTACCTAACTGAAAATAATAACATACCTACTTTCCAATTTGTTATCTCATTGTTTGTTTAAAAAATTTTGACAATGATATTATTTTTTACCATTTCAAAGAATTACTAAAAAATACTTATTACTAAACACTTCTTTTGTGGGCGTTATTGACAAACAAACCTTATATAATAATATACCTATAGGTACAGAGAAATATTATTAATAGCTATTAACAATATTCATAAACGCCGCCTAAACACACATCATTAAAATCGTACTTAAACTGTATCATAATACGCAAGCCTCGCGTTCTATCTTTAACATTTACATAAAACACTGGTTATATAACACATACGACGTAATTATCTGACGGCGGTCCTCCCTACAAATCTCGATGAGACAACACGGCGAAACAATTACAATTCGCATTACTATTTCAACACGGGTTCTCATTATACGTCGTGTAAACAATAAGGGATACACGACAAGAGTTACCCACAAAATGATTGTTTAGTCGTAAACTAGGAACTAGGTACTTTGGATGACAGTCACTTGTCAAGTAGATGCTATAACTTGATTAATAGTCGATTTGGAGCCGACTGATTAATACACAAACGCCAATCCATTTGAGAGCCGTAACATCTTAATCATAATCGAATGAAGTGTGTATGTATTTCAACACGTAATTATTGATATGACGGCAGACGTAAATAAATACGTCCGTCGACCGCGATATAAGTAAAAATAGAAT
The DNA here is from genome assembly GCA_038024825.1 of Polylopha cassiicola. Lineage (NCBI taxonomy): Eukaryota > Metazoa > Arthropoda > Insecta > Lepidoptera > Tortricidae > Polylopha > Polylopha cassiicola. The sequence goes on along the minus strand of CP149046.1, from coordinate 12,641,913 downwards.
TTGGTTTGTTATTACCTTGATATTATATTTATATATAGGTATGTTATGGCAGTTACTTCACCACAATGTTGTGAATTATACTTAGATTATTGTTAATTAGATATTGTGGAGAACTAGTAGGGTAACATCCCATGGCCGCCATACCTTACTTATTTTCTAACAAAAAGTAATGCTAATACCTATTCACTTAAACTGTGTGCAATTGTGCATACCTGCCAGCTTTGGTAGACAGCTGTGAGAGATGTAAGTGATTCCTGAAAAATTTCCACTTGTAAATTACCTGTTCTAAATTTTAAATCTTTTAAGAAAATAATGAAATACATAATACAATTATTTTTAACTAGCGGTTCGCCCCGGCTTCGCACGGATCCCTATTTTTTTTAAAATATTCTATAGCCTATGTTAGTCAGGGTGAAAGTAGCTTCCCAACAGTGAAAGAATTATTAAAATCGGTCCAGTAGTTTTTGAGCCTATTCATTACAAACATACAAAAATAGGTACAAATCTTTCCTCTTTATAATATTAGTATAGATTAGACAAACATAATATGTATGATTTAAAAAAATATTTAATTAATTAATTCACATAAAATTACAAATAAATTTGGCCATATTTTGTCATTTTGCTACAATCATACATATCAATTACAGTTTTGCAATTTAATAAGACCTATACTTACCGATAATCATCGTGCAATAAATGTCAATAGGTCTGATTAATGAAACTATATAGCAGCGTGCAATAAACAGGGAGCAACGAGGGCAAGAACGGCACTAATGAAATGAAGCGAGCCACTCCGAACAAATGTAGCGAAACAAACAAACGCACGCTCCGACAATGACTTTCTGCCATATATCAAAGATGAACCAGCATACAAGGATGTAAAACTAATGTAGTTGCTATTCAAATATGGCACAACATTTTCTATTTCATTTATTTACAAAATAAGACCTTACTTACTTAATTTAGGTACTTACATCCCTACTATCCCTACTATCCCTACTAATATTATAAATGCGATAGTAACTCTGTCTGTCTGTCTGTTACGCTTTCACGCTAAAACTACTGGACCGATTTAAATGAAATTTGGTACAAAGAAAGTCTGGAGCCTGAGAAAGGACATAGGCTACTTTTTAACCGACTGCAAAAAAGGAGGAGTTCCACGCGGACGAAGTCGCGGGCAGAAGCTAGTGTATAATAAACACGAAATTATGATTGGTGATTGTTACTCCTTTACACAAAACTACTAGATGGATTTAAATAAATGTTCAGTTTAGAATTTACTTACTTACATGAAAGGTAAAACCGCGGGGATACAATTAGATGACTATATTTTTTTATAAAACAAAAATTGATACTAGGTAGGTACCTATTGAGAATGGGCCTTTTCTGGTATAATGTAAGTAGACTTTTCATTTATATCTCCAAAAACATACTTAGTTGATTCAAAGACATTAAGCAAAATTACAGAATAAGTATAAGATTATTTTTGAATTAGTTTGATCGAAAACTTATAATATTTATTATCGGCAAATGCAAACAAGAAGTCACTTTTACCAACAAACCCTGAACAAATATTTAGAAAATTTAATTTTATTATATTGGGATAAAGGACGCAAAGCCAATTTAGTTGTTTGGGAAAGTATGTGTTGTTACGTATGCAAATATCACAGCCTTCACTTTATGTAACTCTTCCCCTTGATGAGAGAAGGGTACGTCGTATTTTGCGAGAGAAATCGCGCACACTCGGCGCTATACTCAAAGTTTTCATTGTTTCATCCTAACTTATGCAATATAGCGTCTGCTTCTTTAATACTTTCCACAACGCTCGATTACGTTTAACGACGCAATTTGGTTGAATTTTCTTATTTACTGTAAGCTAGGAGAAAATCAGATGGCGCAATGCGAGACGGACCGGGATTGTATATGGCGTGTTGTCACAAAACTTACTTATATGCTTTTAGTTCAATTATGTTTTTCAACAATGTGTGACGTCTTATTTTATTGTTATTAGATTTGGGTTTATGCGGACCATGAATATCACTGCCGTATAAGCTGACTAACTAAAAAATATATTTATTGAGTTTAACAAAAATGTATATTAAATGCACTTATTTACGAATAAACGGAAATAATAATAAATAGTGCCTACTTTAACAAAACTGTGGCAATCCACTATAACTGTAGAAATATGTAGGTACAATCTTAATACTATCATTAAAAAAAAATTACGTATAATTATACTTGAGATCTGATTAAGAATGGCTGTAATAAGTAAGTAGTAATGTAATTACTTATAGAATAATTTAATTTAGTTGACCGATTCAAATAACTGACAAGGGGAATTAAATACTTAAAAGATTTCAAAGCTTTATAATAACTTCGATTTGTTTTGCCTTCAAGTCGAGTTAAACCGCGCTTTACTAATTACACTCGGTAATAATATGAACGAGGTTCAACACCCTTCGCCCACAGAAGGATCTCGTATCTCCCCAACTGAGTAATCTCTGAAAACTCAAGCAAAACTTTAATTTCTGTCATAAGGAACCTCTACGTGCATTCTGGATTCGCGCCGTCTACCGTACTTTGGAACAAAGCTAAAATTGTAGCCTACGCTAATTAAATGTAAGTATTGAATAACCGTCGAAGAGAAGTTTCACAAATGCTCGAGTAGCGAAGCCCGATATGCCGTTAATGAAGTATCCGTTGATTAACGAGTGTATTATGAAAACAGTAATAACGAAATAAACTACATTCACGTTATATAAGTAATATGGAGATTTATGGATGCGAAAATTGATACAAGCACCTATTGATTAAGTTAGTTTCATATAGGTACATAATTATTATATTCAAATTTAAATGTCATCTACATTATCTTAGCATAATAATACTTAACCTTCTAAAGTTTTTTTTTGATCCCTTAATGTTTTTTTTAATGATGTAATAATATATTACTATAGTCAGGAGGATATCAGGATTGAATTTCAATGTTTTATATTCCAATTAATACCTACTAATTATATAGAATACCTAAGTACAATAGCACGTGGTCATGGTCAATCGCCGAATGATTTGTATAATTTGTTAAAAGAGGCAAAGATTATTATCATTATTTGTCTAGTAAGTACATCAGCTTTAAGTTATCATAATTGAATGCAACCTTTTTTCATTTTACTTATCCAGTTACCAGTTAGTTCCAGTTGGAATAACGAGCTATGATAGAAGCATCATAGCTCGTTATTCTAACTAGTAACCCCTAATGATCTAAAATAGACTAGCTGTAGTTCATTTTAAGGTTACCGACAACGAAACGCGTGGACGGGTCAATGGCGTAGCCACAGGCGATCCCCCGCGTTCTAATATCAATAACCCATCGACAAAGGCTCATCGGTGTCACGGAGTAATTTAATTTCCAGCTGAACGGTATTAGGGAGTGGTCATTATAGACGCTTGCCTGCTCTATTACGAAACTATAAGTGTATTACGATCATAATTCCCATTGCGCAAAGATTATTATGGTAAAGATATATATAAATAAGCCACTAAAAAAATATAATTTAACCTTATTCCGTCTAGATGTCGTATCAAAGAACAAGTTGTCTATCAAGTAGATTAACAGAAAATATTGCACACATATATTTTCTTTTCTCAAACAAACCAAAAAAAACAGATAAATACTTCCGAAGTTCGGAAATGGGCATGTGAGGTACAATTTATGCCATAACGTGACGTCATAATCCCTTACTTCCGGACTTTCGAAGCGATTATCTTTGTCATTTGTTGTTTGATTGAGAAAGGAAAAAATACATGTCCAATATTCTAGTATTTCGTTTTCTTTACGCAGGTGTTAACCCTATTCGTATTATTGGCTCCTGCCAAAAACTTAACTAAGCATATTTGTTAATTATAAGCTCAAACTCACTTAAAATGCTGGAAAAGTAGGTATGTCTATTAATCCGAAATTTCCCTGCGGGTTCGCATCAAAAATTAACAGACCAGCAGCCGCACTGGAGAACTATAAACTAGCCCATAAAGTCCTCAGAATTACTAACAAGTTAAAGGGACTGTGATGTACATAGGTCAAAGAATAATCATTAGGTAAAAAAAATCTCGTGGAGCTACCAAGAGCCTGGAGAGGAGACTTCACCACATACATATGAATAACATTGATCTGATCACAGATAGAACCGAACGTGTAGCATTCTAAATAGCATTGAATAATACAATTGATTTGGAAGAAGTGACAACGTATTCGTCAGTTAAGAATACCTAGTGATAAATCAATAGGTAGGTAATATTTATTATCTAATAAGGAAGCAAATTCAGTAAGTAGGCCGAACCACTTCGAACATATTGTTCGTGGAATACTAATTATTATTAATGATAGGAAGACCCGCTCCTACCAAAAAATAGATAGGTGAGTATACCTACTTATAAGGAAATTATTTATATAGGTACCTGTCTACCCATGCCATACCTAGATGTAGGTAAATAATAAGTAGGTATAGCGTTGATATTGAGTTAGTTTAAAGTGAATTTTATTTGTAGCTAGAGTATTATTTTGCAATTCATACTAATAATATAAATGCGATAGTAGGTATGTCTATTTATAAGCCGGTTTGAATAGAATTTGGTATGGACATTGCGTGGAGAAGTATACCGTATAGTTTATATCACATAAAATATCCTTCAAGGAAGCGGAGGAGGAGGAGCGCAGGTGGAGTTTACAATATAAAAAATAAGGTACTTACATACCCCAGTATTACTCCAAGTACCTACTAATTCTACGCAGACAAAGTCGCGGACAGAAGCTAGTCTTTTATGTATTACAGTATTTTATATATTAAATTATTATGTTGTCGTTACCTATCACATTTTTTTAATAAACGGATTTTACTTTTCAAAATAGAATTGAAATGAGAAGATGTGGTACCTACTGGACAATAGATGTCCATTTTATTAATCTTTATAGACAAGAACTTGAAGAACTTTACATTTTAACAATAACTTGCTTACATTTTTATTCTGTAGACGTGAACATTCGTAATTTGTTAAGAACTTTTAATAAACGATGTTCTACAGGTTAGCTGAATAGTCACGTTTCAAACTAAGTTTCAGTCAGGTACTAGACCTTGTGAAAATTAAGTTAGAGTAAGTGATTTGTATCGAATTAATTCGAAAAATAATGAATACAGTTAACTCATGTCATGTTGGCATTTCGTTAAAGCTTGAGTTCAATTTATTCATCGTTTCACATATTTGGGTCGGCACAAGATAAATAGGTACTTAGTTCCAATATACGTCACCGGCCTGCATGATGGTTTTTTTCTTATTAACAATCAATAATTTGCGAACATTAATTACTTACCAACATCATAATATATTTCAGGTGAGGTATTTTTTATTAAAACTTAATGCAAAATAATCACGATTCTGTTGAAAGGACTACATCACCTTATACATTATATTAATGACGGCTACGAATGGATACCTACGTAGGTACTATTTTATAAAATATTTTAATTTTTTAAATATTTTTTTACGAAAACATTTTTGCGAATTCATTTCATTAAATGTTTTAACTAGATACTCCATTGGAATGAAACAACTATTAACGGATTTAACTCGCGTATTTTTATTTTATTTTATTTGCTGACGTTTCGGATTCTTTACAGTTTCCATAATCGTAGCATGACTGAGCTGACAAAAGTCTAACGCTAAAGTCAAAACGTCAGCAAATAAAATAAAATAAAAATACGCGAGTTAAATCCGTTAATAGTTGTTTCATTCCAATGTGTAATAACCGCGAAGGCATCAGAAATTATTAGATACTCCATCTTAGAGAAAAAAATAGTTTTTATCATAATTTCAGCGGCGGGTACCTAACTCAAATACACTTGTGCAGGAAAGTTTGGCCACACTACGAGCAAAATGTACGAACATTATAATGAAGGAAATTCAAAATTAGATACCTAGAAACTAACTAGTCGGCAACTCTACATATTACAGAAATGTATTACTGCTATTCACTAATGTGGAAGTCTCATATATAATTATTAGGTACCTACGTACCTATTAGAATTAAGTATTACAAAGATGGAAGTATCGGTCCTTATTGCAACGCGAAAAGCGATTACAATTTGTATGCTTCAAGACGCTAAAACACTCACTTTGGGATTGTAGAATACATACCATAAGCATCAAATGAAATCATTTGATATCAATCGAGATGTTGTCATTAAAAAAGTGACCGTTTCAGCGTTTGAAAACATACCAATTGAGATCGCTTTGAAACCATCAGGGAACTGTATCTAAAATATACTATATGAATCATAGGTGTATTTTGAAAAATGCTTTAAAAGGAAATCAAAATTTTATGGTTATGTGATTACTATTTCAATACAGGATGCGCAAAGCTTGTTTATCATATAAGAGAATAAAGTTAAAAAGGCATTTGAGTTACCTACCAGTTGGTCGACGGATAGCAAACATTATCTAAATAATGTCTTTTTCCTGTCTTTATTTTCTAATATTGTTTGAGAAAACTTATATTAGAAACCTAGGTCGACAGGGCAACAAACTTTACCTTTTAGTTAATCATACTTTCATACTAAACATGTGAAATTAATTAAAACAAAGTAAGTACCTACTTATACTTTCTGTATAAATACAAATACGAATAAATTATTTTAAACCACTTTGCAAGATAAGTTTGTAGCAACAGCAGAAATAGCGAATTCAGAAAGTTTCTCTTCAAACATAAACTGCTACCATCATAGACGACAAAGTTGATTCAATGTTTGCGCCTGTCTTCGTACCTACCTATACCATACACAAAGCGACCTGCCTTATGTATTTGTTTATATAAAAAGAAAATATTGCTGATATATTAAGAAAACATCTAATATTTATCTCTAATCTGCAATAATAACTTGAAAGATCCTAGTACCACTACTGGCAAGTCAAATACCTACTCTTTTTGTTCTTGTTGTATAAGAGGCCCAAGTAAATATTCCATAAATTAGAGACTCTCAGATACACGCCTTATATCACGGAGTGCTGGTGCAATTATTGTCAACATGTTTGTAAAGGGCCCATTAATCACGGCTGAATAATATTGGTGCATAATTTACGCTTATAGCAGAATGTTGGGTTAAATTCCGAACTGGATGTTATTGAACCGTGATATTAAATGATTTAAATCATATTTGAAATAATCCTATCTATAAATTAGTTATCTGGCTAAGCTAGACAGACATGGTGGCAGATAGATATTTTAGGTGGGATGAGCGATTAGGGTGGGAGGGGGGTTTATTTTTCAAAATTCAGATTTCGGACAACGTGTCCATGATTCTTGGCCTCCCCTTTGGACCAATCCAGACCATATTACTATAAATATGGAGATCACGATAATCGGGTAAGGTCGCCAATACAGTTTACAAAATAACTTTATTCATTTATACCTACTTACGTCGCCATTAGATTTCACAAGGTTTGGCAACTTACTATAAACTTACAGTGCAGTGCATACATCATAGGGTTTCTGCTCGAGATTTCTCGAAGCGGGAATTCCCGGGAAATCTGGTCTTACTCGAGACGGGAAAAATCGTGTCGAGAAGTCGAGAAGTCGAGAAATCGCACCTCAAAATAATCACGCGTGAATTTTAGATTAAAATGGCCTTCCGCAACACTTTTTGCAATGCGTTCTCTATTTCACGGTAGTTTCTTGGATTCGGCCGATCCCGATTTTGACTAGGTACTTCCCCAGCTCTAATTTAAGTACTTATTGTAGGTTTTTGTTTAATGAAAAATTTCAAGTTAATTATTTAAGATTTGCTGTGTTAAGAGATGACTGAGAAAAACGATTTATTAGTTTAGTTGCTAAGCTTTCTAATTATTTAATCTTGTTGATACCCCAAATAATATAATATTTATATCTCCTAACAGTCGTAATACCCAAAGTGATAAATGTGTTGTATCTCTAATCATTAATATATGATTATTAAGTGTTCGAAACACGTCAATATAGGTATGTATAACCTCTTCTAGAACTACGCAGGGTTTACAGGGGAAGGTGCAGAAGAAAATACAGTAGGTATCTATACTAATATTATAAAGAGGAAAACTTTGTTTGGTTGTTATGTATAGGCTCAAAAACTACTGGACCGTATTTAAGATTCTTTCGCCATTCGAAAGCTACAATATCCACGAGTAACATAGGTAGGCTATAAAATATTTTGAAAAATAATTTTTTTGAAAAAAAAAAAATTTTCCGTGCGAAGCGATCCCTAGTTAGTGACGTGACGTGTAACCTATTTTAGTCTTTTAAGTCAAGATTCGCATTAATTTATATTGTATTAGTTTGATGATTATAATACAATGTTTAGTGCAATCTCAAATGCCAATGATTAAAAAAGCAATGTCATTTAGTTTATTTTTTTTACATTTAGGTGGCTGGTGATCAAGAAATAGCGATGTTAATGACATTGAAGTGTTTTTTTCGCCTTATATTCATGATTTGTAAATTTCTCGAGATCCCGGGAATTCCCGGGAATTTTAAGTCGAGAAATCTCGAGCCCCGAGAAAAAAAATAGGTCGAGAAATCAGAAACCCTAATACATCAAAGGAAGAGAACCAATACTTTATGGGCATTTCTAAGTCCATATATTATCTGCGTGTCGTGACATGCGTTAACTAGCTTATTTGAAACGACATCACTAACAAAGGGTTAGCGGAGTCAATTAGCCATTGACAACACCGCCCGGCGACATTTAGAGCCGCAGGGCGGGACTCTGTTTGTCATTAATTTGGGGAATGAGGTGACAGAAACACAGGCGCGGTCTGCGAACAAATTACAATGCAATTAGATGCCCGACAGTTGTGGAACAGAACTATACCCCGTATGATAATTGGTGCCATGTCGCGCCTATAATTTACATCAGATAGGCAGCAGTGTCTTTGTAGTTGACATAATATGAAACTTCACAAATCCTCTAAATAAAGGAGTTCGTCATAATTTAGGTAAATTTTAGGTACTTTATTCAGGTGTAATTTTGCATCAAGAAGAACTTACAGATGCTAGTAACATAGAACTTATAAGCCTTGGGAAATTTAGAAAGTGTATGGTTATGCTGGTAATGATTTTATCATTTCTACATATTAATTAATTCAATATAAATGGCACAACAATTTATGTACCTTGTGCATAGCATAATTATGATAATAATATATCCCTACTAATCCCTACTAATATTATAAATGCGAAAGGAACTTACTCTGTCTGTCTGTCTGTCTGTTACGCTTTCACGCTAAAACTACTGGACCGATTGAAATGAAATTTGATACAAAGAAAGTCTGGATCCTGAGAAAGGACATAGGTTACTTTTTAACCGACTGCAAAAAAGGAGAGGTTCCACGCGGACGAAGTCGCGGGCAGAAGCTAGTTGTAAATAATTTACAAATTAATAAAATTATTTTCTGTCGGTATTTTGTTACTATGTGAGCTATGCAATTATTGTGAAAAATATATACTAGATATGCTACGCATACTTCACATTATACAATATGGTATTCATGAATATTTTATAATATTTGATAATGAATATATATATACATATGAAATTATGGATACGCCAACGATCTAGTGGGAGTTAAATGTCAGAATAATGAGAAGTGCCTTTAATGACTGAAACTAAAAACTCATAAGTTTTAACTCAGGTGCCTATCATTTACTAATTCAATAACTGGTTTTAATTTTTATATATACTTACAATATATTTATTTATAGCGATATGAAGGTTGCTGGTGTTATTTCGAAAATAGTTTTAGACTGAACCTACTTATTTGTTACTGAAAAGAGTTTGTCGCAAAATTACCTACTAAACAACAAATACCGTAAAATGGGGTTACTTTGAGTCCTGGGGTTACTTTGATAAAAACTTCTTTTCTTACTAAAACTGGGACTAGTACTATTTCTGAACCCATTTATTACATTTTTATTTTACATTTAGCAGCATCGATAGACACTACAACCATGTGAATTATTGTAGCGCGATCGTGCTTCTGGTTCGATAGTAAAAAAATAAAAAACATAAGAAGTTGTTTTTGGTTATTTTCATACCATGAATAACTTCTAAAGTAGTCGTTAAACTATAGCAAAAACATATTTTTTACTAATTTTGCTATATCAGAAATGTATCAATCTATAATAATCAATTTCAATAAAAACGATAACCTTTACGACTATTTTATTTTGGCGGTATTTTCGGCTAGGGGTGTCTCTGATCACTACTACGGGGCTACATTGATCAAATGATCTGTATCATTTCGTACTAGTAAAATGTGTTAACCCTTTCAATTATCTACTTAAAATAGGCTGATCGATCATTTATACTTCATTGGTAATAAGACCTGACCATAATTATTAGTTAAAATTGACTGAAACCATTCTGAAAAATAAATAAAATAATTTCTATAAAAATACTGTGTAAAATTATCAAATAATGCTATTTAAGTATAATATATGGCAAAATAGCACAGCACAAGCATAAGAGATAGAAGTTAAGGGCATACGAACAAATTATTTAAAACAAAATAAATCTTTCTAAAAATGCTCTTATTTTTCCTTTGTCAAAGTAACCCCAACCAGATAAAAATCATTCTAAATTCCAAACCTGTGGACGGATTAATTTGGTTTCTTCGAATGATTTACTCTAAATCAGGGATACTATCGAACCCCATAATAAAAAGAGGGTATCAAAGTAACCCCAATCATAGTATAAACTTGATCACGAACTTTTTATTTTTTTTCTCGAAATGTATTAATGAAAAAAAATATTTTAGTAACGGATTCGGTAGTATGAACAAAACCGATATTCCCATTTTTTTTATATTTTTTTTACATTATTGTATAAGGAGAAAAACACATTTGAATTTTAAAATTTACTAAAGTCACCCCATTTCACGGTAGCTAAAACTGTTTGCTTTTTCAAACTACTTTTAATAAAACCATCAATGTATCACATTTCACTCCTAATCGAATACCTAGGGCAACTTGTCATAAATCTAGCCGTTTGCCAAAGTACTGACTCGGCGTTAAATTAACGGATCGAAACCGCAATCATTTGACAATTTGTTATGTGGAATTTCACACCGCAGTGGCAATTGCATCTGTGCACGAGTAAATAAAAGCCTACTGTTTCAACCGAAACTGCACACAGAGGAATGCATTTTGGCACTAATTCTGCATAATAACCTACGCGGTCTTGGCCACAGGACGTAAGTGTGAAGTATTTTATACGATGGCTGGCTAGTTTCGCTTGCATTTCTGTGTTGATATCGGTCGTTTTGTGGAAATGCTTTAAATAGAACTCAAAATACCTATCGTTACTGTTTGTTTAATACAGGCTTCTAAATTCTGAGTGGGTATGAGTGGGTACAGTATGTAGGTATTTCATTACACACGGTACAGTAATCATTGTGATTTGAGGTAAATTGGAAATATTTGACATTACTTATTTAACTTTGATTTGAAAATGATGATTGATGATTTTAGGTTAAAACATATTGCCTAAATTACTGTTTAAATTATATTGCCTAAACATATTACAAGAATGTCACGTATAAATTAAACTCTTTTTTATTACTCCGGGACTTTAAACTGGGAAATTAAAATGGAGATTGATAGTTTGTACAGCATTTTTTTTCGGTAGGTATCTGGAATCGTCACACGCCTATTACACACCTACTTACTTTTACAAGAATTTATTGAAATTCTACTTTACTTAAAACAAACTACGAACAAATTAAATAGGTATCCAAAGTTAAAATTTCCCTTTCATAAATATGCCCAAGAACTTTAGTCGAGAAACATCGAAAGTGTATTCTTTTAAACAAAAATCCATTCGCCTAATCCATAATCCTAGCTAACCCAAGGCAATTTATTAAAACTTCTTATTTAATCTCGCAAGTTATAATTTTTGCGGAAAAGTTCATGAAAACTTGAAGATAAAAGAAACAAAACAGCGGAAAGCTTTTTCTGTCTGTTATCAAAGGCCATTATCTCTTGACCTGGGAATGCTTTGTTTTCTTAAATCAGTAAAACGCAAACGAGGTCGAGGTTTGGAATTTAAATGCTACCTTAACAAATATACACCAGCAATTCTTCAATACCTCTCAGAAGCAAGTTCACACTTTTAGTCTTCAAAAAATACATTGCTCCTTTCTAGAGAACGAATATATCAGTCTAAAATGAAGGTAGCACCTAACTTAAGTCAGGTATGTCTATTATATGCATAAGCAGCATAAGGTACTTACATACCTACATTGGTTACAACTTATTTTGAGCTTTGTCCCTTCATATTAAAAGTACTTACCTAAGCCAAAGAAACCTAAATAGTCTAATTGTTGTAAGTTTTTATATATTTTTTGTATGTTAACGGCCGATCAACCTATACCTTGGGACTTTTATTAAACATAATTCATATAAATATTTCTTATGAGCATATTTTGACAGTTTCGTATCTCTCTGCATGAAGGTTATCAATTAATTATTCTAATTCAGCTAAAACATGTCATCCACCTTATAATTAATAAAACCAGGTAACAAGGGAGACATATGAAAATAATTTACATGACAACAAAATTAAAAAGCTCTCATTTCTGTTTCATCCATTTGCTTAATGGACTTATACGGCACGGGGGACTTTCGCAAACCAACTTTCATCACACTAAAAGCAGCGTACGAAAAATGCCGTCAGATTAATAAACTTCATATATTTCTCCTTGTATGCTATTTAAAAGCCTTGCCTATACCTCCTTTAGGGGTGGTACATTAGTAAAAACCACAACGAAGTGAGCTTTAGGAGTTTTAGTAATCAAAGCAAGGTTTCTATACTAAGTAACAATACATATATTAATTAACATACAATAGTATATCAAATATATCTTCAAGTCTTTCTAAAGATACGGTAGAAGGTACCTCTCTAAAAAAAGCCAAACAAATCAGGGTTTACCATTTCTACAAAAAATAATTTCTTTATTAAAAGTATTAAGAAACCGTGAATTTCCAAACAATAATAACACCAACAAAACATGATTGAGGATGGTATCATCCCGCAAATTACACTGCGATTGACAGATAGGTATGGGTATTGGGTAATATCACGAACGTTCAAACTTTCTAAGTATTTATGGTTTATACTTATATATTCTACGATCCCAAAAAAACAACATATTATTATCAAATTATTCTCAATATACCTAAATAGCATACAAGACAATTCTGCATGAAGAGATATGTAAAGCATAAAATTACAGTTACTGCCTACGACATGCCATGTTATTACCTACGACAGAAAAAACGAGGCCGAAATAATTAAAGCTTGCTGATAGGATCATATCTATAATAATATTAAAAGTACTGGTACCTAACACTTTTTTGGAATGTTTACTAACATAACAATATTTTTAATTGTGAAAATAAAAAAAATATGATGACTCGAATGAAACAACTATAATATTAACTCGCGTATTTTATTTTGTTGAACTTTGATGATTGATTTTAGCGTTATACTATCGAGATGACGATGTCATGCTACGAATTTAATTCAAAAAAAATATTTCATAACAATTGGGTAAGCATATCATTATACTTAAATTGAATATAATGAATTTAATCCCTACTAATATTATAAATGCGAAAGTAACTCTGTCTGTCTGTCTGTTACGCTTTCACGCTAAAACTACTGAACCGATTTAAATGAAATTTGGTACAAAGATAGTCTGGAGCCTGAGAAAGGACAAAGGCTACTTTTTAACCGACTGCAAAAAAGGAGGAGTTCCACGCGGACGAAATCGCGGGCAGAAGCTAGTTAAATATAATGATAATACACTTACTTATATAGTGATGACTTCATAAAAATAAAATACTAGGTAGTATGTAGGTATCATTTATTTTGTCGGAAAAGAGGCAATCACCGGAAAACTATCCCTACTAATATTATAAATGCGAAAGTAACTCTGTCTGTCTGTCTGTTACGCTTTCACGCTAAAACTACTGGAGTTCCACGCGGACGAAGTCGCGGGCAGAAGCTAGTGTATAATAAAACACGTATAATGGGAAAACACTAATTACAAAATAGATGTTGCGTTGTTCAGCAGTGCGCAGTATGCTGTGCGCAGCATTATTCATTTGATTAATATTATTATTCAATATTATTTCTCAATGAAAAATAATTAAGACAAATTTATATTCTTGGTTTATTTACATACCTACTATTAATACAAAGCTGTGTAAACTAGGACACAAATAATAATACGACTGACTTGACGTAATCGTAACATCTATTTTTTATAAAAGAAATATAAACATTTCCATTGCTAGAGACGCTGATCATTATCCAATACAAATTGAAACGAAACAAATTGTTAAAGTCAGTAGTAACTTTTGTTATATTTCACTGATATTAAGACTCCTGAAACTCTGATGTACTTACTTACTTTATTAAGTAATCAGTTCACATGGAATGCCGAGTTATATACGTCGGTTCTTAAATTAAATTGCAAAAATTAATTTAGGTAAATGATGGATCCAGACTAAAGAAATCGGCATTTTGGGACGCATGGATTTGAATATTCCTGACTTTTCCAACATACCTATTGCGGACAGAAAGTGGGAAACAGGAAATGTTGTTATTGAAATTCTTGAATCGTAAGTAACAAATGGTAGGAAGCCAAACTTTACTCTGCATCATCTTATTTATATCGGGAGTTCTAAGGAAAGAATGGTAACTATATATGGACCGTGTTTAACATTCGTGTGTCAACCCACAAAAAATCGGGTTTTGAGTTATGAATGCAGTTTTATTAAATAGATCATGAGGAATACGGCAGTGCAATCCATTTTGTTAAAAAAAAATCATAGAATATTCTAGAGCACAAAATTGATTATTGCTTTTTTCCTATGTCAGATTTGTATTTTTGCATTAATGTGTTAAGCCACATATAACACATTATTGCTTATTTCCCATGTCAGATTTGTATTTTTGCATTAATGTGTTAAGCCACATACCTATCACATTAATGCAAAATTCTAATTTGTTGTTTTAAAACGAATAGGTACCTATACATATTATGCACTAATTTTTAGAAAATGTAATAAAATAAACAACTAACGCATTAAAACTTTAATGTAAATACTTATTTATTTAAAGTTTTTATTGTTGTATAACATGTATCAAATAACATTATAAGTTCTGCTAAAAATGAGAAATAGGTACCTACAAGTTAACACTAACTTATTTTTTTATTAGTTATTATTATTTTTATCATATTAAATAAAATATTTTAGGATTCCGTATCTTAAAAGGAAAAAAAAATAACCCTTACAGGATTACTTTGTTGTCTGTGTGATCCTTTACCTCAGTAACGCGTGGAGGTAAGTATCAAACAAAAATTCATAGTAACATAAATACAAAAAAATCGCCGACGCAATCAAAAGAGCCGCCGTTTATGCCGCGATTGATAAAAGTTTTTAACACTCGCTAGCGAATCAAAACCTACAGGGTACTCCTCGTGAACTCTAAGATCTTGAATTAATTTAGTAGGTCCGAGGCAACGTCATATAGCACGGATAAAGAAAAAAATACGAAAACCATACATTTTAAATGACATCATTAAAAAAATATATACCTACAGGTTATTTATAGTACGGAACCCTTGGTGCGCGAGACTAACTCGCACTTAACCGATATTTTTTTATAATATACATCATTAGATTTAAACGTGTGTGATAAAAATTAGAATATTATAATAAATAATAATATTAAAGAATGTACGAATTGTCGCCACAATTTATCAACTCTTCGAAAAATGGTTTTTAGGTGGTTTATTCACTTTTTAGGTACGGAAGTATTTATTATTGGTTTAATTCAATATGATAAAATAATAATAATAAATCAATTTGGTTGAGCTTTTAAGTAATTGAAATAATATAAGTGTTAACTTGTTGTACCTATTTCTCATTTTTAGCAGAACTTGTAATGTTATTTAAAACATGTTATAACAATAAAAACGAAATAAATAAGTACTTACATTAAAGTTTTAATACGTTAGTTGTTTATTATTTTACATTTTCAAAAAAATAGTGTAAAATATATTCATTATAAAAGAACAAATTAGAATTTTGCATAGTGTTATGTGGCTTAGCACATAAATGCTAAATGTAATAAACCTTATAGCCGATAAGCATTAACCATTTTTCTGCATTTTCTATTTAATTATGAATTTATTGAAATAAATACATTTATATCCTTAATCTATGCAATTCAACAAAAAAAAATGATAACACATAACAATATTTTTTTGCTTAAAATAAGCGGAAAAAGAAGAATGTTCTCAAAAAACTTTAAGCGCCGATATCTCAAAACTAGCTTGGTGTGGGTTGAAACACTAATGCTAAACACGGACCATATGGTAAAGGGTTTATATTTAATTTTGAAATAAATAATAAAATGAAAAAACTATAACGGATTTAACTCGCGTATTTTATTTTATTGGCTGACGTTTCGGAAGCTTTACACTATAATATATATTTATCACTTTAGCATAAGACTATTGTCAGCTCAGTCGTTATACGGTTATGGAATCTATATAGGCTCCGAAACGTCAGCCAATAAAATAAAATACGCGTGTTAAATCCGTTATAGTTGTTTCATTCCAATGTATAATAACCGTGAAGGCATCAGAAATTATAAATAATAAAAACCTCTAAGGTCTTAAATATTTTATAACAACGTGATTTTTTTAAAATCTTTATTAAGTAGTTAGTATGTAAATAGTTTGAGTACCTATCACATGCGTTCGGTTTTGTCATGGAAATCGTAAGAGGGTTAAAAAGGGGCGATAATTGATGTGCCTTAACTGCCTGAAGTACTAATACGCGTACGAATTAAGTCTAATAGTAAAAAAATAATATACAGCATCGTACAAAAGCGTAGGTACCTACTCATAGAATTACCCACGCCTACAACAGCAATCTGATTATTTTAAGAGTAACTTATACGATTAATGTTATTAGGTACAGAAGTAATTGAGTTACGAGTACTTTTCACTTATTAACAATTCACACTCATGCCCAAAGTTATGATACATATAACACCATCTCGTGATGTGTGGGAAATGCGATTCAATAAATTATTACGAAATTCAATATGGACAGAGTTCACTCTGCGGTCGACGCCTTTAATTAGAACGTGCCTGAAAGAAACTAATGGACAATTTATGTCATTTTTTCTTTATCGGGCTTATTTTTGTTTATTGCTTCAATAAACCATGTGCATTATTTTTTATGTGTGTATACGATTAAAGTGCAGCAGTCTAAATATTGAAATATATGTATATTAATCTAAAGATTAATTTACAAATGAATTATTTTATTGAATTTTTGTGTACCTACATACCTATTTAATATTTATTATTGATCAGAAGACAAACAGCAATATGACTCATCACTTTTCCATAATAAGTTTATGAAATTGTTTGCTTAGGCACTATGCCATTGGCCAAGGGAAAATTATCGATTCGCTGTGGAGGACATAGTGAACCAGAGGACATAATACTGTACAAAAAAATTCAATAGCATTAAAATTTCAGGATAATCACTTTTCTAATAATAAGTTTCTGTAAATGTACGACGACGCGTAATATGTTTAGCGTCATATTTATATGAATTATATTTTTTCTTAAAAGATAAAGAAATTAATAACGAATTACCAGTAAAAAAAATGTAAATAAGTATGTTTAGTGTCATCTTTATACGAATTATATTTTGTTTTCTTAAAAGATAAAGAAATTAATTACGAATTACCAGTTTAAAAAATGTAATGATGATGTAGCATTCACAAAATTTCATCATACCTGAACTTAAATAAGTATAAGATTTTCCTATTAGAGCTAACAGAGCTTGTACAATTACTGTACGTAATACCAGTGGCAGCAGAGTCAATATTTGAGATTGAAGACAGTAAATTCCGGAATAGCTCAATAAGAAATACAATATGCCAATACCAGCAACGACATGTAGTAATATATAATAGTAAAAGGTTATTATAGATTTTGCTGAAAATACGCTTTCAATAGAAAGAATTTTCAAACTTTCAAAGTCTCCTTATGAATTTAATTTTTAGAATCTTAAAATACTTATAGGTATATTGATATTCAAACAATATTAACCAGGCTCATGAAAGCCTTGTGACCACATCTAGAGTAATCCTTTGAAGTATTAAAACTCCCTCTTTAATATAAGTTGAACAATGCGGCGACCCGTGGCTCCGCAGTAACAATGACAAAGTTTTCGTTCTAAGACTCCGTTTTATATCTGCTCGGACCCTTTTGTTGTTCCAAGCGACGCAATGGCGTGTTGGGTAACAACGGAACCCCTATTATTATGATAACGTTACTAATTTTGCCTCGGTACTCCTTGCCGTTAAGAGGCTTCACTGATAATGATAACACTGTATAGGTACCCACTCTGTTTATCCTTATTTATAAATTAGTCCTTATTTATTCAGACCGTATTTATTATAGATTATGTCGGGATTTATATGTACAATATTTGAAGTTTTATAAATTAAGTAAGTGGTCACGTAATATGTTAGCTATTTGCAGAGGACAGGTTGTAAATAAAACCAACTACTACAGTCGACAGTCAACCACAAACAAATAAAAATATATTTTAAACAACAAATTTTATAAACGTTGGGTTACCTACAAAATATGTCCACGCGCAACCCTAATAATACTAATCAGCAAGTTATCAAAATATAAGAAGATATGAACCTTAAGATGAAGAGTGATAGGGTCGTGTTACCAAAAGTTTCAATTTAATAATATGGTCCCCAGAGAGAAGGGGGACTTAGCGTGGACTCACCCAAGCAGGCAAACGCCCAACTTGGCCAAGTTTGTCTAATTAGTCGCTAATACAAACAGGAACGCACAAATATAACTACTAGAAGAGCGAGAAATACAGAAAATATAAACGTAATACCCAATGTAAACAAGAAGTAGGTACCTACACCCAATTATATTCTTATAACACAGTAACTTTTCACGATAAGTACTTTATTATTGCCCTATTCTTGAAAGCAACTATTGCAAACCTTATTTTAATAAAAAAAACAGAAGTGAAGTTTCCAAGAATAAATAAATTCAATTCGATTGATAAATCCCTATGAATTCAACTTGACTTTAAATATAATTAGTCAATACTTAGACAATCAACGGTTTTCATATTTTATTTATTAAGTAAGCAAGTAAACTATTCCCTCGTAACTTAATTAGAGTAAATTCTAAATTCCATCGAGGCTGCCGAGGTCGACATTTCTCAGGTAAATTTAAAACCGGCTCACTGGGCAAATACAACGGACCCTTTCCAACAGCTTAGAAAGGGCTCAGTAAGTTAATTTTGCATGCAACGTTGCTTTATCCCAATTGTACTGCGTAGGTTACTAAATAAAACAAGACTTTTCCGTTTTCTCTCTATTGGCTTAATTCTGAAACTCGAACATGTCGCGTTCACTTTATATCGTCTCCAGAGTAGCAGCCAATGTTGCTAACGTAATTCCTAAATTAATTTCTATTATGAAGTTACTTCACAGTAGTAACTAAATATTTAGTACCTACTCTTATATACAGTTCAAATTTAACATCAAACCAATACTAACTTCTGTGAATTTTAACTAGATCGATAGATCACTAACTTGAATCCCGGTTGCATGCATTATTATAGAACTGAAATATTATTATTACCAATTTACTCACCTAAGTGAAAAAAATTAAAAGAAAATACATGCCTTTGGAAGTATTGGTGAGTTGTATAAATACTTAAAATTCCTTATAATATACTTACCTAATGAAAATTAAAATAATATTATTATATTATAGATAAATAATATTATATTTCTGATGCGTTTGCGGAGTTCGCGGACATTACACAATAAGTACATTGGAATGAAACAACTAGGTACCTATAAACGGATTTGTCTCGCTCATGATTTGATTGCTTTGATTATGGAAAAGTTTAAGAAACTGTAAAGATGTAATTCGCGTATTTTTATTTATTGACTTTTCAAATCTTTACAGTTCCCATATTCGTAGCACCACTGAACTGAAGATATTCTAACGCTAAAGAGTGCTTTATCATTCATTATAGTTGTTTAATTCCAATGTGTACTAAGCGCGAAAGCATCAGAAATTATTATGCAAATAAAATTATTATTTGTGCACCTGCTTAGTTTCGCGGTTACTCACCTACGGAACTCGTCTCTTTGTATCTGCTGTGTGTTATTATTAATAATAAGCCAATCAATAACATACGAGTACCTAAATATAATCAATAAAAAATATTACCTACTATTATTAAAATATGTCGTAATCGTACGCATACGAAATCGCGAGCTTAGCTAGTCCATAATATGAAGGAATATATTATTGGAAAAAAATCGAATAGGAAATGGAAGTAATATCGAAGACATGTTCTCACACCAACGCCGCATCCGGCTGAGTGGGTACTATGTATTTATACCGAAAGCGTTTCACGACAGGAAATTATTTCTTTGATATAAAATATGTTATTACATATAAGTAATTTATATATTATAAAGATAAAGTTCCTTAGAAATACCTACAAGAAGCTTTACACAAATATTTCAAAATCTTTTGATAAATAAATATAGGTACCTAAACTTACATTTAACTGTTAACTTGTCATGTACGAGTACCTAGATAACTAATAATAAATTAGAACTTTATTCAATTAAGCACTAATATTATTGCAAGCGATTATTGCACTAATATTATTAGTGCAATAATCGCCAATGTCGCCCCGCCCTAGTTCGGGAAAACCCAACAAACATAAAACCACAAATGGAACAATTAAAGGCATCGCGTTAATAAGCGAGGGAAATCAAAGGAGACTTACATATGGAGAGCTATGTATTAGGGATTTTTCACGTGTTACTAGCCAGTTAAAAAGTACATAAGTAACTATATTTACTGAATTATAACCTCATTCTATCTCTCATCTTTTGGAGATTTTGAAACATTTACAAAACTGCAGAGCAGCAGAGAGGCTTGCGTAAGATAAGAAGATCAATAAATACTTGATTATACCAAGTACGCTGTCTCTTTTATTTCATAAAATACCTATTTCTTTACTTCTCAATACTTCACAGTGACTTAATGTGTTTTTCGCTCTAACGTAGTGTTCCAGGTATATTTTCTCGTTATTTACTTTTCAAATTTATCTTATTAAAGTGCGACTCTCCAGTAAACTTACTTGGCAGTTTAATCATCTTCGTCCAGAGGAACAGGGTTATACTCAGGCGCGAATCTAAATGTAGACTAATACTTTGCCTTATCTATATATAGGTCCATATAATAACAATTCATATGAAGGAATATTACAATTGGGTTGAATTAAGCACCTATAGATTTCTTAATCCATTTTACCTGAATCTATTAACCTATTTTTTTTGCGACTTGTGAGTGAATTAAGTTAGTGTAACCAAATTAAGTAAGTATAAAAATGAATGTTCAATAGTTTTGTGTTTGATATTCTAATAATCGGAAACAGTTTATGAGGGTTATCCCGAATAATGTGTGTTAATTAACAATAAATGTAGCTGCCAGTTTTGGTTAACTGATCGCGAGGGCTGTGTGTACGGTATGTTATCTTTGATTACGTCGAGAACTCTGCTGTTTAAGGTGATACTTTATCTCACTTTACAAAAGTTTCTTCAGCCAACAAGATTAAATGCAAAGTTTAAATGAATTCTAGGTTCAGGAACATTTTTGATATCAAAATAAATCTCGAAATGAGAAACTGTTGCAGATTAACGTGACAAGTCGGTGGTTTTTAATTTTAACGTAGTTTGTATATTAAAGGTACCATTTTAAAGTCGTACTTAGGAGTTTCCTAGTATTTGTAGTTATTGAATCATTCGTTAAATTCACGAGAGTAATTTAGGTATTTAGCTTCCAGCTAAATACAGAAATCTTGAGAAAATAATCGTAGATAGATACACAAATACCAACTTTGTTTTGGATAATGAAAATATAGGCTTAGACAACAAATAAAATAGTTACATTGAATATACATTACGTAATTACACGTTTGAAAACGTACGAAATATTATGGACATGGTAGGTATTATAACGAAAATGGCACCGCGCGTTGGTATATTATTTATTCATAATGAAGTTAAAAATATAGGTGCCAAAATTTGACACTCTCTTTCCCAATGCGCCCGTAAACCGCAAAAGTTCTTCGTACTATAAAAAGTTAATGCTTGGCACAGAGCGGCGGGTAGGGTTGGATTGCGCATTACTGCTACATTATAAACAAGCCTGCCTGTGACAGCCCTTCCTTTATGACCCCCTCCAGCGGGCAGCATGCATAATTAAATCTCTGCGGTCAAATTAGCAATTTGAACTCTCGACAATAAGGTATAATTATAGTTCTAGCCTTAGGAGTGCCTTTCTCCTAAAGAAATTAATTCTGTCATTAGTACTTTTAATTAAATTGTTCCGCTCTTTGCGACCATAAAAGCAATTTCGGTAAATGTTTTTAGTGAAAGGGTTTTGTTTATAAATAATATTTATTTGTATTGGTATTAACAGCGTTTTTGTTAAATGGTAAGCGATATGATTAAATTATTAGGTTATCTCCTACTGCAATAACGTGTTTTTTAATATTCAGACCTTTAGGCAATTGTGTCTCAGGTTAAGTATTTTTGTTCTCCGGTCGGTACTCAATAATGTAAATGGTTTATTGTATATACATTTCCGTTGAAAATTCAATCAAAGCTGGTTTCCAAAGCCTTTTGCTCTTACAATTGAGGACAGAGAAACATTACCTACGCCGTACTTACGTCCCTAATATCAAAGATTGGAACTGTACAAACTTACGTTTAAATTATTGTAATAGAATTCAAGACTCATAATATATTTTCATACTTTTTTGATCAATGCAACCACTGATAATCTCGATCCAGCTCTACGTAGGAAAACAGTTAACCGAATAGACAACTCGTCACAAAAACGGAATTATCTATAAATTTAGAGAAGAGTATGATATAAAGGAAGTCCTTTAAAAAAACATATACCTAATATTCGTACCCACCTACTGGTAAATAATTTTACTCCTACATTACATAGCCCTAAATCAGATTACAGACTTCTATTATATTGTACTTATTTAATAAGTATAGGTACATATAGATTGGTAGAATTTTCCAGTTGAAACTTCGCGCGTGCTTCCTAGTTCCTGTCAAACACTTTTATAAAGTCGAGAAAGTAGGTTGGGAGTACTTTACGCTTCCGCCAAGATCCAATTTGTTGACATAGCAATGGCAAACATCATTTCTCACGTTAGTCTTTACTTGTCTCTGGAAAACCAATCTCACAATTGTTTTTAAATAACTATTAACCGGCAAAACGTCTGTAATATCGAGTCTCTGTGTTCCCAGCCGACCTGAATCAATCAATCACTGTCTGAAGCAATATAATAATTGTATAAAACAAAACTAATAAAGAAATTTTACTGTAGTAAAATTATATAGGTACCTTAGTTTACTGTACAATTACTTTTGGTACCTACCTATAATAGTCATGCCGCAATTCAATTTCAGTATTAATGCGGCATTAGGTTTATTGTGGTTTCTTGAGATTCAGAACTCTTGATACATCTCTAGTAGGTAGCTCTTAAGCTGATTGTCGCGCAATAAAGCATCTCTAATTGTCATACTTTCAAAGTGTACCTACCTAAACACGATTATTATCGAGCACTAAACACGGTGCTGCTTATTTAGTGTAAAGAAAGCGTATTTTTTATTTATATATTAGTAAAATATTGAGAGGTACGAAAGCTGAAAATGCAAATGCATTGGCACCGGGCGAGCGGTGGTGCGGCGTGCTCGATACTGATAAAGGTTTTAGGTGCGATTTCCAATTTTGTGGAATCAAAATTCAGTGAGATTTAAACACATTTGAAATCTAAATAATATCACGTACCAATAATCGGACGATTTGTTATAAGTCGTATTTTTACTGTCATTTTAATTATATTATCTATACTAATATAATAAATAGGAAAGGTTTGTTTGTTTGGATTGAATAGGCTCCTAAACGACTGGACGATTTGAGAAATTCTTTCACTGATGGAAAGCTACACTATTCACGAGTGACATCTACAGGCTGTAAAAAAAGGGATCCGGGCGAAGCCGGGGTGGGCCGCTAGTAATATTATTAACTAGATGAGACAAAAAAATGGCGCCCTAGCTAATACTTCACAAGGGTAAGTATCCCTTTTTTTCATAATTATAATTTTAAATCCTCAATCAGAACTAAACGTTCCGAAACTCTTTCTCGTTGAATGTTTACGATTTTCTTAATTAGAAGTTATAGGTACTTATAGTCTGTTAGCCTATAATTGGGGAAAACCCTGACTAACTGGGGGCAAATAATAATTCCATGAACACTAGCGTTAGTTGGAGCTTACTTTGATGCAGAATGTCCATCCGTATTGTACCTACAATTTTTATCCTTTGTCTTATATCAAAAGCAGGTTCTAGCTTTAGTTTTGGCATAGACGAATTGGAGTGAAATTTCGTAATTCAAAAACACACCCTTTAACTGAAAAAGGATGTTTAAAATGCGATTATATTTTTATTACCCACTGTAAGTTGAATTAGTAATGAATGTCAACAAACAAAATATGTCTATTTCCGATAGTTTCGCTGTTGTAACGGTCAGCTGTCCCCGTAGACGTAACCTGTCTAATAAAACGTTAATTTATTGACTGCATGATGGACACGGGGCACGGGTCCGCTGGGACACACTCGTACGTAGTTCCACTCCAAATTCGTAACAGCCAGTTCTAGTAATTTATCTACAGTTAAACGACATAGGTAATATGTTTTATACGGTCAATAATTAAAAAATAATTTTAGTGTTGGGATCCGTTTAAGGGTCTTTCTTAGGTAGGTACGATAATAAAATAACGCATGGGTTAAATAGGGATTTAAAAGGTTGACTATTAAACACAAATTTGATACCGCACTGCCTTACCGAGCCACCCCTAAGCTCGGTAACCTTTACGCTTTGAAGTGGGTCTTGCACTTTACATTTTACCAGAGACATTGTTAAGTATGTTAATTAATATACTGAAAATCTCTGACTGGAGTTAGGTACCTAATTGATTTTAAAGATATCGTTGAATTAATCCATCCTTAATCTAGTATCAGAGTTAATAGGTAAGTACTATTTTATGTTAAGAAATAGATTAGTATTATCATAAGGTTTATCCTACCACCTATTTAAGTCCTTTTCTGCGCACCCAAACTATGAAATTTATGAGACTTTATAATACCTGGCGCAGTGACGTACTTTGATATACTTAGTAGGCACGTTTTAACTTCACCATCCAATAAAAAATGTCGTATGTAGTTGTAGTTATCCCTTCAATTATATCATTTTTTAATATTATAATACCTACATATAAAATACAGATTCTGGTTTGGATTGATTGTCGTCGTGGCCAACACATTACAAAAGGACAAAACGTAGATACTTGATGCCGACCATTATTTTTAAAATACATAAAACTCACACCTAGTTCTCAAAGTATGTTTCAGTACTGTATTTTAAAATAATTGGCGTTTATGACGTAACAATAGCGCGTGAACTGTTAGGTAATTTATATTCATTGAAAAGTAAAAAAAAATAACACCATTAGATTTATTTATATTTTTGTTAGTGTATAGGTACATTCACAAATGCAATAATACGTTATTATTAGCTAGAAATGGTATTAATGATAGTAGTGAAAGTTATTAGTTTCAGTAATATTATTATTTCCTTTTACTTATTCTAAATGTCAATAGCTAGTGATAGCCTGAGATATTTGTATTGGTTGAACAAGTTGGCAATATCCCCGTTCTGCACGGTCCTTATCTGCTTACATAAAGTAGGTGCCTAAGTCAAGCAGATAACTTGTTATTAAGTAAGTCTGTGTGACCGCGAACAGCCTAAATATGAAGTTAATTTAAACTTTAAGATCTGATCCGACTTAGGCTGATGAAACCGCACATTAAATTATAAACAAAATTTGAATTAGTTATATAGATAACCAAACCCCACAAGTAGTAGCAAGTTTAAGTAGTCGACTAGTTTCATTACGAAGTTAGTAAAGGACGACCTATTAAACTTTGACGGACTACCTGTACCTAGTTAATCAGTAGATTGTAAATGGCAACGTAATCCAGGATTTCCTTATCGCACCCAGCCTTTAACCGCTGGTTTAATTAACACTACGGTGTATTGTGGGTGTATCGTAAACTCCATAAGGACTTTAACATTACATTACATAATGCTGATGGTTAAGCTTAGGCATGTGCCCACTATTAAACTAGAATAACGGTTTCACTATTATAAAATTACGTAGGAACGGTACGCAAGCTTTTTAGTAGGTACCAATTTGCGTGCAAAATTAAAATGTAATTTATTTTGTATCTATCTGTAGGAATAAAACGCTAACAATTTGTTTTTATCAACATTTTCTGCGAAATAAATGGTAAATGGGGTTGGGGTTGGCCCGCGTTTCATATCGTATGCTGCGATGTTAAACTTAATAATAAATTCCTTTGTGGAAAGGAACAAAAAATTAAAATTCCTTTCGTGTCCCAGGGATCCCTTAGCGCAGTTTTGTCATTTTGTTCGGAGGGATCTTGCTTGTGTGACATACGCAATCCCTCGACTGGATATACAAAATACTTGATTAACATTACGCACGTTTGCCCATCTCACTTGTCAAACTTGTGCTTTACCTACATTATAATGAATATTACCAGAGTTACGACTCGTTATGAGTATTATGCCCTTGCCTAAATCTGTCAAAGGGTTGATTATATTTGGACAAGCTCATTATTAATTGAAGCAATGCGAATTACGAAAGTAATTAACTGCCTAAAATATTTAATAATTTCTTGTGATACTAAATAAATTACCCGAACAAAAAATAATTGAAACAAACGGTCTAGATAGGCACTATTAAATCTGACCTCGAAAGTCACCCCTGCTTTCAACAACAAGGGCTCTCGTTAAGAGATAATTAACATTATTATTTTAGACTTTTATTTCAAAACAACTGCTCTAGTAAATTTCACTGTAATTATTCGTTGTTTTTAAAAATACTGTATTCTATCTGTTTGTTTTTTGTCAGTTAATAGTAGATAAGTACTATTCACAAACTAAAAATATCGCAGAGACAACCTAGTTCAAATTATATATAGATATTATAATATTAGTTACTTTCTTCTATGAACATAGGCTCAAATAACGACAACGAAAATAGTATGGATAAATGCATACCTACCTACATAGGTACCTTATGTTCTTAATTTCCAATAATTAGTTACGAAAACAAATTAAAACTGAATTGTTCATATTTATTAAGAAATGCCCTCCAAAAAAGCAAAAATATTAATATTTATTAAGAATTACTTTCCAAAAAAATATTTTTTTATGATTAGGCACCTAGGTAGGAGTAGTTAAGCCACCTACAGGTACCAAAACATAAGTAATTTAAAAACATAAATCCAGTACGAAATACAGCATAATCAAAAACGAATCATACCTACCTACCTAAATAGCAAAAAAAAATCCTTTCATTCATCGCATCTAGTCCTCAAAGAAGAAATACCTCACATGTTTGGCGCAGGGATCGAAATACTCATCGTGCGGCAAATCCAGGGCCGAGAGCGAGGCGCCGAAGTAATGCCTGGTGAAGTGCAGGGCATCGTGGGGCCGCAGCATCAACAAGGCTTGCAGATAATCGCGCACTGTGTTCGTTAGAGCGCCGCTCTCTGACACGTAGCGAGCGCCTTCAGCGGATCTAGTGCTCTGCGAATGAGTTATAGCTCGGTTGGATGCACGTTGCTTTTGAAAATAACCGTGAAAGCTGCATTTTGTTCGTCATTTTTATCTTAACCAACGAATTATTCATATCTTATTCACCGGTAGATACCAAGGAGATGATGCGACGCCATTTAAAATACCTAAATGATTATGAATTGCAATAATAGGGTCGACAAGATGGTTTTAATTATAATTGTCACGAAAAAATCTTCGCCATTAAATTAGTAGGAATGTTCTTGCCGTTTCGATGTTCAAGTACCTAAGTAGGTAAGTAAACACGTAAAATTTGTACGTGTTAAAATACTTAGGTACTAAGATGGTAGACTTAAATCAAAACTGATTAATACTTACTAGTGGTTAATTAGGAAAGTAAAAGAATAGGTACCTACCTACTCTATAGATATATGTATACCTACGTAAACACTTTAAATGAAAGTGTATTTTATTTATGTTGTCATAAGGTTTATAACGTACCTAAAAAGGTTTTGAAAGTAATAATTATAGGTCAATTATCAATAATTTCTTTAAAATGAAATCAAAGAATAGGTGCAATTATGTAGGTAATTATCCCGCATTATGTCCCTCTTATATTTATTACAGATAATGATCACTAATGAACGTGATTCTAATTAAGAAATAACTAGGTACCTTGAAATCTAAGTAGTCGGAGAGTAATTGCAGGTCCTCCCGCCAGTTCTCCCTCAAAGGAACGTGGGGTTCAATTTCATCTTTTTCAGGAACAATTCGCAGAAGAGGATTCAAGTGAATTATATAACTATTGTTCGCCCACTCGTGACTCACAATATAACCTAAAAAAATATAATAAATGGTATGGATACAATATATTTATAAGCCAACTAACTACCAACAATACTACTGTATTGTTGGTAGGTAATTGGCATATAAATCTGTACTAATATTATAAAGCTGAAGAGTTTGTTTGTTTGTTTGTTTGAACGCGCTAATCTCAGGAACTACTGGCTCGAATTCAAAAATTATTTTTTTGTTGGATAGACCATTTATCGAGGAAGGCTTTAGGCTACATAACATCACGCTGCGACCAATAGGAGCGAAGAAACAGTGGAAAATGTGTAAAAAACGGGGAAAATATGAAGCCTTATGAAGAAATGACAGAAGACTTTGACAGATCTTTAACGAAACAATCGGACGGGAAGGACGACGTCTGCCGGGGCCGCTAGTAGTATTATAAATAGTACAATAATACTTACTTGTTGTCAGTAAATCTGTATTATAGGTACTTATTATGTGCTGTGATAAAAAAATGTACCTATCTAGAGTTAAATTAATTGTTTAATAAATACGTGATTCAAAGCCTTATAACTGTGACAATTTCAAATAGGTAAGAGAGAGAAAATTTTACGTAGAGAAACACGAGCTTTAACTAACGCACGACTTTAAATATTATGTTTACAATGACGAGCAGCGCTTTGAATAGAAACATCTCATCATCATCATTCAATATTGGTTAAGTAGGTACATAAAATTCGTGCTGACGTATTTTAATATTTAAGTTTAAAACGTACTACCTACCCCTTAAAGACAGCACTACAAGTGTCTGATGTAGAACACCAGAGGGCTCTATTATGTGACGTTCAACTTTACAAACGAATAGCGGCTTGCCGTTGACGATCGCCTGGCTCACTCCATGACAGACCTGGAAAAAATACATTTACTCGAATTCTGTACATCAAAGCGACAATTTCGCTTGTAAACATAAAAGTACCAAGACAGTATAATATAGTGGTAGCAAATTTCGTCGACATCAGTGACACCCATAGTGTAACTGGATTAAGCAAGGTGCTGCTCGTATGTGTGTGGTTCAATCCCACTGGGATCTCGAATTTTTTCTACTCTTGTCTTGGAACAAATATCATTATCATCGAAAACTTTGTTTAGCTGACCAAAAGCAAACGAAATACAATCAACTTACGTATATGCTTTCACAAACAACACCGTCCATCAAGACGGACTCGGTTTTGACATTACCCCTGTGCCGTCGCAATCCGAAATATCTGAGAAGGACCACATTCGCCCCTTCTAGCAAAAAGTGGGCGGCATCTTCAAAGGAATGGTAAAACCTTTTGACGACGTTCCTCTCGCCACAGATACGGGTCACTTTGTTATAGTAACCGCTTTCACAAATCGCCATGTAGCTACGTCGTTCTTTGGTCAAATCTTTCTTTGTGATGTGTCTGAAACATGAGGTAGATATGATTTTCCTAGTTAAGATTATTTAGATTTTCAGCACTTTCAAATATTTCGAATTTAAACGAATTTAACAGTTGTGAAGTTGGCAGCTGGTACCTAATATACCTACTTCATGAAATATCTACTTATAGATCCGTTTAATACCTCTTCCCACTTGAAATGCATAATTGGGTACCTAATAAGAAAATATCTATATAGGTATACTTAGTTTCTAAGTTACTGTTCTTACTAATTTTACATTTTTTTCCTTCAATAGATATTTTTTTCTAATAGGTAGTTAGTTGTTAATTATTTAAGGAAATAGATCACTGAATTTAATAAAAAAAAATCGTTAATAAGTACCTACAATAACGGGTTATCCAAGTTATCTTAAAATAAACCCAAATTATCTTACTCCAATCGATTTTCCTCCATTGTATGGAGATTACAGTCCAGGATGCTCACAAGTTTTGTTCCAGTTTTGGCTCCTTCCTTTGATGAATGAGATACAACTTGTACAAGGAATCTATCCTTGTCTTCGCCTAGACATTCAACACTGATACTCATGCCTTAAATAAATAATTAATAATAAGATTCCGATCTTCCGAAAATTTAAGACAATGTAATAAAATATACCTACTTATGTCATGATTTTTAAAAAGTATTGTTATTTGTTTAGTCTTAGTGGTATATTTAAGTTACGAATGGCAACATTCGCGCTGATCTATGATTGGCTATTGTATATTTTGACCAATGGCGGACGAGCGAGCGTGGCCAATCAGCGGCGAGCCTCGGGCTGTCATGGAAGAAGACGCGGGAACGAGAATGGAGATGGCGGTTTTTGGACAAAGATTGTAAAATAAATTCATGATGTTTGGTAGTTGAAGGTTAACGGCCTGTCAAGACTTATACGCTATTCAATTGATGACTAGAAGTTGTTACGTAAAAGGAATTTACTAGTACATGATAGAAGTTGTGATTCTCAAGAACGGAATAAAGTAATCAAGTTGTATTTAGTGTTTAATTCATCGCATTTCAGAAGTGAGAAAAGAATCCAAAGGTGCGTAAATTTGTTATTATTCATAATTATTTTTTTTTCTAATTTTCAATATTTACATCTTATAGTTAAAACGCCCAACAATTACTTAAGCATATTAATATGTATTTAAAGTGGATTTATTTATTTTAAAAGATTTAATTGGTCAGGATTTCAACTTTATACGGTTTGTTATAGTTACGTGATTAGTCATTGTACCTAATTAATTTATATTATGTGCTATCATTTTATTACTAATAATCAGTAAAATTATTTTACTCTTTAGGTGGGTATATAATTTTAAAGTTTAATATCTGTTTATGTGAAGATGTGTTTCTGTATAAGCCGTTTAACCAAAAATAATAAATGCCGCTTAAATTAAATATAGTTTACTGATTATTGTTTATTGTTATTATTTTACTACGTTTGACGAAATGAATTGGTTGTAAAAAGTATAAAGACTAATAGATAGTGTTTAGTTATATTTATCTATCAATCGAAATTCGATCAATATCTAACTATGGTTCAATACTATTAGTTTTTAATGATAATTACATTTGTACAAAGACAAGTACCTATTTAATTATCAAAAACGTAGCGAAGCATAGATTTTTAGATTAGATTAGATTTATTCATTTCTCATTATTACATTATAATTACACATTATATCATATTATATGCACTCACAGTGAGATCGTCAGAATTTTACATTATAAAATAAATAAACACAGAACAAATAAAATTAAAACTATTTTAGAATTTTACAAATCTCATTATTATAATTTTTCTCTTTAGTCGTCAAGCAAATTTAAACATTTTAGCGATATATATATATATATATCAAATCAATGTAAAAAAATGTCAGATTCAAAATATAGATAATAAACAATAATAGATAGTAAATAACATGTCGAAAATAGCCAAGTGTGCTATTTTATAAATGTAGGGGCTATGTATGCCATTTTTAAAAAATAGCCAGGTGTGCTATTTTATAAGTGTAAATAGCCAAGTGTGCTATTTTATAAATGTAGGGGCTATGTATGCCATTTTTTTAAAAAAATAGCCAGGTGTGCTATTTTATAAGTGTAAATAGCCAAGTGTGCTATTTTATAAATGTAGGGGCTATGTATGCCATTTTTAAAAAATAGCCAGGTGTGCTATTTTATAAGTGTAAATAGCCAAGTGTGCTATTTTATAAATGTAGGGGCTATGTATGCCATTTTTAAAAAATAGCCAGGTGTGCTATTTTATAAGTGTAAATAGCCAAGTGTGCTATTTTATAAATGTAGGGGCTATGTATGCCATTTCAAAAACAAATGTAGGGGCTATGTATGCCATTTCAAAAACAAATGTAGGGGCTATGTATGCCATTTAAAAAACAAATGTAGGGGCTATGTATGCCATTTAAAAAACAAGTCTAGGGGCTATGTATGCCATATTTAAAAAAATGTCAAGTGAGCTATTTTATAAGAATAAGTTATTTTGCACTATTTTATACCAATATCACTAGTAGTTATTTGTAGTAAAAATATATATATTCTACTATTAATAAAACATTGCAAAAAAAAAATAAAAAATACGTAGCTGTCGTTATTTAAAGCTAACTAGCCATGTTCTAGTTCCACCTGAGTACCTAGTATTACAATCTTAGAATTCCAATATACCACGAGGTAAAATTTATTTATATTAATAGTTATTTTTAACCCCCGACGAAAAAACGAAGGGGTGTTATAAGTTTGACGTGTCTGTCTGTCTGTCTGTCTGTCTGTCTGTCTGTCTGTCCGTCTGTCTGTCTGTCTGTCTGTCTGTCTGTCTGTCTGTCTGTCTGTCTGTCTGTGTGTGTGTGTGTCTGTCTGTGGCATCATAGCTCCCTAACGCATGAACCGATTTTGATTCTGTTTTTTTTGTTTGAAAGGTGAATATGTCGGGAGTGTTCTTAGCTATGTTTGATGAAAATCGGTTCAGTAGTTTAATAATTAGGGAGGATAAAAGAGGGGATGGAAAAATAAAAGTCTACAAAGGTACTCGTGTGGGGTATCAAATGAAAGAGGATCACGTGTACATAACAAAATTGAAACTATAATGAAAATCGGTTGAGTCGTTTAAAAATTATAGCGAGCTAAAGTGGGGATGGAAAACCAAATGTCTACAAATATACCCGAGTGGGGTATCAAATGACAGAGGATCACGTGTACATTACAAAATTGATGTTATAATGAAAATCGGTCAAGTAGTTCAAAAAATATAGGGAGTGAAAGTGTGGATGGTTAACTAAATGTCTACAAATATAACCGAGTGGGGTATCAAATGAAAGAGGATCACATGAACATTACAAAATTCCATGTAAAATGGAAATTGGTTAAAAAAAAAATAGGTAGGTAATAGGTACCTACCTACTTTCAAAAAGTATGAAATAAAAAAATAAATTAAAAATTTTATCAAACCCCCGACATAAAAACCTAAAAGCCTTCTAAAAAGTATAATAATAATAAAAACTTGATATTAGGTAGGTACGTACCTAAGTATTAATAGGTATTTCTACAAAGAAAACGTCATGTCGGGGGGACTGTAGGTTTCGGTACATTGTAAATATAGGTAGGTACAATAAATGATGAGCGGTCCCCCCGACATGACGTTTTCTTTGTAGAAATACCTATTAATACTTAGGTACGTACCTACCTAATATCAAGTTTTTATTATTATTATACTTTTTAGAAGGCTTTTAGGTTTTTATGTCGGGGGTTTGTTAACAAATATTCTAGTTACATTACACAATCTTAAACAATTATAAATGAGTATTTTATTTAGTACCTATATTATACTTTTGTTAGTTGGTTCAAATTCTAGTTAATAATTATATTTATTAACGTATGTTTTTTTTTTTTCTCTTTTGTTTCTATCTGAGGTAATGGCCAATGCGTGAACAGTAAACACAGTGCAGTGATGATGCATTTTTGAATCCCGAGAGAGAAGTACCTACATAGGGGACGTGGAAGCACCAGGCCTAGAAAGAGTTTGTTGTCGCTTTCAATATCAAGGATTCCGACTAGATACGACATGGACTATTCAAGAAAGAAGTCGACCGCTTTTTGATGTATTTTCGGTGGTACAACCGGAGCAACACATTGAAGTACCCACAGTTGGAATGGGATGATTGTCAAGAAGCACTATGGTTGTTAAAAAGTGCATATTTATAGTGCGGTTTTATTGTTTTTACAGGGCTGATCTGTAAAAAAAAAAATATACAACGCACTTACTAATAACAGCAATACAAAAGTAGACATTTTCAGGATTATCTTTTAGGACACTTTTAAAAATAAGTACATAAACGAATATTTTTTTTCAAATTTGTTTCAAAGTTGAAACTTAGTTTATGGCTTTACCATTCTTAGCTTTGTGCTAAATTAATTAAATTACTGTAGGTACACTCTTACAATAAAAATGACTTCCTTAGAAGTTTACACATTAAGTATATTTAGAATATGTTATTAGTGAAGAACCGTCGACACCAAAGATAACTTCTATATGAATGATCTATTAAGATGTAATAACAAGTATAAATAATGTTGCTTTTGTAAATGTCTTATGTCAGCTGTAAGCGCGTGGTTTCGTACCTGTATCTGTATGTTGTTACATTACTTTACAAGTTATTACGCTTCCTCAAGGAATTATTAGGTGTATGAACCTAAAATTTAATGCCCGTATAACTGCTATTATGCTATTGGGGTTAATTCCATCTTGGTACAAACATCGTTGGTCTTGAGATCGTTTTAAATATTGCTTAAATTTGAGTAATATAAGTGTTATGGTGTTAGCAATACATACAATATCATAGACCTTATGTTTGCCGTTAGGCGTGCAATTACTAATATTAATGTGTATGGGTAATATTTCAGACTAGCTATTTAAACATTTTATTAATAATTATAGTTATTTTTTTTTTTTATAAATCGAACTAATTTTTTTTGGCCATATCATTAAAATTTACTATATAGGTGTACTTACATATACAATGCTAATTTGTTTAATCCACGTCAATTAACTATCAAAACTTAAACTATTTATATTATTATATTTTTTTTTTTTATTACGTTCTATTCATTAATTATGTTTAAAGAACATTAATTATTAAGTTTATAAGTCATTTTTTTTTATTTTTTTTTATGTTCAAGTTATTACTGTTTAGCCTTTGTATGTATGTAGCGACAATAATATTAATTTACAAAGGCAAACTTGTCCCTTTAATAAAACATAAATAAATAATTATGTCATAAATATATACTCATATAAATTTCTATAGTTAATTTTAATTAATTGTTGATGTTGCTTTAACTTAAAAATAACAGTGTGGACCACTGGGTTTACGTTTATAGCTCGAAGAAGATCAATGATGTATATCAGAAAGAGTATTTAAAGACTCAATACTTTCTTGTGGAACTCTAAAAGAGGAAATTGTGTACTTCGTCTTTGTTTACGTATTTAAATGATCGATTTAGACCGTTTGTTTCCTACCAGTTAAATGTAATTTTATTAATGTATATAATTTTCTTTGTACATGGTTTCACAATTTATTTAATTGAATTTTATGTTAAGCACAGTCTAAGGCTTTCATCATATTCATATTATACGTAAAGTGCGCACGCAGGGTAGGTAATAGTACGTATTCCCTATCCATATTCATCGTTATATATTATTATATGTACTGGCAGCCCGTCCCGTCCACGCCTAATATATTCTATAGTCTTGGGAATGGTGTAGCATTCCTAAATTGGAAGAATTTTTCAAATGGGTCGTTTTGGAGCCTATTCATCACAAACAATCAAATATTTTCTCCTTATAAGTAATATAAATGTAGATTATCTAAAAGGTTATAAATAGCCAAATTGATTGTATTGTTTTGATGAAAACCTTTATTTTCTGGTGCGAAAACCTGTTTTCTGAGTTTGAAATATTAATTTAAATGATCATCTTTTCAATATATTTTAGGGATTTAGTGGAATTATATCCTTAGCTATTACAGTTGTATTAAATTTACAGTTTGTTGTACACGCCTTATTATAAAGTGATTGTTAAATTATGTCGCAATTTATTCTTGATGTGTTGTTATTGTTCTGATTTAAGTAAGTTTTTATTTTTATCAAAGATAAATTTTAGTTGTTTTTAAAGTTTCTTAGTGGCTTTACTTGTACCTCGGTTATTTTAAATAAATTTCAAGAGTTTATTTTTAGAAATTTTAATGTAACTTTGACGTAGGTATTTTGTAAAAGTCATAGTCGAAGAAATGACATACTTAGGTACCAAAATAAACCAATTGTAAAAAAAAAACTTATATTTAAGTTTCGCATAAAATTGTAACAGTATTAGCTATCTAATGGTAGGTACGTTTTAGGTGCTTGTTCTTGTTTAATCTTTCCTTTCATATCTAGTATGATTATTGGACTGTTTTAGCGAATCTTTCAATTTATATAAGTAAATACGTTAGGTGAATGAATATTGAATGTAATATTATAGCATTTACAACCGAATGTCATGATGTAAACAGGTACCTAATGAAATTAAGTTTATTAATTTGCAGTGTTAACATCTTTTGGCTATCAAATATTATTAAACTTAACGTACACAAATGTAGGTACATAAAATTATTATAATTTCTTAAATATATAATGTAAACTTAATATTGTTTTGAAGATAAGGTCTTTAGATTGTTCTTTGTATAAATAATTTTATATGTTTTTGGTTTATTATTTTTCAAAAGGGCCAAAATTTAGTTTAAATAGGTGATTCGTGCATCGGGACGATGCACGGGTCGGATGGCCGAATGTCATGATTTTTAAAAAGTATTGTTATTTGTTTAGTCTTAGTGGTATATTTAAGTTACGAATGGCAACATTCGCGCTGATCTATGATTGGCTATTGTATATTTTGACCAATGGCGGACGAGCGAGCGTGGCCAATCAGCGGCGAGCCTCGGGCTGTCATGGAAGAAGACGCGGGAACGAGAATGGAGATGGCGGTTTTTGGACAAAGATTGTAAAATAAATTCATGATGTTTGGAAGTTGAAGGTTAACGGCCTGTCAAGACTTATACGCTATTCAATT
The DNA here is from genome assembly GCA_038024825.1 of Polylopha cassiicola. Lineage (NCBI taxonomy): Eukaryota > Metazoa > Arthropoda > Insecta > Lepidoptera > Tortricidae > Polylopha > Polylopha cassiicola. The sequence goes on along the minus strand of CP149046.1, from coordinate 12,604,595 downwards.
GATGACTAGAAGTTGTTACGTAAAAGGAATTTACTAGTACATGATAGAAGTTGTGATTCTCAAGAACGGAATAAAGTAATCAAGTTGTATTTAGTGTTTAATTCATCGCACTTATATATAAACGAAACATACCTCCGACCGTGCTGCAACAATCCAATGACGGTTTTCTAACACGTTTCTTATAGGGCGGTGCCTTAATACCGTGAACTGCACACGCCTCTTCCTCTTCTTTTTCGTCATACAAACCTAATATTTTTATTTTCTCTCTTTCTTGTTCTTTATATGAAATCTTTCCGTGTCTACCATAACCATAATCAAAAAATGTATGCCGAGGATCAACCTCATGGCACCATCGATAACCATGCTTCCCATCCCGAACTTTTTTCAATTTTTTTACTGTACTTTTATCGTCCGCCGGGCAAGTACATTCCAAATCTCCTGTATCCTGCTTTGATCTATTAAAGCATAAACATATATCTTTTGTTTTTACCACATCACAAACACAAGGAACAGCACATTCGCACACAGAAAAGCATTTACAATTCTCTGGATTACCACAAGTACAGTGTACATTCTTTTGAAAACATTTGCAATCATCAGGGCTCTGCATTTGACATGTACATAGTTTAGGGACATCACAACTGCAGATAGTTTTCGAATCTTCACTTTTGCACTGCACGACTTCGTTTTCTTCTGGTTCACAAACGCAAGTCTTTTGTACGCCACATATACATGCGTCTTCTTTGCAAATACAATTTTTGCCTCTTAGACAAAGGCAACGTTTCGGTTCTGGTTTCTGGCATTCACACGGCACATGTTTCTTTTCTTCGAAATATGTCTGTTCCTCTCCTGTCATTTCAGACTCTATGCTGCACTCCGATTTGATATCATCCGAAATAAATGTTGGCTTTTCTTTACATGTACAAACGGGACTACCAAACTTGTCAGGATAACAAACGCATGGCTTTTCAATTTTTTCACACTCACAAATTGGTTGTGGTGACCCATCCGGGTGACAAACGCATACTTTGCTGCCCTTACAAATACATACAGGACTAGGATAACCATCATGACAAATACAGACTTCTTGCAAATTCTTGCAGGTACATTCAATAGCCGTCTTAGCACCACAGCTACAGGGTAACTTGGTATGACACTCGCATTTGCCTTTTTTATCAATACCACAAGTGCAAATTTTCTCTGCTATTGCTGCAGGATTTATTTTTGGTAATCCATCAACCATAATGACACTTGCTTTACTATCTTTAGATGTTTGTGGTTTTGTGCAATCAGGGAAAAAGAAATAGTAAAAGTCATCGTCATTCTCTGGTTCTTCTTCGTGTACGGCCTCTTCTTCAACTCTGTCTTTTATTTCAAATGCTTTGTCATTTAGAACTTCTTCGGAAACTGTGTTCGTCGATGAGCGACATGACCACTCGGAATCTGACAGATCTTCGTCAATAACATCTTCACTTTCATAGTGGCCGCAACTTATTAGTAGTGTCTCGGCAAAGCAAATTTCTTGTTTTACTGCGTCATCTATGAATAATGAGATATCTGTACCATCTAACGGTAACATACATAACAGTAAGTATATTTTCCGTACGTACCTACAATACAAATTTTTGATCCAAGATAATGATTAGCTGAACTTTAGTAAAGTTCCAAAAATTTTGATATGAAACTGATAGAAATTATATCATTAATTAATTATAGAGTGCTACATAGTTAGTTATTATTTTTGAAATAGGTAGGTAGGTCTATACCTAACAATAATATTTCTAATGAAGACAAAAAGGTATGCAAGTAACTACTACTACTACCTACCTACATCAAGGTGCAATGAAGTACCTACCTACGTAAGTACCCATTATCGGCCGAGTAATAAACCAATCTTCACTAGTAATGGTCTGACCTTGAAAATCAACTGCAGAGGTGCATATTAAATTTGTTTTACACCTAGGCATATATAACAACATTGACAATAACAATTAAAATGTTTATGTAGAGTTTAACTTTAGTATAAGTAGCTACATATAAGCATAAGCATAAACATTTTATCGATGAATTTAATTGGAGTATTTAACTAAGTTAGTCTAAATACTTGACAGGTGATCAGATATCATCAGAGTTCTTACTTACCTATCTCAAAGGGGAATTGCTTAGTCAAATCTAGTAAAGAAATATGGGAAGCGTAAGACATGATTTTTACAGTTTATTTTTTTTGTTGCTTTTTGTCATTTAACTGATGGAAAGATGATACAGAAACTTAATCATAAACAATTTACGAAGAAGGTAGGTCAAGGTAAAACAATCGACGATTGAGAAAAACCTTCACAATGTTTTAACAATATTGCACACCATTATTCATAAATGGGTTGGAATGTAGGTACATGTTCTTTTTTAGCTATTCAGCTGTTGTTTAGTGTTATACCTACAGAGAAATGTTGAGTATAAAACCGGTAAGTATTCTTTTCTTCGAAAATGGCGCTTAAATGGTACTGTCAAATGCTTAGAAAAAGTGTTCATTAAAAATTAAAAAAAAAACCTATGACCAAAATGTCATTGGTCAGTCTCTAGACAAATCACAGAAATTATTCCATAGACTAAACAATTTAAGTTCTTACTTGATGCCATTTTATACAATACATAAATATTTTTTTAAGTGAGTACTTAGTTTCCTCTTTTTTTCATATTAATAATATGTATTGTGAAAATTAATGTTTACGAAAATATAATAAACACGAATATAATTTGTAGGTCTTTCCAACCAATGAAAAGATACAAGGGTGAATATTTGAGTTCGTACATATTGGGCATTTGAAAAAAAAATCTAAATATCGTTTCAAATTGCGTATTTTATATTTTTAACCTAAGGTTTAATATATAAATATAAAAAAATAAATAAAGGGACGTAAATATAACCAATATATAAATACATATTTCAGTTTTTATTTTTTTTTAACGAACTGTAATGAGTACTCATTACCGTATCAGGAATGGTAATCAGAATGTATGAAATATGCGAACGGTAAGGAGAAATAATACTTATGGTAGTGAGATTCGCATGGAAATGGTAATGTGACCGTAAATGGTAATGATAATAAAATATTTTTTATATGACAATATAATTATGATTTAAAGAAAATGAGTCTCTAAATATTAGTTTTTAATACCTACCTAATTATAATTATCAAAGTTTTAAAAGAAAAAATTAAAATACTCTATTAATACACATTACCATTTGAAATATCTCACTACCGTTTGTAAAATAAAACGGAAATAAACGGTAATTTCAAAAACGGGAATGAGATTTTTACGAATTTTGACCATTGTGCATTATTAAATAGACTTAAAATTATATTTGACATATTAATATAAACACATACCATAGACACGTCTTTTGGTACATTCGGCTTTAATAAGGCATTAACGAACTTGCCAATTAATCTTCAAATGGTGAGGAGATAAAAATGTTGACAAACCGTATAACAGTACGAAGAGATCGTTATATTTTGGCGGGAAATCGTTTCACACGCGTGCGGCTAGTTTGGCTCGCTAGCGACAACTAAGATCGATTGCCGCGTCGATAGTTTGACCAATAATATGGCGCGAATATTTGATTATGGCTTAGTTCATTCTCACCAATGGTAATGAATGGTACCTGCATGGACATTTTTCAAAGCGATGACAAACTACTTTAAAGTGATCTTTAAGATGTATAATTTTTATGATATCTAAACAAAGTTCTATTCTATAGAAACAACTACTTAAAAATACAATCTTCGACATATAATTGAATCATTTTGATCATTCATTGATCAAAATTGGGATTTGGGACATGACGGGTAATGAGATTTGGCTAATATTTAAATTTATAAAAAATATTTCTATTCAAAAAATAAATATGTCATAAACTTCTAAACATAGAACTAGCTCTATTTGATATATAAAAAATAATCTTACTCAGATTTCTCCACGTCTCAATAGTTCTTTAGTGTTTGCCGCGTAATATGTACGAACTCAAATATTCACCCACGGGTGAATATTTGAGTTCGTACATATTGGGCATTTGAAAAAAAAATCTAAATATCGTTTCAAATTGCGTATTTTATATTTTTAACCTAAGGTTTAATATATAAATATAAAAAAATAAATAAAGGGACGTAAATATAACCAATATATAAATACATATTTCAGTTTTTATTTTTTTTTAACGAACTGTAATGAGTACTCATTACCGTATCAGGAATGGTAATCAGAATGTATGAAATATGCGAACGGTAAGGAGAAATAATACTTATGGTAGTGAGATTCGCATGGAAATGGTAATGTGACCGTAAATGGTAATGATAATAAAATATTTTTTATATGACAATATAATTATGATTTAAAGAAAATGAGTCTCTAAATATTAGTTTTTAATACCTACCTAATTATAATTATCAAAGTTTTAAAAGAAAAAATTAAAATACTCTATTAATACACATTACCATTTGAAATATCTCACTACCGTTTGTAAAATAAAACGGAAATAAACGGTAATTTCAAAAACGGGAATGAGATTTTTACTAATTTTGACCATTGTGCATTATTAAATAGACTTAAAATTATATTTGACATATTAATATAAACACATACCATAGACACGTCTTTTGGTACATTCGGCTTTAATAAGGCATTAACGAACTTGCCAATTAATCTTCAAATGGTGAGGAGATAAAAATGTTGACAAACCGTATAACAGTACGAAGAGATCGTTATATTTTGGCGGGAAATCGTTTCACACGCGTGCGGCTAGTTTGGCTCGCTAGCGACAACTAAGATCGATTGCCGCGTCGATAGTTTGACCAATAATATGGCGCGAATATTTGATTATGGCTTAGTTCATTCTCACCAATGGTAATGAATGGTACCTGCATGGACATTTTTCAAAGCGATGACAAACTACTTTAAAGTGATCTTTAAGATGTATAATTTTTATGATATCTAAACAAAGTTCTATTCTATAGAAACAACTACTTAAAAATACAATCTTCGACATATAATTGAATCATTTTGATCATTCATTGATCAAAATTGGGATTTGGGACATGACGGGTAATGAGATTTGGCTAATATTTAAATTTATAAAAAATATTTCTATTCAAAAAATAAATATGTCATAAACTTCTAAACATAGAACTAGCTCTATTTGATATATAAAAAATAATCTTACTCAGATTTCTCCACGTCTCAATAGTTCTTTAGTGTTTGCCGCGTAATATGTACGAACTCAAATATTCACCCACAAAATGTCATCGAACTTACTTCGCGTTTCGTTTTTACCATAAAAACGGGATGGTATATTATTATTTTTGTTACTCATGTGAATTGCATGTTTTATTTATTATTTTATTGTTCTTTATTATTTTTTTATTTGAATTTATATAATATATATTTACTACAAACAATAAATAAAATAATACAATATAATAAACATAATACTAAGAGAACAATCAAATTCCTTTGCAGTAACAAAACGAACGATCGACTTGACAGATGATGTGGCTAAACATCTCAAAAATTCGTATGAATTAAATAAAATATAATTAAATTACAAATGCATTAAAATACGATGACAAAATGATTGTATTAAAGTTTATATTATTTATGTTATTTATCTCAGTGCATCAGTGTAGACTGCCAGACAAAGTTTATTGCGTTAACCAACAATGTAACGGTAAGCATCTTTCATTAGAAATAATTCTACTTTAAAGCTGTTATTTTCTTATTTTTTTTTAATTTTATTTCAGCACCTATATCTAAAGCGAAAACGCTGTTGAACTACAATAGCGTCGACGAAGATCTCATTTCTTTTCGTGCAAATGCTGAAGCCATAATATACATGAAGTCAGCTGGTACTAATTCAGACTTATGGTATGCGACAATAGAAGGAAAAAAGGGTTTTGTAAAGAAGAATTTTTTGAGAGAAGTCAAAATTATAGAAAAAGTTCCCAAAGAAATAGTATCTACAAACAAGGTGTCAAAAATTACTAATGTTCAGCCAGATAAAGTTCAACAAGCTCATGAGGTAATTGAAGGCACTACAATATACACCACTGAGTCCACACCAGGCAGTACAGAGACTGCTTTTACAGATACACCCTCTACAGATTCACAGGATCCAACGCCAATTATACCAGAATCTAATATGGAACTTGAAACCCAGGCAGAATTCATTGACAATGAAAATTTATCTGACCAAAGTGAAAAGACTGAATTTATTCAAAATGAATTACCTGCCCCAAGTTCTATAGATGTTGAAGGTCCTGTGCAAGATGGACTGTTAAATAATGACCAAATTCAGAATAGTCAACCTCATCAGAACAGTATACCTGTAGAAAATATTATTGATAACAGTCCAAACTATGTCATAGCTGACCAAAATATAAACAGTGAGCTTCCAGTAAGTACAACACCAGAACCTCTTCCACAACCTCAACAACTGTTATCAAGTGCTAGTGGAAACACTTTTATTACTGATAGTGTATTAGATGTACCTGATAAGGTGAACTATTTGGAACAAAGCCTAAATCAGGCAGAGAGCACTGAAAATCTAGAACAAAATACTTCAACACCATCAAATGTAAGTCCTGAAAGTACTCAGCAATCATTAGGGTCTGCTACAGAAAATACTAGTAGTGATCAAAACACATTTACTACTCCAAGTGTTATAAATAATTTTGAATCTACTACACAATTGCCAGAAACTGCATCTCTTGATGACTTCAATGTACCCCCCAACTATAATGCCCCAAATGTAGAATATAATATGCCTGCACAAGTTCCTGTACCCTCAGAATATAACAATGGTGTATTTAATAGTGATTTCAATCAGTATAATAATCTTGATGGCAACACAAATCAAATTAACAATCAAGAATATTCAAGTTCTCATTTGCCAGACAATGGGGACCTATCAAATACAGCGACTACAGAAACTATACCAGAGATGACATCGACTCCCATTGAGATGACTCCTAGTTATGTGTCATCTACAATGGGAGACATTAATAGTTATTCAAGTCCCGACATTACCGACCCGCCACAGTACCAAGAGACAACAACAGATAATGCCTATACTTATTCATCACCAAATACACATCAACAAAATTATGAATCTTCTACAGAACTAAAAAACATTGTAAATGTTGAAACTACAGAATCAACTCCAATACAGGATCCAAATGTCAACAGTTATCTATTTGGGGAAACTACACCACAGCCTTATCAAGCACAAAATCAAGAAATTACTGAAAATGTGTATAATTCTCCTAATACTGATAATAGTTATGTGTATGCTAATCAAGATCCAAAAATGGAACCAATTTATAACTATGCAAGTTCAGAAACGACTGAAACTCCAACAAGTCAAGGATCTGTGGAAGATATTTACAGCTATTCTACAACTGAATCCTCGGTGCATACTGAAGCTTCTACTACAACAGAAACACCCATAAATGTTTATTCTGATCCGTCTACAGAATCACCAAATTATTATGATACAAATACTTTATCTTTGCCTCGGCATGAAGACACACCTAGTGAAAATGGAGGATTTCTTTCAAGCATGCTATCGACTATATCAGATTTATGGCCTTCAAAAAAAGACAAAGAAGCTTTGGCAGCGGAAGATGTGTTTACCACAAATGCTCACACAGAAACAGCTGAGCAAACAGACGAAGGTTTTTCCTTTGTTAAATACTTTTTATCTACTTATAGTTCTGTTATGGGGACAAGTGGAGAATCAAAAGCCCTATTTGCTTCTGCTGGTAATATATATTTTTGTAATACTTTTCAAGTGACATCTTCAGTATCTAACAAAATAACATAATTATATGTACAAACATATTATCATAATGGGGTTATCTAATGTATCAAAAAGTTCAAATTTATTTAGGGCTTGTTTTAATTGTTTGAGCAGTCAATTTAAAGGAGCATAATAATTTCTGATGCGTTTACAGTTGTTACACATTGGAATGAAACAATTATAATGGAATTAATTTCGAAACACTCTTAAATCTGTTATAATTGTTCCATTTAAAAGACTTATTTATATTTTCTTAATCAGTATTGTGCTTGTTAAACTCATGATATAATAATTCATAATTATCATTTCTTATCATTAATATGGCCATCTAACTTTTTTATCTCCTTTTAATGTAGGTAATTCCTCACACAGTGATTTGTCAAAATTGTGTTATCACTACCATCACATATGTATTTGCTTATCTTTATCAAATAATTGTTATGCTTGATTTTGCAGGCGACACTTGCTTCACAGATGAGATATGTGACGGTGGCACCAAGGAATCTAACAATCGCTTCCTGACATTCCTTATAACTACAGCTAGCTCCGTCCTGCTGTTTACATTGGGATACTACTACATTGATAATAGAAGACGAGATGGCAAGCTTATTGGCACAATTAACACATTGCAAAGGGATTTACTTTTTGCTACTAAGGTTGTATTTCATTTTCACATGTAACTCTGCAACAGCAAAATTTCTCTCCCATTTATCTATTAGGTCTTTTTACGTAAATGATGTGGTATAATGTAACTTTCGTGTTTATTGTTTTTTATTTTATGTATAAGTCACCTGTGTATCCGTGTCTCTTCCATCCCATACTGATGTAGCCATATTTGTCTAAATAAATAAAATTATATTTTTCCCGAAAATAGTTCTCTTGGCAAACTACTAGTATTAGATATATAATATATATATGTAATCATTTTTAATTATACTCTCAATACGCAATTTAACTTACATTTAACTTTTGTTTACTAATACAGGAATGCGAAATACTTAAAGAGGACCTAACAACCACAAAGACTAAGCTATCAGGCATTGAAGACAATTCCTTCGGGATGGATGATATGGTCCAATCGTTAAAGGAAGAAATTGAAGAATTGAAAGCGCAAAACGAGAGGCTGAGAAGGTCTTTAGACGATAATGAAAAACTGCTCAGGGTATCTGAAAATACTGCATGTGAATTACAGAACACACTGAGTGAGGTAGAAAATACTCTTAGTGAGCTCTTAGGAGAGAGAGCACATTCTGAAGAGCAAATAGCAGACTTGAATGGTAATGTTATAATTCATTTTGATGACCATTATTATTAATTACGTCCTTCCTGTGTACGTTCACAAGTAAAAAATTGATTGGATATGTTACTACTCCTATAGTTAGAATTTTCAAAACTAAACTAATAGTTAAAAAGATGAATGACTACATCCAAATAACTTAACTTATCAGTATGTTTAGTTTAAGTTCTATGTATACATATGTATTTGCAATTCTGCAAGAAGTGTAATATTGTTCTGCAAAATATTACAGGTAAAGTTCAAGCTTATGAAGAAGAATTAATAGTCGTTAGCCGCGATAGAGATAATTTCCAACTTAAGTTTGTGTCCGCCGAGGCAGCTTTAGAAGAATCTAATAAACAGAAGAAACAGGCTGCAGAGCTCAATAAGCTATTAGCAGAAGCAACCAATACAATTGAATTGCAGGGCCATGAAATAACTGCTCTCAAAGTAAGCATTATTTTCAATTATATTTGTTAAATTAATCTTTATAACATACTAGGACACTTTTTTTTTATTGAAAAAACATCTTATTAACCATGTTAATTCCTAATTGTAACATTCTTTTGGCAGATTCTATATAGAAGCACTTATTCGAATCCATGAGCAAAACCATATTAATAGTATTTGATTATAATATACCTGCTATTTAAATAATTACATGAACTTTCAGGACGTAATTAAGGAATTAAAGAGTGGTTCTAAGTCAAATGTTGATGCCGCGTCCCTGATTGATCACACTGAAATCAAGGCTAAGTTGGCAAAAGCCTTGGAAGAAAAGAATACCCTAGAAAGCAAGTATGAGGTGAGTTAGTACTTAGTGATCGCGAAATACTTATATAAGTATGTATATATTATAGAAGCTATTGTTTTATTAGAAATACACGTATGAAACTGTTTTGGGCATATAGGTTAGACATCTTGCTGGTAGCATAAGTATTTGTGTTGTTAATTTTGGGTACTTTTAAATTTCTATTTTAGTTGGAACAAAAGGAGCGTTCTCGCCTCGCCGAAGAGTTGCAAACCGCTCAGGAGTCATTGCGCACCAGCAGCCAGCAGGCTAACGAAGCCTCGACCCGCCTCGATGTCCTCGGCAAATACTTCCAGGAGAGAGAAGGAGAGCTGATGAAGTAAGTTTCATGTTAACCTTGCTAATGAATCTTAAGCTAAGCAACCATTTCTTGTTGATATTTTTGCAAAGTACTCAAAAGATTGTTTCATAGTTTACCGATTATTATAATTCATAACAATTATTTTTTTTTTACTTTAAAATGGAATTCTTGATTTCAGAGAACTAAGTGCCAAAGAATCCCTATTCTTGAGCAAGCAAGGCGAATCAGCTAGCACAGTAGAAAAGATCGAGTTGTTACAACAAGAAGTACAGAGATACAAGTGAGTAAAATTATCGTCATCAAAAAGAAGTATTGTGAAGTTAGTCTTCTAGGAATATGGTAGATGAATAACACAGTCAATAGATAACACATTTGCTTAAATTTATTTCATAGTAACTTTTTCCCGCGACCGTGCAGACTTAGTGGTACGGGATAGCTTTGTGAGTTCCACTCCCTTATGCGATGATTTCCGTGATATTGACTATTTTACGTTCGTCCTCTTGACTGACTCTTACCAAAAAAATGTTCCGAATAGATTTAAGGTGATTCGGCGGGATGTTTTAACCGGCATCAATCCCTAGTTCTAAATATTGAAGAAATGCGTCAAAATTTATATTTTAATTATACAAAATTATAATGTACTCGCAGAATAGAGGTCCAGTTACTGACGGTGCAATATATATTTTAAATATTAAATAACATAATACGTTACAGAGAGCTATGCGACGCTCTGACCCTGGAGCTGGCGGAGCAGGAGTCTGCGCGGCGCACGGCGGTGGGCGAGCTGGAGTCGCGCGCGCACACCGCGTGGCTGGAGGCGCGCGCGGCGCGGCGCGAGGCGGACGCCGCGCGGGACGACGCCGCCGCGCTGCGCCGCCGCATGGCCACCTTGCACCGCGTCGAGGGCGCCGTGTCGCCGCACGGCCGTGAGTTCATTCATTATTATTACATAATAATTTTGATTGCAAAAATAATATAAGTTATGTCAGTAAATCAAAAACCGTTCTGTATGTATTTATTTCAAAGAAACATTTTTACGTAGTAGGATGTAGGATACTTTTACAACGAAAAGTAAAAGGTTAAAATATATATTTTCGTAGTATGTAATTGCAAATTTTAATCAAACTGAAATATTTCGGTAACTTTCCAAGAGTAAAAGAATTTTTCAATTTCAGTAGTTTTGGAGCCTATTCAGTAAAAACAAACAAACAAATCTTTCTTCTTTATTATATTAGTGTAGATAAATATTCTTATACAGAAATCAAGATTATTCTATTTCTAATATACCTTCAAGAAGTAGTTATGAATGCGATATTTCCTCTTAGCAGCATAAGTACATATCTTAAAATCACATCTTGTCGTATTCTGTAAGTCATACGTTGAAATATAGACATTCGTGTAACCAAAATCAGGTTTTAGTGATTAAAGTTAGTTTTAGTAGCATTTAGAATAGTTAAAGCAGGTTAATATTGTTTTGTACAGACATGTCGTCGCCACTGGACACGTCAAACGCGGACAGTGGCGTGCTGCCGCCGCCGCTGCCGCCGCTCGCGTTCCTGCCGCCGCCGCTGCTCCCGCCGCTACCGCGACCGCCGCCCTTAGGCCGGTTGCCTTCTCCACATCAAACGAGGTATTTTTATTCCTACTTCTTGTTATAATTATAACTGCCTTTTGCATAATGTCATAATCAGTTATTTTAGCTGCCCCTTAAGAAAATTTAATTTCTACGTTAGAGTGAAAAAATTATGAGATGGGGGTCTTCAATTGTCAAAAATGCGCTAGATGCCATCAATATATCCCAAAATAAATATTTACTGTCATCAAAAGTAACTTTTGTTTTCAATTGAAAAATGAATTAAGTTAGATGCCTAAAGGTATGAAATAAAATATAATGAACACCTTATAGATATTATTTACTATCATAGATGCGTAATCTTCCTTCATCTACGATGTGACATGTCTTGAAATACTAGTTATCATTATAATGTATAAGATAAAGAGCCTTACGTAATGCCACACGGCCCTTTTGTTTGAAACTATGTAGTTTAATCAAAATGAAAAATCTCAAGTTCGAAACTAGGTCAAACTACTATGGCGTTTTGCCAAAGGCATTTTTGGTACGAATTGTCCATTAACTTGACGTGTAGTATACCCTGCGCAGTTAACTGGCTATTTGGAGCATTTAACCTTCATAGACTGTATATCGACGGTATTAGATTTTACGAAGGGGTTCCTTAAATGGTTTGTAGATAGTTACCGCTACCGTTTGTGATATTGAACAAATTGTACCTTATACTAAAACAAATAAGACTTGCAATTATTAGAAGTAATATTTTAGATATCGTTATATGTTTTACCCTAGCGTAACTAAGACGACGTATTGTACGTACTTAAAGTACCACATTTATTGCCACTATTAGCTCATTAATTTTGGTCGAAATCCAAAGTGTACAAGTAATAACTTAAAATTCAATGTTTGTCAACGTACAACTGTATTTTGTATGTGTTATTTTTTTTAGATACGACCGGCGGTATTCACCCGAAAGCCGGTACTCGCCGGAGAGCCGGTATTCACCCGAGAGCCGCTATTCCCCGGAAAGCCGCTACTCGCCAAACAGAATGCGGCCCTCAGATCGCAAGTACTCGCCGAACGACCGCCGCAAAGTCTACTCGCCGCCCAGATCCAGGCGACGGTCGAGGGATAGGTAAAAAATGCCTTATTTATAAATTGGAATAGATATTTATTATTTCCTATTAATAACGTAAGTATTAGACATCAATATGCACTTATTAATAAGGCACAAACAGTATTAGGCTAATAGCTTAGCTTTTAGTCATTTTCCGTTCCTTCGATTAACATTTTTAGATAATATCACACGACTATTAATTTTGTGCCGATGCAAGGGAAGTGAAAAGTGCTGAACATCAACACAAAATCAATATACGCGTATATATATATTTCATTATAAGTATCTAGTTTCATATTATATATTTATCAGTCGTGCAGTGAAATGCTCTCTACTGTCCAATCTATATCCTTTGCCTTAATGAGCGTTAGCTAATATGTTCATGCAGGTATGAAGACGGACGCGGGTCGCGTACTCGCAACGGCCCTCCAGACACGGAGACCGAATACAACTCGGACAGCCCATCCCGGACGCCGCGCAGACATCGCAGATACTCGCATTCAGGTAAAGAAATTATATAAAACACACGCCAAACGATGCCACTGTTAAAACTAACGTATAGTAGCTAACAGAAAAATTAATTGTCCAAAAGTAAATGACATCAAATTTCAAAAATACGTATTTTTTTGAATAACGTAGGTACATAAGAAAAATGCCCTCGTATTTTTTTTACATCTAGCATTATCTTTATACTTTATATAATAATATTATTTTAATTGCAGGTCCTAGCTCAGGATCAGGATGTTCATCAGAATCGGATAAATGATAAAATAGAATAAAATGCGCTTCTATTACTTTGTCGACATTTGAGAGGCCAAACTACTTTTTAATGATGGATGCATCCACCCGTTTTTGTTATGAAATATATTACAATAATTCCCTAATGTAGCGGGCGGGAATGTTTAGGACATGTCATTGTCATTTTTTTAGTCCTATAACTGCATTTCATTTAAAATCCGAGTTTAGTCGAAGTTTAACTGTTGAAAGATTTTTTTAGGAATTTAGGAGCATGCCTGTAAGGTTGACACTTGTAGACATAAATAAATAAATCGCCGCACAATAATGAACCGTTGACATTTTTTTAAACAATTCAGTACTTATTATCGTAGATTCAATTTTATAATGATTATGATTATTAAAATTTTCTGCTAATATTGCAATTAGATTGTATGTATATTGAAAATATTTAGGTAGGAAACTTTAAAAACCAAAAAAGCTTGAACAAAGATATAAGTATCATTATTCAGATTCAGTGGAAGCATGTGAAAGCTAATTATGTCTTCCCAATTTGGACATACAATGGTTCCTAGAAATGTGTAAGATGTTGTCATTTCTAAGTCAACTTTATAAACATAAATAAAACCTCGGGAATCTTAAATATTGATACCTATTGATTCAAATGTCACGCAATTAAAAATAGTATTCACGACTTACTATATTCCCATTTTTAGATGCAATTCCCATTATACATGAAAATCTGGGCACAGGACCACTTATCCGTTCTATTGCATTGTGACTAACGATTTTTTTTAATATTATTAACTTCGTTAATTTTGCATAAATTTAATAATCGTTTATTTCTTTAATTGATTACGTACAATTTGACGAATTAACACAGTGAGAATCTCACCGCGCCACCTAGGCTACCTATGATATATGACAGTTGAAACAGTGCGGTGTTATAATTTCTATCACTCTAAACTTCTACGTATGTATCGCGTTTAAATATAAAATAAAAGAAATATTTTTTTTAAATAATTAAAATTTTCGATTAACTTTACCATTTGTTAAATTATATCGATTAACGAAGTTATCATTATTAAAAAATAAGAATTTTGTTTATTAAAACCAGTGCCCAGCTGTGAATAATTGTTCCTTTTTAAAATCTTCTCTTTCTCTTCCTTCTTTCATACTTTGTTACAGTTATTTATTGCCATATTGGTTTTAACTTCGCTCCCTAGTCGTATAATAATTGGTAAACATACGATAATACGTTTATATTAGTTATACGTATTCTGAGTTTTATAAACACTCAACATTTTCATTTGTAGGGTTTCTGCATTTTCCGTTTATATAAAGTAAAAGTCTTATTCATCAAGAGTTAACCTTTAATAAAGATCAATGTAGATAACGATAACAATAAAAATGTATAGCTTCTTAAAATATATATTTTTCTGTAAGATAACTTACCAGAACAGTGAACGATTTTAGAAGCACATGTAATTAATGGTATATCAGAAGTTACTAAATGAAATGTTTTTAGTTGCCTAATACAAATATTTTCATTCAAAAGCAATAATGGTTTCGTGGTGGAAATGTTCTGTTAAATGTTAATTTATTGAGTTTTAGTGATTAAATTGTATAATAAATAATTTTATCTATTTATGGAAAGAGTATTATTTATTGCACAACCTTTTTTTGGTAGGAGTCACGTAAAATAAGCTGATTTAAATTATATGAGCTACCTAATCACAAAGTAACTATTGGAATGACACAAGTTAACGGATTTAACTCGCTTATTTTATTTTATTTGCCGACGTTTTGAAACTGAAACTAAATGCTTTAGTGTTAGAGTATCGTCAGCAAATAAATTAAAATACGCGAGTTAAATCCGTTAAAATTGTTAGATCCCAATGTGTAATAGCCGTGAAGGCATTAGAAATTATCATAAAGTAACTATCTATGTTACAACTACTTAAAAGTAGATAGGTAAGTAGTATGTTTACAAAAGCGATAAGATTGACTTTAAAAGATTTGTTCTATTTGTAGGCCTCATAGAGGAAAATTGTTGTAAATTACGCATTTCCATGTTTTCAAGAATAACAATTGTAACTGTTAAAAGAGAAGTACGTAAGTTTTATGTTAGGAACACTATAAGAAAAATATCAAATATCTACTACCATCTCTTATGTAAACATCATTTAAGGCACGACGTTCCATGGTACAAAACTGTCTTTAGCAGGTTGGTCAAGCTGAAACAAGAAAAGTACATTTAGTAAAACTGGTGACCTGAACCCTACCTCAAACTCAAGTCACCATCGTTGAAATGTTAGGTATGCCAGTAGATATTATAGTATGTTTAAAAGTCGTATACCTACGTTGTACACATAGACGTATATATATTTAAATTTTATTTTACATGTTGACGTATGATATACATATTATGCTACATTCGATATAAGTTTTATGCATAGTTTATTTTCATTTATATGTATGTACCAATTAGTAAATAACGATGATTTTTCAATTTGCAAAAAAACAGTAGGTACCTATTTTATAGATATTTATAAAACTTATAGATTTTTCGAAAACTATTCACGCGCTCTATTGTTACAATTATATGCTACCTACCTTCTTCGTGATATGGTCCTCGCACGCCATCCGAATACGGGCAGAAGTCGCGGGTGCATCCATATGGAAATCTACAGGGACGCCAGCGTCGGCCCGCGCTGCTCTTATCGCCTCCTTAATGGCAAAGAAAACCGCCGATGCTAAGAACAGTGGCGGCTCTCCGACGGCCTGAAAATAATTACATAACTATGTAGTTAATGTTCTCTAATAAGGAGATTTAAAATTAAATCCCTTCGTAGGTATTAAGTAATTAGGTCACTACTGGAGATAACAAAAATTAAATCTATCTACCTACATGAAAATAAACTCACCTTAGATGAAAACACTGCTCGGGGATTCGGGGCCCCTTTCAATAATGACACGTTGAACTCCAAAGGTATATCACCGAATCCGGGTATTTTGTACGCCCCGGGACCACGCGAGAAAAGCGTTCCATTTGGCGAGTAAATCAACTCTTCAATCGTAAATAACCCTTGCCCCTGAACGAAAGCGCCTTCGATTTGTCCGATGTCTATAGCAGGATTTATACTCTCTCCAAGATCCATTACGATGTCAGTTCTAACCACTTGATGATCGCCACTAAGGCAATCGATTTCCACCTCCGAGCAGGCCACTCCGAACGTAAAGTAGTTAAAGGGCTTCCCTTCGTTCTTTTTGAAATCGTATCCAATATCAGGGGTAGCGTGGAATCCAGTTGCGGATAAGCTCACTCGGTTGACGAACGCAGCTGAAACCCAATCTTCCCATTTACCGTTGGGATTCTTATCTTTAAACGGTTGGAGGCGTTTCACTATAGTTTGACAAGCTTCTAGAACCGCCATACCGTTAAGGTCTGACCCAGCACTGGCCGCGGTGGCCGATGTATTAGGCACCTTATCAGTCGACGTTTCACTGATATGAATTTTAGATACATCGACACCGAGGATTCGCGATGCAACTTGAATCATTTTCGTGTGAAGCCCCTGTCCCATTTCTGTACCGCCGTGGGAAACAAGTACCGAGCCATCGACGTATATCATTACCAATGCGCCAGCTTGATTGAGCAACTTTTCCGTGAATGCAATTCCGAATTTAGTTGGTATGATTGCAATGCCTCGTTTTCTCCATCGATGTTGTCTGTGAAATAAGGTTTATTAGTGTAAGCAGGAATTTATTTTATTGTGGTAGGTTCGGTTATTACTGTTGAGTGAAATATAAATTATGAATCTTACTTGTTAAAATTTTCAATAAGCTTTTTCCTTTCTATTAGATTGCTTTTTTCGACACACTCATCCCAACATCTTTGCAATGTGCAGTGTGTTAGAACTTGGCCATAATGAGTTCTGTGATTCTCTCTGTATAAATTAATTCGGCTGATTTCCTCTGGACTTTTTCCTAGTTTGTGAGCAATGTCACGTGCCATATTTTCTGCACCAAACATTCCCTGTGGTCCTCCGAATCCACGGAATGCAGTATTGGATGGAAGATTAGTTTTGCAAACATTGGCAGTTACCTCGACGTTCGGAATATAATAGGCATTCTCAAAATGGAATAATGCTCGTTCAACCACCTGCAAAAGACATAATAGGTACATTATAAGTAGGTACCTACACATTAATTCGAGACATACTTAATTATAAATAAAGGGCTTCAGTTTCATATTTATTATATAGTCATAAATATCACTGGAAAACTTACTGGTCCAGAGAGGTCGATAGAGTACCCGCCATTATTATAGATGTTGACAATGGCACCCATCATTAGTCCTTCTTTAGTGACTGCTACTTTGTACTTGATCAGGAATGGATGTCTAGTGCCAGTCATTTGCATATCTTCATCTCGGTCTAGCATACAACGCACAGGTTTTTGCAGCTTGTGGGCTGCCAAGGCTACGGGCAACGATACTAACATACCTCGCGACTCTTTACCACCGAATCCGCCACCCATTCGCTTCACACGAGCTACAATCCTATTCATCGGCACGTGTAAAACGTGGCTAGTGAGTTTCTGAAAACAAAAAATGGATTATTTTTCCATTCCTTCTTACTTCTCGATCCACTTCTTATTTTTATTAAATTAATTTCTATTACTTACAGCTATTTCCGAAGGGTGTTGACTTGAGCAGAATATTTCCAACTCATCGTCTTCTTTTTTCGGGATAGCAAATGCTGCATGTGTTTCTAAGTAGAAATGCTCTTGTCCACCCATGCGGCACTGACCTTCAATAATAATATGATTCTGATCTTCAAAAACTGCTTTTACGTCACCTCTTCGTATGCTTTTTGGGTATTGTGGATAAAATGAATTTTGTTTTATTGCATCCTCTATCGTTACTATTATGGGCTGAATTTCTTCATATTCCACTTTAACTTTTCTAGCTGCCGCCTGTGCTGTAGTTTGATCTTGAGCCACAATAACACCAATAGTTTGACCTTGACTAATTACCTTTTCGCTAGCAAAGAGCTCTTCGTCATGAAATATAGGTCCGATTGCGTTCTGTTCAGGCGTTAAATCCTTCGCAGAATAGAAAGCCACTACACCAGGTTCTTTTAATGCGTCCTGCGCATCTACTGAAAGTAACTTCGCATGCGCCTTAGTACTAAGTACAAAAGCCAAATATAATTCTCCTTCTGCATAAGGCATATCATCGCAATAAATTGCTTCGCCTGCAGCTTGTTTGTAAGCTGACATGTGGGTGATGGGTCTACCCACTGCATCACTTTTAAGCTGTTCATCACCTACTAACTCAAAGTATTGGGAGCTTTTGGGCATTACACCGTGAAATTGTTCAGCACCACTACTGTGGTAAGGCTTGATCAGATCTTCGTGAATATAATCCTTACACATTTGTTTACTAATCGATAAGTAGGCTTTTAGGAATAAGCTCATAGTTAGAGCACGTCTAAACTGAATGTTTCCTCCAGGTGCAGAAGGTTGTAGTGGCAATTCTGTGATCAAATTGGAATAAGCAGTTTCTAACATTTCCTCATTCCATTTATGACCCTTTAATGCTTGACCCGTAGTTGTAGCTATTTTAGTAACCGGAGCCATACCTCCAAATGCAACATTTATGTTCTTTATAACGTTCGTATGATCTTCGAACTCGACATTTATCGCAGCTGTTACGATCGAAATATCATCTTCTCGTCTTTTAGCTTGTTTGTATGCTTTCACATACTGATACCGATTTGAGTAAGGAATCTCTATAGAAAGCAATATCTCATTTGGTTTTACAACATTTCTTCGGTAACCAGTGAAGAATGTTTCATCCATCAAAACAGAACGATGTCCATCTTCTTTGCTCAAAAGATTAAGTTTTACTTTCAATGACATTAAGATTGGGTTAAGATCAGATATTGGACTCCCAGTCATGATGTTTCCGCCTATAGCGGCTACGTTTCTAATTTGTTTACCCGCAAACCAATTCAGCATATCAACTATTGTCCTTAGCGTTCTTGTTTTGTAACTAGGTAATACGTTGATAGATTCTCTGAAAGTATTTTCCATTTCCATTAACGTTACAGCTGCGCCAACTGTGAATCCAGTATCAGTTTCCGAAATTTGGTTCATTTCTGCAACGCAATTTGGCATTATTATAACTGGATAAACGAAGTGTTTAAACTTTACCTCGACTCCTACTTCTGTATTTCCAACTACGATCTTAGCGGTAGGATATTGTTCTTTTAACTTTAACATCGTCTCCAATGTTGTGGGGCGATACCATTTTACCTGCTTTCCCCTGAATATCAAATATTGGTCATCATAAACTGAAGATAGCTTAAGTTCTGGAGGAAAAATAGGTTCTTGACTACGGTCGTATGGTAAGAAGCTTGATTTTTCGAAAATGTAATCTGTTTCTCCTTTATCTTCGGTTCCATTTGACTTAATTTTGCAACAGTCTTTGCCTAAAGCACATACTCCATTCGATTTTCCATTAGATGTACCGTTAGCGACCCTTTGAGTTTCCCAATCTTCTATAAATGTTTTATATCCCTCTATGATGGCACGATAGCCAGTACACCTGCAGAGATTGCCTTGGAACGCGACCTCCATATCAGAATATTTAATATTTGTGTTACTCCTTAGCAAACTATACATAGACATAACAATGCCTGGTGTGCAAAACCCACATTGGGATCCGTGAGCTTTAGCTATTCTTTCTTGGACAGGGTGGAGCTTTGTCTTGGTGGTTCCTATGCCCTCAACAGTAGTCACAGCTAATCCATGCATCGCGCATACTGGTGCTAGGCAAGCATTCACTGCCAAATGACTGATGAAAAATATTAAGGAATCTTTGCTGTCATTAAATTAGGTACCTACTTATAGCTTAAAATGGAATTTCGAAATATCAAATAGCTATTTATTACCAAATCAAAATATAAAAACACGTCGACAACAATATATCATCGAAGATTGGGAGGTACTCGTTTAGATAACATCAAAAGATTATCACTGTAAGTGAAATGAAAACGATCAAGATGTTTAGGCCTAACCTAGCTTAACCTAGATATATACTTATAAATGTATGTGCCTTCCAAGGTAAGTAGGCCCTTCATTTTAAATTTCAATATACTAAAAATACTGATTGAAAAGGATACAAAACTTTCTTAACAGCTCTATTGTATTTAGAGACCATGACCGTGCACGCACCGCAGCCTCCCTCGGCGCATCCCAATTTCGTGCCGGTAAGGCGCAGCTTCTTCCGAAGGTACCAAAGAAGTGTCCATTCTGGATCAGGATTCTGTTCAATCACCTGAAATTGGGAAGTACTCGTAGATCCTTGACATTCTTACAGAGTTAAATGTAGGTACCTACTTGATAACGTTTGTAGGTTATTTTATAACTGATAAATAATTTAAGTGTTGTAACCGTGTGCGTGTCCCTAGTGCTTTCTTTAAGATAGTTATGAAGTTATTGATGTTAGTTTAAACAAAAATCGTAACGAATATAAATATAGGTTTTTATATCATGTAGGTAATAACATTTTAAAATTACCAAAGTAAGTGGTTTGAAATTCGAAGCAAACTTATAAGTAGGTAGGTACCTAAGGTAGCTTTTAATATTTTTCAAATTTTTCTATAAAATTTTACAAAGCTTTCCTGTGTGTAATATAGTTTTGCTTAGCTACTTGCTCGTGATTTGCCTAATCCTTGTTAAGTCGTAATCATGTTCTAAGTATTTCGAATACATTTTAGCTTGCAGTAATTTATTGGTAGGTAAGTAGGTAATTATTGATTTGCTAGTCCGCCTTGATCCAAATAATTTACCCACCAAACAAGCAGTGAGCTTTAAGGCCCCTAGATCGGACTAAACCTATTAAATAAAAGGTTTAGTTACTTTTAGTCAATATCAATCTCACTTTTGAGTCACTCACGGAAAAAATACATCTCAGGAGTCATGTAAATTGATTGAAAACTGTTATTTTTTATATTAACATAAATTATTATAATATCTTAAGTAGTTACCTTTACCTACATAAGTAGTGTTAGTTTGCCTAACATTTTTATTGTTTTTAATCAACTTCTTAATAATTTAGTAACTGAACGAGACCTTCAGAGATAAGTCCGCCTTTATACTTGCATCGTCTGCTGTACCTTATATTTCTATTGTAATGTATGCATGGTAACGGTTGTTACACTAGCAACCGTCATTCCGGCAATAAACTGAAAATTAGCTGCATGTGTATTTATTGAGCAGTAATTCCTCCGGATTTCTCAGTGGCGACGAGGATGGGATTTGTCCACGTGGAAGGATGGATTGAGAGTGCCTGACATCCCTACCTATTAAGCCGGGAAATACCGTGTGCGATGAAGGCAGCGGACAGGACGCGACGACGTTGCAGATAGCTCGACTGAGCTGCTTCTGGGTTAACGCCGTACACGTCCTGAGGACCGGGTGCGGGGACGCCGTTTCGCTGAATCATGCTGTTAGCGACTGCGATGAACGCGGCGGACGGGAGGCCACGGTGTCGGAGCTAGCTTGGCTGAGCTGCTCCGGGAGGGCGCCGGGCAAGTTACGCCGTTTCGCGTATAGGAATAGTGTGTGCGATGAATGCGGCGGATGGGACGCGACGGTGCCGGAGCTAGCTCGGCTGAGCTGCTCCGGGGCAAGCACGTCCTGAGAACCGACTGTTTCGCAGTATCGGATTTACGGGGGAAATAGGTATAGGACGGTGGTGTGTAGTGCATGGAGGAGATATAATTATTTAAATAGTCTGAAGGCAAGGCGACGACACATGCGGGAAGGAAATGTACATATTATTATAGTTTTGTAACATTTTATTGTAATATTTTATTTTGTAATGTTTTGTTTTGTATTATCCTTTTCAATTGTTATGTTATACTGTATTTATTTTGTTAAGCTTTTATTTGTATTTATTGTTTTGTGTATTTTTTTTGAAAGATATTATTTATAATTTAGTGTGGAGGTGTAATGTATGCATGGTAACGGTTGTTACACTAGCAACCGTCATTCCGGCAATAAACTGAAAATTAGCTGCATGTGTATTTATTGAGCAGTAATTCCTCCGGATTTCTCATCTATCAGCTGGTAATTATTAGTAGGTAGCTACTTCTCTAAACTACCGATTTGATTATCAAATAATGCCTAATTTTATTATCATTAGTAAATAAATACCTGTAGTGTCAGATTTCTCAATATTTTGTAATATTTACCTACCTAGCTAATTAATTGATGAGGTTGTTAAACCAAATATTGCGACATTTAATATATATAGTATTGTAGGACGTAAATATTTTATATTAGGTAATCATTTCAAGCCGGATTTAATCTACTCTATGTAATGTGACACATCATTTACACTTTAGTAATAGTAGGAGGTACTTACCTATAGTAGAGTGAGTTTACTAGTAGGTAGTTTAATATTTTCCTCTACAGGCTAAGTGCATATAAAGGAAAATTTTTAGCAAGTACCTATTGCTCTACCTGTCACAAGTATTACCTACAACCGGTTCGTTTCTTATAGGTATCATAAAATACAAAATAGGGTTTTTAATACTGTTAATTAAAATCAGTAGGTATTACCGGAAGTGATAGGTATATTTTGTTTTTATTTAATTACGTTATTTTAAGTATCTATAGATTACTTAACTACCTACTTTAAAGGCTTTTTTTGATGACCATAAAGGAAAAAAATATTGCTTGTCTATTTCCCAACTAGTTATTTAGGCTGGTACCTAGTTTTAAGTACCTAGGTACTCCTGACAAAACAATCAATAAATCCTGATGAATAGATGGTAGGTATATACCTACCTAAGTAGGTAAGTACAGAGAGTACCTACATATGGGAGTGCGAGAATAAAGACCGGGAAGAGAGTTTATGACAATGACATTAATTCTATATCTGACCCAATTTATACACAATATAAGACGAGAAGAGAGATATAAGTATTAATTTAAGTCGTCATACTTGTTTTGATGACTCCGGTTTCGAGCCGCGGGTCAATATTATCAGGGTCATTGCGAGGGAACATTCATCTGTAATTCTCGGCTAAATAATACAAGTATCAATCCGATGTCAGCAGAGATACACTGACGCAATAATGTTGCTACTTGTAAGTATCGGTAATGATAACACCCGCGAATAGCGATAAGTTTGACAAGCGAGAACGATAGAGGTCATATGCCCCCCTGGTCAAGTGCCGTTGGAACTAACTGACTGAAAAATATTTATACCTACTTAGGTACCTATTATCTAAATATAAACCCTGTTCAACTTCAAAGACCAAGAAGGGCTCCGTATCATCCCTACTAATATTATAAATGCGAAAGTAACTCTGTCTGTCTGTCTGTCTGTCTGTCTGTCTGTCTGTTACGCTTTCACGCTAAAACTAATGGACCGATTGAAATTAAATTTGGTACGAAGAAAGTCTGGATCCTGAGAAAGGACATAGGCTACTTTTTAACCGACTGCAAAAAAGGAGGAGTTCCACGCGGACGAAGTCGCGGGCAGAAGCTAGTTATCTATAAAAACGGCAAAAAATGTATTTAATAATAGGGTCCCGTTTGGGTACGTCTTTTCATAAAACTACTGATATAAAAAAAAAGTAGGTAACAAAGAACTTAGCTACCTAACTAAATAGCAATATCGCGATCCAAGTTATGTCTCTTTGGAGCCCGCTAAACAATGTAAGTAACTAACAAAGTACCAACTTATTATTGTAAAATCGCCTAACTACCAACGCATTTACCTATATCTAGGTCACGTTGTAATTATAGTAAGTAGTTCTTAGAGGAGTAGTAGGCACTTAGTTAATTTTACTTACAATACACTCTTTAGATAGGTACAGCATAAGTCACTGTAGATATTTCAAAAGGATTCAAAATTACTGTGAAGTTAAAGATCTCCGTAAAAGTGATAAGTTTGCCTTTGTAATAGGTACTTAATATGTATGAATGTATATAGCGTTACGTATGTAAGTAGGTACCTTACTTAGGTACAGAAATTAAACTTTAATTTCTTTAGGTAAGTACATGTTTTTTTACTTAATAACTAGTTTTGGTATATTAAATAAACACGCGTGTAAAAAGGTAATTAGGTACCTACGTATTGTTTTTTGAGTTTCTATCGTAGCAGACCGAGGTGACGATAGGCAATTACCTACAGCACTACTTGACTGATTGACTCAATGCTAAACCAACTCAATCTAGAATGAACGTGGGACCTGTATAGTTCTTTAAACGTGAGCATCAATGCACGCCTCAAATACGTTACAGTTGTTTTATTCCCATATCATTATAATAACAGTGCACAAGCGTTAATTTTTTAGATACCTACATTATCTACGAAGTTAACGGTGGCGTATGCGAAACTTACGAAAAGTTTAATTAAAATATGACACCTGGTAGTTGATAGTGCGACGAACAAAAACATGAGACATCCAAAACTCAGGAACCTTATTGGATACCTACCTACCTAATTCTCGTATTTTTTGTTTGTTCTCTCCTCACACTGAGCAGCTCTAATAGCATGTTTCATATTTCAATTAGGTAATCCTAAACTTAGCACGATGCTGTAGAAAAATTGTAACGAAATTATAACTCTGGTAGTAACCAAATCTAGTGTCTCGTCTTATCACAAAATGATCTGACCCTTGGGAGATTCCGACTAATAAGTACCTACTTAACCGTTGATTGGAGCGATTACCCTCTACGATCATCATTTTATCTAACTACCTACTTACATACTTAATATAAAATAAATTTAGAATGTTTTCTTTTTTTTTCATCGGCACAGTATTTACATATTTATCGTGCTTCCTGCGGTAGATATTTAATTAAATAAAAAGTCCTAATTTAATTATAAGTTATTAGAAGTTCTTATAGTTGAAAATGATTATTGAACTCTCTTACTCTCTCTCTCTGTACTAGGTACTACTAAGTGCAATTAAAAGGTACATCAGAGATAATAGTAGGTATCCAATTATACAATAAATAATGGACAGATTAATTCTTAGGTTCTACTTATTATCCGTTACCTTTTTTCCATTGACGTAAAACACGAGATCAGTTCCAACTTCGTTGGCTTCTTCGTCAATATTTTGAAGCACCATTTTTCTTTTCGCATTGAACAGTGCGTTATAACTTCCGCGGATTATTCAAGAGGATAAAGTAAATTTGATGATTGTAACATACAAGTAGTTTGCTCGCCTGTTGACGAACGACTGGCAATTCGTTATGGTTCTAACGCACAGTCGAGTAATAAATAACAATATGGTTGTCAGTCTCAATGCCTAGCGCCGTCTTTGTCGAGCAAGTAAACATTTTTATCATCATTTATCATTTCAACAGTGCATCGCACCAGTCAATTTAACCGCCTCGTATTTTTTTGTGTAACTATAGGTACCCCGTGAAGGATAATATTTATAATATAACAAGCATATAAATTAGTTGATTTAACTAACTACCTATATAACAAATTGCGTCAATATACCTACCGTAGGTATTATTAAAAGTTCGGCACTCTTGCTTTACTTGTAGTTATAGGTAGGTACATAGTACATACATAATGTTACAGCTTAGGCAACTTGGTTAACTGGGCAGTAAGTACGAGTAGGTAGGTATGAATAAAAACCAGAAGCGGTCAAAGTGATGAATGTAATACTTTGACCGGTCCATATTAATAATGCCTGACGGCTCCTTGTCCATTTAATAAAAATAAGGTTTGAGATTTATTTATTGAGGGTTACCTACCCACAAAATATTTATAGCTAAGGTATATAAATTTGTCACTTAGATCTGGTAGTAAGAATAATTTCTCGCTTCTGGTCTCGCAACTTGTGCAATTCAACTCGTCTTACAAGACTAAATCTTTATAATTTTATCTTAATTAAATTTGTGCACACTATTATTCTAATAGAATAACCCATTGCTCATAAATACAATGTGTATCAAAATACCTAATTTTAATTAGATTGCCCACTTATGCGGCATAATGCATATTAAAAACTGATAGAAATATCCCTGTGCACTGAAGGAGTTTTCTGTGTAGATTTATGCTTTTAATATGAAGCTAGAAGACTTAGCTTAAGAGGATTGTGAACCTGTTAATTTTCATACAAAAGGCGATAACGTTTTACACCCAGTAAATATAGGTAGTTAGATTTTTATATTTTTTGGATATGTTGTAGATATAATGAGAAACTACGTCTGTACGTTTTGATTTTTAAGAAATATTGCTTACGCTAGATCTAAATATAGATTTTTAGATCTATATATAGATTTTTAGATGCTAATAAATTTTAGCGTAAGCAATATTTCTTAAAAATCAAAACGTACAGACGTAGTTTCTCATTATATCTACAACATATCCAAAAATTATAAAAATCTAACTATATTTACTGGGTGTAAAACGTTATCGCCTTTTGTATGAAAATTAACAGGTTCACAATTCTCTTAAATCTGATTTATTGGTAGGTAGGTGTAGCTGTATGGAATTCAATGGTGTGCATAACTCAAAACTTCAGGTTTTCGAGTTATCTCCTTTAGATCTTGGTGTGCGATATATTGGCAACGTAGTACCTAATTTTGCGAATATAAGTTCTTAGTAATATAAAATACATATTTAACTAATTCAGATCGTCTTAGAAAGTTGTCATTAAGGGTTTTGTAAGTAAATTTAAACTAAGTAGGTGTACTTATGTATAATAATATATTTTTTTTATTACAGGTAGGTACGAAAATAACAAAATACGCATTTTGTAGGTAATAACACAAGCTTAGGAAATACCAGTAAGAAGGTAATATTGTACAATATTATATAATATTATGAGGTAGGTAACTATGTAATAAGGAACATTTCATTACGCGACTACATTCCATGGTTTCCCTTTACGATTTATTGTAGGCTTCACCTGAAATGATAAATAAATCTCTATCTAGTAAGACTAATAGGTCATATAAACTACAGACACTACGTAGATACAAAGTAAATGTGGTATTAAGATAAGTACCACATACTCATAAATAGATACATTAGGTACTCATGTTTATTGTAATTATGAATTGTATAAGTAAACAAAACTTCGTCACATCTAAGTACACATAGGAAAATGGGTATATAATATAATAATATGTAGGTACCTACTTTCGTATGTGTAGATGTGAAAAAACATCTCTCTGGTGAAGTTTTGTTTACTATACAATTCATCAAATATAATTGGAAAATATAGTATTTATTGATTTAAAAAAAGTTGGTCAGGTCAGAAAATTTATAAATAATTTATAATTATCAAATTACTTTTTGTGTTATGTGATCTTCGCAGGCCATTCTTATCCTTGCACAGGTCGCGGGAACGTCAAGCGTGAACTCCGGGTCTATGCCTGCATCCAGCCGAGCAGATCGTATGGCTTCTTTAATAGCGAACATTACTGAAGCGGCCAGGAATAATGGCGGTTCGCCCACAGCCTAGAAAAGGTAATAATCTAACTTAGCAGAGCTACGCCTGAATAACATTAGCCCCTTAAAATAAAACAATTAAGTACTTGTAAGGATAAAATGTATATAAGTAGGTAAGTATGCGAGTTAAATCCGTTATGATTGATTTATACCAATTTATAGTAGGTACTTAACCCCAAAAGTATCAGAAACCTATAAACATTAACCTACTTAATAATTCAAGCATTCTAATAATTTATTTTACTCTAAGGAACAAATGGCCGTATAAGACATTTGTTTCCATCCTAAATTTACAATTAAAAATCAAATCAGGGGACAAAACTGAAGCTCCAATATAAAGTGGCCATCACAATAACTTTTACGCCTCGCAGGATTCTAACAAACAAAATGTTTTATGATATTTAAATTACTTACCTTTGACGAGTAGACCGCTCGTGGGTTAGGTGCTCCTTTCAACAAGGAAACATTAAACGTTTTTGGAATATCAGAAAAACCAGGTATTTTATATGCGCCAGGACCTCGTGATAACACTTCACCAGTTGGGGAAAACACCATTTCTTCTATGGTATAAAATCCATAACCTTGAGTAAATGCGCCCTCAATTTGCCCAATGTCTATGGCAGGATTTAGACTTTCTCCGACATCCATCACTATATCTGTTCTTAAAACCTGATGATCACCAGTCAAGCAATCAATGATAACCTCTGAACACGCTACTCCATAAGTGAAATATTCAAACAGGTTGCCAGAATTAGTTTCAGGATTGTACTCGATTTTTGGAGAAGCATAGAATCCTGTCGCAGATAAATGAACTCTATCGGTGTATGCAGCTGAAATCCAATCTTCCCATTTTCCTTCTGGGTTTTTTGTCATATAAGGTACCAATCTTTTTTTCAGAATATTACACGCATTTAGAACTGCCATTCCGTATAAGTCTGAACTCATGCTAGCAGCTGTCGGTGAACTGTTAGGCACTGTGTTCGTAGCCATTTCACTTATATGGATTTTACTAATATCAATTTCTAATGCTCTTGAAGCAACTTGAATCATTTTAGTAAATAAACCTTGCCCCATTTCGATACCTCCAATTGATATAAGAACTGATCCATCTGTATAAGCTAAAACCAAAGCCCCTCCTTGCATAAGAAGGTCGCCTTGGAAAGAAATACCATATTTAGTAGGAACTAATGTGATTCCCTTCTTTTTCCACCTATTTGACCTGTAACCAGCAAATTTTATGATTAATATTATACCACTATGAAAATACGTAAAATATTACGACAATAGGTAAGTAATAATTCATATTAAAACCTGTTGAATTCGTCAACATCGTTCTTTCTGCGCCAGTAATCTGAAATTTCGATACATTCTCTCCAGCATCTACTCAGAGTGCAATATGTAAGCTGCTGATTGTAATGTGTTAAATGTCCCTCTTGGTAAAGATTCAGATCAACAATCTCTTCGTAACTCTTTTTTAAATTTGAAGCCACGTGTCTTATCAGCGTCTCGGCTGCAAACATTCCTTTTGGTGCTCCAAACCCTCTGAAAGCCGTATTTGTAGGCATGTTGGTTTTGCAAAGATATCCCGTAATCTCGACGTTTGGTATAAAGTAACAATTGTCGACGTGCATCATGGTCCTCTCTAACATCTGTAATAAAGGTGGTTCTATTATTAGGTAGGTACCCAAAGGAAATAATTCTATTTGTAGGTTGCCTAGAAATTATTTAATTTAGAAACATATTACTTACGGAACAAGATATATCCATTGAATTACCGGCATTTACATATATCTCAAATTTACCGCACGTTATCTTCCCATCATCACCGAACGCAGCTCGATATTTTATCAAACATGGATGTCTATATCCAGTGACTTGCATATCTTCATCTCTTTCCAAAACGGCTCGGACTGGTTTTTTCAACTTATAAGCAGCAATAGCAACAGGAATTGCCAAAATGGTACCTCTCGTTTCCTTGCCTCCAAACCCACCTCCTAATCTCTTGACTTTGGAAACAACTTTATGATTTGGAATTCGTAGAGATTGAGACGCTATAAGCTGCAAGTATAAAAATATAATAATACTTATAAAAGTATGTAAATTGTTTATTAATCGTCTTAAAGCCTTTATATACTTACTGCTATTTCAGCTGGATTTTGCGTCGTAGAGATTATTTCTAATTCATCCTCCTTCCTTATAGCAAAGGCAGACATTGTTTCTAAGTAAAAATGTTCTTGAGCTCCATTTCTCACGTATCCTTCTACTATCCTATCGGGACTCGTGTTTTTAAAAACATCATGGACATTGCCTTTTTTTAGTATTCGTGGATAATCAGGAAAGAAAGATCGCTGTGCCACCGCATCTTCGATGGTGACGATAACTGGCTGAAGGACATTATATTCAACAGAAATTAAATCCTTTCCTCTCCTCGCTGCGCTTTCTGTTTCTGCAACTACTGCTCCAATCACGCAGGAACGACTCGTTACTATCTTTGAGGAAAATATTTCTTCGTCCTTAAATATAGGACCCAATTTATTACAAGACTCTTCCAAATCGTCTGCACATAAAAATGCAACGACGCCAGGGACTGATAAAGCTTTGGTTGCGTCCACTGATTTAATTTCTGCATGTGATTGTGTACTAAATACTAAAGTCAAATATAGTTCATTTTCGAAATGTGGAGTATCATCACAATACAAAGCTTCGCCACAGACTTGCTTGCAGGCTGATGCATGAGGTATTGGTTTCCCTACAGCGTCTGACACATGTCTATTATTGTCTTTTATTTCAAAATATTGTGAACTATGCCAGGGTAATGACGATATTTCATCAACTGCACTTAAATAGGTACTTGGTACTACAGAGCCATTCACTTTTACTTTATTCAAAACGTGTACATAGAACCTGAAAAAGAAACTAACACAGAGCGACTTCCGGTATTCTGCCATTCCTCCTGGTACAGAAACATCTAATTCTAACTCTTGTATTAAAGAGTTGCAAATTTTATTAAGCGTCTCTTCGTTCCAAAGCGAGTCTTTCAACATGTTTGAAGATTTCACTGCGCATATTGTAGTAGGCGCCATACCACCAAAACACAAACTGGCAAACTCCACAATTTTTGTGTTTTCCTTAAATTGCACATTAAACGCAGCGGTTACAATAGATATATCATCGTCTCTTCTCTTGGCTTGCTTATAGGCTTTAAAGAAATAGTTTGCACTCGAATATGGAACTTCTATTGAAAGTACTATTTCATCATTTTCAACTGCAGTCTTTCTGTATCCTTTAAAGAAATTACTATCAATTGCAATTTTTCTATGACCTCTTTCTGCGCTGCGTACATTTAATATTGCAGATGAAGCCATTAATATGGGATTCAAATCAGATATAGGACTTGCAGTCATTATATTTCCTGCCAGTGATGCTACATTACGAACTTGGTTTCCTGCAAACCAATGAAGCATATCTATGATAGCTTGCAATACTGCGGCCTTCTCTTCTTCTATTGAATTTATTTTTAAAAACTCAGCTATTTCAGTCAAAGATACCGTTGAACCTATTTTTACTCCATCGTCCATTATCGAACAGGAATTTGTTTCCACAATTAAAGATGGTGATAGTAGTATCGGATACACAAGTTTTTTAAATTTCATTTCTACGCCCAGTTCCGTATTCCCGACAACAATTTTGCTAGTAGGATTAACTCTTTTGATATTAAGTAAAACTTCTAAATTTTGGGGTCGTATCCACCTTACTCTTTCACCCTGGAAATAAGTGAATTCTTTTTCGTACTGCGGGTTTAGTTTAAGTTCTGGTGGAAAAATTGGCTCTTGCGTAGGGTCATATGGTTGAAATGATGATTTATTATAAAGTCTTGGTTCTCGACAATGCGATTCGTTATTTTTACAGCATTCTTTGCCCAATCTGCAGGAGCTTACTTCGCCATTTATAGCATACTGCTTCTCCCATCCTTCTATAAAAGTTTTGAATCCTTCAATTAAAGGTCTATAACCGGTACATCTGCAAAGATTTCCTTGGAAACTCTGTTCTATATCATTTTCATTTATTTTTGATTTATTTCGCAGCAACGCGTACATTGACATTACTATGCCTGGAGTGCAAAACCCACATTGTGATCCATGAGATTTTGCTATCCGTTCTTGGACAGGGTGCATTTTTTCCTGAGTTGACCCAATTCCTTCAACAGTAGTCACTGCTAACCCGTGGACTGCACATAATGGTGTCAAACATGCGTTCACCGCTATATGTCTGATATTTTGTCAGGAATTCATAAAAATAAATTTTATCTTAAGAGATAGGCAGGATCGTTGGAGCGAAATTATTTTCTTATTATTTTCCATTTAATGAAACAATCATTACGGATTTATCTAACTCGCGTATTTTATTTTATTTGCTGACGTTTCTTTTGCGATAGACTATCATGAGCTCAGTCGTGCTACGAATATGGGAATTGAAAGTTTTCGAAAAGTCAGCAAATAAAATAAAATACGCGAGTTAAATCCGTTATAGTTGTATGTGATAACCGCGAAGGTACCTATCAGAAATTATCAATCATTGACCTAATTCACCTACCTTACTTATTATAATTGATTAGGTACTTATTAATGGAACATAACTTAAAGTTGTCTATACTAATTTAATTTCTTTTTTTTTTTTCGAACTGAATACTGAAGCGCAGTTGGCCAGCTAATGGACCTTCACTGCAAAACCGGACGGGTGGCGAGACTCCTGAAAGGAGACTCTTAAGCCTTTTGGGTTGGGTTTAGGGTTTTTAGCCCTGACCGACCCGAGGGCCCCCCAAGGTGGGGGTCGCACCTCGGCTCGGGCCGTCAGGAGGTGTGTTGACACGACTATTACGTTGCAAGGGAACAGAAGGTCCCTGCGGATAAGTCCGACGCGCGCCGGGTGTATGTGGACGTCTTCGACCCCGCCGGCGGAGTAATATAATAAAGAGGAAATGTTTGTTTGCTTGGATTGAATAGGCTCTAAAACGACTGGAGCGATTTGAAAAATTTTTTCACTGTTGGGAAGCTACACTCTTCCCGAGTGACATGGGCTATAAAAAAAGGGATCCGTGCGAAGCCGGGGCGGACAGCTAATATAATTATAAAAGGATACTTGATTTTGTCTTCGCTTCTGATATACTGAGAGATCATGACCGTGCAAGCTCCGCAGCCGCCTTCCCCGCAGCCATACTTGGTTCCCGTCAGCTGAAGCCTTCTGCGCAAATACCACAAAAGAGTCCATTCGGGATCCGGGTGAGGTTCTATAACCTGGAATAAACGGTGAAAAATGGATAAGTGAGTCAGTATTTTAACTTACATGTGATATTTTAATGGATAGGTTTTATTATACCTAGCTGCATATTCTATACCTCTCTTTTGACTGACTGACTGAATACTGAAACACAGTTGGCCAAACAAAAAGCAAAACCGGACGGGTGGCGAGTCTCCTGAGAGGAGGCTTTCAAGCCTTTAGTTGGGTCTATATCTCAACGTGACTTAATGTATTAATTACCTACCTACTTACAAGTACCATGCACATTGCACCTAATATAGGTACCTTTATTAAATAGGTATTATAAAATGTATTTAGGTGAGTAGGTGCCGTTACCGTTAGGCAAATATCTTATTTACCTACTTAATACAAGTTATCAAATTACCTGCCTTTCTATAAGTAATATAATCTCATCATGTTACAACCGATTATGTTACAGAGTTACAATGCCGTGATTTGCGATTAAGTATGTGTGTCTACCTAAATCTGTGTTTTAATAGGATGTTTTATAGATAACGAACCTAACAAGTTATTTTAATAAAATAAGTAGGTAGGAATGAACTTACTTACATTTACCTACTTATTTCTTTTTATTCGCCATGGAAGTGAAATAATTTTAAATTTATAAAAAAATAACCAACTAGATAGATAAATATTATTTTTTTGATACACATAGTTACTTTAAAGTAGATTTGAGATCACTAAGGTAGTTAGTACCCCTTTTGAGAAAGAAAACAATGAGTAGGTAGGTACCTACTTATATCATTATTAGCTAGTTATTCATGAATACATTAAGTACTTACTTAATAAATATCAAAGGATGAGGTTTAAATACTTACTTACCTTCTTTCCATTGACGAAAAACACTAAAACCGTTTGAACATTATTTGGTATCAATTCGTTTATGTTATCCATTCCGAGACTTCTTTTTAGTGAATGTAATAATTGAACGTCTACTTGCGTGGGCCCTCCACTAACGACTGGATTGAATTCATTTAACGTCTTGGCAGCTAGCTCGATCGTCGACACGACCTGTTTGCAATCTGATATTTTATTCAGACAATCTAGAGCTTGTGTACTTAGTTAATCAAAACTGAAATAATTATTATCTTATAACCGCAATTAAACGCGCAGTATTTGCATGTTACCTACATTCTCAAGCTCGCTTCAACGCTTCGGATGAGGTAGGCATGCGATAAGTAAGTAGGTACTTATAATTGGTAGGTATATCAATTTTTAAGCGATCAAAATATCGATCAAAGACAAATTTGGGAACTGAAAAGTTTCCGGAACTTCAGCCAATAAAATAAAATCCACGAGTTAAATCCTTTAATACATACCTAGTTGTTTTATTCCAAAGAACTCTTTGCTTGATTACCAGCTAATAATAATGTAACATGAAATGCCCCTATTCACAGAATGTGTTGGTACTAGGTAGTAGGTACTTACAAATTAATTTTGTTTCTTTTTTAATTAGAGAAAAAATGTCTATCTACTTATAATGCTGCGTGCAGTTGTTTTCGTGTTTTGAGCTAAGTGATAGGGATCCAGTGTTTAATTTTTGTTATATTCGCGTGTCAAGTCCTTTTAACTTTGTATCTTAAAGGAATTTGTACCTACCAGCTAAATAATAACTGGATAACGATGTTACCTACTAATTCAGCGAGGAAACACAGCAGCTGCATAAATTTGAAAGGTAAGGTTCGAGTTCGAATCCAGCCATACCGCTTATCTACTTTCTTTGGGACGACCACTAACATTTGTATTATAACCTATCCTGTGCCCAAGTCTTGGTTGATTTCTATAAATGTAAGTAGATACTTATTTAAATATGTTTGCCCGGTGTTTTATAAGTACACAAACTTTAAACTCAAAGTAGAAGGAGGTAACGACTTTGACCAAGTTAATTAAATTTATGACGTAGGTACTTATATACTTAAAGTACTTATAATAGTTACAAAGAATTCCTAATGTCTTTTTGCTTCATGGCCATTGTTCTAGAATTATGTCATAATATTTGGAAAGAAATAACTATTTCAATCTTAAAGCGTATTACTAAATTAATACTTACTGGTGATTAAGTCTCTAATGATATTTAAATTAAATATCAATAATTATAACTTGGTATCTCAGTCACTTTGTTTATGGCATCCACAAAGGAACTACAGCTCCATAATATTAGCTTTTATAGATACTAACTTATCTTGTATAGACTTTAATAAAGGTTTTTACTTCAGACACAAACAGTAATATTCTACCAGTAGACTAATTAAGTTTTAAATAAGACTATAATAGACATTAAGAATGTCTAAAATGCAATTTTCAGCCATATGACGTGTGTTCACATAAATGTACTTGGTTAAAACTAAAACGGGTATATAGTTGTTAGAGATACCCTTTCAAACATTTTATGCATTTAATAATTTTATTCAAGTTACAAATATGGATGTTATATACATATGGGGAAAACTAAAAAATCATTTTTAGTTTGTTGCATGCAACTGTATTTCAACAGAAATAAAATAACAACAATAATGTACACTTACATAATTATATCTAATCTAAAATAAATTTACAGGTAAATACCAACTAAAAACTACACTGTCTTTAGAACACCTTTTTGTTCCAACTCTCTTTCTACAGCAGTTCCTTCATACAAGATTTTATCTTTTAAAGCATCTTGCAGTAACTGTGCATCAAACCTTTGCTTAGACCACTGATATCTACAAAACGACCAGTATATTAAAGTTGATACTGCAAAAGTTCCAACACCTATATGCTGTGATAGCATTGGTTTTGATGTTTTAATAAATGATGCAAGGCCCACACCTACACCTGATGCAACACCATATAGGAAACTTTCCCTGAAGCATGGTATCTTGGATACATCTCTTCCCAGTATCATCAAGCCCTAGAAAAGAACAAATGACCAAATTTAAGCAGTAGGTAATTTATTAGCCTTTGGTAGTTGAAAAGTGAAAAGTTAATTCAACATTGTTAACAATAAACAAAATGTGATGCTTATAGTTGCAACACTGAACTATGTTTAAACATACAAAATTTAAGTAATAGTAAGAAATGAGAGAAAGAGACAAGATTGCTTAGCTAATACTACCACTTAAACCATTTTTCTGAACTGAGCGGTATTATGGGCTAAGCTATGATAAGTTTCACTCTTAGGTAGTCAATTAAAAATCTGGTCCACAAATATACCCCAAAAACCCTTATTGCACTGCAGAGAGATTCTGTAACATGTCCACTGGTTCTTTTATTATTAATAACAGATTACGAGTGCTCCTAGGTTAATGTTATATTTATGTAAGTACTTCCATACTTGTGCTCGAGAGTTTTTTTAAGTCCCGAGATGACATCAATTGAAACTTATCTAATTAATTATTGAAGTAATATTATTCCTCGTAAAAAACTATTTATTCACACAAATATATCTTGGTAACGTATTTCTTTCGCTTTTGAAAGATATCACGTAGCTGAATAGGTGCCCCAAATACTGTAAACATGCGTCGTAAATATACTAAAAAATACATGGTTCCCATAAAGTAACAACGATTTTACCGGTTTTTCCTCTGCATCTTCTTCCAGCATGCTTTTTACAACAGTATCCATAATTATTGGCTAATTGATTTATAAATTAATCTTAATTCCTAATATTGGTTAGAATCACCTGTTCAATTTTTGATTTTGACAATTGACAGTGACATTTCGGCAACATGAAGATCGCACAGATTTACATTAGTGCAAAGATAGTGCAAAGGTGCATGTATTGTTAAAATGTGTCACAATGAAATAAAGAATAAAAATCTGATGTTATCTTATAACGTGTGTACTAAAACTGTTTTTATGTTAGGTATACTAAGATCTTTTAGTTTTGAACCCGAATGTTTTAACCATATCTTAAACAAACGTAATCAAATCTCTAAGGTTACACTTGTCACTTTGACATTTGCCGCAGTCCTCTCACTACTATTCACAATGGGTAGCCTACACCCTCATCATTTTGTATCTTCAGTCACATTCAGATATAAAAATGGTGAACTAATTTTAGATTAAACTCTATCTGTTGTATTTTTGTAAAACTAAGTCGCAGCGCAACTTTTAAACTCAAAATTATCTATGATAACTATTGCACTTTAAGTTATTTCCCTGATTACTGTATTATTAAAGTGAAAAAACTTGTTCAGCAATCGCGGGTGTTTCCGAATCCTAAAAAACATTATCAACTGTTTTACCTAAGTGAATACAGTCGCACAAACTAATTGTTTAATTGTGGAGTAACAGAAACAATCTTACATAATGAATGAGTTATAATAAGTATATACCGACTGACGCGGTTCAACATTTTATGATAGGTAAGTAAGTGCACACTATCTACCTGTAGGTATCTACTAAGACTACAGATTAAAATAATATAGCAAGCCAGGCTACGTACGTCATATGTAGTTCAGTTAGCAAAAGATTACGAAAAAGTTATATTACTTTGACAAGAAAAACAAATCTTATTGGAATCTTCTTAGGTACCTTTGTATCAGATTTTCCCATAATTAAAATTTAATTTTGCTTATTTAAATATATGAATATTTGCAATTTTGTGTCATGTTGCTTTTATTAATTTGAAAATTTTGTTAAGAATTCTAAATTGAACTTGGTTAAATAGTATATGGTTACAAATGGGTACAGAATATAGAAAGATATAGAAAGAAAGGGATGACAAGAGAAAACTACTCTCATACAAATAGATAATAATCAAGTCATCATTCATCATTTCAATAAATAATCATTTTAATAAATAATATGATTTAAAATGTCCTTATGCATAGCACTATTGCACTCTGTGTATGTCAATAAAACAGTATAATCAAAGAACATTAATATGCAAAATAGCAGGTTATTTAGTAATCTAATGTTAGTAGTAGGTATGTTGATTATTTTTTTCTGGAATATTTTGAAATTAAAAAACATTAATAAATTTTAAAGCCTACCTTACAGCTACAACAACAGATCTGGATCATATTATTTTTGAAACATTTCTTTTTATTTGTGAAATTCATATTATAAGATAGTAGCCCAGGAACACGGACTCTGAGTCAGGCTTGCCCTGTATTACAGGACCCAGTACCAAATAAAAATATTATTCTATTATCTTACGAACTGCACATAATTATTATTATTATTTGCTTAATTTCGAGGTGAATTCACTTTTTTATATATAAGTGTCTTCTTTGGAGCAATTTATATTTCCAGTTTCCAAAATTTATCATTTATTACCTATTTGCTTGCTTTTAGATTTTTTTTAATTTTTATGTAATTTATGAACTACTATAAATTTATGATCGTAACACACATAGTGTATATATATCTAGTATATATGATAAAGTTAACTTAAATGTTAACCAGATATTGTTGTCTATTTACATAGGTCAATCTGTGGTGAACCAAAGGGTAGTAGGCAATCTGTAGCGCCATTTAATTGGACGCACTTTTTGCTAGTACAATATATTAATAACATTCCCTATTTTATTTTATTTCTGCTATTATTATTATAATATTCTTAGTTTAATTCTATATACTATGACCTGTAATTGGCTTTATACCTCTAACATGTTTTCTTTAATTGTTGGTACCTATTCCATGGAGTAAATAAATAAATGATTGCCAAATTGTATTTTATGAGTAAGTAGGTATCACAATAACTGTACTATTTTACTATACTTAAGTGTTATTGCCACTATCTAAGCTCTATGACTAATTTACCTTTAGTGCCCACCAAGACTTCATTGTAGTTTAAATATTTAAATATGTACTTACCTACTGCTCTTCTGCTATACAATTAATTACGCAACTTTTCGTCTCGATCTCGTAATGAGGCTTATTCACTACTTACAAAAGTGGTGAATGGTTAAGTAACGGATCTCAGGCGTCTCAGTTGGCCTGCCATGAAGGTTGAGTTTAATATAATTATGTATGAATTATTCCCAGATGGCTTTGGTAACAAAGATCTTTGGGCAACCATACCTACTTAATATAGTTTTATTTGACTTATTTATTGTTAATAAATATGTACTTACAATTTAATTTTGGTAAGTAATGTTAACATAACATTACCTACTCAAAAATTCGTATAAGTACCTAGACTACCTAGGTAGGTGTTTCTAGCAGTGACTATTTTTTTATATAGGTGGTTATATATTGACGTGTAAAAGTGTCCCTTGGGTCCTATTTACTTAGTAAAGACTTTTATTCTTATTTAGGTACACCTACATATACCTACCCGAAATCCGAATCAGTAAGCGCTAGCGCTACCAATGGCGCCATAGATTGAGAATGAACGCCAAAGAGGAAATTATCCCTCGTTGCTTCTCGTTTCCGTACTTCCTTTCATTACGATCAGTGAAGTTTCATAAGATTCTAACGCCCTAATAGATTTTCCTCTTAACAAGTACGTTTACCTATATGGTTAGGTATTTACAATGTACCTACCAATGTATGAATGTACCTTTGATTAATTAATGTCAGTGCTTATGAATATAAACATGTGGTTGCTATCGGTACCTATTAGTTGCGCGAATGTGATTCCTATGGAGTGGTTATATCAATTGAGTGAACAGCACAGATAAAATTGTGTTTGTGTAATTGATTGGCGCCTCGCAAATGAGCAGAAATGATGAGCCACCTACTGTAATCAACCTAGGTAGGTAGGTAGGTAGGTATCTATTGTCACAAATATTCGAGTTGACGATGCAATCTATCTAAAACCACTAATTAATTTGGCATTCCTACTTAAACTAAGTTTAAAAACCGGCGCTGTAGATAGGTATGAAGCGGGTTTCTACGACTTGCCTATGTTGCGTCTTCCGGTACGCAGTCGGTCAATAGTGGGATTCGGTATCTCTATACTTACTTACATACACTTGCTTCATTTGATTCACCCTACGTGCTACACTCTGTATAATAGGTAGGTACCTACTCTTAGCTTCCACCCACGGACGCTTAAATTAATGTTTTTATCTTTACAAAACAATACAGAAAGTGGGATGTAACGTGCTGCCTACCCGAACTCATTACCATATCTCAAAAGTAACAGTCATGCATAAATTTTGTGAGTGTTGGTTGAATAATAATCAGTTTTATTAATTACTATAATTGCCTACCTTCAGCAAATTCATCTAAACAAAAGAAAAGTAGGTCTACCTAGGTACTAAGAATGGGAACCTACCTACATAGTAGGTAGGTATTATAAGAATTAAAAAAGCTGCAGGTATTATTGGTAGGTGGGAATGTATCTAGGAACTAAGTAATATACTTACTTACTTAGGATAAGCCTTTACCGATACCTATATGTCGGTACTAGACTGGATTAGTAGTTAGTAATAGATTACGAAGCTTGAGATGCAGGTTTCATTCTTCCTATGGTCATATGTTATTGTGATAAACATGAACACTTCCCGAATCTTGGATGTTAGATAGTAATATTATAAAACTGTAGTTTGATTTAATTCGTAGGTGCCTACTTAATACTAATGATAGACTATGGTGGTGGGTACCTTGTCTAGAGCATCATCAGATTTTATCAGTTCACGTGTATCCTTCACTCTACGTCATTTATTACAATGTGTGCGTCATACCTACTTATTATGACAATTACCTATCTACATATATAGATACCTAATTTATATTACCTACATTATATTATATTGTCGTCATAACAATATATCCTTTAGATATGCTTACCTAATCGATAATAAAAAAACTGTACCTATGTACAGTTACGATTCATGTCACTAACGACTTGTAAATTGTAATACAATAGTTAAGTTACACCTACCTACCTAAGTAGGTAATACTTATAAGTACTTACCTATATTGCCTAAGATGATTGATGAATCATCAACCTACATATCGTAGGTACGTCATCGTGATATTATTTAAATGTATCTGGCAATAAAGATAATTAATAGGTACTTACATGACATGTATTCAAATAAAATAAATTAATATTCTTACTTTTTAGAGCATTTTCAATTAAATCGATTACTTATGTATAAAGTTACAATTTTAGACGCTAATTGCGATTACAGCGTTACGTTTGTTAGTCGTGTGAAAACGAAACCGTTTTTCCCAGTTCCCGTAAACAAAGCTATTTTCCGATAAAGAAATCTGTGTAACCTTCATACATCGTTAGGTGTCGAAAGTGCAAAACATTGAAGCCAAGCGGCAAACGAAGTAGAGTGTGTAGGCAATTCACGCAGTAGGGGCGCCTGAAATAGTCAGTGCTGTAAAGTAATTAGGAGCGTTTGGATGTTATAGTCGTCTCCGCACTTGGCAACTGATTGAATACTAGTCATTTTGTAACTAAGCGCCAAAGTTTGTGTTTACTGTACTGATTTAGTAATGGTTTTACAACGTTTATAAGTGCTGTGATCTTTAGTGATGAGTGTACAAATTTGTTTTTTACGTGCGCAACTAGAACCATTTCGTGTCGATATATTTGAAGATTTTATCGCTCCCTGTTGCGTGTTGGGGCCCTTATAAACCTACCTTGTGCAAATTTTGTAAGTAATTACATACCTTAAGTGGCTATAGTATAAAAGCACTCATTATCTGTAAGTAATCACATTAACTCTAGGTCGTAAGCACAGAACATATTTAGGACATTATTAGAGGAAGACCAAATGTCCGATGATTAAAGGGAGACATGCTTACTTATTTTATATTTTCACTTCACTAAGCGAAATTTGTCACAGCAAGTGAAATTAAATACCTAGTCTGAAAGCATATTACTTATTGCTTATCATGAATTTGGATCTCACCCAATTGTAATTTAACAGACCAGCGAGCCTATGATGAATTGTCGAGTCGACATCTTGTCATGTCGATATCGTCTTATTCTCGCTGTGATCTGTCAAAAATCGGTAAGGTTGTCGACAACGAGTAATCTTGAGATGTCGATGTCGTCTCTTATGTCAACAACGGAATAATATCGACACGACAAACCTTCTCCTTGTCGATAACGGTCTCAATATTATGTCGACTCGACAGTTCATCATAGGCTCGCAGGTGCTACTTTGTTCTTTAGACACTGATGCACTTTGAATCATAATATTAGTAATATGTTAATTTGTTGACCCTAGGTAATCAGCGTAATTAACAGACAACCTAATAACCATATTTCAGTTTAAAAAATATCAGTAGGTAGGTAAGTACGTAGATATATATAATTATATATAGTAATAAGTCCAACTCTACATTGTCTCTTGTAATATCCTTTAGTTTTTCCCTTCGGAGTAGTCAGATGTTTTCTCCCGACGGTCCGCCAGCTTACTGCATGCGCTGCTATCAGAGACGGCGATCTCTTGATGCAACCCAAGTGCAAAGCATATTCGTTCTAGAAGCATGAAATAAGTGACAACTAGTCGCATAACGTGTCGCACGAGTCGATTATTTGTCCGTGTCAAGGTAGATTTTTTGTCAGAAAAAAAAATCAGTCGTCACTAAAATGGTTCACTGTTGTAAAATAAAAAAGAGACAACACGGCGAACAGTAAAAAATACTGATACCTATTTGTTTATTTTCCTATGCAGCAGATATAAATCGTGAATTAAATCGAGTTGGATATAACGAGAAATCCCTCGACATAGGTAGGTAGTTTCCGATTCCAATCTCGTCAAAATTGCGTCGCGCGGTATGCTAATCTTGCAAACTTCGGATGCGAACTCATAGCTATTCTAGTACATAGAAATTCATATCTGACACGTAAAATATTCAAAATATTATGTTTCCTCGTAGATTATAATTTCTAACGTAATTTATCTCAATGTTCTGTTAACAATGTTGACGTTTAACCTTTATCATAGTATGTACCTACCTAACACATGTATACCATGTAGTTATGACTAACTTAAAAAATATTGCTTAAATTATTAACACGTCATCGCTTCACAAAAGTTACCCTGACCTGTTTTATCCTAAGAAGAGATATTTTATTTTAATAATATACGTATTCCAAGGTTATAATATTAATGGCTGCTTTATCAAATTTGTTATTATTGGAAATATTAAAAAATATGTATTCCTTAAATACTACAGTTAAGTCTTATTTTTTTTATTCGAGAATAATAAATAAAACAAATTATTCAATGAATATTTTTTTTATATTTCATAGTTTTACAAATTTTACATTTCTTTTTAACCCCCGACGCAAAAACGACGGGGTGTTATAAGTTTGACGTGTCTGTGTGTGTGTGTGTGTGTGTGTCTGTCTGTGGCATCATAGCTCCCAAACGCATGAACCGATTTTGATTCTGTTTTTTTTGTTTGAAAGGTGTATATGTCGGGAGTGTTCTTAGCTATGTTTTATAAAAATCGTCTCAGTAGTTTAATAATTAGGGGGGGTTAAAGAGGGGATGTAAAAATAAATGTCTACAAATATGCTTGAGTGGGGTATCCAATGAAAGAGGATGACGAGTACATTACAAAATTGAAATCACAATGAAAATCGGTTGAGTCGTTCAAAAAATATTGGGAGTGAAAGTGGGGATGGAAAACCAAATGTCTACAAATATACCCGAGTGGGGTATCAAATGAAAGAGGATCGCATGTACATTACAAAATTAAAATCATAATCAAAATCGGTTAAGTAGTTCAAAAATTATGGGGAGTAATAGTGTAAATGGTAAGCCCAATGGCGACAAATATACCCGAGTGGGGTATCAAATGGAAGAGGATAACATGTACATTACGAAATTCCATGTGAAATGGAAATTAGTTAAAAATAATAATATGTAGTAGGTACCTACGTACCTACTTACAAAAAGTATGAAATAAAAAAATAAATTATAAAATTTAACAAACCCCCGACATAAAAACTAAAAGGCCCTCTAAAAAGTGTAACAATAATAAAATCTTAATATTAGTTACCTAAGTATTAATATTTCTACAAAGAAAACGTCATGTCGGGGGGACCGTAGGTTTAGGTAGATTGTAAATATTAGGTAAGTAAGTACACCTAAATGAAAAGCGGTCCCCGCGACATGACGTTTTCTTTGTAGAAATATTAATACTTAGGTAACTAATATTAAGATTTTATTATTGTTACACTTTTTAGAGGGCCTTTTAGTTTTTATGTCGGGGGTTTGTTAAATTTTATAATTTTTATTACATAATATGAGATCATTCGGTCGTTATTCTTTTATTAGCGACGAAAAACTTATCAATACCTATTGATCATTATGTTTTGAAAATACACCCGTGCCTACTTTAATTTACTAATTTGAATGCCAAAATTTAGCACTTTAAATTTATTTATAAATAATAATACGAGCACGATTAATTAATAATTGAGCTCCTTTTCTAATTAAATATACCTATGTATTAATACCTATTTATGTATGTATACCTAGAGTATTGATTTCTATAAGATCTCGTGACAAAGTGGTCACGCAGAATTTAATCTACATAATTATTATGTTGTTTCGCTGAAAAGGACC
The DNA here is from genome assembly GCA_038024825.1 of Polylopha cassiicola. Classification (NCBI taxonomy): domain Eukaryota; kingdom Metazoa; phylum Arthropoda; class Insecta; order Lepidoptera; family Tortricidae; genus Polylopha; species Polylopha cassiicola. The sequence goes on along the minus strand of CP149046.1, from coordinate 12,559,622 downwards.
ACTGTCAAAGTTTTGAATATCAAAATAGTATTTATGATTTTTTTAAATCATATAACAGCCGATTTACTGTTGCTTAATAAGAAGACTCCATTCAGGCTTTATTTTACTGTTTATTTATATACCTACTTTGTGAGACCAACAACTTCTAAAATAACTAAGTATAAATGTTTTTGATTAAATTGAAACATAATAATTTCTGATGCCTTCGCGGTTATTACACATTGGAATGAAACAACTATTAACGGATTTAACTCGCGTATTTTTATTTTATTTTGTTAGCTGTCGTTTCGGATTCTTTACAGTTTCCATAATCGTAGCACGACTGAGCTGACAATAGTCTAACGCTTTAGCGCCGCTATCTAATCCGAAACGTCAGCTAATAAAATAAAATAAAAATACGCGAGTTAAATCCGTTAATAGTTGTTTCATTCCAATAAATTGAAACAGTTCAATCAAAGGAAAATCCTTGTCCTAGCAATCCCATTTAAAGTGAGTACATATCTTGTAGGTTTTGTCTTCTACGTCACTCACCTTATCGTACCTTGACTTTAACCCACGGTCTCCGACGCATGCTTAGAGCTTACAGAAATAAATCGGTCGATCTTGACGTTCCTTCCTGACAATATGAGCACATTTTTAAATAAAAACCGTTTAATAGCCATATGTATGTGGAGAATTCACGTTATTTATTCTCTATATTTATCTCGAATAATGTCTGCTACAATATCTCTCGGTAACATAGTTGCGCTTACTGTCTTCGACAGTGCAGTTTTAGCGCTTCGTCCTGGTCTTCTACTAAAATACACATACACGTTGTAAACCAGCTGCCTGGTGTCTGCTGGCAATTCCACCTGGCTGTCTTCGTGCGTTTCTGTACCTCTTCCACTGTACAACCTTCTCCAACTAAACATTGTCCAAGCTGTCATTGCTTCGTTTCCGTATTGGGCCGTTGTTGCTTTATTCTGTTTGTTCTAGGCTAATCTTCTAAAGCGTTAAATATAGTTTATTATATAATATGAATTTTAAAACGCACTTGTTTCTTCCCAGAAGTTTTAGCAAGAAAATGCTTGTTAAAAATATATTTTTTTAATTGCTTTGGAAATATCCGTTCTATTGGAATGGTACCCGGGGACTGGCATTGCAAGGCAATCCAAAGACCACATCGGCAACCTGGTCACACGTTTATAACATCCGCTTGGAGACGTGGTACTTGGACATCGTTACATACATACACCGAGCTATCGTACTGCCTATTTAGTATGCCAGCGCAGATCCGCGGTTTTGACAACTTTGGCTAGAGATAGGCAGGAGCCGTTAGGAGGAATAAAATGCACACTCCATTTAGAAATACCACCGTTGACTTGTCCGCGTGCCCCGTGCATAAGATACGAGCGCGTTATTGATTTTGTGTGATAGAAATATTTATTAGGACAAGACTAGATGGCCTAGAACTACTGACGCATATACTTGGAAAAAGATGTATTGTATGTACCTATTGCTGTTTCTACACGTAACTAATCATTTTGTATGTTTTCAGTAACAGTAAATAGCAGTAGTATTGAACCTAATTACCTTTATGCCGCACTGACCATATAAAATGACATAGATAGGTATATTTTTCGACTATGTACCTACGAGACCCATTCAACCTAAAAAATAGGATTAAATAACGGTGCTTTAAAAAAAGAAAGAGCTAGGTATTCGTTGTTCGCGGAAACTGTTTCAGATACAGACAATAATGATGGCGTCAATTTTACGGTCGCTAACGACGACGGGGCATTGTCCTTTACGCTGATGCCTGTGACCATATTGTACTGTATACACTGCACTGTTTGTTTCAAAATGGTTGTGGTCTTATGCAGAAACTGACAACGTTCGGAGTTCTCATTCGTATGAGAACTCCGAAAGTTGTCGGTTAAGATTTACATACTTACAGGTTTGTACGGGGAACCCTCGGTGCGCGATTCCGACTCCCACTTGGCTGATATTGTTTTGTTACTGCATACTTTGTACAGCCTTGTATGCCCTTTTGTCCATGTTTAACCCGATCGGCGGGGTAATTTGATTGTTGAATGGCTTTGCACCTATATATAAATCATATTAGACTATCTAATCGCAATTTTAATTATTCAGTACCTACAGTTGATGATTAATGATTATCCGAAAGTCAAAACCGATAAAAAATATTGTGGAAATGTCCCTAGGAAATATATATCAGAAAAAAAAATATTATTAGGTATATATAATTGAAAGTGCGTGATAATTTTGGGGCAGCTTATCTATCCTTGTATTTAGAAAGATCATATACACCTCTCTGGAATTTTTGAAAAGCTTTATGGGCTTAAAGCTTACATACTATCACTCCGATAAGTCCGGTCTTAAAGGAATGCGATGACTCAACTTATGACTCAAGTGGTTGTATTATGTCAAAGTAAATTTTAATATGCACTTATTTGGGCGATTAGGTAGGAAATTATAGAAAGAGTGCGTCCATTGCACTGGCTTGTTGAATCTGTTCTTCGATACTGCAAAAAATAGTTCAAAACTCTTCTTAAATCCGTGCCATCCTTTTTCTGCCTTTTTGGTTCCTCTTTGTGTTTTTGTTGGGTTTGGACATATGTTCCATACCATGCCAATAATAGTCCTGTGTTCCGCACCTGCATCCGTCCCGTTCCCTCGCACGCGCTCGGTCCAGATGTGAGATACGCAGACTGCGCACACGCCTTTTTAACTTGGGCCGTTCAATAAATTAGATGTCTGATGCGCGCAATGCGAATGATGATCAAGTATTTAGCTAACCAAATTACAAATGACAAACTTTAAAAAAAATTGCTTGAGAAATTTGCTATGGGAGTTGGACAGATATATTATGATAATTAGATAGAAATTCTAAAAACAATACAAAATATGTTATTCATGCTATCAATTATGGAATGATCGAGATTGGATTAAATAAAGCTTTTTGATGATCTCACCGGCCGGTACAGTGAGGTCTTTACAAAGCAAAGGACCGGTTGAAGCGGAGGGGCGGGGTACGGGACGGGTGCTCCACTCCACACTGCAGGGTTTGTGCGATTCACACCGCGGCCCGTACGCGGCACGACCCACTCAGTACGACAGTTGTCCGCTGCCTGCGCGGCGCGCGCGCTTACTCCTGTCTTTTAAGTTAACTACATTCCTTAATTTTTATCTAGTCAAAATGAAGTGTAGTGATTTATGTGACAATAAAAGACAGTGCTAGTGCTAGAAATTTATATAAAACATATTAGCATTGCAATCGTTACACGCTACGGTCCAAAGAACAATGCTGTGGGAAAAAATAACGTTCAGCTGGCATCGACAGTCGTTCCCAGCTACCTACCGAACCTCTCTCCCCCCGCGAGCCGGGTGCTGGGTTCAATGCGCCTCTCCGCGTTTATTCATCGCTTGTGGGAAAAGTTGACCCCCGTTTTTAAAAATATTGTTAACGAATTCACACGATTCGTGTTCTAGCGACTAAGTACCGCGTTTAAGATGTATGTGTCATCTCTTTCTGCGAAATAAAGCTCGTTACTCTGGTCGCTTCCTGATTTACCTGATTCAAAGGATTCTCATTCATAGGGACACTATGAATCCAGTGATAATTTAGTTATCAGATATATTTAAAGACATTAAGTCCGATAAGTTTTTATACGCAATCCATCAAGGTTGTACTACCATTTCACAGTCCCATATTGTTTATTCTGAGATTTGTGGTGTTTGTATAGTTTCGAGTTCGTCTAAATTATTATCTTGTTGTTCTGTGAATCGCGCATACCTGTCAGTTCTTAATTTCAATTTCGGTGTCCATGGCGGTAAAACGTGTCATGAGTCCGTTGGAGTTTAAATTAAATTAAACCTAGATTCTTGTGCCATGGAGTTTACAATGTGTGTGAAAACTTCGCGTAGGTGTGTAGTGGCATAAAGTGGATTAGTGGTTACGTGTGAGTGCATTGTGTGCTGTGTTTACATTGAAGATAAGTCGAGTTATCCTCCAAGATGGGGAACCAGGGGTCATCGGCGCACGAGCCGTTCGACCGAGCCCAAACGCAGAATGCTGGTGACCTTAAAATGGTTAGACCCGTTTAATTACATACATAACCTACCTATACTAAATTTACAATTCAATTAAGCACTCGTTGACTCACCATATAAGTACTACCATCTAGATATTTATGTATGGTCATCGTTTATTGTTCTCATAGTTACCTATGTATCTGGCTTTTGATTCTGCACTGGACGGCAATCTGCATATTATAATAACGCACGTAGTAGGTCGTACATAGCATCTAATTATTAGCTAGATGGTGTGACGCAAACGTAACTATAAAACTTTGTCAATATCACTGTTAACGATGTAGTGGGTTCTGTAGTACTAGTAATAATGGCGAACTATGAAAACACGTAATAATTAAAGTAAAATCAATGGATTTTAATATTATCTTTGCAAGCATATTACAACAACTGAACTATAAAGAAATATACATCAGATGTCACTATTTAAATTTATATAATAATAGAACACTATAAAAAGTACTTAATACAGAAAACATAGCAAAAGAGGCCGTCTAGCAGCCAGTCGCCAACAATCACCTACCATATAATCATCATTCTTGTTATCATAATAAACCAAGTAGGTAAATAGGTCTGCAAATAGGTACCTTTTTTTATAGATTTTCTTGTAGGAATTAAGCAATAAGTAGGTATTTGTTTACAGAGGTATGATGGTTGTAGTCATCTATCTGCCTGTTTTATGTTCGTCTTGCTTGAATAAGCATCGTCAGTTGCCTTGTTACTGATTAACAGCTTCAACTAATGACCTCGGAGGTAGATAGTTTTATTATAGCTTGACAATCAGTACCTATGAAAATCTGGATTATTAGACACCTACATTAGTTTCAATAGAGTACCTACGAATAAAAATGAGGTTCAGGTGGTGATTTGACCACCACAGTTTTATTACGAACCCGAACATAGGAAGCTACCCCGAGTCTTAAAACATCTGATACCTATATAAATTACACCAGGTACTTATATATACCATAAATCATAAAGTAGGTAGGTATACTTACTTAACTCTAGATGTTGTAGTTGTGATGATATGGCATATTCTTATTGTAAGTGTACATTAGGGATGTACAATTTTACTTATTATTAGTTTGACTGGTTTACAATATCCATATTTAAAACTTATGCATAATTGTGTGAGTCATAATACAAATATGGAGAGTTCAAAGGGTTACAACGATTATTTTCCTCCTTTACACTGACTGGCTATACACATATGCTACTTATATGTAGATGTAGGTCTAAGATAGGTACTAAATATTCTAATTTCAACAGAAGTAATGTTTGTGCCTACTGTCGAATAGGAACATAAGGAATATGCACTTATTTAAATTTGTTTATGATAGCTTATATCGTTTTATTACTGTTAAATAATATTCAGCGCCAAAAATGTAAAATATAGTAAGTATATATACATATATATATATATTTTAATTCAAGCTTTTGCTGGAATTTTAAACGCCCGCAATTATGGCACGCTTGGCGCGTGACGTCAAAGTCTATGACAACAACGAATGTAGCCTACAAATTGTTGAATTCTTGTTCAGTTCATTTTGTTTAGATTTTGTAATCACCAAAAATGTTATAGTATATATTGAACAATGATAATAAATACAATTTCAGTAATTTACAGTCGTTACGAACAGAACGCTTTTGACAGTGACATACACAGTCATAGACTTAGACTTTGACGTCAAAGTCATAGACAGTGTTGCCAACTCCTAGAAATTGGAGTCGCTAAACTCAAAGTCAAAAGTCGCCAGAAAGTCGCTAAAACTAAAACAACCATAAAAAAGTTCGTGGGACCCCCTCCTCCCCGCCCCGCCTGGAAATGGAACTTCAATTAAATAAAGTTTGAATTTGGTGCGCTATCGCGTTTGTCGTTTTCCATATTATGTATCTCTTGGCATTGAATAATTCTGTGTCGATTTGATAAAAAAAATATCTATTATTGGCTCTAGAACTGCTTTAATTTGTACTCCAAAAGTCGCCAGATAAGTCGCTAAACTATTTTTGTCGTCAACACTATTTTTTGGTCACTAAGCCTTAAGCAAAAGTCGCTAGTTCTAGCGACAAAATCGCTAAATTGGCAACACTGGACTCATAGACTTAGACTTTGACGTCACAGTCCGTCACACTCCATTGACGCAATTGGCCAAATCGTCTGACCAATAACGCTCCGTTTCAACCGCTTTGAATTTCCCGCATATTTTTGCACTTTTCAATAAGTAATTATCTTCACATCGAAAATGTAATAAAAATTAGGAAATAGTGATAGGGATCAATTAGGATTCAATATAAGTAGTAAGTACCAAAAAAAAAATATTACCTATATCTGTTTCAAGTGCATATCGCCTTTTGGATTATGTAGCCTATGTATGTAAGTACCTAATTACCTACCTAGTTGTTTTATAGTGCTTAGTTTAGAATTATAGTTTCTCACCCTAATGTTAATACACAATGTATAGGTAAGTAGGTAAGTACCTATAAATTGTCTCTCATCTCGTTATCCGTCTAATTACATTATTAATAATGATAAAAATATTTTCGGAATTTGAATATAGATGCATCCATATTTAAGTAACTTATTTAAGTATCTACTAAATAATTGTTCACCTTCTCCAATTTTTTTTTAGTTCGTACGTTGGTATATATATTGTTTTATAAAAACCCATGCCAGAGTGGTCATTTCTAATGTCGTCTCCATTGAAAACCACTTTGTCGCAGCAGGTATTATCTGAACAACCACATATTGTCAGATAAAAAAGAAGATCTAACCACTTAAGTACCTACATAAGTAGGTACCTACATACTTACCTACTTATTAACACGTAGTTACTTTTAAACATTCCTATCCGAACTAATGTGCAATCGCAAATATAATTTTCTTTGTTATCTAACTGGCCTAAAAATATGATATGAAATGATGCCATAATGAAAATCAAATGATAACATTAATAAATAAACGGACAGCGTTATGACATGTTTAAATAACTAGGTAGCTAAGTAGGTACCTACTTATATTGAGTAGCAAAGTAAATTTACTCATCACTAACAAAGTTATTGAAATTAAACAGATCAGATATATGGGTGATTCTTCACAGACCATGTCGGACGTGGGTTCTTCTAATTCGATCTCAATTCTCAATGCTCAAAAAGTTATTGATGCAATTAGTTAGTCAACATTTCAAAATGCAAAAATCTTATCTACTTATTTAAGAGCTCCGTATACCTAACTGAATCAAGGATTAATTCAATAGGTTTTATATTTACCGAATATCAATCAGTACTAATATACCTACCTACTTACGAAATTAAATATCTTTGGTAGATACAATACAAGATAGCGAAACTTTTTCTATAAATTTAAATTATAATCGGCCAGCATTATTTTTCTCAACGCTATCAAAATTTTACGAATGTTTTTTTTAACTATTTTAAATGTTTACCTACCTACTTATAATATTTGTTTTCGAGGTTGGCTCAGATTCCAGGCCTCGGAATCCGTAGTAGTTTTTAATACGGTAAAATTTTTGTTATGAGAAAAAAAAAACATGTTTTTATGAATTAAAACAACTTATCAATTATATATTATGAAATTATATTATCTTATCAGTTAGGTATATTGTTACTGTTTAAGTATCGACGCACCGTGTTTCTACTTATACTTACACCTATCTAACCCGCTACTACCCCGCTATACGCTAGCTATCCACGTGTTTAATCACCTATGTATAGGTAAGATATTATGTATTGCATAGATTCGTTTATATCGTGGTATGTTTACAAGGTATGTTAAGGTAGAATCTTCCTTTCCTAGTGCTGCGCAGTTACAACACAATTGGGTCAATTAATTTAATTGTATCTCTCATTTTCCAATAAAGCGCCCACCCTACAACTTATTATCAAAGTACCTATATGGGGAACAAATTGATTCAGCCAATGAAATCCAAAGACAAATCTATAAAGTTCAACAACAACATTTGTACATTACTTGGATGATACGTACCAACCTTTGTCCTAGAAAATGCTAAAAAATAAACAACATAATATACAACTATGTAGGTATTATTGTATTATAATCAAAGCTACGAGCATTAGACATTCAAGGCCCAGATACAGATGCTTGTGCTCATCTGCCCCTAGCAGGATTCAAACCAGTCCTAACCACTCGTTTGTAGGTTCGTAGTCATTAAACCAACAAGTCACCGGTATTTCTAGTATCAGTTTTATATTGGCCATCTATCGAATGTTCTGTTAATTTTGGCTTTTACTTTTCAGAAGTCATCAGTGCGCAGTTCATTGCGGCGGGCGCGCGCCAACGGCGCGTTATCACCGCCTCGCGCCGGCATGGAGCGCCTGCGCCGCTCGTTCCGAGAGTCCTTTCGACGGCGCAAGGGCAGCCCGCCGGAGTCGGCGCGCCCGCACCAATGGCACGCAGACGAGGCCGCGGTCCGAGGCGGCACGTGTACGTTTCCAGTCAAATACCTCGGATGTGTCGAAGTGTTCGAGTCGAGGGGCATGCAGGTCTGCGAGGAGGCGCTTAAAGTACTTAGGGTCAGTACACTTTTAAGACATACCCAGTAGAAAATAAATAAATAAGGAAAACACCTTGGTGAAGACATTTATGTGACTTAGTTACAGACGGCACGACTGTCCTAGTTGCAAACAGTATCCCAGCAATCGCATGTGTAACTAATAAGTTCTCCAATATGAGATTTTTCGACTTTGTTAATTGGATTAATTAATTAGGTACTTACTTACCATAATTGTGCGTAACGATTTCGTTGTCTTGTCGTAAATAAAAATATGTAAATGTAAGACTAATTAAAAAAATATATCAGGTAAGTAATTCAATTTTCTATTAGTTTCTTAGTCATCATCTATTATTATCGACGCTATCAGTCTTATTTGTCATAAATACTGATGATTTAATACTTTTCAAGAGTTAAAGCACTTGGCCTAATTCTTAAGTTCAAGAGCGAAATGCTTATGTAACAATAAACAGAAGAATTGATAACACTAGTGAATAAAGAGGCAACTCAATTCAGTTCATACGCGCAATTATTTAATAACAACAACGTTGGTCACTTGCCAATTAGCCGTTGGCACGAGTTCAGTGGGTCAGGCAATTACATTGAATCATACAAATCCTGTTGTCACAATATCAATGACATTGTATTCGGTATGACAATTGACAATATTACTTTTACACCGAACTCTCTCTCTCTCTATATTTTTAAACTTTCGTCAAATATGTTTTTATATTACCAGTACACATTAAGTACTGACTAACATTATGGAATTGAAATGGCAATGCCAAAAGGAACAACTGAAGGGCTCTGCCAATAATAACTTTTATATAGGTAGATACCCTTTATCTTGCTGTTTTAGTTATACATATATATATTCACGAGCATCGTCTTATATTTGAACTCCGCACATATATTTTCTAAGAAATCACATACCTAAATATTTAAACTAATATAGGTACTGAAGGTTTCTGCAAATAATAACTTTGATATAGATACCCGTTGTCAAGCTATTTTAATTATGCCTACATATATGAATTCACGAGCATCGTTATCGCATATTTGGTTAATAATGTTATATTGTGCTATTGTATTATAATATTCAAACTAGTATAATTACTAACACGATCAAATCGTGTTGCTGAAACGTTGGAGAAGTCAGTGATGTCTCAAAATAGCTAGTCTGGCCGTAAAATAAATCGTTTTAATTGCCACGTGCTTCAGAATTCTCGCCGGAGGCCGGTGCGGGCGGTGCTGCACGTGAGCGGCGACGGCCTGCGGGTCGTAGAGGAGGAGACCAAGGGGCTCATCGTCGATCAAACCATCGAGAAAGTCTCCTTTTGCGCACCCGACAGGAACCACGAAAGGGGTTTCAGGTATATAATATCATACTAGCTTCTGTGCACGATGAGCACTCTACACAATATCGTTATAAAATATAGCCTATTTATTCTGATGTGTAACTTATTGTAAAGTTTCATCGTAATCCAATGTAGTTTTTGCGTGAAAGGGTTACAAACTTACACACTCACAAGTTTCCGTCTTTATAATATAATTAGTCTGATGCAAGCATATTTCTATTGTAAATATTTACGACCATTTAAAAAAAAAAACATTAATCGACATCTGTTACTCAAAAAAATGTAGTCCAGTTGTTACCCTTCTTGTTATGAATTTTGATAAAAAATGAGAAAGATTAAATGCTAATAACAAAATATTCTGAACTATACCTACCGATTAACGGAATCTTAAAACTACAATAAGAAACTAATTGCATAAATAAACGCTGGATACCAGCCAAAAACGCGAACGCAATGCAAGGTCGACTCCTATAGCAGACCGAATCATTGTTTTTAGAAAACACATTGCGGTTGTTGGCTTAGTCATTGTTAGCCAATTTGAACGCGTTAGCGCACTAATAACCCGGTAAAGTGTATAAGCAGTTGAGTCAACATGTTGCCCGATGTTCCAGTTATATCTGCCGAGACGGCACGACGCGTCGGTGGATGTGTCATGGATTTTTAGCGGCTCGCGACAGCGGCGAGCGGCTGTCCCACGCCGTGGGGTGCGCCTTTGCCGCCTGTCTCGAACGCAAGCAACGCCGCGACAAAGAATGCGCTGTTTCTATGAGCATAGAAGCAGCCAGTCATGCTTTCACACGGCACGGATCGTTCCGAAAATCAGGTAAATATCTTTTTTACCCATCTACAACAAAGTTAATAAGACAGGATTATTTCAACACACTATGTATTGTCAAAATGTATGCTCAAGTGACTATACGTTTGCATTATCTCGAAAATCGTGCAACATTATTATGAGCGCAACTTTGTCAGTACTTGTATTTAGCAGGTCTCTAAATAAAATTATTAAAAGATTATATATGTACTAAAATGTTTATTCACGCAACTTTTTTCCCAAGCCTGCCAGACAAACGAAGCTTGTAAGTTAATGCCTGAATCCGTAGCCGGTTGTAGTGAGTAGTGTGTTTTAAATTATGGAATCGAGTGTTTGAGTTCATGGAAATGCTGAGTGTTAAGTTAATAACAAATAGAGAACTTGTTCTGAAATCACAAATAAACAGCATGTTAGAAACTGCGCCCACGGTCGTAACTGTTTACGTTTAGTTTCTCTATTATATGCCTACTGCACAAGCTTCGCTTCGTAAGTGTACCGTGGGTAGCTATTATAGCATCGGTGATAAAAATGCTCGTAAAATGTTACAATGACGCTGGTACGTAAGACATTGTAGAATGATATCCACGATGTGTTCCAATAATATTCGAGTGTAACTATGATTCTTGTACAATCGTTTTAGTGTTTAAATTGTACTTTGCTACATTTATTTTTTCAGTACTTTTTAAAAACAACCTTGTCCACTATACTACATGGTAGCTTCGAATAAATTTTAACTTCAAATCACGAAACTGAAATTTTACTTATTTTTATTGTATCATTTATAATTTGTTTAAAATGTCACGTTACGGTGTCTCGTACGACATAATAAATGTAAACTAAGGAATAACATTCATAAACAAATGACTGTTAAATATTGCATGGTATGGATTTTGTTGATTTACACGAAATTAGTTACAATAACACAAAATAGTTACAACTAATGGTGTGTATTGATGTTTTTTATTTTGGTATAGGTACTAATAGTTAATAACATACGTATTAACAAAATATTGTTATATACTCGTAGATGATATTCGTTGACTCAAAGTCTAAATAACGCTTGTATTATAAAGGAGTACCTAAAAGAAGAAATCTTATTTTGATTTACTTTGTTTGTTTGTATCTTTTGAGATACTTTCTTTAAAAATAGATTATTAATCAAAAATTGATTGCGGTTACGGTCATTATTCAAATTCCAAAAATAATGTTATGATAAAATGCAGTTGCATTTTTTGCTTAAGTAGTTGATTTCAATGTTATATCGTGGTACATAAAGTCTTGTCTAGATATAAAATTGTTTAGTAGACGTATTACGAACAAGCAAGTATATTTTAAGAGCAATTCTTTCCAGGTATCACATCTCGCCGTGCGTCGGAAGTAGAAGCGTCGCCGACAACGCCGGTGCCGCCACTGCCGCCGCTGCCGGCGCTGCCAGCGGGCTCGGCGACAGCGGCGACAGCGGCGGCAGCGCCCGCGCCCGCGCCGCGCCCCTCCGCGCACAACCCCTTCGCGGTGGAGCGCCCGCACGCCGCGCCGCATCTGCTCGAGCGGCAGGGCTCCTTCAGGGGATTTTCGCATCTTAACAACAGGTTAATAGTGTGTGCCTTAAAGTTTTCAAGACTTAAGATGTGATAGTGATTATTATAAGTGTTTAGTTTGTCGTTAAAAGTCGCCAGTACCATACATTGTTTCTGAAAATCGATACGAAGTTATTTTGATCTCTTTTTTTGTTGTACATTTTGACATAAGAAAATATATCGCTCGTAAGCGAAAACTCGGAACACGAAGTGTTTTTAATTTATATCGATTCATAATGGGATAAGTGATATGCTGTTCCAGTTCGCCGTTCAAGCGCCAGATGTCGCTGCGCATCAGCGAGCTGCCGTCGAACCTGGAGCGGCAGCGCGCCGGGCTCGGCTCGCCCGGCTCCGCGCCGCCCGTCGCCGCCGCCGCGCCCGCGCCCGCGCCCGCGCCCCCCGTGCGAGAACACACTCCCGCGCAGGTAACGAGGCTCTAACTGCTACAACAGCTATTAACTCACGACCCGCTGATCCTATTCCCCCGATTCTGTTTCTGAATGTTCTACTGTCCATAACAAAGTGATCTATATGGTATTAGACATACAACTCAATGGTTAAATTAATAACTAGATCTTGACTGTGTTTTTTTCTACGATCCAAAAGACGAGTGTACTCCGTTTGCAGTCGAACGGCGTGGAAGCAGACCCGGTGGCGGCGATGTGCCAGCAGCTGTCGCTGGGGCTGCGGGCACTCGCGGAGGAGCCGGTGCCGGTGGTGCCGGTGGTGCCGGTGGCGCCGGTGCCGCTGCCGGCTGGCGCGCCGCGGCCTGAGCAATGGCTCGGTCGCATAGCTCGCGCGCCGCCGCTCGGCGCCACTGCGCGCGCTCAGAGCTTCGCCGGACACGTCAGCACCAACCCGTTCCTCACCCCGGCACCTGCCCCCTTGTAAACCGAACCCCTCTATAACTCCAGTGGTGAGGCGAAAGGCCGAGCCGAAAGGTCTTTTTGAGTCATCTAGGCAGAAGCTTGTGGCTAAATTTGTGCGTAAGGTAGATATCGACGCTGCGTAACGCTCGACGCTTTCGGTGTGCGAATATGATTATAATACTAGGGCTACGTTAAATGCGAGTATCGATGTTAGAGCCTTTAAGGCATTATATGACTTTAAAAAGCTTAGTTAAATATTTAAAAGTGAAGCGGTGCTCATTATGATTGAATATTATTAGAAAACATTCTCAAGCACCCTTACGAATATTGATTAGATTCGTCGCTCTGAAAACTCGTCAATTCGTTTCTTACGGCACTTTGTTTTGATACGATTCCTTTACAAGGATTGGTGATATTTCGTAGAAAAATCTAATTAACTGCACGCCTTCTCAACGAAATTTTTGAGCAATTCCGCGATCGATGTCTACGGTAATGAATGGACTTTTATTATTAGAATAAATAAAGGAGACTCTCCTAGCGCAGCTGGGTTTGCGAAACTTAAATTTAATTTATATGAGAGAACAAATATACAGTGATATTTTTACTAGAAAATGTATACAGTTTTTTGTATTGTTTCCCGTAGTAGAAAATAATAGACAAAACATTCGATTTGATAATTTAGAAAAACCGGTGCATTTGCACCTTTGTTAGGAAACTTGACGTGATTCCCAAATAATGTGTAAACGTTGTACTTAATTCTGTCTATAATATATGGCACTGCTTTTGCGTCGCACATTATAATATATCCGTGAGATGTAAGTTAGTAGTAACTCGCGTATTCGTCCATGGACAGTATTAATAAAAGACGTGGTCGTTTCTTACAATGTGCAACAAACTTCGAGGTCAAAGCAGTATTTGTATTCAAGCTATATTTTTAATTTCTATAGCTTATTTGTAATTTCGATATATTTTCTTCCTTTTTTGTATATAATTGTAAATTTTTAAGATATTTACGTCTTGACGATTTGTGGTTATTCTCTTATTGTTTAAATAAATAATTTAATAAATGTAATTTCCTTGGCACCTAGCCTGTAATATAAAAAACATTTCGAAATACTTAATGAAAACTTGTGTACTTACGTGTTATTTCTTAATTAGTTTTTAATGTTATTCTGTTATTTTTTTTATTATTTTGTATTGTTTTCAATTTATTATCTTGAACTTAATTTCAGCTTTAAATCAGTAAGCTAATACGAATTTATCATTACACTCTGATCATTCATTATGATTTCATGCTGCTAAGTAAGGACTTCCGGTACTTGGCTATTGCAATATTTAATCCATTGCCGAATATAATTCAATACTAACGTCCGTCTAATCTGTCGTCCATACAAAGTCATTCTGATTGCTACTCGCCATCACGACGAATATCAAGTGACCTTCAATGGGTTGGCAGTGAGATCGTTTTATTTTATGACGACTTTACTATATACCATTAACGTAACTAGTAATTATGCATGTAGTAAAATCATATTGTGCGTACATTCCAAGTTGTCTGATTTGATTTTCACGCATTTTCATATATATCATACATTAATTAATCAAAGGCATATCACTAACTAGCACTGCGTACTTTTTGTATTTATATTTCACTTTTTGTGACGATTTTTATGTAGCAATACGCGTAGTACTTAATATTGTAACTTAGAACAAAACAATATACTCAAATATACTTTACGGTGATCACAGTAGTCATATCTTATTTTTGTAGCATTTCAAAAACTTTGTGACCGAATCTTACCAATTAGATCTGTGTCATCACACCACTAGTATTAAATCCATTATCATATCAGAAAGAAAGCATAAAATGTATCGCTAAGTGTGAAGTTTCCACGGTGTGATCGAACACAGTTTTTTCTCCTCGGATAAACACACATCCCTATAAGTACTCGTAGTTTATAAAAAAACTTAGTAAGTGGATACATAATATTGTGATATGTTATTGGAGTTAGATGTCATAGCCATATCTGTTATTATGAAAGTAAATTTACTCTAAATTTCGTCGGCACATATTGTTACTTATATCGCACGTGTGGCAGACATTTTTTTCATTGTCGGCAGTTACCAGGTTGTTAAAGAAAGTGATGACAACTTCCTGTAAATGTCTACAAAGATTAAAAATTGCTATAGTTTACGTAATTAAAAATATAACCAAGCCGTAGCCATAATTCATTATAGAATACCAATATTCTGTGAATCATATACCGTAACTGCATAAAGGACAAAAATAAATGTGTTCTTATTAAAAAAAACTTGTTTCGGAATTTGTTGATGTGTTGTATAATTCTACAATGACTATCTTTGTCAAAAGCATGTAAATACCAGCACACAATGTAGATATTTTAGATACCTAAAGAGAGTTCAAATATTATGAGAATAAATATTATGTTAGTTGAAATCTGTTGTTTACTTTAACGATGTTTTGACCTTCTTTTCCGCACAAAGAAAACGTTCACTAAACATCATAAAATTCTGCCTGGAGTTTTAACTGAAAAATTAATGAAACCATTTATTTTGCTTGCTGCACCACTTTATTCATTTATACATGAATACATTAATCAACGGCATAAACTTCAGTGCCTACGTACTACCTAAACAACGTACATATTGTCTGTAAATTATTTTTTCTATACAACACTACTAGTACGACTAAGACTTTTAACCTACGTTGTAGTTCTAAATACGATACAAGATCAAAGCTACCAAATACATTATAATTATCATTTGACAAAGGTTTTTGCACGCGTAGTTGAACGAATTATTTATTTCTGGCAATTACTTTTTACAAATATAGAAAGCTACGACTGTAACATTAACGATTATTTTAAACAGTAAAATATATTTTGATAATTTACTATCATTGACGAATAGGTATTATGTTTATTAATATAATAATAATTATACAATACACTTACGCAACACAATAAAAATGCTATTTTGAGTCTGAAGAATATTCGATATCAATATTTTGAAGTGATAAATTCACATGCTAACTTACAAAACAATAGCAAACTTCAAATTTGGTTTACAAAAAAAATAGAACTCATAATTAGTACGATGTTAATTTTTATGCAAAATTCAGACAACCTACGCATAAAAATAGTAATATAAATGGGTATTAATATCAAAAAAACATTTAATCCCAAATAAAAAATATTTATACGATACACAAAACGTTTATATGACTAGACTAGAAGTAACATAATACAAGTGGTACACGACTTGTAAGAGTACTAATAAAAATAAACATATCACATTGAAAATACCACTAAAAGAAGTACAAGATACACTCATTTCATCCATATTAAAACACGGTATTAAATATGTATTAAACATTTTATAAATAATAAAATAAAATTCATTAAATTTTGAGATCTACGATAATATTAAAAACGTTAAACAGCTCATTTATAATATTAAATAGTAAAAATTATAACTCCACTGTTTCTTCTTACAATATTAATACTGATTTAGCGACTTAATTCATTCGTATCGCAATTGAATAAATAATTATCGAAGTATCAATTTAATTTGGGAATAAATTCTAGTGATATATTTATAAACAAACGTAAAGTAGTTACAAGCTAAAACAGATACATCCAGAGACAAGGTACGTCGACTGAATCTCTACTCAAAATGTATATATTAAGAAACATATACCCGTGCCTCGGCCGTTATGTTTCTTTGTAATATGGCTCAATAACAATTCATAATAACGTAAATTTGATTAAAATGAGTATTATTCATTCTAGCCATATAAACACTAATTACCGCAAGAACTCGTTACATAATTTAATATGGTTAAACACACTTTGAATTCATTTGGAGGCACTAATATTAATAACTGGTGTTAGGTTTTGTACATAACTAGATGTAAAATAGTATAATTAAATGCCTTTTTATTTTGAATAATTAATAAGTTGTAAACTACATTTATTAAATGAAATGTAAAAATAATATTTCGAGTCACAGAGGGCATTTTGTATTCTTTATTAAAAAATCTCTCCTCTTTGTAGATATTTCTTGCATAATAGGTTGTAGTAAGTACATACTTTTAAAAATGTTTTTAAACATTAAACGTTATTATATATATATATATATATATACATAAATGTATTGGGGGTAGTTAAACATGATTACAAAAACCGTTTGTAATATTATAATTACAATAAGACATAAAGCGAAGTTGGTAAATCATTGTCTTGATATATATTTTCTAATAAATGATATTGAAAAATATTCCGCGTATAATTAAGCGACGTAATGTTGATAATTTTATACTTTTCGCAGAATTACTAAAACTCTTAATTACTTAAATATTTGCACTCATATTACTTATACACTGTACCCTTATCTAGATTGCGCATAATCATTTTGATACCAAGCAAATATTGTTCAAGATATATAAAATACTGAATCTCCGTTTAATTTGATACTATTAATTGATGTGCTGTCTCGTACGTGGCTGTGTCAATACCTGAAATAATGTTCATATCATAAACATAATATTTTTTTCTTTCCAAATAATGTGACGTAACCATTTTCAAAAAAATCAAATAAAGCAGTTACTCCAGCTGATGAATTTCCAAAAATCCCTTCTTACAGTTTATTTCCATTATAAAACGTGCTAGAGTCAATTGGTCAATTCTCAGCCCCACCCGATATGAACACAAAATTTCATAAATTCGTTTCGGAGGACTTTGGCAACAAACAACGCGACACTGCATGAGAACTTTATACCTATATTAAATACAGGAGTAGATGATTATTACCAGTTAGTTCTTGTGTATGTTGTCGTGGCAGCGCTGGCAGACGCGCACGGGGCGCAGCGCGCGCAGGCGGCGCACGGGCGCCTCGTACCGCGAGCAGCGCCCGCAGAACACCGCGCCGCACTCGCGGCAGTGGTGCCGCCGCTCCAGCGCCGTGAACCGAACCTGCACGACACACGAATCCATTTATTGCAATACATGAAGAACATTCTTTATGCAACGTACGGTATGCTAACAAAATCTCGTCACAGAACCCGCGCATAAAATTAATACGTAATAAAAAAAAACTTAATCTTGCGACCTCGTACTGCTTTTTCCGTGCATTTTTTCTATTTATTGAATGACAACAATGAAAACAAAAATATAACAGAATTGATTGTTATTATATATAACCGACCTGGCATTGTGTGCAGAAGGGGGCAGTATCGTCTCGAATCCAGTGGTCCGCCGGACCTCCCTTTGTAGAACTGGACATGTCTGGAGCGGACCAGCGGAAAATCTACAGTAAAAAATAAATCATAAATGTAGTTACGTATCTATAAATCTAAACAAAAAAACAATATTATATTTTTCTTTTTACTGAACGAAAACAAGACATAAGCGTAAATTATCCTGTTTAAATTACAAACAAAAATAAAATCATGTCTTAAACACGTATCAAATGGGGTTTGGCAGACAATGTTATGACAGGCTGTTAGAGTTGATAAAACACGGACCCGTCCCCTGGCGTCGCCGACGGCGAGCCCGCGTCCGCTGCGCGCGGCGGCCACGGCGGTGACGGAGGCGGGGCAGGCGTTGTCGCGGCGCTCGTACGCCGTGTGCATCGTCAGCTTGCCGCGCAGCACCAGCCGCCGCTGCCATCTTACTGACGCCTCCGATTCTAAACGCACATGGAATCCTTAAATAAATTATGCACTTTACAACTAATACTATTTTTGGTTAGATGTGTCATTTTAATTCTCATTCCTCCGTTTTCCAATGTAAAAGACGGAATAATCATTTTATTCGTTATCTTACATAATAATTACAATTAAAATCATACGGTATGTCATGACCGCGTTCGTCCATAACGTAAAATAAGTCATCATGACCACACAACCAACTAAAGAAATAATCTAAATTGTGAAATGAACGTACCTATATCCGTATTGGGTCCGCGGTTAGCCCGTTCAACGAGTGCGGGCGAGGCGGGCGCGGACACTACTACGAACGAGTCTGTCAAACTGGTGTCTGATTTGCTGGTGCGGAGTCCGCCCTCTTGCGGAGCTTCCGTCGACTGACCCGCGGTCGTCTCCAACGACCCTGATTCGCTGGAATCGCCTATGCTGCCGCCGCCTATACAGAGATCATTTGTGAAAAAAAAGGACTAGATAAGTTTTTTATTCTGATACATGACCGGAGATAGACACACGGGAAAATATAAGAATCCCGAGGGATAACAGAAGCTTACATATAATTGAATATCACACGTAGGAGAGTATTCATCAAATTATTTAACAACCAATAGGTACTATTTAAATTACATATTTAACAAGATATACCTTATATAAGTACAAAACTTACTTTTCCTAAAAAGCGGATTGCCTTTCGACTTCCTTCGTAGGACAACATTCCCTTGTTTCTGCAGTTTGCTTCTATGAGGGTCTTTATCTTCGTCCTTGGTATCGCAGTCCTGCCTGGCTTCATCGCAGGAGTCCGTCTGTTCGTGTGTCTGTGCGTATCGTTCCTCGGCGTCGCTGCACGTGTCTTTTTCGTCGTGCCGCCGGGATGACTCTTTAGCGCTTGTGGTGTCACACGCGTCAGAGAGAGAACTCTCTGATGCTGATTTTACTAATTCTCCTATAAAAGGTACATACAATTGTAATTACATTTTTTCGGCCTATTATTAATTGTGACGGTATAGAATCTTAAATAGTGTAAAAAAATATTTCACTTTAAGTCCCTAATTGCATGAAAAACTAGCGGCCCGCGCCGGCTTCGCTCGGATTCCTATTATTATAATTATTATTTTCAAAATATTCTATAGCCTTTGTTACTAAACTACATTCAGTAGCTTTCCAATGGCGAAAGAATTTTTAAAATCGCACAGTAATTTAGAGTTTATTCATTACAAACATACAAATCTTTTCTCTTTACAATAATGTAGATGTAGATGACACTTACCTTCATTTTCTTGCGAGAGGCTCATCTGTTTAACAAGCTCCTCGACCCTCTTGATGGCTGCCTCTGTCTTGGCGGGCTCGTCCTCCGCCTTCGTATCGTCCAGCGTCATTTCACTCTCAGACTTTGCTTCCTCGCTCTCTTGAACTGAAAGGCTGCATTCCTCTTTATCCTTGCTGATTTCTACAGAGCTGGCTACATTAGACACACTGAAACCGTCAGCGCTTTGCGGTTGATCTTCCACTGTTTCTGCTACGTAGTCTATTGACCACATCTATAACAAGAAAGAACATGAATTATCAAAACACCAAATAACAATTTAAAATGTACGATAAATATTGCAGCTATACTAACTGAGCCATGCGAAGTGCCCATCCCTGAGTACCAGAATAATAAAAATGTATAAAGGTATTTTTTTATTAAATTCATAAGTGAAAAAAAAGTGCTGCTTAATAATTACCCGAACCACTCCGTCAGTGGATCCAGTGATGATTACATTGAGCGGGTCCCACTCTCTCGTCTCGCTGAAGGCGCAGCACAGAACCTGTTGCGATCTCTCGCGACCACCACCCGTATCCACTGAGCCTAATAGGGTTCCGTTTATATCCCAAGCGTAGAGATAACTGCCGCTGCATGTCGCTATGTCGCCCTATGAAACCAAACCATACACATCAAAAATCAAACATAGGGGAACACAGTGAACCTTATGACCAACTATATCGAGTTTATTATACGATTGATATCATATAAATAGTGCTACTAACCGTAAGATCATCTATAGCAAGTGCTGATACAGGCGGTGGGATGTCTTTATGGGGTGGTGACAGCTGTCTTATAAACGTGCCCCGTTCTACATCCCACACTATCGCCTGACCGTCTCTACTGCCGCTGACTACCAGGTTGTAAGCCGGGCTAGCCGCGAGGCAGGTGACGGCCTCCTCGTGTCCGTACAGACAGACTTTCACGGCCAACCGCCGCCTGCGCGCCCAGTATTGCCAAACTGTTACAACCTGGAAATAATTGGAAATACATTAGGAACGGATTTTTTTTTAGATTAATATAGATTAATTTATTTTCCAATAATTACATGCACTCGTACCGAGGTCGTTTAAACAATGAAAAATAAGATATAAATATGTAATTTAATAACACATAATCCAAAATATTACGTAAAAAAAATGTTTAAAAGTCAATGTTAAAATATGAAATAATCGTAACAGGTTTTTCTCTTTAGTTGATCGTAATACACATTTTTTTTTATGAGAAGATTAAATTACTTACTGTACTGGTTCCAGCGGTGACAATGGTCTTAGAGGAGGGGCACACGCAGGTCACAATCTCGCCGCACGCTTGCGCCACACTTTCGCACACGAACACCGACTTGTCGTTATCATAGTTGCCGATGCGCAGGGAATGATCCGCGAAGCCCCAGGCGACGTATTTGTTGTATGAGGGAGGCATTAGTACTTTATTTTGCTCCACCGCAAGGATCGCCTTGTCGGTGTACAATATTTGACCTACTGGGCCCTTTACCTCTGAAAATGTGGTAAAAATAAGGTTATGTAACACCATAAATTTTTTCGAATATACAGACGAGTTTAACCAAAATATTTAAATGGTTCAGATAACGGGCGTCCTATAATAATATCTTACCTTTGACAGGCTGAAGCGAAGGCCTCAAGTTTTCTAAATTGTGGAAGAATAACTTCTCAGGCGGAGTGATGCCTTGCGATGGAATGATGTTATTAGGGTCCAATATGGTCGAGCTCCGTTGCGACATTTTCTTACTAGGATGCGCTTTCTTGAAAAGTTGCTTTGGTATTTGACCGAAGTTGTTTATGAATCCGATTGTGGCATTCTTCTTGAGAGGGTCGTCAATACTGAAATTTAATCATGTATTGAGACCGTTTTTTTTTAGTTATTCGGCATAAATACAATTGGTCAAATGAGGTTACTTCATAGGTATATGTAGTATATAGGAATTCTACTGTTCTAGACGTCAACAACGTTACTTTATATCTACCTCGTATAAAAATTCCAATTATATTCAACAAAATAATAAATAACAAAAACGTATTTCAACTGATGTGAAAGCTAAAAAGTAATCTGGTAGTATAAAGGATGTTCAGTAATCACACACATACGTAGTGTTTCAAAATAAACTTGTATAAAACTTACTTGTAAATATCGACGTTTCCTTCATAGAAGAGGTGATGGAATACGTTGTTGGCGTCCACGGCGGGTTGTCCCTGTTGCTTGTAGCCGAAGACGAGGTCGATCCAGTGGTGCAGCCGATGCGACACGTAGTCCGACTCGAGCGCGGCGCGGTGCAGCCGTATGAACTCGCGAGGGTCGCCGCGGGCCCACGGCGGGAGCACCACGTCGCCAAGAGATACTCCAGATTGCTTCGAACCTGACAAAAACAATGGTAATTCAAGTATAAAACAAAAACATTTTGTCCAAGGTGCTTTCTGATAATATAGGCCGTCTTTATGACGGATTTAACTCGCGTATTTTATTTTATTTACTAACGTTTCGAAAACTTTACATTTCCCATATTTGTAGCCAACTGAGCAGATGATAGTCAAACACTAAAGCACAGTGATAATTTCGCTAATCAAATTTGGATTATAAAAAAAACATCAGCCTGTGTATTTTTTAAATTAAAAAACCTTTAATCCAATATTTTATTCAAAATTGAACTTTTACTCACCCAAGTCAAAATTATTCGAGTTTAGTAAAAACTCAGGCAAATAAAAGAACTCTGGTATCAACTCTTTAACGTCTGCCATATTGTGCCGCGACGCTGAATTCCAAGCCTCCTTCACGGAATGGAAC
The DNA here is from genome assembly GCA_038024825.1 of Polylopha cassiicola. Lineage (NCBI taxonomy): Eukaryota > Metazoa > Arthropoda > Insecta > Lepidoptera > Tortricidae > Polylopha > Polylopha cassiicola. The sequence continues at coordinate 12,536,556 of CP149046.1, read as the reverse complement.
ATCCTAAAAATATTCATAAAATAATAAATAATCAAGACCAACGACATTTAACACTAATACTTATTGAAAGATCAATCAATCAACTCTTTAGGTATTATAAGATACATGATATACAGGTAAATAATATTACCTGTCAGCCAAGTCGAAGTGTCCCCCTTGCAATCTGAGGAAATGTTGCGTGAACGGTTCCATTCGCACGAGATACGAGCACACGATCATTGCGGATGAATAGTGAGTTCCGTAATGATACGGCGGAGTCTCTCCGTGAGGGTCGTCCCATTCCTACAATATAAATTGAACTTTATAACGAATCTCATAGAGCACATTTTTATTTAGTCGATATCTAACACGTTTCAAAGACTTCTTGGTCATGCAATCTTAATAGAGGGTTGCTCTTGTAATTCTTCCTATTATCTTGTGATGATCTGTCGTATTAGGGTATGGTTCAGAGATATTTTGAATGGGGTAGAGTATAAATAATTAAATTATATAAGAGAATTTTGCCATAAAATTTATTTACCTTATATCTCTTTCTAAACTGCTCCAACCGATCATGACTTTGAGCACCCATGGGTTTAGAGAGGTCTCTAAACGTCGCTGGGTCGTTGAGGTCCAGCTCTAGCGAGTCGTAGTCGGCCAAGATCCAGGGGAACACCGGGTACTGCATGAGATCGTTATACGATCGCCCAGCAAGGGTGTTCAAGTGCATCAAGTATTGGAAATTTGATATTTCTCCTCTCTGAAAACAAAAACATAACAATGTTGTTTAATCAAATATGAGCAAATGACGTATAGAGCTTTATTCCGCGATATTTATTTTTATTTGCAACATCTCAAAGTATTTGCTTTCCTTAAAGTATGCGCCGCTTCGGTTTCGAACGTTAGTTAAAATTCACTTCTTAATCCCATCACCTCCAGATATGGAGACCTGATTTTGAAAATTTACCGTATGTATTAACGTAGTCGATTCGTCTTTTACACATAACTGTAAACTGATTAGATAACGTACCAGCCACCGCTGCGTGACGGATGTGTCCCCAATGAGCGTAGCGAGCAGGCTGGCGGGCTGCTCCACGGCCACGCCTCGCTTCTGCCCTGCCACCGAGCCGGCGGCGCTGTCCGCCATCCCCGTAGCTAGAGCCGTGAACCGACTGTACACCTATAACATATAATAATAGAGATTAATTCAATTGCCTTAAGATTAAAAAACAATAATAACATCTTTAGATATGTTAATCCATTAAAACATTTCATGTTTACCTTATTTCGAACCTTCCTAGGAAATGCGAGTAAATAATTCCTTCCATCGCTCGAAAACACTTCCAACGCTGTGGGTTGCAGTAGATATCTCCGTTTATGTACCTCCCTAGTAAAACAAAAATAAAAAGTCAAACCCTACTCCATTTGTATAAACAAATATGGCATTTTTTTAGTTCATTTATTACCGTATATCTTCGTAGAGGAATTTGTTACACTGTCGTTGATTACTACGCTGTATACCCTGACTTGGTAGTAAGGGCTCGTAATCGTCCGGACAGCTGTCTAAGTCCCGAATCTCTCTGTTCTTCAGCAGTGTGAAACCGTCGATAACGTAACAATGCTCTCTACCAAATAACAGTAGGCCTTCCACAGTGTCCAAACCCTGTATCCTTGCGCAGCGGAACATGTGGGTTATCTGAGAAAGGGGTTCAATCATTAAGCATACAAAATTTAGAGATAATTAAGAACTAGATTAGATTCATTTTTATTTGAACCACAAAATAATGTGTATACAGAATAGTGTTACATACATATTGTGTTTCTTGTCAATCAAAATCTCTTACCTTTTCATGATGTTCCAACAATCTCAACAGAGTTTGATTGTCAGCTGGAGGCGGTTGTTGCTCGTCCTCGTCTTCATTATCAGGTCCATCCTCATTACCTACAAAACAGATTTTTTAGTCAAAGTTTTTTTTTATACAACTGAACATTATTATCGATGCGTGTGTCGTTTATTTACCTTCGCCCGATGTTTGACTGATACCGCGACTGACTACTCCACTACTGACTAGGTCTGATGGTGATCCATTTTCATTGGAGACATCTAGAGATGGATCTCTATTACTGAAACAAAAGTACTTGTTATAGTATACGATCAAACTTGAAAATCATATAGATTGTCAGTAACTATTATCTAGTCACATTTTGTATAACATTGATAACATTATATACAAAATGTTTCATTGACAATTTTAAGCGCTTACTTTGTGACTTCCTCCTCGTAAGTCTGCAAGTCAGCCGGCTCAATACCGTCGGTTTCTCCCAACATGTTGCCGGCAGTCCGCCATTGTTGATACACTCTGTAGAACTCCTTGCTGTCAAGACTTTGCGCTACTTTATATTTTAATTGTTTCTAAAAAAAATATCAATAAAAAACTCGTTAAAATATGAAAAATATAATATAAATATAATATAATCAGAGCGTCTCATATTTTTTTTATGAATTTTGAAATGATTTAATCAACAGAGTTAATTAAAAAGGGGGTAATTTGAGATTAGGAAATTATGCAACGAAATAATGTGCATTTAAAATAAACACTACATAGGTACATACATTATCTGGATTATCTAACTCCGGCCTATAAGGATAATGCAAATAGAAAAGATGGTTTCTTCTCAGCATTTTCCTCATTCGGCAAGGGCCTTCTGTAGAATCCAGGGCCCACTTATCAAGAGGCGAGGACCTGGGCGGCCCCCAGAGGCCTCGCTCCCTAGTCAGTTCTCGCCACGCCCCCGCCCATTCTGCTTGTACGTATCGAGTTGTGTGCATACACGTGTTTGCGGCTGTTTGCAGTTGGAGACACCACGCTTGTCTATTAAAAACAGTAAATCATACTTGATATGTGAATCAATTCCCCGTTGAAATCCAGTATCCTAATCCTAACTAATATTATAAACGTGAAAGTGACTCTGTCTGTCTAAAAGTACTGAATTAATTTAAATGTAATTTGGCACACAGTCTAGAGCCTACGAAAGGGCATAGGCTACTTTTAATTGCAAAAAATGGTTACACAGGATTAAAAGGGGGAATTAAATGTTGTAATTACTAATTCCACGCGGACGGAGTCGCAAGCCAATGCTAGTTCACGATAAATTGTTTAGTCAGTAAACATCAATAATCAAAACAAGGTCAGAGAATATACGTAGTTCACTTATAACAAACCAGTAAAGCAATATCATACCTAACTAATTGCACATGATCCTGCATATAAGCAAGCGCGTGTTCCCTCGGCGGGAGCGGTCTTTGTTTAGCGGTGTCATCCTTCTTGACTTTAGTGCGCGAGGCCAGTCGAGTGAGGCCACCGGTCACCTTCTGAATCTTAGACTGGATCTGATTGTGCAGCTCCCACGGAACTCTGTACATAGCCTGTTTGTAAAAATATAAAAATAATGTTAGATACGATTCAACAACTGTTCGCAGCCTTGTTAAAGTAGTCATATTTCAATGACTGTAAAAAGAAGGCATGTTGAAGTATGAAGGCATACCTTTCAGCCTTGTACCTTACTATATAGCCAATTTCTCATTCTGATATTCTATACTCAAACAAAAATAAAACTATCCTAACTTCTTAATCCTAACTGTCTGTCTGACACGCTTTCACGCTAAAACTACTGAACCGATTTTTTTTATTTTTTTTTACACAGATAGTCAGATAGTCTAGAGCCTTAGAAAGGACATAGGCTACTTTTCCTTGTCGTAATAACTAATTTCACGCGGATGGAGTCGCGGGCCATCAAATAATAAAAGAAAATACCTTTCTCTCCGTGTCGATGTAATTGATCCACAATTTATGAGCGCTTTCGTTGAGCTGTTCCCGAACTGCGGTCAGATCGGGCGCGCGTGCATTCGCGACTGGCAACACTAATGTAACCTTGTACACTTCCTCAATAGCCGGCTTTTTACACGCGTACAACTCCTCCCACACACGACGAGCCGCGCCCGCCATTAGGTTGCGACCTTCACAATAAAAAAGGAAAGTTTAATTCAGTTTTTTAAGAAATATAATCCTCAAAATATAGATAAGGTTTGAATTTATATTGATATTTAAAAAAAAATGTACATATAAAATAAAAATATCCTATTATACCTTGATGTGTTGTCAGTTTGTCGTCTCTAGACTCGAGATCGCCACTTGGATTTACGTGCCACGTAGTACGCATGTTAGAATCTAGTACTATCTTCATATTAGAGCTCAGTTGGAGTAGACAATAAGTTAAACATCCAATAAATTCAAGTTCGTGATTGCCAGCACCAAAGATGAGTAATCTGCCAAAAACAAAATGAAATCTAATCATTACATAGTTTCGTGATAGTCTACCGACTGAGATTTTTTTTATGAAAAAAGATATCATAAATAATCTTTACTGCTCATAAAATGTAATACAAACCTATTATTAGTGAGCTTATGCAAAGCTTCCAGAACAGACATTTGATCCGCAATCGACTCTGTTGAACGAGACAACAGGAACAAAATGGTCCTATTCAGACAATGGTGCAGGCCCTCCAGAGAAATCACTGAGGATTTCTTTTTAGCTGTCGTCACCAATTTCACAATAAAGTCGAAAACCTATAATATAGGAAATCCAGATATGGTCAATCATTAACATTGTTAAAGGTCTGTTTACATGACAACGTCATACCGATACTTTAATCGTATAATATTTGAACACTGAAATAGTTAGTGTACTAAATCAGTATGGAACCAAAATAGTAATCACTGACCTGTAGACTCTTAAGAAAAAAATATATTAGTAAGCTCTTATAACAAAATGCATACCTCATGTGGATCTCTAGACAGCTGGCATTGCCACAGTTTGTCAACCAATCTAGCAGCTAAGTAACAAACATTCGATATATTCGACTCCGTTGCAAACAGTTCAGTGTTTAACAAATTCTCCATAAGTGTGGTTAACACTTCAGTTTGAAACTCTATTTGTTGTTGGCTGGTTGAATTCGCTGGAGAGGCGTCTAGAACTAAATCGATTACCTACAACGAAACAAATAGAGGCATCAGTACAAAATGTAGTTTACGTATTTCACATATGTAAATTATGATTTGTTATGCTCTTTGGTTAATCATTATCATTCCAACATACAGGTGGATTTGTTAATCGTGTTATATATAAAATTACAAAGTATCAAGCAGGACATTCAGAGTATGACGAAAACAACATTCCTAACATTTTCTTCGAGTATTTGTAATTAATTTGAATTTCGATATTTTTAATGATAACATTAATAGCTTATGATTCTTACCGCACCGTGCTTACAATGAGCGCTTTGAAAATATTTATAGGAATAAAATTGATTGCGTAGAAAAGAATCTATTTTTATTTATTTACTTGAAGTTTGCCAACAGAACCATTATATAAACACAGGTCTAACTTAGTAGGTCCGATTCAATAGAGCATTGACCCAATTAATGTTTTGTAAAGTAATTAACGAGACCCCTACTAACAGATAATAACATCTATTTGTTATCTTATTATACACGTTTTCCTACAATGTTATTATTTTACTACTTACGACGTTGATAGTTAATTCGATTAGTAATGCCAGTGCAGTGTTAATAAATGTAATCACTCATTTATATAATTCCTGATAATAGGTGTATGATTTTAAATAAATAGTGTTTTATAGCCACTTTGTAACTATTTTCGCAAAGAATTTAGAAAAAGTTTTCGATGGGCCATTAATTTTGGAAGCTATATAAATGAGTTTTGTTCTGTTAATAAAACCAAAAACAAAATGTACGCAATATTTACACAATAAAAGTAGGATGTTGGCGTGGGGCAGCTACAGGGCGTACAGAATATTGACGACGGCACAGAGTCAGAAGCGGGGGCCTATAACCAACGATCGAGCTAGTCAGTGTGTTAAATTGTAGCTGCACATTTTTATTGCCCTTACGAAAACTGCATTAGGGTATTTATTTATTGTAAAGTAGTTCTTCGTTCTCACTGTTTCTCATGTTAATACATCTATGAATGGTCTTCAAAGCGTAATGAAAGTATACAAATTCAATACACCACATGCTTTATTGACACACCGTGCGCTTAGTATATTTTGGCGCAGTTGTTTAAAATGTGTTTTTATAATAAAAATCAGTGAATTATTGAAATTAATATTACCTACATTTGACTGCGCCGTTCACTTTTAATACAATACAAAAAAAATTGTAATGCAGAAACAGAAGAAATAAAGCTCATACAAAGGAAGTACAAGTAAACGACGACGTAAAAAGAAAAGAAAAAAAGCTGTTTTTTTTTAATACAGCTGGTGAATCCTTACCGGTGCCGCCTTGCCAGTGACATTAAGCGAGAGGGAATCCATGACTATAACTTTGAGGAAGTCCATCACACCCTGTCGGGCCGTGTGTTGCGTTAGACCAACCGTACCGGCAACTATAACTACTTCTTTCTCCGAACCAGGAGTCGATGCGCCGGATTCTTCACCACTCTCGCATATTGCTAATAAAAAAACAGTCAAACGAGCTAATTAGTACTGTCTAAACAATATAACGCCTTGTCACGGTTGTAAATAATATTTGTTACCTACAATTGACATATTTTTTAAATCACACACAGTGTGTTTAACTTACGCATATGAATGTCATCTGATGTATGCGGTGGGAAAAGAGTCGATGCCAACGCTGTCAAAACATCAGCAGTCATCATTATCGTAACGAAATCTGGCAGAGTGTTGTACAGTGAGAACAGCACCTAAAGTAAAAAATAATAAAATTAACACCTACAAAACACTTCATATTAAAAGTACTATCTATAAGACACAGAACTAAGACAGTTACGTAAAAAAACATATTTCCTCACCTGTATAATAGCTACAGGATGATCATTCAGCCATTCGGGCAGCGAGCCTGGTTCCGCGTGAATCAAAGCCCTCACAGCGCCGAGAAGTATCACCACCGCCTCAGGACACAGGGTGATTCTAGCTGCCACGGCGGCAGACGATTGTCTGGAGGGGGCGGCGGCGCCCCACGCTGCGGCCCATACTCGTTCAACCGACACAGTCTTATCGGAGCCAATATTACGCATAGGCTGACCGAGAGTGAGACCAAACAGGAGGTAATACAGCTCGGGTATTTGGAGGTGGGATAGTACTAGCCTGAAAATGTAAGTAGAGATGATATGGCCACTTTCGTATACCGATTTATTCGATAATAGACCGAATTACTTAATAATGAAGTTTAATTGCAACTGCAAGTATATATTTTATAATATTAATGATTACCATGAAAGCATCGCGAAACCGGATGTATGCAACAAAGGCATGTGTAGATGCGAGTGCGAGTGCACCGCGGCGGCCAACACGACGCCCGCCTGTTGCGACGCTCCTATCACTTCCGTGTGACGCAGCCAGCCACCATTCCCAACGCCCTCGCGGAATCTGGCGACAATACACGGATAATTAATATCTACATTACTTATCCGTTATTATTTATTTACGATTTATTACAGCTAACAGTAGCAGTCTGTTTTTAACTTATAAGTTGTACACAAACTTTTTGTTTTATCTACAGTCTAACTTTCATAACATTATTATCCCTGTCGCCCAAAGGTTAACTGGAAGATATCTCTTTAAGGGTTTAGTACACAGATACGTAAAATTAGTCCCCATAAAAAAGAATATAATTATTGATTTAACCAAGTGTTAAGTCGAATTATCATAAAACATATTTACTTACCGCTGCAAAATAGCTGATTGCTGGCCCTGTCCTGAACATAGGATAACCAACAATCTCAAAGCCCATAAAACAGTTGACGGATGCACATTGTCCTGCATAAAACTCAACAGCCAATCCATCCCAAGAACCCGCGATATCTCTTCACAAACAATCGTATTGACTAAGTTACGTTGTGTGAACAGCAACCCATGTAGTAGGTTGAAGCATTTGTTACGAAGAATAATCTGCTCGCCCTCGCATTCCTTTTCGCAATCGCTCTCTTTGAGATTCATGTTTTTCTCAGTCTGTGACGGTAGTGGTAAAGTGTATGCCATGAATTGACCCAAACATAGCAGGTCACTCGGTCTAGGCTGCCCGCCCAACAGGGCCGCTAATAGCTGCACGAGAACGTTCTTTGTGCTCACGACTTTCACATCGTTAATGATGTAAAGAAGTTTGGACACTAGCTGCAACTCCCTCATTGTGCGTAGATTGTGGGTTTTGTGCGCTGTCTCGGTTGCAAGTTCCAATAAATGCTCCAGTAAAGACTTTATCAAACCGCCCGGGGCACCGAGCCACACTTCTAACTCACAAATCAGGTCCTGGAAAGACGTCAAACAGAACTAAGAATACACGTGAAACATCTTACCCAAATATAAAAACAAAAAAATGAAATACCGAAAACATATTTACCTGAAAAGCTGTAAGGTTGGGTATTGACGATGTCTCTTTTTGACTATCGACGGTCCCGACTAAACCAAAAATGAGATGCAGTATATGAGAATTGAGCAGTTGTTTTTTTCTTTTGAGAAGCATAGCGAGGGTCTGGTATCCTTTCCGTCGGTCCATTTCAGCTTGAGCCGCTTTATTTGAGCGCACCACACAGACGAGGGCTTTGACCCCAGCATACAAGCACTCAACATCTTGGGCCATTGCGATCAGACCTAATAACACTGAGCAACCTCCCACTGTATCGATCTACAACAATGAAGTAGAATTAGTTATATGTTGTACAATGAAGATATGTACGTATATAGAAAAATCATATCTTTAACTTACCATTATTGCTGCCGGTTTTGGACAAAACACTCGTACGCCCAAATACCCAACCACGGTCCCACCCAAGCACCTGGCGGGGCCCATAAGGTGTCCGGCAGAATTGTGTAGAATTCTTATAGGTGTCGCATTTTCGTGCGACGACATGCCTAGTTGTTTAGCTATCGCTTTGTTATCATTTTTGCTGTATACTTTGCGTATTTTAGCTAACGTCAGTTGGGACATAGCTCGGGCGTTGATGCCGAATACAACTTTTTCTTCAGCGACTAGTGGAGTTAACGGATCTAGATTATGTCCCGGAGGCAAAGGTGCTTGCAGCGTACCTACGTAATGTGGACCGAGTTGGTATATTATTGACACAGTCTGTGCCGGCAGTACCTAAAACAAAAAAAAACAACTACTCGTAATTCCACAAACGAATGAGATACTTACTTATTACTTTAATATCTATCTATACAATAAAACACTGCATTTCAGTCACGATTTTCGTTTTAACAATTTTATGAAAAAAACTTGATTTTAACTTTATAATGTCATCTTTCTGAATGATAATATATGTATGTGTGTGGGTTTGGACTGACATCCTCGAGCAGTAGACTGGGCCCCTGTCGCCAAACGAGGCGCGAGTAGCGGCGCCACTGCGGCGGCGTGCCCACCACGCAGTACACGCTGGAGGCGCCGGAGAGCGTCGCCGCGCCGCCGCCCGGGTTCGCGCTCACGTAGTGCAGCTTGCCGGAGTGCATGTGCTGACCTGATGACACGACACAAATCGATAACGATCACTATAATTTATAGAGAATTCAAACTTAAGGCAGCGTATGTGCATTTACCGCAACGAAAACCCGAATTTACAATTTAAAAAATATCCGCAAACGGTCTTGAAAATATTGAAAATCCAATAAAAAAATGACGCTAAAGACCTCGGTCTTTATCTCATTCAAAATACAAGATGCAATTTTTATTAACTTCCATACAAACTTACCATCTAAATACAAAGAGAAGGAGGAATTCTTGAGGACCGCTCTATTCAGTACCAAAGCCAGGTGATGCCATTGACCCTCGTGCTGCAGGTCCGGGCACCAAACACGAGCCCCACATTCGCCCGAGCCCTCGGGCTCCCATTCACCAACATCTTAATAAAAGGACAAGTCATCGCTCTATCAAAAAATTTAGAGACATATTTTTTTATTTTCTTAATTGACTTTAATGCTCAAAAAATATTTATGATCAAATAAGTGAGTGATTTTTTTTTCATACAACAAAAACTCAAATTAAATAAAAATATTGAAATTGTAAACTTACTATGTGGAACCATAGTTTCTTGAGTCGATACGATTATAGCCTTGTCTCGCGCCGATAACACAACTGCCAAACACACTAAATGGTCGTCTCGGCTGTTGTTAATATTTCTTACTAGCGTCAACAATCTAACACAGTGTGGGTCGGATCGAGGGTCTGAGTACTTCTCCACGCAAATCCATGTGGAATACGTCAATCCAGTCTGCGGTGGAAATACTCTGTCACCTGCAAAAATAAAGTCTTTAGATTGTTTGAAATAAAAGTACCTTCTACTACTTTACTAATTTTACGCCTTAGAAAACTTTCAGTAACATAAAAAATACTTACCGGAGCCGATACCTCCTAAAGTAGCATTATCTTGCGTGCCAAGCGCGTTTAAATTAGCAGACTGGGGCGCTATACTTGGCAGGTAAAGGCAACCAAAGCCTTCAGCCGACATGTCGAATTCCACAAATGGAGGCAATGTGCAAGAATTCTGAGATCTGAAAAAAAACAGTAAAGTTAAAATATGTACTGTTAATCTCTGTATGTTATAATAACATGACGTTTATAATATTACCATATGTACGTAATTTATTAAATAATTACCTATAGTCCCTTGGAGTTGTCATAGATACTAATGTTTTTATTCTAGTGAGCGGCACAGGACCACCTGGCTTGCAGACTTGTCCAGGTTCAGGGGCTATGCAATTTAGCGGGTTGCCCATTCGCAGAAATTCCCTGCAAAAAATCATCGTAAGTTACATTGTACGTAGTAATTGTACCTCTTAGTTTAACCCGCTTGAAATTATATTATCCCTTAATATAAAATGAAGTAATATTATGTTCGTTGCCAGGGTCACACCTACCAATCCAGAATTCGTCAGAATTGTTTTAGCTGTTTGCAGCGGAAACTATGGGTTCATAAACTATCTTTTGTACTTTTTTACCTAATACCTTAATTATATATACCTAAATGAGAATAAAATAGTTCCACGATTTGAGTACCATGGAGGGTTATTATATTCTACATTTCTAAGTGAAATTAAAAACAAATCTGTCAGTAACCTGAGTTCCCCTGGTCTCAGCGCGTGCGCGGCGAGTCGCTCCAGCATGTACATGCAGGGCGCGTGCAGCGGATGCTTCTCGTGGCGCAGCGCCGCGCCGCACACGCGCAGCACCACGCCCGCCAGCCCCGCGCCGCACATCACTTGCTGATTACGCTCGCTACGACACAAGTGAGAAACACGTACATAGTAATCTATGTTTTTTTTAAAATCAACAACAGCCTAATATAAAAAGACTTGCATTGTTTGTATTTTAAGGTCAGGGTAAAATCGATCCTACTAGATCACAGGGTCAAAGGTTAGGAACCACTGCTCTAAAATCTTATTTAATATTTGATAAACATTGCAGTAGGTAAGTACCTTGTAAAAATAAACACTCACCTCCTAACGAGACTCTTGAGTACATGCGCGAGGTAATCCCTAATAGCCCACGCGTGGGCTTCGTGTTCTTTCGGACGGGGCAAAGCGGGTAACAGCTTTGCGAGTACTATGACCACACCAGAATGGACCACCCACGCCTCTCCGGTAGAAGTGCCCGTTGATAAGTTGAGGGGCGCGGTTCGTCCAGCTGGTTTAGACTGCAAAAAGTACAAAAACATTGTAATATGTCTCATATGAAAAAAAAAGGACACAGATGAGTTATATTCAAATTTCGTATTAAGTATTAGTATAAACTTATCACACGTTTTTTTAAAGATATACCTCATTTATTGCAGAGCTTTGTCGAGTCAAACTTGGCGATTTAACATTCAATGACCCGCAGAATGTCGGCTTGTCGAAAGAATCCAAAGCAACATCGTAAAGTAGTCTTAAAACAATGCAGGCGTGTATAAAAGTTACAGGAACGTTATCTGGAAAACTGAAATTAAGTATATTTATTATAGGACATAAAACTCCAATTACATATACAAGTAAATAAACTTATAAAAGTCTAATATACTTACGTCGTATCCAAGATGTTTCCTGTGAAAATTTCATGAAAAACTTCATATAACTCCGCATCACCGACTTCCACATCATTCTGCAGTTCACTGTCATCCGAAAAACATCCTAACAGTCGAATTGTTTCGCTAAGAGTTGTCATGCATATCTAAAAAAATAAAGTTAATCAATACATGTCCGAATACATGTCTGTATTGACGACTAATGAGTAAAACCAGTTATAATTAATATAAAGTAAAGTAAAGTAAAGTAAATCTGTTTTGACGATCTCAATATGAGTGCATATCATTTAACATAATAGTGTAATTATATTGTATGAATTTTGAGAAATAAATTAATCTAATCTAATCTAATAATAAACGAACTTTTTACAATTATTTTCTACTAACCTCATGATGGAAAAACTTGGCGTTTGCCGGCTCAAAACGCATAGCGGTACTTATTGTATAGAATACAATATGCAAGAGCTGAAGCATGTCTCTATCCATCAACTCCTCGCCCTTTAATTTTCCCTCAAGAGACGCCAACACACTCGTTACGTAAACAAAACCACTGACCTGCAATAGTTATATAAACCTCAATTGAAACTCAACCATTCTTAATAAGCTATAAAGGTCAAATTCAAATGATTTACATACTTTTCTAAAAATGGTCCTTGTTCTATGAGAATCCCGGAGGCACGCTAATAACGCCTTCAATATGTGTAGTTTAAGAAGCAACGCATCATTGGGCGCAGCATGCATACCACAAAGTAAAGCTGACATATCTTCTTCCCCGGATCCACTGACGATTAGTTCTCTTACAACACCTATAGAAGAAAGGAGTTAACTCTTTTGTCAATTCGGATATAGGTATACAATTATTTTGTAAACATGGACATATATGTTACTAACCTAAGGCTTTACTGCGACAAGATTCATGTACGACCATCCCGTGAACACATTTTGCACCGCCACAATCTCTAAATACATTGCAATTATTTGTGTTACCATTCAACAATGCCGTCAAACCCTCCATAACTAAGGCTCCCAATTCTTCCTCTTCTACGTCCATATTAGGATCTTTTATCAAGGAGTCTTGTCTAAGGGACAGCCTTTTCTTTCTTTCAGGAGCGATAGGGGGCTCGCTCACTGTATCAGCCGATGTGGGATCACCCGCTTGTTTTCTTTGTTTTTCTTCCTCTAGAATCTGTTTGTCTTTTAAAAATACCGCGTATCGCGAAAGGCAAGTGACAAACACTTCTAGCATACCCACTTCTCTGTAAACATCTTTGAAAATCATATTATGCCTGCAAATAAACACACGTGTGTGAAAAACGTGACCATAGTGCTAATTATAACGTATTAACAATTCATATATATATATTTACTTACTTTAGAATATTCAAAAGCGTTTTCATGCATAATATGCTACAACTCCTGGATTTATTTGCCTTTAACAATAAGGAGAGAGATATCAATTCTTTGCAAGGCACAAAGTTCAACTGAAAAACAATGAACTCCAGCAACTCAAAGAATTTTTCTTGTATCTCAGCATTCTTTGTATGAATTCTCTCTGAAAATTGACTTAGAGTATTTTGATTTTCTAATATGAAATAGTTTGCGTTGTCTGCATGGTATACGCTCGATATTGCATCCAATATAGTGCAACACAGAGCTGCAGAGTTTGATTTGATAAAAACTGACTGCAACACCTAAAAATTAAAATAACATTTACCAAAGGTGCATTTTTTTCATATTTCAATAGGATACTTCTTTCATTAGTCATCCAATTATGGTACCTGGAAGGCCTGAACATTTCTAACAGCTTGGCCAGGTGTTGTGGGCTGCGGCAGCACAAACCCTTGTAGCTGGAACAACTCAGTGTTGGCGCGTGTGGGCCGCAGCTCGGAGAAACCGCAAGCACACAGAGACGATATCATCAGGACCAAGTTACGCAGAGCCGCACGTGCTTCGGTACCACTGACGCGTTCCTCTTCTAACCTTAAGGGTTAAATTTTACATTATCAATGTAAATTCAACGTAATTTATTGTCATAAAATACGTTACGTCTAACAGGATGATAATAAATTAAATTGATTCTATGCTTTACGGTTCCCAAATTCGTCTCAGACTATGTTGATAATATTCTAACTTAGATTTTTTTTACATATGTACTTATTTAAACTACCTTAAAAAATACCTTGACATAAATTAGTGCATAATGTAATCGCAAACGGTTTCAAAATCATAATTTAAAGAACTATTGTGAGTTTATGCATATTATAATGGTCTGTTCTACTATCAATATGATGATGACAGAAATGGTGACATCATTAAAACATGTATACGAACACTATAATCAGTACACACACATAGCTAGCCTACATTAGTTCAAACAGGATGTTCTAACTACTGAGTTTAATTACAATGTACTACCGTTTTGAGGAGTAAAAAATAAAGTTAAATGAACGGTGCTTACCCAGACGTCAAATAATCGGGTACCCCTTCTTTTTCATGCCTGTGATAAATAAAACATAAACAGAAAAAAATAATAAAAACGTGAATTGGAATCTAATTACTCGTGCACATGCTTCAATTTAAAAACAACAAATAGTTAACTTACTTTAGTAGAAATTCTGATAAAAATAAATAGCCTTGACATGATCGAAAATCATCCAATAATAATTGACTAACTTCACTTGAGTCTTTCAAGAAACAAAATACAGCAACAAACATTTCCACCACCTGAAAAAAATCATAAATTGTAATCCATCTCCATCAAATGTCAATGCAGTAATGAATAATTTTAATAAAATTACCTCTAATGGTGTTAGCTCTGGTATCCTTTGCATATTCTCTATACATAGTGCCACACAGCCTTTATCTAAAACAAACATTACTCATGAGGATCTATTATATACATTCTAATTTCTATGTCAATTACTTGTAAAGTTCAATATGAATATTTTGCATCTTGAACTCAAAACTTCTACCTATACTATTGATCCAATTTAACAAAACAATGCAATATTACATCCCATTGTTAAAACTTATATCTGCCTTGATGATCAGGCAAATTGTTTTACATTAACAATTACAGCATATTACTATAAGTGCCCAAAAGTACTTACTATGAATATATTGAACAACAGACTGAGTCAAACCATGTCTTGACAATGTCATCAGAACTTCAGCGGCTGACTTTCTCCACATAATATTATGAGGCGCACACCACGAAGTAATGGCAGAAAACAATAAGCTGAGATCATCTTTTCTTGCTAACTCTTCACATGGAAATGGATGGCTACATAGTCTAACAAGTACCTAAAAAAAATGATACACATTAATTATTTCTAAAGACAATTAGGTCTTTTAAGTTTTACATACATGTAGGTCACTCTAAGGCCTAAGCATCAAGTTTTTACATATGATTTTATGCTTATTGTCATAACATAAATCTACTAGGTACCTGTACAAAAATTTTTTGTAACAATATCCTTCTCTCTCTTGGAGTAAAATCACTGACACCATCCTGAACATCAGCTTCCGACTCAGGAATCTCTGGGAGATCAAAAAACAGGTACAAACATTTGACTAAAGTAGATGGTATGGCTGCTGTAGTCATGACCTGCAAAAATGAAAACCTTTGCTGAAAATTTGAACTTCTATACACATTCACTGAATTAATTTAACCAAAATATTTTATTTGTCTATACTAATATTATAAAGGGGAAGACTTTGTTTGTTTGGTTGTAATCAATAAACACAAAAATTACTGGACCGATTTTAATAATTCTTTCACTGTTGGGAAGCTACATTCACTCTGAGTAACATTGGCTATCTATAGAATATTTTGAAAAAAAATATGGTTTGTGCGAAGACGTGGTGATCCGCAAGTTTTTAATAAAACAATCATAAATAACATATTTAAATGCAATACATTAATTTTAAGTTAACATTTCGTAAACTTTAAAGATTACATATTCATAGCAGACTAAACTGAGGATACTCTAGCACTGAAGTGGTTTTCACATCATGCATTATGTAATTGTTGATGAGATTGTAGGTGAATTATGGATATGACAAATATATTTATGAATCAAATTCTATTTAAATAATACCTAGTTTAAACAGGTGTATTTTGTTTTTTTTTAAGTAATTTATTGACATTACTTTTCTTGTTGTGGTAAGCTTGTAACTGTGTGATAGTCAATTTGTATAATCAAAGTATAATTTAGACAAAACATTAACCTGAATCAGTGATTGGTCCCCGGCAGCCAAGAGATTCAATGTTGACAGTAGCATCCACCCATTACTGGACTCTTCAGAATTCTCAATTTCCAAGAACTTGGCAATTGCACAACTAGCAGCTTCTGTGCTCTGGTTACTTGCTCTTTTTCGTATCTCTGACACCATAAGTTTAGATACTTGCTGGCAAAATGACAGAATGTCCCAAAATTTCTCATTCATTTCACTTGAAGGACTAGTACCAAAAACCTGGCGATTTGAAAAATATATACAGGTATGATAAATCTCTGACATCTGTGTCTTAAAAATAATGTAAGTATCTCTGTGTCTTAAAAAAAATGCAATAAAAAAATACCTTGCAAAAGAGAGGAAGCATATTGTATAACTTGAAATCCTTTTCAGCTTCCGTAAGTGGCTGAGGCGGGTGTGTATACTCAGCAAACAACTTCTTCAGGTGCATGAGTCCCAGCTGTACGTGGGAAGATGTACTAGAGGCTTCGGCAGGGTCTCCCGACGCCGAGGTTGCAGCCCCTCGTAATTTGCGCATTAGATTCATCTTGATGACACTATTGAATCTCACATGTGCGTTAAGTTACCCACACACTACGAATTAAGCACATAATTATTCAAAACATCACTTCATTGTTTTCTTATTAGCAATAACATTTTATCACTTCTATATTTAATGATATTGATAAACATTTTTTAATATTTTCGCTAATACTAAACTACATGGTAAAACTATGACAAACACCCCCCATTTAATTAAACTTCATTATTTAGAGAGTTAATTTTAAATTTAATAATTTATTCCATAAAAACACAATTTCTTACGCCCACACACAACAGAAAACAGAAATCTATCAATTTTTATCAATCGGATTGTCAGGGTTGCCACTACGTGTCAAAGTCAGACACATTTTTTTTATTATGATTACGAGTCGATTTATAACATTGTGATTAAATATAAAACAGTGCAACATATAAATCAGGAAAATGATTTAAGGTCCTCGATTAATGTGTTAAAAAATTGTAATGAAAAATATAGCAATTTTGACAATATTATAAATCTACTACGTAAAATGCCACCTATACACAACGGTAACAGCATATTATGGGCTACTGTGTACTAAGGCCACTGAATCTTTAAAATTTAGCGAGCAGTGGCGAGCACATCATACATCCCTACTAATATTATAAATGGGAAAGTAACTCTGTCTGTCTGTTACGCTTTCACGCTAAAACTCAGCTAGAAACATATATTATATTCAGTGGTAATTGTTTTGTTGGAATATTAATTTAATTGAAAAAAACAACTTTGAACGGATTTAACTCGCGTATTCCATTTCATCACTGTAGCATAAGACTATTGTGAGCTCAGTCGTGCTACGATTTTAGAATCTGTAAAGGCTCTGAAACGTCAGCCAATAAAATAAAATACGCGAGTTAAATCCGTTTAAAGTTATTTCTCTCCAATGTAGATATAATAAGCGCGAAGGCATCAGAAATTACTATATTTATTTAACATTTTGAACTTTCAATCACTTGGAAAGACGCTTAAGTGATCTGCTTCATTTAGAGGTAGAATTGATTTCTATTAGACAAAATAGAAATATGGATTTATTATGTGCCAAATTAGTTACCAGAAACGAGCTCTATTTTCTATATAGGTATATATATATATATATATATATATATAGAAAACCTAAAATATCTTACATATAATAAAACATCTTACATATAATAAAACAGTAGAAACCGCGTGTCTGTACAATTGAAATTTTTAACAAAAAATGGGTGTGGGCAATAATAAAAGAGTAACAGAACACAAAAATGATTTTTTAGATTTTCTTATCTGTCTGTCTGTCTGTATGTATTCGCTAATCTTGAAAACTACTGAACAGATTTTGACGCGGCTTTCACTAATAGATTAAGCTCTTCCCTGAGCAACATATAGGCTTTGTTTCATCGAAATCGGATGTCAAATAAAAAAGATATCGTCTTTTAAAGTTTAAAGGTAATTTTTCTATAGGAGATTTTATAGTTACACAATATCGTAACAGATGGCGCCTCAAGGAATTTAAAACGCGCTATAGCTTTTTTTTCTGAAAAGTATAAATACAAACTGGTTGTTACAAACTGGTTGTTTACTTGTTTCTCTAGGGTGAGCGCACCTCGGAGCGCTCCCCTATCATCCGGTGGAGCAGTGACGGCCCTAGGGCCAACTGCAAAGGGTCAGTTCGAAAAAAAAAAAAAATACTGGTTTCTCTACGTTTAAAACTATTTAATTTTGTTTGGTTAGTTGATGATTTTGATGTTATACTTGGATATGAAAATACGGACCCTGAACTTGCTTTGTGAATTGGTTGAAAAATATCGGATATAATCTAAAAAAATATTGCCTACGTAGATTTTTATTGAAATAAATATATGTATTATTGTATGTATTTGCTTTGATTTTAAAAATGCCCAGAAGAAAGTCGAATCTGTCTCAGAACAGTAGACAAGCGAAAAGACAGCGGATGAGTAGATCCCAAGAATCGAATGACGAAAGACAGGGCACGACTTAGTGTTAATCGAGAAAAAAATTCACTTAATCGCCTCTCGGAAAGTTCCTCTCAAAGGGAGTCTCGAATAAAAACTGATCGTGAACGTCATTCGCTATCTCGCGCCTTGGAGTCTTTTCTAGATAGGGAGTCTGTGTGTTCCGGCTAATCTATGGAACAGCTGGACTGATTTGGACGGGACTTTCACTGGCAGATAGCTTATGTAATAAAGAGTAACTAATTTTAGAAAAAAAACTTTAATTATCTATACTTATGTCCCAGTACTTAAATTCCACGCAGACGAAGTCGCGGGCACAGCTAGTCTAATATAAAACAACCCCTGACAGATTAAACATGTTTATTTTCTTATATTAAAATCACAGTACAATGTTCTTTTACTTAATATAAGCATGTCAGATGATCTTCTTATTCTTATTTATATGGACCATTCTAGTTTTGTCAAATATTGCATATACATAGTCATAAGTACATATAACAGATGTTGATTACATATTAAGTCTAATCAAAAAATATGAGATTTCCCTTGAAACACAAAATACCTAAGGTAAATTAAGATAATAAAAGTAAATAAGTAACTAAAACAATCTTTCATTACAAATGGTAGATTTGCAGTCTTGACCATCCAAACTCTAGCTAGCTTTAAGGAAAATCTGCCACTGACAAACTGTTCAAAATGAAAATTATACCTATATGCAGTTGAAAAAAGGTATAAAATATATTCATTCAAAGATATAAAATTATACATTCAAATAAATAATACACAGCAGTAATAACAACTAAACTTAATGAATTTTCATTTATTGCAGTTAGTTAGTTTTATTGCAGATACCTATTATTATAGAACTAAATAGAAAGTATAAATTTATAACATTGAGTAACATTAAATTAGTGGACTATAGGTTTAAACAAAGCCCATAGTCTCTCAAATTCAACCCTGTATTGTTCCACTAGTTCTTTTTGTGAAGTAACAGCAACATCTTCCCAATTTCCACTCAAAGCTTGATTGGTCCAGTTCAAAGACCCCATCATCACCAAAGGCACAGAATTTCCACTGTCTATTGAAGCATCTATCAGAGTAAATTTATGGTGCATTAAGTTAGCTGATTTCATCCATCTTACAGGAATACCTAATTTTTCCAGCTTCCTTATGTATGAACCAGAAGCAAAGGCCATATCAGCATCAATAATTATCCTTACCTTTACCCCTTTGTAGTGCTGCTTTTGTACTGCTTGTGTCAGTTCTAAATTTGTAAGAACATACATACAAATATCAAGGGTATGTTTCGGAGAATTTAAATAATACAAAATGCGATCCATACTTTGAGTAATCATACATCGAGAGTGCTTGCTCTTTTTCAGTTCATTCATACCATATGAAAACATCAATACTTCGTGAATTTCTGTGGGCACTTGTTTTGTTTTCTTCCGAGTATAATACTTATAAGCCCATTGAGATGCAAAAGCGAAAGTAGTAATTATGAATAACGATTTAGTTAATCTTAGTACAGACATCGTTAATTCAGAACACTGGTTGTTCCATAGATAGAAGATAAATACAATGTTTTCTTTAGCGTGGTTCAACTTTTCAGTTATTTCTTTAAGCTACATTATTTCATGTTTACAGAACTCCCGCCCGGTTTTCCTGGTTCCCGATAAAACAAAAATACAAAGAAAAGAAAATAGTTAGTAAGTGACATTTCCGCCACAATAAAAATCACAGATAGTATAATATCACAGATTGAACAACAGTGCAATCTGTTCATTTTATTCCAATCACTAATCAGTCCTACCATCCCGTGCGTCATTAATAATCTGTGGTCTAGCCTGTAGGCTGTACTGATCTGTATTCTGTAAATTTCTGTACCTGTCTCTCTCTACTCCTGTCAGTTAAAAGTGAAGTCAAATACATGCTTCTTGGTTTCACGATTAGTGGTATTTTTGTTATAATTAGTAACGACACATTTCTATATAGAACGCCTTAAAATTATAAAAGAATGCCAGAAAACCAAAATCTACTGCAATGCTACAACCGTGGCTGCGGCAAACAGTTTGACCCCTTAAAAAATGATAAAGGTGAGATGTTTTTTCTAGAAAAGTTCTATCATATGAATTGTATCTTATGATCTACATTAGAATTGAATAGTATATATGTTATAGGCAATGTGTATAATGCAGGCATTCTATACATTTCCTAGGTATTGTATAGAATGCCGGGGTCGTCCAGGCAATGTGTGAAATGATATTGAATGTGCAAACTATTTTACACTTTACCTAGGAAATCTATGGAATACCTAGGCATTGTATAGAATGCCGGTTGACGCATAGGTAATGTATGTAACGCGTTTTTTTAGTATACACATTGCCTAATGCGCTTCGGGCATTTTATACAATACCTAGGCAATGTATGAAATGAATCGTATTATACGCATTGCCTGAACGTTTTAGGCAATGTATACAATGCCTAGGTATTCTATACAATGCCGGATTATACACATTGCCTATAATGTGTATAATGCAGGCATTCTATACATTTCCTAGGTATTGTATAGAATGCCGGGGTCGTCCAGGCAATGTGTGAAATGATATTGAATGTGCAAACTATTTTACACTTTACCTAGGAAATCTATGGAATACCTAGGCATTGTATAGAATGCCGGTTGACGCATAGGTAATGTATGTAACGCGTTTTTTTAGTATACACATTGCCTGATGCGCTTCGGGCATTTTATACAATACCTAGGCAATGTATGAAATGAATCGTATTATACACATTGCCTGAACGTTTTAGGCAATGTATACAATGCCTAGGTATTCTATACAATGCCGGATTATACACATTGCCTATAACATATATATATATATTTGTTGTATGAAATAGATGAATGTCAGCATCACCCTGGCTCTCCAGTGTTCCATGACGCTTATAAAGGTTGGTCATGTTGCAATAAGAAAAGTGTTGACTTCACCGAATTCCTTAACATCAAAGGCTGCACTTTATCGAAGCATTCTAACGAAGTAAGTCTTTGTATAGAATATCATATAAATATTGTCCTTGTCAGAGCAATAGAATTTTGTATACTTAATGCAAATGTTATTTCAACAGAAACCTCCAGAGCCAGAGAAGAAGGCACTTGATAAAGAGTTGGAGAAAAAAGATGTGATAGAAGTAAGAGCTCCTATTGTTGGACCCCAACTTACAAGACCACCGTTTGATACTCCTTTGGTAACCCTGGATCCTCGTATTGCTGATTCCCTCAGAGATCTTGCTCAGAAAACACACCAAGCTGCAGTAGCTGCTAATGATGGGTATGATTTTCTTAATTTTGGAATGTAAAGTGATCATTTTATTATATACTATGTATGCCAATATAGAAGCTTTTAATCTAGATCAGACTGAAATTACCCAACTTTTGTTATGTTTATACATATTGTAGTTTTTCTGACTTTTTTTATTATTTTTATACATATTTTGAAAAACTTAATAAAAAGAAATTGTTGAAAGTAACAATATACCTACTGTACTTTTCAGAAACATTACAATTGGTACTTCTTGCAAGAATGGTGGATGCAGTATATCATATGAGGGTCCTCAGACTAATGACACTGTCTGCACTTACCACCCTGGCTGCCCGGTGTTCCATGAGGGCCTCAAGTTCTGGTCTTGCTGCCAGAAGAGAACAACTGACTTTAACACTTTCCTTGCCCAACCAGGCTGTACTACAGGCAATCACAAATGGACAAAAGAGGTAGGTCATTTTTATAGGATATTTTTTCTTTTTTTTTTACAATCTGATGCTTTCATGGTTATTACATATTAGAATTAAATAAGGTAGTTTCCATGATTAATAATCACTGTAATGTTGGACTATTGTCAGCTAAACTGGCTATTAATAAAAAAACTTTAAAGTTTCCGTAACATCAGCATATGAAATATGTGATTTTATTCTGTTATTATTATTTCCTTCCCACACTATATGCTTGTCATTTGCTACTGCTAATAGTATTTGACTAATAAAGTAAATCCTTTTAGCCTTCATCTGCAGGCACAGTCAAGTGTCGCTGGGACTGGCACCAAACACCTGACTATGTTATTGTAAGTGTGTATGCCAAGAAGTATGACCCAACACTGAGTTTTGTCAAATTGAACCCAATTAGATTGAACACAAAGTTGGTTTTCCGAGAAGAGGGTGATGCAGTTTTTGAACTAGACCTTGAACTTCGTGGTGTAAGTATTATCTATAGAACTAGCTACGTTATTTGCAAAGGAGAATATAAATAAATTTTGTTATAATGTAATACATAAGATTCATTTATGTACTCTATATAATTATAAAATTATGCTTAACTCTTTAAATAGCAAATAAAAAAATCATTTAAATTAATTATTTAAGGTAATCAGCATTGAGTCTAGTAGCGCATCCATGTTACCATCTAAAGTGGAGATCAAGTTGAAGAAAGCTGAACCTGGGGCTTGGAGCAAGTTGGATTTCCCTAGAGCAGAGTTGAAAAAAGAAACACCTCAACCACAAACTGAAAAACCGGTTGAAGATGATAGTGTAGATCTGTCTACTGTTGAGGCCGTTCGGTCCATGGGTAAAGTAAATGTATCAGAAGAAGACTAGTTACTGCATTTACTAGTTTAAATTGTGGCAATGATACCTAGTTTTTTATAAGTTTTTTCACCATATTTTTTTTAAATATGTGTCTTATAAGATCCTAGCATATTATTAAATAAGCACATTATTATTGTAATAAAATGTGTGGACTAAAAGTAAACCCTTTTGTTTTAATGTGTTCAATATAAAACTACTATTTATTTTGTACAGTTTTATTTTCACTTCATTTATTTACATTAATTGAAATACTTGGTATTATAATTGAAGATCAGTTAAATATCAACGTGTTTAAAACATTTCAAAGATAATGCCTTATATACCTAACAATATGTTTTTTTTTGTAAATCCACTAATTTTATTATGTACAGTATTATACAAATTCAACTAAGACTAGTAGAGTCTGACTAGATTAGTTTCAGGGACTAGGTACATATAATTATAATTTTATTTATGTTAAGATAAAACTTATAAATATTGTAATATTTAATATTTACAAGTAGGTATAGAACAAGATTATGGTTTTCAATAAAATTATACACTGAACAGGAAACAATGTCTAAACGCGGTTATTTGTTGATTAACACTTTGAAGGTGTCATATCATAAAAAGGTTTTGAATCGTTTTTAGATGGTGTTTACAAAGGAAAGGACAGTCGGCAACTTTTTCGCACCAAGCAGTACCTATTGAAAAATGGGTCACAAAGTCAAAAATAAGACACAGTAAAGTTGTTAAAGATAATACGAACAAGACGAATTTATTCCAGCTTACACAACTTTACCCGAGTGTGACTTGTCGGCATTGGGATTTGAATTTAGCGGAATGTTTTAAATATAAGTCTGAACAATTCACATCCAAATTAAGCAATGCTTGTAATGTGCATAATAGACAAACGGTAAAGTGTAAACATACCTAAACACATATAAGACTCAGATAAAAATACTCGTACTCATCACACTGACATTTGACCCACAGATTTCGAACCCGCTACAGCAATTCGTAGTCCGAATCTCTGACCACTCGATCGACAGGTCCTTAGATAGCGAATTCTGTTTTGGTTGGGTGATAAACATTTGACTATATGATCTTTGACAATAACATATCGACGAGGTTATTAAGATTGAAACAAATATGTATAAGCAAAACCTTTCACGGTTAAATGGGTGGAAATTCCGTAACAAGTAGCTATATGAACAGCCAGCCTTAGATAGAACTACAAGGTATGCCGTCTGCAGTGTCAGATATTTCTGACGCTGACTATGTACTACTAAGAGGAAAAGACCGTAACATAAAACGTCCCTCAATTATAGCATCCAAATTGTCCGGGTCTATTTTATCGTTTATATGACGTCTAGTTAAGGGGACGCACAGTGGTCCGTGGAGGGGACGTGTATGGGCGCAAAGGCCGGCGCGGGAGCCGGCTGCATCCGATACATGTCGTGGAGCAGCGTGGCAACGGACACGTCCCCGACGGTGTCTCTGAACAGGAGCAGTTCGATAGAACGCGCGCGCACCGCTCGTAGCGACGGCAGGAGCAGCAGCAGACGACCGAACCTGGAACCGTAAATGCTTGACTCGCAAATTAGCTGTCACTTTGTGTCATGGTTTTTTAATTATTTATGCGCACTTTGTAACATTCGTACCTACAGAACAATTAAACGTAATTAATAAATAACGAGGAATAAGATGCCAGATGATCTTGTATTTCATTCTAATGGATATTGGCAGTAGGTATAAATATTTTAATAAAAGTTAAAATATACCTAGTTGGTTGTCTCGTGTATCGTGTGCGGACGTAGTCGGCTAGGATGCACTGCGCCTGGTCTTGCAGCATCTCGACTGGCTGTGTCTCGCTCAAACCAGGAGTATCTGAAAGAATAAACATATATTATTCCTTATGTAAGCGCATGAAATAAGTAGTAGTATATACTTATATAGCCCGATAAGCTTATTCTAATAATGAACCAAACGCATAATTTTTTCTACCTATTTGCCTATGTAGCTCATAGGCTATAGGTACCTACCTACCTACCTGGGCTCTAAAATACTTTCGATAATATCGAAAGGAATTATCTTAGTTGTATACCCACGCACCTACCCGTGAAAACATCGCAGATAGTTAAATAGATATTTACCTGGTGAAAACAACACGATCGCCTTCATACAACCACATTCACTGCCGTCGGGTGCTATTTGTCGGAATCGGCAAAGTATTTCCTGAAAAATATGATTATCTATTTGTTAATAACCTATCATGGGTAGGAAAGTTTGTATATGCCTACCTACCTAATTTAAAAAATCCAGTCAGAATATACCTACTTACCAAGGACATCCCTGGAATGCCAGCCCTAATCGATCGATTTTTGCTACGTGTGTATAGGTAGTACCTACACCTAGTATTTACCTATTTAGGTAACATTTTTTTGCTAGGCCGACTGTAACTAAGTAAGTAAGTACAGCTGTTGATATTATATATTTTTAGATCAATATATATACCTATATTATGCAGGAAGGTAGCCAACTTCTACCTAATAGCTTAACATCATGTCATATTATGGTTTAAATTTTATTAGGTAGATAGGTATAATAATAACTTTAAAGGTTACTTAATTATGTTTTAACTAAATTACTGATAGTAATTAAATAATTGCACTACGATACTACCTACCAACCTGCAAAGTATTTAATTCCAAATCCGCTAACGGATCTGGCGGCAGTCTCGCTCGTGCGGCCGGGGCCGCCAGCAGAGGCCCCAGGTCCCACGGCGCAGACCACTGGGCCAGATGTAATAAGAACAGGTCCTTCCATGCAGCCCGGAGGAGTACCAGCTGGTCAGACGGCGCTAGAGCTTGGAATGGAGCGAGGCAGCGCACCCAACGGACCGCCATGAAGAGGAGACGGGCACTCGTTTCCTGATAGATACAAGTTAGTAGGTAAGTAGCTAATATTTTCGTAGTTAAGTCAGGTAGGATTTGTATTTATTTAGGTATGTGGACAAGTTTAACAAAATTGTATTAAACCTGCAGTTTTATAGACATGAGAAATGGACCTACCTTAGCTTCGTACGTAACTACTTAGATAGTAGGTAGCTATCAACCGTTGGCAGCCAGACAAACATGACGTGATTATAAAGGCCCTTGTTAGTTTACTGCGAAAAGTTAAGTATACCTACCTACCTAAACGGGTTACGACGGAATCTTTAGTTTTTTTTTTAATACAGAATGCACTATCTAGTGCCTACCTACCTTCAGACAGTAACTAAGCAAAAATTTGTCGAACAAATAGAAGGCAAGACAAATATCATTTTTTTTACAAATTGTATCGAAAGTCGTTCGATGGGCGGAGTAAGTCAAAGCAAGCCGAGAAGTCACCCCTCGTCGTCCAATCGCGGCTCTCGCCCGCCCCTTGAGTCAAAAAGCCACCTACTCAATGACTTCGTACACACCCTCTTAAAAGTTTAGGTAGGTTCGAATTAAAGTTCATTGTTATTATTAGGAATAAACTTTCGCGAATAAGCCAATTGGGGTCACCGGCGTGCCTAAATAGAAACACTCGCATTTTGTTGGTGTGGAATGCACGTCCTTGGCTTATTAGCTGATTACGTGCACAAACCTAATTTAGATAGGTAGGTAGTTTTCGTTACATTAAAATAGTCTATTTTTTGTAAGTATACCTATCTATAATTTTCCTAATTAATATACCTACATAGTTATGGTAAGTACATAATACCAAGCGAATTTTACAAAACTTACTTGTAAAAGCTCCCATGTTGGCGCCAGCGGTGCACCGAAAGCGCTTGGCGGCGGACGAAGCAACGACGGATCTCCTTGTAACTGTAGCTGCTTAGCACTCCACATCAATTCCTATCACCAACAAGAAAATAACAATAAATAAATGATGGACTGGATGAAGGGTAGAGTTAATAGGAGGTACCTACCTATTAAATGAGCCACGCATGAATTGATTGATATCCCTTTTAGTTTTGCCTAAAAGTTTTACAGACCTTTACAAGCTCTAGTTCTTTAACTGAAGAAAGCAAAATGTCTATTGGGTCATACCTACGTAGACTAGTCATAAATACCCAACCTAACAATGTAGGTAGGACTTAGGTAATCCAGAAACCCGCTCACAACCCAGAGAATGAACTAAACACATATCTTGTAGGTACCTGGATATTTGAAAGCTCTGCATTCAGTAGGTACGATAGAGTGAAGACAGATTTAAAATAGCATCATAGGTAAGTTCACATGTACCTAATTGGTTTTATTACCTGACATTTGTCACTAGACATGAGTATATGTAGTAAGCCAGGCGGCGGCGGTGGCAGGAAAGGCTCTGGGACTAGCGGCAACGGACTGACTGCGCCCGCGCCGCCGGCCCCGCTCGAGCCTGCGGACGACGCGCCGCTCAGCGGGGCTGACTCGCTCATGCCGCTCATGCTGAACTGTGTGCAACGTTATATTGCAGGCTTCAAATTTACGACGCTGGTATTATAATTAGGTATAACATGCCTAACGTGACTCAGTAGCTATAGGTATGAGAACCTTTTAGAACTTAGCTGACAATTAAGTAGGCACCTACTCGACTCTAGGATACCCTATTTATCAATCAATTCAATTGCATTAAATGTTCTCCTTCGATTCTTCTTATAAATAAATATATATAGGTAAATCTATAAAGAAGACGACGGTGTTACTTCGTGTTGTTTAAAGTTTTGGAATTTTTAAGTAGGGATAACTTTCTATTTCGTCAAAATAGAATTCGAAACAAAAATTCTGCATAGTTAGTCGAATTACCTAGGTCTTTAAAAGTAAATCATTTTACGTTCCATGGCACAGAAATCCTCAAAAACTATAATCTCTATCATCTAATCAAGAGAAAGTTAACGATTACCTGCATCAAAAAGTGCACGTACCTGGAAGTTAAAGGACTGTGGTAGGGGCGCATACGGCGACGGCGGTGACAGCTTCAATGGATGCGGCTTGTGCGCGTGAGACAGCGGCGGCGGCAGCGCCAGCACGCCCCCGTGCAGTTTCGGCTTGCGGGGCCCGCGCTCGTGTTGCACTGCTGTTACGGGAGATACAGCTTGTTAGTACTGTAGATATTTGAACTATGTAACTTCCTATCATAGCCCGGGAATTCGTACGCATGTTTTAAGTTTAGAAATTGTCAAATACCTAGAGACTAAGAGAAGCAGCTGATTTAATTGCTGATATATCAACGGGACGACGACGTATGGCTTGAACTATAGATAAGTGTTAGAAACTTGATTAGTTTTTTATAAGTGAGTTAAAATGTATGTGCAAGATTTTATATTATCTATACCTACGAGTAAAGCTTGTACGTAAATTATGTTACGCCGAAAAGTAAATTTGATTCCATTTAGGTACCTACTATATAGGTACATAGCGCTACCTTTCATATTACGTTTTCAAAAAGTTTTCCTGGTCCATTTTCAACAAGGTAAAGTCAATAAAATTGCCTTTAAAAAGTTGGTGACTGTTGTAGGTTGAGCGTTGTTTTACACGGATTACCTATAGCGTGCACCGCTTATTCGACGACAAGCCCTCGGTAAGCCGGATCGAGTCCCATTATAATGCGATACACCTACATCGAGTGATAGGGTATTATACTGACTAAATGCGTCCTTACATCGAGCTGAATTTACAACTTACACGGTCACTTTGAGATTTGGTTATTTTTTTATGAATCGGAATGAAACACTATAACGGATTTAACTCGCGTATTTTATTTTATTTGCTTAAGTTACAAAAAATTTACAGTTCCCATGTTTATAGCACGCTGCTCGACTGGGCTGCCGATAGTCTAACGCCAATGTGATAGGTATTGTTTTTTTTATAATATGGGGCCGACCTTAAATCCGTTGTAGTGTTTCATTTCAAAGCGCAATAACCGCAAAGCGATCAGAAATAATTTTTAAGTAGGTACCTATAAATTTAGTTGTTGTTAGTGCCCCGTTGCGATTGATTGAACACATCAATTATCTAGATAAATATATAAAACATACATTAAATATAGGAATAAACTGGTACCTACGTAAACAAAATTTACCTGCCAAAGAAAATATTACTTACCTATATCTAACTTTGTTAAAATGTACCTAATGGATGTTTAAAAACAACTCTTCTATTTTTAGCTAGGCACCCTACGTAATAAATAAATTCAGATACAGTATTAAACTGCATTGTGTTGTAATTGCATTGGCAGCGTGCAGCCACCCTCAGCGATGACGTCACGCAATCAGCTTACCGGCCCGTCCATGGGAATGCGGCCATTGTGCCCGCACATGTCGGCGCATACGCTGCTCGCTGCTTCAAGCGCGATTTCGCAACACACTCCCTGATATCAGTATTTTAACTGATAGACAAGAATTACCAGAATTGCCATATAGGTAAAAATGTAAAAACATTATCGAAAATACCGACACGTAGTTTTACTTTCGTTAATAAAACAAAATAATAACAAAATTTAAGCTCATCAAAGTTCAGGACAATGGACTCGTGGCGTCACTTCTTGGTGAAAACTGTCTGGGCACAGTGTCTGATATCTTCATCTTTTACCAACTAACTAAGAATTGATTAAAGAAAAATATAGTGTCCAATATTTTTGATACAATTAACGAACTTTATATTTTTTCTCACTTAATTTTTCATTGCAATATGAATAAGAAAAGGCTAATTCCGAAAGCTGTTTTTAATCCAATTGACTCATACTTATAGCTGTCTATGAAATGATATCTCTTTGCTGAAGAAGGATCTAGTTTTATTATTGTAGATTAGGTAGGTACAATAATAAAACTACACTACTGGTACTAAAACGTGTGCTACAGCGAGTCCACCTCAGAAGCAACGATACCCGGCTTAAAATGAGGATTGCATTCACGAGTGGACAATGCACCGATGTTTCTGAGCAAAATAATACAAATGCAAAAGATTTAAAGACAGTAGGTACCAATATGATAATAATTATTTGCGGTCTGAGTACCAATAAAATATACGTACATACCTACCTACTTAGGTTCTTCTTAAAAAAATTGAAACGTGATTGGTGTCATATTTGCATAACAAATAGGTAGGTACCTATGTGTTTAAGTAACTAGATTACCTACTTGAAACATTTTGGAATGAAATGACATAAGTATAAAGGATTCTACTCACGTATATTGACTTCTTGCTGACATTTCGAAATTTTTACAGTTCCCAAATTGAAAGACTAAATTGAACGTAGTCTATCGGTACATACACGCGAGTTCAATGCCTTTTTGTTAATTTATTCTAAAGTGTAGTAGGTACTAAAAATATAAGGAATTACAAATACGATAGATACTTAATCCTTATTATAATTGTTTTAGGCGCAAATAATAATGTACGAATAAGAATTAAATATTAAGTCACTGTCACTAGTTAAAGTTGTAAAAGGAAAACAATAGCACTTTATTTTTTAGAGCGCTCAAAAACTATATCTGAATAGTCATCGCCATGAGCCAAATAGACCCAACTGAAGCTATG
The DNA here is from genome assembly GCA_038024825.1 of Polylopha cassiicola. Classification (NCBI taxonomy): domain Eukaryota; kingdom Metazoa; phylum Arthropoda; class Insecta; order Lepidoptera; family Tortricidae; genus Polylopha; species Polylopha cassiicola. The sequence continues at coordinate 12,505,551 of CP149046.1, read as the reverse complement.
TTGTTAACCTTTGTTTATGGGGCGAGCGTAATCCCAAATAGAACACGTGCTTTTTTTCACGGCCTTCCCCCTGCCCTTGTATTCTGTTATAATAAGCAAAAAGTCACCTTATGACATTGTGTTAAACCTGAAATTTGAACTACCCTGACTCTCAGGGTCTGTCAAGCGAAGGGAGTTAGTTTCGAGTATGACGCGTATAAGCGAGATTTTAATTAGAAGGCGAAATTGAAACTTCGTTTGTTTTGATGTGTGCACAACATCATGTAAGAGGTTAGGTTCTTATTTTGTCATTGGACTTATATGATTGTCTTGATAAAACCCGATCAGTACTTTTTTCAGTACATCGTCAGCTTTTGTCGATATTGATACCTAAGTATAACTTTTTTTTTAGGATTGGATTATTGCCTAAAATATGCCTTATATTGATTTATAAACAGGTATACGATTTTCTTTTAATTTACCATCATCGTGGCCATTGCAAACAATAAGACAAGAGCCATAATAAAGATTTGACTATGCGTTAAAATTATTAAAAATGTTTTCTTAAAACCACCTATGTATAGCTAGGTACCTACTTTACCAACCTATATAGGTATAATATTTTTTTACATTATACTTACCTAGTGTTGCATCACAATAAAAATGGCACGAAATGCAAGAGACAAATGACTAGAAATGGACACCCCGTTAGATTAAAAATAATTAATTTAAAACTTTATACGACAACGTTTTACGTCTAATATGGTCTATAAAATAAAAGAAGTATCATAAATAAATATCCTCTCTACGCAAAGGCTCTACGTCCTTAAGTTATGAATAAATAAATTCAATAAAGGAAAACACGTTTAAGTCCTTTAAGCTTCTTCAAAAAGGCGCTCATTGAATCATATTTGAAGCGTTTAAAAGGGAGATTTAACTTCAAACGTCTATCAGCAAAAATCCCCTCACTTTGGCGAATTGAAAGCAAACAAAAGTGTTATTGAAAAACGTACCTTGCAAAACTACACATATTTTCTATACCATGTTATTTTCAACCGCGGGGCATTATGATGTGCAGGTGTAACGTGCAATTAATTTTGTTATTTTTAAACCAGACTTATGTTAGTTTAATGTTACATTTACGTTAAAGCTTTTATATTAAAAGTTAAATGTTCCTAGTTGTTCTTGTATTGGTAAACTAGCGGCCCCGGCAGACGTCGTCCTGCCCGTCCGATTGTTTCGTCAAAGATCTGTCAAAGTCTTCTAACTGTCACTTCTTCATAAGGCTTCATATTTTCCCCGTTTTTTACACATTTTCCACTATTTCTTCGCTCCTATTGGTCGGAACGTGATGTTATATAGCCTAAAGCCTTCCTCGATAAATGGTCTATCCTACAAAAAAATATTTTTTGAATTTGAACCAGTAGTTCCTGAGATTAGCGCGTTCAAACAAACTCTTCAGCTTTATAATATTAGTATAGATTAGTACTTATAGATTACTAGCGGCCCCGGCAGACGTCGTCCTGCCCGTCCGATTGTTTCGTCAAAGATCTGTCAAAGTCTTCTAACTGTCACTTCTTCATAAGGCTTCATATTTTCCCCGTTTTTTACACATTTTCCACTGTTTCTTCGCTCCTATTGGTCGCAATGTAATGTTATATAGCCTAAAGCCTTCCTCGATAAATGGTCTATCCAACAAAAAAATATTTTTTGAATTCGAACCAGTAGTTTCTGAGATTAGCGCGTTCAAACAAACAAACAAACATACAAACAAACAAACTCTTCAGCTTTATAATATTAGTATAGAGTATAGATATTGGTAAATTTCTTAATGGAATTATATTGGCTATAAATTGAATTGAATTATACCTAATGATAATCGACTTTCACGGTTAAAATAAAAAGATTCGTTCTTTAGGTATTTCATTCGTTCAAACTTTCTCATACTGCTCCAATATTAAAACATGCATGATAAATGTTCTCAATTATAAAACAAAGCCTAATAGTCATCAAATTCAAATAGTTTAATGATTATGTTTTATTTAACTTGTAAACTTTTAGGTATATGGCTATAAACGCATGTGTTTTGAATTAAAGATAAGGTGTGAAGGGGTGGCTGGACATAGAACATTAGTAGTAAGCACCTAGGTCCCCCCGAGCCTGGGTGGTGGGAGGCATGTTATGTGCTCTGGGTAACGTCCATGTAAATGGAGTTCTGCGGTCGATATGGCAGGGACGCTGAAGTCTTTATCGATAGTTTTATTCCGACGTGAAGTAGTACTATAGGTACTGGAATAACTCTTTATACTGACGTATTAACGTAGGCAGGGATATAGGGGAATCTCGGCTACCGAACTTCCCTCTTACTATATAACATAAAATAAAACACTTAATTATTAAAGGTTCTTTTCGTAATCACCAAATAAAATTAGAATTAGCGTCAACATACGGAGTGTATCTGTAGCTGTTAATTTTGCTAAAATGATGTACCTACTCACTTAAGCTGTTTTCAAAATGTTATTACTTACATTTTACGTGCATTCATAATGTAACTCCTATGTAGGTATGTATATGATAAAACAAAAAAGGAGCTACTCTAAAATTATAATGCCTTAATATAAATAGTTCAACAAATATCGCTACGCCGTAGCATACCACTACATACTACGCTTCGTAGAGGGTCGATGTGTAGAGGCTCTACAATTTTATGCACATAGTTGAAGCATAATGCTGTAACTTCATTAATAATACGTACCTAACTACTTACGTACTTACCTAGTAATTATTTTTTAACAATTATTTCTCGAACAAAAAACCGTGTGGCAATCGATCCTAGTGTACTTATCATTTTTATTTTATATGGGTAGATACGAGTAGGTAGGTATATTATCGTTATGTACACCAAAATTATAATGCGTAAACATTTTTATTTTTTTATCGATAGGGTGCACCCGGGCTTCCAGACGAGGTGGCAGCCACGGTGGGGTGTGATTAATGACCCAATAATCCCGGGCTCGGGCAGCCTATGAAAGCTTCACGAAGCTGAATTGGTGAACGGTCAAAAGGTTTATTGACTGAACGGAAGACGCTTTTGTGGTTAACGACAAAACGGATATTATATCATAAAATGCCGTGTACAGGTAAGTATCTTGCTCATGTGTGAAAATAGTACCTTTTGCTTTCTGATGTACCTACCTATTTACAACATAATAACTTATGGAGTAAGTCGGTCCATAATGAACGTTATAGCTGGAACCCCTAGTTTAATAGAAAATCTTTTTCATTTCTGGTATTTAAATACTTATTTTAAACCAAAGGATGCTTCAAATATAGTCAATGTTTTGGTTATTTACTTAAAAAGCATTGATGCAATAGGTATCATTTTATTATTTACACTCAAATGTTATTCCAAAAGACCCGATTATTGTCATTCATTAATAAAAAGTTCAAAGATTCCACCCGAACAACTTAATACTTACTTACAAGCAAACAGTTTGTGTTGCATTGGAAGTTCATTAAGGAAAAAGCTTTTAAAAAACAAGATGCTTTGCGGATGTTACGATGTTGTATCGGTATTTTGTAAAATATACCTAACCTATTCATAATTATAACAAAGCTAAAAGTGAAGCTTTTACCTATACAATTTACACTATCTACGTAGGTTATCATAATTTTGCCAGTCGTCATAACAAACATTCGAATTTTACAAAAATAAGTTGGTTTCCTTATGAAGAGCTTCGTCTTTCATGCAGAGGCGGCGTGACTCGGCATCTGTCAGCGGCGAGAGGAACCCGCCTAACAAATTACACTCCGATCAAGATGTTAAATAACTTGCTTCTGCATCGCCAGCTTTACAATCATTAATATGTTGTACCTACCTACTCAGACATATTATTATGATGTGAAGTTATGAAATACAATCGAGAGGGTAATGAACTTATATTTTATGCGTGTTAGTTAATCAGCTATTCACACTAAACACTTGTGTACGGAATAAAAATAAGACCTTTTGGTTTGATTTTACCTACCTACAATCACGGGAAACATCCAAGATGCGAATGTTTTACTTGAGAGATGTTGAGATCCACAAATTTTACTATCGTACAGTTATATCGTTGTTAATCAACTTTACATTTAATTAATAAAATTGGTTCATAAATGTACCTACTCGTAAATCCGTTACGAGATCTTTTTATTGATTCATATTTGTTGGGCATAAATGTTATTACCTACCGCTCCATAGATGCTCATCAGAATCATTGCGTGGAAAATATCCGGTGAGAACGACCCCGTGTCCCGCCGACATTCGTTCCAACGTTAATTCCAGCCGCATTTGTTCCATTACATTTCCGACACAAAGTAGATACGCGTTTGCCGACTTGACTAGGTGGATGCGACCAGGCGAACGGCCAACGAAAGAGATGCTGCGAGTTATCCCTCCGAGAGCAAAAAGGATGGAGCATCAAAAGTGAGAAAGATGTATTCAGAAGTGAAATAGTCTGCTGGCTGAGCACATCATCATTAACGAGCCAGAGAGGGCGGAGGGCAGCAAAGAGGCAGAGGGGGAGCGCCAGGTGGGCGCCGTCCCACGCTCCGGCTCACCTGCGAGCGAAAACACTCCTACACCCACTCTCTTACGGATCATATCTGCTCAACTCGATTCAAAGAAGCACCGGTCTCAGAGAATATTTTCGAGTGCACCGACATAAATATGAGAAATATCCAGGTTTTTATTCACCTTCCTCCCCACAGGGTCCGAGCCCCGGACAAACATCTCGTATAATAGATGTCCAACAATGTCGAGATGACAACGGGTTTTCTCACATTCAAAGTTTCGCCTTTGTTTCCGATTCGAGGGAAGGAAGTAAGGCTTAACTAATTGTTATTTAAAATATTCAACTGTCCTGTCTCATGTACCTATCATATATTATACTGCTATTACAGATAGTAACTATTTGGTTTAATTGGATAAATCATACAACATAAGAAGGTAATAACTTTACAAGTACATACGAATTAAATCTGTAAGTACCTATACAAAAATGCATCTTTAATGTTACGCAGAATGTAACAGCGTTTTAAAAATCTACGAAGATATTATTTAAACCTTAACATAAACGCTGCTTAAACTCCTCAAGTTGGTGTAAAGTGCATCGAATTTCATCTTCAAAAAGTTGTCGAAAGTTACCGGCGGTTTTTGAACGGCTCGCCTCGAACCGAACCGAGTAAGTTGGGAGTGCAGCACCGCACCATCGCTTATTCGACGACATAAATAACTTCGTTCGCACGACGTTAAGTTTACTGGCAAACTTACACAAAACATGTGAGGATGATTTTAAAGGATACAAGCATTCATAATTTCACAACGTTTTGGGTTGTAAATGCAATTTCTCTACTCTACTTTCTTCTATACCTACGTAATTATTAAGTCTATTTAATTTTCTTCATATTATATTTCATTGGTTCCGATTTCAAAACGAATTGGTAAATTAATTATTTCATTAATATAATTAACCTTTATCTCAACCCCAAATTAAGCTACTCACGTAACCAAATCAACCTGGACGCGGAGAATTAATTAAGAATCACGTAAACTTACACAAAAACCACCCCCTCGCCAGATGCAACAGATTATCCCATTAAACATTTATTTCTACTAGCTATGACAGTGCAATAATTTGTTCACGCACAACATTAAAATGAAATTAGATAGGCGAGATTTTCGAACCTCCCCTGGGGTGAACTTGGTTCACTCCATGGAAATATTGGCAATATTTCGCTGAAAGCACATGGGAAGATCGGAGAATAAATCACATAAGCGGATCGGAATTCGGAAGCCTAGTGGGATCACCGTTTTACCTTAAATGTTCTTTGAAATTATTTAAAACACATTATGTAATATTATGATAATAATAAAATAAGTAAGTACCTAACTGTCACCACAGCTATTGGATTACCTATAATCGTAATTATTATGAGTAACTACTTACCTAATAAGCAAAAGACAAATCGAGAAGACATACAACAATTTATAGATAGTAAGTAGGTACATACTTACGTCACAAACTATTACATACATACCTAAGTTATTACAAGCGTTCGAGTACCTAACACAATAACATTCCCAAACAATCAGGTAAAAATTAGCTATCTATGACAATTATTGTACCTACAAGCGTCACTAAAATCACTATTATGCGATCACCCCTTTTATTGACGTCGCCCTCACGCCCTGGCCGGGATGGGGTGGCCAGAGAGGTGTCGGACACGTGTTACTGATCCTAAGCACAGCTCACACCGCTGATGTACTTACTCGATTTGATACGCATCCGACCATTTGAGCATAACCATAACACGCAATAGGCAGAGGGCTTTGTAAACCAATAAAAATAATTAGAAACGATACATTAAAAAATAATTAACAGTTTTATGGCCGACAATTGATTACCACTCAGGTATAGACGCGATTCAAAGTGGAAATTGTCCTGTGAAACCAGAGTGAAGTATATTGTCGTACTTGCCCCACCTGATTCCTGTATAGTAAGTAGGTACTAGGTAGGTAAAGTATTAGTAGGTACACCAAGTAACCTGATAATGGTAAAATATAATAATTAGTTATACACAAAGCATATTTTGTGAATCTTTAAACTTTTACACAAATTATTCTATAGGTTACCATTAAAATATTTTTCAAGTAGTTACCTACACATGAAGGTACAAAAACAAGAATCGTGAAAATCGGCACAAAAAACGACTGAAACGTAGCAAGGTCGTTCTCCAATTCATTACCTGACACAAAAGAATTTCAAAAAGGTAAGCACGCTGTACAATCAAACCTGAGCGCGAACCGTTAAATTAAAAATAAATATTGCGAAACGTCAGTATGTTACGGCCGGGGTCGTCCAAAAAAAATATTCGGGGAAAATTCGGAAAACGTCAGACTAGCCGGTGTAGGTTCACAGAGGGGCGGTATGGGGTAAGGTGAATCTTTTTGTGAAGTGAAGAGAATTAATTTAACCCGCTGCGGGGAAGCACGACACGGTGGTAATTGAAAAGTTTGCCCCTTGCCGAGCGCCGTCGGCGATGGCCACGGCACGGTGCCGACGTCTCTTATCCGCGACGGCCTTTAGCAAGCCTTGTTGAATTGTTGTTGCGATTCCTTTTAATAAATAAAATAGCAATGCTAAACTTAAAGTTAGGTATATTGCTACAATCTGACACTGTCAATCGCAGCACCTCAAAAATACTACCATAAAGATAACTCGTGGCCTAGGCACAGATAACCCAATTCCGAATACAATCAAAACTTATATACCATTATGTATTGTCATGATTTACTCGATCTTATTTAAATCCCTACTAATATTATAAATGCGAAAGTAACTCTGTCTGTCTGTCTGTCTGTTACGCTTTCACGCTAAAACTACTGAAACTTGGTACAAAGATAGTCTGGAGCCTGAGAAAGGACATAGGCTACTTTTTAACCGACTGCAAAAAAGGAGGAGTTCCACGCAGACGAAGTCGCGGGCAGAAGCTAGTGACTCTATAATCGAATTTAAAAAAAAATATCGATAAGTCTACAGAAAGAAAAAGATTATTAAAAAAAATCGTCTAAAGGCAAATTATTAACTTTGAAGAAATCACTTGAAGTAAAAGCTTTTTGAACCGAACCCTTTAACTTTTACATCGAAAATTAATAAGTACGATTATTTCCAGTCTCCTAGCTTGCTCGCAGACTGATCGATTTTAAATTAATTTTATGAAGTTAAATTGGGGATTATGTTTTATTTGATCGCTTGAAAAGGGAGGCCGCAGAGCCTGGGCTTTATTCCGGGTCGCGTACATTGAAAATTTAATTTTGTATGTCAAATGAATAGTCATGTTTCCGATATACGAGTAAGTACGTTACAGTATAGTAATAGTATTAAAGTCAAATTCTTACCATAGCATATATATACATAATTGTATCTAATAAAACACAAATAAGGTGCCTTAATACTACCTTGTCAATTACTTGCGATACGTTTTTTAAAAATGATCCATAGATATACTGAACACGGTTTTACTAAAATCTTTAGCCCGCACCTAAAAACCTGTCACTGTACTTTATTAGTTAGGCACCTACTTACTATTCCATTTCACAAAGGTACACATCATAATATAACATGTAGTCGAAATACATGTTTAACAAAAATGCTAAACCCGAAGTTAGGCACAAACGAGGGCCTACATCTTAAGTAAGTATCATTTACGACAATCCTAACGTTTATTAGGTACTTATCCTAACCTTTATATTTTAGTTATTAGTCACATTATGTAAATCTTGATCTCTGATTTCTATGTTGACAATGGTCAACTTCGATTTTCTCTGTTTGCTATTCGATATTGCCGCCGTGAGGGAGACGGACTACCCAATCGTCTCTTGGACTTATGCAACTTTGTGATTTTAACATGTTGGTTTGTGAAAGTTTAGCCGTGGACTGGGAATTGATTTGAAAACGTATAACGATGAGAATAATAAAGAACTGAATATTATCTAACTCGATAAAATCATCTAGAAGATACCAAAACTAAAACAGTTTATTACTAGCGGGAATCACCACCAAAAGGATAAGAAATTATATTTCTAAATCTACGACAAATATCTAGAAATACGCCAAGGTATATTTAAGCACCTCATTAGTATAGGAAACTGTTGGTGAAGTTATTTAATACCTAAACAAAAAATATTTACCTACCTACCTTTTTAACGAGAATCCCTTCAAATTATTCCAATATCAAAGACATAATGATAAGACAACATTAAACACTGACTAGAGTAGGTACCTAACGATTAATACGTACAAGAGTTTTAAGGTAAAAGCGGTGGATCCATTGTAAAATAATGAAATTAATTAATTCTGTGGCTGTGGCTGGTAAGCGACTGAGTCGAACGAAACTGGCTGAATTAATTATAAGACGCTTCAGCAGACAGAAGACCTATGGCTTTTATGGAATTCTGCTATGAGATTTGGGTCACGTCTAGGTTGAAATCGAAACTTTATTATTATGGTAAAACAGTTTATTGCTTAAAACAATTGTAGTAGTGATAAAACCGATAAGAAGAAGGTAGGTAGATATAATATTTTCTGATGCTTTCGCGGTTATTATACATCAGGATGAAACCTGTAATGAATTTAACTCGTGTGTGTGATTTCATATAAACGTTTAAACATTACAGTTCCCTTATCCGTAGCAAACTAATATGCTGATAGAGAAATGTTCCTTGACTTGGATAAATGAAGTCTCGTTGTTGGATTTGGTGTAATTTCGGTTATAGGTAGGTATAATTTCAATTAGTGATAATGAATCTTTATTTGGACTTATTTTGATTTATTTTTGCAACTAGGTATTATTTTATCTTTTTGAAGATAAGTAGTAGAGTAGATAGAAGAGTAGTCGCTTTCGGTTGGTACCTACCTAGATATAAATGAATACTTAGTCACGTTTGGGTTTCTACGTTGACTTGGAAGTTGATTAAACATCATAAAATTCTTCATCCAAAATGATATAGGTAAGTAGGTACACAATTACTAGTAGGTAAGTACCTACCTACCTGTATCTAACCCGCTCTCGTTAGTATACAGGGCATCCATTACTGTTTCGCTTCAAGCGTGTGGTGAGAGATCGCATTAATATTGCAATGATAGCCTATTGTGTCTCCCTTGTTTTGCCAAGATTTTTCGTCAACTATGAAATGTGAATCACATTAGGTACAATAACGGAAAACGCAATGGCGGCAGACCCATTTAGCATAAATTTATTTAAGCAATTTAATTAAGTCTCCAAGTAGGTATTTAAAGTATAAATTAACGGAAATTTTCATAGCAAGCTAGATTTAAGAACTAGTTTGCGTTTGCCTGGCTGGGCTCCACGGTTTCACTCGTACGGAATTCAATTAATCCGTAGGTTTGGGATAAAAGTAGCCGATGTCCTTCCAGGACCAACCAAGATTAATCGATTGACTCTCAAATGTAAAATCTATAGGTAGCGCGGCATAATGTAATAAACTAGAGCGTAGGTACCTACATGCACATAGTATCGGCAAGTTTCGTGAGGGCGTATAATTACGCGAGCGAGTAAACATATAAAGGTAATCCGGGTCGCGGCGGCACAAAGTGATGCTCGTGAATAAATTAGAGACAGAGCACCTGCGGGGAGACCGCATTATTTCGCGATGTTGCCACTCTCACTGTAGGGTTACCAGTAACTGTTAATTAAATTACAACACTTATATTTTTTCCAACTGATACCTAACAGGTCTTTGCTAGAATTCCCAACATTTTAAATTTAAATAAGGTAGGTATAGAATTTGTATTAGGATTTTGTAATTAAAGGTTAGAATTATTAAATACTGTGAGTACACGGTCAAGCATTCAGAAGTCCCGACGCATTTGTTTCACACATTCCCCATCTTTGTTCTTAGCTCTTGACACTATCATCTACGTCACATTTGAATATAATTAAATTTAGGTGTAAACCCTGATGGCATGAAGTGAGGTAGTTGAGATTGAGAACCCGACTTGCGGGCGACATGGTACCCTTTGAATATTCATAAGATATTACTAAGTGAATTAAGATTTTGGCGCTCCTAAACATTGATAGAATTCTATGTTGTAGGTATCGGCCCTCGCAATGTAGGTAAATGGGTACCTTCACATATTACTAAAATTTACAAAATGTCATACACAATTGCTAAAAATATGAATACTTACCTAGGTACCTAATAAAGTTAACTTTTAAAAGCAAATGAAAATTTTAAAATAAATATGTCGCTGGAATCAAGCATAATTTTTGGGTACCTAGCAAATATTTATAAAGCAATTTTGACAGATCCTAGTCACTACATACTTGTCTATGATATTATACATTCTACATAGGTACCATCTAAAATCTTTATAATCTTTTTCGTAAACAAGTAAGTAGGTACTTGTCCATGAAAAAGATTATAACGATTTTAGATTCGACGAGAATCAATCGCCAATTGGGGTAAGTAAATAAAACTGACAAAGGTTAGCCGAACAATATCGGACAATATCTCGACGTGGGTAGATCGGATCGTAGACCGCGTTCAAATCGAACTAGGTGTCGCGCCGGGCTGTATTTCACTCAATATTTCAGCGAGTGAACGGATGACAAAACAACCTGCTGCGAGCTTGATGGATACCCACGACATCTGTGGCCATCACGCTACACAACAATAGGTTATGGTCGTTACCTTCGATGGGACTATTGTATCGCGAATTTATTGTTTGAAAATGTTTTAGTTTATTCGAACTATGATTACATAGATATTAAAGTGATACATGTGTATAATAAATCGGTTTTCAACTTACCTACGTAAGGAGACGGCTGATCGTACAAGAAATAAAATTAAATATCAGGTAAGTAAGTACCCTACTTACCTATCTGGTCGACACGGTATAAACTAATCATGTAGGTAAATAAAATTGATAAGTAGATAAAATTCTTGTATAGGAACTAATTCCATTGGGTTCCACTTTATTGATTCAGATTTCCGTTCCTAAAATACCGTTCAATGTTTTGATGACGCAGTAAGTGTGATGAAAAGAAATGATTATACACACCTAATACAAAAGTACAATCGTATTAGACATTATCTAGTCGATCTGTGTGAAGTCATAAAGAGCACAATTATGCTCTTAATGAAAAAATATCTAAATAAGACCCATTCGCTTAACGGTAACTATCGTAGATTTAAGATCCAAATTCTAAGTAGAATGGTTGATTGATCATCAATTCCAATCTCTAAACACACAGAGACAAAAGATGGCAGATAAATTACATGCGGAGACACAAACTTAAAATTATAATAATAATGGGAATGAAACAAATATAACGCATTTTTGTAATTATGTTTAACTTACCGTCTTTATTCATGTTCGCTTGGAAGCATTTGGCCAGCCTACAGGCGCGGCACTGGTTGCGGTGTGTCTTGTCGACGGGGCAGCGGCCCTTCATCTCCCCGCCGGCCTTGCAGGTGTACACTCTGTTCCGGTGAATAGAGCGCTTGAAGAAGCCGGAGCAACCTGGTCAAGTCACATTACTTGAGAACCCAATAGATACATAGGTATACCATATAGGCACATATCGCGCACCTAGATCTAATGAAGCTAAATAAAAAACCTGAAGTTTTGAGTTATGCACACCATCCTTACAGTAAAACTTACTTACCTACCTATACCTAAAACAGAGCTAACTTTAAACTACCTAGTAACTCTTCTAGCTTCATATAAAAATAATAAATCTACTTATACACATATTAATCAGTTTTCGCCAGTTATTTTTAAAGTAGCTCCATTTAGATAAGTGCGTGATATAATATTTTTGATGTCACGTTTTATAAATTGGTTGACTGATAAACTGGTATGGTTTGTTTGTCTAGGAAAATTAACCTTTTCATCAAATCTAAATCCCGGAAACCTGCAACATGGCTACATCATTTCATCTATAGATAGGTATGTATTTTGCTCGACTGATGTTTTAAGATAATGGATGTTTTAAGTATAAGACTTACCATCGCAACTGTAGATCCCATAATGCTTGCCAGAACTTCTGTCACCGCACACGTTGCATGGTATGTCCAGCAAACGGTCACCTAAAAACATTATTTCTGATTTAATTGTGTTTTAGGAAATCTCCGTAACATTTTTAGGTATAAGTATATTTTTTCACACTAAGCTGCCCCTTAAGTAGGTATACCTACTTACAGAATACGAGACTGCATACGTACAAATGAATAGATTTTATTTCATCTTACGAGGTGTAATCTCCGGCAACATAGTTATAAACAGGTACTTATTTTGTTTTCTTTATGCTTTAATATAGCGATATTGATACCCACCTAATTACTATCCCTTAAACATTACTCATCCATTACCATATTTATCTAAATACCTTCCATTGCAGCAAAATTTCAATCAGATTAATGTTATAATATGTCCACTATTGGAATACCTACTTAACTATTACATCTGCTAATTCGCAAATAATATGGGGGACGATTAAAGCGATACTCATTTGAAGCGTATTAGAGAGTGTACCGTTTCACACGGCCTCGAATTTGTCACGCGTTACGTTGAATTCAGGGGATCACGTTAGGATGCACTCGGATATACCTTCGTACTGTGTTATATATGAATATATCACATACCTATGAGGGTGCGAAGGACCTCTGTAGTGACGCTGCATTTGATGTATCGCAATTGATTCGTCTAGGCGGATAATTAACCCGTCGTAATTCTTGTTACTTAACATGTAGCTAAGCATTAAAATTTTATTGAGTTGTGTTAAAAGATATGATATGGATATTGAAGCTGTTTTAATCATCTGGGTATTAAAGTTGAGAATGCTATTCTGGGTGTCTTAGTATGGCATAAAGTATGGTAGCCCAGTTAGAACACGAGTTCTAAATAAGCTGTAGGTATAACGCTTTATAAGTATAGCTTATATAGAACTTTTGTGGTGTTTCGGTACCTAACTTGCCTTGTGCTATTTCCCTTGTTACCTTCATCTATTTGTCCACCCAGAAATGTTGAGGTCTACAACCTAAGTATGTAGATAGGTAAGTAATCAAAGATAGAATTGATTTACAACTAAAGTTCATAAGGATAAGAAATCGGTCTATCTAGTTCTTGTTACTGGAAAAATGTATCTTAGTTTTCCCAGAATTTTCATGTATCTGATTGATAAAACTAATTAAGGCAGATTGGTTTGCCTAAATTACGTTTTTGATATTACGTAAATGCGCTACTCAGTCGCCCAGGTTCTAGTATTTAAAGCGCGTTAATTCTTTTTCGTGTAAATTCTATTGAAATGCACCAAAAGGGGTATAATTACGACACTTTGCGGCTTTCCTTAAAGGCCCGAAAGACGAACAGTAAAGTCGTCTAAGCCCATCCCGGAGAAAAAAAGAAAAGATCTTTTCTTGAAAAGGATTCGAGGCATTAGGGGAGGCATCTGTTTACACCGTCCACACGTAGGTAAGGCGATAATTATGTTTAACTACGGACAAGATTTTATATCTTTCTTTTTAACATCTACTTATATATATTTAATATAGTTGGGTACTTAATAGTTATTTTCGCTAAAAATAAGTTTTGAAGAATTAGGCCTATTCTCATGGTCATTCGTTTGTGCAGTAGGTATGTTCAGGAACGCACTGTTTTTTTAATACTAGCTTACCTTTTCAGGTACTATAGGTACACTAGGTACTGATAACCTAGTCAGTGTGAACACATGTGTAGATACCCAGATAATAACTCGGATAATAGTGGGTCAGTGCAAGTATAAGGCTAGGTATATATCGGTGTGACTGAGGCTTTTGTGGGCGCAAAGAAAAGGGGCGAAGGGGAAGGCTTCAGTAAACGGAACAAAAACACCGCCGTTATTAGCGAGATTGATGTAATCTGACTAATCTATTTAGGAAAGGGGCGTTCAGTGGCGCTTAGAGGTGTCAATTATTACATAAATAAATGAAACCGTATAATCTCTGCGGCATCGCAGTCTGCATTTATATTTACGGCGATAACAGGAAACGTACCTATAGCGGACCTCAGGACGTTATATAATAATAAGAAAATTAAATAATAATTTCTGATGCCTTCTAAAGTAGTAGGTGTTTAGCGTTAGACTATCGTCAATTCAACGTCAACTCAGTATGTATATAGGTATAGATACCAATATTTGACTGTAAGTATTTCGCTATCCATCGATCCGTCGCAAAAAGCTTTTCTAAGCTAAAATCAAATCTTAAGGGAAACAATGGATCCTTTACATTCACATTAAGTACATATAGTTTTGTTTTTGATTCGCCTTCATTCATGTGATGGAAGCTTAAACGAACGACGTAACAATACGAAACTATTCCACGTTATACAGGAGGATATAGTTATTCATACGTAATATTTTTATTTTTATTTTACAATAAGATGATGATATAGGTAATTGAATATACTATTGGGATAAATAAAACAAATCAACGAAGTCTGGTCTGTTAATAGTGAAAAAAACAAAACGATATTAGGTAGGTAACTAAAGTTAAAATAACATAGCCTTCCGAGAGCAGCCTATAAAAAGCCTAGTGGGCAGTGGCTGATAGTAGAACAAATATAGGTGCAAACGGTCGTACTCTAGTCTGGCATTTGCCTCTAGCAGGATTCGAACACACAACTTCCGTTTTCGTAGTCAAAAGCTCTGACCAATACAGTAAAAAGCTGTCAGCCTATTATAATATATATAGGTAATCCTTACTAATATTATATAAACGCAAAAGTTTGTAAGAATGTATGGTTGTATGTTTGTTACTATTTCACGCAAAAACTACTGAATGGATTATGAAGACACTACAATAATATAGATAACACATCGGAATAACACATAGGCAATAATTTATGAAGATATTGTGTAAAGAACTTATCGTGGACATACGAAGTCGCAGGCAGAAGGTAGTGAAAAAATAATTATTCAAATATAAGTACGTAAAATAAAAAATATAATAGTTAAATAGTTAATGACTTCATATAAATTATTTTAATTTGAATTGGAACATCCTGTAAGTTAGTAGGCTTTAGCGAAGGGTGTGCAAGTTTGTGGGGTCTGTCCCTAAGTTACAATGTAAGGATCGGCATCCCCGCCGCTGATCTTGCGAGAACCTATTTGTTTATTAACTAAGAACAATGGAACACTAACTATGTTTTGCGACTTATACTTAGTAACTATACTTAGCTAGTTATTCGTATTTGCATGAATAGCGTAAATTGGAGGATAGACATTTGTAATATAAATACGTCCTTAAATCAAGAGAACTGCCATAAAATCTGTAAGTTTTAAAACCAAGATTATTTTATAATCCTACCTACTGCCTTTTAAAGCACATAATATTATACCTACGCAAATAAAAAAACGCTTATTAATGACATAGGCCTTAAATTAAAAAAACATTAAATTTATTTAAGTTTACTTATTTCTAGATAGTTTTAATGTTTTTTCACAAATTTTAGCTCTAAGTTTACGTAACAAAAAATATTATGGTAGCAAAATAAAGTAACGGAGCCAATTTAAGAAATAAATAGAAGGTAGTTAAGTGGGTTTAAAGCTATTGCTATATATATTAACTTTTAATATGATTTCTTTCTATATGACTGATTGACAGTTATAAGTAATCAAATTAAAATCTATAGGTACTTAACTACTAACTACATATATATATATAATACTTTTTCTCGAATGACTGACGACCTGAAACTTGGAAGATAAGTTCTTTGTATGGCGTAGGTATCCGATAGGAAAGGATTATCCAAAATTCTACCTCTCAGGGGGTGAAAAAGCGAAGTTTGTATGGGACAACGTGATTCACCTTTAACTGAATTCATCTGAGTTGATGGAAGATGTGTTTATAGTTTTTTATCGAAATGTATCCCCTAAATGGGTACAAGCTAGTGTATTTATAAAAAAAACCCTGAAAAATTACACCTGTAATCGTTTATCCGTAGCTTCTCCGTAGCACTTCGAATTGTCGTAGATGTGCTACGTAATAAGAAAGCTACGAAATAACGTAGGCCGTAGCACAACAGCTGCTAAGTAATATTGATAATATGTATGTATTATTAAATAATAATATTATGATAAAATAGATAATTATATTTTAAAATTAAGAAAATAACAATATGTAGGTAACTACATATACCTATTATGAAGCAAATAAGTTTAGATTTATCATTTATCGAATATTTTTTGGACCTGGTAAATAAACAAAATAAATACTTAGTGTAATAGTTCCGTTTTTTATTTATTGTGTGGTAACACTAAGTATTAATCGAATGTGATGCAAATATTATGGAGATAAAGGAAACCGACAAACCTGTTCCCATCCTCCGGACGGCCGAGACCGGCGCCCGATGCTTGTCCCACAGGGTCGACAGCTCGATAACTCCAATTACCTCTAAAGGTAAAACTAATTTTAGACACTGACACTTTTCATATTACTCATTATTTTCGAAAAAACATCAATTAATTTTTTAACTTAATATTATTTTTAATTATATAAAAACATTATCTTAACGTAATTTAAAAAAATCAACTAGTTTTATTTTAATTTTTCGGTGACTTTTCCGCGGTGACTTCGTCACGCGGTGACGGCTTTCGACAGACTGGTCTGATAATTGTGATCTTTGAAGCCGCTCGGAGATCGCGAGTCACATCATCCCCTGATTACATCGAGTCCCACCCCTGAGCGAGACAGCGTCAGTATCGCAAGCGTAGGTGCGACGGAGACAGATGTGATCCCATCTTGTGTCCCGGTCCACAGGCTACATTGTCACGGCGGTCGCGAATCTGACCGAATTACAGATAGGGTAGATAGAGTACAAGTGCCTTGGAAGTATTGGTGGGCTGGGTGGGCTTAACTGTTCCCAAACAACTTTGTGCTAATTAAATGTTAAATGATAGATTATATCTGGAGTTACACTATAATGCTATTGCATCTGGTGAAACTTTTTAAAATACAGGTAAGTAGTAATTAATTGTATTAATATTTCTCTTAATATTTAAATTGAGTTTTTATACACATTTTTAAACTAAGTTACTAAAATATATAAGTGTTTATATATTTTTATGTGTAAATGGAGTTGAATATAGCAATTTCACGTAAATAGGTATTTAATCGTTATCAAACTTATCATAACCATAAAACATCGAATAATATATCCTTATAAAATACAAACTTATACTATCCAATTTAAAGTTAGGTACACATGGCAGTTATAAACATTAGAATGTCAAATCGAGGTGCGAGGGAGCGCGCGTCTGGGCGGCTCCGGGCAACCAATCGCAGGCCGCGATCGAGCAAGGGCGGCGCTTCGCCTTTTGGCCTCCTAGCTATGAAGCGAAATGGTCACGTCACAAGAACTTCTTGAAGCCTGTGTACGTTTACCTTTACGTGACGTATCCTGTTTAACCTTATGAATCTTTCATTTTGCTGGTGTCTGATGTTTGCGGACTGGTTTATATCTAGGTATAAATCTGTATGTATCACGCGTAAATAAATGATTTGGTCTTACTGACATCAACTGATCTAGTCCCAAACTAAGCAAAACTAGTACCTACCTACTAGGATCAAAAAGAAAATAAGATATGTAGGTAGGTAGGAGCTAAAAATGGTTCTTATACGATAGTGTTAAGAGTTAGTCAGTGACCTTCACTGACTAACTCTTAACTCTGTACCAATCTATTTATTCGTCTGTACATTTCTAAATAAATATTGGATATGTAATTGTACAAATTAGGTATATTTAGGAAATATTTTATAACATTTCCCTTATTTATCCGCGATTCTGTATAATCTGTCGTCCACCATGATCCACCAGGGATTATGTCATCCTGTTATTTTTGCGCCGTGGTCCGTAATCCCGGCTACTACACTCTGACTCTCCTGTTAGGTCGGCACGCAACAACCAATCTGAATAAACGATGGTAATAATCACACTTCAAACAAATGGCTCTTACTTCTCCCTTACTTATGTAGGTATCTGAAGAAATATAACTAATCATTTTAAAACGAAGAAGGCTCTTCTACTAGGTAGGTAATTAAGTACATTTTACACTCTTAAGTTTAGAGTCTAATTATTGATAGACAGGTTTTCCTACAGTTAGGTATATCCACTAAATCAGTCAAGTAAGAAGACGTAGGTAGTTATAGTGTTCTAGGTAATTTTAAATTCGTCTAAATTTAAGTCGGAAATGGATATACTTATACCTAGATATTTAATTAAGAACCAATAAGAATGTATATGTGTCACGTCCTTATTATTTTGAGCTGTCTGGTGACTCTTTTAACTAAGTAGGTACCTACCTACCATAATATCATTTTGAAACCTACCTATGACAAGACTGCGTAGGTACTTACTTAGGAGAGTTACTGACATCACAAATGCAGCGTGAATAGATTATCTTTCGAGAAGGTAAGTCGAAAGTCTAGTACCTACTTACGAGTACCTAGGTACCTAGATCAAATTAAACAAGTTCAAATAATGTTAAATTGTATCCATGGGATTTTCTCACGAACAGTTTATGGTTATAATAATAAAATCAAAATAAATCTTCAATAAC
Organism: Polylopha cassiicola; assembly: GCA_038024825.1. NCBI lineage: Eukaryota > Metazoa > Arthropoda > Insecta > Lepidoptera > Tortricidae > Polylopha > Polylopha cassiicola. Next base: position 12,486,405 of record CP149046.1, on the reverse strand, counting down.
ACTCCAGTTGTTTTGAAATATTTAAATCAATTGTAGAATTTAAAATCACGATTGTTCATTTTAAAATAAGAAAAACATATGGACCCGTCCACAAATCCACGGACAAAAAAGCAAAAGGGTCGGAGCGTGTAACGGGCAAGCACTTGAACTGTGCAAATAATGTGCGCGTGACCTTTTCATAACGCTCTCCTCTTTATAAGCCCTATTTTTTCAATGCTAATGCGGCCCGGGACAGGACACGTAGATATAGGTACTGTTGACATTTTTAACATTATAATTTATTATGTTCATGTCAACTAACCTGTTCACTGCAGTGATAGATTGGCATATATTGGGACATGTACCTAATTAGGTACCTAATTTATGAAGTTAGGTAGGTAGGTATGATGACTTTTACTCTACTTTCTTATATCACATTTTGTAAGGCATGAAACATTTTTCCTATTCAGGGTTGCGTTCGTAGGCACCACTAAGATTTACAATGGTCACATTTGTGAGCTAACCACCGGCTAGTTACCTTATAATTAGTTTGAGCAAATCTGAGCAATAGATATACATAAGAAAACATAGGTCTACAACCAAGATTAGTTCAGTTGCTTACCTTTATCTTGCGGCAAATATAAATGCACTGTCAGCTGTAAAATGACAACTCATTCGATATCAGAATATTCTCACTTGTACCCTTTATTCGCGATCATTAGGGGTGGCGTCACACAATCTCGGCCCAAGCATTGTGAGGAACGTTGTAGAGTTTTTGGAGAAGGCGATACAAGTGTTAAGGATAGCGATTACCACCCTAGAAAGTTCCTTCAAAATAGCACATAAGTACCTAATGGGAAGGTTACCTGGATAACAAACAATTAGGTAGGTAGGTTATATAGTCGGTCGTTACATTATCAAAAATATTGACCACGTATATTTTCTCAGACAAAATAATAAAGATAATGAGCGATAAAGTGACATCAGGCACACATAGGTGCTCAGGGCGTCTATGTCGAACATCGACACTACGACGCTTCGATAAATAATCAACATATGTAACATATGATCGAACGATAACAGAAATCGGTTGGTCCTTTACCTTCTCCATACCTACCTATCTAAGACTATTTTTGAGTACACCGTGACGTTAACTAAAAATAAAAAAATAGGGTAACTGGGTAAATACATATTTACCGCCTCCAAAAGAGGATTCGTATTCGCTGTCTGCTTTTAGCGGGTGATGGTACACACCTGCAGTGACAGATGAGTACTAGGTGAAAAATCGTGCCTCGAGGTGCGTGCGTCGCTCAATGTTGCCTCGCTCCGCATTTTGGCTGAATTAATTCGTCTCGCGATGTCTCTTAGTTCGTCATCGCCGCATACAAACTAGGAAATAAATAGATACGACCGTTTGTTTAAATAAATCATCAATACATCTGGGATGGAGGATTTTTACATATCTAGGTACCTACCTAGGTACTTTATATTTATGACAGGTAGGTAGGTAGGTATATTTTATTTTCTTTTGTTATCTTATAGTTCCGCAATGTCATGCCCCGTTGGGCATGATATAATTATTGAAATTTTGATTGTTTTATTTCTAAGATATAGTTGATAGGTACCTACAGCCCTACATCAAAGAAACCAATCCCGAAATAAAAGACGCGTAGCTTGTACCTACCCAGTCGACGTAGTACCAAACTAATGGCATCTAAAGTTAAACTCTTGAAAAGACTACCCATAATACGAATTTTGTCTCTCTTACGCCTTTGTTACGTTACTGAAATAAACCTATAACGGGTGTAACTGTTTTAAATGCTGTGCCACTTCTACCACTTTCCTAGTCCGGTTAGCGCTCGCAGCAGGCACTTAGCTGGTCGCCCCCGGCACTCTGATTTATGTCCCGACATCAACGCCGAGCGACAATTTATTTCAATTAGCGCAGCCGCGACGCGTCGCAGCCCGCAGCAATCCATTGCTGCAGATTAGAGACGAATTTGCAAAGCGTTTATTGAAATTCACCAAAACTTACGCGGCCGCATCATACCTAGTAGGTACCTACTTATATTGAAGTACTAAGCCATAAGTATGTACCTATTTAGTTAGTACCTACTCCACTTGTAGGTATTAACTACAAATGAAAATTTGGCATTAATAGCAGTAAATTAATTGATTACTTAGTTCATTATTATTTATAGCATCTTTACCTGAAACGTACCTGAAGCTTACAATATCTAGTGACTCAGATAAAAATCCGATGAACCAAATGTTAAAAAAATAGAAATTTTGTTACAAAGAGATCATGAATCGAATAAGTGCTTTGTTCCAGTTTGTGCTAAAAGCGGCTCCCCAATCCAACGCTATTCCACAAACAGACAACGACGAGTCGCGAAAAAGTCCTTTGAAAAATGTTACGGCACGTACAGAAGAAGGCACCCATTACGGTAAAGTGGGCTCTGTTGATTCAAAGATTTGAATGTAAACACGGAAACAAAACGGAGTTGAGCAGAGAGTTTGCGTAAACCTTGTTATGTGAAACAGAGTCCTCTATATATATTTTTTAACTACTTACCCGTAAACAACTCATGTATGTATCTGACAGAATTAATAATGTAGCAATTAACACAGTTTATATTTTATGTAAGTATCTACTTACTCGTAAGTAGTTAGTAGATCACTTTTATTTAATTCATGTTTTGAGCAATCTATAAGTATAAGACACTAAATACTCGTTTATGATATAGGGTCATTATAGTACGTACCTACCAGCTATTTACTCAAAATCTAAAATAAAAAGACCGTTAAAAGTAAAGATTATGTAAACGAGCTTTATTGGCATTAATTAAGACTCGTGACACTTTCAGTTCCCGTTTTTATTTCGCACCCTCGTAAATTGTCCACTCACTTGCGATCTCATAATGCGGCTAAAAGCCGCCGCGTGGCGTTCGCAAATATTGGTTGAGAATTGAAAAATATTACCATTTTTCCTTGTTCCCTAAGTACGTATCTAATGGCAACCGATTGTCTACTATTTAAAAGAATATACCCTTAATTGATATTCCACGGAATCCTCGATCTCATACCGCCATATGAAGAATTACCGAATTACTTGGGACTCTACCAACTTAATAGGTGTATTGAAGAAAGACGTGACGTACTTACGTATTGGTGAATTCACACACCAATCAATCTAATCCCAAAATAAGTTGTTGTACTATGGGTAGACAACGGATTAAGATAAGTAAGTACCTTTATAAGTAAATAGGTACTATAAATTAAGTTATATACCTAATTAGGTACCTATGCATATAAAATCCTTTATCTGATTTTTTTAAGTCTGGATTTAGGTATCTAAATCCTGACACCTATCTCTAGCAAAATCCAAACTCGCAACCTTAGGTTGGTTAGATGCCTTGCATTGTGATTTTTTTTTTCAATTTAGGAACCGAACATGTAAAGTTTAAAATTTTATATGGTCAATTTTGAATTTCCATAAGAAATGGGGAGGGACATAGAGCAAAAAATATGATGTTCAGGTATTTCAACAATTAAAAGTTTATTTCGATTTGAAAATTGTACCTTTGTTGTTGTAGGTATAAATATATGTTTAAGCATTTTTCATAAGCGTGTCTTCATTTGAACTGTAGTCAAGGGAGAGTAGTTCTTCAGGTTCCATTGCAGATTCATTTTTGCTGGAGTCATCTATTGGTTCCTTATCCTGATAACCCTCTACATCATCGAGGGCGGAGTAAATGGTATTCTTTTCTATTTTTGACAATATCTTCTTATCGTGGAACGGATGATTGTGAAGATTGCCTCTGAAAAAAAATAATAGGTAAAATATTAATTTTCATGACTTAGAATTAAACAAAAAAATTGTTGTAACATAATTATTATCTGCATATTAGTTGTAAAATCTATATTTAGCATTTTTGTTAAACGCTTACTCTGAGTTAATTAGGTTATACCTTAAAATTGACAATCTGATGGTCATAAAATTTGCAGGCAAAAATTTCTAATTGATAGTTCTTTAAAGGTGTCAAAATAATATAATTACCTGCTTAAAACAACATTTTTCTTGGTCACAACAAACGCCATACATTTATGGTTCCGATAATCAACACAACGCCAACGTCTCACGCCAGTTCGCCGCGTTACTGAGTGCAAATTGTAAATGTATCGATTAAGAATCACTTGCAGAGAGCCTCTAATTGATACTGTGAACTGGAGGTTTGAAGACACTGAAACATTATATAAATCTAAATATGTATATGTTGGTACATAAGTAATTGACCATATTATTATTTTTTGTTTTCAAGTTTAAACTTAAAGATCTCTCGTAGGTTTCTCTAATTTGACCTATATTAAAAATATAACAAAGATAATGGTCTAAAACACACTGTTTAAAACGTAAATTGCATAATATTGTGTACTTACATTTTTCCTTCATGGTGTTAGGATTTAAAAGTTGATTTATTAATTTAGGCCCTTGACTGACTATTTCCGGTCTGCCAAATTGGTCATCATCAGAGTCATGTGAAGGCTCGTCTATTATTGGGAAATCAACCATCTCATTAGAAATAGGTAGGACCGGTAAAGTTTTTCTAAAACAGTGATAATAGAAGATTACCTATTCATTGAAGGTCAGAAATTTATTCACCATGCTTTGAAATTAGAAGCAGGATATACCTACCAGTGCAAGGCCATTTTTCGTTACTTACTTTCATAAAGGGTATTTTTTTTTAACAAAATCTTTAAATCATTTTAGGCCCCACATAATTATATATTCCTTATAAAAGTATAAAATGGACCTACACTGTTAGCTCTAGCTTCTAGCTATAGATTCTTTACTCACAATTTTGAGGATGCTGGCACAGACATGTCTGTATTTTCAGTTTTTATTACAATTTTTCTTGCAGATGTTGGCACACTTATCTGTAACATAATTTGTATGTTCATCATGAATGGTCTATTAAAGATCAAACATTTATGTTTGCACTTAGTAAGACAAACTTTACGTATTAAAATAATTCTAGTTTGAATATATAATATCATTGATTTTCTAACTTACCTGTTCTGAGCTATCCCTAGAGAGAACATCTATGTTTCTAAAGCCTGAAATGTGACACTTGTCACTTTCTTCTCTTTGTGGTATGTTCATGCTCATTCTTGTTGGAAAACTGTCACTGCTACTCTAGAAACAAAAGCAGCATGTATGATGTACTTAATAATTGGTCTTTTGGTTATTTAAACCTTAATTTAAATAATTCGTTCAGAAAACTCAAATAATGCTTAAAAAACAAGTAAATAAAATTTTGAGAAATAGAAAGAGACACAAGCCTCGCCCCTTTTGAAATTTAAATATGATTTAATTCTCCATCCTATACATATCTAATATATTATAGGTACAAGAATTGTTTGTATTTAAAAATGAGGATTATTAATAATTGATAGATTATAAACATAAAAACCGATCAACTCTTCCACTTAATAAAAGTACCTATCAATTAGCCATATAACTCTATGAATAATATTTTTTTAACCCGTTATACTAAAGAAAATGGTTAAGAAAGCATAAAAATAGCATTAAAAATGACTATCTGATAAGCACTTATAATTTCCAGACTATCAATCCAAACTTACCATTGTTTCAAGTCCTTTGATGTGCAACGATCTAGCAGTCTCTATAAATGAGTTAAGGTTTTCTGGTGAAATCAGCACTTCCCCAGTGTATATATATTCAAGTAATGAACTTAAGGATTTATGAGAAACATTCTGAAATAACAAATGCTTTATAAAAATCAGAAAATATCTTAGATTTCGGTAGTACAACCTGATTTTAACCTTTAACAAAGAGTAGATACATCTTCCTTTAAAAAATGCGACAAATTATCTTACATTTAGAAATATGACCGGATGTTGACATGGAGCAGAGGTAATCAGCTCTTTTAAATAGGGGCTAGCTAGGGCCATCAACACTTGGTGGACCTTCACGAAATGACCGTCCGCCGCAAGCGTCATATCCACGAACTCGCCGTTCTGTTCACAAAATAAAGGCATTAATATTTTTCGATAAACAAACAAAAAAATCATAACAATATACTGTACCTGTTGCAAAGCACTAAAACCACTGCAAAAGCTCGACTTATGCGAATCCCAGGACAGTAAAAATTGGGATTGGACCATTTTTATATTTTCTGCCTTTAAGATTACCAAATCTAGTAACAATTTTGGAAACAAATATAAGTGTCGCGACGCATCGCGATTCGGAACTCTCGGTAAGTTACTTTTAACTGTCATACCAATATTTGCAAGATAGCAACCCTAGTCATTTGATATATTTGGCAATGGCAATAGATAGAGTAGAGGAAAGTGACATGATGGTTTTCCACAGAGTGTGTGTGGCGGCAAGAGAATGTACAAGCAAAAAGAGTTGTGGGCGCTAGGTGATTTTACTGGTAAGTGATAGATTATTATCAGTTATTATTTCTCATTGACAAGGTAATGGTGTGGTCCAGAAGAGAGGCAATCATGTTGGAAACTGTTCTCAGGATAGAGAAGAGAAACCGTGCGCGGTTGAGTCCCGATCTGAAGTAGATAAGTAAGATCGATGATACGTGGCTTTACTGTGAACCGAGAGCGTGGTCGAGATTAGAGACTACAGAGACCTTTGGTGGTAAGGGTTGGCTATGGGGATGGTGGAGGCCAATAGAGGGCGAGTGCCCAGTTCACAGTAAGCACGACATGGGAAGACTACGGCATCGCAGTGATCACCGTAGTGATCATGTTGAAGACAGATGATCAGAGTATAGTATGAAACCCCAACAGAATAGAGTTAGACGCATAAGAGAGAAATGCGTAGTTAACGGTCAGATTATCCGTATCCATGTCAGAGAGAAGAAGTATTCCAATAATGAGAGCTACTTCTGTGAACCATACCGTAAAGTCATGTTGCCATGTCATTGTCTATATCTACTTAGAGACTTATAGATTACTAGTTAGATGTTTATCTGTGGCGTGGCGACATTATGGTGGAGATGAGCTGGGATGTGAAATCCAAATGTAAATTCACATCGTATTTCTATTTTCCTTATTTTTTTTCCTTTTCCTTTCTTTTATTCCTCGCGTTTCCCTTTTAAGGACAATCTTGGCAAGATTGCACAAGTTTCGTCTATGTAACCCTTTACAGTTTAGAATAAACTAAGTGTTGTCTATGAAAGGATACGTCTAGAAACAGTGTTTTAATTTAGTTGTAAGAATAACGGCACAAACTAATAAATAAAAGAAAATTACATGTGGTTTTATTTTAGTATATAAAAAGGAATTATTCATAATTATTATACGTATTATGATTTTTAATATAAACTTAATAATTTTCGGCCAGTGGTTTACTATGCATAGAATGAGATACTATTTCTATGTACTCATTCGGTTTCCGAACGCATTGTCTTTACCGCGGTTTGCTAGTCGTAGCCCGTAGGTACAAACTTTCTCGTTACTTGGTAAAGTAGGTACTTAATGGCGGATATTCCGAGAGAAAAAGTGCTTTTTATTGTGATTTACAAAGTGCGTAGCAAAGTGATACTGAGTAAAGTGCACCATTTAGTGTTTTCATGGATAAAGTATAGATATTTGTATGGGAACAATAGTTATTAAGCTGAGGTAAGATTTTATATTCGTATGAGTGTCAAGCCGTAACACGCGGTATCATTATTTCTTATAATAACTAAATTCTAGTTTGTTATGCGAAGCAAAATCAACGTAGACATTCACCTATAATCCATTAGATTATCTGCCGCATCGTAATAAATAACTGTAATTGCATAATTTAATAATGTAGGTAAATGGATTAACATGATTTGTCGGAATTATTTTTGATATTTGCTGCTATCTGAGACTGTTTGTACATACACCCAACACTGTGTTTATAGCATATAAATTATATAATTACAGAAAACAACTACTAAAGAAGAAAAGTTACTTTTATAGTGAATATCATCATGGAAAGAGCCATAGAAGATCGGTTAAAAATAAGACATGAAATGTTGCTGGAAATGGTAAAAGATACTAAAAATAAAATCGAACTGAAAATTCCAATAGATATAAATGAATTAACTCGTCTTAAATTGAACTTCAAATCATCGATAGAAACATTCAACAAAGAAAGTTACGTTTATATAGAGAAATCCACCCAACAAACTTTAGATATGAAAAAACTCATGGAAACGCAATTACAAGCAGAAGAAATCTTAGTCAACCTAGAGACCACACTTGCACTTTCTCAACCTTCAAGTTATAACAATCTCAATCAAACTTCGAGACTACCTAAGTTAAATCTGATTAAATATAAAGGTGATATATTAAAGTGGCCGGAATTTTGGGATCGTTTTGAAGCTACAGTAGACAGCAAAGACTTAATTGATGTGGAGAAATTGTCATATCTCATGGAATCATTAGAGGGAGAAGCATTTGAAACTATATCTGGACTTTGTACAACAAATGAAAACTATAAGATTGCAATAAAATTATTGAAGGAGCGGTATGGTAAGAAAGATAAAATTATTGATGCACACTACGATGCCTTGGATAAAATGGTGACTGCAAAGAACGTGTCGACTGAATGCCGCCGCAACCTCAACAATATTGAGAAACACCTCAGGGTCTTAGATTCTCTAGGACAAGATATAAATAACAGTCATTTACGAGTCCTTATTACCAAAAAATTTCCAGAACCTGTTCTATACCAAGTCCGGCTACAGGCATTAGAAGACAACAATGTGGAAGAGCTTAGAAAATCATTAGAGAAGGTAATAATGGCTATGGAGCTGTCTGTAGGAACCAGTACACCAGGAACAGTAATACCACAGGAAATATCTGCCGGATCCTCAACAGAAGTACTGCATATTGCATCTCAGACAAACTCCACCAGATTTAGGAGAATGAAGAAGGAACAGGTCCAGAATAAAATGGGAAAGCCATGGGAACGGAAACGTAAAATATCCATCAGGGAAGATACCAAAATTAAGAGAAGACGGGCAAGTAAGTTATGTGTATTTTGTCAAGAAGAACATTTTAACGACCAATGCATTAAGTACTCCACAGTAGAGAAGAGGAAGGAAATGCTGAAAAACAGATGTTTTATTTGTTTCAAAGAAGGACATTTCACAAACAAATGCCCCAATAAAGGATCAGCCTGTTTTTACTGTAAGAAAAACCACAATAGAGCCTTATGTCCAGTGAAGTTCACCGATGTGTCAAGTAAGTCAAGAGGCGATAAAGAGTCTTTTAAGTTGAAACCAGAGCAAACAAAGAATTTTCTATTTAATTTGAAATCCTGTTTACAGACGGCGGTGACAACACTAGAAAACAATAATATAAAGACAAAATGCCGGGTGCTCCTAGACTCAGGAAGTCAACGTAGCTACTTGAGCACCAAACTGGCTAAACAACTAAATCTGAAAATGGATTCCGAAGATGATCTTATAATTTTTACCTTTGGTTCAGACACACCTAAACAAACATCTTGTCCATCAACGGAGCTTATTCTCAAAACAAAACGTGGTGTACAGAGAATGATTAGAGTGAATATAGTACAACATATCACAGATAGGATCCCGATACCTGATTGGAATGGTGATGACTATCCTATTGATTTTTTGGCCGATGACAAAACAATTGGAGAAGGAATAGATCTTCTCATTGGTAATGATTATTATTTTTCCTTTATTAGAAATGAACGGATTCTAGTTGGATATGATTTATATTTGATCAATACAGACTTCGGATGGATAATATCAGGTAAATACTCATATGAAGATAATCAGAATACCATGTCTATCATAACATATTGTCAATGTCACGAAACTTCCTGTCCATATTTTACAGAGCCGGATCTACCATTGAGAACAGTGGATATAAAATTTTTGTGGGCACTGGAGAGCATCGGTATTACGGACTCGCCTAAGGCAGTCAAAGAAGAAGAGGCAGTAAAGTATTTTAATGATACAGTAAAATACAATAATGGAAGATATGAAGTAAAATGGCCTTGGATTAATTACCCACCTGAATTACCGACTAATTTTGGACTTGCATATGGAAGACTGAAGAGTCTATTACAGCGCACTGATAAGGAAACTCATAACATTTACCAGATTATATTAGAAGAACAGCTTAAATTAGGAATCATAGAGGCTATTGAACCACAAGAAGGTGACAAGATTCCTATCCACTATCTACCTCATCATATTGTTAGACAAGACGGGAAAATAGGAAGAATAGTGTATGACGCCTCGGCAAAGTGCGGTGGACACAAGAGTCTCAATGAGTGTCTATATAAAGGCCCCTCCATGATAGAAGACATGACAGCGTTGCTTTTACAGTTTCGAACAGGAAAAATTGGAATTACAGCCGACGTAGAGAAAGCCTTTCTGCAAATAGGATTACAAGAAGCAGATAGAGAAGTCACTCGGTTCCTTTGGATAAAGGATTCTAGTAAAGAACTGTCATACGATAACCTCCTTTACTACAGATTCTGTAGAGTACCCTTTGGGATAATAAGCAGCCCATTTCTTCTGACGGCAGCGATCAGGTACCATCTTTCCAAAACAAATAATTCATTACTGAAGAAAATTGCGGATCGTTGCTATGTTGATAATCTAGTAACCAACGCCGATTCTATATCAGAAGCAAAAGAAGTATTCAAAGATTCTATGGAGGCATTCAAAGACTTATCAATGAATATTCGAGACTGGACGTCTAATTCTGAAGAATTTCTCGCTACAATACCTAAACATCTAGTAGCTAAAGAACTGAGTACTGTGAAAGTATTAGGTATGATATGGGATGTGAAAAATGATAATTTGAAATTAAAATTGAGTAAAGATGTAACTGAGAGTGACTTTGGAATAATGTCAAGACAAAGAGAGATGTACTAAGATTGATGGCACGCTTTTATGATCCTTGTGGATTTATAGCCCCGCTCATTTTACCAGCAAAAATGCTATTCCAGGAACTCTGCATTAGAAAACTGAAATGGGATTCAGAAATGCCTGATGATCTAAAAGAGAAGTGGCATGACATAATAACAAACTTACAAGAAACTCAACACCTCGACTTCGCCAGACATGTTGGTAGCGACAAAACCCATCAAACCACTGATTATGAGTTACATGCATTCACAGATGCGTCAAAATATGCATACGCCGTGGTAGTTTACCTACGAGCACTTAACAAAGACGGAATAAAGCTATCTTTCTTGATGTCTAAAGCCAGAATAACACCATTGGAAGATAAAGATGATTTGAAAATACCAAGGTTGGAGTTGTTAGGGTATCTGATAGGTCACAGATTACTAAAATATATCAATAGTAATTTGGGTTTGGTAATTCAGAGATCATACTTGTGGACCGATAGTCTTGTTGTCTTGGGCTGGATGAAGACTAATAAACTATTACCACCGTTTGTGTCAAGACGCATCAATGAGATAAAAGCAGTTAAAACTACAGAATTCCGTTTTGTTAACGGTGATCTCAACCCAGCAGATTTGGCTACTAGACCAGAGTTGTGGAACAAGAAGAAAGAACTGTGGTTAAAGGGACCTACATTCCTTCACTTAGACCCATGCAAATGGCCAAACAACAAGCAATATGATGAACAGAAAGCTTTTCTTTCAGTTGCGGAGGCTCTGGAAGTCATAGATGGTCCAGAGATGGTTCATAAAGGATATGAAATTGACTTTCAGAATACCCATGAAGACCTCGAAATGGAAGTGGATACACCTGAAACAACTGAATCCATAATAGAACAAATCCCATCAAATCTATCGGAACAAACAACTAATGATAATGAAGAAATCAAGAAACTACAGTCAGAATACTTTCCTGAGGAAGTTGCAGGCAAAATAACTCATCTAACACGTAATTTAGGTCTGTTTATAGATGTTGACGGAATCCTTAGATGCAAGGGTCGCATGTCTAATACCAACTGGACATATGAGAAGAAGCATCCAGCACTCATTCCACGTAAATGCTCCTTTACTACTAATATTGTGAAGACCATACACGAAAAGAATTACCATGTCGGTGTTCCACATACTTTAAGTATAGTCAGACAACAATTTTGGATTCCACAAGGAAGAGCTGAAGTAGAAAGCATTCTGAGGAAATGCCCTCAGTGCGTGAAGCATGGAGGAGGACCATATCGACTTCCACCTACACCGGATCTACCAGCAGAGAGAGTAAACTATAACAAACCTTTCACCTTCACAGGAATAGATTATTTTGGTCCTATTTTTGTAAATACGGCTACAGGAAGAGAGAAGAGATGGGTAAGCCTATTTACATGTCTCTCTGTACGAGCCATACATTTGGAGATTGTCAGAAATCTTACTGCTAGCGAATGCCTACTAGCCTTGCGAAGATTTACTGCGACGAGAGGCATACCGTTTAAAATAGTGTCAGATAATGCACTTCAGTTCAAATTAATTAGTGAGGTGATGTCTGAAACATACTGCAAAGAGAATGGGATACGATGGCGTTTCATTCCTCAGTTAGCGCCGTGGCATGGAGGATTCTATGAACGCCTTAATGCTATAATTAAACAATGCCTTAAGAGAACTCTGGAGAAACACTTATTAGAAGACAGTCATATGCTAACCGTCGTCAAAGAAATTGAAGCGGTAGTCAATACCAGACCGTTAGTCCGCCTTGGCAATGAACCTGAACATGTGTTAACACCTTCTGACTTCCTGTCCTTGGGTCAATGTATAGAACTAGATGAGACTTCGTTTAATTATGATGATTCAAGCACAAAGGTTGATCTAGTCAAAGGATGGAAAAGAGGTCAAAATATCCTATCAGAATTTAAACGGATGTTTCAAGACCAATACTTGACAAGTTTGAGAGAGAGGTACACTCATTCATTACGACAACCAAGAGTAAAATCGCATAGACAGCCGAACATAGGAGATCTTGTTCAAATTAAAGATGACTCTCATAAAAACAGAAACCAATGGAAGGTTGGCAACATAGTTTCTTTGTTGAAAGGTAACGATGGTGAAGTTAGGGTAGCACGCGTTAAAGTCGGAAACTCAGAAATAACACGATCTATTGGCCACCTGTACCCTTTAGAAACAGAGATTGACTCGGCTCATAGCACAGAATTCATCAATAAAGAATATTCAAAACCAAGTGAAGAACAGTGTCCTAGAAATGATGTTGAAATCCCAATTGATGAAGCACATGTACGTGATGACGTACAACCTTCCAAACAGAAACCACCTATGGCTCAAGAATGCTTTGAAGAAGTCATTGTTACGTCTGATAAACCACAGCTACCTCAGGAGTCTGAGAACGACCAAGTCAATGAACCAGACTTTAATGATGAAGTCATGGACAAGAGAAGAACATCAGAGACTGAGCAGATCACTTCTGAGGATAAAACGATTGAGAACAATAAGAAGTATGAGAAGAGGGCCGCAGCAATTAGAGCGAGAGAGAAGATCGCTGAATGGACGTGCCAGCTCTTTACAACCTTATAATAACCTTTGTCGTCGGGAGTGTCGCGACGCATCGCGATTCGGAACTCTCGGTAAGTTACTTTTAACTGTCATACCAATATTTGCAAGATAGCAACCCTAGTCATTTGATATATTTGGCAATGGCAATAGATAGAGTAGAGGAAAGTGACATGATGGTTTTCCACAGAGTGTGTGTGGCGGCAAGAGAATGTACAAGCAAAAAGAGTTGTGGGCGCTAGGTGATTTTACTGGTAAGTGATAGATTATTATCAGTTATTATTTCTCATTGACAAGGTAATGGTGTGGTCCAGAAGAGAGGCAATCATGTTGGAAACTGTTCTCAGGATAGAGAAGAGAAACCGTGCGCGGTTGAGTCCCGATCTGAAGTAGATAAGTAAGATCGATGATACGTGGCTTTACTGTGAACCGAGAGCGTGGTCGAGATTAGAGACTACAGAGACCTTTGGTGGTAAGGGTTGGCTATGGGGATGGTGGAGGCCAATAGAGGGCGAGTGCCCAGTTCACAGTAAGCACGACATGGGAAGACTACGGCATCGCAGTGATCACCGTAGTGATCATGTTGAAGACAGATGATCAGAGTATAGTATGAAACCCCAACAGAATAGAGTTAGACGCATAAGAGAGAAATGCGTAGTTAACGGTCAGATTATCCGTATCCATGTCAGAGAGAAGAAGTATTCCAATAATGAGAGCTACTTCTGTGAACCATACCGTAAAGTCATGTTGCCATGTCATTGTCTATATCTACTTCGAGACTTATAGATTACTAGTTAGATGTTTATCTGTGGCGTGGCGACAATAAGTATTAACAGTTTTCTATATCATGCATAGGTTTATTAATGTAAGCCAGCGTTCATTCGCCTGATAACATAACAACATTCAATACACAGATTTGACAGCTAGCTTAAAACTGTTTGACGTTTGACAGTTTTACTTTTTTAAGCGATAAGCCCTGGATCTACTATTTCAGTCAAAATGAATGCAGATATATATTATATACAAAGTATAATTATATATTCAGCTACTGAGCTTCAAAATTTAATTACCAGGCGACAAGCATGTAAATTCGTTTTTATGATTAGTCGATTCGTTGATGAGTACCGAAATGAAAATGAAACCATTTAACTTCGCTTCACCTTCACAATGTAATAGGTACCTTCGTACTAAACGTCTACATAGGGTTGTCCCTTCTAGGCGGTATCCATGAATGCTGTTCTTCTTTCACGCAACTGGACGGATTATGACTAACACGTAAAAGCTTAAGAAAATTTGTTAATACTGACTAAAAGTATTATATTCTTTGGTTAGCACTTAGTCATATATCCCAATAAAAATAATAATAATAAAATGAATAATGAGTAAGTAAATATTTATTCGGAAATTTGCATATATTCTGAAGCTAAACGAAGTGATGATGTTTGTTTCGCTTTCTCTTCGGCTACCTCCAACGAAGTAAACAGCATCTGCTTTGATAATTTATGAAGTATTTTTTTTTCATGATTGGGGTGGTTATGTTGGTTTGATCTGAAATAATATAAAGAAATACATCACCCAGATTCAAGTCAGCAGAAAATAATCAACACAAATAAAAATTTAATTCCATGCATGTTGTTTGTTTTTATGATGAAACATATTGTATGTAGCTACTGCTACGCTAACGATAGACGCAATAATATACGCATATAATATGAGTTTCATAGATATTTATTGTGTATATAATTAGCATGGCTAAAAGGCTGTAAATATGTTTAACTTCATTATGGAATATGATTTATATACCTGGTAATGATGTTGTCACCTTCACTGTCCAATGTTGCTTTACAATGCAAATCTCTGTAGTTTAAACATCTCCATCGCCTTTTGTTACTCATAGATCTATTATGACAGTAGTATAGAAAACTATCTATAATAATTTGTACTGAACCTCTATTTGAAATTGAATACAGTGCCTTTGCATCCTTGGCATTAGTTACAGTGACAGCTGAAAAAAAAATTAAGGCAATTTCATTACATGTGCCATTAATTGAGGATAGAATAGTTGAATGATACATAGGTATTAAGATATTGGTAACAAATAATTATAGTGTTTTGTTATACATACTTTGGATTGATGGCTGAGATTTTTTATTCAGCTGGGCTTCAATTACAGTATTACTATTAGGAGTAACTAATGGAGTGATCATCATAGCGTCATCTAAATCAATGATATCACTTATACTTATATTCAATGGCTCTTGTGGTAATGATGGGTTGATATTGTTTATGTTACTGCTGAAATCTGTTTCAGCATTAATTTCACTATTTTTTACTCCCACTGACTTGGAATAATCCTGATGCATTTGCATTGGGATAATTAAACTGTTATCCATATTCGACGAAGTATCATTTTTATTTGTTGATGTAGTCTCAATCATATTTCCATTGTCACTAGTATTCATTTCATCAATTTCATGCATATTTATCCTTCGAACCTGTTCATCTGTAGTCACTGTGTCAGCATTATTTTGAGAATTGTTGTTTTGCCCAGCATTTTTTCCATTCTTAAAGGATTGTACTTGCACATGGTATGTTTGCACATCATCTTTGTTGATAGTGATACTAGCTTGGAGTTCTTGTGTCCTGCATTTAAACAAATTAAACTAGTCATTACCATATTATAAACAAATATCACATAAAACTCAAGAAGTATAAATTAATAATAATATAAGTAATCAAATTTGGTATTTTCATGTACAAACCTAGTATTCTGGGTGTCTGTTGTAATGCTCGTTGAATATTTCGGGGCCAGAGTTATATTTTCTTTCTAAAATACAAACCAGTAGGTATAAATAGTAGTCTATTGGCTTTTCTGTTTGTTATAAGGATTTTTTGCAAGTAAGGTATGAGTATAGAGATAAACTTGATGCAATCAATTTCAGTAGGTTCTTATTTATTAAGAACCTAAGAGACATCCTCATATTACAGGTTTATTATTTGACATTCATTTGAAAGAAGTGTTCACCTCAAATAAATTAATTGTCTCAATACCAGATATGTGCATGATCTTGGCTGCTTCTAGAAATGGTACAATCTTGTCTGACGGTATTTTGACCTCTCCACTATAAATATACTCCAGTATAAAACTCAACATTTCATGGCTGATATTCTGAAATAAATATTATGATTATAGTTTTGTGTTTTGTTGTAAGTTTCAATCAGGTTTAAGTTACTTTTAGGTTTGTTAAGGAATTTAGGTGATAATATTACCATATTGGTCAAACATGCACAGCTGTACTTAATGCAGAGTCCACAAAAGGTCAGCTTATTATCATAAGCATGATTTTAATCAGTTAAGTCCAATATTTTTTTCCGAGATGATAACTTATTAATATTTATTATCAGTAATATACCTACTTACACTAAGTAATAAAACTGGATGTTGACAAGGAGCTGATTGTAATAATTCTTTAAGATATGGGCTAGCTAGAGCCATGATAGTCTGATGAACTTTTACCAAATATCCATCTGTAGCCAAAGTCATATCTACAAACTCATTGCTCTGAAATAATTCAAAAATAATACCGTAAAACACATATGTGCAATAATAGTACAAGACATAATTAGAATTACGTCTCAAGTCTAAGAGCTCTTAAGAAAATATAATCAGAAAATATGCCTTACGTACATTATTGAATTCACAAAATCATCATCACACGGTTTAAAACATTTTTACAATATTACCTGTTGCAAGCGCGTAAATCCGCGAAAAATGCTGTTTTTATAAGAGACGCTGTCTAAATGAAAGTGTGAGTTAAGCATGGTAAATATATAAACTGCTTAAAGTATAATTCGTATGACAACTTATTTAGTTAGTGTAGGGTTTCTTGCCAGTTGAGAATATTTTTTAACATGTGAAATTCAAAATGGAAGAGCTCAATCACTTGATTCACTTGATGCGAACTATCGCAAAATCTCTATTTAATTTTGCAATACCTACTTCGCATACAGCTTTTGAGCTTTATTCAATCATAACATAACAAATAAATTCCTTTTTTTTTTAAGTACTGAACTAGGCTTGTGTAGTACACGTACTAAGTACTAAAAAGAGCGATTCCGCTCCCTGTCCTAGACCGAACTATTCAGTTTCGTTTCGCTCTTTAGTACGTTTAGTACACTACCACCACAGAACAAATAACAATCGAACCGACGGCTTTCCGCTCTCAGCCTTTCAAAGTAAAGAGTTTACTTAAGAGCAAGACGGAACACAGCACGCACTCTAGTGATACGCTTGTGCAAAACGCGTGCAAGCGAGACGACATGATGTCAGCCGCGCCACCTTTAATACAAAAGCGGAAAAGATCGGTCATTTTGGTCGGACAGAGCAGAATCATATAGGAACGGACTCGAACATGAACTACCCATGGAAAGGATTGGTAGTGTACTAGTGAACTAAATGTACTAAGAGACCGAACTAGTACACTTGCTCAATTGTACTAGTACGGAGCGATCCGCTCAGTGACCGAGCGCGCGCAAGACTATACTGAACTGACTGACAAGTGATTCAAGTGTCAAGTGACTGACTGAATACTAGCAGTATAGCCAACTTATTGGCTACTAATCGTGAATGAATGATAACATTGTTTTTTTAACTTGTTCTGTTAATTATTTGCTTAAAAAGGATACCAAATTTACAAATAACTTACGTGTTTTTCATACAAAATACGTTTTTTAGAGTTGCTAATTCTAAAACCGCATCACATGTAACTTACAAAAATGGCAACACAATTACCTTTATCTCACTGAATTATGTTACCTAAATGTCTATGGTAGTCGTTATCTGGTTGTCCATAGATTAAATAAAACGAGTAAATTACGAGCACTTAATCGCTTTTTGATTTCTTAGAATAATAATATTATTATGTTTTATCTGTGAGTATGTAGTAGTAGTAGTGTAGTGTATGGTGAATGCTGTGTTTTTGATAATCACTTACTCTCAGTCTCTTCACTCAGTGAAAGAGATCATTGTCACAGATGCTTATAACAAGGTCGTAGCGAAGTGTTTGTAGCTGCAAAAGCTCTTTTAATAAATTAAAATAAAAAAAAATACCTAATGATTTGTAACTCAAAAAGTTCAGCAGCAGTTAAAATGTCTTTGATCAGTAAATTATTGCCGGCATCACGATGTCATGGATATTCGGTTGCGTTAGGCAACTCTATTAGGTAAGTAAACTTCTCAAAAATAAATAAACTTTTCAGTTCTCTAGATTAATGTATCTCAAATGGGACAACTACACTGGAATGAAACAACTATGAACGGATTTAACTTGCAACAACAACACTCTAGCGTTTTATTTTATTTTATTTGCTGACGTTTCAGGTTCTTTACAGTTTCCATAATTGTTGCACGACTGAGTTCACACATTTTAGAAATATCCACATTAATTGTAAAAAATAACATTAATCATTTTAGAAATATCCACATTTGTAAAAAATAACATTATCTTTTTAAATCTGTAAATAACGCCCGCCGTAATTTTCAACTAGTTGCACCTGAACCTAAACTTAATATATATAGAAAAGGTCCATATTATAGAGCAATACAAATACCTATATAATAAGATTCCAATAGATATCAGATCCGAAAGCAATGACAAATTATTTTTTAGAAATATGAAAAAAATGAATTTATAAATTATATAAAGTACCTATAGGTATATAGATACCTATGGCAATAATTATAAGCTACGTATGTTTAAATTTAAGTTACTAAAGTTTTAATTGTTTTGTTTTTGGTTTTATTTAAATTGTTTATATTATTATTATAATGTTTAAGAATATTTTAGCTATAAGATGCTATACCCGATCCGGGTCCATGTGAAACTGTTTACCTATGTACTTACTTAAAATACCATGGATGCATATAAAGAAATAAAGAAATAGTCTAACGCTAATTATTATGGGACAACTAATTTTGTTCAAAACGCACCTTACGCACCTAATCCATTGAAACTTCGATGTATAATGTTTACAGAACTTTTTCTTCAATTACAGATTTTATAACCAAAGCAATAAATTTTATGATATTGCAGTTATAGGAGGTGGAATTATAGGCTCAGCTTCAGCAAGAGAACTTATATTAAGATATCCTAATTTAAAAATAGCTGTGGTGGAGAAAGAAAGTGGATTTGCTCGCCACCAAAGTAGTAACAACAGTGGTGTCATACATGCAGGAATATATTACAAACCAGGTTCATTGAAGGCCAAGTTGTGTGTACAAGGTCTTAATTTAACGTACAAGTATTTAGATGAAAAGAATATACCATACTCTAAATGTGGTAAATTAATTGTGGCTACTGAGAGTTCTGAAATTCCAGGCCTACTTCGTTTGTATGATAGAGGTTTAAAAAATGGTGTCAAAGATTTAAAACTACTTGATGCCAAAGAAATGAAAGAAGTGGAACCACATTCTAAAGGGTTGCAAGGTTTATGGTCTCCACATACGGGTATAGTAGACTGGGGTAAAGTTACAGTGTCATATGTTGATGACTTTGTTGAGAGGGGTGGAGATAAGTATCTAAACTTTGAAGTTAAAAAGTTTGCAGAAGCTGAAAATGCAGATTATCCTGTAATTATATCAAATAAAAAGGATAAAACAATACAGGCTAAATATGTTCTGACATGTTGTGGCCTTCATTCAGACTCAGTTGCTGTATTGACAGGTTGTCCAGAAGAGCCAAAGATTATTCCATTTAGAGGAGAATATTTATACATAACAAAAAATAAAAGTAATCTTGTAAAGGCAAATATTTATCCTGTGCTAGATCCGAGATTCCCATTTCTAGGTGCTCATTTAACACCTACAATGGATGGACGAATAATTATTGGACCCAATTGTATCCTAGCGTTTTGCAAAGAGGGATACAGGTGAGTTGATACATATATTTTAATCGTAGGACACTAACTATTTACACTGCTTATTTTTCAGGGCAGATCCGTTCATTATGGTCATGACCTCCTAATTGCGGCTAAATAATATTTTTTTTAACTCTAGCTTGGTCCTTTAATATTCAGGGCAGGGGACTGACGGCGGTTTACACATCTTTGGAATATGCGACTGGCTATATTTAGGTTCAATTGCATAAATGTAGCATTTAATTGTACATTGAAATGAAACAATCATTCCAATGTGAAATAACCGCAAAAGTATTAGAAATTATTATTTTGTTTTCATATATACCTTGGTACTTACGCAGATGTTAAGATTTATTTAGATTGAACCATAGCTGATAACAGTGATAACTACTATTACGTATAGCATGACCTCGTATTTATTAATGCCTGTACCTGTTATTAATCATGATTTACAATAAACAACATTTTTAACGAAGCAATAAAGTTGCAATCAGGTGGAATGAAATTTCGACCTGTAATAGTTATCCATCATCTAGATAAAGAAGATAACAATGATAATTCTGTTGGTATGTTTTTACTCTATTTATAACGTTTTATTTGTACAAAGTTACCTTATTTGAACTGAGGAATTTGCAGATACGCATATATGTAACTGGTTTTATAACAAAAATGGTACTATAAGTAGGTACTTACTTGGCGCTAATCGGAACAAATTGATGTTGAATAATAAATAAGAATGATATCTTCTTATACATTTCAACTACAGTAGTAGTATATAGGGAATTTAATTAATGATTACTTGGTTACTGCATAAGAATCTGTTTACCATTATTGCAGATGGAGCGACGTAAATTTACCTGAACTTAAAAGTGTAGTTGGATTTTCTGGTTTTCAAATATTTGCACGTAAATATGCTAGGTTTGGAATAAAGGAAATGGTTAGATCTTGGGTACCACCTTTACACGTAATGCAGATTCAGAAATACGTACAGGACTTGACAAGTGCTGATGTGGAAAGCGGACCTGCAGGAGTAAGAGCACAAGCTATGGGAAAGGATGGTAAATTATTAGACTTTTAAAAATAATTTCTTTGTTGCATTTTGCACTGGGACACCATTTCTTTTAAATAATGAGGTAACGTTCCAATATGGGTAATCAGTGATGACCCGCTTCCAATAGATATAAGTAATAACTTATCAATAATATTGGAAGATTACCTTGATTGGATTTTTTTAGGGGTTCTAGAGTAAGTACCTAAGTAATTTAATAAGGTACTTTTAAAAAGTAATAAGTCTATTTGTTGATGTATGATTTTAAATGAAACGTAATAGTATTCCAAATTGAATTTCCTTGGAAGTTAAATTTAATTCTTAAATAAAATTCCAAGATCCTTAAATAAAGATTATAAGATTACCTAATATTGATCTTCTTTTTGATGGCCAGTGATCTACTAGAGTACCCGACATAAAACTGTGTAGCTTAACATTATGATACTTATATAAAACAAATTTATATTTAGTGTTGAAATAATATATGTTTTCAGGTACTCCAATAGAAGATTTTGTCTTCGACTCACAACCAGGTTCTGGAGCTATTGGTAGCAGAGTACTGCACTGTCGTAACGCACCTTCACCAGGAGCGACATCGTCACTTGCTATTGCCAAAATGATAGCAGATGAAATGCAAAGCCAATACCTCTTACCTTCAAGAATGAACATATGAAAGTCAGATTTCAGTCATATTCCAACATCCCTATTATTTACTGTGTTATAGCGTTTGAGACGCCGTCATTATCCTCTACATCTATATTTAAGAACAGAGTCAATAAGTAAAGAAAATTTGAGTGATATTATCCCCCGGTACTGTTACAAATACTATTTCAATCGATACATAATAATATTATTTGCAAACATTATAGATATAGAATATATAGATCCACCCTATAATTTTACAGTTTCGCGTTTCATAATTAAGCACACGATTTACTGAGGTTATTAAGTACTTATTTAAATTTTCGGACTTTTTTAGTATAGGTAAACCTTATTTTATTAGAACAAGGTTCTTAATTAACAGAATATTAAAAACAAAATGTAATCATCTCCATTAAAATAATTAATTTCTTTACTTTATTAAAGAACTTGTTTGCTAATTAAGAATGTTTACTGATAGATTGGTTTTTCCTAAAGAGTAATATTTTCCATGCTAGTTTCGCCATGAATTCAGCGCCTATATTGCATTAAATGACGAAACGAAAAGTCTGTTAAGAAGCCAGATATAATAAATAAAACATTGTAATTTATATACATTTGTGGAAAAAAAAATATGCCTAGTCTTAAAATAGCCACGAAATAATAATTTAATTTTACTTATTATAAATATTATGTAAGTGATATTTAAACATGATGTAACATAAATCTAATCAAATATTGTTAATATTTATTAATAGAATTGCTGTTATATATTTTTACCTGAATTTAATATTGTTTTTATTATTGTTACGCGCTAGGGTAACGGATTGGGTAAAATAAACACCTTTGTTAGCTTAACTAACTTTAATACGCGATTAAGGGTACAGGTTTACCACAGTCTTTAAATCAATCACTCACTAACACTATTTCACGTAAGTCACTAACGCAGTCCACTATTTAATTCTCAACCGTACGTTACACTGTACAACGCACTCACTATACCGATCAACTCACTAAACCGTACAACTCACTATTCCGTACAACTCACTATACCGATCAACTCACTAAACCGTACAACTCACTAAACCGTACAACTCACTATTCACTTCACTATTACTCTCACAAGTCACTTTCCGCTTTCACTCTTCCTTTTCCGGATCCTCCTCTTCCGAGCTCCTCAATTGAACTGCCGTGGACCGCCAAGCGGTCGCCTTTTATACCCACGCACCGAGCCGATATTCTCGTACCTTCCATTCTCGATATTTCGCTACTCGCGACTCCTAACGCCATCTAGCGCTGAGTGGCGCACTCACTTGGTTACGCGGCATCTTTTAAACACCGCGAACGTTCCAGACCCTCGTAAAGTAGCGGTGTGCGATTCGTCGATCTCCGTTCTAGTAGGAATGTACTTTCTGCGCGCGACTAGACGTTTCGTTTAACGTCATCTGCGCAACACTACCCCCCTCTAAGTTATGCTCGTCCCGAGCATCACTATCCCCGTAATATCGCGCTAGCCTGTCGACATGAACAACCTTTGCTGGACTACGTGAAGAACAACCAATCCGGTATGTTATGTCGGCCTCACGATCGTTACGCGTCTTCATCCGCTCACTCGCTTTTAACCCGACTTCTCTAACTTGTGAGTAGACCCCCAACATTTTCCTTCTGAGACCCTTCGCCTCTGTATCCTTGCCCTGTAGCTTGATGCCCATAAATCTTTGTGTCCTCGGAGGTAGTACTGTATCGTTTCCACCCTCAATAGCGACTTCGTTATTGCCACACTTCAACACACCATTCGCAATGTCAATGTTACACCGATGATTCTTTAGAAAATCCAAACCGATGACACAGTCATCCAAAATGTCAGCAATCACCGCTTTCTGGACATACAGTCTTCCTCCGATTCTAACTGCTACTTCTTTTTCACCTCTCACAGGTATACGCTGCCCGGTAGCAGTTAAGAGCTGAAAGTTACTTGTTCGATTCTCTCCATGCTTGCTAACACTGCGCAACAGTCCTGAACGTACAACTGTTCGCGATGCCCCGGTATCCACTGTCAAACGACACATTTGTCCATTAACTGTCCCTTTCACAACAAGACTATCACTTTTTCTCGCTAACCCTTGAGTATTCACCGCTAACTTTGGACACCTGATCCGGAAATGTCCACGCTCTCCACAGCTATAACACCTTGGACCGAAGAAACGCCTCGGTTCCTCCACAATAGCCACTACCTTCCTTATACCATGGCTACCCAGATCTTGACGAACGGCCTCTTGTTTAACCTCTTCCGTTACGTTTAACTTTGGACATCTAACCCGAAAATGTCCACGTTCCCCACAACCATAACATCTAGGACCAAACAAACGTCTCGGTTCTTTCACAGTAGCCATAACTTCCCTTACACGATGGCTACTAAGATCTTGACGTACGGCCTCTAATTCCAACGCCTGCGCGAGAGCCTTTTTCAGAAGTGAATGATGTCCCAGCCGTACCGCAGCTCTAACCTCGCCGTCCCGTATTCCGTCAACAAACGTCTCCACCAGTATGTTCTCTATATCAGAACGTCCCTGATAAGCCTTTCGAACCAGCTTCTCTACTTCGATAGCCCATTGCTGAAGACTTTCATTAAGGCGTTGTTTACGGTCCTTAAGCTGGGCTCGATAAGCATGTTCCAGATGCTTATCCCCATACCTAGTCTCCAGTGCATCCAACAATCGCTTATAAGTAACCTCTGACCCGATTGCTTCCAATACACTCAAAGCTTGATCACGGAGGCCAACTGTCAACGCCGTCGCTGCCTGCTCGTCATTCCATCCGTTCATCTTGACCACTTGCTCGAACTGCAGTCTATATGCCGGCCATGACGAGTTTCCGTCGAAACTTGGTACTTTAAATTTCTCCCCTGACGGAACCACAGCACCTGACGCGACGCCCTTCACCCTGATATTAGCTATCTCGTTCTTCACGGCTGCTAACTCCAAGTCATGTCTTTTAACTGTGTTACTCAAGCTGGTTACATGTCTCTCGAGTTCTTCAAACCGACCATGAACCTTTTCCAACTGTTCATCTATGGCCCTCGTTACCTCTTTAATTATAACTTTAAACTGTTGCTCTTGACGTAGAATTTGCTGCTCCCGATCATGCGCCAATTGCTTTTGTAGACTTTGAGCCTGCTGTTCTATTAACAATTTCAAAGCAGAAATCATCTCAATCAACTCCCCTTGGCCCTTGTCCGCTCCTTCTTCCACTTCCGCTGGACCTCTATACTCGGCGGTGACCGCTGTACCGTCCCCTTCCTCCGAAGTCCCAGCCGCTGCCTGACTACGGGTCCTGGCCCCTGATTTGCTTTCGCGTTCCATTAACGGCATTTTTTTTTTAACGCCCAATCCCACTTCTGACACCAAATGTTACGCGCTAGGGTAACGGATTGGGTAAAATAAACACCTTTGTTAGCTTAACTAACTTTAATACGCGATTAAGGGTACAGGTTTACCACAGTCTTTAAATCAATCACTCACTAACACTATTTCACGTAAGTCACTAACGCAGTCCACTATTTAATTCTCAACCGTACGTTACACTGTACAACGCACTCACTATACCGATCAACTCACTAAACCGTACAACTCACTATTCCGTACAACTCACTATACCGATCAACTCACTAAACCGTACAACTCACTAAACCGTACAACTCACTATTCACTTCACTATTACTCTCACAAGTCACTTTCCGCTTTCACTCTTCCTTTTCCGGATCCTCCTCTTCCGAGCTCCTCAATTGAACTGCCGTGGACCGCCAAGCGGTCGCCTTTTATACCCACGCACCGAGCCGATATTCTCGTACCTTCCATTCTCGATATTTCGCTACTCGCGACTCCTAACGCCATCTAGCGCTGAGTGGCGCACTCACTTGGTTACGCGGCATCTTTTAAACACCGCGAACGTTCCAGACCCTCGTAAAGTAGCGGTGTGCGATTCGTCGATCTCCGTTCTAGTAGGAATGTACTTTCTGCGCGCGACTAGACGTTTCGTTTAACGTCATCTGCGCAACATTATTTATACCTTTTTACATAATAAATAATTTGACAATACCTAGGTAAGTACTTTTATTTTGATTTTTTGAACATATTGCCGTTAGTGTATATCTGGGCTGTCACATACTCGCGAGTACTCGAGGGAAGTATGCAGAGCATGTGTGCGGCCTCCCCATAACGAAGAAGTAATATGCTGTCCTGCATATTATTATTTTATTTGCTAAGATTTTTTTTATTTTTAAGCTTTTTTGGACACTAAACGGTAATAAGTCGAGGCTACACCAATGTTTTATGTCCAATAATGCGTTAATCAACGGTATTTACCGTAGTGTGGCCCCAGTATTAGAATATGTTTTATCTGCGTGTCACTGAGTATGGTGAATGCTGAGTCTGCCTGTCAAGTCAGTGAACTCGCTCACTCCCATAGTCCCATCTCACTCCATTCACTGTCACTGATGAACATAGAGATATTAGACTAGAGAAGGTGAGCCATAGGACTGTCTATAAGTGGAAGCGTATCACGGTAAAGAGAGACAGAAACTCTAAATAGTGGCACTGTCCTTGTCTTGCCGCATGCGCAATGGCAACATGCTGCGCGCCGTCCGTTGCTATGGTACCGTTGACGACGCAATACGAAATGTTCTAACCTATTATTTCGCTTCAGTTCGTTTACGCGCGTGCAAATTTCTCACTTATGTTTATTATCGATATTATTAAAAATAAAATATGAAAAACAAAGATGGTAATTGCGTGCATTTTGTGCAAAAAGGAATCGACTACACAATATACATAACCACAAAATTTTGACAGTCGAATGCGGAAGGGTCAGTACAATACTGGAGGCGAATCGTTTACTGCGCATGCGTCATCAGACAAGGAGAGCGACCACTATTCCAATGCTCTTTCTCTTTCTACCATTATAACGCGTTTCTGGCTGGCTCACCTTCTCTAGTCTAATATCTCTATGCTGATGAAGTTTGCAATTCTATTGCATTTGTGTGAATAAATTGGTGTAAATAACATAAGACTTTCAAGTTTATATTTAAATTTATAATACAATTAATTCCTAATATTTGTCTTTGTGTTCGGATCTATATAAACCGCGAAACTCTTCCAAATTCCGAATTCCTTGAACCTTGCTCCTTTCAAATTAAATATCATGTTCCAATTAATTTTCGTACCGAATATTACCTAAATTAACCGAACTCTGCAAGCAAATGACACCGCAAGCATTTAGGCGTCATTTCTGGAGAATAGAATAGTTTCTATTGCTAGAGATTTTATATTATAGATAATATATACCTATTATTTACTTTGTATTGATTTGTTAGATCTAGTTTGAAGATTAAGTAGTGTAAGGTCACGCATAAAATAATAATATTTAAGAGTGACTTCCCTATAGCTTTTATTACGCTTTAACAATGTCTAGTCCAGTTTTTACAAGCGATGAGTTTTGTCGCGTGTGTATGTCACGCTACGCGAAAGCGGTGGATATATATTCCACGCGACTGAACGACGGTCTGGAGCGACTCACTGGCATACCGGTACGATCATACGGAGATAAGCGGTGGCAATATTCGTGTGTTTAGTATGAGATCGATATTGTCAGTGTTTGATGGTGTTGCAGTGCGGAGTAGGCGACGGGCTTCCTCGCTCGCTATGTTTCCTATGCGCGGCGCTGCTGCGAAAGTGCTTGCACTTCCGAGACGCAGCCCTCGCGACCGACTGCTTACTCCGGGATAGTAACCATACTGGGGTTGCTCAAGTAGGCAAATACTTTTAACTTTTAGAGTCCATTTAATTCACAAATAATAATAATTGTTCTTGTAATTATTATTATTGTGCAAATGATATAATAACTATAACATAATAATGTATTATAATATACTTCTATCATGTAGAAGGCTTGCAGTGGATCAACTGCATGTTATTTTTCTTCCTGAAAAAAAGAAGACATGTCCTGTGTTCCTAGGTCCCCCAAGACATGTTAGAAGTGCAGAGCAAGGAGATCAAACTGGTGCGGGATTTGTGCACAATGTCCTCCAAGGTGTATTCTTATCCTGATATGAACCCGGAGTGCAACCCTACAGGTAATGATGAGACAATAGCTATCAGGAGTGTGTCTAGTGAGTACTTGCCCACTGCTTCATATGCATAGTTATCAGTTTTACCATATCAATTATAACTTTCAATTGGTGATTTTTATTTTTTAATTTGCACAGTAGTTTTTGAGTATTCATTACATTAGTAGTGTAAATTTAAAACAAAATTGTATACTAACTGTCACTGGTGAAATTGTATGCCACCATTTACTGAGATTATCTACTCCTTTTTGAAATAAAAAAATATTGTTTGAATAATCATAGCTTAGGCATAATGGTTTTTTATTAAGATTTCCCTGATGAGTTTTGCATCATATAAATATGTCATAAAAGCCAGGGAGCAAGTTATGTGCCATTATATTATTGATGCTAGAACTGTCATTCCAGATGTGCTGGCTATGAAGCAGGAAGTGCCAGTTGTGTACAAGTTCAGGGACAACAGAGATTCTGATGATGAGCCTCAAGGTGAGAATTGTGATAATGGAGATTGGCTCCTAAATATGATTTTATAATGTCAATATTAGGGTTTGTGGTAACATTTTGTTATCGGCCTGTAATAATATTCAGTGTTAGGATTCTCAAACTTATTTTAATAATATTGAATGTCCTTGAAATTCTTTATCTTCATGTTAAATAAAAATTTGAGTGAATTTTGGTGTTCAGTTTTTATTGCATGTTGTTCCAGGAGGGTCTGCTATGACGGAGACGGAGGCAAACACAGACTCTGATGATGAGAGTCCTGGAGGTGAGGATAACAATGTTGAAGAAAACCAGCTACCGGGGATGAAAGGAGTGAATGACAAGAGTCAGGGACCTACAGCAACTGAAAGCCATGAGCGTAACAGCGAGAAGAAAGGTGAATTTGCTTTGATAATTAATGATAATTAAACAACTATTGACTTTGGCATAAGACTATTGTCAGCTCAGTCGTGCAACTATTATGGAATCTGTAAAGGTTCCGAAACGTCAATAAAATAAATAACGCGAGTTAAATCCCTTGAAGTTGTTTCATTACAATGTATAATAACCGCGAAGGCATCATAAATTATTATAATATGTATAATAATTATAATGGTGTAAAAGATCACCTGTCCTCTGTCCATCTGTATTAGCTATTGATGATTGTCAATATTTTTTCAGGTATTTCAAGTACTCGTGAAAATTCGGCACATGTTCGTAAATCCTCCATCCCTATTGTAGCGAGTGTCGCGAGCGACGGAACTCCTACGTACAGCTGTACTCACTGTGAATATAACACCAAATTGAAAGGAAATTTTAAACGTCATCTATACAGGCACTCAAATGACAAATGCTTCGAATGTCAACAGTGCAATAAGAGATTTAAGACCAAGCTATACTTGAAAAGACATATTCGCACTGTACACGTTGTAAAACCATTCGAATGCTCCAAATGCACGTATGTAACTGCATCCGCCGACGAACTGCAGTTGCATTTGATGAAACACAAAATGAAACCCAAAGTGACTCGGAGGACCCCCGCTGAGCACCCCTCGCTGCGATGCAGAAAGTGCGGCCTGACACTGCCCACACTGCAAGAGTTCAAAGAACATTCACATGTGCACACTGGAGAAAAGCTTCATCAATGTAGCACATGTGGATTTAGATTCCGTCATTTATCAGATTTGAAGAGACATAATCTGCGGCACACTGGAGAAAAACCGTACAAATGCACGCACTGTGATTATAGATGCAGAGTTTTGTCGGATCTACAGACCCATATTCGGAAGCACACTGGTGAAAAGCCGTATAAATGCACCAAATGCAAATATACGAGTACGACGTCGTCAAATTTAAGAATACATTTACGGAAACACACTGGTGATAAGCCGTTTGAATGTTCTCAATGTTCCAAGAAGTTTTGTACAAATCGTGACTTGAAGGATCATTTTTTAACGCACACCGGTGAAAAGCCGTACAAGTGCTCTGAATGTGGCATTCGATTTGCCAGATCGGGGTCCTACAAAAGGCATTTGCGACGGAACACTCGCAGCGAGCCTTTCTCGTGCTCGCAGTGCGCGTATAGTTGTGCGCTCAAGTGCGGCTCGACGCGACATCTGAGGGAGCATGGAAAAAATTAGCACTTAAATTATATAAATCTAAGAGAGTCCTTGATGCGTGTCTGAACAGTTGTAATAAAATTAGAACTGGCTATGTCTTGCAATAAAAAATACTGTTGAAATTAAATATTAAATAGTACTATTAGTTACTACTAGTTCTACTGCGGATTCAACTGCAATAGAATCATGTAAAGTTTTAATACTAACGGCCTTAGCCAGGGGGGTTTCACTCCGCCGTTCCGCCGCCAAGCTAACAATGCGCATCGGACCTCCCCCAATTGGGGGCGAATCGTCAGTGGCCCGTGACGCACGCGCGCGCTTCTTACGCAGCTGCAGTACTGACAACCCTATTCAGAACGTCTGACAAGGTGCGGAATAATGTCGACCTTCGCACGGCGCCAGAGAGCTCAATGTCGGCTGCTCGCTTGCGGTCCGTTTGCTAATAATAATTATGTAGGCACATAAAAAGGCGGCATTTGTGAACATAAAAGCAGTGAAACTTCTGTACTTGTACTATTATCTATTCTGTGCCTTAGCCTAGTTTTGCAGATCAACAGCTTTGTTTCAGATTCATGATTTCAGAAAAATAACGATTTAATTTACCTACTTATTATGTTCTATTCATAACTTTTCGAAAACGGTTGTTAGTACCTAATAAAAAAATATATAAGAGAAATATCTATTTTTTGGTATGTATTTCTAAGCGTTTATAAGTAATCTATCTAATAAAGCCCAAAATAATAATATACGTTATTTTAATGCATCTAATGTATAAAAAAAAACTTATATGTACTTAAATTGGCTAAATCTTACAGATAAGATTTTTTTCTACAATTTTCAGAACTTCTTGCGTTTCGTTACGGCGTTTTTTAATAAGTGTCAAACATACTTTTTGACAATTTAACAGATGACAAATCTAATCTGTGCAGTACTGTGCACTGTAATCATAGACTTTTATAATATGGACAAGGCATATTGTTCTATACGTACAATTGCTTATATAAATAGCATCCATTTTGAAGGCACACACATAAACATATATCTATCTCGTTCTTACTCAGCACTGTAACTCGCAGGAAAAGAATATAACACTATTTCAGTGCGTACATAAACTGACATAAAGTGAAACATGAATTTCCCTAAATACCTAATGAGGCCGAAAATCCGCCATGTTTAGCGCACCAAATGTCATTGTCAGTCAGTTCCGGTGGTACTTGTCTTGTCAAAAAGCCGTGGTGTAAATCAAAATAACTAATTATCTTTCAATATATTGCTTGTAATTTAAAATAATTGAAGCTAAAAGTAAATAATTACGTTGCAAATATGCCAGTGTGTAGTGTAATAGGGTGCGGCAAAAGAAAAACACAAAATCAGCTATCTTTAACCATGCACAGGTATGCTATAAATAACATTAAAAATATTGGTTATTGCTTTTGTTACCGGGAAAATAAAGAAAGATTTACACTATAATTAGCAAGGTTCTTATGTGCGGTTATAGATCATGAATGGATTTGACTTATTTAACCATATTTTTACGTTTAAATATTGTTAATTTATTAGCTAGGGTTGTAGATTATTTATCGACTTTGATATCGATTTACTTACATATGACATGATAAAATATTTTTATTTTATTATTAAAACATATTTTATAGGATCCCAAGAAATTACTATAAAAAGAAAAAGTGGCTGGAAACATATGAATGCTTGCAGTTCAGTACTAGTACTTATTGAATTACTTAAAATTAAGTACATCTAAATTTGATCGCCTACACATAAATATAGTGTATTCAATTATAATATTTTTTTATTTCAGAACCAAACTCATAAGAAAATACAAGTATTAAATGAAAAAGTGCAGCGGCAAAAGAAAAAAATTGCAGAGTTCCAGAATATTATAAAAGACCTACAGGAGAGGAACCTTGTCAACAACGAAAACTCTATAGTTTTAGAAGCCGACGACTTTTTAAAGAGGCAAATTTTGAAAAGTGAAGGAAAAACAAAAAAATAAAAATACGCGAGTTAAATATAGTTGTTTCATTCCAATGTGTAATAACCGCGAAGGCATCAGAAATTATTATTTGTAAGTCACTGAGTTGTTAAACGACAACTTTATAAAATCGTCATATCGTTTACTTGGCAAATTTGAAGCACGATCTTATCTTGAATTTCACACATCTAAATCAAAGTATCTTTGCACATAACAATATACTTACTTCCTATTAAAGTATTTATTCTACAAATAATTTACTCAATAATGTTTAAAATAAAATGAGCCAAGAACGTTTATCGATAAAACCTAATAACATTAAAATCTTTTGGGCAGCACTAAAACCGCCATGTTTAGTGGCCAGATGACGTCACATTGGCACGCATTTCTTGTTGTTGTTTCAGTGGTGTGACTGTAATCACTAATCACTGGACAGTGGTATTAATAGCAAGGTTGTAGCGTAGTGTTTGTAGTTGTGGAACCTCCGTTAATAAATTAATATCTTTTACCTAATTTAGTTAAAGTATGTGCTTATGACGAAATCACTTAAATTTTATTACTAATTACACATTATGTTAATTTTCAATTAATACAGATAATGATTTGTAACTTAAAAAGTTGAGCAGCAATTAATACTAATAAGTTTTTCAATTTCTTATCGGGTCTAAAATGTCTTTGATTAGTAAATTATTGCCGGCATCACGATGTTCGGTTGGGATAGGCAACTCTATTAGGTAAGTAAACTTCTCAATAGTAAATAAAACCTCTCAGTTCTCAAGATTGATATATGTGAAATGGGATTAGTACTAATTTTGTTAAGATTCCATACACCTTTAATAATCCATTGAAACTTCGATGTTTAATGTTTACAGAACTTTTTCTTCGATTACAGATCTTATAACCAAAGCAATCAATTTTATGATATTGCTGTAATAGGAGGTGGAATTGTAGGCACTGCATCAGCAAGAGAACTTATATTAAGGTATCCTAATTTAAAAATAGCTGTGGTGGAGAAGGAAAGTGGATTTGCTCGCCATCAAAGTGGTAACAACAGTGGAGTCATACATGCAGGAATATATTACAAACCAGGTTCATTGAAGGCCAAGTTGTGTGTACAAGGTCTTAATTTAGCATACAAGTATTTAGATGAAAAGAATATACCATACTCTAAATGTGGTAAATTAATTGTGGCTACTGAGAGATCTGAAATTCCAAGACTACTTGGCTTGTATGATAGAGGTTTAAAAAATGGTGTCAAAGATTTAAAACTACTTGATGCTAAAGAAATGAAAGAAGTGGAACCCCATTCTAAAGGGTTGCAAGGTTTATGGTCTCCACATACTGGTATAGTAGACTGGGGTAAAGTAACAGTGTCATATGTTGATGACTTTGTTGAGAGGGGTGGAGATAAGTATCTAAACTTTGAAGTTAAAAAGTTTGCAGAAGCTGAAAATGCAGATTATCCTGTAATTATATCAAATAAAAAGGATAAAACAATACAGGCTAAATATGTTCTGACATGTTGTGGCCTTCATTCAGACTCAGTTGCTGTATTGACAGGTTGTCCAGAAGAGCCAAAGATTATTCCTTTTAGAGGAGAATATTTATACATAACAAAAAATAAAAGTAATCTTGTAAAGGCAAATATTTATCCTGTGCCAGATCCAAGATTTCCATTTCTAGGTGTTCATTTAACACCCAGGATGGATGGACGAATAATTATTGGACCCAATGCTATCTTAGCATTTTGCAAAGAGGGATACAGGTGAGAGAGTTGCTATATTTTAATTTTAGCACACTATTTATACTGTGCATTTATCATGTGTGGATGTGAGGGTTCACTTGGCTATATATTTTTCTTAACTCATTGATTTATGTGTAGCATAACCTTGTGTTAATTAAAGCCTACTAAGCAACACAGCTGAATTATTATTGTGAATTGATCATGATTTATAATAAACAACATTTTAAAGAAGCAATAAAGTTACAATTGGTTTGAACTAGATTTTTCCATGTTGACATTGTTTTGACCTGTACCTAATAGTCATCCATCATTCAGATGAAATAGATAACAATGATAATTTGTTGGCGTCATGTTACTTCATGTTAGTGTTTTATTTGTATGAACTTATCTCACTTAAACTAATAAATTTGCAAACAAGCTCGTAACTGATGATGTAACAAAAATATTATTATAACTAATTGTTACCTACATTGGTTATAAATAAATATTACATTTTATAATGTGTGCATGTTGGATAGGCCTGAGAATTGTCCAACATCTATTTTTCATACCCCTAAATATTAAGGATGGCCCACCCAAATTTGTTTTTGTTTGATTTTTTTTCAATTTTCTTTTATTTTTCATGATTTAGCATTGAAAAATACATACAATATACATACATTTTCACCTTCTACCATTAACTTCTTTTTTTTTAAATATCTAAAACATCGGTAGGTAGGTATAAATTAAGTATAGAAGTAGGTACATAGGTATGTACACTGTATGATACTGTGTAGTCTGTGAACCTATTTAACATTGTTGGGTACTTAACCACTGCATAAACGAATTGTATTAATAATGAATCTGTTTACCTGTTATTACAGATGGAGTGACATCAATTTAGCTGAACTTAGAAGTGTAGTTGGATTTTCTGGTTTTCAAAAGTTAGCACGTCAATATGCTAGCTTCGGAATGAAGGAAATGGTCAGATCTTGGGTTACACCATTGCAAGTAATGCAGGTTCAAAAATATGTACAAGACTTGACAAGTGCTGATGTGGAAAGTGGACCTGCGGGAGTGAGAGCACAAGCTATGGGAAAGGATGGTAATTAATTAGAGACTTTAAAATAAAATCTTTATTGCATTTTGCAGTGAAAAACCATTTCCATAATGTCAATAGGTACAAGGTCACCTTCCAGAATGGGTGGGTGTAAGTACAGAAGGGTTATCTTGTGCATAGGTATTGTTTTTACAGGCTCTAAAGTAAACTATAATAGGAAACCTTTATAGTGTACTAAGTCTGGTTATTCATGCATGGTGTTACTTGGAGATAATTAGTACCTATCCTGAATCGAATGCCTTGTTTCCACAAGTTTGGCTCAATTCTTAAATAATATTCTAAGAACCCTAGATGAAGAGAATAATGTAAATAACGGCCTTCTTTTTAATGGTTACTAATCTACCAGATATACCTAACTGTTAACCGTACCATAAATATACAAGAAGCAAATTATTATTGTCTTAAAAATATTTCAGGTACTCTAATAGAAGATTTTGTCTTCGACTCACAACCAGGTTCTGGAGCTATTGGTAGCAGAGTACTGCACTGTCGTAACGCACCTTCACCAGGAGCGACATCGTCACTTGCTATTGCCAAAATGATAGCAGATAAAATGGAGAGTCAATTCCTTTTACCTTCAAGCAAGGACATCTGAAAGTCACATTGCAATATCCTCATATTCTAACATACCTACTATTAACTGTATTATAATTTTACAATTCCATAATCTGTAATCAAACACATTATTAATGTATTTTTTAAATATTAACCTTATTTTGTAAGAATATAAGAACAGTTCTTAAATAAGTAATTGACATTAAAAACAATAGCTGTGGAAAAAAGTTGCAGAGGCCATGATAGTCCTAATATTTAATTATCTTCAATTTAAATTAATAAAAGATACACTTGCAAATTATTACTAACACAATTCTCGAGAATGTAACTGTTGTTTGCTAGATAAGAATGTTTACCGCTAGATTGGGTTTTTCGAAGCAGTAATACATATTTTCCTTGTTGATTTCATTGTCAATTGTCTACCTAAGAGAACAGTAGGTGTCTATGTAATTTATTATATTATATGAAAAGGAATTAAACAAACCAGATAAAAAAAGAAAACATTATTGTTAAAATTCTTATATTTACAAATAAATACATTTTGTAGTAAGACAATTATGCCTAGTCTTAAAATCGGTAATCAGTACTAAATAATAATTAAAAGAAATTATCATGTAAGTAGTAATAGTTTAACATGGTGCTATTATGTCACATGAATCCAATCAAATATTGTTATTATACTAGTATTGCTGTTATTTATTTTTACCTGTATTTAAAAATGTATGTATTACTTATACCTTGTTACATAATAAATAATATTTTATAATACCTACTTTTATTTAAATTTCTTGAATGAAGTGATTTGACATCAGTGTAAATATTCCAAAAAAAAAATACAATTAATTCATCTTACCATTGTAAACGCATTCAGTAAGTTAATATATAAATTATATAATATTAAGAACTTTAAATTAACAAGGAGGGATAACATGTCCTAGATCATGTTTATAAAAATAAAAAGTATGTAAGTACCTACAAAATAAGTAATAATTTCTGATGCCTTCACGTTATTACACATTGGAATGACAACTATTATGTGAATGACTTTAGCATTAGACTATTGTCAGCTCAGTCGAATCTGTAAAGAATCCGAAATGTCAGCAAATAAAATGAAATAAAAATACGCGAGTTAAATCCGTTAATAGTCGTGTCATTCTAATATGTACAAAATAAGTGTTCACTGTTCTTATATCAATAAAGACAAGTTCTATGTTAAAATAAATGTGAATTAGGGAACATTAAACTATGTTCAGTATGGTTTATGTCTTATATGGTTTTGTAAATAAAACATATAATTTATGGGCAAATCATTTACTGGTCTATAATTACCTTTTAAGCCTTAATCAGTAGGCAGACAGATAAAAATATGTTTAGATAGTTTTTTACAGATATTAAATATATGAAATGCTTATTTTAGAGGCAGTGAAGGCATGTAAATGACCATGTAAGGCCAGAGGTTTATCTTAATAATAATAATCAACAATTTTAGCTATGTGTCTGGATGGAGGGTATTAAATACATAATACCTATACTTAATACCTTAGAGTTTTTATAATATCCACTTCATATTTAAATAATAATATAGTAAAGTTCTTTGGTGATTATTTAGAAACATTTCACCCATTGTATTACTTCACAGCACTATTCATCAAATGTACAGCTTGCTTAAATTGTATATATAATTCATATTATGCTTTTCTAGTATAATAAATCTTTTATTTAAGTATAATGGACAATACTTTTGCAGTAGCAGATGCATTTGCACGAAATAATATTAATCTAAATACTTGTGCCTATCATTCTATAAAAATACCTTTTCTGGATATGTGTATAAATTGTCTTGGAAGATCATATACAGTTGTCAAATGAAATGAAATATTACTAATCACTACAACATATTCCGAAAATCCGAACATGGAATAAACTGAAACGAGAGAAACGCATACTTAGTTTAAATAAACAATTAAATAAGAAAATATATAAGTTAATGTCTTACTTACCATAAGGTTCGCACAATCTGTTGTGCCGTAAGAAGAAATAAGCAGCAAATGCAAATGATCCAACATTTACAATAAAAGCTCTCCATTTTAATTTTACTGAATACATTTCTTTACTGGAAATATGTGCTTTTCTTCTATATTTTGTAAGCATCATACACGTGAATAACATGTAGAATACTGATGTCCCAATAAAAGTTTTGAAGCACAGTTCATGATATGCTGTAAGACAAGATGTATATAAAAAGTTACATTAAAATTAATTAAGGGATCATTTAGTATTGTTATTTCGCATGTGTTCATATATGATATTAAGAGCACAATGTGCCCAAGGCACACGCATTTTATTAGGTGAGTAAAACACTTACGATAATAGAGAGTTGATGTCCAATATGTAAGCCCTAACAAACACAAATTTTCAATGATATTCAAACATACTGCTATTTTAACAACTACGTCAAGATGCTCACTAATAACATTCCTATAATTTTGCCATCGTAAATAAACGATAAAAAATCTTATAGGAGCATGAACGTAAATGGCTGCTTTCCAGATTGAACTTTGCGGTTCATAATTGCCTATTGATGCAGATATTGATGGAAAAATATTTGGCACATTGCAGTGGGTGTTATTAGCATTTTGAAAATCTTTATACATAGTCATTAATAAACAAGCTATGAATGCAAATAGAGGTAATGATACCGTAAAAAAACATAATTTTGTTACCGAGCACCGCAAATAATACTTTCTTTTAGGCTCATTGTAAAGAGGTATATACATTTCAATTACTTATTTTATTCTTTTCGTTTTTTTTTGTTATGACATTACATTTACAATCTTAATTTTGACAATATAAAATATTATTTAATTTTTATGACCTGACGCATGACGTCTGTATACCGTTCAGAAATTTTTATGCAACTTACTGCAACAATATGTCAATATCATAGAGATATTAGATATCTCTATGGTCAATATCTTCTCCCAGCTCGTTTAGAAATGCGAAAACGGCGCTTGTTGACTACATTCACAACCTTATGTATAATATATGACTGTCAGTTCATTTAATTTTTTGTAATGTTTTTTTAACTGGCTAAAAGAGAAGATAACATTCACATAATTATTATGGTTTGGGCCATTTTGATTAAAAATTTACACTATTAATTTACGTAATTACTGCAGTTAATAAGTTAGATTTAAATAAGTAAGTAAGTACGTATATTCGAATAAGTCGTTTCATGTGATAGGTAGGTACCTACGAAATAAAATGTAGGTACTACTAGGTACCTACCTAATGTAACATGCATGTCAAAATGCGCAAATCGTACCAGAATCACCAACATTGATATTGACTAAACATTTCGTTGACAACATACCTACGTAATAAACAGATAACTGTAGAGTTGCATAGGTAGGTGCTCATATTTTTATAATACTTACATTTTAATACTTTAAGAAAGAGGTATTTCTAAAATAAACATGTAAATATGGAGGAATTATTGAACAAAAATATTTTTAGTGAAGGAGATTTAATGAAACTCTCCCCAGACTACACTCCAACGAATACATTATTACGGCTGCAAGCCAGGAGAGCAATGGTAAGCTTATGGTTGCTATCTAAAAGTCTTTACCTATTAAGTAACCACAAAGAGCGGCGGGTATTGCCGCAATCAACTGTTCTGTTACGGAACTTTTGAACTTATAAGTACACTAGCTTTTACCGCGACTACGTCGACGATACTTTTATACAACATTTCATCCCCCTCTTTTAACCCCTAAAAACCTTTTTAGAAATTAAAAGTAGGCTCTAGACTATCTGTGTACCAAAATCGCCTCAGTAGTTTTAGCGTGAAAGCGAGACAGACAGACAAAGCTACTTTCGCATTTATAATATTACTTATGGTTAGGATTAAGACAACTTCTGTAGGTACCTATGGATCAAAAAACCCGCCGAGTGTCCACATAATCTACATACTAGTACCTAATAGGTACCTATTTATTGTATCTTTTTTTACTACACCTACCTACTTACTTAATTACCCAGGTAGGTACTTATTTTTTTATAATTTATTTTAGGTAAAAGATACTCACATTCATCCTTCGTTTAAGAATATGGATTCGCAAAGGTACGTACCAGCAATAAAAACTCTGACGTAGTGTATTAAAAAAATAAGGTTTTATGTAGGTAACTTATTACTTAGCCTCCTTACAGAAACTCTAAGAAAAAACTCAAAGACCGCGTTCAAGTTAATAAAGAAATAGAGAAACTTCGTACCAATTTTCAAAACATGAATTTAAAAAATAAAATTATGTTGAAACATAATCCCGAAGCTAAAAAATTTAGCACTCTTAACGATGATTCTATGCTGATAGATAACCAAACTGATATAAGTGAATATTACAATGAATGTGAAACGGTATTATGTCATAACGTCTATTCTAATAGAAACGAAGACATTAATATCAGGCATAATAATAATAATACAGTATTAAATGAAAAGTGTAATTTGCAAGTGAGTACTAATGAACACGAGGATAATGTGGCTGAATTAAATAATACTACTGATTTAGAGGTGTACAATAATTTGGAAAACATTGATTCTAATGGTGCTAACGTTGTGCAACAATACGACTACAATTGTCAGTTATCGGTCATAAATACGAGGCAATTCAGTTCTGATGCTCAGTTCAATGATTTGCAAAGTGTTTTGATAATGATGGCTATCAATTCACACACAAACGATGCAATACAAGAATGCGAATCTTCGGGCAATGAACCTGTATTTGAACTTAATAAAGAAAATCCCAATGATATTTGTTTAGTAACTAATGCAACGGAAGTAGGAGTTAACACGAATTTCTTAAATATCACACCGCTAAGAATAAACATCACCGACAAACACAGGAAATTAATGGAAAAATATATTGAGAAATGGAGAAGTTTTATAAATAAAAGAAAATCGTATATTACTGAACAGAGACAAGAGAACATAAATAAGTTTTTTGATAAACTAGATCGAAAAAAAAACTGTGTCAACGAACCATCCTCCGAAGCAAAAGCCAAACAACTTGCTAGAGACTACAACACCTATCAGCACAGGTAAGACCCGGAGGTACCTATATAAGTACCGAACATTGGTACAACACCGTTTCGGCATATATATCGGCTATCGTTCGCTTATATCTAGGTAGGTACATAATAATAATATATGATGTCAATCTCTTATTGAAGTTTCGTCGTGTTCATATTTTCTGGTCACGAGCCTTTCAATCTTTCGACTTTAGTCATCTGCCAAGCAAGCACCTTGGATTGGATGCCTACCTAAAGTGACGTAAAAAAGTGCTTTGTTTGTTATGGCGTCGATAGCCTAACATAAGACACTGGTTTCCTAGTGTTCAAAAGATATACCTAAAGAGATGAGATTTATAAATTTTATCTACAGACCTACACTATCGATTATATTAACGTAGGTACCTACTTAAATGTTTTTCTAGGTATAAGATGCAAAAACACATAATTGCACTGCAAAAAGCAAAACTGGAAGAACAGAACAGAATGATAGAAGAATTAAAATACAATAAAATAATTCAAGCTTCCCGGCAGTCTGTTGATGCCATGAAAGAAGAAGTACGTAGGACTTACTTCGAAATAGATAGACATTTAAAACCGAAGATCAAATGTTTGACTAATGAGCTTAAAATTCCAGAAATCGAAGGTATGTGTACCTTGTGCCTTGTATTTAAATATATTTGCCGCCTATAAATATGAACTTACTTAATAATGTGAATAACGGAAAATCAAAACCCACAATTTTTTTGATACGGAACAACATTTCAAATAGCATAAATCGTTATCTACGCAAAATTGTTAAACATAGAAGGAACAAGGTAAGTACCGACAAACTGACAACCTTCTCATTTAAGTACCTTTGGTTAATACAAGATACATTTTTTTCAGAACCGTCTCTTGTTTTGCATTGTTTGAAAGTCCCGCAGTTTTTGCAAAGAATGGAGAAAAGGGCACGCGAGAGGGAGGAAAAACATGCTTTGATAAGAGAGAGAAGGAAACAAATGGAAGAAGAACGAATTCGGCTTAAACAGCAGGCAAGTACCTACTTACTATTTAACTATAAAAATATAATTCTTGTATCTCATAGGTGTCAATGTGGTACCTAGGTATCAAAAACCCATGATCAATTTAATACTAGGTACTTACCTACAGTAGTCGGATCTGTTACTAGTTCATATTTATTTGAACTATGTAGGTACTATATTTTAAGCGAGTAAGGAGTTCCACATTTATTATTATTAAAAATATCATTGGGTTTTTAGAAACGAAATGCATTTTTAGAGTACCTAGTCATGTTATGTTGTTGCTGATACCCAAATTTTAAATTTAAGGCAGAACTAGCGAGAGCGGAAATGGACAAAGAAGAAAAGATAAAAAGAATGAAAGAGCTTAAAGAAAAGCGCAAAAGAGAAAAAATAGAAAATATTCGAAAGAAGCAACACGCGGAGAGAATGAGGGCTTTGATGGTTATGGCGGAATTACACCATGAGAGAAGTTTAATGCTGAAATATGGAATACGTCCGTTAAAAATTTTAATGGAAATAAAACGCGATAACGCTGAAAAAGCGAGATCTCACTATAAGTTTCAACTAAAAAAGAACGTGTTTCTACATTGGATGTGGTACACGGAAGACATGTGGATGGAAAGAAATTACAAAGCTCAAAACTTGTATAGGACTAAAATGTTAAAAACAGTATTCGACGCGTTCAGAAAGGTAATTTGTAAACATATTTCCTTCCTTGTGACCGTTCGATACAGTGAGCGACAATTTAAATATACCTATGCTCTAACGGTAAAAAAGTAACTAAGGAAGTGCCTAACTACTTACTACGTACACATAACAAAATTTTACTGGCTGTTTCATCTCTTTTTCTAGAACCACCATGAATATATCTTGAAAAAACAAGTTGCTGAGGATTATTACGACTTGTATGTAACACAATTAATATTCCGAAGGTTTTGTGAGGGTATACGGGTCATTAGAAAAGAAAATGAAGTTAAATTGCAGAAAGCCGTGCAATATTACAATAGGTGAGTGACCTTACAATACAAAAGTAGGCAAGTTTGGTGTGTGGGCTAGCTATTAAGTAAAATCGATTAGGTACCTACTTATATCCTTTTATTGATTTTTTTTAGCAATCTACAGTTTAAGGTGGTTACATGTTGGCGAACCTTACCAGCGTTGAACGCAATAAAGAGGGAACAGGAAGCTCGGAAAGCAAGGTGGAGGGAGAAAGTTTTACAAGTGGTGCCGGACTACATGCCACCGGATGAGTAACTTGATGTGGTCGTTTACGAGTAGGTAAAAGCTGTTGGAATGAAACAACTACAACGGATTTAACTCGCGTATTTTATTTAATTTACTGACGTTTTGAAAACTTAATAGTTCCCGTATTCGTAGCATGACTGAGCTAACGATAGTCTAACGCTAAAGTCATCACTCGTCTACTTAGCGGTGCTACAAATTTGGGAACAGTAAAGATTTCGAAACGTTAGCAAATAAAATAAAATACGCGAGTTAAATCCGTTATAGTTGTGTCATACCTGTTTATTATTACTTTATTACCTACTCTATCAATATAATTTATAAGGCATCATCTAATGTTTTCCTAAAAAAAATTTTGTGTTCGCTATTTGTTCATGTAACTATACAAACAGTTTATCCTGTAAGTTTGTTTTAAGACAAATTTCCTAATGTTTTGTAAAAGAGTAGGTAGGCAATAGTGTAAGATACATATACTTATCAAATATTATAGGAATGCATATATACTGGGTGTTTTAAGCTAGGATTAGAGTATGCTACCTGGTATGCTGTCTAGTATAAATATATATACTTATGTAGGTATCTTAACTGTAGTTGCTTAGGTACAAAAGAACGACTGCATTCGCAGACTGGCGAACTTTGATCTATCTATATCTATTGATTTAAGTACACCTTTATTTAGCTTTTCAGTGTATTATTATGTATTAATAAATAAGCTAACATATCTTAAAAGTGTTTAATCCATTTTAAGTATGCCTAAATATATTATATAGGTATTTTAATTTAGCCTCTGAAACACAGACACAGATCTTATACTCGTAGGTAACCTAAAAACATCACTTAGCTTTTCTTCTTCAGGGTCATCCATAAATCGCCACATTTTTTAAGGTTTCTATGCTAAACTAGAAAACAAGTAGTTTGCGTACGGATATTATTTTATGTAAGCGTTTAGAGTTACAGTTTCCAT
Organism: Polylopha cassiicola; assembly: GCA_038024825.1. Classification (NCBI taxonomy): domain Eukaryota; kingdom Metazoa; phylum Arthropoda; class Insecta; order Lepidoptera; family Tortricidae; genus Polylopha; species Polylopha cassiicola. Next base: position 12,442,402 of record CP149046.1, on the reverse strand, counting down.
GTTCGTAACAAACTATGACAGTTTACAAAAGTGTAACACAAGATTTTTTACATTTACCTACTAATTTATTTTATTTATTTATTTATTTATTTATTGAGGGTTACCAACAAATGATACATTATAACTTATATCTATTAAATACATTTTAAACTAACATTAATGCTCACTTAATTATAGGTATCCACAGCTTGATCAAATTAATATTAAAAGGTTATAATTAAAATTAAAACAAACAAAAGCAATATTTTTTGTTTTTTTTAAATGTGAGTACAGGACATGGTATATATAATACTTGAAATACTTATTGTTATAAAGACAAAAATTAAATACAAATTAAATTAAATTAAATACTAAATTAAATTACATTACATTACCTGTCAGAACACAACTAGCTAGAGTTGTGTTCTGACAAGTAATTCAGCACTTTCCTGCTATATTTACAAGTAGAGTCGTGTAGGATATCGACATCAGTTGCTATAGCTAGGGTGTTATACAGACGGGTAGAACGCGTCAGAGGAGAGTTGCGTCCTAAGTTTGTTTTGTACACTGAGTCGCTAAACAATTTTTTCTTGTTCATCCGAGGTAGTCTACTGGAGGTAGTCTACTACTACTAAATTACATTTATTCGAAAATTATTAGGTACCGCCTAGACCCTGGGTTCTTAACCTGGGGGTAATTACGGTCGCGGGAGTTAAACTTGTATTTTGCGAGAGTAACCAACAGGAGGGATAATATCAGTGACCCTAGTTAGGTCATAAGGATAACGGACCTAAAAAGGCTAAGAACCACTGGCCTAGACAAAGAACATGCTAAAATGTTATAAATATTTATAAATATTATATATTTTTTTTAAATAAGGTATCATAATTAGTTGTGTAATCCAAAGTGGTATGTAATATAGAAGGAAATCATCAAGCGAAATTGTAACTTTTCAAATAGTAGTAGAATGATGTAGAAGTAGGTAGACCCGAATGTTTCATAGAAAAATATACTTTGTGCATGGCCCAACAGGCTCTTGGCTTGGATTTTAGGTTGGCCTGATTTACGCGATTATGCCCAGTATCTTTTTATCTTTAGGTTATGATAGTGAGTGCTCTTAACATAAATAAGTACATGCCACCAAATAGAGGTTCCTCGTTTAGGTACAAATATCTTTCTCGTACGTAGGTACTAATTACTTTATATTTAGAAAATCATCAAAAATAATAAATTACATACATTAAATATCTCAATATAAATAAATAAGCATATTTACAAGTCCTTATTCAAAAATATATCACTTTCTAGTCACAACATAATAATTTCACCAGAAATTCCACAGCTATTCAAGTGAGCATACTTAAAAGTACTTCATGTCACTTTTAGTACCATAACAGTATGGCAAGTTAAGATTCAGTCTCCAAAAGCTTCATAATAATATCATTATAGAAGTCATTTTTATAATTTCACACATTGAAGACGTTAGCTATTTTGCGCCATTGGGGTTCTGAAAAAAATAAATCTCTGAAGGTTGAAATGGAAACATATATTGCACAATATACTTTCATGGGTTATTTTAATCTTAACATTATTTGAAATATGTGTTTTATAAAGACCTGTTGTTCTTTATAAAAAGCATAGAGCCCTTAGAATGTATTCAATTTCATTCCAATGGAAAAGACAATGGTTTAGTCTCCTCCAGGAAACCCTAATAACCCTCAAGGATTTTCAAAGTAGCAACTAGTATATTTTTTTTCAGTCCTTGTTTGATTATGTGATAATTGAAGTTTGGTCATGAGTTTTTACTGTTTAAGTCATTAGGGCTATATATAAAATGATTACTTACCACTGTACTTAGGTATGTACACTACTATTTGATGTAACAGTACAAATGCAATAATCATTAGATATCCAACACCATACACACAGGATACAAAACATATTGCTAAACTGAAAATAATAGAAAACAATATGTGTTAAATATAATCACTTAAGACAGTCAATATAATAATCATAAGATCTCAAAATTATATTGTGTTAAAATATGTTTTCTTACACACTCTAAATTCTCATACTTATAGGGAAGTGACTACACTGCATAGATGTTGGAGAACTTTGCAACACATCCAATCCATCAATTAGCTATGTTAAAAAGTTGTCCTTCTTATAATTATGTTCATATTAGAATTTATATGAAATAATTAACCATCTAGGAATGAATAAGTAATATATTTACTACTCATACTATTAAAAAATGAATGCAAATAGAATTGGAATTATTGTACAAAATATGTATGTTAACGGACTTACTCAATCTGATAATAAACATCACTGCAATCTTCTGGCATTAGTATTGTCCCAATAAAAATAAATGGTTGACAGACTGTTGTCAATCCCAAATTAGTGCCAAATGCGAGTGTGGCAAAAGCAAACAATTGTCCTGCTAAGAAATAAGGATAATTAGGTCGCAAAACACAGCAGTCCCACCTGAAAAGGGAAGTATTGTGACAATTAAGCTCAGCTAATATTAATTGCTTCAGCCTTTGTGCATAAATTTTATAGAATGTAGGACAGGTTAATATAACCAGTTTATACCAAAGTAGATTGATCATTTATTGTAAAACTAAGTCTCATCTAGTGTGTTTTTGATACAGTGTACAAATAAATGAATATCAATTATTAAAAAATATATAACTTTTGGTTAAGTACAGTGTAATTAATTATAAGCAATAGCAATTCTTACCAAATAGAATGAAAAAATCTTTCATTGACTTCTATTTGACAAACTTGGCAATAATGTGAATCTGAAGTCAACACTGGGCTGAAATAAAATCATAAACAGTATAAGAATAACATTAAAAATAACATACTAAAAAATATTGTTTACTATTTTTTGTTATACCTGTACTCTTTTCCTTTTGAAGATCCAGTAGCAAGTTCAAAGTCGGCAACAGATTTCATTTTGTGGAAAAAGTAGCAGGTACATGCCACTAAGACCAGCAATACAAAATTTTCAACTTGCGTGATCTCCAGTAATCTCAGTACACCAAACTCAAATATAAGGAACAGATATACCCCAGATGATAAGGTCCAAGAAAAGAAAAATGGTGATCTGCAAAAGACATATGGGAAGTTTAATACATATATTTGTACAAGAGGTCTATTTACTATATCCTCTCTATCTAACCACCAATTATGTTTTGGAGACATAAAATGACAAATAATGTGGCGCAAACTAGTAAGAAAACTTATAAGGATTACATTCACTACATAAAGCAATAAGATAATTATATTAAAAAATCTAAAGATACCTGTTTTTCTGACGTGGTCTGGTATGTACATAAAGAACACCCATGCCAATAGCAACCATAATGATAATAGTAACGGTACGAGATGCGGTAGCTATTAGCAGTAAAAGAGGAAGGATCACAAAAGGCAAGACGGAATCCATGTCCACTTTCTTATTGCCTGACTTATTTGAAGCGTATAGTATATCTTGCATAGTAAGATTTGTGATTGCCATTGTTTTGGTAGATGAAATATGACACAAAGTAAATTAAATAAGAAACAGTTAAAAGTACCAGTCCTATTTACAATTTTGTTTCACTTGGTTGGCTTTCACAATAACTCGAATCAAAGAATGTTTCCACAACAGCTTGACATTCCTATTCTGTCAATTGGACACTGGCTGTCAGTACCATAGACTTCTATAATATGGACAAGGCATATTGTTCTATACGTACAATTGCTTATATAAATAGCATCAATTTTGAAGGCACACACATAAACATATATCTATCTCGTTCTTACTCAGCACTGTAACTCGCTGGAAAAAAATATAACACTATTTCAGTGCGTACAGAAACTGACATAAAGTGAAACATGAAAATCCCTAAATACCTATTGAGGCCGAAAATCCGCCATGTTTAGCGCACCAAATGTCATTGTCAGTCAGTTCCGGTGGTACTTGTCTTGTCAAAAAGCCGTGGTGTAAATCAAAATAACTAATTATCTTTCAATATATTGCTCGTGATTTAAAATAATTGAAGCTATAAGTAAATAATTACGTTGCAAATATGCCAGTGTGTAGTGTAATAGGGTGCGGCAAAAGAAAAACACAAAATCAGCTATCTTTAACCATGTACAGGTATGCTATAAATAACATTAAAAATATTGGTTATTGCTTTTGTTACCGGGAAAATAAAGAAAGATTTACATTATAATTAGCAAGGTTCTTATGTGCGGTTATAGATCATGAATGGATTTGACTTATTTAACCATATTTTTACGTTTAAATATTGTTCATTTATTAGCTAGGGTTGTAGATTATTTATCGACTTTGATATCGATTTACTTACATATGACATGATAAAATATTTTTATTTTATCATTAAAACATATTTTATAGGATCCCAAGAAATTACTATAAAAAGAAAAAGTGGCTGGAAACATATGAATGCTTGCATTTCAGTACTAGTACTTATTGAATTACTTAAAATTAAGTACATCTAAATTTGATCGCCTACACATAAATATAGTGTATTCAATTATAATATTTTTTTATTTCAGAACCAAACTCAAAAAATAAAAAATCTTGAAGATAAATGTGATTTTTTAAAAAAGAAAATAAAAGTGCGGCGGCAAAAGAAAAAAATTGCAGAGTTCCAGAATATTATAAAATTAGTTCCAGAATTACAGGAGAGGAACCTTGTCAACAACGAAAACTCTATAGTTTTAAAAGCCTGCGCAGGTCCTAACGACTTTTTAAAGAGGCAAATTTTGAAAAGTGAAGGAAAAACAAAAAAATAAAAATACGCGAGTTAAATATAGTTGTTTCATTCCAATGTGTAATAACCGCGAAGGCATCAGAAATTATTATTTGTAAGTCACTGAGTTGTTAAACGACAACTTTATAAAATCGTCATATCGTTTACTTGGCAAATTTGAAGCACGATCTTATCTTGGATTTCACACATCTAAATCAAAGTATCTTTGCACATAACAATATACTTACTTCCTATTAAAGTATTTATTCTACAAATAATTTACTCAATAATGTTTGAAATAAAATGAGCCAAGAACGTTTATCGATAAAACCTAATAACATTAAAATCTTTTGGGCAGCACTAAAACCGCCATGTTTAGTGGCCAGATGACGTCACATTGGCACGCATTTCTTGTTGTTGTTTCAGTGGTGTGGTCAGTACTGAAACTGACATGATAGTTTAACACAATGAACAATTCTTTCGACTATTTGGGACCATGAATAAAAAGCTTTCAGTCGAAATAATAATGGTTCTAAGTGTAGTATTTAAAATTTTCTTTTTGCCCTTGTTCATTATTTCTGGAAAATTAGTTACGCATGGTAAATATAACACTTTTTTGGATTTTTATTCCTATTTTTTAAAAAAGTTAAGTAAAAAAGTAGGTGCTAATTAAATCCGGAAATGTGAAATTTATTCTAAGTAGGTTTGAAAATAATGTCCGTTGCCGTTGCGTATGTTTTTGAAGCTGGTGAGGGTAATCAAATTACCGGATAATACATTAAGAAGACTGCTTTAAGTAGGTAGTATCAGAACCGGCGTCACCTAACTAGTGAAGATTAACTTTTATGCTCACCTCAATGATAGGATACTTACAGAAGTGCAGGAAGGCCAAACTTTTATCAAGTCTCTAATAGGATACCTACCTATGTAATAATAATAATAATAATGGCACTATAATAGAAAAATCCTGTAGGTACTTATGGATAATGTGCCTTTTAAATGTTAGCTTCCAATCAGCTCTTCCATCCATACAATGTTACGTAGGTGGCCTCGCATCGCCACAGGTCATCGTACATACACATGCGCCTCGTCACTCGTCAGTCAACAACAGTGCGCAAGCGTAACGTAACGTCGGACTTCGCTAATTCGCTTTATCTACCGACCGCACCGCCGGCTCGGCTCGTGCTCGGTTCCCCAGTATTGATCGAGCCTCTGCCGCAAAACAGCGTCTCAACTATGAGACCACAACCGAGTCGCGATTAATGGTTTTGTTGAAACCGAAACATTATTTATTATGGAGCATTGTGATTGAAGTGCTGGAATTAGCAGTTAGCCACCATGTCAAAGGTGAGTGTGGCGTGCTCATTCAATATTATGACGGATCGGTGAGTTTTTGTAGTGCATCTACGAAAATCTCTGCAAAGCCAAGGACATGGAAAATTCGTCAAATACGTTAACTTAACTGCGTCGTGACATTCGTGTTAAGCGTTAACTGAAAGACAATCCAGTCCTACGAGAAGATAAACGGACATTATTTAAATTTTAGTTACAGGCAGCGGGTAATTGGGTTGGATTATTTAGATACCTACTTGATTGTTTAATATGGATTATTGTTTGTATAGGCAACAAAATGGGTAAAGTAGGTAGTTTGATACGTACTTATACCTATATTTTCTTTTTGAACTAGGTTCTATTAACTACATATAAAGGTTAATATGCAGTAATTAAGCATAGGTAAGTAAGGTACCTGCTAAAATAGGTGCGTAACTATATTTAATCGCGTATTGATGCCGAGTTTTTCGCAATGTTCAGCGTTGAGCCGGCTATTAAGTGAATTAATTATCGATAGGTAGGTTAGGTGCCTGCAAATCTACTAATTTTCACTGTACATAGGTAGTCGAAGTAGGAATCTATTGAGATACTATATTTTATTGTAATCACAGACCTAGTTACATAGACCTAGATTTAGTACTGGTAACTTACCTTCAACTTTAGGGTTAACGCATTCTATACTAATATACTAAGGAGGAAAGGTTTGATTGTTTGTTTGGATTGAATAGGCTCCAAAATGACTGGACGGAAATGATAAATTCTTTCACTGTTGGGAAGCTACACTATTCCCGGGTGACATAGGCCATAAAAAAAAGGATCCGTGCGAAGCCGGGGTGGACAGCTAGTCTGAAAATAATTCGAGTTAAGAAATACTTAATCGTGCTTTTTGTAACCTAGACCAGCAAAACTGATTGAGTTTTAACTATCCCTTCAGGGATGCCTTCACAACAAAACAGTCCTCGCAATGGGCCTTTTCACTATAAAGGCGTCTTGTAAACTGCAAAAGATCATAAAAAGGTTGTTTCATTAGGTATTTAAAATATCGGTCCTATGGCGCATTAGGTGTAGTAGGTACAGCTGTTTAAATGTGATTAATTGTTGCAAACAATAGGCGATATCCAGCAGGACAGATCTATGATAATATACCTACTTACTTATCTAATATCATCTACTCAAAAACTCCGAATTTGAAATGCGTAGGTAGGTAAAGAAGGTTCCGTACGATAGGTACCTACTTCCTCAGTGAGTGAGTGAGAAGATATTCAAAGAAAGCGAATAAATGATGACTATTATAAACTGATATGCATCAACTGTGATGTACCTACCTACCTAAATGAATGTCGGTTTATAGTGGGAATAAATCGAGGACTTTTCCATTTGATAGGCATAAGGATGCACCGTCTTGTGGTATAACACAGTTTGAAATTTTTTTTTGTTTTTAAAATTACCCCATTATAGCACCTAAGTACTTATTCTCCATATTATAAATTAATTTTAGGTATCTACATATTTACTAAGACCATAAGAGTTCTAAGTAACTTTGATGCTTCCATAAGGAACTTATGGAAGCATCAAAGTGAGTCTTAAAAAATGTAGCATTCTTTTTTGTAATTTTGGTTTTAAATGTCGTAGCAAACGGTACGCATAATTCTGTACTTACTTAGTGCTCACTTACGTACACTGTCATTGTCAGCACGCGGTATAAAAATCGTGATGAACGCATTGGTCAATCGGTTCTTTTTTTATTAAAGAATTGATTAAAATAAAAAGAATACAGTACAACAAAAGACAATTCTTAGTTCATCCTTATCCAATTGGACTCTGCCCACGTATCACGAACCAACTGTAATCTCGTTTTTTGTCCGAAAAGAAGAAGGCATAGTAGGTAGGTATTAATATACTTATGTGTGTAGGTAATAGAAGTAACAGTTATTTTTTTTTTTCATTTGAACATAATATACTACGGAACTGTGCATTGCTGGCGAGTAAAAATCATGGTTCCACTCGCCTTTGGATCGTAATATAACGAATTTATTTCTTTATTTCTTTATTTCTTTATTTGTTCAAACATATAAATAAATTATTAAATATCTGTTTAATAGTATTAAATTGTATTATATGAATTATTCCGTCTGACAAATTGTATTGACGACTAATGAGAAAAATCCATAATAGTTAATATATTTGACATTATATGTATGACAAAATCTTATTGTAATGAAATTGTGATTTTGCTGTTAATTATTATTTAATCTTATTGTTTTATATTTTTTTTCTTTGACGATCTCAATATGAGTACATGTAATTTGACATACTAATGTAATTATATTGTATAAATTTTGGGAAATAAATGAATCTAATCTAATCTAATCTATGCATCCATGGTAATAAAGGTAAGTAGGTACATGACCTCCAGAACTTGCATGAATGGTTATACACTCAATTTTTACTCCGTGTTGATGAAAAAAGCTCTCGATTATCGGTCATATGTATTTATAAACTTTGCGTGTACCACGATCTATCTTCTAACTAAGACTTTCTCTGTTGTTGAATGCTAAAACTCTAAGGTTCTTTGTCTATTCTTTTGCGCTTTTAATTACTTTGGCACGAGTAAAAAGCGCCTTAATTGGGAAGTTTACTTCTACAGGTATTTAGCAGGTGGGAAATTAGGTGCCTACTTGATAGACAATAGCATTGTTTTTGATGAGAATATTAATAAAAAAAGTTTAACAAAACGATACGTACTACCCACTTAGTTAATATTTAGAATTTAAGACCGTGCGAAAGATGTCTAGTCAATAGTGAATACCTAGTTCCATATAAGGCTATTTATTACTGCTTAGGTTGGTAGGGAGGTGAATCTTGTAGAAAGAAATATTCGGTAAAAGAGAGGAGACAGACGTAGATATATAGTTTCTCCGATTGCGCATAAGCATTTGGCTATTTTGAATCGAACATTACCTAATAAACAAGTGCATGGTGTGAGGAAAGGGTACCTACTTGCATCAAAGTGGTGTCTTGCTATTTTTTCCTTTGCCGACCTTAATGTACCAGTACGGTTTGTTCTCTTAATTAAGGTAACAACCTGGACAAAGGAGCAGTCTGGTCAGCTATATCACAGGCAACCGGTTTATTTAATATCTGGTTTCCGCGTATACAGCCAAGGTTTTATCGGTCCTTGCATGTTCATTCTGATCGTTCCAAAACAGGATTGCATCACGCTAAATTGATTGTTACAAAAGTGATTGGATATAGTCGGTAAAGATATAAAAGTACCTGCGTAATTTTTAATACGAAATTGGAACTGAAGTCATTATTATGTAGCAGCCTTAGAAAAGGTACTTAGTTAATGACTTCGGTTTTATAAAATAGAATCTCGAAATTCACAGATACTAGGTGACAAACGTGGTAAGTCGAAATATACCTACTGGGTTCCTACTTTACATTCTTATTATTACATCTCCCTTAGATATCTTTATAAATCTTAAAATTAATATTTATTGGTTAAGATTTATAGAACTATTTATTTTAAAAGTTGACGCAGCAAGAAAACTTTTATGCAATTCAATGGTCTTTTAGAAATATACCTATACTACTGTCATGTCATGCTGCTTTCTCCTGTTTGGGTTGGGAGAACAGTGATAGTGGGATGAATACATACTAATTTGGTATGGTAGGTATACATACTGCATCAAAAATAAAATCCAAATGAGATTCACTGTAGTATGGGAACTGGATCAGATACCGTGCTCACTAGAAATGAACATAACATACACTAGTGCATACTTGGGCTAAATGTACCTACTAAATTTTTTAAAACGCTTTGTAATGTAAGTTACCCAGGGGTGAAATGATAAACTGATAAAATATTTTTTTTTTGGACTAATTTTGAGCTAAGTATTTGTTAATAAAATAATCTCATTACAGGTATTTCTAGTCCTCGGCAACACATCTTGTTAATTTCTTGATTGCGTTATAAGTACGTACCCAATTATTAAAAAAAAAATATTCATAAAAACAAAAGCTTGAAGAGCTTACAGAAAAGTCCTAAGCTCTTTCAGGGATTTTATGCAATATACCTTTAACAAAAACAAATGTAGGTAAGTATAATGTATAAGAACACCAATAATATAGGTAAACGATGGGTAAATATGTATATATATTTATATATCTACGTAGGTACCAATTAGAAGTAATACCAGACGTGAAGTTTTATTTAAATAAGTAAATGTCCAAAAATGCTTTAAGTAGTTCTTTAGGACATCCCATTATTAATTGCGTGAGTGCAGTTTTAAACCTTGAAATTACAATAACAATAATTGTACTAATAACCCCACATTTTTCTTTAGTCACAGATAATGAACCAGAAATAAACAGGTAGTTACTTACCGGTAAATCTTAAATGACCTTCCTCCTTCAACTAATCGGTGTGCGATCTTTACAATATCAATGTTACAGTACTGCTTATTTTAGTATTTTAACTAGAAACACGGGCCGTAGTCGCTTCATTTTAATGTAATACTTCGCACCTGTTGGCTAACCTCCATGTTTTCTATTTGCAGTGTTATGATCACAAAGATTAGGTAAACTTTAAAATAAATATCGACAGTTGAAGCGAGTAAGACGAGACGGGGGTCTAAGCTGAAGATCGATATTAGCCATTATGCTTAGTGTTTGAGTATAAGTGTTGATTTATTATTGATGTGGCTTCGTGTTTGTTATTGGCATAGACATTCACAAAATAATACGAGCTTATACGTATGATATATGATTTTACTTTCTCTTTTATATATGTACTTACCTACACAGCAAAAATAATTGATTACCTATAGGCAACCAAAGATCATCTAGGGTGCGTCGGGGTAAGGTTGAACGAGATTTTGATGAGATAAACCATGTTTTTTTTAAAGCCTCATAATTTTAATCGTATGAAGCTGACGTATATGAAGTGATGTTTTTAGTAAAGTTAATGAATGGTTCTTCCTATCTACCTGAAAATGGACCTGATTGGAGGTGTTTTTCATATATAAAAACGACGGCAAAGTTAAATTTTTTGCAAAAAAATCGTGGGGTAAGATGGAATGATGAGGGGGGAAGATCGATATAGTTCTTAAAATCTTTAATATCCATTGTAGGTCCATTTGGATTATATGCACCGAAAGCATATTTTTTTCTCTATTCAAATATATAAATACATTTTAAAAATACCTAGTTTTAACTACCAAAATGAAATTTTGTTAAATATAATATTTCAGTCTTACCCCACTTTGTATTCAGATGATATGCGGTTCTCAACCTTTTCTTTTTATATCCTAATATTTAAATTTTACTATCATGTACACAAAAAATGTAATCATTTCTTTATTTAAATAGACAGGTAGTTAAACTAGCTAAATATATTACAACTTTTATTTAAAATCTTTTTTTACACATTTTTTCATGAGTTGTGAATATTACACTACTCATGAACGAATCATACAGTTTGACAACCCCTGACTTTTACTATGGGTTTCATAATCGGGGTAAGTTGGAAAAGAAAATATTGCCGTCTTGCCCCTCGGTTTTACAAGCGGTGTAAGATTGAAAAATATAAAAACTCCAAAAATATAAAAGATATGCAAAATCGGATTTTATGTATCAACTAAAAAAAATTTATCAATAACACGTATCAAAAAAACATATTTTTAACTTGCGTGTAGAAGAAACTACGGAACGTGGGGGAAGATTAAAAAACGCATTTATCGCTCAAAAACATACCTTGTCGAAAAATTGCAAAAAAAACATATGCACTCACAACTGACGATTATCGCTGACTGAGATAAGGAGCGCAATGAAATTACCTACAAAACTCTGTAGTCAGTGTTAAAAAATATGCACGGAATAGGCAGCTATGAGGGGTTTTTCATCTTGCTCTGTTTTTCATGTTACCCCGACGCACCCTATTCTTTTTTTTAATTTGAAGGGGTACATATAGTACCAGTATGTACATACCTACTCTTATGGTTTTGAAGAAACCAATGTAGAAGCATTGTTACAAAACCGTTTTAATTTTTCTAGTACGGATTTACAGCATAACAATAACTTTGCATTTCAAGTCGTTGCTTCCAATGTTTTTGTCTTGGGCTACGAAAGTGACATTTAATGAAATTTAATAAGAATGTTTTATCGACACTGGCAGTGGTTTGGTCCCTGCAATTTCCAATAAGTATGCATGAGTGTTAAAATCTAACCCTTTTCTTTCGACTTGCTGTTGTCTGGAAAAATAGAGATTTGTACTAAAGCAGTGTTTTAGCCTCGAGATAATATAACATACGGTCTGTTATATAGGAAATTTCCGGGAAACTGCATATTCAATGACCGTGGTAATTTTGGTTAGAGTCTAGATATCATTTAATCTTACTAGCTCGAAAATCGAGCTATGCTAGATCAAAAATGAATTAGGTACATTGTTATAAAAGAGTTTTAATTATTAAAGAAGACCATTAAGCTTTGTATGGAATTGAAAACATACAACAACATAACAATTTATTTTAGTTAATTAGTTATATGTACTTATTATAGGTAGGTACACCATTTAATTTAATTTAAAATACTTAAGTAGTAGTATAGAGTTAAAATGATCAGATATTGTTAAAGTAGGTAACAAAAAATGTTAATTCAATGTTTTGTTATTGTCTAGCTATCAACATTCAACATAAAACCTGCATTGCATGAAATGACCTAATAGATTACCACGCAATGAATCCCGGAGTTTGCAGACAATGAATACTTATCGTATTATTTTGTACAATTAAGTAGGTAATTAGGAACGAACGTATTTAAACAACGTGATAGTACCTACCAACCCAACGAAATGCGGTATAAAATAAATATCATTTTATGAATGTAGTTTGCAGTTCAGATAATTATCAGGAAAGAATCGTGATCTGTTTTTAAGTAAAAGGTCAAAACTGAATGCAAAAAACATGGAGCTTATCTATACCTATTATATGGTTATTAGTAGGTACTGTCTACTAATAACCAGTCTTAGTAAAATAATAAAGAAATAAATACACTTACCCTATGTATCTCTAAAAGATTATAAGACCCGTTTTTCCGGGATTATTGTTCTAAAGAGTAAGTAAGTATGTAATATAATTATTTAGGTCCCCTGACATAAAGTACCTAGTGTAAACAGTTATTTACTTAATCAAATTTTACTTTGCATCCCATTCCATTTTCATATTATAATATTTGTTGACCAAACATATGAATGACATTGTATCAGAAGCGTATTATATCAAGGTTACATTACAAACAGAAAATTTCGTCATACCGCGAAGTATGTTAGAAGTGGTAAACTGGAAATTTATTTTTAACCAAGCCGCCATTAAAACAGGTACTTTTGTTACATTTTGATAGACAAAAACCTGAAAATGCCGGTAACCCGTTCAGTTTAAGAATATCAATTAGGTAGTTTAGCACACTGAACTCTTTTTCGATAACATAGGACTGATACTTGTGCGGTTACGACATTAATTTACAATAGGTATCTAATCTTAAGGGCGTTAACAAGTTAAACAGTCAAATGTGATAAACGTAACGTTCGAGGCTTGCAAAGTTGTGCAACTTGTGTTCTAACTAATTTTGCTATAGGCTGTAATTTGAACCCCGTAGCAAATTTAGCTGAAATATGAATATTGTGTACTTATTGCAAATACAACACCTGTTCTTGAGGCTTTACGCTATAATGAATACCTTACCTAAGGCCGAAGTTTAAGTTTTGTAGGTATATACTTGTATACTAATATAATAAAGAGGAAAGGTCTGTTTGTTTGGATTGAATAGGCTCCAAAACGACTGGAAAAAATATTTCACTATTAGGAAGCTACACTATTCCCGAGTGACATAGGCTATATTATTATTATAGGTACAAATAGTTATCAAGGCCTATTTTAAATTCACAGATAACGAAATTTCCCTGAAATGAGACAACAAAAACGATTTTTCACCGCCCTTATATTATTGTAGATTTCGCCGTAGGTACCTAATCGTCAGCAGCATTGTTAAGAACCAAGTTCGAGTACCTAATTTATAAATTTATATTAGTCAGGTGTGGTTTAGTTAGGTAGGTACCTATATAATATAATATAATATTGTATGTAGTAGTATAGGATTTAGACGATGCTGCCATAATATTTTAAGTCTCAAAGAAAATAAACGGATTTCAATACGTTTATAACTAGGTACTTAGGTAAGTACGTAGGTTTGTTTAAAAGCAGTCGGTGTCATTAAGAGTTTAGTTTCGTAATTTAAATAGTATTATAATCAAACATTCGGATTCAAAAGTACCTACAGAATCAATGCTGTAATGGTGCTAGGTTACGATGTTTTTTAGATAATAGATATATTGGATTCCTATTATCAAAGAGATAGATAAGTACGGTTAAAGATAGACGATTAAGAAAATATGATAGAGATAAGACAATTTATCTATCTGCTAAGTTAAAATCAGAACATGAATAGGCGGTTATGTATCGATAGTTTATTATTTGATTACATCTTTACTTTCAGGTAGTTTTACAAATTATCTACCTACTTTATCAGATATTCGTTCTCGATTACGATTTTTATTTGTTTATTACTAACTATGTTAATACCTAATCACTGATGATTTCAATAAAAAATATAGCTTAACACTAAGTTAGATAGTCTAGTGTGCGCTCAACATGCTACGAATATGAGAAGAGTAAAGTTATCGAAAAGTTAGACCCGTTATACGAATTTTACTTCATGAATGCATCAGAAATTATTATAACACAAAACATTGTCGTGTGACATTATATATGTATACATAGGTATGTATACATATGAATATGTAGGTAGGTTACTGTGACTGCAGTTCTCAGAGGAATCAGGTTGAGAAGTGCCGGTTCCGTTCCCGCCAGAGTAATTTATGTTTCATTATCGGTATCTACAATTCCTCGTATTGTTGTGCGTTCGTGACTTTGCGCTCTGATACCCTTCATACGGATTTTCGTTGCCAGTTTCTTTTTTGTCCAATATAAATTTGGTAATTTGCTGTTACGTGCTGCTAATGAATTTATTCTGTTAATTTTTATTGCCATGTTCATCAATAGTCGAAACGAAGATACTAACATACCTACCTGCAAAACATTTTGTATATTGACTGTTTTTTTTCTGTTATTAAGTAAATGGAAGTATAACGTGGTGTCTTCTCGAACTGAATAATTGTACATAATATTAATATGTATTTTTAATAGACCATGTTAAGTGGTGTTGCCCCCCTAAAAGACGTAGGTAGGGCAATATTTAAAAGACGAGCTAAGTTTAAGTGGTTTACCTAGTTATGCATTCTTTTAATTTGTTTTATTAGATACTTAATGGATCATTCAATAAAGAAATCACAAACATGTTTATATTACTTATATAATATTAAAAATACTACCCGCTGGCAGGCACTATGTTCAATAGAAGTATTATGCTGACACGATTTCTTGTAGTTTGTTTCTTTTGTAAGCAATTACGCGTTGCTTTTGTGTTTTATTTTATTTGAATTCTATGTTACCTTCACATTTTTATAGAATGTGGAAATAGTGCTTTTTCATTGCTTATTTTGGCATGTGTTTATAACTTTGTAGCACGCAAAGTCTAGTTGTTATCATAGCGCAATACCGCGCAACTGAACTACATACTACAAAAGGTAACTAAGTATAAATGTTAGTAAGTAGGTAATTTGGTTTCAGACTTAGCAAACGTTTGCATAATTTTAAACTTTAATAACTTGTCAGATAGGTACGCCTTAAGTGTACTATCACTAAATAATAAATTTAACGTAGGTAGTCCAATGTTGTGATTGATCAAAGATCGCTCAGTTTATAACTATACCTACATTTACGTAACATACTATATATTAGGATACTTGATACTTTGTTATATATGTTGTATAGGTACATATAGGCCATGCACTAGTAACATATAGGTAATTTAATTCGATTGGTTTCAGTAAATCGTAAGGTTATTTATGTAGTAATTTATTCATATAGTCATAGCTTAGTAAACGCCATTACGGATATGAGTGCATTGGAGGCACCATGCGTGACCGAGCTCTGAACCGTGATGAGCAACATTGACTGCCATTTACCTACATGCACACATAGCTTGCTTAAATCAACGTTAAGTAGGAAAATACCCAAAAAGACGTAAGTTGTTCCTTTCTTTAAAGCATGTAAGACTATTTTGCAGCGATGATTTAGATAAATAGGTATAGGTATTTAAGAAATAATTCCAATCGATTTAGCCCTAAAAGTATATACTTAAGTACCTACTTATCTAAACAAAAAGTCCTTCGAGGTATTATTAGTTACCTATTATTGGTGATGACAGTTATTTCAAACTTATCAAGTTGTAATGATCAATAATGCGCACAAATTTGGAGTGAGATAAATCTAAAATATTTTTTCGTTTTAAAAGAAAGATAAATAAGAACAGCTAAACTGTCGTAGTTCAGAATAAGCAACGCTAACAGGTTAAATGCTAAAATCAGTAAATACCTTCCTAACTAAGAAGAAATAGCGTTTTGTTATTTGGTTTGGAGTGAGGTCATTCGAAGGTAGGTAGGTCACGATTTGTTTTGTATCAAATTATACGGATATTGATATTATTATATTGTTATAATCCCATCAGATGCAAATTAAAAATCTTATTGTTTTCCTGATACATTTGATGTATTCTTTTCTATGACTACCTTTTTTATAAGTCACTATGGGGATATTTTTCTGTTTATAAATTACTAGCGACCCGCCCCGGCTTCACACGGTTGTTATAAACCTTCTTATTCCATAACACTATCTATTGAAAATACTGCTTCAAAATCCATTGCATAGTTTTAAAAAAATAAGCATAGGGGACGGGTGCTCAAAGCGGGCACCTTAAGGGAAAGTTGAAAAATTTATGGTTTGTAACTTAGTAATATTATTAATTTCTTTACGACCAGGTGCATTATTTAATACTCTTCGATATCCGTATGTCCGTTTCCTCAAAAAAATAAAGACAAAATAATTATAAGCAATTTATGAAACCTCTACGTTTGCCCGCTTTGCCCTGGGGGGTGGCCTATAGCGGGCACGCGCTAAGGGCAAAACGGACATAGGCTATTATAAACCAAAATGGGATAGCCATAGTTAAAAAACAATATATATCGATTAAATTATCTATTTTAATCTCTCAGCAGTATTGTGAATTCAAAACAACGATAGTGCTCGGCAGGCTTAGTCTTAATTTTTATTTTCTTTGGGTTAGGTTTAGTTTTCTTGTTTTTTTGGGTTATTAATAGTCAGCTCTTCGTTTTTATTTGTTTTAACAGCTTCAATCTAAAGAAAAAACAGCCAGTAAGTATTTTTTTTTGAAAGTAGGTAAGTAATACTTACAAAAAAAATACATTGACTGTTTTTCATAGATCGGGCAGTGCCCGCATTGCCCTGACCACTTTGCCTTTCTTGACATTTAAAATATGCCAGCTAATCAAAATTATAAATGTTACCAAACGTGGAGGTTAAAGCAACAGTTTTGCGACCTGATAAGTAAGTAACAACTAACATGCTTTGTAATAGTATTGCAAGCTTAAAAAGTGAGAGAACACACGAAACATATGTTAAAATATTTTACAAAAAGCAGCTAAAAACATTTTTTTGGCGTAGCTTATAACAGCGTGCTCGCAGATGAGAAGGACGAATGACGCGGGTTGCGCGAGCGGCGCGGAATACTGTCGCAATTAACGAACATGTTCTTATTTAAAACGGCAATATTACGCGCAGTGCCCGCTTTGGGAACGGTGCCCGCTTTGAGCACCCGTCCCCTATATATAGGGACGGACAGACAGCGACAGGGACTTTGTTTTATATTATGTAGTGATTTCTTTTAATCTCTCGGAAAAATACTGGGTAGTTTAAATAATAAATCCTTAAATTGTCATTCGCTATTTTCTAAGAACGATTTACTTATTCAATAAATGACCCAGGCGAAAAGATAGACCAAGTTCATTACGCCATGAAAGTGCCTCAGTTCACTATAGGTAGTATAGGTAAGTACCTAAGTTTAAATAAATATCTCGAGTGATCTTGTAGTTAGATGCAATCTCTATAATACAAATAAATAACTAGATAGAATGTAGCAATCGTGACCTGAGTTTTGTCGTCATAAAGGTTGCACTGCATTATGTATGGAAAATCGTCTTATATGGTAGGAATCTGACTGGCACTGGAATCCTTAAGGTTATATAAAATAAAGCAATTACATTGGTCACGTATAAGACATCAAAGAGCGCATATTTACCAAGTACCACCTTATTGGATACTTGTAAGTGTATTTTTAAGATACCTACGTATCTTAAAATTGTAACATATTTTTCTTAATTCTAATTAAGGAAATAAAAGGAACATGATTACATGAATACTTAGTAACATTTGATTAATACAATATATCGTTGTTTCAGATTCCAATCGACAGAAATGGCAAACTACGCATTCGAGGTATATACTCAATGAAGAGTATCGATGCGATTAATTCATGTAAAGACAAACCCATTACTGATGTAGCTGAACATATTCCAAATGTTGATGGAGGACCTAAAGCAGATAACAAAGAACAGCTGTTCCGCAGTAGTTACTTAAGCCTTGTCCCTAAAATGAGCTTAAGCTTAGATAAGGGCCTGGAGAAAGATCCACGTATTTTAGATTTACGGGAAAAACTGAATGAAATAACGAAAAAACAAGATAGAAACGTTGATAAAGAGACTAAGGGAATCATTAACGGCATCACTCAGCTCGTTGATGAAAAGGAACAGGACGAATCCGGTCCGTACAGTCTTTTATTTGATCTTCAACCAGCTTCCTCAAATAATTTTAATGAGAAAAGGGAAAAAGATGCAGTGATTTCCCAAAATGTCATACATTCCGCTAATTCTGCTAGTAAAAGTACAGATAGGCTACCCAATGTCATTAATTTTGATGATAAGCCTTTGAGAGAATTTGAATACTCGTGCGAAAATCAAGTTACTTTTCCAGCATCTAAAACATTTAATACTCATTCTAGGTCTGATCTATGTTTGCAACTGAAATCGCAAGTTCATCCCAGAATATTCGATACTAATTTAAGCCCCAATGAAAACTCATTAAGTAGAACAAATGAAGAAAATTCTTTGGACGATAGTTTAGGTATTCTAACACCGGATCAAATGGATGACATTTGCTACTTAGAAAATGCTTTTTCACCTACAGTAGAAGGACTGCCGATTTTCTGTGATAATAATGAAAGTAAAGTTTCACCTGATTGTAGTGATACTCCATCTACAGATAAGACTGAAAGTAATTCAGCCGTTTCAACAATACAAAACGATGAATTTGAAAAGAATGAGTGTACTATTTCGATCAGTGTGAATGTTGGGGTAAAAAATTCTGATAAATCTTTGTCGAAGCCCTGTGATATTTTATGTGCTCAAAAAGACACTATGAATGAAGGCGTTTCGTCCGCAAGTTCAGATACATGTTTCCCAAATCATAATGAACACGAGCACATTATAACTACTATAGAAGAAACTATTCCAAATATTATAGATGAAGAATTTATGCCTTCTATTCATAGCAGCATTTTAGAGCCAGTTAGTTCTATAGCAGAAACTAATATACATTTGGAGTTACCTTTGGATTGTAAACAAGAAAATCGTTTAATTGTTCAAAGGTTGGAACAAACTCCTTCCCCAGAAGATTTGCCACTTGATAGTTCAGAAATAAATGGTGAGATAAGCACTTATTCTCAATTTTCAAGTTCAACTTTACACGATTCGCAGACCTATTCTGATAATAAAAATGATTATCCTAAGTCGATGGAAACATCTAAAGTGTCAAATAGTTTTATCACCAGTATTACTAGCATTACAAGTTTGGACGGATATCAAGGAGATGGAGAAATGTCAAGGCCGGTAAGCAGAGCTGCTGATCATTCGATAGAGCCACGTGAGGACGCTATAGAAATGGAGTGGCAAAATGTTCCCGTGACAAGGCGAGCAGACCCCATGACTGATTCTGACTTCTTTACTGAAAGTGACGCAGATGGTTTAGATGATACGATGCACAGGGGTGATCGAAAGGCTCAAGTAATAGACGGAGCTCTTTACGGTGGCAAGAATGTTAATGGCAACCCACCCTTACTTGTAAATAGAAACGAAGATTCTTGTATGGAATCCAGTGGCGTTTACACTGATTTTGAAAACCATCGTAATTCACCAGTATTTTTGCATGTTATTGACGATATGTCCCCGGAAGGATCGACGCCATCTACACATTCGGAATGTAGTCAAAAAAATGTTAGTGCTGGTCAAATAAATACTTACTTTACCCCTGATCAGGATAGTGTAAAGGAAAACAATACTCCTGTGAATAATGTTGTTGATGAAGATAAAACACCTAAAAACACCAGCAAGCGTAACTCTCTTAATAGTGAAAAAGAAGTCAGAACTAGTAATAAGAGTAAGGAAGAAAAGAGAAGTTTCACTCTAAAGAAATACAAAATGCCTAAACGAGATGTGCCAAGTAAACTAAAGACTATGTTAGCGACCCGAAGTATAGATGCTGATACAAATAGCGTACAAAGTAGCCCAAAAACAGTAAAGAAGATAGACCGACGTGAAAGTTTGTCTAAGAAGAATTCGGTTGACATGAAAGTAGACTATAAAACGAAATCATTCAAAGATATTAAATCGAAAGTGGACTGCTCTTTCTCCTTACAAAGATCTCAAACTGCCTGTAGTGTCACTAGGATGTTAAGCTCAAAGTCAACTAGCACTAACATAAAGCCTAAAAGGTGAGTACCATGTTTTTAAAAACATATCGAAGAAAGATATTAGTCACAGGCGCTAAAAAGACATAGGCAACTTACGTACCTAGTATATTTCACAACATAGACTAGATAAAGTAAATTTAATACGGCGATGTCATTAATTTACTCAAGTATATAAGCGTGGTATAAGTTTAGATACACTAGCAGATATTATAAAATATGTATACCGCAGCCCAAGGATTTGCAACCATTATTGTACATTGTACATATCTATATAATATTAGTAGGTAACTATACATTATTCATATATTCAATACGTGTTTTGTTTTGCAGTCGTCACATGCGTATGCGCATGGATCTGGGTTCAGCGAATGGCAGCGGCAAGAGCAGCCTGCACAGCTCGCAAAGTGATCTAAGTGCGACTAGCACACCTCTTGGCAAGCATCCAACTAGCCGATTTCCTCTACTACGTAAGTCCCCTTATTAATTAAAACTACTACTTCCAATTATGGGCGTGCATGCATTCTGTACAGAATGCACGCCCATATTATTGTGCTTATGCACAATGTGATAAAATATGTATTGAGTACCTACCCTGACACTTACATGCGCATACTACACTACACGCGCCTACTATCTACTAAAAGATTTTTGCATGCTTGCACTCTTGTACAAATGCATAACAACATTAAACGACCAGGATTGATGGTTATCCGCCTTGACATCTACAACAAGCTATCGGTATTTTTTATGTATTTGCTTTTAATAATGGCCAGGCGTTGAAATCTTACATTGTACGACAAACAATTTACCTTCGACATTGATATTTTTAGTATTATGAAGATGTCTAGTAGAGAAACATCGCAGTGTGTAATTATACTATACTACTCAAGATCTCTATTTAATAACCTTGCGTGACTAGTGATGTTGATACAATTTCACACTTAGATCACTGCATTGCGCAGTGCCTACACAAGGTTGTAAGTTGATAACCGTCAGAGCCAACTTGTAGACAAGTTTAGCCTGAATTTTGTGATAATGTTCCCAAAATGTGAAAATAAATAGTTAGCCCTCATAGCCAGGTATTTTAGTGAATAAGTTTGTCGAATAAATTTAATGCGCGAGCAGACATTTATGAATTTATTAATTTTAGCTATGTTCCGCGGTTTCAACTGCGTCGGACTCGATTATCCTGTAAAATCATGATAAGAGCTATACTGTGAGTTTTTCAAAAATTTGTAAAATTTTTGTAGTTGGTACATTTTTTACAATATATTTATTCAAAAGAAAGTTAAAGCTATTCATGTTGTTTAAATCTTAAAATATCATAATTATGTGAGCTATCAAATCTTTCAAAGCTTCTCCGCAATAATTGCATTTTATGTATTCGCAATTTTCATTTGCAAAAGTGACAGTCTAGCACCGGGTGCGTTATGATATTAGTAACTAAGAATCAGACGGGGAGAAGGTTTAAACTTTAAGCCGTTTACATGATATTATTCGATTGTTAAGAAACTAGGTTCCTACCTAATTTACCAAGGTTTTGTCATATATAGTATCACTGGTGTACTTTGAACTTTTTTTCTAGACGTGTAGACTGCAGTTAGGTTTACTTTTATCGTGCAATGCCTGTGACAACGGAATAGCAATATTATAGAATGTGCCAAAATATAAATAAATTTAAGGCATTTTAAAACAATGTAGCTACCTCCCAATTTTCTTTTATATGGATTAAAAATATTAAGCAATGCCGAGTGATTATATACATACCTTAAGGCTAACTTTAAACAGTAATTCACTGAGCCTGAATGCAGTTAATATATAGCACACAAAGTCTGTATGTTTCAATGCAGTTTCACTTGTATTACAACTTATTATAGTATCCATATTGTTTTCTTCTTAGTGCAATTTCGTTTTGTTGCGTACCTACATACTCTTGACTGAGGGGTCTTTCGTGTCAGTTATCAGCTGAGCTATCTCAAGCACAAATCGATGTGGAAGGTCAAAACTGCGACTAGTAGGGACGGGGAGCAAGTCAAGTTAGACCGCATGGCAACTGGCATTTCCTCTCGCATAGGTTCAGTTCGCCAGTTGAACAGCAGACGCCGGCGCGCGCCGCCGCCCGACTGTCGCACTCTCGGTCGTGACGTCTACTTGCAACGCGAAAAATCAATGGATTCCTGTATTCCCCAAAATAGGTTAACCGCATACCGCATTTTCTTTGAGAAAATGTGCAACATGCCAGTGAAGTGTTAACATTAATTTAATGATAATGAGCTGTCAATGTAAAATGCGGCGCGACGCGTTCAAACGGTTTACTTTCAAGTATTTACTTGTGTAGTGTCATAATTTCTGTTTTTCAAACTTTTCAAGTTTCGCGAATTATTTTTACAATAATGTATCTACTGTGAAAATTATGTAGGTATGTCAGTAGGTATTTTCTTTAGATTCGGAGTTCCGTCTAAAGAAGTTTTTTAAATTATTAGACATCGCCGCTGGTTTAAAAGTTGTATCGGGTCGGCACGGAATTCATAAAATACCGAAGTACATACCTTAAGATCACCTTTAAACTGTGTGCATCTAGCAACTGGATAAACAACCGAGTAATTTTGTTGAATGTATGGGATGCCATTACAAAAGTAAACATGTAACAGACACATACTTACTACAAACCAACTGCGCCCGGGGTACCATCACGTAAATTTGTCCTCATAGTAAATACGCAACACAAAATAATAGCTACCAACATGCAAAAACTAATAGGTTTGATAGTTCACTCCCTATATTATTTCATTAATTCTATCTATATCTATTTTATGTTAATTACAAAACAAAAAGAAGAGGTTACAACTTAGAACCCAAGTGAAGCAACGAATAATTATGTAAATCGATGTAACCACATGGTTACAGATTACATACTGAGCAGCTAATTATTAACCAAAGCAGAAAATAATAGCCTAAAATAGAAAGTGTAATGCACGCTTGTTTCATGTGCACCCAACAGTCCAAGAAGTAATTAAAAATGTTCTAAGCTGTGATTCTAGGCAAAATGAATTCGTTGCCGTCGTCCTTTTCTACATTCAGTAGGTAATAACTAATAATAGTTTTATAAGGCAGGTAGGTACCTAGGTGTTACATGCCTTGAAAACTTTATAACATTATTGAGGTGCAAGAGTAAATAAAATGAGGGAGACCGGTCGATTGCATTGTATTTAATTAAAATCTGATGTCAATTCCGTCCCTGCTCCGAAGCTTTCGCTTTAAGATATTAAATAACTTACCTACTCTCGTTTTCAATTATATTACGTCTCCGTTCAAAATTATTGAGGTAGAATCATGGAAAAAATAGGAAGTGGAAAAGTTATTTACAATTCGCAGATCCAACCTCTATGAGCAGACCTTCCCATTCAAAAAATAACAAAAATGTCTTGAAAATGAACACATCGACTTTAGTCAGGTATGCGCATTTCTTTTTTAACGGTTAAATATTAAATAGAGCATGTTACACTTAATTAATTATTTATTTTATTTTCGCTAGTAGGTATTCGTGTCTGAACCAGAGATAAAATATTCTTAAGAAAAAGTATAGACAAAGATAATTTTATGACTAGTAACTAAATACCGGTTTGATGTTGAACGATATGCTAAATCCAATCAAACTATTTTCAACAATATCGGCTATATCGCTCTAAGCTTAACTTTCACCATGATGCGACGTGTCTTCTGCGCACACGCAAGAAGTAAATGTAGGTAGGTACGAAAAAATTGTTTCATTATGTCACCAGGTACTTACTCAGGTCCAAAAATATGTCAGATGTGCAATGTTTATTGTTACAATTATTTCATGTTAACAATTCTATCTTAAATCGTAAAAGTTTAGACTCCCGTAAATTACGTTACGTTTAGTCTGACTAGGTACATTTGTCACCTATTTTGAGTCAGACCAATTGACATGGATTCTAAGTTCGTGACTGATATTATTATATTTAAAAAAAAAATGTCAATATACTAGAAGTAGTAGATGTAACTTCGTCTAGCTACCTAGACGAAGCTTGCGGGTGAAATCCGCTGAAAGGCGATGCAGTGTAACGAGTTATTCTCGTCGATGGATTTGTTTGACGAGGCGAGAATCGTTGACCCCGCCGTCGTCGCAGTGAAGGCAAAACGGACTGCAAACTGCCTTAGCCGGCTTAACCTTCGACCAACCGATGACACCTTCAGCAGCATTTATATTGTGCAAATAGTGGCGTAAAGTATACATGTCATATCTATAAATACGTTAGCGTGTGCTCATACAGGTGCAGTTCATGGTTTTTTATTTTGAATACATTTGATCATTGAATACTTGAAAATCGTATTAACCATTTTTTTACATTTTAAATCAGATATTAAGATAAACGTACCTAGATAAAAATGAACAAGGTGTTTTTAACCTATCTATAGTCATAATGATAATATTTGATTTATATTGTCACCTGATAAACGAGATAAAGTTAAGGATGTTTCTTTGTAAAAATGGTTTGACTTAGCTGCGGCGTTGTTGGACTGAATATGTATAGTGCCAAAGCTGTTCTTTAAAACCGGTCAAGTGATAGTCGGACCTGTCCACTAAGCGATCCGTATCTATAAAAACGGCAATAAAATCACGTTTGTTATATGGAAGTTTTGTAGTAGGTAATGGTTTATATATACAGCCATAGAAATACATCATCTATATCACGATTAATTCATACAACCTGTGACAGACGGACGGATAGCAGAGTCTCAGGAATAGATTTCCGTTTTACCCTTTTGGTAAGGAACCCTAAAGAATGAACTTGTCATTTGTTAAAATTACTATTCGCGACAAAATTTACAGTTCGAAGTAGGATAATATCATTTCTCTTTGATGTTTGATACCTATCTATAGGTAGGTCCCATTTAATATTCTTTGTTCTGAATATATTTGTCTCCATGTTGACACAATTTTTACTAGTCCACTAAATATTAAATTATTTGTTTGACCCAAATTATCAGACCTACTAGTACCTACCTAATACAATACGTCTTTGGTCTGTAAACGTACGTGACGTGGCAATAGGTAATGGGTTTACTATTAATGTTATGGTTATTGAATAATCGGGTCAACTAATGCTTGTTCCAGATACGATTTTAATATTAGGTATGTCCGGATGTCCTAGGTATTATATATATGTTATACCTACAAGGTGTTAAAAAATAAATTAAAAATTTAACAAACCCCCGACATAAAAACTAAAAGGCCCTCTAAAAAGTATAACAATAATAAAATCTTAATATTAGTTAATATTAATATTTCTACAAAGAAAACGTCATGTCGGAGGGACCGCTTTTCATTTAGGTGTACTTACTTACCTAATATTTACAATCTACCTAAACCTACGGTCCCCCCGACATGACGTTTTCTTTGTAGAAATATTAATATTAACTAATATTAAGATTTTATTATTGTTATACTTTTTAGAGGGCCTTTTAGTTTTTATGTCGGGGGTTTGTTAAATTTTTAATTTATTTTTTTATTTCATACTTTTTGTAAGTAGGTACGTAGGTACCTACTACATATTATTATTTTTAACTAATTTCCATTTAACACGGAATTTCGTAATGTACAAGTAATCCTCTTACATTTGATACCCCACTCGAGTATATTTGACGACATTGGGCTTACCATTTACACTATTACTCCCCATAATTTTTGAACTACTTAACCGCTTTTCATTACGATTTCAATTTTGTAATGTACACGCATTCCTCTTTCATTTGATACCCCACTCGGGTATATTAGTAGACATTTGGTTTTTCATCCCCACTTTCACTCCCAATAT
Organism: Polylopha cassiicola; assembly: GCA_038024825.1. Lineage (NCBI taxonomy): Eukaryota > Metazoa > Arthropoda > Insecta > Lepidoptera > Tortricidae > Polylopha > Polylopha cassiicola. The sequence goes on along the minus strand of CP149046.1, from coordinate 12,415,647 downwards.
TTTTTGAACGACTCAACCGATTTTCATTATGATTTCAATTTTGTAATGTACTCGTCACCCTCTTTCATTGGATACCCCACTCGAGTATATTAGTAGACATTTATTTTTACATCCCCTCCTTAACCCCCCCTAATTATTAAACTACTGAGCCGATTTTTATAAAACATAGCTAAGAACACTCCCGACATATACACCTTTCAAACAAAAAAAACAGAATCAAAATCGGTTCATGCGTTAGGGAGCTATGATGCCACAGACAGACACACACACACACACACAGACAGACAGACAGACAGACAGACACGTCAAACTTATAACACCCCGTCGTTTTTGCGTCGGGGGTTAAAAAAGCGTATTTAAGTACCTTGGGCCGTTCGCGTTGGCCTAATGGAAATAGTGTTTAAGTCATTAAGTTAAGTATTTTTTCATTTTACATAAGGTTGATAACATTGTATCGTCCAACCAAGTCGTAAAATATCTACTTTTGATTTTTGTGTAATAGAGATAAAGTGAGTTATATTGCTATTGTTCAATGTGAAGCGTGGCTTCTCGTATCACATAGAATAAACCGTTTTAATGGATACCGCGTAGCACTTTACAGTTCTCAGTATATTCCGTTGTGATTATTTTGTTGCTGAGCTGGTCGCAGCCTCACAACACCCACTAGTCCTCTTGTTTGTTTAACTCATGCTCACTCGCTTTTCTACGAAGCTGACACACACCTACGCGATGTTATAGGCGATGTGTTTAATTCAGATTCTATGTTTACATTTTTATATAACTTATAGGTATATTTTAGTAATAGAGACTATCGTCAGCTCAGTCGGCTACGAATATGCGAACTGTAAAGATTTCGAAACGTCAGCAAATAAAATAAAATATGCGAGTTAAATTTGTATAGTTGTGATATTACAACTATATGAGTAGACACACTTGTACCTATAACGTTTTAGATAAAATTTCAATAATGTTAAAAAACGACGGCGACGTACTCTAGTAATGAAATTGCGGTTTCGAATCTTGCTTGGAGCAGAAGTCAGTCTCTAATATCTTGTATTTATTTATTTATGTAAACAAATAAATAAAATACCTAAATGTGATAATCTTTGCTTAGTTTGGGACCAGATAATTTGGTGTGAAAAAAAGCTGGCGTTTCTTTACTGGAAAAAGTTAAATCGCTATTTAAGTATTTCAAGACAAGTAGGTAGGCACAAATCTCAAGAGATTAATTCAAAAAGCATTGCGTTCGTTTTGGTCAGTCCGATAAAAATATCTGTAATGGTAGCCATTGGTGATTTTAGATTATCTCATAACCACTTAGTTTCATGTAAATTATCTTCAATTAAGTGAAGTGTGCTTGCGAAGTGTTCGAAATTCATGTAATCGATCCCAATCCGGTTGTTATCGCATTTAAACGAGAACAGTAAACGGTGCAGCCCCAAGTCACCTGGTTGTTGTAGACTTTCAAGTCCACGGCACCGACATAACAAAGAGGACCTTTCTGTGGTTTTGAGACTGCAACAAACCGGTGTCGGTGCAACACAGGTGATTCTCAATAGGAACCGGTTACTTAGACGCCGGCATTGTTTAGAATCGATGGGCTTATCGCTATCGCTTATGCGTAGGGTAAAACTATTGCTTTGGATTTTTTTAAATTCTCGCATAAGATAAAAAAAATATTGGAGCACTAAAATAAAGCTACTTATTCCAAAGTCAAAGAATCTTATTAGAAACGTTGTGTGTTAACGTTATTAACACGAGTCGCTAATGACTTTGTCAGGTTTCCTGACAAGTGCATTGAGAAACTTTCAGTAAGTAGGTACATATTTGGTATACTTAACACAATCACATTTGGTCAATTTTGTACTTTATACGTATAGGTAGCAAGTCTCATATTTGAAATCCGATAAAATCTTGTAATAACAAATTACACATAATAATATCGGTACCTTTTAAGGCTTGTATCGTGAGATCAACTGGTTGAAAGTACTAACATAGCTGCGAAAGTGAAGTAATTGCTACTTGGAGGTTGTTTTTGCTAACCACACGTTGCAATGGGTGCTTGAACGATGCATTCTTATCTTTAGAGTTCATACCAAAGATAGACAGACAAGGATTTGAGTCAAATTCCGCCGTAAGTGTTAGAAAATAAGAACTAATATAGAGCTAGATAACAATGGAACAACACATTAAATAGGTGAGAAAGTTAATTTCGTTTTTAGTGTCTATGGAAACTGATTTACTCACGTTAGGTATATTATACTTTACGAGTAGGTACCTATTATAAGCTAATTACCTGTTGTCTGTTACTGTACTTTTTTGCAACATCAAATAAGATAGATTGTTCTTGTTGGAACAAAAGCGAAACAGCAAAGTAAGTGGCACTGTAGGTAAGGTAATATGAATGTCAATCACCAAAACCAAATGAATATACATATTTCAATTGTGAGATAAATTACGTTAGTGATAACACTGAACTTAATTGCTAACGAATAAAATAGTTACCTAACTGTGCACTCGATTTCCCGTTAGGCGCCGTTTTTGCCTCGGGCATCTATCGTGGGACACTATCTCGATTGGTATTGGATGTACAGCTTCTTATCAAAAAAATGTCTATAATAACATATATAAGTGACACTTATGTAGGTATGACTTTGATGGTAAATTCTCTTTGAACCATAGGTACTCTTTTATTATTTAGTCGAATAGAGATGTATCATGGTAAAATTTTTTATTACCTTGTCCGTTGGTAATGTTTATTTTTTAACCCCCGACGAAAAAACGACGGGGTGTTATAAGTTTGACGTGTCTGTCTGTCTGTCTGTCTGTCTGTGTGTGTGTGTGTGTGTGTGTCTGTCTGTGGCATCATAGCTCCCTAACGCATGAACCGATTTTGATTCTGTTTTTTTTGTTTGAAAGCTGTATATGTCGGGAGTGTTCTTAGCTATGTTTGATGAAAATCTGCTGAGTAGTTTAATAATTAGGGGGGGGTGAAAGAGGGGATGTAAAAATAAAAGTCTACAAACATACTCGTGTGGGGTATCAAATGAAAGGTGATCACGTGTACATTATAAAATGGAAATTATAATAAAAATCGGTTGAGTCGTTCAAAAAATATAGGGTGTCAAAGTGGGGATGGAAAACCAAATGTCTACAAATATACTCAAGTGGGGTATCAAATGAAAGAGGATTACGTGTAGATTACAAAATTGAAATTGAAATGAAAATCGGTTAAGTAGTTCAAAAATTATGGGAAGTAAAAGTGTAAATGGTAAACCCAATGTCGACAAATATACCCGAGTGGGGTATCAAATGGAAGAGGATAACATGTACATTACGAAATTCCATGTGAAATGGAAATTAGTTAAAAATAATAATATGTAGTAGGTACCTACGTACCTACTTACAAAAAGTATGAAATAAAAAAATAAATTAAAAATTTAACAAACCCCCGACATAAAAACTAAAAGGCCCTCTAAAAAGTATAACAATAATAAAATCTTAATATTAGTTACCTAAGTACTAATATTTCTACAAAGAAAACGTCATGTCGGGGGGACCGTTTAGGTAGATTGTAAATATTAGGTAAGTAAGTACACTTAAACGAAAAGTGGTACAGTAGGTATACCTAAATTAGAATATATTTTTGTTTATAACATTTATATAAGTACGGTAATATTGTGCTAGGTAGGTATATTACTATTGTAATAGACATTCCGATTGAAGCTAGTAAATCCTAAAGGCAAGCGCGGCCAGTTCGCGTAATCGGTACGCGCTTTGACTCTATAATTTGATGTTACGTGACTTTAATAAACGTTTTACTTTCGATATACAAGTGCAGGTACGCCAAAACTTATCGATGTACAAATTTGATAATCAATTTAAGTATTACGATTGTTAAATTCATAAGGATTGAGAGCTCTTGTGAAACAGTTTTAGTATTTCTTTATTCTGAAATCTTTATTTTGAACTAGCGGCCCGTCCCGGCTTCGCACGGGGGGACTTAAGATTTTTTTAAGGCCTCAGAAACGATACTTTTCCCCCGTTTTTGAAATATTTTCGGTTACTGCTCCGCAACTATAAGACCTAGCGTGATATTATATAGCCTATGTTACTCGGGGATAATGTAGCTTTCCAAAGGTGAAAGAATTTTTGAAATCGGTCCAGTAGTTTCGGAGCCTATTCATTACAAACATACAAAAATACAAAAATACAAATCTTTCCTCTTTATAATATTAGTATAGATAATGTCATGTATTCATCCAAAGTTCACTTATTTCTTTGCAGAAAAAACAACAAAAAGACACTAAATGATATTGATGGTTGTTATAAATACTGTGCGCTTATAGGTAATTAAATCACTTAAAACAAACTTGTTTGCTGTCGGGATCGTAAGTAAGTGATAAATGAATTGTTTCCGAGAGAGAAATGAGTTTGAAGCGGAACTCAACGTAATGATCATTCCATACAGTTGTATGATGCTACGTCATGAGATGATTGTTGACAGATGCCCCTGCGCATTCATCGTATTGAAAATCATTTTAAACCAGCTGTTATAATAAACTAACTGTCATGCCTTTTACGAATGCCGTCTAAATTCAGAAGTTATTGTTAGATTACCTTTGATAACGTTTTATGTGATAAATTCAAACTTACATTAAATTGGCATGAGTAGGTGTATAATATTTGCTACGCATACAAGATAAACTCACATGATACAATGATACGACGTTTCGAAAACTTTACTATCCCCATATACGTATCAGACTGGGTGATTGTGCAATTAAATCCGTTTTTATTTTAATTCATAATAATATTATTATGAAGCTGACTTCATTCGAGCTTTCAAGGGTTATAAATAAATCGGAATACACATTGCCACAATGTGCTTAGTTAAGTAGCTATACGTCAATCATAAAATGTTAAGTAAGTATTCATTCTGGACAAGGCAAGGTCATGGTTACGACATCTAAATAAGATGTAGAATATAAATCAATTGATAAAGAACGCACCCATAAATAGAAAAGGAAGTTTTAATACTCGTAAGCATACTATTAATATTACCTGACCATCCTCCTGCTCGCTATAGGTCCCGATTGTCAATCCTGTACCGGATGTCAATCAGAGCTACTTCACTACGCACGTCACCATGAGCACAATGCTGATGATACGTATGATCTGACTATAAATAAACAACCTTGCCGAAGAGGTATAAAACAGAATCTGAAAGTGATATTAATCAAGAGCTTTTCCAAATTGCATGCCTTACCTACGTAAAAGGTAACGAAAGAAAATTGAGATAAAACAAAATATTTTTTCAAAATAAAGTGTTTTACTTTTAATTAAATAAAAGATAAACCAGTTAAGATACGACGAAGTTTCAAAAGGCACCTGTTCCTTTTGCGGCGACTGCATTTGGCACCGTGCCAGCTTCAGGCGAGTTGATGTTTTGTTTATTACGAAATTCTGCCAAAAATGTTGCAGTAGCACGACCTAATTCCAATACAACCACGAGTTCATTTTGAATACTCACTCTAACGAATCGATTTGCTTTTCATTTTGAAGTCTTTTTTACTAATGTATAAGTTTTCAGATCACGAAATATTGCGTGTTACTTAATAAAGGTTTGAAGCCCGTAACAGGAAAAATTGGTAAGGTTATTTTCATCCACGATAGATAAATAAATCTTCTTGTTGGTTTCATCAAATGTTTTTGAAATTCGATCATGCTGGTAATGTCCAGTATCGTCAATTAATACAAGGCAAGGAAGGAAACACATTATTCAATCAGTGAGGCTATACGATGTTCCTCTGCCACTCGGCCAATGACCTTATAATGACCATTATCTATAGGTTACTTTAAATACCTACATAAAAAAGTACCTAAATGCCTAAAAAATATCGTGTATCTACATATATAAAACTAGAACATCGATACTTAAATAGCATTAATTATTATATTGAATTATGTAAGTGTATATTTTTTTTTTAGATTTTGTAGAATTACTATGAATAAAATCAGTCTATCAAAATAAAAAAGAATTGACAAAAATTACGTCGTAATCTACAAATAAAACTAAATCTAACAACGGGTTGCTCAATGGATAGTTGTAATAAGTAGTATCTTAAATATAAATACGTATAAAAAGTCACACAAAATAAAACGCTGAAAATATGTAGGTTTATAAGTTAGTTATCTAAGAAAACGAACCGTGCGGTTGCTGCGCTAGCGCATCCTATCGCCGCGACGCACCTCTAATAATGGACATCGTTAATTTTAGATCCAGTCTTTGTTATATTTCTGACATCACTAAATTAAATATGTTGGTATACTGATATTGCTCACTGTCCGGCCGATTTTGATATTGATTGCTTACATGGCATCTACATTGTTATTTTATGAACTTGTCAAGCAAAATTAAGTGAACGAATAAGTGCACCCATTACCTACTGTAAATAATATTAGATTTATGCCAATACGTATACATGTTTTTCCATGGAAATATTCGGTTTATTTGACTCGCGATCTACTAACCATTTACGTTTAAAGATCCGCTTGGTTAGCTTTTCTGTCCTATTAACCAGCAAATACAAAGGATGGGTTGATAACTGCGATCATAGAACAGATTCTTGATCTTCTGCCTTCTGCCGTCGTTTGGCAACTCGTAGTTTTGACGTCGTGCTAAACGGGCCGCATCCGCCTTAGATTTATTTAATGGGTGAGTTGATATGAAATCACATTTAGCATCCATGGATACGCACACAAATTATAAACTCTGTCCAGAATCTAAAACTAATAAAACTTCTAAAATTTTTAAATACCATTAACAATTTTCTGTCTTTAAATTTGGCACTTGTAACAAGACACTCTCCAATTAGATTCGGTTTAAAATCTTATCTTATACAAGTATACACTAAGCATAGCAAGCATAAAACAAAAAGTCACGGCAAATGACACTCAAACTGTGTGTCATGTATTATTAAGTCTATATTTAGAAATAGTTACATGATGTAATGCCAAAAAGTCGCAATTCAAGTTAATATGAGAACGTAGAGGTACATTTGGGGGATAAAGTCTCGCTCGAGATGCAAAATCTATTTAACTGTCAATATTATGTATACATATTTATATAAGTTATACTTTTTTGAATCACGTCAAATATATATTCAACTAGCCGTTCGCCTTGGCTTCGCACGGATCCCTATTATTTTTCAAAATATTCTATAGCCTATGTTACTTAGGGTGAACGTAGCTTCCCAACAGTGAAAGAAACTTTCAATTCGGTCCAGCCGTTTTGACGCCTATTCAATCCAAACAAACAAAAATTTTAGTATAGATAAGTAGTATAGATAAGGTTTTACATGTAAGTAACACTTTTTATATTTTATACATACGTGGTGAGTTTCATACAATATGACACGTAATGTGAGGTATTTTTAAAAATAATTATCTCTATACATAATAAGTGTGCCTTGTAGATGTAAGCAATAAGTAACTAACAAGAAAACGACTTGCTCAGCATCTACATACTAACGCAAATAAATGGTAAATGTCATAATATTATTATTCGCGTGGATTGACATTAGAAGCGTAAATGCTATTTCAACGTCTTGCATTATTTAACTTAAATTAAATACTTATTTAAAGTGAATAAATATACTGGTAGTTGTTTTTGACTTTGGAAATATTATACATATTTATATTTCGTTTATACATATAGGCACCTATACGAGAGCTGTCATGAAAACGATAGAAATAATTCGCCTTTTAATTAAGAAATACATTCTACAACGTTATAATAATGTGTGCATTGTTTCTTAATAGTTGACTTTCAATATGTAGTTTTTAATCTCTACATAGTTTATATCCGTAGGTATATAGTCGATCGCAAAGTGTGAATATTTTACAACTTTGGATCGAACTAATCGAACGTTGCATTGTCTTGAGGACACTCTGTAAAGTGTTTAAGTTATTTAACCCTGAAAGTAGCATTGACTGAAATAGCTTTAAATCTGAGTGAAATGGTAACACTCGCTTGTTTTCGAGTGACTAATACGGACTATTAGGGCTAAAATTGGAAGCTGCCACGAGAAATTACATTTGTTTTATAAGGGCTACTCGGTCGCGGGCTATTATTTATCCAGAGATTCTCCATTTTGTGATTTGGTTTATATATATGTTACATAGGTACTTAATACTAAAACGCGGATGATGAATGACCTTTTCAGTCAAGTTGAACTTTTTACTTTCTATTAAAGATCGACCGTCGAAAGCAAAGACTATATGATTAATGATACCTTAAGATAATAAACATTAAATCATCGCAAGTAAATTTCTCACTTCAGTATTTCCAAGAAGGTTATTTATTCATTCATATATCGACAATTTGCAATTTAATAGACGTTTCCTACAACAAATTATTTTAGTATTGAATCTGAACGATCAATGTAAGCGGTGACTTGTGCGTCAAATACCAAAATAGATGACTGTAGTAGTGCATAATTATATCAGCAAATGGCGCTTTGTTGACCACTAAACCAAACATGTGTGTGCATTTACGATCCCACCGTTTCCTTTAAAGTCTATTAAAAACTAAAAGGGTATTGCGTGATTAAAGAAATGCAATTACAAGTAGGTATGCTGCAGTGATCGGAACTTAAATTATGACACTTACATCTGTAAGATTTACGTGTTTGCAACGTAGTTACAATACCTAGTGTCTTTAAAAGATCTTTAGGCATGAAAAACAGCTGACCATGGATTTATAAGTAATGAAAGACTGATTAGTATACAGTATATTATAATAGTGATGTGACAATAAAGTGACTAATGTTGGAGGGACCAGCTAAACAATGAAGTTCCTAAACCAGCCAGTAATGCAGAAATCCTAGATTTAAACGAAAATAGAAAAGATGGGAGCACACGGATCAAAAGAGAAGCTCTATAGAGCTAATTCTGAGAAATATCCATCCAAATTACCGGTTCCAAGCGACAAAAAATACAAAGTTGCGGTAAATCGCGAAAGGTTCGGATCTTTTGGCGCTAGAGGTGAGTAGTCTAGTGTACCTAATCAATGACTCATTGATCTTAAAAGCTACAAAATGTTTGCCTAAATGTTTTACTATAAGTTGAACTTCCATTGACTAAGAGTTTTATTAAGTTTACGAGGTAATGACATTAGACGAGACTGAAAGGTAAGAGAATAGATGCGTAGGTATGTGCACAATTAATGTTTACCCACATCTATTTTCTTTTCATACAATGTCAGATCATGTTTGTTCAATAATAATTTCTTATTCAAAAAAATCAGCTAGAGTAAACATTTCTCATCCAGTACCGCAAGGCGGGATCAACGACACTTCGACCTTCGAATAATAACGAGTTTTATTTCCAAAACATTATGCTCTAGATACTACAGTAAAACTACTCAAATTGTTCAGTTCTTCGTTATTATCTGGTCGAGTTTATTGTTTGAAGAGTTATTGCCCTACCGAGTCAACGGCTCTTAATAATTTGAGGGTTGAATATCATGTCAGTAACATCAATCGATCGTATCTTTAATATTCTGATGATCTACATGACATGATATTGTTTTTGGAACCGAGCTGTATTTGAATTGTTATCTATCAATGAACTAAAGTACAATCAACTTTATCATACTAGTAAATATTTGAACTGTATTGTCGAATACTACTTCTAAAATTAACTTTTATATGAATAAGGTATGATATTTTTACTATTAAATTGGATATGAATAATCAAAACTAACGGCGCCGTTCTCGAAGTTGTTCAAAAATATGTCTACCTTGGACAGACATTACAGTTAGGTAGAAACAACTTCGAGGATGAGGTGGATAGAAGAATTCAGTTAGGTTGGGCAGCGTTTGGGAAGCTACGTCAAGTCTTCATATCGTCACTCCCACAGTGCCTGAAGACGAAAGTCTACAATCAGTGCGTCCTACCCGTCATGACATACGGAGCCGAAACGTGGACACTGACGGTACGGCTGGTTCACAAATTTAAAGTCGCTCAGCGGGCTATGGAAAGGGCTATGCTCGGCGTTTCTCTGCGGGATCGAATCAAAAATGAGGTGATTCGGCAGAGAACCAGAGTCATCGACATAGCCCACCGGATTAGCAAGCTAAAGTGGCAGTGGGCTGGCCATATTAGCCGAAGAACCGATAACCGTTGGAGTAAACGTGTTCTAGAGTGGAGACCGCGTCTCGGCAAGCGTAGTGTAGGACGTCCTCAGGCAAGGTGGAGTGACGATTTGCGTAGGATGGCTGGCAGGAGCTGGATGCGAGCAGCCGAAGATAGAGCAAAGTGGCGTGCAATTGGAGAGGCCTATGTCCAGCAGTGGACTGCGACGGGCTGATGATGATGATGAATCAAAACTATAATAAGTCATAATAATATATACCTACTAGGTTATCGTCCCACTTACTAAGTATACCACTGAGTAAAATCTATACCTAAACATATAAAAGGAGAAGCTGACTTAATGGCTGACGTATCAACACAGGGTTTAAATTATAAGGTCTAGAAACTTTAAGTTTTGCACGAGAGTTATTTTTATAATGTAGGGGAGCATTAGAAAAGGATTTTCGTTTTCTAAAGAGGTAAAATTTGGATGCTCATCGTGGGCAGACAAAGTCGCGGGGAGAAGCTAGTAATTGTATAAAGGTAGACACGGTGCTTGCTCAAAGAAAAAAGGTTTCGTCTTGTATAATAATATAAGATTTTAAATCAAATAAAGCCACATGTGGACAACACATCAGGTGGAAACCTTTCATGTTGTACCCAACCTATGCGGCTTCACGTGGTGGAAGATTCACGGACTTATAACTAAGCTGCGAGTTTAAAGAGAAACACTCACCAATCAAATTCATTACATAATCCATTTTTAAATAAGTTACACCGTAGTTGTTATTATATTATGGTCGTGTAGCGACCATTCAAATTTTTAACGTTTATACAAGTGTAGTTGTGTAAGCAAAAAGATAAGCTATAAAACTCTTATTTTCATACAGTTTTTGCTCTTATCGTTTGTTAGATTTGCGCAACTCTCCCACGATATCGTCTTCACGATATCGAGAATGATGCTATGATAAATGCCGTGTCGCAATTTTAAGTATTATGTGTCCTTTTTTGTTGTTTAGATAAATGTTTTGGTATACAGTAGGTGTGGATCTACCTAATTAGGTTTTGTAAATAATTTAACTAGTTTTGAAACATCAGCAAATAAATTAATCCTTGCTAATAGTATAAATGCGAAAGTTTGTAAGAAAGTAAGGTAAGATGTCTGGATGTAGATATGTTTGTTACTCTTACCCGAAAAAGCTACAGAATGGAATTAGGATGAAACTTTATTTCAGATCAGAATAACATATACCTAGGCTATATTTAATAACGATATTGTGTAAAGTACTGATCGTGCGCAGACGAAGTCGCAGACAGAAGCTAGTTTATCATAATATGTGTAATTGTAGAATGATAATAACACTGAAATCCATTATTATTAACAAATCTGATTTATTAACAGTACTCTATTGTAAATAGGGAAAATTGATTTAAATAACCTAGTGGTCTCTATTCAAATATTCTCTAGCAGTATTTCACTGTGAGTGTGTTTTATTATATACTAGCTACTGCCCGCGACTTCGTCTGCGTATGATTAGTATTTTACACTATATCGTTATAAAATATAGCCTATATGTTATTCTGATGTATAAGCTATATTGTGGTAAAGTTTCATTCAAATCCATTCAGTAGTTTTTACGTGAAAGAGTAACAAACATCCATCCATACATCCATACATAGGTACAAACTTTCGCATTTATAATATTAGTAGGGATAGAGAAAATTGATTTAAATAACAAAGGTACCTAGTGGTCTCTCTTCAAATACTCTCAAGCAGTATTTCACTGTGAGTGTGTTATATTATATATTATTTTGTTGTACATTTCATAAGATATTTTATTTTATAAAATATATTTGTTCGCAGGGAACGGTAAGAAGCGTGAGAGCGTCCCGACGCCGCCCCCCGTGCGGGCGCCACCCGCCGCCCCGCAACCGCAGCCCCAGGGTGAGTCATCCAGTGAATCACACACAATGACGAGGGGTAGCTAGTAACCTTGAGTGTGTAAATTTCAAGGAAAATCGGAAAACTAGATTGGCTAGGCCATCATAATGTTAGTGAAAAAGATCTCTATAGTGCGTTAATGAGATTTTATCAATCAAAAATATTTTGCAAGTGGGTACTGTCGACTTTACTATACTACTAGTGTTACCTATTTAGGTGGATAGTAATTGCGTTATATTTTCATATTTTTAACTTTTATTTTCAAAAGAAAGGCGTTTAAGGTACCACATTTAAGTTACCACCTTCTTTAAATTTGTGCCTGCCATCTGCCTGTGGCTTTCAATCTAATGAACGTTAATAACAATATATCCAAGGCGGACTTACATAACACATCTATAATATGGTATTTGACTCAAAATGAGTCGTAGTAATGAAATCGAAAATGCGGAGAAAATGACGTTTCATTTAATCCAGCCTTTATAGGCTTTATAAGGGAAGTAATCACTTACGCTAACTGCATACTTAAGAGACCGGCATCATTATAAGTTAGCGGTTTATAAGATTAATAGAAATGTCATAGCACAGCTGTCGTAATAAATACGTGACAGATAGTGTGTGGTCGGTAACCACGCTATTAAAGCTTTTGTGAAACGTATCTAACCGCTTTCTATGTCCATTTATCCAGTACCGGTATGTTTATATGGATAACAGCGTGGTTTTGATTCAAATTGACCCCTGTTTGATATGGGAAGGAAATTGACCGGTAATAGCAGTCGCAGACAGCGAGCAGCGGAACCTGTCACTAGTTGTCACTATGTCCGCTGTACCTATTACTCCTAATATAGATACGTGACATATTATGCGTGTATATAATTGCATACACTTAATTCAAGTAGGTACTTATTTATTCAAAGAGGTTAACTTAATCAATTCATCAGTTGTTCCTATCTAGACATAGGTGTACCATGGTATCAAAATGATTTAAAACATAAACTGCGTGTAAAATCTTTGTTAGTAGAAATTGGAATTTGGTTTTATAGTAGGTACCTACCTACCTACCTACTATTAGGAATCTGATACTTACTTTTTACTATCATATTTAAAAATATTCCTCGATGACGATGTAGGTAGGTACCTACTTATTCTGCTAACCTTTTATTTTTTATATCAGAATGTCTCAAATGAACATTATAGGAAGTTGATTAACACCAAACAAACTTCATTTAAGTTGTACACACAGTTTCGTAACCTCTGTTACGCAAGCGTCTCTATTAGGTATAGACAATAGCGCCTGCGCAAAGGTTGTCCTTTGAAAAGTGTGTCAGATCGTAACTGGTTCGATTAGCGTACGAGTTTGCCATTCACGAGACTACTTATTCCCATTAGGATTTATAGCCATGTCGCCTCGTGAATAGATACCTAGAGGCCTTCAGACTTACTTAAGCATAGTGTAGGAGGTTCATAATGGTTAGGCACATAGCTTATGTATTCTGTGCAAAAATATAGTTAATAGCTAACATTATTTCCTGTTTATAACACCAAATTCCCTACATAACAAGAAGAGTAAATATTCTGCTTCGAAATACCTACTTTACTTGCAAAATCTATAATGAGATACCAAATAAGTACTTAGCTGCTTACGTATGTATGTTGGGATTACGTGTCTGTATTGTATACAAGCTGTCCGCCCCGGCTTCACACGGATTATCTTTTTTATACCCTATGTCACTCGGGAATAGTGTAGTTTCCTAACATGATTCAAGGTAGTAACGTAGTAATTTTTAATTTTTCCAGCGAAGAAAAATGGCGTCGTTCCGAAGCTGTCATCTTCGCCAGTGTCGGTGCGCGCGCGCACGGCGCTCGCCCCGCCGCCCTCGCCGAGGAAACCCACTCCCCGCCGCGTGCCCGTGCAGAGGCCTACCACCCTACCGACTAATACTAAAGGTACAGAGTCCTGTTAAACACACAAAGTTATCTACTGAACTTAACTAGAGCTTTTTAGTGAAATTGCAAATTGCATCGAAATTGTAGAAGTCGTCTGGCTTAGGTACCTATTAAATACGCGATTATAAAAAAAAACTTCGATATTAAAACCATGTACGTACATAAATATAATGAAACAGAATTAGTTATTTTAGTTTTGGTATTTATCATCGTGGTCAATAGAAAAAGAACGCCAACAAAATATTAAATTTAAACATGCTGCTGCCATCTAGTTTGTCGCGGGAGAACAACTAACCACGCGCTTCAGCTGAATACAGCTTTCCATTGATCGATGTAGTAAACTGAGTTAGTTTTACTTACCACATGTAGGTGGCGCATAAACTAATACCATAAGGCATGAAATAAATTCTTGCTTTTTCTACGATTACATGCGTGTTGCCTTTTTTAGAACTCTTTATATTCTGACGGGTTCAATCTTAAGTGCTGCTTCAACTACATTGATAAAAATTAAAAGTAAATTCATACGAATTTTAGAATTGGTTTATCTGTTTATTAACCTAATCTTGTAAAATATCTTTGAATAAGTAAGTACCATGTTTCGACTAAAGTACTATCTTAACTTTCCTAATTTTAACTTATATCTATGTCCCGGTGGAATTTCCTGCTGGAAAAATAAAATAAAACAATGTGGTATAGTTTCGAACTCAATACAACTAACTTATAGCTACTAGAAAAACAACAGATAAACGAAATCGTGTACAAATTACCTAATATAAATTTGTAGGACTATGTAATATGCAACATGCCTAACATGTAATAAGGGAATTAATTACGACTGAACGCACATCTTTGTTGCTATACAAAACAAAGAGTAACAGTGTGCATACATTTCATCGTATTCTATTTCATATGACACGCATCGTAATCACGTGTGGAAACCGAAACTCTCCTTTTGCTTTTATAACTGTTAGCGATTAATGATGCTATCAACAAGATGACTGTGGTGCAAAATTGTCGAAGATGACTGTAGGACTCATTTTATATATTTGCAAGCGAGTAGTCTTTATTTATGAGAACAAAAAACAATTTTCCAAGCAGGAAGCAGTGCCGCGGATTTATCTGTAAAAAATAATAACTACATAAATATAATAATAATAACTAAATAAATACATATGTTGGTTTTTCGGGATGCAAAATACTCTCTGTGCTGTTCCTAATCATTACAAAAATATTTTTTTATAATTTTTATCGCATAAATATCTCCAGTACAACGTATTATATACTTTCTCCCATAAATACAAAATACGAATTGAAAGCCTGGCGACGTGACGTTACGTTTTTGTCATATTCTTTACGAAGAAACGTATTTTATGGCACTTAATTACAAAAATAAGTAAAAACACTCGTGCATCTTAATGAGGAGACAAGTTACGCGATAATATGAATGCCTTTATGTAACATTATAAAACAATCTGTTTCGAAACGAATTTTAAATTAATTTTATATTTTATGTAGGTACGACTCATTTTGGGTTTCCTGTAGTTATTTATACCAGTTATAAGTACATAATAATTAATAATGAGTGTCAATAAAAACATAACGCTTGTTTTTGCAATCAAGTTTTTGTCTGAAAATATGAAGAAAATTATTTTTCTGTTATACCTATGAGGTGAGGTTAAATTTATCAGCAGCTTTCGCACCCACATTCAAAATCGTTAAAAGCAATTTTCTAGTAGTTTTAATTTTTATAACTATGCAGTAGGTAAGAATAAGCGACTTTATTTTGTAGAGTTTTATTTTATTTTATTGTACCTTGCCATCTCTTAAGGTTTTTTCAGTACCTGGTCTATGTATGTACCTAATTTAATTGAAAAATTCTTATAATAGGTTTCAACATTGGTAGTTACTTAAAATATTGTTATTATTTTTTTAATAATTCTATATTTTTATATCATATTAAGCATATCGAGGATTCTTTGCTTCTCTTTAGAAATCTTCATTTATGATAGTTTCCCGTTTTGGTCTGATTATTTTGTGCCCCTCCAAGTCGGCTATAACTTTCGCGGCGATAACTTGTCAAGTAATGTTAGAGATTTATGAAATACGGTAATTAAACTAAAAATGTTACATTTTTTAGTTTATCTTAACCTTCTTGACATTTAGTGTGGAGTGAGTGCCTGGGGCCGGTGGATGAAAGTGCCCGCGCGCAATAGTCAAATGATCGGCGGTAGTGTCGCACGCGCATCGGATCACAGCGACAAAAAATAGTCGCTCGAAAAAAGACCGGGCTCTTGCGCCCGCGACCTGCTTGTTACGTGAACTTTGTTGTTTGAAACAATAGCAAATCAAGTTTTATTAGTGACTAAAGAGAAGCTACTTTATAACGGAAAGTCAATTTAAATGTGCATTCACATAAATGCTAGGTTATTGGTAACTAACTTCTATATACTAATTATATGACATTTTGTTTTAAATTTAAATATTAAATTAATTTTTGAAATAACATATCGAGTTAAAATATTACGTAGTGTTTCGTTTAACAACTCGAACGTTGAACTCTACATTACCGTTACGAAACTTTTCTGTGCTCTTTTAGTATTAAATTTGGACCATCATACTATTTTAACTACAGCAAAATTCTCACTTAATAAAAGACAGTAGAACAGAGGAA
This sequence comes from Polylopha cassiicola, assembly GCA_038024825.1. Taxonomy (NCBI): domain Eukaryota; kingdom Metazoa; phylum Arthropoda; class Insecta; order Lepidoptera; family Tortricidae; genus Polylopha; species Polylopha cassiicola. The sequence continues at coordinate 12,398,950 of CP149046.1, read as the reverse complement.
GTCTTCGACATGAGTCCTCTTTATAAATTTGTGTCCTTTTTTCAACCCGATACAAATAACAATAACCAAATAAGAATACAAAAGAAAATTTTCTTCAGTGAACTTAATATATGCAGTGAAATAGAGGACTTTAAATGGGGACTAAATCGGACAATTACAGGTAAATATGTAAAGAATATTAATTAAAATAGTACTGTACCTATAACCTATACATTAATTCATGAAGAGAACACTATAAGATTTGAATCATTTTATCTTTCTACATACAATTTATTTAATTGAAGTCATTACCATTACCAACCACTTTCAACAAAACAAAACACTAGTTAAGTATATTATAAGAACTAAAATTCCATCTGTGAGGAGCTTTATAAAGTATGTCCAAGCATAAATAAATAAAGGATGGGATATACTGCTTTACTGCGAATAAGGGCGGTTCGCAACTGCAAGAATATGTCAATGTTATTGTTAAGCCATACTGAGCACGTGTGTCTCTAATGGTGGCAGTGAAGTACAACGGACGCGCACTGCCAATTATAAACGATGGCGCACTGGGTGGCGTAGGGTTCCTTTCATTGATTGTTCACTTGATCCATTAGATTGATCTTTTATTTATGTTTCTTGCCTTATCAAAGTATGAATATCGGAGTGTTATTTCCGCTCAGGTTAGGTTAACGTGCTTTGGCTACTTTTTATTAGGCTTATTTTACGAGAAACGTTATACATGAAAAACCATATAATTAAAAAAAACTTGTTTATGTTTAATTGATAGACTTATTATGTTGCATTTGGATACTTTGTACGAACTAGAACGATTTCAACAAAATTCATATAATTGCAAAAGTGCTGCGAGTCGAAAGGACAATTATATAACATGGATAAATTCAAAACTAAAGTATTAGAAACCAATATGTAATCCAAATACATTTTAATGGGTATGCAAATAAAGTGTGTCGGTAACGTGAACACATAGTCAGTTGGTTGCTAACAATTTTTGTAACTGTTACGTAAGGATGCAAAGCTCAAAAGTTTCCGCCTCGTATTTAGAAACCGGTATAATTTGTGCCAATCAATGCACTAGGTGGGCGGCGGGTTCTTTCAATGCAAGAAAGTATGTTATGTTCTGCCGGTGTGGGCTGTTTCTCTTGAAATTGGGAAATTGAATCCTTAATGTGTTTACTTTCGCGCCAGAGAGTAGATTAAAGCGTCCAATCGGGTTAATTGCACTAATTGGCTCCGTATGAGGAGCAAAGGCCGATAAGCATATCCAAGTTCCGTTCGCAAAAACATTTTGCACTTCTTATTTAAGCACTTGTAAAGTGTATACCTAAATATAAATACTTTTAAATGTTAATGAACCCGTTTTGTGAACGTTAAAAACACATAATTTCCGTAAACTCTTAGTGTGAAAGCGAGCACTTCCGTGTGACATTAGTTTGTACCGATGATCCTGTAAATTGGTAGTATTTGAAATAGACAGCGTACTATATTAATATATTAGTATGTCATCACATCGTCAAATATCTTCTAAAAAAGTTAAGTTCAAAGCGTGTCTCCTGGAATCCTCGGCGCCGAGGAGGGAGGGCCCACCAGACCGTTCGGTAGCATTATTTATCGCTTCCTTACGTCCTGATATTGTTCCCAGAAATATGTCATTAAGTAAGTAAGAATAAAATGAGACTCCACTGAAATGAGTATTATTATTATTGAGTTATTCTCTCATTTTATATATGAGTAATATTGACGTGGAAAAAGGCTCGCCAGATAAACGCATCTTTTAAAAAAATTATCGTCACTGTCAAATACTTACTTAAGAATTCATGTATAATTTACTTTATACTCGCTATAAAAATCCCTACTAATATTATAAATGCGAAAGTAACTCTGTCTGTCTATCTGCTACGCTTTCACGCTAAAACTACTGAACCGATTTAAATGAAATTTGGTTCACAGAAAGTCTGGAGCCTGAGAAAGGACATAGACTACATTTTAACCGACTGCAAAAAGGGAGGAGTTCCATTCGGACGAAGTCGCGGGCAGAAGCTAGTATAAAATAAAATGTAATTTTCCCTGCCATGACAAATTTGCCTAGAAAAAATGCAGTTAGGTTAGGTTAGTATGTAATTTTCAATTTGTAACTAAATTCTCTAAATTAACTAATTGCAATTTCATTAGTATAAGTACATAAATTATACTTACCGTGGGTTCAACATGAGTTCCTGAGCCTACTGCGAATTTATTACATTAAAAAAAAAAACATGATTACCTTGATGCTTTACTGGTACAGAAATAATAACATTTACCGGGCGTATAGCTATTAAAGCAAAGTGTAACCTTATCTAATGACTGCGGAAGCTTGATCTTTCCTCCCAACAGATTCCAATTCACCCATTAACAGTTATGTTACGCTTTGAACTATCTGCGGCTGCCATAGATTTACATTACATCCATCTCGACACCGCTTTTAGCGTCGCCCAATTAGTGCATTTCTCCCCTGATTGTTTTTAATATCGATTCTTTGTTTGTGGTGTCTTTGTTAAAATGTTGTGTGCTTGAATTGTTGACTACTGCGTGTAGCCTCAGCCTAGATAAAGTGACGGTAGTTAAACCCTATAAATCGATTAATGGACCTAACTAAACAGTCACTTTATCTACTAGCATTAAACTTAAGTTCACTCTGTAGGCGCTACATATTATTATACAAGACACAAAACTAAGCTAGGTCATATACCTTTAGTTTGTAATAAAAAGGAAACCAAATATTGGAGGAGTGTGTTTAACGTTAATATATTTGTTACACGTTGTGTTATTTTGTCGTATATACATAGGCAAATATATCAGTGTGTTAGTTTCTACTAGGTAGGTACTTAAATCTTTTTATTTAAATCTAACTTCATACAGTCCAACCTGCTCTCGCCTTCTATCCGTATTTGCCTTTGCAAGTAGCTGCCGAGAGCTTGTTTCTAGACAGCTGTTAAAGTCTCGACAAAATTTCCAGTCTTATATAGTATATTTTATGACGGCTATAATACTGACAATTTGAAGTGATTGCGTAATCTGAAAGTTTATTTAATTTGTCTACATTGGTAAAATCGTGACTGTTTATCCAATAACTATCAATATTGCATATTTTTTGTTCACAGTATTTTATCGTTTCACACAATTGTTATTGCACAATTTAAGATGTCGTGTTATATCTGCACGAAAACTTTAATCGGAAGCGACCGTTGTGACTCGTATTATTGACCGTGTTTTTTTATAGGTAGGACTTGGTAATGCTGACTGTTTTTTCTGAGTAGGTAGAACGATCAATGATTGGTTTGTTGCGAATTTGCTCTAGGAAATCTGGTGACAATGCTGATATGCCTATTTCAAATTTTAATTTATTGATATAAATAACAACAAGGTTATTAACCTGCGAGAATACGTCGTGTCGGTGACTTTACCTACTGTTTCATTTTTATGTTAAAAGTATGAAAATGACCGATGCTTTCTTGCCCGACAAAAACCTTACGTGCTGAATGTAACAGGTGTGTCGACAAAGTATTTTAAACTGAAATTTCTTTTCTCGTTCTTTTAATAAACTGTGCTTTTAATGCTTTCATTATCGCTACGGTCAGTTTCTCAAGTTACAGTAACAATTTAGTTCGTAGTTATGGTCAATTATTAGTCAAACGGCGCGTTAATTTGTAAACGTGCAAATGTCAATCTGATGTCGTTAAGCAATTGCTGAGCTTGGAGTGTGTTGTGTGTGAGCTAGGTGGGGTCAAGCCTAGATCTTCAGACTTGACGGCCCATTGCGTAAACGCTGCCTAACCAATTGTTTGGAAAGTCGTATGCGTTACATGGCTAATAAATCTCAATATTCCATTGTTTCTTTGTCTCTGCTGATGTTTCAATGGCATCGCAATTCTACTGTTGCTAGTAAAATCGGTTCGATACGAATTTACGGAACTTTTGTATGCTATTCTTTTTTGAGTGTAAATCTCATCGTTTGTTATAAGTTGTCTATGTTTTGTACCATGTAAGTGTAATACTTAATATATTAATTGAGCTACTGCTCAATTGCTACTTATCTGTCATTAAATACTTGATACGCTTGTGGTGATGATAGATTATTTTGAAATCTAAATTGGTTTATTTTGTTTCAGGTAAGGGTCTTTACAACATTATGGTACGTTACGTTCTTGCAACCAGCAAAAAAAATCTAAGGTAAGTCACTTTAGCATAAGACTATTGTCAGCTCAATCGTGCTACGATTATGGAATCTGTAAAGGCTCCGAATCGTCAGCCAATAAAATAAAATACGCGAGTTAAATCCGTCTAAAGTTGTTTCATTCCAAAGTTACTAAAAGTTTTAAAAAATACACAATTACTTACACATCAGAATAGACCAACATATTTATTCATATGTTGAAATTCGAGAAATGTAAAGTTTGTATATTTGTAGTAGGTACTTAGGTAGGTACATATTGCGGGAAATTGTTTTTAATAAACACTGATAAGACAAGACAATTATGCTGAAAGGGTAATGAATACTTCTTAATAATTATGTCAGTTAAGTATTACCTATCATCACAGCCTACACTTAATTTTCTAGTAGGAACTGAAAAATATTATTTTGGTTTACCTACTTTGTGTACAATTCAAACATTAAAGCAAAGCTTTGTATTGGTATCGGCGCTTGCGCACGAGTGGCCAGATGCACAGTTTATCGTTTCTGGCTAGTTTTCAAGTGCCGAAAACCCATTAGTGGAATATTATTCGATGTAAATATCCCACAGATAACGCATGGATTTGCAAATCATATACGAATTCTCGTTACGTAATTTATTTTTAATGGCAAGTGTCGGCGAACCTTTTTATATAAGATGTATATTTTATAATTGTTTATGGTTTTATGATATTGTTCACTATTTCAACGACTACTTTGATATTACAATAAAATAGTACTTTCTTGTTGAAAGATATATTAAAGAGTCAATACTAAAAAACAAAACAATATCATAAAACCATAAACAATTATAAAATATACATCTTATATAAAAAGGTTCGCCGACAGCAAGTTTGTAACTAACTTTGTGAATGTGTGTGAAACACAGTAGGTACGTACTTATGCAACAGTGGATACGTAAAAAACGTGAAATAGATAATCGTGGGTACGTACATACTCTTTAGCCTGTTTAAATCGTTAAATTTAATTGTATCGGCGGTTAATTCCTTTTTAATTTACTACGGAAAAGTAACGGCGTTTGTGTTTTGGGTGTTAAATTACTCCGAGGAAACCCATTAACGATTTATGTAGCAGTTTTGTTGTAAATCCACGGACCATTTAAAAATTTCGTATTTATCTAGTTCATCTAGTTGGGATTTGTATAGGTTTGAATTTACTGAATTAGCGTAGATTTATCTACATAAAATGTTATAACTATACCTAATTCAAAGGACCCACCTTAATTAAAACAGTTGTTTTTATAATAAAAGGACTGTTTCGTCGATCATATTTTACAATGAAGCAGGGGTGATTCGCTAGTTTTAATAGTTGTTTCTTTTAACTGAATTTTTTAATCTTTATAAGTATCTATTACCTACCAAATTTATGTTAATATGAGTAATACATACTACTTTTTAAGTAGCTAATATTTTCTTTTTGCACAGTCTTTATGAATTGAACGATAGTTACAGTTAAAGAAACATTCAACATTAATCACTTGAGTAAAATTAACGTGCTGTATTGAGTAATGCTGAACTGATTGCTGTTATTCCAGCTCAAGTCGAGTAAATTGAGTCACGATACCTAGTCATGTAAGACACAAACTAATTGACGTGGATAGATGGCGCTGTATGCTTCTGGAACAAATAGCACGTGCCTCATACCGTACAATAAGTGCAGTTTTCAATTGGCAATTATTGGAAGCAGCGTTTTTTTTTACTCCGAAATTTAGAAAGAAGCAATTTTTTTTTTTATTAATTTCTAGCCTATGTTACTCAGGATAAATGTAGCTTTCCAATGGTGAAAGAATTTTAGAAATCGGCTTAGTAGTTTTTGAATTTATACATTACAAATAGGTATACACACAAAATACAAATCTTTCTTCTTTATAATAGTAGTGAAGATTTTTTTATTATAACTTGGCTTTAGCACTTTAACGAAAAAAGTTACCGGTTGCAGACTCCACCTCTTTATTATATTATGAACAGACGAACAATAGAATAGTGTAAACTTTCTACTGAACGGAACAAAGTGTGTGTAATGAGAAGATGATGATTGCATGCGGGCGCAGAAACTGCGGTTAAAGGAGACATTAAGTTATTATGACATGATAATTTACACAGTAAAGATATTTTCTATAAACTTACGAATCCATTAGATATACACAATGTATTTATTATAATAAAAACATATGCAGCTACATGTGGTTCCGATAAGTATCCGGTATGTAAGTAACCCCGGACTTATTTTGATAGATCTTTTTACATAATAATTTTCGAGGCGTGGACAATTACAGTTACGACAGTCATCATTCCACTCCTCAAAAGTATAACGAACTCCTAAAGATTCAACTGCTGATGTACACGACGTATATCTGCAGATGTATCTCTCGATATGCCTCACGGTCCACTAACGTGCGTGTGTATCATCTTTATGTCCATTATCTTTAGACCGTAATTAATAAACTCATTGGCTCATGCACCGCGCAACGAGCAGACGGCATTGTGATTAATTTTATGGCGACTTTATGCGCCCGCGCCGGCTCTGCCCTAATATGACAAATTAACCAAGAATAGAAGGAACTGGCAGGTTTCACAAACTGTTTATTTTTATCATGTTTTTTTAAAATGCAGTTGATGATATGAAATTATTTATGACAAGGTTCTGCCCGCGACTTCGTCTGCGTATTATAAGTACTTTACACTATATCGTTATGAAAAATACCTATAGTCTATATGTGTTATTGTAAAGTTTCATCAATATCCGTTTAGTAGTTTTCCATCCATCCTTACATTTGTACATTCTTACAAACTTTCGTGTTTATAAAATTAAGGATTGAGAGTTGAAGTGAAAATAAATTTTCAATGACCTACCCGTAGGTACTTACGCGAGTTTTCATTGAGGGTGTTACAAACTTCACTTGGTTCTTTGTAATTAGAAAACAGTTATTTTTTCACGTGACAAGAGACAAGTGTACCCTAATCAGTCCATCAAACGGCAAGTAGCGGCGTCGACGCGCGGTTCCGTCCGTCTCCATACTATTTACGTACCTTTCATTAGTTCTAAGAAACAAACTCGCGAGGAAGTGACGTGGTTTTTGTATCGGAAACTGAATGTTTACTCTTTTTTTAAAGTGTCTTTGTGTCTTAACGTCTGTTTCACAATATCCAAGGAAATTTCGATTATTAGCAACTTATTTTTACAAATAGTCAATACAAAAATGTGGATAATGTAATACCTTCCTATGTAAAATTTAAAGTATTAGAATCAGCGCCGGTGAAACTGTACAGTATATTTTATATGCATATAATTAAGTAAGTACCTACTAAATTAAAATGAACGATTACGCATATTATGTTGTGATGATTATAATATATTGTGCATAATACATGTACTTGAGTTCAAGTCACCAAGTTTACTTGACATACGAATACGATTAATAATCGAGCTGTCACTAACCACGAGTATAGGTTCACTAATGTCAACATCGTTTAGCTTTAAACTGCTTTTTATTTTGTCGCCGGTCGTCTGGGTTCCGCGACGCGGACATACAAGTTAATGACTGTCTTGTTGCGATTTAACTGTGCACTTGTAACACTTACGCGGTTGTCTTTTACTAAATGCATGATATATTTTATAACCTGTCATTTCCTCGATAGGCACATATAATCTGTGACTACGATGCACTAACAGTAGGTTCATGAAGAGATGTGGCTTCCATACGTCGCCGTCGCTTTACTTAAAATCCATCTCATAAATATACACACAAAGTCGGAACACACAGCTGTCAAATTGTATTTGTCAAATATTAAACCTAATAGACTCACTGATGGCACATTTTTAGTGCATCAAATTGCATTTTCAATACCGTGACGTGAATTGAAGCTAAATAGTTCTAACAATTTTTTTTTGTTGTCCTAAGTACTAACTTTATTAAAGTGTATAAATTTAACTGATTTCTGAGTAACGGGAAGGTCTTGATTTCGTTTAAATTTCCCTGGTACGTGTTGCTGTAACCGCAGCTTCATTGTTTAGACTTGCCAGTTCCTTTATTCAGTATTTGAAGAGTTACTTTGAGTTATGAACGAAGCGGGACCAATTCTATGATGTATTCGTATACATCCGCCAGCTCTGTGCAACTAATATAAGGTTTCATTATTATTGTGTGTTTTCAAATATAACACGGTTAGAATTGGCTACCTACAAAATTACGGTTTGTTTCGTAATCCAATTTTACACCATTTCCGTTTCGCTAATTACTACAAAGTTGTAGGCAGACGCTGTGTGTTAATTTTCTGAACCTTTTACAGATTCTAGATTGAACCTTAAAAATCTTTAACTCTTTCCCAAATACCAGAAGGCGGAAACAAAACTTTCACACCGAACGAATCGTCAATTCAAGCTACTATTCTAAGCCATAAAGCAGGGAATGAAGCCAATAGACGCAATAAATAAAGCAGTTAGTTCGCTAAGCTTCATGACGAAACTTTTGGTTTAAAAATAAAGAATTAAACGATTTAAACAAATTCAGCGGTTAGTCGCAACGGTATGAAATGGCCGATATTCATAATTTCTACCGAATTTTTAAGCTTCGTTCTTTTTTTTATATCCCAACGAAAATATCGTGTATAAAACGCAATAGATTGGTTAGTGTATATAAAACTATTTAAAACATAAACATAAGTTTATTATGTCTTGACCAAGGCTATCGACTAGAATCTGGTTAGATATTATTAGGCAGACCTAAACCCAGAGATGCGGGAAACTTTCTCAGTTAACTATATTTATTTTTAGGTAAGTAATAGGTTATTTTATTAGTGTTACGTCCCACGCTGGTTGCGAAGTACGTTCTATTATTTGTGAGATATTTCAGGGATGCTCTCAGGTGTGCGCCAAATGTTGGATAACATCAACAAGTGACATTTTACTGGTCAACTAATACGTGAATGATTCATCATCCATTAATAACTTGCAACTAGGTATATGGGGCAAACGTTTGATGCGAATTAAATTAGAGGAAGCAAGATGTATGTATTTCTAATTGTACCATAGATCTATCAATTATGTCTTATCTATGTCAATTACCCATCCATTATTAAACATAACTTTTATGATTAAAAATAACTGATATTAGCAGTCGCATATCTGAATGGGTCTGTACCACTTTATTATATTTAACAGAAAAAGCACTTTACTATTTAATTTTGAGGTTAAGTTAATTTGTTTTAAAGTGTATATTTAAAAAAAAAAACTTGCTAAGTGCGAGTAGGACTCGCGCACGAAGGGTTCCGTACCTTTATCTATAATAAATTAGGTAGGTAATTTGATTTATGACGTTTAAAAACAAAACTACTGTTTAGATCTCATTCAAACCAATTTTCGTTAGTAGTTTGCATAGAAATACATACCTATCATATATTATATTTTTTTCAGTTTTATCATGCCCATATTTTAGAAGTTACGGGGGGGGGGGACACTCATTTTACCACTTTGGAAGAGTCTCTCGCGCAAACTATTCAAAAATGATGTTGGAAACCTCAACATCATTTTAAAATACCTATCCATAGACACCCCACACGTATGGGTCTGATGAAAAAAAAAAATGAGTTTCAGTTCTATGTATGGGGAACCCCAAAAATTTTTTTCTGATTTTATTTTAAAAACTTAATGCGGTTTACAGACATCTACGCACGAAATTTTAATAATATAGGTCTTATAGGTTCGGAATAAACTGGCTGTGACATACTGACGGACGGACGGACGGACGGACGCACAGACAGACGGACATGACGAATCTATAAGGGTCCTGTTTTTGCCATTTGGCTACGGAACCCTAATAACCTCAGCTTACATATCAGTCTATCACGGTTTAAAAGATAGCTCTTAGACACGGACAGACATCGGTTCAGCGGAGTCTAGTGATAGGGTTCCCATTGGCAACATATAACGACGTGCACATATTTCCAACATTTAGTGATTTTAGACTAGCGGACCCGACAGACGTTGTCCTGTCCCAAAAAAATTCATCCACTACTAGCATCTAGTAGCAATAAGTGGTAATCATTAAATCACTTTTAATATGTTAACATGTATTGCGTACACGTACTTTTATGCTGCAGGGAATACTGATTAGATTGTGATGAACCGTAAATTTTCCGTCACAAGACGTTAACGTCAATAAAGTCAACATATAATTGAATTACATTACATAGTTTTGGTTCCGCGTTGTCTGGTCGCATACTTTATGAATCTGACAAAAAGCTCACATAATAAATATGTACTGCTTATCTAATGATCATGGGCGTAACTAGGGGAGCTGACTTCCACAAAATGCTCTGTGGAATCCATACCAGGATAAAAAATCAAACACAGAATTCTCGAAGTCCATGCCAATGCTATTGATATCATAATTCTTATGTGGTATAATGATATTTTTTATTACATATGAGGAAACAACAACAAAAGTACCTGTTACCAAAGTAATAATAAAAAGTTTTTTTTTATTTGTACCCAATAAGTACGAATACATATCTATATATGTAAATAACAATAGAATCATTTGCATAACTAGGTACCTATATTGATCTAGTAAATGTTATCATGTATCTATTCCATGAGAATGGAATATCAGTAGCGTTTGTATTTACATACAATAAATTGTTCACAGTAAAAGTTTCTAAATAATTTGCATGTGGGTACTTACTATCTAATGTCAGCCACATTTTTTTTTCAATATGAGGTTATTAACCTGTCTGGATATCTAAAAAAACTGAGTTATATTGTTTCATGAATCAATCACACATGCCATAATTAATGTTGAACACGCTCGGGTGCATACGGCAAAGTTGATTTAATCTGCTATGTAAGAAAGTTGTGTGCAAGAACATGCATCATAATGCATTAGCTTAGGTGTATCTATATAGACTGTCTGTATGATAGTCGTCTAATTCAACGGAATCACCAAATTTAACAATCTCCGCTGACTAAACTGAGCAGTACACACTTATACGCTTTCTTTTGAATACTTACGTTTTTAGTAAATTTAATAGTTAATTATGCGCTATAGATTATTTTACGAGAGTAATCAACTTGCTTGAATTATGTTTACGAATACGGAACTAACGGATACCATCGTCGAAGTATTCTGCGCGCGTCACGAGTAGTTTCCGGTACGATTGTCGGGGCCTAGTATGCGTTAATTGTCGTTCACAACTTAAACAATGCCTTATTAGTAGCACGCGATAGATAAGTAGGTACGTTTTCTGATAGCCGTTCAACCTGCCGAGATGGAAAAACAGGTGATTAAGAAAACTACTCATATAGTATTGTATCCACATTTTTCTTAGCAAATCTAAGGAACAGGAAAGAATATCTTGGATCCCAATACCTACCTATTTGTGTGATTGAATTTTGCAACTGCTTATCGGTAAGCATATCCACAAAGATACTTACTATCTATATGTAAACTTTGGCATATAAGTACAGAGTGTCTCTTAAGGAAGTACTTATACACTGAAAGTGAAAAAGTTGCCGTGAGAAAGCTGGAAAAGCAAGCGTTTGATTATATACGTTCCGGTGTCACTTCTGTATTAGACACCTGTCGTACCACGTTCCTCAACTTTCCTTATGACGGAACGTACATTGAACTATACTTACTAACAGTTCAAGAAGGAAAAGCTCTTTAGTGCATGGCAATAGATGCACTTGTTTGATGAGGTCTTTGTAAACTCCAGTGTTAGCGAATTCAATTGTTCACCCATTATGTATAAGGTTTATTATTGAATACCTAGATCGACAATTGTGAATTGAGTCCGCGTGAAGATGTAGGCAAATTGCAACAATTTTCATTCGCATTTATACATTTACATACGTGGTTTTACCGCAAAGTTTTCACTTTTTATTGCTCTGTAAGTTGATTGAATTTAATTCGCTGTATGTTTATTGGCAGCGATCTAATTTGAAAATAACCAAATACAGAAAGCAATAGGTAGCTGATAATAAATTATACGCGATTTAATTTCGGACGTGGCTAAATTACTTGGTGCTAAATACACCAATTGTTAATGTGCTTATGTACCTCCGTATGTGCCTTTACTTGATTAAACAATGGTACATTACTTTCTGGTTGTTGATAATAGTTAACGAAGAAGACTGTTTGAAATGTTCGAGTATCGCACTGGACGCACGGCGCCAGTTGAACGCGTAACGTGCTTCAGAACGCACGTCGTGTCTCTTCTTGACGGCTATTTACGTTTGTGTGCTTTGGCGAACGTTTGAGCCAATATTTGCACTGCAAAATGCGTATAACTTTAGGTGAAGTGTTGTTTTACTGTGGTGGAGTTACCAATGGCATATTATGAAATACTGTGCTGACCTTTCCAAATGTTTGTGGACGGACGCGGTATGATATTTGACCATTATGTTTTCTTAATTATAAAAGAACATCAAGCCTTTCTATAAATATTTATAATAATTGCCAATTTCTTACGAATTCATTATTGTTATTTGATTTATTTTAACGTATAAAATACGCACATAACGTCGCGTGTTCGAATGCAATCGCATGTAGAAATGTAGCAACATAAATATTTCATACATTGCTGTACCTATCCACTTTTCATATTCATTAGATTTCCGTTTAAGGTTTTAATTTATCATGAAATAAGTCATTGATAGTCATTGCTTAAGTCTGTGTCTGTGCACACACACATATATAAATAATAGCTTAGGTACACAAATAGGTTTACCTACTGCGTATATGTTGATCACTATACTCGTAATTAAATATTTTGGCGACTATCGTGGAGTGGAAATATCTTTTGGCAATGTTTAAAAGCATGCATAGAAAATAACTTCCTTAAATATTATAAACACATTTATTTCTCTTTATATTCATTTAATTTTAAGAATAAGGGTCAGGTGTTAATTCTATCAATTTTGTAATTGGTAATACCTATCTGATAATACTATAATACTGCCACTAAGTACCTACCTGCTTATTTTAACAGTTCTATGGTTCAATAGTCGATTTATATTTCTCTGCCGTGTACTTGAAATTTCCGCTTGACCTTGCCTTTTTCCAAGGCTAACCGATTTCCACGGAAATTTTGCCGCAGCGGCCTTTTAAATTTTGCCATTGTTTCTCCACATTGCACGAATCAGCGATAAAGAAATGTTAAACATGTACAAAGAAATTGATTAACGAAATTACATTAATTATGCACACTACGAAAGTTGCTTTAAACATTCGATGTATGCACACTATACTCGTGGCATCAATTACCTATGAATGTTTTTCTCGTGCAACATTAAGGTTGCTTTTAAATGTAAAATCAATTTGGTTTTGTGACGTTCTAGCGTCCGTTTTTAAGTTAACATTGGATAGTTGCCAAAACCGAATACAATGTGTAGGTACCTAGTAGGTATTACACCCAACTGAGCCCGAGGTCGCTAGAAATACTACTTAAATTATTATACGATTCAGAACTAGTATATAAACTGGCTTTTTGATAATTAAATAATGTTTCGGTTACCAAAACGTACGTATGGTAAGTATGATAAGTTACTTATCATACTTCTAGGCAATTCACTTTATGTTTAGTATTTATTCCACTGCAATTAAATTAAATTGCGAATTATGAAAACGATAAAGAATAGGAGCATAATTGAAAAATATGACGAAGCTTTTATTCACTTTAATATAACATTGCGTTTATATGCAAAGAAATTTACATTTTCAGAGTTAACAAAGATAATAACATCACTATTTACTTTCAAAACTTTCTATCTGACTAATGTGCGTTACCACAATCGTTTCTAGATACTTATGCTTACTGTATTTCTACATTATTATAACTACATTTTTATTTAACTTGAGAGTGGTTTATACCCCAAATCTTCGTTGATCATAATTTTATCTATTTCGGATTTTATGAACATTTATTATAATTAAAAAATTGTTAGCTCGATATTAATAGAAAATTACGTATATGTTTGGGCAACAATTACCCATTTACTACATTAAATAACTACTCTTACATAGTCGTATACTTAAGTACATATTGTTGATGCGTCTTTTTTTCTTTTTCGAACTTGGTTGATAGACTCACGTACCTTTATCTGCAATCAAATGCATATTTTGATAGCAAGTAGGTAGGTATATATTTTTTGTTATGATAACAATCATGTAGATTATAATAAAACTTAATTATTAACTACATTTACGTTGAGTTTATATTGTTCAAAGCGATACATTGGCAGCTCAGAAATTTACTGTTTCTACTCGTTGATGTTACGCGCTTATTACGAAATTAGGCTGCGAATGAAATCATATTAAATAACGAATCCCGAGTCGCTAACGAAAACAACAGTTTGTGCCCACGAACCAAATAGATACGATTGTCTCGACCATTGTTTTGCTCTTTTTCAGTTTTACGAAAAATTTCGTTATTATACGAGCATTCCTTTGTTTTAACTGATAGCGATCGTCATTTTTTTTTAAATACCTTACTACTGTATTTGACGGACTATTGTATTATGTTGTAGGCACAACACACATGTATTACAGTTATTATAGTTTGAAATGACATAAATGTTAACCTCGAGTTGTATTCGGGAATCGAATTGTCATATAGCTAGTATCACTGCCGGTTCCTACAACTTGACAGTACGTTTTAATTATAAAGTCGTCGACGTACACAGGATATTCTGACCACGAAGTCATAAAACAGGGTATTACGAGAGCGAAACTATATTTGTCGCATGTTAAGTGAGTCTACTACTTTATTAAGCTCACTTGGCGGATGTCAGAAGGGCGCCGGCTTAATGAGGGGACGTTCGGTGCAAATATGCTAATAAATAAACTAATACGCCTAGTCAATATACCTACTTACTAAACAGGTACTTAGCTGCCTATCACATGTTTTAAACTCTACTGCCTATAATTTATATTTGATACATCTTAATAAATGATGAGTTGAGAATATGACAATGGTACCGTCGACAGTTTAGACTTCCATATTTCAGTATGATGATTTTAGTTAGGTTTATTATTTGTAAAAGTCTTTACTGAACTTATTTATTTAGGCTGTCAAATTTTGCTTTAATCGATATTAGGTAATTCCTTCTAGTCAAAGGTTAAAAAATATGTAAGTGCAATAACTTGACATACATTTGTACCAACGACCCTTTGTTTAAATTTCCAAGGAGAACGAAAAACAACATGCTTATTTATTCCACATTTAATGAAGTGCGCATCATTAGTACTTGATGACAGTTATACAGGTCGGACAAAAGCACATAAATGATGTGAATCATTTTATACATAATTAACCGATTTCAAAATTGAGGAGGTACCCGAATGCGTTGCATTTTTTTAAATTGGTTGACACAAAGAGAAACAATAATGAAAATAATGTATTACAAAAACTGCACATTGAATTGCAGTATATAATTTTATAGATTACTCTACCAACCTTAATTACTTAAATTGCCAATTGAATAAACATAAGAATTGCATGTTTTCTTATGTTTAACTTAAATGATATATATATTATTATAACGATATTACCATGCGTAAATCCAGTAGGTATATATGTATGTAGGTAGTATATATGGCAGGTTAAAGGACTCAATGTAACATTGTATATTATAAAAGGAGATTGTAAAGGTCAATTGAATGAGTAAATGGATGTAATACATGCTTTCCGTTTTTTATAAGGACACTGCCTTATATACTTTGTATTATGTGAGCAATGAGTAGCTAGATCCAATGAAAATGTTACACATAGCTAATCTTTTCCGAATTAATTAAGTTAGTCAAAAGACTTGCGGATTAACTGTTAACTTTTAACTACAACTGAAAGTAGATTTTTACTGCCAGATAAGGCAACGAATATTTAACGAGTTTACCATTACCGTGGTAACTACTACATAAACTTAGATCCACTCTGATACATATAAAAACAATCTTGAGAAAGTCGCACGCTACTTGCAATTACGCTATTCTTTGGAAACTACATTCAGTGGTGAAATTAGGCTGTAGGCATATGTAAAACTTGGAATAGATAAGATTGTCTAGTGAAAACGTAATCAACATTAACTCATTATGTATCTAAGTAAAATAATTATCTCGCCATGTTATTAATCTGAAAGATGAAAAGCTATAATAGTATAATATAATATTTATTTATGCTAGACTTTGCATAAATAATCTAAAGTTGTATAAACTTTGATAGGATATTTTATGTAAGGGGGAAGCGTTACGGACAGGTTAAGAAATATGATTTAATTTTGTACTATGCTCATTTTTATATATTACGTATCTTGTTATATTATAATATAATAGATAATAATATCCATTGCATAAGTAATAACAGATTAATGATCGGATCACGACAAGGTAAATATTTGTAGATGCGACAAACAGCAGATGACCCTTAGGGCGGCGTCTTTACGCGGCCCCCTGACATACAAACATACCTAAAATTAGATTTGTGATTCTCACTACACGCTAGACGCAAACGGACTGTATTATTAGATCATATGTTTAAAATATTCGGTTGTTGTATTGACTGCAAGTGGGTTACTAGCCGGAATTTTCTTAAAATAACTTACGATCTCTTAACGATAATTATCCGGTGATCTGAAATATGTGTACTAAGTAGGTGAATGTTATGAAATTATAGTGAAATTGTCTTATTTTTATTTAGGTACATGCATAAAGTGACTCTTTCGCATAAATTTAGGAGATCATTACAAATTAACTAAGCTAACTTACTGCTACTATGTTCAACTTGGCTTCTTCAACTTTTATTAAATTAGTCGAATCTTGACTAGGTTTTTTAAGACTTTCTGGATGCGTTTTGTCCTCGATGGTTCGGATCTAAATATAAATTAAATGAAAAAAAGTAATGTAATTAATCTAATTATAAAAGAAACTTACCTATAATACATATATACATAATAACATCGTTTTACAAGCGCAATATAATTGACAACACAAATTTAAACGATTTAAGTGTGTAAAAAAAAACGAATCTACCTATTGTTAATTATTACTGTGATTACGAAATCTTGCTTCAAAGGCGACGCATGTGCATTGCCGCAACCGATGAACGATCAAATTTCTCCATTTTCTCAGAATGGGAAGCAAATATTTGTTTGGTATGTCAATCAGTACGCGAACTAAATAGCCACGCATTTAGTTTTGATCTAAATAGTTCTAAATCAATTGAGGTTCTGTATCGATAGGCGTTTCGCAATTGCAATTGTGTAAAGTTAGCGGCTTGGTAACCCAACGGTATCCATGCATGGTTAATAACTTATTCCGATGGATACTCGACGGGTTATTCACAACACGCGTGTACCGGAGACCCGTTACCCCACTATACAGGCAATGAAGGTGATACAAAACAGCTAATGCCAGTGACCTAGAGTCATCATGGTAATCATTAGACGTTTTTCTGATCTATTGAGACATCAAGTCGCCTGAGAAAATTATATAGCACAAAACAGTTTAATGTAATGTCAAATACGGTTAAAAACTAGTAACCCGTCATTACTCTAAATCATTTATGCAGTTATAATGCAGTCGGTAAAGGATGCATTTCCTAATTCATGCAGAGGGCCGTAACAATAGACTGAATAGTAACACTATTCCATGACGCAGGCGCATCCACTCATGTCATTGACATAGGGTTATCAAAAACTTAAATGATGTAGTTCAGTAAAGTTTTATATACATTTGCTGGTTTTACTTTGTTACATCTGCATTTAGTTCAGTTATGGAAGATTTTATACGGGATTGTTATTCATACCTCATTTTATATAGTAGCCCTGCTTTAACTGTGTTAATTTGTCACTTCAGCGACGTAGTCAATTGTTGCCCACGCGCCGCCGTCGCTGTGCTCACTCCTGACCCTCTATGACCGACCATTCACAAAATTACTATTGAGACATCATCCGCAATTATTTCCTTCATAACCAGATGACTGGACGACAGGCACGCAGCGCGTCTCTGTTGACTATTCTTTAACAAGATGTTACATTCCTCCACGCAACTGTCATTATAATTACATTGAAATTAAAACTTTGGTGCGACTGTAAATTCGCTAAAATAACTAGTCGTGTCATTGATTTTCTAATTCTTGAATGCGATGTAGATTTAGATGAATAATCAATGTATTATTTATGGCAGAATTTAAAATAGGCATCAAACGTTTTATTCAAGAGCAAGTTATTACGAAAAAAAGTATTTAGTTTTATGTTTTAACGTACTTAGTTACCAAGGCGATAATATGCAACAGATCTCTAAAGTTTGCATAAGTACATTCACTTTTATATCACACTAGAATTTAATAAACAAATATACCATCTAGCAAAAAAACCACGGTCCCCCAGCGTAGAGATTCTCGCTTAGAAATTTAAACAGAGCCGTGACGACTGCTTGGTTCATTATCAAATCGGCTTAGTGGTTTTGCTATTAAATTATTACGGTTTATTTATTATAACGTGGCGGAAATGGGTGGTGTCCGCTGCAGCTAAATGACGCGTGAACTGTTGAACTGCAACAAGGATCGGCAATGGGCCGCACTAGAGCTATTTCAATTCGTGGCAAAAGCCGAACGATGAATGTTGAGTTAAATTAATATCATGAATAAGAACAATTTTCATTGACATACCACGTTGGTTTGGATATAGGTACAATGGAATGAAATGGAAAAAGTGGCAAGCGAGGGAAGTTCCTACCTACGCGTTTATAAAATACCAATCAAATTGATACAAATATTTATACGAGAAATATGATTGTTAATTGACAAGTTGACTAGTTTAGAGAGTAGAGGTTCCTCGAAAAGCGTGACGTCGGTTACTTATTGCTTTATGATATCCACGTGCCCTAAGACAGACACAAGATAAGAACTAGATACGTGCTACACTGAAGATGTTAATTATTCAATGTGGTTGTGTTAAAGTTTGTTTGGCGATGGTTAACAGGTGTGTGTGTGGTGCCCATTACATGAACAGAATAATGATGTTGTCATAGATTTCACCTCCTGTAAGGCCCGCTATAGTATGATGGCAGACACGTATGCATTATACCAATAGTAATTCAAGAGCCCGTATTGTACTTTCGCTGTCAAAATATACGAAGTACTTACCTACCCAATAATAATTACATAATGGCTTTTTATCTAAAACCTAATTTTATAAATTGACAGAAATTCTACTTTTATTAATTGTCATTTTTTAAGTTCCGGCCATTTCTTTAAGACCAGTTTAGCACCGTTGATCGCTTTTTCGTCATAAAACACCTACGTAGGTAATCGTTTCTTAATTCGAGTCATTAAGTGGTCGAATTAAGCCTATGTAGGCTGTTTTTTTTGTATTAGGTAGGTACGTACCTGTATCTAAGGTATTGTAGTAAAATGTAAAAGTTTTGCAAAATAGAATTACCAATAGGACTAGGTACGTATAATCCTACAAGCGTATTAAACCTACTTAATACCTATCGCTTGCATCTGTTTTGATTGTCTTTTCCGCGCCATGAGAATTATGTTGTGTAATTTGAAACAAACCCAGGAAACGAGCTAGTATAAATGCGGTCTATTAGCATACAGTAGAACTCCGTGTAGTATACAAACGATATCAGGAATGTTTCGATTTATGCCAACGTCTGATTGTGATCCGCACATATCGTAATTGTTTTGTAATGACCGTTTGTGTAACAGTTAATTACGATTCAACTTTCCATTCGTATTTAGCGAATTATTATCGCTGTTACCTAAATGACTCGAACTCGTATGGGTAAATGATCTCATATTGCGTTTTTACGCGTTATTTAATATAGCTATGAAATTTGAAGTAAGTATGTTTTAAACCTCTGGAAATTTTAGTGGATTGCCAACAAAATAATTAAAATATACATCAAAGGTGTTATTTTATGTGAAATTTCTCTTAAGCAGTTTATTTTAATTTCATATTTTATTTCAGAACCGCCGCGCGTGACGGCAGCGGTGGGGCCACGCGGCAAGCGGGCACAGACCCCGCAAGCGCGGCCCACGCCCGCTGCGCTCCCAGTCGCGCTGCCGCAAGTGCCGCGAGAGTCGCAGGCCGCCGCTCTTGCGCATGCTGCCAAAGGCGTAGAAGCTTTGGGCGTGCTAGTGCAGTATTTGGTGTTCCGGGTAAATTTCAAGTTTTGAGGTTTTACTATTGTTTGTATATTGGCAATATCATTATCTTTATAGCCATGTTATCTAACTGTACCTACTTAGTTTTTTTTATTTACATTTACGATTTTTCAGTTGGACGGCTTAAATGGCGGGTCTTGGAGGATAGAGGCGGAGCGATGGCGCGGTGTGGCCGCTGCCGAGCGCAGCAGCGCCGCCCGCGCCGATCGCGATCGGCAGCAACGTGCACAGAAGGACTTGGACACCAGTGAGTGATATTTGAAAAAAAAAAAATAAATTGTGTGAACAAGTGATAATATTTATATAATAGGTATACTAAGATAGATTCAAATGTCTCAGTTGCAGAATGCTTGAGCAAAATATCTGAACTGGAGGTGGAGGTTTCGTCAAAAGAAGAGGCGAACGCCCGTCTCCAGGCCACCCATGTGGAGGAGGTCGCTGCTCTCGCAAACGACATTAAAGGGCTCAAGGTATCTACTATGTTGTCGATTAGCCATGCAATTTCATTTAAATGTGTAGGTATATCTACAGTTATTGCTAATCATACTTCCGATTGCTTTCGCCAGGAAACAATTGAAACCCTGAAACTAGAAGTGTCGGAGAGTCGCGCACGTTTGCACGCGCACAGTGAAATCGAGAGGACACTACGAGCGCAGCTAGAGGCCGCGCGGGCGGAGCTCGAGCGAGCGGACGCGTCGAGCAACTCCGCCGCGGATCCGTCGCGCCACCCGCCGTGCGACAAAACCGACGCCGCCTGCGATCCCGTCTGCTGCGAGGTCGAGGAGTGCGAGCTGAGGCTCAGTGCCAACGAGGAGTTGAGCACGGATGCCAACGAATTAGCGGCCGAGGTGAGGGTTCTTACTTAAAGAATGTGGGAGAGACGCGATTTGGTACCTAGTCGTTACTTATAAATGCTAAAGAGATTAGGTACCTATTTATTACGCTTTCACGTCTAACCTGCTTAAGCAATTTTTGATCCAAGAAATGGATATTGATTTTTTTATATTTTTGATTTCGGTGTAAATTGAATTAAAATGATTTAACTCCTAAATTTCACATTTAGGAATTAAATAATTTTAATTTAATTTACATTTCTTAAAACTAGGTCCGATCCCTGCGCGCCGTGATCGAGTTGAAGCAGGCGGAGATGGCGTCGCTGCGGGACGCGCGCTCCGAGCTGGAGGCGGAGCGGGAGCGGCGCGCGGCGTGGGAGCGGTCCGCGCGCGCGGCGCGGCACGCCGCCGAGGAGCTGCGCGAGCGCGCCGCCGCCCGGCAGCGCGACGCCGACCGCCTGCGCGAGGAGCACCGCCGCCTGCGCGACGCCGCCGCGCGCGACCGGGACCACGCCGCCCGGCTCGCCGCGCTCAACGAGGAGCTCCGCTACAAACTCAGGCAGAAGTCGCAGGTAATTAAAAAATATAGATATACATAAGGAAGAGGTATTATTTCTAAGATGGAATTCGTCCTAATAGTAGGTAGTAGTAGCCTTATTTATGTTTTTTACTCCAATTAATCATAAAAACAAAATAGGTATATATTTAAATTTGCTCACTTTCCATCGTTCCCTCAGGTGGTGTCCCTGCTCGCGGGCGGCGGCTACATCGAGCGTCCGCCGCTGCGCGCGCGCACGTCGTCCGGGGACTCGCTGCGGTCCGCGTCGCCGCCGCCGGACTCGCCGCCGTCGCCGTCGCCGGCCGCGTCGCCCGCGCCCGCGGCGGACGCACCGCCGCTACCCGCCGTCAAGGGCGTCGTCGAGAAACACGACTCCGTCAGCTGGGTGCTCGAGATAGAGGAGACGCCGGAGGAAGTGGCTTCGAGGTAGATGTTGCATTCATTTAGTGCAGGAATTAAAGAACTACAACCGGTACATAATATTTATGCAATCATCACTTGTCTATACCTAATAATATCTGTACTAAGACAAAAAAATAAAAAATCGGGACTCGAACCCACGCCTACTTACATCGTAGAGTCTAGGGGTATCCCTATATTATGGTTGTGTAACTGGAATGTAGCATCGGTGTGGGTTCGGGTCCCGATTTTTTTAAGCCAAGATGGTGGAAGTTTGTACCGAGACAAGATGGTACAGATATCATTATCATTAAAATTAGTGGTATTAAACCATTGATATCAATTCGATTGATACATTGTACCTAGTAAACAATCACTTGTCTATTTCAAATAAAGTTAATTCGAGAAAGCCATTAATAATACTCCAAAGGTATCAAAATGCCATCCTTACCTGCTTCGTAAAGTACTTAATAACGATGTGTCTTTTCAGACTAGCGCGTCGGTCGTCGTTCCGGTCGAGCTGCGGCAACGGCGGCGGCAGCGCGGCGGCGTCGCCGAGCGCGGGCGGCGTGAAGCGGCGCGGCGGCGGCTCGCCGGGCGGAGGCTCCCCCGCGCCCGCCTCGCCCGCCCCCAACGCCTCCAAGCTGTTCCGGCCGGGAGAGCTCGACTTCCCGCCGCCCCCGCCGCCTCTCAAGGAGTCCGCCGGAGAGGCCATCTACATCTACGACGATCGCCAGTATTGAAGTATCCCCCGGTGGTGACCCTAGTGCCGCTCGAGAGCTGAGTCAGATCTAAGACTGTCAGTGTAAACGCATACGTGTTGATTCTTGCCGGCGACTGCGTGCGTGAGGAAAGTCATAGTTTTACGAAATTGTGGGACCGAACCGGAATGTCTTTTAGTACCTATACGTGTGATTAAGATGATTTCTGGTAGATAGAACATTACAGTACTGTTTGGAAAATAATATCTAACATAATTATTTATATAACCGAGTAGTACCTATCTACTTACAAGTAAATTTAGCTGAAGTTTTTCAGATTACAAGTTTGATTGTATCTACGATTATAATCTATAAACACTAGACAACTGACTTATATAGTTACGATGTGTTAAGAATGTAATCTGCTTTTCATGCAATTCTGGTCTAAAGAGTAATATAAAAGTATTTGCTGAATTTGGGCTGTTTGAGAAGAAAGTGTTTTTGTACCTGTGATTTGCGTTGATTTGTAAAAGTGACCGTTATCCAGTTGTCCCGTTGTTAACAAAAATACATGGTCTGCTTATTTTTGGATTTTACTGTTTAACTTGTATTTTATTAGTGTAATAAAATTATAGTTAGACTGCTTACAAATTACAGATATTTGCTTATAATTATGTATTTTTCAGCGAGACTGGTTTTAGTTTCAATATATCTTCTCTTTAACTGTTACTTCTGCAGAAATTAAACTATTTGGTCTCTCCCTTGTTCTCCTTCAGCCGCGCCTCCCGGCGAGGTAGCGGCTTGCCCTGTCTCTGTCGTTTCTTGGTTATTTTATCGTATTGGCGCAAAAAAATATTGTTTCTATTTATTTAGTTAGTTAAATAATGATATTTAAAATTATTAATCCTGTTGTGGCGTGTCAGTCTGGCAGGTTGTTGTGTCTCCGTTATAGGAACATATAACATTTTATATTGTTTTTGTATTCATTACTTATATGTATAACTTGATGATTATAGTTTATCGTGGTTGTTGGCACTGTATTATTTTTATTGTACAAATAACATTTTAATGATGAGAATTAACTTACTTAGATTTAAGAAAGTATTATGTCACAGAGTTAAGGCATACAGTAGTTACAAGTAGATTTTTAATGCTGATTCTGTCAGTGACCTCTTCTGCGAATAGACTCGGCTTCAACTCATCTCGCAATAGGTAATGTTTCTGAAAAACAAGATTCATACCAAAGAGTCGTGTTAATCTAAACTCTTTGCCACGTTCCTTATATTTCGTTAGTGTCCATTGTGCATGTGCATTAAAGTCAGGTAATGTTAATGTTTATTTATTTTGTAAGCTAAACAATATACATAATACCATTCCAAAATTAAAAATTGTAAGCGATAATAATTAATTACAAATGGTAATAAAATAGTAACTTTCTGAAAAGATTAAACTTTGTTTTATTTTACCCCCTACCAAGAAAAAAACTTACCTACCTAATCATTTAATTAGGTTGATATTAGAAAGGTACTTGACGTAGTTACTTGTATGCATCGTTTCCCAAGCTTTACTTCTAGCTACAATTAAGTACGACTAAAAAATAAAAAGTATACTTGCTTACATGCTGACCGCTGTAAAACATAGGTATACATTTAAAAAGAAGCAGTTAACAAACATTGTTCCGATAGTCATTAGCACACATAATCACCAAAAACAATTTTCTGCGGGTATACTTTCCCTTTCAGCGGACCTAAAGCTGACATAAAAAAAATAACTTTTACTATAAAAGATCAAAAATCAAAATATATATAAAGATACATTTGCCGAGTTACGTAGTAAAAAGTAACGACACGTTGTCGTGATCAGGACCTGGAGGACGGTCTGAGGCCACGATAACGTGTCGTGATTAGCGCTGAATGGGTTAGATAAGGGTTAGGTGCTGGTTGCTTTACTTGTTGTAGTGAATTCTTCAGTTTTCAAAGATAGTTCTTATTACCAACCTACAGGAGTCTAGATTTTCACTTGTAGGTTGATGACGCATCATCATCATTCAACCGAAAGATGTCCACTGACCTGCTAAACTCTACAACGACCGACCACACTGCCCCTATCTAACGTATTCCAAAGGCCTTCATTGAGTGGTCGGACCTTGTACATTTAGATAGGTAATAGGTACAACATGGTCCTTCCGGTTGACGACAGTAGGTAGGTACTATGGTGAATGAACTGAAACAAATATACAAGCGTTTCACAGATCTATTTTCGAAAAAAACATATAAAATAAGTTAACTGGCTTGAGAATTTACTTTTATAAATTCTTTTTGTAATGCGAGAAATCATCCTTCACCGTCATACATATTGCTTTATCGTGGTACAAAATCTTACGTTTAAGCCCATCTGGTGGTCACTTATTTGAGGATATATTTATACCCTTTTTTGAAAATATATATATTGTAAAATTACATTACCTACCTATTAATATAGGTATTCGCCGAAGTACCTGGCTACACAAAATTAGTACCGACCATAAATGTTAGAAAACAAAGTTAATTTGAATAAGGACTTTAATGTTTTGAAGTAATATTATCGACTTTCAAATATGATTTTAAATTATTGACGAACTATCCTAGGTAGCCCCCTGCCTAACCCTATTTATTAGAATAGAGATAAAGATAAACCCAAGGTTTCTTTATAGCTAGGTGAGCAACCTGTGCATAAGGCTGTGTCCATAAATAAAAATTTAAATACCTACTAACAAGATGCGAACATGAATGATTAATTACTTGCCAAATTCAATGAAGCAGCCCCTATTAGTAATCAATATTAATCTTAATGTAGATACAATACCTAACTTGTGCTATATGTATGACGATTGTGTCAAGGCTCGGTGTACGTAGTCGTTGCTGATAAACAGCTCATATAAACGAATACAGTGGTCTTGACATACCATAACTTGTTTAACATTCGAGAAATGGACTTCGCCGCAGTGTACCTTTGTCTTATTTTATTTGGAGCGACTGTTGGTAAGTTTTGTTATTGATTCGAAAATAAAAAGAAATAGCTATATTTAGTGGTTTCAACTTTAAGTTTTCTAGTTTACGAGATAGTTTTTTTTTCTGTTATGCACATACGGGTAATTTTGGAGGAAAAATGTCCTTTCTCCTTTTTGTCAAATTTAACTCGGTTTCTAACTTCGACAAAATTAATTCAGCGGTACACCAACAGGGTTACTAAGCATACCTAGCGTAAGCTTATAAAAATGCTTTATTTCAAATGAGAAAAAGTGTTATTTTCTCGGTTTTAAGTAGGTAAATAACATAATAATATGTAAAGCATTACGTATACAAATTATTATTTTGTCTGAATTCTTGATCACGACTTGGATATTAGCGGTATATTAATGTCAGTAGGTATAAGTTACATTTTACCTACCTACCTATATGAAATGCATATTGTAATTCTGTACTTAAACTTTATATTGAGAAAGCTCATTTTGTTATCTCATATAAACACGAAGAAAGTGTTTTAATCAGTTGTAGGTACTTTAAATACTTCACGTCTCCGCCAAATTTGCACATTTCTTCTTACATAAAATTTAATTAAGCGATCTTTTTGCGGGATTTTTTAACGCTTCTACATATAGATTATATGCAGAAGCGTTAATACTGTTTGCGTTATACTAATCTACAGATAGCTTTTACCTACCTAGAAAATCTTGTTAAGTAGACCTATTGTACTCGTAACGTAACAAATTTTAATACGCCCAACTATACAGATAGGTACATACCGAATTGCCGTTTATATACTAAATAAGAATCGAAATCGAAGCGAATTAATGAAAAATCTAGAGGTAGGTAAGTTAAAGGAGCGAAAGTTAGCGGCTTGTTAGTATAGTAGCAAATAAAAGGCATTGGTCTCTACCTACCCCTATTGAAAAACGTGTGAATTGTAATATGTACCTAGTCTATGTAAAATTATCTAAATAGATAGTCGGTTTATTATATTATAAAATATATTTAAAACATGTACACAATGCCATGATATGGAAATCTTCAATAAAATCTGATTACGCAAATATAGGGACTGGAATACTGTGCTAACATAACTGTTAATTACTAAACAATGTCCTCAATTTGGTTAATATTTAATCGATTATACAGTTGATCGATAAAATCTTGGAAGATGTGATAACACTTTCCTTGGCACACATTCGTAACGGTGGTATGAGTCAATATAGTATACCTAGTCATTACAAACACGCTCACACGTAACACAAAACTTACCGAAATTACTTATTGTAATCACGACGTAACCTACTCTCATGATAAGGTCACTATTGTATATAAGATTTGTGTTATTAATAATTTTCCGGAAAACTTCCAATATTTCCGTATAAATTAAAACTAGTAACTATCAGGTAGTGCTCACCGAACTAGGTAATGTAAATTTCTAACTATATTATTCGCTAACAGATAACATTAAAACTTCTACTAATCATGCCCTCTCAATCGCTACTTAATACGGCTAACTGTTCTCTATAATATATGTTACTACATTTATATACTTTTATTCTCAAGTCCATACCTAAGTGTAAGAATGATATGTTACAGCTCTCAGTCCTGATGACGAATCACCAAAGCTCAGATATTATTACAGGTAATTATTAATACTTACATTCAATAGGTATCTGGGATATGCTTGCTTAATAACCTAAAACCAACTGTATAATTAGTTCCCTAGATCACTACACAGAGCTACCCTTGAGTGAAGCCGAAAACATATTTGCCTCCACGTGGTACAACTCTACTCGAACTACAGTTATATTTGCACACGGGTTTACCGGTAAGACAATACAAATAAACGCCCTAAACAAGTATTATAGCAATGTCATACTTTGATTACAAGGGCAATGCAATGTAAATAATTGTTTTACTGATTTATTTCTTGTCCATAACAATATAAAAAATATTGTAGGCAACCCGAAGGGGCTGGCTGTGACAACAGTGATCAATGCCTTTTTAGACCAAGGAGAGAGTAATGTGGCCCTGCTTAATTGGGATACAATGGCGGCCGCGGTGCCGTCCAACTTACCTAATTCTTATTTCAACTGGGCCGCACCAAACGCAAGAAAAGTAAATCTTTATCACTTACCTATCTATAAGAGGGCACATTAGTTTGTTACCTGAATGAAAATGTTTTGCGCATTTTCCGAGTTAATTAAATTAAAGATAAAAAATAACCTTTAAGTCTACTTACCTTATGAAAACAAGACTAATATTTACTTGTTTGATAAGTCTACTCTAATATAATAAAGAGGAAAGGTTTGTTTGTTTGGATTGGATAGACTCCTAAACTACTGTATCGATTGGAAAAATTCTTTCAATGTTGGAAAGCTACACAATTCTCGAGTGACAATTGCTATAAAAAAAGGAACCCGGGCGAAACCGTGGCGAACAGCTAGTAAAATATAAAAGTAAAAAGTTAAAATAACAAGGAGTCCATAATCTCATCCAATTAATTAGAATAGCTGACTCTGTAGGACTCAGAGGAAAAAAAATAAGTATACCTATTAAATATATTAATATGAATTTAAAAATTTGTTGCTCTCAGCTTGGAGTTTACATGTGCGATACGCTTCAGAAAATGTCTTCAGCAGGACTTGACCTAAACAACACGCATCTGATCGGTCACTCGTTGGGTGCACACATATTTGGTATCGCCGGCAACAATTTACTGTCGAAAGGAATTTTGCTACCATGGTAACACCACCACTTTATTTTCAACCTAAATTAGAGTTGGTATCCATTTTTTAACGAGAGGAAAATTTACTTTTAATGTTTTCAGCGCAGTTTTCTGACTTTCTTTTCTCTAGTATGAAATGTTTATGTAGGTACACATTCACTCTTATTTAAATAATAATTACAGATTAAATTCAACAGGATTACAGGTTTAGATCCCGCTAACGTAGCTTTCGAAAATAAGCCGATAACCGCGAGGTTACATCCCGGCTCTGCTAAAGTCGTAGTGGCAATTCATTCCGATCCTAGCAAATATGGCTTCAAGAAATCACTGGGCACCGTCGATTTCTGGCCTAACTACAAAAACGGCCCGGTAAGACAGCCAGGCTGTCCTGAAAAAGCTTACCCTAGGTTTTCTCCAGAAGGTTGGTCCCTACTTCTTATTAAAACGTATTATGTAGATATAAACAGGCACCTATTAAATAACATTACTTGACTTAACGAACTTCTCCTAAGAAGTTTTTAAATAATATGTATGTTTACAGATCTCTGCAATCACAACCGTTGCTGGCTATTATTAACAGACGCAATGAAGAATCCCGGATCTCTTATAGGAAGTTACGCGAAAAACTATAGGACATGGAAAAACTACTCAAAAGAAGAAAGAAAAGCTGTGACCTTGGATTTATTGACCTACGGAAAGGAAATGTATGTTTCATGTTAATTTAATAATAAGTAGATTTTTTTTTATCTTTATTTAATAGTTAGAAGAAAAGAGAAGTAGGTGTTCAAATTAAAAAATAATATTCCATAATTTGCAAATTCGGTAGAGAGTGTATTAGGTCAGGCATTGCAGGCTTTTCTTCTGTAAGCTGTATAAGAACATTAAATTTAGTTTAGAAAGATTTTTTTTGGAAAAATGTGACCTATCCGGTAGGCAATAATTTATAAACTAAGGTATTTTCTTTTGTTTTACAGCACACCGGGGAACTACTATTTCAATACAAATTCGGTATCTCCGTATGGATTGGCCGAAGACGGACTGTAAATTAACAGATACAGTTAACTTTAGCGCTTCCTTCTTTTTGTAAAAGTTGGGAAAAGCTATAGAATAATATCAACGGTTTATAAAATAAGACTGCTACGAGACTTATAACAGTAAGGATAGCGGACTTTCTTCGACGTTGGTAATAACTTTTTGTAGTTGCGATGCAGTGATATCGTCCGTTCCAAGTAGTTAATAAGAAAAACGAAAACTATAAAAGATTTAATAATGTTTGATGATAGTCCAACACTAAAGACACTTCAATTAGGTTCAGTCTTTATTGTTAGACTATAACCACTTAAGGTAACTGACATCGAATATAGTTAAATATATTACAATTTATTTTGTACGGAACATTGCAAATAATCGATAACGACGAAGCGGTTTAAACTATTAGCGACAGTATTCGAGACAGACTCATTCCAATTTTTACAGTTTTGTTATAACAGTTCGTAGACATTAAACGGAAGTAATGCCAATGGGCAGTAGTTTTGGCAATAGATGCACTGTGTTCTGATTTGCATTTTTGTATATACCCATTGTACATATAGATAGCTTAAACATATTTTTAATACGTGTAAGTGGTTGTAAAATATTACATTACCAGAACTGTCTGTCTGTCTGAATATGACAGCTACGTGCACGCTCAGAATGAACGGTGTTTCATTTTGATAAATTGATTCTCTATGTACGTACTTAACCTATTTCCGGTGCCTTTTATATGTTATCTCTATTTATATATATATACGAGGAGAAGGTGATTTAAAGACTAATATATCATCGCAGGGCCTGAAATATGAGATTTTAAAAAAGCACCCCCTAATTCTATTTATAATGCGAAATCGCGAGCAGAAGCTAGTTGTTAAATAAAAAGTAACTATTTAGGTAAAACATGCCGGTATCTACCTACCTATATTACCAGACACTATACCTACGCATAAATATGTAGGTACCTAAGTACAGCTAATTTCTCATGGATATAAACTGGTTCAAAAGTTCACTAGGTAAATAATAGTTTTTAGCATATTATTATTTTATAATAATATGCTAAAAACATAATAAATAATATGCCACTTTAACACGCCACTACAGCGAAGACCTGCCAGAAGTCAGTATTGACGAAATCGAGATCGCTCTTGGACAGCTTAAAAACGGAAAAGCCCCTGGAGAAGATGGCGTTACAACAGAGTTATTGAAAGCAGGAGGTAAACCTATACTTAGGGAGCTCCAAAAACTCTTTAACGCCGTCTTGTTTGAAGGGAGAACTCCAGAGATGTGGAGTAGAGGTGTGGTCGTCTTGTTCTTCAAAAAGGGAGATAAAACCCTGCTGAAGAACTATCGACCCATTTCCCTTCTAAGTCACGTCTATAAGCTGTTCTCAAGAGTAATCACGAACCGTCTTGCGCGAAGATTTGACGAATTCCAACCACCGGAGCAGGCTGGGTTTCGGAGCGGATACGGCACCATAGACCACATCCACACAGTGCGGCAGATTATACAGAAGACCGAAGAGTATAATCAGCCCCTGTGTTTAGCATTTGTGGACTATGAGAAGGCCTTTGACTCGATCGAGATCTGGTCTGTTCTGGAGTCCCTGCAGCGATGCCAAGTCGATTGGCGATACATCCAAGTGATGAGATGTTTATACGAAGCCGCTACCATGTCCGTCCAAGTCCAGAATCAGCAAACAATGCCTATACCATTGCATCGCGGTGTGAGACAAGGGGACGTTATCTCCCCGAAATTGTTCACAAATGCAATGGAGGATATGTTCAAAACGCTGAACTGGCAAGGACGTGGCATCAAAGTAAATGGCGAGTACATCTCTCACTTGCGATTTGCTGACGATATCGTCATCGTGGCAGAAACGCTGCAGGACCTACAACAGATGCTGAATGATCTGGCTGACTCTTCTGTACGCATTGGCCTACGGATGAACTTGGACAAAACCAAGGTCATGTTCAATGAACATGTACTACCGGAACCAATTGCGGTACACGGCGCCGTTCTCGAAGTTGTTCAAAAATATGTCTACCTTGGACAGACATTACAGTTAGGTAGAAACAACTTCGAGGATGAGGTGGATAGAAGAATTCAGTTAGGTTGGGCAGCGTTTGGGAAGCTACGTCAAGTCTTCATATCGTCACTCCCACAGTGCCTGAAGACGAAAGTTTACAATCAGTGCGTCCTACCCGTCATGACATACGGAGCCGAAACGTGGACACTGACGGTACGGCTGGTTCACAAATTTAAAGTCGCTCAGCGGGCTATGGAAAGGGCTATGCTCGGCGTTTCTCTGCGGGATCGAATCAAAAATGAGGTGATTCGGCAGAGAACCAGAGTCATCGACATAGCCCACCGGATTAGCAAGCTAAAGTGGCAGTGGGCTGGCCATATTAGCCGAAGAACCGATAACCGTTGGAGTAAACGTGTTCTAGAGTGGAGACCGCGTCTCGGCAAGCGTAGTGTAGGACGTCCTCAGGCAAGGTGGAGTGACGATTTGCGTAGGATGGCTGGCAGGAGCTGGATGCGAGCAGCCGAAGATAGAGCAAAGTGGCGTGCAATTGGAGAGGCCTATGTCCAGCAGTGGACTGCGACGGGCTGATGATGATGATGATGATGATTATTTTATGATCTCTAACCTTCTAAATATCTCATCAATCATAATGATTCATGAAATATTTGCAAGATGATTATTGCTGGAAGTGGAATTTTTATGCAACTCATTAAAGCACTTAAAAGGAAAATACTTTTCGGTGGAGATGCCAAATGGATTTCTAATTGTTATGAGAATAGTGACTAGATATATATATAGTGATTGTGCTTCTGGTATAAAGTTTAAATGGATATTTATATATAAATATTGTATTGTAAAGATAATTTATAAACTTTAATTACTTAACAGTTTGTTTTATTTAGATATACGTTCTCATGTAACCCACAAGGCTAAAGTCAGTTAATTTCTAATACCTTAACGGTTATTAATTCGCATATTTTGTTTATTTGACCTTTCGAAAACTTTGCAATTCCCATATTTGTAGCTTAACTGAGTTGATGATAGTTTAACGGTATATATTTAAGTTTTCGAAAAATAAGTAAATCAAATAAAATACGTGAGTTAAATGAGTTATACATTTTTTCAATCCGTCTTAAATCTGTTGTCAAAATATGTCTTTATTTGAGCATTCTAAACGGCTTTAAAAACCTTATCAAGCATGTAGATGGAAAGCGGCACAGTGCTCTGGAACACACAAGGAGTCACGGAGTGATTCCCCTGGGCAGGTGGCCAGAGGCTGCCTTGTATCCGAGCCTCTATAAATAGAACCTGAATGCGATGTTGATGGGACGCCATTTCCTAGGGCGTAATGTCTGCTAGTATAGTAGTACCTAGCTATATACCGGACAGTGAGGTTATATTATGTTTGTTATCAACAAGCTTCTGCCCGTGACTTCCTTTGCGTAGAGTTAGTGTTTCGGAGGGCTTAGGCTTTGCGTTAAATATCACACTTTAGTATTAGTTTTCCTTCCCCTAGACTTAAATTTCTCTATCTACCTACCCAATTTCATCTAAATAGGTGGTGAACCAATTAAGATTAAATTGGCGCTTCAGTATTCAGTTCGAAAAAAAAAAAAAAAACTTCTTTGACACATACACCGGAATCATGTATGTAGGTACAGGCATTTGAATCGGTTCTGACAATCAAACAAGTTTAAATGAGGCAATAAGTGGTTTTACTTAGGTATTTAAAAAAAAATAGCTCGAGTTTTACCTCTCAAACCCACCAATTAGTCATTAGGTTACGTGTAATTTTGTGTGATTAATTATCGTTGTATTGCTCAAATTTCTTCTTGTTTTTTAGTATTTATTAAAGTGGTTATACTCTACTAAAAAAAAAACTACAACGTTGCCAATTAACCCGCATAACATAGCGGGTAAAATTGCCAAGGGGCCAAACCAAGCTTGGTAATTTTCATTGCGTTTTAAAACAGGCGGGACGCAACCGAAGTCGTTCGCTACATCTGTCTGACAATTTACGCTTTTAATAATGGCCGACGTTGCCTTTGAATCGGTCGCGCACGAATTAACAACGGGCTAAATTAAAGCCTTCAAATTTTTGCGAACCAAACGATTCGATTCGCTTGCTCTGAATTTCGTTTTGCCCCCGTTTAGCCGCGGGTGAGATTTTAAACGAATTAGGGAGGTACGGAAACTCTTTATTATGATAACTCAGTACCTTTGTGATATCGTTTAGTTGATAATGATTATTAATATTCATACAGGTTTGAGAAAGGAAAATGATACAAACAATACGATATGAAGTTGTTGCATTATGAAATAATAAAGGCCTGATCATTTATGGTTTTTGATTAGATATTTCTTACCTTGCTATTGTCGTTTTTTATGATGAAGGCTGTAAGATAGAAACACGACGGTTGGGTATAAAGAAATGGTTAAAAAAATATATAATTACTGAGAATGAAAATAATCCTACAAAACATAAAACGAAAATCATAATAACCTACTTCATTAACTGAATATAGAGGTATGTTTACATTTGGAATTCAAGCTGGTTGTTACTAGTTAACGTGATATAATAATCACGTTTCTAAAGCTTCATTAATAGAGTTAGAACAACACAGTCGAGGTCTGGAGTAGGTATATCAAAACTCCTGTTAATTACAAGAACTTGTTATTTGATTATCGAATCGCAAATTAAACAACGAAACTTTAACGTGGTTTAATTTGTAGATTCCAAAGTATGTTCTCAAACTAATTAATATTGAATATTGATGTAACATGAACAGGTATGTATTATAATTATTTTGATTATATATTGTACGATATTCAGGCGCGTGCAGTGGGTGGTGCGGCGTGCATGTATCACACAAGGTAGGCACTCGATACATTTATCATATTAAAGGTACATACTAGCGGTCCCCACCGAGACGCCGGGACCACTAGTATCAGCCACGTGCCCGTTCGATTTTTACGTCAAAGATCTGCCAGTCTTCTGTCACATACCGTCAATCACTTTTTGTATTCGAAATTGGGTTTTTACCTATACAAACTATGTCCTGACAACATGGAACACATAAAAAAAAGAACCATCCAATTTTGTGCAGTCGTTCGAAGTTATGCACGTTCCTACATAATATATTTCGGCGATTCATTTTTATATATGTAAATAGATTTAATAAATAATTATTGTGCCTGTATGAACTGCACGCCCGTGTATACCAAGCGATATTTATTGTTGGAATAGTTCGTACGTAGCAGTTTAGTTGCAATTGCACATTTGTGGTAATTATAGACTTGAACTCCGTAAATTATCCCTTCGAAGTCGCAGTTTGATAATTTATACAGAACACCGGGTGGGACTGACTGCAATGACGGGTAAAGTATTGCTTTTTTATAATTGACTCCCTGTATTTACTTGACTCTAAAGCCTACATATGTAGATCATAATCAAATTGAACCCTTTCATTATAAAGGAAATGCAAGCCAATGAATTATCTTGTAAAAAATAATATGGGTATTTTTTTTATTCGTCTCTATTTTAGATTTAAGTATAATTGAACATATTTGCGTTATTTTAGGTACTTATATTAAAAGAAAAAATCAGCATGGATCATATTTATGTATCATTAGCGAAATGACTTGGTCAATGGAGCACCTACACAAAAGGTAGGTCCTTAACAAATAGAATGAATGAATGTTTAATGCGTTTATTCACAAGAACATATGGCACCTACCTACAGTAAAAGGTTTAACACAGTAGTCCATTCCCAAGTGTTATATTGGTTTTAATTAATTATACTCATTAGAGCTTAAGTGCAATTGAAAGGAACTTCATGCTCGGGCGTTTAGTTATATACCTACAGGCGAGATTGTACGCTATTTGGAACGTTTAGATATAGGTAGGCACTGTTATCCATAGATATATATCACACACCTAGATCTAAAGGGAGCTAACTCAAAAATGTTCAGTTTCATGTGAAGCGAAAAGCTGATTAATATGTACCTAAGTACTAATAATGTACCTAAGTATAATAAAAAAACTCCTTCAGTGCACATGTACATGTGCATCGAAGGAGTTTTCTGTTTATATTTATGCTTTTTATAATGAACCTAGAACAGTTAGCTTAAATTAGTTAGTTTTATTAGTAGATAGATTTTTCTGTGAGGAATTCGATGGTGTATACTGTATATAACATAAACTTCAGGTTTTTGAGTTAGGTCTTCCTTATTTATATAAACATAGGTGTTTATTATTTATTAAAGTCTATTTCCTGTTCAAGGAGTCTCCTATTATAGTGGAAATTATATCTATTGCGTTACGAGGGGAATATTGGCTAATGGTTGGTACCGTACGTAGGTATAAAATAAATGCTACGAACAAATCCTCGTAATAGCGCTACGACCCGTCGTAGCATAACTACGTGGTTCAGTGAGTCACGTTATG
This sequence comes from Polylopha cassiicola, assembly GCA_038024825.1. Lineage (NCBI taxonomy): Eukaryota > Metazoa > Arthropoda > Insecta > Lepidoptera > Tortricidae > Polylopha > Polylopha cassiicola. Next base: position 12,362,814 of record CP149046.1, on the reverse strand, counting down.
AACCTATGAGTAGTTTTTGGTTTTGCGAGAGGTGTGGTCATATTATTTGAACTTACATTTGGAATATGTGATTTATTTCTCTGTCTAGACAGTATAGTAATATAGTGGAAAGTTTCAGTCGTTCCTCTTTTAATTTGTCATACTTATATCAATTGATCCCTAACTGAACAAATTATACCAGTTTTTCGTATATTTAGTATGTACACAAATATGACATTTGACACTAAAGCTAATCTAGAAAACCTTTAAAGTATATTTAATGATAAAAACGTCAAAATAAACAATACCTATTTAAACACCTAATCAAAGTAGAGCCAACATAGTCAAGGTAGCCTGATAGTAACTAATTCCGAGCGGTGCGTGCTACACGAAATGTACCTATTTAAAAACTATTCAACAGGTTATTCGTGTGGAGGCTTAGATTTAAAATATATGATTTACAATTTCAGCGAATTCCCTTATCTTGTATTTAAATCATAACCAGGAATTAGTGTAATCAAAGCTTTAATTCTAAAATAAGATTTAATCAACACTTTAGTCGTTCTGTTGCTACGTTGAAAACTAATGAAAACTGAAATGCCCTGTAACATTTATGTTTTCTAAGTAGGTAGATGTATTTTCAAATCACCTCCATTTTGATCGATAAAACACTGAAGACCGATAAATATTTGTCACTTACGAGTTGACTTTAATTACCAGGTAAGTTAAAATCCAGCCGGCCATTGCAACGATATAAGCAAATTGCACTTGTTAATGCATAGCTATCGCATAATAGTTCATAAATCAATAAGGGCTTCGAACCCCACTAGACGTACCGATGTGTCCTCGTGCTTATTGACCATCATTACTCTTTCTAATGTGGACATAAATTGCCACTGCCACGTCACTTTATTGAACTTCCACTCGTATTGCATTTCATTAATAAAAAAATAAACTTTCCCAACTCTAGCGCAAAGGGTTGCCACTTCCAAGTAAGAGTATTAAATGCTAATTGAGTACCTATCTTTATAGTTAACTAGCTTCTGCCCGCGACTTCGACCGCGTGGAACTCCTCCTTTTTTGCAGTCGGTTAAAAAGTAGCCTATGTCCTTTCTCAGACTCCAGACTTTCTTTGTACCAAATTTCATTTAAATCGGTCCAGTAGTTTTAGCGTGAAAGCGTAACAGACAGACAGACAGAGTTACTTTCGCATTTATAATATTAGTAGGGATAGTAGGGATTACTAATGGCATTGTATGTTTATAGAAAAGAAAATGTTTTTTCTATTTATTCTCTAAATATCGCTGGAGGTATTAAGTGAATATTGGATTAGTGTTTGGCGTGAACATGGAGTGTGTGCTCAACCCTAGAGCCAACGTGATCGCTGATCGAGTATAGGTCAGCGGCCGCGGTCGCTCGGTCCAACTCACCTCGTCAAATATTAAAACGAGAACTGAAACGAATCTAAATTTTCTCCTACATAGTACATTACTATCTTTATATTCACTTCGGTTCTTAAAATATTTTATCGTTACTATTCAGCCATTCACCCGGTGTCACTGTGTTAAAAAGGTAAATTTTACGTACATCAATGGATCATTTGCTATGTAAATTTAATTCCAATGGGTGTTATCTGCATAACAAACCGGTAATAATATGTTTAAGTTATTACTTTATTATTATGATGTTTAAGGTTCATGGAGTAGGTGCCTAAGTAGTTAGGTACATATTTGGCAGTGTATTTATTTTCACTTTAATTTTTAGAAATTACGGTATTATAGGTATTTTACTGTTATACTTAGTCTATTTCATATTGTTTATCATATTACACTTTAAACAACGTATAGACTCAGGATATTTTCCATAAATTTAAATTCATTATGTAGCTTAAATAAAGAACGTGAGTATGTGTGTCGGCAAGTAGGTCAACCTAGGCTATTCACCTAAAAAGATAGATGGGACCTTGGTCGAATTAGTTTGTAGTTTAATCGACCTCGATACATTTTTCCACCGTCGGATGAAAAAATCATAGATTCACACATGGCTTATTATAAGTACATTATTTTTCTAGAGATAAAATCTCATCATTAAACATTTACACGACTTGAAAGTAAAACCGCGTACAGCACGTTATGTCAGGTCACTTACCTACTTTAAGTATGCTCAGCTTTTGCTTTCGAAAATTTCAATTTAACTTTAATAATAGATTCAATAAGTAAAAAAGGTAAAATACTAAAATTCCACGCATGCGCGCTTTCCGCTGCCAGAGCAAATTTTGTTGGTCTCTGAAAGTTTTCAGTGAGTGTACCTCTGCTGAACCAGTCGGGCGCTTTCAGTTTCGCCTATTGGACAGTCGCGACTTCTTGATCGCTTGCCAAATTCCTAATTACGCTTTCCCGTCATGGACTAAAGGAAAATGCATTATTCAACTCAATTGGTGGTTTTTGTTCTGTGCTCAAGTGCGTATAGTTTGTTTACCTATACAAATAACTATTTAGCTCTTAGTTGTTACGTTTTCGCTAGTTCTTGATCATTTATAACCGTTCGGTATTTATAAAATAACAATAATATTCACAAATTATAATACTAGGACGAATACGTAATGTTAATTGGTGTGCCGTGGTAATTAAGTAGCATGAAAATTGTACAGTTTCGTTTCCAACAACTACAACGATCCAGCTGTATCTATCGGCAGTTATTACTTATTCTTATTGTTTGTTTACGGATGGAGATGGATTATGGATTGACTAAAATATCTCAACGGGTCATTCTGTAATTATATACATACAGTTAAATGAACTGATTATTTTTTATTAGGTACAGTGTAGACGAAATCTACGTCGATTTTTATTTGAATGAGGGAAACAAATTGCTTGTCAATCGACATGCAATTTGTCTCTTCGTATTTTTTGGATTGGGAACAGAACGCTGTTTGATTAGAGGTGCGGTTTAGCGAGTTTATAGTGAAACGAACCGCAGCAACCAAAATAAAAAACAATTTTAGAGATATAAAGAATAGGTATTGGAAATTTTACAAAGTGGTACTCCAATTTTATTAAGATCGCTATGATAAAGTCATTATAACGATTGTTTTTGTTGCTATTAAACTTATTAGAAAAATGAAATTTCACAATTTTTCAAGGTTATTTTGAACCAACAGCCGCCATATGTGATCTGGGCACATTTGCAGAAACAAAATGCCTATAAGTTCAGTTGAAAACAACCGCGGCTGAAAGTTTTCACATAAATAAAGCGACAGGCTTGGTGATAAAGAGGCTTTTCTCGAGACCCGACTTTGCAGCGTTATATAGCTTTTGAGACTTATTTTTATTACGTATTCACAAAATTACGTGAAACATGCAATTATAATTATCTTTCGTACTATAAACTTGTTGCTTTATGTATAATATTTAATTAGCATAATACCTACTTAATTTGCAGGGAAACTGACAAACTGACTTTAAGATACACTAAAAAGATTCCAAAAGGCTAACCAGCCGAGGTATTGCAAAATTCTCAGAATTATTAAATGACAACTTACTTTTGAAATATATATATATATATATATGTGTGTATTAATAGTTTTCTTTAAAATGACTCAAACCTTAAGTAGGTATAAAGCCATAAAAAATATAAAACTTAAAAATGCAATGAGTACCTTCAACAATATTTTCCGTTAACAACACTGACAAACATGTACTTTTCAGTGATATTAACAAATATGCTGTAGGTATCAACATAAATCAACACAATGCACCGGATCGACTTAACAAAGCACTTTCCTATACTTTGTAATACTGATTTGCATATTACACGGCGGTAAATAACCCAACAAAGAAATTAATTTGCATTGAAAATATTTGCTAAGTAACTTAAGTTAAGTGCATGCCTTAGATACATAAATTAATTTGAGATATGTGCATAGGATCATCATTATCATATTTTATTACACATACCTGACATTAATATTTTTTATACGCGTATATGCATTGTCATAGTCATAACAATTCAGCACGTTTCAATTTGCTTGAAAGCCTGTGAGGACACGGTGGTACATGGTAATACATTACGTTACAAGAAAAATACGTTATTCATGAACAGAGATGGAACAAAAAATAATATCGCATCTCAATATAAGGGTGAATACCTTGGATTGATCATCACTTTGAGTGCTTAATTTACATTGTTCAGTCTTTCGATTACTTTATCCTTTACGAGGCGTGCCCCGCGGTACTACTCGCGTGGAATTCAATACTTTAACTCAATTTTAAATAACAGTAACTTAAAAAACCGGGCAAGTGCGAATCGCACTCGCGCACGAAGGGATCTGTACCATATCGAGCAAAAAAATCACGTTCGTTGTGTCTGAGTCCTTAAATATTAATTTTATTCTGTTTTTTTTGTACCTATTTGATGTTATACCGGATAAATTTCAACTGGCTAACTATCACGGTTTTTGAGACTCCGCAGGGTGACAGACTGACAGACGGTAAAGCGGTAGCCAAAGGGTAAAGCGGTCGGTCAGTCGACCGCTTTACCCTTTGGCTACAGAACCTTAATTTTAAGATTAACGTTATAAGAAAACTGTTAACCGAGTTACTATGAATGTTAAATTAATATTCCTTATTATTTTGACAGAATGTATCGGTGTAAATATAAAAAGGCTGGAGGTGCCAGTTCTGGTGGAGGACGGGGTGGATTTCGTAGTGCTAGACTGCGATTACGACGTGGGCGCTCCGGAAGGGCTCGTGATGAAGTGGTTCTTCAACGGCTCGACCGGCCTCGTCTACCAGTGGATACCACCCATGCGACCGCAAGTCATTGGCCTGCTCAAGGACAAGGTTGATCTGAATTTTAGAATCTCTGGTATGCCCTTTCAAATAGCTTTTATTCGTTAATAAGTGGATTAAATATAAAGTATCTATTAATATAAGTATTTTTTCTTTAAGATGAGCCCCTCCAGCAGTATAGAGCTATAAAAATTTTAAAGCCCAACACCCACCTTAGTGGAAATTACACTTGCCTGGTTTCGACATTCGAGCACGAGGATCGGCGGACCAAGCCGATGCTAGTCTACAGTGAGTAGCTGAGTACCTCATTATTTTGTATGCCTCTGTCATTATTCCTATATGGAGATTTTATGACAAAAATTCTTTCCCGTGTATAATGGATACTACAACTTTTGACTGCTATTCAATATCATGAGGCAATTCTGTATGGTTTATGAAAATAGTTTTCACATTTAGCATTTAAAAATACTTTATATTTTTTAGGTCCGGGAATAAGCTTTGAATTTAAACAAGAGAAAAAATACGTGTTTTTAGTTACTCTAATCTGTGTCGCTGAAAAGTTATATCCAAAACCAACCATGATGATTTTATCTAAAGGGTAAATTATACTTTTTTAATATTTTTATTAATCTCATTATAAGTCATTTTTGATACTAAATTTATCCAAATATTACTAAATGTAGTGTCAGTTGAAACCTATACTTTAACTTTCGCGGTTATATTAGACTGAACAATTATTTTTAGAAATCCTCTGCCACAGTTAGTGTGTAAGACAGAAATGGATTCATGGGGCCTGTATACGGAGTCTTGTGAGGCAATAGTGCACGACGACGAGGTGACGACGCCTTCCGAGGAATTTGTGTGTCTTATGACGCTTCCACAGGCCAATTACACCGTCAGTAGGACCACCGTGTACCACCCTGGTAAGTATTATCCAAAGAATAATTCGACATTCTACAAAATATGACTACCTAATTGTACTCTACATAATTAAAAGATAGGTAACTAAAGCCATGTGTTGGGCATTAGGTATATTATTGCTATGGTGCATATGATACAATATGTTGCAGGACTAATGCCGACATCTGATAGTACCTCGATGGAAGTAGTCAAACCCCAAGAGAGAAACACAAATGGTAAGTCCAAGCACGATATAATGAAAATTTATTTATATAGTTGCAATAACGGCAATGAACCTAAATAAGTATATAGGTACTTATGCAAAAAATAAGAATGTTTTTAATATCATCTTAGATAGATCTTTATAATACACTCAGAAGCACAATTTACCGCCCACATACACTTTCTGAATTTTCTTATAATTTCTTCTGAAATTTGTTATTTCAACTTGATTGTTCAATAAAGTACATGTTTATGTTAACAAAATGAGTAAAACGGGTATGAACACTTAACAGTTTTAATTGTGAAGAATGATAAACACTTTTTAGTGTTTTCGTTTCGTTTTCGTAAATAGTATGTGGGCGGTTAATTGTGCTTCTGCGCATAAAAATGAATAGCAAAATGTGTTGGTAAGCGCATAACTCAACAACGCCTGGCTAGACGCTTGGCCAATGCTTTTTTTTAAAAGTTCGTTGAAGTCAAAAGACGGTTTATATGTCCGGAATTTTTTTTAAAAATGCCTAAAATAGTCTAAAACTACACTTTTCTATGTTCGTATCGATGTTATGTGACAGGAGAGTTTGAAATAGGAAACTGAATATATATTTGACGAGACAATCGAACGGACAGGACGACGTCTGCCGGGACCGCTAGTTACGTATAGAAATAAATGTTTTTTACTTATTTCTTCTTGCAGATTGTGGACCTTTGATGGAACGTTTTACTGGCTTATTCGCTGTATTTCTAATATTACAAATTAATGTTTTACTTTAAGTAAGTATATTTCAATATTAATAAATGGTAGTAGACAGTAATTACGGTTTATCTATAGACTTGTACTAAGTACTATTTGTTTAATTAAAATATGATAGCAGATTAAGTTTTTAATATATGTATAATATATTGTATCGACTTGACTTATTTTGTAAATATATACGCGAGAATAACTAAGCCTAGCTTAAACATAATATATAACTAAATAAATTACTATGAAACGGAATAGATAGTATTAAACCCACATAATTCTAATGACAATATGTACCTATTTATCCCCATGCGTAACTAAATTTAGGAAATAAGTTTAGGTACCTAAATTATTATAATCCACGTAATAATTTCTGATTCACGGTTATTACACATCAGCAAATAAAATAAAATACGCGATTTAAATCCGTTTTAATTATTTCATACCAATACTTATTTTAGTTCAGTTTGCATACTTTTTATACAATTTAAAAATCGCAATTTAATTTGGAGATAGGTTAATTTGATTTGGTGGAATGAAGTGAACGAATGTGAAAAGTTGATTAATTAGTGAAAAAGCACGACCGGGATTTTAAAATGAGATGAATTCGAGTGTACCGCGCCACTGTTGCAGGCGGCGACTAGGGATGACACTTGCATTCATATAATATATGCGAATATTCGTATTTCAACGATACGCTATATTTTGGTAATAACGATGTATCTTGTAGGTAGGTATTTCGTAGTTCAACTTAAATAACTACTCTCGGAAAATGTTGGCAGATTTATAATAGGTTTAAAAAAGTAGGTTTTATTTATTTTGTTAACGAGAGACTCTACGCTGCAGAAAAACAGATTTTCCTTTTTTTAATGTTGACTTGACTTAGATAGGTAGATAGATAGACCTTTCTTATAATCAGTATCTATTGATTATAAGCAAGGTCTATCTATATATATACCAAATTGGATATTTTTTTGCGTTTGTTATTGCCAATTGTATGGAAGAAATTTAAAAGAAATAAACATATAATTATTACAATCAGAATATGGAGAAGTTCTCCGGGTCAGCTAGTTGTGTTATAAAAGTGGCAGTGATATTTATTCATGTTTGCGTTCATTTGGCATTCGTAAGTAATAATAAAAATCAATACGATATTCGTAACACCCCTGGTGCCAACTCATCTACTAAATGAAATTAGGTACCTACTGATATATGTACTCTTATGTGATGTAGTCAATTCAATGCAGTGTGTTGCTCTTATTTAAAACCAATTTTCATTAATGAAAAACGAGGTAGAACTGTTGAAAAAAAATACATGTATCTGGGATATGCTACGTTTCGACACGACAACAGATTTACTAAATGATACGTCAATAATAATATCAGTTATTACACATTGAAATAAAACAAGTATACTGGATTTAACCCGCGTAAGTATATTATTTTTATACAAATGTTTGAAATCTTTACAGTTTACATATTCGTATCTAACTGAGCTGACGATAGTGTAATACAAAAGTAAGTACCTACCTATAGTTTTCGAAATGTCAGCATACTTATAAATGATTATAGGATAATTATGTAAATCCTTTTTAGTTGTTTTATTCAATGTAATACAACAATATCAGAAATAAAAAAGCATGAAAGTAATCAAAAACATCGAATGATAGCAAGTCGCCAACAGGTTCACCGTTAATTATTTTCACCTGGATCGTCAAATTGGGATTCATTCAATGTTACATAAAAGCTTGTCTCAATACTCAAAGGTTATTCCTACTTCCTTATCGTTGGCATCATTACAAAACGACAAGATAACAAAACAAGGTCCGGGTCCCAGCATCAATATTCTGATCGACTTGTTCCTTGTTAAGAAATTGCCTACGGTTATATATCTTTAGATTTTATATTAACAAGCCTGTTTATTATTGCAAATACTCAGATATTCTATCTTTTACATAAAATTAATTTGATATATGAGGATACCTATTCAACCTATAAATAATTAAAATATTTATTCAAAACACAATAGGTAAGTATTTAAGTACAGTTTCAATGATATCGATTTTGAAGATTGGTTTATTGGTAGCTAGTAGGTATTATTAAGTTAATTGAATGTACATTGTTAAATAACAAAGCTAATGATCCTGGCTCAAGGGCCCGTGTCAAGCCAAGTTGAAACCGAGATTCCAGCGATATTAATAGGTATTAGCAGTTAAGCCAGTTACTTAATTAGAAAGGAAGAAAAAATCTTGGAATTTAAAAAACTAATATTTAAACAAAATTTCAGGATCACGCTAAAGAGTATAACGTTCATGGACACGTAGTATCTAAGTGTGGATTATTTTACAAATTAGACTGCGTCCTGAGTTTAAAGATAATATTTAAACAAAATATCAGGAACACACTAAAAAAATATATAGTTCATGGACACGTAGCTAAGTGTGGGTTCTTTTACAAATTAGACTGCATCTCCGAGTTCGAGTAGGTAGGAACTTAGTCTAGTATCCCGGCGCGATAAGTTCCTAATTGCACTTCACTTTACGGAAATGGGGTAAAGCGGGCAACATCGGGCAAACACGTAGCGCGCGTACGTGTCCTGAAATGTACTGGGCTCTAATGTGCGGCACACAAAGAAACCTCCATTGAAGAACGAACGGCTCTGCCTGTTGCTAGTTAATACGATTAAATTAGGATTCGTTTGATAGTGACAGAACGTTTCAATAAGAGCGTAAATTGGAGTGACTTTTATTAAATATGCACCCAACTATCGGTAAGATTTTAATCAGTGATTAGAAAAACGTTAACTTCGTATCATAGAATGAAATTACTTTGTGGAAAACATATATGGAAACGTAATAGAAATTACACAATACGGTATAGCATCAATGTAAGCCTTTGAAGATTATGCTCTCGTTAAATAAGTGCAACAAATATACACGAATGCAATGTGCATTAATTAACACAGAGCAACATGGCTGTTTGCAGGCAACGACATTACCAACAATGACCTACATTTATGTTATTGATCGTCATCCTACGCGGCCATGTGTTACTGGAGTGAAGTGGTATGATCCCATAGGAAATGAGCTCTTACAAAAGTCTCGCGATGCTTTCACAGGAAACACTGATTGCTTTAAGGGAGCCGGAAGTGTCCGCCACGAGTTCTCGGTAACCAACTTTTAAGAAATTCGTTGTTGCCAGTTGTAACTGAATTAATTTCAGTCTCTGCACAAGACCTGCTCTAATTAATTACTAGCACTCGCAAAGACCACTTTACCTGCCATATTCTAAAGGTCTTGTAAAAGTCAAAGTAAAATTATGAGAACTGGAAGGTATGTTTTAATTAATACCTACTAATTTAGCCAGCAGTTTTATTTACAAAAGTAGGTACGCCGGCACGTCTCGTTTTAGGTTCGTCCGCTCTTTATCTCGGAGGCTTTTTGTTATTCAGGTACCTCATTCCTAAGTGCATTTTAATTTATAGCGCCTCGGATGTCATAACAAAGTAGAATTTAATTTTAATCAAGTTTAAAATTGTATTACCTTGTCTATGCTATGATAAGCATTGAGTCGATGATTTGGAAAAACAAAAACGTATATATACTTACCTAAGTAATTCCGTAAAATACAGCCTAATATAGGTACCTACTTAATGAAATTTTCGATTAGTTTTCTATAACATATTTTTTCTCTGTAGTTGCTCATCGATATTTAAATATGTACAGGCAAATTACTATTGCTACTTTATTTAAAAGATAAAGGTTTGTATTTCAATCACTTACTCACCAAATAATAATAGAATATTTGAAGGTTTCCCATCGATTAGTACTCATAGTTTTCTATACTAATATTATAAAGAAGAAAGGTTTGTTTGTTTGTTTGGATTGAATAGGCTCCAAAACAGCTGACCCGATTTTAAAAAATATTTCCCTGTTGGGAGGCTACGTTCGCCCTGACTGACAGGCTATATATTTTGAAAAAATAATTAGGGATCCGTGCGAAGCCGGGGCGAACCGCTAGTATCTTTATATATGTAGGTAAAAAGTAGGTATGTACTTTAGTAAAATATATTAACTCATAAGTACGCCTTAATATTGATTGAAGCTACAAACCGTATTGACAGATGTCAAACAAAGGTAAATACTATTACATAATGTATGATTTGAACTCATTAATATTATAGAGCAATAGCCCCATAAATACAATTTATTATTTGAACAACTATCTAACTCACGAACTGTTTATACAAGCATGTATTTATAACTACTTATGTACATACAACCTACTACGACGTACGTAACACGTTTTAGCACCAGTACCTACTTTAAATTTTATACTGTAGGAAACATTTTCTACGTTGGCACGTGTCAAAATGGCTTTAAAACTTAAGAGAGCTAAAGTACATTAATAGCCGTAGACATCCGTCCATTTAACTATTTTAATTAATTTATGTGCTATGCTTCTCGACGTGGTTAGTAGTTGATATAGAAATCCCACAACTTCTAACTTCAGTCTCGGTAAATTGACACGCTTATGATTGGCTTCAACTTAGCACTTAAACGAAAGTCTATAAATGGTAAGGAAGCACTAGGAAATTTTAACTTTCCTGCTAACATCCGTAGATTGCTTACTTATTCTAAAATGTTTTCATAACATGTATAATACAAAAGTAAACTTTAGAGTACCTAAGGTTTAATAAAAGGCATACCTAAGTAGTGTTAAATGTATTTATAGATGCAATTTGATAAATTAAATTGGGATCAAATCGGTATCACTACACACAACTAAGAAAACGTATCAAGTGCTACTCGACTTCGATATAAATATATTTATTCACGTCACACAAATCGTTGGCGACGGCCCGAGTGTGGCAGACCACTCGCGGGATACAAACTGCAACTTCAAGCTTTCTAGTATGAGATACTTCGCATCAATACAATCTCTACTTGATATTCGATGACGTATAATAACTATTACATTACCTAAATGTACACACACCACATCAACGCACACACACACACACACACACAAAACACCCGTCGTTTTTACATCGGGGGTTAAAAAATACTTTGCTTATCACACTCATATTTGGCTCTAGCAGGATCCGAACCAGCAACTTCGGGCGTCGTTGTCTGTATAGTGTATATTAGTAAGTACCTACTTAAAGTTTCTAATTATGTTTTATTTATTAAATACTTATAAGCATAAAAATGGCACTCATTCAAGAGTGCGATATTAATTTGAATTTTACATACCTTTCATTTTGGGATTAAGTCACGTCTATCCATCTATCCTGTGTGATTGAAATTGAAACCGCGCAGGTTATTTCGGCAGGCGCTGCGGGCCGCCGATAAGCGACCATGTGTCAGCTAGCTCACCCCACATTAAGACCGCGGCCCGAGGACACGTAGAGCACCAGCGCTTAAATAGAGAGAAAGACACACTACTCAGATGCAATAGGGATGACGACTGGGTAAACAACACGAAATTCTATTCAGTCCGTCAGTTAGATTATTGGAACATATTGGACACGTAATTTTTCTTTTCTTAAATAAACAAAAATCACAAAGATAAGTTATCTAAGTTCAGGAGTGGGGCTCGTGATGTTGCATAACAGTACAATTTATATCGTAGGTACCATGACGTCACGAGCCCTCGAACCCTTGAAACGCATAAACGTTTAACAAAGATAACTTTGTTATTTATTCTTCGATTGAGAAAATGTCCAATATTTTTTGTTAACGTACCTACTTGATGGACAAAGAAAAAAGTCAGTCAAATCGAAACGCCCTTCCAATTCTATTGTTGGCGTTGGAAATCATATTCAGATATATATATATAGGGGGAAATTACTAAAGTACCTACCAGTAGAAAAAATTCCTTGCACATGAATCTAAGCTTAAAATTTCGATGGTCATAGAAATTTCACCCTATAAAAACTTTCACATGAACTAGGTAAGTCGGACTAAGTCGTCAGTTAAGGAAATAAATCTAGAAGTGGTTAGCAATGTCAAAGGCTTTTTTTTAATTTTTAATCGACTACGAGTACTTAGCATTCTTCATTATGGTATTACGATGAATTGAGAACCACTTTTATTCTTAAAGTCGGTTTTTAAAAACTGGCTGAATAAGGCACGTACTTATAAGAGGTAGCTCAGAATCGCCTCGGGGTCGCGTCGTGCCGTCTCCCGCTTTGATATATCTAAGTGAACAAATCTTAAAATAAAATCTTTGACTTTAGATAGATCCTTTAATATAAGTAAGTACTTATCGACGAAGACATTATAGAATTGACATTATGTAAGTAAGTATTATATAGGTGCTAATGTTTCTTTTTTATAAATGGACATAAAATCTAAATACATTAAATGTTGATATTAGTATGTATGTAGGTAACTACCTATCTATCTTCCGATACATACAAGTATAGCTCGACTTAATGTAAGAGGATACGTTATAAATAGCGTCTCATACAGATGATACAGACACGTACATAATTATTTGGTAGTTCGCACACTTAGATCTAAATAGTAATCACTTAAAAAAAAAGTTCAAGTTTACCTATGCAATTTTTTTTTTCAGGCAAAACGAAAAACTGATTAATATGTCCCTGTGCACTAAAGTAGGTACTAACTCATGACTTATCCCTTTTATATTAAGCTAGAATAGTTAGCTTAAAAGTAATGAAGCTTTTACTGTATGGAATTCGATAGTGAACTTAACTCAAAACATCAGATTTTCGAGTTAGCTCCTTTCGATCTAGGTGTGCGAGTTTAAAGGTAGGACCCGTGACTTTAACGCCATCTACGAATCCTTAAGAAAACTAAGCTTACCTTACTGATCAGAAAATTTAGCCTCTCGTTTTCTCTAGTGACCTTATTTTCCCATTTCCTTGCCCTTGTAGTCCATATCATTTCTCATAGATGGCGTTTGGTGCTCCTTTTTCTTATATCACAAAATTGACAATGTTTACACTCAATACGGAATAGGGTTTATACCGTCATGTTGGGGACTGGGCGACGATAGTAAATAGGTACAAGTAATAGGTACTCACACTGTTGAGCGCACCTCGGAGAACTCCCCATTCATCCGGTGGAGCGGTAACGGCCCCAGGGCCAACTGTAAAAATCACTTTCGAAAAAAAAGGTACTTACTCACACTTTTATTAAACATTTTTTATGAAGCAACAAAATTTTACACTGTTCAACAATGCCGGAGGATTTCTATACTAGTTCGCGAAGCGAAGCGAATAGAAAACCATAGACAAAAAACAACTTATAAACAATATGTAATAGTGAAATGCCAAAATGGGCACAGATTATAAATATGTTATTTAAGTTACGCTTGGTAATCGGTTGGCAACCCGAGTATAATATGACTTTAAGTTTATAATATTAATAATACTAGTGGTCCCGGCAGACTTCGTCCCGCCCGGCAAAGAATCGATTTAAAAGTATCCTATGTCCTTTTCCCGGTTCTGAGCTACATCCTCAGCAATTTTCAGCCAAATCGGTTCAGCCGTTCTTGAGTTATAAACGGAGTAACTAACACGACTTTCTTTTATAAAGATAGATATAAGATAAGATATAATATATAGATAAGATAGATAATCGTTCTTCAAAAGTGTAATGTTAAGATGTTCCACAAGTAGGTACTACTGATTTGTATGCATTAGCATGTCGACACAGCCTTAACTAGCAGTAGAACAGAAATTACATAAAGGTAAATAAGAAATCAAATATTTAAAAATGTATACAAAAAACTGTATTATTAGGCAATTTAAGTTTCCAAAACATAATAATTATGTACCTACCTATAAATAATTTAAAGGACAATATTTTCCCTGTAATTTTTATATTTATTTTAAAATTTTAACAACCACCGCGGCACTTGGGTTAACATATTGCTAAACATATTTTTTAAGTAGGTAAGTACTTATATTAGTTTTACATACATGAAACCACTGGCTGGTACCTTTGTCAAGGCGTAGTGACTTTAGGGTCAGTAACCACTCGGTACCCTACACGCTGCCTCGAGTCATACAGAATACCTAACTGTATGTAGTGTACTTAATGGTAATGTTACTTAACACGTTTAGCGGAACTCTGCGCATAAGACATGTACTGCTATCCCAATCGCATAGCCGTAAACCGATCAAATAAAGAGAACAAAGAATAATGCTATGTATGGTACCGGGCCGTTAACCTTTCTCCTTTCAATTAAAATAAACCTATTTAATGGGCGTTTTAAAGACATGTGCGCGATACCGCTATTTTTCCAATATATTAAGTCCATTTGTGCACTATTATTTTCTTACGACGAGATACTAGACCTATTGGAAAGAAACGACTGCTTTTTTTTATTTGCTTGATATTGATCGAAAACGACACGACTTACGGATTGTAAGGCAGTTTGTAGGCGATTGATCTGACGGTAATCTGATACTAAAGTAATTTAACATTATTCAAACTACCTTAAGTACCTAAGTGAAATCCATTATTAAATAGTTTCATTCCAATGTGCAAAAATACTATTACACTGGAACTATTTTGAAGAATTCAAGTTATTCATTTGTTAGAACTATTATTATAATACATTTATTGTCAATGGTGTACCTCTGAGAAAGCATAAGTACCTAGCTAAACAATTCATATTTACTTACACAAACTTTTTTATTGTAATATTCGGAAACCCTTCTATCCTTTAACGTATCTCAAAGTAAAATTAATATATATTCAAATGAGCATTGTCGTTAGATATATTGAATACGGCACAGCTACCCGCGGATGGTAGATACGGTATCTACGTAATCGGCAGGAAAAAAAAACGTTATATTATTATTGCCCATAGTAAAAAGTGCATTGTCATATACACCAATTTATCTAATAGGTACTGTTATATTACGCAAAGTTATTGCATCTCCAAGAAATTAAATTAAAAAACCGTTCAAAAACAAGAACATCAATAAAGGTTTTCTCTCGTTCACTGCATGTCGCTAGAGTAAATCAATTTGTCCGGTCATTTAAACGTAATTCTATATTATTTAATATCCTAAAAACCTTTTGAACTGATTCGGTACACTGTGTGTGTGCTTTCACAACAATCAATGCATTTTGAGTCGATAACAGCTTATTTTATATGCTACCCCTACACTTGGTTTTATTGGTAAGCATAGATAGACACAATCAAAACAAAGTGTATGTAGCACATTATAAAGTAAGCTGTTATTTACCCATTTAATATTCTATAAAGTCCGTTAATTATAATATTAAATAGGTTAAAGTTAAAAAACAAAAATTTGTAGTTTATAAGTAAGATCTGATTATTTATTAATGACAGATTAAAGCATAAACAAACAATAAAAATACAACCTAATTGAGAACCCCTAATTAAATTTTGAACCTCGGTTCAAAGTGACCCAATGCAATTAAAACTCTTTCTACGGGTGAAAAATGCAGTGCATGCCGTTTATCTTGATTATTTTGCTGGCGGTTACTAGCACTAGTGTTATAAATAAACTCGAAAACTACTTGCCTCAAAATGACACAACGGTAATTGTGTTTGCATCCATGTGGGGTTTAGGTGATTTATCTCCATTTTATGGAATGCAAATGTAATTAACATGACCACACGATGGTACAACATAACATAACATCTAAGTGATATAGTCCTTGATGGGGTAAAGTGTGTCATTGTAGCGGTAAATTCAAGTGCGCGCTCAAACCGAACCTTGATCTGCGTATACGCAACCGATTTGCCAGTCGTTGTCCTCTTGCCGCATCGACAACACAACTTATAAAAGAAGTATTTATTTGATAGGTATATATTTTTTAAACAAAGTGATAGTTTAAAACTATATTATTTTACCAGAATTGATTTTCTAGTGTTTTTTAGGTGTAAAAAAATTGGTAAGTATTGATCGTAATTTTACAATTATTTACTTACTACAAAAATATTGATCAAATTTTATAATTTTTTTACATATAATTAATATCAGTGAGTGAATAAAGTTTCCGATATTTAGAACAAGGTATCTACACAATTGACGAAAACTGTTTTTGTTAAATCGACAAGTGCATGGAATGAAATTAAAATGAAAAATGGGGGTAATTTATTGAATTCAAATTAAATTAAAGTTAAAATTATCTATCCATTATTTATTCACTTTCAGGTAACATGAGAGAAATAAAAAATACTGGTTTCATATTTTTAATTTTAAGTTTATTAATAACAAACTCCGCTGAACAACAAACCGATGATGAGACTACTTTAGAAGTTCAGACTGAGAATTATTCAAATGAATACACTGCAAATATAAACGATGGTGTGACGAGTACCGTTGAATCTTGGCCATATCCAGGCGCTTATCCCAGCGAGAAAGCTGAAAGGAATAATGACGAGAATATTCGTGTGGTCAAAGACGACAACGAAAGGGATGGTCGAATCTTGTATTGGTCTTACCCTCAAAGCCCAATGATGGACATAATGATGCAGACGGTCGGTGTCAATTACTCTCCAGTCAACGGTAATGATCCGTTCGACTTTTTACGTGATAGTTATCCATTGCCCAAAGGTAAGTTTATATTAAATGGTTTTTTTTTCTATAAAATTAAATACAGACTGCAATACATGTCATATTTTCTTGATAGTATTCAATTAATATATTTAAGTAAGTAAGTAAATAAAATTAAATACGCGAGTTAAATCCGTTATAACTGAACATTCCAATGAATAATCGTTTGTTTATAAAATTCTTTACTTTTCGTGTTACCAAGGAACACATTAAGTACTAGCCCTAAGTACTCGTAGTATTGCTCTTACTTGACTTCATATAAATCGAATACCTGTTCTCAAGTTAATGCACCTATATTAACAGGTTACACAAAACCTCTAGAAGAGTATGACTACATCATAGTGGGCGCCGGGTCCGCGGGATCAGTACTGGCCTCTCGCCTGTCTGAAGACAAGCCTCGCTCCACGGTGCTGCTGATAGAAGCCGGCAAGCCTGAAATGCTCCTCTCCGATATTCCGATGCTGGCTCCGCATCTTCAACTCACTGACTACACCTGGCCGTACAAAATGGAACGTCAGCCCAATGTTTGTTTAGGTTAGTTCGATATTTAATCTACTTATTAAGATAACTTATTTTATTTACCCGTCTTTTCGTATACTAATATAATAAACAGGAAAGGTTTGTTTGTTTGGATTGAATAGGCTATAAACCGACTGGACCGATTTAAAATACATAGGCTATAAAAAAAGGGATCCGTGCGAAGCCGGGCGGATAGCTATTACCTATAGTACTTATAACTAGCTTCTGTCCGCGACTTCGTCTGGGCATGATGCGTATTTGACACAGCGTCGCGTCGTTATAAAATGTAGCCTTTATGTTATTCTGACATATATAAGCTATATTATTGTAAAGCATCATCAAAATTCATTAGTAGTTTTCGCGTGAAAGAAACAAACATAGGTATCTACGAACATTCAGACATCCTTATATCCATACATTGTAACAAACTTTCACAGTTATAATATTAATAGGATAGGATTTTTATCGTAAAGTCTATACTTATCTATGTTCAAAGATCGAAATATGACTACCGAGCCAGATGGCTAGCTCATTATGACTAATATATTATTATTGTGATTATTCGATATAAGGCAGTTTGTCTATATAAGATAAATTCATTAGGTATCGGTAATAATGTAGGAACGTTGCATATATAAATATCTGCACGCACTTTGTTACCTACGCGTACAGTAATTCTTATACGAGGAAGAAATACCTACCCTATATTGTCAACGGTTTGTGTGTGAAAGCGTAAAAAAAATAGAAATAAAATTATAATGACAGAAATATTGGTGATATATGATATCCTTATTGTTTATCAATCTTAATTATCATCATTGAATTTGTAGGTATGCATATCTACATACGTCTTTACTTATATAACAAGGCCAAAATCAAACACATAAATTTATGTGAAAATACTTAGTCAGTAAACGCCTGAAACATTTCGCTCCTGAAATAACCTGTTGGCGAAATCCTATCAGCATATTAAGCGTTTAATTCCATGATAAAGTGTTTACGGCGTTGCAGGCAGCGAGGAGCAGCGGTGCTACTGGCCCCGGGGGAAGGCTGTGGGCGGTACGAGCGTGACCAACTTCATGGTCTACTCGAGAGGACGGCCGGAGGACTGGGACAGAATTGCAGCTGACGGGAATTATGGATGGTAACTACAAATTATCATTAGATATTAATCAGTGTGGACTTTTTGTTTTGTGTAGAAATATCTTCTAGTGAAACTTAAAAATGAAGTGAATTATGAGAAAAACTTGTAAGTATGTATCTTGATGCTCGTGTGTCGGTATGTCGATATAATAGTTAATATCTTAGAAGAGGTTTTAAAAGAAACACTTTAAACTAATTAATATGCTCAATATACTAATACGAGTTTTGCTTATAAATTTTAGAAATATTAACAACTACTGCTAAAATTTATGAACAT
Source organism: Polylopha cassiicola (assembly GCA_038024825.1). Taxonomy (NCBI): domain Eukaryota; kingdom Metazoa; phylum Arthropoda; class Insecta; order Lepidoptera; family Tortricidae; genus Polylopha; species Polylopha cassiicola. The sequence continues at coordinate 12,343,669 of CP149046.1, read as the reverse complement.
AGTTTCAGATGTCTTAGGTCGGTGTTAATGAATCAGTCAGTCGGTTTGGAGAAACGTTCCTTTAGACAGAGTGAAATAGGAGACGTGATCCGAGGTATCATTACTTACAAAATAATGTAGTAGGAAAATAAATGCTATTTATCACCATTCTTACATAACCAATGTATTATTACTATAGTTTCACAGATGTAAAATGGTATGAATACTTTGATAAGCTAAAATAACTTGAAATAAATAGTCACTTAAAACATAACTTAAATTATCCAATATACGCCAAACAAAATAAAAAAGACAGTCGATCAGAGGTACTGAGCCAAAATTTGCAAATGCTGTCGTTGACATATGATCAATCAACTGCTTTTCAAGTGAGCTTCAAATCAATTGGACGCAACAGGCGATGAAATTGGCAGCTCGATGCAAGCCCGACCGCTCCCTCGCTCGTATTAGTGACAGCCGTAGGCTACAGTGGCTAATGTACATCTGCCATACATCGGTATTGAAATGTACCTACCTACTTATGGCTATAAAGTAGGTACTGCAACTGTATTTGTGCCATTACGTATCCGGAAACTTAAGTACTTCGGATCTTTTTTATTTTAACTCTTCTATCGAATTCCTACAATATTACTTAACTTAAAAAGAATGTGAGATTTGAAAAAAAAAAATTCTCTATTTTCTCTAATCGGAACTTAACACATGTGCATTGTAGGTGAATTCCAACGAAATTGGTAGAGCCGTTTTCATTAATACAGTCATTTAACCTTTTAAATATGTGCATGAGGACATATAATGTATCCGTTTATACACAATAAAAGCATAGGTTATATTCCTCGTAAAATGACGATATATTTTGGACTTAAACAACCTAATTTAAACAGAGAGCAGCTTAACACAATAGATTAAAATACTTGAAAGAGACATAAAAGAAGAAAATAAATAAATATATATCATATTAATATATATGTGTGTATATGGTGTGTGTGTATTTATCATTTACATAACTTATAATAACAATTAAATCGATATGAAGTCAACGTATTTAAATTGAATGAAAGTATATTGAAACGCTTGGATTTGTGCCAGCGCTGCAGTATATTCGAGGCGAATTTTTATGTAAAACACATCCAATGTACCAATATGAGAACAATAATCTATAAAAGTATGTAATTATGTACTAATTTGTACTTGGCATTACAAACTTGCACATACAAATTAGCATAATAATATAATATGGTAGTTGTGTTTGACAATTTCCTCATTGCGCAATTAAATCATGCATGATTAAGCCTATTGATTTTATAATCCCACTCGGATATGATTAATAGCGGAATGTTAATAATTGCGTAATTATGTCATACGATTTCCAGGCTAAGTAGTTAGATATATAGGTACCTATTCATTGTCAAAGTATGAATGGCCTATCCTTATTGTTTGTACATAGGTATGTTGTTTCTTCTCAAGTGGTGTTTTTAGGAAACGTCGTCGTCTTCTGATTCTCATAATAGCGTATAATACTCTAAATTGAATAATATATTTTTGATTTGATTATACAACACAATCTAACCTAACAGAGGACTTTAATTAGTATAAGTACTATTGACTGTCCCAACTGCTGAAATAATCGATACGTAACGCATGAAGAGTCGTTTCCTTTCTCATATAGAAATAGAGTGAAAAAAGAAAGTATTCTTGACAAGCACGCGAGTGTAGGTAGCTACTAAAATTTCGTGCTCCGTTGGGACGGCCAATCGAATGAGACCCTTCGACCCGATCGGACGCCTCAGATCCAAAGCCATGTAGCGAATCAAAAGGGATCTCGATAAAACGAACTATATATACCTACCTAATGCTTTTGATCTTTTAGTTTATCGAACTCGGTACTTTCAATGTTACCTATTATCTTATACGAAATTCTTTTATTAGCAATATGTGAATTAAAAAAAAACCGTAAATAAGTATCTAATACAGATTCTCCCAACCCGTTTTTAACGGTTTTTTTTTTATTTAATCCTTACATTTGAAAAGTTTACGGCTTGACTATGGCGGTCCGTCACGGTACGTGTTTTCATAGTTCGCCATTACGATAGAGCCTACTCCCATCGTTAACAGTAATATTTTAACTAAATTACAGTCGATATAAGAACAAAAAATTATATGAAATAAAATTCCGAAAACATTTTTTCCTATTCGAGAAACTTCCATGGTATAATATTGTAGGTGACGCGGTGGGCTTCTTTCAAAGAACTTTATATGTTACCTACTGTACATTTTCAACTTATTTTGGTTTCCGTAAATTTATTTTCAGGTCCTACAACGACGTCTTGCAATACTATTTGAAGTCTGAAAAGGCCGATTTGAAGCGACTTCCAAAGAACTCTCCACACCACGGCAATGATGGAGAACTCACTGTTGAAAATGTTTCCTTCAGGTACCCTACAATATACACAGTACATAAATAATTTTAATACCACACACATGCATGCAGCTAACTATCTAATTTTTTTTACAAAACTTATCTAGTGTTCTGTAAAAAAACGCGGTCGTGCTCTTAAAATAAAGTGAAGAATTTATATTCGATATTATATTTAATTAAAATATCTAAGTACTGTCATTAAATTATTCCTTCACTGGCGGCAGTGCGTAATAATTGCTAAAAAATCACAAAGTATATGACAGACATACTAATATTATCTCTTAGATATGGAATTAAACCTTCATTTCAAACAACAACCTATTGACAGCTCTGTATGGTCAACTTATATGATACTTTTGTACCTATAGATGTTTTGTTAACATGAAATTTTAAACATAGCATAAAATCAGCGAAGCACTGAAATTTTGCCTCCGCTCCAAAAGACGCAGTTAACTTTTAATTTCCTTCTCTTGTCCCTGGTAACCGCCGGTTTGCGTAAAATTGCTTTAATATTTAAGTTCTAGGCATATTTTTAGCTACCTGCTTCCGTTTTTTGTACTTTCGCTACAGTGAGTCGCTTTCATTAAAAACATTCAGTTGACCAATTATCGTATTCGCTTAGCGAATTGATTCCCGGGTTATTTTTTGAAGATAATAATGTGTATTTAATTACGAATGTATTTTCATAAGTTATATTAATATAATATATTGTACCTACTTACTTATAAATCTATAACCATTTTTCGTGTTGTAAATAAAACGCTAAAAATAGAAATATATCCAAATGAGGACATTATTATTATTAGTGATTTCTGTTGCAGTGAATCAAAAATATATTTACATGGGTATCTACCTTAAATCTTATTTGAAAGTACTTACCTACCATTTATTTTTTTCAGAACTGGTCTTGTAGAAGCTTTTCTAGAAGCAGGCCGATTACATGGACATCCAACTGTAGACTACAATGCTCCCGACCAATTTGGATTTGGCTATGTACAAACCACTATGAGTAAAGGACATCGAATGTCCAGTGCTAAGGCATTCCTCCATCCTCATAAACGTAGAAGAAATTTACATATTCTTCCTGAGACTTTGGCCACTAAAGTTATCATCGAACCGGAAACAAAAAGAGCGTATGCCGTGGAATACAAGAGGAATGGTAAAAAATATACCGCGCGGTGTCGTAAGGAAATAATACTGTCTGCTGGTCCAATAGCATCCCCCCAGCTATTGATGCTTTCAGGTGTCGGCCCGCAAGAACACTTGCAGACCTTAGGAATACCAGTCATAAAGAATTTACCAGTTGGAAGGAGTCTTTACGATCATGTTGCTTTCCCTGGTGTGATATTTAGGCTTAGTTCCACCAATGCTAGCCTTCTAGAACCTAAAGTAGCAACAATACCAAACTTAATGCAATGGATACATTATGGTGAAGGGCTTCTAACCAGTCCAGGTGCAATTGAAGGGATCGGATACCTGAAAACGTCACTGTCTGAGGACCTAGGATTAGTTCCTGATATTGAATTGATAAGTTTGGCGGGTTCAATATCATTAGATTCTGGTGGAGTTTATAGAAAAAGTTGGAAGATTTCTGACGACATCTATTTCAATACTTTTGGCTCTTTAAGCGGAGTTGATACTTGGTCTGCTGTACCAATGCTGTTACAGCCTAGATCTAAAGGATACATGGAACTTCGAGATACAAATCCTAAATCGCATCCGAAACTTTACGGCAACTACTTAACTGACCCAAAAGATATCGCAACAATAAAAGAAGCTGTGAAATATATTATCAAGTTGGGAGAGTCAGATGCTTTTAAAAAATATAGTCCTAAACTACACCTCGGTCAATATCCTCAATGTAAGACGCATGCTCCTGGTTCAGATTCATATTGGGATTGTGCGATAAGATCATTACTGATATCTCTTCATCATCAAATAGCGACTTGTCGTATGGGACCGCCCAATGACCCCGAGGCTGTAGTGGACCCTGAACTACGTGTATATGGAATAGACGGGTTACGAGTAGTTGACTCCAGCGTAATTCCGAGACCCACCAGTGCACACACAAATGCACCAGCGATCATGATCGGTGAGAAAGCAGCAGATATGATAAAAAGAACATGGTCCAACGTCATTTAAAAATGTATACTATATAGTCTGAATAAATTAATATTACAATTATTTTAATAAATAGTCTATACAAATATTTAATAATTCATTGACAAGATCCGTAGGTCTATGTTAAGGAAATTCTTTCATGGATATTTTAGCGCAAATTCACTGACCTTTTCCTTGTTATGTACGTAAGTACATGTTTTGTAACTGTAGAACCAAATCTGGCCAATGTATCTACCTAGACATATCTAGATGTCATTTATATTTATCACAACTGTTCCGGTGAAGGGTGAAAGCTTGAAAAGAACACACGTAAGATTTGGTTTGGTTTGGAATCGACCACAATAAAATTTTATGTAGAACTGGCTTACTAGGTACGGCCTCCATAAGGATATACTTACCTAATACCTACGTATTATAAAATATTCTAGTAGTTTTCCACGTGAGTTAGTTCGTATTTCTTTCAAAGAACACGATATTATGATACGATTTTTTGCTTTTAATACCCATCAGTTTTTTGAAAATATTACCAAAAATTGTATTTTAAATTTGAATGGATATATAAGTTTACATATCCATTTAGAATTTCTGTGATTTTAAATCCACTCAAATGAAACTATGTACAAGTATGAACTTCAGTTTCAACTAAATCCATTCAGTTGTTTTTACGTGAAAAGTAATAGACATCCATCCATACAAACGTTCGCGTTATAATAATATTACCTAATGGGATTAAATTTAAGTGTCATAATAATTTGAAGGTACGTCAATAACTGAGTACCTATGTAAATATCGAGTTAGGGAGTTTTAGACAAGTGCCAATCGATAATAAAAACGGAGTAAACCAAGTGAAAACTTTATGGAATTGACTTATGCGAACGAAAACTGACTAAGAGACATTTCATTCGCATATGTCAATTCCACAAAATTTGGTGTTCGTTTCGTTTGGTTTTTATTATCGATGTACAAAATAAGTAGGTACGTAAAGGAAAAACTCCTATTAAATTACACCCACATACGAAAATATTTTCAATAGCAGCAGCGAAACGCTGTAACAAATTTATGGTCTGCACATTCCAACCAAAATTATACTGCGGTTAGTACAAAATCGTTGAATTAAACAGAATGAGCCCTATATAAATAGGTCTATCCACTTCCAAACCAGGTTTTTTACCCTCACTTTATGATGATGATAATAAGTAGGTAAGTAATTAGGTAGGTCCTATAGGGTACCCACGATGTTAGATGATATCCAATATTGAAAATAAAAGTATCTGACTTCATATGCTTATTGCGGTGTAATATAAGTATACGGTCAAAAGATTTAGATACTATCTACCTCCTTATAATAATTTCTGATGCCTTCGCGATTATCTATACTTCTATACTAATATTATAAAGAGGAAAGATTTGTATTTTTGTATTTTTGTATTTTTGTATGTTTGTAATGAATAGGCTCCGAAACTACTGGACCGATTTCAAAAATTCTTTCACCTTTGGAAAGCTACATTATCCCCGAGTAACATAGGCTATATAATATCACGTTAGGTCTTATAGTTGCGGAGCAGTAACCGAAAATGTTTCAAAAACGGGGGAAAAAAATCTTAAGTCCCCCCGTGCGAAGCCGGGACGGGCCGCTAGTATTATATATTTTATTTTCTAACGTGTCACATTTTCATAATTCCCATATTCGTAACTCAGCTGACGAGTCTAACACTTAAGTTAATTAGTTTAGTACTATGTAATGATTTATTAATTCCATCACCGTAATTAAACAAATAGAGCCAATTTTTTTTCTCAAAAACTGTTTTGTAACTTATGTTCATTTTAATACCCAACTTATTTTTCATTCAAAAGCTCAGATTGAAGGAAGCGAATTGTTGTCGAGATGCCGTAGTTTCGGGGCCCAGTTCAATGAATGGGCGGCGAGCGCAGTCGCCCATGCTCCGCCGACCGCGCGAACGTTCAACACGCGCCGCGATGCCTTCAACAAGTGGGAAATCTTTGCTCTCTCACACAACTTACGGATAATTACAAAAAAGGTAAAAAAAAAACACTAAACAATTAAAAGTGATAATAACAGTGCGTAAAGGTAAAAATCGAAACGTGATGTGATTTTGTGAATTTCGAGTAACCGGAAATATTCTGCGCAAAACTGAATTAGTCGACGCGCGGTTGCATAACTTATTCATGTTTAATGCATAATAAAGTGTACTTAGAAGCACCCACAGTAAACTCCTGTTTTCTAAAGATTTTCCTAAAGATACTTACATACTTTATTTACTTAGTTTAGAGTTTTAGTTTAGCCAAGCGGAAAAGTTTTAAACGGTCTTTGGTTGGAATATATTTTGAGTCTATGGGTTGGGAACCACTTAAATATTATTACTGACATTATATAATTCTTAATTCTACTAAATTGTATATTATTATTAAAATTAAACCGATAAAGTGCGAGTCCTACTTACGTTTTATTTTAAGGGTATTCTGGTGTCCGTTTTATTTTTATTATTTATTTCTAGTGGCAATATTATATTCTTTATAAAAACTCAAGCGCGTTTTTGTTACGGTTTTAATATTACAGCAATGAGACCGATCAAAAATACCTAAAAGAAGTCATTTCTCTAGACCTCTTTTATTTTCAACTTCAATTCTTATTCTATAAGTGCCCACCTTTTACTATTCTAAAGATACCTACAGCACAGCCCTACTAATATATAGGTACCTATATAATAATATAATTAACTCCAAACCACATCGTAAATACACACATAATTTGTAATATGTAATACATATAATGTTGATTTGCACCCAAATCATATAATTAATAATTATTATCACATTAGCGAACTTACGTAATGACAGATAATTAAATGTTTGGGCTTATTGGAATAATATGATTATTTCAAATTTCCATATCACGGAGTTGGTATTCAAATTAATAATAACCAGATTCATAGTTAGAACGTTAAAATGATAACTAAAGATTTTTTTTTCATTTTGTGTGTTTAGTGAATGCAAGAGCAGAAAATATCAGGCGGTTTAGAAAAAACGCATTTTTGTTAATTTTGAAATCTGTCTAATAGGTAACTTTTGATTTATTTGAAGGAATTCAGTGGTAGTCCGATTCTTCTCCAATTACGCAGTCAACGATAATTTTAATTCGATATGTTGAACTTAGTGGCAGTAGCAACATTTTTGTAGCTACCGTCTTAATTTTTCACTATTTTTTTAATCATAAAATTATATCTATCTAATGCTACAATCAGTAAAAAATTATAATATTAAAATCGACCGATAGTTCTGTCTACTCGTAAAACTGATTTTTTTTTCAAGATCTGGTGAGTACTTTCTCATTTCACTTTGCGTTGCTTGATCGTATTATGATCATTTCTCGATCAAGTCTGATTGCGAATGGATGCCACCTGACCCTTGCCAATTCACCCGAATAGATATGTCATTTATATATTGCTTGTATATACATTAATAATTACATCTGCTACACAATTAGTTTTCCTTTTTTTTTTAAAAAAATGTATTCAATATATAATGAAATAAACGTCTATAATAATTATACCTATAACTATTACTGCACAATGTAAAAGGGCTGGCAAAAAAACTCAAAAACATAATTATATTTTTCCAAATTCTGGATCTAACAGTGGTATGAAAGGGTATGGATATGATATTGAATATTGAAAAGATGTAGTTTCGTCACTAATAGCCTCATAATACTTAGTTTACTATGTGTAGGTAAGTGCACTTTCCAATACCTCTATCAGACATATCTTTGATCATAAGATGGTTAATCACGATACAAGATTAAGATTATAACATGAATTTGCAGCCGTTTGGGCTTTAATGTTTTGAAGATTTACTGGTAGATGAATTTGTATCCTACAACCGTCTGTTTTTGTAAACGATAACCTCGCTATTCCTTTAAGTCCAGTGAATGTCCTTAGGTGCTTAATACTTATTCTTTTGTTGTCCAAATATCATCTAAAATACTTAAACGGTAAATATTCAAGGAAGCGAGGTATTCAGATAATAATTTTAAACTTCAGCAGCTATTTCCGAGAGTAACAAAAGATTTCTGCGCTACAGAAAAAAATGATAATGAATATGCGAGAATAGTGGAAAAGGAATGAAACGTCGGTTATGAATATTAAGCGCTAACTATAGATTAACGTTGTTTCCAGGCATCAGCTGAGACTGCTTGGCAAAATCAATGGATAGATTTATTAGATAGGTAGGTACAATTTGACTAAATCAATGGATAGATTTATTAGATAGGTAGGTACAATTTGACTAAACATAATATATATATATATATATACTAGCTTCTGCCCGCGACTTCGTCCTCCTCCTTTTTTGAGGTCGGTTAAAAAGTAGCCTATGTCCTTTCTCAGGCTCCAGACTTTCATTGTACCAAATTTCATTTAAATCGGTCCAGTAGTTTTAGCGTGAAAGCGTAACAGACAGACAGACAGAGTTACTTTCGCATTTATAATATTAGTAGGGATACATAGACATTGGGATGAAACAATTATGATGGAATTAAGTCACATATTTTATTCTATTTGCTGACGTTTCGAAAACTTTACAGTTCCAGACAAGTATCATAAATTAACAATGACCTATCTAAGTACCTATTCTGTGTGTACCCATATAATATACTGTTCCAAAATAAGTTTCAATATTAATGACCGAAATGTTAGTGACAATAGCTTTTGTATGTACATGTCGTTGGCAACATAATAATAACTTTGCAGGGCCGTGCCGCGGTTCGTTTGATTCTACTTCTAGACTATAGCCAGGGGAAATCGTGAAGTTTTATCTGACACAACATAACAAGGCATTTTGTATAAATAAGTTTTTAATCATTATACAATTTGTGTTATAACGAATACTTTATTCTTTATATGTCGTATATACTCGTAGATATATAAATATAAACATATGCTTACGCCATAAAAAATAATTTTGAGGTGAGTTAAGGGTCTTACTGCATACAAAGAAATACAATTGCAAAGGTAAAACAATGCTTGTAATAATACAGCGCTATCAGAATTTCTCCCACAAATTCATTTTTGTAATTTTGCTACCCACGCTCTTTGCGTGACCTTTTAGATAATTAAATTATTTCTGCGGACAGAATTACAATAAAGTTACTAAATTATAATTAATAACAGGCTTTTATTATGTTATGCTGAGTTCGTTTCAATTAGAATACTGTCGAAGAATAACATTATTAAGGATATCGTCCCAATTGACGCCCACACAGAACGGTACGGTGAAGTAAGTAACGATCCTAAAGTTTTATTAAAACATTTATAAAACCCACTCAACTGTATACAATTGAACTATAGGATTATTTAATAATTTACCCTTTCGCAGTTATTATACATCGAAATAAAACAGCTCTGTATTGAGTAGCAATTTAAATTAGGTAGGTACGTTAATTAGATTTAGACAGACGCGGACGTTTCGAGAACTTGTAGTCCTCAATTTCGCTCATAGTTATTTTGTTCCAATATTATAGTTTTATACTTATTACAATATAGGTACAATGCAAATCAAGAACTATTCACAATTCACCAAATATAAAAATATGCAATTAAATTTAAGGGGTAATAGAAATAATGAGGGCCCATTAGGCGATTATATTGATATGTACAAATTAGATATTTTGGTTAGATTTCGAATTTAAATTATAAATTAAAAATGTTAACTGCCGTTCCAACTGACCTGGTTCGGAAAAGGTGCACCGATAATTTATTAAGGTTTGCTAGAATACCGATCCGGGAAGCAATGCCACCGGAAGGGGAGGGAAGAGCGTAGAGGAGCGGTCATCCACACTCCGCCTTCCGCACTAACGAAGCTACACTTGCAAAACAAAAAGAGTCGTCGGTCCAAGCAATTTACTCGAAACCCGAGAGCGACATTTAAACCTACCCTAAATAACGGTACAAAGCGTCCTTGTTTATTTATGTTTAACTTACAGTAAGCCTATGATGAATTGTCGTGTCGACATCTTGTCATGTCCATGTTGTTTCGTTCTCGCGCTTATTGGTCAAAACAAGATACCTAAACGTGGGACCTGCATTTCAATTATAATAGTGAACATAACATAATATGTTTTTTTAAGAGAAATGCACACGTACTACATAACAAAAACATATTAACTGTAAATGCTACAAAATACTTTACTAAATATATTTTTCATTTTTTTGACAAGCTTTACATTTGATGACAAATCTGCTACTATATCACCTACGCACACATACTTGAACACGAGAAATTCCGCGAGACTTTTCCTGTTCTGCGCGTAATAACGAAATAAAATCTCGTTGAAACATGAGAGGTTATTCATCCAGTTGTTGCGAGCGATATGTATCTATTAAACTCGGTGACGTTATGTATCTATCTCCCTTTATATACCCTCCCTGTCAGGGTTCAACTGGGCTGGCACGTGAAGCCATTACCACGTACGACGTAAAATACGACATAAATGTAGAAGTTACGGCGCCGGTCCGTTCTATTGCCCATATAATGTGCCTAGTCGCGATAAATTGAAATTGGCATTCATCACCCCCACACTGATTGTATGTTTTATTGGATCACATCGACGACGCAACAAATTACTGATTATGAGGCCCATTATTTTGTTAGAATTAGGCGTCATAGTTGTTCACTAAACGACGTACCAACTGCTTACTCACTGTCTTCAAAAACTTAAATTGTTGAGCCACGACTCAAAATACAAGATTTACCCTCATATTTCTAATACGAATTCCTTATCGGTTTTACCACTTCTTTTAACAAATGCTAGAAAATATCCAATTGAAAAGTAAACTTTTCTTTTAAAAAAAATCACCTAAATTCGTCTTATTTTGGTAAGCTGACGCTAGCCAACATAAAATATTTTAAGTAGATGCTAATGCCGGTTTCCCGGTTCGTGGAACCCTTGGAATTTAATTTCAAACTTATTGCAACAGTAAAAAGAAGTGTAAACTTCTGCATAAATTGTTGCGTCATTTTATTTCATTTTCGTAGATTTATCGTACCTCCTGCCGTTGTCTCCTTGTCACGAACATTATTACCCACGTTGAAATTAATCGCTGGCTTACAATCTCATGATTACAAAAAAGTTTTGACACATTTTGATAATTTCGAGTTAGTGTTTGGTTAGTTAAGTTATTAAATAGCTACATGTATGTTAGTTATATATTAGGTATATACATCACCAAAATTCTAAATATGTAATTCTATAAATTTGTGTTATCCATGTGGAAAAGTGGTTTTAAACAAACATTCCAAACGTAAATCCCGATCTAAAATTTGTTACTTACAACATTGACTGATTCGCTAGCCGTAGGTACAAAAAGAAACCCGAGTTGTAGTAATAAACGAAATACTTACTATAATATTTGGCGATCCATCAAGATCAAGCGGAGTTACATGGGCCAAATGAATCGCATTGTACATAGCATTGACAAACTCTGGAACATACATGTACAATACCTAAACCTACAGCCGTAGTTACAAGAATAAGTTAATTTGTACGGGAATACCAAAGCAAATTTTGTAGACCGTGTATGACCGTAGTCGAGTAGTTTTGTAGCCATTAAAATCTGAACTTTAGTAAGTCTGTTGTAACACTTATTTTAGGTAATCATCTACCCACTATGACAAATAAAGAGTTTGCATAATGTAAAGATATCTTTATCGTTAGACTATCGTCAGCTCAAATATGTGCTATAAATATGGGAGCTGTAAACTTTTTGAATCGTTAGTAAATAAAATAAAATCCGTTATAGTTGTTTCGTTCCAATCTACCCACTATCTTAAACATATCAGAATAGGATCAGGTATAGACAATATAACTATGCCTTATGAGCTAACACCTTAATTATTTTGTGTCGCTATTTGCTAAATGTTGTCGCTGTGGTGTTTTTCTTCATCGGTAAAGCTATCTACAGCGCCATCTCGCGAACAAGAGCACAAACGTCAAGGCGGAAATTAACAATTAAACATGTTGGTGCACTTGAGTGATTGTGCAGTTGGCTCACCTGAAAACCTATGTGGCGACCTCTATGGCGGGAAACCGAGCTATGATGGTTAATATCTGAACTCGGACTGACACTTTTTACTCATCAGCATCCAGCGAAGGTCGCAGAAAATATCGTTCCACTGGTTATATCTTTAAAGTTTGGTAAATCATATCCCAATTACTTTAATACCATTGTTCAGTTTTTATTTGGAGTACAAGTATTACTTTAGAGTTCAAATAGATAATAAAATGAGCGAGTATTGTTTTATTAGAATGATTATTGTACAAAATATAGTGTCAATGAAAAATATATAGTTTAATATGTATTAACCGTGTGTTTTACTTTCATCAGAAGTGGGATCTGCAACGTGCTCTCACAGACATACCACGAGCTCAGAAAAGAAAGGGTGAAAAAAGGAAATCGCGACGTCGATCCTCATCTTCGGATTCCTCCACCAGCATCAACAGCATCTCGAGCAGTACGTCGAGCAGTAGCAGTGACCATGCACGAAAGAGACGAAGGCAACGGAAGAATAAGCGCAGTCGAGAGGCACTAGCAACTGTAAGTCAAAACATTGTTCTATCTTCAGTGATTCCCGAGTTCGACCCGTTAATTGATGACGTAGATAGTTGGTTAGACGTAGTTGAGGCTAATGCGCAGACTTTTGGTTGGTCAAGTAGTATGATAACATACCAAGCGCTGCAAAAACTTAGGAATACCGGTAAAATGTGGTTAGATTCTTTTCAAAAAAATGAGTCTAGATGGACAAAGTGGACGTGGAAACAATGGAGTAAAATGTTATCGGATACCTTTCAAGTTAAACGTAATACGTATGTGCTTATAAAACAAATTATTGATGCAAAACCGTTGCCCAAACAATCCTTGTATGAGTTTTATTTTCAACAGAAAGGGAAAATAGATAGGTTACGTTTGAATTTTCGTGAAAGTGATATCATTTCTATTATAGTTGGTTCAATAGGTGATGTGAACATTATTAGCGCCTCGGAAGCCGGAAGTTTTAAATATTGTGAGGATGTTGCTTCATTTTTGCACGGTAAAGTTTATACCGAGTCGGAAAAACACGTTATTAATAACAAAAATAGTGCAATATCGAAATATCCTTCTCGACAAAATACAGTAACGAATCAATCCGCGGGAGATAATAAATTGAATAACAATACATTTTCTACTATTGTGCCGGGTAAAATCACACCAAATGTTCTTATTTGCTATCGTTGTGGAGAAGAAGGTCACAGAAGGATCAGTTGTCCTATTAAAGATGATGTCAAGTGTACACATTGCAGCAAATCGGGTCACGTGGAAAAAGCATGCAAGTCAAACTTAAATCCAAAGGTCGAATAGTCTGAAGTTAAGATGATTAATCAATCAAAACAAAAAAGTTCTATAAAAAGTTATTTTTAAATTATTTTTAGTGTGAAGCATTTTTTGATATGCGCAGTGACTGTTCCTTAATAACAACTGAATCAGTGAAGAAAAATAACTCTAAACCTTCAAGTGACTCATGCTGTTGCAATTAATTTAAAGGTAAATTCAGTTGACCTACTTACAACGTTTTACATTATTGACACGTGAACAGGGCGCAACATTTTAAAAGAACGATAACGATAACTTAACATTTCAATCCGTCCAGTCATTAGAGATGTTTCACATTAACACTACACCGAAGGGTACAAGTAACGAAGATTACGAACTTATTCTTAAGCGAATATTGTCAAAATACCCTCACTGTATATCTAATGACTTGACAGATTTGCGTCAAACTACCTGTGTTGAATTAGATATTAAATTGTTATCAAATAAACCGGTTTTCCAACGGCCATACAGAATGTCTGAAGCGGAAAGAGTTACTGTTCGCGAAATAACTGATGATTTACTTAAAAATGGGATACTGAACAAGATCAAGCGGTAGCTAATTTAAAAAGTATACTAACTAATAATGTCAATAACCAAGGGCGAGTGGCTTTGTCAGTTCAATTATTGGATTCACATATAAGTAGTATCAGAGAGATTTTACAGTCAGGTGAGGCCGAGTTAAATAAATGCTTATTAATGAATACGAATTAGTAGGTAACAAGGTCTATCGCAGAGCAGATTTCTGTAGACGTTGGGTAGTTCCGAAAAATTGTGTGTGGCAGATTATACGTTTGAATCATGATGATGTGGGGCATTTTGCGGTGGATAAAACTGTCGAAAGAATAAAAGCTAAATATTGATTGCCCAAGTTGAGGAGAACAGTTTCAAAGTACATCAAAAATTGTCTTAACTTTTGTCAAAACAACTCGACTGAATAGTTATGTTAGTAATGGTAGATGCCTTCACAAAATTTGTATTTATTTTTGCTGTCAAAATACAAAGACTCCGATCTGTTATATATGAATTAAATAAAGTGTTTAAAGTATTCGGTTCACCAAAACGACTTATTTGTGATGCGGGTAGTGCTTTTACTTCAAAGCTATTTTGAGCGTTTTGTGAGGCTTCTAACATTAGGCTCCACATTGTTGCTACCCTGTGCCGCGCTCTAACGGACAAGTGGAGCGCTATAATCGAACGATTCTAGACGCCTTGAGAAGTTTGGTCGCGAACACTGATTGCAATAAATGGGTCCATCACACTACTAAAATACAACAGGGTATAAATAGCACAATAAGTAAAACAATTGCGGCAGTACCAAGTGAGATATTTTTTTTTTTTTTCGGTTATTGGATTCGAACCAGTAATGACGGAATCACTGACGACGGCAATGTTGAGACATCGGTTGACGTGACAGCGCTTAGGGATTTAGTCGATTCAAACAAAAAAATATTCTATTAGACAATAGCAAGCTTTTGACGCTAAACGTAAGGAAGCACCAAACTAATCCCGTTGTACAAAGGACCATTTCAGATTACAAAAGTTTTGGTAAGGACCGGTATAAGGTGGCTGGTATGAGAGGAGCGGAACGTACTTCAAAACGCTACGACGGAACTGCGTGTGTGGAGAACATGAAGCCGTGGATCAATTTCACAACTGATGTGAATTTTGCGCATGAACCGGATGTTGTCGAGGAAAAGTGAGGTAACGGACTTTTCTTTCTTGGTTCTGGTTATAAAAAAGTATTCAGTGAAAGTTCAATACATTTATTACTATTAGTAATATAGTTTGAATTACCAGCTAAATTACAGTTGCATATGTTGAACTTATATTATATCTAATGCAGAAGCTTCAAATCTGTAGAGTAGAAAGTGTGTGTAAGTGCATGCAGAGTGTGTGCAATAGATAGTGGGTATCCGTTGTGAACGCCACTTACTATTGTTGGGGTTGTGGTGATACACGACTTGTAATCTGAACATTACAAGTTCAAACCACATTAAGGAGTGAGTTGGCCGGCGATGGGATAACAAACTCCACCCAACTTTGACTCTGTGTGTACCTACATTATACTAAATGGTTAAAATAATCAAAAATGGCTGTGTACGTACGTATACATTTGTTTTAAGAACATATACGCTCAAACATGTTTCATGTGCTCCTCAGCTCCTGCATCAGACTCGGACGCGGCTCGAGGACGGCCACGTGAGCAGGACGGCCGGATGTTGTCGCTGTGGTGTTTTTCTTCATCGGTAAAGCTATCTACAGCGCCATCTCGCGAACAAGAGCACAAACGTCAAGGCGGAAATTAACAATTAAACATGTTGGTGCACTTGAGTGATTGTGCAGTTGGCTCACCTGAAAACCTATGTGGCGACCTCTATGGCGGGAAACCGAGCTATGATGGTTAATATCTGAACTCGGACTGACACTTTTTACTCATCAGCATCCAGCGAAGGTCGCAGAAAATATCGTTCCACTGGTTATATCTTTAAAGTTTGGTAAATCATATCCCAATTACTTTAATACCATTGTTCAGTTTTTATTTGGAGTACAAGTATTACTTTAGAGTTCAAATAGATAATAAAATGAGCGAGTATTGTTTTATTAGAATGATTATTGTACAAAATATAGTGTCAATGAAAAATATATAGTTTAATATGTATTAACCGTGTGTTTTACTTAAAGTGTAACAAAATGTGCTAATTCCGTGGTAAAGTCTGTCGAAGGTTTATTGGCGAGCGTGTGTACCGCGGACGCCCCACGTGTCGGCGGCGCCTTGTTGCGCGGTCACGCGACGCGTCCGTCCAATTGTATAAATGACCACCGTTCACCCACACACAGCTAAACATATAAATAATAAATAGCCCTGTAATTTACTATAAAGCCTTGACAATGTTTTCCGTAATTAAATACAGTGGAATCGACATAATTTTACTTATTAGGTTACGTTGGTATTTCGTATACTACTGCAGTGTACCTAAGTAGTTGTTCTCTAGTGTATATAATAATGTTATCATGATTGCAACATTACACCATAATATTATATGACATGAAACACTTTCCGTTGCCAATAAATTCTGTTTCCTACACTAGACAGAACTCAATAAAGAATTACGTAAAAGAACCGGGTTGTTACTGCCCCCTGACCGAAGTTTACGACTCGAACAAGTTTTTACAATGCTCTTAAAGAAGAACAATAAGGAACATAAGGTTTATATCTCTCAAGTCTCAACACAACTTGCCGCTGTCATGCAATAATGAATCAACAAAAATTATAAAAAAATATTTTGATATCATTCATATTGTGCCTATACTTAAACTAGGTATATGATTTGAGACACGATTTTCCCTAAATGCTTTCTTGGGGGTTGACAAAGTTCGAGTGTAACGAACGCGAGGCATGGAAATATGCCTCGGGTAGAAAACAGTTCTAATTACTTTACTACTTTTAGTACACCGTTGTCTGTATTGTGCTGTACTTCAGCAAACAATATCCATCAGTATAAATAACTATTTTCATTGTCGGAGTTTATATTAAAAATCAGGAAACCTCGGTAAATTCTCATTAGTTTCCACTGGCAGTGCTGCACGTCACAACCTCTGCGTCGTCACAAGACGTACGACTAAATAAATTATGCACGTCGGCCTAGTATATAATTTTCTTAATAAATTCCTTTCTTGATGTAAAAAATACATTATCAGTTTCTTCGCCATATTTCAGGATGATACGTTAAGCTTTTAGTAGACGTTTTTATTAGTCGTAAAATGTTCATAACCTGACTTGTCCTTAAATAAGATTTTTACACTTAACACTTACCTACTGACATAATATACATTCTGTCTGAGGGTTACATCTTGGCACATTAACGTTTCGTCTGAAATTTGATGTTAAAAGAGAAACACGTTATTGTCATTTCACCAAGAAAAATATTTCACTTATTGTTTTAGAGCTTCATATAAGCGAAAAAGGAAATGGTAAGTAATTCACAATAATACAACAAACGTTGACGTCCAAATCTTTAAATAAAGCAATCTATAGAAGTGAGATTTCACGACCACCGAAGAATATGGCTGGGTTACAAGAAACGTATTTTTAGCGTCCACAAATTAAACTCGCACTTGATCGGTTTTCATTTCTTTTTCGTTGTTAATCAAGATATACCTACTGTAAAATAAAAAATCTGTGAAACTGTTACGAAGTATGAAGTGAATAAGTTTAAAGGATTCAAATATGATCTAGGTCTCCTTTTGAAAGTGAATATAGCCGGTATTTGGATGGAGTTTTGTGACGAGTTGAACTGAGGACTGTGCTATGGTGCGTCTGGTCAAGAGTTGATGCCCAGTGAGGATTCCAGGACTGCAAAATGGTGGTGCGAGGGAGAAGCCGAGTACTCTCGATTATCTTCAGCACACTGCTTCTGGGGCGAGTAATAGCAGGTAAGGCATAAATATCTTCAAAGTTAGAATTAGGTAGGTAACGATATATTTTATGCCTAGCAAATGGATTACAAATTAATAATAGTGGTGAAAATTAAATAATATTTATTTATTCTTGCGTAATATTTATGTACTTTGCTACATAAAATAATACTTAGGGCATTGATAATGTTTTAATTATCCTTAATCTAAACCAAAGTAAGGTGCGAACACTCTGGCACAAAGTTTTGTAAATGTGTCAATTTAACTACCTAATCTCTCTATTGCTGTGGAAAGTCATTAAAGTTTGTTTGAGCCCGACAATCGCGGATCCTACGACCTCGACTAAAGTTAATTTCATTGCACACGATTTTAGGGTAGGTACGAACAATAATATATTTGTATATAACTAAGTAAATGATGAGTAACAGTTTTGCTTTATACAAGTTAATACGAATTGACGGTTATACGAGTACTTATAAAAATCCAATTGACAATATTCGGGTGAATGATTGTGGAATTCGCAAACATGTAAAAGTAAACAAATCGTCAATTTGCATCTTCCATCTATGTCAGTCGTTTTATACCTTGAACCCGTGTTTGATGTGCCAAAGTCAAATTTTGTAATTGGAACGTTTGGACTGAACTTGACAAAAAGAAGAAAACAGAATATATACTGAGATTTAGTGGCGAATATGTACCTACTTAGTTACAAAATTGTGAAAGACAGATATATACCTACCTACGTGATCTATTTTCAAAATAGATAATTCAAATTTATTTAGATACAACATCTAAGGGGTTACTTATTTGTTATTTTATATATTGTTTTAATTATAATTAATTATTATTCGCCTAGTTAATGTGTCACGTATGGTTTCGGAACGTTGTGCCAGAATGAGGATTGCTCTCGAAAGCAATTATATAGCGAGCAGAACACAAGAGTGCTCGTGGCAAGTGCCGCTGACTCGTCGACCTTAAGTATCTGAGACTTCCTGTTTGATTTGTCTCACTGCCATGCAA
Source organism: Polylopha cassiicola (assembly GCA_038024825.1). Lineage (NCBI taxonomy): Eukaryota > Metazoa > Arthropoda > Insecta > Lepidoptera > Tortricidae > Polylopha > Polylopha cassiicola. The sequence continues at coordinate 12,324,277 of CP149046.1, read as the reverse complement.
TTTGAAAGTAAAAATAAAACCAACGTTTAGAATAAGTACCTATACTAACTTAGTATCAAAATGAAGATATAAAAACGAGAACAGTTTCCTGCTTTTCTTAATGTAGGTACAAAATTATTTGATTTCGGGCTGTATTTTCATTTCAATTTGTTTAAATGAATTTCCTGATAATTTTTTCATTCATACCTAAAGAGCAAAATTTAAAAAAATATAGATATTTCAACGATGACGTTATTTTTTAACTGGTTTCAAAGGGAAAAGATTTCTCTATTCGATTGTATTTTTGTTTTTTTTTTTAATTAAATGCAAGATTTATATCCAACTGAAACGAGAGCCATGCTCCGCCGGGAAGCTGGTAAATTATTAAGTAGGTCAGAGCCTAAATTTGTCATAAGGAATATCGGCAAGCATGTACCTAAACGGTATACAAAGTCTTTTTGCGCAAACAATAAATATGTAATATTTGTATTTTTTTTTTAAGACTTCAATGTATTTACGAGTGCTATCACATATATTTATAAAATAATTGATATTAAATACTACATGTAAATATCAAGAGATACCCCACATATATCTACATAATATAATTGGTATTTATCATGTAGGTATATAATTATTTGTCTTCAAAACATCCTTGAATTTTAATGAAAAACAAATGAACCCCAGCTACGAAAAACTGCCATTGTACCTATTACAAGAATAATAACACAGAACAAATATTAATATTATTATCTTTCCAAAATAAATTGCTACCTATGTCAACATTTTTGCTTTTCAAAGAAGTTATAAATAGGTACATATAGGTAGCTACCTACCTACTTTTCTATAAGTAGATAAGGTACACAGGTATTATAATGGTCATAGCTTAAACTTGCGGTGTTAAAACAGGTATAAACGTTTAATCTCTGGAAGCAGTATTAATGGCACTTGTGCCTCACTGACTTTACGTAGCTCACTTGGGGGTTTAGCCGTTGATATTTTGATATCCGAGTCTAATGGTCACCGGTTACATTATGACCCTATCGCGTGCTACCGGACCGATGTCATAGACTAATAACTATAGACTGATTTACTACACACAACTCGTTCAAGTCGGGGAAACCGCCTCGACCCTGAACTAGTTGTTAGGTCTGCATAATAACACACAGAAACGGTAGGTACCTAATTGGTTACTAAAGATAGAACGCGTATGAACTCTAGAGTTATGTAGTACTTACACGCCGTGCCGGATGCTAATACTAATTTATCGTCAGTGGTCAGAAGGTTCATAATTAACTAGGTACACATCTGATAAGTTAAAGTTATACAATGCCAAACTGAATTATTGCTGCATAAATTATGTTACTTATGGTCGTGCTGTACCTACTGCGACATATCATGCTGTAGTACAGTCAAAACGCTCCATTGTACTCAAATCCGATACGTTAGGTACGATCCATCACATAGGTACCTACTGGCCCGAAGTATCAAAACTTATTATTAATAACTTATTTTTCAGCATAAACTCAGTATTAGTCAATAAATCAGTAAAAAATTAATTTAATAGAAATATTACCCAATACGTTATGTTTGATAATTTAAGAAGATAAACATAGTCTCACCGTCTGACTTAATTTTTGTATTACAAACAGTTTTGCAAATTTATGCATAAGAACACCCAAATTCTTGCAAATCAAATAATTTCTTATCATAATATTGCTTATTAAAATATAAATAGGGCTCCTTGTCAAGCGTATCTTCGTATCATATCCTTAGCCTATTACATATATAAGTACCAAATCCTTTTATGACACTATATTTACTTAACGGTTTACATTCAGTATAAAACGTGGGATTATTTCTATTTTAACTGTAGGTATAAGTGCTTAGGAATAGGCTTTTTGACAATGCGAAAAATAAAGTGTAAATTACTGTTAACAGTATAAATTAAGAGTTAAAAAATGATTATTCATTAACGTAAGTTGAAAATAATGATTGATTTATTTAAAAATCCTTAAATAAAAATTACATTTTTTAAACGTTTGTCACGTGACACAAAACGCTCCTGCTGGGCCGAGTTTTTCGTGACGTCACATGCCCGTAAACTTTGTTTACCTAGTTGTGTTGCGCCTAGTTGTCAAACAGGCATGTGACGTCACCGACCTCATTGCGGCGCCATATTGTCAAAGTAGCGTTTTGGCACACTATTTAAATATTGAATTTTTAATTCGATGTTTTTCAGCTAATACATACCAGATTTAAAAAAAACAACTTTTGCTGGGTTCCTTAGACTCTACTACATAATATAAAATGGATTTTAAAAACATGTCAAATACCCTATTGTGTTAATGAATTTTCTCTTTCACTAAATTAGGATTTCACGTCAAAATAAGTATCTGACGGTTCCGTGACAAGAGATTTCTATTACTCCGGAAAATTATATTTAAATTTTGAAGAACATTTCCTTGGGAATTATACTACTTACCACCTACTGATATTAACGGCAACATCATTTTAATAGATTTACCGAATACGAAATCAATTTATCTCTCAAGAAACGCTTCATGAAACATAATTACATTCTAGAAAATTCGCTGTAAAAAATATTATATGCCTCCCAACTGTAAAACAAAATATAAAGTATGAGTAGGCAATGCGGAAATTGCCGGAAGAAAACAATCTCAAACTTTAAGAGCGCGGGCTCTGAATATTATTGTGTAATAAGCTTTTACCCGAAAGTGCACATTTCCCTCCGACTCCTCCAAGCACCTACAGAGGTTTGCTTAGGTGAGCTATTTGGTTTTCTCTTTTCCCATCTTGAATTCCTACTCGTATGCAAACTTGTTTGCGTTCATTCAAATCTATTTTACATCAGTCTTTTTTATCGTGAGCATGCGCAGTAAATAGTCTTTCTTCATTGATAAAAGTAAAAAACCCAATTACTTTTCATGTCTTCTATATCTGGTTGAATCACTTCAGTATATCGATTAGCAGACCCAGCCGGCCTAAAATGGGCCACTTTGCATAATGTACCTCTTTAGACTCGAGATCTGCTGCGTTATCTTGCTACAGCATTTCTTTACAAAGTTCGTCATTGTTTTTAGGTGGGAATTCCCATGGTCCCTCGACTTTTAAACTCTATTAATATTTCACGATAAAAAAATTATTGTGTTCAAGAAAAATAGGTCTTACCTATGCATATCTATAATTTGTTAAATTTACTACCGACAAGAAATTATATGTACCTTGTTGTTGTTACCATGTATTTTTAATACATAACTTTTATTAGGCAGTACTTAGTGAGTAATTTATTACAAACAATATGTAAATTATTTGACTATTCAATGTTTATAAATAATTCCTGATGCTTTCTCGGTTTTAATACATTGGGAATATGACAATTATAACTGATTTATCTCGCAATCATTGAGACTAAACTGTAGTTTCAAAATATCAATATAGTTACGCGAGTTAACAGTTATTTAATTGCAATGTCCAAAATGTTAACTTTTCACCCATGTTTATTAACGGATCAGTTACTTTGGGTTTCATTTGATAATTCCACTTCTAAATAAAGTAATAGCAGTATCCTGTATTCATAATTTGCAAGATTATCGCGGTGTTATCATGATTTACAGCCGCTACCGCCGCTACGTAATGAAATTAAACTGAAAATTAATGCAAACAAGACTATAACGACTTGTCCAAAATAAGATAATGGTGCAATATTTACTTAGTCAGGAACGGTAATATTCATCGCCTTCGTATTTTTTTATTTTCAATGCCTTCAAGGTATATTTAGGATATTCTCAAAAACAATTTCACGGGAGGTACGTTGCCTTAAAATGTTGGGTAAAGCTCCAGAGGTAGAAAGCTCTAGTCAGCTCATAAATGGATACAAGATACGGGCGGAGCTCCTTGCCAGACAGGGGTTAATGTCAACAAGCTTTCCAAAAATTCTTCTGAAAGCGACTCGGCTCAAGCAGGTCTTTGTTCATTTTCTAATTTAGTTAAAAAATAAATTAGGTATAATAAGATCTACATAAGATCGATTTAACCATATGAGTACTGTGTATACTGTACTATCATTACAAACAAATATAATAATAATATACGGATCAATAAACTTTATTGCACGAAAGATCTGTCTTATAATATCAGGTAAGTCCCGGGCAAGCCTCTGTTATCTCACTATCAGATCTAATAGAGATGATAATCATTTAATAATAAATAAATAATATTCTCTAGTGTAGTTTATTCGATTTACAAATTATCAAGTCAAGTAAGTCAACCTTTTAGAACATATTTTATTATAAACGATGTTTTTACGTGCTAGAAATGCAGCTAATACTTTACTTGGACATTGTGAAACGCTCTGTAAATAATAAAATTGCATTAAAATTGTAAGCGCTCACGGCGGCACAGTATCGTGAGCAATATTGTTATGCACCTACAGCATGCGTACTTGTAAGCAAACAAAATTTATACATATATATACGAGTACGTACCTATAACTACATATAATCACAAAATTTTGATAAGTAGGTAGTTAGATAGAGGCACTTTGTTAGATAGAAAATGAATTAGGTATCTTTATGATAAAATTTAAGCAGTGAACACTAGTTACTCAGAGGTTGTAACTACGCAACCAATGGAATACAATCATTCCAATATTTACTTTAACCTAACGCTTGTTGGTAGGTACTGTCCAATTGGTGAGACCACCCGTCCCTTATCCAAAAACATCTACGTAAGTAATTTAGAACAGACATTTGGCGAGCTAGGTTTTTAAAGTCAACCTTGCGACGCCTCTACCTCAAAATTAAATATTATCTTTAATAGGTACCTTAGTTTATAATATCATATCTATTCATGATTAATAAACGATTATTGATTATCGCGTTTCGTTGCTCTAGCGGGGGTTAGAATCCGCCACTTACTGAACAATAGCCTGAAAGTCGGTCGTAACGGAATTGAATGTGTGATAATGGACCGAATTAAATCGTACCGCATTGTTCGACGGACACGATATAGGATTAAGAACGACGTAGATTCTTTTATTTTTAGATTTATATACTAAAGGCTAAAAATGTACATAAGGTGTATGTATAAAAAATACTACTGCTTTGATATCAACAAAATCTGATGAACTACATTTCCTACACTAAATATTTTTAGTGGGTCGACTAATAAGGTAGTGGGCGTCGACATCAAAATTAAGATTTTATCACCAAGGCCACCTTAATGAAATTGGAATTTAGTAGCGATAAAATAATAGCTGTCGAAGTTTACCTAAACGTAAAATGTAGGGATCGAAGACATTACTCTTGAATATAGCCAAGGGGTATCTAGTTCTTAGGTATTAATTAATTTATAATACTTAAATACCCTTTTGCTCTTGCCCATGATAAACAAATAAAATATTCTTGTTATATTATGACGTTAATCAAGATATCTAAGTTAAGACAAAAACAAATATATAACATGGTTATAGTGAAAAAAAAAGAAACCCGACTTTCTCAAGGGGACACTTCTGTTTCAATTTCTTGAATGTGTCAGGCAAAAATTGTGTTAGGTAATGCCAGTACACATGTAGCGCGAGTGAAGAAGGTATTCCCTCTCACGACCCGTGGAAACTTTATTGCGCTATCTATTTACACAAAACTGAAATATGTAAAAGAGAACCTTGCTACTATTATTTCTTAAAAAATATATTATTATTCAGTGACTGTCGGTAAGCAAAAAGTAGAAAACGACATACTTAATACTGTTATAGCTACAGATGCAATTTTAAAAAGAACTAATTTGAAATCTGGGCGGTTTTTCGAAACAAAGAGCGGGATCGTAATTACGTTTCTTTCGTTGCTATTTGCAGTTCCATTTGTTATGGTTAGGTAACAGAGCTTAATGTCTGCGCACCGATCCAGGACGGGAGCTAATTCCAACGTAATCGAAAAGCTCGAACCTCGTCGGCGCCGCCGTTGACACGAGACGGTGCATTTCGCTTCTAATACCAAATTTAGGTAGGTATTAAATTTAAACCCCTGTATTATATTTATTTATATCCTATAAACGAAGCAAACTGAATTATGTAAGATGCAAATAAATAGGTACGCTTTATGATATCTTTTTAAGATATAACATCCTTTTGCGAAATTACAAATTATAATTACTTTACAGGAAATAAAAATTGCATTCAAATTATACAGACGCTGCGGCCTTCCAAGCTGTCAAGTCGATCCTCAAATACAGCTAGGACATGGGAGAAATTATTATCGAATCAAACGGAAGTGATTTTCAGCGCGGAGTTGTGAATTAGCTGCAGAGGTCGCGTGACCGGCTGCCGATCGAGCCTTATCGCCCGCCTCGCCCGACATAACCAGATATTCCGACGTTTACAACACGTAACGTTTATTTTTACGGCTAATGTAAATGTTTGTTTCCAGCAGGGCTAGCACGCACTATTTTAATCCATCTTGGGGTGTTAGAACATCTGTCACTTTTTAGCAATTTGCGCTCATATGGAACACAATAATAGTTATGCTCTTATTCCTTGGTTAAAATAGTGCATGCTAACCATACAAGATAAAAAAGGGTATTAGCAGCTCTTTATAGATTTATTACGTAATTTAGATATTATTGTTGTATATATATGCACACCTAGACCGTACACCACTTTGCCCTGATTTGAATCAAATGAATGTGCAAACTCTGCTCGAACGCGCTTCCACTCCAGAATTATGTTTATAAGTTAATATTAATGCGCTTGCTACTACTTTAGGATATTAACGTAGGATTTAGTATAATTGTAATATTGCATTTAAATATTATATTATCCGCACTATCACTCGATCATATCAGTATACCATTGAGTGAAGGCGGTAACAAACAGTTCAGTCAATATTACGGGGCCGTTAAATCATCCTTTTACGGCGTTTTTGGAATATAACTACTTATAACTTTAATGTAAGTAAATTTATTTAATGAGTCGAGCACATGTGTGATAAATATTTAATACACTACGAAATAAGAATTAGAAACTACAGCTTAAAAAATGCTGAAAATAATTCATTATTAAAATTAGCCAATAGAAAGTACGTATTTACTTTTCTATATATTATTTTTCGATTAATATCGAAACCAAGCCAGATTACTGCTATTCAGAACTTATTTATATAGTAGGTAGTCTAGAAAACTAAAATAATAAAATGTAATATTGGTAAATTGTCTTACGGCATACGTACTATGCAAAGATAAACGATTATACATACACGCATTCTTTATTGTGACAGGGAAACCAGCACTGACCAAAAGCCAATGCGTTCGGGCGTAGCTTCGTGGCAAACTATTGGTACAAAAAATAACAAACAATTAAGTACCTACTACTGTATACTTCGCAGAAGTATACTAAGTGTATACTTCGCAGATTTCGTAAAGAAATGGAAATTAATTTCCAAGAATTCGATACTCCATAGATACGGCCTCCATGCGAGTATACATACTTAATTACCTTTTCACTTTTGTTTTCAGCATAATTTAATAGCGAAATTGTTCATGTACTTACTCGTAAATTCAACATTTAACAAAACTGACTCGGATTAAATAAAAAGTGTTTTGATGAAACCTCCCTTAAACTTAGTTTGCCAAATTAAAGGGACCAAAAGCCTCGTGATTTTAACAAATCACAAAACTTACTTAAAGTCATTTAACCCGCTTCAGCTTAAATAATTTGTTTCTTGTTTTGTGTTTCTATCATCGAGCTGGCACGCGAAGGAGGCGAACTCAACGGTGTGACTCGGAAGTCATTAATCTAACAATTAACTCAAAATATAATAAACGCTCACCTATAGTATTATTCACCATTAGTTTGCTAGGTTTTATTTGTATTTTTCCTTTGATAATACAAAGTCCCTTTTAAAAAAATGCCCACAGCTATTTCAATAAGTACATACACACGATTTTCTTAAATTTAAGATCTTTAACTACATGGACGCTCTTTGAAATAAAAAAAAACCTTCAGAGTAGAATTGCGTAGGCAGGACGACTTTACCATAATGACGAACGTGAGTTGCTATGTACCTATCTCATTAGATAGGTACTTACCTACTCACGTTCCTAAACCAAAATCAATTACCATAATGTATGGAGAAACATTAGATACTTAAGAACGGCTCGATTAAGCTGATTTCCATTTTGTTGCGCTCGTAATAATTGTCAGGACGAGGTTGGTATGAAAGATTTATATGTGAAAACACAGGAGGAAAATACATCCGTGCGTAGCCGCGACGAGTTGCTAGTCTGCAATAACCCGTGATACGAACTATACCTACAACAGAGTTTATTTATTGTACCCGAAAACACAAGTTTATTGAATCAACTAGTAGTTTACAATTTCGCTACAAACTCGAGCTTTTGCAGCTGCAAAACTGGTAACAGCGTTTTATTATTAATTGCACTCAACTTTCAAGAAATCATGACTCGCTTGAGTGAAAATGTACTGCCTTTATCCAAACTTGCTTTTGTAAGCATAATAACGCCAATAGTATTTCGGTATGATTAAGTATAGAATAAGCAACATGCATTAGTTGATTAAAGATAAATTAATTAATCATTCACGTCGAAGTTAAAGATATTAATGCCTTAATGACCATTATGGCAAACAATCCACTTTATTTTTTACAGCACACGATTTTCTGCAAATAACTCTCGATAAACAGTTCGCAATATCTGTAGGCATCTATCTACCATGAAAGGTTTCGGCATCCTATTCATACCTTAATACTCTTTTTACATAAAAGGAAATACTTAAGTGCTCACCCTATTTCATTTGAAGAATCACTGTTACGAAAAGCTTAAAAATACTTATACCCTTCCGATATTGTTTACCTATTGAGTTGTAAGTAGGTCGACCTAAAAATAATGTGACTATCAATTATTTATTGATGACCTCGGAATAGATATATTCTTGAATATATAATCTTGTCACCAAAAACATTTCATAACATTATAAATGGGACTAAAACTAAGAAACTCATAATTACGCATTCACTGTTAGAATGCCGGCCTAAGTTCCTAATTCTACTAAGCACATATTTTGCTCAATACGAATAGCTTGGATATTTCAAGATAAATATAGATAAGCAGTCAGTCTCAGGTAATTTTATTTTCAGGCTCAACTCATTTCATAACTATAGAGAAACTTTCTTAATACATTACAACTTTAACAATAATTTACTAACTGTAAATCCGTGTTAAACCCTATTGTACCTAGGTGCCCGTATTTGGTTAGCCCGTGTGCCGCCGCGCTTAAACTTGAGTAATTTAGAAGGAGAGAGCGAAAGAGCTTTCCGACTTCCTTCCTATGTAGGTCACCTGGTGAAATATACTATCGCTTTACGACACGAAGCGCAAGAGAAATTATACTTACATTCATCGAATTGGTTTACGATGTAAATTAAGTGGAGATGTCTCAGCACAATAAGAGTTAACACTAAATGTGGACGAAGTCACAATATTATACTTATACAAAATCCTTTTTACGAAGTAGTCTTGTGTTTTCTACGGCAAGTTGCTCGAAATGGTGCATTTATCACAAAAATTATCCACTCGTCGACCCTTAAGAGCAGTTGCTTGAAAAGTTAAAGACCTCTGATTTTCTCGCCTGAGCCCGTTTTAAATACGATTAATTTTTAATGCTACCGTTAAAATCTTTTCCTTTTCGTGTTTTTAATGATAAAGCACTTAGCACACACTAGCGACGGTTTAACGGGTTTATTTGTAGGATTTTCATGTTTACAATAAACCAATTCTGTTTTTTGTCACTACCTACGAAGCACCGTAGGTTATGTTATAAAAATAAGATAATAGTTAGGGTCCTAATAATAATTTACGTGTTATCGACCTCTAATGCGAAATTTTATATCTAGGAACATTATTTAATACCAAGATAAGTGTTGTGCACCTTTAAATATTACGAAAAATCTAAAATATCACATATGATTGCAGTTGCATGCATATCAAGTCGCTGAACATTATTTCGGTATATTATAATATCCCTGAATATTGAACTAATAAAGCTGTTTAACTGCTCCTCGTTTACACCTCGCCTGACCTACTTACGTGACATTTATCAACCAACGTTGCACGTCCCAGCTTGCAATAACCTAACCCTATAAACTCTCGATTTAGTGTTCATAATATTACTAGGTCGTATATAATATTTTTACCTAACCTATTAAGCACGGCGTAAGTAATTATACTTATAGATAGTTAATAATACCAGTTCGTAACCACGAGGTAGATAAACCTTAATATAATGATTATTCAGCTGTTTCAAAATAACAAAAAAATACATAATGTCCTGTTTATGAAAACAAATAATGACTAATCCGATGTGATGCAACTTTTGAAGTGGACACAAAAATAACAAAAAATGGAATACAAGTTAATCGGATCTGCGAGATTTCGCGTCAGCAATCGTCTTTGCTTCGAGAAAACGCGACTATAAAAGTTTATTTGACAAAGCCGAGGTGTCGAGGAGAAAATAAATGGTACCTTAGAGATGCACAGAATTTCTCATTTGTGATTACAGTTTATGCAATACATTGAACCTGCGCTTAACTATATAATATACTATATTGATTTATACCTATAGGTAGGTATTATAATTTATAATAGACTTAGGGCATAGAAGTTTTAACGTCATAATAATGTCTACATACCAACTCATACACTCTATGAAAACATACCTTATAGGTATATTAGGCACCTTACATATATAACCATATTTGAATTAAACTTAAAAAAAGATGTTCTAGTAATGTAGCAATGTAGAGAAAACATTACAGAAACAAGATTCGGGGGCACAGCGAAACACTTTCATCTGTTTTCCGACGCATGTTGAGTTAACCATTATGTAAATATACCGAGCTATTACCATTGCCGTCTATGGAAAAACCACCCACGTTCCGGTGTTACTGAGATTCGTAAAACCACACACGAGCCTAAAACAAGCAGCCTCAATTTAAAATCTGGGCGTAGGTTCGCTACCTGTGATAAGATAAGTATTCGATTGCAACCCCTGAATAAAATTTATGACAAAGTGACTTCTCGTACGTTCCTTACTGCGTCTATAAAAGAGAAACATGAAAAGTAAATTTCAGAAATATACATTAAAACTTTACGACTGTTGCATATAAGTATAAACCTTTTATAAAAAAATACGACCTGAGTAATTGAAATACTTTAATAAAACATTTGGAAAATGTTTCTGTATATGTAATAAATTATATAATATCTACACAGTTTAAATATACGAAAAGATAATTTATACAAAATAAGACGACGGATAAACATACATAATTGTTAGCATACAATTGTACCCTGTTAAGTGAATAAACTAAAATGGATTAAGTACTTAATTAATATAGACTAGAACGTAATCTTTATTAATGTTTTAGAACCTTTAATAATATTAAACTAGTTAGTCGATTGACTAACTTTACTTAAGTTTAAAAAGAAACATCTGATAAATCATGCAATAAAAATGATCGTATTTTAAATAAATTTCAAGTTAAAATATATCAATATATTCAATATCCTTGTAAGAGGATGCCAATTCATAATGAATTCTTTTTAAAATACATATAAGACTCAGGTAGGTACGGTCACCACAATGTTCCTGGCAAGATTCTAACTTTTAGTTTCGTAGTCAAAGGCATTACCACTAGACGAAGATGCCATCGTATCTTTTCATATTATCTTGATGTCAGTAGGTATTTATAGTCTTATAAATAAATATATTGTTAACCCGTGTTGCTTTCCTTATAAAAAATACGTATACCATTGTAAGTACAGCTGCGCGGGGCACGGCAAGACGTATGCCCGGCGTGCGGCCCCTTGGGTATTGTCTTGTAACTTTACTGCGTTATTTAAGCCACACACACGTTGCTATATCTACACACCTGGAGCACTCTTTGTCATGGATTAAAGAACGCATTGCATACATCCCCCCTACACAGATATTCGACAATCGCGAACGCAATGGAGTTAAATAAAAAGTCCTCCCTAGACAAGTGACATTTGACTCAAATCCACGTGGTTTTATACTTATTTTTTAGTTTCAATCGCGTTCGCGATTAACAAAAATTAAAATGTCTGAATTGATAAGCTAGCATGCAATATGTCTAAAGCAAGTTAAAATTGTCCGTCTAAAGTAAGTTGTAGCGTTAATAAATTAACCATGACACCAGTTTGACCCTCTTCGAGGGATTGAAACAGTAAGGGTTGAAATGACCTTGTTTCATGCCCAAAGGTTGTATTAGTTGCGCTATTTACGCTAAAGGGTCTTACCGGAAGCTCTATTTCTGACTTAATGTAGCTACGTACGCTTAAATTCGGATGTCCGAATGTTTATCACATAAGTATACAGAAATAAATACGTAAGGAATAAGTATGAGTCTACTTTGTCTATAGAAGTATTCTGAAAATACATTTTCCATTTCGAGGCTGTAGTTCCACTTTTCACGTCGTCGAATAGATAATAGTATTGAACTAAATAGACTAACCTGCGGTAGACTATCGGTAACACTGTGGTAGCCTTGTCGCTAACACTGAAAAAGATCTTCATCATAACCACAACTACCCTAATAGGGCAGAACAAAATTTTTATTTTTTTAAAAAAAATACCCTTTTACAAATTTACAAAATCTTCTGCCGGCGTCGTTTTTAACCCCCGACGAAAAAACGACGGGGTGTTATAAGTTTGACGTGTCTGTGTGTGTGTGTGTGTGTGTGTGTGTGTGTGTGTGTGTGTGTGTGTGTCTGTGGCATCATAGCTCCCTAACGCATGAACCGATTTTGATTCTGTTTTTTTTGTTTGAAAGGTGTATATGTCGGGAGTGTTCTTAGCTATGTTTGATGAAAATCTGCTCAGTAGTTTAATAATTAGGGGGGGTGAAAGAGGGGATGGAAAAATAAAAGTCTAGAAACATACTCGAGTGGGGTATCAAATGAAAGAGGATTACGTGTACATTACAAAATGGAAATTATAATGAAAATCGGTTGAGTCGTTCAAAAAATATAGGGTGTCAAAGTGGGGATGGAAAACCAAATGTCTATAAATATACCCAAGTGGGTATATTTATAGACATTTGTTATCAAATGAAAGAGGATCACGTAGATTACAAAATTGAAATTGTTATGAAAATCGTTGAGTAGTTCAAAAATTATGGGAAATAAAAGTGTAAATGGTAAACCCAATGTCGACGAATGTACCCGAGTGGGGTATTAAATGTAAAAGGATAACATGTAAGTACATTACAAAATTCCATGTGAAATGGAAATTAGTTAAAAATAATAATTTATGTAGAAGGTACCTACTTAGGTACAAAAAGTATGAAATAAAAAAAATAATTAAAAATTTAACAAACCCCCGACATAAAAACCTAAAAGCCCATTAAAAAGTATAACAATAATAAAAACTTAATATTAGTTATAAACCTAAATATTAATATTTCTACAAAGAAAACGTCATGTCGGGGGGACCGTAGGTTTAGGTAGATTGTAGGTATTAAGGAGTAACACCTAAATGAGAAGCGGTCCCCCCGTAATGACGTTTTCTTTGTAGAAATATTAATATTTAGGTAACTAATATTAGTTTTTATTATTGTTATACTTTTTAATGGGCTTTTAGTTTTTTATGTCGTTGGTTTGTTATGTCAGCGTGGAATAATTATTGCTCCGCTCCTATTAGTCTTATTGTGACGATATATTATAACCTATAGGAAATCTATTACCTATAGATAATGTTAGATAAGTAATTCAAGATCTGTAGAAAATGTTAGATAAGTAAGTAGTTCATTTATCTATAAATGTTTTTTTTTTAAATAAAACCTGTTTCTGTTCCTGAGATTATCGCGTTCAAGCAAACAAACAAACTCTTCAGCTTTATATATTAGTATAGATAATTTCTCATTTGCTGTCTAGTTCTAATAATAACTCAACTACTGACTAGGTCAATTTAATAATTTCTAAGATTTGCGATGAATCGATAGGGATAATAGACACAAATATAGGACCCTAGAATTATGTCCATAATTGAAACTATTAAAATTTATCAAACACTGCATATTTGACTAATATGTGCAGTAAGTAATAATATACTCCCCATACACATTCAGCATTCAGTTATGCAAATGAAGCTCTATCTCGTAAATCCTGGGCGTCGGTGCCTCGCTATATTCACACTCGGACTATTCATTAAGCACGCAAATTGTTTGAAAACATGGCTTTTCACTCAAAAACCTCATTATAATGGGTCATATGAGGCAACCTGTTTTTAGTGAAAACTTTTCTCATGTAACTGTACCTATCTACTAGGTAGTTGGGTATACCAGCTTGAACCCTAACTTCACGGCTACGTTACCGACTAGATTGTTAATTTTAAAGGATTTAATCATGTCTGTTTATTTATGATCGGCGGCGTTACAGTGCGAACCTTAGCCTTTTAGACGACATTTCTTATTTATAGCGGAGCACGCTCGCCCCATTTTGCAAATGGATGTCCAAATGAATGTGAATGGAAAAACCGTTTTATGTAGAGAAACTATACGTTGACTAGTCCGTGGCGCCTTGCGGACTTATACCAGACGTGATAAGATTAAAATGTGGGAACATTACATACATCTCTTTGTCCTTTTTCTCTCTTTCTGCTATCATTTCTGCCGCAATATTTTTTCGTTACTTGTCTACCTCATTTTCCCCTTGTATCTAAAAACATAGCTGGCTAATAAAGTGTTTAAGTACCGACTGAAGAAAAAGCTAAATTCAATTAATTATATCATTTATTGTAAAATTGGGTGTGTATCAGTTTGGCCCAGTTCTATTTGACTGTAGTTCCTAATTAGGTGATTTATTAAAACGTCCGACCTCATTTAATTATGGCATGCTTAAATACCACTTAGGTAAGATATTCTTGGCGTTATCATTTTTCAATAAACCGGTTAGTACACGTCGTGTGCGAGTATATAATGGTGTATGAAGCTCAAAGCTCGTGTAAGCTCGTTCGTCGCGATGCACATTAGTCATTTGCGAGCGGTGTTCGGAGTAGCGGAGCGGTAGCGCTCTGCATATCGCTGACTCCATTAATCATAATTTTATGATCAAAATCCAATGAATAAATTTCAGTTTAATACAGCTTTTATAGAAAAAAACTGGCCACGAGTTGGTCTGGCCACGGATAGAATTTATTAACGATCATGCCAAATTACAAGGTGTGGAAAAAAAAATGTGGTTAATTTTTAAACTCTGTCCCTGAAAAAATATCTATCTATAATATAGGAGTCGTTAACATCATCGCATAATATTTTATTATAAGTAGATCTGAAATCCTTAAAATTATAAATCATATAAGCGACATTAAGATAACCTATCTATAGAAACATTAGTTTAGCATTATGTTTTATGAGAAATCAATCCTGGAAAACTTGGAAATGGCGTTATAAAAATCATATAAAGGACTGGTGGCAGGCGGTCAGGTCGAAAGGGGAAGAAAACTTTACAATCAACCTGATCCAAAAGTCAAGACTTATATTTCCTCTTCCCTTTAACCCTCACTCGCTACCGGGAGTTCTCCATTAAAGGGACCGTTATGCCAAGTTCTAGCTTTTTGTGAATATATTACTTACCTAATTTATTGAGCTACCTATATAATTAACGTTAAATAAATATTAATTTACAGAATAGTTTAAAAATCAAACATAACCACCAGCATCAGTCATGAATCCATTATCCTAATGGATCTACAAAACAAAATAAAACGGCAATTCATTGAGCTTGATCATCAAGCTAACACAAACAAATTTCGTAGTAGACTGTTTTAATTTGACTTCCAAACAAGACATTAATCATCAAAACAACGGTTCACCGTCCCGAAAAATCCAACAATAATATTAGGTATAACCTAATTTGGTATGTACGAACTCGGCACCCGCATCCTCACCGACAATTCACCCGGAAGGGAACAATATTAATGAGTGAATGTCAATGTAAAGCTCTCTCTCTTGCTTTAATTTTTTATTTATTTTGTTTGGGATTTCTTGCGTCACGAAGATATTTATTATGCATTCACTCCATAACAATAAATTTAAAGTTTATTTGAAATTCAAATTTCCTGTAAATTAAAGATATATCGGTAACTATTATGTCTCGAGAAAATTAGTAAAATCCGTGATATATTATGTAGTTCTGGCGTGTTAAGTATTAATGCAGCAAGTACATATGAGTTTTATACACTTACTGCATTTATTATTAGAACGGCAGAATTATAAACTGTATATCCCTACACATTAAGCTCCACTGTATTTTTAGACAATAGTGACAAGATCAAAATATGTTACTATATATTAAAGTTTAAATATAATTAAGTACCTAGTGACATATTTTGGATTGTGCAGCAAATTGTGAACTTAAATTTTCTATATCACGATGCATAACTACCTAAGTGAAAAATTAAGTTATAGTCCACCATTTAATATCAAAATTGATTGACGTAGATATTTAAATTTTATTTACATGAACCGTTTGTGCCTACTTTATTGAATAGTGGAGTCTCAAATTGAATTACGTGTGGCTTAATAATATTGAAACTGTGAATACCATCCTACTCAGAACAGTAAAGTTCATTATTGTAGAAAAAACTACAGATAAGGGCAACTTATTATATTTCATGCGAATTGTAGGTAAAAGTTTTAGTTTAGTGGGTAAGTACCTACTTAACAACTTTTCATAACAATGTTTTTTTGTATTGGCAAACGAACATGTTTAACTGCACTTTTTGATCTATTATTTATATTTTTTATGATCAATTATTTGCCAGCTTGCGTAATTGATAGTCATTGACTGGATGACTCGAAAGAAAACACAAGAAAACTATCACTAATCTAATATTAAAAAAAAAACATCACTTTCTTATAAGTTCCATGAAAAAGTTTAGTTTGACTTACTTACTTAATATTCAATTAGGTATATATCTCTATACCTACTTTGTAAACACCAAAAACTTATATGATTTATATATTAAGTATGATTCTGAATATTATCGATAATACCTGTCCGACATTTAAATTTCAGAGTGTCTATGAGCTCCAATTACGTTGGAAATGAGATCTATTCGTATTCTCTAGTTGAATACGTGTAATTTGCGAATATTCCATGTACGGTCGGTTTGTTTGGCTTGGGACTCGGCTCGTTTGCTCGGTCCGCAATCAGAGACATCGCACATGTGAAGCCTAACCGAATGCATGGACAACACGCGCCTTTATCAATTACTAGCGGCCCGTCCCGGCTTCGCACGGGGGGACTTAAGATTTTTTTCCCCCGTTTTTGAAACATTTTCGGTTACTGCTCCGCAACTATAAGACCTAACGTGATATTATATAGCCTATGTTACTCAGGGATAATGTAGCTTTCCAAAGGTGAAAGAATTTTTGAAATCGGTCCAGTAGTTTCGGAGCCTATTCATTACAAACATACAAAAATACAAAAATACAAAAATACAAATCTTTCCTCTTTATAATATTAGTATAGATTTTGCTGTACGAAATGTCGTACCAGCGGTACGAGGATTAATAGTAAGCGTATAGTAAGCTAATAAGAACTAAGTTTAGTTAGCTGCCAGTATCGAAACAAAACCTTATTTGTTATTAATAAGAAATAGGTAACAAAAAGTTCTAAAATTTGTTTACTAGTCTCTCAATTTCTAGACCGTCATTAAAGTAACATACAAATTATATCAAACAAAAAGTAACGATCGATTACCTCGAAAACTACGGAACTACTAGATCAAGTCAATTATCTGGAGCAGTATATAATAAGCTGGGTACAAGGTTTATTTAATTTTAGCTATTATAAAGACAGGTTTCAGTTAGGTACGAATACAATGTTTTGTAAGACGATAAAGTTTTGAATAGATCAGAAATCTACTCAAACACCAAATTACAAGTCCGTCCCTAATGCTCATCTCATCATATGTCAAATGTTGATCGTTGAAGTAAAAAATTGACCAATCACATTATATAGGTAATAAAACGTGGGAGTGGAACTGGGTATTACAGTTTGTATGGGCCCTCTAATGCCCCCTATATTTATTAAAGTTACAAATCATGAAAGAAATGTTAATTTAAAAGAGCAAGTGTTCCAATTTTTTTTTAATTCAGCCATTTGGTGGTGAAATAGGGTCGTAAATACTGTGTGAAAAATATGTATTCGAAGTCAAAGTTGCCGAGCAACAACTAGGTTTTTGTAATTTCCGCAAGATTGGACCATTACCCCGTAGATCTTATCGACCTACCGCATAACGATGACTGACACCTGAACGCGATTTTTGTAAAGACTCCGTGATGGTATCATTAGTCAAACAAGTTATTTTTAAAGAAAAATTGTCTTGCAACCTACGAAATTGAATAGCCTGGGCGCTGCCTTAAATGTAATTAAGGGACACCGCCGTACACGCGGGCTTAATGGTAATTATGTGTTTTCACCTGGATATTAATTAAAGTGTTTGCGGGTCCATGTCTCACTGGGGAACTCAGCTGTAATAGCGCTACATGTGTTAAACCCTTTCGCTCTGACTCGTAATATCCCCATATTTCATCCCCATATCTGTTTGTTATCCATGGTCTTCATTTTCATTTACATTTATCAACAATTGTCTGAAACTTCGAAACCGGTTGAGTCAATAAAATTTGAGGAATTGAGAATATGAGTAACTAAGCATTATACAACTCAAAGCAAAAAGTAAATATGTAGGCGATATGAGTACCTAAGTACCTACCAATAAATCCAAAAAAACAGTTTTCATTGATTTCTTCATGCACATGATAATGCGATCGATTCCAGCACTACGCAACTGAGATTGTGACGAATAGAAATAAGTGCCTGTAGTAATGGCTCGACATTACTCTATCTAGATGGATTCCTGAGAAGCACACAAGGAGTTAGATTTAGGTAGCCCTCTTGCCTATAGTCCAAGTCAATGTGCATTTCTAAAATTAGTTCATCGGCTTTCTAGTTTCTGTTACACTCTTTTCTCCTCAGTAGTGGGTACATATTATTTCTAGTTGGGGAGCAGCAACGGTCGGGTGATCAGTCCACTGGTGTGGGACCATTCCAATTTAGTGGGTAGATAAGTCTATATAATTTCGAATTCCGCTGCGTCAGCATATTATCATTGTTTATTTTCTTAATCATGATTTGAAATGGATCTCATTCTCAGTTTATGTTTTAATAAAAAAAAACGATTTACAAACAGTATTACGATACCTTTCTGTTTTGCAGGTTAATATAAAATGAAAACGTAATTCAGTAATAATGAATTTGCTGATATTAGTCTCGGGCTTTGTATGCCATTGTATTGCGTCGGCTAAACGTTGTCCTATTACGTGAATGGTTCTGTGACACGAACACACTTCGCATTGAATATTTAATTATAATGTTTACGGTCCGCAGAGCAACGCAGGGATAAATAATTTACGCCATATCGCCCAATGGTTCCCATCATTCGTCATAAAGTCATAAATTTGCGTGACAAGTGTCTATCATTTAATGACCTTTACGTATGTTCGTTGACAGAGTTGGTGTTTGCCAAAAACGAATTCGATACTAGCTAAGCCCGCTATTCCACTTGTGATATTGCGGATGTTTGGATTTTTTCATTCCAAGCTACAGAAATTCTGTTACATAATAATACCTATATCTTGGAGAAGTAGGTAGGTAAGTATATGGCAAAAGAACTATTCATATAGAGCCTGTTTTTAATTTTTATTTCAGGTAGGTACGCTTAAAACAAGAAGTGATTTATGTAGATCCTCTATCTCTACAATCGAAGTATTTATTCAAACAATGGTTCATGGTAATGTCACTTACAATACTTACATATTAGCGAGTTCTTAGAAACCCTTGTCAAAGCGACGAAAACAATAGGCTTTACACTGGCTCCTCTTATTATTAGGTACGTTCGTAAAAAGCGTTCAATGATAATGCGGTATTTAATGTTAGCCACTATCTAGGTATATGTAACACACATTTTACACCAATTTAATCTTTATTCGACGTTGTACCAGATCAAAGCAAACAATAGATTGTGGGTACTAATAACAGTTAAATTCCTTACCTACAAAACAAACTTTTAAAAGTTATGAATGGTTAATTTTTGTCGGCTTTTATCTTTAAAATAATGATAATAAATTGTTTCAGAAATTAAGTGGACAGATATATATATTAGAGTGTATTATACAAAGACCTATTAGGCACAAAAGACATAGGTACTTACGTGATACAGATTTGCATCAAAAACGGATGGTATCCGCATAAAACATCTCAAAATATAGGTCGAGTGCGCACACGGGCTCCCTCATCGTGTCGACCAAGAAAATACTAGGGTGCGTCGGGGTAAGGTTGAACGAGATTTCGATGAGATAAACAATGTTTTTTCTAAAGCCTCATAATTTTAATCGTATGAAGCTGACGTATATGAAGTGATGTTTTTGGTAAAGTTAATGAATGGTTCTTCCTATCTTTCCATAAATGGGCCTGATTGAAGGTGTTTGTCATGTATAAAAACGATGGCAAAGTTAAACTTATTGCAAAAAAATCGTGGGGTAAGATGGAATGATGAGGGGGGAAGATCGATATAGTTCTTAAAATCTTTAATAACCATTGTAGGTCCATTTGGATTATATGCACCGAAAGCATATTTTTTTCTCTATTCAAATATATAAATACATTTTGAAAATACCTAGTCTTAACTACCAAAATGAAATTTTGTTAAATATAATATTTCAGTCTTACCCCACTTTGTATTCAGATGATATGCGGTTCTCAACCTTTTCTTTTTATATCCTAATATTTAAATTTTACTACCATGTACACAAAAAATGTAATTATTTCTTTATTTAAATAGACAGGTAGTTAAACTAGCTAAATATATTACAACTTTTATTTAAAATCTTTTTTTTTACACATGTTTTCATGAGTTGTGAATATTACACTACTCATGAACGAATCATACAGTTTGACAACCCCTGACTTTTACTATGGGTTTCATAATCGGGGTAAGTTGGAAAAGAAAATATTGCCGTCTTGCCCCTGGGTTTTACAAGCGGTGTAAGATTGAAAAATATAAAAACTCCAAAAATATAAAAGATATGCAAAATCTGATTTTATGTATCAACTAAAAAAAAAATATCAATAACACGTATCAAAAAAACATATTTTTAACTTGCGTGTAAAAAAAACTACGGAACGTGGGGGAAGATTAAAAAACGCATTTATCGCTCAAAAACATACCTTGTCGAAAAATTGCAAAAAAAACATATGCCCTCACACCTGACGATTATCGCTGACTGAGACAAGGAGCGCAATGAAATTACCTACAAAACTCTGTAGTCAGTGTTAAAAAATATGCACGGAATAGGCAGCTATGAGGGGTTTTTCATCTTACTCTGTTTTTCATGTTACCCCGACGCACCCTACTACAAGTTGAACAGAACGGAATAATAATATTTTTAATAAAATACTTTTATACTCGCAACTCGCACCGTCTTAACACGAATATTCCATAAATGTTTATAAATAGAAAGGAAATAAGCGAACTAATAATAATCGACGACAACAAGCACTAACAACGTTATTTTCAACTGTATAATTGTACATTAAATCTAATTTAACAAACATTTTACTATTGTCCAAAAAAATACAAAACACCGTCTGATCAAACCGATAATCATAATACTTACGTAGGTAGGTACTTGATGCATTTTGTTTTGTCCATGCATGCAATATTTATCATACGAGTATAAAATAGAAACAGACATACGTCCATAACATACACTCGTAACACTTAATTGTACTCTTTTGACAGTCGATTAAAAATGTTAACTTAGGAACACATTAAAGGATCAAAGGTTAGGTAATAATAAGACAGCTATTGCAACAAATTTTACATTATTAATAAAAAGTCGTAGCCGATAGTCTAACACTAAGCGATTTGAATCCGATATACTTAATGGGTTCAATCCAATGTGTAATAACCGCGAAGGCATCAGCAGTTATTGAGTAAGTTGGCATTTTTAAAAAATATATACTCGTCGAATTGAGAACCTCCTCCGTTTTTTTCGTCGGTTGAAAAATCATTTAGAGTTATGAGCAGGAACGAAAATGTTAAGCAATAAATTACATTATTTTTAAAGTCTAGACTATGTCGGGTAAATGAACTTGAAACCGCTATCGTGACAATTTAACTTTCTAAATTAATTTTATAACCAAGTCACCGGTATGACGATCTGAAACAAAGATTATGTTTGTCGTTTTTTGAAAATGCATCATTTTTTTACGGCCAGATGAAAACTTTTTATTTCAAAATGTTCATTAGAAAAATGTTGTATGTACATTAAATAGATTATGTTACCTACACATAGTATTATTATTAAAAAAAAAATTGGTAATATAGTGCATTACGCACCAAGGCCAGTAAAATAAAAAATGTCTCAGATCACATGTAATTGTCGTCCGAGGCGAAGCCGAGGTTGACAAAAATGTGATCTGAGGCTTTTTTATTTTACTGTCCGAGGTCAGTATACTATTTTTCTGTTCGACGAAGCCAGAAAGCGGAAATTTCATTTAGCGCAGCGGCCACAAAGTTGGCGCTTTCTGGCCGGAGGACGGAAAAACAGCATTGCATACCTATACCTATACAAGGATAAAGGTATAAAAGTTGTAATTAAAAAGAATCAACAAACCTGAAATTTTAGTGTATTATTAATTGTCTATTACAGTCAGAGACAAACTAGTGATGATTATAATAATATTATTATATTTTTCACCCACTCGCTCCTTCTCGTAGAACCTAAAGAAATCTTATGACTACGCTAAAACATCGAGCAATTTAGACTTTAGGCCGTAAAATAAAAACCGACAAAATATACGGAGGCACATTTACATTTCATCGGAAAACAACCCTTCTCACGAGTTTTACACATTATATAACAAAACTGGACTTAATCGCTTATATAAATAGTATTACTACTTGATTGCCTTCGACGTTACGAATGCGACGTTACAGTCATGGTCGTGATTTAGTTATATTTATATGCGGAACCAGCTTTTGCCCCCGACTTCATCCGAGGACGTTTTAATCCCATTGGTTTAGGCTGTAGGTACGTTTAAATATCGTCAGTCAGTCAATCTTTCAGGACGAAGCATTTTATATGTCCCGTTTCGTATATTATGATAGCTCCTATACTTGACAGTTGCCTATATAGTCGAGGGATGCTGGTAATTACTACGAGTAAAACTAAAAGTATGTAATGTATCTAATTATGGATTGTATTTGTACCTTTACCGCACAAACGTAATATCATTCTGGGTGTACGAAAATGTTAACTGAAATATCTGGCAACCATAATTCATAATTGAAAAGATGCATATCAAATGCAATTATCGAAATGTAACATTTTTTTATGTCTGAGTAATATTAAATAAATTCTTGTAGGCTGTAACTGTTTACGGCGAATGTTTTTATTTTATCGAGTAACTATTGTTTAGTAAGTAAGTATATCGTGTTCAAGTTACTACCTAATATAAGTCTCGAATAAAGGAAGTATCGAGTAGGTAGACATTAAGGTACTTAATATCAAATTTCGATTGCTAGCTAGATATATTCGTATATAGCAAAACTACATAGGATAGGCATATATAGCAAACGGATTTGTTTTTAATGCATTTGAAGTTTAATTATTATGTTCAAAAAACTTAGATCATTAATACATGATCAATAGGCAAAGAGTTCAGAAATTCAAGCAATACAACCGAAACAATAATGATAAGGTTAAATATCTTTACTTAGCTCAAGGTCAAGAAAATTTTCATTTGTTTGTTTTAAAAAAATGCTGCCGCAATAATCTCGGGACACAGTAAATATAAAGAAAAAAGTTAATAAAAACACCGCAATGTTAACATAGCATCAAAGGTAAGCACCTAGACCGTAGGTACACAACAATTTCTTGGGAAACGTGCCATTTATTTAATTGCGCGTGCAAGCGGTACGTATACCCAAAGATGAGTCTTGGGTAAATGTATTTTTTATTTTTACCTACATATTCAGACATCTCTACCCAAAATGCAGGCTAAAAACTATTTTCATTCTAAATATAAGGATAACCTTTAACATACTACTTACCCAAAAAAAAAGCGAGCAAGTGCGAGTCGGACTCGCGCACGAAAAGTTCAGTACCATTATATGTAAAAACGGAAAAACAATCACGATTGTTGTATCGGAGCCCAATGAAATATTTATTTTATACCGATTTTCGAAATATGTACCTCGGTATATCATTTGTAAAAAATCAACTGTCTAACAATCACGGTTCATGAGATAAGTACAGCCTAGTGACAAATAGACGGACCGATGGTCCCGTTTTTCCTATGAGTACTAACCCTCTAAAACAATTAGAAAGTTTATTTTATTTACACACTCCGATGTATATTTTATTTTATATACCTAGTGGACATTTAGGTACATTGAGATACATCGTGTACCACAAGTCCCAACAATAATAGGTACCTACCTATACCTTATTAATACTCATGCAAATGAATTTACGTCCATGTGTTGACGACGCATCAGTGGCCGAAGATGATTTTATTGTAACCGCGCGAATGTTGTTGGCATATGCGACACTTGCCACTTTGACCCATTTATGAAAAATAATTGGACTATTATTCATGGTTACTCACACAATAATAACGGGGACATTTATAAAAATATATCGTTAACTACAAACAAAAACCAATTCATTTTCCCTGGTTGAAACGTAGCCTTTTTAACATATAATATTATAAGTATTTATTATTTAAGTCATAGTATATTGCAGTATTAATTTAGCTGACGACTACTAGCTGATTTTATGCAAACGTTTCATAAACTTTACAGTTCCCATATTCGTAGCCGACTGAGTTGAGGATAGTCTACATCTGAAAACAAAAATCAAAAACAATCCTGCTTTTCAAGATTTGATAGTTGAATGTTGATTATCAAAAGTATAATATACTAGTATTAAGACCTAAGTGTCATATAATATTGGAAATAGACAAGGCTTGATGAATATTTAACATTAGAACTCCCGCTAAATTGGTATATTTCTACTTTAGACATTGCTCTGACCGTCCGAACGAGCGAAATATTCGTGGCAAATATCATGATTAACTTGCCACCGAACTGTCATCCACCGTAGACCAACAATTCATCAATTTCAAAGCGAATTGCTTGTCGCCTAATACCTATTTACCAAGTCTAGGTTCGCGCCAATCTGAATAATCAATTAAATTGTCACTGTGTTTCTAATTAAATTAATATTAATGTACCTACTACGGAAACATTTTATTTTTACCCCGTATCTAAACTTTACATTTCCTAGTTTAGATTGTCTCAAGGGTCATTATTGGTTTAAAAGCTATGTTAAAATATAAGATTTGATGTTTGGTTGCTAATTGAGGGTAAATTACTGGTTAGATGTTAATTGGAACAAAAAAAAACCTTTACACATTAATATGCATACCTAGTAGCTACTTACCTATATTGCGAACAATATTTATATACCTACCTACCTACTTAGAGTTATAGAAATTGTAGATATTTCGTTAATTTAACAAACATTCTAATATATTTTTCAAATAATTGGAATAAAAAAACCCTTTACACTAATAGGTACCTATATCAAGACAAACTAGTAGCTACTTACCTATGTTACGAAAAAAATATATATACTTACAGTAGGTAATAGAAATTGTATTTCATTAATTTTACAAAAATTCCAAGTTCTGTTACAATTTTGAGCTATTCCATGGCTACACATGTAAACAGAATATTGAAAGATTTACCTGCGTACCTACCTGATTATCCTATTATGAATAGTTCGCTAATGGCCCAAGCATTGAAAACGATTAATTATTCTAACCAGACACAAAATGTTAACCATACGGTATTTGTAGACATACTATTAAAAAATATTTTTGATTTTACAGTTGCCTTAGTGTCGATATTATAATAAGTTAGAGTTGAATAAATAAATACTGACAACATAAACGTACAAAACAATTAATAAATTTTACATGTTCTTTATCTGCACGCTTGGCAATTAGATCCATAAAGCAAACATAACTAAGATAAAAGGTCTAGTAATGTATCTATCTAAAGAATGGTTTTGTATAATATGTTTGCTCAAGAATAATTCGTGTCGGGCGAGCTAGACATCCCCAGGCACAAGATTTCACGCTAGATTTGGTTGTCTATTATTAATGTAGCACAGCTTTCAATACCTACTTTCTCCTAGAAGATCATGCCAGACCTAAGATGTAAGTAATTTATTACATAAGGTAAGTGACCGCAAGTCCATTTTTTATAAACTAAATGAACATTATGAACCAGAAGAAGTAAAAAGAGCCCGTTTACACTTTTCCTGCTGGGCAAGATTGGGTTTAGTATGGTAGTAAGTAGGTAGTATTAAAAAAACATTTTAACCAAATGCAAAATAATAAGTACAATGCAAACAATTGCTTCGACAATGTACCTAAGTCTACCAGAATGGTGTATGATTAGTGGTGTAAACCCATTTTTTCTACCGTAAATTAATAAATGTAACTTGTAGTTATACAGCTGATGGTTATAAATTTATATTTCAGTTAATCAGCGTAGTTAGCAAAGCAGTTCCCAGTTTGGCTGTATAATTAACACCAGTAGGACCAGTAGGTAAACTTCCGACTGTAAAATAACATTGTATAAACCGAAAAACTACTGCGCAACTGAATACGAACTACAAACTTTTCAATCCAGCTGCCTGCAACAACAGCCTGTTTTCTATTTCTACCTCGATTTGAAATTTAAAGGTCCCTTCGCGTCGCTGATCTTCTTTGCATGCATAAAATACGACGGTAAATCCAGAATAAAATGTAAAACACGATTTAAGAAAATAGCTACATAAACTCTGAAAACATTTTGCTTAGTGAAGCAGAAACAATGTTGTGCTAAATGTGAAAAGATGCAGGTTCGTAAACTATTTAGGTATCCTGTATTTATAGCCAGTTACAGGTAGCTTTTACGTTAAATATTTTATCCAGAGCAGGTTAATAGAATAAAAAATACTTTTTGAATCGACCCTATCTCTTATTCCTATATAGGTACTTCAATGAAAAAAGAAACTAACACACTGCTGGATACTGATTTAATAGGTTACGGTTTTCACAAGTAAGGTAATATCTACTTGTAAAAACTTATAAGAATCAGACAAGTATACAGAACTATGTCGTGTATATTGTCACTCTATAATAACATAACAGGTAATTGGATGTAAAACTAAAGATTTCTGGGAAGTATTATTTAAATTTAATTATGCTCTTTAAAATTACTATACCTATATAATGAGCAATAGTGGAGTTGCCTTGTTGTACCGCAGCGTACCAAGTTGAAACTTACAATGTAGCAACTCGTAAATTGTGGAAACCATAAAACTGCCAGGATTGGTTTATGACACGCAAGAAGGATGCGAGTTTTTTTACGGAGAGCCTCCATTTTACTTGATTGCATATTATATTTCATAGTCATATCTGCCCTTTCTGATTCAAAGTACCTAACGTCTAAAATGCAGATAGAATATTTCCTTTTGTAGGACACCTAACAACGTGTTGTCACATCACATAGGTAGGTACGACTCATAATATGACTAGCTTTATGAAAGGAGATCATGACCATTCCCTTTCCAGAGATTATAATAGCATGTACCTACCTATTATAGTCTAAGCACCAAGACGTACAATTCGAGGTTCATTGGCATACTACTTACATGAACGATAGGAATTAGTGATTTTAATAATAGTTATGTCATGTTCATTTAACTTACACTTTAATTTAATTTCTAAGTTACCTACTTCAAAACGGACCGAATCAAAACTACAAGTACTACAATAGGTAAAAAAATGTTTTTTTCGTGAGAAACAAAGCATCTTTTCTTTGATCACAAGAATAGGCGGTGCGTGCGAAGCAATTCCTAGGATCGTGACAATGCTCATAAAAAAGGACAACATTTGGCCCCGTGATGAGATAGGTGCGGAATATTGCCGTCGCGCCGTGCGGAACGATACATAAACTGAAGGCTGCTGTTTGTGACACGTAGAAAGATGCTTATGACGCTACAAAATATCTAGGCAGGTCAAACTTTAATGACAATATTAATACATTCTCTTTCCGAAGCTTTGTACCTACTTAACCGCCGCGCTCATAATTAAAATTGAATATCAAAGTATTTAACAAATACGTATATAGAAAAATCACTTCCCTGCTGATCTAATTTATCAAAGTACGCAGTTCTTTTAGTATATTTCCGTTTTTACATTGGATTAATAATAAAACAGATTTCGGCTATTGTACTTAAGCGGTAGGTACAATAATATACAGTGTGTAGGTATAGCTACTTGGTAACGACAAAGGTGCTCACAAAATTATACAAATGACCCAATACTGAATGAATCAATGACTAGGTACGTGGTTTGGAAGTTTTGCTTGGAATATCAATGTTTAAGAGTAAACTGCCACCAAAAGGTTTATTGCATTTACTACGACTAGCATCAACTCGGTCTGTTTCGAATATCGTCGCCGTCAGTGCAGGACCTTCTAAATGCAAAAAAGTAAATTTTACAGTAGACAATAAAAACTGTCCTAAAAGTAATACGAACTAATTAATGTAACTTTTTTTGTGATTTTGCTTTATTTCATATATAAAAACTTGTAGTTAGAAGGTCCTGCACTGACGCCGACGATATGGGAACCGTAGAGTTTTAGACGCGTCAATATAAAATTATTTGTATTAAATGAAAAAGACTAAGTAGGTACCTGTACTATTGTAATTTTTTAACCTATAGATACCTACTTAAATAAGCAATAGTTAAATATTTTTATACGATACTTATATCCCCTTTTGTTACTCATTGTTGTTTATTTTTCTTTATCCTTCATGTAGATAGCCAAAAATTATAGGTGCTGGTGACGTCACGTTATGGTATAAGAACCATAAATGACATCATGAGCCTCACTTCCGAACTAAACATGCAATTATATTTGTAATTTTTTGTTTGTTTGAGAAAAGAAAATATACGTTTCTAGTAATTAATAATCTGACCGATAAACTAAAACGAATTCGTCATTTTTATCGTCATTCCTATTTAAACATTCCGCGGTTGCAACACCTTAGCTAAGTCACCAACTTCTAGATTTGACACAGATTTTAGAACTGTCTCTTATGCTCGCGTGCTTTCTAGGTACAAAGGCGTTCCAATTAAGAAACGAAATGTCGTCTAGATACAGAAGTGTAACTGAATGTGTTAATAATTGTTCCAGTGCGAGGGCACACGGAAGTGCGAGTGGAGCTGCAGATGGAGCGATGGGCGGCGCGCGGCGGGTCGGTGCGGCTGCGGTGCGTGCACGACGTGCCTCCTCATCTCCTCGACAAAGTGGTCTTCCTCCGACAAGGCACCAAGATCTTCCAGTACATCCGGGATAGGAAACCACCTTATAGAAACTTTACCACTCCCGGCGCTGTTCTTAACGTGAGTATAGCTACTCATTTCGGTTATAACTCTTCACGTACAGAGAGATATTTATATAATACTTAGTACATTTTTTGTATCTATCCAGTACCATTTAGGGAGCATGTTTTGGGAATAAGAGTTAGTCAAATTATCAAAATGTAAAAATAATCATTAATTAAAGCCAATTAAAACAAAATAATAATATAAGATTCCAACGTTAACATTTTACTTGTCGTAATAAATTCAGCTTTAATCGTTTTTTGCTTATTATAGGTACAAATACTTTACATTATACAAAATGACTTTAGCGTTAGACTATTGTCAGCTCAGTCGTGCTACGATTATGGAAACTGTAAAGAATCCGAAACGTCAGCAAATAAAATAAAATAAAAATTATTATTATTATTATTATTTAAGCCTTTTATTTCCAAAAGATATTGTTAATTTATACATGATATTCATATTATTACATTACATTGCACAATTTAGTAATACATATTTGCTTATAAACTTAAATATTGCATTCACATTCTAATAATTAAATTTTTATTATATTAAACTAAATATGATATTATAACTTTCCAATCTAATGGGTTGTCCATTTTTGGACGTAGGCCTCCTCCATTCCGCGCCACTCCTGTCTGTCTGCCGCTAGTCGAGTCCAGGTAGCGCCCGCTACTGAAACGATGTCGTCTCTCCAGCGGCGGCTCGGCCGTCCCCTCGGTCTCGCCGAGCCACGCGGGTACCAGTGCATTAGTTTCTCACTCCAGCGTCCGTCTGAGGTTCTTACCGTGTGTCCGGCCCATCGCCATTTTAAACGGCATATCATTTCTGCAGCGTCTATTATTTTTGTTTTATTTCTAATTACTGTGTTCTTTATTTTGTCTTGTAGTTTAAGGCCCAGCATGCTCCTTTCTGCTGCTCTTTGAAATATCTGGATTTTGTTAATGATTTCTTTGGTCAGCGGCCATGTTTGACATCCATATAGCAGAGTTGGAGTTACGACAGAGTCCATTATCTTCTTTTTTAGTCTTATGTTTATTTTAGACTTAAAAACATTTTTGTATGTCCAGTATGAGCTCCAGGCTTTCTTAATTCGTCTTTCTATTTCCTTTGCTGGGAACACCTCATGGAGTGATATTTTTGACCTAAGTATATATATTCGTCTGCGTATTCTATATTCTTTGACTGTATTTTTATAGGGTTAGGGGTACTGTTAGTCATGGCGCATGTCTTTTGGGGGTTCATTTCGAGTCCACATTCTGTACTGCTGTTGTGCAGGGTTTCTAGCATGTACTGGAGCTCGTCATGATCATTTGACATTAGGACTATATCATCTGCAAATCGCAGATGATGTAGTCGTTCCCCGTTAATGTTAATTCCACATTCCTGCCAGTTAAGTTTACGAAAGATGTTTTCTAGCAAGGCCGTAAATAGATTAGGCGATATTGGGTCCCCTTGTCTTACTCCACGTTTAATTTTAAAATGTTCCCCTTTTCTTTCTAATTTCACTAGCGCTTTTCCTTTATCATATATTTCTATTAGTAAATTTATATATTTTGCCTCGACACCTTGTCTTTTTAAGCTTTCCCACAGCTTTGCATGTGATATAGTATCGAAGGCTTTGGAGTAATCTACGAACGCTATGTATAGCTTTTTGCCGTATTCTTTATGTTTTTCAATTATTTGTTGTAACGTGAAAATGTGATCTATTGTTGAGTAGTTTCTCCTAAAGCCAGCTTGTTCTACGGGTTGTTGCAGATCTAAAGTCTGTCTGATTCTTTCTAGGATTACACTCGTAAATAGTTTGTATGTAGATTGGAGTAAACTTATAGGTCGGTAGTTGTTCATTTGAAAGGGGTCGCCTTTTTTGTATATTAAAGTGATTATTGACGTTTCCCATTCTTTAGGTATTTTTTCCTCAATGATAATTTGATCGAATAGTTTGGTCAGTAAAGGAATCAGTGGTTCACTTATGGCCTTAATAATATCGTTTGTAATGCCGTCCTCTCCAGGGCTTTTTCTAGTTTTCAGAGTCTTGATGGCTTTCCTAATTTCGCTATGTAATAACGCTGGCACTGTTTTGGATGGTTGTCTTGCTTCTATAGGTGCGTCTGCTGTCTTGGAGTCGTAAAGTTTTTCATAGAATTGCGAGGCCGTTTTAATAATTTGTCTACGATTTGTATGTTGTTGTCCATCCGCTGTTTTAAGCTGTGGTATCCAGTTTTTATTGATTTTTAAGCTCGTGATTCCTTTTTTTGCTGATCCCCGTTTTTTTAGTTCTTGTTCTATAACCTTTGTTCTATAGTTTTCTTTGTTCCTTTTTAACTTATTTCGAATCTTTATGTAGAGCTTTTTTAGTATTCTTCTTTCGTTCGCAGTTTTAGGTGACTTATTTTTAATCCTCGTTCTTTCTTTAATAAGTTTTGTAACATGTTCAGTTATTATATGAGATTTTTTAGTCTTTTCTTTGTTGTATGGCATTTGTAGAATACAATCTTTGATTTTTGTAGTTAAATTTGTATATGTATTCTGGATATTTGTATATTGGTTTGCCTGTACTGATTCTTCAAATTTACTCTTTAGCATTTCTTGTTCTATAAAATTGAATTCCTTAGTTTTTATTCCAAAATGTTTTCTACTTTTTCTCTGCTTGTGTAATAATTCGAAGGTCGCGCGAACTAGTCTGTGGTCCGTAGGGTGCGAAGTATTTATTATTTCCACATTCGTAATGCTTTTGATTTTTGATTTAGTGGTTATTATGTAGTCTATTTCATTGAGCGTTTTTTCATCCGGCGACTTCCATGTCCATCTTTGTTTTCTATTCTTTTTGAAGTGTGTATTCATGATATAAAGTTGGTTTTCCATGCAGAATTCGATAAGAGTTTTACCACGATCATTGCGAGCTCCATATCCCCATGGACCCATAGTTGTTCTATCTTCAGGTGACGGAAATCCTATCTTTGCATTAAAATCGCCTATGATTAGACAATTCGAGTGTGAATCTTCTAATGCGTAGCGTAGTTGGCTGTAAAACGAATCCAATTCATCCCGTGAAGCTTTTTCAGTAGGTGCATACACTTGTATTATAATTAATTGTGTGTTTTCAAATTGTAGGTCCAATCTCGCTATTCTATCTGACATAGGCTTAAAATCTTTGATACATGTTTTAAAGTCCTTTCTTATGAGAAATCCAACTCCGTTTTTGCCAGAATAAAAATACGCGAGTTAAATCCGTTAATATTTGTTTCATTCCAATGTGTAATAACCGCGAAGGCATCAGAAATTAATACAAATACTTTATATTTTTCTTTATATTTTCAAAGTCACGAATAAAATTTTTACACATCAAGTTTGGTAATTTTTCCGGTAAAAAAAAGTAAGTAATAAAGCAAAGTAAGACTACTTTGATGTATTTGTATTGATACGTTTATATCCACTATTTGCTTCTATAATAAAAACTTTGTAATAAAAAAATATCCGCCGAAAAAAAACTAAAAGGCAACAAAAACGCACTGAAAAGAAAAAAATAATAATTTTGTCTTCTATAACGACTATCATTTTTATTGTAACGTCTGATATTATCGTTGATCTAAATAAAAACAGTTCCTTTTTATCTCTACTAAAATTCGTCAAATTTGGTTCACCGTGAAAGATAAATTGTAATAAGAAATATAAACAAACTTTCTCATTCATAATGTTAGTATGATTGTGTTTTTAGGTAATTTAATATTATAAGCTCAGGTTGTATGGGCAAGTGGTAGTTACTCTTGTAGAGCAGACATTTGCATTCTAAATTCAAAACTGTTTTCACAAATTGTCGTTATATTTTCATGCGGAGCGTGACTGTAAGAAACGTTCGTCATTCTACACAAAGACATTTTATCTTAGCTTATTCCAAGTTTTACTGCGTATAAGTACTTGACATTTTCATGTGCTGAATAAACAAATTGTGTAGAGAAACTAATTATTAGATCCCGTCGAGCTGCGACGCCTGACGTCATTAAGCTTTAGAATTTCTTTATTATATTTAGGTACTTACTCTTTTCGCTTCACAGAATATTTTTCTAGTACCTTATAATTACTTCTCTAATGAAAGTTTGGGTATTATTTATGGCATGTTTCATGACCGAGTATTATGGCTTTTCTAACATATATAAATACAGCTCCAGACAGCAATAGGTACATATTTGTTTTCCTATATGAAGTTTGCGATACGCTTCGCATCGTATTGTCTGTTATATAACTATACAAAAACTTACGCGGGACTAGGGCACACTTTATTATTTGGTTTAGACTCTTATTTATATTGAAGACTATTCATAAAAATGCATTTCACACTGTATTTAATGACACACTAGGTTTGTTTATCTACTGATCTACAAATTATCCATCTTAATATGTAGATGATAGATGGTGAAGAATACTAACGGCATAATTAAATACAATAATATATGTGATACAATTTTCTTCCAACATTAGGACAAAAAGCGTTTACTAAACTGTACGGTACCTACCAACTCGCGTTTGTGTTTCATCGTAACAATGTCGTAGTGTATAAATATCGTACGATATCTTAGAAACCGCTCTTCTATCTTGGGCACTTATTATGGATTTCGGCAGTGCTGTATAAGTAGTATCCAGATACGTGACAAGTATCATTCATGAACGAAACGACAAATAAAAATACACCACAGCATATAAAATGCGATTTTATCCTTATGTATCCAATGTTTTCATTTTGCTTCTCATATTATATCGTAAACCTTCTGATGAGGATATTTTAATAATTTATTTTCAACCTGTTTTGCAGCAATCAAAGATATTTGCCCCTTTCTAGCAGATAAAAGCATCATTTAAGTTTCTAATATCTTATAACGTAGATATAACTTAAAAATGTTGTTTTTATTATGCTTTTGAAACCGTAGCCTACAGAACTAGTAGCCTTAATTACCTACCTAGTTCTTAAGTTATAACCCGACCTTCGGAACTAATAGGTTATTGGAAAGGTGTGGAGGCAAGCCTCTTATTTCTAGCGGAGGGTGCAATTAATATCACTCTGAGTTCGCGTCTAGTGGCAAGGGACGTGTCAATTTATTATAAATTTTGGGATAGGTATTTCCTATAGGCAGACCTTCGAGATACTGTGAAATATTAGCAGAAATTGGCTTTTGGTAAAGTCACAACGGCCGTGCATATATTTTTTACAAGTTAAATTGCCATAATCACATACCTACCAGCTTAGCGAAAGTTAAGGTATTATTTATAAGCAGAGTTCTAAGGTGTTTTGCAAAAAGAAAATTACAGCTTCGCTTCTTCTTTTAACAGTATACTTAAGCGGATCTATTGTTGAAAACAATAATAAGTAATTTGTTTACAAAGTACTTATTAAACATTGTGTTTGTTGGATGCGTAGGTGCTTGTGCGTATCCATATCATAAATATTTTTACCTTGAACTGGTAGACCGTTGACCATAACAGTTTTCCCCATTTTTAACCGACTGTACGTAATAATGAACACACCTTTAAGGCTCAGCGTGAGTGCGGTAGGTAATAGACCGGGCGGAGTTAATTTTCCGGGTCAGAGTAACGTTTGGGGTTACTTCGATACTCGCATATCCAAAGAACTTGCGATAAATAATCGAGCTTCGCTTCATATTTCAGAAACCTGACTTCAAAAATACAAACATATGGTTATTTTCTTTCCAGAACGAGAACAATTAAGCAACATTGTAAAAAATATATGAAAATGATGATTGAATTGTATTTCTTTTCTTTTTTAAACAGACAATTTATGTACCTACTAAAAAGTATCGTTTCTAGATAAGTTTTGCAACAGGCATTATTTACCAATTATAATCTAGTGAAAAAGCTTATGCCCTATTTTACTAGGACCCCATAATGAGCCAAAATTTAACATACCTACGTCATTAAAGAAACCTGTTTTGATTAGTAGAAACTTACACCTTACTTACCGTCATCGTTTTAGTATTACATTTCTAGGGTTCCGTACCTAGAGTTGAAGAGACACGTAGGTGTACCTACCTACCTATTACTAAAAACGCGAAGTCCTCTCCGTCTGTTCTAAGACTTTGTCTTTCTAGGAAACAGGTGCAAAATGTTCAGAAAAAAGATAAGATATATTAATTATTATAGAATATAAATAATAAAAATAAAATTAAGTAAATCATAATTAGGAACGACCATGGAAAATTTATAAAAAAAAATACAGCATAATTAAGTACACACGTATAGGAAAGGAAAAACAAACAAAAACATAATTTTAGCTCTATAAACTTATAATATTTTGAATTAAGTATGTTATTTACATTAAGTAAATAGGTATGCGCAATCTTGATCGATCTCTTGTTGTAATGCGCAACTGCAATTAGCTCTAGGTATCCCGAAATGGTCAGGTGGATGGGAATTATACTCTAAAGCCCAAACGTTCAATCTTGTTTAATACCTAAGATAGTTTCCTACCTTTGGGTGTCGTGAAGCATTAATATGGCATTCAACCAATCGCGGGGAAATCGTGCTTTGGCGAAACGACGAATATAATGTGACAACTTAAAACTGTGACTATCATATAGTATTTTACAACGCGTATTTATAAATTAGGGACACAAAAAAGAGAATGGTATATAAATTATAGGTGCAAAATGTTACTACTGCGCTAGACTATGCGTATGACTTTTTTGTTCGTCCATCAAGCAGATGACCAAAAATTATTGAAAATGTAGGTATTTTCAGTCCCCAGTTAGAACTGTCTGACTAAATAGAATTTCGTTTCTACCCATCGTCATCCCTATTAGTTGATCAAAACATTAGTATGCGCACTTTTATAGTTACACTAGTGATGATACTAATTAACTCACTGATAAATAAACAAACGTCTCGTAAAACTTCCATTTTATTAATTAAATAAATGATGTGCATAAACTTAACATTTAATTGGACCACTGAAATAGCATCACGTAATTACTAATTTTCCTCGTCACGTAATTTCGCATTTTTGGGAAAATTAAACATTGTCAGAGGGTTTGAGTCACGCAATCGGTTTCACAAAAATCAAATAAATAGCTACATTAAAATGTGTTTAACATTCAATTACGATTTCTGTACCTAAGGCGGAAAATTGAAACTAAAGCTGTGTGTTAGCTTACTACGCAACCCTAAGAGAAGTATGTCTCTTTGTATGTATGTTTTAATAATTAATAAATAAGTAGATAAGTGTTTTAAAAGAAGGTATCACGTCCGTAATCACATTATTTAAAACTTCATTTATTTGCATTCCAGGTTATTACACAATGGAACGTAATAACTAAACTATAACTATTAAGTAGTAGTTCAGTTAGTATTTGTAAAATATTGTAATTAGCATAATGCAAAATCATTGCAGTGTTGGACTAGTTAGTTTTCGAATTGCCAGCAAATAAACCAAATACGCAAGTAGTTGTTTCATTTCAAGTTATCTCGGTATTTACCCAGATAGGAATACCAAACTTGAGTAAGTAAACTCGTATAATAATTGAATGATGTACCTAACTACCTATGAAGGCTTCGAAGGCTACAGCACATGAGAACACAACACATAATATACCGTGCCTTCGGACCGTTGCATGCACTCCGTTCATTTAACTGAGGAGGGCGTAACAGGTCGACCTGCCTTCTAAATACCGAGTGAACCGATGTAAGCGAAATTCCGTACTATGGAAGTTCACGTGCATAGAACTTACTTAATATAACTACAGGAATCTATAAATGCTACCTTTTAATACAGTTTGTCGATATCGGCAGCATTTTAATAACTATACCAAGACAGTTAAAGCGATCTTGTCTCTTGACTGACATGTACACTAAGGTAGGAAAAAGTCTGATTAAAAACGAATCATTATTAATCCACGAAGAAATTTATTTACAAACCGTTTTTCAACCTTTTGAAATGACCGTAACATTTTTATTTCTTGCAGGTAGCCTTAGCAACTGAGAACTCTATAATTCTACAAAACCTCGATTTTGCTGCAAGTGGCAGCTACTCCTGCGAGGTTTCCATGGACACCCCAATATACACCAAGGCTTCAAGTGAAAGGCAATTAACAGTTTTTCGTAAGTTTTCATCAATAGTTTCCATAAATAAAATAATAAATGCCATCAACTATTTTCGTTCCCAGACCGTAAAGGAAAAAAACAATATATTACTTAATTTAGATGTATATTTTTAAAACTAGACAAGTAGTTAAAGTACTTACTTTAAGACAATAATCTTTCTTGTGGCTACAATTACTAAACTATGACGAATTCCACCCTACATTAAAAAAATTCAATGTTTTCAGTCGTTCCTACTTGGCCATACGCGCCCCAATACACGACTAATAAGTAATTTATGAGTAGGTAGGTATAATTAATTTCGATCGATAATCTTCATAATTCGCCTGTCCTTAGCAAAATATCACCTATTTAATATTATTACTAATGCGACCTAGAATATTCCATGGTATCAGTCTACTGATAACAAGAATTTGATAAGAACAGTGTATTTATGATTGTTTGACACCAAAGTACCTAGATAATTAATTCCAATCAGTGACTTACTTTATGATTTTGAATTAAACTATAGACAATATGGTTCATCAAATATTAGTACCCACCTACCTACACTCATGAATTATAGTATATTTCAAATTAAATATGACACAACACGAAAACAAAGTTTCGTCTTTATTTGTCAATCATAAACTTAAAAGACAAAAGTAAATTGATTGACATTTTACGGGATGTTTACATTTATTGGCTTGCCAAATTTATTCAAAAACGTTTGACCCGATTATTCGGCAGTGTAAGGTTACAGATGTCTCTATCGTTGTCTTGCTCACGCGATAGTGCGTGTGTGATAAATGACTTCGCCATTACGAGCCTTCGGAATACATTTCGCCACACACATACCTAACACGCAATCGCATAAAAGAAACTTGCTCTTGGCTTGCCAATTTGCAGCAAGCAAAGTTCCTAACGGTCGTAACAAACGGAGTTTCGGTACACAAGTTTAGTTACCCCTAAAGCGCATTTCACGCTAAGCCACCTCTCCAAACAAGTTGCGACGATGCTCTGGAAACTCCTTATAGACCGGTCAAATTAGGAATTCACCTCGGAATTCGAGATACCCGGCTGTAATTTTGTAAATAGTTGTATATTGACATCCTTAAAGTTGTCTCAAAACCTACATATGGTAGGGTGTGAGCGTCCATTAAATTTCAAGGTCAAAGTGTCAAAAAATCGTTATTTTTGTAAATTTCTCATTTCCTATGGGTTTTAGCTTTTTGTCTTTGTTGGCAATATTGTAGAATACAAAATTCTCTACAAATTTTGTTTAAAAAATTTTTTTATACGGGGAACCGTTTTTGAGGTAAAGGCCGTTAAGCGCGCCGTCACAGCCAACAGGTGCCACGGTCGAAATCACGCCATATACAGTTGATGAACTACAAATATTATTAATTGTTGATGTTTACGCATGCTACTGTGTAATGCTTATACTTATATAGTTATATGGAAGTTTTCACTATATATAAAATGAGAACATAATCATACTTACGTAATATTATAAAATCAAAACCAAATGATCAATGTGCATAAAAAATGTTAATTTCTTTAATTAGTGCTGTGCAATTAACCTTATTAAAGAAATTAACATTTTTTATGCACATTGATCATTTGCTTTTGATTTTATAATATTACGTAAGTATGATTATGTTCTCATTTTATATATAGTGAAAAACTTCCATATAACTATATAAGTATAAGCATTACACAGTAGCATGCGTAAACATCAACAATTAATAATATTTGTAGTTCATCAACTGTATATGGCGTGATTTCGACCGTGGCACCTGTTGGCTGTGACGGCGCGCTTAACGGCCTTTACCTCAAAAACGGTTCACCGTATAAAAAAATTTTTTAAACAAAATTTGTAGAGAAATTTGTATTCTACAATATTGCCAACAAAGACAAAAAGCTAAAACCCATAGGAAATGAGAAATTTACAAAAATAACGATTTTTTGACACTTTGACCTTGAAATTTAATGGACGCTCACACCCTACCATATGTAGGTTTTGAGACAACTTTAAGGATGTCAATATACAACTATTTACAAAATTACAGCCGGGTATCTCGAATTCCGTGATTCTTATCTAATATAAGCTAAAATGACCGGATTATTAGGCGTACGCAAAGTTCAACTGTAGTACAAACTTGAATTTCTTAAATCGTTACTGTTGGCAAATAATAGACTATACAACAGTTAGGACATAGCACACTAGATGTCTTCATAGAACAATGACATTCAGAAGCTCTGGACCTACGCTTTGTACGAAATCACGTGTAAATGAGACTTAAATTGTATACAGAAATTTCACGGTTTGCCAACACAGGTTTCGTATTCTTGAAAACAGTATTGAGACATTAAAAAGGATTATTAAACAAAATGTATTGTTATATTGTATTAGGTAAGTACATTTTAATTTGATCTATACTAATATAATAAAGCTGAAGAGTTTGTTTGTTTGTTTGAACGCGCTAATCTCATATATAACATCACGCTGCGACCAAAAGGAGCGAAGAAACAGTAAAAAATGTGTAAAAAACGGTGAAAATATGAAGCCTTATGAAGAAGTGACAGAAGACTGACAGATCTTTGACGAAACAATCGGACGGGCAGGACGACGTCTGCCTGGGCCGCTAGTATACAATAATGATGAAAAAATCCTTAGGAAGTACCTACCAATAGGTCTACATGAAAAATCCCTTTTGAACCCCTCTTTTTACAGTCAGAGAAAACAAATTATTCCAATCAATTACCTAAAAGCTTATCTTGTAACCCAAACCACTGTTTCTATTTTTAAATGATTACCCCTTGGAGGACTAATAGGTAGTTAAAGGCTTAAAGAATACCAGAGTTCACCTACAGTGGAATCCGTTTATAATGACATCGAAGCGAATTGACAATCACGTCATAATAAACGGACGTCATACAAAACGTTTTGTAATAAAACCCTATTATAGGTATTTTAATAGATAAACAGACCTAATATAAAATTGCATTACAATAGGTACACGTATTTATGTAGGTATATTTTTCGCCATTTTCTAAATATTTGCTCAATTATACCTAAATTTTTTTAAGGAGTTGAAATGACATTTTTTTCGCCGGATTAGATCCTAATAACAACGGGTGGCCTTCAAATGTTACTCACAGAGATTCAAAACATATTGAGCATTCCCCGAACGTCGTCGTGAATCAACAAAGAACATGTCATTATTACCGGACATAATTTAATAAAGATGGGTCATAATAAGCGAAATGTCACTGTTAGCAAAGTCATTAGGTATATCCGAGTTTTTTACAAATAATTTTGTATGAAAACCAAACTTCATTGTGTAATTACGTCATTAAAAGCGGTTGGTCAATATAGCCGGAATCATACTAAACGGATTCTACATTTCCTCATTAAACGATTTCAAAAAACAAGGTCGAGGTTTTATGTTCATGGTACTACATGTAGTGTCAACACAGATTAACTATCGTTTAATAGCTATTCCTTGCTATTATACAGTATGTATTACAAATGTCTTAAAGTAATTCTGTCTTTCTGGCTGCTAACTAAAAGTAACTGAAGCTATTTAGATGGAATTTTGCAAGGGATGGTCTTTTAAAGGGCTGAAAATGGTGGTGATTTTACTACGGAAGTGTAGGTAGGTACATTGATGCATCGACTAAGCTAACCGACATACTAATTCAGCGCATACGAAGTAGCCGGCAGAATCTAATAACTTTGTACGTATAACTAAATTTTACTTTGAGCGGAAGGAAAACTTTCGATCTGAATCGCATTACTTAGAAACAGAAACTCTTTTTCCATTCCAACTGGTAGGTATCGGTCATTGAAACGCCAAACACTTTCCCGATTTCAGATTTATGTGCGGGCCCGATACGTTTTCTATTATTGGAGTTCCGCCCGTCACGATAAATAACAATTTATATTATATTTCGGTTTACACGTGCCCTATTAAATCCCAACAAATTAGGCCACGTATTTGTCAAACCGTTTAATGGTTAAAAAAAAGGAAATATTCTTTGACAGTGGTTGAACGTCCGCTAAACAAAGGAATAGGTACCTAGGTAAAATAAATTAGGATCCCGTTTTAGGTCAAATCTGCTTACCTTTTATCTCGGAAAAAACTCCTTACAAATAAATCTCATAAATCTGCCTTTTCAGGTTGGTACCTAATATATACCACATTAGGTACCAACTGAAAAGGCATCCTATTCATAGGGAAATTATAAATTTATCTCGGGAATAACCTTATTTTCTTTTTAAATTGGTAAAAAGGATTCTATGAAAATAATAAAAGTTCAAAATTCACGCAACTGAAAACATATTATAGGTTTACTTACTCATGCAAAAGACAGTCCTGAATTTCAGTTTCAAACCAAAAACAACATCATTAAAGTTCTATTCGAATTCGCGATGAGGGACAACCATGACGCGCATAGCAAATAAGCAAATAGGTACGATGCGATAACATTTGGGGAAAACAAAATCTCTTCGAAAAACAACCCTATTCACATGTATTAAGTATTACATAGTAAATTCAGAACTGTACAAGGAGTCAACAGGCACGGATTGCTGAATGAATTGGAGCTATTTGAAATCGGAAATGAAACGCTCATTAGGTTTGGAACGACTCAATAGCTTAATATTAACTTGTAGACTGTAGGCACTAGTAGGCAGAAACTCGTTTTTGCCGACGTCTTATTTTAATTAAAGTTTTTCGTTTGTTTAACCTCCAAGTTTAGAAAATACCAAAAAAAAAACATATTTTACAGTAGAAGTAAACATAACATGTAGGCAGACACTTAAAAGTCTCAGATGCCTCTTATAACGTAAGATGGCCACAGAATTGGTTTAAGCACAATTTTTAACGCTTAAAAGAATCTTCTATTCTCCTCGTATTTAGATAACTGCCCCTAGCAGGATTCCAACTTGCAACATCCGTTTTCGTAGTCAGAAGCACTGACCACTAAATCCACTACAATCCTTCTGTCAGCAAATACAGGGGCATGTGCCTACATGCATCTCTTCATATTAAATAATACGTCTGCATATCTAAGTAAGTACAATTTATTTTTACCTTTCTTTCCCTACAAAACTGTTATTCTGCAAACGACGCGAAGTTGTATTTCACTGGTCGGATCATTTATCAAGTCCGGGCGCAACAAATATTGCGGCCGTAGTTTTTGCGAACATTTCGAGTAACATCTGCTGGCTACATTTGAATGTAAAATAATATCATCTCTACTTTATTTATTTGACAGGTTATATACAAAATACTTTTTTACTCACAAATAAAAACCGACTCCAGATAGCGAGGTTTTAAGCTTCTTTCTAGTAGGTATTACTAATTATCTAAACTTCAGAAGCACCTAGGTACCTAACTATTATTGTAAAATGTAACAAGATAATATAGTAGAATGTAGTAAGTACCTAGCATAAATGTTTTACCGAGTGACATGAAAAAGCTGTCGTTGTAAATGCAATTGTTGTTTATTCTGCAAACTCCACTCTATATAACCATTTTCCCCAAGATGAGCATATACCCAAATCGCTTTTCGTTCCCAAAGTCCCTTAGATTGTAAAAAATATTTTAATTCTTAAATCCATTTTCGAGAACTCATATAAGTCCGAATTTATAAAGCTAAGTAATTATGTAAAAAAAAAAATATGTATTATGTACTCATTGTAAAGTAATTTTAAATGCTTGTGTATTTTCAAAATTATAAAATTAAATGGCATTGTATTTAAACTTTATAATTTTGAAAATGTTTACTTTTACCATTTTTATACCAACACATCTCAATAATTTCATAAAATATCGTGAAAAATATAAAGCATTTCGAAATACGATAGCGCGGGTTCATCCAAATATTTATTACAAATGTGAGTGTAAAGTATTCTACAACAGTATAACAGAAGAGCTGAGCATTACAGTGAATACCCGAGAGAATAAAACACAGTACTTTAACTTAAGACAAATGTCTACTGGGACGCGGTTCTGAGATTACGTCTATCGCATGTCGGTAAAACACAGAATATGGTCTAGACTATCGAATATGTTTAGAATGTTTGTCGTTATCTATTTATCTACTTATAGGTATTTATAAAAACCTTTAAAGGCGTTTACTTAGGTACCTACTTTACAACAAATGATTAAAACATTCATAAGCCTAGGTTGTATAGGTATTCACGAGAACCTCTGAATTATGCTAACTTACGAAACTGATTTAAGCTTTTCCCTCAATAAAATCCTAGCTACGTCCTTCAGGTAGTTGATTACAGAAACTCATTTCTATAATCAACTACCCTTCTCTCTCTTATTTATTGGGGATCGAATTCGCATAAAATATGCGATGATCAAACATAGATAACCGGTTTCTACTTCCTACAGGTTTAAAACTAGCTCATAAGTAAACATTTATATTTTTTCTTTGGGAAATGTCGTAAATCGTAATTAATTTCCACGTTTTCCAACGAGTCTCTTAAATTTTAGCGAAAATTTAATTTTTAAATACGACCTACATTGGCTCATAATATGATAACCCGGCGGAGAGCGTATTAGACCACGTACAGTTCCGTATTTGCTTATTAGGTACGTTATGTTTACATATACACCTAAGTTTATAACTTTATAGTGAATATATAAGTATTATAATACTTACCTACCTTTTAATACCTAATTAAGTATATACATAAGGATTCCAAAATGTTTATCATAACAATATTATTTATTTTTAATACGTTAAACAAATATAACTGATTTAACTCACGTATTTTATAGGTATTTTACATATTATATATTCTTTTCTAACGTTTCGAAAACTTTTTCCATTTTTAATGTACAATAACCGCGAAGGCAACAGAAACCATTACGTTATTACTATTTACAAATAAATGAAACAAAAAGTATTATATAGACAACAATAAACATTAACACAGTTATTAAACAATTAAGTTAGAATACTTGTGAGTATAAATATTATATTTTATTGCACTATAGAATGTTAATTCTATAGGCACTTAAATCGGAATGAATACGCACGCTTATTGTAATACTAAAACCTGCTGTAATCAGGCATCGTT
Organism: Polylopha cassiicola; assembly: GCA_038024825.1. NCBI lineage: Eukaryota > Metazoa > Arthropoda > Insecta > Lepidoptera > Tortricidae > Polylopha > Polylopha cassiicola. The sequence goes on along the minus strand of CP149046.1, from coordinate 12,279,468 downwards.
TGAAATTAATCTGTGAGATTAAAAGGTGATTATAAGTACCATAAATTGTTATTATTCTGATCTTTACAGATAAGAAATGTTTTTATTTTTCATAGACAAATAATTATTTTGCATAACAAAACAAATACATTTTCTGGCATCTCAGCGAATGTTAAAATCGAATTCCGGTGATAAAAAAGTGTTCTGCTCACTCTCGATTAAAATAATTGATTTTTAGTCTACGAGTAAGTATTTATTAGTTATGAAAATAAAATGCGTACAAATGAAGCAATTCCGAAAGAATATCCAATGACATGACATAAGTAGGTACCTACTTAATGAAATGATAATATAGAGTTTAAGACAGCACTTGAGATATTTGCCAATTTATGGGTGACCTTAATACTCGTAGTTCCGCCTATGAATCCGTGCCGAGAACATAAAACATAATATCGTGTTAAGTTTACAACTTCAGAGCCCAATTGTAAACTGTAAAGTATGGGTACCCGGTTACGGAGCTCGAATTGTTGAGACTAAAAAGCTTATTGACACAAACATACACTATCTACCTGTTACAATAGTATGTAACAGGTTGAGGCAAAGGATAGGTATATTATCGCCTATCTTATCACTATTTATTGTAGTGTAAGGATGCCAACTAACTTAAAGTCTACCAACATCGACGACGCAATGTAGGTAGCTATAGCTGTCGAAACACATTTCTGATATAGATCTCCAGAATCAGATCAATAACTACCTATAGTTTAAATATTCATATAACATCATCCCTACTAATACCTACTAATAATAATATTATAAATGCGAAGGTAACTCTGTATGTCTGTCTGTTACGCTTCTCCGCTTAAACCTCTCAACCGATTTTGATGAAATTTGGCACAGACAATCTATATACCCTGAGAAAGGACATAGGCTACCTTTTATTGCGAAAAAAAAAGGGATCGTGGCGAAGCTGGGGCCGGCCGCTATTTAGTATATAACTGCCCTGCATCCACGTCCGCGTAAACCGTTTTATTTCAAGGGATATTTGTATGAATTTTTCGTACCTACTTACCTTATTAAATAAAACATTTTCAAGCATACCTACTCACTGCGAAAAATACTTAAATATAGGTACGTGATAATTAAAGGCAATAAAAATGGGATTAAAAACTTATATAGGTAAATACTTTAGGCGACAGTTTAACAAAAGATAAAAGATTATTAGCCCTATATAAATAATTGCGCAGCTACTTTTACTATAACAAAATGCGAGCGCTACTATTTCTCGGTATTTTGTGTCATATCACGTTAGCCGACGAAGACTGGATAGGATGGCACGAGAAAGTAGGAATCAAAGAAGCAAGAAAAATCAAAAACAATGAAGACGCCCTTCAAAAGATAGTAGGAGGAGCTGTAGCCCCTCTTAACCACCATCCATACTTAGCTGGACTGGTCATTGATATAATGGGCTTACCTCATACATCCGCCTGCGGAGGATCGATTCTCTCGAGCACTAGAGTATTAACAGCTGCACATTGCTGGTATGATGGAAAATACTTCGCGTGGAGATTCACCGTCGTCCTTGGTTCACCGTTTCTATATCATGGCGGAATCAGAATACATACGAACACCATGGGTATACATCCCCAATACAATGCGCTAACGCTAGCCAACGATATTGCAGTTTTATATTTACCAGTTCGAGTGCCGTTCAATGATGCCATAAGACCAGTGACTCTACCGACCGGAGCGTGGCAAAGCTTTAACTATGACGGTGTAGTGGCTACAGCCGCTGGTTATGGAAGATATTCGGATGTATCAAATCCAACTATAAATGCTATGATAAGAAATGTATTCCTACAAGTGATAACCTTGAACCAGTGTCGAGCAGTGTATGGAAACCTCATATTGGACTCTAATATTTGTACAAGCGGCAGTGGTGGAGTTGGGATATGCCAGGGAGATTCAGGAGGACCTTTAACTGTACAGAGCACTCAAGGAGAAAATATTTTGATTGGCGTCAGTTCATTCGTAGCTCTCGACGGATGTAAACTGGGTTTCCCTTCAGCATTTGCTAGAGTGACATCCTATTTAGATTGGATTCGATTGCACATGTAATTAGTAGGTATTAAAATAATTAAAATTTAATTAGATTTAATAATAATTTCTTTTTCTTTTTTTTTACCCCAACTGAGGTTCAATAATAATATATATAGATAGGTAAGTACTTTTAAAAATAGAAAGGTATGATTTATTTATTTACTTACAGATTTTATGTTAAGTAGTATAATTATTTTTAATAACACTGCAAACCTACTGAATTAAGTAGTTTAGAGATATGTCGTGGACACGTGGTTTGATAGTTACCTACCTAATTGGAGAACACGCGATAACAAGATTTTTGGTTCAAATTCTGTCAGTGACCATAAAAATTCAACCAGGTCGGACCACCGTAGTGAAGTGTCCCCTGTGTCCAGCTGTAGGTCTATTATATGCTAAATCATTATTATTTTTTACCTGTCCCATCAACTAGGTACGTGGCATGCAACAGATACGGTAGGTAGGTAGGTAAGTAGGTAGGTACCTATAAATCTTTGGTGCATTTATTTAAAGAATTGGCTTCCTTTAAACAAGACATTCTGTATTATTCGTGAGACGACGAGGTTTAAGTTCAAGCTCTTTGAATGCGAAACTAAATCCTCTCAATTGGAGCGGTCGGTCGGCATTTTAAAGTACCTCCCAGGCACCAACCTTTGCAGTCGTAAAATTTTCAAAACGGAATATAATATTCGCAGGCGGAATATAAAATCTTATCATCCATAATTTTTGAATCGCTCACATGAAATATGTGTTATTTAACTAAGTACTTATTTATAAATAGTAAGGTAGGTAATATAATATTCACTTCGTTAAGCCTATTTCACAATGGTCAAATAAACCGCAAATAAGTAATTCGCATTAGTTCTAGAATAACCTCTTTTAAGCAATATGCTTAACTTTTTCTTTTATATGTAGACGAATGGCATTACCAATCACCCTATTTTAAACGACTTCAAAAAAAGGAGGAGGTTCTCAATTCGTTAGGACTTACGTAGCATGACATGGTTAATTTTCAAATACGAAATATTGGTATCATGACTGGCATTGATGTAGGAAATTTGATTAAACAGTAGCAATAACAGCATCGAAGTACCTGCTTGTAATACCTACCGTTATTCATAATTTGAACCTATCTACTATATTGTATCGTACTTTACATACAAAGCCCTTAATACACTGTGAAACTAGTGTCATTTGGAAACGTCAATAGTTTTGACACGAGCTGAAAGTTAATGTAAAATTGAAAGTAAATCACGATAACAGGAAGTACACTAATGGAAGGTAAAATCTATGTCTCATACCGACGGATATTACCAAATTATTAAATATTTAGTAACTACTTACTTTATATTTTCGATTACAAGAGATTTGATTTCAAGTGTTAAAGGGTTAGGTACCTTATAGATAGTAACAATGCTTGTATATTGGTAGCCGCACATTTTCCGCTGATAACAACGTAACGACAAATAGGTAAAATACAATCCCCAAAACACCTATTGTCTTTAAGCGAACGGAGGCTCGAATAAAGTGCTTATTTATATCAGGGATGTTAATAGATACCTACCAACGGAGATAAAATAAGCGTGAGGTTGTGATAATGAAAACCTTCAAGGAACAACAATCCCAACTCTCGCAGCAGCAACGTTAAGAATTGCGGTAACAAGATTTACAACCAAGATTCTTGACAAAGATTGCGCACTTGTAGACCCAAGTTCTTTTACTCCATAATTTTAATGTGCCGACTTGGGTAAAACAGAGTAGGTATTCGGCAGTAGCGTATTTGTGCAAATTGAAATTGTTTTCAAATGGAATCGCTAGAGTTATTCACGAGAACGTAGTCATTTGTGGATTTATATTTATATATTGTTTGGGGACTTTAGACTAAAATAATTATATTTTCAGGAGCCTAAATGTATCAAATAAATTTCCATACCAAAAATAATCTACTTACCTACCTTTTATTAATGTTGTCGTAGAGTTATAATGAAAATTACTTATATAAAAACGCGTTACTTATTTTAAATTGACGGTGTACAAAATATTCGTTAACAAACAAGAAACGACGCGTAACCAAAATAAAAAAAAAACAGCGGAAACTCCATTAGAACGCCACCCAATCTTTATTAATTAAGTAATATAATTTTCTATTTGAGTAGGTATTATTTATTTTCTATAATTATTATATTTATTAATTTCTTTAATATATTACGAGTACATCTTTGTTTTTATATTATTCAGATCCTCAAAAGCATCATCCACGCATCGACTTCCCTACACGCTACCTCAGCTCGGGCGAGACACTGCGCGCCAACTGCACCACCGCGCCCGCCATGCCAGCCCCGCACATAACATGGTTTATTAATGGAAAGAAGGTAGGGGAAAAACAATGTCATTATCATTTCAGCACTTTCCCTTGATTATGAGTTCCGTAGACACCGCCCGCGCCTCTGCTTGTTTTGGTGGCAGAAAACGTTGAAACGTATTTTGTTTTGTTGGGTATACTTATGGGGAATTTTTAAACGTAGCTACTTCTCCATCTCAAAACGAGAAGCCGTTATCTTTCCGTGGCATTTAAGCTCGTGTATGGTCAACACAGAAAAAGCTGGATTAACTCTCAGTCACAACTAATGCTATCAGGATAGTACAATTAACAATGAAATGCAATCTTTAAATTCAATTTTTCAGATGGACGAGCTAGCTACACATTCACACAAATATCGCGTGCCTATGAGCGAGCGCAGCGGCCGACGCGGGCTGCAGCGCTACGAGCACGAGTCGGGAGTGGGCGCCAGCACGCCGCCGCCGCTGCTAGCGCTCACGCACGCCTCGCACCTCGCCACTAAACCACCCGGTTGTAGTCTTAAAGAGAACTATAAGGTAAGATAACGATCTACAAAGTTTTACCTAAGTAGTTCCATCTCTAAAACTTGGCGACACGGACAAACTGCTTTAATTTCGAGCCTGCTCTATGTTAACTTATCAGGGTATATGTCAATATAGACCAGGGTCGGTAGTTTTTGATACCAAATAAAGCTATTAAAATTACGCGGGAAGTGTATCTCCCCGGACACCTCTAAACTAGGACAAATCTGGGGAAACCCAGACTCAGGTGGCAACCCTATGTCCTAGTCATAGTTCAGCCTCGCTGTCCATTTATGTCAATAATTTATTGTTTACGCGGCTTAACACTTGATTATAAGTAGATGACTTGTATTAGAATAGGTACATAGGTTTATAATTCATTACCTTTTACGATTCTTTCTACGATGCACACCTAATTTTAATTAAAGTATGTGTAGGTATGTAACCTAACGTAATATAACCACAAACAACTTACTTAATTACAAATAGCACGCTACTAACTCGAGTGTTGTTCTGATGAATGTCGAAGATTGACTAATTAAATAATGCAGGCTGACTTACATCACTTTGAGGAACCAAGTGTAGTGCACGCGACGAGCCGGCACCGCAGCCGACGGCCGCAGCGGGACCGTGAGCTGTACGTGGCTGTCTCGGAGCTGCACCTAGTCGCCACCGGCCGCCTCGAGATCACATGCGTCAGCACCATTCCAGAGTTCAGGAGTATCCACGACAGATTCGCTGACTTGAGGAACGACACTGTAATTGGTGAGACCCGGTTATTAAATTCTCTTATTTAACTGCTTTTTGTCTATAAAATAATTCAGTAGAGTTTTCAAGGAACTCAATATCAAATATGATAACGATTATCAATTTACAATATGAAAACAATCCGAATAACTAAAAGCACTGTCAAATTATGGCGGTTATTTTATAAACCAGTCTGCCTACCACGTGAATTGAGATGTACTTAGGTATTTTATTGTTCTTAAAAATAGCATAAAATATTAATGGAACAAATAATTTAACGCTAGTAAAATAAATCGAAAATTATCCTAAATCGCTGACTTGCTCTATGTTTGCTGTAATAAAATTGACAGTACAATATTGATAAAAATCACCTATCTATCGAACGTTCCAGAATTCGTTTCATATTCATGAACGATTTAAATTCATGAGGGCCCGGTCCTAAAGGACTTAATGTCATTATCAATCCGAATTTTTAGTTTTTTTTTATAAATTACAGGAAGGAATTTATAATAATTTAGGTCACTTCAACTATGTAATACCTAGTGTAAATTAAGATGAAATAAATACATGTAGGTATTATTATTGTTATTATTATCTATAGGTAGGTATGTACACTTACCGATAGACTGTTTCTTTATGAGATATTTAAGGATAAAGATCGATTTAACTGAATAAATTTGTTATATTAAGTAGGTACGTAATTACTTAGTAGAACAAGCAATTAATATGGCCAGATATCCAATTCCCACTTTATTTTTTCCTCTTTGTCCAAAATCGCAGTCCTCTCCTGTCAACCAAACGCGAGCTTGCTCTTTTTTTGTTTTTTTTTTTTACGACTAGAATAACATCAAACAACAGTTAACAGCCACAAAGTTTTAATTCAATTTGTCAAATATGATCTATTTTCTTAAAATTTTATGTCTTGTCTGCCAATTACTTTTTGTTATGCTAACTTGACAGTCTGAGATAGGTTCGTCTTTGGACATGTTCATTACAAAAAAAAATAAAACTAACTTATTCTAAATTTTTTAAGAAATTTATCTCTGAAAAATCTATTAATTATTTTTCATCCGATTGTGAGTCAGGCGACGTTCTTGGCTTTTTATAAGAAAAAAGTTTAGCCACGAATTCTTGCCAATGTTTTTTATCTGTAATGTGACCTCTTAGTTTTTATTTGCCGTAATTACGTTTAGCGTAACAGTAGCCTGATGAAAAAATATTTGCCAAAAATAATTTTTAAAATAGGTAATAACTAGCATACAAAAGGGTTCATAAAATAATAGCGTTTTGCTTAGGTATAATCACGGTAGGTACAGGCCTACTTATATCTTTTACTTAATTATATGAGGTTCATTAAAGGCTTGTAAAAATACGAAATTATCTATTGTCTAGTTACTGAAAATAAAAAAAAAATAGTTCAAATTATCTAAAAAATAAGTCATTTATGTTCAAATATTCTGTACTTAACGCCTTTTTCTAAACACAATTATTACCGCAAAAATACGAGTTAGGTATATCTACGTAGTTACAAATTTTGAAACCTCCTGCTGTCTGAGAAATCCCCAAGGAACCACCAAAGGTTAACTTTTAAAACCTTTCCCCTAGAGAGTAACTAAGGTAAATTTTATTTCATATCCCTCCAAGAATGTTCTCGTTTCGTATGCCCGAAAGGCCTCGGTGTGGTAAAACTTTGAAAATAATGTGACACTATCTACGTAAAAGCACTTCAGGCGGCGCCAACCTCGAGACTGTGATAATAAAGCCCAATTCTAATAACCCGATGCGAATCCCCCGCGCCAATCCAGTTTTATGCGATCCATTTAATACGTACGATCGACGACCTAATCTTTGCATCTTTTATTGCTAATCCCTTTCGAATGATTGCGGGAATTGGTAGATTTTTATTATGATTGGATACGTATTTAGCTATAAAGTTAACTAGGTACTTACCTACATATTTTTTTAAAAATACCGAATATTCAAGAATTTGTTTATTTCGTTTGTTTTATCTCAATGATTTAATTAGTTTTATAAAAATACTTACCAACTTTTTGGCGCGCACAATAACTCGACAAATCTTTCAGTTATTTGACACTCAGTTAACTAATTCGATAAGTACCTTATTTTTAATAAAAAAATAATTTGTTAACAATGAAAACCACTTTTTCGTAAACGAACTGTACTTATTTAAAAACAACATCACCAAATTTTACAACTTTTTCACGTTACACTTTTATCCAAACCCTGTCAAAATTCAAATCATAAAAAAATAATTATATAATATATATATAACTAAAAACGGCCAGTAACAAATAGAAATAAAACTAAAAAGTTCCTAACGGCAACATAATTAAGCACTCAGTTATATAAAAAATCTGTATAATTATAATTATCAACATTTATGGCATTTAATATTCTTTATTATCTACCTACGATACATACGATACAAAATAGAATTAGGTAACATTTAGGAAGCAAGGCTAACTAACAATAAAAATGTCCAAAATATAAATAACTTTAATAATAGAGTCATCTCATTTATTTCTATATGTAGGTCTGTATGCGCAAAGCCACCTAAGCAAGAAAGGAAGTTATCTAACTATTGATTATACTTAGATTGAAAACTTGATTTGTTTCAGTTGACGTGATTCGACCATCAACATACTCACAGCCAGCGGCCAATCTAACGATGGCCGAAGAGACGGATTCCTTCGCCTTCAGAACATTACCTTCGTCTTTATTACTCGTGTTATTCCTTTGCACGCTAAACATCGCTTCATAGGACTACCTACTTCTTACATGATTTTAATAAACGGGCTGTGATAAAAACTTATGCGTTCACTGAACCTGATCCGCATGATTACTGAATGAAATGTAGAACGCCTGTACATAGTTAGGCTAATAAACACTAAGTATGAAATAATAATAGCTTCGGTACTTACCTACGTTTATATCTATACCTAGGTAGTACCGATTCGATAACCATATAAAAAGATACTTAAACTTAATTGTGTTTTATATTACATAATACACGCAATTATTGTGTGTATATAATATAAACTTATATATCTATAGGTATATACCTATCTACGTCAGGTGTTAAATCGTAAAAATGGACGAAAAAAATTTGTAGACTACAAAAAGTTTTGAAAAGGTCCGTACCTACCAAGTTTGATTTATTTCGGTTCGTTTCAATGTACAGTATTTAAACTGATAATTATTAGTTAGGTTCATGAGTGCGTTAGTCTATATTGGTCATTAGGTACTGATTCGCTCCGTTCGAATTTTTAACCCCCGACGCAAAAACGACGGGGTGTTATAAGTTTGACGTGTCTGTGTGTGTGTGTGTGTGTGTGTCTGTCTGTGGCATCATAGCTCCCAAACGCATGAACCGATTTTGATTCTGTTTTTTTTGTTTGAAAGGTGAATATGTCGGGAGTGTTCTTAGCTATGTTTGATGAAAATCGGACCTGCAGTTTAATAAATAGAGGGGGTGAAAGATGGGATGGAAAAATAAATGTCGACAAATATACTCGAGTGGGATATCAAATGAAAGAGGGTCACGAGTACATTACAAAATTGAAATTATAATGAAAATCGGTTGAGTCGTTCAAAAGATATAGGGAGTGAAAGTGGGAATGAAAAAATCAAATATTTACAAATATAACCGAGTGGGGTATCAAATGAAAGAGGATCACGTGTACATTACAAAATTGATATTATAATGAAAATCGGTTCAGTAGTTCAAAAAATATAGGGAGTGAAAGTGTGGAGATGGTTAACCAAATGACTACAAATATAACCGAGTGAGGTATCAAATGAAAGAGGATCACATGTACATTACAGAATTCCATATAAAATGGATATTGGTTATAAAAATAATAAGTTACCTACCTACTTTCAAAAAGTATGAAATAAAAAAAATAAATTAAAAATTTTAACAAACCCCCGACATAAAAATATAAAAGCCCTCTAAAAAGTATAATAATAATAAAGACTTGATATTAGGTAGCTACCTAAGTATTAATAGGTATTTTTACAAAGAAAACGTCATGTCGGGGGGACCTGAGGTTTCGATACATAGTAGGTAAATATAGGTTGAGTACAATTAGGTAAATGATGAGCGGTCCCCCCGACGTGACGTTTTCTTTGTAAAAATACCTATTAATACTTAGGTAGCTACCTAATATCAAGTCTTTATTATTATTATACTTTTTAGAGGGCTTTTATATTTTTATGTCGGGGGTTTTACTATGTAAGTAAGTACGTACCTACCGAACATAGTGCAAACACACTCGCAGGTGACCAGCTTTACATACTTACTTTTATATTTGTAGAAAAAGAATCCGTATATACACGGACAGATTACCCAGTAGGTGCATTGTAACCTTTTTTAACATCTGTTTATTTAATAACGTTTTTAGCTCGGTTTTCTGGCAAATAACAGACAGGTAAAGGACTAATAAATAGGCTTCAAGCTATTTTTAAGTGATGTTTGGAACCCAGGTCCAAAATTTACAAAAATGCTGACTCCAAACATGCTTAACTACATAAACATCGCCATGTTGTCACTCGAGTCAAATAACCTTTGACCCCCTAGATATTATGCGAACCCTTTGCAAATTATAACGTACAATCTTAAGTCACAAAAAGTGACAACTCATCTGTATAAGTAGGTATATTAACATTTTTAAGAACTAAGATATTACTTACTCATTCACGAACGCAGCATGATCTATGTCAACATACAGGTAGGTACCCAACTAAGCAGTTATAGTATATTACCTACCTTGTGTTAAAATTCTGATTAGGTAAAGGTATTCAAGGACAGCTGAAGCATGAGTAGGTACCTAATCAGATTAATTTCAGGGAGATTTTTATTAAATTGATTGTAGGTTAGAGTAGGTAGGTACATATTTTTTGGTGGGTTCTGTTGCATATTTCATACTAGGATTTTTGTACGTATTTTAAAGAACCTAATTAGTACCTGATTATTCTTCGTCTTTTTCTATGTCTATCTACCTAATTAACTAAGTACCTATACATAGTTACCCACCTAAGTACCAAGGTAGGTACATAGTACCTACTATGTTATAAATTACTTACTCGTCATTTTAAATAAAAATCGAAGGCCATGATTAACTAGTTAGCTATTTATGTACATAGTTACTAACGAAATATATTGGCAGCATTGGCAAAATATTGTAGTAAGTACCTAAACCCCCAAATTAATAAATATTTATATTATAGGTAAATGTAAATAGATACCTTCACTTCATCTTATGGGGTAGATACCTACAGCTTTGTAATAACTTTATTTCTTACCTTTCAACGTAAAATAAATTTACCTAGCTACTTACGTATTCTGTAAATAACCATTCGATACTGGTAGACAGGTATCTATCTACTGCCAACGCAAGACTATTTTTAATGCTATTATTATAAAGTTAAATATATTTAAGTGAATAAATGAAATTGTCCTTATTACTAGGGATCAAATATATTATAATTATAATATATAGAAATCTTTAGAGCGACTGAAGACAGGCATTATTCATCAGTTTCTTTAATAAATACCCATCTATAGAGAACATTTCTTTCTCTCAGCATACCTACTCTTGACGGGATTATGACCCGAGAGTGCATTACCTAAGTTGTGCCATCACAAAATTTTCCAGAATTAAATTTATAGGTACCTATGGGTTAAAGCAAAAATGTAGATAACTTCTTACCTAGAGCTGATTAATAATTAATCCAGAAGGTAATTTGTTATAATTATCAATTCAACATGATACATAGGTAGTCACTGCTATAGGTACCTACGTACCTGCCAGCAGCCATTAAAGCCATCTTGAAGAAGGGAATACCTATTAAAATTCTATTCGAACAAGGCTCGGCTTTCCAGCTAGTTATGACTAATAACTTCACGTACCTACCTACCTTAAAATATTCTAAGTTAGTAACAAAACATATCATTAATGTTGTGATCTTAGTCAACGAAATAGTGATCTAGCTAGAAACAAAATAGGCATCTACCTACACTTCTAATCATAGCTAGCGCAGCCTCGACTAAAAACGATACATATCAATTATGAGATTTAGTTCATAAGCTTTATATTATATAGATATAAGTATATTTAAATATATGAAAACTATAACGTTCAACTCTTTTTTGAGTGCTCTTTGTAGATAAAAACGTATTTTAAATTATTATAAGATTACGTATATATATGTAAGCATTAAATGAATTTATGAGTTACAATTAAAAAAGTCATTGTTTGCTTAAAATTGTTACTTCGATACCCAACCCAAAGTTACCTACCCTGATTTCCCTGCACTTTCAAGCTTCAACTTAGAAGATATAATTATAAGAGAGTAATTAATGTAAGGCACTTTGATGAGAATTTTATCTGATGGTCATTTTATCATTTCATCAGAACATAAAACATTTTCTTTAATAAAAAATATTTTACGACGCTCTAACATCTACTTATATCGCCTTATAATTAATCATTCGAAATCAGCTTCGTACTATAAAAAAAATCTCGGAGGTTTCGATTAATTTCTATTATTTTTCATTGGAATGAAACGTATTTTTATTAAATAAAAAGAGTTAAATCCGTTAATAGTTGTTTCATTCCAACATGTAATAACCGCAAAGGCATCAGAAATTATCCTATTATTTTTTTCTCGTCTTTTTTTTCTTTCCAACTTAAAACTTCCTTATTCATTTAAGGATATCTTTGTGATAAAAAAGAAATAAGGATGGAAGTTGTGATTTTAATGGGTTAAATAATCTGTAGGTATACCAAGTAACACAATAATAATTTTATTTATTTTAAAATAAATATAACAATTATATCTAGGTAATTATCGACATAATGTTGTTGGTTTAATTCTAACAATAACATCTAGCTATTTACGGTGATTTCGCCTAAACTGAATTTAAATTTTCTTTATTTCGAATTCTACGATGATAAGTAGGCCACTAATAAACTAACTGTAAGTAAGTATGTCCTTTTCAGACATATCGGGGCATAAAAAGAAATCCCTGGAGATCTATGCCGATGAACCACACATCTTTCCGTCGCTTTCGATACGCACTCCACATCTTTGAGATCGATGTTTTTCAGCTATCGAATACCCATCTATTGATAGATCTATTACAAATTATTTCGTTCATCGAAATAAACCGCCCAGGTAATGGGTAGATAGACCCCCAGGGAAACCCTTCCTAGTTTGCATTTATTTGATTGACTGATTCTTAATGGATTGCTCATACCTACTAATTAGATAGTATTAGATACCTAAGTAGGCGAGTGTTTTTTTGATAACATTTTTGGCTTTCTATGTGTATAGGCATGTACCTACCTCCCTACTACTGATTGGTATCTTATATTCAGTCGCCTTTCAAATCAAATTAATATGTAACTTATCCTATACATATGTTACATATACTTATTCGTAGGTTATGCAAAATGTTAAGACTAGATTTAAATGTGTAGGTTTCTAAAACATTATACTTGACTTTCTTTAACTGCATTACTAAGGTAACTGCAAGTAGGTAGGCAAGCACATAATACTTTTATAGTAAATTGACGAATTGTAATTATAATATCCATTATCTACGTCTACTCCTAATTAGACATGTTTATCATAAAAAATCATATAAAAAATTTAAATTAACACATAAGGCCGGAATGTGAAGACTATAATGTACCTAATATTAATTAGCTAAATACAGTTATGCTATTATATCAAGAGTGCATAATGTGTATCGAATTATAATTAACAACAATAACGAATAAAGTAAATATTTTATAACAGGTAAGTACTTATGTATTTTTAATTTTAATAGGTAATGCATAAAAAAACATACTGAATAGGAGATGACACACCATAGTCCAAAGTGTAGAAGCAATACAATATTTGCGCAAAATTACCTATTACTTTTAAAATTTAATCATAGAATATGGACAGGGTTGAATTTTTGTATTAAAAAATGGTGATCCATGTGCACAAAACATTAAAATAAAGGTTATAAAATTTTATAAATATGTTGCAATTTAATGTATATAATATTAATTCTTTGAACTACAGCTTCTCATATTTTATTGTCTAATTGTTGAACAATTTGATTAGATACCACTTTTGTAGCAACTGATGCATTAGGAATAAGGAAGCGATCCATATCCTTAATAAGAAGATTGTCACCATCTGGTACACCATATTTAAATGTTATTAATTCTGGGTGTCTTTTTTTAGCTGTTATCTTCACTATGGTTGACAGTGGCCGTCGTGATAATATCTTATAAAGCCCTTTTTTATTTTGAATCTCACGCAACACAATTAAATGTGTCTTAGTCACAACTAGACAGGAATCATACATGTATCCATTAAGTAGTACTTCTTGGCAAGAAAATGTGTCAACAACTGTATTCTCTTTAAGAAAGACATTCAATTCAATTGTTTCCTCTAATAAATCAGAGTCTGTAACATCGCGCCGTACATCAGCATGGGTTTCTTCTTCTTCATCGTTAATACTGAACACTGGTGGAACATTACGATACCGTTGCTCTTTCCTGTCGTTAGCAGATACATGCCATTCACCGGCACCAGGGACAGCATTTGGGTTCACAATATATTCTATTAGTTTACCTTTCACCTCTTGGCTCTTAGCTTTCATAGCCGATGACAACTTGCTGAACAACTGAATTGCTGGTGCATTATCTCTGACATTAGTTTGATGCTGCCTAGCCCCATCATTATTATTGTGTGGTGCACACACTAAACAAGTATCTGAATTGTGTTCTTCTAAGCAATCTGTCATGTGTGGCCCAAAATAGTCATGAATAGCCACAAATCCACCATCCAACATAGAAACATATTTAATACTTCGTTTCAAAAATGATGCTACTACCATATGTGCATAACTGTCTTCTTCAGTCCTTCCAGAACCAACAAAACACAGGTGCTCCCCAGATGCTAGAGAACCTGCCGCCAATGCTTGCCTTTGAGCATTTAACAGGCCCTGAACAGCAGTATTAAATGCATTTGGTTCTTGAAGCATTAGATTACAATCTAAATGGAAGGCAGTTGATAAATGGCCAGCATTATATTGTTCTGCAGGACGACAATCAACTAAGAAAAATTTTACGCAATCAGTATCTATTGAATCTACAGTAGCACTGTCTATTAGTTCATGGACAGCTACAGGAAGACAGAGCGCTTGAGAATAAAGTTTTGAATTAATTTCCAGACCACTTGAAGAAAATAAAACTTCTAACACATCATCTCTGAATGAAACAGGTGTTTTCAAAGAATAGTAATGTGCCAAGGAACAAAAGTCAGAGACATCATTTGCTTCTAAATCGGCAGGCATCTTAGTGAGAGTGTCAATAATAATTGATTTATCTTCATCTTTCATTTGTAAAAGCTGTTCTCTTGAGTTTATTATCATAATAAGACTAAGAAAGAAAATAAAGAAAGGATCTGACTTCTGAAAATATAAGTCCCACATAAAAAGAACTACTTCTAAATTACATGTTCCAGCAAATAGAGACCTCAGCCATGGTAAACAATACTGTTCAGGTGTTATTCTTTTTGTATCCAGGAATGAACATAATTCAGGATCATGATATTGAAGTACCAGCCGCAATATATGGAAAGGTACACCATTTTTGGTGCAGCCCTTTGGAATGTACAAATTTATTATTTTTTCAAACAAATTATAAGTGTCAGACCTTGGCAGTTTTAAACTTAACAATGGCAACAATATTTCTATCCACCCATTATTGGATGTGTAATTAATAGATTTTGATTTGCAATAAAAAGTTATTATAGACTCTATATCAGAGATAACAGACAACTTGTCATCATCATCATTCCCTAGACTCTTTACAAACTTTTTCACATCATCTCTTAGCTCATTCTGATTAGACAGGTCAAAAATTTCATCAAACAATAATAACGGATTACCAGCTTCCTGACAATTGAGACATAGAAGCCAAACATCTGGACGTAAACTTTCCGGTATTTTCTTCCCTTTAGTAAGTGTGTTAATTTCTTGTGCGGAACATCCATCAAGTAATGCTGATTCTAACTCAATCAACCTGAAACCGAAAACAATGATGTGTGATTATTAAATAAATAAAATCTATGGAACTTAATTTTATACCATTTTTATGCTAAATTAAGATAATTAATTTCATATAAAACAATAATAGGTAATATCGTTACTAGTATTATTGTGTTTTAATTACTTACCAGGTACTGTCCTCTTCTTCCAAAGCCATTGCGATAAGATCTACTGAAATACTATGTCCAATGAATAATCAAATTTGTTACTATAAGATATTCAGTAATTCTCGATTATATGTCGGACTCGGCCACGCTCGTTAGAACAGTGCAAGTACAAGTACTGTTACAGGGTTACAGCTATTGACTTATAATTTTCACAACAATAAAATCAATGCAAATTGTAAAGACAAGACAACTGTCACTACATCGTATTACATTGTGGCTGTAAATTACATTAGCTGTCAGTTGTAATCAATATAATTATTATTATTAAGCGGTTAAAACAATGTCTTGAACAGTTCGCTGAAATTTCGATACGACCTGATCGATGATTTCAAAGGAGTGACTGTTTTGGGGACTGAACTGTAATACAGAGTGGTGACATTTATTACAAACTACAAGAGCCTCCAGCCCAACAAATCAATAGATCAGATTAATGTAAAGAACGTCATAATGTTTCTGTAATGATTTAAAAGAACTTATTTTTATGGCAGGTACTGGCAACTATAAACCTAAGTCAATTTGACATTGACGGAACATAATTGAATATACCTACCTATATGTATCTTTCAATAACAATACAGTCCGTACACTGTACAGGAAGGAATAGTATTACTGCTGATAACACCTTGGTGTATAGTATAATAAATTATTATTTTACTAACATAGATCGTTATGGCTGCATAACGATGACCTACTTCCAAAACTTATTTCCCAATAAAGAGGGCTGCATTACTTTTGCTTTGTATATAGTTATCTTCGTTTTTCAAGGTAAGTTTTACAATACAATTTTGTTTTAACTAGTTTTGAGTTTTTTTTTTCCGTAATTACGCCCTAATAGTGATAATATATATTTTCCAGTTAAAGTGTAGTATAATCTATTGGAAACTTAATTTTTTGATTAAATTGATAAGTAGTACTTATCGACATTTATGAATAAGCTTACCTACTTAACTGTTTTATTTTTCTCAACAATTCACATCAAAATGGCCAAAACGGAAGGGAGACGCGTAGTCGCGTGGCAGTCGATAACTACTTTTTTTATTTAATTTAATTTTCTGTGTTTAATGTTTATCATCAAAATTTCATTCAACCAAGTTTAAAATTTACTTTGGCATTGTTAGCTTATTAAAGTCACTAGGAATTCAGCGCCTCCTATTGACTTGACTTTCGAAATAATTCTTACCTACAAGTAATATTTATTGTCTACAGGGGTATTTGTAACAGCATCAAAAAATGAAAAAGGAGGCTACTCTTACAATACAACATTGGCTGTGTTTTTCTCAGAATTACTTAAACTTACAGTATCTGCTTCACTGTATTCCTATAGAAGAAAGTAAGTATATGTATATACCGATGCTTTTCTAGAATAGTGTCACAACTCGAAATAATTTGTTACTTACTCCATTTAAGATTGTTAACCGGCACATATAAATTTCAATTCAAATGGTGACACATTTCGAGTTGTGTCACTATTCTAGAAAAGCATTGAATTACATATCGCACACCTAGATCTAAAGAGAGCTAACTCAAAAAAGGTACTTTTTCAGGAGAGGCGAAAAACTGATTAATATTTCCATATGCACGCATGAGTTTTCCGTATAAATTTATACTTTTTATAATAAAGCTAGCAGAGTTATATTGGCTGAAATCAGTTTTAGTGTAGGTGGGTTTTGCTGGAATCCGATGGTGTGCATAACTCAAATCTTCCTGTTTTTGAGTTAGATCCCTTTAGATCTAGGTGTGCGATATATTATTATGTAGTTAGAAGTAATTTTATATGTTATGGCGGTGTACATATTCTCAAATTACCAATTGCTTCTCTTGTTTCAGAGACAAACCACAATTATTAAAAGCTGTAATTATAAATTACAAGTTGCTACTATTATACTTTATCCCATCCTTATTATATTGTTTTTACAATAACTTGGCATTTGTCAACTTGTCACATTATGATCCCACATCTTATTTTATACTTCTACAGTTCAGGGTCGTGCTAACAGCAATACTTTTTCAGGTAAGTATGTATTTAAGAGCTTTTAATTATTTATACCTACTCAAAATTATAAAAATATAGAATTATTTACACAATGTATAATCTCAAGCTGAAACTCATTAGATAAGTATCTAAATAATTTATATTTGTCACACTATTGCTAGTTCTGCAAGATTTATGTCTTAATTATCAGTTTCTTCTAAAACAAACTTGTTTCAAATCAAGGCACCTATAATCAAGTTGCCTATTTATAGGTGTCTTGATTTGAACCCAATTATACACTGTTTGCTTATGACTGTATTGATTGAATTTTCCCATTTATATTTTGTTTGAGTAGGTATAGCATTTCCCCAGCTGCCAACTTGTGTTATTTAGAAATGTATTCTTATTAGAAACTTTCTACTTTGCAGTGCCTCTTCAACAAGAAATTAACGTTTATGCAATGGATCTCTCTCGGCATTCTGACTTTGGGTTGTATTATAAAAAACTTTGATGCAGCCTCAGTTAAGTCTGAAGACGAAAAAGACTTATGGTCACAAGTTTTTAATATTTACTTTCTATCCATTAATTTCCAAAACTTCTGTTCCTGCTTAGCAGGTACATATAATGAATATTTATTAAAGAGTCAGGGTTCTGATATAGATATATTTTTACAAAATGTCTTCATGTATCTAGACTCAGTTGTATGCAATTTCTTTATGTTAGTCTTTAAAGGAGAACTGGGTATGCTATTCAAGGATTTAGAATCATTAAATGATTTGACCGTAATATTAATAATTGTGAACACTGCTGTAGGGGGTATAGTGACTAGCTTCTTTTTAAAGAATCTCAATTCAATTCTCAAAACATATGCCAGTGCTTTAGAGCTAGTAATAACTGCAATAGTATGCTACATGTTGTTCAGTATCCCCATCACATGGGGTACAGTTATATCAATTTGTCTAGTCAGCCTAGCTGTGGTCATGTATTTTAGAAATCCAGTAGTTAATATTAACACTCATAATGAGAATGAAAAAGATAAGAAACCCTTGTTAGAAATAGTCACTGATAGACCACGGGAATGAAAGTATCATTCAAATAATTAAAATGGTTAAAAAATACCTATAAGTAGGTACTTATTCTAGAACTTTGTAAAGAAGTATTATGTGTATTATGTTATTTTGTGTAACTCAGTGAAAGATAAGTATTATTTTGATAAATACCATCTCAGATACTTGCCTACTACTAGTTAGGTAATATTTTTTTTAATGTATTATTTTGGTCATTATGTTTTACTAAAATATATAATAATAGGCATTATGTATTACGCAATCTCATTTCAAGGATAGGTACTAAGTAAATTGTGCGAAAATAAACATTAAAGACACCCTAAACTAAGCCTTGTTACTTGTCTTGAAATCAGGTCGTGTGCATATTTATTAGGACTATACCTCATTATTTACGGTAAAACATTATTCTATAACATTTATATAGCTTTAAGAACAAGTGGTTTGGTAATTTTGTAACGTTAGATTATAATGACCTGAATCACTGTTACTGTACCAAATGAATTAAAAATTAAAAAGTTATAAAACTAGTGTCTAAATTTTTTACATCGAGTATTATTATACCTACTCATAGGTAGGTTAGATTTGACCCGCGGCCTTGTCCAAGTAGATATCGAAATAAATCATTGTTGGACACTTAGAACCACGCATAACATAAGAATGACCTTAACTGCACGAAAAATATTTAACCTTTAACGTGTCACGCATTATTAAGGTATCTTTGGTTCATCCGTTCTATGCCAAGCATGGTTCGATTATTTTGTTTTGTTTCATTATCCAACCGACTGAAAAGCTGTTGAATAATCGTCATCGTATAGGTATTCATAATTATCATCATCTTCTCAACTGATAGATGTGCACTGATATAGGTATTATTATGTTATATGTTAAAAGTAGGCGAGCGTTTGGTGGAGTAAGTAAACTGATTTTATTATGATATTAGTACCACCTATCAATCTATACTAATATAGATAGACAGATAAAGAAGAAAGATTTGTACCTATTTTTGTATGTTTGTAATGAATAGGCTCAAAAAGTACTGGACCGATTTTAATAATTCTTTCACTGTTGGGAAGCTACGTTCACCCTGAGTAACATAGGCTATAGAATATTTTGAAAAAAATTAGGGATCCGTGCGAAGCCGGGGCGAACCGCTAGTTTAAAATATAGTAACTTCTTTTTTATAGGTATATTTTTGACTCAAGTTTGGGGACTAACATACATATTTATTTTGTACACGTCGTCGCGGTCGTATGTGTATATAGATGACGACGGTTTTTTTTTTATTTTAACTGACCATATAATTTGGTACAAGTAATTCCTCCTTTAAAATATCTATAATAGAATAGATATAATTAAAGAGTAATCAGAAACCACAGAGATGTAAGCATTATTTTTCCGTCCTCCGGCCAGAAAGCGGCTACTTTGTGGCCGCTTCGCTAAATGAAATTTCCGCTTTCTGGCTTCGTCGAACAGAAAAATAGTATACTGACCTCGGCCAGTAAAATATAAAAGCCTCAGATCACATTTTTGTCAACCTCGGCTTCGCCTCGGACTACAATTACATGTAATCTGAGACATTTTTTATTTTACTGGCCTCAGTGCGTAATGTACTATTTTAATATTCTTTCATAAACAGGTGGTTGGTAACTATTTCCCAGTAGGTGATCATTACAATAACGTCGAAAAAACATGTTACAAGGAAAATTGCATCTTATATCAACTGGTTTGAAATACTAAAACAACTGTAACATATTATTTAAATTGCGTGTATTGACATTTTGAGTCCTTTACAGTTCCCATATTTATATCAGACAAGATTTATTTCTATAGGTACATAAAATCATTAATTTTTTTAAGTTCATTTCATTATTTAACAAAAGCATAGCATTGCACATTCCTTTGCAAAATGCATGACTACACAATCAATTATTGCACAAAATCAAAATTTGGTCAAGGTATTTATTATTTACTAGTACAGTTATAAATTTGCATGTGAAAGTGACTTGAGAATTAATAGCTAATTTCTAATAACAATAAACTAAGCATAGAATTCACCTTTACTTTAAATTGGCTTGTAAAGCAGAGTAGTGACATATTTCTTTCTATACCTATGGGTGGCTGACAAAACCATGACACCATCCTTTATGGATAAAGCATACAAATGGTTCAACATAACATGGTTTGGTTCCGGTAATAATGTTGGTTCACACTGAAACAAAGGAATAACAATTAAAAATGACCACATGTATTGTTATATCATTTAAAATTCATTCTGTCATCAATTTATGTTTGATTAAGTAATTAATTTTTACACTTTTTAAGTTCTCATATTATGCATACATAAGTATACTTACAGAAAGTGGAGTATCCTTGTTTAAAATGACCTGTAGTAGATGGGGAGGCAATATTGGTGGACCTGAAACTTTCTCCCATGGCTTGGACTGTGGTATCTCCTGAAATTATGTTGTTGATTTTAATTTTTGTTATTAGGAAAGAAATCTAAATTAAATTGAAAAATAGAATAATGTATTCTATGTTTACCTGTGAGTACTCTGTTTGGGCTGTACTTAGCACACCTTCACTGTCTTTAGCAAGAGCCTGAAAGACTTCAAAGTCAGATAGTTTGACCTTAACCAAGTTATTTTTAGATCCCATTCCATTGTCAACTAACTTCTGTAAATAACAAATAGTAATTAAAACTTAAAATATAACATCTTTATAAAAATGTGAGGTTTCTTAATCACTACATACCACTGATGGGTCATTGCGCCATTCTCCATCAACAAAATACTTGTACTGATGCTCACCCTCAGGTAAGTCTATTATAGTAACAAAATCACCATGGGACTTGACCATGGGTATAGTTTTCCAGTCCGTAAAAGTTCCACTAATAAAAACCTGGCAAGACAAAGCAATAAATTAAAATTAATAAAAAAATGAAAATGTTATTTAGTATTGTTCATATTTAAATGAAAATATATTAAAGTTGCTATTATTTAAAACAGACATTTGTATGTTTCTATAGTTGATCTTCTGAATTAAGTTTGCCTAACCAATTAATCAGAGGTATCTCAAATGAAACTCTTAATTTTCTCAATTATTTTTAAAGTTAACTCTGGTTTCAGCTCTTTAGCTGATGGCAACCCTACCAATATTCCTAACTAATTTAATGAGACAAAATAATAATAGGAATGCAGCTTATGTAAACATAATTTAGAAATCTTTCAACATCATTTGCCTTTGATCATATAATTGATGTTTATAATTTATAGTTTAATTAAAATAAAGTTATGGATTTCTTTTCTAATTAGTAAATTGTAAGAATTTCTACCTGTTTACCACCACCTTCCCATCTGAAAACAGTAGGTAACACTTTAGATTCTTCGGGAATTTTGTTTTCTTCGGTTAATGTGTTTGATCTTTCGCGCATAGTACCAAATTCTTCGTCGCTTTCAGGCACGGCCTTCGTATAGTACGGAGCTCCATCCTCAATGTTATTGTCGTCATCTCGACCAATACGGTCATCGTCTACCTTTTTATCAAACGTAAATGCTTCGCCTTCTTTAATCGGCGAAGAAGGGCCTACTCCTGGTAGTTTAGTAGCAGCATCCTTATGCCATTCCTTTGGCTGATTACTTCCAGCGTTGCCCATATTGATTACAACCTCATTAGCTTAAAAAATACCATTGAATCTAATCAAAATAATCAAGCAAGACACTAGGAAGTCGAAGTAGGCACTACAAATTCATCTGTCAAAATTCAAACCATAGACTACAAGAGACAAGAATTACATCTATAAAATAAAATCAGATGTGATCTGAAAAAAAATGAAGGCTACCATTCAATACCGAGTCGTAAAAATCCCACATAATAATATGTAAAAATGTTGTTAACTTTAAAAGATCATAATAAACAAACAAAATAACTTCTATGATTTTATAAAACGGAATTCTGTTGAGTATATAAAAAGATCTCCAAGAAAGAAAAAAAAAATAGAAAGATTATTTAAACTTTTACGACTGATTTTATATAAGATTAATTCCACAAAAAAATACTTAATTAACAATACTACGTTTATTGTTTATAACAATTCCAATTTTCAATGGCGGAAAAAAATCCCCATATTTAAGGACAACTTTAACGATTTTACGCAGAAAACTCACTTCTCGACCAGACTAGAAACTGAGACTGAGACGAAACCTATGGACGAAACTCTCGAGTGAATAATATTTTTTTTTTTTACATATTTATTCTTGACCTGGATGCTGAACGTCCATCAGTCGAAATAATAAAGAACAATTTTTCCTTACAATTACAAACTAAAATTATTCTAAATCCATTCGAGTGAATAATAATATTATGGAGATTGCCACCCTCGAAATTTACTGTGCTTTATTTAAAAGTTGGTAACACATTATTATGTCAAATAATCTACTCAGAATTTCAATCAGAATCAGCAATACTCGAATCGAAACGGAAGTAGGTGTACTACCGCGCACAATAAATAGTACAAAAAAAAATAGTTTCGTGATATCCTCATAATCTTATCGTCGGTACAGATATATTTTCATTTAGTTTTTCATTATAACTTCTTAATCCACGTTAAGTTGACGTTTCTTGTTTACATCGCACTAACTCACGAAATAAATAATAAATGAGAAAGCAATTCAAAAATAATAATTGTTAGATTTAATATTGTTAAAAAGAAAGCCCGTTATTGAGTGCTTACATTTATGGATTAAGAATTGTATTTTAAAATAAAATAATAATGACCGATGAAAAACAACCGCTACTTACGGGACCGAATATTTGTATCGAAAATTCTGAAATTCAAAACCAGGCTGTAGAGTTAGTGAGTGAACCTTCTATTCCCATTAGTGATGGTAAAGGGAAAGATTATCATCCAGCTTCAGAGAGATGTTTGGAGCACCCAACATCAAATTTCGACACAATGATCCATCTATTGAAGGGCAATATTGGTACTGGTATTCTTGCCATGCCAGATGCCTTCAAAAATGCTGGCCTACTATTTGGTAAGTATACAAATATCAGCTACAAAATACAGCCTAAACATTTGTTTTCACTTTTGTGATATAGATTTTTTCTGAAGGTAGGTATTCAATAAATATAATTTAGAGTATGCATTTTGCTGTGTTTAATGAATAAAAAAGTTTATGAAAGTGTTTTTTGAGGTATGATAAACATAAAATAACTTTAGGACATTTTTAATTGTATGTTTTCAAATATATGTAGGTGTATAATTTTAATTCGGGTAGGTAATTAAATGTAATCTTATTTAAATAGTTAAATATAGGTGCAGTAGTGGGATAACCTGGTGCAGATATTCATTGATTAGGCTTATAAATAGAATTAATGTAAGCAGTAAAGTGATAAGCATTTGTTATGTTTTTTAAAAATGTAGACAGGTGTGTTAGTTATTTAATTAATAGCTAATGCCTCCAACTATAGTAGCATGCATTCATACTTCATTTACCTATCTATTTTCTTGTAAATAAATTATACTAAGTACATTGCTTCGAATCAAAATATGTAGTATGAATAAAAAACATAATATAGACATTTATCAAGTTAATAAAATAAAATGTTTTAAAAGGAATATCCTACTTCTTACTAATATTATAAATGCAAAAGTTTGTAAGAATATATGAATGCATGTTTTTATTGTTTTATGCAAAAACTACTGATTCATATATTTTGATGTAACTTTACAATAATAAAATAACATATAAGCTATAAATTATTACAATATAGTGTAATAAAGTACACATCATGTGCAGTATATATAATGTTCCCCACTATTAATACATAATATATAGTAGGTATATAATGTTTTATTTCTGTGCAGGTATATTTGGTACATTACTCATGGGGGCAGTGTGCACACATTGCATGCACATCCTGGTGCGATGCTCCCATGAACTCTGCATTAGGAATCAGCGACCGGCTCTGAGCTTCTCAGAAGTTGTTGAAGATGCATTTACTTCTGGTCCGGTCTCCTTGAGGCCATATGCAAAGAAAATGAAGTAAGTGAACCTTAAGAATTCCTTTTTAACCCCCGAAGCAAAAACGACGGGGTGTTATAAGTTTGATGTGTCTTTACAGTTTATTATTATAATGTTTGTGGCTTTTTTGATACTAATTATGAATGTCATAATAATAAAACATTAAAAAAATATATATTATTATACTTGTATATCAACAAGGGACTGAACTCTCCTGGCACAAAGGTATCTACTTCACTATAATCCTATATTATAAAGTGAAAACCGCAATAAAATGCGTTACTTAGACAAATTCAAGGGCGTTTCAACCGCCGTCAGTCCCAAGTTCTAAATAAGACGTATTGAAGTAATGAGCTACACCATGAATTAACGTTTTGATGTGTTGGTGAAGCTACCTACTGTGCTCATGCATGTCAGAATTAATCGTGTTTAAACCTTACTGTAGCTTATTCTTTGAATTATCAGAGCAGCTACTGATGGCGGCTGAAATGCCCGTCGAATCACCCACTCACCTACTCACCACATAATAGATAATAGTGATACATAGACCTTACGTAGATAAGAAGATAGGTACCTAGTAGGTCACTTCGCCTGGAGTGCCATAGACAATCGACCTTCAGTGTTACAGTCAAACTAAATACCGAACATAAGGGCAATTAAAAAGTATAGGTAAATAAAAAAAACCTAATTGTACCCCATTTATCTAACCTTGATACCTAGATACCTACACTGAGGAATCTAGTTTGTATTGTTTTAGCCCACGCATTCCAAGTTCTACGAGCAGTTTCCCGACTGAGTAATCAGATAATACTAGTTTTTGCCCGCGACTCCGTCCACGTGGAATTAGTAATTACAGCATTTCAACCCCCCTTTTGACCCCTCACATCCCTTTTTAGCAATTTAAAGTAGCCCATGTCCTTTCTCAGGTTCTAGCCTATCTGTGTACCAAATTTCATTTAAAGCGATGCAGTAGTTTTATCGTGGAAAGGGATACAGACAGACAGACAGATTTATATTTACTGTCTCCATCTAATAAGAATACTTTTATTCAACACGATGACGTTATTTATTAAATACCCAGCAACGGAAACTTCCCTGACAGTCAGTTTACACGCTTGGGCTCAGTAATGTAATTGATATCTGTCTGGTGCTCTGATTCTATTATCTATATTATCATTATATTATATGGATTTTATAAACAAGTGATTTACTTACCTAATTTCCTACTAGTGAGGTAGATACACAGTTACATAAAGCAGAACATTTCTTAGGCGCAATATTTTAATTATTTCTTTCGATAGATAAGTAGGTACTTAATTTATTTATTTATTTGGCATACTAAACAGATAACATACGGTAATATACGATTTAATAAAATAGGTGTTGAACAGTTTCTGACTAGTATGAGATCTATGGGAAGTACACACATTTTGATTGATTAATAAGTATAAAAATAATTATAAAACTTAAAATATACACTTTTAGTAGGTACTCAAAACATTAAGTTATTTTGGTTGAGGATATTGATCACGCAACTTCCGAAGTGTGCAGGATGGGGGACAAAAATATCAATCTCGTCATTACTAGCCACATCGTTGTACTGCCTACACATTCTTACTATTGGATTGTAGAAGGAAGTATTGTTTTTGAACACTTGGAGGGCAAAAAATTTACTAGCACGAGTTCTTAAGCCAAGAACATTGAAAGAGATGAGCGATAAAAGATTTGGTGAATCTACTATAGAGTGCAGTATCTTGTGCAAAAGTAAAAAGTTAGTAACCTTACGACGGACATGCAAAGGTTTAATGTTAAAATAGTTAAGCCTATTCTCGTAGCTTGCAATCTGTCGAGCTACGCCGTGGCGATAAGCTAGTATTTTTAAAAAATGTTTCTGCACACTTTCAATGTGATTGATGTGCACAGAGTAAAAAGGTGACCATACCTAACTGCCGAACTTAATACCTATCTTTTTATATTATATAATGCCTATCTAGGTATGGTGTTGAAAATAAAAATCTGTATATAGAACTCTGTTTATCATATAATATTTAGGCATATATACCTACGTGAATTTTAATAATTCAATGCGTATTGTGCTTACCCCGCCCGTCCTCCAACCATTAGAACCAGTAATGGAATACCTCCCATTCCATTCCCACCCTCTTTGTGCGACCTCGTATAATAATGGATCATGAACTAGGTACGTACTATAAACACACCAACAACAGATGACGTCAGCGTAAACTAATGAGTATTATGAATTGTTTCAGAAACGTGGTTAATGTATTTCTGGTGATAACACAATTGGGATTCTGCTGTGTGTATTTTTTGTTTGTGGCCACTAACTTACAAGACACTCTGAGAATTGCCCATATAAACCTTGGAGTACATAGCTATCTGATATTTCTTTTCCCTCCAATCGTAGCTCTGGCTATGGTGAAGAACTTAAAGTATCTCACACCGGTTTCACTTATTGCTTCAATATTGACCGCTTGGGGTTTGGTAATAACATTTTACTATATATTGCAAGATTTGCCGCACACTAGCTCTGTCAAACCGTTTGCTGGCTGGCATCAACTACCCTTGTATTTCGGTACAGCTATATATGCATTCGAGGGTATTGGAGTGGTGAGTTCATTAGAACCATTTCTGTTCATTAACACTAGTGTTAAAGTTATTGCACGTTGTTATATAAGATCAGCGCAGCGCTGTTCATTATGTATTCTTGAAAAGAAACCCCTAAATTCCATTAACGAATGTTGAAAAAGTAAGGGATGTACAGATTAGGCGCTGAACTTATATGTAGATATAATTTACAAATTAAACTTCAGAAATACTTTTTATGATAAATTAATAATGAGATAATATTTATCTCACATGCGGAGGAGGATGACCGCTAAAGTACATTAATATTATATAGGCATTAATCATTCGATGTCGGATAAACTGACACGCAATTAAAAGTAAAATTGATGTATTTATTCATAGTTAACATAATTTGAATAAAACAGTCATAACGGATTAAACATTCGCAAAAAAATCTTAATAAATAATTATAAATGATGACATTCCGAAAACTTTACAGTTCCCATATTCGTAGCCAATTGAGCTGACTATAGTTATGACAATGTTCAACATTATATTGTAGGTTCTTCCATTAGAGAACAATATGAAGACTCCGGAAGCCTTCGGCGGATGGAACGGCGTCCTCAACACCAGTATGGTGATTGTGGCAGCTTTGTACACTGCTATTGGATTTTTTGGATACTTGAAGTATGGTGAAGAAGTCCAGGGCAGTATTACACTGAATCTACCGCATGACTGGTAAGTTATAAGATTATACTGACCCCATCTATAAAAAGTTTGCTATTTTTACTCGTTGTTGTTATAGTATTATCTAGTTAGTGGATATAAGATGACTCTTCCTTGACCTTTGCATGCAAAATACTTTTCACACTATACAGCTTTAATTATCTAGATACCTATTCATGGCCTGATTAATTATAAGTATATAAAAAAAATCATAAAATAATCCATGTAGATTTAACTCGCTTACAGTATCATGTCATGCCGTAATAACACGAAACAGGTATAATCGTATAAATGAAAAATATATTTAGTTAAAATTATTCGTGAATATCGTATTAGGTACGTACTTATTTAGTTACTAGCGGCCCGTCCCGGCTTCGCACGGGGGGACTTAAGATTTTTTTCCCCCGTTTTTGAAACATTTTCGGTTACTGCTCCGCAACTATAAGATCTAGCGTGATATTATATAGCCTATGTTACACGGGGATAATGTAGCTTTCCAAAGGTGAAAGAATTTTTGAAATCGGTCCAGTAGTTTCGGAGCCTATTCATTACAAACATACAAAAATACAAAAATACAAATCTTTCCTCTTTATAATATTAGTAAGTATAGATGAAATAATATCTAAAACCTAAACATGATAAGGTTTGAATGAACATGTATATAGGTAAGCAAATACTGCATTTACGAAAATATAATACCTATAACATCTCTATGGAGACAAATCGATAAGTGTAGTGACCGGTGACGCATGTGAAAACTCCATCTGCAAGAATTTCAAGCTATTACATTGTAATAATTTCTGATTCCTTCATGGTTATTAATTCGCGAAAAATTATATCCGTTACCTTAGATGTTTCATTTAACACAAACAATATTCTTAAATTGATTTATACCTAATCATATCAATCTATTTTATAAAATAAATCTTAATATTTATGATATAGTTGCACTTATCTAATCCTTAATTAAAATCAATAAAAACCGTAGAAAAAAAATGTTAGGTTTAGGGAGGTGATAACTCTCATTAAGTAAGTATAAAAAGTATGACCAAACACAGTTCCTTTACGACCCGTTATTATTTAAATCAAACGATGAACTTTTATGAAAATTATATATATGGTTTATATTTCAGGCTTGCCCAAAGTGTCAGAGGAGCGATGGCAGCGTCAATATTTCTGTCATATGGGCTGCAGTTCTATGTGCCTATGAACATAGTGTGGCCTTTCGTAAAGTCCCGTCTCACTTCTGAGAATGCACTCAAACACGGGGAGTCGATCACGAGAATTGTGCTAATATCGGTCACATGTAAGTGTCTTTCTAATACCTACCTACCTACATAGGTACTTTGTTTAAAATTGGCAATTTCTGATCATATCTTTAAAGTTTGCGGTTACATAACTATGCGTTATATAATAGTGCGAGACAATAATGATTTCTGTACAAAATTCTTATATTTGGCCAGACTTCATATATTTATATCGGGACGTGTGAATGTCTTCGTGTGAACTTTAACATAATATCTGGTTATAACCGATCGCTGCATACGATCCCGGCTGGAAACAAACAGTATTGTCTGTTAACAAACAGCGCCTGATAAGAAATAATTTCCGATGCATCTTCCACTCGAACGACAAACATTTATTTGTCATGCGGAACGCACGTGTTAGGAGTCCCGTAGTAAAATGCTAAAGTAAACAAACTACATAGTGCCAAACAAAATATTATGATTGATATAATGTTCATCCCAATTATCCGATACCATTTCATTTCGACATTTTCTAGTCTAGTCTGGCAGACGCCGCTCAGGGATGACCTGTTTTAGTAACCTTGAATATAAATCTAAAGGTTACACCGTTCAAGTTTTCCGACCGTGCCAAAAACCATTTCTACGACGGATGCATGAAATGCATTTGTTCGGGAAAATTGTTTTCGTATATAAGATGAATTAAAAAATATATATGTTGTGGAAAAGTACGCGGAAGTCTGACGAAAATCTATTAGGTATAAGAATCATTAGCATAATAGGTATACTTAATGATGGTACTACTTCTCATATGACCTATTAGTGAAATCCAAATTTACCTAATGGGTATTTTTTTAAATGAATGGCTACAAATGAAGGAGCGTAATAGATAGTCGGTATTAAATTTTTCCATTAAGCTATTAGGTATCTTAAATGATATTTGTTTATTTAAAATATTTTAATAACTGACTAGGTAAACTGAGCTGGGAGTCGGTAGATACATAGTTATGTAACTTGTTTTATTAAAAACGCGGTAATAAGGAGTTTGTTTGTGGAACAAACAAACTATAATTGTAGACACACTTTACCGTTAGACTATCGTCAGCTCAGTCGTGCTACGAATATGGGAACTGTAAATACATATATATAATACGCGAGTTAATTCCGTTTATAGTTGTTCATTCCAACGGCCAGTGTATTTTAAAAATGTTTATCATAGTTTTCACAAACATCTGTCACAGTTGCTGCTGCCGCCTTAATCCCCAACTTGAGCTCCATTATATCTCTGGTGGGAGCCGTCAGCAGCTCGGCGCTAGCGCTCATCTTCCCGCCGCTCATCGAGATCATGACCTTCTGGCCCGACCAACACGGCAAACACGACTGGAAACTCTGGAAAGACGTCCTCATTGTTGTATTCGGGCTCACCGGTTTCGTCTTTGGTACATATGCGAGTGTGGAAAATATATTAAAACACTCCTAAAACACTCGACCTTGACGACTTGGATTACCAAAGATTTTAAGACGAATGTTTATTTTCGAAAACATGACAATAATTGTACGTAGCATCTAATTGTTTGGATCTGTATTTTTTTCTTGAACACGTTTTTATATATTACTTATAGCTTATATAACTTATATTAGAGGTAATTTGAAATATTTTTAAAATATTATATTGTTACTTATTATTGAATAAAATGAAGTATTATAAAATCGTTACGATAGTAATTTTGGAGAATTAACTTTGTAATTGTAAGGAGATAATTAAACATTCCAAATTTTAAAACTACGTACCTTTGGTACATTTTGCTATACTTAGCATGTTTATGTGCATATACTGTGGCGTGTGTATGATCTGATTTTTTAATTATTTATGCCTAACAAAATGCAATTGTATTATAATAAATATGTATTCAGAAAAAGCCCTGTTTTGCAAAATACTTTCTCAAGGCAATCCTTTAAAAAAAGATCTGTTGTATGTTAATTCAATTGTACTGTTATTACCTATTTGTTTTATTGTTTATTTTCAATATTCTGTATTTTATAGGTAAATAATTATCTAGTCATGGTTGACTTACTTGTTTTCGTGCTTGAATTGGTCTAATAACATTTAGAAACTATATTAATACTCGTAACTCAATAAATAATGATAGAACCCATTAACATTTTTATAACTACAGTATTATAATATTAAATATGTCAACGGCAAATTAAATGTACCTTTTTAATGGCATAATTATTTTGTTAATTCAGATTATTTTAATCGCCTTGCCTGCATCCATGGTTTTATTTATACAAAGTATCGATTAGATCTCTGGATCTAAAGTAGCTGTGATTATAATTTTAAGCAGAATATGCCTGATATTCAATATTTGGTTTGACCTTTAGCCAATTTATTAACTAGGAGCCGTGTTTGTATTTATTATGTACCTTATAGGTAGATTTATATTAATTCATTATATCTCCGTACATATGTTTTCTAATCAGATATAAGTTACTGATGTTACATACTTAATTAAATATATTATTATAAGCTTTAACATTTATTAGTCTCAAAGTTAAAAAATACTTTGGAATTTGTTGAAATACTTGTACTTTAAAAAATCTATTAATTTTGATGTTTTTAAATTATAATGCATTATAATAATATTAATCGCTTTAACTTTACAAACTTATTTTATACGTTGCACTGTGGTTCTTTTTTTTAAATTAAATGCTTTATTTTTGTTTAAGTTCAGCTTTCAGTTTGTTAAAGATAAAACTATATAAAACCTATGTATTTGAGTAAAATTAAGAAAAATTTATTCTTAGTGATCTGAGATTTACTGTTAAGAAACAGCTAAATTATTTGAATTTATTCTTTAGGTGTCTAATAGTAATTTATCTAAAATCTGTAACGTGTAGGTACTTATTCTGGCAAATATACGACTAGTTTGTGGTGCAATTATATGCAGTTTTTTTTAATTCAGGACATAGAAACGTAATAGTACCTAGTAAACAATATAAAACAAACTAAAGTGTTGTAGACTTGAAAAAGTAATAGACAAATAGCCATACTTTTTTTATTTATAATGTTAATACATACAATGATAATTGCTATTTAAATTGTAGGTAAGTATTTAAAAATACTACAACGTTCTACCTATGTATATAATTATGTGTATATTAGTACAACAAATTTACCGCTTTGTGGTACAAAACCACAAGCAAATAAACAGACGAACTTAGTGGAACATTTTAGGCTCATTGATTTTTATTTATTTATGAAATTATATAGTAATATGATAGTATAATACTAATTATCTATTTGTAGCTTATCTGAATAAAATACCTAATTAATAATGGCTATGGGCGTATGTAGTAAACTTTTGAAAACCACGTCACATCATAGAGATAATTTATAATATAGATGTGATAAATCTGCGGACAAATCCACGTGTGACTGTCCCACAGCATAAAGCTACAAGTTAGTGAATTTATCGACGCTCGCCTACTTGATTTGTTTTTAACTTATTTAAAATAACTTACTAAAAATTTGTCCATTGGGTTTTTTATACCTGGTATCCATTACAAAAATCATATACATTTTTAAACGAATAGAAAAAAAAAAGGCAACATTGGACTGAAATGTCATTCACCGACAACAATTAAAAAATGTCGGAATCGTGTCAAGGCGGTAATTGTCATGAAAATATCGAATATGGGCCTGACGAATCACCCACCAAACTTATCATCAATTATATTCCTGAAGTCATGACACAGGATATGATGTTCTCTCTGTTTTCCACTATGGGTAAACTAGAAAGTTGTAAGCTGATAGCCAACAGAGGATACGGGTTCGTGGAGTACGCTAGTGCCGAAGATGCAGTCAAAGCGAAGAAGGCTTTCAATGGACTTTTAATGCAGAACAAGACACTCAAAGTGTCGCACGCGCTTTTAAATCCGGAGCTGAAGCCCCCGACGAAACCGGAAGCGGATTGGAATCTATACGTATGTAACCTGCCCAACGAACTGACCTTGCAGGACTTACATGGACTTTTCGCACAATTTGGTAAAATAGTTAATTCTCGTATCGCTGCGGGTATAGCATTTGTCTTATATGAACACCAATATGAAGCGGAGCGTGCCATTCAAAATATTAATGGTACCACTCCGCCTGGTTTTTTACACCCATTAACTGTTAAGTACGCTAATAAGACTAACCCTAATAAACATAAAAACAATAACAATAACTTTACAAAAAATGCATTGGTTAAATCTTATCATTGGATAAATCATATGGGTGCTATAGGAGATCATAGCTCACCGAGCACATGGTCTATCTACATTTATAATATTGCTCCGGAAGTGGAGGAGTTGACTCTGTGGCAACTTTTTGGTCCATATGGTGCTATAGTGTCAGTTAAGATAATCAAAGACCATCAAACTAACAAGAGTAAAGGGTTTGGTTTTGTAACTATGAGGAACTATGACCAGGCAGCAATGGCAATACAAGCCCTGAATGGTTATACTCTCCATGGCCAACCACTCTCTGTTAGTTTCAAAACACAGAAAAGATAATGTCTGAAAGGAAGCCTTATAAAAATTTACAATATCAATACAGTAACAATAGACAAAACAAAATATTAATTCACATCTACAAACTCCATCAAAATATGTAACCCTCTTGACTTATGTACATTCTTTATGAAGTGGTGACTCTTGTTGAAAATATTATAATTACTTTGAGCTATCAACATTGTTAAGTTTGTTTCTTATTATGAATAATAATTTATTCAGTTTGCTCGTTAAATGTTTCAAGTTTACTAGACGTTTAAGATTGTATTGAAGAATTGTTGTTTGGAAGTTCAGCATCAGTTGTGAGCTATTGTAGCTTTCATTATTTTTTATCTATTATTTAAGTATAATAAACCATTTTAAAGGAAGTGCTTTTACAAGATCTTACTAATTGATAAGCCACATTGAGATGTTTAATCAGCTACTAGTTTTAGTTGTACACTTTTTATAACATGATGTCTATTTAGGTAGTGAAAATGAGATCTAGATTATATCATATTTATACATTTAGTATAAAATTTGCTGAATTAAAGTTCATTTTCACAATTTTAGACATTGTTTTGATTTTATTATCCCATATTATAATTGTATCTAATATATTATTAAAAATTATAATGCAATAATTAACCTTTAAATAAAAATATTTATGTTATATTTTTTTATTGTTTTTATTATTTTGGTTTACTATAGGATTTTTATTTTACAGCTAGGTACCTAGTTACTTTTTTATACTATCTATAGAACATTTTAATAAGAAATGTCTCATAAATTGTTGCAAATATATAAATTAAATATTTTTTGATGATTGATAGAAATAATAAATTATTTTTATCTAAAAGTTGACAGTAGCTAAAGAAGAGTTAATTAATATTTAGAAACATAAATAAAAGGTGAGTCAAACTATGTAAAAGGGAAAAGTTAATAAATATGCGAAAGTAATTAGAAACTATAATGTTATTACCTATGAACTTGAGATATTTCTTCTTGAAATCACCTAGACCAAATCTATGCCATAAAAGTTTACCATAATGTTATTCTGTTATAGCACCGCTAGATGTCGCTACGATATGGCGAACGCATGAACGACCTACAAAAATACCTTGAAAGATTTGATAGCATGCATAACGTTATTGGGAACATCCAATGAACCGACTCCATGTCGGTAACCGATTGCGTAGGCTTGCTACTCAACAACTAGGTACCTATCACAGGTTGAGTTACGGACGAGCACGTGGTTGAATGACCGCAATAACCTAGGCCTACTTTATGACGTGATTATTATTTACGCCTTTTTACAAATTTTCAACCTAGGTAATAAAATAGAGTAAGTAGGTAAGTACATAAATACTCATAGTAAATTGACGTACCTATTCCTGTGAAAAATGCAACGCACTTCTGAAAAAAATAGTTAATAGGTAAGTAAGTAAGTACCTCCTTATGCCTAGCAGCCCTAGCATGTAGTAATTTTTGCACGTTACGTAGGTACCTCCCTAATTCTATACTAGTAGGAAAGTGTTGAAGCTTATGGTTCGTTTAGGTTCCTTCTTACTTACTAACTGCCCTACCCCTACTATTTTATTCTACTCAACGTTATCCTCAATTCGAGCTTTAGGTATTTGTAGGTAGGTAAGTTAGGAATTCATATTTGATTTCATGTTTGAAAACTCCGCAATTCCGATGGTTTAGCGCCATATTTTTAAACTTTATGCCAGTAAGGTACCTAATGTTACAAACACATTTCCATTTTCATTCGGTTTTGTGACATGGGATGTAATCTTACTTCGAATCTATCTTGTGGGTAGACCTGTACTTACTTATCTTTTTTTTATTATACATAATTTATATAAAATAAGTAGGTTAATATTTTATATTAAGTCGCTAAATATATACATTTAAAATCTTCCAAAAGTTGATTGTCAAAACATTGGCTGCATTTTCTATTGCGCATGCCTACTGTACTACAGAATTAAATCAATGATTTTGTTGTATTATCTAAACCTGCAGTTGTCTATGAACTTCGGTAGTGCCCCGTCTTTTGGACAATCTGTTGAAGTGAAACGGATACCTAGCATTAGGGTTGTGTGTAAATTTCTGAAGAATCGTCTGTGTGAGGTACGGCGGCCGTGGCGGAGAGCGAGGGTTCCGCAGTGGCGGGGGGCGTCGGCCTCACCGTGAGCAGCAAGGTATATTCACGCAAGGAAAGCAAATAAATATGTACCTACCTAGTTCGTAAGATCCTGTTTTAAAGGGTCTGTAACTCAATAAGTATCTATCTATATAATTAAAAAAAAACCTAATAAAAATATTAAGCAATAATAATAAAAGGACCTGGTTACGTAAAATGGGTGTACAATTTATATTAAAATTTATTTATTATGTATATACCTAATAAGAGTATTTTTTTATATTTAAATCGTTATAATAACTCCGTTACATTACATTCAAATAATAAAATGAAATATGAGGCGCCCTAATGAAGTACCTAACTAAGTAACTACATAATAGTAGGCATCTGATATATTCAGCTCAATGGCTGTGTGATAGATTTTTAGGTTGATAGGGAAAATTACAACTGAATGATAGGGAATTATCTATGGAAGCCAGTCAGTAAGATAAGGGTGTACCAGGTACCTACATTCGTAATGGAAGACGTAATAAAAAAATGTATGTCCCTAATTACTTACCACCTGAAGAAGTTACTAGTTAAGTACCTAGGTACACATTTTAAAAATCTTATTTCTTTAATATAATTTGCGTTATATTTTATACCCAAGGTGTACCCAAGTCCGGGGGCGGCACGCGGCGTGTGGGCCCTGCCGCAGCCGCCCCCGTGCACGATGGCGGCCGAGGAGTCCCTGCCGCCATGCTCGCCCATGTCCCCGGACGCGCCCGCGGCGCCGCCCCGGACCATCACCAGCCTCTACCATCATTCAGATCTGCATCAGCTTATATTCGAAGCGGTCCGATCTGGGTAGGATGTTTTAATTACGTACCCCACCTAATAATTTCCGATGACTTCGTGGTTATTGCACATTGGATTTAAACAACCGGATTTAACTCGCGTATTTTATTACGACTGAGCTGACAGCCTGACAGATATATACTTTAGCGAAAAGGCTATCGTCAGCTCAGTAGTGCTATGAATATGGGCACTGTAGTCAACCAATAAAATAAAATACACGAGTTAAATCCGTTATAGTTATATCGTTCCAATACTCCACCTAATGTCACATACCTACCTAAGCCTACTAAACCTACGGTCATGAGAGCAGATATAGTTATCTAAGTACCTTTACAACTTATTCGTTATGGTATTTCAGAGAAGTATCCGAAATTGAACGTCTAGTGGAGAAGTTGGGGGTGGATGTATTGAGTGCTCGTGACCAGCACGGTTATACTCCCGCTCATTGGGCGGCGCTGGACGGTAGCGTGGCTGTCATGCGCTACCTGGTGGAACGAGGAGCTCCAATTGATCTCTCCTGCTTAGGCACTCAGGTAAGATAGGTATATTAATTAGCTATGATATTATTATTATTACTGTTTCAAATAGTGAGGTCATCGAATTCTGCCAACTGTAATAATAATTATAATTAGATACGCGCATATTGAATATCGTTCATCGTCGCACTTTACCTACTACGCACTTACTAAGTAGTTAGGTACGTATACTTATACCTAACCAAACGATGTAATTTTTTTATTATGGTAAATAGGTAAGTAGATATTTTAGAGAAGGTGCCGATTTATTTAGTTCTGTACTTTAGTGGTAGGTACTTAACTATACATATTTTTTTGTTCTAAGGGCCCTCGACCAATCCACTGGGCTAGCCGCAAAGGTCACGCTTCTGTAGTTCAAGTTCTTTTACAATGCGGTGTTGCTGTAAATGCAGCCGACTTCAAAGGTAGTTAAATTTTCCGATTATCTGCTTTTCCTCTTATTCGCATATATACTTATTGCTTTTGACATAACATCTTAATTTGGGTACCTAAGTACGTATTGATCTTTAAGGTTTAACTCCGCTAATGACTGCCTGTATGTACGGAAAGACGGCGACGGCGGCGTATCTCCTCGGCATGGGAGCGGCCACTAGACTCTCCGACATCAACGGTGACACGGCCCTGCACTGGGCAGCCTATAAGGGTCACGCAGATCTGGTCAGACTCCTAATATATTCAGGAGTACCGTTACATTGCACCGATAACTTTGGTTCAACACCGCTACATCTGGCATGTTTATCAGGCAATCTTACATGCGTCAGATTGTTGTGTGAAAAGGTAAATGTGGTAGGTATTTAAAAATTATAACTACCTAATTATTTCTTTTTGTATTACTAACAAAAACTAGTAGGAATATAAGTAGATACGTACGTTTCAAATTTATATTGTTTGTCATTATTTTGTCATTATTAAATTGTATTGTTGTGTTAACCTACTGGATTTTTTTCAATTAGAAGTTGTTTCTTGATTTATACTTAGGTGTCTTCTATTGGCATATACTTACTTAGGTAGGTATCATATTCTTGTTATTAGGTGAAAGCAGAATTAGAACCTCGAGATAAAAATGGCAAGACACCACTAATGCTAGCTCAAAGTCACCGCCACGCTGAGGTGGTAAAACTTCTAACGAAAGAAATGAAACGCAAATCACACTGGATGCCCCCGCTCTCAGAATTATGGGCGTTGCTCTTTGGAGGTGCAGGAGATTCGAAGGGGCCACTTTTATTCTTCTTGGTGTCCGTTTTGCTGTGGGGCTATCCCATGTACGTGTTTAGGGTAAATATCTTGAACATAGCAAACATTAATATGTAAGTGTTAATACCCAGTCTGCTGACTTACATTGTCGACCGATTATTCATTTTCAGTGCATACCGTTAACCTGGAATACAATGCGGTTATCGCATTACTGTTTTCTGTACTGGAACGCCATAATGTGGTTGAGTTGGGTGATTGCTAACCGAAGAGACCCTGGGTATATTCCCCAGAACTCGGACACTTATTATAGAGCTATAAGGCAGATACCTTATTACGACAAATGGAAGAAGAGGAACGTGATCTTGTCGCGCCTGTGTCACACGTGTCGGTGCCTCAGACCGCTAAGGTGAGGATTTTAACATTTAAGTAAGGACTAAGCGAGTAATTAAATGCCGTTGTTACAAATACCACATACTTAAGTAAGTACCTAATCGAAAAAAAGTCGAAATGATGATGTTTGAAATAGACCTGTTGTCTAAATCGTTATAAATAGGTAGGTATAGGTTTATTTAACTTCCTTAACTCTTCAAATATGGAAACGGTAGCAATCCCGTTAGACTACAAAAAGTGCCTATCTAACCGCATTCTAAAATTGGATCCGTGTGTCGATAGATCATTAGCAAACAAAAATAAGTCTTCCTTCGATTTTCAACCTTCCTGCTTCAATAATAGACTCGTTTGAAAAACAAAACTCTAGTTATATTAAGGTATATAAGTACGCATAATCTTAGCAAAAGCTTTAATGAAGTACCTATTTATTTTTCCAGAGCTAAGCACTGTAGGATTTGCAAGCGGTGCGTCGCTTACTTCGACCACCACTGCCCGTTCATCTACAACTGCGTGGGAGTCCGTAACCGCATGTGGTTCTTTTTATTTGTGATGAGTGTCGCCATCAACTGTACACTGACCATTTACTTCGCGTGCTACTGTCTTCTACTTGAGGGCTTTGGTCTACTCTACCTACTAGGGCTTTTGGAAGCCCTCACGTTTTGCGCACTTGGATGGATTCTCACTTGTACTTCTGTAAGTAATTAGGGTACGTTACTTAACCAGTGACAAAATCAGATTTTTGAGTAGGTAATTTACGTCAATAAATTAATAGGTTGGTCAGAACAAGTAATAATTTCTTTCTAGAGCGACTTTTCCTACTTAGATATTTAAACGTGTTCTTGTTTCAGGTGTTACATGCCTGTATGAATTTAACAACAAATGAAATGTTCAATTACAAGCGATACCCGTACCTGAGAGACAAGAGGGGCCGATACCAAAATCCATTTTCTAGGGGTCCTATCATGAATTTGATAGAATTTTTCGTATGTCTCCCAGATAAGTGTGACGAACAAGATCTCTTTAGTGAAGAAAATATATAACACATGCCTTGATAACATCTCTTTCTGCACTCCTCTCAAGAACTCATCTTATGCTGCTGATTATTGATAAGAATTACTTTTCATATGAAAATGAAACCCGTGACTCCTGTATATACAATATAAAATTGGCAGCTAAAGCTAATGATCTCACTCGTCTGATTCGACAATGGTCTGCAATAACATTCGATATCGGATGAGCGGCGCCGCACAATACAGCTATAAGCTATATTTAATGGCACTAGAGGCTAACGCTTTCGCTTTAAATCCCTAATAAAAAATATTAATACCTATTTAGTGCTTATCTACTGCTCCCTGATGTTTTATTCACGATAAATAAAGAATATAATTGGAATCGGTAGCTTAAGAGGATTGTGAACCTGTTAATTTTATTAGCATCTAAAAATCTATATATAGATCTATATATGCTAATAAATTTTAGCGTAAGCAATATTTCTTAAAAATCAAAACGTACAGACGTAGTTTCTCATTACATATATCTACAACATATCCAAAAATTATAGAATTAAATTTATCCGCCGAAAAAAACTAAAAGGCAACAAAAAACAATAGCGTATTGAAAAGAGAAAAATAATAATTTTGTCTGTTATAACGACTAGGATTATTTTGGTTGTAATGTCTGATATTTTTGAAGCTGGTGCCAGCTGGTGCAGCAACTCTTCACTAAGGTGCTCAAGCTATTAACTTTTGTGAACAATAAATTACCCCTTTTTTGCCCACCTTTAGGGTAGGCTTCTTCAAATTTTTATGGGATTAACTTTGAGGTAAGCCCTATCCAATAAAAAAATAATCATCAAAATCGGACTACTCCGTAAAAAGTTACCCATGGTCATACGATACAATCGGTGCGCGAAAATTTAATCATCTCCTATTTTCCTACCATTAGGGTTGGATTATTTTTTTTTTTTTTCAAATTAAAATGGGACCAACTTCATAGTATACCCTTACCAATAAAAAAATAATTATCAAATCAAACCACTCTGTAAAACGTTATGCGTAAAAAAAAATATAGGTATATACGCGTCGACTTGAGAACCTCCTCCGTTTTTTTTCGTCGGTTGAAAAAAAGACAACTTTTACAACTTCTCATCTGTAATAAACATTAAACAACAGTATTGGTATGTCTATGACATACAAACATACGTATTAGAAGACTCATGTTATGATGGTAAGTGTGCGATTACATAGTGTAATATGTACTCTGAGATATAAAATATAAGGTGCTTTGTGCTACGGCAAGTGCCAGCTTGTCACAGGTCTATAAGTAATCAGATCAAATACAGCATCATATATAATATCATCTAATATCACAAACATCTCACACATCAGTCGAACAGGTACATATTGTATTAACACATGATACTAATTAGTCCAGCTAACTTTGCGACCTACTTTAATCATCATCAATGAATGCGTATACAATATGCATAAATTACAATAAATTCTTATTATATACCACATATTTTAAAAATAATTAAGCTTTCGACATAAAACTAACATAATATTTAATATGTAATAAATATTTCAATAAGTTACTGGGATAGAAATCACATATATTGTAGTTTAGTAATTAATGAGCTCGAGATTTTTTAAAATGCAAAAAGACTAGTCTAATCTATCATTAATAGTTCATTCTTAAAATATCAAAATATTTATCGTCACCATAATGATCATATGTGGTCTATAATACTGATGTGCTTATCACAAGACAAAATTTATAAACACTTCTGACTAACACATAGAATCAATAATACTTACCTATAATCGAATATGTTACGCATTAATAAAACACGCTGAGAAAAATCTATGACAGTTAAACTATTCATAGCTATAGTAAAAACTTACGACAAAAAACAAAAAATATTCAGACACTTTCTTATGCTAATTTAACACAAACACAAGTAGAAAAAGGAAGCGCTCAAAACATATAAAATAATACCTAAGTAGGTATATACCTCAAGAATTTTTGACGAGAATATTTTAATCATCCTTGGGGTTGATTCGAATGGCGGCGTTGACTTCATCCTGGGCATGATCTTTGTCTCCCCAACCCCAGAGCTGATGACTGCCGTCGCCGGTTCGCTTGACGCGGCTCTGAATGATCTCATCGGACACAGTCTTCATGTCGTACGCCCAGCCCAGTTTGGCAAAGAAATTGATGAACTTAGTCGTGAAGTTGAGTCGGTTGTTCCCCAACTCGGCGGTTTTGTAATCCCAGGGGAAGGTGTGATGGTAGTTGTGGAAGCCCTCGCCTAAAGCGAATATCGACACGGAGATGTTCTCGGAAGGCTTAATGCTTTTGTCGTACGGTTTGTCTCCCCATTTATGTGCGGCGGAGTTGACGAGCCACGTGACGTTGAGAATGAAGGCGTATCGAAACATTGCCGCAACAAAAAACGCGTTCAACCATGTTTCACCCCAACAATACACCGGGATCACTGTTGGCATGACAAAGCATGCGAGCGGCATCAGAATCAGATAGTACCTAGAACAATTACATTAGGCATTAGATATAGGTGAAACTGGGGCATGTAGGTATGAAATTACCTCCAATACAGTTAAGTTAGCTAGGCAATACATAATTCAATATGTTTACACAAAAACCTGAATTATTATAAACAACAAAGTATCCAAAACTTGTGCAATGGTTGCTAGAATGTCTTTTGTTCAAATATAAACCTGAATAAATTGACGTTTAGCAATTTAACCTTCATCTGAACCACGTAAAGATGCTTTTCTTTTATTATTAAGTGAATCTTTACTTGCTTATCCATTTTCCATTATAATAATTTCTTAATAGATTTAATTTTCCATTATGTCAGGTTGGTATAATTTTTATCCTTCCATATACTTAAAATTATGTGGTTTTCATTCTAGGACTACCCTGTGGCTCTCAGTTATTATATCGGCATTAAATACTATTTAAGAGAGCAAAAATACATTTGAGCAGAGCAAATTACTCACATATAAAGTAACCTATCAAAACTGAAGTTGCTATTATTAAGAATGAATGGTCAGAAACATTTGAGTACCTTGACCAGAGTCTTATAACATAATAATATAGGTAGCTACTATTGTAGTTCAAAAGTAAACTAACTTACTTCTTTTGGAACCGAAGTATAGGGTCCGCATATAAATCACTCAGATCTAATCCTTTGCCCTTGCGTTTGAGTTCTGGATGTTTCCGTACAAGAAGCCACCCAATATGCGAAAAGAAGAAGCCTCGGGTTGCATTATGGGGGTCAGCATCAGTTTCAGAGTACTTGTGATGCATGCGATGGTCACGTGCCCAATCAATTGCAGAATCCTAAAGAAAATGTAAGGTTACAATATAACAAGGTTTTTACTTTAGCTCACACAGATAGGTATCTAGTAAACAAAGAGCTATCAGCAATATCCTGTAACCTCTACTAAAATAATTATTGACACAACACCATACAAATATATTCTGTAAGTAAATATATTTTAGTAAAACAAGTTTTCCTTACTTGGAATGCAACTGTGTTGAAGATAACAAGAATCAGTCTGAGTGGCCATTTAGCTTTATAGGATTTGTGAGCCCAGAGTCTATGTGCCCCTGCTGTGATTCCAAGTCCGGAGACAACATATAGGAGGTATGCTGCAAAAACAAGAGAAGCATTACAAGTAATTGTCACATTGTAAATTTTATACCTGAGCTGCTTAATAAATCAAGCACCTAAGTACCTATTTAGTCAACTTTTAGACAGATGGATAATAAGTAGTACTTTATTGCAGTTTTTCATAGAACCCTTACATTCAGTACCAGAATGATACCTAAGCTATGAATATGTAAAATCCTATTCTGTCCATAAGCAAAACCATCCTGCATTAAGTATATCTAAAAATGCATGGTTTGAATGGATAATTCAGACAAAGTG
This sequence comes from Polylopha cassiicola, assembly GCA_038024825.1. Taxonomy (NCBI): domain Eukaryota; kingdom Metazoa; phylum Arthropoda; class Insecta; order Lepidoptera; family Tortricidae; genus Polylopha; species Polylopha cassiicola. The sequence goes on along the minus strand of CP149046.1, from coordinate 12,235,264 downwards.
ATAATAAATGTTTGCTATAGAATTTTCTACAATGTCAACCGAGATAACATAAGATAAGTCTAATAAGATTCATTCTGATAAGCTTACCAAATATATCTGTCTGCCACTTCGCTGAAAATAGGAACAGGTAGCCACCATAGAGAGCTGCCAAGTGGAGGTAGCCGAAGAGAAGTATGTTTCTCCAAACTAATTTTTTTGGGCTGTTGTCCGCTTGCTGCACCGGAGCGGTTGGCAACGCCAGGTCAGGCGTAGCTGCGTCGCTCTCGAAGAGCACTCCGTTGACGTCCGTAACGTTTGGTGCCATTTTACTATTTCGTAGTCTGTAATAACAAAATATACTCACATCAGATTCAGTAGGCACAATCTATCCTAATACGAATAATAAAATCGTAAATCGTAGCAACCTGACTGAACAATTCTTTATTTCACTTTGAAAATCCATTATTTGATATAATTCCGTAACAATTACATTTTACACCAATTACCACACGATAACAAACACGATGAAATAAAGATTGACGTGACCAGTGTTACTGAAAACAGATAGGTAGAACGCGCGCATAAAGCATTAGAGCGCAGGACCGCAAAGCAATGTTACCTAGGTATCTAGGTACCTACCTATCTATGATGAGTCTATGACTGTGATTCTACTTAGTGAGTTGCTTGTTACTCCCGACTGACTCTAATATGCAAGTAGGTAGGTAGGTACCTACCTAATATATTTTATTATAAAACCTCCAGTAACCATTACGACACAAAAGTTACTTACTTAGGTACCTATCTACATAATTATCTAGTTGACAGAAACAAAACAAGGATACTTACCTAATAAATAAGAATAGACATTGAACAATTACATATTAATTATTAAAACGACACTGACTATGATAGAACAGGGCGAAATTTCTATGACCATCGAAATTATGCTCGTTTTCAGATGGTAGTTCAAGGTACTATTTCTAAGTAGTTTTAGGTATTTTGTATGTGAATATTTTGGCCTAGGTACGTATAATATACTATCTATATACCTACCTACTTACCCTTTTTTTAATAATTAAGTTTGTGAATCATAAAAAATCCAATGGTCTAAAACTTAAAAATAGACGGTCATTAAAGTTTCAGTCTGAGATAGGTACAATTTACCTATTTAGTTACAAAATAATCAAAGAAGGTAGGTAGGTACCTATTTGTTTTACGGTTTACCCCTAGGCCCGGAACCTTTAGGCTAGACTAGATCAGAGTAGAAAGACAGTTTAGTAGTAGGTAGGTACAATAATATCACAATAATATACCTATACCTATCTATTGAAGGATCATTTTCATCAGTCGTTAAGATCAGCATAAAGTGTAGGATTCCGTAGTTGATATCATAATCAAGAAGTGCACATAAAACCTATACCTATATACCTACCTACCTACCTACATATATTAAAAGTCCTTTATATCGAAACTAGGTAGGTATGAATTATGAAATTACCTATCTTTAAAAAGACAATCTTTCAGTCGTAGCGCATAGGTACCTTTTAACTAATATTAAGTGTTTAGAACTTTATTTTCAGTCATTTTTTAGATAGGTAATAATTACATAATGCATACGAAACCGCAATGTAACTAGGTAGATTTCTTCAAAGTATAATTCGACATAGGTACCTAGATAGAAATAGGAACATGCATAGGTAGGTACGAAGTAGGATCTACTTTCACTGATACATACTACAAAAGTGATCTAAAATCTACACACCTAAATATTCTAAATATTCTTGAAATAGTTATCCCTATAACTATTTCAAGAATATTTAGAATGAATATTTAAGTAATATTGCCGCCAACCGCATAAAGAAAAAATAAATAAATAGCGGAAAATAATCCACTTTCAGTTTACCTAGTGAAATCCAAATTGAATCAAGCGCACTTATTTCACTTCACTATTTTAGTATACTTTCAAGTTGTTTACGAACTTGGCTTAAGACACGATTAACACATTTACTGGAGATAAAACTCTTATATACACATTTTCTTAGTAGGTATAAAAGAGTATCTAATAAGTTTTATGTTATCTCAAGCTCGGAATACCGGTAAGTTCACGTGTTTTGTACTATGAACCGATCTCAAGTGTGGGTACAAATACACGTACGTCCGCTCCCGGCGGCGGCTCGTGAATCGCGTCAGTGCGCGTCTCGAGGATTGGACGATGGAGTGGCGCGATGGTATGGCCACGATCGACACGTCACTCCCTATTGCTTCTGTTTAGTCCGCGTTGCATCGACCAGACACGTGTTTGTCACGATTCATACTATTATTATAATAGGTGGGAAGGTACCACGAACATGCGGTGAACTCATATACAGCCGGACAATTTATGACAAGGCGGTCAAACGGCCATAATATTTTACCGTAGGTATTCTAATAATGATGAAATACTATTCATCATAAAGAAATACGGTACCTGCTTACTTAAAGATTTGCCTGTTTGTAACTAGTAAGTAAGTAGGTAGTACTTACCTAAATAGACATACTTAACAAAAATATCTAATATCTATAATAGTTAGGTATATAGGTGACATAGGGAGGGTCCGAAAGATTTTTTTTAACTTTGTAGGATTTTTCATTTACTTAAATTAAATATTTAATTAAAAAATATATATATTGATAATTGAATGTAAGTAAGTAGGTAACAATGAAATAGATTATTAATTTTGTTGTAATCTTGCAACTATAATTGATTGTAAAAAAATATAAATATACTAAGGAATTAAAGAGGCTACACTTATAAACAGGGAGGATAGTAGGTACCTATCTTGCTCTTGTCATTAAAATGAAAGCTGAAAAGAAAATTTGTTTTTATGAAAATCACCACTGTGCTTTGTTCTTCCTTCGTTAATTTTTGACTGAGTAGGTATATAAATTTACAAAAAGTAAAATTGATCCTCGGTATGTTTATTTCATTATGTACTTAATCTATAAACCGATAGGTATATAATATATGTATGTATATACGTACTTACCTACCTAACTACTGGCAAAATTCCAATTAATTTAAAGATTAACAACATAGTATTATTGCAGGTACAGTAGGTACTATAGTTTAGTAATTACTTAGTACCTAAGTGCCTGTATGTACACTACTTACATTAAAATTGCAATTTATCATATTATAGAAGGTATCGTAAGTAGGTACGGGCCGAAATTTGAATGACAGTTAAACTTATTTTGTTTTATATTTGACTTAAAGTATTTCCTTTTAGAAAAAGTAGGTATGTAAAATTTAATAAAATCGGCAAAAGAATTTGCCTATTTTTTCGCCAATGGACGTAACCTTAAAATTGGTACGGTCATAGAAATTTCTGATAAATAGAATAGGTAATTCCTGAATAATCGTAGCGGTAACTATAATCAAATTTTTATATTCTCTTAGGTACCACTTATTAAGCTTGTACCTAGTTTGCCGTATTCATGGGAAATGGTAGGGTTGCGAAACATGAACATAAAATTATAATTGTTTTATTTCTTAGATTTACCTACTTAATTGCAAGTAGGTACTATGTATTGATTGTTTAGACATAAGATTTTTTTTTTTTTTTTCGAACTGAATACTGAAGCGCAGTTGGCCAGCTAATGGGCCTTCACTACAAAACCGGACGGGTGGCGAGACTCCTGAAAGGAGACTCTTAAGCCTTTTGGGTTTGGTTTAGGGTTTTTAGCCCTGACCGACCCGAGGGCCCCCCAAGGTGGGGGTCGCACCTCGGCTCGGGCCGTCAGGAGGTGTGTTGACACGACTATTATGTTGCAAGGGGACAGAAGGTCCCTGCGGATAAGTCCGACGCGCGCCGGGTGTATGTGGACGTCTTCGACCCCGCCGGCGGGGCCGCTGTAACACTATCGAGTATGCTAGGTGTGGGTGAGGCCGCATGCCGCGCGGCAGCTGCCTGTGTGTCGGTGTACGGTTTGTGTCCGTGGGATTAGACATAAGAGACATCATATTATATTAAATTCTAGATCCCAGCGTGATAGTCATAGAAGGAACTGTAAGAAACTACGACGAGGGTCATTTAATTAATTATTTTTAACCCCCGACCCAAAAACGACGGATTGTTATAAGTTTGACGTGTCTGTGTGTGTGTGTGTGTGTATCTGTCTGTGGCATCATAGCTCCCTAACGCATGAACCGATTTTGATTCTGTTTTTTTTGTTTGAAAGGTGTATATGTCGGGAGTGTTCTTAGCTATGTTTTATAAAAATCGGCGGAGTACCTAGTTTAATAATTAGGGGGGGTTTAAGAGGGGATATAAAAATAAATGTCTACAAATATACTCGAGTGGGGTATCCAATGAAAGAGGGTGACGAGTAAGTACTTACATTACAAAATTGAAATCATAATGAAAATCGGTTGAGTCGTTCAAAAAATATTGGGAGTGAAAGTGGGGATGGAAAACCAATTGCCTAAAAATATCCCCGAATGGGGTATCAAATGAAAGAGGATCGCGTGTACCTACATTACAAAATTGAAATCATAATGAAAATCGGTTAAGTAGTTCAAAAATTATGGGGAGTAATAGTGTAAATGGTAAGCCGTATGTCGACAAATATACCCGAGTGGGGTATCAAATGTAAGAGGATAACATGTACATTACGAAATTCCATGTGAAATGGAAATTAGTTAAAAATAATAATATGTAGTAGGTACCTACGTACTTACAAAAAGTTGAAATAAAAAAATGAATTAATAATTTAACAAACCCCCGTCATAAAAACTAAAAGGCCCTCTAAAAAGTATAACAATAATAAAATCTTAATATTAGTTACCTAAGTATTAATATTTCTACAAAGAAAACGTCATGTCGAGGGGACCGTAGGTTTAGGTAGATTGTAAATATTAGGTAAGTAAGTAAGTACACCTAAATGAAAAGCGGTCCCTCCGACATGACGTTTTCTTTGTAGAAATAATAATACTTAGGTAACTAATATTAAGATTTTATTATTGTTATACTTTTTAGAGGGCCTTTTAGTTTTTATGATGGGGGTTTGTTAAATTTTTAATTTATTTTTTATTATAATGATACGATTGCCTGTTCTAGTAGCTTGAGGCTAAACCAAATTCATAATAATCAACTATGTGTATTGTGGTCGTCAGGGTTTCTGAGAAATTCAGTTGTTCTAAAAGTTAATTAAAACAAAAATTTAATAAGTAAAAAATATATATATCCAATAATTATAATTCTATTAATACATATTATTTATGTAACAGTAAATACACAGTATTTAATCGTAGTCATTTAACAACACGGCAGGCCACTGGGCCGTAGCAGTGGGCAGCAGTGAGGAAGGGCATAGTAGTAGATCCCGGATCGAGCTGAGGGCATAGTTGCCGAGGCAGTTCAGGACCCACTCGTAATTCACAGGAACGATGCTAAGCTCCATAGCTATAACTGAAACAAGCATAAATGACAATAGAAATTAGTTCTTTCAATAGTAACTTTGATGTCTAAGAAGATTTAAACTATAATGGCAACACTATGTACTATATTTAGTGGGAATCAGTACTGCAGTACCTAAGTTAAGAATTCACTCTACTTGTTGTTCTGTCATTCTGTCATTTAGGGGTTGGCTTAGTATTTTCGAGTTTACCCGCCATTAGATAACGATAAACAAAATATCAATGCTTACATATAAATTGGTTCTCCTGTGTGTTCTCCGGCTCGGCCAGAAGCAGCGCGACATTATCGCCGGTCACCTTCACTTGGCGCGCCTCGTTAACCACTTTACCCCCAGCAGCTTCAAGCATATTCTAAAAAAATATGTTAAGTTAGTTTCGAAAAATCTTTGAAATATAGTTTGTCACCTAAAACAATATAGATTGACTTTTTTTCTATAATGTGTATAAGAATTAATAAGCTGAATCTATTTATTATAATGATCTTCAACCCCCCTTTTGTTTATTTTTTTATTCAAATTTGATATTTGCGTATCAACATATATAACAATTAAATTAATTTACCACGAGCATAATTAAAACGCTACTGATAGGTTTTACAGTAGAACTCCAATTATCCGAATTAATGGGGACCGGGACCCATTCGGATAATCAAATATTCGGATAATCGGATTTTTTTTTTAAAGTGCCATTGGAGAGAATAAAAGCTACGTTTTGATATTGCACTATTTTTTTATTGAATTAAATGAAAGAAACATGAAATTTTCACATGTTTTAAATAGGTATAAATAAAATGTACTTATGTACAAGTTTAGAAATAAAAATCATTGTTTTTTAAACATCTCAGTCAATGTAAGCTGTTTTGCGGTCTTCAACCGTTTTCGGGCAGCCTACACACAGTGCCTACACACGCGGGGGGAAGTCAGTGTAGGCACAACGGCAAGTTAAGACAAGTCAAGTCCAATTTTTTGTGATTCGGATAATCGGCGATTCGGATAGTCGGAGTTCGGATAATTGGAGTTCTACTGTAGTTTGTTTGTTTCTATCCGTCTTCACTTCACAAATAATAATAAAAAATAATTACCTTTAATGTGTTTTCATCGAGCACCGTGAAAGGTGGTTTGCAGAAAAAAGTGATTCCTTCAAAAAGTTTCCGCGGGGCGACGCGGGAGAGCTTAGGGCCCGGGTCACCGGTCCAGTCCAACGCTTCATAGGGTTCCTGAAACCACAGTATCAAAATAAAAATATTATTTTTCTACTTGTTTTTTTGCATTTTTTATCACCTATAAAAATAATAATTTTATTTCAAAATGAAATAAAATACAGCAAGGGCGTCTTATCTATACTAATATAATAAATAGAAAAAAAATGTTTGTTTGGATTGAATAGGCTCTTAAACGACCACTGGACCAATTTGAAAAATTCTTTCACTGTTAAAAACCTGCACTATTCCCGAGTGACATAGGCTATAAAAAAAAGGGATCCAGGCGAAGCCGGGGCGGGCCTCTATTGCGAATTAAAGTTAAATGACATACCGGATCTGCGAATCCACTCCCTGTTTTCATACAGGCAATTACCCATTCATAAGAGATAATCCATTTCCCAGCTGCCAAAGCGCACATATACTTCACGGTTCTGAAATAAGAATAAATAAATATATTGTTATGTTACTTATTATCAGTACTAACGAAACTACCTTCACCTCAGCGTTACTGCAAATATATGGTTACTTGAATATTGAACTTATGAATTGCTCAAGAACTTAAATGAATGGGGCCTATGGCGAAGATCGAAGTAAATGTTATACAAATAATTACCTCTGTGCCCTGCCTTCCTCGTCAATTCCTACAACAAGATGCGTCAGTTCCGTATTGTATTGTCGCAAAAACACCCACTGCCGATGCACACACAGCGCCTCCACGGTGCGTACTTCTGCAGCGGTCAGTCCTGATGCCGCCACATATAACTTTTTCTGCGGCTCTATTTTACCAGTTCGTGTGGATACCGAAGGCTTTACAAATGGGGTCTGTTGTGTTGGCTCAAAAGCTTTAAGCATTATCTCCTTCTCTTGGGTATTTCTAGCCGTAATTTGCGTCCGATCTGATTCCTCAGTGTATACATCCAGTTTTTTATCTGGCACAAAATTAAGTGATTTTCTAGCCATTGGAGTAGAAATATGTTTTATCTGGTCATAGAAATGATGGATGGTTTTAGGGGTCTCTAGTGTTTGCTTCGGCTTAGGTTCGATGACAGTTATATTGCATGTAGTTTTATTTGATTCTGTTAAGGTATCAGAGATATTAATAATATTCTTTATTACTTGTGAGTCGTTTATATCGGGGTTTTGAGCATTCGGCGTAATTTTTTCAGCACTTTGTTGGCGTTTATGTCCCATGTTTGTGCCCCTTAGAGTCTGCTTTTTCGTAAATGATGAAGCTCTGTAAACGATACATATTATATTGTATGATTTTAACATACCTATTTAAAATAAATTTTGATATTTTATTTTAAACATACTTTTGTGGGGTTTCTTCAAATGTGCTTTTGTCAGAATCATCGGGGTCACGACGAGGGGTGGTCATGACTTCACAATCTACATCTAGAGAATCGTTATGGACGTGCACTTCATTAGTTGAAGCTAGGTCGCGACACATGCCAGGCGTAAGTAGGTTCTCAATGTGCTGCTGGGTCTCAGGTCCATGAATCTAAAAAGATATAATGGAGTCACCAAGAAAGGCTGTAATGGTAAAAGCTTAAATTATTTTTTTACCTTACGTTATAGGCTCTTCCGGCACACATTCTCGCCAAATTACATTGCGTTTTTAATTAGAGCATTTTCCCCAGAATATGTAATAACCTAAATTTATACATTTTTTATGTGAATAATATTACTTCATAAGGAATAATTAAGTTTTTACCTGATTCTGCGCTTTTTCCACTATACAGCTTGTTTTTTCACTTTCACCTTTTCCTGTAGAAAAGACATTTTCGCTGTCCTCGTAATTAACATTTTTTATATTGCGTAAAGTATCATCTGTTTTACTTTGTAACGTAAATTTACTTTTTTGTGGTTTTTGTGTTTTACAAACTTGTGATTGCTGCGTGAGTATTTGTGTTTCTTGACGTTTGATAACATTTTGTGATTTTTTAATAATACTTTGACTTTTTGATTGGTTCTGAATGTCTGCATCTATACTAGCAAATACTTGTCCCATCACTGAATCATAATTAATTGAACAGGACTCATTTGCTTGCTCATAATTACGGTTACTTTTTGAATTGTTATAATCATTCTTTTCTGACACAATTTTAGGTTTCTTATTGATCGGAAATTCATCTTCGTTATCATTAATCATGTCTCTGTCTCTTTTATCTGAATATTTTTGTGTTGGAATTTTGTTTTGCTTCAAAGTAGGCATTAGTATTTCAGAAGGATTATTTTTAGAAGATTTAAGAAGTTGCACATTTGCTTCTTTGACTGATCCGCTAGCAAAAATGTCCAAATCATCACATTCCATATCAACAGTTTTGACAGCGTCTGATTGACTGATTACTGTTGGTTTAGTAATTCCCTTATTCTGAATAGATGTGACTTTCTCATTTAAGCTTTTACCACATTCCATTATTTTAGATAGTTCTTTCTCTACACTATCAGTTATTTCAAATGGAACAGTATCAGCAGAAGCAGTATTTTTCTTTGTTGATATGGACTTACTCAGAGTAAGTTTTCTGTTGCTTTCACTATTATTTGTCTGTAGTATCCTAGCATTAACTTGATTTTGACTTCCTATGTCAATTTGAATATTTTGTACATCTTGTGGTTTAGGAGACAAATTGCGATTATTCAAATTAGGACTGTCTGGACATAGAGAAGTTTGCACCTCTTGATCTGTATTAACTTTGAGTTCAACATCGGTAGTCTTCTTTTTTATAAAAATATTTGTTAAAGTGCTACCAATTTTAATCGTAATTTGAATATCATCAGAATCTGTAGACACAGAATGACTATTGATGATATTATTAATTGTTTTTATATTTGCTCCTTGAGATTGGTGTAATTGTTCAAGACTTAAAGCCCCTTTCTTTAGAAATGGAATACTTGAACTGTTATTGTGATGTACTTGTTCCTTTAGTGTTTTATCTGAAATACTTTTATCTTTATATTTATCTGAACAGGATATATTCTGTTCCATTGATTGATTATTTTCTGTCGTTATTCCGATGGCATTGCTGTCAGTATTATGAACATTTTCTAGATCTATTTTATTATGTAGGTCAATATCAGGGGTGCATTCATCAATTCTGATAGGAAGTTGCTCTTCTAAAGGTAAAACTGTAGCTGCTTTATTAGTGATCTGTGTCTTCTTGCACTTCTCAATTGATACATTTAGTTTATTTTTATTTTTCTTATGAAGTTTGCTGAACTCTTTTCTCATCTTTTTAACATTGCTCCAATTTTGTTTAGCTTTGTTTAGTTTGGACTCAGTATCAACACTTAAATTACTAGAATTATGTTTATCTGTACAACTCTCATGTTCTTTAGGTTGTTCTTTAGGACCATCTCTTTTCCTAGAGCTTCTGCGAGGATTTTCAGTTGAATACTCATCTTCGAAATATTGTTCCATCTGAGTTGGCCCAACATTTTCTTTATCTTTACTAGATAAATCTTCTGAATCAGGAACAATTTCAATTTTATCCCAGTCATCTTGTGGTGGTGGTGGTACATGACGTATCACTTTCATTGGACTGAGAGACTTTTTTAACTCTGAGTGTATCTGAATTTCACATTCTTTCACTTTTAAATGATGATCTGTTCCTTGTGTGGATTCCTGAGAATTTAGGATGGAAGCTGAAAATTTATTTTGTGAGTTAGCTAGCCATGCTTTTACTGCATCTTTCTCTACATTTACTTCTTTACTAGGAATGCTTTGCATTAATTCATCAACTAAAAAAAAAATATGAGTTAAAAAGTATAATAAATATTGCAACTAGCTAATTGAAACTTGCTGCTGAAATGCAACTTACATTTTATTTTAAAGAATTTTTCAAATTGCATCACAGATGTCTGTACACTTGCAGTAATTTTTTTTAGTGATTCATTTGATTTTAGCCTTGGACGGTCTAATGGTAAGGCACAAATAGGACAAGCTTGTTGTCCACTCCAGCACCCATGGCATAATGTGTGGCCACACAGTGCTGTTTCTGGATTTTTATAAAATTTGCAACTAGAAAATAAAAAGCATGTTAGAATAAAATTTTAATATTTATGCCATAATGAACATTAAATATATATGTAAACAATAATATTGTTTGTAAGAAAAAAGAACTGTTAACAATTATGATAAAACTAATTCCTGATGATTTTGTGGTTATTATAAAATTAATTCTGAAAACATTTCAGTGAAAAAAAAAAAATCTTTCACTGTTGGTAAGCTACACTATTCCCAAGTAACATAGGCTATAAAAAAAAAAGATGATCCATGTGAAGCAGGGACGGACAGCAATTCACTAATATACTTGTAAAAGGTAACACATATTTAAGCGCTACCATAATATAATTTTATTTCAAATTCTAGTTGTAAGCTATAAATAACACAATTTGCAGATTGCATGTTCCACTTGTGTAGCTCAGTATAATGATCACCAGAAATAAAACCAAACATCAGATTATAAAATAATTTAACAATAATACCATTCTATGCATGTCACCGTCTCCACTATCCGACTTATTTTTTCTGAAGTCTGGATACGATTGACTGGGTCTAATATTTGTTTGTCCATGTATTATATTAAGCATTAATCCTGAAACGAAGTGGTTTAAAAAATATCTTATTATTGGCAAATATAATGTCACTTAAATTAAGACTGACGGCTAACGATAAATTTATCGTTTTTCTGGCTGGTCTGAGCTTACATACAACAAATTTTATAATATGGTTAGTAGAACAGTAAATTGTTTCTCTAAAGTGCTGAAATAATAGTTTTAAATACCTACGAATTCAATAAAATATGCAACAAAACTGGCTGGCGGCAAAATCTGTCAGTTCTGGTGTTGAGTTGTTGACAGTTGACACTTGACATTAGACAACAATATTGATAAATTGCCAAATAAATGTGGTCCAAAATGAATATAATTTGGAATCCCTACTTCCCTACTAATATTATAAATGCGAAAGTAACTCTGTCTGTCTGTCTGTTACGCTTTCACGCTAAAACTACTGGACCGATATAAATGAAATTTGGTACAAAGAAAGTCTAGAGCCTGAGAAAGGACATAGGCTACTTTTTAACCGATTGCAAAAAAGGAGGAGTTCCACGCGAACGAAGTCGCGGACAGAAGCTAGTATAAAATAAATTGTAAATATAATATAATAAAACGTAATTTTAATTAAATTAACTTTGTAAGTATTCGTTTCTTGTTATAATTACGTTGATTGCAATAAAATTCAGTTCAAATTTATACATATTACTATTTATAAATAAATTTTGGTACTCGATTCGGAAACCTTTAAAATAATGACGATGTCCTCAGAAAACATATGCCTCGGCTACACTATACTCCTCACGCTGTCGCGATGTTATCGTATGTAACCCAACACCCAATAATTCAACTCGCGTTAATTACCTATCGCGACGTTCCTTTCCAAAAAACCGACTAAAATCGAAGCGGTTGACATATTATAACGTCGTGTAGAGTGGCCAATGTTTGGCACGAAATTTAGATACGTTCTTCGGTCAGATATAACTATGGATAGAAGGAAGAGAGCGCAGTTTTATCAACTTTTATCAGTATAGTTTTTTCTACTGGCAGCACTAGTTTGATCTGTCAGTCAACAAAAAGTCAAAATTGGGGTGCGTGTGTACCGGATTTTGCTGAAGGATAAAAAGTACGAACACATACATATACCATTTAATAAATTGACATACTACCCTTTTAACGTACATTTTAGCTATTGGCTTTTGTGAAACGTGACTGTAAATCCGTAAAATTGTCTAGAAAATAAATCTATATTTTGACGGATTTTCATTACATAATCCTGTCATACTGTTAGCAGTTCAGTTTATAAGTTCAATTTGATTTTATAACCAAATAAATTAAAAGGATTGATTTTAACCAATCTTTGTATCCATTTATTTTTGCTACAGAATGTCTCTGGCACTACGTGGTCTGTTGAGGAGCGCCGCAAGGAGGATTCAAATCCGTAATTATGCCGATGTCGCTAAAGGAGATGAGATGGCACTCACCTTCGCCGCTGGTAACAAGGTTTGAAATGCAGTGATGTGACACTTTCAATTTGTATGAATTTAGATCGACTCTCATTTAAAATAAAATTTTAGTTGTTCTGAATAAAATAAGTGATATTCCAGCCTAAGCCAACAACCCATAGTGCTAAATATTTTTTGTCTTTATTGTGTTAAGTATTAGAGAGACCATATCATTGGTTTGTTTTATATATAAATAATATAATAAAAAAATGGTGATATTGTTTTGTTTCACTGTAGAGGTTAAAATGCAGATGTATGAATATATTATACTACCTACATAAAAATAGTTAATTAATAGTGTACCTACTGATATTAGCATGTATAGGTCATAAATATTATTAATAATTATACTCATTGTTAATTGTCACTTTGTTTCTTATTTACAGGTCTTTTACGACAAGGTTGTTGTAAAACAGATAGACGTACCATCATTTAGCGGAGCATTCGGTATTCTACCCAAGCATGTCCCCACACTAGGTAAGTTTACAGACAATAGAACAAAAATGTAAAATGGTTTTGTATGTACAAAAAAATGACATTATTATCTAATTGCTATACAAAAAAATTTAAATAATTAAAAGAATATTGTTGTTTTCAGCCGTGCTTAGACCAGGTGTCGTCACAGTTACAGAGAATGATGGAAAAACAACCAAAATATTTGTGTCATCTGGAACAGTCACTGTAAATGATGATTCCTCAGTCCAGGTATTTATTTTTATCTATTACTTTTTTTTGTCCTGCATCTGTCATTAAGTCATTTATTTGTCATTCGCAATAGTCACATGGGACAGATTGTATAATAGCCCATGGGCTATCATATCATAATCTAGTTCATTGTTTCTTAACTGGGATACCTAAACTTTTCTGTCTCCTTTGTGTATGTGTTAAATCTGTTGTTTTTTGTAAATCTGTTAAGTTTTAAATTATGAATAAAATTATAAATTATGCTATGACATCACAAATCAGACTTGTATGTAAAATCTACTCAGGCCAGTATTATAGTTCAAGATGTTTGGTGTGGTATCTGTAAAGAATGAAGGGAGGTGTGAACTTGTTGGTTTTATTCTTAGGTTTTGGCTGAAGAAGCACACCCCCTGGAGAACCTCGACCGCAGCGCGGCGCAGGAGGCTCTCAGCAAGGCTCAATCTGAACTTGGATCTGCTGGAAATGACAAGGTTCGTAACATGCACAACTTACAATTGTTTTTCTGATTCTTTATGACCGTAATGGATCTTTCCTGCATTTATATGGTTAGTATTTTATTTTATCTTACAAATAAGACATTAGAAACCAGTTAACTGAGCTTTAATATTTTAAACCGATTATGACAAACCTAAGTGGTACTTACACAAAGTTATATAATTATGTCAAGTTTTCTTAAAATAAAATATAGATTTTTTTTTTTTTTTAAATATCATAGAATAAGATAAGTGTTGCCAATTTAATTTGAAAATAAAAAACAACCAAGATATTTAGAATTATATTTTATGTGGAGTCTTCAGTCAGTACCTACATATAAATAAGTATGTACAAATAAAAAAAGATGTCTTTTGTTGGTCTGTAAAAGATTTTGAAACTCATATTACATGATTTCCCTACTAATATTGTAAATGCTAAAGTTTGTAAGAATGTATACATATAATAATATGGTTATTACTCTTTCACGCAAAAACTAGCTACTGAATGTATTTTGATAAGACTTTACAATAACATATCATTATAATATATCAGAATAACATACAGGCTATTTTTATAACGATATTGTATAAAATATATATCGTACGCAGAAGCTAGTTAATTAATAGTGCCTATAGTAAAAGTCACGAGACAATAGATTATAATAATCTTATTGAATAGTTATAATATCCTCACAGATATTTTTTACACTTTCTAGGCTAAGGCGGAGGCGGCCATCGCTGTGGAGGTCGCGGAGGAAATCGTAAAGGCAGCGTCGGCGTAAATGACCCCCCGGCCTCACCCAGCAGACAACCGTTAGTTATATCAACTTTAATATTTAAAGTAATATCGATGTATAAACAAATACAATCACCTCTGTAGGAAAATAATGATGTTTTGTTATCATTTTAAACCCCAGTATCAGGTATAACATAAATTATGATTGAAATAAAACAACATTCTGTAGTTGACGTTTGAGTAGTTTATTCAACACAAATCAAACACTTTGGTACAAACTGTTAGCTGCGTTCAGCATTGTCGTGTCGTATAATTATAATTCATAGTTCTTGCGTAGCAGCAAATACAATACAATTACAAGCAAATCAACCAAACATTATCAAGAACTCGATCGAATTATTCCTAAGAAAAATAGCCACTATTAATTTTATGCTACATGTATAACGCATGTTTCCCATTGATTTCATATTATAATTTGGAATAAGCTATTTATTATATAATTTCGAATAAATTTAATTTGTTCACGTTTTAACTAGTTTCGTTACTTCGAATTCGCTAATTGGAAGGTTAATAGAAGATATCGGTTGCTAGGAAGTCGCAAGAGCCTAACTACAAGCCTACTTTGACAAGCTTACACAAGGATGCACAACATATAAGGAAAACATCTAGAAAATGACACGCGCGTGTCTTACATCTAGTCATCTTCATAATAGTATAGAAGGATAAAATTACGACTATGATTAGTAAAAATGCACCTTATAAACCTAAGAGTAATATTGAAAGTACTTCAAATTCCATGTTGGGTAGTTTTATTATTTTGCGTATTGTTACATATGACTCGTATGAGAGTAGGTTTTCCAATCTGTACGAGTGTAATTTATGTTCCTGTATAATATTACTTCATTGAGACGATTATAAGAGTATCTAAATGCATTACTTTAAATTTTACTTTATAATAATATTGAGTAACACATATGTTACTAACTAGCTACGGTTTACATACTTTTGTTTAAAAGTTGATTAATTACTAATAAAGAAGCTTATTCTAAACTTATTCCTAAGTAGTTTATGCTTAAATGCAAATAAAAAACAATAAAACATTTTAAGTTTAAAATGAATACATGGCAATAACGTATATGGTAAAAAAAGCATCACGAAATCCATAACATTAAAGGAAGCATTAAAACAACCCGCCGGTCGTTAGTTTTCTACTTTACGAACCTACAAGTATAAAGAAATACAAAATTAAAAATGGGGTAAAATTACAAAATATCACATTATTACGTGTTGAGCTTAATTTAAAATAAAACATTTTATCAAAACAGTATCCATTAAACCAGCGCATAGCGTTTTAGGAAAACTTTTTAAATTAAGCTAAACAAATAAGACTAAAATAAGGTTAACTATTATAGTGTACCTACACTTGTACAAGGGACCTGTAGTAAATATGCTAAAGTTGGATAGTACAAGGTATCAGGGTTACTATGAATTATGTACCTATTGGACAGGTTTATTTATTACGAACACGTCACCTTTCTATGTAGCGAATATATCAATTTGAAATAACTACCACAACCATAATTTTCTGTTTTTATAATATGGTAACAATATATTTGTGACGTGTAGGATCCTACGAAGGACGTTTATCACCCAACTCTGCAACTTTACCACAGGCAAATTGAGCCCGTGAAATAAAGATGTTCCTTTTATGGCACAAATGTGCATATCAAAAATTAATCAAAATAAATACTAAATCCAGCCAACTAAGTTGGGATAAATGTAAATAAAATCGCAACCTAAAAAATACGACACACCTTTACCGAAAACATTGAGTTTTGGCACGAAAATTACCGATTTGCCGAGTGCGTTCGATGCGTCTTTAAAATAATTATAATTGAACATGAAAATAACTTGCAAAATATTGGTAATGGGACAACTCAGTTAAACGGCCACTCCAGCAAAACGGTAATGGTCCATAAAATTAAAATATAAATGAATGATGTGTTTCAAGTGTGCCGCTGTTGCCGCATGCAGGTCCAGTTTACAGGTTACACTGCCACAGTATCGTAGGCTGTGAGTCCCCGCCCGTGGACTGCTTGCTGGGGGATTGGGGTGTTTGCTTCTGGTCTGGAAATTACACTATTATATTAATACAGACTCACTTCTACCTACTTACTTTGAAAACTTCGTCAACTGTCTGTTATTAGAGTACCTATACATTTAAATTATAATCGCATCTGGAGGGTTTTTAGTGTTTCGCAGTAAATTAATAAGAACACCTAAAGCTTCGTAAAGTCTGTCCGTCTGTTCGTGGTTTAACTCGATATTTAGTTCTTCAAACTGTAATTTTGCAAAAAAATAATAATGCCTACTAGTAAATTAGGCGAGGCGTCGTTGCGATAGATTTTTTTTTATATATTATTTTACAACTTTGTGGTAAGCACGTAGATTTTTAGGTAAGTACCTACAGTCTTGATCGGTTTAACAATAACAAGAGAAAAACATATTTACATGTACCTACTTATTTGCAAAAAAAATCTAAAGAACAACTATTTTATATATATATTTTATCAAGAGTTGGTACTCTTGATCATTTGACATTACAAATTATAGGTACTTAACTGACTAAATTGCAACCAGGACTGTATAGGTATATTGCTAAGGTGCGTTTTAAAAAAATAAAATTAACAGTAGGTAATTATTTTAGCTGGAATTAAATAACAATTCGTCTGGGGTAAATATGCAGGGTATTCCAATTCAGTGGGAGAAAATTATTAAAGGGAAAGAAACATGCCTTCCAATTGGTAAAGAAATATAACGGGCGTTTATGTTTGTTTTTGGATCTGGATATGAAATATAGCCATTAATATTTAATTTTGGCGATCGGACCTTACCATTCTAACTGCAAAATAAGATAAGATTAGTGCACAAAAGGTTAATAATGGTGTTAGCCACAAAATTTAATTAACAAAATCAGGCAAATTAAGGAACATTTAGTAAACAATTTGTTTTACATACTTTGACTTACTGTTTCCTGAAGATCGTGGATGCAGAACATAACACATGCTTTATTACGAGCACATACTAGACTGTATTCATACATAATGCGATCTAGGTGTCTATGTTACACACGCGTGCTAGCGCACACACAAGGATCCGGCTAACATGTATTTAATTATCAGACGTGTAAATTTTAATTGAAAGTTAAAATCAAACAGTTTCAGAAACAAAATGCATTGAATATTAACATTGTATTATTTTATATGTATCAGGTGCTCTCTGTTATGTAGTAAATTTGTGTATCATTGCAGTTGGTATTAAGAGATTAAGGAATTATATTGCAATGCTCAACTGTGTGTAATGGACGTAGCAATTTATTCAGAGTCTATTGTGCGTGCGGATAGTGTTAGGTCGGGTGGACTGACCTGTCAATGAGTTTTCTCATTTCCTCGCTGTGCAAGCCGTCCTTGGCAGTGTGGGCCCTGACTGCAACAAACACAAGTCACGACGCGCTCTACGCTAGCCATTCGGGGCCGCTTGCCCCCTACCTACTACTTGAACAATACTCACTTACGGTGTACGTTATTATTTTTTTATTGAATTATTTACACATAAAATAACAATAATTAAGCATTAAATGAGTATTATTCGAGTATAATTTTTCCAAAACATATACTAAAATATCTACACTTGAAAAAGAAATTAAGTTAACACAATCACGTCTAGACACATAATATAATTAAAATATTTGCTTGAAGAATGTTGAAGAAATTATGTACTTGTCAAAATTAAACAAGATTTATTAAATCAGTCAACGGCTTGTTTAGTTTTGACAAATTATAAAAAAGATAGAAAATACAAAAATTTTGAAAATAAATTGTAGGAAGCCAATTGCCGATCATTCTATTTAGAAGCTTAGAGGGATAGTAAAACACTGTGGTTCCAATTGTTATTACTGAGACAAATGTAGCATGCTGTCAGTCACAATTTATTAAAACACAAAGAAATATTAAGTCTAATTGAGTCAAAATTGTTTTACCGTCTTCTGTTCAGGTGACACCAATGTGCGCATGAACCAATTCCATGATTAGTTTTTGGACGAGACTTAATTTATTAAAATGATTTATTTGTATGAGATGAAAACTGAAAAGCGTGTGTTTTCTATAAATATAGAAATAATTTGAAGAACACACTAAGCCCTTGGCAAATTCGGTTGAATATGTATAAATAAAAGTTCTTTTGAATTTTGAACCGTGTCCCTGTCAGAAGCAGTGATCAAAGGTGCGCTTTGAACCAAAAATTGCGTGGAGCAAGCTTAAAAATACCTATCAATAATTATTTGCATCCACATGCTTTCTTCTTTTCGTTTAAAATGTTATATTTTATTTTAAGCAGGACATTTCATTAATACATGATTCAATTATTACCATCGAACACATTTTGATGGCGGCGAACATTCGAATACTTATTCGCATAGATTTTTTTTTCTATAAAATGAATAAATGGATGGAATGAACGAGTCTGCGTAATCTGTGGAACGTACCAGGATAGTTGCGGGGCTGGTCGCACTCGGCCTCGGATATTTCATTGGAGTCCTTGCTCTCGTTGAAGGAGGAGGAGCAGTTGTTGTCGTTGGCGTTGCGCGGCGGCGGCGGCGGGGGCTCGGGGGATCCTCCGCACTTGCGGGTTCCTGACAATCGGACGAGATCACGTTAATTCATAGAACAATAGCTTGACGTCTAGCTTATATCTACACTACTATTATATTAAACTCTAAAACTACTGTGTGATTTCAAAAATTCTTTCCCCGTTAGCAAGCTACAATCACTCTGAGTAACATAGGCTATAGATTATTTTGAAAGTTAACCAATACAGTAGGTTCGCAATAACCATGCCTTGTGTAGAGTTAGTTGTTATTTGCTGATAAGTGTCTCCAATACTTGTCTCAGAGTTTTGAACTTTTGTTTTGTTTGTCCGTGGTCTAGATAAAAATTATAGGACTGAGACAAGTACTTCAAGGACGATCAAGGTCACTTTGAGTCTTTGGAGAGACAGTGGCCATGTTATGTGAAATGGGTAAGAGTGTATCTAGTGACCAATGCTAGGGCGAGATCCATAGTGGTCGGAGTATGGTGTGCCGTAAGCGCCGGTGTACTGGTCGTCCTCGGGCGCGCAGCAAGCCGGCTCGTCGTACTCGGGGCCGCAAGCGTACATCGGACGAGAGTAGCGGGCGCGCTGGAATAACACATGTTTTATTTTCAATACCTTTTTGATGAGAATTGATTCTGAATTTTTAGGTATAACGACTCCAGATGGTTAGATTCTATGGGTTATATATTATGTTATTGTTAGATATTATGGTTAAATATTATATATACCTATGTCACCATAAATTAAAATTAATTAAGCTCAAATATCTTGATTAATATTTTTTATTTGTTAACTATTTGGAGCTCGGATATTGTGAAATAGGTTCTACGATGGTGTATATTTATGTGCATTCCTTCGTTTATACGTGCATTCATTCTTAAATCCGATATTATTAATTCGTAATTACGAAATGATCCGTTAGGTATGTAAAATTCGTTATATCTTACGTATTGATCTTCTTCAGCGCAGGTGGCCGGGTCGTCGTATTCGGGGGCAGTAGAATAGATGGCGCTCTGTCCTCCCTGGGAGTTCTTGCGGGCGTAGCGGCTGTTGGCTCGTGGCTATGTTAATAAAAAAAATATTATGACCTCGGATGCACAATTTTATTTACTCGAAAATACGAATATGGATTATTTTGCTTATGAGATGTAAAATTTGCTTATATAATTAATTGTATTTTATATGAACCTACCCATCGTAAAGTAGAACGAATGTTGTTGACAGCTAGAAAAGTTTGCAAGTACATATATAACTCGAGGCTTTCTGTTTAAGTACATTATTTGACGGCCTGTTGGTCTAGTGGTCAGAGGCCCTGACTACGAAACCGGAGGTCGCGGGTTCGAATCCTGCTAGGGGCAGATGTCAATGTGATGAGCACTGGCATCTGTACCTGAGTCTTGGATGTCTTATATGTATTTATGTATGTTTATCCGTTGTCTAGCACCCATAGTACAAGCTTTGCTTAGTTTGGGACTAGTACAATTGGTGTGAATTGTCCAAAGATATTATTACCATTATTATTATGTACTGACCATGCTCTGCGATCCGGCGCGCGAGTGTGCGGGGTGGTGGGGGTGGGGGTGTGCGAGCGTGCCGGCGTGCGCGTGCGCCGCGTGGTGGTGCGGGAACGCGAGCGCCTTGCTCGGGTCCATCTCCTCGCGGAAACCAAGCAGGTGGAACGTCGCGTACGGGCAGATCTCGTCCTCCATACCTGCGTAATATAGTCCCATTTAGATTGACGCTTAGGTGCTTTTTAGTTCTTTTTGTTTAGAACAGTTGTATGATCTTCGTTAATATGTAAGGTAAGAATAAATGGAAACCGTCGGTTTTAAAATAAATCGATTAGAGTGGTGGCACCAATTATGGACATGTTAAGCGCACTAAATTAGAATTTCGTTTAAAAATGGGATGTTTTTTGGCAATACAAAAATAGTGATTTTTTGTTCGGTACTCAAATACATGAGGAACATTTAAACAACATCAAAAATCCTGTATGAATAATACATAATTAATAAAAAATACATAAATTGAAATTTACGATATCTCCATTAATGGACATCGAAGATTCAGTGATGGACGCCCAGTAATGGACATGGACCCAGTCATGAACATCCATTAATGGACACTTTTTTATTGCACAGATAAATAAAACAAATGTCAAAAATCTACTTTTGATTAACTCTATTTGAACTTTTAACCTGATCAGCCTTAGATTTCCAAGTTATACTATAAGGCTTTCAATCAACGATCTGGTTTTTAATCATTTATTAAACATTAATTGAGGCTTTGCCTCTTTGCTAGCAGCTGCAGCTTAGAATTGGTAACATAATAAATTAATCAACTTCGATCTATCAGAAGGTGCGGTGCATATGCTATAGTGTAAGCATGTGAAACCATGCCACAGTATTTTAGGCAGAGACGTATGCTGCATGTGCACAAGAAAATATAGACAGACACCTGAACGATAAACCATCTATATTTTGAGTGACATCCAGGCAGCGCTGAAGGCCCTTGCAGCCCATAAAGTGCACTCGGGGCTGGTATATAATGGCGTCCAACACCTTTAACACAGGCCTTAAGGAAAACGCAAGCAAGAGCCACACCGAAGAGTGGAAGGTATACTTAGGTCTAAGGTCCTCACGGCAATTTATACAACACCCAAATGAAAACTGGATTAAAAAGCTCTGGGTTCTAAACAGAAGACAAATCCGACTTATAACACGAGTCTTCACTGGTCACTTAGGAGTCAACGAACTCCTACACAAAATGGGACTTACAAAAAGCTGCGACTGCAGAATGTGTGGAGAGGAATGTGAAACTGTGGAACACTTGGTGTGCCACTGCGACGCCCTCACCAGATGTAGAATGAAGATATTTGGCTCCGGATACCTGGAGCCTGGAGAATTTTTTGCACGCTCTCTGTTAATAATCGACAATTTATGTGAAAGTGCTTTTAACTCATTGCGACCAACTATTTCACCAAATTGCCCTCTTCCTCTGCAGTGATAATAGTTTGAGGTCCCATAGCACAAACTACAGGACTTTTTCTTGGACTTTGTTGTGCAAAGTTATTTAAGGGACCTCAAACCGGAGGGCGAATCCAACTGGGATGGGGAGATTTTGGTAAGCTCTCAGACGTCCTGAAGAAGACAAACGTGTGCGCTTTATACCTCAAGCGTCGCACGTTTCAACAGTGCGTTATTCTCGTAATGGTCTATGAGACTTCACGAGGCAGATCATCCATCGACTCCAAGTTACACATAGGGCTATGGAAAGATCTATGTTAGGTATTTCTCTTTACGACCGGGTCATAGCAAAAATCATAGCTTCGAGGAAATGGAAGTGGACGGGCCATGACTGTCGTAGGTCCGACGGAAGAAAGGATGCTGGAGTGGAGACCGATAACGGGGCGGCGAAATGTCGGAAGACAGCCCGCGAGGTGGACCGATGATCTGGTGCAAGTGGCTGGGAAACATTGGATGTGGGAAACTCGGGATCTTGGGAAGTGAGCTGAAATGGAAGAGACCTTTACTCAGCATTGGGTAGAATAAGGTTGAAGAAGAAGAAACCGGAGGGCAGCTGTGATCATCATTTCTCCCATCCTCAGCAGCATCATGCAGCATCATACAGCATCAAATGCCCTCCCTATTTGTTCCGGCTGTAATTTTTTATTGGTGCCATATAAGATAAAACAAAGAACCCAATGATGGACGACTAAAAATAGCCATTTATGGACATTGTCCATCATTGGAAAATAAAGAGCAATCACAAAATCAACTCAACCCAAATGTTTTGTGCAACAAATGAAATAATTTAATACAGTAAACTAAAAAAATATTAAAAAACTTAAGAATGGACACTTGTCCATAACTGGAATTCGTATAAAATCGAATCCAGTGATGAACAAACCCCACAAAAAACTTATTATTGGGATTGGACATATTCAACTTAGCTCAATTTACTTGCAATATAGTATTATTCCGTAAAAATAACAAAACATCTCATTACAACTCAACACAAGATAATACCATGCACAAATATGTACTCGCCTCCTTAACGATTTCAATAACAAAAACGGATTTTTATGACCACCGCGCGAAACGAGATTTCAATTCGCAACCATCTTCAAATAAAACGGGCGATTTTGATGAGGTGTATCAAAATGAAAGCCCAGACGTCTGTTGCTTATGTTTTAATGTCTCCTATTGAAAAATGTTGGGCCAGTTGCTTAATAAATTCGATCAACGAAAATAATGTCCATAATTGGTGCCATGTCCATTACTGGTGCCGTCACCCTAGGTAATTGCCCCTGACGTGCGATAGGTTAACTTTTTGAATTAATGCTTTGAATCCTGTGGTTATATGACATTCCGTGTAAGATTTGCAGGCTGGTATCGATCAATTATTTTTCTTGCATAGCTATAGGTAGGTATTAATTTAATGATATTTTAATGGTTCATAATATTTCAAAAGATTAGGTTTATTTTAATAGCAGTCGTGCATTCGTTTTAAGGATATAATTAAAACGTGGATTACGATTACCTAGTCATAGTACCTAAGTAAGTAAATCGGATCGTATTTATGCCCAATATCTAAGAACTCTGATAAAACAAAAAAAAAGCAAGCAAATAAGTATAACTGGGTTAGGAAAGAAGCAAATAACACCATGCAGTTATTAATAACCATGTCAAATAAACGTCGAGAGAGGCGAGTTAAGTCTTGTATTATAATTTATAATACAAGACTTAACTGTCTCAACGTTTCAAACTTTCTTATAAGAATCTTCTTAAATATATATATAATCTTATCTTGATGTAAACTAATATTGTACATACTCACTCCGCAGGCGTTGTTAGTAGACCACACTTAGAAACTCCGGGTTATAACTTATATGTATAATTATATTAAGTTACATATTTTATACTAGAAACAAGCTATTACTTATTAAACAGACTAGATTCAAATCCATTCATCATCCATTAATGCGAAAATCGAGCAATATTCGGAAACAAATAAATTATTAGAAACCTCATTTTAGTTTTGCGAAACAAAATATTTTTTTTCGTATATAGAATTGATTGATCTAGTCGATTATAATAAGACATGATTAAATATTGAGCATTTCTAAAAACATCCCTACATAAGTACTAGGTGCATCGTATCTACAGATTTTATAATTTTTAAAACTTATGTTTCTCACTCTTACATTCGGTAACAAAGTCAGAATGTAATAATTTACTGAATATGACATTTCGTATGTTACGGAGATAGTTTTAAGGAATGCTCTATAAGTACGGTTGGCTGCATGCAGTCACCTGTTGATATGGTGTCTCCGGAGGGGGCCCGCGCGTGGGCTCGCCTGACGCGCTCGTAGTGGTGCCGGCGCGGGTCCCATGTAGAGTGTGCGCCCACTGTACCACACTACTGCGTTACGCTTACGCAATACGCATGCGACACGACACTTATAAATATCTCACGTCAATTTTATTCCTGTTTTCTTATTCACGTTCATTGGTATTTACCGTAGCGGTTTATTTATTTTACAGTTGGAAATATTTAAATTAAGTAGGTTATATTTAGTTCTGCTTACTTTATCAATATCTTACTAATGCTTTCCTGTCATTAACAAGGATTTCAAATAAAGGTAGTACCTACCTAGTGATCAGTTGATACGTTTATTTAACTTAAGACATAAACCGCATTGTTTCTATAGGTTTGACGTGAAATACTTATAGACGATACACTAATATTTATAAGCAGACCCGTCTTTAAAGTAGCCGGACCCTGTTGTACCGACGTTATTCAGGGCATGGCTAGTTTAAACAGAAAGCGTATAACAATAAATTAAATTAGAGCAAAATAAAGTAACTTAATTTTTCGTTATCAACATAGGTATATTCTAGACTATGGATGTAGGTACACTAGACAACATGAAACATCTATATATACTACCGTCACCCACCTTGGCCGTCTCTAAAACATTTGTAAACCTATCACCATCAAAACCATAAGAATAAGAAGATAGAAGCTATTAGGAAGGAATCTATGCTATAAATAAATACAAATTTACTTACTTACCTAATTATCTTCTGAGCTTAAATTATAAAATACTAATTGGGCTTTTGAGCCTTATGTTCAAGATATGAAGGTTACAATGTGCAATGGAAGATTCAGTGTGGTGGAAAATTAGTCAAATCGTAGACATCTTGATGTAATTTCGATGATTGTAGTCATAGATCGGCTAATGAGCACGATTTGATGGTCGCTAAAACGGTGTTCTGTTGACAGTACTTACTGATGACAGCCTGTCGCTTGACTCGGTCGCAGGTGTTGTAGTTGGAGCCGGGCACGGGCGGCAGCTTGCGGTTGGGCGGCGCGATGTACCCGAGCTCGTCGCGTAGACCGCCGCGCTTGTCGAGAGTGCCGCCGCCGCCTCCCATCGCCGCTTGAGAAGCGTTGTACACTGCGTCATCTACATTCACGCACAATCATTTGTTTATTAAAAAAAATGATATGTGTTGGTTGAGTACTAGTTTCCTGCAGATTATATTATTAAGCGAAAGTTGAAGAGCTTAGTATTGTGGTCGGAACATCAAACGTAGGTATGTTAATATTTGACGTCTGAGTATTGATACTGGTATTAATATTTCTACACAGTAATGGTATTTACCTATGTAGGTAACTACTTAAATACCACAGAGATGAAGTCTTAAGTTTATACATATAAGTAGATATATGAATTAGCCTTTTACAGCAAATAATATAAAACGATGATTAAAAAAATACGAGTAGATAATATAACGAAAATGTAATGATTATTAGTATTAACCTACAAGTGATAAATGAATAAAAGTTACAGACTTAACAATTAAAAAATATTGTTTGCTATAGGTACGTGGAGATGGTCGAAATAAATGCTTTAGTTTAGACATGAATTAAGTAGGTAAGTCGAATATTAAAAAAACACTGTTTTAAAATAAGGAGATGAAGCGATGCTCCATGCATACATACAGTCATACACGTCCTTCTGACCTCGCAGCCGGTGCGGCGTGTTCCTACGCGCCAAGGTCAGACAAATCACTACCACTCCCACGATGAACACCACCACCGTGGCCAGTATCGGCACCAGCACCTCTGGCTCCAGCCAGGCCTTCACCCAGGGCGGTAATTCCTTCTCTCCTGCGACGTTGCTAGGCAACGGGGCGATAGTTCCTAAAGGGCAGATGTATACATCAAATTACCTTTGTGGTGGTCCCGGCTACCGCGCACCACGCAAACTACAACGATCGCGATAATGATGACCAGGATAGCGGCCACTACTGGCACAATAAGGTTGAGATGCGACATGATTATCTTGAGCGTCTGTTCCGTAGTAAGAGACACGTCTCCAACCTCGCGCACCGGTGCAATCGTACCTGAAATGCAAGCCCACATTAGCTTTATCAAAATAAAAACAGTACATTGTTTTATAAACATGAAGGCGATGCATTTCAGGTACGTGTTTAGTTATAATATTTCAAAACAAATAGCAGAGGTGAAGGAGTATCAGGAAATGCTTACCTCCAGTCATAGTGAGTGTTGCGAATTCGTATTCGGCCACGTTGAAACCGGCGTTATTGTGTGCGGTGATCCTCAGCACGTACCAGGTCGCGGGCTCCAGGTCTGCGATATATTATCATACAATAAAAAATCGAATAGAAGAACATATGAACACACCATAAAAAGGCTAGTAGAAAAATAAAAATATAACTAAGACTGAAAGCTGTCATTAAGTAATACGTACCAAGGACGACGAAATTTCCGCCAGGCTTCACTGCGTTAGAGATTTGGTTCCATTCAGCGGCACCCCTGCGTAAGAATATTTTATTCAATGTTTAAATACCTATTGTAAGTTTATATCTTTGGGAACCCTGTCTTCTCTTCAAAATGCTTAGTCACTTAGTAGGTAGGTAAGTAAATTTTGAACTAATTAATAAGTATTTACAAAATTGACAATAATTTGTCACTACTTCAGAGAGGCATATGTTAAGTTTTTAGAGAATGTTTATCGTTCTCTATTATTCTTACTTACTACAAGATAGGTTTAATTTCGCACAAGTAACTACCCCATTAAATACAGAGGGAGGTGCGAGCTAATTTGGACTTTATTAATTGGTAATAAAAGTAGTTATTAGTATTATGTGGTACTAACTTCTTCTTATTCTCGACGACGAAGTGGCTCATGGGGCAGCCGCCGTCGAGCCACTGCTTGAGGTGCAATGTGACGGAGGAGCTGCCTACTTCGATGAAGTCAGCGGCGCGCGGCACCGGCGGCTTGGACCCGCGCGTACGCGCTATCACCACGTCGGAGGCCTCGCCAGTACCAATACTGTTAGAAGAGAGTTGAAGGAAAATTATTATTAAACAAACCAGGTTTTTTAAACAGAAAGGTATACAATTTTTAAAGTAAACTATAAATTTGTATATTTATGCCAAATTACATAGGACGTTAAAAAATATTTATAACTTTTACAGTAGATAAAGATAGATTGGCCAACTTGTAGCGCGCGGTAGCGTCTTTCACCACACCTTAAACGGCGCTACCAGTTAAGCCAATCAGCGCGCGGTATTTGAACCGCGCGTCGATAGAGTTCTAGAACCTTGCGAGCTGGTCGAGTTGTTGCCCTGTCCGATATACCTACTTAAGGGCGGCCACATACATTCGGAATTCCGATTCGAAATACCGTTTCGGGATTTCCTAAATAAGAGGTGTGGTGTTTTGTTTAAAAAAAAATATTGGTACTTAGTTATATAGATCTATGATTTAGATTTTTAGATCTCTTACCCATTGTATGCCGTGACGTAAAGCTGATATCTTGAACCGCAGAACAAATTCTCCAATGTGTAAGTATCAGTGCTGCTTGGAACCTATATATAGAAGAAGTGGAATGTCAGTGACCAGTGAAATTACAGTTTCAATTCATAGAATATAGGTAGGTATTGTAATTACATATGACATACACGTGACAATGATAAGTACTATATGAAAAACTTTTTTGAAAATCAAGCTTTTATCTATACTAATCTATACTAATATTATAAAGAGGAAAGATTTGTATTTTTGTATTTTTGTATGTTTGTATTGAATAGGCTCCGAAACTACTGGACCGATTTCAAAAATTCTTTCACCTTTGGAAAGCTACATTATCCCCCAGTAACATAGGCTATATAATATCACGCTAGGTCTTATAGTTGCGGAGCAGTAACCGAAAATGATTCAAAAACGGGGGAAAAGTATCGTTTCTGAGGCCTTAAAAAAATCTTAAGTCCCCCCGTGCGAAGCCGGGACGGGCCGCTATAACTATTAAAATTTGAGCTCAATCGGTTGAAAGTTATCTCTGCATCAAAATTGAGTTGAGATTTCATTTACATACTTACATTGCAAGTTAAATAAAAGTTTTTAATTATAGCTTAAGCCAAAATTTACTTGGATTTGTGAGTATCACCAATTCATACCTGCACGGTCTCCCAGTCGCCGAATTCCTGTTTGTAGTGTATGGTGTAGCCGGCTGCGGGGGACTGGTCTGCGTCCAGAGACGGCTTCAGGCGGAGGGTAAGAGAGGACACGGATGACGAAGCGATGCTCAGTTGAGGAGGGAACGGAGGTGCTGTCGATATGAAGAAAAACAACGGGTAAGTAAGGTAGTTAGCTACAAGTCGCATCCTGTTACCTATATATTTTTATTGATGCGTGGTTTACAGATTGTTCCAGAATATCATCTATACTAATATTATAAAGAGGAAAGATTTGTATTTTTGTATGTTTGTAATGAATAGGCTCCGAAACTACTGGACCGATTTCAAAAATTCTTTCACCTTTGGAAAGCCACATTATCCCCGAGTAACATAGGGTATATAATATCACGCTAGGTCTTATAGTTGCGAAGCAGTAACCGAAAATGTTTCAAAAACGGGGGAAAAGTATCGTTTCTGAGGCCTTAAAAAAATCTTAAGTCCCCCCGTGCGAAGCCGGGACGGGCCGCTAGTAAATGATAAATACTAACTTAAAAGTTTAGAATATTTAAGTAAGTACCTTATTAAATAGTCTTTCGATAATGTACCTACCTATAGTTAACAAGTTATGCAAAAACAATTTTATACGCTAGAAAACTTGCAAACATGGATTTCATTACTGGAGATTGGAATGCAACAACTATATACGGATTTAAGTAAGTAGTGTATTTTATTTGTTTTGCTGACGTTTCGAAAACTTTACTCTGTCGTGCTACGAATATGGGAACTGTAAAATAGGATACACGAATTAAATCCGTTTACAGCTGTTTCATTTCAATACCTATGTAAACATTACACCTCTTGACAGCTTATTGGTATAAGTAGGTGCTCAATTTATTTAAATTATCTCGATCATTCTGATGATGAAAATACTTATCTTTACCATAAATATTTGTACCTACGTAAAGATATTAAGATAATATAAGCAACATAAATTCCCCCCTTTGACTACAAACTGGGAACTATTGAAACAATTAAGGTGTATTAATGTATAGTAATATACTAATAGGTATGTACATATTTGAATTTGGTACAACCAACTTACCAAGAACAGAAAGCGTATGAGTGACAGTATCGGTGCCGAAGGGATTGTCGACATGGCAGGAGTACTCGCCGGCATCCTCGCGAGCGACGCCCGCGATCTGGAGGGACCCTTCGGGGAGTTGACGCACGCGTTCCGATGCTTCCAAAGGATGGCCCTTGATCTGGAAATAAAGGGAAAAGGGTTGTTTAATGGATTAAAAACCGGCCAAGTGCGAGTCGGAGTCACGGTAACTAAAAATGTATTTTCTTAATTTTTCCTTTATCTGTGCTATACAACATTGCTTGACACCAAATTTCGAGATTGTGAGTTCACGGAAAGTACCCTGTAGGTTTTGATTCCTTTGCGAGTGTCGAAAATTAAGAAGGTATAATATAAGTTTAGTTTAAAAATACTTAGGTATATAATCAACTATAAATGTATTGTTTTCGTAATTTTTATTTTATATGTGCTAAACGACGTTGCTTCATTCATATCGAATTTCAAGATTTTGAGTTCACAGGATAGATTTTTAATTCCTTTGTGAGTATCGAAAATAAGCGACAACTTGCAGCATAAACTAATGTACATTTCGATTGCGATTCCATAGAAATTGTTTTTTTTACAGCCTCAAGCGATAGTAAACCTTATTTGATATAAATTACTTGATCTTATAAGGATTCCGTTTTGCCTTTTGAAGTATCTACTTACGGAACTCTAAAAATGGATAAATTTTTATTTATTTTCAAATATGAATTCCATAAAATAAACGGTGTTGTACAATAAAATTCATACATACATGACTTTGGATAATGTAGTAGTCTAGATATGTATTGTTTAAAGGTACCTTAAAAATTTTAGGTATAACTCAAAACTAGCAACTAATAATTTTTAATTGCATTATAACTCACGAGTAGAAATCACGTGGAAAATAAGTAATTAATAAATACTGTTCATTAATAGTATACGTGACTATAAAGAAATAACGAATTTAACACGAATTTGCTATAAAATACCTTTATTGACACGAGTTTGGTTACATATAATAAAATGTATCAACATCAAAGATTCATTTAGTGATTTTAACCACATGAAGTGTAGGTACATAACTAAAATGAATCAAATTTATCAAATATTGTTCATAGCTTTTATTCTTTTCTTCCATCAGACAACAGGTAAATTTAAACAAATAGCAATGAATATACCTAATGCTTTTTAAATGTGTTGTGATTTAGCGGACTTCGCTTTTCGTTGGAGACAAATAGAGCTATCTCTAATAGATTGTTCGCGATAATTGACAAATATTTTCAGGGATTCCGTAATCTCCCGAATGTAGCCCACAAATTGGAAACAGATAAAATTACTATTTTTTTTGTATTATTTGGGAAATTGAGTAAAACTGTTCTGTACCAATTATCGCAATTTTTATATAGCTCCTGCCCGCGATTTCGTCTGCGTGGAATAGTTACTGCTCCGCTTCTATTGGTCACTTATAAAACGGCAGTTTCATACTAACTTTGCATCCCCGTTTTACTACCTTAAAGGATGATTTTTTTCAAAAATGCTTTTTTAGTTAGTGCTCCCATACTTTATAAAAGGATCATTATGCAAAATTTCAAGATTTTAACTGTTATAGTTCAGGTCCTGCGTTGAGAGATATACATAATAATATATTCTGCTTTTCCATTCCATAATAGCTCTATCGGTCTCATCCTACTTGCCTAACCGCTGAAGTACTATGTACCTATTATTTGCAGTTTATTGCGTTATAACTTTTAGTGGTGAAGACGAAATTAAATTTCAGTTTTTTTGAACTACCTACTTACTTAAAAATAATGACATGTGCCTAATTGTGTATCATGTCACAATTTTCTGAAAGTCGTGAAACTGATCCGACGGTAAGTTAAGAAACACTAAAAGTGTCACTTTAACGCAGCTGTCTTCAAATAATAAGTAGGTACATACATATATATTTAAACATACCAACTCTAATTTTAATTCAAGTTATTTCTTTATTGTTTTTCAGGACAGGATGTAAGTGTTAGTTATTAGTGTGAGTGTGATGTACCTATGGTTGTACGGAGTGTGTAGGTACTGGTAACAGTAAGTGGGAAGAAACATCAAAAGCAAAATATTTTTATATTACTTATAACTAAAAAATAAATTAAAAATTTTAACAAACCCCCGACATAAAAATATAAAAGCCCTCTAAAAAGTATAATAATAATAAAAACTTGATATTAGGTAGGAACCTAAGTATTAATAGGTATTTCTACAAAGAAAACGTCACGTCGGGGGGACCGCTCATCATTTACCTAATTGTACTCTACATATTTACCTAATATGTATCGAAACCTAAGGCCCCCCCGACATGACATTTTCTTTGTAGAAATACCTATTAATACTTAGGTACCTACCTAATATCAAGTTTTTATTATTATTATACTTTTTAGAGGGCTTTTATATTTTTATGTCGGGGGTTTGTTAAAATTTTTAATTTATTTTTTTTATTTTATACTTTTTGAAAGTAGGTAGGTAAGTTATTATTTTTTTAATCAATTTCCATTTTACATGGAATTCTGTAATGTACATGTGATCCTCTTTCATTTGATACCTCACTCGGTTATATTTGTAGTCATTTGGTTAACCATCTCCACATTTTCACTCCCTATATTTTTTGAACTACTTAACCGATTTTCATTATAATATCAATTTTGTAATGTACACGTGATCCTCTTTCATTTGATACCCCACTCGGTTATATTTGTATTGATTTTCCATCCCCACTAGCAGTGTTGCCAACTCCTAGAAATTCGAGTCGCTAAACTCAAAGTCAAAAGTCGCCAGAAAGTCGCTAAAACTAAAACATAACCATAAAAAGT
Organism: Polylopha cassiicola; assembly: GCA_038024825.1. Lineage (NCBI taxonomy): Eukaryota > Metazoa > Arthropoda > Insecta > Lepidoptera > Tortricidae > Polylopha > Polylopha cassiicola. The sequence continues at coordinate 12,202,548 of CP149046.1, read as the reverse complement.
TCGGGGACCCCCCCCCCATAATGATATACAGATGGAACTTCAATTAAATAAATTTTGAATTTGGTGCGCTAAGCCCAGTCCCCACTTTCACTCCCTATATTTTTTGAACGACTCAACCGATTTTCATTATAATTTCCATTTTGTAATGCATACGCGATTCTCTTTTATTTGATACCCCACTCGAGTATGTTTGTGCACATTTATTTTTCCATCCCCTCTTTCACCCCCCTTTATTTATTAAAATACTGGTCCGATTTTCATCAAACATAGCTAAGAACACTCCCGACATATTCACCTTTCAAACAAAAACAAACAGAATCAAAATCGGTTCATGCGTTTGGGAGCTATGATGCCACAGACAGACACACACACACACAGACACGTCAAACTTATAACACCCCGTCGTTTTTGCGTCGGGGGTTAAAAAGACGTTTACTAGCTAGGGAAATAGCGCTCGACACCCTGCACTTTTTGACTACGCGATGAAACTTGGCACAGTTGATCCTTAGGTAGTCTTGAGTGAATTTTGTGAGACCGGTAGCCATCAGTAGCCCCCCCGTGTTTAGTGGGGGGAGGGGGGCAAAGTTCGGCCCTGCCGCGCTTTAATTGTAGTAATATTTTTCTAAAACTATAGTAATTATGTGGTGCGATATATCATTTTTGGATAAATTAGGGATGAGGAATTTATTTTTTGAACAAAAAAAATGCACTTTCTAACAAAAATAATTAATAAAGTAGAAAAAACTGGAAATTCAAATTTCAGTTTTTTTATATAAATGTCTATATTGTTACTAAGTACCTATGACAAAAGCCTCAAAACATAAAATAAGATCAGAAAGTAAGACTAATAAGCTTTTTAATTATATTTAAACATAATATTTAAGAGTTCAATGTAGACAAATATACCAATATGGTGAAATCCAGTAAAATAACTATCAAGTCTTTCATATTTTTTACAGGACGGTGACGGCGATGATGATGCTGGTATTATGGGTAAGAAAATCATTTTTATCAGTATAACAGGTCATTCAATAAGTCCGTAGGATAAGTATGAAAAAATCATTTTTTTTTAGAAAACTATATTTTATTATTCAATATAGTTCCCTTCGAGGGCGATATAACGAGTATAGCGATTTTCTGACTTTTAGATACTAGTTTTATAGTACGACTTCTCCTTCTCGTCAAAATAGGCCTCAGTTTCAGCTATCACTTCACCATTGGACTTATATTTCTTTCCAGCAAGCATTTTCTTTAGACCAGAAAACAGGAAAAAGTAGCTGGGAGCTAAATCTGCAGAATACGATGGATGGCTAAGTAATTCGAAGCTCAATTCAATATTTTTTGCCATAGTTTTCATCGATTAATGACATGGTGCATTTTCTTGGTGAAACGACACTTTTCTCTTTTACAAATGTGGCCGTTTCTTTGCGATTTCAGCCTTCAATCTGTCCAAAAATGCACAGTAATAGTCGCTGTTGATGTTAATTGTTTATTGGAGTGAGTCGATGAATATTATTTCCTTCGCATCCCAAAATACAGACGCCATCACCTTACCGGCCGACTGTTGTGTCTTTAGTCGATTTGGTTTCGGTTCGTCGACTGCGGTCCACTCAGCTGACTGCCTTTTGGATTCTGGTGTATAATACTGAAGCCATATTTCATTAATTGTCACATAACGGCGATAGAATTCGTTTCTTTTGCGTTTAAACAGCGCGAAGCACTCCTCTGAAGCATCGACCCGGTGTTGTTTTTGGTCAACTGTGAGCTCGCGCGGCACACATTTTGCACAAAGCTTTCGCATACCCAAATATTTATGTAAAACTGTAAAAATACTACCGTTTGATATCATTATAATATCAGCCAAATCGTGCACCATCAATTTGCGATCTTCTTTAACCAATTTGTGGATTTTTTTTATGTTTTCTGAAATAACAGCCTTTTTTGGGCGTCCACAGCGCTCTGAGTCATTAGTACTGGTACAACCATGTTTAAATTCAGGAATCCACTTCTTTACCATTTGCCTCGATAGAACAGAGTCTGTATTATGTTCATCAAGTCAGTTTTTTGGTTTCCACTGTTTTTTTTTTCATCAAAAAGCAATGCTTTATCAGAACTCTAAATTCACTTTTCACCATTTTCCTTCAACAACAAAAGATGTGTCACACAAAACGCTGTAACTCACGAATCAGCTGTCAGATTGCTGTCAAATTTATAAATGTATCGTATGAAGGATAGTATTAAATAAAAATGACATGAAAAAAAAACTAACAAGGCCATTAATCTTAGAGAATACAGAACTGGAGGCGGCTTCGACACTATTCGTCATACAAAATTTTTAGCCACTTTTAGCGGGGGACGAGGTAGGAACACATACAAAAAACTGCACACTGATGTAAAAATAATTCTCATCGATACACACGCATACTGATAGAAACTGTCAACACTAGGCGGAATTTATTCACACTAGCAAAAACAAGACTATAAACGTCGTATCCGTACACAAGTTTGAAATGTATTAGTAGCCAAACTGAACCGATTACATAGTGCTTGATTAAGTGGCTGTCGATACATTTATCTATATTTGACACAAAATGGCGGATCAACCAATTTATATTTTAATATAAATATTTTAACTTCATACATAATAATGTATTTACTTCTTTTAATTCATACTATTATAGAATTGAAAAATAGCTACTACGTAGTTCAATAAACAAGTCATTTTCTTTTAGTAATAATGCTTAAACAATTACAATTATCTACGATGTTTAACATGAAAAAATTGGCAGATGTCTATTACAGCTGAGCTGGAGAGCAATATCAACAACCATAATTAAAAAAATTGTACAAAGTAGACAACCGAATTCCAAGCTGCTGGTACGCTTAAACCATTTGAAATTCGAATAAAGAAATAAAATATTTTAATAAAATAATACCTGATATACTGAAATATACGCGTACTTCTTATCATCTGTACTGTAAATTCATCGACATTGATATTGTCCAGTAAGTACATCTCTAACCGTATTTTGTTCATGGATGCTTTTATCGCTTTTACTCAAAGGACTTAACGCCTAGTATCGGATACACTACTCTGCAAAATTTTTATACATGTGTGTCATTACTCTTTGTTGACCATAGACTATTATAAAATTTTTTAAACGATTTTAAACGAATAAAAACGTAACCGATGCGTAAATCGATGCTTCTCGCGTGGTGAATGAGAAAATAATTATTTGAAAAATAACAATTAACGTACAAAAAAAATATCTGCAGATGAAAGGAAATACTGTTTTTTTGTATATCTGATATAGTGGATGGATTTTTGCAACTTATTTTAGCGCAGGAAGACATTTTTCGGGAGCTCTTTTCTCTTCGATATCGATTGTGACACTGTCAAAGTGACCTGTTTGAAAACAGTTTTTACAAACGCGTTAGATAATTTATCTTATACCTTGGCAGAGGGGAACGCCTGTCGAAGCCGCCTCCAGTTCTGTATTCTCTAAGCCATTAATGTCTCATCCTACGGACTTATTGAATGAACCTAGTATATCTCAAATATTTATTGGTTCGCTTGAAATAAAATCTACTTATTTAATTGTCTCACATTTTTTTTAGAAGAAATAGCGAATATGCCAACGGTGAGATATTATTTTTTATTTCATTTTCTATATTTATATCCATAGGTACTAATATAATAAAGAGGAAAAGGGTTGTTTCTTTGTTTGGATTGAATAGGCTCAAAAACGACCTGACCGATTTGAAAATTCATTCACTATTGGAAAGCTACACTGTTCCCGAGTAGGCTATAAAAAAAAGGGATCCGTGTGAAGCCGCGGCGGGCCGCTAGTGGTTTTATATAAGTGTTATATTTTTTAAATGAATAGGTATATAGACATATTGTCATTATCGTAAGCTTATTTATGTTTTAACTAGGTAATTCATATAGGTACCTACCTATATCTAACAGTAGAGCATACACTAGACAATAGATCAATACATAAAGACTTCCAAGACTCAGGCACAGATTCGAACCCGTAACCTCTGGTTTCGTAGTCAGGGGATAAAAACGTAGATGTATGTATTATGTAAATTAATTTATAAATTGAATTACCTCCATAATTTTATTTCTGTTATAGGATATGATTGAAGGTGTTTGCACTGCACTTGGTATAAAGGGTAAGAATGTTATTTTTTTTTAGTTCTTAGAAATTTTAGTTATCTAATTGATGTCATGATACGAAATCGAAATATTAAATTAATTTTTCTCAAACATGCAATGAAATATCGTCCTTACGTGCGTCAAAACCCGCCAGGAAATATATCATTTCTGGCCTAGGCCGGGAAGTAATTTCTTTTTAATTTGAATATTAACATGGCGTTGATCTTCATAAACAGTTTAAGCAACCGTTTTTTTTTTTAATAAGTTAGAACTTTATTGTACCAAAAATATTCGCGTTAATGCCTATATTATACACGAACTGAGAATAAAAAAAGAATCTGTATTATTAGATTAATTTCAATTTTATACTTGTCATGATTTTTAAAAAGTATTGTTATTTGTTTGGTTTTACTGGTATATTTAAGTTACGAATGGCAACATTCGCGCTGATCTATGATTGGCTATTGTATATTTTGACCAATGGCGGACGAGCGAGCGTGGCCAATCAGCGGCGAGCAGCAATCAGAGCTGTCATGGTAGAAGACGCGGGAACGAAAAAGGAGATGGCTGTCTTTGGACAAATATTGTAAAATGAATTCGCAATGTTTAGAGGTTAGAGGTTAACGGCCTGTTCAAGACATACGCTAATACGATTGATAACTAGAAGTTGTTAAGTAAAGGGATTTACTGGTACATGTTAGAAGTTGTGATTCTCAAGAACAGAATAAAGTAATCAAGTTGTATTTGGTGTAAAAAAATAAAAAATCCTGTTATTCAAGTGTAATTTATTTTATTTGAATGTTGTATTTATTTATTTCATTGCATTACTTTGAGAAAAGCACTATACATGCCTAGCCGTGAAGGGGCTTGCAGGCCTCGTAACAATATCCAATAGTCTATACTGTATACTCGGCCTGCAAGCCCTCACTTCCCTGCGCCGCCTGTAATGTACTATTATTTTGGCTTTCATTTCAACTTATGGTTTTAATGAAGCTGCTTAAGGGCTAAACTCCAACTGATTTTATAGTTATTTTACAGGAGAAATAGCGTTTTGGGTTAGTAGATTATAATAGAAATCTACTAACCCAAAACGCTATCTTTCCTACCTACCTAAAACTTTTAATAATTTTATATTTTATCACAACAGGTTTCATTTAATAATCCAGCGCCTTGTAGCCAGGTAAATACCTCCACCGAATATTAACTCTTATATATATAAGGCCGCCCGTCAAGGATAAAGGAACATTAGTAAAAAAAACTGATCATTAGATATTCTCGCACTCGTCAGATTATTATTAGGTAAGTTAATTTAATGCTAAAAAGTGTATATTCCACTAATCTGACTATTTGAGAGTGACGCAATGAAAGGTTAAGCTTGTAAATGTATAAATACAATGAACTCGTAAACTTGAAAGAAATAATTCAAGCGTAACGAAAAAAAAACTTATAATCTGACGATTTGCACAAGCCACAATTTGTCGATGAAGTTTAACGTGTAGCTGTAAATTCCATAATCGTAGCACGACTGAGCTGACAATAGTCTTATGCTACGATTATGGAATCTGTAAAGGCTCCGAAACGCGAGCTATTAGGCGAATTAACAGATAATCGTCAGATTATGAGACAACCCGTCTTGGCGTAAAGATGAACCATACACTCATATATAACTTAATCTGACGTGCTAAAGTCTTTGAAATTGGCGTTTTATTTGCACTTTCCAATAATGACCATGAGTTTGTGTCACATCCAAACCATCAGATTATTCAATGAAAGCTGAACTTTATCATCCCTTTAATAAATTTAACGCTCTCGATTATTATTTTCATTTTCAACCCTTATATAGGTACTTACACTAAGCAAACGATCAGATTAACATAAATACGTACATAGGTACCTACTTATATCATTTAAAATACGTAACACGTCGATGCTAGACATTTATTCGACTTGTTCTAGGAAGTCCATATACTTAACAGTTTTTTACGTGCGGCTATAGATTTGTACATTTGTAAAAATCTAAAGCCGCATCGGATGAAGCGGTAGGTAGGTATATAATTTAAGCTTCGCAACCCAATGGTCTCTATGACGCTAGAGTAAATCCACATTTAGCGTAAATCGGATGGAGTCACGGTTCGTCCATTTAATTTTGTAAAATCAAAAAACTCCAGTGCAATACACAACACTGCAAAATTAAAATAGAACTGCGTTTCATCGTGGTTCACCAAAATGTGCGATCTATATCTGGCAAGACTGCACTTTTAGACTTATTAAATAATGCCGAAAACCCGGACGTGTTAGCGGTAAGCGAGACTTGGTGTCGCAAAAGTGATATGGAACGGGTGAGATTATGTGGGTATCAGTTAGCAGGTAGTTATTCTCGCAGACGTCACGCCGCTCACGGTGGTGTCGCATTGTTTGTACGAGATGGCGTTCAGTACGCGCAAAGAAACGACCTTCATGACTTCTCCGTCCCATACCACTGCGAGTTTACCGCTATCGAAATAAGTAGGCATAGGTTAATTATTATTGTTTTATATAGGACGGGAAATGGAAACTTCAACATGTATTTAAAAAACATTGAATTATTATTAGTTAAACTAACTGACGAAAATAAAAAGTTTCTCATCGTTGGTGACCAAAATGTGGATTATTTAGTTGATAATTGTATGAAGCGACATGTAAATGACATTTTAAATAGTTATGGCTGTAAAAATTTAGTAACATTTCCCACACGCACCACCGCAGACTCGACATCTAGCATTGATTGCGGTATAACAAATTATTGTCACGATGACGTCACTGTGTCTCCCGTTTATACGGCAATAAGCGATCATAATGCCCAGCGTTATGCATTATTAATAGAGGGAAATGTAAGCAAAAAGAGTAACTTCATTGAACGTCGGTCATATAATGATGACTCCTATTGTTTATTTTATTTATCTATTTATAATTATAATTTTGACTTTATTTATAATGATGACCTTGACATAAATTTCAAATTTTCTAAATTAATTAATATATTGAATTATTACATTGACATACATTTTCCAATTAAAAAATATATTTTAAAACATAAAAAACATTTGCCATGGGTAAACAGTGACTTGATGGATCTGATTTGTAAACACAGCGACCTTCATGTCATCAGACGCCAGTATCCCGACGAACCCTTTATATCGCAACGCATTGAACAATACTCGGATCTAATCAAATCAGCGACGTTGCGAGCTCGTCAAACCTGCATAGAAAGAAGGCTGACAGCGAGCAAAAATCCTGCGAAGGATATATGGGGTATCGTCAATGATGAGATTGGCGCGAAACCAAGGTCACATGATGTTTATTTAATGGATCCAGCGAGTAATGTAAACATCCCACACCAGGACATACCTAATACATTCAATTCGCATTTTTTGGGTGTTGCTACAAAGTTTGCATTGCGGAGTGATGAATCGTTATGTATGCAGTATGTATATAAACATTTGTGCAACATTGATGTACCTCGGTTCGTATTGCCTAACGTCACCCGCGATGACCTGAGCAAAATATTGCAGTCAATGCTGGGGTCGGGAAAAACAGTGGATGTATATGATGTGTCGATTAACATATTACTATGTATTTGGCCAGTTGTCGCTGACGTATTGGTGGCTCTCGTAAACAACATGTTCGAGTGTGGTGTCTACCCTGACGTATTAAAAAATACCAGGGTGTGCCCCGTTTATAAAGGCAAGGGTGACAAGTGTGATGTCAATAACTACCGACCGATTTCAATTGTTCCCACTATTTCAAAAGTAGTGGAGGCCCTTCTATCGTCACACTTGATGCGTCATCTTGAAGAAAATGACTTACTGACTGACAGACAATACGCCTATAGGAAAAACAAGTCGACGACGATTGCAGCTCACCAAATATTTGATTGCATATTGACTGGCTTGGATGAAAAGCATAAAATGGCTGGTATTTTTTGCGATTTATCCAAAGCCTTCGACGTGATTTCACATGAATTATTATTAAATAAGTTAGACAAGTATGGTATTAAAAGTATTCCGTATGCACTGTTTGCGTCGTTCCTCAGGGGACGTAAACAGTCGGTTAAAATGACGATTGATGGTAAAATTACTACCTCAGAATCTGGATTTGTACAATTAGGAATCCCTCAAGGATCCGCATTAGGAAATACGCTTTTTTTGACTTTTATCAATGATTTGCCAACGTCCATTTCCATTGGCCTGTCTGTTTTGTTCGCTGATGACACTACCGTGGTGGTCAGCGCTCGTAATTATGAGGAGCTGACTCTCAGGATCCGTGGAGCCGGCGAACAACTACAGACATGGTTCTCTGCAAATGGACTAATATTGAATATGGCCAAATCAAATGTTATGATATTTAATGGCAGAAGCGTTACGTTACCTCCATGCGTCATGAACAGCCCGATGCCGCTGTGCAGTGAGAGCAGGTTCCTTGGCTTTATGCTAGACTCGAACCTAAACTGGAAGGGCCATGTCGACAAACTTTGTGATAGGTTGAGTAGTGCGGTGTTTGCGTTGCGTAAGCTTAAACCGTTAATCTCTGCCGATGCACTCAAACAAGTGTATTTTGCACATTTTCACTCCATCATGTCGTACGGGACGCTCCTCTGGGGAAACTCCACTGAAGCCGGTAGGGTGCTGGTGATCCAGAAACGAGCGTTGCGTACTCTTGTTGGGGCGAAATATAGACAGTCGTGCAGAGACGTGTTTGTTGCTCAACGCATTATGACGCACTATTCCCTATACTTGTTCGATATATTAATGTTCATAAGGAATAATATGGAACAATTTAAAGTAATAAGTAGAGAAAGTCGTTTCGCTGGACGTCTGAGAACGGTCCCCGTCGCATGGCCCTTGCAGAAAAGAATCCGCGTGTTCTTGGACCGAGTCTGTATAATCGCCTACCTGACGTGATAAAGAACGTGCCGTCTGACGAAGCATTTCGGCGCCAACTGAGGAACTTTTTATTGGAAAATCCATTCTATTCTGTTGACGAATTTGTTCAAAAATATAAATAAATTATTAAATTTCTGTTTAATAGTATTAAATTGTATTATATGAATTATTCCGTCTGACAAATTGTATTGACGACTAATGAGAAAAATCCATAATAGTTAATATATTTGACATTATATGTATGACAAAATCTTATTGTAATGAAATTGTGATTTTGCTGTTAATTATTATTTAATCTTATTGTTCTTTGTTTTTGTTTTTGACGATCTCAATATGAGTACATGTAATTTGACATACTAATGTAATTATATTGTATAAATTTTGGGAAATAAATGAATCTAATCTAATCTAATCTAATCGTGATCTCTCTAGCTATCTGGTATATCACTGTTAACAAATTAAAAGTGTTTTTGTATGATGTCACCAAATTAAATAGTATATTTATGCAAAGTCATTATTAACCTTTCTTATATATTTCTTTTCACAGCAACTAAAGGGGCCTATGAGAACAACGCGTTATTTTTAAAAATAATGGAACCATATTTTATGCAAATAAAGCCCTTGTTCACAATGTATAATATTAATTTTATTTTACATCCACTCGTTCCTTATAATATATTCTGATTGAGTTTCCAAAATTAAAAAGAAAAATCCTACTCCCGTCCTGAGCCTAGACAAATTTATTGCTTAGGAATAACTTCCTATCATAGTTTTAGTACCTACTATCTCTAGTAGTAACAAAGCTATATCAAACTAGCACAGTCGGTGTAACATTTGTTTACATTATTTCGCTTAGGCCCAATTGCACGTTCTAGGGTTAACCCCGCGTTAGTGGCTAGCCCGAGAACGTGCAACCTTCTCGGTTATTACATAAACGGATTAATAAAATACGCTAGTTAGTATTTTATTTTATTAGCTGACATTTTAGAGCCTTTACAGTTTCCATAATCGAAGGACTTCGTCCGCATGTCCCTATATTGTCCTTTCTCGGGCTCCAGACTTTCTTTGTACCAAATTTCATTTAAATCGGTCCAGTAGTTTTAGCGTAAAAGCGTAACAGACAGAATCGCAGTTCGCATTTATAATATTAGTAAAGATTAATTCGTCGGTTATAATTATTATGATAAACAATGTTTGACTCGTATTTCTTATTTTGTTAATAAAATAATGATAAAGTGCTTAAATTATTTGCAAGTGGGAGATCGTGACGTCACTACTGAAAAGTGCAGCAGAATGCGCTGGTTCTCTTACGTCACATGAGGCATTATTATCAGTTACAATAATAATGGAAACAATATTAATTACACAATATAATTATCCATACCTTCCATATAATGTTAGGTGGAGGGACGCCAACAGCCAGGCATGGCAGCTTTACATCTTCCTTGTAAGTAGCAGTAAATGATTCGTCGAACGATGCAATTTTAGCAGGTACTGTAAAAATAAGCGGTATGTTATAGAAATTCCGAAATTAACACCATGCTCTATTTTTTTAAATAATAGGTACTTACTTATTTAATTTCTTACGAATGATATTAAGTAGTGTTAGTAATAGACTATGGGCCCATGTTGAAAAAATGATGGGTCATTTGAACCACCAGATAACCTATGTAGAACGATATAAGAGCATAAAATAATAAGATTTAGCATTGTGCCGTCACTTGTAAGCTGTCCAACTGAGTGCAGGTGAGAATTCAAAAGTACAGGTAGAGTGAGTACATTTTGGTCATATATTTTTGAACGGCATTGTTACCATCGATAGATCCATGAAAAATAATACTAAAACGCGTAGTGCCGTTAAAAAATGGTGATCCAAAAAGTCGGAATTTTTTTTTGATTTTCCGACAATTTCCAGGGTGAATTTGGTCATTTGATACAGTACGGCATCAGTGTCATACTATTTCAATACTGCTTCTAATCCATTATTCCGCATCGCCGTACAAAAATCATGCGACAAGGGGAAAAAACCGAGGGTTGCAACCCCCTCTCTTTCCGTGGTCCAGGGGGTGATTTGACACAACGTCAAATTAATTTATTTCGAAAGTATTTTATGCATAGATAATATTTTTTCATATGCCGTACATTTTCGTTGGTTCAAGAAGTCTGTGACATAACGGCACCGGATGAGGAACCGTTTCACTTCAGTTAGACGTCATAGTGATTTTATCATATTATCAGTTGTTCTCTTCAAAAATATGTTAATGCCGTACTGTATCAGATGGCCATAAAGTACCCTTAAAATGGTAGCGTCATTTTCATGAACCTAAAAGATATGGTCTTCATTAAAATGTACTTACGGCATCATTTTTTCCTAATTTATTTATGTTAATACTATTTAAAACATGGGATACAATGTAAAAAACTGCTATATTTCATTAATATATGATATTTAAATTACTGCAATAATTTGCAAAATTTCAGTTTTTGTATTTCTCCATAATTTTTTTCAGAACAGTTTCTTTTGAACGGCTATACTATATAACAATTGTATTTTACAATATTATGTTAGAAAAATAGTTCCCGTACTGGATCAAATGATTTTACAGCTTTATAAATCAAGAATACGATGAAATTAAGATAATTATTGATATACATTCAAATGAACAATCATTTCTTGACGGCATTATTTTTAATAGTACTTTTAAGTGCTAGATAATGTTTTGGAACCGAAGCCGTACTTTATCAAATCACCCCCTGGACCACGGAAAGAGAGGGGGCTGCAAGCTTCGGTTTTTTCCCCTTGTCGCTTGATTTTTTTACGGCGTTGCGGAATGATGGATTAGAAGCAGTATTGAAATAGTATGAAACTGATGCCGTACTGTATCAAATGACCAAATTCACCCTGGAAATTGTCGGAAAATCAAAAAAAAATTCCGACTTTTTGGATCACCATTTTTTTACGGCACTACGCGTTTTAGTATTATTTTTCATGGATCTATCGATGGTAACAATGCCGTTCAAAAATATATGACCAAAATGTACTCACTCTACCTGTACTTTTGAATTCTCACCTGCACTCAGTTGGACAGCTTACAAGTGACGGCACAATGCTAAATCTTATTATTTTATGCTCTTATATCGTTCTACATAGGTTATCTGGTGGTTCAAATGACCCATCATTTTTTCAACATGGGCCCATAGTCTATAAGTACTAATAAAGTATATTATTCGTGAGAAAATAAGGTCTGGGGACTCTGGGCTCTTGCTCTATTATATAGTATAGGTACTGATTAAAAACTAACTAGATACGTACCTTTGTCACTAGGGCTGCAGGATGCAGTGGCTGAAGGTTGACCCTCGCCGATAATAGTGGAAGCGGTAACCCAGAAGTCGTATCGGCCGGCTTTTAGTTCCGTTGCGGAATAGCTGGTTTGGGATGCAGGTACCTGTACACAACACACATTTAATTATTTTTCTTGAAACGTTTGTCATAAGCCCTGTCCCCAAACCTACCAGAAACTTAGCAGATGAAAACATATTTTGCGCAAACATAATAATAATAAACATATTTTGCACAAACATGATAATTCTGTCAGCCATGCACTTAAATTACCTACCTGTGAATTCCTTAGTTTATTGGGTAAAGTTGTTTTAAATCTTATACAGATATTACACAGATGTAGATAATGTAAAAAAAGTCAGATGTAGGTAGGTAAGTAATTTAAAAAAAGTCAAAATGTTATACAGATAAGTATTACACAGATGTAGATAATGTAAAAAAAGTCAGATGTAGGTAGGTAATTTAAAAAAAGTCAAAATGTTTACCTTATTAGGATGAGGTTCAGCATTTTGTGCTTGCGTGTATACGTTGTAGTGGGTAACGACTCCGTTGGGCTGCGCTGGCGGTCTCCACGACACGAGGATTGAATCCGATCCCATCACGAGAGCTTTCACTGCCCGTGGTGCCTCAGGAACTATAAATAAGTATGACTGAAGTTAGTAATTCCTAACAGTTGGTAATATTTTAAACAATGAATGTGGAATAGTTACCATCTTGTTCAGTCTGACAATGAATGGGAGTAGATCGAACACCGTCACCGCCGTTAGTTGTCGCCAATACTTCCATGGAATAATTGGTAAACTTCTTGAGTCCATGAAGAATTGTTTCACTGCTCGCCGTAATCTTGGTGTCCTTTGTCTTCTCGTCTAAAAAGTGATTGATATTATAATAAAGAAATAGAGAAGACAAAACGTACGCAAAATTTTATAAAGATTAAAATCTAAGTTACTCACCATACCAGGTGTCGCTGGGTCCATATACAACTTTGTAAGCTTTGATCAGTCCATTGGCAGCAGCTAAAGGCGGGGATACCCATGAGACACGGATGGTTTGGGCGGTGAGTGTGGTGCAAAGAACGTCCTGGGGCGGTGCAGACGGGGCGCCTTCTGCAGTGTAAGCGCGCACTTCCGCGGATACCGGTCCGGAACCCATTTTGTTAAAAACTTGTACTACAACGGCGTACTGAGTGTATGTTCTGCAAAAATATTTTATGTAAGGTTATCCGGCTGTGGAATAGCTTGTAAATATATATAATATTAATCGACTAAAAGTAGTAAGTTAATCTTACTTAAGGTTCAAGATGTCGAGGTGGTGCTCCTTGCCCGATTCCTTGGAGATGTCAACAGTTTCGAAAACGAACGATTTGTTGCTTGATGCCAGTTTGTAGCCAACATAGTATCTACAAAGAAAATTGGAAACAAATATGTTATCAAGGTAACGATATATAAATTCAAGGATTTTTTTTAATTTTCTAATATTTTTAATTCATCTCTATTGAGATGAAAAATGTTTCATTCATAGAGTCACATTGTACCTATTAATAATTGCATAGGTACTGTTTGTCTAAAACTGGATAATAATTATTTTGTTATTACCCTTGAAGTTCACCGTTCCAGTCCTGGGGTGGTGGAGGTTTCCACGTGACTCGCAGCGTGTGTTTGTCCGCAGCATCGACCTTGACGTCCTGGGGCGGGCCAGTGGGAGCCTCCTCGGCGGTGATGATAGTAACTGTCTCCGACGGCTCCGAGGTGCCGAGCTCGTTTTCTGCGACGATTCTGATGTGGTAAGCGGTGGCCGGTCGAAGGCTGAACACGCCAGCTTCGGTCGCGTCTCCGGGAACTAGAACCCTATAAATAATTTTAAAATAATTATATATCCTACGTTCTTCCAGCTCAGGGGTTCATCGATACTGCGTGAGTATTCTTATATATATACCTGTCGATATCTTTTTCCCAAGTGCCTTTAGCGCGTTTGTATTCGATTAGGAACTTCTTGATAGGAGAGTTTCCATCATAGGGTGCGGCCCAAGATAGCTGTACGGTTCTCCCAGATTTATCCAGTACTTTCAAACCATAAGGCGCTTCCGGAACCTCTGTAACGGACATATAGGAGTTTCAATGAGTGGTACTTAATTAAAATAATCGGCATTTAAATATACTCTTTCTAAGAATCTAATTTACCTTGAATGATCATGTTGATGCTGGTATCGTCAGAACCAAAGGCATTGGTGGCAACACAAGTGAAAAGAGCGCTGTCCGAACGTTCAGTCCTTCTGATGCTGAGGTCCGATACTACTCCACCTGGCAGGATCTCTTCTCGGATTGTGTACCGTGGGTCCGATTTCGGTTCAAGTCGTTTGTTGTTCATATTCCAGATGATTCCGATTGGCTGTCGAAAGAATTGTTTATTAAAAATTAAAGTTCAATTAGTAGTACCTAGTCTAAAAGGTCATATTTTTAAGAATAACTATTAACCTTCTCTCCTTTGGCTTGGCACTGAAGTACTGCCGGTTCGCTTCGGCGGGCCGTTTGGTTCCTCATTTTGATTTCGAATTGGGGTGGTGCTGAAAATTTATAATTATTACTTAATGACGAATATAAAGAATAACGATATTAGTACAATACGTATTATTTATTTAATTCAAACATACCTTGAACACTAATTAGAATAACGGCTGAAAGTCCAGAGCCAATACCGTTGACAGCCTCGCACAGGTAGTAACCCTCGTTAGTTTTTTGAATATTAGAAATTGACAGAGCTCCGTCCTCAACTTTGACATTAGGGTTATTTGGCTTAAGGTCTTTGTAATCGCCTGGAGTATCTCCTAAAAAAATATATACACGGGATGATTATCGTCGAAATCGCGGGCACAAGCTATCTGTCTATAAGGAAGTGATTGGTATAATATATGTGTAATTTAATAACATACCTTCAGCCCTCTTCCATGTGACTTGGGGCTTAGGGAAGCCATCGGCTTTGCATTCGACCTTAGCATCTGAACCTTGGGCAAAAGCCTTATCAGTAGGTTCTAATATCCAACGCGGGGGCACTGAAAACGCACCGATAAGTTGTAGAAATATTCTTTATTTCGAGATTGATTGGGACTTTTTGAGAAAACTATTTATTTATCATTTCATTACTTACTTCCATATTTTATTTGGATTTGAATTGAGAATGTTACTTTCTTAGATTGCATGTTTTACAATGAGTATTTTTTTTTTACGTTTACAAGACAATTTTTCAAAGGGGATTTGTTTACGTAATTATAAAAATAGAAGTACAATTGAATTGGAATTAAATTGTATTCAATTTAGAAAAAAATAATCATATTATTTACGGTACAGAAAAAAACAAGTACCTATATTATATTGTTGCCAAGTTAAATAGATTCAATTATACTTCATCTGGTTCTTCTGTCAACACAATTCCACTATAAGGTACTTTAAAAAAAAAATTGACAACAATAGGAATATGACATCCATTGATTACCTAATTCAAACATTACAATGAAAATTATTGGAATTGAGTCAACGGAACCCATTGTAATATTTTTTGTTGTGATCGAGTCATTGCGACTTGCGTTTTGAGTACGCACAATTTGTCCGCGGCGCCGTGACAAACAATTTATAACAACAATACAAGTACGACAATAACTCGATTCAGGAATGAAAAGCTGCTATACGAGATGACATTACGAATGATAATCTGCTGCTGAGTAATTTCTCAGGCTTTTAAAAGCAAAATTTAAGGTTAAAAGGGCGCTTGTGTCCCAATTAAGATTACTTACATTAAGCAGTCTCTATAGAAACTTTTCATTTTCAATTATTTATCAAAAAGCAAGACGAATTCACATTGAAAGAGCTACAACAAAAAATATTAACAATAAAAAAAACAAAATATAACACTTAAAATGTAAAAAATAAGCATAATGCAAATAAAAGCTCCCAATCTCTTTTTAGGTAAATTGTGCTTTTGATTTTTTTTTTAATTATTGTTAGACTTAATTCTTTATTGCAATATTAATCTTAGTCGGGCATGACGATGCAGTCAGGTGTTTACCATAATAATTCAGGTAGGCACAATTAGAATTAACCTGAGGCCAGTATTAATATACCCCTATATTAGCCATACAAATAAAAAAAAACAATTTCCGCCAAGAGATTTGTTAGTAAGCCAAGCTTTTTAGCGAGCAGAACCAACATAGAATGCAATTATATGAAAAATAAAAAAAACAGACAGGAATTCAAGGAGCAGGAGGGAAAATAATAATGTAATGCAGGGAGTGGATTTGAGAGGTTCGTCGATGATAGCCGCAGCCGGTTCCTACTGACGACATTCAACTGACTGATGCAGATCCTAGACTGTCCGATGATAGGTTACAAAAGTTGTGCACAACACATCATTATCTACATTGTGCATAGTATTGTTTACTCTAACAGGTTATATAAGAGTAACATTAATTCTGACATTTAAACATAGTTGTCAAACTATATCATTATGCCGCTCTATTATTACGTATAGTCGTACTAAAAGCGAACGATGATTATTGAAACTAGAAAAAAATGCAAAGCTCATTCGTGCTAGGAATGCATTATATACCGTGAACTTCGAGAGAGGCAGAATAGTTGGAGAAGCCAGCGGCATTGCGAGCGTGACATGTATATGATCCGCTGTGTGACCACCCAACTGGATCGATAAGAAGTAATGAGCCTCTCTGGCCTATTTTGGTAGACGTTACATCGGTTTTCTCTTTCAAAGATCGACCTTCAAAATACCACTGTATGTCGAGAGGTTGGTCGCCCTCTGAGACTAAACAAGTGACCTGAGCGGCCTGCCCCGCAAATAATGGAGTCTCGAATGAAAATGGAACTATACGAGGCAGTACTGTAAACAACGATAGAATTTTGATGTTAGATCGATCAATTGCAGGCAATGTTAGAGACTGGTGAGATTGTAATTATATCGGAAAGAGCAGTGCCGGTGTAAATATCATAGGCTCTATTCCGTGAAGTTAGACCCTTTTTACCATTCCCAAAATATATTGACTAAAAACGTGCCATTAACGACAAGAGTCGCCACATGCTCTGCTCGACCGGCCTCGTTTTGAACGATGCAGGTATAGTTCCCTTGATGGTTTGCGTTCACGGAGGTGATGGTGAGGACGGAGACTCGTGGACTAAGCAGAGTCGTCGTGATGTCTCGATGTAGACTAGACTCAATAGTTTCGCTGCTAAATGTCCACGATATATCGAGAGGCAAGTCTCCTTTGGAAGCAAGGCAGTGCACAAGCACCGCGTCTCCTGGGTTGATGGGCACTTCACCGAAACTGAACGGCACTATTAATGGTGGAACTAGGACAATATAAAACTTGAATGAAGCGTTTTTTTAGAATTACTAAATGCAAGGAGATGTCTTAAAACTTAAGAATGTAATACTTGTTCGAACCCTTAACCACAAGTTCGGTCGTGTGTGATGCGGTGCCCGCTGCGTTACTAGCGGTACAGTTATAAAGACCGGCGTGTTTTGCATCCAGAGATTCTATCGTGAGCACGCTACTTCTTCTGTCTATGGTACTAATGCGAGCTCCCGGAACGGTGTTTGCAGATCGATTATTCACCATCCATTCAATGCGTACTGGTTGATCACCATGCGTTATAATACACTGGAGTGCAAAATAATCACCCAAAAAAGCCGGTTCATCACCAGCAACAAAAGGTGCGATCTTGGGAAGAACTGAAATACAAATATTATCTAGTAACTAAATAATAGTTCGAATTCTAACTGAAAATAACTAACCATAAACAACTAGATCAGTTGAATGAGATGAACGGCCGGCGCGATTTTCTCCTATGCATACGTACGAACCAGCGTGTTTTGCATCTACGGACTCTATTATTAATAAACTACTTCTTTTGGAATTAGTCATGACGTAATCGTTGTTTCGCTGCGATATTAGTTGACCATTGAACATCCAAGTAACAGTTAGTGGGAGGTCGCCCAAGTTGGCAGTGCATGCTGCTTGTAAATACTCTCCGACATTAGCGGGTTTTTCTCCGAAAGTAAACGGAAGAATGTTGGGAGGTACTGGAATAACATTTTTATTAAGTTATGAAATTCTATCCACGTTTATTAATTTCAACAAAAAAAAAATCAATGATAATCAATAAAAGAACATCTATTTTAAAAATAAGAAATATTTAAAAAATGCACCATTAATGATCAAAGTTGAAGAATGGGAACTAATTCCTGCTTCGTTGTCAGCAGTACAAGTATAGTTCCCGGCATGTTTGTGTGATACCGAACTAATACTAAGTATAGCACTTCGTTCTCCTATATGAAATACAGTCACCCCTGATCTGGGTTTGATTGGTTCATCATCGAAGAGCCACCGCAGCTGGAGAGGATGATCGCCCTCGATAACCGAACAAGGAGCCGTTACTACTTGACCGGAATTCATGGCGACTTCCCCGAAAGAGAAGGGTTGGACCACGGGAGGAACTGAACAGAAAGCAAGTATCATTCGAGCTTATATTTTCTGTACCGATAACATTGAGGAGAACTGTGTGACTCGCGCTGCCCGCTCGGTTTGTCGCCGTACAAGTATAGTTGCCACTGTTAGCACCCATCGCGGTTGGAATATCAAGAACCGAGACACGGGCACTCAGTGTCGTAGTAATCACCCCCATTCGTCGTGTAACGGGTTGTCCTTGGAATCTCCAAGTTATATTCAACGGTGTATCGCCTTTTGATACATGACAGTCAAGATGAACTGACTCTCCCGCAAAAACGGCTTCGTCCAGTTCAAAAGGTTTGATGTGGGGGACGACTGGCAAAAAAAATATTACAATGTTAGTGTCGCAACTTATAAGGTGCATGCTGTAATATTAACATGAAATACCCTTAACGTGAAGAGCAGTGGAATATCTGTGTTCTCCGGCTCTATTTTTGGCTATGCATGTATAATTGCCACTGTGTTCACCAGTTACTGAAGCGATTGATAAGAAAGATGTTTGTTCGGCCATTTTCATGGTTTTTATTCCTTTATGATTCGATAAGTTTTCTCCTTCAAATGTCCACGTAATAGCCACCGGTCGGTCTCCTTTACTAACATGGCAAGTCATTTGCACAGATTCTCCATAATATACAGATTCTTCAATTTCGAATGGCATTATGTGAGGAGGAACTGGTTATAAAACAAAATAAAGAAAATGCTATAGTTAGTTCTAATCGTGCAGCTATACGTTTAATTTGGGGGTTTCCTATAACAAGTTTGACAAACGATGTGCGGGTCGATTGTGACATATACCATGGACGTTGACGAGGGCCGAGTGGTGTGCGCGACCAGCGCGATTACTGGCTGTGCACGTGTAGTTGCCGCTATGATGACCCATGGCGGTTGGAATGCTGAGCACTGAAGCTTTCTCTCCTAACTTTGTAGTCGTCACGCCCATATTATTATGATAAGGAATTTCGCGTCCATTAAAACTCCATGTTATTTGGAGTGGGCGATCTCCTTTTGATACATGACAGGTGAGATGAACTGATTCACCGGCGAATATGGATTCTTCTACTTCAAAAGGTATAATATGCGGGACCACTAAATGAAAAAAATAGAATTTCAACGAAATAGTTAACCCGTGGATATGGGGAGGACGTAAAAATAAAACAGGTTTCTACCTAAAAGCCTAAAAGGTATTATATCCAAGTACCAATGATTTTAAGTATTGCCGTATATGAAGCAATTCCAGCGCGATTTTTTGCCACACATGTGTAGTTGCCACTATGACTGCCGGTGACTGACGGCAGCACCAGCACTGACGATCGATCGCCCACCTTCGAAAATGACCCGAGCTCTCGCGATAGCGAATGATCATTGTATTTCCAAAATATATCTAAAGGGGTGTCTCCCTTGGATATATGACACATCATTTGCACCGACTCTCCCGAAAATAATGCTTGGTCGACATCAAACGGCAAAATGTTCGGTGTAACTGTACGAAACACAATGAAAACAGCATGAGAGGTAGAAAGAAATTAAAATAAAAACAAAATATTAGTATAAATATTCGCAAACAGTGGAATTGTGTCAATTGAATACATGCTGATTCTACTGACAAAATTGGCACCGTTTGTGTCTAAAAGAAAATAAAAACGCAACGATGATGATGATGATGATGATTTAAAACTAACCATGAACATTAAGGGCAGTGGTATGATTGGTAGAGCCTGCGGTGTTGGCAGCTACGCAAGTATAGTTGCCACTATGACTGGCAGTAGCAGCAGCGATGGATAAGAATGAGGTACGCGAGGTCATTTTATTTGTCATTATGCCGAGTTGTGAAGAAGTGTTCTCGTAACCATAGAAATGCCACTTGATATCTAGAGGCAGGTCTCCCTTAGATACATGACAGTTGAGTTGGACTGTTTCACCAGCGAATACCGATTCGTCTGCCTCGAAGGGTACGATGTATGGTAAAACTGTTAATCCAGAAGGCCGAAATTATTACATAGGCAAGCGTGCAGCGTGCGGTAGAGGCAAATATAGCGGGCGGAGAGTGGGGATACCATGAACATTGACTGTGGAGGAGTGGGCAGCTAAGCCGGCTTGGTTGGCCGCGTGACACGAGTATTCGCCGCTGTGGCTCGCTGTCGCACTGGATATTGTTAGCAGTGACGTTCGCTCGCCAATCTTCATTGTTGTTATCCCTTGATGAGAAGATAACTCTTCTCCGTGGAAACTCCATGCGATAACGAGAGGTGTGTCACCCTTGGATACGTGACAGGTTAATTGTACAGATTCCCCGGCAAAAACTGGCTCTTCGGCCTCAAATGGAACAATGTGCGGAGGTACTGGTGAGGAAAAAAAAAACAAAACCAAAAGGTAACAATGAAGAAAAGTGAGTGTACCCTGAACGTTTAATATAGCTGTGTGATTAGTGCTCGCTACGGTGTTGGAGGCTGTGCAAGTATAATTTCCTGAATGTTTTTCGGTTACTGCTGGAATAGCTAATACTGAGCTTCTGTCGCCTAGCTTTGTAATAATTACTGCATCATTTTTTTGTAAAGGTCGGTTGCGGAAAGACCATGACAAATTCAGTGGCATGTCGCCTTTTGGAATGTGGCACATTACTTGTATACTCTGGCCGTAAAAATTTGCTTCGTCAAACTCAAATGGAGATATCATTGGCGCGACTGAAAAAAACGGGGTTGTAGACACTTAAGCTGTATTTTTTTTATTTGTACGTACCTACTTACTTTAGGGATGATGGACATAAAATAATATTGCAGGTATAACAAACAATAGCCTATCACGACAATATAGCGGAATAGTGGTACCCTTGACATTGAGCGTAGCATGGTGGTTAGCGCTAGCAACGATGTTGGAGGCGGTGCACGTATAATTGCCAGAATGTTTGGCCGTCACTGTGGGTATAATGAGAGCCGAGCCACGATCCCCAACGTTCATGATGTTTACCCCGCCTAATAAACTCACTTCTCCTCCACTGAAAGTCCACTTGAAATTCAACGGCTTATCACCCTTTGGGATATGGCACATAACTTGCACCCCCTCTCCGAAAAACACTGATTCGTCGAATTCAAAAGGTGTTATAACTGGTGCCACTGAAATCGATTTAATGCAAGTAGGTACGGATTTTTTATTTTAGTAAAAGGCAGTGTGCAATTGATTTTTGTTTTTTAACAATTTTTACTACCCGCCAAAGTTACAAATAGAGCCAGGACAGGAAAAAGGCTCACTAATGTACATAATCAATGAAAATAATTCTAATCCTTATCTATGTATCCGTAAGATTACTATTCATTTTATTATTAAGTTTATGTAATTCCTAGATTTACAAGGCGCTCAAGGTAACGGGACTACAGGAAAGGAGACGTAAAAGCATGAAACAAACTGAAAAAGTATTCGGCTCATTTTTAAGTAGGTATACCGTTGACAAAGAGTTCAGCAGAATGATTCGTCGTGCCGGCTTGGTTACTGACTGCACACGTGTAATTCCCTTGGTTGATGTGAGTTACTGACTCTATGGTTAGCTGGCTTGTACGTTTTGTTGTCATAAGTACTATTCCATTACTTCCCGACATAACAGCTTTGCCGTTAAAGAACCAATTTATTTTGAGTGGCATATCACCCTTGCTAACCGTACACATAGCAACAACTAGTTCTTGATCGTTGACTGGGTCGACACCAAAATCAAATGGCATAATTTGCGGAGCAACTAAACAAAAAAATAAAATGTAAAGTCTAATCGATATGTAATAAGGAAGTTTTTTGAAATCTCTACCATTTACGTGTAGAAGAGCAGAGTGAGCTGCTGTGCCTGCGTCGTTCCTTGCCACACACGTGTAATTTCCTCTGTGGGAGCCTTGTATAGAATCTATGCTCAACATTGAGATTTTGCGACCACTACGTGTAATGACTACTCCTTTGCCGCTTTGTAAAGGCTGTTCGTTAAATAACCAAGATATTTCAATCGGCATATCTCCTTTAGTTACCGTGCATGTCAAAGATACAGTATCGCCTGCATTATACGTGTCTTCTCCGAAGTCAAATGGTGCTACTTGAGGAAGCACTATCAAGGAAATATAAATTACTTAATATAAGGGAAATAACACAAATTCAACATGTAGGTATGGAAAAATGATATAGTGCGAATAAAAGCGAAACTGCTGCTAAAATACATTAATTGTACCATTAACGTTCAGCACCGCACTATGGCTACTTTGGCCAGCTTCATTCTCTGCTATACAGGTGTAATTTCCAATATGCTCATGTTGAACATTTTCTATGCTTAAAATTGAAATTCTTTTTCCGTTTCTATTTATTAGTACGCCATTGCCGGAATTCAGCAGTTGTTTGTTAAGCTGCCAATGAATCTTTAAAGGTAAATCCCCTTTACCCACAGTGCATGTCAATGATACGGTTTCACCTGCATTCAGGATCTCGTCGCCAAAATCGAAGGGTGTTACTTGAGGTACAACTATAGGAAATTTGTAATAATTATTAGTAGAGTTGCTACATAATCGATACATATAGAGGACAGGGATTGGATTTTGAAAATAATACTTAATAAGCTTGCAAAATTACTAAAATTACTGATCGTATACCGTTAACATATAAATCAGCGGAATGATTTGTATGTCCCGCAGAATTTCTCGCTAGGCAAGTGTATGTCCCTCTATGACTAGCTGCCACTGACTCTATAGTGAGGCCGCTTGCTTTAGCACTCATCTTTAAAACTGAGATACCCGGAGTCTCCGAAATAGGTTTGCCATTTAATTGCCAGGTAATGTTAACAGGGACATCGCCTTTTACTACCATACATTGTAAGCCAACAGTGTCACCAGCATTGGCTGGTTCATCTCCGAACGTAAAGGGGTTGATTTGAGGAAGTACTATAATGGTTCAAAGAAAATTAAAACTATTATAATTATTAAGAACGAACAAACGGCACAAAATAAAAAAATGGATTAGAGAAAATGGTCTGTACTAGCTAAAAGTTTTTTCAAAATTACCATTAACTGCTAGATTATTTGAATAATTAGCATGGCCAGCCTGGTTGACAGCTGAACAGGTGTATAGCCCCCTATGGATAGAAGCTACTGAATCGATAGAAAGACTACTGGATTTATGACCAATCTTGGTGACTGTTATTCCATTAATTTGATATACCGGTTTCCCATTTAATAGCCAAGTAATATTAATAGGAGCATCACCCTTAGTGACCATACATTGGACGCCGACGGTATCTCCGGCGTTAGCTGACTCATCCCCAAAGGTAAAAGGATGGATTTGAGGTAAAACTGGAAGATGTCAATATCTATCAAAAACAAAATTTTTAAAAATCTATAAATCGAAGGAACTACATAAAAACCCATAAAGAGCAGAACCATTAACTTCCAATGTGGCACTGTGATTGGCGGAACCAGCAGAATTTTTTACATGACAGACGTATATGCCTCTATGAGTTCCGTTTACAGAGTCAATATTAAGAATTGACATCTTGCGACTCATGCTGCCGATAGCGATGCCGACATGTTTTCCTTGGGTAATACTTCTTCCGTTTAGACTCCACGAGAAGTTAGCAGGCAAATCGCCTTTATTCATGACGCATTGTACTGAAGCAGTATCACCGGCATTGGCAGGTTCCTCGCCGAATTCGAAAGGTAAGATTTGAGGAGGAACTGTGATAGAAAGCGATAATTGTTTTAAATAAGATTTGTAAACTACAAATAAGTTAGCGAACCGTTGACACTGAGGAGAGTAGTATGGTTAGTTTCTCCAGCTTGATTTTTGATTTCACAAGTAAAGGAGCCTCGATGAACAGAGCTCACAGATTCAATGTTAAGAATGGAAGTTTTCTTGCTGATTGTCGTTAGTACAATGCCCAAGGTATTTCGTGGCCTGATTTCTTCTCCATTGAAACGCCATTTGAATACGACAGGAAGATCGCCCTTGCTCATCACGCAAGACACTGAAGCCGTCTCTCCTTCATTTAGGATTTCTTCGCCGAACTCAAACGGAGTGATTTGCGGTGGGACTAAGGAGATTATGCATTATTTAAACTAAGGATTGCTAATGGATGCAGGATAACTATTAATCGATAGGACGGAATCAATACATTGCGGATTTGTTATGAATTTGGGTACCGTTAACATTGAGTACAGCGCTGTGGTTGGTGGAACCAGCCCAATTCGTCGCCACACAAACATAAATGCCCCTGTGTATTCCACTCACAGAATCTATATTCAAAATAGATGTCTTTTTGTTGATATTCATGAGGACGATTCCTAGTTTATTTCCTCTTGTTAAGAGCTGTTCATTGAAATACCATGAAATGTTCATGGGTTGATCACCCTTGCTCATGGCACACGATATGGAAGCCATGTCTCCGGCATTAGCGGGTTCTTCACCGAACTCGAACGGCAATATTTGCGGGGACACTGTAACCTCATGCTTTCGTTAATTTAACATAGTCGAGGATAAAGGGCGTGTGTGGCAAACGATGTAGCTTTGGCGGGCACACATTTCTTCAACAACAAAGATTTATTTTAATAACGTACCAATTTTAAGTGCTCTTTAATAAAAAATATGTCATGTAAGTACCTATGTATTTTTGTTTTGAGACCTGTAAAAAAGTCATTCATTAAAAACATTTTGTAAATAATGCTGCAATCATATCTTGGTGGTTAAAACTTAATGTAACATTTAATTATGGAAAGATGTTTCGACTTTGTAAATTCTTGTAGGCATTTTGTATACATTTAGGTTATTATACTCATCATTGCAGCATTATTTATAAATGCGAAGATGAACTGAGTTATTTTGTGTTTTAAGTTTGGCTATAAACTTTAGGAAACGTAATCGCTAATCTTTTTTTTATTTAATAACTCAGTTGCTTTCATAAATTCTTCCACTCACTATTTTCAGGATATAGACTATTTAGCTTTCAGATAACCGGTAATCGATTTACAATATAAACATTAGGAAACTAGATCCTTATATATTTAAAATAAACTATGCAGAGCACATGACGCCGTTTCATGAAACTATACATTGCAACGACAATAATTTGAAATTTTATCTTACTGAAAGTACAAGCAAATGTAGATGTATTAACACAAAAACGATTGAAGCAGATACTGTCTTTCGTCTTTGAAAACTGGAATCGCGGTAATAAGACATGTTTGTAATTATAAATAGTGAGTGGTTGACTCTTCGAATACAATAGAGATAGAACAGTATGAATGAAATGCTCATCAGAAAATATGCTTAGTATTTGAAAACATTTATTAGGTAAGTAAATAAACTATCATCACTATAAGAGCGATATTCCCATAAGCATTTCATTTAGGCCATTGTTGACGTTAAATGGGCTTCCTTTTTTTTAAATAAGTTCGATAAAATTTATATTAAGTTATTTTTAATGGTCACATATAGCTCATTTAACACCAATGTGCTAATTTATAGAATCGTTGAAATAAATTAGTCGCTTACCCATAACTTGCAATTCGAGAGTGCCCCGAGCGCTGTATCCTTGCGAGTTCTTGGCCACGCACGTGTACGTGGCCTGGTCACTCATGCGCTCTACGTTCTCGATCACGAGGGTGCCGTTGGGGAAAACTTTCTGTTTGCGGTTGATTGGCAGAACACTGAAATCATCATCAGAAGTAATCAATAATCTACACTGAGGTCTGCTATATTATTACTCCTTCGCCCATTACAGAAGTACCTACCTATAACTTATAATTAGGTAGGTACTGTATTATGAGAATCATGTAAAAAATAATGCAAAATAACAAATATCTTATTGTTGACTGAAAAGAGTCACATTTTTGCCACTAAATGAAGGTTTTCATGTAAATAAATACTATTACACAGTCGAAGACAAAGACTGTGTGAGACCTTAGAGAAGTTCGGAGTCATAATGTTCCTAGTAACCTTGTATTCTATAGGTATGAATTGTAAAATTGCTTTAGTTTTCTCACCGTCCATCTCGTTCCCATACAATAGAATCGATGGGGTACCCGGCCACGGGGCAGTGCGCGATGAGCGTGTCCCCGGCCACCACTGGTCGTTTCTTCATCGGACGCACGTAGGGCTGGCCGTACACGTTGACACGCGCTGACTGAGATGCGCTGCCTACCTGAAAATCAAACCAAAGATGATGTGATTTAATGTTTTGCGAGTTATATTGCCCTTGTTTTGCACTTTCTCGAAATCGGTCTTGGTTTCACTATGATATCAAATTGATTAATGCCTTGTATGCACTTACAATCAAGTATTATTTTTTAAAATCGTATATAATAACCATATTTTTTCAATGGCATTATCTACTTAGAGGTAAAGTAATCTCAGTACCTACTCAGTGGGCAAATAACCAGAGCGGTCGTGAGGGATCACGAATTTTCAATTTAACGCTCACCGATAAGTATACGTTTATTTGTTTGGAGTGGTACGAAAATTGTAAGTAGCAAGTTTAAAAAAAATATATTTACCTTGCTCGATGCAATACAAGAGTACAGTCCACCATCGTTAGTATGAACGGAAGAAATATCGAAATGAGACTCGACATTTCCGTCAGCGGTGACGACCTGACCGATCTGTAACCGTTCTCCACTTGAGAGTTTCTCGCCGTCGAGGAGCCAGGAAATGTCGGGGGTCGGGTTGCCAGAAGCGACGCATTTTAGTCGTAGGGAGGGGCCCGAACGCAGCGTCTGCTCACCAAAGCTGTGTCTGATTTGTGGTGGTTCAACTTTAACAGACATAGTAATATTTAATTAGTATATTAATCATTAAATTTTATAAATTCGTTACTTATAGTTAGTCATTTATATTTTAAACACCTACATCGTCCTCCAAGTTTCAATTCAGCGCTTGCTCCAGCACTTTCTTGATCATTTCTGATAAAGCATTGATACATTCCCTTGTCTTCCTTCTTAACTGACTCGATCCTGTAATAGATATAGCGATTTCATTATTTCGCTGTCGAATTTGTCATACCTACCTAGTTTTGTTAATTTTAGGTACCTAATGTTACTAGCTTCTACCCGCGACTTCGTCCGCGTGGAACTCCTCCTTTGTTGCAGTCGGTTAAAAGTAAGTAGCCTATGTCCTTTCTCAGGCTCCAGACTTTCTTTGTACTAAATTTCATTTGAATCGGTCCAGTAGTTTTAGCGTGAAAGCTTAACAGACATACAGACCATGTGGACGTATACAAACGGAGTACATTACCGTACAGCTAAAAGGCAAATCGACGGGTACAGAGTTACTTTCGCATTTATAGGTAATATTAGTAGGGATAAGCACCTTAGCATAGGGTCGTGATGTTTCATATCCTTGCCATCCTTGAGCCATGTAATCGTTTTTACGGGGTTGCCTTCATATCTGCAAGTAAACACGGCTGGCCTTCCAAAATCTACGGTCTGCGTCGCTGGTTCAACAGTAGCTTTTAAAGGTGCCGTTACAGTTAAAACCGTTTCTACAGATTCACCTAGAACATAAAGGAACCATATTAATTTAAGTAAGTATATATTTAAAAAATATATATTATGCGGGGGTTTAATGCGCTTAGCGTATGAAAACAATCAAGTAATGTAATTTGCTCACCTCCAACAGAATTATTGACCACACACAAATATTTTCCAGAATCTTCTACTTTAGCTTCCTTGATGATAAGAGTACCAGATACTTGTTTTACTCTGTCGTTTAGGGCAACTGGCTGCTTTCTAGTAGTACCGTCGACAAATTTATACCACCTGCAACAAAAGAGAATAAGTTTAGAACAAGACTATTTAACTACCTATTTATCTAAACTGTTGACAGAGTTAACAAATAACTTGTCATGTGCTGTTTATGTTTATAAAAAAAATATGGAACTATTTAACAGCAAAGGAAAACTACTCTGTAATTTTAAATTACTGTCACCCACCTGAAAACAGGAACAGGAAAACCTTGACTCAAACAAAGGATGGTCCCTTTTAGTCCAATACCCAAAATAGATTCTTGCAACCGACCATTAGACAGCTTGGGAGGTACACTATTTGTAGGTTCTTAAAGAAAAATGAACTAGCGTAACGAATGGTATCTAAAAACTCCTGACCATGTGGACGTATACAAACGGAGTACATTACCGTACAGCCAAAAGGCAAATCGACCGGTACAGATTTAACGCAAAGTATAATAATGCAACTATTGTCCGCGAGTGGCATAAAGTAAAGATCAAAGCGTATTTATAAAAGCAAGAACACCCTGACACTTACCAGAAGGTGTCTACGCCGCTCAATCGTTACTTTAGCTGGTGACAGTACTAGGTCGCGGCCGGCCGCGTTCATCACGCCTTCATGTCACGCAAGGCGGAGCGGCCGCCGCAACAGACTGCAATAACAACTCACATCAGTGCACTGGTATGGTATAGTGTGGCTACGTGAAAGATGAATGCGTGAGATTTCGATTTGCGGCCGGCCGTGCCAAACTTAATATCTTTTACCAAAAGACAGATTAACGATACATAAAATGAACGTATACTCCCTTATAATTCATTATTCTTTGTCTACCTATTTATATTCCATACATTCCTAACACTCACCTAAATATAGGGACAGGGAATGCAGCGACTTGACATGTTAGGTACGCTATGTTTTTTTCCCGCACGACGAAAACTTCCCAACCTTCAAAATGTTTAGTTGAATCTTTCCTAGGCGCTATCTTATTAGTCGGTTCTGCAATTACGGAGAGACGGAATTTAATTTTTACGCCTCCGTTTACAATAATATAAATATTGGACTGAACATCGGGCCTATCCTATTATTTTTATTTGTATTATATTCTTAACTAGACCTTTATACTATCCTTACCTAAATATGGGAGTAGGATAACCTGATACCTCGCAAGTAAGGTAGACAGAATCGGACTCAGGAACCACGAAGATTTGACCGCCTTCAAATTTACGGCTCTTTTCGCTTCTTGGTGCAATTTTGTTTGTTGGCTCTGTAAGAGAGTTGGACTATGAAGACAACGCACCTGGATATTGGCACAGGAAATCCTTGAGCAGGGCACAAAAGCGCAATTGAAGAATGTTGGGAAAAGTGCACTGCTGCCTTTGGAGTCGCGGTGATGCTTGGAGCAGCGCTTCCAATGGGTTCTATTTGAAATAATTAAATTATGTTTTAACTTGCCTGTATAATGGAGTAGGAAAAGCCTGTGCTTGGCATAGTAGAGCAAAACTCTGTTTTACTTCTTTGACGAAAGTGAAACTTTTGGAGTCCCCAGAAAAAGTCGGTGCTTTAGCGCCCACGGGCTCTGGGAAATTCGATTAATAACAGATAAAGGAATAAAAATATCACTTGCCTGAATATCGGGACTGGAAAAGCCTGAGCTTGACATAACAACCCAAAACTTTGTCCGATAGTTCTTACGAACGTGGTACTACGTGCGTCCGTCGAGAAGGTAGGTGCTTTGAAGCCCACTGGCTCTGTTATTCAAAATTTAAGACGACTAATTGATGGCTTGAATCTAAACTATTTCAAATACTTGCCTAAATATCGGAGCAGGATAGCTTTGAGCCTGACAAAGTAGAGCAAAGCTCTGGCCGATTCTTTTTCTAAATATGCTCCCCATTGATTCCGTTGAAAATGTTGGTGACTTAGCGCCAACCGGTTCTACAGAACATTGAAACTTTATATTTGAGTTGTTATAATATTATTTTTATTATAAGACTTGCCTGAATATTGGTACAGGAAATGCTTGCGCTTGGCAGAGAAGTGCAAAGCTATCACCTCCATGTCTTTTAAGAGACGAAATTTCAGACTCAGTAGAAAAAGAAGGGGCCTTGGAACCGACGGGCTCTGCACAAAGTTATAAGTAAAAGTATATAAACCTACATATTAATAATACTGCAGTTCTATTGGAGATTAATTTGTTATTTTAACGCGTTGGTTTAACTAAAATATATTAAACTTGCCTGAAAATTGGTATAGGAAAGCCCTGAGCTTGACACATCATTGCGAAATCTTGACCCCTATGCCGCGTCACCGCTGATAAAGTGAAATCAGTAGAAAAAGTCGGAGGTTTGGAACCCACTGGCTCTGTGTAAGTAAAACAAAATTAAATGTAAGCTTACCTAAATACGGGTAAAGGAGACGCCTGCGCCTGACAGAGCAAAGCGAAACTGTTTCCTATTTCTCTAACAAATATGCTGCCTTTGGAGTCAGTTGAAAATGAAGGCGCTTTGGCGCCAACGGGTTCTAAAAGCAATTTAAATAAATGAAAGTTTAAATCTACCTGAAAATTGGTTTAGGATACCCTTGCGCCTGACAAAGCATAGAGCCTGCAGATTTTGCCTGTATATCATAGTTGTAGGATGATGCAGTGGTATGGAAAGCTGGTGCCCTCGCCGTGATTGGTTCTAAACGGAAAAAAAATATATATAAAATATAAATACTTACTTGAATACTGGAGAAGGATTGCCTTGAGCCTGACATAAGAGTACTATAGCTTGTTCGGCAGCTTTCGTTAACGTAGTACTTTTAAATTCCGAAGAAAATGTCGGCGCCTTTGATCCAACAGGTTCTGCCAATTTCATGCATTTTAAATGAATACCTACGCATACCTGAATATTGGGACAGGAAATGCCTGCGCTTGGCACAAAAGAGCGAAATCTTGACCAGTTTTACGAGCAATCCCGGAAAATTGTACATCGTTGGAAAACGTTGGCGATTTTGAGCCAACGGGTTCTAAAATGAAAGATTAAATGACTTTTATTCACCTGAACACTGGGACTGGAAATGCTTGCGCTGGGCATAGAAGGTTTAAACTTTCACCTATATTCCTCACATACCACGAAAATTTGTTATCAGTAGAGAAGGTGGGTGACTTTGATCCAACTGGTTCTAAAATAACAATAGTTTTGAATTGATTTTACTCAGTCGAAGATATTTGTTACTAAATGTCTCACCTAAATATGGGGACGGGAAACCCTTGTGCAGGACATAGTAATGCAAAATCTTGACCACTTTGGATTTCAAACCAAGTTAATTTCGATCCACTTGGGAAAGACGGACTTTTTGATCCGATTGGTTCTAAAACATATTAATATCGTTGTAAACAAATGATTGAAATGATTCTAAGATATCTGAAAACATGAATAGAGGTAATGCGCACCCATTGACGGAGAAATAAAGCCACGTTCATTTGTCCTATATATGATGTCATTAAAAAATCCGTTTATAGAGTGGGACCATACTAGTTCTATAAACAAATGTAGGTAATAAATTAAGATAACACTTATTAAAGACTCACCTAAATATTGGAACAGGATATGCTTGTGCCAGACAAAGCAGTGTTATATTCAAGTCCATCTTAAACTCAACGAACTCTATCGTTTTAGTGGGAATCTTAGGTGGAGCGCTATTGATTGGTTCTACAAGAAAATAAGGACATGTCAGAGCTTATAATTATTTACCTTGATAGTGGAACTGGGAAGGCTTGAGCGGGACACAGCAATGTGACGCTAGCATTGATAGATGTGCTAAAACCTCTCACACTGTCCAATGTTGGAAACTTCGGTGAAACACGCCCAACGGGTTCTAAACATGGACGATTTAATATTCTGATATGAGTATCGTAAAATTTTTACCTGAATATTGGGACAGGAAAGGCTTGAGCCGGACATAACAACGTAACTGTACTATTTGAAAGTTCTTCTGTTATGTCGATCATTTTCGCGGCCACTTTTGGAGCTGCGCTGCCCATCGGTTCTATTAAAAATACTGTGGTTTAGCCGGACGCAATAATGTACCTGAATGCTGGGGCTGGGAACGCTTGCGCAGGGCATAAGAGCGTAACGCTATCGCCACCGTTAGCGTCGAAGGCACGACTCTTGTCACCAGTTGTAAACTTGGGTGAAACACGGCCGGCTGGTTCTAAGAATAAGCGAATTCTCTATGTGAACAGTGTGTTAATTACCTAAATAATGGGACGGGAAATGCTTGTGCTGGACATAGTATCGTCAAACTTGTGTTAAGCATAGCACTGAAGCTTCTCGAGCTATCCATTGAAGGAAATTTGGGTGTAACTCGCCCGACGGGTTCTAAAGACAATAGTAAGATATTGAAAGTACCTGAACATTGGAGTAGGAAAGGCCTGCGCGGGACAGAGCATTGTCACACACGAATTTGAGGAAAAAGTAAAGCTGCGTCCAGTTTCCATAGATGGGAATTTTGGTGATACTTTGCCCATGGGCTCTGTTTCAAAGAAAAGGATTGATTAAGTTTACCTAAATGCCGGTGTTGGGAACCCTTGCGCAGGACAAAGCAATGGAACGCCGCTATTCTTGTTAGCTATAAATGATCGGCTAACGTCTCCACTTGCGAATTTCGGAGAGACTTTTCCCATTGGATCTAAAGGATACGACACGTTTGTAGTCTTTAATGTAGCAGTTATACTGATTTATAACTATGCAAGAAATCAACTTACCTAAACATTGGGGCAGGGAATGCTTGAGCGGGACATAAGATGGACAGAGTTTGATTGTTATCAAAATTGAAGAGTCGACTCTTTTCTAAAGTTGGGAACTTCGGAGATACTTTTCCCATAGGTTCTGTAGCAAAAATATAGTTTTTTTTACCTATACAACGGAATCGGGAACGCTTGAGCTGGACATAGCAGAGTAACGGCGCTATTCTTCTGATAGTCTACTAGGCGGCCCTTATCGAGATTCGGAAACTTTGGTGACACTTTTCCAAGAGGTTCTACATGGAAAAGATGCAAGTACAATTCAGTAATAATTAAATCTAAATTGAGTACCTGAAAATTGGGACTGGGAACGCCTGAGCAGGACATTGTAAAGCAAGTGAATAATTTTTCTTAACTCCAATCATAGTTCCCATCACTAAAGTTGCAAATTTCGGTGAAACACGTCCCACGGGTTCTACGAGAGGTTGCAAAGGATAGTTGATTAGTTATATATTAAGTAATATGTACCTGAATAATGGAGTTGGGAAAGCTTGAGCAGGACACTGCAATGCGTATGAGTAGTTTTTCTTAACGTCGAACATAGTCCCAGTTAATACAGTCGCAAACTTTGGGGGTACACGACCAACCGGTTCTAGAAATTTCAAAATGGAACTGATAATGTAAAAAGACATTACCTGAATAGGGCTACGGGGAACGCCTGCGCAGGACATAGTAAGGTAAACGGAGAGTCCAATGAGATGACAAACATCATGCCGACTTGAGTGGTAGATAACTTTGGAGGCACGCGACCTACCGGTTCTGAGAAATGACGTAAAGTGGATATTCCATTAAGAGTCATCTTACCGGTACATGGGTGCGGGAAAAGCCTGAGCAGGACACAACACTGCCAGGTTGTTGTCCACGTTAAACTGGAAGCCGCTGGTCGTCTGTGCACTAGGGAATTTGGGGGGCACCCGCCCCGCGGGCTCTGCGCATGTTGGGAGAAGGCGGGTTCACGATAATTGGACATCAGAGCGTACTATTTAAATACTAGGTAAGACAGTTTGGCTTCGACGTCCCCTAATTAATTGCTATGTTTTAAATCCTATTATTTTTATACAAGACGCAAGTCAAGGCTCTGCAGGGTACCCTATCCCAACATTCAGGCAAGTCTTATAAAAAATTAAAAACTACTTAAGTATTTTATGGGCAAACTTAAGATGCCAATATTAATAATTTAAAACTCCGTTTTTTTTATATCAAAATATAATTGATTTAACATAATATTTTTTGTGTGTTATAGATAAAACACTATTAATATTGCATCACAACTTTTAATGCAGCATATTTCCAACTTATTTCTTAAGTAACAATTGCAACAAGAATATTAAAGAACTTAGTAAAAGATTGAAATATTGGAAATGTTCTGCAAAAGCATACTTTTATAAAAAGTAATTATAATATCAGTAATTTGAAAACCAAAGCTGTCAATTTTTTTAAATATATTTTCCTGAATTTTATTAAATTACTTATAAAATTATACTATTTCTTAAAATCATCTTTTGCTTAGCTGTTATTTTCTTCGTACTTTACAATTCAAATAATTTAGGCAATAAATAGTATAAAGATTAACGAAAGGGCTTCTAATTGACAAATTTGGTGTTAAATGGCATTCTGAATTCATTAACAATTTCAAACAATACATATTAAAACTTAATTTGTTATTTTCGTTATTAAAAGTTTAATTTTTTAGTTATTATGTAAATTGTGTTGAATGAATGGAAAGTGCCATTAAGTGTAAAAACGATTAAAAAAAACTCACCAGTGATAACCAGCCGTCCCTTGGTAGCAGATAATCTCGTCTCTCCTGTTAGTCTGTGCTTTGTCCTGCACTGATAAGACTTGTACCCATCTTCGGGTCCTACATCTCTAATATGCAATTCTCCAGATGGAAGGACCAAATATTTCCCCTCTGAAATGTTAAATAAACATTATAGATCTCTATCTGTTGAAGTAAGATTTTAAGGAATGTATTTCATTATTCATTTTATTCATTCTTATACTTCTGTAAGTTCTCAACGCAGCATAATGCCACGATTTACTTAAAAATTTCATGTCATGCATTAACCTAAGGAAGTAGGATAATAGGATTACGGTAGGCCGTCAGGCCCATGGAGTCACGGGAAACCCATTCGAGGAAAAGAGCCCTAAACGAAATAATTATCAGTTATGGAGATATGTTATGATACTGGACAAAATAGAAAGACCAAAACAAATTATGATAAGAAACGACCGTACCTAAATTTTGATCAGATTCAAGTTTAATTTCAAGCTCTTCGTCCTCTTCGCTGATAATCCAAGAGCCTACAGATACGTATTCTGACACAAAACTTGGTATATGACATTTTAGAATAGCCGCGTTTCCTCGCAAAACGTATTCCTCCATCAGATTTACTGCATACGATTGTGAAACAACTGAAACAACATGCTTTGTATCAGCATTTTATGCCTATGCGATCTGTTTTATAGGAAATGTTTGTTTTGGTCGCATAGACTATTCTTATGGTGAAGTAGCAACTGTAATGTAAAACATGGATTACATGAGGGATAGAGGTCGATAGGAATGCATGGATACCCATTGCCAATTGTACCTAAATCGGGTGAATTTTTAATATCAATCTCTTCCTCATTTTTGTCTTCAGATACTATCCAAGATGCTACCGACACGTACTCGGAGACGAAGCTTGGGATCTGACATTTCAAGATAGCTGCGTTACCACGCAAAACATATTCTTCCCAAAATTTGACGTCATACGCTTGAGACACGACTGTAAAGAGGTCACCGATGTTTTCACAGTAAGTTTAAGAAAATAAAAAATATTAATTGGTACGTAATCATACTTGTTTACGTACCAATTAATACTTTTTAATTAATTATTACTACTAATATTTATTATTTTCTTATATTATTTTCTTAATTATTACTATACTTAATTGGTATTCAGATAAGAATCAGAATACCAAACGTTCCTTTTTGTATTATAAAAAGACAAATAAGTTGAATGTTTATTGCGGATAACAAAAGACTTTCGGTTGCTACAAAATATAGATAGGGAATAGTATTGTTATTATTCTGTCTATTGATGAATCATCTCGTTCTCACAACACTAATCTCGCAAATACTAATTTAAAAAACAGGACAAACTTTTTATTATAGATTCGAATGTGGGAACTCGCGTCTTTATACAATTATTTTAAATGAACGTAGCTAGTTTAAATATATACTATGTACTTGTTTTTTTTTCGCTTATCACTTGTGTATATTAAATATTGTATGCATTTAATCTTTTGTAAAATTTCTATTAATTAAGGAAGAGGATAAGGGGTAGGTCCGATAGGTATGTAGATACAGCGTTCTATTTACCCAAATCGATTTTAGACTCTAAATTAATCTCCAATTCATCCGTATCCCCTTCGGATATAATCCAGGACGTAACCGTGACATATTCGGTGACAAAACTCGGGATATGGCATTTGAGAATCGCGGCATTTCCGCGTAACACATTTTCTTCCCAAAGATTCACAGTGTATGACTGCGAAACCACTGCAATGAGTAATGAAACTCCCACATAAAACTAAATACTGATGACCTTTTCCCCTAGTAAGTACCTATCAAGTAAAAGGAATGATGGAATACAAGGAAATGGTTTAATTATCTCTTTGGAATACCTAAATCAGTAGAATCATCTACACTGATTTCATCCCCTTTATTTTCTCCTTCTGAGATTATCCAAGACGATACAGTCACGTATTCTGTGACAAAGCTCGGTAAATGGCATTTGAGAATAGCTGAATTACCACGCAGTACGTTCTCATCCATCAAGTTTATAGTATATGCTTGTGACACGACTGCAACAATTGAATTTAAAGCTTCATACATTCGCGAATCATTCGGCAATCCTAATATAACTGTTGAGGGGAATAGGAAAGAAGGCGATGAGGTGTTGATATCCAGTTTCTAGAATATACCCAAGTTATTCTCTTCTGATTCACTTTGAATTTCCAATTTATCCGTTTCTCCTTCAGATATGATCCATGAAGAAACGCTGACGTATTCAGTGACAAAGGTAGAAATATGACATTTCAGGATGACTGCATTCCCTCGTAAAACGCTTTCTTCCATAAGATTAACTGTATAGGCTTGTGATACGACTGTAAGTAATATGTACAATAAATGCTTATGTGATGTCAGACTAGGAAAGGACCTTAGGAGTTAAACAGGAATTAAGGACCATTAGGTAGTAATCTTATTGCAAGCTAAGGCGACTGTACCCTCTGTATCGGCGAGATCGTCTAATTTAATTTCGGAGTCGTTATCTCCTTCAGAAATTATCCAAGAAGCGACTGATACATATTCTGTGACGAAACTAGGGATTAGGCATTTCAAAACTACAGAATTTCCGCGCAAAACATTTTCTTCCACTAAATTGACGGTGTATGCTTGCGATACCACTGCAAATCGAAAAATATTTTTATAATATGATATAAAGCGAAACCAATGGTACTTAATCTGTATAGGACGGGATATCTAGGACAAAAACTTTAACTGCAGAAATAATTGTGATACCATGGTTTTCATTTTGGTCATACTCCCCCCCATCGGTATCATGCCACGAAACTATTTGCACGTGATCAGACACAAATGAAGGAATGTGACATTTGAATACTGCTGCATTTCCCTTTATTACGTACATATCATAAACTTGCGACTCGTAGAACTGGTTCACGGCTGAAATGTACGGACTCGTGTTAGAAATAGACAATATGCGACTGTATTTGAACGCTAGAGATTCTAAAGGAGAGCGGATAGGAACAATTGGGGTCGCGCGGGCGCTCTCGATTACCGTAATTGTTGTCAGAGCCGTTTAACGAAAACGCAGAGAGGGACTCGTTGTCGGTTATCCATTCTACGACATTCACGTAATCCGCCACGAATGATGGAATTGAACACTTAACAATAGCTGCATTTCCACGAAGAACATCTTCATCTATAACTCGAGGTTCATAAGACTGATGTACCACTGTGAAAAGTTAACTCTTATCTGAAAGAACTCCTCAAATCGATCTACAATCTGTAAGAGTTAGGATGGGACGAGGAGTAAAATACTATAGATTGATATTACTACCGGGGTTAACACTTGCGTGTTCATCTGCTGTAATAGTGTCATTATCTATAATCCACGATACGACATGAACGAAGTCGGCCACAAAGGAAGGCACGATGCATTTGAGAATAGCCGTGTTGCCTCGCAGGACAAATTCATCGTTGACTCGGGCCTCATAAACTTGGAGGACAGCTGTGTGAAAGGGCAAAATAACTCGGATTTAGGATAGGACGGAATGTTTTACGTTAGTTTATTAATACCCTCTTTGTGTCCGGGATAGTATGATCCTCCTTCGCTATCCGTCCACATTTCCACGGAAACGAAATCTGATACGAAGCTTGGAACTTCACATTTCATTAAGGCCGCATTTCCACGGATAACGTACTCGTTATCTGCTTCAGCCTCATAAGGTTGCGAGATTACTATAACCACGGTATAAATATATTAAACTAAATGACCTTAAACATTTCAGAGAGGAGGATTGGCATTTTTGGGATAGGATTGATAGAATTTCTAAATTGAAAATAGATATAATAGTTGCAAAAATACCCTCGGATGTATTTGTATTATTAGCTGTTAGCATTTGACCGTCATCCATTATCCATGATTCCACGTAGACAAAGTCGCTCACAAAAGAAGGAATCTTGCAGTGGACTATAGCAGCATTCCCTCTGATTACATACTCATTTTCGGCTTCGGTCACGTAATGCTGTGACACGACTGAGGAATAATAATTAGTTACCAAGATGGAAATGAACAGGTTAAGGTGTGGGGACAGGCGTTTAGAGCGGTATTGGGAAGTGGTTACTTCATTGTTTAGTGAAGTTATTGTTACCGAGGTCGTCGGAATAACTAATCACAGTTCCATTTTCGTCAATCCACGATTCTACTTTTACGAAGTCCGCAACGAAAGAGGGAATGGAACATTTTAAAACTGCGGCGTTTCCGCGTATAACATATTCTGTGAGGATCTCAGCTTCGTAGAATTGATTTACAACTGCAAATAGAAATAGACATAATATGTGTCTAAGAAGAATTTTCTATACTTAACTGGTGAATTAGATTAGGTACTTCAGGTAGAACCAACTTCATAACTTTATGAGGAGAAAAATACTATCTTGGCACATAAAACCCCGAATTAGGTAATTCATAGATCTTCAAGGATTGGATTATGCTAAATAGAATGGGATATCGGAGGCATTGTTAAAACCAGACTGTTATAGAGTACCATTGTTATCTTTAACATTTGTTATTGTAAAGGAATTGCCTGCCTCGTCGTGCCACGAGACGACATTCACAAAATCTGCTACAAATGAAGGTATAGAACACTTGAGGATCGCAGAGTTTCCCCGAATAACGTATTCATTGTTTACTTCCGATTCGTACTGTTGCTGTACCACTGCGAAAAGGGAAAACTCTTATAAACCCTTGTGGATTGGGAAATAGGGTTGAGTTAGTTTAAAGGCAAGTGATTAACCGTAGTCATTGCCGGGCAAGAAATCTTCGTTTTGATCGGTGTGCCAAGACAGAACCTCTACAAAATCGGCAACGAAGGACGGAACCTGACACTTCAAAACGATACTGTTTCCCATTATGACGTACTCCTTGTTTACGTCGGTGTCATAATTTTGCGCAACGACTGAATTAATAATATTCTGATTAGTCATGAAGCTCTCTTATCCGATCTATAATCTTAACGAAGGACACAAAATAATTATAAAATTATCCCTTTAAATGTATATGTACTTTAATACTACAGCTGTAAAAAAAGCTATATTAATTAGGCATATTTAAAATTATTATGAGGAACTTAGGTATCCTTTCGTCAGTCCATCCATGACAGGCCTCTGTCATTAATTGTTAATTAGTATTGTAACGTTTTTAAGTGCAATTGTACAGACAAGTGAACGCACGCTCTATATTATACTTAGGTACTTGATTATCAATTGCAGCTACATTTTGATGGTAATTTTAAAATAACAGCTTGTTTAAGTTTGAGCACGCATGTGTTTAGATATATTATTGTTTATACTTAAATAAACATGTAGTAGTTACCTAAAGGTAGGATATTTACCTATCAGGTACTAAAACTTTACTTTAAAAACAAAATAGAATCATGGGAAGCAAAAAAAAATGTTTTGTCCTCATTAACAAATTTCAGTGACTGACGAGAGGGTTACCTTTTAAACTTAAAATATCAATTGTACAAAATTAATGTCAGTGCTTACATTATCCTTGAATAACTGTAGAATTCGTAACAAAACTAGTATCTTGTTACATAATACAGGAAATATTTTGTAAAATGCATTTTAGTGACAGACTAAATTACGAAATATATTTGCATTCATTAACATACAACAGACCTATTTTGCCAGAGAACAAATTTGTTGTTACAAAAAACTATTTAATCATAGTATAGGTACGTATACATATATATTTGTAGTATAAGATCTGTGTATAGGTAGGGACCTACATTGATTGGATTACTCTTTCTCTAAGCAGCTGCGGGTTGATCATTTGATTGACCCGGTTGCCCTTTGGTTGAGGAGGGCAGCGCCCTGTGACTCCCAGTGACAATTCAATAAACAACATTAGGCCGAAGTGAAGTACAGTTTCTATTTTATATACATTTTTAGATAATGTGTCACGACGGAATAAATATTGCATAACTTTCATGACTGTGTATTTATCCAGAAAATTACGACTATTTAAGCACGCAAACTGGCAACTTAGTTAGATGTTGACATGTCATTTTGCCTTTTATTTTACATGATGTTAATATTATAGTCATGATATTTAATTAATAATTTTCAAGTAAGTCTCGAATAAGCTATCTGTAACTCTTCTAGCTGGATACTGAGAACCAAGCTCTTACTATAGATTACGTTCACGCCTACTATAATATATTTCAATTCTTTTTCTGTGCTTTGTCTACATCTTTATGATTTACCTTCTCATAATATATATGAAACTTAATCTTAACTAGACAGACGTTATAAAGTTACAAACGAGCAAGGGGCATAAGTCAACAGATCAAGCGGCACTTTTGGTAGTTACTTATGAGATATCATCTTGTTTAGTGATAAATTATCAGATTCTTTCCGTATAGCCGTCAAGCCAAAGCCAACTTTATATAGCATATGCTAGATATAGTAAAGTTTATAATTCCATTTACAAACCTAACTTTTAATCAAAATAGGTCTGTTGCGTGCTTTTTCTATAGGTTATATCAGATAGATTAGTCTAGTGAATGCTTATTTTTTCTTAGCAAATGATTCGATGCATCTTTCTATTACTGATG
Source organism: Polylopha cassiicola (assembly GCA_038024825.1). Taxonomy (NCBI): domain Eukaryota; kingdom Metazoa; phylum Arthropoda; class Insecta; order Lepidoptera; family Tortricidae; genus Polylopha; species Polylopha cassiicola. The sequence continues at coordinate 12,160,687 of CP149046.1, read as the reverse complement.
AACAGAAAACGAATCGTCTGATATCGCCTTTAGTTTTTAGATTTTTTTTTGTCTTAGGTGAAAATTTTGATCTTACCGGCTCGTACGTTGACGTCCCGGGAGTGTATGGATCCGACAGGGTTGCGGGCGAGGCACGCGTACACCTGAGCATGGACCTCTTGCCGGTAGTCCTCCGCTCGGAACGGAGGGAACACCAGATTGCCATTCGGCAGCACCTAGGAATAATTAGCTTTATTAAAATTTAGCATTTTCCCTTTAAATTGTAATTTTACAACTAAATACTTTGCTTTGATTATAAATTCGAAAGTAAATTTGTCTGTTACCTTTTTACTCTTAGTTAAAATTTGGTATATAGATAGTTTGACCCCCGAGAGGTGAAAAGTAGATGAAATTTACTATGGAAGTGCGATAACTGATGCATCACCTAAGCTACCAGAAATACCTAATAAACGATAAACGGAAGTACAATCATGTCAATCTATATATAACTGATATTATTTACATTCCGAAAGCTTTCCTCATAATAAAATGAATCACATTCTTCGTGTTCAGCTCGCTTGCTATTATTAGAAAATACGTTGCGTACCATGCAAGCATAGCTAGGGCTAACGTTCGTATGCCTTTCCATTGTTGCCATAATTATAAGAAAATATGTACAAGTAAATGATGCTATTTAAATTTGGTTGTGTGATTGTATTAATGAAACATCTTCGGTTCCTGTAGGTACGTCGTCTCGAAACCTTTACAGTTTCTTTAATCGTAGCACGACTCAGCTCGTCGATAGTCTAACGCTATAGTAAGTATTTACTTGTGTAGATATGTATTTAATAAACAAAAGCAACATCATGCTAATCTGTATCTAAAGTCACGCGGCTATATAGATTGATTAGGTATATTGTTTACCTGTCGTAATCCGGGCACATCTCCAACTGCGGTTCCATCAGCTCGCACCCAGATGACGTCGGGGGCAGGGGATCCTCGGGCAGCGCATTCGACTACGGCTCCGGTCGTGTTGCTGAAGTCCACTCGGTTCGGGGGTTCTTTCATAAATATCGGTCCTATCGTCTCGTCCTCGCAAAGCACTGATCCTGCAGACAAAATAAGAATACTATTTTAATTTCTTGACATAATATGTAGTATCGGTTACTTGTTTAAGATAGGTTACTAAATACCTAACTAGTAATTACCTACTCTCTAAATATGCATTTACGTACCAATAAATGTGAATCGTGTCTGTGAAGTTGACGTAGTTTTGTTTAAATTTAAAAGAAACGAGGGGAATGTTACAAAAAGCCTACTTTTCTGTTTCTGCGGCTCTGAGCGCATCTGAATAGCGAGTCAAGAGTTTTAGCTCTCCAGCTGACGGCGTATAAGTACTGCCCAACACCCTTTGTACTAGTTCACTGCAGCTCGACCTAATTCGTAATGTAGGCTGGAAAAATAATAAACAACAACAGCGCGGGCCTTGGAGCTGACGACTATTTTAAGATGCTTAATATGGCGTGCAACGCGTTTACGAGATGACATTCTATGACAATTACTCGTTCGTAATTAGCGCGTGAATGACTAACCCATTCATTAGATACGTTTTATTCGTGTTTCCTGCCGAGTTAATTGGATGATTAAGAATGTATGGCGTGTGCATGGAGAAATAAGAGCTGACGAAGTGCACACGTCGTCAGACATATCAGTAGCTCATCCTAATCTGGGATCTTGGAATTTTTGCTTTTACTGGCAGGTATCTTATGAAGTGATTTTTGGAGTTTTCCAATTGCACAAATACTTTGTAGATAAGTTTCTGTTATTAATACTTGGATATTCTTTGAATACATCCAGATTGTAAAGTAGGTACAGGTATAAATTAAAAATTTGACTTTACTATGACATCATTCTGTTAGTTCAGCATTAAATATAGATGTACATACCTATATGGTATACCTACAGATAGGCAGTAATTTAAAAATGTCTTAATTCATCTCAAAATTAAGCAATAATATTCTTTGTAAGGTAGCTAAACCACTCGAAGATGAGTACAAAAAATAGCAACAAAAGCCACAAAACGAACAAAAAAGTGCGGGCGCGCAGGCCCGCGACAGATGCGCTCCTGCGCACGCTCCTCATTGGTCGACGCTGCGCCAGATGTTACATACTCTCGTAGACCAACCTCAATCAGAATTGAAATGATTTACTGCGGAACTTGTTTGCAGCAAATTTAGTTAATTATTAATTTTAACTATTTACTTAGGTTCATTTAAATAAAAATGACTATTACTTAATAATATCCAACGCGTACCTACATGGTTATTTGGATTTTAGTCTCGGAGTATTGATGCTATGTTGTCGTTGGTAAGTCGATGATAGTCTAACACTTAGTTTTGTTTTTATTTATAAAACCTATCTTGTCTTGATAGTACCTATACATCTACGTTCTTTTTCCAAAAAGGTTGTGGTCTATAATTTTAAATCAAAATTAAATTCATCTACTTATGGTCGTCTTCTAAGTTCGTTTTAATATCCGGTCGGCTAGACAGTTACGCTACATGCGGTTTCTATTATACCTACTTACTTGTTTGCCAGTTCCTGCAACTTTGAACTTTGCTATTCAGCTCAAGTCGAGCATGCTTCACGAATTCTACTCCCGGTTCGTTCAACATACATATCGTCTTCCGGTAGGTTCTACTAGCAGGTACTTATCTACTCACCTATTCACTTTTACATTATTCATAACATCATTAAGCTATGACTTGCTAAGAACTTACTTGCTTTTGTTCATAGTTTCTGTTAATAATACGTGCTTTCTAGTTTAGAACATTACTTGACTAGGTAGGTATATTGGTAACAAAAGACTTAGTTTTCTTCACATAGTGCATGTTACCTGTATGTATTATGAAAACAGGAACAAGGCAAGTATCTGATATGATAACATGTTTAAATTCCGAAAGAACAAAGCCCGCAGCCCGTGACACAATGTTTGCTCAGTGCGCGTGTTCGGAATTCCAAAATATCCAACGGTTTTGTTTAATTCGGATGTTCATTTGGCAATAAGAGTTAAGTAAGTTATGACTACGAAAGGCTCTTTTTGCATTTTTAAAAATTATGCTGCAATTAATTTATATGATACCTATTTGATGATGGATGCTCAGAACAAACAGGTTGCAATTTAAATTATGATCATTTTGCAAACGGTCCGGAACTACTCCCAATTCAGTGGTGCAAAAGTCGAAACTTATAAACATAATTATTAAATATTTCTCTACATCAAGGTATAGTTAATAAATATTCAGGTGTCTATGTTAATGTTAACACAGCTAATGTGAAGGAACTCTTTTTGCTAGTAGAAGGTAGATGTTAACGAACCACGTAAACCAATGCTGATGTCTATCCGTAATAGAAACCGAAAACATCGCATGTTTTAGACTAAATGTTTGGTAAACTTCTTCAATGTAGCCACTATAGTTACCTTGGTCGGTAGCAAATTAAAACGTCTAATAAAATAACCAGATGAACTGTTAATGAAATTAAGGAGTTAATTGCTTAACGAACGTAATTAAACTAGTTAGCACATGATGGGCATGGTGTGATGTCTAAATGTATGGGCCGTAAAGTTTTAGCGGCCGTTCACCCGCGGGATTCCGGCCGCTAGAGACTACCGAATCCGCGTTATCTTGTACTATTCTTATCTTGCACTCCGTTTCTTGCATCATAAGTATTTCATTAGGCCCTTATGCTACGAACAACGAAAGCTTCAGTGGTTACGAAACTTTTGAATGGAAAATTCTTATTAAAAACCCTTACTTTTATACATATGTAACTATCTTCCTTCTGTGCGAATTTCATCAATCGTATGTAGGTAATACCTAGCTTCAACTGTCTTCATTTTTATTAGGAACATAACATATGCGAGTGAGTGATAATATAACTTGACTTGCAATATGCCGTTTGGTAATTTAAGTACTAACTATTCAGACTAAGATAAACTAAATGAATTAAACGAAAAAAAAACTACATTCTAGACCATGTCATGCAACCGATATGTATAACAAGTTTAGTTTCCTCGCTAATATTAATGTGAACTTGTTCGTCGTCATCATTTGCAACCTTTAAATAGGTACTTAGACGACTTCTGGACATAAGTCCTCTATAGCATCCGGTCCTCCGCCACCCACTAGTAAACATTAATCGACCAAGCGAAATGAGATAGGATTATCTTCGGTTTGGGCAACGAGAAGACTGAGAATTGTAGCTTCCTCGACTATAATTTGAGTATCGCTGAAGTGATTTTTATAGAAATTGACTAACGAGTAGACTTTATTAAGCGGTTACGAAGACGGTTGTATATCCGTAACCCTTTACCCGATAAAATTGCATGTACCTATCGCGAGATTCCGTTCCTCATTAGGTAAACCAGACAGTGGACTAGTTACAAAGGAGTACTTCTTTAAAGATCTTCCACCACGAATCTGTAGTTAATTAGTTATTATTGATCTTCATGGCATATTGATATTTGATTTGCTCCATTTGTGGCATCCTTGTCTTAAAGCTATTAAAAAAATAAACTCTGTGTTTTCGATGATAATAAACATCACCGCCATGTTATTTCGGTTTGTCTGCGCCGGATTTGATCAGCTCCGTTACGAAATGAATAGATTTCTTTTTATACTTACTCCATTTCTTTGGATAACATTTCATATTGTTTTGTACGTGCGTGTCTTATTATCTATATGTACCTACTTTTATTGGAAAAAAAGATAAAATATGCACATAATAAGGTTTCTCGAATACAATATTTACAATATAAAGGTCCCACTTCTTGGGAAAAAATGTTTTTCGCTCAGGCTACACTACCTACTATGCACATAGGTAGATTATCAAACAAATTTTACTATAAGTAATATTTTACTATAGGCAATATAACTTTGTCTTTAGTATTCATGGACCTCACGGTCAAACTGGTCTGTTTTAATAATAAATTAATATCTACACATAAACGACAGGTAGGCTATACTTACCTAAATATAAGTAGGTAACCTGTTAAGATTTTTTGATTCTACTTCACGATTTTTGTATTAAAAAGAAGGCGTTGGTGTTAGGAGGGTGAAAATTGAGTTTTGTAAGTATATACGTAGATGTATTAATTTTCATTAAAAATTAAAAACAAAACAATTTGTCCAAAAATAAAAAAAAAATGAGTGGAAAATAGATTTTGGCGGATTCTCATACCGGCAGGTCTGATCGATATGCACAAATTTTTTTATAAAAGGGTTCAACCGTTTCGAAGGAATTTGGCAACAAACACCGCGACATGAGAATTATATAGGTCTGTAGGTAGGTAGGTACCTATACTTATTATAAAAAAAAAATTAGAATGAATCCCTATTTCCCTTGGTTACTACAGCACGCTAAAACCGCTGGACCGATTTCACTGCCTAATATTTTTTTGTTGTTGTTATGATGAAGAGAAGAATCTTATGTAAGAAAAATCAAAAAATTGTGCGGATACTTAATTAATAATTAAAATAAAAACTAAATTACAACTATAGATATAGATATCCGGGCAGGACGTCTGCCGTAAGCTAGTAGGTACCCATAAAGTATACACACGGGTGCTACAAACCTTCCTCGTAAATAACTCTATCTATTAAAAAAACCGCTTCAAATTCTGTTGCGTAAGTTTAAAGATTTACCTAAGTATACATAGGGACGGAAAGACAGCGACTTTGTTTTATACTATGTAATATTACTTCTTATGTGAATTAAATTCATAGTCTCTATGCAGTGTGTTCGTGACCTTTTCGCGGTAACGCGTGGTGAGGCCAACGTTCCGTCGTGTTTACTTTTACGATCTAGCACTTACTTTGAACCTGTCTGACACCCACGCCGCCGCTAAACTATAGATAACTAGCTTCTGCCCGCGACTTCGTCTGCGCACGATGAGTACTTTACGCGTCGTTACAAAACATAGCCTATATGTTATTCTGATGTATAAGCTATATTGTGGTAAAGTTTCATTCTAATCCATTCAGTAGTTTGTACGTGAAAGAGTAACAAACATCCATACTTACAAACTTTCGCCTTTATAATAGTAGTAGGATGATAATGATATTGGTAACAACAACAAGACAAACGTAGAATAAATAGGTAGGTACAGGATCCCAGATAGAATTGAACCCACATACGGTCTACATGTAGTCAAAAAAAGGGATGTTCTACAGTTCTACACACATGTACTTATGTAGGTACCTATACCTACAGAGAAATTGATTTTTTTTTTGCCTAGAAACGATTACCTAGGTATCTATATACCTATATAAGCAGAATTATTTTATAGAACGTAGCAATAACCTAACATATTAGTTAAATAGGTCTGTATGAAACCATACTCAAATCGCGTGCAAAAGCTATTCTGTCAATAGGTATAGGTACGGTCTAAGTAGGCTACATAATATTATACCTATGTGCCTCCTTATGTAGGTACTTACTTACTTACATCAGTAATGAGAACAAGTCCAAAAACGTACCGATTAAATAAAAATAAAAAAACTAAAGTCGATAATGTCAACAACAAATAGGTACCTAAATATACACTGGCATTATCAGGTATTGAGGTCATTCAATAATTTTATATTGACCCGAACCTACTTCCTAGATATAGGTACTACCTACCTATATAGAGATGCGCATTAAATCTTAAGAGTGAACGAGTGACGTGCTGATATTAGTTCAGTGCCCGGCCGCTGTATCGACCCGTGACGTCACAGGGTGGCTACCACCCTGGCGGGCGGGCGAGTACGAGCCCTCGAGTCTACGGAGTGCCTTTTACACTGCAGAGACGCACGCTCGGAGCGGTTCACAACAACATTCAACGTGTTAGGTATAGGTACCTAACCAGAAATATTTCAATTAAATTTTACTTAGGTAGACAGTAGGTACCTACCTACTAATATATTATAATTTCTGATGCCGTCGCGGTTATTACACTTCGGAATAAAACACTATAAAGGATTTAACTCGCGTATTTATTTTTATTTTATTTGCTGACGTTTCGAAAACTTTGCAATTCCCATATTCGCAGCACGACTGAGATGACGATAATCTAACGATAAAGTGATTTATACATTAACTAGCCGTTCGCCCCGGCTTCGCACGGATCCCTTCGAAATATTCTATAGCCTATATGTTACTCAGGGTGAACGTAACTTCCCAACAGTGAAATATTTTTTCAAATCGCTCCGGCCGTTTTGAAGCCTATTCAATCCTAACAAACAAACAAACAAACAAACGTTTCCTCTTTATTATATTAATAGGTATAGATAATAATACTAGTAAGTATACCTAAATACCCACTTTAAAGGCATTAGATAGATCAGGTAGGTACTAAGTGGTTCAACCAAGGTAGTAAGAGATGTCGTTATCTGCAAGCAATTGAAACCGCACTTGATCGATTTTTTACTATGATAATAACTTACCGAAACAGACCAGCGCCACGAGGGCCGCCAATCCTCCAAAGAGCGCCATGGTACACTCACTCGTCTAAACCTCACTGATCACTGTCACTTGTGGCCACACACAACACAATTAAAAACTTGCCGCGATGCGGCCGGGCGCAGCCCGAATCTGCAACAAACATCATAATTATAAATGAAACATCGTAAAATTTGTAAATTAAATAAGCGGTATTTATCATAAATTTCTATATCTTCTACTATTTCAAAATCATAACTACCTACCTACTTATATAAATAGGTAACTTGTCATTTAGTTAGGTAGGTAGGTACTTATTCAAATATTTTATTGGCCAATTTATCTCAATGAATTTATACGTTTAGATAGATAATAGGTCTATATATATATATATATATAAATTAATTAATTCAGATAAACCTACCTACCAAATTAAATTCACTTGAAATTTTGTAATAAATAAATCGTGTAAATAATTATAAACAGTGCAGTGTAAACTACGAGGCGGAAATGTGTACCGTCACGCCACCGTGTTTATTTTGAGTAGTGCACGCACCGGCTAACGCTCCCCTTATTTTATTTTGTTAATGGACTTACATAGTCAGCTATTTTACGACAGGATATAAAGATTGTGTAAGCCAAAAACCAGAACTAATCCGTATTTCGCATAATTCTTAGGTAGGTACGAAACATTTGGGTAGGAAGACCGGTACAAAGTAGGTAGGTATACACCAGAGTCCTGCACGTCTGATAGATATGTTGATATGTAGACTATAAAATAACCTAGTAGCATAGGATAGGTGCCCGCTTTTTAATTTTTCTTTTAAAATTTTCTACAGTTGGTATACCTACCTAGTTGCTTACTAAGAAAATTTAAGTAGCATGCACATGGCTAAGTCATCTATCATTTAAGTAGTATGTCATCGAATGTACACTTTAGTTGATGACATCAGCAGGCTTAGCATCGAAACAATTTGTCAGTGAACGGAGGCAGTAAAATACGAGTACACCTTGGTTGAGTGAGCGTTAAGTTTGAATGCGGTCAGGTTATTTTTACTTTCGGATCCCATATGAAATTGCAGCGAAGTAATAAAATGTTGTTAAACCATGCTGCGCACGAGTGCCGGCGAGAATGAGTGACGGAAGGTTATTTTTGGAGTTCCATTATCCAGGAATGGAGACGCCGAGTTTTGTTTATGTGACCAGCATTTGTAAAGCCGAAAGCGATTTGTAAAAGTAAAACTATAACCCGTCAGTGCTCATTTAAACTTCGAATAAGCCGTTGTACAGATTGGGAAACTGTAATTTATGCACCTACCAATGTACTTGCTAATTATTGTAAGTAAAGAAACGATTTTGTAGTCCTTATTCTGTCCTATGAGATTTTTTTTAATTCAAAAGCAAATAGGTATTAAGGCAGACTAGGACTAGAGTAGCAGTTAAATTGCTTGAAATACTTAGGTCTGAGCTAGGTACGAGGATTGTTAACGGTCTGGTATCGACTCGACCGACGAACTGTCTGGGACATAAGTGGAGACAGCAGAATTCCGGCCCATATTGCGTATCTCCCAAGTCCCACCCTATTTCCGCCCACTCCTTCATGCCAAAACTTAGACATTGCGAAAAAAATGTTAGGTTTAACGAGTTCGTTATGGAGAATTTTACAGACTCTACAAAATAATGTCTTTCCACTAGGCAGTAATTATTTTTATCTCATTAAGTAGGTATTTACAAAAAAGTAAATTCACGGTACCTACCTACTTGAATTGATTTCCCTATTTCAAAATAAGAATTGAATACAACCATGATTTTGTACCTGCTCATGTAAGTATTGAAAAAAAAACCCGGCCGGGCTGCTTTGGGTACGATTTGCACCTGCTGTTGAAAGCCTGCTTGTTTCGATAAAACCATCTGTCGAAAACGGTGCATGGCAATCATGTGTATGCCGTCACACAAAGAAAAAAACTTTGGTAGCTTTACTCATACCACAGTTCAGATACCTACCTACCTAGATGATTTTTAACCAGTTTAACCTTGCACCTAGCAGTGATCTTGAGCACTGAAAAGTACCTACCTACCTACTACAATAGTACATTACTGCAGGCGCAGGGAAGTGAGGGCTTGCGAGCCGAGTATACAGTATAGACGGCCGACCGAAGGGAGGCCGGATATTGTTACGAGGCTTGCAAGCCCCTTCCCGGCTAGGCATGTATAGTGCTTTTCTCAAAGTAATGCAATGAAATAAATAAATATAAGATTCAAATAAAATAAATTACACTTGAATTTTTTATTTTTTTACACCAAATACAATTTGATTACTTTATTCCATTCTTGAGAATCACAACTTCTAACATGTACCAGTAAATCCCTTTACTTAACAACTTCTAGTTATCAATAATATAATAGTATTAGCGTATAAGTCTTGAACAGGCCGTTAACCTCCAACCTCTAAACATTGCGAATTCATTTTACAATATTTGTCCAAAGACAGCCATCTCCTTTTTCGTTCCCGCGACTTCTACCATGACAGCTCTGATTGCTGCTCGCCGCTGATTGGCCACGCTCGCTCGTCCGCCATTGGTCAAAATATACAACAGCCAATCATAGATCAGCGCGAATGTTGCCATTCGTAACTTAAATATACCAGAAAACTAAACAAATAACAATACTTTTTAAAAATCATGACAAGTATAAAATTGAAATTAATCTAATAATACAGATTCTTTTTTTTATTCTCAGTTCGTGTATAATATAGGCATTAACGCGAATATTTTTGGTACAATAAAGTTCTAACTTATTAAAAAAAAACGGTTGCTTAAACTGTTTATGAAGATCAACGCCATGTTGATATTCAAATTAAAAATAAATTACTTCCCGGCCTAGGCCAGGAATGATATATTTCCTGGCGTGTTTTGAGGCACGTAAGGACGATATTTCATTGCATGTTTGAGAAAAACAAATTTACAAAATCGTGAGCAGAGCGGTATTTATAAAAAAAAAACCGAGTAGGTATAGTAATAATTTTCAAGTTTTTGTTATTAGAATTAATCATTTATAACGGATTTAACTCGTGTAAGGTTGTGTATTATATTTTATTTGCTGACGTTTCGAAAACTTTACCGTTCCTATATTTGTAGCCGACTGAGCTGAGGATAGTCTAATACTAAAGTCAAGATATATAGTAGTTGTTCAAACATTTTGTACCACCTTTACCACAAACATGGCTTATAATAGGTAGCTGATGCTAAAGATGTGTCTGTCTGTATTTTAGTTTATATAGGTAAAGGCCATTCCATATGAACGAATTGTTACCCCTCGTCACGCTGTGCGTAAGGGCTAGCTATGTCGGTAAATGGGGGAAGGTCGATGTGCCAAGAGGGCGAGGGTGAGGACGTGGGGAGAACGCCAAAATTTAATACTTAACTCTTAAAATGTGATGTCACGAGACTAACATAAACTGCACTGCGCTGTTAGCACTCTTATGTTAGTTTTCTTATTTTAGTACTCAATTAACGAATACTACCTACCTAGATACATATATAAAATATTACCGGTTTTCTAAATATAAACGCTTAGTTACTTATTAGCATCTGGTTTCCAGTGCGAATACCCCGCGAAGATAAATCTATAGGTACAAGCGAAAGTTCAGCGCGGCACACCGGCTATAGAGTCTGTTTATTTACCTATAAGTAGGTAAGTATTATAGAGTAGAGTACCATGTTCAGAAAATATCTACATTGTCTCGAATAGAGGTAGACCTGGTTGTATAAGTAAATTATAAAATTGAAGATACCGGTATTTAGTAGGTATCTACTATCTATGTGGTGGTAACGAAGAGTCAAGTTTAGCTCTCAGTATCCACCTACCACTTAGATCTTGACACAGTCAAGGATTTCATGAATGAATGATTCACCTTGTGCGTCAGCTCATATAAACAGCGCCTTTTATTTAATCAAAATATTTTTCTTTGTTGATACCTACATATTAACCAAGAAGTAAATGTAGGTATAAGCAACTAAAAGATTTTACTTAGTTGTAGGCGTATCGAGACAAATTTGTGAATCGATATTTAAGTAAAATTACGAAATGTAGTAGGCCGCCGCAATGTCTCAACATCCGCCATCCACATAAGCTTTTTGATGAAATTACCTCTCACAATAATATCAGAAAGTGTTTATTTTTACTGTAATTACAAATGGGTCCTATGGATAGGTAAGTTTAACGTAGACTCAGGGCCTACGATGAGATATCAGCTGTGAGTTGTGGCTGTACTCTGTAGTAGCAATGACTTTAAGTTGGTCAATCATATAATTTGCAATCTTAATAGAAAATAACGCACTGCACTAGTGATTATTACGTTCAAGAAATTGATAATAAGTTACTCTACGAGTCTCGAACGAGACAACATCGTTATCGATCGTGGTCGCACATTCGCCCGGCCGGCGATACTTGCGAAAATATATTTCACACAAAGGTATCGTCGGAACCCCTTCTCAAAAAGATTTGCACTTAAACCTACCTGTTCAAATTTGTAGGTGTTAACCGCAGCGCACACAACACTTGGAAGCACAACACACGCGATAGAACGGCGGCGAATACCGACCCGCCCGAGCAACCGACGCGAAGTGAGTAAAATAGGTATTATAGCTAGGGCGAGTTATACACTGAACGGCCAATGACACCCGAGTAAAGAAAGAGAAGAGTGGAGCTTGTTGGTCACTCGCACGATACAGCGGATATCAGGGACGATCCTTGCCGAATGTAAACGGTTTTGTCCGATGAAAGGACCCCCGGTTTGTGCGCGCAGGACAGACCGGGAAATATTATACTGTGACCTTGCGAGTAATTTGATTGAAAACGTCCAACAATGACATGAGTTTTTTATTTGTTATTATATCTAAGCCCGATACACATTTAAAGGGATTGTTTATTAAATACTATGTAGTTAGGTAATTAAAAAAACTTCGAATTAAAAGTTTATTCAAAATAAAACTTGCAGAGAAACATAACAGCACGAGTAACATTTTTTATGGCAGTATAATATATTGTAACTGTTTCATAAATCTATATGGGTAATCTTATTACAAATAAGGTGAAAATACAATACGTCAGCTCCACGATGGTATTCATTCAAGTCTTAACCGGTGAACACGAAAATGATGATATATAATTATGTAACTGCACGTTATCGATCATTCACCTATAAAACTTAACATTTTTTTAAATAAGAATATAAATTTTAACCTTACCGCCTACATATTAAAGACCAGATATTAAAAAATATGGCACTTAAAATTCTATAAACATTCTTTATAAATTCGGTTAATAAAAATAATATAGTATTTAGTTTTTGATCATCCATATCACTCATCAACATTCAACAAATCGATGTTCAACTGAAGGTTTCTTACCCACATTTTATAATTAATAGAGAATATTATTTCTCAAAATATGTATGTAGGTCCTACTTTTATTATTCCCTATAATCTCAAACTTTCTTTACAATCACCGATCGATCACATTAGTGCGCAAAATCCATAATAAAGTAGGTACAAACCACACGCATTATAACAATATATGACAAAAGAATGCAAGCGTAAATAAGTTAACTTCTACACCTAATAGAGACACCAATGAAGTAATTATTAGGACTAGAGAGGAAGAAACGGACAATAAGTTATGATTATAATATATTAGACAGTATATTGCATATTATTTTTAGTGTCTAATTAAAACACCTTGTAACACTTATTTCAGATATGCTAATATTTTGGGTTGCTTGCCAATATTCACTACGTAAAAACTCATAGTTATATTACTGGTTACAGCTAGTAAAATTGTTGCAATTTAATTTTGAAATCAACCCAGAATAAAGTAAATAAATAAATAGCACTATCTGAGTAAGAAAATTGACCACTGACACATTAAACTTTAGACACTAGATCATAAGATAAATTTTTACATTACATAATAGCTCCACCACTCTTTTCAAAGCCTTCACTCAGAAGCTTTCATGCTACCAAAATAATTATTAATGATTTGAATATTTATGAAGCTCAGAACGTCGCTCTTTGTAACAAAGCATGTGAAAGTATTTCAGAAGTAATTCTTTGAACAGTATTTCAGAAAAGAACATAAGACTTTCACTGTACTATTCTGTGTCGATTTTTATTTAATAACTGCAGATCACCGCTATAAAAAAAACCCACTGAGTAACGTGACAAACCTTGTGACAAATTATTGGATATAAAAGTTAGAAATTTTAAAAAACGGACTTCAAAAATGAGGTTCTCAATTCGTAGGGATCTTTTCGTTATATTTTTTATGTATGTATCCGATTAATTCTGACAAAAGTTTCGTCCTGAGCCTGATATATAGTAGGTATTTATGCAGTTTCATGCGGGGCGGGCAGTTTCTCCCACGAGGGCTCCACGCCCCAGATCTCGCGCGCGTACTCCGCAATGGTGCGGTCCGACGAGAACTTGCCCGAAGACGCGATGTTTTGGATCACCATCTCCGCCCATTTCGCTTGATCCTGCAAATAAGTAAAGCATTGTAAAAGACGGTAAAAAGTTAAAAAAAATACAATATATTCTGTTTCGAAAATGAAATGGTATACGATTAGAAACTCTATTCCATATGATTTAGAGCTTAATATAACATTGATATATTAGCGCGGCTATAGTATACAACTTGTAGCCTAAGTTATTTTCTACGACATAATGGGCGACCTTAGGATAGAAAACGCAGAAATTATTAGTGTGTAGAAGTTATGCGTTCCAGTATTCACGGAATATAAAGCTAATCATTATCTATGTTAAATATTATGCCAATCCCTTACACTACTTACATTTTATCTCTCTAAAATCTCGTCTAGCCGTTTGAATATCCCATAGTTACCTGATAGACGTCGGAGACTTTCTGTTGCGCTTCAATGTAGGCGTCGAAGTCAGCGAGGTGAAGGAACCGGTCGTGGTGCAGTAACACGTCAGCGATGTGCGCGAACCGGCCGGGCTCGCCGGGCGAGAAGAATCCGCTGCGGATCTGCTCCACGCACTGGCGCAGCTCCGGGTTGCGCTCGTAATACTCGTACGCATTGTACCTGGGAAAGACAACACCGATTAGACCAGTACGGGGCCGTTCAAGTATTACGTAAGCAGATTTATCACAATTATTTACCCCCGTCAAACCGTCCCCCTTGTCAGAAAAAGTAAGGCTCTTACTCCCTCCCTCTATGCTTCCTAAACAATGGTACTTTGGTTTATGCATCTTTCTTTTCATGTAGGTATCCTGTTTTTTATTGATTATGAGGAGCAGTTGTATTTAAAGAAAATATGGGACTTTAACGCACTTAATATTCATTTAAATAAATTTACCTAAATGTGTTATGATTAATTGATTTATTTATACCGACGCCGATAATTTATTCATTCATGATACCTACTTTATTTCATTATACAAAGTCTTACGTCGAACAAGCAGCGCAACTCTGATACCTAACTAAATTGAATCACAACTGGAGCGTGTATGTGGGCAAATTTAATGAGAACACGCTATTACCGAGAGTGCGGGCATGATAAGATAATAATATACCTAGATTGAAATAAAAAAAATAAATTAAAAATTTTAACAAACCCCCGACAAAAAAACATATAAGCCGTCTAAAAAGTATAAAAATAATAAAGACTTGATATTAGGTAGGTACCTAAGTATTAATAGGTATTTCTACAAAGAAAACGTCACGTCGGGGGGACCGCTCATCATTTACCTAATTCTACCTATCTATATTTAGGTAAGTACCTACTATGTATCGAAATCTAAGGTCCCCCCGACATGACGTTTTCTTTGTAGAAATACCTATTAATACTTAGGTACCTACCTAATATCAAGTCTTTATTATTTTTATACTTTTTAGACGGCTTATATGTTTTTTGTCGGGGGTTTGTTAAAATTTTTAATTTATTTTTTTTATTTCATACTTTTTGAAAGTAGGTAGGTAACTTATTATTTTTTTAACCAATTTCCATTTTACATGGAATTCTGTAATGTACGTGTGGTCCTCTTTCATTTGATACCTCACTCGGTTATATTTGTAGTCATTTGGTTAACCATTTCCACACTTTCAGTCCCTATATTTTTTGAACTACTTAACCGATTTTCATTATAATATCAATTTTGTAATGTACACGTGATCCTCTTTCATTTGATACCCCACTCGGTTATATTTGTAGATATTTGATTTTCCATCCCCACTTTCACTCCCTATATTTTTTGAACGGCTCAACCGATTTTCATTATAATTTCAATTTTGTAATGTACTCGCGACCCTCTTTTATTTGATACCCCACTCGAGTATATTTGTAGACATTTATTTTTCCATCCCCTCTTTCACCCCCCTCTATGTATTAAACTACTGGTCCGATTTTCATCAAACATAGCTAAGAACACTCCCGACATATTCACCTCTTAAACAAAAAAAACAGAATCAAAATCGGTTCATGCGTTAGGGAGCTATGATGCCACAGACAGACACACACACACACACACACACACACACACACACACAGACACGTCAAACTTATAACACCCCGTCGTTTTTGCGTCGGGGGTTAAAAAGACGTAAAATATTTTCTTAATTTAACCAGTACGTTGAAACTTTAAAGGTAAGACATAGTATTATATAACATCTGATTTTATATAATACTTATTCCAGTATAAAAAATTGCGCTTAAGCACTTAAGTAACTCACCCGCGCTTCTGCAAGGCTTCTACATCATCGACCCTCATGCCGAAGATGAAGAGATTGTCCTCTCCAGCCTCCTCGGCCATCTCTACGTTGGCGCCGTCCATGGTGCCGATGGTGAGGGCTCCGTTGAGCATGAACTTCATGTTGCCGGTGCCGGAGGCCTCGGTGCCGGCTGT
This sequence comes from Polylopha cassiicola, assembly GCA_038024825.1. Taxonomy (NCBI): domain Eukaryota; kingdom Metazoa; phylum Arthropoda; class Insecta; order Lepidoptera; family Tortricidae; genus Polylopha; species Polylopha cassiicola. The sequence goes on along the minus strand of CP149046.1, from coordinate 12,144,304 downwards.
GGATATCTGCTCGCTCAGGTCGGCGGCCGGCATGATGCGCTCCGCCAGAGTCACGCGGTAGTTCTCCAGGTAGATGAGCTTCAACTTGTCGCCGACATCCGGGTCGTTGTTCACCTGGATAAGTGTCGAACGCATTAAATTTACGAGTGACATCGTGATATGTTTTGAGTTTACAGATTTGATACAATCTTGATTGGGGATTGAGATTTGTAAAAACGTTAATTTAAGAAGAATAAAGTTTGATTTAAGGTCGGTTGCAATTAAATTTGGATTGTTGTTATTATAAAATGTTGCGGTGTTGGTCAGGTAGTCGACGTACCGTGTTGCCGACGGCGCAGGCGAGCGCGATGATCTGCTTGGCGATGTAGTAGCCGGGCGCGGCCTTGCCGCCGATCATGACGGTGCGCGGCGTGACGGCGGCGCCGGGGTCGCGCTTGATGCGGTTGTACAGCGTGATCACGTGCAGGATGTTCAGCAGCTGCCGCTTGTACTCGTGGATGCGCTTCACCTGCACGTCGAACATGGACGCCGGGTTGATGCGCACGCCCGTGTCGCGCTCGATCAGCGCCGCCAGCCGCAGCTTGTTCTCCTGCTTCACCTTCATCACTGCGCGCTGGAAGCCCGGGTCCTTCGCCCACCGTTTCAGCCCCTGCAGCTGGTCGAGGTGCACCGTCCACTCCTCGCCGATCTTGTCGCAGATCAGGTCCGAGAGGCCCGGATTGCAGAGCAGCAGCCAGCGGCGCGGCGTGATGCCGTTCGTCTTGTTCTGGAATTTCTCTGGCCACATCTCGTAGAAGTCGCGGAAGACGGTCGCCTTGAGGATGTCCGAGTGGATGGCGGCGACGCCGTTGACGGCGTGCGAGCCGACGACGCACAGGTTGGCCATGTTGACGCGCTTCTCGCCCTCCTCCTCGATGAGCGACATGCGGCGCATGCGGCCCGCGTCGCCCGGCCAGCGGCGCTCCACCTCCTGCAGGTGCAGGAAGTTGACGTGGTATATCAGCTGCATGTGCCGCGGCAGCACGTTCTCGAGCATGGAGCAGGGCCAGCGCTCGAGCGCCTCGGGCAGCACGGTGTGGTTGGTGTAGGCGCAGCAGCGCGTGACGAGCTGCCAGGCCTCCTCGTACGGCAGGTTCTCGACGTCGAGGAGGATGCGCAGCAGCTCGGGGATGGCGAGCGCGGGGTGCGTGTCGTTGAGTTGTATGGCGACCTTGTCGGGCAGGTGCTCGAAGGTGGTGCGCACGGCCTCGCGGGATCCGAACTTGGAGGACTTGTATCTGCGGATGATATCCTGCAGCGTGGCGGCGCACATGAAGTACTCCTGCCGCAGACGCAGCTCCTTGCCCTCGAAGAAGTTGTCGTTGGGGTAGAGCACGCGGGAGATGTTCTCGGCGACGTTGCGGTCTAGCACAGCCTGGATGTAGTCGCCGGAGTTGACTGTGCAGATAAGGATGTTGGATACATGCCCGTTGATATATGTATTTATAAGAGGAGTTTTAGGATATAATTGTATACTTACAGAATTTTAAGTTGAAATCGATGGGACTTTTGGCGGACCAGAGTCGCAAGGTGTTAACTACGTTGTTTTGGTATCCTGGAATGGGGTTGTCGTAAGGCATGGCGAATACCACCTGCGACAATAGAAAATGATCTCTAAAATGACTAATTTGCTAAAATTAACAATATTAAGTGCGGATACTCATATTTTATTTTGACTATATAAGTATTACAAATAACATAGCACAACATTACACAAATGTAATTACTTATATTATTTATAGTAAGTAAAGTGCATATTACGTAAAGTTATGTAAAGTTTTGGATCTGTCTAGACAACCGTACCAATATTTAATGCATTTGCCTAACAGCTGAACGACTTCAAACAATAGAAACACGATTAGAGAAAGCTATGTTGAATTATGATCATTCATATTTTAAAAAAATATTCCTCTGATAAATTACAGACGGACTGCTATAAATTGATTACGCTACGCATATGCATACGAAAAGAGCAATAGACTTATAGTATGATATATAAGTACCTAGTTAAGCTACAATCTTAACCTCGGTGTGACCTAGCTCACTAGAACTGGAGACTAGGCGCAATGTACACCACATTCTTTAAGTAGATTTATTACCATAGGATTTTTTCTACGAATCATGTCAGTAATGGTTTCACTATCGAGTCTTATCTTTTTGAGAGAGATTTAATATAATCGACTGCAATATAAATAAAGATTGTAATACTGTTTAGAATACTTTTTTACCTAGTACAATATTTTTTATAATCAGTAATACCTATTATTATGAGGTGTTTCCAAAAGACGAAAATTAAAAAATAGTTAGACGAAAATACGTTCACTAGTTGAATAATGTTGGCCGGATACGAAACCTACGCCGAAGAAATCTTAGGAAATAATTAATTAGTCATATCAATAAGAAAGTACGGTGTAATCAATTAACATGAAGTAATAATCACATTTGTGATAAACACGTCAAGGTTAGCTGGTGTTATCTTGTTCACAAGACATCAAATACAGTTTCAGACCCTGGGGCAATGAAATAGACAATATCGCACGACGCTTCCACGCATAGATAAAGGTCGTTGGCTTATTTAAAAATAACTCTACAATTGTTTGTTTTATTGTAGAAACTATATACATATATATGCTATGTTATGTTTACGTATGCTCATGTTGAAAATGTACATCTACACAAAGTAAAAGTAGGTCTTACAAATCAGGTGTCTCTAGAAAAGAAGATAAACTGAACCTATTTAATTAAATTCCATTTTTGCAATCTTGCGCTAAGGTGTATGTGTTTTAAAATGAACTTTTACAATTTCGATTCCATTATAAAAACCTTTACTACCTTAGCAATAAAAAAAAGGAAAAAGTCTATTGTAATTTTTACTATACTTATTTTTTAACAAAGTTAAATCTCCACAATGTTGAGTACAAACCTGAGTGTCGACCCACTTCTTTCCCTGTGGTGTGTCCACAACCCTTCCATAGAAGTTGACGGGAAGCATGAACTCGGGGCGGGCCTTCTCCCAGGGGTTGCCGTACCGCAGCCAGTCATCAGGCTCTTCCTGCTGTTCACCATTTTCGATCTTCTGTGCGAAGATACCGTACTCATACCTTATACCTAGGTAATAATAATAAATATTGTTTAATTTAACATCTGCATGATATAAGTATTTCAAAGGCAATTCAGTATTTCTTGAATAATGACATTTGTAAAATAGTTTTAATTATATTTGTTATGTGTTTGTTTATTTTATATTGTAAAATTTTGACGATCTCACTATGAGTGCATATAATATGACATAATGTGTAATTATAATGTATGTAATAATGAGAAATAAATAAATCTAATCTAATCTAATCTAATCTTGTTTGTGTCTTGTTTCAAATTATACCATTTGGTCTAATACAAATCATATTGACATATACATATATATTATTTCTTTTACAGATATACAGACGTACTTTTTCATAAATCCATATCATATTAGCTTCATAAAAAAGTAGCACATTGGGGGGATAAGAATTAGATATAATAAATATGTACATCTATTTACTATTTTGTCTATTAATATCACTGCACACCACTGAGTTGTTGAGCTTTGAAATCCAATAAACAACTGCATAAAGTAGGCCTAGCATACAGAATCTTTAACCTTATTGTGCAAGTATAATGGCAGAGGTCATTGTTGTATAACACATGGACATGTCGTGATATTATAAATAATGTTCTGACTTGTTATTGCCTTTGTGCAAAGTCATATTATGTGAAATGTTATGGTTAATCACAGTCATAAATTATTTGATAATGTGAAACATTATGTAACTCTTAAGAATAGGTAAAATATAATATCTAGAGTTCTACACATTCATTCTGTAGTATAGAAGACAAAAGACATCTGGATAAAATATACCTATATTTTAGAAATGTTTCACTGCTCTGATTAGTAAAGTTGGTACAATTAAATTGGCGCGGCGCCAATGTTTCGGATTGTCAACAGCGTCAATTAGTTCTGATATGCAACATGTAGTCATTGTGTTGTTAGACATGTTACTCACGTTTATGTATGAATATTTTCATAACTATCTTGTTTATTGTAAAAGGAATAAATGCACTTTCTCTACCTACTTCACTACAACTTTATTTAGCGGAAATTCTTAATAGTCCTCTTGTTCATATAAAATTTACTGGGATGCACCTACCTACCGTGTGACAGTGACAAAATGAAAACATGAGTGTTTTATTAATAGCTACCTATAAATATTGCAATATCACTTCATTACCAAAAATACACACCATAACCATATGCTGCCATGCCGAGTGTAGCCATGGAGTCCAAAAAGCAGGCTGCCAGTCTGCCGAGGCCACCATTACCCAACCCAGCATCCTCTTCCAGTTCCTCTAGCTCTTCAATATCTAAGCCCAATTGGTATAAAGCTTCATCTACGGTACCCTGGATACCCAGGTTGATCATTGTGTTTTGCAGAGAACGCCCCATGTAGTACTCCAAAGATAGGTAGTACACACGCTATTCGAATAAAAAAGTTGATTAAATGAATAGTTATCATAAAAGTATTAGTGTTTGGAATGGACTTATATGTACACAAAATATTATTAGGGACATAAAAATTATGATGTTTTAACAATTAAAGCAGTCTTCAGATAATTTGAAATATTCTGTTTTATTCAGCTAGACATAAAACTATAAATAATTATTTACACATAAAATATAATTAATTAATGCTTTTATGTGATTAGCCCTCATTTTACAGAGAAGTACCTACCTACTTGTATTCTTAGGCAGCTTAAAATAATCAAACACATTTATGTAGTCATATTTTTCTAAAAGAAAAAAATATATATTTACAAAATACCTTGGGGTCTTTCTCATAATAATACTGCTGGGTGCGAATCCACCGGGAGACCAGATGGTCGCGAACAGTGTGGGCCAGAGCAAAGTAGTAGTCCCGTGGTGTCGCCACATTCCGGTCTTTCACCAACGTATAGTGGACATGACGGTTGAAGGCCTTCTTCACCTCCGTCACATTCTCCACCGCCACAATCCCGCGTACAGAAATCTGCTTACGCTTTTCCGAATCAGTCTGAACGCTCATCCTGATTTCTTATCCTCTCAGAAAATACAGCAAAGACTCGCGCACAAGACGCGACGAAACCCTGACTGAACCGAACGAATCAACTAGCCCGCGGTATCGGTCACCTTGAGAAGGTCAAACCGAGTCTACGGAGCCCAATGTTATGTACTGACGGCTAGCCGGTTATTGACGTCTCCATAGACTGCCTTTATTAAAATAACAGTTTGACCTATATTGTAATAAGATTCTACTTTACTTCAAATCTGATGTGCTGCGGCTATAGCCGGTCCAATCCAACTAATACAAATTACGATTTTTAATTGAAATTTAAACTTGTAAATAAAGTGAATTAGCCAATTTGAAAGACTGACGCTATTTTTACGTAAAACTCATAAGTAATTCCATTTTACGTAATTGTCTACCTAAAGCTAATAAAAAAAAAAATGAAATTGGAACAAATTCATATGAAGCTGTTAAAATGAAAATCATTCAAGCAACAATTATGTGTAAACAAGAAATATCTTAATTATTCAATAAATTTTATTCATATTTACATTTTTTTTTCTTGATAAAAGGAACGTAAAGTAAAAATATCTTTACTGTCATTCGAATGGCAGTGACAGTCATATGTTAATGACACATCTGTCATTCATTGACTAAGCGTGTTTCAAACATCTTATAAAACGTTGATTGCGATACCTATTACCGTCGCGAGAAACTCAATGAAAAAACTGACAAAACCCTTTTGGTACTTTTACTAGCTGTCCGCCCCGGCTTCGCACGGATCATCTTTTTTTGTAGCCTATGTCACTCGGGAATAGTGTAGCTTCCCAACAGTGAAAGATTTTTTGAAATCGGTCCAGCCGTTCTGGAGCCTATTCAAACCAAACAAACAAACAAACCTTTCTCTTTATAATATTAGTATAGATCTAGATGACAAACTTATGGAATGGAATACATAAAAAAAAATGAAAATAAATGTATTCTGGTGAAGGTCGTTGAACTTGAAAACAACTCTTACTGATTTGAGTTAACTACTTACCTAATTTATAATCTTGGGGTTCAAGGATGTGAAAATCTATCTGTTTACTAAGCAATCTTCCGCAAATAAACGAACTATATAAATATAATAAAACAATTGAATTACAAAACAAATACCTTTAGGTATGTGTATTTTAATGTTTTTATAATAATCAGTATAGTTAATTATTATTAATAAGAATACAATAACTTCAATAGAAAGGCCTATTTTATAGAACACTGTACACAAGCAACATTTGATTAATTTGTCAAATTTTATTTTACTGCAAAATAGCTACACAAAGAAAAATAACTTATTTCATAATTTACACTTAGGTACCTAATATAAAACTTTTTATATAAATAAAAATGCTATTTTGCAAATGAGAAAACAATCTTAAAAGTGTGTGACCATAGCAACGAAATAACAATATTAAGTGGACAACTTTTGTAAGTATGTATATAATAAAATAGTATAATGTAAGAACCGAAATAAGTAAATTGATCAAAGCGGTACTTACATATTATCGGAGTCATTTTACAAAATTATACAAATACATATCCAGGTTTTTTGTATTTGTGCTTATCGAAAAGTAGGTACAAAAATAAAAGCATCACTAGTAAGTAATAGTAGGTACCTATCCCGTGCCATGCCTACGTATACTAATTGCATAACGTTATCATAATTATTATGACCAGTCTCAACGTTATATTTCCTAGATAATAACATTTTTTCTCCCCCTGGGCGTAATACTATTAGAATAAAAGCAACAAACATTTTCTGACGAAATGCGACAGTTCTAGCATTGCCTAAACATTACAATAGGCGTAATGACCAAAAATATCCTACGTATTTTTTCGTTTCCCAATCGAACAATAAATGGCAACTATAAACGCTTCAAAAGTTAGGGAGTGAAGACTCATTACATCACGTTTTGGTTCAATATCATACCAAGACGTGACATCAAAAGTCCCCAGTCCGCAGCAAGTTTAGACGCACTTGTCTTTGACATTTTATGATTGTTTGAGAACAAAAGAAAAATGTGTCAAATAATTTTCAATAATCTAACTACGGAATAAACTAAATAGAATTTCGTTTTCTTTAACTAGTCGTCATCCCTATTAGGCCAAGGAACTGTTTTGTATATCCTCGTGAATCGGTGAGTTGCTGGATGGGCACACATACATTTGTTCAGGATAGAGGTCGCCCCGGATTCTGACCGCCCGGACTATGGCCGGCGCTGCGCGGTATTCCAATTCACCAATCAGAACATTGTCGGCGAAGACCGCCCACTCCGCCGGACCATGAACGATGCGGAATGTTGTCTGTAAAGAAGAATTGTATTGAGTACACTGACACCCTCAAAAAATAGGTCGCTTATGCTGGTTCAGTTAAAAATCCGTTCCATCAATTATATATTCCCAATATCCAGATATACAGCTTTCGATTATATGGTATCCGTCAAATGTTGAGCCCTAAACAGGTCTATATTTAATGTTTTTTTTGTACTGGGCGGTTTTGTTATCAGACTCCAAGTGAGTAGGGATTCGTGCGAAGCCGGTGCGAGCCGCTAGTATCTAATAAAGATCAAGTTATTATTATTAGTGCAGTGGCTGTAACTGACATGCGTGCCGGGCACCAGCGTGGCGGTGCGCTGGCGGCGCTCGTCGCCCCACTGGCCGAGCCGCGTGTTGAGCACGACCAGCTGCCGGTCGAGGTGCGCCTCGACGTGCGCGCGCACGTTCACGTGCACCGCCACGTTCGGCGATGGCCACTCCCGCGTGCCGTCCGACAGGTTGATCGCGAATGAATGCAGCAGCGGACGCAGTCTGGAAACACATTTAACTTACATTGTAAGAGTGATTTTACATTTAAAAAAAATCACTTTCAGCTTTTTGCGGTGTTAATTCACGTATTTTATTTGATGACGTTTCGAAAGTTTTCGAAACATTCCCATTTTCGTAGCACGAATGAGCTGACGATAATCTAACAGTAAAGTGTTAAGTGGCGTCAATAACGCTTCGCAAAGACTATCATTACTAAGAAGAAAGGCCGCATGTAAAAAGACATTTTTGGGATAGTTACCGATGTACGATATAAGAATATTTGGACTCAAACTTTTAAATTAGGTACACTAACAAAAGTTGGTAATACTTTTATAGCAGAATTAAATAAGTGTTAAAACTACAAAAAGAGAAGGAATGAGTTTAAGTGTCCACGTACCGTCCGTGTATGACTAGCTGATGGCCGGGGGGTATCCCCTTGGAGAGTATCGCACAGACGTTAGGTCGCCAGCTCGGTTCCTCTGCTGCTGGAGGGGCGTCTAAACTTGCTCTAAAAGGCACCTGAAATTAAAAATCAGCGGATGAACGACGGCCTGTTGGTCTAGTGGTCAGAGCCCTTGTCTTCGAAACCGAAGCAGGCGGGTTCGTTTTCGATGCTTTCGCGGTTATTACGCATTGCATGGAACAACTATTTATTTATTCACACTTTAATGCACAATAAAAAACAAATGTACAAAAGGCGGATCTAATGCCATACGGCATTCTCTACCAGACAACCTTACTATTTATTGAACTCGCGTATTTTATTTTACTCGGCGATTGAGCTGAAGTATGCAGTATTTAAATCTATCTTCAGAAATCTCTTTATTTTCCCAGGATTCAACTATTAATGAGATAAGTGACTCAATTCGTAATATACTGCTACGCCATTAAGCATTCTAAGTCATTACATTTAAATTTGGATTCGCGTTGTGACACATTTAGAGTTAGATCGTTTTAGTACTGTATATGCAAATTATCCTTACCTCTACAAATTTCGGTGTCAGCATCGGATAAATATCAGTCTTCTGTATATTGAGCGAGGCATCCCTTACTCCCGCGACTTGCACCCAGGCCGCGGCGAACGGGCCCGGCGAGCGGTGTGCGTACGAGCAGTACTGCTCCCCGTCCACCGCCCACAGCGTTTCTTGCTCATCGATCAACACTTCTATCGTGAATGGACGACCCATTTTGAACGGGAACGACCTAGAATATGTAATTGTGAAATTAAATTGACATCGGAAGGGCGTAGCTAGGATTTTGTTAAGGGAGGGGTAGGTGAGCTAAGATTGTCAACGGCAGGCGTAGACAAACTAGTAATATATCTAAGATTACTCGGGGATAATGTAGCTTTCCAAAGGTGAAAGAATTTTTGAAATCGGTCCAGTAGTTTCGGAGCCTATTCATTATAAACATACAAAAATACAAAAATACAAATCTTTCCTCTTTATAATATTAGTATAGATAATTTTCGACACTCGCAAGGGAATCCAAACCTACAGGAAACATCTAGGGAGAGGGGGGAGGGGCAGTAATGCACATACTTAGCATAGTCTCTGTAATAAGTCGTGACGGTGGCAACGATACAGTCCTTACGGATTTGGTGTTCAAAATGTAAGATAGCATTGGCATATTGAAGAACATAAAGATTTATGTTTGACACCATATTGGTCATTGACTTTCGGCTTTATATCGCTAGCAAGTAGCAAATCAGAGTGCCCAGTTACTTAATTAGCAAGATAATATCAATAAACGCTAAATAACGTACCTATTCACTATCTATATCTAAGTAAATGACAAAGATCATTTCGATAGGGTAAGTATTATTGTGAGTGTAATTATTTCCAAATTCCAATTAGAATAGATACCGTATGAATTAGTTGTATGTGATCATAAAACTTGTTATCACTCAATATTTGCGAACGAGTTTAGCTTACTACACATCCATCACAGGAAGTCTCATTTATAAAGTTATTTACCCATCGCACTGATTAACGTATTTCATTAGGTGTAAATTAAGTTAGTAAGTATATCTAACAGAATAAACAATAATACAGAAATTTTAGTGCTGATTTTTCATTAAAAATTCCTCAGCGATTAGATAAGATTATTAGATTAGGCCGCAATTTCATCCAAAATCTGATATTATGAAAAATTCCAACTATCCCGCGCCGTCGAAAAGACTGAAAAAATACCTGAAAGCAGTGGTTTCCTCGGGGCCCCACTGTCCGTTTCGACGAGTATTTCGAACAACGTAGCATTGCGGCACTCTCGCGTTGAAATGTACGGCTATGTCGGAGCTTCCCGAATTGGGGTCTCCGCACCCTAGGTTTATCGCGAACCTGTGATAGAAATTACAATTATGTATTAGCATTAGTAGTGATTGTGTTCATAAGAGTCTTCTTTCCTTAGTAGACGTGTGTACGTGTGTGTGTTATTAGGTACATAGTTATTAATGCCTATTAATTAGTCACAAATTGAGGTTTCCAACTGCGACTTAGCATTCAGTATTGAATTGAAGGAACACAAAAGTACAGTCAGAATTGCTTACTGTACCTATGCATCTATTTTTTTAATTCAATCACAAAAAAAATCGCAAACATTGTTGATACGTTGATAATTTAAATCTCATACGCTGTTTTTGTTTCGCGATTTTTAATATCTCTAAGATGCTTAAGGAGTTACATACATACCTACATAGATAAGGTTAGGATAAGAGTGCTTACCATGGTAAGTCCTCAGTCGGTGTTCCCGTGCACAGGATGTGAGAGCCTATGGATAATGGCTCAGTCAATATTTGGTTGAACCTGACGTCTTGCGCCTCTGCCAACTGACACTGAAAATCAAACATAATTTATTTATTATAATAAAGTGTTGGATATATCGACATTTACAAGGTTTGTTGTTGTCCAAGTTCCAGTACAGCTGATAAGATAATAAAAAATTGTACAAGAAATACCATCAACACTTGATATGCCGATAGGAATTTACCTTGACTTTCTAACAACTAGTAGGCTTCAAAATAGGGCGTATCGTTAAAAAAATATATATCGGGACTTATGTCAAAAACCTTTGTCGGGGTGGTCATAGGATAATATATTTCATGTTTCTTTCTGAATTCTGATCAGTAGCTTATAGCTCTAGAATACAAGTCATTTTATTAACAACAGTAGACTCTGTGCTTGCCTAACCAGTTATCTCTTATTAACAATTGAGTAAGTACTTCCGTAAACATTACACTTAGGTACATGACTAACCGTGATGTGTTTACTTACTTACGGATACACGATAAATATTTAATGAAGTAAGCTGTGTACAGTTCTTTTACCTCTATAACTTTTGGTGCTCGAGTCTTAGGGAGTGATTATAAAACTATGTTTCTTGACTAATGGTATTATACATTATTAATTTGCATTGATTAGGTACTACTGAGATGAAACAAATATACTTATACCTAGTGTTAGCTTTGTTAATGAAATATAGACACGACAAATACCACAATCGAGAGTAATGTTACTGATAATCATTACACTTGTCACGGCGTCTTTGACCTACGTTGAGTCATTCCTTCACCTTGCATGATGATGTCATGATAATGACGCCAATTAAGGCACAATACGATTACAATTAACCTACCTCCAATAAAGTATAGATAGGTAGCGAGTACAATTATATAGGTGGGTCATTCCAGCGAAACCGGCACCATAGGCATAAAATATAAATAACTTAATTTATACATAAATACATATTTAGAGAATAGAACATTATGCCTTGTTTTATTAATCAATGAGTTTTTCATTTTTATATCAATATTTTCCATTTTATTCGTTTTTGACCGTACCCCTAGCGCCAGTTGTCCACGCCAGCCTATTTTTACTTTAAGTTTGCAGCACTATTTCGCGGCATTTCTGAACATTACGGAAAAAGTGATACGTATAAAAGAAAATATATCTAACGCAGTTTAAACTAGTGCTAAGTAATTATAAATTAAGTTTCATGGTTAGTATTTATTGGGCTTCTACAAAAAGCTTAACTCATGTCCCACCCGTCACAGTAAAACAAGGTTTTTTCTTGTTAAACCTAAAAATATCTAACCTCTTGTTATCTTGCTTTGTGAAAGAAACAATTAGGTTGAGAGCGATTATTTTAGATCAAAAACGCGTTGCATTACTAAATAAAAATTGTTTTTAACGCTTTTCAAAGTATGTCCCACCCGTCACATTGACGGGTGAGCGAAATGGGTTATCTGATAAAACTGACTTAGTGAGTATAAAATCGTTGTGTCAACTTTATTTAAACGTAGCTGGTTTATACTAAAGCAAATTATATGTGTTATGGCGTTTAATTTGGTGGTGGTATATACTGAAACTGACTCAAAGACGATAGATGAGGATGATAGAGACCAAACGCCAGGATTAAGTTTTTCCACCACTAATAATTCCTCCGCCGACGAAGACTCAAGTAAGATTGGGTTAAATTAGAGATTACTGCCAGGAAAAAGTCGAAAGAGTATAAATACCTCGCAGTTTCACAAAGTACCTTTGACTTCGACAATGAATAAAAGGTCATGTTTTTAAAATGTGTTGATAAAACTAGCAAAGCATTACGAATGAATAAGGAAGATGTCTCTTTCATTAAAACTAGTCATATTTTAGACATTCTACCAATTATTATCAATTTTCTGAGCCTGTAAACATTGAAAAGAAAAAACATTTTTTTTGTTTTTATTATTCTAAAAATCTACTGAAATGATTACTTGTAACATTAGATAATTCATCTAAAAACTGATTTAAAATAAATACAAAAGAACTGTGTTTATATTTTTCATACATTTGTATGCCCAAATGTTACTCGTCCCACCCGTCACAAAGTACTGTCCCACCCGTCACAAGCTTTGAGAAGCAAAATTATTTTTATTTTACGAGTTATCTGCGTAAAGTTTACTAATACCTAATCTATACAATATCAGAAACTATATAAAAATAGGTTGTTTAACAAAAGTTACATAGTTTCTTACGAATTGCGAATAGTGTAAGTCAACTCTGAGAGGAGAGGTAATTTGAAGTCCCACCCGTCACACTTCTTATACCGTCAATTTCTCATAATAATAATGACATTTTCATACTTTTTTCGATGGTACAGTATGCAATGACTATTCAAGTATTTGATAATGTCATATTCAATGCGTAAATCGTTGCCGTTTGTCAGAAATAAAGCGAAGTGCAGGCACAAATGACTATAAATGTCCCACCCGTCACAATGGAATGACCCAGGTATTACTTAAGTGATAGAACGACTCTAGGAATGCGGGTCAAAATGTTTTTTTTCTATCTGCTTAGAAACTAAGCCTTTAGAAGGATTCTAGACCGATTGGTTAAAAATATGTACCTATCAAAAACTGAATAGTAGGTATATATTAAGTTTCTACAGTCGAGAGAGCTTGCAATCAAAAAATCGTAAGCTTATTTTTTCACAGGAATTCATTAACAGATCGCGTGTTATATAGCAATCGATAATTCGTACCTATTTAAGTACCTACCTACCTAGCACATTTCACGTGTTACTTTGTAATAAGTCCTTTCTGGGCGACTACAGGCAAACAAAATGAATGTTGTTAAATTGTTAATACCACCATATTTCGTAGGGCTGATTGTAAATAACAGTGTTTGTATCGAATTTATGTATTATAAATAAAAAAACACTTATAGACAGGTTATCGGTTGATTAGTAGGTACTTACCTACGTACCGAGGTACCTATTTTGACGGATAGTTCTTTTAGACAGAACTAAGAAGTGATACAATAATGACATCATCTCTTTACATTTTTCGACCTTCAATCGGGGTGAAAATATACGCAACAGAGTTGAAAATAATACTTGCCGATTCACTAAAGAAAAGTGTGACGAAAAAGGTTTATTTTTAACTCAACAAATATACTTACTACAAGTTTACTTTGCTGTTTTTAGTGACTATTGCATTTACATACATTGAAGATGTTTAAATATACAAGAGAACGAGCAGTAGGTACGATTCATATTATTTTAAAGAAGTTTGGGTAAAATTAGACACACAAACATGCAGCGCTATTAACTCAACTGAGTGTTCCAAGTCGTAAATTGCGATACAGAACTCTATTTCGGTTTTACAATTCCCAATAGCATTATTATATCAATACTATAAACACTGTATAAAATATTATTGTGATTTTAATAGGAAACATAATAATAAGTACCTGCCTTCTATGCGTGTCTCATGCTTGTGGCGTGATTTATGCATCTTACATATTAATTGCTCTAATGAGTACTTGTAGACGTTATATCAATATTTAGTAGCTACCTATTTAGGGACTTAGGTACCTACTATATACAACCTCTGTACCAACTATGGAATTCAGGTATTTACCCAACCTCAATATAGACAATGGACGAATACTAGTCGATAGAAAAAAAAAACACACTGCGAGTTACCGTCAGCAGCTATCTGGTAATCATTTCCGATACTTTCTTGGTTACTGCAAACATTCTTAATAATATATGGCTCTTTAATCTAAAATCTAATAAAGACTATAGCACTAAGTAGGTTAATGTGGTGTTTATTATACACCGTGTACCTAGACTACCTAGTGCTATAATGTTCATGGAAAGTTTTTTGTAGTGTGGGAGTTTAAATAAGTTGCCTAATAAGAAAAAAAATTGTTCAGGGGTTTTGCTGTTGCTAGGTAGGTAGCATTATTGACCTAAAACCCTGACATAACCATCACATCAATATATATTCTTAATGATTTACAAAAGTTTTTTGCTTCAAATTTAATTCGCGCCTAAAAAAACAAAGTAGGTAATTACCAAAGTGACAGCAGGTTGCTCTTCGTTGACACTATCACACGAGTCGGGCGGGCGGCCGCGACAAAACAGACGTCGACAGAACGAACCGCACCCGCATCTGTCGCCATCGCCAGAGACCATAATAAAATCGACTCAAATCGAACACTAAATAAATATTATGCGGTTATTTTTCTCGAGCCGCACTAGCACAGTTGTGTTGAGGCCGGCTGCCGCCGCATACTAAAATATCCGCTCGTTCGCGGTATATACGTGCTATTAAGTCGTCCTAAATACTGCTTTATTAGAACTTAAGAGACAAACTTAGCGACTAGGCATATTATGACTATTGATACACTCATCGGCTAACATGAATGAATGTTTATTCGATATATGTCATTCGCTGCAATTATGTCGTACCTATGTAGGTAAGTAAGTGAAAATTTTCATATAGTCACGGAAACGTAAACAGCGACTACCACGCCATCTGCTAGTGACCATGGAAACAACAATGAGACTGCATTTCTATCGTAAAAAGTGTATGATTAAACGCCATCTAACATTTCATAATGGAAACCAGTTGACAGCTCTGGCCTGATTGTCCATTGTTGTTTACAGACATGGAAGAATCTGGTCAAAAAAACTACTCACTGATTTCTTACCACAATTACTTATCTAACTTGCATAACTTAATTTAAAAGTACGACCTTGACAAAGAATTACATTTACCTACCGAAAAAAATACCACTTAAACTACTACTAACTAGCCTAATTTACTTAAAAGGAACTGTTTAAAATAAGATATAGGTAATGTACAATCATGTAGAAAAAGCCATTTATTACCTGATATTACTTAGTTACATTAGTGTTTCACAATAAAAGTTTACCTATTTACCTACTTATCATTGTCAGGGTGGGTTAGAAAATTATTTATCTAACTACCAGCATACATCAAACAGTAAACTAGGCCCAAAATTCATAATAAGTAACTATATCGCTTGTAAATAATAATTTATAATGGTGCTTGGTACATATAAATACGTAGGTAACCAATTTAAGTTAAAAGTGCAGTACTGCACTCAGATAGGAAATTCGTATCAATTGTAGCCAAAGTAGATAAGTAAATAAAACAACACTAACCTCAAAATCGAAAGCATCCTCAGCGAAGTCATAATCTGATAGGTCGTTTGGCAAATAACCTTCTTCTACATTGTAATCCATCTTGATACAATCCATACATCGCAATGAATCTACGGGCATAGGTAAAAAAACACCTATTTAATAGGATTACTTCCACCTACTTCACGGCTGTCAAGTCTTATAGCATATACAGTACGCAGTTGTTTATACTAGCTATATAATAAACAACAAGCATGCGCATACATTAGTAAGTATGTATGTATAGGTGAATTTTTTAGATAACACAGACGCAATGCAGTATCGGACGGTCAACGTTTGACTAAATCGTTATTTCAAGTAAATTAGGATGCATTGTGCTTCTAAATTATTCTCATTAGCATTGAGTAGGTTAAATATTCACGATTTTGTTAGATCCATTTACTGTTGAACTGCGTTTCCTTTGTCCGCGTAGAATACCCGTTTTAGTAAATCCGATATATAGAAAAGTACCTACATATACTTCGTCGAAATATTTACTGTTTTCATATAAGTAATGGACTTTGCAACTTTATTGCTACAACCTATTATTCAGGATTATTTTGTAATATAGTAATGATCTCGTAAACTTGGAAATAAATAAGGCCTTTGGACCTATGAAGACGTAATAATATAGGTAAAGATTATAGATTAATTTTAAATATTCAGGTAAATTTAGACTGGTGTAGTTTACAGAAAAAGCTTTTTTTTTAAATGGGAACATTATAACAGTATTATTGAAATAGATTACCGGAAACCCAATCAGAATTAAATAACTATAAACAGATTTAACTCGCGTATTTTATTTTCTTGGCTGACGTTTCGAAACCTTTACAGTTTCCAAAATCGTAGCACGGCTGATGATAGTCTAACGCTAAAGTGATTTATACAGCTCTGGAAACTACCTTGTTTTCTACATTATTTTTTTTAGAAAACAAGGTACAACATACGCGAGTTAAATCCGTTTATAGTTGTTTCCACCAAGAAGGCATCAGAAATTATAACCCAATTAGAAGTCTATATTTGCTTGGTGTCGATTAGTTTTAATGTCTTGTATAAACTGACACTCACTAGGTATGTGTGTATTAGTTTACACGGAACTTTATAGGTAATTCGCTTTGCTTTATCAACTTAAAATGATGGCGTAGTTAAAAATACCGTATAAATTGCTTTATATTTTATTTTCCGTATCCATTCCAACAGGCTTACTATTAGACATAGAGTGATAAAGATTTAGTTTTGTAATAGATATATGTATATTTCAGGGTTATTTACATAATACTTCATATGTTAATGGTATATATATTTAAGTTTACATAAATACAATTATTAATTTGGATTCCCTTATTTATTTTTGAAATTAAACAAAACATGGTTAAGTATAAAATACTGAATAAGACTAGTTCTACGAATTTAGTAAATTTAAGGTCATTATACTTTAAAATTTCATAATTATATATACACAGTTTTATGCGAATTATTAAAATTTATGTCCAGTTGAGTAGTAAGTAGTAGTACAAAAATAATTATAGAATTTCATCATTTAAGGTCTTATAAGCAATCAATCACAATAATTGTTTCAAAAACTTACATAATCATTTTAATTATAGGTTTTGTTTTCTTGTCGGTTTACGCAATTTTTCTTTTTGATGGCAGGAGCCTGGAACAAAATTACATTATAAGTATGTTGATCAAATAATAGTACATACGTTGTAAAAACTTGATATTCATACAACACGATGCCTGATCGATCGATGCGCAACGGAAATTCTCATTCGATTAGATTCTCTATACTAATATAATAAAGAGGAAAGGTTTGTTTGTTTGGATTGAATAGGCTCCAGACCGGCTGAACAGATTTCAAAATTTCTTTCACTGTTGGGAAGCTTCACTATTCCCGAGTAATATTATATTTTGGAAAAAAAATGATCCGCTAGTATATAATATAGATGTTGTCGAACCATATGCGGGTGCGAGGCTCGCACGTGTTGCAGCAGCTTGGCCCGGGTGGCGTACTGCCGCGGACACTCCGTGCAGACCGCCGGCTCGCACGCCCGCCGCCCGCCCTCTATCGCCTGCCCGCGGATCAGCTCCGAACCTATACGATAAATAACATAGAAAATAGACGCCACAAATGTAAATAGTACATTACAGACGGCGCAGGGAAGTGACGGCTTGCGAGCCGAGTATACAGTATAGACGGCCGACCGAAGGGAGGCCGGATATTGTTACGAGGCTTGCAAGCCCCTTCCCGGCTAGGCATGTATAGTGCTTTTCTCAAAGTAATGCAATGAAATAAATAAATACAACATTCAAATAAAATAAATTACACTTGAAAAACAGGATTTTTTATTTTTTTACACCAAATACAACTTGATTACTTTATTCCGTTCTTGAGAATCACAACTTCTAACATGTACCAGTAAATCCCTTTACTTAACAACTTCTAGTTATCAATCGTATTAGCGTATAAGTCTTCAACAGGCCGTTAACCTCCAACCTCTAAACATTGCGAATTCATTTTACAATATTTGTCCAAAGATAGCCATCTCCTTTTTCGTTCCCGCGTCTTCTACCATGACAGCTCTGATTGCTGCTCGCCGCTGATTGGCCACGCTCGCTCGTCCGTCATTGGTCAAAATATACAATAGCCAATCATAGATCAGCGCGAATGTTGCCATTCGTAACTTAAATATACCAGTAAAACTAAACAAATAACAATACTTTTTAAAAATCATGACAAGTATAAAATTGAAATTAATCTAATAATACAGATTCTTTTTTTATTCTCAGTTCGTGTATAATATAGGCATTAACGCGAATATTTTTGGTACAATAAAGTTCTAACTTATTAAAATAAAACGGTTGCTTAAACTGTTTATGAAGATCAACGCCATGTTGATATTCAAATTAAAAAGAAATTACTTCCCGGCCTAGGCCAGGAATGATATATTTCCTGGCGTGTTTTGACGCACGTAAGGACGATATTTCATTGCATGTTTGAGAAAAGATAATTAAACTACTATCAAGCTTGGGCCGGCTACTTAGCCAGTATATATTGAACGAGTTATAGTGTATGTGTATATCGTACCGGGGTGGTGGTTGCGCACGTGCCGGTCGCGCTTGGCGGCGGCGCGGTACACCTTGGGGCAGGCGACGCACGGGTAGTGCCGCACGCGCCGCTCCAGCGGCACCGCCGGGCTCGCCGTCTTGTGCACGCGCCACATGTGGTTCACCAGCATGCCGCGCCGCTGTCACATATATTAAAATATTAACTGTAGGTACCCGCGGTAAATTGGATGTTGCTAGTTGCTTGTCTTGAGTGATGCTGTCATGTTCCACCAATGAGAGACACGCTAAACGACATGGTGGCTATACCTCACTCAAGATTAGCGACATCTCGGATTTTTTTACTAGCGGTAACGGGGCCATTTTAAATAAGCTTTGTTAGGCAAAGTTTGGTCATTTATGTCAGGGGCTATGTATACGACGTAAGTTATTTTCATCTGGTCTATAGGCAAATTTATTTGTACCTTAAATGTGATGTTACATGTTTCACATTTGTATTGAAGTTTGTCCGGTTCTTTTGTTTCCTGAAATAAAAAAAATGATTCAAGCCGTTACGCAAAATCAAACTAAAATAAGAGAACTTAGAATTTATAATAGAGTAACAATATATTTTTTATTTGTGACTATAATACCAAATAATTGATATATTATTTCCTTTACATCTACGACTTAATTTAATTGCTAAATTACCGTATTAGTGCTTGGTTCGTTTTTAGTTCCATGGTCCATATAAATATGCATTGCCAATTTGTCTTTGTATGAGAAACTTTTCCCGCACTCACACTCGAACCGACCAGTACAGACTCTGTAGATAAAATTAAATACATGAGTATAAATATGTACCGAGAAATTTAACTATGAAATATCATATACAGTATTGAAAAATCAAAGATAGTTGAGATTTAAGTACACTACTAATTGTGGAATACGGTGTGCGTTTATAGTGTCAAACACCAAGGTATAGTATAAATAATTACCTCACGTGCTGCTTTTGCCTCCCCCTGATGACCGTCTGATTGCAGTGTCGACAAGTAAGAAACAAAGTGTCACCACTTATTGATTTAGGCTTTAACAAAAACAAATAAATCAACGTATTCATAAACAAAATAGTTTCTACAAGATACCACATATCCACATATACCACGTATCCACAGTTCAAGCCGAGCATTATGATATAAAAGATGCAAACTGTATATATATATAAATAAAGTAATTGTGAATGTAAGTACCTAGGTAAACAAAACTTAACATCAAATATTCAGAGCAAAAAAACATCAAGAGAGCATTATGTTTTCATATTATGTTCACAAAACTGATATTTAAATATTAGCAATACTTTTAACGCTGAATTTACCTCGTTTTTGTTGATAGACTTTTCAGGCCCATTTTCAAAATTAATTTCGCCCGTTAAGGCAATATCGTCTTTGAAATCAAGAGGGTAAGATAGCAAATCAGTGTCGGACCTAGAGTTGCCCGATATGTCCAAATTAGGCATTCGATCGGTGTCGAATAAATTGGTAGAGAAGTCCAAGTTATTTGTTAGAGTTTGAAGGCTTTCGTCTGATGGCAATCTACTGTCTTCTGTGGTTGATGTATTTAAAACTATTTCAGGCAAATCCAACTTTGCAGGGCCAACCCTAAAAATTATATTTTTATTTATAAAATCTTAGCCAATTACAAAAAGTATAAATATGTTTCTTAAGTCCGTAATAAGGTAATATTTGTATTGTTAATTACTGATTCGCCCGATACCTTTTGCTTTTGGTGTAAAAAATACTTGTAAAGTATATAGGGTTGG
This sequence comes from Polylopha cassiicola, assembly GCA_038024825.1. Taxonomy (NCBI): domain Eukaryota; kingdom Metazoa; phylum Arthropoda; class Insecta; order Lepidoptera; family Tortricidae; genus Polylopha; species Polylopha cassiicola. The sequence goes on along the minus strand of CP149046.1, from coordinate 12,123,499 downwards.
TACTTACACCATGTCTCTTTTTAATTGCGCAACTGTTTTAACGATTTCATCTTTCTTTTTGCAATACCTCGTCGTATGTCTCTTTAATCTATATAAAAAAATAGTAATTGATTAGTTTGGATATCAACATTATATTAGCAAAATTATACGTCAAAACTTACGTAAATAGTCTACAGAAAGTGCGCGTGCACTGGCGACACCGATAGCGAGGCCGTGGCCTTTGTTTTTCCTCCTATTAAAAAAAAAACACTTTCAAGTAATGTAACAATATTTCACATTTTTATGAAATAAATATTACAATTTAATTTTGTGGGCTGTTACGCTGTTTAGTAAGTTCAAAAGTACAAATCGCAAAACGTAATTTGTGGTTTCCTCACCAAGTGATAAGCGTCCATATGTCGTTGCAGTAGCGCCGCTGTCGGCATCGACCGTTGGCATTCGTAACACCACCATTGTCGCGGTTTCGAAGCTAGTTCTAAACAAACAATTCAGAACGATCATTTTTTGGTTACTTCGAATGTAAAATTAAACACTAACACTATTCGAACCTTATGACTAGGTAATAATGAGAAAAATAGCGGTCACAGTAATTTACCTGCACTAAGATCCAAAATTGGTTGACTTAACGATAGCCCATGATCTTCTGCATACTGTTTGCTGTATCCAAGAACCAGAGATGTTCGGGCTAAAATGGTCTGTGTGGTTAGAGCATACAACTTATTATCCTCTTGATATAACCACAAATTTGCAGTTTTCTGGTCACCCAAAGGCAGTAAACTAAGCCAATTAGTTTTATCTATAAAAAATAATGATAGTTCAAATATACTTTTTCATTTAGGTACTTAAATATCCGGAAAGAAAGCACATGTTATTAAATAGTTTACCTTTATCAGAAACGTCTATAGATATTATACTTTCATTTTCTGTCTTTATGAGAAATATAGGTTTATCAAAGGGTGACTGTGACACTAATTCCTGAACTTCGCTAGTGCTGATACTACGATTAATTCCTGAAACAATTAAATGCAGAATTATCAACAGCTTTACGACAACTAGCAGTGAATATAAAAAATATTATATTAGAAAACATAGATCTCATTATTGTGTATGTACAATATTTAAAACTTTCATAAGTTTAATGGTGTTATACAAATAAATTAGTCTTGGTATCTTCTTTTGTATTACACAAACATTTTTTTTACTATTAAATAGTTAGTAAGGCCAATATTTATCAGTTACGCCACCTATGGCTCCTTTTAGGCATGTGATATAGGTACAATATTTTGCTATAAAAAAAGGGATCCGAGCGAAGCTGGGGCAGGCCGCTAGTTGCAATATAAAGCAGATAAATAAAATAATCACCTTCCAATGGTCCAAACCTAACACGAGCCGGAAGCGGCCGGCGCGGTGAGATTACCTCTCGACGGATCTGGAGTGCTGCTGGCAGTACTGCCACAGCACGCGGGGGAATTGTGCGATCTGATATATGGACTGCAAACATTTCTTATTTTAAAATTTATATTAAGTTTAATCAATTATTCTATATTTCCCATGTACATACTTCTGGTTGATGATAGTCACCTTACATTACTCTGTAAATTCATGATATACCATCATAAAATATGTTATACCTACTTGTTCTTTTCTGATGTGTAATACCCTAAAAAAGTAGGTTACTGATGTGTAATACCCTAGGTACGGTTTTGATTCCCTTGCAAGTGTCGAAAATTACCTTAGAGATATATATATATATTCTTAGTTTGTCTATGCCTGAACATTAAATTTACTTACCATAACTCTTAACACAACATTTTGATTTAGCTGGAGTATCTAGTATTTCCTTTTTAATATTTCTATTATTTAAGTTTTGATCTGGAGTTGAACAAGATGCAGATTCCCATAATGTTGAATCTATCATCTCATCATTATTTGTTACTAGATATTTTTGCTGCTTAGGTGATATTGGACTTTGTTCCTGTGATATAGGTACTCTGCTAATGTCATTTGTTGCAGATATACCATGACCTGGATCTAGAATAAAATAATTTAACTCAGATCCTACATAGTATGCCTTTATTTATTGCAGTAAATTCTATTATTTAGTACTTATTCTCATTAATCAAATTGATATTTCAATATTAGCAGTAATAACATGAATGTTTTAACTACCATTAGCCCTCTGCCCAGAATATCAAAGAAATAAGTTACAACAAAATTGAGACTCAATTAATTTTGACAACATTTACGAGCATACCATTTAATTTGCATCAAATTTTAATTCTTAGTGTAGTTAATTTGTTTTATATTTAGAACTAGGATCTGATGGTGGTTAGTAAATCCATGATAACCTTCCCTACAAGCTTTGTACATATACAGTAAATTCTGTATATATAGTTACATAAATAAAAGCAGAAATTCTTTGTGATCAAGCTTACCAATAAGCAATTGTAATTGTTTAGATTCCAAAATTGAAATCAGATACTGCTGATTTTCATCCTGCCCCTAAAATAAGAACAAAATAGTTTACAAACAAAATGTAGGTTTATAATGTCATAGATATTATTATGTTTAATTTACTAAAGTAATTATTCTTGCTTTCCTTACATTGACTATTTGAAACGGAATAGCTTCTGCTTCCAGAGAACCATCCAAATTGTTAGGTTTCATTTGAAGAATATAAACATTGCTAACAGGACATCCTGGGTCCATTGCACCTTGCGAACCGCTGCACACATCTGAGGGACAATAAATTTACTATACCTATAGTATAAGTAAACATATTAACAGATAATCTTAATTACGCTTTTAATCACATAAGAGTTAAAATAACAATAATCGTAAAAGTATTCATAATTTTAAGATAAACTTACTTGCAGTATTCATATCCATTAAACGTAATGTAGTTTAATATGACAGAATTTCTATTTATTTCTACACAATAACCAATGAATATTACGACTATTTAGCTGGAAATAATTCAGAAGATTTAGGAGTTACTTATTTTATTTTGAAATCAACATGACAATTAGTTGACAACTGGTAATGTCAATGTCAAATTAACACCACAGATGCAAAATTCTGTTACGTTACGGACTACGGAATAAAATTTTGACTTCAAACGTTTTTTCAAATTTTCACTATTGTAATGTTTTCGAAACGTCAGCACATAAAATAACATACGCGAGATAATCCGTTAGAGTTATTTTGTTCAAATGATATAATCGATATTTTTATCTACTGGCTATATTATTATGGCGTTTTGTAATGTTTCCTCATCATATTATTATGACTCTTTACTAACTAGTTAAATCTCAAACGGCAACACGAAACTTTTGTCAGCGTGCTCAATGAAAAGCACTTAACATCGTAGATTTAATATAGGTACTTATTTACAGTATTGCATAGCCTAGTACCTATCTATACCGTCTTTGCTCACGTGATTACAATAGCAAACCAAACAGTTTTTATACATTATTTAGTTTAGTAGACTTACTACGTTAAATATTACTAATATTATGCATTCAATTCACTTAATCAAACATAGGTAGGTACATACCTATTCTGAGTTCTGTAACACAGGAGATACTTAGCACAGAAATCGGCGACTTTTATACTGTGACGTCGGTAATATTTTAACAAAATAAACTATTTCAATTTAAATTATCTCGGAACACTCTCTACGTGTGGGTACCGAGTAGGTATAGGTTTTCGCGGGCTTTGTATACTTAACCGCTAAGATATTTTTGATGCTTTGTATTCAGATTTCAGATAGGTAGGTACATACCTACCTGGTTTACTTTGTTATTGAAATCGTACTTAGACACCTTTAGGAATAATGGTATTTTAATATGTATAAGAAAAAATGCGATTAAGGTAAAACAAGACGTTTAATTTAGGCACTTATTATAAAGACATGCTTAAGCAGCGTTAGCGACGATCCAGTCAGTGAAGGAAGAAACGCGAGCGCTGACTCCGGGGTAATCGGGTTCGGCGCATCCGTATCCCCAGGAGGTAATACCGACGAGTACATCACCCTCGTGAGCGAGGGGACCGCCAGAGTCTCCTTGGCAAGCATCCTTGCCACCCACTCCCTGGATACCGGCGCAGATCATAACGTCAGTAATATCGGGCCAGCCAGAGAAACCGGGCAGGGTCTTGAGGTATGCGTATTGAGCAGCGCAGTATTCTTGGTTGATGATATTGATGTCTACGTGTTGCAGTTGCTCGGGAGCGGGACCGTTCGACTGAAATAGAGATGAACGTGGGTAAGCTTAGGTATCTAAGTAGTTTAGAAAACAGTTCAGCTTGTCGCTGAGGTTGCTTAAAATGATCTAGCTGTGATTTAAGGTATTAATTATCCTCAATATTATCTATTAGGTAATTACGTATGACGAAAATTTGTAACTACCTACCTATGCTTATTTATCGTTGTTTACATTATTTAGTTACAAATTAAACCGGCCTCTTTACCATTATCTATACATATTGAGTAAAAACGAGCAAAAAATTACGTTTTCTGTACTCCGGCCGGAAAGCGCCAACTTTGTGGCCGCTGCGCTAAATGAAATTGCCGCTTTCTGGCTTCGTCGAACAGAAAAATAGTACCTATACTGACCTCGGCCAGTAAAATAAAAAATTACATGTGATCTATGACATTTTTTATTTTACTGGCCTCGGTGCGTAATGTACTATTGTTGTATGTGCGCTTGAAATATTAAAAACAAATTTTTATTTTTTTTTGTTTTTAAGTATTAGTTGTTTCAACGGCAACGGAAATCCATCATCTGTGAAAATTAAACTAGCTAACTATCATGGTTTACGAGATAGGTACTACCCGGTGACGGACGGAGGGACAGCGGAGTCTCAGTAATAGGTTCCCGTTTTACCCTGTGAGTAGGTACCTAGGGAAAAAAAGAAAATTACCCATAGAGTTCCCCAGCCGACGGCGGTGACAACGCTATTATCGGCGATGTTGTAATCGGGTCCGGCGATGCGTGCTACGCCGACATTGCTGGAGAAGGTGGCGGGAGTTTCAAGGCGGACGATGGCAATGTCATTCTCGAGTGTACTGCCGCTGTATTCAGCATGTACGATGAGCTGGGAAGCTGGGTGCACGGAGCCACCGCTTGATGCGAAAGATGTGCCGAGGACCACGCGCCACATTGCTGGGGTGTCACCGCTAAAAGCAAGAAACGGTTTTAGAGATTAAGTAGGTACTTACATTTATTCTATTGCACGTTTTTTTATTAATTATTATCTTACTTAATTAAAAAATTACACATTGTTTTTACGTACCTACCTACACAATGTTTTTCATTGACGCAGATAATTGGGTAACATTACCTTGTTTTATGGAATAATCTAATTTATAATTCATGTAACATTATTTTTATCAGATTAACCTACACTACGATAACTTTTATATTATTCTTAACTTTAGGTACTTTTGAATTAAAACCTATGGACCTACAGTATGTTATTGTAAAAAGGTTTTGAGATACCTATGAAAAAAAACTTTATAGGTAGGTAATGCCTTAGAGCATATACAACTGTAGGTTTATATGCTCTAAGGGTAATGCAGATTCCATAATAATTAAGGCATCAAATGTAATATATAATAAGTATAATGTAAATAAGTAGGTACCGAATGAATTTGATATTTTCGTTTATTCGTCAAATCGTTATACATTTAATAAACAAAGTAGACTCCCAATATTCTAAAAATAAGGGTAAGTGTATCCTTAGCACGGAGTAAGGTAAGTAAGTACCTACCTAAAGATTTTAACCCTTAACAAAGCATCTGTCACAGCCATTCTTTGCAAGATTATAATAGGTAGCTTTCTCGCGCAACAAAAACTTTACGTGATTGTTCTGGCTGCGTGAGCTGCGTCATTGACAAGCCTCTTGAATTTCTCGGATTTTCAGTAAATTCCTTAAGATTTAAGGTAGGCACTTACATGACGCAATGCGCAGCAGTGAGCACAGTGGTAGAGGTCAAGAGTGAGCCACCGCAGGACTGGAACCAGAGAATGCCCCATAGCCCGTACTGCATGTTGCTCATGTACGGGTACGCATCGATGGTGGTCTCAGACCCGCCAACGATGCGCTGCGTGTTCCTGGGCACCGCTGTCAAATGTCATAATTATTTTTAATATAGTTAGTTATTAATAAAATCTATCGCAAAGTTTGAGGCAGTGAGCAGTATCTCCAATAAAGCTCAGTTTAGAACGTTCATCTCTTTGATACGAAAGTATTTAAAAAGGACAGATATCTTAAGGTAGATAAGTACTTCCAGTTTAAAATATTTGTTATTAAAGTACCTAGATAGGAATTGTTTAACTTACCCAAGGCGGCCCCGATGAGGGCAAGTAAGATAACAGCACGCATGTTATATGACAGGTAACTAATTAATTAATCCATTTTTTTTTACATTTATACATGTTCATATCTAATTAATTATATCTACTCAGTAAATTATCTTTAGACGTGATACGAATAATCTGCTTTTAATCTTTTTCAGTATAGTTAAGCTTTGGAAAATTGGAAACGCATAATTAATCGTAAGTTGATACCTAATATTTAAGGCGTTCCCGCTAAGGCGAGCTAATACCAAAAACCGGGCAAGTGCGAGTCGGACTCACGCATTAAGGGTTCCGTACCATTATCTATTGTTATTAAAAAGTCACGTCTCTTGTAGGTATGCAACCTCTCTGAAATATTTGTTTTATTATGTTTAAAATAAGAATAGTTTTGTTGTTATAGCGGCAACAGAAAAGTGAAATTTTCATCTGCCTAAATTATCTAAATCATATCACGGTTTATAAGCAGCCTGGTAACAGACGGGCGCACGGATAGTGAAGTTTCAGCAATAAGATCACGTTTTATACTTTGGGTATGATACTTAAAATATGGTCAAGAATTTGCGCACTAAGGTTCCGTTTCTTAAATTAACCCTACTAATATTATAAATGCGAAAGTAACTCTGTCTGTCTGTCTGTTACGCTTTCACGCTAAAACTACTGGACCGATTTAAATGAAATTTTGTACAAAGGAAGTCTGGACCCTGAGAAAGGACATAGGCTACTTTTTAACCGACTGCAAAAAAAGAAAGAGTTCCACGCGGACGAAGTCGAGGGCAGAAGCTAGTACCTATTTAATAAATTTAGTACCTATTTAATTAATTTATTTTATTTATATACTCCATTATTATTGACTAGGTACTTACTGCTTATTTACTATTATTAAGAAGTATCTATTTACATTTTACGAACCTACACTACCGATCTATTTAATTCACGGGTACCAAATTACCTACTTACTATACCTACACGAGACAAATTATTCTCCCGCACCTTTGTCACTCCTTACTATAGTACCGAATTAATTGGAAGTCAGCCAAACTAGACATTCATTTGTGTAGAGGTTCTGGTTAGTTAACTGTGTAATGCTAAAAAGATAAATGACGTATTATCATAATTATGACGTACTTATTTTATTTATTACCTATCAATCATATCTTAATACAGGAATGTTATTTGTTTATATAGATATGTAGGTATATACAGGATGACTAAATGAATATAGGTAAGTACATAATTTTTAAAAGGATATAAGTAGAAGTAAAGTATTTGCGAATACGGTACCTATGTAGGTAACCTTAGAAAAAGCAATGTTGCTAGGTAGGTACCTACTATCTACTACAAATTTCTTTTTTTGCAGATATGTAAAATGTAGCTATTAGCGGTTTACTATTGAAAAATAATCTTTCTTATTTTGCCCACAGTCTAAATAAATTAAGTTTAAAATTAAAATGAAATAAGGGAATTATTATATTATAGAAACAAACAAAAATATATAAAACAAGTAACTTTATTACATTAAACAGCATATATCATAATATTCTAAACATTCATTCAAGATAAACAGACTTTTTAGTAAATGGTGTAAGGGACAATGTGAGGGAATGATTTTCGGAGCAACACACTGCTCATTTTTTTTTTTTTCATTAGTGGTATCCTGTTTTCTTTTTTAGCAACAGTAGTATAGGACAGGATAAATTTAAGGAAAAAGTAAAATCCATAATTACTTGATCTGACTCAGCACCAACGACTCAGGAATAAAATTTTGACATTTGGTGAGAAATACCCACGTCTACAGTTGTTTTATTCCAACTTAATGTTAGCTACCATTTTGGAAAGCTGATATAAAATAAAGTTTCACAAAGCATTATGAAATTTAAATTTGGGAATGTTAATACCTTGTTCAACTTAACTTTGTATTATAAGTAGTTGTACCCTACGTAGGCTACGTAGTTCATAGTTCCCATCCGAATATTCGAGGGGCATAATAGGTAGGTTAGGTTAGGTACCTATTGAAAATATATTAAGTGCAAAATTGGAATCTAAAGAAATCGCGTACTTATTTAATGAGACGTGAAACTTAGATACGTCGTTACGCAATAGGTAAGTACGCATTTTGTGCTATGATTACGTGCATTGAACTAAATTGGCTGACGTAGGAGACTATCAGTCATACTTTTTTGTAATAAATGTTATGAAAATCAGCCTCGTTAGATAAGACAAGAAGGAATTTATAATTTAACTAAATTTAGTATTAATGGAGTACGCTAGATGGTGCTGATTATTAATTATACACCAATAACGAGATGTTAAATTAGTATGGTTCGTCCATACTAAATGTTAGTTGGGAAACAAGAAAGTATACGCGTGTTATTACTTCTTGTGGTATAATTTCACCTCACCCCTAGAAGAACCTGAGTGCAGTTTGTACATGGTCCTTCGAGCCGGATTTTTGAAAGCCAGAATAGTGGTGTTGACTTGAGTAAGCTACACTCTGCACCATATTGGATCACTGTTCGTGGAGAATCGAAGGTTTCAGGAAGTAGTGAGACAGTCAGCGCCATCTAGTGGCTAGCGACTGTAACAAAGGCGGCGCGAGTTTTGGATGGCGGACCGCAAGGTGGATATTCAGTAAATTTGTCAAGATTTAGAAAAAAAGAAAAAAGATTTAGAAATAATATTACGGAGTTATAAGTATACCTAGGTGTTTAAAGAATTGTAGGTGTTAAATATATCTACATATTATTATAAAATGCTTTGTCCTGAATGACTGTCCGACTGATGGATTCCCGCATGGCTAAAACTGTAAATCGTAGAGAACTGAAACTTGGAGGGAGTGACGTAAGCGTTCGATAAGAGATGATTTTTCAAAATTCTATCTCTAAGGAGGTAAATAGCGGTAAAGTTTGTATGGCCCAACGTGATTCGTTGTACCAATCCAATATTGTTTTGCATAAACATTCTTTAGCGTAGGTATGTAAATTGATGTACCTAGATACATTTTTTGTATTTTAATGATATTCATCCTCTAACGGGATTAAATTACGGGGTTGATATCAACCGGTAACACTACTAAAAGTAAGCATTTCGATAATTACGTGTTATTTTGACTACTTAACTACTTATATCTGCGCAGACAAAGTGGCGGGCGGGCTTAAGCTAGTATAATTATGTTAGCAATACTAATCTACGCGTAATATATAGTACGTACCTAGGTACGTTTGACCCGACACGCACTTGGAAGGTTTTTTGACAACCTAGTCGATCGTGGTGTTTTTACATGCATCTCACATTTTATAATAAGAAGGGTATTAGGTACGGAAGTGATAAATCAATATACTTAGCTGGATTTCCATTCGGGAAACAATTCTACTTATTTTTTGTGATTAACCAGAGCTTAGTGCGTTTAAATGTGATTGTTAAGGAATTTCTTTAAGCTACACTTTCAAAGTAACTACCTATTCTACGATAGTTATTTCAATACATTACAATACTTGAAAATAAAACGTGTAGGTACTTAGAAAAGGTTTACTTTTAATAACGACACTTTAAATCATACATAACGAGTTAAGCATTGGCCACGATCCAATCAGTGAAGCTGGCGACACGAGTGCGGACTCCAGGGTAGTCAGCCAGAGCGCAACCGTATCCAAATGAGGTAATGCCGATCACTACGTCACTGCTGTGGATGAGGGGACCGCCAGAGTCTCCGTCGCAAGCGTCCATGCCGCCAACTCCTTGGATGCCAGCGCAGATGTTAGAGTCTGTGACAGACGGGAAGTCCTCAAGGCCAGTTGTGTTCTTCAGGCTAGCGTACTGAGCGACGCAGTACGCCTGGTTGATAGTTTGGATAGTTACTTGGTGGAGCTGCTCAGGGGTGTTGCCGCCAGCCTGCAAAATGGAACAGAAAACAATTGAAGATAGGTAGAACTCCATCGCATTATGGATAAGAGTACATTGATTGAATTTCAGTGATTAGGTACGATTAGTTCGGAGTGTGAGGTCAACGCACTTCGCATTTGAACATTTACTCAAGTAGGTAGATACTTTGGACATATTTTCAGCGGTAAATAATAAATAATAAGCGACCGAGGTGCTTCTAGAACATCGTGCCACTCCTTTGACAATACGGGTGAAGAAAAAATCGAGACTATAAAAGGACTTACACCCTCATTAATACCTTAATGCGCGGTATCGTGCTTTTGTGCAATTGTACCATGGCTGTCAACTGATCGAGTAGACGAAATCTTCCATCTTGTACTTATTTTTACTAGGGAAAAAGTCTGAAGTGACTTTTCTGAAACGCTTGTCTGTCTGTGTCTTTTCTAATCTTTTCTTAGTACTTATTAGAATTTTGATTGATACATCGTAGTAAATAAAGGTGCTCTTATATTTCACACAGGTTGTTGGATATTTTAATTCAGTCGCTTAATTTTGGTCGCAGTTTCAAACGTTTGTGAACATTTATAGAACAGTCCCATTTATTACCAAAGCATAAAGCAATTAATCTTAGATTTTTAATGAATTTATAACATAAAGAAATGTCACGTGAATTAAATATTAAGTCTATATTAGTGCATTGGATTGCGCCCCTAATCCGTTCTTATGCAGCTTTAATTTAATCATATATCATCTGATAAAGACATATTATGCAATATAAATACGCATTTGGACTTAAGTCGATACGATATAGAATATATAGATAATAACATAATTCCTGTTGTGTACGCATCAACGTGTGGCAAATAATTTGTTTAAAATCTCAAGTAACACTCACAGAAAACAATCCCCAGCCGAGTGCCACAACAGAGGTACCGTCAGCCAGAATGTAGTCGCTTCCAGCGATGCGGGCGACACCGATAGTGGAGGAGAAGGTGGCGGCCGTGGCGAGGCGCACGATGGCGATATCGTTCAGAAGAGTCGTGTCGTCGTAGCTAGCGTGCAATACCAGGGAAGACACGGTGTGCACGGTGCCGCCGCTTGAAGCGAACGACGTGCCGAGACGTACACGCCATTGTGACGCAGAGTCTCCGCTGGAAAACGTTAAACGCAAAGTGAAATTGTTGCACTAATAATGTATCTAAATGGGATGAAAAATAGTGAAAAGGCAATCCAATTAACCATAAATAAACTGAATCTATAATTCTAATTGTGGTGTATAATTGATTTACGAGTTTGTCTGTACTTTGTGTTACGTAGCCTATCTGTGAATAGTTTATCAAAAATAGTTGTAGCTATGTAGAGATAATCAGAAAGATTTAGCAACATTAATTATCTACTTTATTGCTCTAGTTTGTAAGTAAGTACCTAGTCATTATATTTAGGTAGATGTTTTAAACGCAAATTATAACTGTCTCTTTTAATTTAACTACTTTATTTGTACAACGTCAGCGTTAGAGTATCGTCAGCTCAGTCGTGCTACAAATATGGGAACTGTAATTTTTTCTGTAAGTTTTTATGATACCTACATATGCATAATATATTTTTATATGAATGAATAAGTAGTTGTCTAGATTCGAAATCGAAAAAGATTACATAGATGTTGATCAGCGGCTAAATAATAAAGTGGTTATTTTATTTTGAACACTGTTTTATGTTGAAAGCCTGCTTAAAGTAACTGCATGAGGATGTACAGAAGTGAAAATATTTTATGAACTTACTAGAAACAATGAGCAGCAGAGAGTACTGAGGTGGAGGTCAGAAGAGTGCCACTGCAAGCGTTGTACCACAGCAAGTCCCAGAGTCCATACTGCAGGTTGCTAATGAACGGGTGGCTGTCTACGGTGGTGGCAGATCCGCCCACTATACGTTGCTGGCTGCGAGGGCTAGGGACCGCTGTAAAACAATAGCAGTATCTATAAGTAAAGTTGAAGTTTCGAAAACTTTACAACTTCTATATTCGTAATACTTTAGCGTTGGACTATCGTCAGCTCAGTCGTGCTACGACTATGGGAACTGTAAAGTTTTCGAAATATCAGCCAATTAAATAAGTAACATAAAATAAAAAAAGGTGTATTCAAAATATAAAGACTTATTTGAAGAGTTATATATAGCAAAAAGTAATTAACGAAACGTCGTCCTGGAGGACGTTCCAAAGTCACGACAACGTGTCGCAACATATTGCCTTTCCCTATTATCCCGTGTTTAAAGAAGATGAATTTGTCTTGATAAAAAAAAATCGCTACAGATTTCCTAAGTTCACCAACCATGAATATAGGTATCACAATATTTCATTACATTTAACCATCTTCCATCCAGTAGGTACTTACCCAGAGCGGCGCCTACCAAGGCGAGAAGGATAACTGCACGCATTATTTCTAAGTGATATCTGACGAGATTTCTATTACATTAGCATTATTTATACATATTCGTATCATTCGTACGATAAATATAACGCTGAATCAGAGAAAAATAATCTATTTATAATCTAGTTGATGATAATAATAAACAAAATAGGTAGGTATGTTAAAAATAAAGTAGGTAGTTACTTACTTGTTTGTCTCTTCTCGTTCTTTTAGTTAGTTGTACAAATTCTCTTGAAATTAACCAATAATGCACTACATCTACACCAAGGTCATTATAGCCACTACAGAATCGGGAATAATTTAATACAAGCGGCCTGCCCCGGATCTAATTAAACGGGTGTCGTTATAGAATCAGTGTCCTAACGTAAACCACAAGAAAAAAAATGTTTTTTGCGCAGTCGTTTGGTAGTTATGCGCGTACATACATTTCGGTGATTCTTTTTTAAGTATAAAGATGCTTATAAATTGATAAATATATTTTAGCCGTAATCTTCACCTTATGCATATATTTTAAATATAAGAATAACGTAGATAAATAAAACCAGTATTATGAAAAAAAAAGTATATTTAAGGATTCAGTGAACAATGAGAAGACCACATTACTTAGGTAAGACAGATTCAGTTATTAATCCTTTGGTAGGTACTAAATTCAATTGGAATGTAAACATTGGGTTTTACGACCGAAACACCGATGAGGCGTAGGTATACATTGCTTTCCCATAATGTAAGATAAGACATAACTAAATACTATGGATTTTCATTTAAACAACGCTTTGGTTATCAATATAAAAGAATCTTAATATTAAATAAAGCAAGGGTATTTACTTACTTGCACTAAACTACGCTTACACGAGTGTGGTGGGAAGGATCTAATAAATCCATTACATTGTACAAACGGAAGTACTGGTTACGCCTTTATCTTACGAAATAAATACATTAGCTACCTAAGTTTTGTAAAATTATCTAGTTACAAAATAATAATTCATAGTAATTGATTATTAGGCTTAGGGTCTGTTTCGCAAGATGCAAATATGTAGGTAATAACGCAATCCTTTATATTTCAAATAATTGACTAATTAAATAAATGGTCCAACAGGTAAGACAACGATTTGTTTGTCTGTTAGACAAGTACTTGAATTCTGTGAAACAGTCCATAACATATAATTTAACAGGCAACTCGAAAAATATATACTTAATAGAGAAATAATATTTACTTAGCGATTTATAAAAAAAATAAGGGCGTAAAAAATCTGACCAATAGTCAACACATAATTTTTTAACTGGATTAAACTGATTTTTATAACAGAAAGTTGCGATGAAAGTAAGCGGCCGTTTGGGAGGGTAATATATGAAACGCTGAACTACTGTGCGTAATATTTAAATCACTAAAAAACTTGGTCAATTTGCAACAATTGATAGCACTCCGCGTATTTTCATTTCATATATTTGGTCGATAACCGGCTTACCTACACTGCGTTGTAAGAACGTTATGTAACGTTTGTTAGTTAATAATTTAATTTTAACATTACACAATTCCGCACTCATATCACGGAGAGACACCCGTCTACGTACTAACTACATAAAAGTTTAACCCGGAAAAAATCATCGTAGCAAAAGCTATCAATCCAAAAAATGTAAATTCTTACAAAAAAAAACTAATTCAATGCTATGTAATAAACGAAAACAAATACATAAATAACCGTGTCACAATAATATATGAGAATCTACAACTAGGCACTGATTTAAGACCACAGTACGAGTAGGTACTTTAATTATTTCTAGTGAATATTACTTAAATCAAAATGTGAAGATCATAATTACCTACGTAATGTATCTACACTACAAGGACTAATCTAATAAAGCTTTCATTTTAAGATGATTATATCTAAGATACTGATTTATTGATGTATTTACATAATAACATAAAATACTATATTCTTAGCTATTGAGAATGTATATTCATCAACAAAAAGTCGAATGTGGTTATTGAACTTTCCGATGTGTATTTTATAGTCATAACATAAGTAAAATAAATCTACGGTAGGTGGCAAAACTGTTCCGTTGAAAAGAAATGAAAATTCTTTCCATTTTGTCCAAAAATTCATGAAAACCGCTGTATTAGCGTTGCGTAATATTAATCAATACAAAATTAAATTAGTAAAACTTTCATAGGTGAGTATCAGAACGACATTACAAGATCACGTTTCTGAATGAAACTATACTTGGGGATTATATAACATCACTTTTTTATTATAATTGCAAACAATAAAAATTATCTGTGCATTGTAATGTTGCAAAAGGGAATGAATCGGTTTATGTTTTTCGGTGAGTTCTCATTAATTTTAAATTACATTAATAAGTGTATAAGCTGACAGACGTAAGTCTTTATTTCATTAAGTTTATATTCCTGAGAATTTGTAATGTTTAATTACAGGATTAGAGAGTTTGCAGGCCTTTTAGTTCATAAAAGGTTGTACACGCTGAATATGCAATATTAATTAACTGAAGCGATAGCGTGGTAAGTCAGAATTCTACTGAACATAGGATGTTACACAATTGTCGGCTTTAATGTTTGAAAAAGTACTTAAATAAAAACGAAACTAAAAAAAAGAGAATTTTAAACATACCTTATGATAGAAGGCGATTACTATACCCGAATGTTCAATTTTTAATAACAAAATAATAGTTTTAAATAGTAACATAGCTAAAGATAATTTACACAAATCAAGAATAATTACGCACCTCTTATTTCTTACCTAATTTTAATATATAATTGCTTAATATTAATTGGTGTTCACCTTACAGTTTCGGTTATCCTTATCGCTAATCGTTTATATATTATAAGCTTTAACTAAGAAATATCCTATGCTCATATATATTACGGACTGATAATGCAAATATTGTAATTAATTGAAATTAAACAAGTTAGGCGGATTGATATTGTCAGGGACAGCGCAGTAACTTAATTACCATATTTTTTATTAAGTCCATAATGACACAAGTGTCAAAGTCACCTTAGACAATCTGAACCAAATCATGATGAGTGGTATTACCCTCGATGATATCGATATGTAACTGAGAATAACTTATAAATTAACAATATAACGTGATCTCTATTGTATTATATAATATAGGTAATAATTATATTTCTAATGGTGAATGGATAAATAGTATGCTTGCTTGTTTTATTATTAGGAATTTCCAGAACAATAGAAAGTGTCTGATCGTGTGTTTAGAATTATTGGTAAATAACAGGATTACGTGGTAATTTTAGTATTTCTAATCATAGCCTGCAAATAAAAATATTAACTTTGTAAATTTTAGATCAGTTAACGGAAGTTGATTTGAACCTGTTAAAAATTGTAAAATAAATGTAAAAGTATAAAAGGGATAAAGCTTTCTACTGTCTCACCGCCTCAGTAGTAGCAAAAAGTAATTTTTCTGCTCACTATTGACTCTAATGATCACGACATAAACAATTAACAGTGAACCATTATCATTGTCAGTGTCATTTTTGACACAAGCGAAAATCTAACGCATTTTAAAATATCACCTTCTACTTCCATAAATAAGAACGATACTTAAAAAGGTATAACAATGTTATATTGTGTATTAAATTTACCCGTTTCGTATTAAAGTTTGCGCATAACACTTCTATATAACAGAACGAATTCAACCGAAGTAGCAACGTCAATTAAACTTGTAAAATACACGGTTGAATCATGAATAAATTCTATATTTAATGCGACTGTCTTATTCTATTTGCAAGAAGGTCGAAGTTCAATGACCATGAGGGAAAATCCACAATTAGTTTATACATATTATTATGTCTGTACTTGCGAAACAGAGAAACAGATCCTTTTCCCCACAAACAGGTCAAACACCTGTTTGTTAACTCTGTCAGAGCAAAATATACACTACAAGTGAAATTTAACAATAAAATGTACTACGTAAAGTTAAATGTGAATAAAGCATAAGATGTAACAGGCGAAACGTACAAACCGTTCAATATGCAAAAAGGACTGCGTAAATTATTTTAGTCTGGACGTAGATTTAACTATTTTGTGTGGCAACAGTTTTAGCTTTATATAATACTAGCTGTCCGCCCCACGCTTCGCACGGGTCATCTTTTTTTATAGCCTATGTCACTCGGGAATAGTGTTACTTCTCAGCTGTGAAGAATTTTAGAAATCGGTCCAGCCGTTCTGAAGCCTATTCAATCCAAACAAACAAACCTTTTCTCTTTATAATATTAGTATAGAATATACGCGTATAAGATTTCATTATTACCCATTTTGCGTATTGTACATTCTAATATTTCTAATGTGCTTCTTGTACTTTCCGCTTGTTTTACCTTATGGATTTTGCACAATTATCGTATTGCACATTTTATCAGATATTATATTTTGCTCTAAAGTGTAGTTAACAGATGTTCAACATTTTCTGCAGTAAGTAATATTTAAAGATCTAAATGAGGCACATCGCGACACTTAAAATAATTGCTTGCTTCATTGAAAGCACAAAAAGGCACGAAATTCATAAGATACAGCATATACTTATCGTGTATACTTATATTATTAAATTTAGCAGAAATGCATTTGTTTGGTAATAACTATTACATATAAAGATTGGAATGTAGACTATTTAATTTATTAAAACTTCAAGTTTAAAACTGCATTTTGCCTCTGTAGTAAAGCAGTATTTAGAATAATTTATATGTCTAATTCTGTATATGTGACAAGTTCAGTTTGTAATTTACTACATACGTCAACAATTTGATCGCGTATTTCATTTAGTTATTTCTGTCTTGAGTTATCAATCACATAAAGCGATGTCACGTACTTATAATACTTAATTATATTTTTCATGTATATCGCGCATATTATATAATGGCTTATATAAGAAGTATCGTATTTAATAAGGATTATATCGATAACGTTTATTGATAAGTGACGTAGTTCACTAATCTGTATAATGTTAGACATTATAATTTTTGATTACAGCTAATAATAAATTCAGTTAATCATATTATCCTTCACATTAGAAATCGTCATATTGAAGTTTTATAGCGACTACCATAGAGTACTTTGTAAAATATAGCGTTGTGTATAATTATAAACCATGTCTTTCTATTGATGGGGTTGGTACGTTGCTTAGTAAAATTTACTGTTATGCCTTATTCTGGCCAGTAAAATACAGTTATTAGACAACAGAACTCAAAACGATATTCTGATAACCCAATCGGGTTTAGGTTTCTTTTCGAATTTTCCTCTTAGATACTACACGATAACCGTTATCGTAGCGTGTTTACTTGTTTTTGATAATTAATTAATTTATATCCTGTTATTGTGTTTGTTAAAAACAATATCAATACTCAGTATTTTTAACAATGATAATAAATCAGTATGTTTTAAAAACTCGCTACTGTAAACCTTATAAGTAATACATTTTATAATGAGCAATAAATAATTGAAAGCTCTGTAAATAGAGCTCATAGGCTAAAGCTTAATTGTGATATCTAACTAAGCACTCACAAAATGTGTAATATTGTTTATTACTTAGGTAGCTTACCTATTATTGAAATAATTAACGCCTGAGTATAATTTTGTAAATACGACTTATACTAATTTCATTATATATATAAGTAAACTGCGTTTATTTTAAAATGTCGCAGCAATAAGAAAAAATAAGGCGTTAAATAATTAATTACAAGCAAATAATTTAATTTTGTTTCAAGTTTATACAACTCATTAAAATAATTTAAAGTACACGATGTAAACTTTAAGATTTGGCATGAAATTAAGATACAACTTCATTTGTCATGAACTGCTTGTTCAATATTCAAAGTTTGAAATAAAAAGAGTATACCGCCATTGTTTTAGCTAGTCAGTCATTGTAGAACAATAAAGTATATTGAAAGAAACCTTAGGATGTAAGGGGAGAAAGCTTTGGTGGACGGTGCTGAGCCACTGAGTCGCGGGCTCACTGCCGGTCGACGGTGCGCTTCAGCCACTGTGTGAAATGACGTAACTGCCAAACGGCACGGGCGCTCTCTTCCCGAAGACGCGCATTATGTCTCCTTAAACGACGGACCTGAAAATAAAGCGAGCCTTAACAATCATATATAAACCTGGGTATAAAACTCATTATTACTATTAGCATTATAGACAGGTTCATTGTGATTTTGGTCAAGCAAGTGATACAATTAATGGTTCAGCGGTCTTCGAGAAGTTTGCTATCTTGCGTTTGATATCGATTTATTATCAGTCACGTCGTGTCAATAATTTACGAATACTTTCTAATGGTAATTTATATAAGTTTGTGATTAGTGATCATGTTTCAATTTATACGAATCCGGCTCAGGCCGGCTCCTCTACGATTTATAATAAATGTTAGCACCGCTTTATTTGATCGATTCATCCTTTAACATTCAACCATTATAAATTTTAACAAAATTTTTAACAATTTTAAGGACTCTGCAAGCATTTTCGCTATCCCTTTTTTTAAGTTACACCGTCACCAAGTTACATAATCTAATTTACAATCATTAGGAAACCAATGTATTATTGGATTAAAATAATCAGTCGATAAAAAACAAATTCATAAAATAAGATAAATAAACTTCCAATGATGAAAATTAAGGTCAAGAATATTCACAATCATACATTGATCGGGCAGATAGTTAGGTACGCATGCCTCAAGGTAAAAACTCAAGTCCATTCATGATAAGCTGGATCTTTTTAGATCGGTGTTTCTTAACCTCCTCACAACGATGAACTTGCGCGCTTAGTGGACGCTACGCTTTGTTCAGACTTCACTTGAAATTCGCCGTTCGAGACAAGTACTGTTATACCCGGGAAATATGTTTTTGACCCCCAGGTTATGAACCCACGTTTTAGATGGATGAGCAGATTATATTGCCCATACCCATGCGCCCATGATGGCGTGAATTCCATGCAAGGACGATTTCAAAATTGCATTGAGTGCCTACCCTATCTCCTACATTTGCACCTGTACAATTGCATCCATCTGTCCATCATTTAGGTCGCACTGCAGGGGTTAAGATAAATATTACTGACCTCTTCCTCGAGCTGATGCGTCTTCGTCTGCGAGGCGGTCTTGTCCGCCTCGAGAGCGGCCACCCGCGCCGCCAGCCCGCAGCCGCAGCCCGCCGCCGAAGGGTTGATAGGAGTGTTAGATGCCGATGTTGGTAGTGCCGCTGTTGTATCTGTCGTCTATTAAATGTTTATAATTAGATATATGGAGTTAGTATATAATATTATAGAGATCTTCTTATTATTTATATACAACTTACCGGAACTTCGGTCCAAGACTCACGGGTAGGTTCACTCGAAAGTGTCTCTAAAGTAGGATCCGGGTTTTCTATAGACGGATACTGATGTTCTTCACAGATCTGCGGCAAAAATTACATTAATTACAAATGACAGCTTAGGAGTTCAATAGACGTACTTTTCTTGTAGCAAGCGACGCGGAGGACAAACCTGGGAGTGCGGGAATCGCACAAAGGATCGTTGTGATTCAGCAAAGATGTGAGGAGGTAGGTCTATCGCTGGAACTGGCATAGAAGATAGGTCAATAATTACCTGCAGCATGGCTCTGGTGGCAGTATGTACGAGCGCGGCCCAGTCTAACGCCGAGGCATCGGGCAGCGGCAGCGGTGGGCCAGGTGGGCCAGGTGGGCCGGGTGGACCTGATGGGCCGGTTGGGCCTCCACCGGTCGAACCGAGCGGTCCTCCGCCGGCCAATCCGGGCGGCCTTCCTCCGGTCATAGCGGGAGGGCCTCCTTCGGTCATACCGGGCGGGCCTCCACCCGTCAGAGCGGGCATGCCCGGCGGTACCGCAGCCCCCGCTGCCGGTGACGATGCCGCCCGCTCGCTCTCACCTAGCTCCGCGTCCATTAACCGCATCAATTCCTCCTAAAATAGTACTTTGGTAAATAGAGGGAAGTTAGAAATTAAGTTATTCGCAAAGGACTGATGACGATTTCGACTTGGATCTAAAACGCGCTAGTCTCAGTACGCGCAATTTTAAACCAGGGGTAATAGCATGCACCTGTCACTTGGCGTACATAAATTAAGCGCGGAGGCCGCGCGAACTAATGTTCGACAAGCGTTGCCGCACGAGCGAATATGTTAATATTTAGTTCCGGCTCGAACAACCCACGCTAGTAATCCATGAACGTCAATCATAGTCAGTAAACGGCGCTTTTCGTCGTCTTTTGAAGCGAATGTTCTGAAGTTCGCCATGTCCAATAGGCTGTTCGCGTACTAACCGTGAGTGAGCTGGTGTAGGCGGAGGCTCGCTTGTGGCGCGGATGGCGCGGCGAGGCGGAGCCGTCGTGCGAGCGGCGCCGCGCGGCCGCCTCCGCCGCCGACACCGACGCCGCCGCCGACACCGGCGAGCTCTGCGGCGAGCGGCGCGCGCTGCGGCCCGAGCCCCCTGTCGAACGACACCACTATAAAAACTGTCTGGACTTAATGAATACCTTCATTAAACCCAGTCTAAGGCTTTCCCGGTGAGTTTCGAGTAGGCAATTGCAACTCTATTAGCGCATTATAAGACATGGTTTAATATTTAAACAATAAATTCACAGGATAAGTGTTATTCGATAATCTTACTCAAATATTTCACTTCGTTTTTAACTGCTACAAAAGTTAGATTTTTTTTTATCTTTAAAGAGTCCCGAATAAGAACAATTGATCTAATATACGGGTACGATTCAATCTAGCTAGGTTCAATTTCTGAAAATAAATATAATTCCTAACTATTCCAACCGAACAAAATGTCGCACTAAATAACAATGTATATAATTTTCTTTTTGTTGCAATTTGAAACAAGTAGGTATTACTTATTTAATAAGGGAACTAAAGTAATCTTGAGATCGCTTAAATACTGATTTCGCTTGTTGGATCGTACCGGTGCCGTATCCGGAGCTGTCGGAGCGCGGGGGCGAGTGTCCGCGCTCGTAGGCGCGGCGGCCGCGGCCCGGGTGCTGCGCGTCCGCGCGCGCGAGCGGCGCCCACTCCTCCACCGTCGTCTCGCACGTGCACTTGGAGCTAGACGCGAACGTCAGAGTCACCTGTCAACACGAATAACAGTTCAAACGATGTTCTTAGAAAGTGTTGGACTGTATGGTTTAGTAATAGACGTTAAGCTCCGACTGACTGATCTTTTGAATTAAAATGTATTTATTTATTTGTTTGTCTGTATGAGTGTATGCGTGCGTGGGGGTCACCGACCGTGACGGGATCGGAGGTCTTGAGCAGGTCGACGAGCTGGTCGTGGTGCAGCGCCACGACGGCGGCGCGGCACACCTCCAGCAGGCGCGCGCCGCGCTTCACGCCCGCGCGCTCCGCGCAGCCGCCGCTCTCCACCGCGATCACCAGCCCGTCCGGCTGCACGTGGAAACCTGACGCGCGCAGTAAAATGTTAAAACATGCGTGTCCTTATTGAAACACTTTTTATGCTTGAATAGGTTTACTTGGAAATATGATAATTTATTCAACCTAATATAAGGATATCCATCTATCAAGGGCGTGCGCATGTAGACGCCAGAGTAGGTACTACATACATTATCAATAATGCTCCTGTATGGAATACGGAGTGTACTCTCATAAATACTAAAAATGTAATTGTAGGTGTTGTGATATGGAAGTAGTAGGTACCTAGTTGCGAGGCGGCGCCGCGCTCGAGCGTGACCTCGGGCAGCGGGCCGGCGAGCAGCGGCGCGACACTGCGCAGACGCCGCAGCAGCGCGTCCGGACCGCGCACGCGCACGCTCTCGCCGCGGTGGTAGTACACGCGCGTCCAGTCGCCGCTCACCACCCATCCTGACCACAAACATATTATAATGCTTGCTTCGTCCGCGTAGAACTCGAAAATTAATGACTCTTATATTTTACTATTTTGTATACTTAGCAAGACTCAGATAAACTATGAAACATAATGTAATTATTATGTATTCAATTAAATGTTTTTAAGAACATGAATCTCAAGTTTTAAAAAAGTTGTTGCGTTGCTAATTTAAAGATTTTCCATAAAAACTTTCAACCCATATTTCAACCCTTTAGGCTTTTTTTAATCCCTTAATATAATCCATCCCGTAATTGTACAAATAAGTACAATTACGCAGTATTACCTAGCAACGAATTAGTAGGCAGGACCAGGACGATTTGCCGAGTAATATCTTCTACTAGGACCACGGTGTCTGCGGAGATACCCATCATACAGTCCAGGAGCGCGCCGCCCGCACCTTCATCTTGTACTTGCACCTGGAATATTAAATTTCTCATTACAAGTGATTTTATTTTGATACCAAGAAATATAAACATGAATTAAAAACCCAACAAGTAAAGTAGTATGTACTTAAGTTTGTACGTTATAAGGCTTATTAACATAAGTTTGATTATAAGTTAGATATAGGAATAGATGCTCCTATAACTGCGCCCAAATTCTTGTTTATTGAGGGAAAAAAAGAAGTCTTGAGAACACTCTAAGAGCTGATTTTGCTTGTTGGGAAAATTATTAATTACGCAAGAATAAGCAGCCAAACTGCTAACATATTCAATAAAAAAAAGGCTTATTATTATTGGTCACTTACATGGAAACAGAGAGCACCACCTACTAACACGTCGTTGGCGCAGCTGTCGAGCCGCGGCGGTAAGGCGCTGGAATGACTCCCGCTTTTACTCAGCAACGACGAGAAAATTGCTGGAAAAAGGAATATGTGCATTGAATATATGCAAAAAAGAGAACTAAATCTATTTTCGTTATACTGCATTATATTCTTTAAATAATCCGTTCAGGCATTAATTTGATACCGTTAATCAATTACTAATAAAAAACAGATCAATAAGTATGAACATTTATTTCTAAACATATTGTACATAACCATAAAGTCAAGTATACTTACAAAACTTTTGTCCGGTCTCTAGTGTAGTGGCTGTTACATGGTTCTTTGCCAAGTCTTTTAGGTACTCCTGACGAGTGCGTGTCGCCATTGTACTGAATTTAGGCGATTGTATCGCAGCATTTTCGCCGTTTATTACCTGAAATATACAATACAAAATATAAATATGTCTCTAAGTAGTTAAATATTAATTTACATATTTAAAGGTTGTTTTCACATATCTCACCTTACTTAAAAGTAAATCTGTAAACGCTTCTCCCTTTGGGTAAACTGCTCCATCTTTGATTGGAGGTCCAAATAAAGGCACTTCTTTAGCACGACTCACGGCTATACTATAATGCGTATTCTCCGAACACGGATCGATCGCTCTAACTACAACAAAAACGTGTTGGAATTGAGAGCGAATGTTTCTCGGTGTGAATGGCGCCGCACCCGGTTCTTGGAAGACAATTGTTACAATATCGTTGCCTATGTGCCGTTTTCTCAGCAATTGCTGCCTGTTATTAGGCGTATAAGGGAGCATAGTAGAAACGTGGAACATTATTTCACAACCCTGGTAGGTAGTATACACTGAATACAATCCGGTGGAGTCTGTTCGGTTGTCTAGACCAGCTTTATATTTATCGAAGTCTTTTAATCTCACTGTCTGCCCTAGCATCTGCAAGAATTCCACGAATGCAGGACCGGCTTCTTGGTTATTATACATTTCTTCTTCTGTGGACTGACCGCTCTTGCAGTACATGACGCCGACTTTATAATGCCGGGTCACACACTGCTCGTCCAGACGCAAGAGTTGCTCTTCAGCGCCGCTACTATTAGATCCAAGTCTGTAAATCATAAAAAATATAATAATTTCAATATATTAACATACCGCATAATAAATAGTCGAAATCTGTTTATTTTAAATTACTGCGCTTAATTTTAATCAATGCTACTAAGATTAATCATAATATGAGATATTATCTTGATTTATTCGATAGCAAGTTATTAGCGTATTTTTATTACCTAAGACAACTAAGCTGCAATTCTGGGGCGACGTATTCAATAACCTCCTTGGTGTTGTACGTGGCAGTATTGTTACTGGGCTTAGCGGTGGGCAGAGCATCCTCGAGCAGAGAACCTCGCAAGGTTAAGAGCTCTGAAGTCCGCACTATGAGTCTGTATTGCCACGCCAACTGTGAGGCGGGAGCTTGCGGGTCACCGCCGCCGCGCCTAAGTTCTACACGTTCTTTCTTGATAGATATTGCTACTGGGCCTAAGGTTTCATCCAAACCGAACCAGTTTTGATGGGCTAAGGACATTTGAAAGTAAATGTTATTTCTTTCATCATGTTATACATGTAAAATATTTTAAGGCATAAAATAGCAAATAATTGTGGAACTTTATTACAGTATAAGAAAAATAAATAAAAATTAGAAATACATTCACATTGATAGACGAAACTTACGTTGAGTATAAAAATAATTTCTATAGTACAATGCTCCGAGGTCTTGGCTTTCAACTGGCAAGGGTACGAGTGTTTTTGCAAAAGGGCAACCGTGTCGCCAATGGGTATGCCCTGGCGAGAACTCGAGTACGGATATCCCATATGCTGCCCGTGGTCGGTGCCAGCTGCCTGATTGACCGGGAATAGAACCACGAGATGTTCGCCAGCAGAGTGACACACAGCGCTCTTCTTCTCCTAAAATATGGAATTAAATTTATAAATGAGGACTTCCAGGCAAACTTTGCATGGAAACTATTCAACAGGAAATTCTTAGTTAGTAGGCAAAAAATATATATAATATCAATATTTCGACTCAGAAACCAATTCTTTAGACTTATTAAGTATAAGTATTTACAAACACACTTCGCAAACTCTTTCATAGCATCATTCTTAAACCATACATTTTTAAAATTTTAGTTCCTACCTACTGAATTAAATGTAAAATTCATATTTATGGACTAAGTGACCAGAACTGAATATACTTACCTGATTTTAAGTACCTACTTACTTAAGTTCATAAGTACCTACTTGATATATATGCTTAAGTATATAATATATGCATCATAATAAAAAATAATTTATAAATAACCGATACCTACTTAGTACCTAAATAGGTACCTAAGTATCACAAATCTAATTTGTCAACTCAAATTAGGTACTAATATTACCAGTAAATTTTGTTCAGTATTACTAGTGGTAAGTCATAACACAATAATATATTATGATAGTTTTCCTTTAACCAAAATGCTATTTGAAAAGTCCATAAGTAGGTTATATTACAATAACAATTTATGACTAAAAAAATACTTTCAAATGAGTGGTCATAAATACTGTGATCTGAAAAAACCTGATTTGTGACTCATCACAAATCAATTAGCCTATTTTTTAACCCAGTAAACTAAAGGTGATTATTAAGTTACAGTAAAATTAATTAGAAAACTGCCAAAGAATATTTAATTAAGTAGGCCACAGTTTTGCACTTCTGACTTATAATGTTTATTAGAGTAAACATTTGAATTGTACAAAAAAAATGATGAGAGATTTCATATTTCAGAAAGATGTTTAACCCACACATCAAAAACATCTTGTCAAGTAATAACTTAACCAAATACTTTATTCATTCACAAAATTACCTTAGATATATTATTAACCCCCCCCCCCCCCCTCAACAAAATACTAGGTACAGTCACCATCAGATATATATAAACGGGCGAGGTACTCAAATACATCTGAACAACATTAAATTTCAATAAATTCGTTACGGTAAATAAGGCCAATAATATATGAACGTCCAATTCGTCACAAATATAAGAGCAGCAATTTTTCAATATAATCAGGACACATAACAACGCAAAAATATCTAAACAGTATTAGTATTCATAAATATCTGAACACTTAAGGAAAATATACCTTATGTCACTGCCATACAGTTTAAATTCTTTTGTACAGATGTAGTGAATATTCTGTCTCATGGTATCATTACTAGGTAAGCAAAGCAAACGAGAATTGCGACGTTGTCATACTTAATATTGTTTCCCGTTGCCAAACTTCAACTGTCACTGTTCAGTTCGTATCCTATTTAATTATGAAAGAATCTCATATATTATGGTCGTTGACAAGTCGTTGTCAACATTGGTAATTAATTTTCGTCAATCTGATAATTGATTGCTTGGCCTCGTGGTTTACAAGTCAGATGCGCGGTCATAGAACGCAGCTGGTTTAAGTTCGAGACCAGGAAGAATTGTGTTTTTTCTTTTTTATTTTATTCCTTTTGTATTTTTATTCAGACCTTATTTTATATTGAAGACGTCGCTGAGACACTTCCAAGACTAACCTTAGTTAAATTGTGTATTTTCTAGTTATAGTTTATTTAGTGTTCGTGTGTAAAGTATAAATTATTATGGTAACCAGATGATGAAATGATGAGACATGATGGAGCTTAATTAATTACATACTTTGTTGTTTAATTAGGTACGCAACAACTTCATCAATTGTAAAAGTCCGTAGGTAATAAACGAACTGCAAATACTAATACGAGTTTCGATTCTACGTACCTATGTCCGATCTCCGAATGTCCTGCCACCGTATTATAGACTATAATAAATGAAGAAAAAAACTTGCGACAAATAAAATTTTAATATAGCAGGGAACCTAATTTATTATAGAAATTATTAAGATCATTATTTTGTACAAAATAATGATCTTAATAAAATTCCAAAATAAATAAGAAGAAAAAAAAAACACTAATATGTCCTAGTCACG
This sequence comes from Polylopha cassiicola, assembly GCA_038024825.1. Lineage (NCBI taxonomy): Eukaryota > Metazoa > Arthropoda > Insecta > Lepidoptera > Tortricidae > Polylopha > Polylopha cassiicola. The sequence continues at coordinate 12,096,157 of CP149046.1, read as the reverse complement.
AACTCGAACCAGCCGCGTTCTATAAACGCGTATCCGACACATTAACCACAATGCCAATTTATCAATGATACAGCAGACGAAAATCCGCTACCAATGTCGACATCACTTGTCTTGTCATCGATGACATTCTTGCGTAATCCTAACTAATATTATAAATGCGAAAGTAACTCTGTCTGTCTGTCTGTCTGTCTGTCTGTCTGTATGTCTGTCTGTTACGCTTTCACGCTAAAACTACTGGACCGAATTAAATGAAATTTGGTACAAAGAATGTCTGGAGCCCGAGAAAGAACATGGGCTATATTTTATTCCGAAATTCTATCCTTAAGGGGTTGAAAATGGGGTGCAAAGTTTGTATGCAACAACGTGATTCCTTGGTCCGATCTTTTTCAAATTTTGCATAAACATTCTTTAACAAAATTGATGGAGTACGTGTATCGTATTTTATTGAAATTCACCCCCTAATGGGGTTAAAAGGGAGATTTTCTTCGAAATTGATATGAATACTACTTAGTGCTTTTGATTTTGACACATATTTAAAAAGTATAATGTAGGTATGCATAGCAACGGTTGCTAATGTCATTCCTGACATTAAATAAATACCCAAACTGTTACGTATATGATTTCTTCAGTTAGAATATTTAAAAAAAAAAATAGTAATCATGTTGAAGAGTCGGATTCGATCCATGACTCTCGGTTTACTAAGCAACATCTTACGCATCAAGCTGAAACAGTCTTACTTAACCGGTTGAAATTTATAGGTATATTATGCGTTTCATTACAACTTAGTGTGTACGATGAGACAGGCATATTCGCTACATCTGTACAAAAGAATTTAAACTGTATGGCAGTGACTTAAGGTATATTTTCCTTAAGTGTTCAGATATTTATGAACGCGTGTACTGTTTACATATTATTGAAAAGTTGATGCTCATATATTTGTGACGAATTGAATGTTGAGATATCATCGGCCATATTTACCGTAACGAATTTATTGAAATGTAATGTTGTTCAGATGTATTTGAGTACCTCGCCCGTTTATATATATCTGATGGTGACTGTACACCCTTGCCCAAAGAGGAACTTCCTCTTTACATTCTAAACATATTATTATTAGAAAATAAAGGTAAAAACATATTCACAATCTAGGTATTGGCATTTGATCATACTAATTTTAATATTTATAAGCAGGTGATTATTTTCCGTTTTCTTTAAAATACATACAAAAATTCAAACAGTTTTAAAGGGGTTCATATACCTAATTACAGGAATGACCAGTACTTAATTTAATAAAAAATACTAGAAAAACAGAATTTTGTAATATAAATTCACACACACTTGTGTATAAATGTAATTTTCCTATTTTGTTGTCCATTTCTTGTATACCTATGAATTAAAAATGTATATGTAGTTATATTATGAACAAACTTATTACAATTCAGTAAAATATATAAGAATAAGACTATACTAGCTCAGCATGAGTAATAATTGACTCTCACAAAACTATGTCAGATGTGAGAGTATAATTTGTGTCACCTGATTCACAGCCCAGACAATGGTCATTCCATAGTAAAGTGTAATGCTCATAGGTACTAATGTTTTGCTCAGAAATGTTTATTTTACTATAAAAATAACATAATATGTAATCAAATTATATGCAAATAGGTAGGTGCCACAGTTAAAAACATTACAAAATATACGTGGATACTGACCTCCTAGTTCATTTCTGAAAAATGGACAGCATTCTAACAATTCATTTGATCTTCCATCACCCATATCAGGTAGTGTATCTTCTCCAGGAGGTGGTCCTCGAGTGGCCAGTAGAGATGCAGCTGATGCTCCTGTAGTTGTATTACGGCGGCGACTAAGCAATGCTCCTCTAATTTCAGCTGCATAACTTAAGTTTGCCATTAATGATTGACAATCATAATGTGCAAATTGACGTCTTTTAGCTACACCAGACACTGATGAAAGAGTGCCATCATCAATTGGTTGACGAGAGAGTGTGGATGTTGCTCCACTCCATATTTTGTTCAGTTTTGGGCGAAGTTTTGGACTCGAACTGGTCCGAGGAGGAGGTCCATCAGCATGGTCAGTCGTAAGAACGGTGCCTACCCGCCCTAGTCCAGAAGACTTATCTGATGTTACATTGTAGTTATGGACCATTGTCGGTAATCTTTCACTAGTTCCACCAATCACGTCGATAGAACCGTGACTTCCATACTCCCGTCTTAGGCCGTTTCCTGACGGATGGTCAGCGTATATCAAGTCAAGACTCGAGTTACTCCGGTACATAACATCTCTGGCTTCCTTCCTTTTAAGATGATCCGGAACGGACATGGCATATTTTGTAAACTGCCAAATTCACTGTTGACGGTTGGTAAATAAATCTTCTGCAGTCACTGAACTTCCACTTCAATTAAAAAATTCTAAAATACCACGAATTACTAGATACTAATACGCACAAAGTGAGTTAAATAGGAATGACAAACAGTCGAATTTTCTTTACTTCAATACATAACTTGCACTACCTTATTTTAAAGAGTTTGTAAAATAAATAAACTAAGATTTCGTAAAGTCAAACACATAACTACAAAAATGAATGAATGAAACGAAATTTATGAAAGAAAAAATATTCGCAACTATAATAACGTGAATAACGAGTGTTGCACTAAGAGAAATAGTGTTACCAATTTCGAAATTCATTGTACCTAATTTTTTAACCATATTTATAAATTACTAAATTATTACTGTCCATAAGCTGTCCTTTTATATTACGGTTGTTTTACAATAGTAGTCTTACTAACCATCAAGCAAAGGGAACAATATCACTACGTACGTTTTGTTTTAAGAAAATCAATCCTGTAAATAAACTTTGACATTTTACTGCTTTTCGAAAAGTAGTTGCGTTAGTATAATATTAAGAATAACACTAAGTTCTAACTCGTATTCAAAAAAATCGGTTCTATTTTTCGCTTGCCTCACTGCTGAAAGCTTTACTAATTCATTATTAATTACTTTGGAAATTTGAAATAAACCTTAACATCGTTCAAGATTAATAAAAATCTAGTCGTCATGCTCTATGATAAATCGGGCTAAAGAAACGTCGTACTTAGTAGATTTTGGTAGAATTTATAATCTGTCATCATGACATGTTTGTTTGATATTTAAGTTTTGACTTTTCTGACAATTTGGAATGTAATTCTGTATGTAACTTTATTATTGTATTGAATAATACGTTAATAAATTTCTATGAAATTGCTACTAATGACGATATGGTGAACTAAGCCTACTTACTAATTTAGCCATAAGATGATCATTTCAAAAGCAGCCATTTCGTTAGTGTGTGCATTATTGTTGCTATCAATATTTATTGCTAATCTTCTAAATATTATTGCAACCGACCATAATTTTTATCTGGAAAATGAAGCCGCAGGAGAAAATCACACTAAATACCTGGGCCAAAAATATGGAAAAGTTGCCGATTCGCCTAAAAACTTAATATGGTTTTTGCAAGTATGTATCCTGTATTTAATTTTATAACTGCGACGTAACATACATATCAGACAGTGATAGTTTTGTTTTTAATAATTTGTTTTTGGTTTATAATTATTTAAATAAAAAAAAACCAATTTAATTTGTATTTCATAAATTATTACATTATTTTAGTTCTCTTAAGTACCTAGTACTTGTTGTTTGTAAACATTTCTATTAGGTAGTCTTAGTTGTGTATTATATAACTCTTGGGAAGATAAAAGAAATGGTTTGTTTCTTGTATCTAAATAACAAAAAAATCTGTACCTACTATTACATTTAAATACATGTACCTACTAAGAAACATTACTTACATCATTATAATAATAAAAATTAAGTTACTAAGTTTTATTTGCAGATTTCTGATATACATATTAGTATATTTAGAGACCCAGGAAGAATATCACAGTTCCAACAATTCTGTGATAGCACAGTCAAAAAAATCAAACCTTTGCTTGTCCTGGCAACGGGAGATTTAACTGATGCTAAGGCCAAAGACAATTTGGGTAGTTCTCAAGTACAAACTGAGTGGGTGTATTATCATAACATTATAAAAGAGTCAAGAGTTACAGAAGATATTGTCTGGCTAGATATCAGGGGGAATCATGGTAAGATTTTTCAAAAAAAAATCTTGAATTAATAGGTATAGCCAGATTAATGTCCAGCTATAATTATTTGTGCACATATTTTATATTATATAAATTAATGTAATTACTAACCAGCAGCTCAGTAGGTCAATTTTTAAATTGTTATAATAATTATGCCAATATTGTTTTTCTAATATTTAACTTTATATGTTAAACAATAGTAACAATTTTAATATGTATACAAGACCAGCCCAGGAATAAGGTTACTAGCTTATTTTATGTCTATAAAATATTACAGATAATTTCAACATAAAGACTATCAACTCTCAGGAAAATTACTTCAGAAACTACTCAGTACAAGGTTCCACACATGCTAAGTCATATGTGCATTATGAAGATAAAAATGGAATCAGTGTTGCATTTTTAGGCATAGATGCTTGTCCTGACCCAGGACTACGAAGGCCATTCAACTTTATAGGTATCCTTGATATTCAGGAACAGCAAAATATAAAGAAGTTAGAGGCAGAGGCAAAAGCTAAAGCAGATCATATTATATGGTTTGGTCATTACCCCACATCTTGCATTCTTAGCCTTGAGAAGGATAAACAAAGATTGGACATCAGAAATGTGATAGGAAGTAGTCATGATTCTCAAGTATATGTTTGTGGTCATTTGCATTCAATGGGTGGCCTTGTACCCAAAATGTACACAAAACATAAAAAAGGATATTTAGAAATAGAGCTGGGGGATTGGAAAGACAACAGAATGTACCGCCTGGCTGCCATTGATCATGGTATGTTCTCATTTGTGGACCAAAAACATAATACATGGCCTCTTGTATTAGTGACAAATCCAAAACATGCTAAGTATGTCATTCCTGGCAGAGAGCCTCTGCAGCTCATACAAGAATCCACCCATATAAGAATGTTAGCATTTAGTGATGTAAACATAGATACTGTTAAAATATCATTTGATAAAATAAATTGGTTGAAATGCAAGCATGCTGAAGGTCCATTATATGTATGCGAATGGTTACCACATCTTTATAAGAAAGGTATTCATTATCTACATGTGATAGTAATTGATGAACACAAGAAGCAGACTTCTGTTGAACATCCATTTTCTTTAGATGGTACCGTTATTAATTTCGAAGTAACTCCCAGGATACTTTTGATGCTTGATGCAGGTATTGTGGTGAGTAAAATATTTATTTAGCATAATGTTCATGTATATTTATATGCACATACATAATTATTATTGTTATTGTATATTATAATTTTCTAATATATTTAAAACAGTTTCAGGCTATATTTGGAACACTTTTAATGGTGAATGTATTGCCATTAGTTATTTTACGACTGCAAAAGAATCCACCAAAATACCGAAGAAATTTTGGGCGACATGTACTAAGGAGAATATGGCTGTTAAGCAAGATTGATAGAATTTATTACCCCATAGTATTATATGCAATATATGTACCATTTGGTCCATGGGCCATTGGCGAGCTGATTGATGGATACATAGGGGTTGTATTTGCATGGGGTATATTGATAAAAGGAGTTTACTTGCCTGAACCTTTTACTTATATGTATGGAAGTGTCCAATTAATGTTTGTACAGATACCAATGATCTTTGTCTTGGCACATTCATTAGATTATCGACTGTTTGCTGCTAACACAAGAGGGTTTAAAAGACTTATAAGAAACCTGCCATTTATTCTCCTACTATCAATTCAGTTGTTACTCGCCTATTTTTTCTGGCTGGAGTATGGAAGTCTAGCATTTTTGTTTGGACCCCTAAGGACATGGAGTGTTGCTTTGAGTATCATGTTGTGGTACAAAACATTGACTCTTCCTCCAGAATACTGCAGGTTGGTAGTTTTGTTCACAAGATAGTGCAGTAAGTGATGGATCATTTGATGTGTTCTAAATATGTCTTCATTTGTTCCAGAAAACTTATTAACCTCAGTAATATACCATCATAGTACCTATCGTCTGAGGATATAAAAATGTAAGTAAAGATAGCATTATTATGTGTGCATTTAATAGTTAGGCAGAAATCAAAGAATGTATTAAAATAATTCCTTGTGATTATTATATTTTAGTTGATAGTCTAATCTAAATTTTTCATTGTATAAGTACACAATAAAGTATTAATGTGAGTTATAATAACCTCAAAGCTAGTATTTTTAAAAAGTCATTAGGTACTTACACAAAATTAAGCCAAAGCTTATGAACATCGTATAATTGATTAATTTTATATTATATTTTAAACATTGTGATATCGTTTTTTAAGTTACATTAACAATTATGTGTTAATTTTCGAAAATTAAGCATATTATATCATACTTAAACTTTGATCAGATGAGCACAATTATCTGTGCTTGTTTAAGAGTATTTTTGTACATTGTGTAAATTATCGTTACATATGTCATATATGGCACAAATATGAGCTAGCTTGATTATTATTTTGTTCAAATATATAGATGGCAAAATGTCCTTTTACCTACATGTGCTTCTATATATAGTCATTGAGTTCTTTTTGTCGTTATAATGTGTATATTTTGTCATATTCTTAGGTTAATATGTGCAAGAACACTAAATGTTGAGCTTATCCTAAAATTCATGTTTAAATGAAATGCGAAGTTATTGTAGTACCTATAAATAATCTATTGTTAATACATTATGTCACCAAAGATAAAATAAAATACATGATCACATTCCACAATATATATCATTTATATCTTTTACTTTAATCAATATCAATACAGTCAATGGCTTAAATGCTTTTGAAACTTATGTCTAGGTACTAAGGTATAAAATGTATTGCGCTTGACCGTACTTGTCACAATAATTTTGCCTGTGTTGCTTTTGAATAAGTACATAATATAAACGTAAAAAAGAAATGGTAAAATTGATCATAATATTAAGGATTTTCAGGATTTTATACTTATTAGTACTTATATAAGTCCTATATACCTACTGGTTACGTTGACTAGCGACGAATTCACTATTAGACCTGATGATTCTCATGAACCTCAGGATTGTCGCTTTTCTCAGAAATTCTGTAAAATATAAAGTACTTATCCAGAAGAATGGCGGGGCAGTGAAAATAAAATTTGCACACAAGACGTCGATTTAAAATTAGGTATAAAGAGTATATAAAAAGATAATATGTACTACTTACACATATTATCTTTTTATTATAAAGTTAAAAGAAAGCAAGAAAACAGTGTTCGTAAATATTTATTTTATAAAAACTATTTCTAGGTACAGATAACCACTATCTGTCTTTTGATACACATCACAAAAATATAGATAGATACCTATACAATACATTTTCTTTGTTCCTTTTAATATTAACTTTAAAAATTAATATTAGTTATTACTAATTGGAGCGGTCGTTCCTTATCGAACTGCATACGAATTAACACAGTACTGAATCACTTTATTTCACTACATTTTAAATGTGTCTTGATGTTGTGTGTTGTACTAAATATCTACCTATAACGGGTTCCGCACATACAAATAATTTAATATACTTACCTAAGTAATAAATCAATTAGGTGCTAATCTCAAATTGTCATGGAATGTTGGACCTTATAGACTTAGGTATCTAACATCTATAAATAACAGTATTTTTTTCTACTCAGTCATGTAATTCTCATGAATGTCGACGCGTGTCAGGTCTTTATAGAGACCAAAAAGTAAAGTAAACTATGTCCAGCAGTGGACGTCTATCGATTAAACTAATGATTAACAGTCATGTCACAAAAAAAAACCTTTGACATTATTCTTGATATGTCACAAATAATTTACTTTTCAGTGCGTTTATCTATCTATAAGTATCATAATACCTATGTACATAATGTTGAGAACCTTTATTTAAACACTGCTGGTTCCGACGTCATATACCTACGACGTGACGTGGGGCATGTATTATTATTGATTAGGTACCTACATACAGTTTCTGTTCGGTAGGTACTAGTACAGTCATTTGGTCGAAAAAATTTAGGTTACCTGGAAAGTTTTCCGGGAGTTTTGAAATTTGGCAATTTTATAGATTTTGGTATGCTTTTATCAAATTTCAACTTTGCCACCTCGTATGGCTGCCGCTCGCACCGCCATTTTGAAAAAATGGCGCCCAAAAGCAGTTTTTTGATAATTACTCCTTTCTGGCGCATTTTCAGGAAAAACATATTTATACAAAATAATACCAATAGCCATACGAGGTGGCAAAGTTGAAATTTGGCAAGAGCATACCAAAATCTATAAAATTGCCAAATTTCAAAACTCCCGGAAAACTTTCCAGGTAAAAATACTAAATGACTGAATTATACCTATTATATTTGGTACCTACTTAGTTTAAGATTTTCTTTCTCCTCTTACTTTATATTTTGTTCTTATGTTATAAAAGTCACAAATATGATTTTCCACCACTTTAAACATAAATGTAACTAATAGAGGTATAATAATCTATTATCGACACGCTTTGTACACCCTATATTTTAAAACACAAATGAAAGATATCTGCAATAATACTATCCAAATAATCAACGCGTAAATGTCGTATATGTAATGTCTTGTCAGATCCAAATATTTGAGATAATGTTTTGGTTCCCTGAATATACAAAATTGTTTAGTACATGGCAACACTTCTCGGTCGAAGCCGTATGCTGATTGGACGAATGCATTGAAAGCGTAGCGAAAGTACGATATATTCGCTATTGGTTTTAGATAGGATGGCATTTCTTTATATGGTATGAAGAATTCCGAAAACATAAGCATGGGGATATTAGCTGCCGGTACCACGAACATGCCCAGCTGAAAATAAAAATATATAGGTACTGTTTAATTGTTATTCCCTTCATAAGAAATAGTAGTTAGTAGAAGCAAAGAGGCTTTTTCTGTGACGTAGATAATTAGTTACCGAAATCTTTTGGTGGTTCCATTGTTCGTGAGAGTGAGAAATATTAGGCACGATCATGCTTCGTATAGAACAGAATTCATATCGCACCTTGACTAGAAAAGTGTGACGTCACGAATTGTGTCACCACATGAATTCAAATTTAAATGTATAGACTTAAGAGTCTTAAACGCAGTAACAGAATATTTTGAGTCTATTGCTAAAGTTAGATAAACATCAAACCGCGAAGACATCAGAAATTATTGGCATTTAATTTCCAGAAAAAATAATAAGCAATACGCATACTGTATTTATCTAATGACAATATTTAAAAATACGATTTACCTTTACATCACAGGCAGTGCCTATAACTAGACCGAAGGTTTGTGCCAAGATAGTAACTAAGGCACAGATCAACCAGGCGAGGGCTAGTCTATGGCATTCCATGGGCTGCGACGTGAGGTACCATGCCGGAAACAGGAATACCGTTGCACAAAGTAACTGAAACGAACGAATTAGTATAATTAGAATTTCAACTAAAAAAAACCGACCAAGCGGACCAAGTGCGAGTCGGACTCCCTCTCGAAGGGTTCAGTACCTATAAAATTATCACGTTTACTGTGTGGGAGTCCTCTTAAATATGTATATATTTTTTAGTAGTTATGTTATAGTGGCAACAGAAATTGATTATCTGTGAAAATTTCATTTGGCTGATTATCACGGATCTTTAGGTACCTACTGCCTGGTGACAGACGGACCGACAGCAGAGTCTCAGTAATAGGGTCCCTTTTACCCTTTGGGGAGAAGTCCCTAATAAAATTTTAGTTAAATATACCTACGTAGTTAAGCTACAAAGGTCCTGAGTGCGTACTCAGACCCTATGTAGCTTAACTACCAGGGCATTAGCATATAAATGCATACAAATAATATGCAATAGACGGGAAAGGAATGTTAGCGTCGTAAAAGCAATAAAAACATGACGTGATAATAATATTATGATCATGTTACCTGCACGGGCAAGTCTATCAAGATCTTTGAGATGCAGTACGCTCTCAAAGTGTACCATTTATTCAAATGCTCTTGCAGGACTACAGTTGCTTCAACTGGGACTGAAAAATAAAATGGTACAAATATAATATGGCTATACTTATATATAGGTAGAGAGCTGTATACGCGATTTTCACGCGTTGCTTAGTAACCTATATGATAACCAATACACGCTATCTCTGTGCTAAATTTTATCTAATTCCATTCATAATTTTTATGCGACAAAGAATAAACTTAGAAGTGTACACGATTTGTAGAATTATTATAGAAAAAAATAGCTACTTATTACAAACTAATTATCATTTTAGCGTTAGACTATCGTCAGCTCAGTTGTGCTACGAATACGTTAATTTATTACCTACTATAATTTTTCGAAACTTCAGCAAATAAAATAAGTACCTACCTATGCGAGTTAAATCCGTTGTAGTGTTTCATTTCAATGTTTAATAACCTAGAGGATATCAGAAATTAAATTAATTATTTAATTAAGTAGTACATACATGTATGAATAGTGGGCATGGCATTTGAGAAAAACAGAAACAGCAGGAAGAAGAATAGGCAGGCGGTATTTGTGATAACACGACTGCCCTCTGCGCCTGCGCCGTTGTACAGGGCGCCAAGCAGCAACGCCACAAAAAAGTGACATATTAAACGGATCTGAAATAAGAATAAGTTCGTTATGATAACCCTGTTATCCTGTCCATATAATTATAAGGTATATTTTGCCAAGTAATCTAATTTTTACCTTAAATACTGCAATAATACTTACTTGTGTTAAATGGACATCTCTGAGGGCACCTTTGCTACATCGCCAGAGTAAAGCACACAACTGGTTCCAGAAACTGGCTACAGTACCGTTAGCATACGCCTGTGTCGTGTTCAGCAAAGCTTCATCTTCTGTTGAGTCTGAAATATAAATATTTTTTTTATTTATTTCAAATAAACTCTTGCTAATACCACTAAATACCAGGGACTACGGAATCTAAGTATTAAAAGTAGGTATTGTAAGTATTAATTGATATTTCTGTGCGAAAGAATATAAGCCTCGAATAATTAAATTACCTTTACAATTTCCATTAACCACATTGTTCTTTGCAATTCTCTTCATTTCGTTTGTATAACTTGTAGCTTCATTTTGTAGAAACTCTAAATCTCCAGCGTGTTCCCCACTTGCTACTTCGAGCACTGCAAATGTAAACAGTAACGACAAAGAAAAAATATATTCACATTTAAAACACGGCTCGGCAATCTATGGATCTTAATTTATTTCTTCACTTAAAATACCTACTTACAATAATCAGCCATATTGTAGTACTGAGGACACCTGAACCCAGCTCTGGCTAAAACGTCAGGAGCGTCGGTAATGGCACCGGCATAAAGTGTCCTGCCGTTTGCCAGCAGTATGACGTCATCTGCCGAGGAGTACAGTTTCGAAGATGGCTGATGAATGACACAAGCTACCGTGCGTCCGTTCCGCGCCACTGTTTGAAGTGCGCGCGCTACCGACATAGACGATACAGAGTCTAGTCCACTAGAAATACAAACATGAATTATTAGGTACAGTTTTGCATACTTATTTATCTACCGAAAGCGTCGTTGAAAAAGTATATATTAACTATTTTTTTTTGTGGGACCTAGTTACTGTTCTACTATGAATAGAGCTAGGCATTGACTTTATAAGGTGCTCGTTACGATTCCTTTCCGTTATAAAATATAATTTATTAGTCGACCATTGAATCCCGTGGTTTCTCATCAAGGCGTTATTTTAAAAAGACTTAGTAGGTACCTAGGCAATTTTCGATAAAGTTAGTTTACCTCGTGGGCTCATCTAACAGCATGATGCAGGGATTCGTGAGTAGTTCGCAAGCGATGGTCAAACGTTTTCTTTCGCCGCCTGACATCCGTCCGGCCTTTGTGTCCAGTATATCTTGAATACCCAACTGCGAGGACACAGTGTCAATCTGAAATATAAAGGATAGCTATATAAAACATGAAAGCAACTTTAAGAAAGCCGAGTAGATATTATGTAATAATCAATCCACGAGAGTTTTACACGACGCGAATTTCTTAACACACTTTACCAATTAGAACACGACGAATCACTTTAGCATAAGACTATTGCTAGCTCAGTCGTGCTATGATTATGGAATCTGTAAAGGCTTCGAAATGTCAGCCAATAAAATAAATTACGCGGGTTAAATCCGTTTAAAGTTGTTTCATTCCAATGTATAATAACCGCGAAGGCATCAGAAATTATTATGTTATTAACTTTTTGATAAATTTAAATGTCAACAAGATTGTTTTTTCGCGCGCCGCGATATCGATGTGCTCGCAGGTAATCGACAAACAGCCAAAGTTTTCTATGAACATACCCACATTATGGCATAAATACGATTATTGCTCTATTCATACCATAATGTATGGTGAAATGTTATTTATTGAATAAAACAGAACATTTGTCATATTTTTAAAAAGAAAAACAATTTTATATTTTCAACATTATTTTAGTGGCATAAAATCATTGACTCTATTTAAAAAAAAACTATGATCTGGTTAAATTAAGATTTAAATTAGGTATTCATTTACTTATTGGGATTTTAGTTTACTGTTTGTGGACAAGTACATATTGTTATGCTAAAGAACTATAAATAAAGCGGAGTTACTTAATAAATACCTTTTAGGTACAGATAATCAAACAGTCTTAATTTGTTTTTAATACCTAATATAAAATGTCGTCATTCGAAAGGCATCTAGGTAAGTAACCCAAGGTGACCAAGATCTTCGTTTGGAGTACTTTGGAGCCTGGTGTAGGACCTACTTAATAAAAGCATAAAGTAAAAATACTATAAGGTATCTATAGGTACAATATTCTTTTTTACACGTCTCGACTGCATTTCATTGTAAGAGAACATACCTACTTAAATCTTGTATTTAGTTTTTACGACGGGTGTCACTCATTCTCTCAAAAGCATTCTTTATTGATTTTGGGACTAAATTTAATTGGAATTAATAAAATACCTAGTATATTTGAATTTGAATACTTAATAGATACCTACCTAAATAGTAGATACCTAGTTGGTACATTGCCCACCTGCCTAACCGCCACTACATATAGCTAATGCGCGAGGCTTAACAATTAGTTTGTTTATTGTGGTTATTGTAAATAGGTACATAGGTACCTATTTATCCAGCAAGATATGCGTACATAGGTAGGTAGGTAAATATCATCACTTTGTTTCGCAACGAATTTATAAGTATTTATGTAGGTAGGAATAATGAAAGTAAAATAATTGTCATTATAATATCTAAGCACCTGCCTAACTACCTACCGGGTTTTCCATTCCAATATTTATGACATTTTAACCATTTTTGCAACATTGTGCGTTGCGATGGAATTTATTTTTGTACGTAGGTAACCAAGGTATTGTTTACGTACCTACCTATATTCCTTTTATACGCTGTTCATTAATAATTTTATCCGCTCGAAACCTTATAATGTCAACCTAAAGGATGACGGTGACCCATAAATAACTTGAAATACAACTTACCGCATGATGGCGTTCTCTCTTCGTCGCTTTGGGTAGTTTGACGCTGGCGGCAAATATAAGGGTCTCTCGCGCAGTTAAAATGTCTATTAAAGTGGCATGCTGGGCCACCAGAACAGCTTTACGATCTGTTCCATAAAATGTTCCGTCTACACCTCTTTTTCTGAAACAATAAGTAGGTATAGTGAATTTGAAATAAATACCTAATAATACGTTAGCAATAATAGATAAGTGGGTAGTGGTAATAGCATTTTAAACGCAAAGAAATATAAATTAAAAGTGCTTGAGGACCTGTTTCACAATGGCCGTGTAAAAGCAGATAAGAAAAGGGTTTCAGCTTCAAATACTTTAATAAATAAATTATCGACGTGATAAGCCATTGTATAATTTAAAAAATAGTACATTACGCACCGAGGCCAGTAAAATAAAAAATGTCTCAGATCACATATAATTCTCATCCGAGGCGAAGCCGAGGTTGACAAAAATGTGATCTGAGGCTTTTATATTTTACTGGCCGAGGTCAGTATACTATTTTTCTGTTCGACGAAGCCAGAAAGCAGAAATTTCATTTAGCGAAGCGGCCACAAAGTAGCCGCTTTCTGGCCGGAGGACGGAAAAAGTAATTTTTATTCTCTGCGATCTTGGCTCAGTTGTCTAGTTACAATTAAATAATTACCTGCAGTTTAGTAATTTTATTTATGTAATTAAGTATCTACACTTATGTAGGTATTGCGTAATTAAGCATGTCATTAAGATAATTAATATGGCATATTTTATCGTTAATATGCCATTGTAAAATCAATTATAATTGTTTAATTTTATGACTAGATGTAGGTAGGTACTATATACTAATACTAACTATAGTCCCTTCGCGTTAAGACTGACTATAACGGACAATAGGTACCTAGTTTTTTATACTTATATGGAAATACACTGTGTAGTTAGATACCGCCAACCCTGTTCACACTAGCCTGGTGAATTTGGTCAAATCCTGTAAATTATTTCTACAGAGCTATGTATTTGATCTGTATCAGTTTGAGAGTCATGGGGACATCGTATCATCGAACAGACAAATGTAAGCGCAACGTTAAGTGGCCGAAATCAATGATCTTCTGAAGTCGGTGTCTTCGTTCTGGTAAATTTATTTAGGTACAGCTCAAATTGTTATAATTGGAACTAGCTAAACATCTTTAGATCGTGAACTTACTTTCGTCCTGCCAATATTTTCAGTAGACTAGTCTTCCCAGCGCCTGAAGGTCCAAGGATGAACGTCAGTCGACCAGGACGCAGCGCTCCATTCGCGCCACAGAGTATCATTTGATCCCCTTTCGTTTCTTTTCGATTTCTTCTGCATATTGACGCTAAAACATTTGGAGTAAAATCTGTATTATAGAGTACCTAGGCTGATAATTAAACAAACGTATCTGCAACAAACTCTTTATTGTTTTTTTGCGATTGATTGATATCAATTCACAACCTATATATTATTATATCTACCTCTAGGTTTAATTTGAAATATTAGGGGGCATCTTTCATGACGTACCTACCAATGTAAGTCAGCATTAAGAATACCTAGGTACCCTATTTGGAAATGAATTCCTTATTAATGTGAGTAATACTTTGTATGAAATATTTTATTCATTGAATCTGTTTAGGTATTTTAGATACGCAGAAAAAATCTACAGTCGATATAATTTAATTGAATCTCGTATCATGGATTTGGAGATTTATTCACTTGGAGTTGGTCTGTAAAAAGGGTGTGTAACAAAAAATAGCGCGCAACGCCGCGGTCAATTTGAAGTTAAAAAGTTATCGAGGAGGTGAAGGCCGGTTTGAATGGCATTAGAGGCCTAACACTGATTAAATACGAGATAGGTCAGTTAGTTACAATAGGCAAACAAAGCGTATTATTAGTGTATAAGTACGAGTAGTTACTTCTAACATTGAACGTGTTTGATTAGATATAGGTATTTACTTTTATATAATCTTACAGCAGCGTGCATTGAATGGTATTGTAAAGAAAAACTAATTAGGTATATATTTTAATTAATAAATATTATTTTATGCTGATTAATTAAGTAACTAGGTACCTACTTATCTTTTAACCTAACCAGGTTAGTAGGTAGTTAGGTGAGTACCTACTTATTTAATATCTATATGTACTTTTCATCTTGACTATAAAAGTATTGGTCTATGAATAGGTACCTAAGTCAAACCGGCTACTGAGATGTAAACGCGCAGTGCAACTTGTCTTACGGTCCTCGACAAGATTCCGCTACTTTGTTCAACATTGTTGATGGTGACTTTTGACTCTCTGAGTCATGCTTGTATCGACGAGGGCTATGCACTTTACTAAGACAGAATTGTTTGGAAAACGTTAACACACATCACATCTAGATATGATTATAAATAATTCTGATGTTCACCTCTCTTTCCGCATATCCTGCGACGGATTAACTTTTAAGGAAGTAGCACATCGATCATCAAAACTTTAACTACTTACATGTCTATAAAAACTTAAGGTTATTGACAGCTCAAGTCAATTTATGTAATGCCATACTTTTCTGTTGAATTTATGTTTCGTGTTTTTAGGTAGGCTTCAAGAGGTAGGTAAGTACGTTTTTGATGACTTCATTTTATCCGACATTTATATTAAGTATATAAGACTATTAGGTAAGTAGTTACTCTATAGCTTCGTAAGGTAAAAAACTTTTAAGTTTAATAATTTTCAATAACCTCTTTATCGAGAGTTCCTTGTTTCCTTCATTAAAAAAGTTGTTTGTATACCTACACCATTATTTTTAAAGAATTATTCTCACATTTCATAAGGTCTTTATGTGAAAATTCCCCGCTCAATCTGCCTGCTCTTAAATCATAGACAAATAAAATAATATAATTGCAATGTTTTATTATTTTATCCGTAAACAGCGCAATCATAATTTATTGCATCTAAACTTTAGTTATTTACAGGTACCTAACACAGTACGAATTAAACTTAAAAACACAGAAAAGGTGAGGATGTTATGTTGAACGTTTCCTGTTTTTAACGAACCTCAAAAAAAAAAGTACTTAATTGGTATTCTTAAATTTATTTGCATTTTTTTGTATGTTTACTCACAAATAACCGTTCACTTATGAACTGATATGAAATATATGTAAATAACTTTGAATGTTGATAGGTATATTTTGTTTAAAAATAACAGAAAAAGAACTGAGTTCGATTAAATAAATACGATACGGAATAAACACAATTTTAATTATCTATCGCGCCCGATCTGTGAAGAGTATTACATACTCGTATTTATGATAATTATGTCAATCGAAAATAAAAGTAAAATAACATCATGTTTATATCCGATAAATAAGGATAAATAAACATGACAAATACGGATATTGATGCACCTTTTTTGTATTCAAGACAATACAAGGTGCAGTAGTTTAAGAAATCTATCCTATAGGTACTTACTACCTATTAGGACTCAATTTGTTCATGCGATATTCTCATATGTAATGAGTAAACCTATCAAAACTACGCATTATGCTGTGCGAGATACCCATAACTTACCGAAAGCTTTTCTTTTTTCCAGAGTGACATCTAAAAATATGGCACCTCTAATAACAGACTCATTAATGCACAAACGTTGAATTTCTATGCTATCAATCATGTTATCATTGAAGTCTTAGCTTGTTTTAGGTCAGTTGTATATAGTTGTTCACAGCTCACTGTTTATCTCAGGTCCGGTACGTGAGTACACGCAGTGTGTACAAGCTGTACTGACATAATAATATCTACGTTCTCGTTACCACTCCTATTATTATTTCTCTTTACACTATCTATCGGTGATGGCTATGTTCAAGTGTGAACTGTTTACTGAACTAAAAAAAATGTTTATATTTTACATGTATAAACATTACAATTAAGAAGGTATTTTTACTGCTTAATACTGCTTAATTAAATATCAAGATAAGTCTGTGGTTATTAAAATTTGGTATAGTCAATTTTATAATAATGACTACCTACCATTCGTTCAGGCTTTCAGGATTTCACTAGTTTAAGAGGATGGATAAAGACCGAGGTAAATTCTGCGAACGTATAAGATCCAGTTATTTTTTTTATAATATTTAAGAAATAATATCCAGTGTCCAAGAACCTCCTCCTTTGGTAAATTTTGTCTGGTGTAGTCCACAATGCAACTAATGTTATTTAATTGATTTTTTAGAAATTTCGTCTCTTTTATCTTACCCTCTAGGCATATCTTACTGACCTGGTCTCGTCTTGTAATTATAATTTGACGGCCTGTTGGTCTAGTGGTCAGAGGCCCTGACTACGAAACCGGAGGTTGCGGGTTCGAATCCCGCTAGGGGCAGATGTCAATGTGATGAGCACTGGCATCTGTACCTAGGTCTTGGATGTCTTATATGTATTTATGTATATTTATCCGTTGTCTAGTACCCATAACACAAGCTTTGCTTAAAATGGGACTAGATAATTGGTGTGAATTGTCCAAACATATTTATTATTTTATTTATTATTAATATTCTGACTCTTTATGTTTTTTATACATAATAATATAATATTAAGTAAGTATGATAGTTTGACTGTACGAAGGTACCCCAACCTACACAATTACAAAAAAAACCTTTAAGCTATTCTTTAAAATATGATTTATATATTAATCTCTGTTGGCCGTATTGAATAATTTATTTTTTATTGTTTAATATTGCAACCCACACTAACAGTAACTTATTCGTTCATGATCGTCATCCGGATCGAAGGACCAAGAATGAGTTGCAATATTAAAAACTGTTTGTGCTAGCTTTAGGTCTTTCGTAGAGATAAATAATAATGCACAAAATTTTTCAATTTATGAAACAAACATTACAGACATACCTACAAAAGAACCGTTATCCACGTCCAGCAGATTGCAATATTAAAAAATAAAAAAATATTGTGTTGCCTACTATCTCGAGATGCTATTTCCAAAATTGATTGAAGTAAGATTATTTAGTAAAAATTTAACAAACCCCCGACATAAAAACCCCTTTAAAAAGTATAACAATAATAAAAACTTAATATTAGTTACCTAAATATTAATATTTCTACAAAGAAAACGTCATGTCGGGGGGCCGCTTGTCATTTAGGTGTTACTACTTAATACCTACAATCTACCTAAACCTACGGTCCCCCCGACATGACGTTTTCTTTGTAGAAATATTAATATTTAGGTAACTAATATTAAGTTTTTATTATTGTTATACTTTTTAAAGGGGTTTTTATGTCGGGGGTTTGTTAAATTTTTAATTTATTTTTTTATTTCATACTTTTTGTAAGTAGGTATCTACTACTTAAATTATTATTTTAAGTAATTTCCATTTCATGTGGAATTTTGTAATGTACATGTTATCCTCTTACATTTAATACCCCACTCGGGTACATTTGTCGATATTGGGTTTACCATTTACACTTTTACTTCCCATAATTTTTGAACTACTCAACCGATTTTCATTACAATCTTAATTTTGTAATCTACACGTGACCCTCTTTCATTTGATACCCCACTTGGGTATATTTGTAGACATTTGGTTTTCCATCCCCACTTTGACACCCTATATTTTTTGAACGACTCAACCGATTTTTATTATAAAATCCATTTTGTAATCTACACGTGATCCTCTTTCATTTGATACCCCACTTGAGTATATTTGTAGACATTTGGTTTTCAATCCCCACTTTGACACCCTATATTTTTTGAACGACTCAACCGATTTTTATTATAATTTCCATTTTGTAATGTACACGTGATCCTCTTTCATTTGATACCCCACTCAAGTATGTTTGTAGACTTTTATTTTTCCATCCCCTCTTTCACCCCCCCTAATTATTGAACTACTCAGCAGATTTTCATCAAACATAGCTAAGAACACTCCCGACATATACACCTTTTAAACAAAAAAAACAGAATCAAAATCGGTTCATGCGTTAGGGAGCTATGATGCCACAGACAGACACACACACACACACACACACACACACACACAGACAGACAGACAGACAGACACGTCAAACTTATAACACCCCGTCGTTTTTTCGTCGGGGGTTAAAAATGGAAATAAATGCCAAGAAATAAGAGCCAAAGGAAAGTGCCACAAGAAATTTAAATGGCTAAGTACCTAAATAGATCGATAAAATTATTACTTAAGTAATTATAATATTACCTATATTTAATTTAAAAGATAAAAGTACCTACCAATTGTTATTGTTTCCGAGAATGACCTTTACGTTAGTCCTTCATTCGGTTTCGTTAGGTCACTTACCTGAACCTTAAGTATTATTATTAAGAACGTAAATACTTTGTAAATATAAACATTTCTTTTTAAGTTATTATTAGAGTCTAAGAAGTGACAAGATACATTATATTTATTTTAATTATTACATTAGATATTTTAAATATTAATGAAAGGTTTGATTATATTATACTTTTTAATATTTGTACTAGAAAAAGTTATTCAGGAATCGGTTTACGTCTAAGTTACGATCCAACTCTACTAGGTACGTTCTAAAAGCAGTACCTAGGTATAATAATATGTGTATACATATATCTTAAGCAAATAAATATTTATAGGTAATTTAAGAAAGACGTCTAGTGGCTAAAGATTTATTGTCCAATTTAACGTCGTATTAGTCTCTATAAAACTGTACTTATAGTTACATCTTAATAATTAAATTGTGCCTAACTACGCGACACACCTACTTACCTATGTACCTACCTATCAATATGAAGTAGGTAGGTACCTACATTTACAATGTAGAAACGCCTGTTCAATGATGAGTTTTTATCTATTGTTATTGGATGGTTTGATCTATAAACTACAGCAGGGGCCTGATTCAGTTGCAACGAATTTTGCAATATAGTAACATTCGTTTTGTAAAAACTTAATGGTTAAAAAAAATAATCAGTATTTGTCTATACCTACGTTTTAAATTTCGTCCTGTTAAAATACCAAAAGCTTATAATTTCAACCTATCGTAATTATACATGCACAAAATATGTGATACTATTGTTTTTGTAGGTATCTAATCAAAGAAGAACTTGCATAAGATTATCGTGTGAGGTTAATTATTTATCTATACCTACTGCAGTACATTATTGCACATTGATGCACATTATTAATACTCGCGATAAAATAAATTTCTATCAAAAATACACATTAATAAAAAATATAATGAAAGCTTATCTTATAAAACACTATTATAATGGGTACCTACCTATATGTAAATCTAGGTACCTACTTATGAAAAAGTTTGGAAATACGACAATGCATAGGTTTTGATTATTAGCTCCGTAATGTTTCATAGGGTCTATAATAATATGTTCCAGAAAGTACCGATAAATTTAGCAAAGTAACATA
Source organism: Polylopha cassiicola (assembly GCA_038024825.1). Lineage (NCBI taxonomy): Eukaryota > Metazoa > Arthropoda > Insecta > Lepidoptera > Tortricidae > Polylopha > Polylopha cassiicola. The sequence continues at coordinate 12,075,132 of CP149046.1, read as the reverse complement.
AATTCAAACTTACCTGATTTATTTCTATGTTTCCTAAACTCCGTGTCGACAAACACTACAAGTATTGCGTCCTCCACGCTGATGTCGTCTTTGCCGGTTTCGATGTCCATTTACGCAGCAATTTATTCGTTGATAGTGTTTTTCTGGAGCGGAAGGCGATGATCGTATGTTCTTACGGAATTGAATAATCGTAGCGCATGTCAAGACAGCGAACGAGACTCTGCGCGACTTCGATGTGCATGCGCCGCTCCACTCGAACACACTCTGATTTACGAATCGGCGCAAACCCGTTGTACGTACTTACTTACTCGCTTTCACTTTACCGCATGGTATCGCATAAGATAATTTTGGTAAGAAGATAAATTTTTCACATATAGATACACTAAATTAGGTACACGTAGTGTTAAGTAGGTAGCTACTGATTATTAATCGTCTTAATATTATATCAATTAAGTAGTATCGAGATATCATGTATAGACATAGGGTCATACCCATGCAAGGACTCTATCACGCGGTAATTACGAGTTAAACCGGGGATAAGAGTAGATACTATATCTGTAGCTTTTTAGTTATGTGTGAAAGAGACACATGCTCTTATTACTCGTTTCAAATAGGGACCTATGTTAAGGGCTTGTTTGATAATAATCTATTAAATCCTAATACCTAGCATATTTTTTTTTCATTATTGTGTTACGATTAAGGAGATGTCTACTAAGAAAGTCGAATTCATACATTGCCTCATTACACCCGCTAGTAGATCTACGATGCTGAGACATTTTCTATGAATGCTACTCCCATTAGAGGCAATGGTGATAACGAATAGGAGAACGGGGACCTTAACTGGTTATCATATGTTTTTTTTTTACTTTTTTGTTAATATATAGGTAACCATTGGCTTTTTAGTAGACGTCATAGAGTCAGGTTCTACTCGTTGTATGTTCGCCGGTTGTCATTTATAATACTGGCAATGTTTTTTCCAGATGTTTTTATGAATCTAACCATGTAAGTGATTGTACCTCTATTTTGTAAACTTCCCTTCTTATTAGTTGGTATCTTCAGATCAATTTATTTGTTTTTAACAAAGTAAGTACCGAATACGTGATTAGACAAAAAATATAATGCAACGTTTAATATTATTGAACGTTACTGGTATTATCCTTAGCTAACTGATTAATAGAGTTCTTATGGAGTGTCAACAAAATCGCATAAATAAATATAATTTGCAATGCAAATACATTTTAATGTTACGTACCTGCATAGGTAATTTTTATTATTCTGACGTAGAGTCTGTGTGTCTATTGCATTGTGCACGGTTTCAATATAAACTTTTTTTATTTTCGTGTTACGGGAAATTTATAAATATGCTTTGCATTATTTAAAATGACCAGTCTAGATTAGAATTACTCAATATCACATTACCTGGTTCCAATTAATTAGACACATTATTCGTTGCAAATGGTAAACTCGAAACTATTTCAAACTTTAACAACCGATTCGATCACGGCCGCCATAGCGGCCGCCGCGCCCCCTCCCACGGACACAAACCGTATACCGACACACAGGCAGCTGCCGCGCGGCATGCGGCCTCACCCACACCTAGCATACTCGATAGTGTTACAGCGGCCCCGCCGGCGGGGTCGAAGACGTCCACATACACCCGGCGCGCGTCGGACTTATCCGCAGGGACCTTCTGTTCCCTTGCGACATAATAATCGTGTCAACACACCTCCTGACGGCCAGAGCCGAGGTGCGACCCCCACCTTGGGGGGCCCTCGGGTCGGTCAGGGCTAAAAACCCTAAACCAACCCAAAAGGCTTAAGAGTCTCCTTTCAGGAGTCTCGCCACCCGTCCGGTTTTGCAGTGAAGGCCCATTAGCTGGCCAACTGCGCTTCAGTATTCAGTTCGAAAAAAAAAAGAAAAAAAAAAAAAAAACTTTAACAAAACAGACCAGTCTGTTTGGCATTACATTAATACGAAGAAAGAGATATAGGTAGTTAAAATAATATCACAATGTTCTGCACTCTTAGTCCTCAATTATATAATGACTGGTCATTATTCATACTGCATGGTGAATCAGGTTGTCCATTAGATATTTTTAAATACATTATGTTATAAAGCCGGAAACGATGGAATGGATGACGGAAATGGCTGGTAAAATATGAACGCAGAGTTACTTATTTATTTTCTGTACTTCATATTTACATAGTTAAAACTAGGAGAGATGGGGAAGGCAGGTTTAGGGAGGTATGATTTTTTAATCGCTTTATGCTCTTAGTCTACGCGTGCATAAAAATAAAATAAAAGGTAGATGAATAGGTACATTAATATATTTTTCATATAAAATTTTCTATATGTCTACATACATTATATTATAATTGACTTCTTTTTTGGATTAATACAAATTACACTTACAAAAAATGTTCTCTTAATATTAAACACTGCTGTAATTTTTAAATTAAAACCTTAATTTAAGTGATCTACTTAATAATTTACCTATTTGTAAGGCAAGACTTTGGTAAATAGTTGTTCGTAAACCTGTAAACAGCTGAAATTCGTTATTTTTAGTAAAAGTCTACATACTACATACGTCGACTCTTATCAAACTTCATTTACTAAATGAGGTTCAAAAGATTGGTTTAACTTTTAGAGTGCAAGAGTGCCTTCTACCCACCACGGTGTAGATGAAATACTGAGATATATCTCGATTTGCTTTTAGGTACTACTTAAATTTTGACATTTTGACAGAAAATATTTTTTAATCATGGTTATTTTTTAATTCGCTTCAAGGAACCGTACCTAAACATATCGTAAACAAATATTGTTGCTACACTGAGAGTTCGACGATTCTTATGCTCTCTCATTCGAACGAACTTCAATCTTGCACATAAAAGGCATCTGTCCTAGGGTCTATGCCTAATGCATTTACCTACTAAAAAAAACATAAAATGATTTTGATGCTTTTCGACTTTTTTTTTTAAATGAAGCATGAATACCCTTTTATATTAATTAATGGAATGTAAGATATCTCGTTATGTAAAACGAATTAGGTACTTTAAAATTAAAGAATATGAGTAAAGTTAATACTCGATCGCGGTGTTAGGAGCGGTTTTAGGCAGGGGCGGTCGCAGCTAAACTTTTGGGGGCACCAAAGGTTTTTTGTAACCCCCACACGAACATTTTTTTGACTAACTTGTCCTTTTTCATGGTTTTTCTATTGAACTTGTGCCTACGAGAAAAAAGTTGTGGGGGAGATGTGACCTCCATCCTGCACTAGCTAACCCCCTCAATTTTTGCGCCTGGTTTTAGGATTAAAAGTGCTAACTTTTCAGCAATGCAATGAAATTCACAACGCTATCGCTACCTACCCACCTTGTAGGTACTACGTACATAATTAAAATTGTACTAAATCACAGTTTAATGCCTAAGTACACAGTACTATTTAGCCTTCATTATAGAAAAAAGTATAGAATACTACTTCTAACTATTTACAAATGCTTATTATTATGAATAAAAGTTAAAAATGGAATATGAAATTCCCACACACTACGTCAGTTAAAATTACAATTCAGGTAAGTTAAAGTCGTAAAACATGTGGCAAAAAAACCTGAAGCGAGAGTCGGGTTCGTGTATTATTTATCTTTTATATACGTACACATTTATGTTACGAAATGTAATAAGTCAAGGTAACTAAGGAAAGATATATGTGACAATATTGACCATAATCGAACGAAATCTCATATAATCTAATTGGGTCGTTGAAGGTTGGATTGGCTTTATTTAACTTTTAGTAATTATTTTCTTATATTATATCAATTCAAAAAGACATCAATCATAACGTCTTATAAATCACACGTAAGAATCTAGAGAAATAGAAGAATCCGTTTCACATTCAAATATTGTCTTTTGATCTGACACACCTCGAATTCTGTTACAGTCGAAGAGTGATACAGTCGAAGGTACTGTATTCATACCTTCGACTGTAACTGTTTTTATCTTACTATCTGGACTTAAGTTCAATACTATACATAAGGTCTATCTATACCTACCTGCTTTAGTGTACTTACTATAAACTACATGGCAAAATTTTACAAAACCTACCTACAGTTGGTACAACCCAAACACATCACCATTTACGTTTCAGTCTAATTTTTAATACAAGATACGCAAACAGTATTACCACGAACATAATACCGAATAGAGACGCGGAAATCACTGTTATTTTCTCATGTAGCATGTCGTGGTCTTTTAGGAAGAGTTTGGGGTATTTGTAGTGACAGTAATCTACCGAGCATGGTAGGATTTGACGGCCCATGCCGAAGATTGTAATGCACAGGCCGGCGAAACCATGTTTGAGAAATGAGAGGTGGAATAGCCAGCGGATCAAGCTGGGTGCATCTTTGTATTGCAGGAAGAACCCGGAGAAGACTGTAAACGGCATTATGAAGAACGGACCGAAGACCACTGCATTCTGAAAAACACAATACCAACATTAACGTGACTTGTTTTGTGTTAGAACTAATGAAATAATACAGGGCTGTTATGTTTGAAGAATATTAAAATTCTTTAATATGAAGCAGAACACTCTATTAAAAAAAAATGTGTTTCACTATAATCAGCTAAGTCTGTTAAGAACATGGGAACATAGTTTTCTAAACATCAGCACAAAATAAAGAATACCTACATAGAAGTTTCTAATTACCTTAACGTCAAAAAGGGAACCATTGAGAAGTCCCACACAGAGAGCGATGTAAGACACCATAAGAAGAATGTAGCAGAAACTGAAGAAGCGGCTGTAGTCGTAGGGCTGGCCGGTCAGCCAGTAGGTCACGCAGGCGTAGGCCAGGGTGCAGACGGTCTGCGTGGGCAGCGCCGACACCAACGTCGACGAGTAGTATGCGCCGGAGCAGTACCAGCGGTTGAAGTGTTCTCGACGCACCACGGGCAATTGTTCCGGAACTGTAAATATGAAATTGAACAAATAATAAGGTACTTACTTCGATTTTGTTACTGTTTGTTGTAGTTAGTAGTTTGATGTTCCCGTAGTAAATCAACAGTAGAGTTTTTAAATTATACCTAAGTAGTTATTTTTTCTAGTAAGATTAGAGCACCCCTTAATAAAATTACCTAAGTAACATTACTGTGACATAACATGCTGTTTTACTAAAATAATAATGTACCTAATGAGAAGCTATACCTAAGTAATTCAAATCTAGCACTCAGATTCAGAGAATAGCGAACAGCACCGATGACTACTTTGAGACCATACACCCTGCAGTTTTTTTTATTATACTGTATGAAATGGTGGCAAATAAAAGTTTTTTTTTAGTTACATTTACTAAAATAAAGTCAGTGTTGCCAACTCCTAGAAATTGGAGTCGCTAAACTCAAAGTCAAAAGTCGCCAGAAAGTCGCTAAAACTAAAAAATAACAGTTCGGGGGACCCCCCCCCCCACGTAATGATATACCAATGTAAAAATTATACAAATTTTCTATATTAAGTATCTCTTGGCATTGAATAATTCTGTGTCGATTTGATAAAAAATGTATCTATTATTGGCTCTAGAACTGTTTTCATTTGTACTCCAAAAGTCGCCAGATAAGTCGCTAAACTATTTTTGTCGTCAAAACTTTTTTTGGTCGCTAAGCCTTAAGCAAAATTTAACAAACCCCCGACATAAAAACTAAAAGGCCCTCTAAAAAGTATAACAATAATAAAATCTTAATATTAGTTACCTAAGTACTAATATTTCTACAAAGAAAACGTCATGTCGGAGGGACCGCTTTTCATTTAGGTGTACTTACTTACCTAATATTTACAATCTACCTAAACCTACGGTCCCCCCGACATGACGTTTTTTTTGTAGAAATATTAGTACTTAGGTAACTAATATTAAGATTTTATTATTGTTATACTTTTTAGAGGGCCTTTTAGTTTTTATGTCGGGGGTTTGTTAAATTTTTAATTTATTTTTTTATTTCATACTTTTTGTAAGTAGGTGCGTAGGTACCTACTACATATTATTATTTTTAACTAATTTCCATTTCACATGGAATTTCGTAATGTACACGCGATCCTCTTTCATTTGATACCCCACTCGGGTATATTAGTTGTAGACATTTGGTTTTCCATCCCCACTTTCACTCCCAATATTTTTTGAACGACTCAACCGATTTTCATTATGATTTCAATTTTGTAATGTACTCGTCACCCTCTTTCATTGGATACCCCACTCGAGTATATTTGTAGACATTTATTTTTATATCCCCTCTTTAACCCCCCCTAATTATTAAACTACTGCGCCGATTTTTATAAAACATAGCTTAGAACACTCCCGACATATACACCTTTCAAACAAAAAAAACAGAATCAAAATCGGTTCATGCGTTAGGGAGCTATGATGCCACAGACAGACACACACACACACACACACAGACAGACAGACAGACACGTCAAACTTATAACACCCCGTCGTTTTTGCGTCGGGGGTTAAAAAGTCGCTAGTTCTAGCGACAAAATCGCTAAATTGGCAACACTGAATAAAGTAAGCGAGAAGCTTTTTAAAACAATACTTACAAGATATAGAAACTGCGCTGAACGCGGTGAACATGAGGAACATGAGACTAAAATACAGGAAGTTGAAGTTGTCTCGGATGTTTTTAGCATCTTCACCGATGTTGAAAAACAGGAATCCAATGAATAAAGCCATTGCGCAGTGGATACCCGTCATCATTATTGTGAACCCAGGGGACCGCCATATCGACTGAAATTGAATAAAAAATCATTCCAAACCTACATTAACCTTTATTACAGTGGCCTTATTAGGCGTTAAATGTATCAGAAATATTACTATTGACGTAAACAAATGTTTGTGCTACAATGCAGCAGTGCCTTTAGCGGCGAGCAACTGAAATGCTCATGTCTCATACAAAATGTAGCGTTTACTTCAAGACAGTCCATTACAAAACCCATAGTAAGGCCTTAAATTGAATTCACGACTTTTGTCTGGCTAAAAATGTATCACAGTACTTAGTAAGTAATTATTACCAATAATGATCTCCAAGTGAGAGTCGTAAATTGCTTCCACGTAGAGGTAGAGTAGGTACTTTTTAAAGCTAAGAGGATTTTGCTCGTGGGATCTTCTTTAGGAGGCGGTAGGGTTGTCAGGTAAACTTCATCATATAAATTACTGTTATATGCTTCTGAAATAAAACATTTTTTTAATACAAATAAAAAACAATAAAAAGACAATGCAACCAATAAGAACATGGTATGTAAACTGAATGAAGTTTTTAATTAATACTTACCTATTAATTTGTCATCAGTCTCATTAGAAATAGTGGAAAGCCACTGCATATCACGTCCATTTTGTGTCGATTGTACTAGTTTATCCGCGTTCTTCTCTACACACATTTCTATAACTAGAATAATAAAAAACAAATGAATTTACTCAAAGGAAAAAATAAACTAAACTAATTTATTAAATGAAACAACTATAAACGGATTTAATTCGCATATTTTGATTTATTGACTGACGTTTCAAAATCTTAACCGTTTCCATATTCGTAGCACGACTGAGCTGGCGATAGTGACTCTAGCGTTAAACTATATTTAATAACCGCGAGCCATCAAAATTATTAAGTTAATTTAACTTTACCAGTCAAAGAAGCTTCAAATATATGAATTACGTAATACATAATCATCGGAACTAGGTAAGGTACGAGTACGTATTACGTGAAGGTATTGTTAGGTACCTACATTTACTGTTACAATATATTTTACAGTCTTCGTAGATAATAAACAGTTCGAATGTAAAATAATAATTAAATATTAGTCATAACTCATTACCTTTGCTAGTTTTTAACGATCGAATGACGATTTCAGTCAACGTTAATTTACTTTGTTCAAGTGTTGTAAGTAAAGTCATTTATGAACATCATAACTTCAAGTACCTAGTTGAAATATTAAATTTAATATTTGGGCGTTTCGACCGCCGTCAGTCGCTAGTTCCTAAGCATTACTACATGATTTAAGTTTTGATGCAACATGCAGCGCTCATTCATACATGTCGTCAGATTTAATCGAGTTTAAATCATATTCGTAGTTTATTCCGTCTATATACAGAGCAAGGTATAGACGGCGATTGAAACGCCTGTGGAATCACCCCTTATAGTTCCGCCATACTTACGAAAGTCAACAGGATTGTGGAACTTCGGACAACTCAAGTTAATTTGGTTGAGGAATGGTAGCAAATTAGGCACGGAACCCATATAGGCACATCGTCCGGCCATAACTGCGTACAATCTATCCACCATATGGAGAAGGGCTGCAGAAGGTTGATGCATGGTTATAACGACTGTTCTCCCTTGACGGGCCAAGAGGTGGAGTAAGTATATTATTTGCTTTGATAATGAACTGTCCAGGCCACTGAAACATAATAAAATAATATATGAATAAGTAAGGAGAACAATATTTAGTCGAGGTTGTTGATACCTGGTATATCAAACATGTATTTTTGAAATATGTAGTAAGCTACATAATGGTACTTTTTTAAATTCTTATTGACTCCCGGGACGAGCCGGTAGACAATACCAATAAAAAATAAAATATAGGTAGGTAGCTAACACAATTTCGTCTATTAAACCTACTTACAGATCTTTATTATGATCAATCTCATTTTCATGGTTAGGTAAAACTTTTCTATCTATAGTTTTTTACTAATAGGAATTTTGATAATTTGACTAAGGTATATTTTTTTCAATAAGGTCAAGGCTTCTAATTCCGGCATATTTTTGAGCTAGATCAACTTTGGTTAAAATTTTGAGACGTTTATTTTTAACTATTTACCCATGGCGCGTATGTATTAGACCAACAATTTACTTGGCAATCAAGTAATAGTATAATATTCCCTGTATCTAGGTTGCTTAATTTATTATATATTTTTTAAAAAAAATAGTCAGGTAGACGGAGTTTCCCGCCTGAGGGGGGCTATTCCGTCATGCAAGCAGTTTCTTCTAGAACTACGCAGTTTTTTCAAGTCTTAGCTAGCGGAAAATGAACACACGTCGATTTCAATCAAATATGTGTTATTAGACCTTAGATATAAGATTTACAATAGGAGTTATCCGCAAACACAATTTTTTGGGGCTATTCCGGCATATTTTGCCAATCAGATGAGCTCAACCTTTTTAAAATTTACTAATATATATGTTTTTTTTTATATATTATTTCATAAATTAGGGATTTATGCATTTTGCAGTCCGGAGTATTTTCGTACAACGTTCTATTGAAATACCTACTCATATGTTTCGTCACAGCTAAGCTTATTATTGCCAGATTGACGAGTGTACCTATTTTAAAATGTAATACACTAAAAAAATGTTGACGATGTCTGGAATCGGGAAATACCGGCATATGACGGCTTTGCCCCTTAAAAAATAGACGGAATTTCCCACTTGACTATTTTGAAGTTGTTAATTTTTCATGGTGAATTACTAAAAACTATCGGAGTTTTACGCATCACGACCAGGCAGACACGATTATACATATCATAGACGTTGTAATAATCATACAAACAAGCCTAGGAGTCTAACTATTTCATATTTATCTTCGATCAAACTGCATAGTACTGTACTCGCACTTCGACTTCGAAACGCAGCTGAACTTTGAAAGCAGATATTTTTCTTCCTTTATTGCACAGCGTCATGGGTGTTTTTTAGTTTGAATTAGAAAACCCTACTGCTTTACCAACTGAGCCGGCAGCGGCGAACTGTGCTTAGATTCGCCAAAAACGTGTACGTGACGGAATAGCCCCGTAGACGGAATTAGAAGCCTTGACCTAAGTCTTTAGCTTAATGCGTGCCTATAAATAAATGGACGGTCATTAAATACTTCTGCATTTTTGTGATACTTTGACCTACATTATAATATTGAGTTAGCATGACAAAAGGTTCAATGAAGGTAACTTAGATAATAGGTAAATTTTATGAGTCAATGTTTATTTACTCATGGGATATCAATATCGCGGTTACTTTAGCGAAGGTACGCTATCATATCAGTGTAGATAACAGTTATGGAATATGTGAAGAGTGTGTCGGTATATTCATTTATCTTTTGTATTTGCTGGTTATGGATTGATCCTTGAATATCGTGACGCATGGTTCGAAGGTCTTTAAAGGTAGATGACGTGGTGTCACGTAGGTGCAGGCACGTTTATATTTTCATTGATAACCCCGTTACAAATATGTTTTATTATTTCGTTGTTAGCTCCACATATTAAGTAAATCCTTACTAATAATATTATAAACGCGAAAGTTTGTAAGAATGTATATATTGATGTGTGGATGTATGTTTGTTAAAATTTCACGCAAAAATTAGGTACTGAATGGATTTTGATAAAACTTTACAACAATATTGTTTACGCATCAAAATAGCAATAAGTTATATTTTTGTAAGTTTTTTTGTAAATTACTGATAATTCGCGTCGTAGTCGCCAGCAAAAGCTACTTAGTTGTTATATATTATTCTAAGTGATTAAAATAATTTGGTCATCCGAGGACAAAAACCAACAGTTTACAATTACCTTATTTTGTTACTATGTTCTTAGTAGATATCTGTAAAACTTAGGTACATAACTTAGGTAATGTTTTTTGTGACAGTCATTACGTACTAGCCATTAATATTTTATTATTTATAAATTCTCAACCTTGAAGAAATAACCGCATGAAATCATTGCTTAGTAACCAGTTGAAATAAATACGTGAGTCTTTTAGAATCTCGCCAAATTGAAATTGAAACCGTGATTCACTATTCATTCAGTTCTCGATAAACAAATACACCTAAACCTTGATAAGGATCGCTTTTCATTTTTCGATATTGCACGACACGTGTATCGTGCCATGAGACACAATGTATTTTACAATGCACATTAAAAGTCTTGTCCAAAGCTTATGTAACTGTCGTCACTTTACGAACATTCCGGTTAGTCCGGTGCTTGGGTGGAGGTCGGATTAGTTCAAAATCTTAGACCCGTCTATGGATTATAAATCATCGGTAGGTATTATAGCGGATGTATACTTTTTACTTGAGATATAATTTACTTTTTTTTAAGTTTATTAAACGCCTTCATAATGCCTATAGAGATGAAAGTTATTTCTTCATTATAAATTAGGACCATTATGGTGAGTTCTTAACAATTGAAGAAACGGTACGGTAAGTAGCTAATATTATAAGTGTAAATTTTATTTGAAAAGTTAAGTTAAATGGCTAATATGTTGGTATCTTTATATATCTGAGGAGTAAATGAGTAACATTTTGTATGAGGTACTAAGGCAATATAATATTATCTAGGTACCTACTCATGTCACGAGCATAGAGATTATATTTTATATTACCTGGTTGGTTCGTCTAGGAACATGACGGGTGGATCGCTTATAAGCTCTAGTCCAACCGCTAACCGCTTCTTCTGTCCACCGGACAACGCTCCGGCGCGAGTATTTCGCGCCTTCCAAAGACCAAGAGAGACTATTACTTCTTCTACCTGAAAATATAAGAAAATGAGTTTTACATTGGAATACAATAATTATAAAGTACTTAACTCGCGTATTTTACTTTATTTGCTGACGTTTCGAAAATTTCGAGGTTCCCGTAGCATGATTAAGTTGACGATAATTTAATGCTCTGTTCGATAGCTTAATGTCACCGCGAAGGCATTAAAAATTAAAATGTTTCTTTTTTTAATTAAAATTAGTAATTTAATTTATTCATAGCAAATTGGTAAAAATAACTTTAAGTTAAGACTTACCTACTTCGGATGTATGCTTAAAAACTCTCTACATCATTAAAGGCATGTTTAGGTAGTGTTCCTACTAAACTTATAAAGTAATGTCCTTGAACTAACACAGTTCTTTCGAGTGCAAACAAAAAGACCAAGAAGTTTCGTCACCGTTCATGTTCACGTAGCTATCTCTGACGGAAAATCTTAAGTATATATATGTATATTGAAATGAAGCTTACTCTCTTATTTTTCTGTTCTTGGCTGATGTGGTCTCCCAGTTTGAGTTCTGCTGCAATGTTGAGAGACTCCTGTATGGTCAGCATGTCCTGAACCTTGTCATCCTGAAGGATGTAGCACGACCGCCGGCGGAACCACTTGTCATTGCGGACTCTACCGTTTACGAGGATGCTACCGTTTGTTGGTTTTCTGAAATAAGTAGTTAAGTTTTGTGTTTAGTAAGAAGACTGAATGGAGTAGACTACAAGAGCTCATACTGGTGATTTGAGAACAATAGAATGTCTTAATAGAAAATTAGGAATATCGTTGATCATTCAATAGTAATTTATTTATTTGTATGTAATTGAAATTAATACACACTGGTATCTAATTATTTTATTTCTTCCGCACATGCAAATTATGACATTTGTCAGGACATTGCCATAAGATACAAAAATAATTCAACACGAACAGGTTTTTAATCAAAAATGAGTTTTTGTGAACGTCAATAAAGAGGCCTCTGACCATTGTACCAGGTAAATCTTCTTCTGTAATATGTACATAAATATAAGTAGGTATATACGTATATGTACGTATGTCAGGATTCAATTTCAAGAACAACACAGCCAATGTACACCAAATTTTTATAAAAGATACATAATTATTAATATTTAATAAATTTTCGATAGATTTTATATCCAATAATAATAAATAATTCATTGAAATTTCAAAATAACGTTTAGTACAAATTAAGTTGGCGCCATGTCTAACTTTTTTACATGAATTACAATCGGCCAGCGTTATTTTTCCTGATGTTGCGAAAATGTTATTCAACCTCTTTTAACAATATAATTTAATGTTTTAGAGCAGAGTCCGTTTTTTCAGCTAGTAAGTATCAAATAAATCTGTTTAGTCAATATTTTTTATAAATGTTCGTAATTTACTTCAAGACTAATACCTAATATTTAAAACTTAATGTCTTTGTACTAGTTTCATAGCTAAGTAACTATATATTCCATAAACGATATACGTAAAAGGTAACTTACAAAGAATCTATTGGAATGTTTATGTAATTAATAAAAATGTGAGACACGTCGTTAATATTATTTATCAAATTCAGTTATTTTAAAGAGCGTAAACTATGCGAATTTTATTGTAGTTGAGGTACAGTTTAAAGGAAGCGAGTAAGGTCAAACACTGCTTCCTCGTGCTCTAGATTCCGAAGACAGCGTTCATGAGATCTGAGAAACCGCCGGTTACAGACAATCAATGAACAAAGACTAGATGAAACTTGACAACCTAGATGGAAGATAGTACCTTAGTTGGACGAAATGACTGTTCACTTGCTCATTTATAAGGCTCAAGTAGTTTTACTTGTGTTCGTAAGTATTATTAACAAAAACTATGCGTGTTGATACGTCATATCTCATTAATATTTATCTAAATAGAGTGTCTGTTCAAGTTCTCATAAAATATAATAATATAATATAACAATAAAATGACAGGAATAGTTTCTATATTATTACACAAATACTTAACATAATTATTTTCTGACCCTCCTAAGAGAAGTGTATTTTTACATAAGTACAAGAAATTTATTTAAAAATCACTTTAGCGTTAGATTATCGTCAGATCAGTCGTAGTAACAATATGGGAACTGTAAAGTTTTCGAAACATCATCAAAAAAATAGAAACTAGTGTTAAATCCGTTATAAGTGTATTATTCCAATAAAGATGTTGTGTTTTTGCAATGTTATGTTTCTTTCATATGCAAGACAATATCTAATTTGAATTATGGTAATAATTGATGTAATTACCACATCGTTATCATATATTGCTAATGACTTTTCTTCATGAAAACAAATAAATGCATTAAAATGTTTTTATTTAAATACGTCAAAGCAGTGAGTAGTTAGTATTACGTATACTCGTAACTGAAAATACAACGTTATTGTGAGATAATCAGACACGTGGGGCTATATACGACGCAATGAACTTTGTAGACGAACTACTAAGAATTATTACTAGCATAATTTTATTCTTCCAGCTGACAGCGGTGATGTAATAAATGAAATGTATACTAATATTATAAAGAGAGCTTGTTTGGTTGTAATGAATAGGCTCCAAAACTACTGGATCGTTTTTAAAAAATCTTTCACCATCCCAAACATTACTACTACATTATCCACAAGTAACATAGGCCATAGAATATTTTGAAAAACATAAGCGGTTCGCCCCGGGATCGCACGGAACCCTATTTTGTTCAAAATATTCTATAGTCTATGTCACTCGGGAATAGTGTAGCTTCCCAACAGTGAAATATTTTTTCAAATCGTCCTGTGGTTTAGGATCCTATTAAATCCAAACAAATAAACCTTTCCTCTTTATTATTATATCAGTACAGAGTATAGACTATAATTTTGAACATCAAATACGGTCTATGTTTTGTTAACCTAATTTGCCTTTTTTAATATAAGTACCTACCTACAGATTGTAGAGAAACTATTATTTCGGAATATTTTTGTTTGTTAATAAAGAGATTTGTTTTTGTTATATTTTTTTGAAATCGGTTATAAACGGTACTAGCTTATATCTAGGTTTTTTTATGTACTTATAGGTACCTAAGTAAATAGTTTTTTATTGAAATATATCTTGCATTCTCAAGATACTTTTTTGTGGCGTTTATCGACTCTCTATCTAGTTAAAAAAAGTCATATCGACTATAGAATTAATATTTGCATCACCATCTTCTGGATATTTAATATTAATTTGATAAAAACAACTAAAAAGGAAACTAAGTGCGTAAATAAGACCATCAACGTTTTCCTCCTAGATTCTTAATATCAATATTCGACAAACGGTAATGAGCGAAAAAAATTATGATTGAGTTTTTATAGGTACCTACTTAGTTTTGAATGTTTGGTTGATTAATGGTTTTATTATTTTTATTCTAGGAAAAGGAGTATTTAGCCCTTTAGCATTATTCAATAAATAATACGAAAGGGCGCGTTGATAACTGTAGATAGATGACGTTCTATTTAGATAAGATTAGGATGTACCCTACCCACTTTGGATGCTTCGGTATTTTATTTTCCCTACTATTTATAATATCACGAAATTTGGGTGAAAGACTTACAAGAATTTACCTTTTTTTATCGAAAGGCACGGCCATGTGTCCATAAATTTGATTAAATGTACATTTGAAAAACCATATGTTGTCCCTACAATGTGTAATTTCATTTTTATCACTGACTGACCTATAAATCAAAACTCTAACCAAGTTCCAGGTGACCTAGAAAGTTCAAATTTGGCATCCAGATAGGTGGTTGGGTGAATACAAAGAAATAAATCAGAAATCATTTTAGTATACTTTTTCAATTTAGTAAGAATATATTGGAATGAAACGACTTTTAACGGATTTAACTCGCGTATTATTTTATTGACTGACGTTTCACAAACTTTACAATTTCCATATTCGTAGCACGACAAGTCGTGCGGCGTGCGTGCGTGTCTCGTGGAGTCGTTTTCGATACGTAAGCCAATAAAAAAAAGTAATAACCGCGAAGGCATCAGAAATTATTTTGCTAAGATTATATACATATATTGCCTGCATTGTAAGAACAGCAATCACTGTAGGTACATTATATTTAGCCTTCGTAAGTTCTATAGCTTAAGTTTTTATTTTATTCTTCCGAAATTTTGGTTTGTTGGTAGGAAGGCATTATAGGTATTTTTAGTAGTTACATATTCTAGTTTTATTGTTGTAAATATATTTTAGGACTGACCATTGAATATGGTAGGTACACATTCAAATTTCACTTGTTTCGTTTTTGAAGCTAACAACCAAAGCATAATTATATCATAACTAGCGGCCCGTCCCGGCTTCGCACGGGGGGACTTCAGATTTTTTTAAGGCCTTAGAAACGATACTTTTCCCCCGTTTTTGAAACATTTTCGGTTACTGCTCCGCAACTATAAGACCTAGCGTGATATTATATGGACCGTGTTTAACATTAGTGTGTCAACCCACAAAAAATCGGGTTTTGAGTTATGAATGCAGTTTTATTAAATAGATCATGAGGAATACAGCAGTGAAATCCATTTTTTTTTTAAAAAATCGTAGAATATTCTAGAGCACAAAATCGGTTATTGCTTAATTCCTATGTCAGATTTGTATTTTTGCATTAATGTGTTAAGCCACATATAACACATTATTGCTTATTTCCTATGTCAGATTTGTATTTTTGCATTAATGTGTTAAGCCACATACCTAACACATTAATGCAAAATTCTAACTTGTTGTTTTAAAATGAATATACATATTATCTATGCAAACATTTTTAGAAAATGTAACAAAATAAACAACTAACGAATTAAAAGTTTAATGTAAGTAGGTACCCATTTATTTAAAGTTTTTATTGTTGTATAACATGTTTCAAATAACATTATATGTTCTGCTAAAAATGAGAAATGTACAAAATAACACTTAAATATTATTTCAATTACTTAAAAATCTTAACCAAACCTATTTTTTTATTATTATTATTTTTATCATATTAAATAAAATCAATACACATTTTAGGTTTCCGTATCTTAAAGGGAAAAAAAATGGAACCCTTACAGGATTACTTTGTTGTCTGTGTGATCCTTTACCTCAGTAACGCGTGGAGGTAGGTATCAAACTAAAATTCAGAGTAATATCAAATACTCAGGACTACCGTCCCTTGGAATTGTAAAACAAAAAAATCGCCAACGCAATCAAAAGAACCGCCGTTTATGCCGCGAATTGACAAAAGTTTTCTCGTGAACTCAGGATCTTGAATTAATTTAGTACGAGGTAACGTCATATAGCACACATAAAGAAAAAAATACGAAAACCATACATTTTTAATGACATCATTAAAAAATATATACCTACCTACAGGTTATTTATAGTACGGAACCCTTGGTGCGCGAGTCTAACTCGCACTTAACCGATATTTTTTATATCCATCATTAGATTAAAACGTGTGTGACAAAAATTAGAATATTACACATAATAATATTATAGAATGGCAGACCGACTTGTCTCCACAATTTATCAACTATTCGAAAAATGGTTTTTAGGTGGTTTATTAAGCTTTTAGGTACGGAAGTATATATTATTGGTTTAATTCAATATGATAAAATAATAATAATAAATCAATTTGGTTAAGATTTTTAAGTAATTTAAATAATATAAGTGTTAACTTGTTGTACCTATTTCAGATTTTTAGCAGAACTTATAATGTTATTTGAAACATGTTAAAACAATAAAAACTCCATAAATATGTACTTACATTAAAGTTTTAATACGTTAGTAGTTTATTTTATTACGTTTTCCAAAAATTTGTGTAAAACATATTCATTTTAAAACAACAAATGAGAATTTCTCATACTGTTATGTGGGTTAGCACATAAATGCTAAATGTAATAAACCTTATAGCCATTAAGCATTAACCATTTTTCTGCTTTTTCTTTTAAATTTTGAATTTATTCCAATAAATACATTTATATCCTTAATCTATGCATTTCAACAAAAAAAATGATACCACATATCAATACTTTTTTTGCTTAAAATAAGCGGAAAAAGAAGAATGTTCTCAAAAAACTTTAAGCGCCGATATCTCAAAACTAGCTTGGTGTGGGTTGAAACACTAATGCTAAACACGGACCATATAGCCTATGTTACTCGGGGATAATGTAGCTTTCCAAAGGTGAAAGAATTTTTGAAATCGGTCCAGAAGTTTCGGAGCCTATTCATTACAAACATACAAAAATACAAAAATACAAATCTTTCCTCTTTATAATATTAGTATAGATATAGATGTTGAACTTGGCTCTCATTTCACATATAGATACCTATGTTTTTGATAGGATTGTATTTTATCCTGCCATATTATGTGCACTTTTTGTGGAAGTCATTTAAAATTTGAGCCTTATCATGTTATAAAATAAATCATAGACAGAATTAAGTACCTACAATCAATTGAAATCATTTAACACATGAACAAAAATGTTTAATTACCTAATAATCTTTTATTCAAATTATCTTCACTTGGCAACTTCTCAATAGATTATAATGAATTTAATCATTGTTATCGTGGGATGATATTGTATTTTTATCAGCAACATTGTATTTACTTATACCTATCAATATTTACAGAATTAACAAAAAGTAAAGTAAGTACGAGTATAGTTCCGAGAAATATAAATATCCTAATTAATATTATAAATGCGAAAGTAACTCTGTCTATCTGCCTGTCTCGCTTTCACGCTTATTTTATATTTTGTGGAAAGCAATAAGTACAATTTTTATATAAATGAAAAAAAAAACAGTCCTAAACTATGTAAGTAGGTATGCATCAGAACTGAATAAAATCAATGCAATTTAAATACATCAAAAGATACCTTGGAAGAAATTAAAAGCTAGTATTCTTATCAAACATTGAATTTCAATACTTCTACGTTACATTAAACGTTTAATGACTTTAAATCTAATCATTGATTATTATAGGCCAATGTCTTCCGTTATCTATAGATACTTACAAGTATTTTATTCGCTAGACATGCATTGGTAGACTAAGATAGGTACCATGTACGTAGGTAAATCGTAGGTATACGTACAAATAAATAATGACACTCTTAGATCAAAATTAAAAATAGAGAATGTCTGTCCGGTCTGGTAGATAGATAATTTAGTTACTTATTTAAAAAACCCAAAGACAAAAATACTAAAAAGTGGTTTCAACTAAGAGCGTCGAGATCAGGTGGCATCAGTTGTTTTTTCTCTTTCTCAAATTGTTATGACTATTACGTTTATTCAAGAATTAAAAACTAGGTTAGTGGCCGTTCGCTGGTTCTTATATTTCGCGTTAGTTTTATCTGCGGTAGAAATTATATAATAATTTACGTAATTATTAATATATCTTGTGGACCTTTATAACTGTAAGAATTATTTTAAATTAGTTTAGATACATATTTCTTAAATCATACTTTGATAACCTTTATATCCATTAGCTTAATTATATTTGATTAGGGTAGTAGTTTGTTAATTAAATAAAAATCAAACATTTCGTTACAACGATCATAGCTTAAGGATTATAAATAAGAGGTACCTACTTATCTGGTTGTTTGTAAACTACTTAGAGTCTCGTGTACCTAAATGATTTTTAAAATATACTAAGGTCATAATAATTTCTATATACTAAGGTCGTTTTATAGTAGACACTTACGTGTAACCAGCTAATATGTCCATTAGAGTACTTTTGCCGGCTCCAGATTGTCCCATGATGACGGTCAGCTCGCCAGCGTTGAAAGTGCCGCTAAGTTCTCTTAGGATAGTTTTGTGTCCTATAAAAAAAGAATTCATTAAATAAATTATTCAAGAATTTTCCTTAGGTACCTAAGTATATCATGTATCTTGCAACGGTCTTAAGTTCCAATAATGTCCACGTTAGTAGAAGTTACTAGAATTTACCAGATTGACGTGGGCAGCACATTTTATACAATAGGATAACTGTTCCTTATTTGTTTATTTTAAAGTAACAATTGGTCTTGTTAACTAATGCGTAGGAGGCAGATTTCGTTTGAATTTTTGTTTAATAGAAATGATGTACGTTTTAACTCGTCAGTCAATTTTCTTTGACTTCTAAATGAAAAAGTTAGAGATTCTTGGTTTGATTGTATTTTCTTGTAATATTTAAAAAAAACTCTCGTTGTACCTATTTTATGCTTTTCGCGTTTATTAAATATCATGAAGGTAAGTAGGTATCTATAAAGAGTAATGGGGTCAAAAATCTATGGGTTTAATTTATGGGGAAATAAGTTTTCTCTGTTTCAATAATGTTGACGACTAATGAGAAAAACCTATTATAATAAATAATTTGTATGACATTCTATGCATAATAAAGTCGTACCTATTGTAATATTGCTATTATTTATTGTTAAATTTTATTGTTCTTTGTTTTTGTTTTGACGATCTCAATATGAGTGCACGTAATTTGACATAATAATGGAATTATATTCTATGAATTTTGAGAAATAAATAAATCCAATCTAATCTCATCTATAATACTGGTTTTAATCGCTCAGGCATGGGTACCTACTACCGACTTATTATCTATACTCCCCTGGGAGAGGGTAGTACATCTAAATTTTGGCAGGACTTGACAGATTTTCATTTCTAGTGCCAAGATAAAGTTATAAACAAAGTTTCATGCACGGTATAAATTTTGCCGGAAAACGATCATAATTATTTAGTTTTATACTTATTACCTATACCTAGTCAAGTTTTATATAAGTAGTAAGTACATAGACTGTATAAGAGCGAACACCCTTATACAGTAAAATACCTATATAGTTATGTATAATTGAAATGAAACAACTTTAACAGATTTAACTCGCGTATTTTATTTTTATTGGCTGACGTTTCGGAGACTTTACAGATTCCATAACCGTAGCTCGACTGAGCTGACAATATATGACTATAACTATATATAATTTTGGAGTTGATCTTTTTGGTGATTTTTTCTATTATTTTTAAAGTGCAGCATACATTTATTTGCTTTTTAATATTAATTTACATACAATGTCTTTCGGTTACCGACCGAGTAGTTAGACAGTTAAAAAAAAATGTATTTAAATAAATATACCCGTAAAGTCAAAGTCAACTTCAAATATAGTACACGTGCATTAATTGTAGGTACTTTTATCTTTGTTTGTACTAAGTATAATTAAAGAAAACAAAAAAGGTTTCGACAAATATATTATGTTGTTATTATTAACGATAATTTCTTTTAAATACCTAACATGACTCTTTGATTGTACAGCAAATAATAATTAAAAAGCACTAATTATCACATGATTTAAATGGTAATGTGCGACTACGAGAACTTTAAATGTAGAGACCTTCGTTATAACCGTACTTACCTACTTCACTACTAAATGACTCTCTTCATTTTTATGTAATTAGTAATACTTACACACACCCACACGATAAACAAACATTAGTATACCAGACAACAAACCAAAGGTAAAATTTGAGAAATGCACTAATGGATCATTTAAACAATGAAAATTATTTTATCGTTGTCTTGCTCACTCTTACCTGATTATAGAGACAGTGTGAGTAGTCATTACCTATTGGTTGAAAGTCCAGGCCCTTTAGCCCTTTATCTAGTGTACTGAGTGTACCCAGTGGAGTTTCATGTATAAATTATATTATTTACCTACTTCCTATACTTGGTTATCAACATCGCACCCCAGTTTGCTTTGTTTACATTGTGCTTTATTAACGTAGCGCGGCAATAGGCGAATTAGTTTGGGGCACGATACATTAGATACTTAATTAGGTTTTATTTTATTGTTACGGTTGTGTTAGGTCATTAGTTAAACACTTTTGAGAGCTGTTTCGATTTGATAATTATATTTTATTGCTTTTCTCAATTATGTAAGTTATATGCCCGATGGCGATATGTTGTAAAGTTAATTCTGGATCTAAGTATACTATTTATTTACCTATGTGCACGGGTGCTTTCACGCGATGGCATCAGAAATTATTAAGTAATATTATTTTTTATGTTAAAATACATATTATTCTACGAATACATACTTACTTTGTAAGAATGTAGTTCTGAGAAACTGTAATCTAAGAGTTTGTTTTGATTGATAAGAAAATTAAGGTAAGTAGGTATCACTTACCATATTTTTATGAATAAGCTCCTATTAGTGCTGCTGCGCATAAAAGAGAGACAATGGATTAACCCATTCGCGGCCAACCGTCCGCGAGCGAACGTTTCACGCCAGGCCCCCATACAAAGCAATATTCGGTAAAAACGATGACGCGACTCGTGCGTCATGGGCCCGGCTCGACCCGTAAACGGACCGCCGCTTACGGCACATGGGAAATGGGTGCCCCTTATATAGCATAACATTAATTGTCATATATTGAAAACGCATAACAGACTTGGCATAACAATATTATGCATAACATACAATATGCATAATTATAAAATGGCATACTGCTTAAAATGCATAATAATGAAAAAGCATAATTTTAATTAGTATAACTTTATCTGGTATAACTTTAATATGCATAATAAAATAAATGCATAAACAAGGGGGCACCACAGTTTCCATAAAATGGAAAAGTCGATTATTGAGATACCGAAAATTATCTCAAACAGTTTTTCATCATAAATTATTACAACAATTCTAGAAACTTTCAATACCTAGTTATTCATACTTGTCTTTATTCCAAAATTATCAGAAAAGTAGGTTAGGTTAGGTTAAAACTGCGACACTTGCATGATCGATTTGCTACCAGAAAAGTAGATCAGTTTTTAAACATATTTTTTCATTTTATTGGCCCCAATAGATGAAAATAAAAGTATATGTATGAAAACTTTTTTTTTCAATATTGAATATTGAAAATTTGTTATACATTATGCACACAAAAAACATATTTAAATCAGTTGAGGTTGTGAACAGACACTTAAACTTTTTATAATTTTTCATATTTATAAAAAATAATTTTAGGCTTTTTATTTTTATGCTAGTTTATCGTTATGAGTATTAACATTATGCGCATTAAAATTATGCATTTTCAATTATGCTTATTAATGTTATGCTGATTTACAATTATGCTTAGAATTGTTATGCTACTTCAAATTATGACGATTTATTTTATGCGTTTTAATATAGACCCATGGGAAATGGATGGGTTCATTTAACATTTTTTGGTAACCATGTCTTTTCGCAAGTATTTTTTTAATAATATATATTATTATTTATTTTAATTTTATTATTAGGAGTGAATGAAAAAAAATTGTAGAGTGGGAGAAAGCACTAAAACATCATGTGCAACCCCAGGTGCAAAATACAACCAAATAAGCAATAAAACATTATCGTCGCTTCTGAAGCGCTCTTTGTTAGAAGCCGCTTAAAGATAAAGCCGACCAAATTCGCTAATTAGTGACCAGTTTAAGCGGCTTCTAACAAAGATACCAGTAGGTCAGGTAAAAAAAACTTCAGATAATCTAAATATACAATAAGCTTTCCATTGTTCCCTAGAACAAAGGAAACCGCAAAGTTGTGAACCGATTATTTCTATTTCACTCCATAAAATCATAACTAATATAACGTTATAAACGTTTCATGGTTCCTTTGATTGTTGTATAGACCCATCCAGATGTCACTTGTTTGCCAAATGATGAAAGTACAAAAGGTATTTATAGTAAAAATAAACCTTAAGTTAAAGGTATAAGGCTTATTTTGTCTTGTTTCGAAAATACACCAATGTTTTTACGGTATGTGCCGGGCCACTATGACGACAACCCTGCGTCAAGCCAATAACTTATAAAATATATATATATTTGCTATTTTTAGTAAATAGAATTACTATGAGAAAAGGCATAGTTATATATTCAACATTTTAGAAAAAAATATATGTATTTTCATATATTAAAACGTATTTCACTTTTCTATGGACTGTTTAGCAGGACCAAAGTATGTAATTACCTTTTTAAACTAAAATATCAAATAAAAGTAGTTCTCATGATGTGAATAATTAATGTTAATCGTTGGTATTATGTTTCATTTATCTTTAAAAAGAGATTTACTCATGACGCGTATACTAGTCATGGGCATGGCGGCAGCGTTCGACCATGACGCATACGTGTGGTCACGGGCATGGAATGGGTTAATTGAATTGCAACTATTTATTCATGTAAGTACTTAGTAATTTCCTAATGGCAACTTTAGAATTGTCAAACACAATTAAAACAAACTAGGATTTTAAGTTGAATAAATCAGAACAATTCGCTTTAAAGCACGACGCAGTAACAAAATAGTATCTACTATGTAAGTAATTAAATTGATTAGGTAATGAATTGTATCTTATAGAAATCATCATCTTTAATAAATTTAGGTACTTACCTACATATAGGTATACATGAAAACCCAGGACTATTCTTAAAAACCGGAACACGTCTTACCTTACCAGGGTAAACAAGACCTTTAATAATAATAATTAGGTATGTTACAGTTTCTAGTTATGTAGGAATATGTAAGTAGGTAGGTGTAATAACAAAATTTCTATCAGTTTTAGGTGATGTCAAATGGTGAGCATAGACCTCCTCTAACTCTTTACAGTGACCTCAATCAGATGAGAAATTAAGAGGAACAGGACGGATTGCAAACGTAACTTGCCTCAATGAAACTTCTTTTATTAAGTAAAGGTTAATTCACTAAGTGGATAAGTATAAGTAACTTTAGTAAGCAAACAAAATAAAATAAAAATACGCGAGTTACTTTCGTTAATAGTTGTTTCATTCCAAAGTATAAGTAAGGTTAAGTATTTCCAGAGTTTTTGTTATGCTAAAAAATAGACTAACCTGACGGATTTACGCTAACTGATCTAGATTAAAACTAAGCAAATCTTTTACAATGGATTTCTAATCAAATGTTCGTGCTCATCACACTGATGTACCTACGCTGGCGGGTTTAGAACTCGCAACCTGTGCTTTCGTAGTCAGGGGCTCTGACCACTAAACCAAGAGGCCACCGAATCTAGTCTGAATATAAAATTTGTAGATAAACTCTAAGTGTCTTTACAGGTACCATTCTAGGTATTTATATCTAGACATACGGATGCGGAAACGTTCGCCGGAAGCGAATAAACGTTACAGCTAAGCATCTGCGTAAGTAGATACTTAATACTTAGTAATGTCAAGTAATTATGATCCAAGATCTGTCAAAGTTAATTTGTTATTAGACAAATGTAAATTGACTTCGGAATGAAACAATCTTTTGTTTCGCACTGAAAGGATTACCTAGGTATATCTATAAGCCACCTTATGGAATATTGAGCCGGGGTATCAAATTAAGTACCGACGATGCTGCAACTAAGAAATGTTGTTTAGAATTTATTCTAAATATTACTTTTCTGATTGGCACCCTTCCTCGGTCTCTTCCGTCATGACAAAAGCGTGCGCACATATCTCTAATTAATATTTTAAAATAATAGCTGAAAGATATGTAATTAAATAAATACAAGAATTTTAATGAGAGGACTGTATTTTTCTTCAGCGTTCATGGTCCTTCGAGCCGGATAAATACATGACGTAGGTACATCAAGATTCAGTCCACTGCTTCCAAGTGAGGTAGAATTAGAATAACTCTTCCCTCAAGTCACTACTCTCCTGTGTAAGTGGTGCCTAAGTAGGTCGTCGCGTTAGTAGCGATACTGGTTACTCCGGGAGATAAGATTCTTGTCATGGTAAGTAGCTAGTTGCACACTTTGGTGGTCCTCGTTTCGAAGTCATAAAGAAAGGTAGGTTGCATTACATAGTCTTGTAATGTAATTTAGTACTTAAAAACATATCCGTAGTAGGTACCTCTATAGAAATCTGTTTTAGAAAAAACTAAATTTACAATTATTAAAGCCTGATAAAAGTATTCTATTCCTATAAAATAAAAATAGTATTTTAATTTCGCTTTATCACTGAGCACGATGATATGAGTTCAACTGTAGATAAAGCACTGAAGGCAGCTCTTTGTGAAGGTGTTAGGCATTTGTTAACGAGTTAGCTAACGGTATCAATTAACACTGATAATGCCCTAAACAAAGATGACAAGACAATCATGCAAAACGTTCATACCAACCTCGAGTGCAGATACCTCGTCGGACCGTATAGTTCAAGTCTTCGAAAGAAATGTTTAAAGAGTCTTCCACGAGAGACGTGGAAGTGGTTTCCTGGGATTCCGATTGATTATCACTCGGCATTGTGAAAAACTTTAACTGGCTTTCATGAACTAAAATAATCAAAGCACAGCACTAAACTGCAATGTTTCCATGGTTGTCGTAAGCACAAAGAGTCGTAGTGGATGTAAACAAAGAACGACGCGTATTCGCGCCAGTTGCGTGCATGACGCCCAGGC
The DNA here is from genome assembly GCA_038024825.1 of Polylopha cassiicola. Lineage (NCBI taxonomy): Eukaryota > Metazoa > Arthropoda > Insecta > Lepidoptera > Tortricidae > Polylopha > Polylopha cassiicola. The sequence continues at coordinate 12,049,183 of CP149046.1, read as the reverse complement.
GCGGTCGCGAAGGACGGCTGACTGTTGCGCGCGGGCAACCAACTACTCCGGCGAGCGATATCGGTCGTTCCCCCACTACCGTCTTGCATGTGCTCGTCAGCTGATGGACAAACTGATCGGACAGATACGGAACCTGATGTTGTGTTGGGACCACTTTTCAAAGGTTGTTGGTTCTACGCTCCCGGAGCAGCGGGAAATAAAGAATATAGAAAGCTTAGATTACGACGAGCGGCAATTCAATAGATTATAGGATGCAATAACCTGGTGAGGTAAGTAACAGTAAGCAATAGAGTTTAGATATTCAAGACAATAGATCAATGTCCCTAGTTGTAATAACAAGGAACGCAATTCATTGTAAAAGGTTGGGTAAAAACTCCATTGAAATGGACAGGGAAAATGATTTAAATTAAAATAGGTATCAAAGATAATTGATGTGTAACTATACTAGACATTGGTAAACTAAATAGAAGATAAGTGGGTAGGTAATGGAAGTGATAGCAGTAAAGGGATAATAAATAGAAGAAGAAGAAGAAACTGTCTATATAGGTACCTACTACTTAACCGAATTATAAAATATGTCCAAGCACTCTAAAAGATTTGTTATTCTCGTCTTTGGCTTATTTAAATTTATGCTGTTTTTCTGCTGCAACTCTATAATCTTTTTTATGTACTTAAATATTTACATAAAAACTAAATCATACATAGGTATAAATTGAATCATACCTATATTTGGATTTCATTTCAACTTTTTGCATCTGCATTAAAATGCACAACAGTTACATTTAATTTAACTACATACTTACTCGGATTTCACTGTCATTTTTTTAGTCTAAAGTGGACATAAATGAAAAGGATTTATCTTTTTATATTTATTTATTTAAATATTTTCTTTTTAGTCACAATTAACCACAGATATTTGCAAGAATTTAACTTATAAAGAACCTTATTACATATAACACAATTTTCTATTATTATAATATGAACATAGGCAAGCTGTAAATATTTAACAGTCTTTGATTAAGTTACAAGAGATGCCTGTCTTAGGAATGAGTTATTTGATTGAGATGAATTCTCATTATGTAACTATATTTAATTATCTAAAGGTATAAGGTAAATAATATTTTCCCCTCAACCTTTATATTAAACTAGATCTCCCAGAAGTTCTGATTAAATTAAAAATATTGGATTCGTAAAATAGAATTATACATTTTAATAATAGGTAATGTAGGTAAATTACAATTGCAAATCTATATTATGAAAGTAGGTAGGTGAGTTCTAAAATAAGGTCTATAAATCTTTTTGTAGATTTATATGTTGTATTGACAATTGACAAGGATCTCTTCTTTATTTAACTAAATAATACCCACATACGTAAAGAAGTACTTGCGATATTTTTGAAGTATTATTAAAATAGGTATGTAACCTAATATTTTGAATCATTATTTCCTAATTTAATGTAAAAATTCTTCATTTGCTTTTTGTTAACTGTGACACTGGGTGGCAGGCAAATACTCGCCTCTAAGAGTTAAATTTGCGCCAAATTGAAAATACATTTTTATCACTTTATTTTATAATAACGTACATAAAAACATACATTTGACAAACTATTTTGCTTCAAGTATCTTCCTAGTACCACTGATTTATTTAGTACAATCTAATTAATTTAGTACTATCGATTTTGAAACGTGTTATCTTATGTAATATGGGGACGTCGTTTTCAAATATGCATATACGAATCCGTATACAAAAATACCCATTTTATCATTAGTAAACTTTTATTACTTATTTAAATTATAGTGTGTCTATTAGTAAGAAAATCCATTGTTAAATTAAGTATTTTCGCCTTGACTTATGTAAAGTTACTGTAATTCATTACTCTATTTTTTGTGCAAGATTTTTCCACATCGAATTACACAAATAAAAGTGTCAATGATCTTTTTCGTTCGTATAAACAAATGACTGCTACAACCAAATGCAATCAATTAATTAAATTATATACGATTCTTAAATAGGTAAGCCTAATGAGCAATGATACAGAATATTTACCATTCTATTATCGGGCATATTTCTAGAATATATCTCAGTCCTTACATTATCCACTGTCACGGCGGAAAAAGACAACTTTCATGCACCACGATGTTTTCCTTCACCAGGGAGGTCGCACATGGGATTGAAAATCACGACCTAATTAGTTAATAATTAGTGATTAAATTGGCTCATCTCTTGTTAAGTCTGTACCACAGCGCGGCGCATGTCAGTAGATGCATGAGGACCGTAGTAGATATCACCAATGCCATGTTGCCGCCCACGTCGATGTACCGCATATCCATCTCGGTAAGGAACTTCGTAGGAGTTCTGTAGTGGCAATATTCTGGAAAAAATAAAATTGACTTAATAACTTCTGATGCCTTCGCGGTTATTACACATTGGAATGAAACAACTATAACATATTAAATTTGCGTATATTTTATTTGCTGACGTTTCGAAAACTTTGCAGTTTCCATATTTGTAGCACGACTGAGCTGACGATAGTTTAACGCTAAAATATCATTGCCAATGCAAATGCCAATGTTCTAACTTTAAATTTAGCAATGGAAAGCATATCTAATCCGTAAAATAGAAGGTCGCGAGTTTGAACCTAGCAGTGACCTTAACTTTTTTGTGCTCTTCATTATACCTTAATAATTAAGTTAAATTGAATTTATCGAGTAATCGAACCAAATATCTAAATTACACTTTCACTTTTTTTTTGGAAATCTTATAATCAGACGAAATATGTTAAAAGCGGCAAATTTTCTAAATTCACACAACCTTATACATTAGCCATATTATTAAATTCATACCATCATATCGTCGTTAATCAAGCAACCCTTCGTTCATTCCCTAAATCATAGACTATTATGTGCACACGTTCTTTAGTATTAGCTAGTAGCTAAGCAGTAACTACTATTATTAAAAAAAAATGATTGTAGCTTGTTTAGCGGATAAAATAAATAAAAAACCTAGATTTTTAATACAGACCTTTAGCACAATGAATATTGGTTCTATTGAACCCGTATACAGAATGTACAGCGACGTGGAATCCGGCGCGGAAGTACGAGATGTAGTGAAGCCACCGGAATGCAAACGGAGTATCTGCCAGTGAGAGACAGAATCCGAACACCGAGAACAAGCAGGCCAGTATAGGCCCAATGAAAACAGCGATCTGGAAATAAAAAAAATATATCTTAATATCTCGTCTCTTCTTCTGGAGTGTTCGTCCTTTATTTGATCTCGAGCCACTTTGCCCCGCCTTTCTCATTATATTAAACTCTAAATCATCTTCTTTACCGCCGGTGACATCCGGACAGACAGACAGTGGAGTCTCAGTACCTAATAGGGACCCGTTTTACCCCCTGGGTACGGACTACGGAACCCTAAAACAACGTGCCAAATATCTTTCGACAATAACGGACTTTATAGAGTTTAATACACATAATATTGCCACTAATAACGATTTCGTTTACAAACCTTAGTAGGAGTTGTGGAACCGATGAAGTATCCCCAGGCTTGAGCGCAGAGGGACGTGGCGACTACGGTGGCAAGAAACAGCGTCGCACGCGTCGGTTCCAGTGGGTTATCCGTCAACCAGTACGACAGGACTACGTAGGATACGCATGACAACATCTATAGGCGTAACACAATAAATATTTAAGCGCTACATAATAATGAATCAAAATAGGTTTTTGTAATAATTTCTGATGCCTTCGCGGTAAATAAACATTAGAATCAAACAACTATAGCGAATTTACCCCAAAAGTAGCGTTAGACTATATATTATATATTTCATTCCAATAGATACTTGTAATTAAGATGTTTAGGTATATCAAAGACTACAACAGACTTGATAATCATTTTAGTTCTTTGAAAAGTAAGTTAAGGACAGGAGGAAAATAATATAAATAACAAAATGTTAGATAACAATGTAACTAATTGTAAATATTTCTTTGTGTTACTAATATGAGAACAAAAGTTCTCTTTTTAATCAGAGTATGTGAAAAGAAGAGGAGATCGAAGCTTAAGCTCACCTGAAATGGTAATTCTACAGCTAATATTGAGACGACATATGGCCCTAAATTGTACCATCGATTAAAATGCTCTCCCTTTAATATATCCATCTCCAGCGGTACTGAAATAAAAAAAAAAGTATTTAAAAAAATATTTTAAAGACATGTTTATCAAGTATCTATTCCAACCGTAATTAATTCTTATCAGTGACCAAGGATAGGTAGAATTATACTCCGGTAATAATACTTTCCTATTTAATCACATTCCAAAATTTCAAAGATAAATAATTAGATATTTCTGTCATACATAACTACTATTCGTATAAATTTGCGCGATCAAAGGTTAATTAAATTATTTTGTATCAGGACAGTATAAAAATTAACCATTAAGGTGACAATGCTCATAGGATGGTTTACGGTCTTTTTGCAGAAAACAATATTGTTTAAACTTCAAGTAGTTTAGTAACACAAATAAGTCCTCAGATAGGCTCTAATCTAATATTGTTTAAAACGACTTAAAACTTGCAAATCACTTAAGTACCTACCTAGGACTTACTAGACACTGAGAAATAGGTCTATCTGTATACTAATATGACAATGCTATATACATTTTTTCGGTAGAGAGTCAGACGACAAGAAGAATCGAGCCGTAGTAGTCCTAAAGTTGTAAATCACTAAGCCGTTTACTAGATATTCTGAAATAGGTTCCTGAGTATACTTACATGATAAAGCGACAGACATTTTTCCGGTATAAACGACAAGAAGCATAGAGCCGTAGAGATACACGTAGTTGCCTAGTACGCTGCTCGCTTCGCTCCCCACCCCAGAGTAAAGGTAGCCGAAGATGAGCGCAATGACAACATGGCAGGCTACCCGAAGCATGAATAAAGACTGTAAACAAGAAAATTACGATGTTCTATGTCATACTATCCGCTCTGGTTTTGCACATAGTATTATGTCTACTAACTACCTATATCTTAATTTTACTTGGTGTAAACTGACTTCAGTGTTAGACTATCCAGCCAAACAGAGTAGACGTTTAGGTATATACACATATATACATGCAACATACTTATAATTAGGTAGGTATATACAAAATTGTATTACGATATTTGAGAAAATTGCAACCCAAAGACATTATAATTGATTATAGAATCTGTTAAAAGGCACCTTCATAAAAATTCCACGCTGTGCTTTTTCCAATGCTTCATAATACACATGCTACACATGCGCCTACACATGCTCTCTGTTTGCTTTAAAGGTTGTCTGGTAGAGAATGCCGTATGGCATTAAGTCCGCCTTTTGTACATTTGTTTTTTATTGTGCAATGAAGTGTAAATAAATAAATAATATACGAGTATGTAAGTGAAAGAGCCAAGCAAAAAAGGATATTGCTACAAAAGAATCCCAGCTCAACTATGAATAATAATTATGAGTGAAAACTGAGAAAGTCTGAGGCAATTTAATTACAATGACTTTTACTTACGTAATGTCTTGTAGTAATTAAATAGTTTCTGTAAAGCAAGATCCATGTTTGTCGGAGAAGGCCTGATTGCCTGTACATTGTTTTTTTGGTGTTCTGCTGGTATTTTGCGTTTCCCAAAACAGATTTGTATTTCAGCTCCGAACCAATATCTGAAATAACATTTAAGCATAATCGTAAATAATTATTTCTTTTACAGACTTAATTTCTTTACATGTTTATAAATCCACTAGGTAGCTATAACATTCGTAACTATATACTAAGTTGATGTTTGAGATGTTTATAAGATTATACCTAGACAAATTGCTAAAAAAAATACCCTTACTTTGGACCGGTACGGAAATATAGTAGGTAAAACAAACTCGCTCTTCGCTCTATGATGATACATTGATATATTAGATCTTTATAACAACGTTCCGGGTTTAAATGTGCTTTTATTCAATAGATACGGTGTCGCTGGTTTTATAATAATATGATTATAACTCACGTAAAGGACTAGATAATGCTGGTATAGTGGGTACGTCCCAGCTGCCGGTGGCAATCGACTCCGATTTGAACTGGCTCATCGTTTTGGCAGTTTTTTCCAAATCTATCTCGTGTTCGCCTGAGGCCACCTCCATTACTGAAATAAAAATAAGTAAGTACTTATATAAACAGTTAAAACGGTCATTCTAACTACACCTTACATTACCTATTTAGTACCTAGTTGTTAGTATAAGTGATACTAATTTAAGACTATGACTACAAAAATAATAAAAGCAATTTCTTATGATCTTGCATATATAGGACCTATTACATTTAATTATTTCATTATGTTCAAATAAATGCCGACTATGAGCCAGAAATAACATTATTTCATTAAAATTTCAGTTTATATTTCAATGTTAATACATTATTAAATCATCAAAAGTAGGATATTTTATACATTAACATATACATATATAATCAAATCATTTAACTTCCAAATATATTCACTTGGTAAGTAGAATTGGAATTAAACAACTTTAACGGATTTAACTCGCGTATTTTATTTATATTGGCTGACGTTTCGGAGCCTTTAAAATGCGTAATGATGGTCTTTCCCAAGCGCTAGTAAACTATTAGGTTTTAATTGTATGTATAATAGTAATTTTTGCGTAAAATGTAACAGCTATAGTTTATAATTTAGAACAGGGTAGTAGTTAAATTTTGTAATTTAATAAATAAGGTAGTTTGCATTGCTGTATTAATCTCTTTAGCATTAGACTATTGTCAGCTCAGTCGTGCTACGATTATGGAATCTGTAAAGGCTCCGAAACGTCAGCAAATAAAAATAAAATACGCGAATTAAATCCGTTAAAGTTGTTTCATTCCAATGTATAATAACCGCGAAGGCATTAGAAATTATTTGGTACTTAAATAGAAATTCAACATCATATTTTTGGTATATTTGATGTTCAAGTAATGTACCTACCTAAACAATGTTCTTTTCAACCGACGAAAAAAACGGCACCAACTCCAAAAATAACAGACATTACAACCAAAATAATAGTTGTTATAAAAGACAAAATTATTATTTTTCTCTTTTCAGTGCGCTATTGTTTTTTGTTGCCTTTTAGTTTTTTTTCGGCGGTTAATTTTTTTACTGGTCAATATTATTTATTTAGTGCTTCGGATATTAAAAATTAGCACTGCGAGAAGAATCTTTTATTGATTATAATAATTAAAGACTTATTGATCCTTTATTTAAATCTGCACTAACATAATAAAGAGGAAAAATTGGTTTTATAAATTCTTTTGATGTTGAGAAGCTACACTACTCCCGAGTGAGGAGTCATGCGTAGCCGGTACGGGCCGCTAATATATTTAAATAAATAAAGGGACATGAAATCGCATTCCATACTTTAATTAGTAGGTCGCTAAGATTAATCAGTTGTAGGTAGGTAATTACGCCTACGCCCTAAGCACACCTGCATATTGTCACATGAAATCTTATCGTTATCAAACTACCCGACGTTCTTTACTCTTGTAATCGTTGACGTAGAGGTCATATTATAAGTAGGTAGATTTTATAAATTATTATATACTAGCGGTCCCGGCATGGTCCCGGCAGACTTCGTCCTGCCCGGCAATCGAATTGACAGCTGTCATTGTTGCGTTGACATATTGTTACGCGCGTTTTTTAAAATATGCAAAATTAAATGTAAGTATATTTATCAATCTTTCTGAGAGATTTTCTTAATATTTTTTTCCGTAAGAACCTTGTACAGAGTATTAGAAAACGACAAAAAAAAATCAGTCAAATCAGTCAAGCCGTTTTCATGTTATGTCGTGACAACAGAAATCGGGTTTCATTTATATATATATATATATATATATATATATATATATATATATATATATATATACATATATATATATATATATATATATATGTAGTATATATATATATATATATATATATATACCCAGTTACCTACCTATATACCTATATACTATTCTTATTATCTAATTTTGACATAATGATGACTTTTGCGAAATAATGAATCTAATCAAATCAATTTTACCTGTAACGGTGTATTTCAGAGATTGAAACTATAATAGGATAACAAAAAAAATAAAAAAAATCGTCAATAGTTATTGTGCCTGAACTGCTGGATAATACAAACCGTTATTTCAATAGTACATTACAGACGGCGCAGGGAAGGGACGGCTTGCGAGCCGAGTATACAGTATAGACGGCCGACCGAAGGGAGGCCGGATATTGTTACGAGGCTTGCAAGCCCCTTCCCGGCTAGGCATGTATAGTGCTTTTCTCAAAGTAATGCAATGAAATAAATAAATACAACATTCAAATAAAATAAATTACACTTGAATAACAGGATTTTTTATTTTTTTACACCAAATACAACTTGATTACTTTATTCCGTTCTTGAGAATCACAACTTCTAACATGTACCAGTAAATCCCTTTACTTAACAACTTCTAGTTATCAATCGTATTAGCGTATAAGTCTTCAACAGGCCGTTAACCTCCAACCTCTAAACATTGCGAATTCATTTTACAATATTTGTCCAAAGATAGCCATCTCCTTTTTCGTTCCCGCGTCTTCTACCATGACAGCTCTGATTGCTGCTCGCCGCTGATTGGCCACGCTCGCTCGTCCGTCATTGGTCAAAATATACAATAGCCAATCATAGATCAGCGCGAATGTTGCCATTCGTAACTTAAATATACCAGTAAAATTAAACAAATAACAATACTTTTTAAAAATCATGACAAGTATAAAATTGAAATTAATCTAATAATACAGATTCTTTTTTTATTCTCAGTTCGTGTATAATATAGGCATTAACGCGAATATTTTTGGTACAATAAAGTTCTAACTTATTAATAAAAAACGGTTGCTTAAACTGTTTATGAAGATCAACGCCATGTTGATATTCAAATTAAAAAGAAATTACTTCCCGGCCTAGGCCAGGAATGATATATTTCCTGGCGTGTTTTGAGGCACGTAAGGACGATATTTCATTGCATGTTTGAGAAAAATATTTTGTCGCTTTAACAAATTAGTAGACGCTGTTTCAATATCTTTCAATTATTTATAAGTACCTAAGTTATGGTACAATGTCCATGGCCGCATGTTTACAGAAATAATGAATTTCCTAGATAAAAATACTTGCAAATACTTCTGAAGCTATTAAAAGAGAGTTTACTTTAAACAAAACAGGAGCATATTATTATTATGTTAAGTATGTGTAAATATTCACCAGGTAGTATCTACTTAATACAGAAACAGAAAAATACGTACAATACGATTGTTGAATGATCTTTAGCAGTTTTATTTATAGGTATTCTTCATTAATAGAGGTGGCATAATTTCCTAGGTTGTCAGGTGATATAATAACTTTTTAATAAAAAAAATTAACCGCCGAAAAAAAACTAAAAGGCAACAAAAAACAATAGCGCACTGAAAAGAGAAAAATAATAATTTTGTCTTTTATAACGACTATTATTTTGGTTGTAATGTCTGTTATTTTTGAAGTTGGTGCCAGCTGGTGCAGCAACTCTTCACTAAGGTGCTCAAGTTTGATTGAGGCTGGCACCGACTCCAAAAATATCAGACATTACAACCAAAATAATAGTCGTTATAAAAGACAAAATTATTATTTTTCTCTTTTCAGTGCGCTATTGTTTTTTGTTGCCTTTTAGTTTTTTTTCGGCGGTTAATTTTTTTTATTAAAAAGTTATTATTTTATAATTTTCTGTGGCCATAATTTATACAAATTATTACATGCTTTATTTTTAATTATTTTTAAAATAGCTACCTACCTTGTTTTTGCTATTAACCCCCCTTTTCCCACCCTTAGGGTAGGTTTCTTTTTTCCAATTTTTTTTGGGATATACTTTGAGGTATGCCCTATCCAATAAAAAAAGAATTATCAAAATCGGACTACTCTGTAAAAAGTTACCCATGGTCAAACGATACAATCGGTGCGTGAAAATTTAATCATCCCCTATTTTTCTACCCTTAGGGTCGGATTTTTTTTCTCAAATTTAAATGGGACCAATTTCGAAGTATACCCTTTCCAATAAAAAAAGAATTATCAAAATCGAACCACCCTGTAAAAAGTTATGCGTGGTCATACATAAAAAAAAAAAATAAAAAAAATAAAAAAATATACGCGTCGAATTGAGAACCTCCTCCGTTTTTTTCGTCGGTTGAAAAGGTACGTACTATTTCATACGTTAAGACAAAACAAGGATAAAGTACCTAGTGTAAATAATATTAAACAGTTTAAATATTAAACGTAGCAACTTAGACTTAATGTGTAAGTAGGGGCCTGGACAATAGATCATCGCTTTTACATATTACTAACATAAATTTATATCGTCGCACGTCATGATATTCGTTTATTAGGTAGGTATCTACAACGTATCAATAGGCACGACGAAAGGGTAAAGAAAACAAAACTTTTCGAAACGAGACAACGATTTTACGTTACCATATCCCTTATACAAGAGCCATTTTCGATAATTTATTTTAAAATACATTATATAGGTGAGTATATATCAAAATATGACTCATTTCATATAAGAAACCTGGGAGTTATTTCCGTAATTGTGTCTGTTAACACAACAAATAACTAATATCGGAAATGAAATCCGTTGCATTTACTTGCAAATGATGTCACAGTGTATAATGTTGGTATAGAATATGTAAGTTTACATTGTTCGCTTCCTGCTTCAAGGTAATGTGTTTTCTGATGCATTCTGCGCGGTGAAAATATAACAGCGAAATAAATAAACGAAGTTAGAAAGTAGTATTGTAAATACCGATGAAATCGTTAAGGCTATTTTGAATACCTACTCATTTTCAAAAACTTCATGTGCATTTTTCGCATAAACTTGAAGTCGTGTCTTTATCTGAATGCTGTAAGCAGCAAATATGATTTACAGCAAAAAAATCATCTGCAAACATTAAATCACTGTAATACACGCACAGGTTAATACTTAAATAAGCGGCTAATCTTACATAATTATATGTATATTATAAACAATGCTAAACGTAGGACATTTATCTCGGTATTTTGATCCTATTAAAAATTAAAACGTAAACTAACGCAGTGATGTAATCGAGGATATACCTAGAACTAAAATGATAAAAAAGCATAGAACGTGTTGCATTAATAAAAGAAGAATCGTGGAAGCGCCAGCGCGATCCCATTCCCAGAAGTATTTGTATGTTAATCAGTGGTAGGATCTACGTCATATTTACTTGCAAGTGGTTTTATTTTTTTTCACAGCTTTTATTTATATTTATGGAACATTCAATAGACCGAAAAATATTAATACCTACCTTTAAAATATAAAGAACAACCTAAACTAAATAAAAATATATGTTTAAAAATAAAGGCTATTGTTACTTGTAACAATGCCTGAATAATTTACAGATATTTAAATTTAGTACTTAGGTAAAAAAAATCTACAAAATAGGGTTAAGACATTTGTATGTGAGCTGACTTTATGATAGGTACGAGTAATTATGTAAAAATTCAGACAAGCGTAATTCCCGTCCATCAGACATCATTTATGCGTGATTGACAAATTAAACAAAAAAACACTACCTACGAGTATTTTAGAAATTTACATTATTATATTCTAAAACATTATTGTTAGAAATAAGCAAATAGATCAGACACAGAAGGAAATATTTATTATATTATATTTAATAATGTTACCTACCTACTAGCATTTGCCAGCGAGTTATGTTATTCTGATGTATTAGCTATACTATCAAAATTTTTCATCAAATTCTTTTCAGTACTTTTTGCAGTAACAAATACACATTCGTACATACATTCTTACAAACTTTCGCTTTTATAATAGTAGTAGGGTAGGATTTATTTAATGACAGGGTAACATGGATAGGTACTTACAGAAATCAGCAGGGTTGTGATAAGGTGGACATCTGAGGCCAGCACTTTCTAGGGCTGGCAATAGTGCTGCTCGGGGACCTCGATACAGAGTTTTTCCAGCAGCCAGGCAGTATACTGAGTCAATTTTCTCAAAAAGCAGCGCAGAAGGCTGATGGATAGTGGCTATCAGCGTCCTACCGCCTCGAGCCAGGCTGTTGAGCAACGCGATCAGAGACGCAGAGGCCGACGAATCTAACCCCCTGAAAGATAATTTTGACCACCTTAGAATAGTACCTATACTGCAGGGATACAAGTGTGGTATATTTATAATTACTCGTACATACGAAAGAGGAATTTTTACATACTCGGCTCTATACATGTAATACACGCTCGTAAGCGACTCGCCCTTATACTACAGAATAATACTGCCTCGTAACTATTTATCAACATACTACACTTGTATCACCATGTATTATTATTACCTGCCAGAATTATTTTAAGGTGTCAGTTAAAATAATAACTTATTCTGTGCATGTAGAAAGATCAGATAAATCGAATATAATTTTAAATTTGCTTATAGTTGTAAGTATTTAAGCTCGGCAAAGGATAAAACGGTTAACTTATGAAGGTGCCTTCCACTTGTGCCGTTATTCCTATTGGAAACTAACTTACATGTTATTATTTGAATTCTTTATAGATATCACGAAGGCGAAGTCAAAACCCTCAAATATAACTGTATAAACTCGAAAAAAATGTTTAAGCACAATCTTCTTCTATCGGATCGGTTATATGCTGTTGTTTCGAGAGCTACACAGTACCACTACGTTAAAAATGGATACTTATACTTAATCGTCCCCTTTGGAATGAATTGGCTGAGACAGACAGCAATATACAGAGTAATACTATAAGTATTCCAGTTTTTTAAACGGACGTACGAACTCTAATATATAAAAGTTTGTACGTTTTTTACTTCACCTTGAATTGTTTAATAAAACAATTGTAGCAGAAGGTAACTGGAGACCTTCGATCGTGGACTTCGTAGCTATTTGAAATGGTACCAATCCAATCGTAACTTACTCTGCGTTAGACTATTAACATTAGGTACCGTTATTATTTAACTAGTCCACAGCGACCGTGGAGATAGTAATTATTTTTATAATTATATACAGAAATACTATTAAACCTAACCTAGAGTTACTTTAATAAGGTTGATTATTTATTTAAGGTCTTTAACAGAAAGGATTCGCGGCAAAAAGATGTGATTTTATAAAATAAATAAGTAAACTAGGTAGACAAGTAGGTACCAATCGAAAATAATAACTGAACGATTAAATCCAAATTATATGGGATTCGTTTCGATCGATTGGCAATCGACATTCACGAACGCTATAAAATCAAATGAAAAATGTATATAAATGGCACGAGCGAAACTTAAATTACCACTTGACTATCCGTAAGCTAATGTCAATTCTTTACATTTGGTATTCCATTGTTGCCGAATGTATAATGTCACTTGTCTAGGGGAGCGGCATGTTTATGCATTAAATATTTAAAATAGCTTATAATAATAATAAAATTTCACAGAATACTGTTTTTTTTTTTATATAAATTATCTTAAATTTTAGTCGGTACCTGGTTTTGGAGGAATAATCCTAGTGGCAGTGTTTGTGAAACATGTATGACTTTTAACAAAGAAAATAACTTACGTGGTAGGTTCATCCAAAAACAGTAGTGACGGGTCTGAAAGGAGTTCAAAGGCTACGGCGAGCCTCCTTTTTTGACCTCCGGAAAGGTCCCTGCAGAGAGTAGGTGATGATCCACTTAAGCCCAATAGAGCTAGGATTTCGTATACCTAGAAAAACGTTTAAGATATAAACAAAACAGCTTATTACAATTATTTTATAAGTACCAATGTGTATTAGTAAATAGCGTTTTTTTATATTAGGTACTGCAGCAATATCAAATGATAGCAAGTTAGTCTACAGTCACCAAAAATAGAAATACTGACATGCCTAATACCTACTGTATCTTAAAGAGTGTGTAGGAAGGTGGTGAGGTAAACTACATACTTAAGTATCTATTTGTTATTGTGAGATACAACAAATAAGTACCTTCTACGAATAAAACGATCAGTACTAAAATACGAATCAAAATGCCAAAACGTTTAACAGTGTGCCAAAATAGATAATATTTATTTCGTTCAATCATAGAAAATTAGTAAACAAATTAAGACCCTAAATAAATACCAAGAGGCCTATAACACTATTTCGACACAAGGGTTTCTCAATTCGTTCTTATCGCAGTCGTGTCGATGTTGGGCGTGGACCCTGTTGAAAGTCTTAAGTCAGGTTTAGGTTGCAAAAACAAGTACTAACTTTCTCCTTTCTTTCGTATGGAGTGAAATCGGCCAGTTTAAGAGCAGCGGCAAGAGACATAGATTCATACACGGTGATATGTGGACGGAGGTCGTCGTGCTGGCGAATATATTTAGCGCCTCCTCTGCCACCCGACTGCGATGCGCAAGCGCAGACGCCGTTTACGGATATTTCGCCTTTTGCACCGCGCGTCCTGAGGATATTAAAGTAATTTACGTTTTATAAGTCTATAGCACAATAGTTTAACTTATTCGTCATCAAACTATGCTAAATTACAATACAGACATATAAATTTCTGATGCATTCGCTGTTATTACCTACTCATTGGTATGAAACAACTATTACCTAAAGCGTTAAACTGTCGTCAGCTCAGTCGTGCGCTAATAAAGGAGTTGCAAAGTTTTCGAAACGTCAGCAAGTAAAATAAAATACGCGAGCTTAATCCATTATAGATGTTTCATTAAATACAGACAGTAATGTAAAAAGACATGCCAGAAGGCGACGCGTAATGCAGAATCATCGCTTCATATATGTCATACTTGATCTCGATGAATCGATGTCACGCGGAGCGCGAGGGAACTTTGACACTTTGTTTTTGCAGTCATTAAAAATAATAATATGTTTTTTATTTACAAATCGACCCTGCGAGTTTAAGTAAGAAGCGTTTTTATACAGATGACAATGACATTGATATGTAGGTAATATTATATGGTTAAGAGCAATGGCAACATATTACCTACTTTCTATTTACATTCTTTTACAAAGTAACCTGAAGACTCTCAGTGTAATTGATATTTATACATAAAACGTTATCTACGGCTTGTATTACTTTAATAATGAATTAAAATGAGTGTATGTATTTTTAAAACATGACATACTACTTTGTTCTATTTTTCGATCAAATATTGGTTTTACAATAAAGTTATCATAAGCGATTCTCATGTATGACAAGTAGATAATGATTTTTGGCCAATTATTTACCTAGGTCAAAAATACATAAAAGTTTGACGTGAGCGGAAACTCCATTGTATAATTACTTGTAAAAATATTTAAATTTAGTCAAAACTCAATTAATGGGGAATCCCTGCATAAGTTTTCAAACTAATGTCAATGTAAAAATAATTCAAAACGTTGTAACTTCGTAAAGAATAGGTGTAGTATACTATTTAAGAAAATCTACTTAAGGCAAAATATTACCTTCTCCTTGTGGTCCAAATATTACTAAAGCCCAGATATTACTATTGTAGTCATTTTGACTAACATAATATAAAACAAACACCTTCAAATACCTAACATACTATTATTGTTTTTAAAATAATATTATCACCCGAAAGACAAAGGCTCAGACTCATTGTAATTTCATAATATTGTTACCTACGCAAGTAGGTACCTAAATAATGAAAATAATGCGTTCTTACGTATAACCGGCTAATATGTTGAGGAGAGTAGTTTTTCCAGCACCGGAAGGGCCCATGATGGCTGTGAGCTCTCCTGGTTTAAAGCACCCATCCACGCCATTCAAGATTTTTCTCGGCTCTGTAATGAAGAAAAATGGATATTACTTACTTAATTTACTTATAGCCAAAATCAAAATTATATTTATTCAATTTAGGATATTACAAGCTCTTATGAAGGTCAGATGATACCGCCACTGTACCTACCTATAAACTTACACGAGAGAGATTACAGAAATCCATTTAATTTAAGGAGAAATTATAGCTAAATGGATTTCTGTATTTTTTAAGAATTGTAGGGGGAAAGTGGCATGAAAGAGCCAGGTTTTGAAAGAGCCACTCGTAATATTTCGGTAGTTTTAGAACATATTTTGTTGAAAAAAATATTTATAGGTGGTAACACTAATATCCCATCACCCACAAACATTTGACAGTTCACCGAAACCAACAAACGCCGGTATATCGAATCAAAGTTTTTGGCACTCCTTAGTAAGTTTTCTGCCTCATTTACGTTGTTTTTTTGTATTTTATTGTTAACAATTATAGACAAATGGATTATAAATTTAGTTTGTGTATTTATTAGCCTTTGCAGGTTTATAAAAACAAGGCTGCAAAAGGTTTGATATTGTTTTTATTTTGAAGGATATTATTTTTTTTGGGAAAAGTCGTGAAAGAGCCAGATGAATGGGCATTGAAAGAGCCGGGTCATGAGTGTTGTGGCGTTATTTATTTTGTAAGAAGTGTTTCTAATTTTGATAAAACAATGTTATGTATCCCATGTTTTTTTTTAGTCTGATTTATATATTCAATTAATATATACCTATTAATTGATTATATATTGAATTAAGCTCAGATTTAACTAATTATATTTTTTATGAACTTCTTGAAGATTATATTAGTAGACATATTCTTATTTTTTTTTAATTATTTTAGACGCTGTTATTAATAAAACAAGATACGCCTTTATATATTAGGTAATATAGTAGGTATAATCACCTGTGACTAATTAATAAGTTAATATTAAAACGTTTGTGAAGATTACTTCAAACCACTGAAAAAATGTTAGTAGGTACCTAATTATGTAAATAAAAAAAAGTAGAATTTTATTTGTGTTTTTTTATGTCACATTTATTATACCGTTTTTGATAATTTTCTTAATTACGCCTTGTAATACGAACCGGCTCTTTCAAAACTTGTACCGGCTCTTTCAATACCGATCAGTGATGAAAGAGCCAAATGACACTTTTTTTTGAAAAATGTATTTCTTTGTTATTTATATTTTATTTAAGATTTCTTTGTATGAAATTGCATACTCAAATAAATAAAGTATAATTTACAATAAAAACAATATAATTATTTTCGTTCTAAGTAATCTTTTTTCCTCCGTAAAGAAAACTGGCTCTTTCATGCCACTTTCCCCATTATAGGGACATGTAATTTATAAAGAACTACTGCCTGCGACTTTGTCTGCGTAGAATTAGGAGTCTTATGATATGACTAGCTCGACTCAGCTCAGGTTTCAGTAAAACAACAAAAAAATGAGGACCTACATTTGTTCGTTTGTTTACTAGTAATTAAACTTACCTTTGTTAATATTCTTGAAAGTAAAAAAAAGGTGACTAGCTTAAATGTATTTTTATGGGTGGTTTGGTGAGTTCGCAATATTTGGTCAAATATAAAATATTATGGCTATGACGATGCATTCCAATGACCAAAATTTTTACCTTTACCAGACATTAATATAAATATGAAACAATTATAACGAATTTAATTCTTGTATTTGGAATATTTTACAGTTTCCATGTCCGTGGCCGACTAAAGTTTTCTAAACTTCAGCAAACAAAATTAAAAAAGCGGGTTAAATCTTTTGTTTCATTCCAGTGTCTAATAACCGCGAAGGCATCAGCTATTAGACATAATATATTATTATAAGTATTATAAAATATTCTTTAGCTGTTGCTGGACAACTGGACAAATGTACTATGCTTATGGGTTAAGCATGCTTATTTCCATTAGCTACAGTAATAGTTGGATCGTGTTGGCGATCACGTACACAAAGTCGTTATAAGATTGAGGTCCAACTGTTACCACGGGGTTATTGTAAAACATTATATGACGTATGTTCATGTATCAAAAGGCAATGGCCTCTACGAACTTATATCTTTTATTTCGTCCTTTAAAGTTATGAATGCATACAAACGCATTTTAAATAATTAATCATGAACATAACAGACAACAAATGGTTAATGATTAACTTAACCGACATTTAATATTGGTAGTCACCTTAGAATAACATTTGAAGGCATGAAATTTTGTATGGGTAAGTAATCTATTTCAAAATTATTTTTACATTTGTAGTATTTTATGTCATTAGCTACCTATTTATGTATTATTGGTATAAAAGGTTCCTAAGGTAGGTTCAATAAAAGTGCATAAGATGGTTTAAATATCAGTCTAATGATAGATTGGAATTTGGATTCCATTTAGGCCAATAACTAAATTATTATATGATAAAAATGATAGCGGCGCAAAACTGAATTGCAGTTTTTGTACGGTTGGGGTATAGAGCCCAATACTATTAGATAAACACATTTGGATTCCTCATCCTATGACGTCAAACAGGACTTTTGTGCTCAGCATACGATATCCTATTTTTGTTACAAATCAAGATTCGTATCACCTAGTACCTGCGTGAGAATTAAAGCAATTGAATACATCCATCAGTATACCTAGGTACCTATTGACGTCAACTAGTAGGGGAGGCTCCAGAATACTAATGGTCGGAACTTATTTATTTAATGTATGGTCAGTTAAATTACGAGTAATGCATATTCAATTTTATTCGTACCGCAACACCACGAGAATAATTCAATTTCATAAATAAACTTTGTATTTTATAAATTTGTATAACAGTGTCAACTCCAACTGGTGTCCGTAGCCGCATAGCAAAATATTTCACAAAATGTTGGCAACTATGTTAAATATTTACTAAAAATTTAAAGCTTTTTTATTAATAATTATCTACTTACTTACAAATATTAATAACGTTACGGTAAAAAAAGTTATGGGAGAATATTTTTATGCCTTACCCGTGTGTCATTACAAGAAACGTTTATTGCTTATTTTTATTATTAATCGGAAATGATGTCTACCCATGGTCAACCAGGGTCATATGCTAGTGATGATTTATCTTGAGGACGGCGGATTTCTATCAATATCGTATTCAAGACCAGCCAGAGTTTGATACGGCGTTGTATGGAATTGCAATGAGATGATAATCAACTCTGTAAATCATTCTGTCCAATTGAAACAATTGATGACGAAAGACATTAATTGAGAACTTGACATATGACACTTTACGTTAAATGGTGGTGATATTTTACGAACGCTTTTTATTTAGCGACAGTTAATGTTTATCGTTTGTATCCTGAATACTTATTAGCGAAATATAACGTAATACCTATTTAAGATTTCACTCTCGTATTTTTTGCTACCCTGTTTCTTAACTGTCAGGAAGTCGTGAAGTGTGAAACTCTAAATTGATGCTGGCAGCACTGTTGAAGGAAGGATGTTATTAATTGGAAACTCAAAATACCTTCCTAATAAAGTGTTAACAACTGTATGATTGTTAGATATCCTTCTTGTTAATAAACTCCATAGTACGCACTTAAAGAGGCGATATATTTAATTACATTTACTGAATTTAATTTGAAACAGTTTAAGCTTATTATATATATAAATTTGACTATGCTAATAAACCAACGCAATCAAATTATTTTATTAAAACTAAACTATCGCCGGTTGACCTTATATTAAATTGATTAATAAAAGCACCTGCAGTTTAATTTCTCGATATCCTATTAAAATTAGTAAATGAGTAGTTTTATACCGAGTAATTGTGAACGATTTAGAGGCAATATATATTGTCCGATAGTGATAGTAATCGAGCGTATTATTTTAGCTTATTATTTTACCTACTTGTTTCATGTATCTTTAATAGGGTGTCATTACCGATTTTTACAAGATAAGTAATTAACATACAATTGCTCATTGTGTTTTGATGGACAACATACGAACTAACTAATAAAATTGTGGGTGCGCCCGTGTATTTACTGGTTGTTTTATTGACAATATACTAATTAAATTTTGAATAAGTTGGGGTTAGATTGATGCGTGTCAAAATGTGGCTGTACCAGGTACGAGTAACTTATGCATTGCATTGACTATTATAAATTTACTAAAAGTGTCAGGTAAGTTTTGCTTGAATGCACAATATAAAAAATATATCGCCATTTATAATCTGTTTATAGGTAAACTAGAACATTAGAGATACGTAGGTACCTACCTCTGTTACCTGATATATACCAGCAACACATGGTTAACTACATTTAATTGCTTTAATATCTGGGAAAACTTCGATAATTTTAAATTTCTAATAGTTAAACGTACGAATATATGGCTGAGGAATATAAACTCTACTTCAATCTTCATTATTGCATGTGTTTGTAAAAATAAATAGCGATTCAGGTATAGGTACTTCATAGAAGTTTTTAAGTGGTATTTAAGTTTAAACTTTTGGTAGTAGGTACAGTATACAAATTCTGCTACTTTTCTAATTATATTAATTATATATGTATTATAGATAGCATTTGCAAAGTATCATATCGTTTATCTATTACGTCATTTAATAACTGTGATTTATTTATTTTCATTTATTATATTATGTTACTACTTACTAACCCACAAATAGTATATACCTACCTTCACATTGTTACAAGTGCATGAAACATACAAAATATATAATGTAGATCTAAATTAATTAGCTTTTTATATTTTTAAGGCCAGCAATAAACTATTTTAGGTCATTGGTGACGATCAAGCACTTATTGTGATTGAAGATATGCCATTCTACACACTACACGAGTCGATTTTCTTAAAAGCAGTGCAAAGTGCAACCGGAATGTTATTCAGCATTTTGTAAAAAAGGTAACTCGCGATTTTGTAACACAGTTGATTCGGCAATAGGTACAGACCTACATCTGCTGAATCGAGGAACCGAGGAACTACTTATAAAGGCAAGGAAAATATTTGTTTTGTCTTCCGTTTAATGTTTCGACCTTACTTTACGTTTTAATAATGTATGAGCTAAACGTTGCATTCAATAAGCAATTGCAGTGTGACGACGGGTGCGCATATTATTTTACGCGTGAAAGTAGAACGCACTGCAATTTGTCAACTCAGACCAACAGTCCTGTAACGGGCAATATTGAAAGAGATCCGTTAATAGGTCACCTTTGAAAGTAGTACACAGCTGTTTTTTAACCAACCTACCTGCAGTAATTATTATTTGTATTTGGAGACGACCGTGTAGCGACGATATGGGGATCAGTCCACTGGTATGGGACAATTTCACCCCATTACCCTTCCCGTGAACCTACCTACTAGGAACTTCCTCTTTGAATGTATACCTGCAGTGTCTCTTTTAAATACTTACTCCAAATCAAACGAAGCCTTAGAGTAAAACAACACAATTAGATTTTATACTAGAAGTAGTAATAGTAGCTATATTTGTAGTTAGACTTTTATCAGCTTAATCTGTAATGAACATGGGCCTCGAAATGTCAGCATTATAATCAAATGTGTAATAACCGCAAAAAAATCGGAAATAATAGCAGTATAACGCCGTCAACTTTACCTGTTAGTAATTACCTAGTTGTGAAATATTATTCTATCGTTTATCTGGAGCTCTTCATTAAAATATATTAATGTAAGTAAAGTATGCTAATAATATCTATATAAAATATGCATTAATGAATGCTGATGTTAGACAATATATAGATACACGTATCAGCTTCGCTATTGCAATACTGTCTACACTACTCGTGTAATGTAATAAATGCTTTTTTAGTTAATTCAGCGTCTAGGAATACCTAATTATCTATACACATGTGGGGCACTTATCGCTCGTTAATGAAAATTTATAGTTAGTAAGCGTTAAATGTCCAGCTACATCCATTTATTACAGCAATTAGAAAAATTACCATAAATGCCGTGAAGTGCATGACAGTCAATCAATGTACCTATGACTGGCAGATCTAAATAGGCGTCTATGAAGAATAAGAAACCGTGCAAGAATTAGTCCGAAGTCTATGCTGTTTAATAAATCATGTTTAAACCTAGTGGATTGACATGATGAGTAAAAACCCATTATGAGTAAATTTATGATTGTAATATCTTAAGCTGTGTCATAAATTCTAAATAGTTTTATAATTTATTCGCAATATATTTTATTTATTAGTACTAAAATAATTAAACGAGTAATGGATATGGTAAGTAGTACAAAAAGTACTCACTCGAAATGTCAGTAACAAACTTAGTCATGATCTCAAAAGTTTCTTAGTATGTATATATTTGAATTCAAGACATGTGAAGTGCCGAGGGCTAGTTTATATTACGAAATACAAGTAAGTATAATCAAAAGTTCGCTTTCAAATCCTTTAACCCGATTCATTAGCAGCTGTAGCTCGAAGCATACGGTACTCGTTGAGGATGATACTTCAAAGTTCTACGACACATTGATAGAGTTAACGTCAGGCTTGAGACAGTTTGAAACTTTGGGGGAGCCTCGAGCAATATAATCATGTTAGTTGCGAGGTTATCTCATAGAATGAGGTACAATAATTTGCGACATTTTTCAAATAGTTTAATAGTTAAGTATGTATACACTAATAATTCATGTCTTTTTAGTTGATCGTGTAACGTATTTATTCGAGCCGATACATAGGCGTGAATACTAAATAGGCAATAATTAAAAATGTAAGTATGTCACTTTAGCGTTACACTGTCGTCAGCTCGATAATGCTGCGAATATGAAAACTGTAAAGTTAACGAAATGATAACCAATAAATTTAAAATAAGTACATGAGTTAAATCCGTTTATAGTTGTTTAATTCCAATGTAGGCCTTTGACTCGATCGAGTTCTGGTCTGTTCTGGAGTCCCTGCAGCGATGCCAAGTCGATTGGCGATACATCCAAGTGATGAGATGTTTATACGAAGCCGCTACCATGTCCGTCCAAGTCCAGAATCAGCAAACAATGCCTATACCATTGCATCGCGGTGTGAGACAAGGGGACGTTATCTCCCCGAAATTGTTCACAAATGCAATGGAGGATATGTTCAAAACGCTGAACTGGCAAGGACGTGGGATCAAAGTAAATGGCGAGTACATCTCTCACTTGCGATTTGCTGACGATATCGTCATCGTGGCAGAAACGCTGCAGGACCTACAACAGATGCTGAATGATCTGGCTGACTCTTCTGTACGCATTGGCCTACGGATGAACTTGGACAAAACCAAGGTCATGTTCAATGAACATGTACTACCGGAACCAATTGCGGTACACGGCGCCGTTCTCGAAGTTGTTCAAAAATATGTCTACCTTGGACAGACATTACAGTTAGGTAGAAACAACTTCGAGGATGAGGTGGATAGAAGAATTCAGTTAGGTTGGGCAGCGTTTGGGAAGCTACGTCAAGTCTTCATATCGTCACTCCCACAGTGCCTGAAGACGAAAGTCTACAATCAGTGCGTCCTACCCGTCATGACATACGGAGCCGAAACGTGGACACTGACGGTACGGCTGGTTCACAAATTTAAAGTCGCTCAACGGGCTATGGAAAGGGCTATGCTCGGCGTTTCTCTGCGGGATCGAATCAAAAATGAGGTGATTCGGCAGAGAACCAGAGTCATCGACATAGCCCACCGGATTAGCAAGCTAAAGTGGCAGTGGGCTGGCCATATTAGCCGAAGGACCGATAACCGTTGGAGTAAACGTGTTCTAGAGTGGAGACCGCGTCTCGGCAAGCGTAGTGTAGGACGTCCTCAGGCAAGGTGGAGTGACGATTTGCGTAGGATGGCTGGCAGGAGCTGGATGCGAGCAGCCGAAGATAGAGCAAAGTGGCGTGCAATTGGAGAGGCCTATGTCCAGCAGTGGACTGCGACGGGCTGATGATGAATTCCAATGTATAATAACTGCGAAGGCATGAGAAATTATTAAAATATGTACTGCGTACCCTAGGCCGACATGTGCTGAATACCTATCATTACTTAATCTTTATATAATTTGGTAAATTAGCTGGGTTCAACACAATCAATTCGTAAATTTCAAAGAACTGGTATGTCTGTAGTGAAGATATTGCAATGCGGAAATGCTTCAGTATCAGCTGTTTTCGTAACAAAGAAATAAATATTCACCTCCACCGAGGACATCATGCCAAGGATCAATGACATTATTATTGTCTGGCAAGAAATTTATTATCAGTGATAAATGCATTTATAATCAGTAAAAAGTTGGTCAGTATTACAATATCGTGGAGTTACTACGAAAGAATTCGTAATTCGTAGGTACCTCTTTTTATCCCGTCTGTTTACTGTATGAAAATCCAATCTACCTACTTTTCATAATGATGTGTAGGTCAGTATACGGGGGCATTATGTTCTATGTTATGAGCATGTCATCTATTGATATACACATATTTTAATAACAACATAACTTGTGTTGGAGCCAAATCTTTCCTTTTTTTGGCAAGTACAACCATTGTGAGTTTTTGACATTTTTGTTTAATTTATTTTATTGACGACCATTCATTTCGTCAGATGTACTTCACTGTTGAAAACTTGGTATTGCGTAAGTAAAAGAAAATTAGAAAAACCTGTGAAATTCCGCAAGACCTGCGGAATTTAGAAACTTTCGTGGTAAAAATTTAATTATGTGCAAATTAAAATTGTAACTTTACAGGTTTCTGTGAAATTTAAGACTAAGTAGGTACCTATATTATTCTATTTTTATGAGTGCAAGCACAAATCGATGTGGTCAGTATGTATGTATTTTGAACAAGGTCCTAGGCCCATACAATATTGCATTGATTTCGTTCAGTTGCTATAATCGATTGGCACTTGTCTTGGCAGACATAGAAGGAACCGGCAAAAGACAATGTTGGCAGTAAAATATTTAAGGTGATTCATTCCAAAACACAAAGAGAATTTAAGTTTACAGGTATACACTATGGGTACATAAAGAGTCATCGTGCGTAGGTAATTTGCGATGTTTTCGTAAGTATAGGTAGTCGATAAACTCATTATAATAGTATTTTAATCTTTAGAATTATTAAAAGTGTTCTGCCTACCTATACTTTTTATATATAACACCCTATACAGTACCTATCAGGAAATCTTCGATATAAGTAGATATATATTTTTTTCATTATGTTGTTAAAAACTGTTTTAAATTATTATTTTTTTGTATTATGTTTGTTTGCGTTTGTAGGTAGGTATGTACTTATATTTTATAAACATCGATAATAACTAAATTGTTAATTAAATTTTCTGTTTCCAATTAAGTATTTAATTAATTGTGTAAATAAATTCATGTCAGTGCGTATTTACCTAATTAAAAAATAAACATTAGCTTCATTCGGTTCAAATTAAAATTATGACGCGACTCTGACAGAAAAGTTTTAATAAAATTTAAGTTTAACATTAACATCTGATCGCATCCATGACCCAAAGTCTTAACTCGATACAGCTAATGAAATTCTGCTTCAAGATTAATTACGGTATGTTAAGTGCAATTGCAAAATGAGTAATGATTTATACTACCATCCAACATCCAAAATCGCATCTAAGTGATTATGACTTTACAGAAAAATAATTAGCAAAAGCGTGGATCTGGTCTATTTTATATACTTTCAGATTATAACCTTTAACTAAAATTACGACTCCCATAGAATTATTATGGCGGCAATAAAAGTTTATTTACATCACATCTATCTATTTTTCTCATAAAAAGAGCTAAGTACACCCTTAACTAATGAACGATTGTTTTCTCTAAGTATTTAATGGCAGGCTACGAGGAAAATGTTCAAAGCAAGGTTCACTGTTAATGAAGTCTTGTAAGTTTACAAGGTATTTATCTAGACGTAAATTATAGTCTAACAGATAACAATCTGAATTATAACCTCATTAAAATTATTCTATCTTATGCGATTTTCGGTTGCGACTGTTTGGGAACCGGTTCGATCTCCAACTTTAGGTCATAATTATCATAACGCTGTTGCATAATGCCGTTGATTACCTGAGAAAGGAGCTTATGAAAAAAAACTTACCGAATCGAAATTTGTTAACAGAAAACGTGTTTATGGTGCACGAGATGTTTTTGAACTCCAACAACACTGTAGTCCGAGGCAGTAGGGGCACCACATTATTGTTTCCTCCCAATGATGGGTCAACTGAACTCAACATTGTGGTAAAATGTGTCACAAACGTTCACTTTCACTCAATTGCGCGACGACGGTTAATCGTTGGCACACTTTCTAAGTGATTGTCCACTAGTAAATTCAATCAACGAATGATTGTAGTCCGTCCTCCGTTCCACGATAGAACACTTTGTAATCTAAATGACAATTGTAAACGATGACACGCCGAGGGAATCTTCTGGGCTACGCTATCAGTACAAGTTCAACCCGGTAATAATCCATGCGGTATCTGTAAACAATGAAAATATGCCACTAATTATGTACATATATTTGTTAAAATAGTTAGGGATCAAGGTAAAATTATGTAGGTACGTTTATTATGAATCTTATTTGAAAACTGTTATTATTCTCGTATCATAAGATTAATTTTTAATTAAAAGTGTATTGTTTTTATCTTTAGGTCTGATGTAAAAAAAAAACAGTTTCTTCTTATGTCATCTGTCTTCGTCGATTTAATTGAGAAAGTATTTGCTCAGTGTTGAGTGTTGAGACAACACAAACATTAGACATTGGAAACCGGATGTTTTATACTAAAATCAATACAGGAAGGAATTGCCAAAATGCAATTCATTCTATTTTTTTATAATTACTACCTACCTATTTTATATGTGACGGTGGAGTCTGCTAACTTTAGTCTTAATTAAAAATATCGGTTAAGTTCGAGTTAGACTCGCGCACCAAGGGTTCCGTACTATCAATAACCTAGTAGATATATATTTTTTTAGATGATGTTCTCCCACACATTCCACCTGCAAATGTAAGTTGGTACGCACAATATTGAGTGATTTACCATGTTATTTTAATATCATGGACTTCTTATAGGTTTTCCTATAATCTATAAGGAGAAAACTAATTTCTGTATTTTTTTCAAAATTTTAGGTTCAGTAGTTTCGGAGATAAGGGGGGGGGGGGGGAATGGTCAATTTTCGTCTATTTTCTTGAATAACTTGGAAACTATTTATTTCAAAATTACAAAAAAATACATTTAAGATCTTCTCAACAAGACCTTTCATTTGATATGCCACACGATGCAGTGTTCAGATTTTTTTTTTTTAATTTTCCCCTTCCCGCCCATAAATGACCCCCCATATACAGATTTCATATGCTCACGTCACACCTCTTTGTTTGGGTCACAGGAATTGATATGTGTACCAAATTTCAACTTAATCGGTCTAATAGATTCGGAGATAATTGACTGTAAGCGACGGACGGACAGACACACGAGTGATCCTATAAGGGTTCCGTTTTTGTATTCAGACGTACGGAACCCTAATAAGTAAGATATTATTACCTATTTATAGGTAGTAGTAGTAGGTACCTTAGAAAAAAAAATCTTAGTTTTAGTAAATAGTTGAAGCACTACCTAATTTTTTATTCCAACCTACACAAACGCTTTACTATTTTGTTTATTTTTTCAGTCGCTAAATAAGTTACAAAAGTATCAGTAGTAGAGCGCCGTAAGGCATAAAAATAGATTCATTGACTGGCCCTGGATTCCGAGGTATAAACCTTACAGCGCTCTACTACAGTACCAACAGTAAATCACCTATCACATTGTTATGACTTTGACACCGTATTGACTATTTAACTGTTTTTATATCCGTATGCGTAGGGTGTCTCGTTATAATTGTCAACTCCGCTACTCCGGCATTGAACCTTAACATGTAGTTCAATGATAAATCGATTAATATTGTAATGTTCTTCCTGTGCCAACACATGCAAAATAAGCGATATGATTTAAATTATTTTTAACGTTTTTTATTCATACTGACAGGTTAGTATTTACGTTATATTTTAAACTAAAGGGTTAAGGATTTATCACTTTTATGCGAAAGATATATATGTGAACTACTCCCGGCTTAAAAAAATACGTGCAACTCATGACGTAATAAAGAAATTTAATTATAATTATGTTTCATTGTACATTTTCACAATACTGATATTAAGTACTTATTGCACGTATTTTGTACATTTTTGTGTGTTCGTTACTTAATCCTTAAGTACAATCAGCAAAATAAAACCATATATTTAATACAGTGATGCCTAGTTTGTAAAACGGATTTCACGCACAAAAAGCATTAACGGTAAATTAATTTTGGAAGCTACTATTGTTTGGTACAGTTACACTGCACAGTTCGTCCGTCTGTACTTTTAAATAGCGTAAATGTAACAGATTTATCTCATCAAATAGATACGTTGCATATACTATCGTAAAGCTTTTGAAATAGAGTTCAATTTATTTATTTTTTGACAATATTTTGAACATTGGCCATCATTCGTTGGACGCTACGCTACTAGGTACCCGTCAATAGAATATAATCAATGAGTTATTGATAACAGAATATACCTATAGTTCTGGACAAATAACAAAGCCCTTATCAACTTCCGTATACGTAATTTGAGCTTTGTTTCGTAAATTGTTTTTTTTTTTTAATTTATGGATGCTGTTTAAAGCCCTTTTACTTTTTTTCGTATTGCATACCTCCATTGTTGATCGTTTGTGGTTTTTTGGTCATCGGTCTCTTGGTATTTATTTTGGACTAGCTGTGCCCGCGACTTCGTCCGCGTGGAATTTAAGTACTGGGACATAAGTATGGATAATTAAAGATTTTTTTCTAAAATGAGTTACTCTTTATTACATAAGCTATCTGCCAGTGAAAGTCCCGTCCAAATCAGTCCAGCTGTTCTATAGATTAGCCGGAACACACAGATAGACAGACAAATAATATAAAAAATATAATATAGGTATGTATTTAATATTTCAAATGTAAATTATAAAATGTCTTTAAAAACCACATTAACAGTTTTTCCTTCTGGGGCTAATATGAAAAGGTTATCCGCATTACTAACCCGCGAGCAAGCCACGTATAGTTGGCCGTGTGAAAAACAATTCGACCTGAGATCAACTCCAACAGCCTTTAGCGTCTGCCCCTGAGACTTGTTAATTGTCATAGCAAAGCAAACGGACACTGGAAATTGTGTCCGTTTGAATTGGAATGGGAAATTGTTGGGGATGATTGGTATTCGTGGTATGTATACAGTTTCACCTGCACTACATCCAGTAAGAATCTCAGCTTCGATTAAGTTTCTTTGTAAAGAAGTTACTCTAAGTCGGGTTCCATTGCACAATTTAGGCGAAGTAAGATTTCTCAATAGCGATGCGTTGTAAGCGTTTCGTCTGGGCATTTTTAAAATCAAAGCAAATACATGCAATAATACATATATTTATTTCAATAAATCTACGTAGGCAATATTTTTTTAGATTATATCCGATATTTTTCAACCAATTCACAAAGCAAGTTCAGAGTCCGTATTTTCATATCCAAGTATAACATCAAAATCATCAACTAACCGAATCGCAAGACAAACAAAATTAAATACCTAGTTTTAAACGTAGGGAAACAACCAGTTTGTATTTATACTTTTCAGAGGAAAAAGCTATAGCGCGTTTTAATTGCCTTGAGGCGCCATCTAGTACTATATTATGTAACTATAAAATCTCCTATAGAAAAATTACCTTTAAACTTTAAAAGACGATAGCTTTTTTATTTGACATCCGATTTTGATGAAACAAAGCCTATATGTTGCTCAGGGAAGAGCTTAATCTATTAGTGAAAGCCGCGTCAAAATCTGTTCAGTAGTTTTCAAGATTAGCGAATACATACAGACAGACAGACAGACAGACAGACAGACAGAAAAGAAAATCTAAAAAATCATTTTTGTGTTCTGTTACTCTTTTATTATTGCCCACACCCATTTTTTGTTAAAAATTTCAATTGTACAGACACGCGGTTTCTACTGTTTTATTATATGTAAGAAGATAAGAAGAAGATAGGTAGGTAGGTACATGCCAGTGAATTATGACAACTTTTTGATTTTTCTTAATTATTAGGTACTAGCTGTCAGCCCCGGCTTCGCACGGATCCCTTTTTTTATAGCCTATGTCACTCGGGAACAGTGTAGCTTCCCAAATGTGAAGGAATTTTTCAAATCGGTCCAGTCGTTTTGGAGCCTATTCAATCCAAACAAACAAACCTTTCCTCTTTATAATATTAGTACTTATAGATGAGTAACAAGTAAGTATACATATATAGAAACGAAATGCTGTTTGCTATTAAATAATTCAGATTAGATTTTAATGAAAAGTGAAAAGTTCAAGAAGTAAAAAAATCTGAACAATTTATTTACTTACCTACTCGTTTTATAATCTATGGGATTCATTCGGACAGAATATAACGTTAATGAGTCAGCTTGCCTTCAACGAATTATTGGGTTTAGTTAAATACCTTACCTACCTACTATTAAAATTAATCTAAAAAATAGTTACCTACATGCTACGTAATTTAATTAAAGTAAATTATTTCATTTGTGTTAAATATATGTGTATGTTTAAATAAGAAGATTTAAATAAACACGAATAGATAATTTATTTAAGCGATATTTTTGAATAAACAACCAGATAAATTCATTTTTTTTTAATTGTAATAATATATCGTATTACCTAGTTACATAACTCAAAATTGGTTGACGTTTAAGTCAATAAGCCTTATCAATCTTTCACCTTTCGTTATTTTTACTACATTATCAGAGTTGTTCAGAAAAATGGCAAATTAAATAAAAAAAACATAATTATTTTAATTAACTACCCAGATATTATATTGGAATGAAACAATTATTACGCATTTAAATTAAGCGTCAGACTATCATTAGCTAAATCGTGCTACAAATATATGAACTGTAAATTTTTCGAAAGGTCAGCAAATAAAATAAAAGAGATATAGATAATGAGAGTTAAATCCGTTATAGGCACATGTTTCATTCCAATGTGTACTTAATAACCGCCAAGGCATCAAAAATTGATTCCCATATATACATATATATATATATATTTTTTTTTGGCGTTGCGAGATGTTTTAACGTTGCAATAGTTGTGGTAAAAAGATTATAAGTACTTGTAGTACTATACGTGTTTCTAAGAATCATGGCCTTTGCGTGATGCAAGATACCTACATGAAGTTAAGTGTTTGCAATAATGGAGACATGGCTGCCATTGGCCATAAATATTAAATAAATAAATAACGACAAGTGTTTCCTGCATGTACATCTTACTGGTATATTAATGGATGTAGAAAACTGAAAACACGTGATGTTTCTCTTGAGCATTTTAAATTATTTATTTTATATTATCTTTATCACGCATTGTTATTGTTGTTTACAAAAACAAAAATAATTGTTTTTTTTGTTTTGGTATTTTTTCTTCAGACATGGCTAATTACCGAGCCATCAAAAAAGTAGTAACTAATTAGTAGTTAGGTACAAAAGTCCAAGGCAACTAGATTATATTTAATTAATAATCTTTTGTAATACCTATTTGCGTATCGAGGGG
This sequence comes from Polylopha cassiicola, assembly GCA_038024825.1. Classification (NCBI taxonomy): domain Eukaryota; kingdom Metazoa; phylum Arthropoda; class Insecta; order Lepidoptera; family Tortricidae; genus Polylopha; species Polylopha cassiicola. The sequence goes on along the minus strand of CP149046.1, from coordinate 12,017,725 downwards.
TGAAAGGCTAATTAACTTAAACGTCATCGTAGGTGCGGGCGATAAGTATTTATTCTAGGTATTTTGGAATCCTAAGATAACGCCTGACTGATCAAACATTACATCTCCTGATAAAATAGTTTCATCTTTACAGTGAAATACCTAGTTGACACAGCGAATTTTGTACGGCGTTTTTATATAATTATTTTTCAAAAATTATAGGGGTTGATGATAAATCGATTTGAGTTTAGGGATTTTCAATGGTAAATCATGGAAAAAATTTAAAACAAAAATTAAAAAAAATAAAGGTTTAGGCTGGATCACCCTTAACAATTACTTTGACCGATTCTCAGACCTACCCGACATGTGCAAAAAAAAATAATATAAAAATCGGTCCACCTCAATAGCTAAATATAATAATATTTTCAAATCTGAGGAGTTTGGCAACAAACACCGCGACACGAAATTTTTATATAGGTATTAGAATAAATAGGTACCATTTTTAATTTACATTTTAATCCGATTTCTTAAGAGACAAAAGGAGGTTCTCAATTAACTTTTATAAATAATAAATAAAAATCGGCTTCAACCAGCATGAAACATTTTTGAGAATTTTTGAGTTACAGAGGTTGAGTTCCACTACCCACCAAAGTTCTAAAAAAACGATTATAAATTTAAGATAGGTAAGTATTTATGGAGGAAGCTTGACACTGGCTGGTCATATTATATGCCTTAAGATCTCTTCTGCGTCAAAATATTTTTGTTTCTAATTGACGTCAGTTTTATTTATCGTTAAAATTGTTTTAAGTACTGCATTAAAGTACGTTCCTGCCTAATAAATTCGATATACCTACCTAATTCAGTTTGTATTTACAAGTACTTACATCAATACATTTCAGCAGATATTTCTTATCAGTGTCGTATAATTTGGAAGTTAAGTAAGTACAGTAAACTTTTAATCAACATAAAATAAAATGTATTGGCGAGCCGGTAAAGCGAGACGTATTTTTTATAAGACTAATGTTTATAATCGTTTTTGCAGAGATAACCATGGGTTGGTAACCGTGCTTAGGTAATGCTGTTAGTGACATAGTTTTAAATTGAATTATATTATAGGTAATCGCGAAGTGGGTACTTAAATTGTTAGGTTTTTTGTACTTAAGTACTTATCTAATTAAAAACAAAAACTAGTCACCGAAAATCAGCAACTTAACTTAAATGACTGGCACAAATTATAAGAAAATATTTAAAGACCCTAATAATTTTATAAGCATGTTATTTCATGATTAACAAAATAATCAAATATTAAAAAACATAGTTACCTAAATAAAAAAGGCTTAAGTAAAATTCATAATACACTTACGTAAATAATTTCGACATAGGTACAGTCAACATCCGAGTTTGAGGTCAACCTCTCGTAATCTCAAAAGAAAGTTGAAACACGCGCGATGTTTGGGTCGACGATACTTGGCGCGTGTGCGTCCGCACTCGTCAATGCACCGGCTGTGACTGCCGCATGCCATGTGGAAGTAAGGTTAAACTCACGCATCTAAAGAATAAGAAACCGTATTGACAATACAATAGAATAGTTTAGAGCTCTTTACAACTAATTAATTCAAAGGACTTCATACCGCGTTTTTTGAGGATCTTTTATTTTGATTTTTTTCTAAATTCCTCAACGCATAACGTAAGTAAACTTTCCTTGGACTTCCAGGAATATTCCAAAACCAAACTTAACCAAATAAGTCCAGCTGTTCCTGAGTTTTAGCGAGACCAACTTACAGCTATTAAGTTGTATGTACTCGGTATATAAATGTGGAATAAAAAATATGTAACAGGAGTGTTAACTAGTGTTAGACTATCTTAACTCAGTCTATTAAGATTTATGGGACCTGTTAAGTCCTCCAAACGTCAGCATAAAATCACATTATAATATTGATAATTTTCTTTAGAGCTGGTTTCATAATCATTTTCCAAGTAACTCTCGAAAAAACTAAGTAAGTAGGTATTTTAAATTTTTGTTTACTTACGCTTAAATAGGTTAGATACGAATTAAATAAATTATTCACTAGTGTTGTGTTGTATGGAATTGCAAAGTCCTCGAGACATACGTATCAGCAGTTATTTTATTCTTCAAAACGAACTATCTTAATAACTCATTAATTAACACAAGTTATTTAGGTTTACGGGCTTCCTGTTAGGTGCAAAATTTAATATTAGTATGCACGAGTATTTGTACTACAAGAGTTTTAGATGCGTGCAGATAGCAGGTGTACTATGTACCTACTTTACGTATGTTAATCCGTTATCTAATACATCTATATCTACGTAGTATGTAGGTATACAAGCTTTGTTTAGTTAAAAATTAGTTCAATAAAGTTGGGTTTTATTTATATTTATAGATACCTAGTAGGATCTTGATCATAATTTACTTAAATTTTGATAAATGGATTTTAATGACTTGGTATCAAGTTTGTTGCTAAATTCCTCCGCTTTTGCATTGAAAAGTACATACCTACAACCCTAAATTTCCACTCGTATACCATCAAATAAAATATCTAAAAAATGCGGTACGAAGTTCGCTGGGTCAGCTAGTAGGTATATATATATAACAGTATAAGAGTACTGAGAACCTGTAGGGCTAGTTATCTAGAAATTGTTCGAGAATGCTAGCGATGAAAGCTATATAGAGTTCTATAGTTAGTTTAAAACAGATGTTTCATTTTTGAATAAAACAAATGCAACAATTTCACTAGAGTATATTTTTTATACATACCTATATAATAAAAAATAAACGCGAGTTAAATACGCTTTAGTAATTCCGTTATACCTACTTAGTAACCTATTTTATTTTAATGTGTGATAACCGCTCAAGCATCAGAAATTAAGATGTTTAATTGTTATTATTTTTAGTTTAAGTATTCTGTCAAAGAAACTCCTAAATAAGTAGTAAGCTAGTCAATTTTAAACATAATTGTATAATAATTACCAATGTTTATTAGAAGAAACATAGCAAAGATCATGTCTGACAACACGAAGTGTGGAGTTTTGACATGATTATAAGTTCATTGCTACTTTATTTGCTACTAATTAGGTACTTACACAAAATGTATTTTATTTCTGCTAAACATCAATAAATAGGAATTACGAATATATATCTATAATTCCCTACGCTGTGTTTAAACTTAGTGACTAATAAATAGAAAAAAGATAGGTACCATGGTATGTACCTGTATGCATTTATTATGTCATAGGTTAACATAATACAAAAACAAAGATAATGTATTACGATTATTCAATGGAAGTTATACGAGTAGGTATGTAAACAACTAGTGTGGCATTGTATGTGTCGGCGTAAAAAATAACTACCTATGTAAAAAAATACTTTTAAAAACATGCAGTTCTTTTTAAATAAATGATGACGTAATATCAAATATTATGTCAAATCACAATGTGGTTGCGTGTTTAACTTGAAGTCGATTGAACCTTTTTAAGGATTATAATATAAATAGTAAGCATTGGCGTGCATTTCGTACAAGTCAAAAATGTTTGAAGTGCCTACCCTGACGCCTACATGCACATACCACCACTGCACGCGAGTGGTGAGCTGTGCAAGACAGTGTTCTCGAATATAATTATGAAACCTTGACCCAAATGACATTTATTACATTATGAGTAAGATAAAGACTCCACTGAGTACCTTGTAATTAATTATGAAAGTGACATAATAGACTACGCGACCTTTTAATTCTTAAATAAAACTACAATTATGCTTGCATATTACTTCCTCCAGCAAAGTTCCGAGCCATTAAATAATGTTATGTCCAATTGGTAGGGCTGTTTCAGGAGAATAAACATAATATATAACGTCTTTAAAAAGTAGAAAAAATCTTAAGTAGATACTAAGTAGGTACTTATATCAGAGACTAACTATCCCAAATTACAGTTTTGAGGCACCTACCAAATAATTCAGAATTTGACCGCGAACAGGGAGACAGGTGGAATTTCGGGTTACTTGTTAATTTACCACAAAACCCTTATACACTGCCCAAAGACTAACTGGAAGACTTTTTATTAGATAAGTTCTCATTAACATTTTCGTTTATTAGGTATATCTCCTTAAATACAATGTTGTAGGCAAACACTATAAAGAGTTTTAATACATACATACACTGCACTGTCACTTGTTGACTGAACAGGTCTTAGTTACGTAACGATGAAGTAGGGAACCGGGAAGTTACACGGTGTCAAGTCTAGTGTTTACTTTCCTTTGGAAACTTCTGGAACCCAATCTTGCGCCTCGACGAAACTTAATGCAATTGCTCTTAGGGACGAATTTGCTTCGAGCGAAGGACTGGTAAAGGAATAGCGTAATCATGATTGTGTAAGTAGATATAAGGCCTACTTAATAACTGTACCTTAACAAATAATAAAATAGCGATTGACTACATATGCCTTGTTTAATATGAGATTTTATTATACCTACTTACTTAGATAAAATCTGCTAAACGAATTCAGTAATATAATTGACCCGCGATAACGTCAAGATACCCATTTATTACACTAAATAATTATAAATATAAATATAGGTACTTATTGTAGTTTTATAGAAACAACATTTTTATGTAACATTAACATAACTCATACTTTTCTTCTATTCTTTTCATTCCAATCATACTGAATCTAAATCACTAGTTTAAGCGTTAAAATGTGTTGTGTTGTGTGAATCAAACAATTGTTCGAGCGGCGATCGCGAACTGGAAGGCGAAGGGTGGAGAAATACGCTGTATGGTGATCCGATGACCTGGTGTAGTTCTCTAATAAAAACCGCTAGATGCGGGCACCGGGCCGGTAGCTGTAGAGGAGACGTATTAGCAGTGGACATCTTTTGCTTAAAATAACGAGGATGATGAAAAGATCTTCTAAAAATATTGGTAGTGTACAGAGATAGTTTTCAATAAACCTCACCTCCGATTGAAAAATGATTCGACGGTTTGTCTGTTCGTTTGGTACAAACAATTTTATCTGACACTCAGTACTTACTGAACCTAGGTAAGGAAGGTTTATCTTTATCATGTATTGATTCAGTAATGCAAGCATTGCCGTAGCTAGGACAAACAGCCGCGAACTTCTCTTACTAAAATAGGAAACAGATAACATTTTATGGAAGTCTTCATTTCCATTCATTAGACTTGTACCTAATTTTATAATTAGTGTCCGCAATGTTGACTAGGTAATTACCGCTATTTTAATTTTGTATTATTTAGTTAAAGTGACCTTTTTCATTTCGCACTATTTAGAGTTAATTTGAACGTCATTGTAATTATTGCTATTAATTATTCCCAGTGGAGAGGACGGGATCAGTTTAATCATTCGGGTCTCGGCATTAGCAGTGAAACTGTCAAATTCACTTTTTTTTTTAGTATGCATGACTAAAAACAAGTTTGTGATTATTTTATTATAATTTACCTCTGTACAAAAATGAAGTGGGTGTTTTATGTTCTCGTATTTGTGTACATGTGCTACAGGGCAGGTATGTATCTGTATCTATACTTCTATACTATATACTATAATATATAAAGCTGAAGAGTTTGTTTGTTTGAACGCGCTAATCTCAGGAACTACTGGTTCGAATTCAAAAAATCTTTTTTTGTTGGATAGACCATTAATCGAGGAAGGCTTTATAGGCTATATAACATCACGCTGCGACCAATAGGAGCGAAGAAATAGTGGAAAATGTGTAAATAACGGGGAAAATATGAAGGCTTATAAAGAATTACTATTCCACGGGGACGAAGTCGCGGGCACAGCTAGTTACAAATAAGTAGAAGAAAAGAAATATGAACCATGAAAGAATAAAACAAGTACGATAACCTGTTGCCCTTTATTCTCAGGGTCAGGTAAAGAGATGTTAGTCATTATCAGCTCATATTATACTTTTAAGTACCTAGTTTATTAATTACTGCTATGCTGGAACATGACAGATAGACGTGCAAGCCTATAATAATTTGTCATATATATGTGGGCAGAATATCCACTTTTGACAATCAATATGTCGTCTTTAAGCGTCAAAAGTGGACAAGTTGACATTTACTAGACAACATAATGTTGTCAATATGTCATTTTATTAAAATACATTTGGACCTTTGACGTTTAAAAGACGATATAACTTGTCGATCGACGAGGGACACAAGTGTTCATCATAGCTCATAGGTTTACTGAGTCGACACAGGTGACCCCTGGTGGTTTAAAATCAAAATATTTTGTTGCAGTATATGGAGTAAAGGTCGTAACTAGTATAACAGTTGACCCGAATACTGATTATGGAAATGGCAAATTTGTGGAGGCCGGAGCCCGGAAGACCATTAACTGTAAACCAACCGGTAGAATCCATCAGGTAAATTAACATTTTTTTTATTTAATTGAAGACCTATTTAAATAAATTTAATTTAAAGATAATTTACATCTAAACATCATTTACAAGATCAGCCTATTTAAGTATTTTAAAAATATTAAAAAAAAGATTATTTTCATATTTTTGGCGTAGTTCAAATTGCTTACAGACTAAGATGAAATTATCAATCTATTTATTTCAATCAAATGTAGTTGGAGTGGATAAATCCAAATGGGCAGGTTGTGTCCCGGCTCAATACTAACCGTGTGTTTGCTCAAGACCACGTCACTCAGTTGCCGCGCTCCCGGATACCGGGGTACGCTCTTATTATCAACCATGCCAAGGTCGAAGACAGTGGGATATGGCAATGTCGAGCTGGTTATTTAGCACAGAACGTATCAGTGTGTGTCATCGGTAAGTTTTAGGCCAGTTATTTCGGTCAAGATAATCAGGCGCGTGCTGTGTGAGGATCGCATGTGTGCTAGGGGAGGCAGTGTAGGCATTTTATACAGTGTTGACTTTGTGCCTGAATGCGATGCACGCCCATGCATGACCTGAGAAACGCAGTTTAAGCTCATTCAAGTAGGTAATCTCAATCATCACATCGAAACTAAACATGGTATATTAGCAAATACACATGTACAAATATCTAAAACTAAGTACCTACAGCTTCATCATAAACTGCTTATTAACCGGAGAGTATTTACCTAATGAAACTAAAATTAATATGAAATTTTTAATATGCCTATTGTATACTTTCAGAGAGAGCGCAGTTTATAAATACTTTGGATGAAGTGACAGCAGACGAGGGCCGTTCTTATACTTTATCGTGCGAGGCCAGAGGAAACCCTGATCCTATTATATATTGGTCACGAGACGGCAATATCATTACCGGTACGTTAATGAACTAAATTCTTGACAATACTACACTCGAAGAATATACTTTATCTTATTATGACGGCCTGATGGTCTAGTGGTCATAGTCATTGATTTATGAAACCGGACGTTGCGGGTTCGAATTCTGTTACGGGCAGATGTCAGTGTACACGAGAATTTGTACCTAATCTTGGATACCTACCTTTATATGCATTTATTTATGTTTATGATATTATGTCTATTACTTCATTACCTGTCCCTACTAATATTATAAATGCGAAAGTAACTCTGTCTGTCTGACTGTCTGTCTGTTACGCTTTCACGCTAAAACTACTGGACCGATTTAAATGAAATTTGGTACAAAGAAAGTCTGGAGTCTGAGAAAGGACATAGGCTACTTTTTAACCGACTGCAAAAAAGGAGGAGTTCCACGCGGACGAAGTCGCGGGCAGAAGCTAGTATAATATTTATGTCTTTGCTAAGTTCTGTAATGTAAATGTAATCTGTGACTATCCATTAAATTGAAATACCCAAAGATATTTTGTATAAGTATTACTATCACTTATAACAAGTATCATAAAATAGCTAGGTACTTTACTTACCTATGGGAAAAAATATTTACCCTCTTTTGCATTCTGCGCTACAGAAGATGACAATAATACAGCCAAGTATCGAATTATGACAAAGTTCAACAAACAAGGTAAAGAAGGGCTTTTGACTATCATGTCATTGGACGTCGATGACAGCGGAATCTATACTTGTCACGCTGGTCAAGAAAGTGACCTCATAACTGATTGTGTTAATGAAGAGACCTTCAATATAACCTTAAACATAAATTGTAAGTATTTATTTATATTGACACAGGTGATAGACATTGTTTACGAAGCTGAACTGCGTGTTAGTAGAGGACATAATGCTTCTATAATATTTTCCTGATAAAATAATATAAGAGAGTAAAATTAATTGAAATAGGTACGTATAATTAAAATATCATGTTTGTTTTATGGTATAAATTTAAAATTACAGCTGCTCCATTATTTGAAGAAGAGGGTGTTAGACAAAAAGCTTTTGGGAAAGTGGGTCAAAGGTGAGATCGTCAAATTACCTAGTAAAAATAATTTAAAGTCAAAATAATTAAGTTACTTTTCTCTACATCACATAAATTAAAAACATTATATAATGTATTTATAGTAAGTAGTGATTTTAGGAAAGGCGAAATTTCTAGGATTAATAGTATAAAATAAACTAATACCTACTAGTGCAAACAAAACGTTATAATGTGTGTTTTATTTCAGAGTAACTTTAGAGTGCGACGCCTATGCCTACCCAGCGCCAACGTACCGGTGGTTTAAGAAAACAGGAGATGATCTTGCAGAAATATCAGGAAATGACATAATTGCTGAAGGAGACGAGTCCCATTTATCTGTAGTACTTACCAATGAAAGCTATGACAAAGAATATATATGTAGAGCCACAAATCCGTTGGGTGAAGCGGAACAACTTTATCAGGTGTTTAAACCGGCGAAACCTTCCAGACCAGAACAGGTATATAATGAATTAAATTATTTGGACACTACGGGATGTTCATTAACTTATATATTATTTGTTGTGTTTTTTTATTACGCGAGTTTAATCTATGATTACAGGTGGAAATGACAGCGTCTTCGGGCAGTAGAATAATTTTTAACGTATCTTGGGAAGAGGAAGTTATGTTTGAAGTTCAAAGTAAGTTCAAAATATTCATTCACTAACAAATGTTAGTAGCTGCTCTCTTATTTACTCAAATAATTGATAACGAGAATCAAAACGAAAAATAAATTTATTTTCAGGCATCGAAATATTATATTTCTCTACTACCACAAGGAAGGATACCCCACATCCCAAAGAAAGTGATTGGAGAAGTGCAAAAAGAGTTATTAATCTCATTGACAACGTATACAGTTACTGTAAGTATGCCTTAGTTTTATTCTTATTTTTAACCCCCGACGCAAAAACGACGGGGTGTTATAAGTTTGACGTGTCTGTCTGTCTGTGTGTGTGTGTGTGTGTCTGTCTGTAGCATCATAGCTCCCTAACGCATGAACCGATTTTGATTCTGTTTTTTTTTGTTTGAAAGGTGTATATGTCGGGAGTGTTCTTAGCTATGTTTTATAAAAATCGGCTTAGTAGTTTAATAATTAGGAGGGGTTAAAGAGGGGATGTAAAAATAAATGTCTACAAATATACTCGAGTAGGGTATCCAATGAAAGAGGGTGACGAGTACATTACAAAATTGAAATCATAATGAAAATCGGTTGAGTCGTTCAAAAAATATTGGGAGTGAAAGTGGGGATGGAAAACCAAATGTCTACAAATATACCCGAGTGAGGTATCAAATGAAAGAGGATCGCGTGTACATTACAAAATTGAAATCACAATGAAAATCGGTTACGTAGTTCCAAAATTATGGGGAGTCGATTTGTCGACATTGGGCTTACCATTTACACTATTAAGTGTAAATGGTAAGCCCAATGTCGACAAATATACCCGAGTGGGGTATCAAATGTAAGAGGATAACATGTACATTACGAAATTCCATGTGAAATGGAAATTAGTTAAAAATAATAATATGTAGTAGGTACCTACGTACCTACTTACAAAAAGTATGAAATAAAAAAATAAATTAAAAATTTAACAAACCCCCGACATAAAAACTAAAAGGCCCTCTAAAAAGTATAACAATACCTAAATGAAAAGCGGTCCCTCCGACATGACGTTTTCTTTGTAGAAATATTAATACTTAGGTAACTAATATTAAGATTTTATTATTGTTATACTTTTTAGAGGGCCTTTTAGTTTTTATGTCGGGGGTTTGTTAAATTTTTAATTTATTTTTTTATTTATACATAACGTTTTAACAAAATAAGGATTGTAAATCATTAATTAGACCAATAGCCCAAAATATGGAAGTGCCTAGGTGTATGTTGTAAGTTTTTAACGTTTAAATATTTGGTTCTTTCTCAGTAACTCAGTAATTATATTTAATTATTAATTTCAATATGTTTCAGACACTATCGCTACACTAGATGATTTAGAACCTGAAACAAAATATTGGGTACGATTGCGCATCTTAAATGACGTAGGGGTATCACAATGGTCGAACCCAATTCTAGCAAACACCAGCGAACAAGAAGTAGAAACCACGACGAAAGGAAATGACACTTCTGACGATGATGAAGACGAAACGTCAGAAGAATCAGAATCAGATTCTTCTAGTTCTGAAAATTTCTATGGTTTGTTCTTCGCTGGTGGCGTTTTGATTATAGCTATAGGCTGTTCTTTTATTGCTAGAATGGTTTAAGTATTATCAAATTATATTTAATAAACAAATTATCTAATTATAATTAAGATTTTCAAATTGACTGTCGAGAAACTAAGAGAATTGTCGAGTTAGTTTTAGACACTACCCTTTATCCCATTAATTTACTTATTTAAAAATGTTATAAGTATTTATTTATGTTTATTTTATTGAATTAATCTATAATTATTTTGTGAAGATTACTTTAATAACGGAATACAGACAATTTGTCTGTGTCACCTAATATAATTACATAATTATAGATATTTCCCTATTTTTAAATTTACAATACATTATTGTATGAACTTTTGAATTGGTATACTTTTTGTTTATCTAACCTACGTTCATGTCATATTAACTCAATTGCCAAAAGTTTTTAGAGTTTTTAGGAAATATACATGGGTACTAAGTAATATATACCGTAATTTCACATGTAAATATCGTCGTCTCTTATCGATATACTGATTCCAGGGACGTCCATCAAGGGAGGTCTCTGGAATCCTCACAAAATCCCAACAAAAAGTATAAGTGTACTGAATTGGAAGTAGATATACCTACCCTTTTTCGCTAAGATCCCGTAATTATGGTAATGATGATATTCATGTGGTGAAATAATATACTTACTAGTTAAAATAAAACCAATGTGTATTTAATGAATCACTTTTACTTGAGGCACAAACATAGTGTAACGGACACTTAGTATGAACCTGGATCATTTTCAATAAATCAGATAATTATATAGTTTAACTACATGTTTCACGAACACTTTGTGTCAAACGGTCATAAATATTTATCAAACAATGAATGTGTTTTATTTATAATTTATACAATTATCTCAAACCGTAGCTTAAACGGATTCGGTATTTTTTGTTTTATTTTGTTTCACTACGTAATTATGATACATTTTAGAATTATATTTTTTAAAAGCTTATAACACTGGATGAAACGTAGCCTTCATTGTTTCACACGAAACATTTTTACGACTTAGCTCATTCATGAAACATTATGGAGCAAGATCCCAATCATTCCAGATTTACGTGATTTTAAGAAACATGAAATTTCTAGGATGGGTAGTATAGAATAAACTTAGAATGGAATGGATGCTCGCTAAGCGCAAAACGGGACCGTTACATAACACCTTTCGGCGGAATAAAAAGTACGTACCTATCCTATGTTCGTCTCCTGGTTCTAAGCTACCTCTCTACCAATTTTCAGCCAAATCAGTTAAGCCGTTCTTGAGTTAAATGGTGAACTTAAGCGATTATTTGTCGTTTTAGTGAAACTATATTTTATAAGTCGTATATTAGTAGTAAAATTACGTAGTAAGTCTGAGATGACTGGGAACTGTCTCTATTATTTCAATCAAGTGTAAACAACATAGTATAAAATATGAATCAATAAATTTAATTGAGTTAGAATAATTTAGCATGTCACTTTAATTTTGGTAACAAGGTAAGAATTATTGGGACAGTCAACATTATTTCACATCATAAGATTTATGGAACTCAGTCTTGCTGTAGAATTCAGCGAAGCCGTAAATTGGCCTTTATAAAATTGACGGAAATTGTTCATACTTTGACCACAATAATTGCATCGAACCATTGCTATTTACAACTAAGTTATAAATTTTATAGGAATGCATAAAGTAAAAACATTAACTATTTTTATCAAATAAATGGAATCTTTGGTATAAAACCTGTACTCATATTGTCATTGATTAGATTTAGATTGCAGATTATCAACATTAAAATAAATCTTAGTATTAATCACAAATTAAGTTTATTATAAAATATCTACTTGTAAATAAGTGCAATACCTTTTCTAGGTACACAAATAACAGACGCATTTTTGGATTCAGATACATTTTTTATTACATCAGTCAATTTAAAAATTAATAATATATGTATCGAATATAAATCGTCGTTTAATACGTATAAGGTATATAATTAAATATAAATAATATCTTTGGACACTTCACATCAGTTGATCTAGTCCCAAAGTGATAAAGTAATAAACATGCAGAAATACGTATAGGTACCATCTATGACTCGGGTGAAATGCTTGTGTTCATCACACTAACATCTACCAAGATTCGAACCAGCCACTTCATTATGTAAACGTGAAGTTGAACTCTTAGGAGGATAAGTACGGTGGTTACAACTGTACCAGGATTACTCTAAATTATATTATACATTATATGTAATAGGCAAATTCAAAAATGATTTTGTTCGTAAATGCCTTTTCGTAAACTTGATCCTTCGGGTAACATTTAAAATCTCAAAATGCTGCTGTTACGTACCTATATAGCTTGCAGCATTCTATTTTAGAATGATTAGGTAGTATGTATATACTGATAAAGTATCTACCAAAAAAACAGTTTCCAACCTTAAATAGGATAAATACAGATTACAATATTATTACATCAGACATCAGTCTTATAACTACATTATAGGCTATCCTATTTCAATTTTGCCTCCAAATCCAAAAATGTTCTTTTTAAAACATCCAGTAAATTTTTAATCTTATTAACTACTTATATAGTCCGAGTAAAAGCTAACAACGTAATATATATTATACTTATTTAATATTTACAAAAGCGGGAATATGTACTTAATAATAATAAATCACGTAGACTTGGACAATAAACCAATAACATGGGTAATTCAGCAACAAGGGTAATCGTTAGACAAACTTTTATAATTATAACCTTTACATTCCCACGAAAATAAATCTTAAAACGTCAGTTATATACTTTATCGATGTGTTATGTTTGTTACATAAAACTTTAAATATCTTTGAAAAGCACTGATAGGTACCTACGATACCTACTTACATACTTATACGACGAGCGACGATTCCTACATGACAGAGATCAAGCACGCAAAAAACATGATGACCTATTAACTCTATGCGATACCAATAAAAGCTGTGCTAAGCATTATTAGCAGGTCCGAAATCCGATACCCATTAGGTACATAATACATTTAATACAATTCAAGCATAGTTAACAAGCCCCGAGCCAACGGTGAAATTTACAAATGCAAGGACAATCTACAACAACGAAATACTTATTTAATTGCATAATGTATTTTTTATAGGAATGTAACAATAAACAATTTGATGTTATTTTATCTTCTCATCCAAGAGCTCGGGGTATGTCAAATAGGGCGTGTTGTTAAATTAGATATTTTGCTATCTACAAATAAAATATGCCTAGTAACCGACTTAGTCGAGGGAACTACGACCAAATACTAAAAACTAAAAAAAAATAAAGTGATGTAAGTAACTTAAAACAAATAAGGATATTATATATAATAAAGAGTCTTTGAACCCAAAAATGTATGACGGAATTTGTGATTCAAAACATTCAATCTTGCAAAGTATTATTTATATTTGATGGAAAATTTAGGTAAGAAACTAGATAAAAAATATGTTAATCAAATGTACAACCAAAGTTCCAAAGATTGTCGTTCCCAAGACCTATTCAGTACGAGGTATTTAAGAAAAAAGTATGGCCATTAGAGCTGCGATCTGTAAGGCAGCAGACAAGACAACGACCGCTGCTCCTTTCGTGACAGGGTTAGGCTCGATATTGTACCAGTCCGAGAGGCCAGCCGCGTTGCGAGTCGCGACGCGAGCGTAGTATGTCGTCTCTTTATCTAGAGGGCCTACCGTGAACAACGTGTCTGAAAATTAAAAAAAACACGATTGTTGATTATTATTTTTTTAGTATTTTTTGTAATGCGGAAACAGAAACAAGTTAGTACCTACTTAAATAATTTGCGTAAATTTCAATTAGATAACTATCACGGTTCATGAGATACAGCCTGGTTACAGATGGAAATACAGACAGACGGACAGCGGAGTCTAAGTAATGGAGTCGTCTTTTACTTTTTTGGGTACGGAACCCTAAACATAGGTAAAACCACGTAGTAATTTTTGATTACTTTGCCTACGTAATTATGTACCGACAATTTTTGTAACAATCCGAATCTGAATTAATATACGCAATATATTTCGAGTTGATTGTAGTAGGTTCTTAGGTTAAAAGTAAATGATGAATATTTCATATAAATATTTCTACGTCTCACCATTTGCAGCCTCGATATCAACCTGGATTTTAGTGGCATTAATCCAATTTGCGACACCATATCCTTCAACATATGGTACGAATTCGAAATTGTAGCCTGTAACAATATTATTGTAAAATATACCTACATATGACAACGCAATGTTTATTAATTCAGAATAGCTATTCTACTTTGGATATTGTAAATAAAATTGCGATAAAATAAACGAGATTTGTTGACAAAAATCGAAAATGTGGGCTGAAAGATACCCAACTTAATTAAAAGTACAGTATTAAAATATTACGTATATAGATTACCTAGAACATTGAGATTATTAGGCTTGGGAGATTCGCCTTCAGGTTCCTCAAATACGCAATTATCACATGTCACATTAAAAGTCAAATTAGATGCAGTTGCCGATACCAGTTCCACCTGAAAATAATTGTATAGACAATATTAAAAATGAGAATTCACCTCAATATAGGTGAATTTTAAAACCTCTACACTGCTGTGAAATTAATACAGAATCAGACCTAATCATCAGCTAGGCCCAAAGGTAGGTAGATTAGATGCACCGAAATTATAAGAAAAATGAGACAGGGATATCGACAACGGGATTTGAATCCGTGACCTCTCGATCTCAAATCATCTACTATTGAATTACCACTATTACGAGGTGCTAGAATAATATATTATCATTTTAAAGATTATGTTTTAGAGACTGATCTAAAAAACAGTTCGATCAGTGATCTTAAAGTTTTCTAAAATGTTCAGTTTGTAATAAAGCAATGACTACTATTTACTTACGTATGATGGCAAGTTAGGTTTGTTTCCAAGTGTCACATCAAATATAATATATTCTTTTCCCTTGATGTTGTGAACGGAACACTTGTACTCGCCCAGAGCGGATTCATTGTACACCTTAAGCAGTAGTACGGAAGAGGTGCCATCTTCGGAGACCAGTATCTGCGGAATTTATATTATTTACTAGCTTCTGCCCGTGACTTCGTCTGCGCAGAATGCACTGCGCAGTACTTTACAAGATATAAATATATGCGTAGCT
Source organism: Polylopha cassiicola (assembly GCA_038024825.1). Taxonomy (NCBI): domain Eukaryota; kingdom Metazoa; phylum Arthropoda; class Insecta; order Lepidoptera; family Tortricidae; genus Polylopha; species Polylopha cassiicola. Next base: position 12,002,006 of record CP149046.1, on the reverse strand, counting down.
CTAACGGCACGCTAGATGCTTGCAGATGCCAGAATTATTTCTTACTTTGACACTGATCGTTATATTCTGGACAATTCAATGAATATAGGCTTTAATAATTATAGCCTATATTATTGTAAAGTTCTGTAGTTTTTGCGTGAAAGAGAAACATACTTCTATTCATGCATACTCATAAACTTTCGAGTTTATAATATTATTAATTATTTTTAAGAATCAATACGGAAGTAGGATTGTTCGCATTGCAATTATCACAAATAGTCTATAGACATAAATTGACTCTTGAAAAAAGTTTACTTATTAGGTATGTTGACTGACATCTAGAAGGTATCAGGTATATGAAGATAAAGTAATTTTGAGGTAAATATATACATACATCAATATTAAAAAGCAATTAATTACCGAGTCTGGATCATCAATGACCTGGTCAAATCCATCGACGCGCTTAGCCCATGTAAAGGTAGGTAGTGGGTCCGCAATGGCGCCGCATGTTAAATTTTTGCTGCAATCAATTAAGTCATCAAAAATTTACTTCTTTTTTAATTAGCTAGCAAATATTGATGTAAAGAAAAATCCGAAGAAGTTCATTATTATACACAGAATACTACTCTATCAGTTATATTTAAAAAGCGGGGTTTTTATTATTAAGTAGTTACTAACATTTCATTAAGGATTGCGTATTCCTCCTTTAGCTTGTACTTTGTAGGCACTGGGTAGGTAATTACTGGTATATCTGTAAAGATTAAAATTGATATTTATTTAGTAGAGCTACAGATATTTGTGAAAAAGTATAAAGATGGCAATAGGTCACCTAAATACCTATAACTTAATGAAATTTATGAGGTTTGATTATTTACGTAGATTCGAATTTTAATTATGTTTTATTAAAAATCGATAAACCATTGCCATGACAATATTTTGATACATCAAATAGTACATTACGCACCGAGGCCAGTAAAATAAAAAATGTCTCAGATCACATGTAATTGTCGTCCGAGGCGAAGCCGAGGTTGACAAAAATGTGATCTGAGGCTTTTTTATTTTACTGGCCGAGGTCAGTATACTATTTTTCTATTCGACGAAGCCAGAAAGCGGAAATTTCATTTAGCGAAGCGGCCACAAAGTTAGCGCTTTCTGGCCGGAGGACGGAAAATAAGTATTTATGGAATAATCTCTAAAAATACTTAGTATTTTGAATCGTTTAGTAGTTACCTATATGGTTGGTAAAAGTAAATTATCACATTATTTATTGTTACGCCAATGTGTTATAAACGATTGTAAGTACATTACTCACGTTTAACGGTAAGGTTGAATAACTTGAAGGTATAGTGTGTCAGGCGCTCCTGAGTCAGTTTGCATACGTACGTCCCGCGGTCGGTGTAACTTAGCTTCTTAATTTCCAATATGTGGGAACTACCTCTATTACTAATCGAGTATTTATTCTTGTCCGCTGAAAGAGAAAACGTGAAATTAAACACGCTATCGTGACGTCGACTGGACTGGCCATTGAGTATAATGCCTTCAAATAAAAACTCTTTTCTCAATCGTCATCATCACCGTTTCATCATCTAAATTACTTAGTGTTCTCTATATCTATACTAGTCTATACTAATATTATAAAGAGGAAAGATTTGTACTTACCTATTTTTGTATGTTTGTAATGAATAGGCTCAAAAACTACTGGACCGATTTTAATAATTCTTTCACTGTTGGGAAACTACGTTCACCCTGAGTAACATAGGCTATAGAATATTTAAAAAAAAAAAAATTAGGCATCCGTGCGAAGCCGGGGCGAACCGCTATTTTTAAATATTTAAATAACTAACTCCTATGTTATTATAGGTAGGTAGGAACTCGATTTTTTTACATGGTTAAGTAAAACTAAGATGGATATACAGATAAATAACTGCGTTTTTGTCTAGGGTATTACATTCTTACCAACAATAACTTGTCCGTCTTTGGACCACTGCACCACCGGCTCCGGATATCCTTTAGCCACGCATTCTAGCTTGGCAGTTTTGTACTGTTCTCCCACATAATCGACTGATGATTCTGTTATATTTACCTTTTCTGTAAAATAAAAATATAAAACCTTTTAAAAACATAACAATTTCTGATGTCTTCGCGGTTATAACACATTGGAATGAAACAACTATCAACTCGTGCTACGATTATGGAAACTGTAAAGAATCCGATATGACAGCAAATAAAATAAAATCAAATAAGTACGCGAGTTAAATCCGTTAATAGTTGTTTCATTCCAACTTTTAAAAACATGTTTTTTGGAGATAGTTTTGGAACTATTTCACGATTTTCATTTTATATACATTCAATTTAACAATATGCATGTGGTCCTCATTCATTTGATACCCCTCTCGGGTATATTATTTTATTCTTTCTTGGGCCTTACACACTGCCATACAGGTTCTAATAATAACTTACCGCCGACTAATATCTCAATTTCAGCACTGAGTTCGTCTCCGGATTTACATATCCATTTTCCTGAATCCTCCATTTGGATACTTTGGAAAATTAACGGGATTAGACTAGATACAAGAGATTCATTTTTGTGTCGTTCCACGAATACTCTAATGTTACGGCTGGATCTCGCTTCCACTTCTTCACCGTTAGGAGATATCCATTTCATCCTCTGGAACACATATGCATCAAATATGGTTTTAAACAAACTACCAAGCAGTCCATACATACCGCCTAAACTTGTGTTCAGCTTTAGATATGAAAAGTCTTAGGACATGCTATATATAAGCAGCAAAAACAATCTTGAAATAATGAATATACAGTAGGTAACTTACTAACGTAACTTTAGATACACAGAACATAAAGAAATTAAACATACGAGTATATTATTATTATACACGTAAGTAATTAAATATTGTGTGCTTTATCACTTGCTATTAATCCGGTCAAATTAGACCGAAAAATAAGAGAGAAGGTAGATAAATTCCCATTAAGCAGGAAATGAGTAAAGTTTCTCAGAACATAATTAAAATTAACATCTGAAAACTCTTCATGACCACTTAACGCTTTGGTGAAAATAGGCGTTATTTTTTTTTAGGTGTGACATTGTGTATTTTTTCGTACACGCGAGCAAGGATGACTTTTTCCATGCATGAATGATTTGAGTTTTCAAATGTTATTATTAATTACCTACGTTATGAATAACTTTAACTCTACTGATATCCAGCTTAATGGGAATATATTTACACTTGAATGTTTAATTTTATATTTAACTAGCTTCTGCCCGCGACTTCGTCCGCGTGGAACTCCTCTTTTTTGCAGTGAGTTAAAAGGTAGCATATGTTCTTTCTCAGGCTCCAGACTTTCTTTGTACCAAAATTTCATTGAAATCGGTCCAGTAGTTTTAGCGTGAAAGCGTAACAAACAGACGAACAGACAGACAGAGTTACTTTCGCATTTATAATATTTGTAGGGATTTTGCTCCTACCTGTTTTAAATTTGATCCTTTACAGTAGATCGCTTTCTTCTCACCGACATTGTAAACCGAAGAACGTGCTAGCACCTCCAGTTTAGGCTCGCTTGAATTCGGATCTGGTTCTGAATTCACTGAAATAAAATAAAAAGTACTTTTTTACTATATTTTTGGCTCAATGTTAAGTATAACATCTTGACATAATGCTTAGATAAAAAGGGTAGTCCGTCGGTAATGTTATCAAAAATACCATCCTATTTTTTCTTTTGTCAGTAAAACAAAAAGTGACAAAGATAAATCACGTCAAAGTAGGTACATGAGCGGGGGCTCATAATATCACTTCGTGGTGAAAACTCGGCAGGGTGATTTCACGCCGAACTTAAAAGAGATATAATATCTCCATTACTGGTTGATAATCTAACTGCCGACCTATTTAGTAGACAGGTACACAAGCCCGTTATTTCCATAACGATATTGTGTTCATAGAACTCTTGTCGGAATTTAGGAATAATTTTGATTTTCGTAACGGTTTTGCACAATAGCATGCCATACATTTTTTTGCCCGTTTGTCATTCAATTCCCTTGTCAACTATTTTTTAGTATTTGATGTGGTTTTTTCAGTTCAACCCGTTGTGACGCGTTGACGTAGCGGTTTGAATAGAGATTTACGACTGTTACCTATTTATTCGCCTACGGTTAGTATGTTTAAATAATATTATTATTAATTCGAGTGATATAAAAATGTATAAGTAGGTAAGTTGGTACCGAAAGTATTTAGTAAGGAAGAAATAAAGAAAATCACTTCTTATTATTTAAGTAAAGTAACAAAGGTAATGTAAAAAGGGAAACGGTTCTTGTTCCAATATGTAAGCAAGAAATAAATCATTTTGACACTTATTACTCAGATGAGTAACGATGCCTTTCAAAATTACAATACTTACATACAAAGCATTCCAGTAGTAAATTAACAAAATACCCATATACCCTTTACCTACAGTTTCTATATAAAACATAATACCTATCTATACATAGTAGGTAGGTACTTAGTTAATAAGGAAACTCTGAAAAAAACGCAAATTTTGTTTCTTATCTAAATTAAAATCGCCTTTCAATTAATTACGTTTCTTCACAGTAAATGGCTATCTTTTTACTTCGTCAATATATTTTCACTATTGCAATCGGATATAAATAACATCATTTGCAAGTATTTGTAAAATACTCAGAAAGGTAGCCATTGGGTTTATATCCAACAACTTGTCATTAAAGTGAATAATGTTTCAACGTTTCTATTTATGAATTAATTACTTACTTATTTGTACCTATTTATGAAATAATTATTGAAGGTGCACTTGTTTTACGTTGTGTAAATTTATATGTTATTCTATTTATCTTGATATTTTTTAAATTCAACTGCCCAAAAGTGAACTGGAAGAGATATTATATATTGTAACTGTACTAATTTATGATGCCTTCGCGGTTATTATACATTAGCATGAAACAACGAAACGTCAGCCAATAAAGTAAAGTACGCGAGTTAAATCCGTTTAAAGTTGTTTCATTCCAATGCACTTAGTACTATTATTTATCTCCAATAAAGTATTTACATACATCCGCAAAATAGTAAAAGATGTTCAAAAGTCTAAAACAGGCGGGACAAAGTATTTGTCTAAAGACTTAATAGACACTTTATTATAAAAGTCCGAAGACGCCAGAAGTAAAACTTGGAGAGAGCTGACGTTGGAAGTCCTCAACTTTATTATCCGAAGACTGGCGTCCATTAAGTTATGCTGCTACGAACGCCTTTGAAATGTTTTCTTGACGCATCTAAATATTGGGACCAACTTCCCGACACTAATTATATTTATGATGATGTCAGAACTTTATTACGTTAAGCACCTCAATAAAATGAGGCACGTCTTTTGGCTTATTTACTCTTTGTGTTTTAGGCAGCGGTTAGCAGAAACACAAAACATGGATGCGCTTTTTAAAATAATGGTTATTCTAGTACATTTTAAACTTAGTAACTGCTACATGACAATATCAAAAGTTGTAAGGAATAAAGTTCTAACTAAAGTTTCTATTTCGAAACTTTTGATATACGAGTATATCTCGCGTACTTTGCATCTTATACCTATTCGTCTTAGTAAATGTCATGCTAGTGCATTTTCAAAAGATTATAAAAGCACCTACAGCACAATCAGCAGCTTTAATCTATGTAATAATATTAAACGAAAAACTCGAAATAGTAAGGAGGAAAAACGGTAGGTAATAGTTTTGTTGGATAGCAATATTAAGTCTCTAGGGTGGCTTCAATCGTTCGACGCTGACGTCCACGCCGTTTGTTAAAACTCTCGTATTGCTTACCTAGAGACTTCGACAACACTCCAAATAGAATTAATAAAATCGTCTTGTTATGTAAGTAATAATATACTTGCTTTATATCCGTGGACGCAGCAGACGAAAATCGTGACTTGAGCGAAAGCTGACGTGCGTTTTTCTTCAGTTTATTTTATTTTACCAGTTTCGTAGCCATCCCCAAAGCATAATATTATCATAAATAATAATTCAAACCCCGCAGACAGAATTGCGTTTTGATACCAAATGATATTTAGGTCAGGGTTGGCGTTTCTGTTTGTTTAAATTATATTAAGAGCATTCTGAGCATTATATAATATACTAAATTTCTACTGATTTTTCAATGTTCTGTAAGTACGTACCTAATAGGTATGTTATTTACATGCTAAATAGGTACCTATATAAAACGCTATAGATATGAGAAAAATATGTTTATTTTATTTCTACATGGTATCCATGGTGTACAAGTACAAGGTTCCGATATTAGGTAGGTAGGCATACATCTCGAAACGCGAGGTCTACTAATTACCTATCTAACAAGAGCATTACCAGATTTAATTGCCATTTTTACACCCCCCTAAAATAAAACAAACGCTATTATCTCACAATTAGCATAAAACAATACAACAGAGCTGTGTTGATTATTTTTAGGATATCCTGTTTATTAGTCTTTGTTCATTTTGCAGTAAGTTAAGTGAAAACAAAAAGATAAAGTTGGTCTTAATGAACTGCGCGTTGCTTAAATTAAAAGCATTTATCTTAAAGTCGCCGGTGAAAAGGTTTAGGACACCCTGACGTGATTACGGTTTCTAGGAGAATTTTCTCAAGCCAGCTGCAGGAAGTACCTTTATTATTCAAACTGGAATTACGCTAAGTAAGAGATGTTACGTTGCATTTTGTCAGTAATCCGTCGATATTGTAAGCGGTTCGTTTTTAGAATGTTAATGTTTATTTCTTAAGCGTTTAGTAAAACAACTCTTCGGGGTAAGCGTAATTACGCAGCGCTCGAGGTGCGAAGTAATACCTGTCAAGATGATTTATTAAGAGCTTCTTATTGGTCGGCTCTGCTGACGTACCTAACTGCGTCAACCAAAGAGTAGGTATGCTTATTGCAAAACCAAAAATATACAACTCCAAATATACTCCTAGATACTCCTGTCCTTTGTGGGTTAGCAAGTGGGTGTATTTCCAACTCAAGTCCAAGGTAAGTACTCGTTTACTTTGTCAAAGGGTCCACTTTAACAGATTGGTTTACTTTATTGAGCAATGAAACGCCACTTATTTTATTATGATCACGGAATCCTTTCAATTTAAGGGTTCATCATAATAATATACCCAAATAAACAATAGGCGTTGTTTGCGTAATTTAATTTTTAATTATAGACGTGGTTAGCACGAACTATTTTCAGAAGTTAGAGCATGAGTCTATTTTACAAACGTTTTATAAAGTGACTGAATAACAAATGCTCTTAATAATAGCCGGCTAAAATAGTTCATGCTAGCCTGCTATAATTTCAGTACTCTTGACAGCAACTCAATAGTAGGTACTTACTAACTAACTTTACATGGTGTTTACAAGCATCCCTGCTGCAGTTAGCACTTGGTAAATTCAGCTTCCTTACTATTCCCAGGCGTGATATGAGTGACGCGAGCTTTAAGCAGTTTCTACAGTCTTACTCTAACATCATTCAACTTCAGAAACAAGTTTATAATATGATGTTAATATAAATTACCTATTATAATTATTAAAGTATTTAGTATACACTTATACAGGGTTATAATGTTGTTCTTTAATTGTTACCGAATATATTGTAGATGACTAAACAAGGAATTGGCGTAACGTTTGGTATTACTTGCTGGTGGATATTTAGGGATTTCCTAGTGCTTATAAGCCTCATTGAGACCTACTTCAGGTCTCAATAAATAGGTAAATATAACCAGAACAGTCACAAACGATTAGTCGAAAAATTTTCTACCGAGCAAGCGTCTTGCCATATTTGTACTAAATATATCAAAAATGTGAATTTATTCATAAAATCATCGTTTCAGCGACTTATTTAATAGGTATAATGTGCTAATTCAAGACTTACTCGAGACATCTGTTTAATATTTCTCAAAGTAGCTTACAAATATTACTTCTATTTAATATTTCTCTCTTATTGCATTACATAGTTTAGGAATAGGTAGCTATTAATCTTAATATTTATTTTGAATTTTGATGTATCTTAAGAATATTAAGTGTACAAACAATTGCCGTAGTATTGGTTTTCAAATGTTTATGTAAGGTTTATATATACTTGCTAAACAACAGGATTAAGGCCTAAACGCTGTACAGAATAAATAAAGTAAGGCACGCACACTTTTCATCTTTTGTACAATAAATAAGCCGAACTCAAAACAAGATTCCACCAACAGCCCTCACTGTTCATGGCGTAAATAATGAAAAAACAGTACGTGAACGGAATGCTTCAAACAACCACTTATTTTAAATACCAAAAGGGAAACTCGAGCCCATCCGAAGACGATCAACGGGTGCTATTGTATAATTCGAAGGGAGATACGTTTAAAATGTTTGGCTGAAAATATTAAAAACAATCGATACAAGTTGCAATGTCCATTGCTCATACATGTTTAATAAAAATTGTTTAGGATAGCGCAAAGTTTCCAGACAACAGTTTTTTATAACTTATGATATTTTCTTCTATGACTAGTATGAATAGTACCTACCTGTGTAATTTAATTTGCAATTCTTTCTTAAGTAAATACCTTCAAGTTTATATTATATAAGGTAGGTACTTATACAATACAGAGTAAGTTCTTGAAGCACTTCATCATTCACGTGTAGTATTTAGTTCATAATATATACAGTACGACTACTTAGTACGTAAAATGTATTGTGTATTGTTAGAAACTCTATTATAGCTGCTTAGAATTATACAACCACAACAATAATATAATATTTTAATAGAAACTCATTGACGTCAAATATTACTTTTATCCCTATAGCGATTAATACAATCCTGATTAGCTTTAACATTCCATAGATTACACTCAATTTAAACTCTAGTAAAACGTAAAGTTAAATTACGAATGTAGACAAGCTGCAAATTGAAGACGAGTACGATTCAGAACTTTTGACGTTACGCTGCGAATAACTTCAATCGATTTGGAAAGTTCCTTTTAACTTTGAAACCGATCGTGGCTTTTCCTCAGATAATTATTTACCATCAAAGGTAGTTTATATTGGTCCCAGCCTGTGCTGTTAAGCGAGGTCTAAAATCGAATCTTGTCTTTAATTCACGATTGCTTGGAATATATTTTGGGCTAAGACATTAGGGTTGTCTCAGATTATTTTTGCAAGATCTTGTTTCACGGTCATTTTATTAATGTTTCGGTAATAAACTTGTTCTATTACCAGTGGTATTATTATTTTAGAACAGGATCCGAGTAGGCACCTACAATATCTTCTCCTGCTTGTTTTTTTTTCTATCAGCGGTTAACATCATGACTGTGTTAATGTATAAGGTTGCATTACGAGACGGGACGCGGTTGTTTGTTTAACCAATCCATCAGATTCTTCAGGCACTCTCTGCCGCTAGGTGATCTTGCCTTTACCTTCTAACACTGCCATAATGATAAGCCCCAAAATATATGCTAACCGGAATATAAAAAGAATAATTATTTTTAATAGCTTCTGTTGCCTTCTGTATTCGAAACATCACCAAAGAAAATAAATACGCTAGTTAAATCTGTTAAAGTTTAATATTCCAACTCCTTTTTAAATTTAATAAGTACTGACTACGTATTGTGTTAACTTTATACATCTTTTTTATTATCTAGTCTATTTCTAGTGGGTATTTAGGCATTTTGTGTCAGGGGTTTGTTTAATATACCTAAGTAGTATTCAATGGAATTTACGAGGCATAATATTTTTATGATTATATTATCATACAATATGCACTTATTTTTTTCGTCTTTGTTTTGTTGCCTATATATAAATGGTGAAATACTGTAGAGTTTCACCTTGAATCATGATTTGCCATAAACGAGTATTTATGGATACGAGCCGGCAATGTAGCCTTAACGAGCTGAACGTCTCGCAGTGCAGTAAAGCTCGTTAATATGTTTATTTTTCGGAGAATACTGCCTAAATGTTGTCTCTGCTTTATTTGTTTATAGAAACTTATGTATACTTATGTATGCACCACTGTCGATATGATATAAATATAAAATAGTCTTAGAATTAGAAACGAAACTAGAGGCGCTGTTTATTGTGTCCTCAAACTGTAGTGTTAATTTACGCAAACGCAATGGACTAGACTTCTGACTTACCTATGTTATGTCATTCTACCTCTAACATGAGAATTCGAACGTCTGCATATTAAAATCCAATAAAAGTTCGTTTACAAGTACGAGAATTCTGTTTTCATTTGTTACGGTTTTCCTGGACGAGTCCCATCAAAAAATAAAAATGAAATTAATGAAAAATGTGAGATTGACAATAGCGAAAGGAAACCGACCACGTGACTTTTTGGAATGAACAACTATAACAGACTGATTTAACTCGCGTATTTCATTTTATAAGCTGACGTTTCGAAAACTTTACAGTTAACTATACGAAGCCGACTGAGTGGTACGCCCAGTCGAAAAATAAAATACGGAAATAAATCCCTTATAGTAGGTACTTAGTTTAATTCCAATGTGTATAATGGGGAAAGCATCAGAAATGATCACGACACTTTTTGTTGTTTGTAAATTAAATAGATCTTTATTTCTTTTCGTTTATCGTTAGCGCAAAATCATGTCACCGTGTCTAGCCTTCATAGTTGCCACTTGGCCGGGACATGAACTTTATTCGCGTGCCCCTAATAATTAGGAACTAGGTGGTGCCACCAAACCCTAACAAATTGACCTTGCCGAGCGATGGTTCCGTTTCGCACGCAAATAAACCAAATTTCGAGGTATCTTTGTTCTATTATTAGAGACTACTAATATCGCCCTGTATTAGAAATTAAAACAAAGAGTTAAAATTGTGGCTGGCAAGTTATCGGTTACAAATTAGATATTGAAATAATTTGCATATATCTATCTATGTAAGTACATTTTTATTTCCTAAATTCGATATTTTTCTCGCATCTAAGCATTATTCTATACATCCTCTTGCGAAACATTTCTTCCTGAAACGATGAGGGGACCCCATCTTGTTAGTTTATGAAAACATCCCCGTTACATGAATTAGGAAAGCACCTCATTAGAAGCGATTGCTTATATTTGTATGGCAAATACTTATTCAATTGATTGAGAAAATTCAATAGGTAGGTATATCACAATTTATTTTTTTATAAACTCGATCGAATATGAGCATCGTTTGTACTCATACAATAACTATTAGAACGGAGCACATGAAAACATCATAATGAGGTTTAATGAACATGAAGAATAAATTATTAGCTATTGATAAACTATGTGTTTATTTTGGATAAAACGTCCTAAGTAGTTTTATGGCTTGAATCATATTTGTACTTATATTTATTATGCTGACGTTTCGAGAATTATACATTTCCATAACAGGCTTTCTGTCTTTGAGTAATAACTGTGGAAGTCGGTACTAAAAAAAATATTATTTATATTAGGTTACAAATTTATTAAGAAAAAAGAAACATTTCATATATCGTAACATCCATTTGCACAGCTTCATTATTATGACGTAGTTATAATAAACTGAAATAAACTGCAATATACTTAAGAGGATTGTGAACCTGTTAATTTTCATACAAAAGGCGATAACGTTTTACACCCAGTAAATATAGTTAGATTTTTATAATTTTTGGATATGTTGTAGATATAATGAGAAACTACGTCTGTACGTTTTGATTTTTAAGAAATATTGCTTACGCTAAAATTTATTAGCATAGGTATATAGATCTATATATAGATTTTTAGATTTTGGTTCACAATCCTCTTAATAAAGTTTTGATTATCTAACCTAATCGTACCTTGAGGAGTAGGTAGTCCTCGTAATAATGAAAAGGCTGTGTTTACTTTACAACAAACATTACGGTTTGTCACGTACCGCTCCCACGGGACATGATTATCCACACGAAAACTGCCAGTTAAGGACTAAGTAGCAACACAATAATAACACATTGTTATAAAGAAAAGAAAGCAATAGAAGGGCAAGTCGTCTAGGTCTTTTTAAAGTATATGCAAGATTTTATATAGGAAATAGAAAAAAATGAACAGGTATTAATTAAACTTAAACTTTATAACAATAATATTATTAATATACCTTGAATTTAAAAAAAAGTGTCCCCAAAAAAAATGCATGCCAATGATTCATAATTTTGGCCAAAATGGCATTTAAACATTTGTCGCTTTACACAAACGATATCAATCTAAATCTTTCTTGGTTATGTTGTTTTGTTAGTTATGTTGAAAATCATAATAATATAGGAAATAGTTCTTTATTACTGCATTAATTTCATGAATTATAAATTGTGTTTGTTAATATCGAAATAGTCTTAATAACTAATATAATGTGTCAAACGGTTTTTACCCTTAACGGTTGTTTCCCTTTATAAATGAATGCTTCGTTTTTAATTTAGAACTGTTACGAGTTTTCAATCCCTACTAATATTATAAATGCGAAAGTAACTCTGTCTGTCTGTCTGTCTATCTGTTACGCTTTCACGCTAAAACTACTGAACCGATTTAAATGAAATTTGGTACAAAGATAGTCTGGGGCCTGAGAAAAGACATAGGCTACTTTTTAACCGACTGCAAAAAAGGAGGAGTTCCACGCGGACGAAGTCGCGGGCAGAAGCTAGTATACCTATATTTTTTCTAAAAAAATGTCGCAAACCTTTTATGACACATGCATATATAGATTCTGTCCGGCATGTACTGGATACAATGAATTCATTCAAAAGTTTTATTCAACTGTTCGTTACCCGCCCGTAAAAACCAGCGCATGTTCATATTCAATGTAGCAAAGGAACTTGTTAGCCGTATTGACTACGTAAATATTTGCATTGCAGTCAACGCAAACACAAGTTGTAGCGCACAATACTAAAGCCAGAAGTTATAATATAAAATTACTGTAGGTATCTACGCATCCGAAACGCGAGGCTTGCAAATTTCCTGTCTGCCATAATGGGTTCCCACCTTAATTCATGAGCTCGCTGCTACAAAACCGCTGAGCGCGTGACATAATGAATATTGCGTTGTATAAGAGCCTTGACTTCAAACCCATCTGTCGAGTTAGTATACTAAATAAGTTCCCATTCCAAACTATGGCAGATTACGACGATAAAGACAATTAATATCATGACGTGTTGAAATTATGCCTAACGTAAAATAACACTTGATTACATATTGCGTAGGTACATGTAATATGTATCGCTATTCGGGAACAAACGGATGAGAACAAATTCATACATGTGATCCGTATTAATATAACGCTAAGGGAGAAAGGAGTTATACAAGGTATGACAGATTGCTCCCGATATCAGCCAAACTATTACAATAAATAAAATTAAGAAGCGTTTGGTTTTGAAGTATTTTATTTCTTAAAAGATGATATCTACTTGAATGGAAAATAAAAAAAAATACTCTAAGATATCGACGTGAGTACCTACTCATATATCTTCCTTTGCATTAGAATATACATGCGAATCAAGTAGGTACAAAAATATCTCAGTTAACTGCGGGTGCTCATTTTGATATTATTTCATAACTTTTTATTCGCTTTTATCTTTGGAAGCATATTATATTATATTATAAACAAACAAATAAGAACAAATATTATTGAACGAACCACTCCGCCTTATTATTAAGTGAAGGATGTAGGTACAGTCTACAGCGAGGACATTGAATGAGGTAAGATTTGGGAATTTATTCCCGAGGGGAAATAAAGAAAATAAGAAGTCACAGTTTCAGTTTGAGAATTACTTAACGAATGAGATCGATACTGAATCGGAACTGCTACAAAATTATTATTATCATCTTTTAAAAGCGGTTCAAGTATTTCCTGGTTTCAAAGTCATTTGAATATGCGAATATGAAGTCGGCACCGTTTTCCCAAATCTTAATTAATCTCTCTTAGAACTTGCGGGTTCGGCTGCAACTAGAGCCTTTGCGATTTTATACAGATTAGGATTAAAGGAATTAAAATTTCAAGTTATTTCTTTGATAAAAAGTCCTGAAATATATATTCCTGGAATCTTTATTGAACGTATCAAAACGTGGACTGATTAAAAAGCAGTTTTGAGGATGTAGATACTCGCATGTAATATTGAGTTTGTTCAATTAATACACATTGATGCCATATAGGCGCTGAATCTACGTTATTATGTTGATATTTTTATTAGACATTGGAAAAAGATGAAGCCTATTTCTTATCCCTTCTTGTCCTTAAAAGTTATAAGTCAATTATTGGTTACCTATATGGTACCTACTGTAGTACAATCGGTGAATTTGTTTGATATTATATGTTAACTTAGGTAGAGGTCAGAAAGGTTGAAATTAAACCAGGGCGTGATAATCTGACCTCTGCATTTGCCGGGTTTTGGCGAGACATCGCGACGCCGCCCTGACCTGTTATTTGGCTGACATTCAAAATGGGTATAGTTATATGACAAATAAACAATATAAATTACATATACATATTTAGTTCAAAATACTTTCATAGTAAGTTAAAAAATATATCAGTATAATATTGTTAGCAAATTATGCCTAAAAGTGAACCGATATAAATCTCATTAACATAAAGCCTCTCAACACTTAAAAAGGCAGGACTCTGAACAATTTGTGTATGAATAGTTCCTTAACGTTTCTCACTTTCCTTTATAGGTATTTATTAAAACGAGTATTTGGGTGATTTTAAAAATATCAATAAAAAACACAAACTAAAATGGTACCTACCTATCGTAACCTCGTAACTAAATATAAATTACCTTATATACCTAATTTATCTGCAAATTCACCAACCAAAGCTATTTTGAGAAAAGGCCTTCTTGGGTTTCCATTATTTTTCAATATTTCATATTTCAAGGAGCTTTCATAAAGTTAATAATTACTAATTAAGTTTGTATGTTATCACTTATAGATAGCTATATAAAAAAAAGATCTAACCTTGGCCCCTAGATAAGTGTCAATCGATAAAAGAGACAGAACGAAACAAATGCAACATTATTATGGAATTTTACATTCGTTCGTTTGGAATACAACCTCTATATCAACTTTAGCGTTAGACTATCGTCAGCTCAGTGTACTACGAATATGGAAACTGCATTCTTTGAAACGTCAGCAAATAAAACAAAATTTTGAAGTTAAATAAGTTATAGTACTTTCATTCCAATACAACTTCTAGCTAAACCATCCACCTACGACGGAGTACAAAATTTCTCCATCCCTTTGGACCGTCTTGATTCCCACCGCAGATAGCGCTAACTAAACCAATTGTAAGCATTATGCTCTATTATTTTGTGAATTACGAATGGTTTAACTAAGATAACATTTTTGAGTAGGTACCTATTAAATATCGTCTTTTAAAAGTCAAAGGCGGACAAGATATTATATACAAGTCGATATTTTTAGTATATGACATAGTGTCGCCAATATGTCACCATGTAACGTCAACGTTTAACGTTTAATAGACGACATAATGTTGATCGACGCGTGACAAAGGAGTTGATCATAGGCTTGCATGTCTCCCTAATGATTCTCGAAGAGTCAAATAGATTTAACTTGGTCGTGCCGTATTCTACTTAGAAAGGGGTGAGATTGTATGTATGTATTTAAGGAGGTACCTATAATTAAATGATGCAGTAAATAATAAAAGAAGCCACAAAACTATCGTCTCTGTTTAAAAGGGTTAATGGAATATAAACCAATTTGTTGCGCATCTATTTACACAACTGAATATTAATTTTGCAGGCATCGCATGAAGCCGCGAAAAGCAAAATATATGAAACAATATTCGATAAAACCATTGTTGGAGAGTAATTGAATTATAATTTAAATAAAACGTAATATTATTTCTGATGGGGTCGATAGACATTGGAATAGTACTGTGCTATGAATAAGTATGAGAAATATCTTTTGATTGGTATACATTTATTATAAAATTATGTACTTTGTCTGCGCACGATAAGCACCCCTGTTTTACTCCATTAGGGGACGAATTTACAAAAATCCCTTCTTTCCTCCCCTACGTTATAAAAAACAATCCTTGTGAAAAATTCATACCTACATTAAAAAGGCTTCTAACACTTCAAGTTCATAATTCCAGAACACACTACTACAATTGGCCATAATTACAATAGGTACATAAAAACATAAGACTATTAAGCTATGTTTTATACATATAAAAAAAAAACAAATTCCCATGTAATAATAATTACTAAACGGGTCAAATTTAAAAAGGTATAACAATTAAAAACTTCCACAATAAGAGCTAAGTGTTTCAATGGAACTGACTTCACAGACTTTAAACTAGCCGCTATTGCAAATCCTTGATAATTAATGTTTCCCAGTTCCGTTTTTAAACAAAGATTGTTTAAGTTTAAAACTTTACAAAAATGCTATAAATTTAAACCTTTGTATAAATTTTAACCTATTTTGTGGCATTGGTTCCTCATTAAAGTTTTATTAAATATATGATTAGGTACGACATAATAGCGATATTTTCTTTTACAATTAACTTATTATTAAAATGTTAATTATATATTAGTCTACAGGATAAGCTGGAGACGGAGACTATATTAAATTTCTTTCCGTTTTTGTATTTTAAAACTTAATTAAGGATGATTTTCCATCTTGATTACGAACCTTATAATTAGACACTTATCTTTTAACTTTACAGGTGAACGTGAAACTTCACACACAAACATGAAGTAAATAAGAAAAAAACCGTCCAAAAAATACGTAAACTCGCGCGTGCCTTGTACATCAAATCCTGCCAGTAATAATTACGCTGTAGGGCGCATCTCCTTATCTCGTAATCCGTTCCTACGGGAACAACCGCGCGCCCCTTAATGTCATCACTTTCAAATGTCTGCCTTAATCACTATTTAGCGAATCCTTAGTGGGTAATACCTATTATCAATGCGAAAGTATGCCAAATCCATTGAACCGATTTGTTGAATGAAGATATAGAGAGAAAATAATACTGTTTAAGTGCTTTTTATCCTGATACCGCAAGCACAGCTAGTAAACTTTAATTTTCAGTGTTTTACTAAATTATTACTACCACAAAGACTTTTTCCTTTTTCCTATAAAAATGAAAAAAGATTATAGTAATACTATCGTAGTTAAATGTATAATATTCCTGTTTGTATTGTAAGTAATGTATGTTGAAGAAAATCAGATATGTACAAGAAAATGTAATATTAACCCCCAAGTCACACTGTGCCGGTATGGTAGATTCAGAGTTTGGTTTAGGGAAGTTACAAAATATTTGTACATAATCCATATAGGTATATAAAATAATGAAGAAGTAAAGTAGTAATGTTCAGGTCTGAGTTTTTTTTTTAATGATTTTGATTTCTTTATTTTGCATACCCACATACGAAACCCCGTGCTATCTTACCCGTCCCGGCTTCACACTATATATATATATATACTATCGTACCCGTCCCGGCTTCACACGGGTGCTATAAACCTTGCTCTTGAATCGCTCTATCTACCTATTAAAAAAACCGCATCAAAATCTGTTGCGTAGATTTAAAGATAGAAGAAAGCATTCATTGGGACAGACAGCCAACGACAGCGACTTTGTTTTATACTAAGTAGTGATAATTAATCAATTTCAGCTTAGTCATCAAATAATGACTGCTATTATTTTGGCCGAGTGGAGATTATCATGTATTGATGGTCTCAGTCCTACTTCAAGCATCTTAACCCAGTTCCTGAGACTCGATGGCCAACACTCAACCTGTTCCAGACCGACAGAATCACAATATATGACAAATACATAAACGTATTTATGTTTAACCTCTGACATCCAATCTATGTTAACAATTAATTAAATTCCGTAGTTAAATTTACGCTATCTCTATTATGTAGGTAAATACTATTATAGTTACATTACATTAAATTTAAGTACATTTAAAATTATCTAGATACACTTAAAACAGACTATCCGAATACTGATCCTAATTTAACTTTAAACTGTTTTGAGTAAAATAACAATAAACAAATTCCCATTTTGTGCGACTTCGGTTACCTAAAATATATTGTGTATTATTTGTTGATGTACGACTGCTTCACGTGTCGACTATAAGAGCACGTCTTCACGTAACTATCAAACAAGACAATGCAATTAACTAATTAATTATGAGATGGAACAGGTATGATACGATCAACCTGATACAATTCCAACGCTTGGATTTGACAGAATCCGTGACAGGCATTTGTTAATAACAAACTATCTGTTACAGAATTTCCGTCAGGTCTGTTAATTAAGTAAGTATTTTAGGACTGTCGTGCATATTAATAAGCCAATCTACATAATCTTCGCTTGGTGGGAAGGTTCGGTTGTCCTTCGCAATCCAACTTCTAAACCGATTGTTTTCAATTTCAAGAACAGAAATTATTTCAAAACACAAAGTTGTCTTGAAAATTATGTACTCGTAATTGCATATTGAAATGAGAACGAAACTCTGTCTCTGGTTTTGACACAGACTACCTATAGGTAAGAAACATACCTACATCGTTACAATTTATTATTTATACACGTGTAAATTCCTATGAATTTAAGAATCGCTATCACGTAAATGATAAATAAACGAGGAACTTCTCTCAGAAATGTACTGTTTCGTATGTAAAACATTTTCCTCCTTGCATTTTTACTTTGAATGTCAATCCATAGTGAGAAACGGAAAGAGCAGGTGCTCAATACTAAACCATATTCAATAGTGAGTAAATTTCACCTAATACCGGAATATTATTCCTAAAATTATTGTAACGTTAAGCTCTACAGCAAACACATTTCATTGGATTATCACCATAATAGCCTTTGGAACGGCCGCAGGGCAGATAGGAGGAAATATTGCTTTTTAAAGGCGCGTAAATTTTCGGCCACACTGGCGGCTGGGTCGGCGGCTGCGACGTCAAACATCGCTGTGACGCGGCAATGAATGTCGTCCATAAATTAACGACGTGCCCTGATATGTGGTGGGGGTGGGGGAGTAACACTATGTTATGGGGTTACAGGATATTGGAATTCTAGAGAGATAACTACGAGTATGGTCGTGCAATAGCAGCTAATCACACTTATACTGTCGATACTGCTTCTCGTGTAGGTACCTATATAACATAATGTCTGATTAAGATGCCTATTAAAAAGTATAATGCCTTAAATACAGTAAAATGAATAACCTCAAATATTACATCTTATATAGAAATGCCTCGTGACAAAATATCAATTACGCGTAATAAAACAAACTCCCAAATTAGTTAGGACATAGCGTAATTTTATATTATTGACTCCGATTCTTTTTGCCAGAAAATATAATATCTATTGGGTAATAATCTTTTCAAAAGAAAGCAGAATAAGATTTTTTATCAAATTCTCTCAATTAGCGTTTATTTTAATTCAAATCAATTGATAAAGAGTTTCATTGAAATATCTTATGGTATAATTAGCTGCTTTAAAGTCTGTATTAGGTGCATAAAGGCTGTTTAAGAGCAAATGCCGTTACACAGAGTTTATACAGCTTATATGAAACTTGTGTTCTGCTGATACTTCGGACTTTAAAATCTACTAATAAAATGTATCACTATAATAATTTCTGATGCCTTCGCGGTTATTACACATTGGAATGAAACAACTATTAACAGTCTAACGCTAAAGCCTACTTTAGCGTTAGACTATTGTCAGCTCAGTCGTGCTACGATTATGGAAACTGTAAAGAATCCGAAACGTCAGCAAATAAAATAAAATAAAAATACGCGAGTTAAATCCGTTAATAGTTGTTTCATTCCAAAATGTATCACTATCATCAATCTTTTTATTTAAGGAACATTTACCTAAGTGAAAATTCACCAGCATCACACTCTATCCTAACGACGTTCCTAAATTACTAAACTCGACAGAAATTGTGTACAGGGTAGACAAAAGTTTAATCCTACAAAGGGTGATTTAGATTTCGTTAGGAGAGCGCAAAATAATTCCAGAAACAATTTTACATCGTATTGTTACTTTATTACATATTATTAAAATATTACTTATTGAAAAACATAATTTTAGATTACAGAAAATCTTATGAAAAGTCATAATGGAATTCGATTCTTTTTAACGTTCATTATAAGCTGATACCTACTCACTAAGATACATAGGTGCTAAGTAGGTACCTACCTACATAATAGTTTCAAGCGCAGTCTCTTGAATTTTTTTACTGCATTTCAACTACCAACTCGCAACTCGTATTTGACGATTTTTACAACGTATTCCACGCTAGGTAACTGTTATAACCTAATATCACGTAGACCAGGTAGGTACTATTTTCATTTTATTTCACATAAAAATATATTTGGGTCATTCTTTTATTCTATCGCCAATAAACCGACCTTTTCCTGTTTTTTTGGTTTATTGAACTATTATTAATGTGGTTTTGGTGTACAATTTAAAAAAATGCTTTTTCATTTATAAAAACTAATAAAACTTTTTTTTTTAGAAAATTAAAGATTTCATAATATTATAATAATGATGAAAAAAATATGTACTTTTATTTGAACATTAAAAAACCGTAATTATAATTATTAATACTTAAATGAGATGTTATAATAAGTCGAAGGACAAGCTATTGTATGTAAAAAAGTAGAACGTAATGTGAATTGGTTAAGGACCAGATATATCCAGTAACACCCTGTAATGCATATCTAAATACTATTATCATGGACTAGAGCGTGATCGATCCGAGCCCGAATATAAATCAGGGCTTCAAAAACTTTACGTTGGCAAGTGGTTGGGCGTCAAAAATGATAATTAAAAAACTTGAGTGCTCTTATAAGGGCAGTCATGATCGAAATTTTCATAAAATATACGTCCATTAATATTTTTTGAGTGGTGAACACCGCACATAATGGTTGTTTAATAAATTTAATGGATTCAGCGAGATACAGGCGTTTGCGGAGGCTGCCTCTGTTTGATAAATAGCGAGTGAGTTGCACATTTCCGACCTCTATTGTACCGCGATTGTTTGCGAATCAACGTACAAATCCTTCAAAGAGGTAATAATTGCACAAATAGGACTCAATTAATCAAATTAAATAGAATAATTTCTGTTTTCTTCGCGGTTATAACACATTGGAACGAAACAACTATAACGGATTAAACTCTAGTATTTTATTTTATTTGCTGACGTTTCGAAAACTTTACAATTCCCTTATACGTTGCCTGATTGAACTGACGATACGCGAGTTAAATCCGTTATAGTTGTGTCATTCCAAATTTAATAGAGTTATATTCTGTGTTAATTTAAAGATATTTAATTTTCAAGCATGTCGATTACAGATAATATGCTGCATTTATAAATTTTATAATTACCGAAAATATCGCGTTATTTACGCGTTATTAAATAAAACAGTTTAAACAAAGACATTCTCGCTTTTAATTTCGACTTAATAGCCCAAATTGAGTATTATACACAAATTAAAATTGAGGAATTCAAGTTACGTTTGAACGTGTACATACCTATCTACTCGTAGTTATCACGATACTTGTAATTGATTGTTACATTGTTGCTAAACATGATTTCATGTTAGACGATGCAAAATCAATTTTAAAACGAAAACGTTACTTGGGGTTCAGTTGCAAATTTCAATAGCCTCGAAGGAAAGCTTACATCTTAAGCCTTTTTGATGAAGTAGCTCTATTGAGTGCAGCTTGGTCCTCGTGTTGAACGAGTCGCTACTTACGAGGTGATATATCTTCCACTCTTTTGACGTAGATTCTTACGTTTGCCCGTTCAACATTAATTGACATTGCTAGTCTATTTTCTAGAATGTTTCCATAATTGATAATGGTATTTGTGGGTGGATCTTCGAGCGTTTGAGACGCCGTCATTGTCCTCTACATCTATATTTAAGAACAGAGTCAATAAGCAACAAAAATTTGAGTGATATTATCCCCCGGTACTGTTACAAATACTATTTCAATCGATACTTAATAATATTATTTGCAAACATTATAGATATAGATGTAGAGGACAATGACGGCGTCTCAAACGCTCGAAGATCCACCCTTGTACCAAGACAAGAGTAGAAAAAATCGAGACCCACACCTAAGACTTTATACGCGGCTTTGTGCTTCCAACTATTCTACGAGCGCCACACATGAGTCGACGAAATTTTCCATTCGGTCTTGTTCTTTATTCTTTAAAAGCGAATATATCGCTTCAGTGCCATCTACGTGAAGTATTTTGCAGCACTTAGCACACACAATTGAATAACTTTACAATTATCAGTAATCAAAAGACCAAAATGTTAAGCGCAAAATAGCCCTGAATACAATTGTAATATTATTATAATCGACTTTCATCTCTGTGCTATTTTCATTTCTACCTAAATAAAATTGCATGCAGTTGAACATAGACCATGGTTCAACTGAATGGCAAAAGTTAAAAGAGGTATTTGAGGTTCCCTTTGCCTTTATTAATTTAACTAGCAAAGCTCTGGATTTGTGTGCAAGCTTGCTGGAACGTTTAACCACAACCCGGAATCTAAGTTAACACAACAATGAATTAATTTAACATAGTGAATTGTACCAGAGCATGTAACTATCTACAGCTAAATTGTACACAGCTGCACTTTAAATAATTAGGCATTATATTGTGCTTAAATGAAAGACTTACTTGGACGAGACGTTAAATATTGTTATAGCGGACACAATTAAAATATAAATTACTTAATTCTTATGGATTATTTTTTTGAATACCATACAGTAAGTAAGGTACTAAGTAGGGTAATGCAAATAAGATACATAATTAAGTAGGTATATGAGATTAACGTTGGCTAACGAAAGGCCACTACGAGTATGTCTTGTTATGTCAATTCCATACTTTTTTACACCAAACCTGATAAAATTACCTAAGAAGTAGAATTCATTATATAAAATAGAAAAAGTCAATGATGTTCTGACTTTTTCTGATGTTGTAGAATATTATGTGGGCATCTCATATTAGGAATTTATAGATCATGATCTCAAATAAATAGTATTAATGTTCATTTATCATAAAAGAACAAGTGCTATTAATAAATTATGTAAATTTAACTGATGATTATTTTGTAACAATAACCGATGGTTTAACTCTCTAAACAGAGTGCTTAACGTATGTATATGTTCATACTGTACGCTGCGGCGGAGCAACCAACGGCAAACAGACAATTTGGTTCATCATAATGAAAATTTAAAGCATTTTCTATTTAAAATGTCTCATTTAGTACTATGTGGCTTTCTAGAAATCATGATTAACATGAACACCTTTCTTCTTAAAAAATACAATAGTAATTCAGGTCGCAAAAACTTTCAGTGACATCCTTTTCCGTCAAGCTCTCAAGAAGACATGACTTTCCGGTAGAAAAGGAAACACTGTTTCATTAAAATAACTTTGGCTGGCTTTTAAAACTGCAGTGAATTTAAACAAGTTATTCTCTTCTTCGGTATGAATGTAAACCTACTTTCTACTTAAATATACCTACTTAAAACTGGTAAGAAAAGTTGAAATAGTACCTACATTAAGTACCCAAAAGACATATATATTATGTCTCAGAGAATTTAACTTCATTAAGAAGATAAAAATATTTTTTGAATTTAGTAAGAATAAAATCCTTACTTTAAACTACGTTTTGACATATAGAATAATAATTAGTAAGTATATGTACACAGTTTTATTAATATTTTAGAATACAAAGTTGAAATTTGTTCATATCTAAAATGATATATCACGCACGCACCACATTTTCCTGTACCTAACTATGTGATAGATGCAGAAAATCTGGAAAATTTCGCTTATTAATTGGGTGGTTGAACCATTATTATGCTGAGCATATTATGCCCTATTATTAAATACCTTATACCCACTTTGCTGAGATTATTTTTGTAAAAATCGTTTCTTCGTTTCGCTGCAAGCTCGGTTGCGGAATGGAGTGTAAGAGTAGGTACTTGTTACGCTCGCTAACAAGCACGGCATTTGAAAACACATACCGTATCTACTAACTTACTACTGAGAAATAAAGAAATAACAGCAGTGTTAGTGAAAAAACTCATTCTACTATTTTTTACAGGTTTACATGGATCCTATAGAAAAATAAGTATGTAGGTACTTATATGGAAATAGGTAGTTAAATTCATAATAGTAACAATTTAACAAATTTGACTCGAGTAAGTATTTTAATTTATTTGTTGACGTTTCGAAATTATATTGGTAATTATCCCCCATATTGGTAATTATCGTTAGCTTAGACGTGCTACGAATATGGGGACTGTAAAGTTATAGTGCTTCATTCCAATGTGTAATAAGCGCGAAGGCATTACAAATTACTATCATAAAAGCAGGCAAGAAGTATAAATTACTGATGAGTTAGTTACCAAACTTATCAGGATGCACATCTAGTGTTTTATGTTACCTATTAGAAAAAAAGCTATTGAGAAATTTCCAAAATCTATTTTATTGAATGCTTGAAAATCGCGCCAGTTACCGTCTCGTTAAATTGGTGATTGAGCTAATGAATACACTTTGAACATTAGTGGCACTTGGCTCATTACAGCTCTCGTCTGTCCGTGATGTCAGGTTGGCTGATTGATCGTTCAGGTACCTATGTTGTGACAACCTTCAAACCTTATCGTGACGTTAATTTCACTCGGAGGTATAAATTGAGTGTAATCATTTAATTGGGTTTCGGAATTAATCACGTACACATCATTAAATTACTATTTAATTTTTACATAATGATGTAGTTTTAATATTGTATGGCTATTGAAAAATGTATTTACATATAAATTTATATATTTGATGTATTGGTTTCACGACCAAAGACACCGAACTGGTGAATGAACAAAAAAATATATTAAAATAAATAAGTACGACTAAAGTTAATTATTCACCGTCGTATTTATTGTAATAGGATTCTCATAAAAAAACAATCCAGAATACGACTAGTTATTAATTAAAAAGTTTTTTTTTATCTTTTCTGCAATAATGAACAAAATTAAACCTACTCTAAACAATGGAAAAAAAACTCCTCATAACCATAAGGTACCTGCTTAATTAAAATGTTGATATTTTTTAAGAAAATTATTTGAAAAATAATTACCTATTATTAAACTTCAAAAATGTAGCTACTTCTTACCTTATTGCTAAATATTTAGTAGGTACATACCTATAGGATCATGATCCTAATATTTTGTTGAATTTCTGTAAGTATTTTGATTGTAAAGTTGAAAGTAGTATCTACGTTTTAATGCCATTCAATGACATTACATTGCTTTTTGTATCATTTATAACAGACGTATAAATGACAATCCCTGGCAATTGAAATCAATTTAAACAGCCTTGGCAAAGTGACTCTTGGCTTTTGCCAAAATTTTTATGAGTACTAATTTATGCAATAGTTCACATTACCTATACTGCAGACCATGTCGCTAATTGTTGAGTTTGAAACAATATTCTTTTGAATCACCACTTGCAATCTGGATTTTGTATAAGTATACTTAGTTATTTTTTGTTATTATAATAATATTGGTGCCTTCGCATTTATTACACATTGGAATGAAGCAACCATAAACGGATTTAACACGCGTATTTTATTTAATTGGCTGATATTTCGGAACCTTTGCAGTTTCCATAATTGTAGCACGACTGAGCCGACGATAGTCTAATGCTAAAGTGATTATCTTAATAAAATACGCGAGTTAAATTCGTTTACAGTTGTTTTTTGTTGTTTAGTTATGTTGAGATAGAAATTACTACACTTGTTTTTCAGAGTGTATTCTAATAAAATATATTTATTTTATACCTAATATAAAATTGTGTTTTACATGTTTCTTTTAGCATTATAGCTATAAATTTCCTCGATGCAATATCTACGCTATTTGCTCTTGGCTGGCGTACCCGCGCGTGCATCTAATTTAACATATTCTGCCATAATGAGCTTCATTACATTACTGATGAATTGTTTAATAAAGCTTGCTAGTACCTGGCGATGAGTGTACTTAAGTAGTAATTACCAGCTTTGTTTCTAGAAGACTTAATAATATTTATAGCAGTCAGTTATAAAATTGACAGACAGACAGACGGACAACGAAGTGATCCTAAAAGGGTTCTGTTTTTTCCTTTTGAGGTGCGGAAACCTAAAAATGGATAGAGGATGCGGACAAAAAAATATCATGGTTCGTTATTTTTTTAACCGACAATATGCCGCCATTTTCCTGTTTTTCACCCTCATGCGCCTTAGCGATTTGGTGGAGTGTTGCTAGAGTCCAGTGTGTATTGTGTTTACGTTGACGATTTGAGAACTTTACAATACCTTTAGCAGGTACGTAGTGTTAGACTCTCCATTTACTAGTTTATCACGAATATGGAGATAGTAAAGTTTTCGATACATGATGTAGTAAAATGCGGTGCAGACGTTTTATTCGAATATAATATAATAACTTCAAAACATTAGAAACTCGATAGTTTCACTATTTTTACTAACTTTTAAATAATCACTGGCTAACGGCATAAATTTCATTAAAAATTATATGTACGTACGTGACGTAGTCCCCTTGTAGAAAAGAATGCACGTAGCTCGTAAATAATAGAACAGAGACGGGCGTAATGAGCACGAGTGTGTGGAATCCTAAAGCAGTTTCTTTTGTTTCAAAGGTTTGCCGCACATTTTTCTTGAATAGAATTTGTATAAAGAATCTTCTGCGCATTAAAATATAATACAGGTAGGTACTTATAATTTATTATCAAAATTACTTAGTCACTTATTATATTTTGATATGTACCTTCCGCTCACACGCCTAATGACAAGTAACTTTTTAGACGGCGTTAATTTAATTAAAACAAATCCTGACATACGCATGCCATCACAGTGTCACCGTTAATTAATTAATATACATATCTAATTCCTAATACCGAAAAGACGGTATATTTTGTTTACTCAATACTCCAAGTAATAGATGCACAAAATTCCGAAGAGATCCATTTAATGGTCGGAGCGTCAGAATCACGAACATGCATTAATGCTGAAAGCACGATCATAAGCGTGAACGACGTTAATATGAAACGTGATGCCGCCTGATGCCGCGGCCTGATGGGTCCTGGCAAAAAAAATCACAAAACTACCTGATGAAAATGCACTCATGCGAACCAGACAATTTTTGAACAAAAAATACCAAAAATGATTAAAGTGCTTAATGGTCCTATTAAGAGTGTTTCACTATTTCCAAATTAAACCCTGGTAAGTTAACTTTTCCAACATATACAGATATTGTTTAACCTCCGACTAACTAAAATAATAAAGTAATTACCAGTTATTATTTGAATAATTGAATGAGTTAGCTATTGGAAATCTAAACGATACTTTTATTTGTAAGAAGCGTGACATTTATTTAGTTGAATTATGAAACAGACCATAAAGCAAACAATAAACTTCTTCAATCGCAAATTTGCAACTTTACCGAAAAGTCTAAAAAAGAAATAATTCTTTCGTTCTTCAAATTTATGTTAAAGATTCGAAAAGTAAAAAACTAAAACAAAAATATGTTTGTTAAATTGAAATGTTTTAAAAACCGGTATGAAAATTAAAATCCTATAAAAACAATCACGATGGAATCATTTTAGTCTACATTTATTTTAGGATATACTAGTATTTTGTACGTGTCCATGCCGGACGGTGTTCTAATAAAAAATGGTTGTGTGTAGTTTCATTTATATTGGGAATTTATTAAATAGTTCGATTCTGTCATCTTTACTAGGCTGCGGGTTTTTATTTAATAAAGTATGTATAGGTACAACGTAGATAAAATGCTAAAAAAATAATGACAATAATAAAGATCAAAAAGTGTAAAGATCAAATAGCTAAGTCCATAATATGGACTTAGCTATTATATTATAATGTACCTTATTTCTATTAGGTGACTATTTAAATGTAATAGTAGATATGTACTTTACCTATGAGCATTAGGTATAGAATTTAACTAATTCTGTAAATTATTGATGCACTAAGCAAATCCTTCGCGCTCGAGGTGTTTTTAGTTACCTGAAACAAAAACAACATACATTTTGTTAATAATCAATCAACAATTTGTAATTTTCAATTTATTTAAACACCAATGACCTGCTAAACCCATTTAAAGTTTTTTCATTCCAACACTCTATTCTATTAAAAGAAACCGCTGTAAATTCCGTTGCGTAGTTTTAAAGATTTAAGTATACATATGGCGGACATACAGCGACAGCGACTTTGTTTTATACTATGCTGAAGTCTTACTATTCCAAGAAAATAGCTGAATATTTTTGTGAGCAATTTTTTTGAATTTTGTTTCTCCTATTTGGACGTGAAAGGTTCAAACATATTGAACTAGTATTCCAGTGAGCTCGTGAGTTGGCTGACAGGTAAAGCGCTTATCTTCACACAACATGCCTCTGTGCCCACACTGACATTAACGCCGCGCCAGACAAACATGATGTTACATATGAGGTCAAAATATGACACTCTTATCTCTAACAAGACATTCTAATATAAAATATCAGTTCGTAAATAGAGAAAACCGGATTTAATTTTATCAGGTATTAGCTTACCCAGCGAACTTCGTACCGCGTTTACCTTTTTATTTTCTTTATATTTTCAAGTTTTCTCACATTTTAAACCTTCCCTGGAGTTCCACAAACATTTTGAAACAAAAATCAGCCAAATCGGTTCAGCCGTTCTCGAGTTTTAGCCAGACTAATGAACAGCAATTAATTTTTATTTATATAGATAGATTAGGAAAAACAAACTCTATCATTGTACCTACAGTTAACGCTATTTCTGTGACCAGTCCTACATCTACAATATTATAATAGGTACTGCTAATAAGCTAAGGGTGGCATAGGTATAGCTGCAACTGACTGTGCTACAAATTTTGTCATGACATTGTATTTTTATGGCTTTCGTAAAATGAAGTAAAACAACTAAGAAAGACTTTCAAAGTAGTTCCATTACTTGTTTACTTTTTTCCTACTTTGTAATTCTTAATTATTTCCGTATTTATTTTCCTAAGATAGAACGTAGTTTATTTATTTAATGTTAAAGCTTAATAATTATTTTACACAACCGTCGACTTATTTTTGACGTGAAGGAGTTAAAGTGTATTCGCATAATATGTAATATATTAATAAATAATCAATTGCCTTTGCTTTGTAAATTAGGTATGTTATTTCTATTACACCTGAATAACATATCTAACATAGATTGAGTTATTCAGGTTAAATTGAATGTATTAATTTAGAGGGGCTAAGTTCGTTTAGGAAGTAGCTGCATCAACGTTTCAGCTTAGAGCAGCGTTCGTTTATTTTATACACCCATCAGCTTTGGCCACTCTGGCGCTTAAAGCTTTGTATACATCAACGAAGTAAAATACACTTTTATTAGGATCCTTTTCCAATTTTATTTAGGTATGTCTAGTCAATTTCTTATGTCTTCGCGGATGTTAGGTATAAATTAGCATAAAACAACTGTAATGTATACGTACCTATATAAGGTAATATTATGATGACGTTTCGAGAACTTTGTTTCCATATTACTTATAGTAGAGTGAGATTTGTACGTTTTGGTTTGCATGTAGAGCGAAAATTCACGGTTCGGCAATCTAATACTCTGACGTGAGTAAACACAGCATGCCCGTTCTAAATGTACTTATTGCACTCCCTAATTTTAATGTACGTACGAATTTCGTGAATCACCCATGAATCATTGTGAAAATAGATACCTACATTGATGATATTTTTTAAATTACGTAATGTGGAAATTAAAATGAGCCTTTAATACAATTCGTAGGTGTACCTACATCAAATATGTTGCAAAATTTATTTTATAAAGGCTATGAGACCTTTTGACTCAGATCTTTTGAAGCAAGTAAATTTAAGTATCTTTATACGGTAATTAAGGCTGTCAATCAATTTGAGAGAATTTAATGAAAGTATACAGTATTATAATAATTATGTAAGGTAGATAGTACTAATTTTATGAATGTGAAAATTGGTGAGGAGAAACAGATTTTTATTTTTCTTTCGCAATAATGGCTGAACGAATTATTGGAAAATACATTATTTATTACGAAACCGCGGGTTATTTCTTGACTTATATTTAATACAGACATAGGCACGCATATTTTCAAGTTTTATCATCAATCATCAATATCATAATCATCGATCAATCAATCAATACGTAAAATATAAACGTAACTGATCACAGTCTGTATATTGAAGGTAATAAACGCAACAGGATCCAATAGAAATACCTACATATTTCGAATTTTTGTCTGTACGTTTGTGCTAATGTATGAAACGGCTTACCGATTTGGACGCCGTTTTCACTAAGGTAGGTACGTATTTAAAGTCTGTTAATAAATTAAAAAAAAGTATATAAAAAACAAACAGTCGCAGATCCAAACGGACGATGACACGGGCATAGCTTCACCTACACACATTTAAGTTGGTTAAAGTATATTTAAAATATAAATTAAGTAGGTAGGCATTTAATAGTGTACCTAACGGTAAAAGTTTGCACCACGAAACGATGTAGGTACTGTATTATAATAAGTATATAAGTACTAATATGATATTGTTACCGAACTCAAACAAGCAGGCACTTACATGACAAATTTCAGGACAGTCGCATATGAGCAAGCGGTTTGGAAACTTTGAAACGGACAAGTTGTTTACAAACACTTGGAAGATAAACAAATATACGATATTAAATAAAGGGTGGTAAACTACGATGTTTTTTGAAAATTCCAACATATTTGTAACTAGTTCAGTTGTACGACATATTTTACTGGGTATTAGAGAGAGCATTACGTTTTGTACGGTTTCAGTCGCCGCGCCGCGTGCATCGGTGCAGGCTGCACTTAGGTGCAGGCGGGGCGGGGCGAGCGATATTTTACTGCTGGCTGCCTTATACACTTTACTACATTTAAAACACATTAAAACATTTAATCGATTTATTACGAAACCAAACTAAACTCGAAAATTGTATAGTTATGTAAGTAGATATACTTTGTTAGTAAAATTTGTAAAAACGTATATCTATACTAATATTATAAAGCTGAAGAGTTTGTTTGTTTGTTTGTTTGATCGCGCTAATCTCAGGAACTACTGGTTCGAATTCAAAAATTATTTTTTTGATGGATAGACCATTTATCGAGGAAGGCTTTAGGCTATATAACATCACGCTGCGACCAATAGGAGCGAAGAAACAGCGGAAAATGTGTAAAAAACGGGGAAAATATGAAGCTTTATGAAGAAGTGACAGTTAGAAGACTTTGACAGATCTTTGAATCGGACGGGCAGGACGACGTCTGCCGGGGCCGCTAGTTTATTATAATTACACAAAGAGTGAAATCATCAATATTCTGGTAATTTTATTTTTTTTAAAACATCTGGCTTTTCACTTATGATACATTTTGGTTATAACCCCTTTTTCCCCCTTGAATTTTTAATAATATTAAATCCTTGTTTCAAGGCATATTTATACCTACTATTAGTATTGTTTCATTTTTTTTAACCAATATTCCGAGTTGCGATTCCGAATATTAATTACCTATTTGTCGTAGAATTCATATTATCTACTTGATCCTTTCAGGTACGATATGTTTTTAAATTGATGAACTGAACTAACAGTAAAGGACTGTAAACCATTGCAAATGATTGCAACCAACGTATCTACAAAACCGCTTTCGAAATTAAATCTTTAATAGTGGTCACCGGTGCAAACAATGTGCTGGTTGGTGTCCACCTTCCCCGCTACGTCATAATTGCAATATGGATGTCTAAGTATTAGAATTTTTGTAAAGGAAAATTTAACGAAAAATTCTTTGTATATTTTAAAACATCGTCGAACAACGCAATATCAGCGGGACACCTGGTGCCCGAGTCCTCTGATTTAATAACGGAACTCGCGTTCAATTCCTATGACGTCATAAATTTAATATTTTTACGTCACACATCTATGGCAAAAGGCTCATGTGCATGAATAAAATTGTAATAAAAGCAAGGTGCATTTTAAAATACGATTTACGGGCCAAAGCGGCGATAACAAAATAAGCGTTCAATAAAAATAGTTCAGATTTAAATTCATTTACCTACTATATTTTTAAAGGTAAAATAAAATAAAAAAAATACTGCATGACTAAAAATAGCCTAAAAAATCGGTCAGTTCGCAACGGATGAGCATGATGGATAAAATCTAAAATCTTGATTATCTAGGTAGGTATTTCTAACTTTTTTAAGCATGCCCCCATACTGGAATGATTACGGTTGAATTTGATTGAAATATAATTCCATTGAAAGGAAATGATCAAATCACAATAATAATGCAGTTTAAAGAAGGCGATGCTAAATTATGACTTCACCATACAAATAAACTCTACTCTACGAAATAGAGTCTCGAAAATATTCTGTCTGGAAAACATTTTCCACATCGTACTACGACGAACCAAGTCTAACAATATTGAACTCATTAAATAATTCAATTAATCTAAACAACGAACAGAATTTTCTTGTTCAAAGCGAACTGAGAATTTTCTACGACAGTAAGCAATAGAAGAGCTTTTTCTCCCATTTAGCCAAGTATCTGTTAAATTAGTTCGTTACGTAAACAACTCTTAGGAGATAGTTGTAGGTAGGTAACTACATATAATGTAGGTACTAGTAATTTGATAGACTATTTTAGTAATTAAGCAAAAAACAGTCTTCCTTCTTTTGAAGTCTTATCGTAACCTAAAACCAAAATTATATAAAAGCATAAACAAATTAGAAAAATATGAAAAACGTATAAAATAAATTTAATATGGTAGTGTTCGTTTAGCTAAGCTGTTCCTGACCTTAAATTTTGCTATCCCTGTGATGTAGTAGGAAAACTGATTTTTACATGATCTTAAATTACAGACAATACAAATCTTTTTATAATAGGTTTACTTTTCCTTGTTAGGTTCTTTGTTACCCTTATAGAATAGTTTTGTTACGCCTGCGGGGGTAATTACTCCTAGGTTCGGAACCACAGGTCTAGGTGATCATGTGATATAATGATGCATTAATATGTTGTCGAAATAACGTTCTTGATAGTTCGTTTATTGTGGCAACATTTTTAGTTCGGATTTCAATTAATAACTCGTCGGTAAGACTTCAATCTTCTCAGAAGAACAGCTGAAAGGAGAAAATCAAATAACAGTTAACAAGTCAACAATTGCTTCACTAATACGAATCAACTGCAACTGCCTTCACTAGACTTATTGATTAAAAAGCTATGCCCGTGATACCTACTGATAAGGCATGTCATCTGCACTCATCATTCGCTTCCTTCCCTTTTTGATAGCACTCATTTTAGTACACGTTCTTACCTTGGAATTCCGTATTTTATAACTTTAAAAAGTCATTGTCACTATAAGATATAATCTATTTATATATATAAAAAATTGCCACCAAAATATATGTATCTGGGTCGTTCTCGCGAGTGGTTAATATTTTGATTCCAGGGAGCAAACTCGATATAAAAATATTTTTTTTTTTAATAATTATATTTTGGCTTATCAGGCTCAAAAAAGTATTTTAGGGGTGTTTTACGGCATTAAATTTTATCCTAAATCAAAATAAGGGGGTTGAAAAAACGACATGAAATCTCACTACCCTCCCTTTCCAACGAAGTCGTCAGATGTTTATGAAAAAATTGAACGGAAAGTTAGACTAATTTTCATAAATACCTGTGTTTATAAAACAATGAGAACATAGAAAGAATCGGGATTTAAATTTTGTCAAGCGAAATCCGTCATTACCTTCCACGATCCCCGATTATTATATATGTCCAAATCTGATTCTGTGCTGTGGTGCAAAATTAGTTGAGAACACCGTAAAATTAGTTGCGTAGATCTACGCACATAACTTCTGAACAACTGCACCAAATTGGATGATTATTTTTTAAGTGTTCCTTATAATTAGGACAACGAATTCGCTCAGAATTACTTTTAACATTCTAATACTAAAAGTAATTGACGGTATGTCAGAGAAGACAGACAGTTTTTGACGAAACAGTCGAACGGGCAGGACAACGTCTGTCTCGCCCGCTGGTGTATTAAGATATAATATAACATGAGTACGAAGTAAGATGGCGAAATTTCCTTTATATCTATACTAATCTATACTAATATTATAAAGCTGAAGAGTTTGTTTGTTTGTTTGAACGCGCTAATCTCAGGAACTACTGGTTCGAATTCAAAATTTCTTTTTTGTTGGATAGACCATTTATCGAGGAAGGCTTTAGGCTATATAACATCACGCTGCGACCAATAGGAGCGAAGAAACAGTGGAAAATGTGTGAAAAACGGGAAAAATATGAAGCCTTATGAAGAAGTGACAGTTAGAAGACTTTGACAGATCTTTGACGAAACAATCGGACGGGCAGGACGACGTCTGCCGGGGCCGCTAGTCACATATAATAATCATATGGCAACCAGCTATTCAAAAATAAGACAAATGACGTGCTCGTATAATATATTTATTTACATTTAGGCTCGGCTATATATCACAGCAAAATCCAACGAGATGAGAATTCTTCCTGCATTAATTCTTTCTTTACAGTCGTAAAATTACGCTGTTGTATAAAGCTTCTTATTTTACTGTAGCGAAATTTATTTTCCTCACGTAAATGAGGACAAAATTGTAATAAATGCCATGAATAACTAAGTTTATAGGTAGATACCTACGTATCTACCGAACCTTAAATATTACACCTTATCTTTTACGAATTCAAAATACCTAATTTGGGAGACGTCATTTGCTTTGAAAATCAGGTATATATAAATATAGTATTTGTAATAGGTAAGTCTTTTAGATATTATGGCCTAGACCTTGACAATAAATTAATTATAATAATTATAAATTCGTCTCAAATTGTATATGTTACATACACCGATTATAATAATTCTAAAATACAATTTGCAGTTTGCTTTGTAGAAATTAGGTGTGATAACAAAGCGAATTGCAATATCATAATTATCAAATTAATCGCATCAAAATGGCAATGTATTATTAATTAAATCAACAGCCGAACTTAATTAAGTTAATTTGGAAGCTGTACGGTAACTATACGATGCATACAGAAATGTGGCTCCTGCCATCCTTTAATCTATAGTCGACATAACATGCAATTTCAAAACACTTCACTTCACACACAAATTACTTACCGACACAACAAAAAATAACACAATACAAATCAAAAAAGAAATGTTGGCTTCTTATGAATCGTTTAGTTTCACATAAATATTAAGAATTGTGTACTTGATACTATTGTCCATTATTGAACATCGTTTCATAGGTGTTTTTATGGTTTCTGTTTATCCTAGTCATCGTCAACATAATGTTCACTTAGTCTTGTTTGTAATAACAAGACTTCTGCACTAATTAATATAATAACACATAATAACACATTCTAACCTGACACTTTAACCAACTGGCGTAAGTAACGCGCACAATACCAAGAACAATAAAACCTTTAAGACATTGGAATAAACATTCAGTCAATTATTAAATGTAACATAAATTATACCTATATATAGGTACATACTTCATTGTTCAAGCAAGCGCAATCTTATACACCGCAGTAATTATTAACATCAAATAAAAACACAGCAAGAGGAAACAATTAAGCGGGAGTGACCATAAAAGAGAATAATTGTTAAAATATTGCGCTGAAAATGTTTTCAGCTGAATGGTTGCTGCTTCTGAAAAAAGCACATTATGCGCCGTTCTGAGCAAGAGGCGCCACCTGCTTTCATCGTTACGATTCGGGTTATTGCTTCTAGAAAAATAAGAATCCACTCCAAAGCGAAAGGCGAGGCATTAAAAGGTATTATTGCAATCCTTCGACGCTCAATCGTGCATAAGATTCTGCTTTGTAGAAATCGCTTTGTAGTAAGAAACGCTGTTGTACCTTTCTGCTTAAAATTTTCACTTAATTACAATTTCACTTTCTATTGCTTTGGTAGTAGGTAATGCAATGTGGGCTTGATAAGAATTAGTAAAGGAGTACGGTTCATCTAATACAAGTGTATATAAATTATTATAATAAGATAGCCGTATCTATAAATAAAATGTAATAAATATTAGATATGGTCTTTAAAAGACAATTCCATTACATATGTGTTCAATTTATTGTTTCCTATTATCGGATGAAAATGAGAAAACCACTTTAGCAGCTTTTCCATTTTCTTAATACGAAAACCACGCAAGCAATAACATTGTTAACTTTTATTACTACACTGAATATACAAATGCAATATGCAAACAACAAACTAATTTATCAAGTCGACTGACGTTAAGAGAAACAAAGTGGCAGCCCAGAGGCACCAATTTTGGCACCAATGTCTTATTTAAGTAAGATCTCGCTCCACGATGATGAGACCGCTAATTTGATCCCAACTTACAGCGCGGCAGAACTTTGGAGTTCATGTTTCCAACAATCAAAATATTTAAAACAGCTATACATGATGACTGTATCAGTCGTGAATAATATTTTACGTATAGTAGAAAATAGATTCCGATATTCTTTTGTTTCTATGTAAAGAACTTTAATAATAATTGAAATAGGATCTTTATACATATGTATGGTTTCAAGGCGTAGTTTAATTAAACTCATTGTTTATCGGCTCCTCGGGAAACAGGTGTCGTCTGATCGAATTACCATAATACAAACAGGCAGGGACAACAAACCAAATTAAAAATAAATTTATAACAAACGCTACGAAAAACTGTATAACTTCCTCGGTATTTTAGGAAGATGTTAATTTTTGAATCAATTATTTTACTGTTTAGAATTATTTAGTTATTATGCCATCTAAGTAAGATCACAATCCTACTTGGCTGAAATAATTAAGACTCTTCGAATTAAGTATTACTTTCCTAATCCATCTTCGTTAAGAATACGCACTCAGATATGCGGGCTAATTACTTGTACCTACTCATATTTCTGCCAATAACTCAATGATAACGATATCTTCATTAATTACCTTCGATTTGGAGTGTTAGTCAATAAAACTCCTATTAGATACCATTTTTGGTGTCCGAGTGACATCCGACCCGGCTCAATCTGTCGACTCCACTGATTAACTTAATTTAAAATGAGAACGTATATGACGAATTTTATTTCCCGATGGGATATCTGTCATCTTCACAATAGATTACAATTTGGTCGGTACCGAGGCTGACATTTCATTTTCTATTCCACGTTCCTGATGACTAATTACTAATCCAATTTTCCGTCCTAAAATTAAATTAAAATTTAGAAGCGCCACAAATCATACATGTACAGGTACGCAGTGTTTTCCCCGGGGCATCCCATGCACTGGCTCATAAATTGGCTGCCTTTGTAAAGCGGAATTGGTTTTTCTCCAAGTTCGATATAGACATCGGCAAAAAAGAAAAATCCGTTATGAAAACAAATGGTAGTGATAGAGGAAACAGATCGTGATCGGCAACCCTTGCGGGCAGAGCGGAAATACGATTGGAATATAGGCTTGTTACGTTCGCATTGAAAAGCAATCTTACGGAAACTGACATTAATAAGATCTCTTTATAGCGACAATTCACAAAGAAAAATAAACTAAGTCACACTTGTCAACGCAATACCTAAATAATTATATCACCGAAACACCCAGTTGAATTACAAATAATTACAGTTTTAATTAATATCGCATTCCTCACAGATGAAATTGTATAAATAAGTAAAATAGATATTTCAATTGTTCACGTTTTAAGTACTCTTTCGTATTAGTATATATGAATATGTAATCTTATTTACTTAGACGATCGGACGATTTGGCCACCACGCTGGAAACATTAATGTTACATGCCCACTGATTATGAAACAAAAAGATGTTACTAGACGCAAAAAGGTGACCCGTCATATATACGGTTCAATACTTGACACATAGCATATAAATATAATTGACAGCTGCTGTCATTCAGATAGAGAGGGTGTATTTATGTGACATAAGGTGAAATGGCGTTTGGAAGTAATCTCTCAAGGGCCCTTAGACAAGTTCTAATCGATAATAGCAACCGAACGAAACGAATGCAAAAAATAATAGTACAGTTTTGTATTCGTTTCGATCGGTTGTTATTATCGATTAGCACTTGTAGGTAGGGGTCCTGCCATGTTAAACAAATCACATTCAACATTCACCTACGCTTAGAATAGAATGAACAAGTTACTTGGTCAAAGGGGTTGTTCATAATGATATAGGTACTGTCAGTGTATATATGCCAATCATGGAGTTGCATGTTGCTTCACGGTGTTATTCTTTATAGGAAATAGGTAGGTATAGTCGAAGGTAGGAAAATGGATTGTGTACCTCATGATCGTTAGTATTTTCATCTACCTGCCCGCTACCCAACAACAACGTCTCAGAATGTTTAAATATAAATAACAATTGTCAATACTTGCCCAATTAAATAAATGTTATGAAAAGTACCATTTACTTATTTCGTTTTCCTCAAAAGATAATTGGTCTTGATTTGCTGTCTAATGTGCTCGAAGGAGTGTATTTATTTAATATTTGTACCAACTGACGGAATTCAATAGATATCCACTTCATTAGATTTGGTATGTGAAGCTCGTAGAATTAATCTTCACTGACTATCAAAAACTTTAGATAAGTAGATACTAAAAATTAACTACTACAAATTTTTTAGACCTACATTACTACTCACATGACGCTTATAACCTTTTTTTTTTTACTAGGACCCCAGCGTAATGACAATAAGCCAAGATAAAATGTTGAAAGATAAAATGATCATTAATTTCCGACATTTGCGCGATTATTAGGTACTAATTAACAAAACAGCTGTAAAAGATTTGACTTGCATACCTATATTAATTTACATGGTGACGTTTAGAAAACTTTCTTCACATACCTAATTGGAGCCTATATGGGAACTAAAAAGTCAACAAATAAATTCATATACGAGAGTTAAAACAGTTACCTATATAATAATATAGTTGTTGATCCATAAGTTATTTTTAATTACGTATACCTACATAATAATATTACGCTTTAACTATGACGGTTTAGTCTAAAACTAGCTCATCCCAAAAAAATCCTAGTGAAATTAACTAAATTAAGTAGGCACTTGAGCAAGCGGGTAGGTAATTCTTCGGTGCTATTTCTGAGTAAATATCTAGACGTGCCGAAGGAATTTTAATTAAATCAGCCAGTACTAATAGCTGGATAAAAAAAACAATATTAACTTCTTATCCTCCGTGCCTTTTATGTTGAACAACAATGACTTACTTAATTAAATTTTATAATGTATTCTAATGCAAAAATGCATCGAATTTAATTATATGACCAGATTTTTTTTAAATAAAAAATATATTTTAAAAGGAGTTACTTGTTGCTTGAACTCAATTTTTTTGATTGAGAGAATCGAAGAATAATCGTATCAGATGATCAAATAAATAAAACAAATATTGATTTCTCATTATACATTTAAGCAAACAAATTAATGGTAGATTCCTTTATGACATAAACTTACATTTCGAAGGGATTTCCAGAATCAATTGACATCAATCACGAAAAACACACAGATAACATTTTTCAATTAACTTTCATTTTCATGGTCTATTCAGTCCATGGAAGGTATTCGTTCTTTTGTGTCTCACTCACGTAGCTATAAGGTACGGCGGGCACGTGAAACCTCCTTCCTCTGATTAAAATTAATGGTATTTTGTGTCTTACTAGTTTACCTTATTTCACGTAACTATTGCGTACAAAATACTAACCAGTTAGAACCTAGTATATAAAACATCTAACTTAGCTTTTAGGAGGCCACATGAATGCTATTAACCTAAAACCATTTTTATTTCCGGCAATTTTGGATGGTTGACAGTGAATCATTCATTGTTATTGTTTGCAGTAGTTAGTCATAAAACAGCCTATGCAAATCTAACTGAACAAAAGGAATTATTTGTATGTAGGTACGGATCTTGTTATCTATGTCTATACTAATATTATAATAAAGAGGAAATATTTGTACCTATTTTTGTATATTTGTAATGAATAGGCTCAAAAACTACTGGACCGATTTTAATAATTCTTTCACTGTTGGGGGGTGAACGTAGCTTGTTCACCCTGAGTAACATAGGCTATAGAATATTTTGTAAAAAATTAGGGATCCGTGCGAAGCCGGGGCGAACCGCTAGTTCTAAATATATCGATATAACATTATTTCATACAATAAATAAATACTCGTCGTGTCAGTCACAGTATTACTTCAATTATATCAATTACGTAATCCGATTACATGTCTAGGTAGATTACACACTCCCTATATGAGGAAATCGCTTAATTCCCGAAAATCCTTCGTTAGCTAAGCACGAATTGTCTGCCTTAGAACAGCATGTTATGTGGTTGGCATGCGTCAGCACGTTTCGACAGTAATGCTGTCGAATATCGGCACAGGGCATAACCGAGATGGCGTGCGGTGAATACCCGAGTCTGTAGTGCAGTTGCAGTTGCAGTCGCACGTTCGAACACGATGCAAACTAATTTTGAAGCCAAAGTTCATTCAACTAATAAAGACCCTGAAAAGCACACTTTCCCATAGCATTTCAGATTTAGTTCTGATTGCGAAGCACTACTGCTCTAGAATTCCTTGGAATTGAGTCTCGGTACATTAATCATGTTAATAATTAAAATATGCGGCCAGTTATGCAATGACTCTCTAATTAATAGCTTTATTAAATCTCTGGAACGTGTAGAGTTGGGTATTTCTTTATTGAAATTAATTTTTAGTCTTAGTAATAGGTAAACATATAGCCAAGAAATTATCACGTAAAATCTGTCAACGAATACTTGCACACTTAATAAACCACTTCTTCATATTTATATTACAGATGTGACGTAATTAACTATATTAAAATTGCAGTTCAATAATAGTCATCCAGCCTAAAATCAGCACAGAACCTTTGCATAGGAACCATCCAATCTCGTTTAACGAACATTTTGCAGTAGAACAGTATAACACTTTCCTAGGTACCTAACTATGAGTGAGTACGAACGCGCTTTGACATCCGCGTAGTGATGCGATACTCTGTCTAATGTTCCGAATGCTCTCATGGCAGATGACACAGACTAACATCAGTGGAAGCTAGTGGAACTGCGGATTTCTGTTTGATTTTTGCATGAAAAATGTTGGTATCGCCGATCATGAAAAATATATTGTGGTTTAGAACGTCTTTTTGGGTGTTCATTTGAAATGTCAATAAAATATTTAGTATTCATTATATGAAATGTATTTTCGGTAAGTACGTACTTTAATAGTTTATTCTAGTTAGTAGGGTCCATAATAGAAAATAAACAAAAATATGACAAAACATATAGTTTTAATTGAACGACCACGATAAATTGAACACGGCAAATATTAGGTTTCAGTTAAATACAAAATTAGACAAAGCAAATACAAAGAGGTATTTAATTTCCATCACGAATTGCCAATCAATAGGAGCCACAATAATATTGTTATGAAATCAATCAGGACCTGATATTATTTGATATTCATGATGGGTGCGCCGCAGCAGATTAGAATAATTGTGGCGACGACCTCAATG
Source organism: Polylopha cassiicola (assembly GCA_038024825.1). NCBI lineage: Eukaryota > Metazoa > Arthropoda > Insecta > Lepidoptera > Tortricidae > Polylopha > Polylopha cassiicola. The sequence continues at coordinate 11,960,347 of CP149046.1, read as the reverse complement.
TGTACTTTAGCCTTTAACCTTCCCTTTTGTCGCAAAAGATGCAGTTATCAGTTCACACATCGGAATAACATAGTGTCAAGATTGAATATTTCCCTTACCTATTTTTGATTAAAAAATAGAATTACATACACCTATCACAGACAATTTGCTCTGTAACGATAGTAGCGATTAAATTGAAATTTGGTACACACATGTAAGTCTGTGACCCAAAAACGGAGATATGGGTAGCGTAGTTAAATGAATAATTTCTGATGTTTTCGCTGTAAATTGAAAATGTCCAATGTAATAAATTATTTTTAAACACGGGTTATTTGTGGAAGTTAACTTATAAGAAAGAAAAAAAAAGCTTTAGGAACACTGCATATTGAATGTGAGGAGGCACCGCACGAAACAGAGATGGAAAAGAAAATTCAACTGAATTAAAAACCTCTTTTTACCTGAGAATAACTTAAAGATAAAGTGGCAAGAGGTGCCCTGATTAACTGATATCAGGTAGAAGTAAATTCAACCAATTTGAAAATGGTAATTCGTAATCGCAATAGAAGCAACAAATAAAATTTAACAGATTAAACATTAAATTGTGGTATTGTATTAGTTGATGATTGAATTCAAGTATCTGGCTGAGGGAAAGAGAACAATGGAATAGGCAAAATGGGACTTAATAAATTTAAACGAGAATCTGGATTGGTACAAACAAAGTTCAATGAAAGAATTTGCCAATTAACCCTCACTACCACAAAGCTAAAATTTGGGTAACATATCTATTGAGCCTGAGAATTCCCTTTCGTGCTTAATTTTCCTCTACTAATATACTTACTTCAAGTTTAATTGGTAGTCGAAATCCATCCATGAATTTCAAAAAGTTATAAAAGTATTTTTAAAATGTGTTAAATTTGAAGGTATATCATAAGAGCATAACCCGTGTGAAAAAAAGCCTATGTAGGTATTTAGTTACTCGTAGGAATATGCTAAAGCGTGTAGGAAGGACAGTGAGGGTGATAGTGGGAACACTTAGTTTAATTTACGCGCCATGAGCACTTCAATAGAATACTTAATAGAATTAATTTTGTCTTAAGTGATCACTTTATGAGCCTCTTAAGCAACAAATTGCTTTGGTATGGCTATTAATACGAACGAGATTTTTTACAGAGGCAAATACCGATCGAGCTGACTCCAACTTAAAGGAAAATTCATTAATTCTATTAACAGAGCGAAAGCATTATCACGCAGGTACTTAAATATTAAAAGCAATACAAAATAAAACGTTTGGCTTATGAACCAAGAACATTGCGTTAACATCTGTAAAGCTAGTTCCTTATTACACACTAGCATCGATACCTGACTTCGTGAGATTAGAATTAGTAGTGGTACTTTAAGTAGCTTGGAATTTAGTATTGAAGATTAAAATTCCACTCCTTTTTTCATTCACCCTTAACGCATGGCTTCTATAATAAAAACTATTTTATGTCCTTCCATGGGACTGAAACTATTTCAATATAAAATGACATCTAAAAGATTCAGCATTTTAAGCTCTAAGAGGAAATAGATAGGCAGAAAGACATATTGCTACGGAATGACTACTAAGGTCTACGCAGTTAGTCGCAGTGCTACGGGTGTAGTAGACATGTGGTTTTTCCGCTTCGTAACACTAAGCATCTACTATACACATAGAGAACTCGGGAATGAACACGTATTCGTATCGCTGAATGCGTTAATGATTAGTTCAGTTCAAACTTTTACCTACTTTCTCAACATTGTGTACATCGATAACACTAATATCAATACCAAGACTAACAAGTTGAATGTGTAACCTCACTTTGTTGGTCAAAAGTTTGTATAAGTTGTTCAATATTGAAAGCAACACAAAATTAATATCATATGTTGGTACGTTATCTTGACCAACCCCTTGAAACGTACACCAAAGAGGAGGTGTACGCGACAAATAGTAATTTTTCGTCCTCCGGCCAGAAAGCGCCAACTTTGTGGCCGCTTCGCTAAATGAAATTTCCGCTTTCTGGCTTCGTCGAACAGAAAAATAGTATACTGACCTCGGCCAGTAAAATAAAAAAGCCTCAGATCACATTTTTGTCAACCTCGGCTTCGCCTCGGACGACAATTACATGTGGTCTGAGACATTTTTTATTTTACTGGCCTTGGTGCGTAATGTACTATTACGTAGGTACCTACCTAATATACAACATAACGTTTCAGGTAGTTAAGAACACTTAAACAACAATTAAGCGATATTAGTTAATTACTCTTATTGACACAGCGTGCCAAAAACTTAACCTTTGAAGCTATCTAATACTGAAGTTGGTTGTTTATTTCCACTCGGCTGTTGGTAAATAGACAAAGTTTACCTTCGCCACAGATCACTGGAATTGATTCACAAAGTGGAATGCATAATTTATAACCTTCTACCTTGTGTTAATTACAAAGTCGATCTAATAAGTATCACACAGCACTTACCTACCTACTGGTGACAGCGGATTTAGGGGCCGTTCAAGTATAACGTAATTATTTACCTCCCCTTACACCCACCCTTGCCACGTAAGCAATGGTTGCCTACTTATACCTCTTTTACATGTATTGTATTTTATAGTTCTTTTTATTTTTTAGAAAATCCATTCTATTCTGTTGACGAATTCGTTCAAAAATATAAATAACTTATTGATTGTCTATTTGAAAGTATTAAATTGTATTAAATATAAATTATTCCGTATGACAAATTGTATTGACGACTAATGAGAAAAATCTATGATAGTTAATATACCTATTTGACATTATATGCATGACAAAATCTTATTGTAATTTTGATGATAATTATTATTTAATCTCATTGTTCTTTGTTTTTGACGATCTTAATATGAGTACATGTAATTTGACATAATAATAAATGTAATTATATTGTATGAATTTTGGGAAATAAATAAATCTAATCTAATCTAATTGATCATGAGCAGTTACGTTTTTTTACAAAATTCCAATTTCTTACACTTATGATGTTCATGCCCGCGTTTTTATCTTAATGGAATTAGTTACTTTAGGTAGCTTAAGGTTATGCGTCAATTACCTACTGTAGTTCGATAGTAAGTATTCTTTTTTTTTATTCAAAATGTATGTGACTTATTATTAGAAAGGGTTTTCGGAAACCCGTAGAGAGTGATAGGACAAATTCAAAACTACACCTACTACTCAGTGTTGGCATCAATCGGTTACAAATGTAATCAAATTACTAATTTGATTGCTCAGTAACCGATTACTCAAGTAACCGATTAGTCAAGTAACCGGTTACTCCAGTAATCGGTTACTGACTAATCAAGTAGTTTGATTAGTGTAATCGTGTAATCACGATTATTTGATTACTTTTTCATTGATTCCCATACAAATATCTGAATTCCCGTGAAAGCTTAAGAGATGACGGCTCCTGCAGGACTGGTTGGTTGTCGTAGAGGGGTGAATATAATTTTCACTCGTCATGATGTCTCCTGGTGATGTTGATGTTGGACACTAAAGATGACTAGGTACTAGATCTCGAAGATGGATAAACATACACATATCGTGTTTGGGCTCATTCGACTCGGCATGACGAGCACTTTCTAAACACATGGTGTTGGTAGTGCTGATGATGAACCCTGAAGACTTCTACGGATCTCTAAGATGCATGAACATAGGCATATCGTGTTTGGGCTCATTGGACTCGGCATGACGAGCACTTTCTAAACACATGATGTTGGTAGTGCTGATGATGAACCCTGAAGACTTCTACGGATCTCTGAGATGCATCAACATAGGCATATCGTGTTAGGGCTCATTGGACTCGGCATGACGAGCACTTTCTAAACACATGATGTTGGTAGTGCTGATGATGAACCCTGAAGACTTCTACGGATCTCTAAGATGCATGAACATAGGCATATCGTGTTTGGGCTCATTGGACTCGGCATGACGAGCACTTTCTAAACACATGATGTTGGTAGTGCTGATGATGAACCCTGAAGACTTCTACGGATCTCTAAGATGCATGAACATAGGCATATCGTGTTTGGGCTCATTGGACTCGGTAGGACGAGCACTTTCTAAACACATGATGTTGGTAGTGCTGATGATGAACCCTGAAGACTTCTACGGATCTCTAAGATGCATGAACATAGGCTTATCGTGTTTAGGCTCATTGGACTCGGCATGACGAGCACTTTCTAAACACATGATGTTGGTAGTGCTGATGATGAACCCTGAAGACTTCTACGGATCTCTAAGATGCATGAACATAGGCTTATCGTGTTTAGGCTCATTGGACTCGGTATGACGAGCACTTTCTATTGATGCATCTTAGAGATCCGTAGAAGTCTTCAGGGTACATCATCAGCACTACCAACACCATGTGTTTAGAAAGTGCTCGTCATGCCGAGTCGAATGAGCCCAAACACGATATGCCTATGTTGATGCATCTTAGAAATCCGTAGAAGTCTTTAGGGTACATCATCAGCACTACCAACATCATGTGTTTAGAAAGTGCTCGTCATGCCGAGTCGAATGAGCCCAAGCACGATATGCCTATGTTCATGCATTTTAGAGAACCGTAGAAGTCTTCAGGGTTCATCATCAGCACTACCAACATCATGTGTTTAGAAAGTGCTCGTCATGCCGAGTCGATAGAGCCCAAACACGATATGCCTATGTTCATGCATCTTAGATATCCGTAGAAGTCTTCAGGGTTCATCATCAGCACTACCAACATCATGTGTTTAGAAAGTGCTCGTCATACCGAGTCGATAGAGCCCAAACACGATATGTCTATGTTCATGCATCTTAGAGATCCGTAGAAGTCTTCAGGGTTCATCATCAGCACTACCAACATCATGTGTTTAGAAAGTGCTCGTCATGCCGAGTCCAATGAGCCCAAACACGATATGCCTATGTTCATGCATCTTAGAGATCCGTAGAAGTCTTCAGTGTTCATCATCAGCACTACCAACATCATGTGTTTAGAAAGTGCTCGTCATGCCGAGTCCAATGAGCCCTAACACGATATGCCTATGTTGATGCATCTTAGAGATCCGTAGAAGTCTTCAGGGTTCATCATCAGCACTACCAACATCATGTGTTTAGAAAGTGCTCGTCATGCCGAGTCGATAGAGCCCAAACACGATATGCCTATGTTCATGCATCTTAGAGATCCGTAGAAGTCTTCAGGGTTCATCATCAGCACTACCAACATCATGTGTTTAGAAAGTGCTCGTCATACCGAGTCGATAGAGCCCAAACACGATATGTCTATGATGATGCATCTTAGAGATCCGTAGAAGTCTTCAGGGTACATCATCAGCACTACCAACATCATGTGTTTAGAAAGTGCTCGTCATGCCGAGTCCAATGAGCCCAAACACGATATGCCTATGTTCATGCATCTTAGAGATCCGTAGAAGTCTTCAGGGTTCATCATCAGCACTACCAACATCATGTGTTTAGAAAGTGCTCGTCATGCCGAGTCCAATGAGCCCAAACACGATATGCCTATGTTGATGCATCTTAGAGATCCGTAGAAGTCTTCAGGGTACATCATCAGCACTACCAACATCATGTGTTTAGAAAGTGCTCGTCATGCCGAGTCGAATGAGCCCAAACACGATATATCTATCTTTATCCATCATTGAGATCCATGGAAGTGTCTTCAGGGTTCATCATCGGCACTACCAACATCATATGTTTAGTAACTGCTCGCTGATAAAGTCTTATTCCTTGAAAAAGTAGTTAGTAATTACGATTAGAAATTAACGATTGCGATTACAGTAGTTAGCAATCGTCAATCGGTTACTTTCAACTAATCGTCAATCGGCTAATCGTAACTACATGTAATCGCCTAATCGTCAATCGTTAATCGCGATTACATTTTTGCCAACACTGCTACTACTATAATATTTTAAATAAAATCCATTGAAACCAAACTTCGCAAATCTATGTTATTTTCTTAATTTATCCGACTGTGCATTCATTGCAAAGGCAATTCCACTTGAAGCAGATTGTTATGTTGGCAGCTAATACCGTTGTGTACCCAAGGCATGCTAAATGCAAACTGAATATTGCCAAACCACATTTCACTGAAAATCTTTTGATCCGATTCAAGCGAGAAACAGTTTCTGTTATCTTAGCTTAGACAATGAATGGATATAGTAGGTATACGCAGTTGGAATAAAACAAATGTAAAACCTTTAAATTTAATTTATTTTACACTGACGGTTCTAGAACTTTACAGTTTTCTTTCGCAGACTAAGTTATTGATAGTTTAAGGGTGCTTTTTTTTTATTATTCACATTTTAAACAATTAAATATTAATATTAACTTCCTACGCCTTTCTGGCTTATACCATATATTAAATAATAATGATAATACACGAAGCTATTTTATAAACATAATATTGTGACGCCGTATTAAAACCACATCTTCTTTTCTTCCGTTTCTAATTGTATTTCGGGAGTCACTTTTAAGGATTTTAAAAACTTTCAGTACGTTTTTTAACCCCCGACGAAAAAACGACGGGGTGTTATAAGTTTTAAGTTTGACGTGTCTGTCTGTCTGTCTGTCTGTGTGTGTGTGTGTGTGTGTGTCTGTCTGTGGCATCATAGCTCCCTAACGCATGAACCGATTTTGAGTCTGTTTTTTTTGTTTGAAAGGTGTATATGTCGGGAGTGTTCTTAGCTATATTTGATGAAAATCTGCTCTGTAGTTTAATAATTAAGGGGGGTGAAAGAGGGGATGGAAAAATAAAAGTCTACAAACATACTCGAGTGGGGTATCAAATGAAAGAGAATAACGTGTACATTACAAAATGGTAATCCTAATGAAAATCGGTTGAGTCGTTCAAAAAATATAGGGTGTCAAAGTGGGGATGGAAAACCAAATGTCTACAAATATACCCAAGTGGGGTATCAAATAAAAGAAGATCACGTGTAGATTACAAAATTGAAATTGTAATGAAAATCGGTTGAGTCGTTCAAAAAATATAGGGTGTCAAAGTGGGGATGGAAAACCAAATGTCTACAAATATACCCAAGTGGGGTATCAAATGAAAGAGGATCACGTGTACATTACAAAATTGAAATTGTAATGAAAATCGGTTGAGTAGTTCGAAAAATATGGAAAGTAAAAGTGTAAATGGTAAACCCAATATCGACAAATGTACCCGAGTGGGGTATTAAATGTAAGAGGATAACATGTACATTACAAAATTCCATGTGAAATGGAAATTACTTAAAATAATAATTTATGTAGTAGATACCTACCTACTTACAAAAAGTATGAAATAAAAAAATAAATTAAAAATTTAACAAACCCCCGACATAAAAACCTAAAAGCCCTTTAAAAAGTATAACAATAATAAAAACTTAATATTAGTTACCTAAATACTAATATTTCTACAAAGAAAACGTCATGTCGGGGGGACCGTAGGTTTAGGTAGATTGTAGGTATTAAGTAGTAACACCTAAATGACAAGCGGGCCCCCCGACATGACGTTTTCTTTGTAGAAATATTAGTATTTAGGTAACTAATATTAAGTTTTTATTATTGTTATACTTTTTAAAGGGCTTTTATATACTCTTTGTTTATAGCGACATGTCACCAACTTTATATAACATTAAGTAATGGAGCCCCCATACAACAACGTGTTATTATTTGCCGCTTTTATAGATAATGCTACGGAACACTTGGTGCGCGAGTCCAACTCGCATTTGGTCTGTTTTCGTTCACGTCCTCTGCAATATGCAATAAACATGGCCACGCAGTGTTAAAAATAACACTAGGTAATATGTAGTTATTTTATATAATTGTATCCTTTGTACCGTTTCATTTATAATTTGTTGCATATTATTATCACAATTCGGATTAAAATACCAAACTAACTTAACCAATCTACATAATACAAATAATTTCAACTGTGAATTAAATTGCTCCTCTCATCATTTTACTAGGCAGAAAGTGAGCTATTAATACGGATGCCCATTCGGGTTATTAGCACACACATTTGCATATTACAGCTCTAACTGCAGCGTAGCTGTAGCGCATAATGTGATTAGCCTTTGCTATGACCATATGACACCGATTTATAATGCAACAATACATAAATTGCATAGAAATATGATACATTTACTAACAACTTAATATTTTATTGATTAGAAAACTAAACTGCACAATATATACATTTTAGGTAGGTATTGAGTTAATTTACATGCACTCATACCGAGATCATAACAAAGGACAATTTTATTATTATGTTATCAAAAATATTAGACCTAAAAATTCAGCTTGTTACGTCCCGTGGTTCCCACGACACGGTATGTGTCATCCGCGACTTCCGCGAGCCACCTGCACTTCCAGTGAAACGATCGCGGTCTTGCGAAAGTGCTGACAGACAATATCGTTAACTTGTGAAAATCAATGAGTGTCCCGGTGCTTGTACATCTTCCATCGCGGTCGTGTTAAGTCGCTTGATCGATCCTGATCAATAAATTAAGTTAGTAATAAGTTATATAGTTCTGCACAGCTGCACTTTGTAAAATTAATTAATTAAATGAACACTTCAAAAATCAAGTGTGAAGTTATTTAATATCCTATCGACGGCCCCATCTCGTTTCTATTTTAAACGTCAATATAAAAATTTAAAAACAAACAATAGGTTTCTCTTTTTAGTTGTCAAAACAATAACTTAATCAAATTTTATAATCACAATGAGTTTTAAATATTTATGTTGCACTGGAATATTCACACCAATCGATCTTGTTCCTAACTAAACAAACCCTTGGTACCTAGTAAACTACGTAGGTACATATGAACATACAAGGCTCCCGTACAAATGACCGTGCTCATGACATCGACATCTACCCCTATCAGGATTCGAACCCACAACTTCTGATTTTCTAGTCTGGAGCTCCACTAGCCGTTAAACCCGTAGACCCGTGTCAGACCGTATGGATCGATCAGGTTATAATCCAATTATCTTTTCTTTACGAGATACTAAAACAAAAAGTAATATACCTAATTCAAAGCTGCCCTAGAAGGCAAACTATCACATAAAAGTCAATATGACTTTTAGTTTCCCAAATGAAAAGTGTTAAAAGAGGGTTCTAGTCGACTTTTCTGTCGCGTCATCCTGGCGACGCATGACGTCATAGTGAAAGTTGGATCTGGGTCGCCCGAAAACTAACCTAGCTTTCAAGGTCTAGTTATCATGTAAAATGCTCGTAATTAACAAACATAATTATTTGTTAGTGATGAAACTCCAAAAAATATAAATAAAATAAACTTAACTTGAATTTGAAGCGTGTCAAATGTTATTCGATTTGTTGAACTTAAGAAAAAAATTAAGCTACAAGTTGATACTATCGATCGGTAGCAAAACAATGAAACAAAATAAAACAATTATTAACGAATTGAACTCGCGTTAATTATTTTAGCGTTTCGGAGTTTCGTTCATATTGATTTAATTAAAACTAGGTCTAAAAAACATGTTGCATTGATGTGTAGCATAAAAATAGAGAATAGAGTAGAAATAAACACCAATACGCAACAGCATTACAAAAAATGCACGAGGTTTATATCATATTTTTTCGTAAACCTACCGAAAGGTAATAAAAAAGCTTACATACGTGTAAACTAAAATGAAATAGCCCATTCCATTAATCACGATATGAACTTACTTACATAAAAAGTAATAAAAATATCAAGTATAAAGTTCGAACTTATAGTTTTTAACTAAATTAACGATGGCAAACTACAACTTGATAACATCTACCTATCATCCCGACCTAGTTCCAAAAGTCGACAGCGTTACAAAAGGTTATACCGACGCTCTGCTAGGAAAGAGTGAAACAACTCCCCAGGGCTGTGTAATGTCACGTCACGGGATAACAAATATAAACACATACTTAATATACTTACTATTGGAATGAAACAAATATTAACGGATCTAACTCGCGTATTTTTATTTTATTTTATTCGCTGACGTTACGCGAGTTAAACCGTTAACAGTTGTTTCATTCCAATGTGTAATAACCGCAAAGGCATCAGAAAATATTACATAACATACTAGATTTTTATGTATACAACCATAAACTTAATACCTAAGAATTTAATAAATTTGCCATCATTACAAATTTGTACACAGTTTGAAATCAATTTGACGGCCTAGTAGTCGGTCTAGTAGTTATACCTGCTGAGACTATAAAACCGGAGGTTGCGAGTTAAATTCCTGCTAGGGGCAGATGTCAGTGTGATGAACACTATTATCTGTGTCTGTACCTGAGTCTGGGATGTCTTATATGTACCTATCGCTGCTTTTCTAGAATAGTGTCACAACTCGAAATAATTTGTTACTCCATTTAAGATTGTAAACCGTCACATATAAAATTCAATTCAGAATGGTGACACATTTCGAGTTGTGACACTATTCCAGAAAAGCAGCGCTATATATAAATATGTATTCATGTCTAGTATCCATGGTAAACTTTGCATAGTTTGGGACTAGAACAATTGGTATGAATTGTCCAAAGGTTTTTTTAAATTTAATTGATATAAAAATAACAGTCATAAGTTCAAAGTAAGCATAATCTTAAATTATATTAAAATTCATGAACAAAACATTTGCAGGAATGATCCATTCCACAATACCGGTTTCTTATTGCTCGATGGCATCGAGGTCAGAGGATTTTATCATCCCCAAGGAGGGTGCGTCGGCGACGGGGAGTCGCGACGTGCCGTCGCCCGTGACGTCACAGGCGCGATCGATGCCAGCATATGATCGTCTACCAGTGCCCTACTAACAGTAACTTGGCGAAGTTCCTACAGTCACCACTATTGCGGTATTGCTAGTTACTGTTGTATCTATGTATCGTAATAATTACGAGTGAAGCAATGTAGATAACATGATAACTAAGTTAATTAATCTATACATCATTTGGGAGTAATTATTATAGGAAACGTCGTTACAGGGTTAAATATGCGGGTACGCAAAGAACGCATTTTAATTCACCTACTAAAAAAAATGTTGATGAATGTCAACTGTTAAAACAGTTTTTTTCTGGAAATGAAATTTAGCTAGAAACATCAATATTGTTAAAATCGTTCAATGGCTCTCTAAAAGTTATTTACAAACATAAGCTTGTGTTATTATTAAACGAGAAATATATGAAAAATACAAACTCTGCACATGTGTTTTTTTAGAATTATTCATTGCTTCAGAAAAACAAGACTATTCTTAATTTTAAACCTCACAGAGCGGCATCGAAGGGTCTTAAAGTTTATTAAATTTATAAAATTGCTGAAGCGTACAAAAGCAAACAATATAAGCAAACTATAAATAAGGTAAGAGTTGGTTGTTGCACTAGTCTTATTAGATAAGTTTGAACCTTCCTTCAGAGTGGTAGGCTGTTGTAATATAAACTTTGACGTATAGGTGCCTTCGTCCGCGACTGCTGAACTTGCGATTGTGGCAAGTTTTGTTGTAATTTGAAAAGTGGTACTTACTGCACGCTATCGGAAAAGTTGGGGCTTTGTCGTAATTTATTCCCTTAAATCAAAAGTTCTCAACCGATCGCTTGTGAACCGCACGGAGGTCCAAACTATTAAATGACAACTAGTTTCATAAAGACTCTTCAAATAGTGACTGAGAGATTAAAAATCAATAGTTTAGATTTCTGTTTGTTTTCAAAAAATGATCCGCGGGCTTGGAATTTTAAGGTCGAGTCAAATTCACTATTGATAAAAGAGAGAATATACTGTTATTATTAACAGGTACGTATTCATTATAGGTAGGTACTAACTATGGCATCCCAATTTCCATTTGAATGTACAAACGATTACAGCTAAGTTACTAATTTGTTGCTCTTTATTGTTAACAATATTAGCTATACATAACCTTCGTATACCTACACAATTATTACAAAGTTTCTTCAAGATCTGAGCCTTAGTTCCTAGTTTGCTGCAGGCCACAAGTATTCCCCGGCTGACTGCGCCCGGCCCGAGTATTAAATTCTATAAGGCACTTATAGCATTAGCTTGTTAGCATGCCAGTTTTGATTACCTAAAGTTGCGCAACAGCACTTAGTTGATATAGGTAATTATGCTAAGACTTAGACACAGGTCATGTTAGTGAACTGTTTGGAATTTTAACAATGTTTTTGTTACAAAAATACATTTAAATACCTATCCATCAAGTAAAATAGTAATTTTAAAATTTTTGAATTCCCATATTTTGTTAAACTAAGTACCTACTTATATCAATAAATTGATACTGATACTATGCAATATAATTCTTAGGAAAGTCTGGTAGAACTCGTGACGTTACAGAAAATAAAAATCAAACATTGTCGAGAACAAGTTTAGGTACCTGCGCAAACTGTAAAATAACCCTATCATTTCATTGTTCATTATTTAGGGCAACATCCTTTTAAGTTGGAAACATTACAAATAATTTACTCGAAATTTACTCGGACTTTGTAAACCGGCTCTTTACGGGTAAAATGTTTGTGAAACTTCAATAAAACATATCCTCTTTTGACACCGTACCTACAAGATGTCTCCGTGTGGATTCTTTCACGTCTCCATTCAGTTGTTTTTCGAGAACGAGTCCCGTTTCTTTGACTTGCAATCATGCATTAAGTAAAAGGAGCTCGTTGACTAAAATACCCCGAAATAGACAAATGAGGACGAGTAAATTTGGAATGTACCTATTTTATCCTGTCATTAATTAATTTGAATTCGCCAAAACTGATAAACACACGAATCAAAACATGTTTTCATGGTTTTGAATAGACATAATAACACGTAGTCCCACTTTCGTAAGCTGCGTAACACATATTATACTAAAACTGTAATTAATTTTCTACTGTAGAAGAGAGTGTTTCATTAATATAAAGTCAAAAACGCCGGAGCTAATTACAAGATATGAAGTGAACATAGTAATATACGAATATTTTTTTAACTTACATAAAGTTAAAGTAGGTGTACTTAAAATGACCCAAAATTTCATGTCACGTATTCTATGAAACTTGAAAGCAACTAAAACGTGACTTTCGAGTTCGAAAATGGTATCATATCAAAGGGATGATTATGTATGAAAGATTTTTTATTGCCATCGATAAGAGTAACATCTGCGTCACGCACCGCGCGCCATCTGCGCGGCTAGAACTCTTTGTAAACCATGCAGACATACGTGTTTCAGTATTTCCTAGTAAATCTCTGGCATGTTGTCAAATTTGTCATACTAGAACTAGGTAAGAACTACTGGTCACTCTTGATTTTTTTATTAACATAGCTTTTCGTTAGTGCAAGATTCCAAGAAGCAACTTATAAAATTCTTTTAAATTTAAATTAACTTTTTATATGATTGAAGTCTGCTTTAATAAATTGGTTTTTCAATGCACAATTAATACAAATAAAAAGAAAGAATCGAGTATATTTGGTATGAATTTACCTAATAACTAATTATATTAACAGAGTACAGTAAAACTAAAACCACCACAGCACACAAGGCATCAAAATTGTTGTCACTCAGTATGTGACAGACGTGTCGCTAGTATCTGGGGCAACCAATGTAGGAAAAACAAAATATCAATATTGAAATGTATCGGTGTACATATCTATAGATTGTATGAACGTTATTTCACAATTTACCACCTTTTATGTTACAAAGGAGGAAATCTAATTACGGTCCGAAAGCCGGGACAAACTCGCCCGAAAATGGCGTCCTAAATAATTCTCACCTGCTACTGTAATTAATTATTTTACAGAATGATTACAACAGATTGCCTCCCTTGTTTCCCTTTATGTATATCGCATACAACATGTTAGTGACGCGTATCTGATAAATAATTAATAAACGGCAAACATGACAACCGAAAATGTTAACTTTTCATGACGTCAGTTTAATGAAATAAGTTGAAAAATAGCATAGATATTAATAAGCTTCGATCATATTAAATATGTACGGTTAATAAGGTATTTTGAATAATCGCAGAGACTTGAAAATATTTAAATTATTAATTTTGATGCCTTTGCGGTTATATCAGGTACAGAATTGAATGAAATAATTAAATCGAAATTAACTCACGTATTTTATTTTATTCGCTGACCTTTCTACGGCCTTAGACTGTCGTCAGCTCAGTCGTGCTACAGATACAGAAACTGTAAAGCTAAATAAAATGCGCATGTTAAATCTGTTATAATTGTTTAATGCCGATACTAAAATGATTTAAGTGACCACTAGCATCAGAAAATGTATATCGTGAGTACGTCAAATTAATATAGTACCTAAACCTACATATATAACTTTTCCAATTTCAAAGGTAACAGGTAAGTATGAATAAGTAATAAATTAAAAATTTAACAAACCCCCGACATAAAAATCTAAAAGCCCTTTAAAAAGTATAACAATAATAAAAACTTAATATTAGTTACCTAAATATTAATATTTTTACAAAGAGAACGTCATGTCGGGGGGCCCGCTTGTCATTTAGGTGTTACTACTTAATACCTACAATCTACCTAAACCTACGGCCCCCCCGACATGACGTTCTCTTTGTAAAAATATTAATATTTAGGTAACTAATATTAAGTTTTTATTATTGTTATACTTTTTAAAGGGCTTTTAGATTTTTATGTCGGGGGTTTGTTAAATTTTTAATTTATTTTTTTATTTCATACTTTTTGTAAGTGGGTATAGACTACATAAATTATTATTTTATAACTAATTTCCATTTCACATGGAATTTTGTAATGTACATGTTATCCTCTTACATTTGATACCCCACTCGGGTACATTTGTCGACATTGGACATTTACCATTTACACTTTTACTTTCCATAATTTTTGAACTACTCAACCGATTTTCATTACAATTTCAATTTTGTAATGTACACGTGATCCTCTTTCATCTGATACCCCACTCGGGTATATTTGTAGACATTTGGTTATCCATCCCCACTTTGACACCCTATATTTTTTGAACGACTCAACCGATTTTTATTATAATTTCTATTTTGTAATGTACACGTAATCCTCTTTCATTTGATACCCCACTCGAGTATGTTTGTAGACTTTTATTTTTCCATCCCCTCTTTCACCCCCCCTAATTATTAAACTACTGAGCAGATTTTCATCAAACATAGCTAAGAACACTCCCGACATATACACCTTTCAAACAAAAAAAAAAGAATCAAAATCGGTTCATGCGTTAGGGAGCTATGATGCCACAGACAGACACACACACACACACACACAGACAGACAGACACGTCAAACTTATAACACCCCGTCGTTTTTTCGTCGGGGGTTAAAAAAAAATCCGAGTGTTAAATCCATGTAGATACTTAGGTATTTCTTTTTACATCTGAAAACAAAGTCGATATAAGTAGCTACAGACAATTAAGTGAAGTTGGTACTGACAGAGTAAATGTCGACTCATTGTGGAGCTTAGTCACTTGTCCAATACCTTAACTGCACTGGAACATAGTTGTAACACAGGCGATGAGCGATGTGAATGCTTAACTTTATTACTATAGGTCACAGGGCAAATGGCTCATCTCAGTAACGTGGCATCACGTATGTACGATCCAACGAGCTTTCACCATAGCCCTTACATTGTTGTTAAGATTCTTTTAAATACGAATTGAATATATTTTATTTATTTATTCTTTATTGGACAAAAAAAAACTAATTAATGTACAAAAGGCGAACTTAATGCCATACGGCATTCTCTACCAGTCGACCTCTGAGATCATTTATTTCGTCATTCATTCATCATCAGTTTTTACCATTAATATTATACTTAGTAGTTGCCTACATTCATGTTTATTTTAATTGCACATATTGCAATCGCATAATACCTATATATTGGTTTCAATAATTTAGTTACAGAATATCGCAAAGAAATTCAATTAGTTTTATATGTTCGCTTGTGTATATTCAACGTTTGAAATCATTGCACAAAACATTTAAGCCTTTGCGTATTTTTTGAGTTGGTTTCTAAAACTGTTTACTTTAAAAACACATGCGTATAGCGCCTAGGTGCTCTCCGTCCACATTATAAAAAAAAAATATATTGAAGATAAATGCGTGATAAAAATATTAAAAAACTACCTTTCATAACAGCTGCAATACTAAGTTAGACAGGACAAGCCATACATAAAATAACGGTAAAACCAACACGTCAAGTCAACAATAGCTCCTGGCAACATGCGACAAAGCACAAGACGACAAAGAAACAAAAAGCAAGCGGCAACCGCGCAAAGAGTGAAAAGACAAACTTTGACCATGAGAGGGGGTACATTTTGTAGTGACAAGGGGGCTATTCATAGATACTATATAGTACCTATTTTATACTATAACGCTAAAAAATTGCAATGAGTAGGTACCTACTCTCACTAGCTCTCTGTCTGTATAATACAGGTAGCAAAAAAGTAAATTCCATAGTGAAGAGATCGGCACCAGTTTGAGTGGAAGAGTTAAGAATTACAATTTAAAAAAATTCAATGTTTTTAAATAGCACCACATTCGTTTCTCAAACACTCAAACATTATATAATAGGTACCTACCTACATAAATACAACATTTTATCCTACAGTTTTAGTCTCATAAATAATATATGCCAGTTTCAGTTAAGCATCCTAGTGCATACGGTGCACTGTGGACAGATAATAGACAAATAAAAATGGACTTCGCAAAGCCATAAGGGTTCCTTGATAGTTTCGGTTAGAACCCTAAAAATATGACCGAATAAGTAGTACCTATATTGTACTTACAATATACTAGTTATTAGATACCTATAGTATCAAAAAGGATTTAATCGGAATGTTTCCAATACTAGTTTCTGCAACGGAAAACATTTCGCATTTACATTTATATTAGTAGGGGTTTTCCGTTCGCCATACGAGTATAGGCAGACAGTTATTGTGCACAAAGTGTCAAATGCACGCCGGAACGCGATTAATTTAGAGCCTGGAGAATATTACGGCTATAGTCCCATTATAGTTTTTATCCTTGTCTATCAAAATCCATAATGAGAAGTGGGCTGATATCATATGACGCATGTTGCGCTCTAGCCTTGCAGGCTTTGCCAAAAAATTTAAATCATAACCCCAACTTTCAAACAGAATAGTCGTAAAGTACACCTACGTTATTTATGTCCGAAAGTTTTTGTTCACTGGAAAAATAATATATGCGCGGCTTGGTGACCTTTCTCTGACTTTAATAGAACGGTTTTTGAATCCAGATAAGTTCGAACCTTACCTACTATTTAGATTTGTCATGTTTGCTTTGTAAGGGTTTTTTATCAATTACTACTCGAAATAAATGATAACGAAGAACTGTTTTTTGAACCATACCTAATACTCGTATTTAGAATCACATAAACTTATTCTCTAATTAGTAAATGTTCACTAACTAAATTAGTTTGTGCCTAATTAAATTACATAGAATAAAGCGAGCGAGAAAATTGAAAATGCTTGATACAATTTGCGACATTATGAAAGGTCGAAGGCAGTCAAGTCAATATTATGGGTTACAATAAACCTCGTACTGACTAAAGGAAGCCAAGGAAGCCCTCCGTTACTTTTCTACCAGTTTCATACTCAACTCAGCTGGAAATTTTATTAGTCTTCAAGCTACGAAAATAAAGTTAAGACTAAAGGGGTAACCGGTAGGTATAGAGCCTATGAAAGAATACGGACTGAATTTCTGAGCGGTTCAACTCGTATACTCGAATAATAAAAGAATCACTGAACATTTTTAAACCTTAACAAATTTTATATCTCTGAACACTTACGATTTGGCGTACCTAATAATAGATCATAATAATATATATTATAAAGTAATGAGTTATTTAGACCGTGTATAGGAAATGAAATGACTAGACCAAGTGACATAGTTAAATAGACCTTGAATTGGAACACTGTGGAAATGGTGTTTTAATAAAACCATCGTAGATTCGACATTGTACGTCCGCACAACTGTCACCAATTAGCTGTGCGCAGCCAAAATGAATTCAATTTGCGGAGAGCAACGCACGCGCAATGTAGCGTATTCTACAAAACATAGTGCATAAAAAAATATTACATTGGAATGAAACAACTATTAACGGATTTAACTCGCGTATTTTGATTTTATTTTATTAGACTTTAGCGTAAGACTGTTGTCAGCTCAGACGTGCTACGATTATGGAAACTGTGAAGAATACGAAACGTCAGCAAATAAAATAAAATAAAAATACGCGAGTTAAATCCGTTAATAGTTGTTTCATTACAATAGTAATAAACGCGAAGGCATCAGAAATAATTAAAAAAATATTTTATACAGAGGGTCAATAGGGATGACGACTGGGTAAGGAAAAGGGAATTTTATTTAGTCCGTCAGATAGGTTATTGAAAATTATTAGATACATATGTTTATTATTTTCTCAAACAAACCAAAAATGATTAAGATAATTGTTTCTGAACTTTTGAATAGCTTATTTTTGTCATGTGTTGTTCGATTGAGAAAATACATGTTCAATATCCTTACTAATCCTTACTAATATTATAAATGCGAAAGTAACTCTGTCTGTCTGTCTGTCTGTCTGTTACGCTTTCACGCTAAAACTATTGGACCGATTTAAATGAAATTTGGTACAAAGAAAGTCTGGAGCCTGAGAAAGGACATAGGCTACTTTTTAATCGACTGCAAAAAAGGAGGAGTTCCACGCGGACGAAGTCGCGGGCAGAAGCTAGTTGTTTAATAATCCCTAATCCCTACTAATATTATAAATGCGGAAGTAACTCTGTCTGTCTGTTACGCTTTCACGCTAAAACTACTGGACCAATTTAAATGAAATTTGGTACAAAGAATGTCTGGAGCCTGAGAAAGGACATAGGCTACTTTTTAACCGACTGCAAAAAAGGAGGAGTTCCACGCGGACGAAGTCGCAGGCAAAAGCTAGTTTTATATAAAGTAGCGGACAGACAAGGAAAAAAAAGTCGTTATGCGTGTTAATTGAGTAGATACGTGTTTATCGATTTTGGAATTTTATGTACATTTTTGTATATTTTACATTTATAGATATAAATGAAGCGTTTATTAATATTGTTTTATTATGAATTTAAAACTATTCTACGTTAGCACCCGCTGTAACAATTTTTTGTTGTCCATAATATTAGGTCTGAATATAGTCTTTATTTAAGTTAAGCCGACATTTGTATTTGATTAACAAAACACAAAATTTGCGATAGAACTATAAATTTTTAAAGCATTATTAATTTTATCCTGAATTACCTATTACTAAAACTAAAACCTATAAATATGGTTGAGTTTTACACCTACCTAAAACTCTAAAGGTAGACACATCCACTTTTTTAATTAATTAAAACACTTCTAGCTTCTAATTAATTATCCAGGTCGTTGTGTAGCCAAATCAGATGTAAATTGACAATTCTTGGAATTAATTTCCTCGAAAATGTCCTATTAAGTGCCTACTTGTTTTTCACTATTACATACCTGCTAGGTATGAAAAAGTAACAATGTCGTTGACCGCAGTAATGGCGAATCGCCAGGGAGTGTCCACAGCACACCTTTTACTGCTGATGAAAAATATTGCCATAAAATGATAATTCCTATAGTCTGTGAAAATGTTCTACACAGCTTTTTTATATCTCCCCTGTCAAGTTTTATTTCTGTTTATCCTCAACCTGATAGCATCATCAATCAAGCTATTCAATCATTTTAGCGCATAATAGCATTACTGGGGCCAACGCAATAACCTGTAATGGCCCGAAACTGAAGATTACTTTTAAGCACATAATGCTTCCACGTTAAATTCATGAGGGAGATTCAGATAAAGTATTATCACTCATGAATTCGATATTTATACCTGCATATAATATAGAAAAATATACTTTAAAGTCGTAAAAGGGTACCGAAATGTTTCAATAGGTAATACAAAATCTGTAGCATACACATTTACAGGTTGGCATGCTAATAAAACTTCAAAGTACATACCTGTGCCGTAAACATACGCTAGGCATTGTCTCGAATAGATCGCTTATGTCATTCAACTGACGGAATACTGTCGGTAGAACTTGTAACTATATTAGTTGAATGAACTATAATTGACACACCGGCTGACCTACCAATTATACTGACATGTACCAACTAATGCGTTATTAAAAAAGGAGTGAGCTTCTGTATTTTAAAAAAATATAGTCCGTCAGTGAGATCATCAAGAAATAATGCAGACATTTTCTTTCGTCGAATAAACAGAAAGTTATGAAGTAAAGATATAACCCTATAAAATTCTGCGTGACGTCACACCCTGTCATAATTTTTACCACGTACTTAGTAACATCACGAGCCGCCCCTTCCAAACGTTGATTCACCTTTTTTTTTGTTTTTCTTTTATTTAACCGAATGTCTATATTTTTACCAGACGAGAAACCTATAATTTGACTTCCAATATGCCCCGCTTCTAACGTTTAGATTGCAAATTTAGTAATAGACTAATTATAAATTGGTCACTAGCATTTATAATATTACTTTTAAGTTCAATTAATTGATATGGTTAAATAAGTTAGTAAGTACCTATAGATAATTTGTTGTACCTATGTATTGAATATCATAATAAGGATAATATTATGTAAATTACAGCAGTTATAGAACAGAGATAGTAAATATTTTCACAATATTGCAACTGAAATCAGAAGTATAATAGTTTAGACTTTTCCATTCAAAAGTTATTAAATAAAAAGCATATCTTCCTTACTATTCCTTAGGTATCGTTCTAGGACTTATTGCTTTTGTTGTATTACTCATTTTGCAATTGTTAGCAATTTATTTTACCAGTAGGTACTTTTTGAATTTTCGATAAATGAGTAGGAAAGATTTAACGACTTACTGGAACTTCTTTGAATTTTCTTGTCTTAATAAACGGAGTGAAATTATTATATTCCACAATTTAACTGATTAAAAAGAATAGGTACAAAAAAGGTACCTATCTAAGATATTAAATAATATTGTCTACTCATCTATTGAATTTTGGGTTGTTTTTTGTGCCCTTAACCTAAAAATATTACCTACGTAGGTTGTGTCATTAGTAAGGAAAGTGTAGGTAGTTTATGTTCGTGGAAGCATTATGTGCTTAATTATAGGTAGACCCTGAAGTCTATTTCTATGTAGATAATATCGATGAAATTGAGTGAATAAAATCCTTAGGCCACTGCGAATGTCAAATAACACCGCGAGAAATAAAAGAAACGCTAGGTAATACTACTTGATACATGTACACTTACAGTTTTTTTAATTACCTACATATAAAATTAAGATATTCCTAATTAAAAAGATATTATATTAAAATTTGATACACAACGTACCTACACCAGTATCTTCTTTTAGAATTATATAATAAGTGGGTAGGTACCTAACTATTGTAACTCTCTGTATAATCCCAATAAAAAAATCAATTTCCTTCTTTCAGTTTTCTTTCCCCAAAATATGCGAAACCAGAATATTATATCCGCTTCCGTAGATTTTTTCCCTCAATCCGATAGGTACGTGACAAGAATCCTTTTTTTAGCAAAGTAACGGTCTCGATTTCATTATTTCTTTAGAATCATATTTTCCCAATAGGAATGAGATGAAAAAGAATTAATTAAAAACAAGAGTAGGTACGTCAATCAATAAAGAGTCTCTTAACGAAGTAATTTAACATTGGATTGAAACAACTGTAACGGATTTAACTCGCATATTTTATTATTTTTAGCATTAGACTATATTAGATTATGGAAGCTGTAAAGTTTTCGTAAGGACGGCGTAAAAATATTATTGAACAAGATTTTGTGCTTAACGGATTTATCCGTTGAGTATAATTGATTCAATCTAATGTGTAATAACCACGCAAACATCGAAAATTATAAGGTAGCTTTAAAAATACTATTTTATGAAATATAAGTTTTCTTCGTCAATTATAAATAATACATACAACAAAATAAAACTTACCTGAGTAAAATATATAGAAGAAACAAACCGCCAACACGTACCACCGCATTTCGGCTGAGTACACTTCACACAGGGCACGCAATGACACTTTTTTTAAATGAATTCAGCGTGTGAAAAAAGTTTGTCGTAAAAGTAGAAGCTGCGTAGTACACGCGGACGCGGCGAGGACCTCAGTGCACCACTACCGCTCGTAGCGCCTATGGGCAACTTATCGGTTGACACGCATGCGCCAATGTATAATAGCTACGAATAATTAGTTAATAGACCTTTACTATGTCTAAGTTTATTAGTAGATACACCATAAGACACCATTGAAACGAATATTTCACTAATTGAATAAATTATGCATCGTACGATACGTATACATATTTCAATGTACTTATTATCGTAAGGGAGGAAGAAAGGAAGGTATAAATTTCAAGTAGGTACGCTATTATTTAGTTACTTGAACATGTGCATAAGTGTATAAAGTATTATTCTAATGTACATACCTAATTAACATGCAATTTTACTGTGATTATAATAATCATTAAGTACCTTTAAACATTAAACAAGATAAAGACCATCATATTAGAATAGATCAAAATAAACACAAACTTGAATCCCGTCATATCGAAAGGTAAATGCTATGCTATGTAGTTATGATGTAGATTTCGTTGAGGTCGTACGACGTTTCTCAAGATATAGATAAACTATTTTCAATAGTACTTTATCATCACTACATAATATAAAATAAAGTTGATTTCCGCTGTCTATCTCTATGTAAGTATATTTAGATCTTTAAAACAATGCAACGGATTTAGATGCGGTTTTTCAAATAATAATATATAGAATGCATTAAGAGAAAGGTTTTGTTTTAAAATGCATTCACACACATAGCACTGATAATTAGTATTGACATTGCACTCGTGTGAAGCTCAGGCGGGTCGCTAGTAGGAAATATTTTTTAGAAGTCGATACACACAAAGTAGTTATACTTTATTATATGTAAATACTAATTTTAATGAAATGTTATTAAAATGTAGCTATCGTATAAAGTATTAATATCTAGTTCATTAAAATCATAATTCATAATAGTTCTAAGTTATCAGAATACTAGGGCGTAGGTTTAATAGATAAATATGTTAAAGAATAAACCAATAGCTACACGTGAGTTCTGAATACCTAAAATAACAACTGCTAAATTATGCGCTTCTCTAAAATTAATAGGTAACCGAATGCGTACTCTATTTTAGTTCCATTAAATAGCTTTATTTTATTTAATATGTTTTCGGTCTGCTACAGGTTAAATACGTAGTTTTCACAGTTATTACCTATCTATATCTATATATACATAGGAATATAATAACAAATAAATGCACGCCAGTTAAATACATTGCAGTACTTTTATATTAAAACTAACTGTCCGCCCCGGCTTCGCTCGGATCCCTTTTTTTATAGCCTACTAGCTTCTGCCCGCGACTTCGTCCGCGTGGAACTCCTCCTTTTTTGCAGTCGGTTAAAAAGTAGCCTATGTCCTTTCTCAGGCTCCAGACTTTCTTTGTACCAAATTTCATTTAAATCGGTCCAGTAGTTTTAGCGTGAAAGCGTAACAGACAGACAGACAGACAGACAGACAGACAGACAGACAGACAGAGTTACTTTCGCATTTATAATATTAGTAGGGATGTCACTCAATAGTGTAGCTTCCCAACAATGAAAGAATTTTTCAAATGGGTCCAGCCGTTTTGGAGCCTATTCAATCCAAACAAACAAACAAACCTTTCCTCTTTATAATATTACCTACTGTAGCTATTTATTATATGTACGTACTACAAAATACCAAACAGGTACAAAACTAGAGTTAACCCATAAACAAACTACATGTAGCAAACTGCAATTGAGTCATTGTATGTATCGACCAGGGGTCCTCAAAACCCATGCCAAGTGTTTTCAGGTCAGTAAGTGAGTTCCCATAATATATCCTACTTGGACTGTCTTCGCGGGTACTTTGCCAATTTTCTTATTCGGTGCGTCATTCTTAAAATGACCTAGAAACTTGATAGTGACAAATCTTATTTTGACTTTATATTGCCTACATGAACCTATTTAATTTATCTTTACCTATTTTAAGCTCGTAATATATCTAAATAAATTAAAAACAAAATTTCCACATTTGCCAATATTAGGTACTCGATTTGCTAAGTAAGTTAAGCCTTACTTGACCTGATTTGGTCGGTGATACCAGTCCTCCTAGACACACTGGTGACACGTTATAGTATAAATTCGACCATATCGTGACGTCACCAGCCCTCACTCCCGAATTTTAGAAACAGTTATCTTTGTAATTTTTTGTTTGTTTGAGAAAAAAGCGCATCCAATAATCTAGCTGACGGACTTTCATTTTCTTTTCGATAATTATCATTTTATTTTCTTTACCCGGTCGTCATCCCTATTTTTTCTATATTTGGGTAAAAAAGTATACTTTGACCGTATACCTAAATGCTATTTGATTCTTAGACAATACATGAATTTCCATAGAATTATCTAACATCGAATCAGACTCAGTTGTCAAGAATTTGTCGATTGTAAGTTTCTTCGCGACTACATCGCGTCAGTTCCAACACGGAACAAAGGTGTTCCCCATTATTCGAAGAAATGTTATTCGACTTTGAACGTTTCCCAATATCTCAGTTTTCCTTTGGAATCCTTTTGATCTTATTGTACCTCGCTGAGTACAAAGAATGTTCCCAAAGGATTAGACAATTTAGTACAAAATAGCAATTGCTAAGTTAGGTGTTTTTTTGTTTCTTATTTAAATAGGCACTTGCTTTTATGTGAATATAATCCTTACAGGTAGTAATAATATCATGTGAAAGTGAGTTAATATTTTCCATGCATATTACGAAGAGGACGTATTTTAGTACATGAGTACCTATTTATAGAAAAAATAATGTAAATAAGTAATTACCTACATAGTCGTACCTTGTTAGGTCATTCATCTATCTTAACAAAGCTGCATCATATTGAACGGTATATAAACGTAAACTGTACGATACTGTTGAATGTGACTTGACCGGTGCTTCTGTCACTGACCTACGCGTCACTGCAATTCCTAATACCTTAAGTCTAATCCCACTGGATAAGTTTACTTAACGAGGCTTCTACTTATCTCGCTTTAAGTTTAAGTAACCTATCTTCTTACGAACTTTTCGATAAAGAACCGTATATCCTAGAACTTAAGATTTAATTTAGGACGGGCCTGTGGGCGTCTATTGACGACAGTGAAGGCTGAAAGTAAATGCCGTTCTGCTGGTCACCGAACCATAGAAACGGTCAGACGAGACGACGCTAACCCGGGATCGCCTGCACTTCACTATGATTGGATTTTATTAAAATCTTCATCAAATTACCCCGAAGTTCTCTGATATTTCATAACTTGTTTAAAAACCGCTCAAAAAAAAAAATTACTGCTTACGTACCTACTTCTGGTCAGCCGGTTATAATTTGTGCCTTTGCAGCTTTGTAGGATACAAAAATGATTCGGTCATGGCCATCTCGGAATGTGCCTGCTACCAATTTATTTTATGAATAATTCCGTATTATAATTATTGGACATACAATCTATTGATATTATGTTTTAAATCTTTAGTAAAAATGCGCTGTTATATCAACCTAAAGATATTATAACATGTATTCATTGAATTAAATTTAGGTACTTACTGTAGTTTTTTTAAATTTTTAATCGTTCTTTCGTGATAGTAAACTAATTAGGATATCTTGAAAAGTTTGTAAATTTCGGTGGGACTAAATAAGTTTTGTGTCGCGGCAAACCGATGTGTTCCTGATTGGAATAGTTCGCAACTACTATTCCAAAGAACCGTTAGAACGCCGTCTTGATGGATGCCAACCAACATAAGTTTAGGGTCTTGACTATAAAAAGGACATGAAACTGTAATTTATCCACTTACATAGTTGGCTATTTTATGATATTTTTTGGTTGGTGCTAGTTTCACTCTATCGGCAGAATATTGCAGTACTACGCCTCATTATAACGATTTCCTATGTAAAATAAATCCTCTTGACGTCACGTATTCATATAATTTGTATTTAGACATAGGTACTTAATGTACTTAAGTTCTTAGTACCTACTGATAGGTAGGTCTTGCTTTTTTTGAAAACAAGTATGTACTTGCTGTTTTTTATATTTTTATTGATTATAATAAAATTTAACTAGGAAATACTATACATAGGTAAGTACCTACTTAAACGACAAATAAATAGTTTACAACCAAAAACGATGCTTAACTCTGTCAAGTTAATATTTCGAGCGCAAATATCTCATGAAATGTTGCAAGCTAAAATAATACAAGAGGTTGTAGTCAAATTATTTCCACGACGGAATTTCATTTCAGTTTTTAATACAAAATCCACAAAACCAAGTCTCATAAAATAAATTTTAAATAAGAGGAAGTAAAGGATAAGAAAATAAACCAGTAAGCTAGTATTTTTGCGTATAAGGACAAGTGTATTTTTATTATCGATCCTCATAATATGTATCTGATTATTGTTTGGAATGCCTACATACTAACTAATACCTTTAAAGATATACCCTCTCGCCTTTCATTATGTAAATGAACTAGAAGTTATCAAGGAACAGTTATATTCGTACCTTCTACGTATTTAAGTATTAAATTTTAAATATGAAATTTTACTTTGACTTTATAGGGAGGTACCTACGTGTAATAAAGCACAAATAAGCCGCCATGCAGAAACTTTCTAAACGACTGTACGAGAGCGCATCGATATCCCGCTTGCAAAGTTGCAACTTGCGTAATTTACAGATTGCTGATCTATATAATCACATTCTAGCTATCTGCGTACATGAACGCATAATGCATTATTCCAGCCCTGCAATCACAGCTAAAAAAGTATATTATAATACAATTGGTTCCAAGAACTTCAATTGGTTTTCTATCGACCTTAAACCTAGTAAATTGACTAGATTAGGTGCTTTGTAAGCCAAATCGAGTTCAAATCAATTGTGTTACATAGAAAGCCATTTTGTATAAATATACCATAAAAGTCAGCTCAAAGACAGAGTTGGCGAAGTTAGAAAGGGGCGTGTCAACTACGAGTAATACCTATTAGTATCAGGTGGCTGCCTGTGCTATCATTATAGAGCTAAGAGGATCGAGTTCGTGATCGGAGGTTGTGTAGATTGTAAGTAGTTATTGTTCTATATTGCAGTAATAGAATCTTTCTCATAAGTATCATTAACAATAGTAATTATCTATCTGCTTTTAGGAAAGTATACTTAAATTCTACCAATACAGACAGGGCCAATACGTCCCTTTTCCCGAAACAATAGAATGAAATTATCTTTGGTAGGTACGATTTTTTTTTTTAATCGAATAGAAAATAACAAAGATTAGCATGGCAAAGTTTCGGTAGAGGTTTCTCGTGACGTCATGTCTGAATATAAATTATTCGTGACATGAAGTAGATAATAATAATAATATGAATATAAGCAGAAACTGGTTGCGACGGTGTAGGTACAATGTGTTTTGATTTGAGGCTGCCACGATTCACTGCGCGCAATAATTGTATGAACTTCGTCAACAAAGCTACCATGCATACCTATTATACCTAGTAGGTAATAGCAAACCAATGTGTACAGGGCGAGGATGTCAGTGCTTTATGTTTCTTTTATATCGACGTGAACAGTAGATATATAAAGTGTTTTTTAGATGTAGGCGGGTACAAATCTATTGTTGGATAAACGAAAACGTTTTATTTTCTGATGCCTTCGCGGTTATATTACACTGTCTTTTTGAACGATACAACTATAACGGATTAAACTCGCATATTTTATTTTATTAGCTGGCGTTTTGAAAACTTTACAGTTCTCATATTCGTAACACGACTTCGCTGACGATAGTTTAACGTTAAAGTAAGTTCTTAATTTGAGTCACAAGTAGGTACCTAAGACGTCCGTTATAGAACATAGGTAGGTATAATTAAATTTGCAAAATAGGCTCGAAAAATTATTATTCAGATGTATTTTTACTTTAATTTGTAGGTCTGTAAGTATAGGTACTTCTATAATTGCATTGCAGTTTAAAAATGAAGGAGTAGTTAAGTAAGTACTTAAATAGACTGTGCGTTATGTGAATTTAATTAATAATAAAGGATTGCTTAAATTATCCTTTTTTCAACATTAAGATAATATGAACTCGTTGAACTGGATAAACTAGTTTTGTAAATGTCAGTGTATCTATGGAAAATTGATCTTGAGCTTCCTACTGAGCTAATAATAGCTTTTTATCAACACTAATAGGTCACACTCATTCCTATACCTACCTAGAATAAAAAGTCAATGTCTTTTTGATTCTGGTCTCGACTCTTAACTAATAGATACTCAATTAATTTGCATAATAAAAGTGTAAGACCACGTTACATTTGAATACATATCCCTGTGCCAGTAAGTAGCGAGGCTATGATGAATTGTCGAGTCGACAACTCGTCATGTCGACATCGTCTTATTCTCGCGATGATCTGTCAAAAATCAACGTTGTCGACAACGAGAAATCTTGTCATGTCGATGTCGTCTCTTATTTCTACATGTGGATAACAAAATAATATCGTAACGACGAACCTTTTGCTTGTCGACAACATGTTGTCGACAGTTCATAATAGGCTCGCAGGACGATCATAATGACATGTCTCTAGGTAGGTACTGTTTAATTCGAACAATAGTTTTAAGTCCATTCTAAAATATTAGGTTGCTTTAAGAGTTACTGTAATGTAGGTATGTTGCATGTTGATAA
Source organism: Polylopha cassiicola (assembly GCA_038024825.1). NCBI lineage: Eukaryota > Metazoa > Arthropoda > Insecta > Lepidoptera > Tortricidae > Polylopha > Polylopha cassiicola. Next base: position 11,931,528 of record CP149046.1, on the reverse strand, counting down.
AAAAGTTACAGTGTGATTAACTTAAATGCCTAAAGTACTTACTTAAGAGTGCACCTTTTTGTACCGCGAAGTTGGCTATGGATTCTCAGGTTTAGAAAACGAAGGGTCAATTTCGCTTGCATCGGTCAGCCGCCTTCGGGTGCGCGAGCGAGAGGGAACGTCGTAACCAATATTCATGCTAGTGTGTGTGTGACAGCGAGTCTTTACAAAATTTATTTGACTTTAAATGAAATGCTTACTTCCGTACCTTATTTTGGTTGGGTCGAAGTCAAGTAAATAGGTACGTTTTTGGATTAAGAAAATATTTACGTAGAGTAAACATAATACCTACATATAAATATATATACATACCTATATAGGAATTCTGCTTGTTACCATTATTATAATGTTTAACTTAAAATAATATAAAGACAATTTACTTTCTTAGAACACTGCACAAAGTTCGACGAGTCCTCTGGTTTAACTAAAACGGGTAAAAATTGAAAATAGGCAGGTAGGTATTCACTTGGAATATTTACGTTAGGTACTTACCAGAAGGTGATGAATTCAAACCAGGAGTACCTACCTACTATCCACTAGAGCATCAGGTCGAATATAAGCAAAATATTATAGTAGGTACCTACCTACCGTAGTAACAATCTTATGAATAGATGGATGGATGTAGGTACCTATGTAAAAATTTTAGGTAGGTATGTTTGTTTATCTTTCAAGTAAAAACTACCTACTGAATCGATTTTGTTGAAACATTACAATAATATAGCTTATACATTAGAAAAATATATATTTACTTACTTAAGCTATATTTTAATTATTTCGAAAGTACGAATTCCCGTTGTAAATTATTAATTGTGATATTAATACTGTAGTTATGGTTTATTTTCAATCTTGAGGATATTTCCGATGTTTCTATCTTTTGAAATCTTTATGAAAATCTTTAAATGTATGCGAACAAGTCCTCTGAAAATGTGTCTATTTTTCGTGTAAAATTACGAATCTAATATCATCTCTGATTGTAATATCTTACATAATCTAATAAAAATAACGAAAGTTAGACCTAGCTATGTTATATCCGATCATAATTGCAGAATAAAATAATAATGTTTAATTCAAAATTCTTGAAAGAATGAGGAATTACGTTTTGTATGGAAGCGCCGAGCAAAGGAGCACTCTTAAAGTTTTATATTTTTATACAAGTAGGTACACTTGTTTTAAGTAATTTTTAGGATTTTTTCCACCAATATGAATCTGACACGTTAAAAGCTAAAATGTTAGTTGTTCAAGTTTATTAAGGGTCTATAAAATAAATAAACATCGAAATTCCGCATCTGTTTTGTTTACTCGAATATTAACCTGTTCAACAAGTATTATTTTTTAAGGGTCAAAGATACTATTTACAATAATATACTACTTAATCGAAACTAACGGTTCAACCATTGAAATGATATAAATTTATTAATTAGTTATTATTTTATAAATTAGTACTTACCTACCTAAGTACCTACCTAAAATATTTACAGAATGTGGAAAAATTACTTAACGTATCGTTTAATTATCGGGGCATGGACTTTTACATATCTCTGCAAGTAGGTATAAGTAATTAGGTAGGTACCTATATAGCAAACTAGTTAGTTTGCTAGGGTGGGCAGCTGCGCACCACGGCTTCGCAAGAATCCCTAATTTTAAAATATTACTCAAGGTGCAAGAATATAGCTTTCGAATGGTGAAAGAATAAGAACATAGGTAAGTACACACAAAATACATATCTTTACTCTTTATAATATGTAGTAAGTACAGTCAGCATCAGATATATATACACGGGCGAGGTGCTCAAATACATCTGAACAACATTACATTTCAATAAATTCGTTACGGTAAATAAGGCCAATAATATATGAACGTCCAATTCGTCACAAATATAAGAGCAGCAATTTTTCAATATAATCTGGACACATAACAACGCAAAAATATCTAAACAGTACAAGTGTTCATAAATATCTGAACACTTAAGGAAAATATACCTTATGTCACTGCCATACAGTTTAAATTCTTTTGTACAGATGTAGTGAATATGCCTGTCTCATGGTATCATTACTAGGTAAGCAAAGCAAACGAGAATTGCGACGTTGTCATACTTACTATTGTTTCCTGTTGCCAAACTTCAACTGTCACTGTTCAGTTCGTATCCTATTTAATTATGAAAGAATCTCATATATTATGGTCGTTGACAAGTCGTTGTCAACATTGGTAATTAATTTTCGTCAATCTGATAATTGGTTGCTTGGCCTCGTGGTTTAAGTCAGATACGCGGTCATAGAACGCAGCTGGTTTAAGTTCGAGACCAGGAAGAATTGTGTTTTTGTTTTAATTTTATTCCTTTTGTATTTTTATTCAGACCTTATTTTATATTGATCTTAATAAAATTCCAAAATAAATAAAATGAAAAAAAAATACACTAATATGTCCTAGTCACGAACTGATAAATTTTTCGCAGAGAACTCCTCGACCAGACTATAATAGATAATTATTATAAAGAGGAAAACTTTGTTTGGTTGTAGGTAATGAATAGGCTCAAAAACTACTGGGTTTTTAAAAAAATCTTTCACCACTCGAAAGCTACATTATCCACGAGTAACATAGGCTATAGAATATTTAAAAAAAAAATTAGTAATCATGTTGAAGAGTCGGATTCGATCCATGACTCTCGGTTTACTAAGCAACATCTTACGCATCAAGCTGAAACAGTCTTACTTAACCGGTTGAAATTTATAGGTATATTATGCGATTCATTACAACTTAGTGTGTACGATGAGACAGGCATATTCGCTACATCTGTACAAAAGAATTTAAACTGTATGGCAGTGACTTAAGGTATATTTTCCTTAAGTGTTCAGATATTTATGAACGCGTGTACTGTTTACATATTATTGAAAAGTTGATGCTCATATATTTGTGACGAATTGAATGTTGAGATATCATTGGCCATATTTACCGTAACGAATTTATTGAAATGTAATGTTGTTCAGATGTATTTGAGCACCTCGCCCGTGTATATATATCTGATGGTGACTGTACAGTGTAGATAATACCGAAGAAATTTCCTCTTACAAAAATAATTCTACACCAGTACTACACGGACGCAAGTTCAAATAACTTCTAAAGACGTGTTAACGTCAAACTTTCTTGGAAACCAATCAGGTAGGTACATATAGGTACTACTTGTTAGTTTGCAGTACCTTTACAATAAGTATTGTGTGCAGCGAGATATAATTCGACATAAATAGAACTTCAATAGGTGATAGAAGGATTAACTGTTAGTAACCTAAACTAAACGAATGAATGTCTTATTACTAGTATGTATTTGTATTAAATTAATTTTACAAATAGTATGGAATTGGACGACGAACCACTTTAAAAGAGGGGGGCTGGCCTACTTTTAGAAAGACCTACAAAGACTATAACATCATTCCTACTGAATATGCCTATTGCCTACCTACCTGCCTATTTTGGTTATAAGTAAAATAAAATTATTTATTCCTTAATTTAAATGCGTCGCCTACAATTTCGTACTGGGCGATTCAGTCAATATATTCAGCTATTAGCTTACACAACATATTATGACTTGCCTACTCCCACTTTTTAAAATTCAATATTAAAGTTCGGATGCCTAAAATTCATTAACATAATATTAATAATAAGGTTGTAAATAATCGTTATCACATAATATTATGCGAATAGATTCAATGTTATTTTATCAAAAAATCTTAGTTTCTTCTTTAATAATTATTTGTAGGTAGCATACTTATGTGAGAAACTTCTAGAAAAACTATTCTGATTGTAATAATTCCAGATGCTTTCGCGGTTATTATATTCCAATGTATTATAATTATGGTAAATCAGCATGTACGAGTATAAGGTAATTTCTGCGTTTTATAAAATAGTACTCTTCTCTGAAACGCGGGATTTTAATATGGGGATATAGAATGTTATTAATGCTTTATTTTAAAAAATCATTACAATTGAATGGGCCTTAAAATTTATCCCTTCAAATTAAAAGTTATTAGATGATTAATTTTCCAAGTAAGTACCGGTTTTTACCCAAGTAAAACCGCGGACAGAGCTAATCTTGAATAAAAACCCCCGAACATCTTATAAAAATCGTTGTGGTTGTTTTCTAAATCAAGTTTTTCCTGTTGAATATGCCGCGAAATAACTTAATAACAAGGGTTCCCTCTAAGTATTTATTTTTGTCTTATCTACAGTTCTTTTTTGTGGTTGATTTTTCATTCTATCGTTAAATAATGGGCGAAAAATAGAATGTTCCAGTATGTTGTACCTACCTATCACTACAGTAGGTTGCTGATTACACCGTGTTTTCTTAAAAAAATGTAAGTAAATAGCTAGTCTTTTACTACAAGGGCCTTGTTTTATTATTCAATTCTTACTTTTTAATCCCTAAAAACCGGTCTCAAAGTAACGTTATTTTGTTAATGCCCCATCATACCTATTAAGTATAGAACAGTACGGTTTTGCTTGCTTTTAACCGAGATTTTGCTGTAATATGGCTTTGATTATTTTTTTTTACTATGTAAGTAGTACTCACGTTACTTATTACGTAGGTACGTAATTGTGTTTATAAAATAAATTCTTACACATAGTTAACTCGATAAGTTTAAGATGTGATATCATTGATTGGTTTTCCTATATTGCGACAGAGCCTTAAAAAAGTTTAAACAAACTAACCCGTTTACAGTATAATTTGCAATCTTACAAGCTTTGGAAGTTTTATAAAAACTGGTTTCATGTATAGGAAGCCTTGTTACATACGTTTTATTTCGCTGGTAACTACTCCTAGGACACAGTTAATTTCAAACAAAAGTTGTTTACCAGTAGATACTTTCTACCATTTATGGAGTACAGAAATACGAAACATAGGTACGTGTATAATAATTATGTTAGGTATCGTGGCAGTGCAATTTACTTCCATAGATAATTAGAAAGGAATCTGAACGATTTTTTTTGCAATATTTTAATCAAAGTTGTACTTTTTAATAACTATTAATAAGTTACATTCTACCGTGAGCACAATATTAAAACTGAGCTTGCAATTAAGATCGTAAAAGCAATATCATCTTATCTTGCACATCTATGGAAAATGTTTGTTTCGGTGTTTTCCTAATAGACGCTCGGATTGACGGTGTATATAATTACTATACGAGGAAACTCAGTTCGCAAACGTGTTCCTCAACCCAGGTTTCGACGTCGCAAGTTATTAAAACGAGGTTACAACCGTATCTTATGTTATTCCACAAAACAATTCAAATCTTTCGGACGTCTGGGGACAGGAAAAAATGTTTTTATCAACCAAAAATTACTTGAATACGAGTCACATGAAGAGCAGCAAAGTTCTTTTGAAAACAAGAATTTGGATTAATTGTATTTTTTTTGTTATTCAAATTGTAATTGCGGATATTCTTCTTGCAATAGACTTCAGTGCTTCAGAGGATCCGCAACTTCGGTTGTATCATTACAACAGGTGGTTGCTGATTACGTCGTGGTTTAATGTGAGATATTCTTGATTTTGATACGCATAAAGTGAAATATCCGTAACCTTAGTGAAAATACATTTTTGTGTGTGTTTTTCAGTAAATACAATGAACAATAGCTTTAAAATTCACCTATTACAATTTTATACTTAGTAGTCGACAAAGGTTGGTTGATGTACTGGGATTTATTAAGCGAATTATTTGACGTTTGTGACTCTATTTTTAGTTTTGTTACTATTATCAAGCGTAGGTTTACCTAATTACGTGGTATTGAAAAAACAGAGTACCTATTTCATATGCATAGAATAAATAGCGATTCTAATGGATTTTATGCAAAATATTCTCGCAAAAAGGCTAATAAAATGCATTTTTATATTATTTCAGTTGATATTTCTGGCGTATACTCCGATCAGCATTTACTGCGACTGGCGAGAGCTACACGGAACATACCAAGACACCAAGCACGTTAAAATCCTTGGTCAAATTAGATTTGTATGTTTTTCGAGCATCCTGCTTCCATCCACCTCTGTAAGTGCCGGCAAATCTAACTCACAAAATGACTGTAGTTTGACAGATCGTTACATTCTAATAGTGAAATGATTTATACAACTTGGTGTTAATGTGGCGAAATCGTAGATAACGGATAAAAATAATGTATGGTTGTAAGAATGGGTGTATGTTTGTTATTCTTTCACCCAAAAATATCTGAATGAATTTTGATGTAACTTTACAATAATATAGCTACCGCTTACCTATACGTCAGAATACGCTTATAAGCTATATTTTTAACGATATTGTGCAGACGAAGTCGCGGGCAGAAACTAGTATAATTATAATAATTAAGGACATCCAATAAATACAAATACTGCTCTAAACTCAATCATGTTTTACTATAAAATATAATATCGAAATAGTCATTACCTACGTTGATAATTGACTAATTTTGTGCTTGACAAAACAAATGAGCATCACAGAGAAAGCAATTACTGTGATATAATATGCTCTCCTTTCAATGTACCTTCTATTATCTCGTGTGTTTTATTATAATATTTATTCTGAAGGAGATTCAATTACTTCGACGAGTTTGCTTTTTTAATAACTGATTCTTTGTAGTTTGCAGACACGTTGTTTTGGAGACTGTGGGTAAAGAATCGAGAACTAGTGGCACCACCCGCGGTAGACACCTTGGTCCCCTCTTGGCTCCAGCACTGCCTTCACACATTGACCTTGGTGATTATACTTCTGGACCTAGTGCTTGTACCTCGAAGAAAACCTAAAAGTCTGACCTTTGGCTTCTGCCTGCTAACGACATTCCTGACAATTTATGGGATCGTGTAAGTTGATGTCTTGAATTAATTATCCTATTATTTCTAAAGCAGATAAATGATAGTTCTCTGGAGCGCAGAGAATAGGGTTCCGTATAACTGCTCATTAGGTAGAATTTGCGTAGGCACCTATGTATGTTTTCATGGGTAGATACGTACCTGAAAAAAGTGTTTTGATAATATGAGCATAATAATTATTATATCGATACTTTCTTATTAATTCACTGATTAGCAAAATAAAATTAAGTAAAAGTTTTTTTTAAGTTTTATGAGACCAAAGGGAATAGTTACCTAACTCGAAAAAATGATTATGACTTAGGTAGGTAGGTAGGTAGGTACAAGCAATTTTCTTAACATATTATTGTAGAAAAAAAACCCCTTCGTCTCTCGCAAATAAGAGGTAGGTGCTCAAAGAAAATATTATTGTTCAATATTTTATTAAAAAACAACGTTGGAGGAAGTCTTGTGAAGACGAAACACGTGTTAATTTTTACTCGTATTTATTTAGAAATCGGCAATGTAATACCTGTATGTATCGTATTTTACAAATGTAGCCTTGAATAATAACTGAACTGTGCTAAAACTTTTACACTTACCTACCTGTTTCTAAAGAGATACACGTGGACTGACAAGTAAACTTAATGTAAGTAATTATGAGGGCTCCTTTTTTATTTACTACTACTACTACTATTACTACTACGTTTAGTATTATTTCTATTAAAAACTTGTTATGATTAATTTAATAATCACAACACGCGATATGACTCATATTTAATGGAAACCTGTTCGAATACACTAAATCTCTTGCGACGCGGTATTTTTCTTTCGGTTTTTGTCGAACTGAATACTGAAGCGCAGTTGACCAGCCGGTGGCCCTTTACTGCAAACCCGAACGGTAAGCGAGCTTTCTGATGAGAACCTTCAAAAGCTGTAATTTGTTTTAAGTGCTCCTTACACTAGCGACGTCAGAAGTAGGTTCTTAACGGAAGATGCGTTGGTCTTATCCGCTAAATAAACACTATTTTAACATACCATATATCTGCGCGTTATGGTCGAAGGTGAGGTCGCTGCCGATGACTGTATTTATATAAATATTCTTGAGCTCTTTCCCATCGCAATCACCTTAGTAATTAGGTAGGTACCTACCTACTTACTCCGCATTAATATATACTCGCATGAGCTACTTTTATCACCAATTGTGATTCATGAATAATTTAAAAATTGAAATACTTAGGTACGCAAAACAAAAGACTACTTAATCAAATTATTAAATTAACATTAACGCCGCACTGCAGCCAGCTGCAACAAATAGTAGGAAAGTAGAATGTCCCAAGATAAGCAAACCCAGAAATGTGTATTAAGTACCTACTTAACGTTGATGTTTAAAAAAATAATAATAATAATAACCATAGGTATATTAATTGAGTTTTTAGATATAGGTACCTAATAAATATGCTATAAAACGTTTTTACGTGTCTGCTTCGCACCTCAGTTTCACATAAGTATGTTTATAAGTACTTAATAAAATTGCCTCAGCGGCTGTCAATTAAGCATTTTATTATAAAAGGACAAATAATACATAACATAACACGAAATAATTAATTATGCAAGAGTTAGCATAAAAGAATCAAAATAAAATAAACTACTTACCTATTATCATCTATACTAATATTATAAAGCTGAAGAGTTTGTTTCTTTGTTTCTTTGTTTGTTTGAACGCGCTAATCTCAGGAACTACTGGTTCGAATTCAAAAATTCTTGTTGGATAGACCATTTATCGAGGAAGGTACTTACCTAGGCTATATAATAGGTATTTCTACAAAGAAAACGTCACGTCGGGGGGACCGCTCATCATTTCCTTAATTGTACCTATCTATATTTACCTACTATGTATCGAAATCTAAGGTCCCCCCGACATGACGTTTTCTTTGTAGAAATACCTATTAATACTTAGGTAAGTACCTACCTAATATCAAGTCTTTATTATTTTTATACTTTTTAGACGGCTTATATGTTTTTTTGTCGGGGGTTTGTTAAAATTTTTAATTTATTTTTTTATTTCATACTTTTTGAAAGTAGGTAGGTAACCCATATTTTTATAACCAATTTCCATTTTACATGGAATTCTGTAATGTACGTGTGGTCCTCTTTCATTCGATACCTCACTCGGTTATATTTGTAGTCATTTGGTTAACCATTTCCACACTTTCAGTCCCTATATTTTTTGAACTACTTAACCGATTTTCATTATAATATCAATTTTGTAATGTACACGTGATCCTCTTTCATTTGATACCCCACTCGGTTATATTTGTAAATATTTGATTTTCCATCTCCACTTGCACTCCCTATATTTTTTGAACGGCTCAACCGATTTTCATTATAATTTCAATTTTGTAATGTACTCGCGACCCTCTTTCATTTGATACCCCACTCGAGTATATTTGTGGACATTTATTTTTCCATCCCCTCTTTCACCCCCCTCTATGTATTAAACTACTGGTCCGATTTTCATCAAACATAGCTAAGAACACTCCCGACACATTCACCTTTTAAACAAAAAAAACAGAATCAAAATCGGTTCATGCGTTTGGGAGCTATGATGCCACAGACAGACACACACACACACAGACACGTCAAACTTATAACACCCCGTCGTTTTTGCGTCGGGGGTTAAAAACTGAGTCAAGATTATTCAACATTCTACAGTATTGACATGATTTTTGACAGATCACCGCGAGAATAAGAGGATATCGACATGATAAGATGTCGACTCGACAATTCATCATAAGCTAGCTGCTAGACAGTTTATGCAAATATTTATAAATTCTTAATTGGTTTAATATTCAAAGATATATACAATATTCCTTTTTTCAGATGTGCGCGCAGTATTATCCAAGAAGAGTACATCTATCCTCTCCTAAAATTATTTACTGGATATAAATACATTGCTTTAGTGTCATTTGTTAGTGCAGAACATTATTTCTTTTTCATAAGTCAGTGGTTGGTAATTGACTACATTTGGGGTCCTGGCAGAAGTGCATTTAAATTATTTGAATCACTTAAGAATCGCCTAATTCGGCTTATCTCGTGTGTTGCTAATAATAAAAACGTAAAGCAGTCAACTATAAAAAATAACTTGAAAACCAAAGTTTTATGATTGAATGATTGTAACTGGTAACGTGTTTCCTTAAATTATTTCCATGTATTGTTAAGTTCCTTACTAAAATACAATATGATCTAAGTGAATAAGACTTGATAAAATAGATAACCTAATCGTAATATTCTTGATAGTTATAACAATTTAGTCTTAATCGTCATACAGATAAAACATATTATATGGATGGCTGTTATTCGGATCGAACCTACTATTTCATAGATTATAACCTTTATTAAATATAATCAAACACTAAGTTCAATTTCAGGAACATACACCTGAAATTCCTTCTTAAAAAAAAATAAACATTTGAGTCAAAAGTCAGTGACACACATTTTACGATTTTATATTTTAAGCATGTAATAAAACTATACCTAAGTAGAATATATATGACGTTTGTTTTTATTGACCGGAGGGATCTACCTATCTACTTAGGAACTTAGAAAAGCTTTCTAGGCAACCATTAAGTTGAGATTTGAGAAAATAGACAAATAGATTGAAATTGATTCTGAATGAATTCAAGTTAGTTATTTTCACCCCGTAATCCTATATTTATAAACATTATAAATTCATTTCAAATAGTTATTTTACCCAGTTCCCCAATTAATAAATATAATTCTTAAGGGTCAAAATTCAGTCGGTAGGATGTTGGTACCTATACGGTATTTTGATGAACTCCCTCCGTGACAAATATGAATGCAAACATTCATCAGAAAGAGGACATCAGTATGTCAGTTAGTAGGTAGTTTATTTAAGCGCCACCTATCGATATTCTATTGAACTACTAAACCGGCAATCGCGAAAAACATATGTAGTAGGCCATACTAGCCATACTAGCCCTTACTTACATGTACGCTACATTTAAGTCATGCATGATTTTGTAGGTGGCGTTATTTAGTACTTTTGACCTAAGTATCGCATAGGTACCTGCTTCGATTATTGCAAAGATGTAGATAATATTATACAATATTTGTTATATTGGTACATTAATATAAATGTCACCATACATTTTTATTTTCTGTTATTTTAAAATTTTAGTTTCGGATTTAATTTCAATATTGAGGTCGACGGTTGAAAATTTTGTGCTCTGAAAATAATTAAGTAGGTACCTATAGCTCTTTAACTTAATTTGAATAAGGTGCTTTGCATAGGTAACTGTCATATTTTTTAAAAATTTGACTTATAAAAGAAAGTACCATACTTAATTATATAGGTAGTTAAGTAAATATTCCCGTCCACAAGTACCTAGGTAAGTAGTTAGGTAAGTATTATATAATACCGCGAACGTTCCAAAAAACTTTGGTTAACCATATTATAATAAATAAAGTCTAGTGTTTTGCAGTTATTTAAGTAAGTAGATAGGTAGGTATAATTATTTCTCTCATTGATGATCTCAGAGGTTTTGAAGCGCTGTTTTTCGTTCTACTGAAAGATAACGCCTTGATCGCTGTACATCTACCTACTAGACATAGAGAATCAGGTTTGCAAGACTTTATAATACCTTCTTATGTTAAATATCAAAAAGATATCTTAATATTTAATCCTCATTTAAGTACTTACCTAACTATTTTTGTTTAATGAAAGCGCGTAAGATTTTGATTTTAATAGTATCATCAATTACCTACGTAACTTAAGGTAGATAAGTGAATTCAGTTTAAATTGTTTTAGTCTCATAGTTGGTTAATCTTAATAATAGTCGCAAACGAATCCCAGAATCCCATTTTGGAGGAAAATCTAAGTAAAGTGAGCCATGTGCTTTTCTCGATGATCTTTCTTCGTAAGGAACAACGAAAGAGCTTATAGTACAAGTTGACCTAATTAAACCAGGTATGTAGGCACGTTATATGGTAAGTATAACTGACAGCCGCGTATTCCGCTGTCAGATATCCATTTGCCCCGGTGCCGGTGACAGGCCGCGATGTCAAATCCTCCTCTACTCTGCATTAAGAGCACTCTCGACGTTAATTAGAAATTAATTGAATCACAGGGCTCTAAAGAGCTCGTCCGTAACTAAAAGACCCTCTAAAATCAACCTCTAAAATTACTATGTTCAATTAGCCGTTAATTTTGTGATAGGTACAATATTATCCATTCATAATGTCATTGTCATCGGTTTCTTAATTTTAACTCAGAAATTTGCTCGACGGCTGCGGTCGGTGTGTAACTAACTTTCAAAATGCGAGATGTGTGTTGTTATTAGTCCGTCAGTCGTGGCCGACACGCGAGCGGTGTCGCACGCCCGGCCATGTTCCGCGCGGTGACTGACGGCTGGAAGCGGTACTGGTGGGGCACAGGTACGGAACAACCAATCACGACTTCCTCAATAAACTTCCCAATTATATTACGTTCCGACGTGAAAGTTTGATACGCATCTCCGATCCCGTCCTGTAACACTTGCAAATGTCGGGTTATGCCTCTTTCATCACAAGTTTCTCCTTTACTTTGAGAAAGTAACGGGAAAAAAAAGAGCCGGCGCGAAGTTCAGTCCGCCTATTTACGTATACACTCGTTCGGCTTCGTGTCCTCTCGGCCGTTTCCGGAGCACGTGGTAAAGACCGTTTGACAGGTGTGTGTTATCTCGCAAAACCGATAAGATTGAGTGTTCGCCCCATGCCTTCCGGCATTTCGCACCATACCTACCAGTCGTGTAATAATATCGATAATGTTATCTATTGTTATGAATCACAATCTAGTAGACATTGTTTCAAGAATATCTCATCTTATCATTAGATCTACTTGGCTAATCGATAGCAATCAAAATTATCGTCTAGCCTAATTGATGACTTTCCCTTTCCATTTATTGACCTTACTCAATCGCTAAGCACCGAAGACAAAATAGTCCTAATTTGTGTAAAATACCTTTGTAATATACTTAAATAATTTTGTAAGTACTTAACTAGTACGTTGCTCAATTTTTCTTTGTTAGAATTTCGAAGTTTTAACTTAGTAAAGAACCCACCTTATAATTTCAACAAGCCCTTTTCTAACTAATCGGGGTTTAACTTCTTTAAACCTTTAGGAAGTAGTTCTTACTATATATCTATAACTTGTTAGGTAGGTACGATGTTTTACATTTAATACACTATACTTACTCATAAATGTGTAGAAAAGTATTGAAATATATATATGACGTAGGGATGTATTTTTAAAACGAGTCTAACGTAACAAGTAGTTTTTAGCTGACATAAAACCTAAAAGGAACAACTTCTACATAATACCTACACTACTTATAGCATCGTTATGAAAGGTTGTCCCAAATCAGTATATGTACTTACCAAACTTTACTTGTTTGACTTTCACGATCTATGAAATTAACTATTCAAACAAAAGCAATAGCACAATCAATCCATTACACGTGATAGAAAATCGATATCAATTACGTAATAAGACCACATCGCGCCAATACCTATGGGAATGGAATTTGTCGATATTAATTTGTGTCTGAGTCGAGAAGTAAATCTTGCTAGATTTATATGCCGTAAACATGCTACGGTAAACCTTGACCAACAATTCGAGTCATAAGACAGCTACCTAATTGTTTTGATGTGCATATTAATCAGGATAAGTAGCTTACTTATCCTGATTTGCATTGATCACGCTGGTCTTAGTTGATTATTTTAACTATAGAGATATAAAATAATATACGCTTGTAAAATCCACATTGAAATAAAACAATTTTAACGGATTTAACTCGCGTATTCCATGAACGTAACACGACTCAGCTGATGACAGTCTAAAAATCACTCCAGCTGGAAAACTTTGGCTAAATGTCGATAGGTACCTACTTATTTCCTACGTGCTGTGTAAATATTTACGGTATTGATATTGCATTGAGCCCAATTGTACAAACTTTTCTCTAAATGACTGAATGAATGTCAATGATTTGGTCTCTCAAATATTATTACAATTACTTTCGTCAATTCAATCTGTTAACCAATACCAACCAACTGTATCTAAGTAAGTTCTCCAAAATTCAGCATAAAATTAATACACCTAAGTTTAATTTCATATTTACTAGCATTATAACTCATTAAAAAATTAAGGTAGATTATAATAATTCTTATGTCATGGCTCTTCTGCAAATTATCTATTTCCAAGATTACGTGCACGTTAATGACGCATTTAAATAGTTAGTCAGTTGCAGGCTAACGATAGTTAGTTTTGTTAATACAAAGTACCCAGTTGTTTTGTATTGGTATTTTAGTAGTATTGTTTTGGAGAATATTTAGTGTAGCACTCAAATATGTCGGCGATAGGACTCAAATAGGTATTCTAGTTTGAATGCATATTTGTGGGAGCCAGGATCTAATCTTAGGTATTGTTTAATTGTGATGATATATTTGGAAAAGGTAGGTCAAGGATGTTCCTTTACCTATACCAAACAAAATTTACTTTGTTTTGGTTCGAAATATCGGTTAGAATATGAAGCAACACAAATTGAATTTACTAGTAGCATTTCTTTCGCTATGACTAACGTTAATAATACCAATCAAATGAAGTGAAATATGTGCTAAACAAATTATAGTAGGTTACGAAAAAATGTCTTGATTAAATATTTGTTTAAAAGATTTCCACCAATCGAATGACGTTACGTGTATTTCACAGAGTTAATGAGTAAAATCATGCCTGATATAAATGTATGTACTAATATAATTTTTATATATGTACCTTTACGTTGAAGAATATTGTTTATTCTTCGAAATATAAAGTAAAGGTGTGATAAAATTTATAGTTAATACATAGGTAGGCCTATGTATTAACTATAAATTGTACACCTAACATGTATAAAATAACACACACATTAAAAAGTTACGACACAATATACCTACCTAGCTGACAAACAATGTAATAAACAATCTCGTTGAAAAATATTTTTTCACTGTTTAGAGCAAAAACAATTCGATAAAAAAGGTACGGTCGCGGCATTCACGACGTGAAATATTAATTCGTAGAAACAGACATGAGTTCTGTAAATGAAAACTGCATAATAATATCTGCCTTCGCGGTTATTACGTATATATATACATTGTAATGAATTCAACTCATGTATTTTATTTTATCTACTGATGTTTCGAATTTCTTTTATTTGCTCTTTATAGTTCCTATTTTCGTGGCACAACTGAGTTGATGATAGTTTTACACTAAAGTAATTTTACAAATTTATACCATGCTTTAAAATGTGTTTCATTCACGCATAAATAAACTACTTACAACTAAAATAAAAAGGGGCGTTACCAGCTCAGTTGAAAGTCATTTTTCGGGACAGTTATTTAGGTATCTACAATATAAGAAATCTATTGACTCTAAAATTTGAAACAAATTAATCAGGGGAAGTATAGGGCAATGGAAGCAAATATTAAGTATTTAAGCAGAGCAAATACAACTGTATCATTCCTACGAAAAATGGATGTCTACTGACAGAAGCCCATAGCCGACCCTCTGATATGGGTAATTGGTACTCTCTCGCTACAATTAAGATACAAGTGTCTTCATTGATGTGGCTTGCCCGCACAATGGAGCCAATTGATTGCATTCCTATCGAACTTTGTCAAACGATATAATGGAAACCTTATGAGGACATATGACGCTATGTTACTGATGCCTACGTGTAATATTTTGAAGCGTAAGATTTTATACCACCGTCCTTATATTAGTCTATGGATGTGAGTGAGTGGTGCTTTGTTATAATTTATTTGAGATGCGATTTTTTTAAATAGGTCGATTAAGATCATTCGTTAACGTAAGCCTTATAAAAGTATGATTGAAAGGTTTTACAATATTAAAGTGGATTAAATGGGTCATTTTCAAATTTTGAGCAGAAACAATTTTTGTTTTTTTTTTGTAGCGTCGCAGGTTCTAACAGATTTTACATAGGATTCTTAGTTTACCTATCAGCGTCCAGTCGTTTATAGAAATAGGTTCTTAGTATTATTTTTTTTACTAGCTTTTAATGGAAAGTTTACCGCTCTATAACCAGAGATAACCACAAGATTTTTTTAAGAAACTGGGAAGGGGCAATACCGATATTAATTATTTTTTTGTATTGGTCATAGGTTTTTTTTTAAGTACCTAAATTAATAAATAAATGATTAGTTAATCATTTATTTATTTATATTAGCCAGTTGGCTATCAATCGAACATGCGGGTAGTATACCTACTTTTGTAAGGTCTAGTGATCAGAGCCCCTGATTAAGAAATCGAAGGTTGCGGATTCGAATCCAAGCTAGGGGTAGATGTCTGTGTGGTGAGCCCGAGCATCTGTACCTGGGTGTTAGATGTCTTAAATGCATATATATATGCATGTTTATCTATTGTCTAATACACATAGTAGGTACAATATAAATTGGCGTGAAATAATGTTAATTATTATTTGACGATTCTGCCTTTACCCAGTAGGTAAGTTACAAATTCTCAATTGTAAAATTTCTTCGCCATTATCAAACAACCCTCAGTATTAATAAAATATAAGGCGTTAATAATGTACGTTTTCCAATGCCATTCAGCTTCCGTATTTATTTATGAAGTTAAAAACTATTAACATATTAATGTAACCTCTTGAGTCATTGACGTCATTTTCCTCTTACACCCATAGGTATGACGTTATGCTTCAGCGTTCTATACACAGCAAACAAACTCCCGTATGACATATCACACATGACCCCAGTGGGAGGGTCAGGCGCCACTGACCTGGATTTAATAATTAAAAATTTCCAAGAGCTTTTTTACATGAAAGCAAAGACCGCGTTCAAATAACTTGATTAAAGACTACCTAGGGATGAAAAATGACTGCAACCAATTTAGCTGGCGTTTAATGATTTTACTAGATTCTGCCCGCGACTCCGTCTATGCACGATGAGTACTTTACACAATATCGTTATAAAAATAGCCTACCTATATTATTATGATGTACTAGCGGTTCGCCCCGGCTTCGCACGGATCCCTAATTTTTTTCAAAATATTCTATAGCCTATGTTACTCAGGGTGAACGTAGCTTCCCAACAGTGAAAGAATTATTAAAATCGGTCCAGTAGTTTTTGAGCCTATTCATTACAAACATACAAAAATAGGTACAAATCTTTCCTCTTTATTATATACTAGCGGCCCGTCCCGGCTTCGCACGGGGGGATTTAAGATTTTTTAAGGCCTCAGAAACGATACTTTTCCCCCGTTTTTGAAACATTTTCGGTTACTGCTCCGCAACTATAAGACCTAGCGTGATATTATATAGCCTATGTTACTCGGGGATAATGTAGCTTTCCAAAGGTGAAATAATTTTTGAAATCGGTCCAGTAGTTTCGGAGCCTATTCATTACAAACATACAAAAATACAAAAATACAAAAATACAAAAATACAAAAATACAAATCTTTCCTCTTTATAATATTATAAAAACTAGCGGCCCGTCCCGGCTTCGCACGGGGGGACTTAAGATTTTTTTCATAGTTTTACGATTGTTATGGGTAAACTATAAAAGATAGACATATGCTCTCGCGGACTTTTTTAAAGATAATGTTAAGATGAACAATTCACCCATAAAGCATTTTTGTATAACTTTAACTATATGCTCAGCGCACGCCACGGAAGGCCTCAGAAACGATACTTTTCCCCCGTTTTTGAAACATTTTCGGTTACTGCTCCGCAATTATAAGACCTAGCGTGATATTATATAGCCTATGTTACTCGGGGATAATGTAGCTTTCCAAAGGTGAAAGAATTTTTGAAATCGGTCCAGTAGTTTCGGAGCCTATTCATTACAAACATACAAAAATACAAAAATACAAAAATACAAAAATACAAAAATACAAATCTTTCCTCTTTATAATATTATTATAAATAAATAAACTAGCGGCCCGTCCCGGCTTCGCACGGGGGGACTTGAGATTTTTTTAAGGCCTCAGAAACGATACTTTTCCCCCGTTTTTGAAACATTTTCGGTTACTGCTCCGCAACTATAAGACCTAGCGTGATATTATATAGCCTATGTTACTCGGGGATAATGTAGCTTTCCAAAGGTGAAAGAATTTTTGAAATCGGTCCAGTAGTTTCGGAGCCTATTCATTACAAACATACAAAAATACAAAAATACAAATCTTTCCTCTTTATAATATTAGTATAGATATAGAAATATAGATATAGATAAGCTGTCTTGTTGTAAAGTTTCAAATCCATTCGATAGTTTTTGCGTGAAGGGTAACAAACATACCTACCTATATCCATACATTCTTACAAACTTTCGCAGTTATGATAATAGTAGGATCTTAACATTTTAAAAAGGTAATTGTAACTAAACGTCGTATTTCATAAAATGACAATAGCGTAACATATTTTTTTTTGTTTATTGCTCCCCTATTACTTAAAGAATTATCTAACTACACTCGTTGAAATCAATTTTACCCACACGCCATTATTATGCTACTTTGATTGAAAGCAGCCTACATATTAGTTAGAAGGTATATTGGTAGCAAAGTCTTGAATAATTGATTCGAGCATTTCAACCCGACTGGTGCCTACTTATCCTAGGGTTGCCAACCGTACTCTAAAATAGAGTATTGTACTCTATATCATGTAGGTGTACTCTATAATCTAGAACACTAATAGAGTATGCTAAAATACTCTTTTTTGCTCAATTGCTCAATGCCAGTCATGCAATATTATGAAAATCTAGTATCGGAACAGGGAATCATTAAATTTAATAAAAAAATGAGCTCTTTGTGTATTCAAATTTAGATTTAGAATGCTTAGATTCATATAATTGCTTTAAAAAACAGGAAAAACTTAGAAACCGCAAGAAGTACAAAAAGATACGTTTTTAAAATGTAGGTAAAACAAAAAATATATTTTTTTTTTAAGTCTGTACTCTTTATTTACCTCCTTTGAAACCAGATATACTCTATTTCTTCTAATAAAAGTTGGCAACCCTAACTTATCCTGTCTTTCGTAAAAGAAAACAACCACAAAGTGTCCGGAATACAAACAGACGGATATTGAATATTCGCTCAAGGTTCTAACTTATAACCTTTTGTACGATCTAGATAATATTTTTTGATGATTTCGCGGTTATTACACATTGAAATGAAAGAACTGTGTAAGTAACTGATTTAACTCAAATATTTTATTGAAAACTAGCGGTCCCGGCAGACGTCATCCTGCCCGTCCGAAATTCAAATTAAAGGTAACTTTAGTTATACAACGTTTGTATGGGAAAAGAAAAGGGCTGTTTTAGGGTTTTCCCGGCAATTATTAGATTTTTTCTCGCCGTAAGAACCATCCTTGGACTTCAACGAACATTTAAAAAAAAAATTGGCCAAATTGGTCCAGGCGTTGTCGAGTTATGCGCTTACCAACACATTTTGCGATCACACTTTTCGAAAATTTTACAGTTGTCATATTATTATTCGTAATATCTGCATATAAAATCAACCTTTGCTAGTTAAATCCGGTATAGTTGTAAGTATACCTATTTATAACCTATACTTGTATCTTTAGTTTAGCAACTTGTACCTACATATTTTTATTGATTCTGCGCTGAAATTATTACACCCTGAATCGATAATAAATACTAATAGGTACAGAATGTTGTTTTATATTTATTGGATGATTTAAAAAAATGCGGTTAGCATAGTCAGGCACCTATACTTACTATCGGAATAAATACTTAAGTACCTACATGTACAAAGTGTTACAGGATAATTTTAATCTCGTAGGTAAGTCAAGCACGTATTATCAAAGCTGGAACAAGGTTAATAAAACTATGCTTGTGTATGTGTGTGTGTCATAAAGTAAAGAGTTTTTTATCGCATGAGGTCGTTCAAGTATTACGTAACCACTATAGGGGGTAGTGGAGTCTTTGCTTATTTGTATGACATGGGGGGAGGCGATTACGTCAGCAGCAGTTGTTTAATTTTTTACACAAATGGCAATGCACACATTTTCTATTTTATTAGCTGACGTTTCGGATTCTTTACAGTTTCCATAATCGTAGCACGACTGAGCTGACAATAGTCTAACGCTAAAGTCAGTCGTGCTACGATTATGGAAACTGTAAAGAATCCGAAACGTCAGTTAATATAATAAAATAAAAATACGCGAGTTAAATCCGTTAATAGTTGTTCCATTCCAATGTGTAATAACCGCGAAGGCATCAGAAATTATCACATTTTCTATGTTTAAAAATGAAATTTATATTTTTAAATAATTGTAATAAACCTGCGCTATACTTAATACAAATCCGTTAAAATTATTTTCTACTTATCTTGGCGATTTTTGGCACAGTTCTTTTTATAAGTAGGTACCTTAAATTTGAAAATTATTTTCCTTCATTGATCTACATTGACATTATTATATGTTCTCATATAGCTCTCCTAGATAAAATACATAGATAGACATACGAATAGAATTCACGCAAGGGAACGAAAACTAACCACGTGACTTTTTGTTTGTTGTTTTCATTGTGTTATAAGCGTTCGTAAATGTCCAAAGGAACTTAAGAGGGAAAGTTTCCTTTTCCATTGTTTTTAGGGCTCCGTACCCAAGGTAAAACGGGACCCTATTACTGAAACTACGCTGCACGTCCGTCTGTCACCCAGTTATCCAGTTAAAATTTACATAGATATTGTTTTTCTCTTGCCGTTATAACAACAAAGACAGAATAAAAAAATATATTTAAGGGAACTGTATGGGAGCTCCCTTAAAAATACGTTTACGTTTACGTTTCTACGTAATTTGATGCCGTTTTTATAGAAAACTAGCTTCTACCCGCGACTCCGTCCGCGTGGTACTCCTCCTTTTTTGCAGTCGGTTAAAAAGTAGCCTATGTTCTTTCTCAAGCTCCAGGCTTTCTTTGTACCAAATTTCATTTAAATCGGTCCAGTAGTTTTAGCGTGAAAGCGTAACAGACAGACAGAGTTACTTTCGCATTTATAATATTAGTTAGGATTGTACGGAATCATTAGTGCAAGCGTTTACTCGAACTTGTTTTTATTTTTTATAAATCCAAGGTCAAATTGTAAATAAAATAAAACAACATATATCATTTAGAGATAATAATCTTTTTCCTGTTTTCAAGCCATTACATGCTTCAATCGTAAACGCTAATGACAGACAAAACATAACGTAAAAATATATTTAAGTTTGCCTGTCCATAGAGGCAATTTTCGATTTACCTACTTTACGGAAAAGTTTTTATGTTTCGTCTGTTTAAGTAAATGGTCGTGATTATGCATAAATGAATCATTGAAACAATAACATAATGATAAAATGATTCCTAAGCTACTGTTGTCACGAAACAATTTCCTTGACTAGAAATCTTCCAAATCATTTTCAAATAATCATGAATCGACTTCAGACGTATTCAATACTTATATTAATATGTTTTACTATTTCTATGAATTTTGCAAGTGTACACGGAGATATTAACTTTTTTAAAATTTTCAGCACTGACAATGGTGTTTAGAAATTATTACTTACCATCGGTTACTTATTCGCGGTTCCCTTCTGTTTCAACTACTTGGTTACAAGTACTTACGCAATTGTATCATACTATAATAAACAGCTAAAATATTGTTTTATTTCAGGAATACTACCGGACAGGACTAATCGAATAGAAGACATATACTTACGGTTCTATAATGGGTAAGTGCTAATTTAAAATACTATATCTAGGTATATAATCCTACCAAAAAGAAACTTAAATCAAGCCTAAACATATATATACTTTCCTTTATTCCTGTAAACAATATTATTTTACATTACTACATTGTTGATTTGAACTTTACAGGAGTACAGAGGGAGAGTATTTGGACATCCCCCTGAGTCAAGCAAACAAGCTTCTTGAATTAAAAGGTTTCAACAAAAACAACCCCACCGTCCTATACGTGCATGGCTTCATTGAGACGGCTATGCAAGAGAGCATCCAGGTAATTATGTCCTGGTGGCAAAATATTGATTTTATTGATCTTTATTTTCTTGTATCTTGTATTTTAGTATTTACAGAAACTAAAAGTAAAATGAAATGTGTTTTACTCCTCTTTAGGTGTTTATGTATATCAAATGTAATAACTTTTTAAAATATGTCTATTTAAACTATTATTTATATTATATATATATTATATTATTATAAAACTAAAATAGATGTCAGAACCGTGACGACGGAGACGAAAAGATACCCTAATTACTTCAGACGGTTTTTGCTCGTTGATTATAACCTACCTATATAGGAAACTGCCTTTACCGATTATTTAACCATGCATACCTATAATTAGTCTTGCTGTGATACTGTAACCATAAAATTATACATGCATGGTATTACACATAAACATACATACTCAATCTATTTATATTCACACAGTCATCTTTTATGAAAACTAAGATTGTAAGACTTTGCATATCGCGAGTATCCCTCAATGGGCTTAGTTTTCTTTATTCCGTCGATTACAAGCCTTTGTTTTATGAATCTCCAGGTCGTGGTAAGCGCGTACTTGGACTCAAGGCCTGGCACCAACATCGTTCTCCTGGACTGGTCTAACATGTCTCATGGTTCATATTTAGTAAACGCAGCCAGAAACACTAGAAAGGTCAGTTCTACATATCGTATTCATATTATACTAGCTGACCCAACAAACTTCGTAGCTACCACGATTTAAAAAATAGGTGAAAATAAAATTTGGGGGCATTTACCCCTAACATTTAGGTGCATGAAAAATAGATGTTGGTCGAGAAATATTAGACCTACCCGATATGCATACATAATTTCATTAAAATCCAGCCGTTTCGTAACACGCAGAAGTTAGTCAACAAACACCGCGATACGAGAATTTTATATATATTAGATTTCCTAACCCAGTTTACTATTCACAGCAGTGTTAAAGAGTTGACTTGCAATGTTAGATAAGATAAAATGACAAGGGATTCTTATTTCTGTGTAAATAAACGCAGTGCAAATATGGTGTAAAAATTTTCTAGACCAAATTTTTTTTGCTGGTTTAAGTTGTATTACAATTTTCAACTGGGTACCTACTTACTGAATATGATGGCCAACCAAGCTTTTTATGCTTTTCTGGGTAGGTACATAAACTAATAGGAACCTACAAAAACCTACAAAGTGTTAACTTTATGAACATAAAGTTAACACTTTGTAGGTTTTTGTTTAACCGGCACACTCTTATATAGGTATGCTCTATGCACTTGCCAATTGGAATTGAACTATTTTTTAATACGTGAGAGATCGTGGTAAATACATATTTTTTTAAAAACATTTAGAATACACGCAAGCTGTTAAGTAGCTACTTATTTGAGACAGGCAATAATGTGGTCACAAGAAGATATACAATTTGCTATTTGCTCAATATGTAAGGTCTCTAAGCCTTGTGTAGCTGGTATTCTCTATGAATTCCTAATGCAATACAAGGAAAAATAAATAACTGTAATTCTGAGTGAATAATGGATGACAAAACCGGTTTAAATTTATTGGTTAATAAGCAATATCTTTACGGAGTACAAACTTACTGTGATTGGCCTTCACATAGTTAACCCACTCATCTGCGCAGTTATGTAAATGTTACAAGGATACCAGCATGTGAAACAAAGTAACCACTGTGGTCATAGCTCTACAAAAAAAAACTTTTTTTTTTCGTTGCCCTGGATCGCATATTTTTGTAATATATTCATGAAAGTTCTCAACGTGCTCGTATATTCATGATTTTTACATATTTTATATTTTGAACAATTATCGGTTTGGAATGAAACAAGTTATCGTTCTTTTAGGAATAAAGTAAATCAGAGCAAATCCTAAAAAAAATTGATAGTTCAGATAAATAAACCCAAAATAATTTTCATATCTAGGGCAACAAAACTGCTGTAGAAATAGTTATTACAAGTAGCAAAATACGTACCTACAAGTAGTAACATATACTTATGTGGTGTTATGGGAACAGAACGACCTTGATAACTTCCGATTATGCGATTATTTACACGTTTCCAAATACTTAACGTGAGTTTTATACGCATTACTATTAGAAATTGTTATACATTTTATATCATGAATTTTCCCAAATGCGGTTAACCACGAAGCGAAACTAAGATACGCACATGCATTAATGTCACACATAATGGAATTTCCAAACCTTAAGTGCATTTAATGCATTCCGATTTATATCTACGCCAATGATCAATCTAATATATAAAAACCTAGTACTTATCACGGCCTTAGTGGTCACGCTCCTCCGAAACGAATGGACAGATTTTTATCAAATTTTGTATGTATATTTGGTAGGTATGAAAATAGGTCGTAAAGTATATTTTTTTACCGTTGGGTGATTAAGATAGGGCCAGAATAGCGTTCCCCGGTTGAGCTACCTGAGCTAGTAATATATATCATTAGTTCAGTCACAAGGCGGTAACCATCACTGCACAATTGAATAGTAGTTAAGTAGGTATGGCATTTTCTCACAAAAGAAAGAGACATGTGAATTCAAGTCCCATTAAATTCTCTAAATTGTAATGTACCTGGGTAACTACATTACAAAATGATTATTTGGTTGTATTTGAAGGTAGGCGCAGTGGCGGCAGAACAGTTGAACAAGCTGTTGGAAGCCGGCCTACAGCTGGACAAGCTGCATGTGATAGGACACTCCCTGGGCAGTCATGTCGCTGGCTACACGGCTAGAGAGCTTAAAAACAAATACAATAAGACTGTCAAAAGGTAAATAATTTTAAAATGGGAATGGTTGCTACTAAAACTTGCTAGCTAAAATAGAAGACAGAAGTGCTATATTTTATAACAACGCGTTTTCTTATATTCTACTTATATGTTTGGTATGTGATTAAAGAACATTGAATTCCTATATTATTATACTATCGTACCTCATATGTATATGCAGTAAATTATTTTTATATATTATTTATTTTTTTGGCACTAAATTTATTTTGAAATCAAATTCTGCTCTTGAACACTTCTGCAACCTTTAAACTACTCGTATTTACCTTTGTAAGTACCTATCATACTCCCATTATCATCAATTGTACTCACCACAAAACAAGTTATCAAATTTAATGTATTCCAGACTTACAGCGCTCGATCCTGCCTTCCCCGCTTTTTACCCCGACGGTGTAATGATGGAACACGTGAACGCACGTGACGCAGAGTTCGTGGACGTGATACACACGGACGCGGGGGGGTACGGGGCCCCGGTGCGTACCGGCACCGTGGACTTCTGGCCTAATGGGGGGAAGAGCATACAGCCCGGCTGCCCACGTTTTGCACCGATACCACTCTCCGATGACAGTAAGTTAGCACTTGCACCAATACATAGTGCCCGGTGATGGCCGTAGACTTGCTATTGCGTACACAAGTGGATCAGACTCAACTGTTTTGAACTCGGCTTTTAATAGCATTCTATATAACGCAGTTAAAAGGTTTAGTATATTTCTAAATTAACAGTTTAGTTTTATAAATTCATAGAGTGCGTACTTGTTTTGAATTTAAAAGATAATTCAGCTGACCCAGGAGTTTGGCAACAAACACCGCGGCGAATTTTATATAAGTATCAGATTTTTAAATACTTGACAAATATAAAAAAACTTCTGTCAGTTAATCAGTTAACCATTCAACTTCCATAATGCAAAACAAGACCGTCGAGTATTTGTTAAAAAAGCACCGGTATTTAACCGATTTCAGATTTGTGCAGTCACTGGCGATCATGGAGGTTCTACGCGGAATCGGTGCGGAACCCTGAAGCGTTCCCAGCATCTCCCGCCGAATCCTACCACAAGTTCAGACAGAACCCGACGCCTGAAGTTGGCATGGTTTATATGGGCATTAACTGTGATACAAGGTAACGTATAAAACGTGTAAACTTGCCAACTTGTAAACTTGCTTGCTCGATTGCGTATCTGGCCAAAATGAACGATGTCCAGCTTTTGTTAGACTTTTAATAATAATCACAAATGCTTCATTTTACATTTAAAAAAAAATGCGGCCTTTCTATCCAAATGACTAGCTTAACAGGCTGGGTATGTCCCGCTATTAGGTTTGTCGACCTGGCAACCCTATTAGTATCTATAGTCATATTGTGTGGTAGACTCAATATAGTATCATAGGACATTGTCTAACAGTTAACCATTGAGGAATATATACTATCATAAACTACGACTACGAAACTGGCAGGATGCGATTTCAAAAGCAGAAAAACGAAAAGAGTCTTGACGAAAAATGATCATCTCATCTTATCTTATGAAAGCGTATTAAGGGCAGACGTCAGTGTGATGAGCGTTTGCATTTGTAGCTAGGACTTGGATGTTTTATATGTATTTTCATATGTTTATCCGTTCGATAACCGATAGTAGATACCCATAGTAAAAGCATGGCCTAGATTAAGAATACATTAATTGGTATGAACTATTTTTTATTCATTTAATTTTTTATTTCAGTGCCCAAGGCTCATTTTACTTGACAACGAATTCAAAAACGCCTTTTGGAAAAGGAATGGATGGTATATACGCAAAAAGCAAAAAGGACCAACCGAGATAATTAAATTTAATGTCACGGTACCTGATTTTAGTTAAGATAGAAACACGCACATAGTTTTACCCTACCGGATCTAAAATTGTACCAGTTAAAAAATATTATCTACCCTACTAAACCTACTTAACAGTTTTAGTTTCCAATTATACCATGTTGATCATAGACCTTTGTATCGGTGACAAAACCAAAGAAAAAGATCAAGATAGCCGGATCAAGGTACTTATGCGTTTGTCACTTTCTATGATTATGAAGTTTGCTTTTAAAAATCAAAAATACATCACGTTCCTTATACATAGCATATCTTGTTAAACATTAAGACTTTTAAAACAATAGGACAAATACGAGTACATATTGAGTAATTTGATGAATTGTAACAAGGGTTGCTTTCACAGCGGTTCAAATAAATATTAAAAAACTGAGCTTCACCAAGCATTATGTTTTGATACAGCATTATACTGTGCAAGTAGGTACATGTTGTAACAATTAATAAAATTTAAATAATTTTGTAGCTCATTCTTTCAATATTTAGAAATAAGTAATGGCGGCGTTTGAACCGTCGTGAAATCCAACCACAACGGAGCGAAATGTAAGTTGGGTTGTTCCAACGCTAATATTTTGAGTCATATTTTACAATCGCACCGCGACCTACCCTGCTAACCGTGCGTAATTTTTGTTTAGGTGTTTTATAATATGACTTGGTGAACTTAATTCGTAATTTATTATTGGTATTGTATTTAATTATTAGTAAACTAGGTATTTGTTTTTGTTACTTAAATTATGATTTGTAGTGTAGACCTGTTTCACAATGTCCAAACAAAACTACAAATAATACATATTCTAGTTGAAAAAAAGAATTTATTTGATGTTGGAGTTAGACATTCCGAAGCAGGCCTTTTATAGGTAGTTTATTTGTAAAAAAATAATTAGATGTATTAAGTTGTATCCCGAATACTTAATTGTTAACCAGTATTATCACAAGCTAATAACTTGACATCACAATTATATGTAATATTTATAAATATTTTATACCTATCTGGAAATTGGTGAGACTTATGGTGATACACGTAGGTATAATACTATCACTTTTATAAAATGAGTATAATATTTATAATGGAAGAAGGTATCGACAGCGAATCAATTTATAAAACAAATTAAAAATCCTTTTTAAATACAAGGTTTATGGAGATAATTTTAGAACGACTTAACTGATTTTCATTATACATTAATTTGATACCCTACTCGGTATATAATGTAAACATATTATGGTTTTCCATCTTCACTTGTATTTACCGCCCTTAATTTGGTTTTAGAAAGACGTCATACAGTTAACTATGCATTGTCATCCAAATTGAATATGTTTACAAAATTTCTGCTCAATCGGTTAAAGATATCAGCTTCAAAATTGAGTTACAAGATTTCGCTCGCACATAACATTGCAAGTTAAGTAAAAGTTTGTAATTAACCTGTGTGTCACTCATACTAACATGTACGTACAAACAGTTAAAATGACAATTTTGTTTTATTACCTAGGTACTGTAATGAGCATTAAGTTAACTCTTTCACTGCACAGTTTGACGTACCATCACCACACCTCGACTCCTTTCACCGGCGTAGGGTGTTATATTATACCATGTAGCAATACGGGTTTTTACCTTCGATCGTTTGTTCCCCGTTGGAGACGGTTCTAATGCTGGTAAATCGGCCGCAGTGAAAGGGTTAAGTAAACAAGTAACTAGCATTTCATGAAACAGAAATTTGTGACGCTTGTAGTATTATAGAACGTATTATTAATAAGTATTTATTTGTTACTATGTCCATGGGTGTTTTCTGCTACTATATTATTTATTTACGACGGCTAAAACTGTTTTGTTTCCAAATCCAAAAGTTTTATAGACTGAAGTTATTAAATAAAGTTTTTGTGTTCATGATTATTTTTTTTTGTATACGGGTACCTATACCTAACCCTTAACTATCGCTACCTACTTAGCTTATCGTATTTTTTTTAATAGAATCCTGGGGACCTAGACAAGAACCAAAGAACACCGCGAACGACTGGTACGTCACAAACGTTCGCGAGTGTCAAGTCCATACATTTTGGTCGTTTCGTTTAACGTAAACGTCGATCGTTGGCACCTTGTCTAGGCACTCTGGATTGATAAGATTTAGGTAGGTTGAGTTCTAAGCACAAGTAGGTACAGTCACCATCAGATATATCAAAGCGGGCGAGGTCCTCAAATACATCTGAACAACATTAAATTTCAATAAATTCGTTACGGCAAATAAGGCCAATAATATCTGAATGTCCAATTCGTCACAAATATAAGAGCAGCAATTTTTCAATATAAACTGGACACATAACAACGCAAAAATATCTAAACAGTACAAGTGTTCATAAATATCTGAACACTTAAGGAAAATATACCTTAAGTCACTGACATATAGTTTACATTCTATTGTACAGATGTAGTGAATATTCTGTCTCATGGTATCATTACTAGGTAAGCAAAGCAAACGTGAATTGCGACGTTGTCATACTTACTATTGTTTCCTGTTGCCAAACTTCAACTGTCACTGTTTAGTTCGTATCCTATTTAATTATGAAAGAATCTCATATATTATGGTCGTTGACAAGTCGTTGTCAACATTGGTAAGCAATTTTCGTCAACCTGATAATTGATTGCTTAGCCTCATGGTTTACACGTCGGATGCACGGTCATAGAACGCGGCTGGTTTAAGTTCGAGACCAGGAAGAATTTGTTTTTTTTTAATTTTATTCGTTTTGTATTTTTATTCAGATCTTATTTTGTATTGAAGACGTCGGTGAGACACTTCTAAGACTAACCTTAGTTAAATTGTGTATATTCCAGTTGTAGTTTATTTAGTCTATGTAAGCTGCGTTTTGTGTAAAGTATAAATTATTATGGTAACCAGATGATGAAATGATGAGACATGATGGAGCTTAATTAATTACATACTTTGTCGTTTAATTAGGTACGCAACAACTTCATCAATTGTAAAAGTCCGTAGGTAATAAACGAACTGCAAATACTAATACGAGTTTCGATTTTACGTATGTCCGATCTCCGAATGTCCTGCCACCGTATTATAGACTATAATAAATGAAGAAATAAAAAATAAAAAATCTTAAAAATCTTGCGACAAATAAAATTTGAATATAGCAGGTAACCTAATTTATTATAGAAATTAAAAAAAAGAATAATATATGTCATATTTCCCATCCGTTAATAAAAATAAAATGCATGTGGACCAGTCGGATTCGAACCATGACGCTCGGTTTACTAAGCGATATCTTACGCATTAAGCCAAGACAGTATTAATTAGATTGTTTGAAATTTATGATAGGTATATACGTTTGATTAGAGCCTAGTAATGATACCACGAGACAGAATATTCGCTACATCTGTACAATAGAATGTAAACTATATGTCAGTGACTTAAGGTATATTTTCCTCAAGTGTTCAGATATTTATGAACACTTGTACTGTTTAGATATTTTTGCGTTGTTATGTGTCCAGATTATATTGAAAAATTGCTGCTCTTATATTTGTGACGAATTGGACGTTCAGATATTATTGGCCTTATTTGCCGTAACGAATTTATTGAAATTTAATGTTGTTCAGATGTATTTGAGGACCTCGCCCGTTCTGATATATCTGATGGTGACTGTACCTACCAGAGTGTACCTGCATATATACTTAAACATATTCCTAACTTTGAATTCACACGGAGTTTAAAATTTTTATTTCGTCGAGTTAGTAATTGACAGGTGACTGGCTGTCATCATACCGTAACAAAACTTAGGGTGCGATCCCAATAAAGAAGAGCAGAGACGTGCAATAGAATTACACAAACGAAAAACTAATGTTTTGGACAATTCTGCATTTATTTATAGGTTGTCTCCACACATTATAATATATATGTATTTTTATACTCTTACGTGGTCTCCGAGCATTATGAGTGCCTTATTGTTAACTCCTTTCATTGTATAATTTGTTCCATAATATACTTATCTTAAAATTACTAAGATTGTTCATATTTTTATGTCGTAGCTGTGAAGTGCCGGAGCATGGTCCCCGTGCTGGGGGCGGGTGTCTCTGGCATATTCAGCAAGTATTTGGTCGTCCAATAAGCACCAAATGCCAGTAAGCCTGTGATCAGGATGCTGAAAAATATTGTATATTATCGAAAAAAAACCGAGAAATCACACACACCTATAACTAAAATATTTTCTCATTTAGGTAATATTAAAGGCTTAGGTTACTTACATTCCAAAAGCCATTATTCCCTGTAACCTAAAAAATGCAACTTAACCGCAGGTAGGAACCTAACTTAAATTGTTGACTAGGTGCAGCAGTGTCTATTTTGAATAGTATACCTAATAGAACTAATTGAGCAAGATATAATGAATTGTTTTTATAGATAGGGGCTTGATAAGGCTGGAGTTCCACTAACAGCTATATTAACTAATCGTATAACCTTTTTGCTATTACAAAAATAATTTAAAAAGTAAACTGAATACAAGTTACGGGGTTACTAGTTGGGGATAGATATCTCTGGCGCCGACTGTATGTACCTATCTAATGAAATAAAACAGTTTCGAAAGAATATCTTAATTAACTATAGGTACTTAATAATTTTCAAATCCATTCCTTTCTAAGTTTATTTTATAACCTGCCGTTCTGGAGCCTATTCAATCCAAACAAACAAACCTTTCCTCTTTATTATTTTAGTATAGACTACCAATCCTAAAAAGACAACTTTTGTAAAATTACGTAAGCCTGGAGTGACTGAGATCTTGGTCTAGGTACTTGAAAATTTCATAAAGTGTCTACCTACAATAAAAAAAAATGGTTCACTGTATATATATATATATATATATAGAAAGCAAATATATTTTTGCTGAAATTTTAAATAAATACTTACCTACTTTAATAATAAATTAAACTAATGACATAAAACTTCTTTTAGTGTATCAACGGTTTATTTTATTATTTTCAATACAATTTGGCAAGTATACTAAACACGGTATGTATAATAAATCAAGGTTAAATGTATGTAAACAATTGAGATGAATAACATAGTGATCCTTTTAGGCAAGCCCCCGTTCATGTATGCATTCCCACGATCCTTACAGTGGTTCTCACTGTACCAACTAACACTGGTTAAAACTAACCTTTAACATGCACAATATATTTGTCAATATGACATGGTACGGCATAAACAATCTCGTCGAGAGCTTGTAACTACTACGTACTACTTGCACATTGTAACTATGAAAAGCAGAAGATCTACGGCGTCGAATAGGCCAGCAAATAAGCATAAAAGGCCAATGAACATATACGTTTTATCGTATTTCGGAATATGGCGACGAGGCAATGTCATTATCGCTTGGAGCGACGAATGACGCGCTGCTCGAGCTTCATTGCGTTTTTTTATCTTGAGCTCATGAGAAATCTGTAAGAGAAGCCTTATTTGAACATCTGTATTGATGTTAGGTAATAAACTACGAAATTAGTGTTTAGGTTATTTCTTAATCTTACTAAAATCAAGCCAGTAACAAGGAGCAGACTTGTCCCAACTAACATGAAGTATATGTGCACAAATTTCTTCAGGTTATCATTTACGATGCCAGAAATAATAAGTCCTATAGGGATAATGGTTTGACTCCATATGGCTCCTCCAATCAATGACTGATCATCACGATATTTTGGCCTATCGCTGACTCCAGCCACCGTCCAAAAACCACCAGCAGCTATTACACAGCCCAGACTAATTAGTTTCAGAAGAAGATTAATGAAACGCATAAGTATTTATCTCATTTTGACTGGAGTTGAACATGTGTCATTGATTTCGACAAGTTTACATAATGATAGCAGAAACCGATAGAGGTTGCTGTTGCAGAGTAACCTATTTTTTATCTATTAATTAACAAGCAAAACTCCTTTATAATATAAATTAAGTTTTGCGAAAATTTTAGTTATCATTATGTGCTGCAGATTGAGAGTCAAGCCAACTTAACAACTTTTAGGCAAGTCTCACTATATTGTTAAGCTAGGTCATTTAAATACAATAATCACTACAGCGAGGGAACCCCAAAATAAATATATGAGAATATTGTTAAACGGCCACTTAAATAGTCGCCAATGTGCGCATTTACTAAAAATTTAGACAATCATTCCAATCTATCCACCATGTTGAAATATTCTCTTTTGTATTTTTTTGCGTATTTCTGTTTCGCATTTTCTTCAGGAGATCTTAGTTATGTAAGTTATTATAAAAACTTATATTCACTTATATAGGTAGGTACTTACCTACTTAAATAAAGGTTAATTTTAAGCTTTCTTGTAGAGTAATCCTTTCACCAATTTAAATATTTACTACCTACTTATAATAACTGTCTATCAATTTAATCATCTAATGCCTTCGGGGTTATTACAACAAAACGAATGTATCAGATTTCAATCGCATACTATATTATTGATTTTATGGTTACATTTCGAAAATTTTACGGACCCCTCACGTAACCGGCAAAAAAATCATAAGTATGACTATACTAACGAAAGTTCAGTCCATTACAGTTGTCTTAAACCTTATGTTTATTTATATGTTTTTCATGCTGAGATAAGTTAGTACATATGTTATTTTGCCATTTTTCTTTATAGGGTCCATTTAAAATGATGATCACAGAATTTGGTGTATGTCACGGACCAAAGCGGAAGGACTGTTCCATCATCAACACCACCATCATCGAACATGGAGCCATATTAATAGACGTACTGGTCACTGAAAATTGTGCCCCGTCTAAAGTAAATTAAATTTGTCTACCTTTCACTCCTTAGTATGTACTTAAGTTATGGACGGTAATATCTTAAGATAGGTACCTGCTGTTTATAAAAACAAAATGTTTATAAAGTGCTTTCGAGATAAAAACCAAATATAAAGTTGAGTTTTATCTCGAAAGCACTTTCATCGTAGCTTAATTATCGCACCTAACTTGTAATTCTCGACGACAGAAGCATAAGGTCGTATTTGAATTTACGACGAAAATCACTTTTTAACACCGATGGTCTCAGCTCGTCTAGCTCTTTCTGTACAACTGTCAAACGTATTTCTATCTCTTTTGGATGCAGAGATAATAGTGTTGCATAATGTCGTATCTAGCTTTTTCCATTGATGTCTACAAGTATAAGGTCATATTTCGCTAACCGACCCTATTCCATTAAAATATATTGTAAAAAATAGATTACATCAACAAATACATCCTTATGCTTGTAGTAACTTTTAGTTCAATTGATTCGTATTTTTAGTTGAGACCTTCAGCACATTCGTCACAAGAGGTCATAAGTTGCAATACGACATTTTGCCTCGAAAAAAACTGTCTCCAAAAGCCGTACAACTACATAAAGCCTTATGCTTCTTATGTAATATTAAGAAATCGTAGTTTTATCTGAAGAACCGACATTATGCTTCAAATAAAATGAACTTTATCCAGTCGTATCTGAGATATTTTTCACTTGATGTCGAAAGTAGTTATTTTTTACAAGCAGAAGGTCGGATCACCGGTTTTTTTTATAAAAAATAATTTATTTTCTATTTTTTGTATAACAATGATAAAACATTTAATGTGTAAGTGTAGCCGGTTAAACGCTCTAAGGGATGAAACTCTTAGGTTTACTATATTCTTTACAGATTTTGTCAAACTTAACAGACAATTACCGCAAACTTTAAAACGCTCTCCTGAAAAGTTGCAAAATCACACATCCGACCTTATGCTTCTAACGTCGAGAATTTATGATGCCTTCGCGGATATTACACATTGGAATGAAACAACTATCACGGATTTAACACGCGTAGGTATTCTATTTTAGCGTTTGAGTATCGTCAGCTGAGTCGTGCTACAAATAAGGAAACTGTAAAGTTTTTGAAACGTCGGCGACATAAAATAGGATACGCGAATTAAACAATTATAACTGTTCCATTCTAATATCTCACCAACCTCTTCAAAAACGGTTTCCAAATTATTATTCATGTAGGTACTTTCCTAATAAAATACTATAAGAGGTGACGTAATAGAAGTTCTTTATTTACTGAATGGAGTAGTCATGTCAGACTATATATGTCGTTCTCTTATTCTTGGCCAATGCAAGTTTTTTTTTTGTCTCAGTGGCGTAGCGTATGCCTACATTTTATATCTATTTTCAGGGGAAAATTGTAGCTTCCTCTAGTGGAAAAGAACTGGTTCGACTACACATGAACAAACCTTGCGAGCACTTGTTTCTGAGACCGATGCTGACAGGTTTTTTTAATATTACCAAAAACTGCAGAATCTTAAAGGTAATAATCGTTTACTATTAATCAGTAGCTAACTAATTTAGAATGATTATTACGGAATATGTGTATAATATTTAATCATTATAAAAGACAATTAAATGATTAATATTATACAATTCATAATTATTATATTAAGATGGTCTTATCTTTTCTATGCTCTTTTTGTCACTCATTAAACCAATTTTTATATTTCAGGGTAGATACAAAAGTAGGGTGGACATCGAACAGATTGCTGCAAATTACTTTGGCGGTAATTTTTTTTACGGAAATATAACGTTTAAAGCAAATTTGTTCAGCAACGACTGTAACTTTTCATGTACAAATTTAAACGTTACAATGACTCCTAAAAATAAATCATAGTACATTACGCACCAAGGTCAGTAAAATAAAAAATGTCTCAGATCACATGTAATTGTCGTCCGAGGCGAAGCCGAGGTTGACAAAAATGTGATCTGAGGCTTTTTTATTTTACTGACCGAGGTCAGTATACTATTTTTCTGTTCGACGAAGCCAGAATGCGGAAATTTCATTTAGCGCAGCGGCCACAAAGTTGGCGCTTCCTGGCCGGAGGACAGAAATAATTATTTGCTGGGTTTACCTTAAAAACTTTTAACATCAAGTTTTATTTTAAAATAAATAAATTTATATAAAACAGCCTTATTGATTTCATTTTTAAATAAATGATTTCGACCTACAGATATAAATTTAAGTAACTTAAATTATACTAAATAATTTACAAGCACGCATTGTTATTCCCAATTACCCAACGACCCATGAAATGATCAGATTAAATGTTAGGAACAGCAATCATTTTTACTTGCACTTATGATTATAACTTTTGAAAATCACTTGCCCTTTTTTATTCATTTATCACCATGAATAAACGTGTAGTATTGTTTTTTTGCATTTTTGTACACGTTACATCGTCCATATCTGATAAAAACTACGTAAGTATCGGTTTATAGGTTAAGAAGAACATAAGTTGTGGTTTAAGGTAAAGATTACATACATACATTCAAATTAAATTAATTAATAGGTACCTATAATCAAAACAAAGCTGCTTAAACGTTGCTTAGTATTAAAGTATTCTCGAAAGAGACTTTAATAATGTACTTAATCTAATTGTATAACGATGGATCTAGAAATCGTAGCATGTAGGTAAGTATGCCATAAAAATGTAAATAGTTGTCAGTAACGAAATCAACACTATGGAGTAGGTACCTAAATCCATTATTGTTTGATTGCAATGTGTAGCTAATAACCGCAAAAACGCCAGACATTACTATCAAGTAGGGATTCTTTTTACAGGATACCAAGGTACGTATAATTAATAAATTGCAATACCTACCAAATAAGTACCTATAAGGCATACGTTCTGAAATCTTTTGCTGAAAATTAGGTAAATATTATGATTTTGAACTCGTAGAAAATTAAGACAAGGGGACAACGGCCTACATTTTTAAGGCACATTGAATTCAGATGATTAATGTGTTTTTTTCAGGGACCATTTCATATGAATATTAAAAAATTTGAAACATGCCGCGGTCCTAAAGCTAAAGACTGTGCTATCATTAACGCTACCATTATTGAGCATGGAACTGTCTATCTCGAAGTAGAAGTTACTCAAAATTGTGCTCCATCAAAGGTCTACCCACTTGTTTTCTACAAAGCCTCTCCAACACCCTAAGACCTTTAATTAAGTTAAACTATAAAACCTGCCTGCTACTATATGATATAGTTACCTACTTACCTACTCATTAAATTTTGGAGCCTCACATAACACGTAAAAGATTACTCGATCCTTTGTCTTTTTTGTGTTAAGTTAACTTGTAGGTGAATATAGCACTAATGAATCTAGGGCCCCAGTGAAAAAGGGTATAAGTCCTTCACTTGCAATATGACACTTATATCCTTTTTTACTAGGACTCCAGTATTTTACTCAATTACATTAGTGTATGGCACTATCTATACCCTTCTTTGACTATATTTATGTAGGTAGGTATATTCTAGTTTGAAATCTATCTGCAATGAAAACATGTGTCTTTCTTTTTTCTTTAATTCTTATTTAATTTGATGTCCACAGCGTGAGCAGTGTTAGTCACATATTTTATTTATAGTACCTATTTCCCTAAAAATTTATATTAAAATTATTATTATTAAAAAGCTTTTAATAAACTGCATTTATTTTTCAGGGTAAAATCGTCGTTTTGTCTAATAGAAAAGAGCTTGTAAGGTTGCACATGAACAAACCGTGCGAACATCTTTTTCTCCGTCCATTACTAGAGAGCATGTATAATATTACAAAAAAATGCACGATCTTAAAGGTGAGATATTATAATCTAAGTAAACATAAAAATCGTATCCTAATAATTACAATCCATGTAACGTTTAATAGACGACATTCTGTCGTTCATATATCAAAAAAAGGTTTTCTTGTAAACATCTGTATGGATTGTATCAACTTTTGACGTTAAATACTTTGTAGCGTGACAAATATGGTCATCATAGACCAGTGGTTCTTATCCTCTTTAGGTCCGTTACCCCTATGACCTAACTAGGGTCACTGATTTTACCCCTTCTCCCAACGACAAATTGGCGCGCTAATCGGTGTTACGCTGTGCTCAAACTTGTCACTTTGAAACTCGGCGTACGAAACAACTACCAGCCAAGGGCGTGCATTCCATACAGGCAGAGTGGCACTAAAGTAAGGAGTGCCTACCCTGGCGTCATACTTACGCTCTCCTTACTGCACGCGCCTGCTACCAGCTTATGGTTACCCCCGCAAAATACAAGTTTTACCCCTGCGGGGGTAATTATCCCAAGGTTAAGAACCCAGGTCATAGACTATTTACCTAGGGTCCTAGTCCTATTAATCCTAGTGTAATTATTAATCTGTTACAGGGCCGGTATAGAAACAAAATTAATATTGAAGAATTGGGTAGTAGTTACTTCGGCGGCAGTTTTTTTTATGGAAATATAACATTTAAATCTACCATATACAGCGATGACTGCAATTTTTCATGTAATAACTTACAAGTTGTTATGAGCCCAAAAGTTTAATTAAAAAAGATATAATTAAAGGTGTAGGTACCTATTGAGCACTGTATAATAAGTACTATACTTTTAGGGTTAAGTATAATTTTATATAATATCTCATACCTATTACAAGATGCGCTAGTGTGAGAATGACGTCTAGCTGTCATGTTCCATGACTGTGATTGATGATGCATGATAACTGGAGCTCATTCTATCCTAGCGCATAGAGCGAGTTTTAAAATACAACCCCCGTTAGGTACCAATTAAAAAAAAGTAACGTCATCATTTTTTATGAATTGCATCCCAAACCTCGAATACCTACCTAGGTAAATCAAATTATAATTAGCACACAATTCCTGTATAAGCTGTACGAAGGCTGTATAAGAGCATATCATACATATGGCTTTACTACCTCCGGTTTTTATAGAACTTGTGTGTTTTGTGGTCTATTCATATATTCGATATATTATTTTCTCGATTATAACAGAAGTGTAGGTAGGTATAGTAATCAATTATAATATATTATTTTTTCTGCTACTTTAATAAATAAAAAAACCGTATTTGTAGCAAACTGAGTTGACCATAACCATAATCTAACACTGTGCTAAATTCGTTACAGTTGCTTGATTTCAATATGAATAAGCATTTATCTAACCGTACCTACTGTGATCAGATAATAAAAACTATGACATGATAAGTATCTATTTTTATAAAAGCTACAAATAGCTCTTATTTTGCTTAATCAGCTATTTAATATAGCTCTGCAATGACTAAAATATTAATTTTGTGTTTTATTTTGAGTTTTACACATACGCCTTGTATTTTGGAAGGAAATTATGTAAGTAAAAATGTATTAAATATTATCTTATGCCCTCGACTTCCTCTGGAAAAAAATAGTTCCTACTTTTTTCTTATCAGAGCTGCTTTTTTAACAATCTTTTTATTAAATTTAATGGCAAAAATTAAATTAGAGCACTTCACTTCAACCCCTGGTATCTAATTGTTGCCCCCTTTGTTAGGAGATCCCTGTGAAAAACTATTCTTTAAATCCCTTTGGAATCAAAACATCTCTTTACCACATGTTTAATTCAGTGGCTGCGGCGATTTAAGTGTGAAAAAGTAACAGACAGACAAGTACCTACTTAAACTTAATAGTAAATCGAATATTTCTTTTGTAATAACTTATTTTATGTTTTAGGGGCCGTTTCGTATGTTCATTACCAAGTTTGATAACTGCATTGGGCCGAAACCTAAGGATTGCACTTTTATGAATGCAACTATAATCGGACATGGAACCATACACGTGGATTTTCTGGTCACACAAA
Source organism: Polylopha cassiicola (assembly GCA_038024825.1). Lineage (NCBI taxonomy): Eukaryota > Metazoa > Arthropoda > Insecta > Lepidoptera > Tortricidae > Polylopha > Polylopha cassiicola. The sequence continues at coordinate 11,892,272 of CP149046.1, read as the reverse complement.
GCTGTGCCCCTACTAAGGTTAAATAAATTAACACATTCATTTAAAACTGTTTAAATTGTCATATATTTATTTTTATGAAACAACTACCTACCTATAGGTAGGTAACGGATTTAACTTCTGTATTTTAATTTTATTTGCGAAACGTTAGTTTCGAAAACGATATACTCGTAGTTCGCATATTCTGAGCTGATACTACTATTATCAAAACGCTAATAGGTACGCGATTTTAATCCGTTAGGTAAGTACCTATAGTTGTTTCATTCCAATATTTCCAATGTAAAGTAATAACCGCGAAGGCATCAGAAATTATATTTTTATTATAAAATATTGCTTTGATTATCAGCTCTTTCATCTTAACTTTCTTAACTAGATAACGCAGGTATTTGAATTTGCACTATTTATGTATGAAGTACTTAAGTCTATAAATGGTTCGACTTCCCTTTATTTGAGGTACATAGGATAGAAGGTACCCGAAAACAAACATTTTTAATTTTAAATAAAATACTTTCATCCTCATACAGATAATCTAACTTAGGGAAACACATAAAACTTCTTTGATTGAATTTCCTGAAAACAAAACAGTATTAATATGCGCATATCGCATTATTTTCAGGGAAAAATTTTGGCGCTGTCAAATGGAAAGGAGCTAGTGAGATTAAATATGAACAAGCCTTGTGATCATTTATTTCTTAGACCTTTGTTGGAGGGCATGTTTAATGTAACTAAGAGTTGCGTAATACTAAAGGTAACTTTAATTGAATCATTATTACTTAAGTGCCTACTGGACTTAACTCGCGTAGGCTACCTATATAAATTTTTATGTTGACTTTTGAAAACTTTACGGTTACCATATTTATAGCCGACGGTCCTGACGAAAGTCTAACTTTGCATTTGAGCATGAATACATGAACTGTAAAGTTTTTGAAACGTCAGCACAAACATTATTATAACATAATAATAATATTTGTTAGGTATAACATAATAATAAGGAATTTTTGAATTTCAGGGACATTACATAATCAAACTCGAGATGGAACAAATCGCTACTAGATATTTCGGTGGCAGTTTTTTTTATGGAAATTTGACTTTTAAATCAGCTGTTTTTAGCAACGAATGCAATTTTTCTTGTACTATTACACAAGTTACTTTGAGTCCAAAGAAATAAATACTTATTTTTGTATACTAAATGTTAATAAATGAATACGACGTAAAACAGAAACAGAACTTCATATAAGTACATACTTTATGTAAGTAGTTTGAATTAATGTTACACACAACTTAAAAATAGCAATGAATAAAAGAAAGTTAGTAAGTAATGAAATATTTTATTGTTACTCGTATTTCCTAAATATAGGCCTATGTAATAAATAACTTATTTACATTTAATCAGTACATTTACGCTAAAATTATATCCTTACATAAAAATCTTTATTTAAACATTAGGTACCTAAACTAATCAAACGGACAAGATTCTTCATGATCCAAGTTCACGCAATACATTCCACGACACCTGGAAAAAAATATATATATAACAAGTACGTACATAGGTAATATTAATCCTAGTAGGAATTAGAAATGTACATCGTACTAATTTTAATAATAACAATAGGTACCAGAAATGACTCATAGGTATTGTTCTTTATTAATTATTATTTTTTTATGATTCGGCATTGAAAAATACGTACAATCCAATCATTCATCTGCGTTCAGCCCCTATTTTTTAATAAAAAAATGCAATAAGTACTAAATTCGCTGGATCAGCTAGTAAGTTATTTAGAATTTTCGGAGTCGCCAAAACATTTCATTTCGTTGTAACCCCTATTACAACGTCTAAGTATATTATCATGTATTTGTGCCTGTAGTATGTAGAAGTGTTACATATTAATACATAAACACAGTAGCAATCAATATGTGCGATTATGATAATTATATTATCGTGAAATTAATTTGAAGTGGCGACATCCACTCACCTGGCTGCTAAGGTGTAATTTATGAAACTTTTTCATAATAATATTATATAGGTACCTATTATAAGACGAGTATTCTAGAATTTTAGGATTTTGCAAAATATGTTATTGTAATAGGGACTTTGGAGATAACCACACCAGCTCTTGCTTTGGGATGAAATCCTAGTGGAGACAGTGTCATAATAATTATGTTTTATTCCTTGTTTTGTTTGTATTATTTGTTGTTGATTTCTTATTAATAATCTAATAATAAGTAGGTAGGTAAGTTAAAATTGTATAAAATTATTTTATAAATGACTTTTTGCTGAGTTTTAAGCGCTAATAGATTCATATGACGTTTAAAACTATCTTTCAAAGGTCTATTTACTCATAATTATATAATAGAAATACTTACGTGTCAGGGGTAGCTTCTCCCAATCGTACCGCTCTCCTATCCAGCCTGATGCCCCAGCGGCCGCGATCTTTGGGGCAGTTGGAGTCACAAGGCACCCCGATCATACGGATACTCCTGTTCTGGCGCACACTCGCTGCGAAGTAGCATGAGCTCATGAAGTGGCTGCAACGAGCTATACCTGGTAAAGCAAAATTATAAGGTAAAGTTGTGAATGTTTCTCTGAACTTATTTAATTTACCGGTTATTTGTATTGTAACTACTTGTTCTTATCAAAGTGATAAATTATGTTAGTCTAAACTACTGGGTGCCTTTCTATAGAATCTAACCATAAAAGTTATTTTATAAATATAGATAGATAACTTAGGCAAGGGCATGATGAGACATTTGTCTCGTAATATATAGACTGATTATATACCTCGGTGCGATACATATAGAAGCTGCAGCACGAGTCTGAACTTAGGTACCTACTTTATCGTTTACGTAATCATTTCTTCTTCTTGTATAATATCTTAAAATACCATTAATATCATAAACCACTTACGCATAGCATGCCCTTGACAGCCAGGTTGTGTTCGGCCGCCGTTCACGCAGAAGTCAGCATGGCCGATAAGACCAGTTTCCCCGAGGAAACCTGCGTTTGTATGGATCACTTGCACCACGTGAGCATCGTGTCGGCTGAGTCGGAATTGAGGTGACCCGTATGCCGTCACAAGGGGACGAGCCGGGTCTAACCCTAGAAAATAAAACAAGTGACAGTTAGAACACGGATCTATCAACAAAATCTGCCAGCTGGTTCCATACGCCGCTTCCCTTAAAAAATATATATATAAGAAATATAAGGTAGGTTATCTCCGAAATAACAGCTGACAATATCTTGCGGGGTTTCTTCTTGCAGTGTGATATTTAGAAGCGCTAGTAAATTTATATTGACGTGTAAAAGATGGGACTAATTAGGTAAGTATTTAATAAAGATTCTCATTTTTAAAAAAAGATTTCACCAAGCAAACCATTAGAAATAATATTTTTTCTCTGAAAAACACCCACACACAAACTTTGTTTCACGGGGTAAATAAAAATTGGAAGAAAGTCCAAAATTTCACGAAGGAATAACTAAGACCAAATTTTATAGACTTACACGTAGTATATTTCACATTTTAGATTCAAACAACATATTTTTATTTATACAGATGTTTTCTACCTCTTTGAAGACCGTAAATGCAAAGTCATGACCTTTGCAGTAAGTCAAATCATCTAGGTAACATCATAGATAATGAATGCGTGTAGGTACTATAGACAGTGTAGGTATAAAAATGTAAAGACCAAAACCTTATTAACAAATTTTAATATACCTACACAATAGATAAATATCTACGACCTTTAATAAATACGGACTTGTTATAAAAGTCCTTAAGAAGTTAACATTTAATTATAAAAACAGATAATACTATATCAACCTATTTATCTGTGAGTACTTTCGTCCCTATCACATAAGGTACTTACATATTAACATTATTATCTAGAGCTAGAATATGCAACTAAGTAGGTAATCAAACAGTTGTTATGTAAATACTAATTGCCTATACATATTAATAACAATAATCATACGAAAGATAAGAACAAAGTTGCTATATTTTAGGTATTTACAGTCAAGGGCAAAAATGTACTTATAGATATGCTTTTTCACCTTAATACCTGGACTTAAGGTTAATTAGTGCATTCATATTATTTTCTATACGTTGTTAATTACACTAGCTGTAATAATTAGTCTTAAGGCTATGATTTCCAATCGTATAACTCACAAAACGATTTCTAACAATAAATAATACTTATCTAGAAAATAATAAAGTACCTACTATTTAATCTACTATCAAACGTTAATAAAATTAACTAATAACTTTTTGGTCACTTATTGTTACAGCAATAATAGGTAATAATTGAATGTACCTACTAAAAATTACAAGTCAGTGGGTTTAAGAATGATAGGTAATATAAAATTTGTCAACTTCTTGTTAGCCAAAGCTCATCAGCACTTAATTAATAAAATTGGATAACAGTAAGTTAAAGCATAGGTTATCAGAATGCCTACCCGTATGGAAATACGTGTTTACCTACAATTCAAGAATAATAAGGTTAAAAGAGGTAAGTTGAGCTACCTCTAGGGAGAAACACTTTGCGGGAGACTTGTGCCAGCGACAGACGCGTTCCAAATAGAATTACCTAAAGGCAATAATGACGAAAATTGACATCAAGTACACTAAGGTATGTAATAATACACATAATAATATATGTTTAAAATAAATTATCGCATAGTTATTACAATAGTATATATTACTTAGACTAGATATGTTATAGAACCAACCTCAAAATATAAGATCAAACGACAACAATTACCTTCTCGGTACAATTTATTCACATACTTTAAGGTAATTTAGACTAGTTTTGGTCCTGATTAAAAAAATGTTTACACTTTCCTTAACTGCTTTAAAAATATTTTTTTAGCAAAAAATTACGTGCCTACCTATTATCCAATATCACATATCTGGTGAATAATATTTAATAAATTAACATTATTTAAGCTTTCGTTGTTATTACACATTTGTATGAAAAAACTATACGGGATTTAAATGGCGCAATTTATTTTATTTGCTGACGATTCGAAAACTGTACAGTTCCTATATATTCTTTGAAGACTCAGCTGGCGATAGTTTAACCAAAAATAAAACACCTACGCGAGTTAAATTGGTTGTAGTTGTTTCATTCTAAATTAATTATTTTTAGCTCAAACAATATTTTTATTTCTTAGATGAGCATTCTTGATCATGTAGTTAGTAAAATCTAATCTTATAATAGGTAGCCGTATTTATTGGATTTAATAAAGTAGGGAGAGTCGGGGTAACAAGAAAAACAGTGTAAGATAAAAAAATCCCTCATAGCTGTCTATTCCATGCATATTTTTTAACGCTGACTGCATAGTTTTGAAGGTCATTTAATTGCCCTCCTTACCTCTGTCAGTGATAATCGTCGGGAGTGAGTGCATAATTATGTTTTTTTTTGCAATTTTTCGACAAGGTCTGTTTTTGAGCGATTCGTTCCGTAACTTCTTCTTTCAGTAAAGTTAATGAATAGTTCTTCCTTTACTAAATCACTTCATATACGTCAGCTTCATACGATTAAAATTATGAGGCTTTAGAAAAAACATGGTTTATCTCATCGAAATCTCGTTCAACCTTACCCCGACTCAGCCTACTTACTATTTCATAATGAAAGCCGAGATGTAATCTCAAACTACTAAATATACATAGAGTTGTACCTATGGATTCTAAACCACAATAGATAACTACTTGTCCATAATTTACATAAACATATATTTAAAAATTAAAAAATGTCATATCGGATTTTTTACTTATTACAATATTTTTAAGTACTGTCTGTTTACTTATATTAATGATATCGGCAAAGTAGGCAACCAGTACCTACCTAATGAAAATGGCACTAAATTAAAATGTAGTTTACATCCCAAATTGCTACCTTCAACAAACATACGAACATAAAGGGCAATTCCATGCAGTTTGAAATTACAGACATCCGTGATTCGTGCTTTGTGTCGTAGAACAATGAAAACGCAAACTACTCATTGTTGATGACACGTTATTACCAAAAGGCCCTAAGGTGTACTTACTTTACCAAAACATGAGACATTATGAACGTCAACCGCATCAGATATTAGTTTACCAAGGAATATAAAATAACACAAAATATATATTTTTTTTTATCCCCAGTTGTTCATCAACAATGAATGGGTAGACGCAGTAAGCAAGAAAACATTCCCAACTATTAATCCGCAAGATGAATCTGTTATCATTAAAGTCGCCGAAGGAGATAAGGTAAATATAATCCATCTCAATGCCAATAGGTACCTAGTTTCTACTAATTGGGTTCTGTACTCAAAGAGTAAAACCCTATTACTGTGACACTGATGTCCGACCGTTTATCTGTTGGACACCAGGCAGTATCTCATGAACCGTGATAGTTAGCGAGTTTAAATTTTCACAGATGATGTATTTCCTTTACCGTTATACGACGTGATTTTTTTGCCGTCTTAAAATATAATGGTACGAAACCAAGTTCGAGTGTGACTTGGTCGGTTTATTTCCTACGTACATAAAAATTTTTCTCCATGAATAAATAGTTTAGATATTTAAACCCATACACGTATATTCCAGGCTGACATAGATATAGCAGTTGAAGCTGCTAAAAAAGCCTTTCATCGGTACTCGGAATGGCGTGTGATGGATGCTTCGCAAAGAGGTCGTCTCCTTCTAAAACTGGCTGACTTGGTCGAAAGAGATGCCAAGTATTTGGCTCAGCTGGAAACTTTAGACTGCGGGAAACCCGTGAAGCAAGCTGAAAGCGAAGTCTACTGGTCTGCTAGTATTCTGAGGTACTATGCTGGAAAAGCGGACAAAATTCTTGGCAACACTATCCCTGCTGGTAATATTTTCTACAATATGAATAAACTTTTAACGTCACAATTAGTAAGAACATACACCTTAAAGTGGATGCTTTGATTACAGATGGAGAAGTGCTGACGTTTACCTTAAAGGAACCTGTGGGAGTATGCGCCCAAATTCTGCCTTGGAACTACCCCATCCCCATGTTCGTGTTTAAGATAGCGCCTGCGCTGGCTGCAGGTACTTAAAGTTATTGATATCAAAATAACGTACTTAATATATTTTGTAGTAAACCTTGACAGTTATTCTTATAAATGTCCTTGGTAATTTTGTTATTTTCAGGTTGCACTGTGATTGTCAAGCCTGCTGAGGAGACTCCGCTGACTGCTCTAGCTATGGCCGGACTAGTAAAGGAATCTGGATTTCCCCCAGGTGTTGTGAACGTGGTCCCCGGCTATGGACCAACGGCTGGTGGAGCTTTAACTGTTCATCCGGGAGTCGATAAAGTAGCCTTTACTGGGTCTACTGAGGTTCGTTCTACTATATAACTAAATATACTACATGAAGCCATTGATTCGTGGGCAGCTACCACGAATCAATGGATTCATGGAGTGTAAAATAATACTTATTTGTTTTGGAGAACTTTGAAATTGTTACTGTAAATATTTCTTTTTCTGAAACGTGCAGGTTGGACGGATAATAATGAATTCTGCAGCTGCAACTAATTTGAAAAGAGTCACCCTTGAACTGGGAGGCAAAAGTCCTCTCGTTATCTTTAATGATGCCGATGGTCAGTATTCCCATAGAAAATAAAATCATAACAATATTTGGTTTTCATACTCGTTCATCCTAATATCATTACACAAAAGATACTTCGTCTGAACTTCAATTATTTTTTTGCTCGAAATTATTACCGACTGACCTCATCCAATGAGATTATAATTTCTTAACATTCTGTATCTGTTTTTAGTCGAAAAAGCTGCAGAAATAGCTCACAGAGCAGCTTTTGCCAATGCTGGTCAGTGCTGTGTGGCTGGCACCAGAACATACGTTCAATCAGGAATATACGACAAGTTTGTCGCTAAGGCTGCTGAAATCGCACAAAAGAGAACTGTTGGTAACCCATTTGAGAATGTACAGCAAGGTCCCCAGGTAAAGTTGCTTTACAATAGAATTACCTATTAATTATATATTTATGATGTACATGTTTTGGTTTTTATGTTAGATTGGTCCAGAAATGTTCAAGAAAGTTATGGGATACATTGAGGCTGGGAAGACCTCAGGCGCACGTTGCGTTGCGGGTGGTAACAGACAAGGCAACGTTGGATTCTTCATCCAACCAACAGTCTTTGCTGATGTCAAAGATGACATGAAGATTGCTAGGGAAGAGGTATATAGAACATTCAATTAAATAACTAAAACTCTTATGAGTGATAATATTTCATAACACGTTTTGTTTACTAGATCTTCGGCCCGGTTCAGAGCATCTTGAAATTTGAAACCTTTGATGAAGTAGTGGATCGCGCCAATGATTCTAACTACGGTTTGGGCGCCGGCGTGGTCACCAACGATGTCAACATAGCACTTGCTTTTGTACGACACGTTCGTGCCGGCACCGTATGGTAAGTAAATATTATTATGTGTTGGCATCCGAATATGTATTAAAAATATATTTAGCGAATTTTGTATTGACATACAGGCTTGGTCGTATAAGGGTGAAAATTTGGAATTGTATGTATTTTTCAATCTGCTGCATGAAAAAAAAATACAAAAATTTTAAATAACCTGTGTGGTGGACCACCCTTATCATTGAGAGCCATGAGAAATAGCTGTTGACCGATTCTCAGACCTATCGGATATGCACACAAAATTTCATAAAAATCGGGCTAGCCAGGTAGCCTTTTCGGTGGAGTAGCTCTGGCAACAAACATCGCGACACGAGAATATTATATTGGATTTTTTTAACAGGGTCAACACCTACGAACACGTTACCACCCAGACTCCATTTGGTGGATTTAGGGAATCCGGTATTGGACGCGAAATGTAAGTATAATATAAACAAATAAATATCAAATTGATGAATATCCTATTTTGTTATTTTATTTAACATATTCAATCTATTTACAGGGGAGAAGATGGAATCTTGCAATACATAGAGAACAAGACTGTGACCCTCAATCTGCCTAAGAAACCGCTACTCTAAACAACAAGTAACTTTTAATCATATTAAAAATCCTAATTACCTATTTAATGGAATTAATTCTTACTCACTTTTTGTTACCATTTCAAAATAAAAACTTTAATTAGTATCCATGTATTCTTTCATTTATAATCTCATAAAGTAGTACACTTAGCTTTATATAAAAATAACATTATTTATACAGAACTCTATAGGAAAATTATTCCGCATTTAGAATCTACACCTTACAATGTAACAGAAAATTACCACATTTATCTCATGCGTAGATATATACATAACCATACACATGTTAGTAATAGGTAGGTAGGTATAAATATGGGTAAATAGCCGTAGGTAGGTATGTAAGTCCTATTAGGTATATTTTCTGAGCCGCGGGCGTCTGTTTTTCCCAAATTACTATTAGCCATTTTCCACAATCACCACTTATTTGTACATTCCATTGGAGGCGTTGTGTCCACGAAGTAAGTATCAGCCAAGCTCATGACAAATTTAGCTAAAATTTAAAATAATATTATCTGTTTCAAAGGGTCTCTGTTACGAGATATATTTTTTTTATCAACAATGACATCTATTGTGTTTCTTATTCACTTTTCATTTTAAGATTGCTGGCAAACTGAGCCAACCTCGAAAACAGTAAATTTATTGACGTTTCGGAAACTTTATAGTTCCCATATTTTTTACTTTATCTTATTTAGTGTTAGATTATCGTCAGCTCGGTTGGCTACGAATATAAGAAGTATAAAGTTTTCGAAACGTAACGCGAGTTAAATCCTAATTGTTTAATTCTAACGAGTAAATACATTTATTAAAAGAAGATACAGTGTGGTGAAAATGGGCGGTGGTTCTTGAAATTGAATGTCAAGGTACCTATAAGTAATATAAGAATGTATGAATGCCTGAAGATTTTATCTACATAAGTGGGTACATTTAATTTTAGCGAAAAAGATTAGTTTTGTATTACCCTGTAAGGGCGTATTAGCAAATTAATACTACCTACACATTACCAACTACCCAACTTAAGAGGATTGTGAACCTGTTAATTTTCATACAAAAGGCGATAACGTTTTACACCCAGTAAATATAGTTAGATTTTTATAATTTTTGGATATGTTGTAGATATAATGAGAAACTACGTCTGTACGTTTTGATTTTTAAGAAATATTGCTTAAATAATATAGATTTTTATGATTATAAATTTATATATAGATTTTTAGATGCTAATAAATTTTAGCGTAAGCAATATTTCTTAAAAATCAAAACGTACAGACGTAGTTTCTCATTATATCTACAACATATCCAAAAATTATAAAAATCTAACTATATTTACTGGGTGTAAAACGTTATCGCCTTTTGTATGAAAATCAACAGGTTCACAATCCTCTTAAGCCCCGAATTTAGTAAGTAAGTAGTTTTTTAAGTACTTATTTTAAGACTTATCCCACGTGACACTATTTGTTGTCCAAAACATACGGGTAAAATTGAACCTTATCGACATAGTGTTAAGGTAAGAATTTAATTGTACGAAAGTGTTTATATTGGGTGTAACAGTGTAACAATGTTGCCAGATCGTTGTCTAAAAATACGTAAATATTGGCTGATAAAGTATGGAACTTAAAAATCCGCAAATCTCAAAATAATAATTTACCTATGACATTATCTACCTAGATCTATAAAAAATGGCACTTTATCTATTAATTCTCGTAGATCTATAAAAAATTACACTTTATCTAATAAATAGGTACATAGAATTCTCGTGTCGCGGTGTTTGTTGTCAAACTCCTCCGAAACGGCTAGACCGAATTTTATGAAAATTTGTATGTATCAGGTAGATCTGAATAGAGAATCGGCCGACATCTATGTTAAGGATGGTCCATCCCAAAGAGTTTTTTTTTTTTAATTTCGAAGAATTCGTTGATAGATTCATTCGGAATTGAAAAACACATACAACCGTAAATCTTTACTCTTCTACCTTCAACCCCTATTTTCATTTAATAAAAATAAATAAAACAACGTGCTATGAAGTTCGCCGGGTCAGCAAGTAATAATGGTATATTGCATAATGAATATTATTCAATATCCTTACCTACTTACTAATAAAATTACTTAGGTACCTCATTTTCAAATAATATGAATATTTTAGCGCTACAAAATTACGACATAAAATATGCTTTAAGTCTACTATCTATAATAAGAAAATAAGATTACCAAATAATTCGTCAAGAGTCAAAAAATCCGGAAAACTTCGTATTTTTCCATGGGTCTGGCAAACCTTATCACACAACGAAAATACGACATCAGTATTCAGTTGTCCGCCGGCTAACAAGGTTGTGTCTGAGTCGGCTAGTGATAAAACAAAGTCAAAATGGTGAAAGTAGACGTCAAATATAAGAAGGTAATCATAGTTATATGTTTCAGTTGCTTTAATGTAAAGAAATTACGTTGTTTCGAATGTAAATCATTTATATCTAGAACCGCGTCGTCGGTCAACCGGCTGGTATGCTCACCGGTGCCACACACTATCAATCTATTCACAGCCAGGAACAGTTTTCGATATAAATTATGTACCTATTTATTCGATAAAATACGCTATTTCGCTGTTTATTTAGTAAGAACTAATTCTAGGTAATTGTTTCAGCATGTTTAAGAACTATGTTTGCGGGTATTTTTCTGGTAGTGTAAAACGAAAACGTTGCAAAAACCATGTTCATTAACAATTTTTAGAAATAGGTCTGAAATACAAAGGCTAATAATAGCATTCGTAGATACCAATAATGGTCTCTACTTACTAATAACAGAATAATCGGCTTCTGTCAATTATACAATTCACCGTATCCTGGTCGGAGGTTAGCTACTTATTCACCTACTACCCACGAATGAAAAAAAATACCTACCTATTGTTCGGATTCCAGACTTATTTCTATAGTGATTATGTTATCAGTCGCAGAAGTGTGTGAGTTAAAAAAATTAATAGCATTTAGGCAATCGTTTCCACGCAATACTTTCAATTTGTAAACATATCGTTATCACCTCTTAGCAACATACGACTATGCGCACTGAATTTATTGTACAATAAAATGAATAATACATAGATAATCTACGTGTAGGTGTTCAAATAATATAATTAGCACCCTATCAAATTTATTAACTAGTACCTACATAATTATCTATCTACCTACATTCACTTTTCTTAAGTTAGTAATTTAATTAAATATACAAATACCGTTAGGTACAGTTGTTTTATTTTAATGTGTACGTTGCAAAGGTTTCAGAAATCCTTTTAGGGATATACATTTTCTTGATTCTCTTTAATTTCTTTTAAAAATGGGTATACCTACCTAATTGATACCTTTAATAAAATTTATTTATTTCACAGTTGTTTATAAACAACGAATTCGTGGATGCTGTAAGCAAAAAGACATTCCCTACCATCAACCCGCAGGATGAAACCATCATAGCACAGGTTGCTGAGGGAGATAAGGTAAGATTATGAAATTGAAGAAAAGCATTTACGATTAAACTTCTAACTTCGCAGTGACTGGTGGGTCTGGTGGGTTTCTTACTTACAAAATGGTCTATGGAGATAAGGGGATTTATTTGTCATTTTCTGTCTTAGGCTGACGTAGATCTAGCAGTAGCCGCAGCTAAGAAGGCATTCCATCGTTACTCGGAATGGCGCACAATGGATGCTTCGCAGAGAGGGATGCTGCTTTTAAAACTAGCAGACCTACTAGAGTCCCAAGCCAGATATCTTGCGGAATTAGAAACTTTGGACTGTGGAAAACCAGTCAAGCAGTCCGAAGAAGAAGTATATTATTCCGCAAGCGTTCTAAGATATTACGCGGGAAAAGCTGATAAAATTTTAGGAAATACCATCCCAGCAGGTAAGATCAAGACAGATAAGATTACTCGAATAGTCACATTAATGACGAGAATTAAATGCGGAGTTTAATCTATTAGTTGTTTATTAAGATTTACACATGTCTACCATTATTCTTATCGTCCATTCAGATAATAGGTACACGTTATTGTCATGATATTTCTTGACAGACAGAACGTGATAATGAATAAAAATAGGTCAAATATCTTTAACTTATTCTTATTATTATGTAAGTAATGATTTTGTTTACATTATAGACGGCGAGGTTATATCTTTCACGCTTAAAGAACCAGTAGGCGTGTGCGGTCAAATCATACCATGGAACTATCCCATACCGATGATGGCATGGAAAATTGCTCCAGCATTATCTGCAGGTATAGAAGCGTCGTCTATCTAACCGCTCGCATTTCCAGCCGAGCTAGCTAAATTGAAAATTTAATTGGCATAACTTTTTAGGCTGCACTATAATTCTGAAGCCTGCTGAACAGACCCCTCTGACCGCGCTGGCAGTAGCTGCCCTTATTAAAGAAGCTGGATTTCCTCCGGGAGTCGTTAACGTAATTCCTGGTTATGGACCCACTGCTGGAGCCGCTCTAACCCATCACCCGGATGTTGATAAAATTGCCTTCACTGGCTCAACTGAGGTTGATTATTAACATTATTCTCAAAATATGACATAATAAAAATTCTTGAAAAAAGGAGTCAAAAGACGAATTATAAATAAATGTAGTAGTTATTTGAAGATGGCTCATATTGTCATCAATTGTTAAAAAAAACACGATTGCAGGTCGGACGTCTAATCATGAGTTCTGCAGCGGCTAGAAATCTTAAGCGTATAACGCTTGAGCTGGGTGGCAAGAGTCCACTGGTGGTGTTCAACGATGCCGATGGTAAATATACCCGTTAATTTTAAAAATTCAAAGGAGAAAAAATATTAGTAATCCCCATATATAACTTTATCAATTACAGTGGAGAAGGCAGCACAAATTGCTCATGCTGCAGCATTCGCTAATGGAGGACAATGTTGTTGTGCTGGCACAAGAACTTATGTCCAATCAGGCGTCTACGACCTGTTTGTCCAAAAAGCTTCTGAAATCGCTAAGAAAAGATCAGTTGGAAACCCATTTGACGATGTACAACAAGGTCCTCAGGTAATGCGATACTATAATTACCTTTTTCACATACTTTTATTATTGGATATGAATATATTATAAATTCGAAAGTAGTTGTTTGTCGGTTCCTCTGTCAAACTTATAATTTAAGATTGTTACTAGGTTAAAAGACATTAAAGCTTTATTTTTGTCCCTACTCCGCGGTATAGGTAATTAAGTATGTGACTTAGCGGAACAAAAAATAATAATGGTACTAGTTTCATAAGATGTTATATCCTTTTTTTTTGCATACTTTATAATTAAAAATTTCAGATCGACAAGGACATGTACACGAAAGTTTTGGGATACCTAGAAGCTGGTAAGAAAGATGGCGCCCGGTGCGTGGCTGGAGGTGACAAACTAGGTGGCAAGGGATATTACATCCAGCCTACTGTGTTTGCTGATGTAAAAGATGATATGAAAATTGCACGAGAGGAGGTGAGTAATAGTAACTCAGGTATTCAATCAGAAGAACAACATGTTTTCAGACATAGGTAGTAGGAAGACTAAGGTGCGTGCTATACCTAGAGAGCGCATATAGGCAGTATGAAAGTATGAAAGTGACGCCCATGGTAAACTTAAAGAAATCGTAAATATATTGAAAAGTCTACCTGATGCGAAGGACTATATGCAAACCGATTATAATAGAGTATAATTATTGAAGGTTAATTCACAAACGGATTGCGAATTTAAGAAGTTTTGGTACGCTGCCATCTTGCGTGATACTAAAATTAAATGCTGTTTTGAAATTTATATCGATTATTTCTAACAGTTACTAACAGACGCGAAAGCTTCACATATTTCCGTTGTAATTTATTTTTCCGTGTGTGAACCGTGCAAATTTCCAATTACACTTTGGGTGTCCCATTGTACTAAACATTTCGTTACCTGCAGTTGTATTATCCCAAGGTGTATTAACCACGAAAGTTTCAAAAAATATGATTACCTAATCATTACCTAATCGATTGTCAGATCTTCGGTCCTGTGCAAAGCATCTTCAAATTCGACACGTTTGATGAAATCGTGGACAGGGCTAACGACACTAACTACGGGCTCGCGGCAGGAGTGATCACCAATGACATCACCACCGCCATGGCTTTTGCCAAATACGCCAGAGCTGGATCAGTTTGGTTCGTATATAAACGCACAATATTTAGTAGACTACGATTGTAAATATTTTTCAATACTTAAGTCTTATATGTTAGGGCAGATAAATCGCTATAGGCGAACCAATGTTATTTAGTGTTAAGCTGTTACAGATGCGTTTTTTCGAATTTATTAGGAACCTATTATCATCATTTCAACCTAAAAAAAAATGTCCACTGTTAGAATTTTACTCTGTTTAAAGGACGGAATTACTTACACCTTTTTTTCTTACTTTTATTACTAAATAAGTAGAGTAAGTTAATTTGTTATTGTATTCAGAAGTTCTAGATGAAATTCGATAGAAGATTATTCAAGAGATATAATTTTAGATGATACTATTTTCTGAATTTAATCCTAAATAACTGATAATTGTATTTTTAATCTTTTCAGGATCAATATTTATGATCACATAACCAGCCAGACTCCTTTCGGTGGATTTAAAGATTCTGGAATTGGCAGGGAATTGTAAGTACACCAAATTCCCTCAAAACCCACTTTTTCCTATCGTATTTTTGTATTTATCTGTAGAGAATATAATATACCAATTCCTACCCTGAATTTAAAGAAGACACATTTACTTATAGCAATAATGCTTCTAAATAGTTGTCTATATGCCATCTTATTTCCACTCTGCAATCTGGTCAACTGTATGTAATTTATTTAACTACCTATATAATGAATCTCGATTTGACATATTTAATAGGTAGAACTATTGAATAAGTATGTTTATTTTATTAAGTACTATCTTTTTCATATTTTTCAGAGGAGAAGATGGCGTCAATCAATATATAGAAACTAAAACGGTAACCATGGCATTACCGAAAATACCTCAATTGTAAGAAAATACTCCAACGTTTTTTACGATAATTTAACCCATGCTTGTATTTTTATAAAACAATTTATAATACAGTGCTTACCTTCCTAAAAAATAACAGTTCACTTTTTATTTTTATCTCCATACTATTTATTGCTGAGAACTTAGTTAATTGGTGTCATTTTGCAATGACTGGCTCTTATCTACTTATTATGGCTTAGAGCAAATCCTACACCGTTCCTAAGTGAAACCAATGCACTTACCCACTATTTTATATTGTTTTTTGGTGAGATGATTTGACATCATGCCGCAGACGTGTGCTCCGAGCGAGTGTCCAACACAAGTTATAGACTTCGCACTGGCTCCGGATTGCGTTATGTAGGAGTACAACTGGGCTGTACACTGGCCAGCTAGCCTGAAATATTATCCAATAAGATTAAAAATAACTTTTTAAAAATAAGCTAGTACATGAGTACAAAATTTCAGCTCAATCGGTTAAAGTTATCTGCTTCAAAATTGAGTTGCAAGATCTCACCCATACTTGCTTACAATACATTGCACGTTATATAAAAGCAATTATTTAAAATAAGAATCAGCCGTGACCCTAAGGGGAACCGTAGAAACTAGAAACCTTCCTAAAATTGTACATGTTCAATAAACAAATTCATTTTTGAAATATATTTAGAATAATTATAAATACAACACCCAATCCCCAAAACATTTTTAACTGACCATGCCTGATGGGAATTCGAGACTACAAATCAGTGAAAATTCATATCATATTGATTTCTTTAAGACTTCGTAACTTTAGTAGGTTGATGTTTTTGATAGAAAATGGCTCAAAATGGTATGAAGATATGACTCACTTCAAGTTAGAAAGAGACGACAGATAGCATGGAAACCTGGTTAAAGGTGACCAATCCACCATGAACACGTTGTAGTCTTTACGAGAAAGATACGCTGAAACACAGAAATAAAAAAATATCAGACATATATTATCGAATACCTAGGTGCTAAAACTTCTCTAATCTTTGATATTATCTTTAAGGTCAGAAACATCTAATCTTGCTCCGTTTCAAGATACCTATATTAAGATTTGATATTAATTCTTGGATATATTTATATTGTAAACAAACTGACTGAAGACCCAGATTATAAAGATATTTTTTAAAGTAATCAATAATTATTTACCGTCCCGCAAAAATGACATCGGGTTCTTGTGGTGGGTTCCATTGAATCCGTGGATGATGAACACATTCTTCCGATTCCGTTTCCATCCATACACGTCGAGGAGGTCTTTGTGCCGGACATCCACAAATTGTTTCCAAGGACGCTCCCTGCTCACACACACTAGATTACGTAAATATGCATGATATCTTTAAAATAAGTTAAAAACTAAAAAATATTTTTAAAAATGAAATACGTGTCTTTTATTTGATATGCCACTCGTGTATATTTGTAGACATTTGGTTCTCGACCCTTATAGGTACTCAATTTTGTTTAAGAATGACGTCACATAATTAACCATGCATTGTCATCAAAGTTGAACGTGTGTACAAAATTCCAGATCGATCGGTTAAAGTTATCTGCTTCAAAATTGATTTGCAAGATTTTACTGTTATTTTTGTACTTAGGTACATTTAAAATCACTTAATCTGTTTATGGGAACTACAGTTTAGTGTTCCTACTTAAGTCAAAATCTAGGTCTAAAATGTCTAATAGTGAAATGCGCAATTAATCTTGATTACATGATGTTATTGATGATAATGAAAGAATGCTAATGCAACTATGCGATGCTGTTTTCGCTTTTACACATTAAATAATAATCGTTCTGGTTTAATCGCTTACAAGTTATCGTCGAGCTAACATACAATGCCTAGCCGACATCCTAAAACCGTCGAATTTAAAAAAAAGACTACGGCCGGTACCGGTTTAACTGACGTCAAATTTAACACAAACCACTTACATTTTACATGTAATAATATGTTAACTTTATTTTCTTTGAAATTTTTTCTCAAATATTAAGTAATTATTATATTACAAAAAAATACTTTTATATATGTTAAGATATGGACTGTACAAAATTTGACGACATGTAGCTGTACCTACTTGGCAAAATAGTTAATCGTCATTATTTTGAAATACTTACGGTGTGTACAAAAAGAAAGTGATCTCGGAGTCTGGACACTTCCACTCACGTTTCATGACACATCGCCAGTATCGGAAGTCTAGCATGGACATTAAACCTCCTTCCGCCTCGGGCACTGAAAGGAAAATAATTATTAACTACTTAGTACACCACTGTGAAATGAAATATTAATAATCGATAAAAACTAGCAATACTGTTAGTAACGACATGGCGGAGAATGAAGATACTCGGCTCCGGGTACCTGGAGCCTGGAGACTTCGAGGCATTGCGACAGGGAGACATAATACGATACATGGAATCGGTTATGGAGAACCTGGAGTAAGCTAAAGGAGGGGTAGGCACAAAAGATCCCAATGGGTCGAAGTGCATCCGAAAGGACCCCAACGATAAGATAAGATAACGACATGGCTACCGGACTGGTTTGATTAATTCTTTTAGGTAGGTACTTACTTAAACTTCATTCATCCCCAGGTACATTCTGGGACCATAATGAAAGAACCTACCTCATGTAAAATGTGTAGGAATGCTAGGTAGGAATCTAACTCCATTGACCCTACTAACACAAAGTTGTTTTGGTTTGCGATGTGGTCTAAATAATCTGCCGATAGCAAAAAACCCGTTCGGTCTAACCAGTTGAATGAGCTAAAAAAGGAAATCAAGTTCAATGGAATCATCACCCGATTACTATGGAATTCAAGATATTGAAGGTGAAAGTGTTACGAGTCATCAGAAGCATCGAATAATTATGATATTAAAAGACAGATGAGTCAAAAGATACGTTTTAATTTTATGTTAAGTTATACAGTATGTAGATACTGTATAACTTAGAAATACTAAAGATATAAATCTTGAGGATTAAAAACGTCTTCGAATGCATAATTTGAATGGTTTATTTTATTGTGGAATGTAATTGTACCTACATAATATTATTGCATAATTTTCATTAAAACCATCATTTGGGATGTAGGCAGTGAAGGGGCGGTACTGGATAGGTAGGTACCACTTTCTCGACTTGTTTTAAAGCCCGATAACGGGTAGGTACCTTTAATATAGCTAAGGTGTAAGAGAGGTTACACGATGTTACTTTTGCAAAGGTTAAACTCACATAAAATGTTGTATTTGTAGGATATAATACTTACCTAGTACTTATAGGTGCAATTTGGAATGCATTATTAAAAAAAATGCCTTATAACCAGTACGAAGAATCTCTTAACCTATCATTAAGGGATACCTATTGGTATTTTACGTGATGTGCTTTGAATACTAAACAGATAAACATTCTTATAATCGTCGTATAAATTCTGTGTGAATTTATTCTACACCCACCTGCAAGCACCTTTTGCCTTAAATTTTAACAAGAGGACGTAGCAATTTTCACATTAGCAAACCGAGTTAATTACGGGTCAAAAAACTAGAACGCGTAATTTCACATTTCATAAAAATGTAAGTACTAAAATAAAGAAATGTTAGAACATTCTTGCATTATCTTAGCCTGGATAATTTTTATAAAAGACTAGCTGTCCGCCCCGGCTTCGCACGGATCATTTTTTTATAGCCTATGTCACTCGGGAATAGTGTAGCTTCCCAACAGTATTAGTAAGTATTATTTTTTTAAATCGGTCCAGCCGTTCTGGAGCCTATTCAATCCAAACAAACAAACAAACCTTTCCTCTTTATAATATTAGTATAGACCTATAGACCTGGAAGGAGACTTAACACTTTAGGATAAAAAAAATGCGACACGTTCTGTTGCCGTAATCTGTGTAGGTTTATGTGGGAATGTATTGTTTTGTTTTTACTCCCGTGACACCACTGAAGCAGCTTTGCCATACTTCCTGTAAACTTTATAACTACGAGTGATAAGTAAGTTTATGAATGAAAATTTCCGTTATTTTATCTGATTGATCGACGCGTTGGTTGTTGTGTAAGTTGCATATGAAATATAACCATCTGTATTCAGTTCATATGGAGTCAATTCCATTAATTTTGGTCAGCTACTCTAATTCAATTTTATTAGCGTACATGTTGGTATAGAGGTTCGAACCCATGATTACTAAGCTCGAGTTAGCGAGTTCAGATCCAGCTAGGGGCAAATGCATTTGTACGTGAGTGTATACTTATGATGTTTAAAGAAGTCTAATTGACATTAACGATATTAGGTAGTAGCGTAAATTAAATTTCTGGAATAATTTTGCGTGATAACACGAAGGTAATAATGTTTATAGTGCGTCCATTAAGTATGATATATTTTGCAAAAAAAATGGTTCCTAGTCTCACAAAAATTTTGGAAACTACTTTCGTGTTTGAACACGATAAACATGAACTACTACCTACTTATACTTATTGGAATGAACAACTGTTAACGGATTTAACTCGCGTATTTTTTATTTTATTTTATTAGCTGACGTTTCGGATTCTTTACAGTTTCCATAATCGTAGCACGACTGAGCTGACAATAGTCTAACGCTAAAGTGATTTATACAGTTATGCAAACTGCAATGTGTAATAACCGCGAAGGCATCAGAAATTATTACTTATACTTATATTTTAAATTATTAAATAAGTAGTTACTTAAATATAATCAGTGCAAATTAATTTTGGATGCCTGGGTAGGTCGGTACATGCCTTGGTACTGAATTCACGTCAAAAAATTCCATACAGGTAGTCTAGAAAGATAAATAGGTAGTAGTAGATATTTAAAACAATTCGATGACATTTTGCGGGGTAAATCATAAGTAAGTAGGTACCTACTAATACTAATCACAAACTTTCTAAAATTTGTGAGTTCTGATATGGCTCATAAACAAGATTAACATATTTTAGGGCTCCGTACCCAAAGAGTAAAACGGGACCCTATTACTGAGACCCCGCTATCTGAACGGCCAACCAATATTGTGTATAAATCTCATGAAACATGATAAATATCACGTTGCCGCTATAACAATAAATACTAAAAATTTGAATAAAATAAATATTTAAAAGGACTCCCATACAATAAACGTTATTTATATGCCGTTTTATAGATACTAGTACGACGAACCCTCCTTGCACAAGTCTGACTCGGACTTGGCCGGTTTTTCGTTCAACGCGAGTGAAACCGCGGAAAATTACGAATACTACAAAATAAGACAAACGGCTACCATTATAGTGATCGATGAACTGCATCGGTTTTTCTGTTACGCAACTTACACAACGTCAGCTTTTACTTTTACAGCGAAAGTAAATTGAGTTGCTTTACAAAACAAAAAATATAGGAAGATACCCTAATTGGAATCAGAAAGCAAAGAAATGCGATTCCATTGTAATCAAGAAGGTACCTAAGCGAAAATAAATAAAAATTTATATTGTTTCACCCGTTCAAACTCACCGATTATTCTTTTTTTAGTAAGCACTGTCAATCTTCATTATAAACTTGCTAGTGTACTTACTTATACGATTGATTTTTGTCGCACATAAAAGCAGGTGCTATTATATGAGCGAGACGTCACAAGAAACACTTGAATGACAGTAGGTACGTATCGTACATTAGCTGCCTATATAGTTAAACGCGCTAACCTGGCTGTCTGACAAGACCACATTTCAGTAATATTAAAGAATATAGGTACTAGAAGGAATATAATATATCCGCACCACACACAGAGCCGGGCCACGTGACTTTTCTTTAGCGCATATCGCGCATCGTTTAATTCGAATTTCATTCGTATATCGACTCTTTAACGTTCATAAAATGTGGTCTTATCCAGCCACCCTGGTACGTTATAATAAACAATTTAAAGAAAAGTTTTTATTCGTTTTGAATCGTCCTTCTTTCATGTGGACATGAAATGGATCCTTGGAGATACTTCCAAGTATCTTTTGATAAATACAAAAACGTGTTGTTATAACTTAATGAATATTTGGTGAATACAAATAATAACTGACTCAAAGTAATAGCTACGGTAAACAGAACTGTTGAGTAAGTAATCCATAATAACACAAAGTATGTAACTTAGCACGAAAGACTTTTTAGCTGGTGCCGCTTGGTGTAACTCACGTAATAGTAATCGGTAATCACAGATGCGCAACGTATATTAGAAAAATAAAAACATTTATCTCTACATACTGCACAAGAAAGGTCTTACAAAAAACATATAAAACACATTTTAATATCTTAATTGCGATTAGGTACTATCGCAGTAGCGCGTCTGTTAAGTTCTGTTAAAACCTACGATTACGGAACTTATCCCTTTAGGAGGTGAAAAGGGGAATCGATTTTTTGCGGAAGTTCGATAATTGGTGATCGCCTTAGAAGCTACCTACTCGAAGTTAATACCTATACTGATTCTATGCAAAACAATTGGTACGATAACTTACCTATATCAATAAAATTTATAAACACGAAAAAAGATAGCAGTAAGCACTTTGACGAACACATTTTGGCACCTTAAAAACACTGCACTATAGTAAATTTTGAACTGGACCTTCGTATAAAAACATCACAAAACATTCGCAGGCGTGCTCCAAATTCGAATTAAGAACATGACCGGCATTTTAATGGCGGCAACGGCGCGGCACTTTTTATTTTAAACTTGTTTTTTTAATTTATTTAAGCTTTTCACAAAACAATCTGCGTCAGAAGTGGTGCGTGCGACCACTGTTCACGACCGAAGAGAAATGCTTGCTGATGCCCAACCGTGACCGTACTCCACCTTTCCACCAACTGGGTGGAAACTTTAGATTACTCACCTTTTCATAATAACACAAATTTATTATTATTATGTCGCATATATTCACCAAAAGTACGAATACGTTTATAAGGTGATGGGTTAAATATGTAAAGATTGTTCACGGAACATTTTTTTTTTATCAAAATGTGCCTTGGATCTCATAGAAAACTGTTAGACGCCTATTTAATACTATAGTAAGTATTGAATATTACCGTTTGTTATCTGTTTTTTAGGCAAAATAAATAAATAAAAAAAACAGATAAAGCAGAAAAATTATTATTATTGCGACCTATTATGATCAGCTTTAACTGATTCAGACCGGTGAAAATAATAATTATAATAATAAGTACCTCTATAATATAGATTCTAACATCCAAATCCCTATTGTTATTATCGGAACATACTTGCACTCATATAGGTACTTACTTAGATAACATTTTGTAATTATAACACTTAATGATACTTATTATATTTACTAATAAAGATGTATGTAGGTATACATTAATTTACATATATTACATACTATATGCATTCATTAACTTAATATTAGTGTTCTTTAGATAGATATTTACACTCGATTAAATTAGCGCTTACATACAGTATAACTATCTTTACATCATATAACCAGTAAGTAGCTAATAATTAGTAATAATATAGACACGCTAGACGAGGATTAAACATAGCTGTTAATTTTAATAAAAACTAGCTTTTACCTACCATTTAAAAATAATAAATAATAGGTAATATAAAAGTAAAAGTACTTACTTAAATAATATCGTACGATAGTAGTATAAAGAGTAATAAAAGTTGATGTCAAAATACTTAATTTTTTTCATCACCTTACTTACTGTAACTTACGTTACTAAGTCTCAAAAACTTTACCATATTTTATGAAATTTTTAAAATAAATAGGTACTATAAATCGATAGAGAAAACAATAAGTAAGTACTTAGGTATAGGTAAGAACTATAAGACTACACTCTAAACTCATTTCCGACAAAATGGAGTTTACGCCCTTTGGACCGCAAGGTAATAATATCACTTCCTTAAAAATATCATTACCCAATTTTTTAATGTTAAAATAATTTTATTAAGTAAGTACATTACTACACTTTACACTACTATCAAAGGCAGGCTAACCTAATAGTAGTCCCTCGCTCGCAGCGGACGACTGCATCTATCTATTCCTTTCACGCGCACCGTCTTTGAATATACTTAGAAAGAGACAAATTCGAGAACTACGGAATACATTCGTATTTGGTGCACTTGCATCAATCCTGCTAATCATTAAACAAATATTTTACGTAGTAATTTGAATGTAAATAGTTTATTTATATAAATATTGTTTTAATAATGAGTGCTAGTGACCCCATGCTTTTAACAGGTAATAAAATGGGAAACATTTTATTCTTTAAATTGTATTGTTAATTAAGTACGTAGTAGGTATGTAAGGTTATGCTTGATGTGGTACTGGGTAGGTAAGTACTTATAATAGATTGTACAATAAGTAAAATAGGTAATCAAATCGCCAATATTATTCAACACTAAGTACCTAGGTATCTTTATTTTTTTTTACTATGTCAGGCTATTTCTGTACCCATTTTTACTTACCTATTGTGTATGGAATTTAAACATTTTATTTAACATATACCTGATGAGAAAAAGGCATGGCATGATCATGGATATAAATATTAATATCTATCATCGAAACTTATAATAGGATCAGAGTTCGATTAAAGTAGTATTCCAAAAGTTCGACATGTCTGTTTAGTAGAGTAGTCTACTGTCTACATGTTTATGTTTTCAATGTTGCCATGTCACATTATTAGACGTGTTTAATATTTGAGACATGTAAAATAACGCTTGGTAAGTATTATAATAGACAGTCGCATTAAGATCTCGTAAGCCTATTAAAAACTTATTTACCCGCTGCACACGAAACTTTAAATTTTGTAAGTAAGTAGACAAAGTCCGGAATTACCTACTACTATACCTACCTACAACAACAAGTTTTTCTATCTATAAAGAGGCCCCCAGACGAGCTATACTTTTGGTGAAATATGTGGCTACAACATTGCCGACTATATCCCAGCAATACAAAAAACATTTTAATGCAGCATGTGGCTGGAAAATGTCTATCTCGGCAATATTTCCGTAGCAGTAATGGCTCATTATTTTGTCTTTACATGGGCTACATACATGGCTCGTATGGCTACAATGGCTGACGAACTCATACGCGTTGCAGCAGCTTACATTGTTTTAAAAGCAAAGTCGAAGCCAAAAAAACCAAGAAAAATGTGGATTCGACCTTATTTCAATAAGCGTGATACAATCCGCACGTCCCGTGTTTGGAGTATCTTGCGTAAGGACAAATGAAAGAGCGTCAAAAGCAAACCATTTTACTGGTTTTCCGCCAGCGCTGCCACTTTTCTTTTTCCTTTCCTCAGTCTTTGCGTATGTCCTTAAACTTCTAAATTTTTTGTACGCCTCATCAGTCGATATATTAAATTTTTGGGCAACATCTGCCCACCCATCTTTCTTAGCATTTCTGTCTTTGTAGGTTCCGCATTCCACATTCCACAATTAAGGGTACAAGCGATAGCTCCGGAAATATAGCTGAAACCCTAAACATTCATCGGCTACACTAAAAATATGTGACAATATATCCCGGCCATACTAAAAATATTGCGAGTGTTGCATAGTCTAGCCGTAAATGCTGGCTGATGCTGCCAGCCACACTATTGCAGCTATACATTTTTGTGAAAATATGGCCCGTCTAGGAGCCCCTTAAGAGAATCGCAATAATTTCTGGAAATTGTGTACATTGATGTTGAACTCCAGGTCCTACGTATTAATTATGATAGGGATTTCACAATAAAATCATATTATTATTTTGCGACTAATATAAAGCAGGGCAAGGCGTGCATTAAAATGCACATGCCAGTCTTTAATGAAACAAACTAGTATCATAAGGAACATAGGTATTTACCAACACACAATTTTATCTTGTTGACATTTGACTTGCGGCGGCCTTCTATGACATCACAAACGTAAGCGGATTCATTTAAATAAGAACGGCAGTAGCTCGTGAGACTTCATAAGAATATGAAGATAACACGACACTTACTTACAGTATTACCTACTTAGAAATATCTTATTGTTATTTACTATTAATATTATTATTATTAAATAAGTAAGCTACAGTGTACTGTAACGTAACGTCTGTAACGAGTCCACAATAAAAGTTTTGAAATGACGGAAGTGATTTCTACAGGTTGTGATTTGTATTATGATTGCTTATTTAGTTTTAGCCTTTGATAGGTAGGTAATAAATAATTATGTCAATCAGTCGTTGGTCGACCGTCTTCTATTTTATTTAGAAGTGTACCTGCTAGGTAGGTAGGTAGGTACATGTAATATAAATTTCCTAGGTTTTAATAAAATTAGGTTGCTTGTGTTTTTACCGATAAGCAGGTACCTTACTACTTAGTTACTTACTCACAAATTGTATAAACCTGTATAAACCAGACACGAACCAAAGCTAATGCAAACAGAGACCTACCTAAAGTTAAAGTAAACCTAAGTAGGTACCTCCCTAATGTGTACCTAGTCTTCAGCTATTACTGCCGAAGTTGTGAGTAAGTAGTTAATTAATTGACTTTCAAATTATCAAAATCACAATAGATTTATTTACAAATCTTTAACATAGTTATAATACGTAACATAATTTTGAACATTAACCATTCCACTGCTTCCGCTGCTGATTTGGCAGGTTACACCTAATTTACTACTACTTACCTATCTAAAAACGCTTTAGAATTCATTAAGTACCTAAGTACCTGTACTTACTTGCATTATGGGAATCAGACAATGGTACCTGATCTGGCAATATCGCTAAAGTACCTACATAATAATTTACATAGGTAACAACTTTAACGGATTTAACTCGCGCATTTTATTTTATTGGCTGACGTTTTGGAGCATTTACAGATTCCATAATCGTACATAAATCAGTTCAAATAAAAAAATAAAGGTTTAATATTATTATACCCTTTTTTACAGTTGGTGAAGAAAAAAGTAATCGACAAATCTATGACAAGTAAGTTTCATAGGATACCTACCTTAAGTATATATTCGTTGATTATGTGCACCGTGCAATTCACTTTTTCCTTTACGATTATATAATATTTTCACATTCATACTAAGGGTATGCTTGTGATATAAATATTTTCTTTTATTGGAATGATACAACTTGCGTATTTTTGCTGCATTTCAAAATATTATATAGGAACAGTAAAGTTTTTGAAATGCAGCAAAAAATACGCGAGTTGTATGATGTCATCGGCTAGGAAGCCGATTGAGATGGAATCATTATACTTCGTTAAGTATAATTATTATACTTTCTTTTATTCCAAAAGATGGTGGGAAAAATTGTGTTTACGATGTCACCAGCCGGACCAGACGCCGTCATGGCAACCCTCGTGGTGGTCGAGGGTACTCCCATATCCTCTGTTCCCGACTTACAGGCAATCGGCACAGCGACTTTGTATTGTATTATTTTGTGAGTAGGTAAATGTACCTATCTATCTACAGAATTGTTGCTATTCTAATATTATTTATTATGTGAGTGTTATATAATATCATGAATGAGCTAGATACCATAAAAATAAAGAACAAAATTGTGTACTTACCTACTTAAGTGCTAAATACGGAAGAGTGATATTTCATAATACACTAATGATTATAAATAAGTACCTAAAATTACTAATTGATTATTTCTTTCAGTTTTACTTTCATGGGGAATACTATATGCTCAAATTGGCCAATCGTTTGACCTATATGGCGATAAACTTAACATGACGGTTCTAGTCATCGCTTCGTACTTAATCGGCTGGATTTTTCTTAAAATAACTACTCTACCAGCACTTATAGGAATGTTGTTAACTGGGATTATGTTCCAAAACCTTGGCCTTTATTATCAGATGTCTGAGGAAAACAGAAAACTGAATCAAGACTTAAGGTACCTAAAACTCAAGATCTTTACAAATACTAGGAATAGGTACCTATTTAGTACGAAATCCTGGTCACATATTATGTGTTTCGTTTTAGGAAAGTTGCACTTGTGATTATATTAACACGAGCAGGCTTAGGCCTTGATGCTAAGGTTCTAAAAAAACACTACGCAGCAGTGCTTCAACTAGGTCTTCTACCTTGGATAGTAGAGTGCATATCGATTACAGTAACAACGCATTACCTTCTCAATCTGCCATGGATATGGGGTAAGACAATGCTAACATTAAACAATCAATTATGTGTGAAAATTGTATTTTATAATAAAGGATTTTCTTGCCCAGGTTTTCTTCTAGGGTCTATGATAGCGTCGGTGTCCCCTGCAGTGGTCGTACCCTGCCTTTTCCGCCTTCGAGATGTTGGCTACGGTGTTTCTAAAGGCATTCCTACTTTGGTGCTAGCAGCGACCGCCATTGACGATTCCATTAGCGTAGCAGTGTTTGCTATCATCTTAAATGCTATGTTCTCCACGGGGTCAACGACTTTCAATATCATTAAAGTACACAATTTCTTAATATTATACCTAAATGTTTTTGTATTATTCTCGCTGTTATTTATAAATTCAAATTTTTTGATTATAAATGGTTTTCTAGGGACCGTTATCTATAATTGCCGGAGTCGTATTGGGATCGTTGTGGGGTGCTATAACTAACATTATTCCGGAAAAAGGAGACATGTATGTTGTTCCTCTAAGATTTTTGGCCCTCTTCCTTGGGGGTCTCTTTGCACTTTTTATATCAAATCTAATTGGTTGGAGTGGGGCAGGTAAATCACATTTTGCAAAGTTTCGTTGCATGTGTTAATAAGTAATTAAACAAAGTCTTAACATACTTGGACAAATAAAAATATCTAAAGACACTGAAAACAGAACTTTTAATAATTTTAGGTCCTCTGGCTATCGTATCTTCAGGATTTGTTGCAGCAACATTTTGGAACCAACATGGCTGGCAAATCAACAATAATCCAGTGAGCCATATATTTAGGATTTTGTGGATTTTCTTTGAACCAATATTGTTTGCATTTACGGGAGCGCAAATCACGGTAAGATTAGATCATTGGCTATAGTTGTCTAAATGAATAAGACACACTCGTATAATAAATCAGTTTCAAGGCTTGGAGATAAATTGTTTGCTCTGACTCGAGTTGTGTACAAAAATATTAGAGCATTTACTTCTCTTAATGTGTGAATTGGCTAAATGGGGATCTTTTTACTTCGCTACCTATTGAAGTCACATACCAAGATATTGCAGTACAAGAGCTTTTTACTTAGAGGTACAACACAAGTTCTGTACCTACGTAATATAAATCCATTAATAATCTTCTGGATCTTTATAGGTAATTAATATAGGTACGTACTTCCAATACTGCCATTTAAAATAAGTAGGTACCTATCTACTTAGTAGATAGGTAGTTAACCTACTATTTGTAAATGATGCGGTTAAAATCTATCATATTTTTCAGTTAAATGAATTAGATTACGATGTTATTAAAATGGGTGCTATATGCCTCGTGTCTTGTCTACTGATACGAGTTGTCGCTACATTCTTAATCAGCTTCGGATGCGGCCTTAACAATAAAGAAAAACTATTTATTGGATTGACCTGGATGGCTAAAGCTACTGTGCAGGTAACTACTTTATAAATATTATTACAGTTAGTAGCCAATTATTGTAAGTAAGTAATAATATCTCAATTTACGAGATACCTACTCAATTTCTGAATTCAGGCGGCACTGGGGCCAGCTGCTTTGGAATTAATCCGTAACGGTCAAACAACGGGAGCGAATGTTGACGACGAAAATAAATTTGCTAACACCCTTCTCATGATCAGCGTACTGAGTGTAGTCATCTCGGCACCAATTGGAGCAATCTGCATTGCGATTACTGGACCCTTGCTTTTAAGTAAAGAAAACAGTGAGTATTTTGACTACCTGCACATGTGACCCTCCTTACCTAACTACAAAATATTATTATTCTATGTGGTTCTACGTACTCGCTTATGTGACGTCACTGACGCAATAGACCAGGATGAGAAATCTTACGATTAAAAAAAATATATTTCGATTTCTATTTCAGGTACACCAACCAAGTCAACAGAGGAAGAAAATGGACAGAAGACTGAATTAAGCACAATACATTTATGATATTATATATACTTACTTAACTACCTAGCTAAATAAATCGGAGGATTACCTAACTAAAATGCATCTTCGTACTTAAAGATCTGAAATTGTTTATCTAGTTCTAGATCTATAATCATATAAATTATCTATTTAAAATAAAGGTAAATATGGTTTTATAAAATGACATATTTTATTTTCATTAAATAGGTAGGTATCTAATTAATAGGTAAGTAGGTTCCTACTTATAAATTAGGTATTAAATTTCCATAGAGGTATAATTATGTGTTTATCAAGCACTTTCTGAGAAAAAATGCATGTTTTCTCATTCAAACTTTTTTGAAAAATCCATTAAGTAAACTATATTATTTTGAACCAAACTAATTAATGATTGAAATGAAACCACTACTATTAACGAATTTAGACTGAGCTGACAATAGTCTAACGCTAAAGCTATTGTCAACTCAGTCGTGCTACGATTATGGAAACTGTAAAGAATCCGAAACGTCAGCAAATAAAATAAAATACGAAAGTTAAATCCGTTAACTAATAGTGGTTGTTTCATTCCAATGTGTAATAACCGCGAAGACATCATAAATTATTTATGAACGATTGATGAGTGGAAAATATTTTTACTTCTCCAAATCGGAGACAGGAAAAATCGAAGCGTGTTAACGGAAAGCCCCCGTTAACCCTGTCCGTGAATTAGTTGTTCAAAATTAAATGTACTTCCACTAAATGCCTTTAGTGGAAGTACATTTAATTTTGGTACAGGGCATTTATATGGCAACCCGTATGCGACTTTTAGTCTCATACTCCTCATACTGCTGTAATAGTCATGTCTCGAATATCTTTTGTTGTTTACTGGCTAACTGTCAATAGAGTCAACCTGTAATTATGAAACAACGCTTACAAAAGTTCTTTTGAAAATTTTAAATGAAAAGTTTCAAATAATTAATCATTTATGTAAAACAAGATACTGTAGTATACATCTAAGATAATAGTTTTATCAAAATAATGTCAGTTTTAGTAATAGCAGTCGCAACTGAAAGCGGTGTGCCAATATTTTCACGTAAACGTGGTAACAATGAAAACGTAAGTATTCTTCTCATTAAAAAAGAGTAAATCTATTAATAACATACAGAAAAGCGAGTAAAATTACTATGTAATTTAAACAAAATCAAATACTTAAGCTAAATTTTTGTTATTTCTTTAGGTCCAGTTTTCAACTATTGCATCTTTGCATGGTATCAACATGTTTAGCAAATGCCATAATTTGTCGATGGTAAACACTCAAGTTGATAATGGCACAATTTTATGGCGAGAATATTGTAAAAGGTAACTTGCAATCCATGTAATTCCACACATTTTAAATGACATTTTGTAGAACCTACTTAAATTGTTTTGAAAGTTTCAAAACAATTTAAATACAGTAGAACTCCAATTATCCGAATTAATGGGGACCGGGACCCATTCGGATAATCGGATTTTTTTTTAAAAAATTGCCATTGGAGAGAATAAAAGCTATGTTTTGATATTGCACTATTTTTTTATTGAATTAAATGAAAGAAACATGAAATTTTCACATGTTTTAAATATAAATAAAATGTACTTATGTACAAGTTTAGAAATCATTGTTTTTTAAACATCTCCGTCAATGTAAGCTGTTTTGCGGTCTTCAACCGTTTTCGGGCAGCCAGGTCCACGTGGGGGGAAGTCAGTGTAGTTACAACGGCAAGTTAAGACAAGTCAAGTCCAATTTTTTGTGATTCGGATAATCGGCGATTCGGATAATTGGAGTTCTACTGTAGGTACTTATTCTTAAAATATAAGTAATTTCGTATAGAAGGTGATATAGGTTCTACAAACTACATGGATACATGTGTATTTATCAATGTATTTAATATTCTGTATATATTTTAGTGTTACTCTGATTGGAGTTGCTACTGGAGGTTTAGAATGTGACCTTGAGCTCCTGCTATTGTCTATCCATGATCTAATGATATTTTGCATTGGTATGAAAGAGCTGGAAACCCTTAAAAATATTGATCAAATTAAACGTGACCTGCGACAATGTTACCCAATAATGGATTATTTGCTTGAGTCCTTGGATCCTGATGCGGTATTAAGTCCTCACCCAACACTTGTCTTAGACCTTATACAGAGCGTCTTATGCCCTCAGGCACAACAGTTGCAGGTAATATTGTATTTCACAACTGAATATTTTAATTTGTAAAGTCTGTTAAAAATTACAAAATATATACCATCACAGTTGATTTTTCTAAGCTCTTGTAACAGTAATATTGTTTTTTTTTTTGTAATTTTAGCAAGCATTAGATAACTATGCAGAAAATGTGACTGGCCGTTGGGCCTGCTTGAGTATCCACGGACACCTGTTTGCCACAAGTTCCGACTTCGGTGAACTCGACCCAAGAGAAGCACGGCTACTATTGTTACTTGCTGCAGCGCAGGATGGTGCTCCTTTGAGGGACACTCCTGTATATTTACCACAAATAAGTCCAAATGTATGTAACAAAATTGAAATAATGTTGAACCATATAAAATTTTATTTCGATATGCTTATACTTATTTTATTCTAATTTATACAACTTTCAGATAGCATTTAGAGCTGTGACATGCAAACTCCTAGCTGATGTGTATATATTAGTCGTATGTGGGGCGACGCCTGCGTTATCACAAATTGATGAAATAGTGCTGCAATGTTGGGAAGGATATGCACAAATCATCAAAGACGCCAAACTTACCTATCCGAGGAATTTTCCTTTGAGCATCACATTTGAGCCTTGCGTTTTAGGGTGCGTATCTATTTATTTAAGGAAAACATAAAATTTGATTATTTGTTTGCGATATTTAACCTTATGTCATGGTGATAAGGTTTGTTTTACACGGATGTTTTTGACGCTGATTGTTCATTCTTTCCAGAGTTCTCATTGTGAACATCAGCAAGCAACGTTGTGTGTTTTCACGTCACTTACATATTTCTAATCAGAAGAGTCGTGGAATGTCAGGTGCTCACAAAATTGACATACTGCGGACTTTTTACGTAACGTCAGCACGAGATTTGGCACCGGAGTATCGAAATAGAGTTAATGAAAATAAAGGTATAACTGGTATAATTTATTAAGTATATATTATTATGAAATGTTGACTCGGCTGATGTATTATGCCTAAAGTAAAATCTAAATTAAGTATCGTAAAAAATTACGCGTAGTGTAAACATCCCTACCATTATAATTCTTCGGACATTACATTACATTACAATTTACAATCCTTATAATATTTAATTTGTATTCTTTAGACACATCAAATGAATTGGGGAATATGTGTGAGACATACTGGTGTTCCGAATATCACAAATGTCATGCACAAAGGACAGGCAACCTTCTCTGTTGCGCTTTGTACTCTGCTTCGGTCCCGACTCATACGATGAGGTATAATTCTAAACATAAGAATATGATACGTCAGAATATCGAATTGTATTACTAACAGTTGTACTACTACTAGTTTGTGTAATTAGTTTCTGTTTCACTTATATTGCTATAAATTACATTATATTGCTATAAATTACACTATATTGCTGTACTAAGGTAATGAGAAATCATTGTGGGTATAATTTGGAGATTATTTTTCTGTCCGTCCTTATGTATTATGTTTAAAACTACGCAATAGATTTAGATATTTTTTATTTTTATTTTTTATTTTTATATTTTTAAATAGAGTGATTCAAGAGATACGTTTATAGCAGCCGGGACGGGTCGCTATTTAGAAATATAATTCTGAGAATAAATATCTTTTTTACAGGTTAATAACCAACCAAATGCTTCAGGATATTAGCATAAATAAGGAGGTATATTGGTAAATTAAAAGCAAAATTCTATCCAAGTATAAATAAAAAATAATCACCGAAATATATAACTTCCGAGCAATTGCACCAAATTAGATAATTATTTATATTTGTGAGTTCCTTATTATCAAGACAAGGTCTGTATAGGAAGAAGGTGCAAGCTGGAGCAACAACTTGTTATAAAATTACTATGTATTTTCGTAAAATTAAACAAATACGTAATTTTATTTTTTATCGTAATGTAAGGTATCATCCGTCCATTTATAAAAATAAAAGGCTGAACTTATTAAATGCATTTATTTATACTCAATATCAAACCCATTCAAATCTTCACACACAAAATACTACTCGCTTGAATATTTTGATATGGCAGCCCAAGGTCGATTAAACATAATTATGATATTCGGACAGGACTGTCCCGGTAGGTAAATTTAATTGAAGAAATATCACTTGCTACAAATTAGGTGCCTAACGAATTCATGTTGGAACTTAGATTTACTATGTTTACATGAATTTATTTTACTGTAGCTTCCATTTTTAAAAATAGTTGTGTACGGATATTTATCAATCGATTCGGTTTAGGTTATGATAGTTTCGTCTTGTCATCTAATAATCATATCTGATTATACAATGTAAGTTATTTCAGAGCAGGTACTAAAGGTACTTATTGACTAAGAAATTTTCGGATATTAATGCATGCTATCAATTGGGTTTTTTTTTCTACTTTAAAACTATATTTTGTATATAATCGAATATCGGTTTATTTGTTTTGTATATTATTTTATGTGCTATACCATAATATGCCATCTTACAAAAAATACTATTTATTATTATAGTTTCATAACTAGACTTGAGGTGTGGTAAAAAAATGGATGAAATTCATTTACAGAATTAACTAATTTGCATGCCTTACTTAATAACCTTATAAATAAAAACACAGTGATTTAGTATTATACTATCTTTCTATTCATCTATAGATAAATAAAATGATTTGGGCTATTTGCGATTTCAAAAAGACCATAAAACACATCGCTTTACCTTCGTGATTAGTAATAAGGCGGGCAAGATTTTATTTAAAAATACTGCAGCAGGTTGAAATTAAACAAAAAATGTACGCTAATACTAGAAATATGTATATATTCTTAAAATAGAAAAGCTAATAATACCACTAAGCACCGAACTATTATTGCTTCTAAGCAGAGTTGAAATTTTATCACAAATTTAAGTAAAGCTAGTCCATATATATTTTTGATTAGATTTCCAATTCTAAATATTAAAAATACAAAGTGGGTTAAAATATTAAAAGTAATGATTGGATCGTAAATAAATATTACATGTGACTAATACAATGCAATAAAACTTGCCAAAGCCTATTCGATTACAATGAATCTACACTTGCGAAGTGCCAAAACATATCAGTTTTACTTTTTACTATATAAGTACGAATTAAAAACTATCTGCTTCACCGCACGTTTATAAAGTTTATTTGTAGATGCATTAAAGGCCACTGTTTACCGTAACATTCATAATTCTATTGTACATAACACTTCGCATACAGCTTTATCAACGTGTAGAGAAGCTAAACAAACAGCTTACTTTAAATTCATTAATCTACACTGCGGTTGCTTTATTTTACATTTAAGTTGTTGTATGAGGTCGAATATTTTTAACGATGGTCCAACTTTCATTTCGAGTAATTCTATAATTTCATCTTTAGATAAGTGAAGCATCATGGGACCAGTGATGTTTATGAAGTTGTCGCAGTAAGGCTGACAGTCGTTCACAGTGAGGAATTTCGCGACATCTTCGGTAGTCCAGTTTTCTGGGTCGACCGAGTTTAGTACATCCATGGGGACAGTTGTGTTGACTAGCCTTGGAATTACCTTGTCGGTCTGCTGGGACGTGTCAGGCGATACTGGCGCGGTGTGGACGCTCGAATCTTGGGACGCGTCTGTGGGGGTGCTCTGTAAACAACAGTGAAATCGAATCACTCATAGCAGATTTTCCACACACATACTAGAAACAAATTCTTAAGTGGAATAAAAATAAAAAAAGGCTTACCAACGACTCATGATTGCCCTCATCAGTCAGCCGTTCCTGGGATTCGCTTTTGTCCTCGTCCACCTCCATTTTGCTCGTGTCGTCTGGTCTAGATTCGACGTCGGCAGACACTTCCGAAATGCTTGTAGGTGGTGACAGACTTTTCGTATCTCCCAAGTCCGAGTTTTGAGAGCTTTCTTCTGTCGTATTAGGTGGTTGGGCTTGCACTTTTGATACTGAAATTACAGAAAATAGACTATGGTCAGCTCAGTCTGCTAAGACTATGGGAACTTTAAAGTTCCTAAAACGTGAGCATAAAAGCAATATAGGCGAGAGATAAAAAAGTTGTAGTTGATTTATTCCAGCGTAACGTAAAATTGCAACAAAATGTACTTAATAAATAGTTTTTATTTCATTATTTTCCTTCTCTCTCGCACGCACATATTGACAACAATGATTTAATTTCGATATTTAATCACCTTGGTGTCTCCGTCTTCGGCGATGGTTCTTGGGCTGCGGTTTGCGCGCCGTCTTGGGCGGCTGCATGGGACCCTCGAGCCGATGTCCAACGGCGCGACACCAACCCACTGGATACATATCCGTGCTGTGCGCCCACAGCCACTGATCGTACTCTGAACCCCACCCGTCGAAATGTACCTAGCGAGACAACCACAATTGCACAAGGGTGCGAATAGGGATGACGATAGGGCAAAGAAAACAAAATTCTATTTAGTCTGTCGGTTAGATTATTAAAAAATATTTTACACCTATTTTATCTTTTTTTAAATAAATAAAATATGCCAAAGAAAAGCGCTTTAAAAGTTAGAGAGTGGGGGCATGTGACTTTACGTTATGGTATAATTTATACCGTAGTTAGCGTAGTCATTTAACTCGCTAATATTTGCACATTAATATACCTTGAGTAAATCGGCGACGACTCTGGCCACGGTAGCGACGCAAACGAGTCTCGGGTCCATGAGATCAGCGCACTCGAGTCGCATTCCCGCGACGAATCCGTGCGAGACAAGATGGCCGCGCGCTGCGAATAGCGACCGGGCGGCGGCTCGACCGCCGCACACCGACAGATAATGCTCCCAGCTGAACTCTTCAGGAGTAAATCTGGAGGAGGGTACACGAAATGTATAATGTATATGACGTATTGAAGAATTGGGCATGTGTACAATTATGAAATCCGTCAGTTAAGATTATTACCTACTATTACCTACGTTTTTAATAATATTTTTTACCCAATCAATTTATGCAATTGTCAAAAATGAATTGAGTAAAAAATACCACCACGAAACCAGTGAACGTGCAAACGTTCAAATCCTTATACGAGCAGACATCGCATGTGATAAGCACGATGTGATCATCTATATCCGAGTCTTGGATGTCTTATATGTATTAGTATTTATGA
Organism: Polylopha cassiicola; assembly: GCA_038024825.1. Classification (NCBI taxonomy): domain Eukaryota; kingdom Metazoa; phylum Arthropoda; class Insecta; order Lepidoptera; family Tortricidae; genus Polylopha; species Polylopha cassiicola. The sequence continues at coordinate 11,854,907 of CP149046.1, read as the reverse complement.
ATGTTTATCTGTTCTCTAGTACCCATAGTACCTATTTGATTACTTGAATTTTTTATCGGATTATTAATTAAACCTTAATTATTCTAATCTTACCCAGCAGGTGGCACTAAAGGTATGTTATTAGCTAGTGCAAATCCAACGGGAAATATACAGGGCGATCTCTGATGGTAGCAGAACCAATCCGCACCGGATGCATCGGCGGGGTAGCAGTCGATTCGGATCATCATGTAGCTGCCAAGTAAAATAAATCTTTAAAAACGCATAACTAAAAAAAACAGTTCACATCATTCGAACTAAACTGACATTGTAAATTGTTTTAAAATTCAGATATGAATAGGTATTTCGATTTTAAATTCGATCGATTTTTTTTCGAGCAAAATTACGATAAAAAATCTATTTAAAACTATAAAACTAAAAGTAATGACAAAGGCTGATTTGTTTTTTAAATAGGGTTTGAAAACCGTCAGTCTTCACTATTTTAAATACGGGCGACTTTCTTTGATTATGATAGCTCTTATTTCTAATTTCTATTACATACTATTTTAGTTACTTATATTTTGGTGGGGTGTATTTATCTTTTTTTTTTTTCGAACTGAATACTGAAGCGCAGTTGGCCAGCTAATGGGCCTTCACTGCAAAACCGGACGGGTGGCGAGACTCCTGAAAGGAGGCTCTTAAGCCTTTGTATTTATCTGTTTTTTCGTAGATTAAGGAAGTCTAATTCATAAAACGAGGAATAATCAAACCTATAAAACATCCATCATCTAACAAGAATCTAATACGATTCAGTAATCGTAATCGGATCGTGTAATGAACCTATTACATCTGAACAATGTAAAAATAGTAATAAGTAATATACTAATATATAATATCATACCCTTCATTCAAAATCTGCATAACTGTGGCAGCGCACACGGCTGACAGATTCAAAGGATCTATTGCTTCCAGCTTCATGCCTTCTTGGAACAGAGGAGGTTCATTCGTCGGGTATTTGTAGAACATTTCTGTGCTAGTGTCGTTTGGTAGGAGACGTCCAGTCGCGACCCTTTGGCAGTAATTTTGGGGAGCATCTAACGGATGACCCACTCTGAAGGCCCATCCTACTGGGTGTATAAGTGGCGAGTCTTCGTGACACCAAAAACCGTTGTCCTCCGGTGAACTGTCGTAATATTTTACGTGTAGTCTTTTGCCTATTATCTCACATACGCTTGCGACCTTTAAAATAATCAGACACAAATTTACAGTACTAATCTTTAAAAAGTAAAATTCAAACTATCCAGCCCGAAATTAATAGAGTTTCCGAACTTAACTTGACCATTTCAAAGTTCTTCGGGAAATATTAAGAAAGGCTTAAAATATTATCATTATAATCACAGAACGACCAATGTTTCATTAAATCCCGATTTGAATTGCGATGATAAAATAATTTGTATGAAGTATATTTCTTCATAATAATTAACTTACTTTTACTTGTGAGATCCTATTTTTGTCCACAACTTCCATAATAGATCCAATAGAAAACCTGGACTTCAGACTGTCATTAAGTTTGCTATAAAAATTGGCAGGTAACGTCCGCGCTCCTGTTAGCTGTTTAACTAGAAACCTAATAAAAAGATATTTATAAGATTGATATTATGCATTAAACATTTATAAGTACAAATATAATGGGTAATAAATCTCGATCTCTATCGAAAGGTTGTTTTCATCAGATCATAACTCAACTCGATTTAACCTGAGAATATAACTTAATCATTGTACGATGTTTTGAAGGAAAATAAAAAGTAATTTACAAAACTATAAAATTTTAACATTAGAAAAATCAGTACCTATAGACAAATAAAAATGTTAGTGGTGTTATTAATTCCTAAATTGGTCAAAAGCACAATAGTATAATGTGGGAGTATAATATTATACACGTATTTGGAGATGTTACACTTAGTAGCATACTATTATGAACTTACTTTTTCCAATCTGTATATTTATCTTCAATGCTCTTTGGAGGTATTAATGGTTTGCCGCGCGTTGCACACCAACCCACAGGATGCACCTCCGAACAACACAAGTTCACCCAGAAGTCTTTCGAGTCGTCGCTACCGAACCCTTCATACCGTAATAACCCCATGTAACCTTTAACCTGTTGAAAATTAAAAACATTTTATATCAGATACATAAAGCACTTACAACAAAATAATGCTGGGTTCCTCATCAGATCAGGAAACCTGAATGGCTATGTTATTGTTGCTAATGTTCACTGTTGGACAAGGGTACACACACACACACACTCTTAAATGTTTAGAACAAAAAAAACATAGTGAGGGATGAAACCCTATGGGATATGTCTGCATCCAGCTTTAATAGTGTCTGACTTTATATGAGCAAGATAATAAATATTTATAGCATTTTAAATGTGTAGAATAGATATATAATATGTACTAAATTTATGGTACACTCATTATTAAACCAATAAAAATCTAAACAGAGGGAAGTATCATAAACTACTCTATCAATATTATACTTACTTTCAAAACAGTTGCAACCCAAAAGTAGTCATTTAATTTATCTGAATAGTTTTCACAGTCTGTATTTTTGACCTCCACTTTCATACCCTCAAATGTGTTGTCCCACATTTCATGCAGGGGAGCATGTTTGAATAAACTAACTGGCGCCGCCAGAAAATCACACCCAAAGAGTTCATCTTTCCATTCATAGCTGTTCGCTATTTGAGCTGCGGATTGCTTTATAGGACCAGCCTGAAACAAACAAAAAATGGAAGAATACTAACTAGATCTTAAAATATACACATATCCCACTACATATACGTAGGTGCAGATTTGACAGCAGTATGCAATGACAAGTGACATCATATTTTCCAGGAAAGACCTATATATATTTCTAATCCAGAACTTTTTTAAATTTGGTTTTTATGTTGTAAATTTTAATTATGAAAACTTGAGTCTAAAGAGTCTAAGATAACAGTTCCAGAAGAACCCAAATTGGCAGATAATTATAAATATGTCAGGTTTTTGACCTTTGACAGCTCAATCTTGAAACACAAAAATTGGTACTACAGTAGAAAGAGCACATCTTACCTGTAAATCATTTAAAGTTGCCTGCCATTGCTGCAACTGTGGCAGAGGCTCCAATGGGATCAACCCAGCCATATGTTCAGCACCCTCCATTAGTTTGAACCTCCAGTTACAATACCTTCGCCTTGCTGTCTTGCTTGCGTGACATCGCAGGGAACAGAACTTGTTGTTGCGTGGATAGAACTGTCCACGACGGCCAACTCGCCCACACAATTCACATAATGCTAAAATTTTTATCAGGTCAATTAAATTTTATTCTTTCATTAAAATCAATAAGAATTTTGTATTTTGAATTAAGGCACAGTGTTTCTCCATTAATCACAACAATTTCATTAAGCTTCATAGTTCAGTTTGTGCTAGTACTTATTATATGTTAGCAGCTATAGACAACTAGGACCAGGACCATGGTTATAGACAAGACTGAGAAGCATGTTTTTATCTAACCTCATCCTTTTACAGTCTGAGCCAAATCAGATTGTCTGCAGAGTTATTAGTCTTATTCATTCATCGGTAATGTTTGATTTAATGACATATCATATTATCTCAAAAATATCACTTTTTAATTAAGTTTCAATTACACTATAACTTTATAGTGCACCAATAAGTGACTTTGAAAATATTTACTTGCATATTATTTAAATATGATTGCTAATTACTTCTGCTAATTATTCAAATATGATTATTGACAAGTTTCAACTGTTTAAATTATTACTTTCTCACTTGGTACTCAAAGAATATTCTCTTGGACTGTTTTGAAATCTAACTAATTTTGGTGAGGATTTCTTGGTAGTGTTTATTTTCTATTTTAACCATATTATTATTTGATGTAAAATGTATTATAAGCATCATAACCTAACAAATATTTAATTATTATGAATGCATATAGCCCGTTTAAGCATGCAATATTATAAGAAATACATAATAATATTAGAAATGAGGCACATACCTCTATATTTAAGTCTAACTAAGTAGTCTAGAAATCTTAACACAATTTGTACTAGTAAGTTACCTTCATCACAACACTGATAATTGGACTTACCAAAACTGTCTTTATTTAGAGGAACTATGGTTAAATCGTCAACAATATCAGTCTCTTCTGAAAGTTCAACTGTACCGCTTGCATTTATTTCGCTCCCGGCATTGTAGTAAGCCATATTAACGCATAGGCTACATAAGAAATGAACACTTCAGTTGTAAACACTGCAATACACATGACTTAATTTGTTCTTTGTTGATATGAAGTACTACAACATCTCCAATAATTAAATAAGAAAAATGTACAGGACTTAAATCATTAAATGACTGATAGCGTGAAATAAAAATTTAATATATTTTTACTTGGAAACGCAAACAAACAATTACAGAAAATTGGCACTGCGTGAACGATAGGCAGCCATCCAATCCGCAGTCACAGATTAAGTTACGGTTTAGAATTTAGATTTGGACGTGACCATAGATTGTGTATAAGAACCCTATATTATAGAACCATAAGTGACCATAGATTATGTATTGATATTATCATTCGTATTATCAAAATCGAACAAAACAAAAATCTTTTTTTGGATAAAATTAAATATCGGTTTGGAATTAAACAACTATTAATTAACGAATTTAACTCGCGTATTTTATTTAAGTAATTTTATTTGCTGGCGTTTCTGATTCTTTACAGTTTCCATAATCGTAGCACGACTGAGCTGACACTTAAGCGTTAGATTATTGTAATAACCGCGAAGGCATCAGAAGTTATTATTAAATATCGGATCAGAAATTATAATTTTTATGACATGTCAGAAGTTGATGAGTATTGATGACCATTTTCGACGAGGGTTGTTATGACATGCCTCGCAAATTCAAGTTTTAAGTACCTACTTAACATCACAAAAATATGTTAGGTACTTACAACACCATTTTATAATGCTTATTATTAAAGGGACACAATGTAATATATAAACATGTGAAAATGACGTCACAATATTAAATACCTATCGGGATATTTTCCACAATCTGAAAGATCAATAATTAAGAATGACAAAGATCAATAATTAGGAATGATAATTATTTAGGTATCAACCCTTTTTGTTTTAATTTGCTCTCAATCTTAATTTTAGTTCGAACCTAAACTAAGTAGGTAATTGATATTTATTCTTATTATGACATCAGTTCCGGGTTCAACTAACTAAATATACTTAATGGAAACCCCCTAAATAAAAATATTACTATATCTGTAAAATAATGTCATTTGATCTTGAAAGAACAAAATTATATTCTATTAGATGAATTTAATAAAACACGCTTACTATAAAAAATATCCTTTACTATTTTCTATGATATCTATAAGTTATAAGTAATAAACTAAATAAGTTAATATACTTACCAGATATTTTATGATCGAGACAAAAAAATAATATTAGCCAGTAATTTGTCAAAAGAACCACATCATAGAGTATAGATGAATGTCTATGTATTTTGTCTATGCTTTTATTTACATACAAATAAGTACATGGTACATTCTGTATTTCTGTCATACTCATAGTAGGTATCTGCTTTACGCTGTGGAATTTTGTGGAATAAAATTATATCGTGAGTTCCAACATTTACAAGGAGAAATATAATCAATTTCTTATACTAATCTGTAAGTATAGATTTTTTGAGCATTAAATATGTTTCCTCGAGCAAGTAAGCCATTTAAACGCTTCCTCGGTTTAAAATGGAACTCGGATACGCCGCAGGAAGAAATTGTGCCAATTATTATGTAGTTTCATGGAGTAATTAATGTTGTTTACAAACCTTTTCTCAACGTGGTTATCTTATTCAACGCAAGAACTTATCAGTTAACATAGACACGCATTGTATGCACATTGCACCATCATTTTTGCAATTACGTGTATTGTAGCTTGTAGCAGTATGTACGTGTACCTATGTTGTCTTTAGATAGGGATGCCGTCCATCTTCCTAAAGATTTTATAAAAACAAATCCAGATAATAATAATATGATTTTTGAAGAAATTGGGAATATTTATGTATGTTGTTTTTGATGTAGCATTGGTTTTTTAATTATTTTACTTATAGAAAAATATTTTGTGTTCATAATTTGAAATAATATTGACTAGTGAAAGGGTATTTGACTTATGCACGATCATGAAGGATATTTTATATCCTTCATGATCGTGCACGATTATGGATTTCAGGTCAATCTTCAAAATATTACATTTTCTCTTACTAATCAGTAGATTCGTTAAATAGATAGACAGACATAGCACGGAAAAACATATTATTGTTTTCTAATTATTATGTTCTGTATGAGAAAAGTTTAATTGATCTAGACTAAAGGACGGTTGCGGAGCACAGCGAAAAACATCAATTTTTGCTGCATCCTTTACCTAGTTACTATCAAATATAATGTATATTTTAAATTACAATTAAGAGAGCACTGGAGCAATGAGAAAATGCATTCCTTCTTTAAAAATAAAAAACAAAATAAATAGTTGAAATTAAGCTAATACTACTTACTTACTTACTGTGTGCTTATTATAAATCAAATTTACCAATGGTTTGAAAAACAATTTTCAGGAGAAGACTAATGAAAACCATTAGAAATTCTATACAAAGTTGATTATTAGTCTTATATGGTGATGTGCTATTTTTGCAACATTATAATTATGTTACATAGTTGTTATGTTTCATTATTTATAATCTAATTAAAAGATCCAATAAATACTTAATATTGTGAATACTTGCTACTAATATAATTATGTAGTAAGCTGACCTAGTGAACTTCATACCTACTTATAGATAGCCTACAAAATCAATTACTTTTCAAGCTATTTGATAGGTTGTTTGAATAGCTTATTTTAAATATACTTATTACTATTATTCATTGTTACAGGAAAAATCACTAAAATGGGTAAAGGTAAGTTGATTATGAATAAAATATCTAGCACATAAATCTTTATCGTAGAAATAATAAAATAATAATTAAATATAATAGATAGAATTATTTAAATCATCAGAATAATACAGCTATTTTAACTAAATTTTGTCTTGATTCTATGCAATCCCATTTTCTCTTTTTTTATTACATTTTTAAGGATATTTAAGAATATACTTTAAATAATACTTTTTGGACCATTAGGTAAAAAGAAAGGAGGAGGTGGAGGAAAGCAGGATGAAGATACCTCAGTGGAGGCCGCAACTAGTAGATTATCACTAAGTGAGAGCCAACCATCAACTTCACAAGCCACAGAAGATGAATCCACTAGTCTTAGCAGTTCAGCAGCTCGAAGGAAGGCAAAAAAGGCTTTAAAAGCTGCAACAAAATCTGAAGTATCAGCTGCTGCTGCTGAATCTGCCAAGGCTCCTCCACCAGCCCCCGTACCAGAGCCAGAGCCAGAACCTGTTCATGCTAAATCTGAGGAGAAAGAAATGTTTGGACTTGGAACTGGTGGGGGTGGAGGGAAGAAGCGTCCACGGAAGAAGAAGTCTGCTGCTGCAATGGAAGCGTCTGCACAAGCCGCTGCCCCAACTCCAACAGCTGTACCGGCTGCTATTGTTGAGCAACCAGCACAAGAGCAAGGGTGAGTTACGACTCTTGTTTAATTATTTAAATAAAAATCATACCATGAAAATTTCATCAATACTAATTTAAAAGATTGAATAGAATATAATGGTCACCTTAATAATGTGGTCATAACTTTTATATAAAAATAATTAAGATTCTTAATATGCAAACAGTCTGGTACAGGTAATGAAAATGTCCTATGAATCCTCTTACATTGGATGTTAAATGTATTTATTTTATAGGCAGGGTCGCGGGCCCCCACCTCCTGGATTACATCCCCAGCAGCCTGGGCCACAGATGGTAGGACCAGCTCAACCTGGTCAACCAATGGCAGGGCAGTGGCAAGCAAGGCCACAGCAGCCTGGGCCACTGATGACTGGGCAACCTCAGCCTGGTCCACCAATGGCAGGGCAGTGGCAAGCAAGGCCTCAGCAGCCTGGGCCACCGATGACTGGGCAACCTCAGCCTGGGCCACCAATGGCAGAGCAGTGGCAAGCAAGGCCTCAGCAGCCTGGGCCACCGATGGCTGGGCAACCTCAGCCTGGACCACCAATGGCAGGGCAGTGGCAAGCAAGGCCTCAGCAGCCTGGGCCACCGATGACTGGGCAACCTCAGCCTGGGCCACCAATGGCAGGGCAGTGGCAAGCAAGGCCTCAGCAGCCTGGGCCACCGATGGCTGGGCAACCTCAGCCTGGACCACCCATGGCTAGACAATATCAACCTGGCCCACCACAAATGCAACATCCTGGCCCTCCAGTAGCAGCACCGCAATACCCTGTGCCTACTAGGCAACAGACACCGCCACAACAAGTGCCGTCGATAATGCCCGCGGGAGACGCCCCTAGAGCATCACAATCGAAGACAACATGTATATTTCAAGTACCAAAAAAAATTATTGGGAATTGCGTCATGGGTGTAAGAAATGTATCGATAATAACCAATTATTTACAAATGAGTCTGTCACCAAAAGCCAGATATATTGTAAGTATCACATTCTTTTTCGATTAATCAATTCTTATTTTCTGCTAATTTGTTTGTTTTACTACAATAGGTATACATAATGTAATGTATTGATAGTTTGTGTGATAAGTATGACTATATTTTTTTTTACATCATTTCAGCATCGGTACGATGTGTCTTTTAAACCAGAAAAACCAACAAAAATGATACCAAAGGTGTATAATCAGGTGAAAGCGAAACATTTCCCACAAGAGTTGATGGCATTTGATCAAATGAAAAATTGTTACAGTCTGAAACTTCTCCCGAATGTTTCTAAAACTGAACGCTTTACAACAGACGTGAGTATACTTCTACTGTCTGTAACAATTTCATAATTTTGTCTATAATATCATCATATTACAAAATAAGACTTAGGTTTTATGTATAGAGTAAGTACCTACATTATGACACAAATACTATTAATTGTCACTTAAGGGTCTAACATATTATAAAACCAACAATAAACAAACACTAGCAATTCCAGTATGTAATGTTAGTTATCTTACTTAGAGTCCTTTTCTCAATGCCCAATTATGTTCCTTTTGATTACATATTAGTTTGATAAACTTTTTTTATCTTTGCAGACTGATTTCACAGATAGTAATGGTAGAGTTGTCAAATTTGAAGTCTCTTTCAAATTTACCGGAACTGTCGATCTGAAGACAATAATAGAGTAAGTATTTATTATGAAGTCTTAATGTATTACCAATGGTATAATATTAATACTTTATATTTACCAAAACATATTATACTAGTGGGTCGGTTTTCAAGCGATTAAGACTAATTAAGTTCACCTTTGCATATTTGTTCTTTTATCACTTCAATAAAATAAATATCTTTGGACAATTCACACCAATTAAATATTTGTATTATTTTTTGTATTATAAAGATTTTACACATACACAGCCGATGGCTCGCTTTAATTTTCGCACGATTTTTATTTTACAATTTTATGTATATTTCAGTTATATGAGAGAAGGTGGCACTTCACTCAACCCTCCAACAGAAGCCATACAATGTATCGATGTAATTTTACGTCAAGGAACTCTGGAGAACTATGTTAAGGTACGAAAGTTATAAATATAGTATTGTTTGATACAATTTCTTTGTGCAATAGGTCTACACCATAGTTGTATTACGTTTATAGTCGAGGATAGTGCAAAATCACGTAACTACTATATGGCATTTAGGTTGAAATTACTCGAATGTCGACTGACTAATTTTGAACTGTCAATATGGCAGTTACGCAGTTTTGCACTATCTTCGACGTTATGATTTAATAGAAAACAAAATTTAGTTTGAATCGGATCCGTTTTTAAAATCAAAACTAAATGTAGCAGTTTTCCATTTGAGAGTACCTACCTATTTCAACTTGCAATAAATTATAAATTTTATAATTAATTTATATTTTATAGGCTGGACGGCAATTCTTTAAGCGGCCGAATCGGCCAATAGACCTCGGTGATGGTTTGGAGATGTGGACCGGTCTTTTCCAGTCCGCCATTTTTACTACCCAACCATTCATCAACATTGATGGTTAGTTTTTGATATTTAACGAAAATGAAAATATTTATCAGTATATAAACATTTTCATATATTATATAATTTAATCATATATGTGCATAACAGCTGATGTATGTAAAATTAAAAACTTGTTTTAGTCGTATATTTAAGCTTAATAAAATAATCAGTGAGTTTATAGATTCAAATTTTCTTTACAGTTGCCCATAAAGGTTTTCCTCGCCAACAGCCACTGGTGGTAGCATTTCAAAATGACTTCCGTTTAGATCCCACTAGACCGATTGAAACACAGCGCGGATTTAACTCTGATGCTTTTATATCCTTTGTCAAAGGCTTGAAGGTAAGCAAAATAACTATAATTCTATTCTAAGTCTAATTCACAATGTGTGTCTAATCTGTTTGCTACTTTTCTAGTAGATAAACAAACTATTTAAAAGCCAAGTGTAACAATTACCCCGTCACCATGTTACATAAGTAATTAAATTACCCATCACGTAAGCGGTACTGAAAAATTTAAAAATAATCTCACTATATTATTCGAATTGTATTTCTTTTTACTCCCCATTATCTTCGAATTTAACAAAAAAATATATAAAATGTCTAGTTTTATCGGATTACAGGAAAATCTGCAAGAAGTCTATTATATAAGAATTTCGAGTAAATTAAACATAAATTTGACCAGTTTTTATTTTACAGGTGGTGGCATATATAGGCGGCAACACTGGCCAGGGCGGGCAGAGGCGTGAATTTATCGTAAATGATTTGAGTCCCCCGCCAAACAAACAAAAATTTACAATGGAGGTGAATGGCAAATCTAAGGAAGTTACTGTTGAGGAGTACTTCCGCACCGAGAAAAATTGCAAGTAAGCAGGAAAAGTAACCAAGTAACCAAAAGAAAAGTAACCGAGTACTAGTAGTAGTATCATACTACACACAATCTGTTATAGTTTTATACAAGTAAACATAATATTCACTATGTATTATGTAATCCATTTTGTTGTACTCAATGTGGATATCTATAATAGGCTATAGAGTTTATTTAATAAAATAAAGTAAATACATTATATATTTTTTTAGGTTACGGTACCCGAATCTGAATTGCGTCTGGGTTGGACCTCGTAATAAGAACATAAACTATCCCATGGAATTTCTTGAAGTTGCTTATGGCTTTGTGAGTATTTATGAGTATGAGGCAGAAATATGTAAATGGAATGTTAATATTTGTTTATTACCCTGAGCAATCAAAGTTTAACTTTATATCATTAAATAAAGATTGAAATTCCATTAGCATACTGAGGATAGTACAAAAATTGTGTGATTTTATTTATAGGCTCGTAATAGGCAGTTGAACGAGAAGCAACTGTCGACGATGGTACGCCAAGCCGCCACGCCCCCTGATGAGCGCAAGCGCAAAATTGAGGAAGTCATGAAAGATGTAAGTCTTATAAAATTAACATAAAAAATAATAATACATTTATCAGTGTTTTTTTTAGAGTAACAGATATCCATCATCAGACATCATTTTACATGTATTCGAGTAGGGTTACTAAGTTTTAATTTGGCTACATATTAGCAGCACATGTACAACATTCACACAAAAAGAAAATAGCAATACTTTTAATAGGTTGCTCTATTAGTACAATAATATATACAATTATGTATTTTTCCAGATGGACTATTCAAGAAATCCATACTTTAAGCAATTTGGTTTGGAAATAGCAAATAAATTCTTCGCCGTCGATGCTAAAGTACTTCCAGCACCTAGTTTGGAAGTGGGTGGTGGGCATGTGACGCCAAGGTAATATAAAACTACAGCATAAAAAGTAATATCCCTACTAATAATATAAATGCGTTAGTAACTCTGTCTGTCTGTCTGTCTGTCTGTCTGTCTGTCTGTTGCTCTTTCACGCCTAAACGGCTGAACGGATTTTGATGAAATTTGGTATGGTAATAGATGATAACCTAGAAATGGACATAGGCTATAAATAATCACGCCATCGTTCTTAGGGGGTAGGCAGTAGGCAGATAACTAAATTGAGATAGTGATTTTTAGTCGTTTTGGTTGGGACTTTTGCTCTATTGCTCTATTGCTCTATTGCTGTATATATTATAAATGCGAAAGTAACTCTGTCTGTCTGTTACGCTTTCACGCTAAAACTACTGGACCGATTTAAATGAAATTTGGTACAAAGAAAGTCATAGCAAAAGTCAAAAGCTTCAGAAAGGACATAGGCTACTTTTTAACCGGCTGCAAAAAAGGACGAGTTCCACGCGGACGAAGTCGCGGGCAGAAGCTAGTCCATTATAATTGTCATATTTCAGTATCTAGGCAATAATTGGTTAGATTTTTTATCATTAACACTTATATGGGTTATAAATATGTTTTATTATATTTATGTACGTGATGTCACGTTATCGTAAAAATTGTACCATTTCGTAACGTCACGAACCTCTTCTCTCTAACTTTCGAAACACTAATTTTTTATTTGTTTGAGAAAAGGAAAAAATCCTTTTCAATAATATTTGATAATCATTGACTATGGGTTATAAATATTATGTTTTTATTATATTATAAATCAAACTCCAAATACTGTTAATCCGGTTTATTACATTCAACGACTTATGTATTACGAAGGATTAAAGTACTATAACATTAATTCATTAACTTAGTTTACTTTCAATAAATATCAAACAGTATTTTCTTCCAACACCAGAAAATCAATCTGTCCCCTTAGTTAATTCCCGAACAAGATACGCGTTCCCGCGCTTTTTCCCGCCAGGTTAATCAGCAAACCCTTCGCTGATTGGTCGCCCTCGCTTGTCCGTCATTGGTCCGTTTGCAAATTAACCAATAACTGACAAGCGCGGGTATTGCCAATCCTAATTTTAATTTAACGCTAATATAGACAATAATAGACAATAAAACATCTTAACTAAATTAATTATATAACTTTCAAAATCATGACAATTATATGTATCTACAGGAATGGCGCGTGGCAAGCTAACCGTTTGCTGAAAGCGGAAGCTCTGCAGCGTTGGGCCCTAATCGCTATTGAGCCTGACTCACGTTCCGATGTTAACTATGGCGGTATCTTAACTATGGTATGTTTTTTGTTACGTGAAGTGAGATATTGGAGCAAGTGTAACGAAACGGTCAATCCTCTCTAATGATACACCAGTCATTTTAAACATTAGTGATTGCAAAAAAATCACCGCGCTCAAATTTTGGGATGCTGGTTATCCCGGGCAGAATATTACAGATTATTACGGCATTACACAGTTACCATTGTTATCTCGATGCTTTAAAATTGAAGTTACGCTACTGATATTAGATTCTGAAGATGGATAGAATTTATAGCGACATAACTAATGTCACTGGTGCATGAGATAGATGCGTGGCTGTGTGGTTTGTGCACAGTGGAGTTTGTAATAGAGATGTGATCAAAATAGTTATTTTTTACAGATAAAGAGGTGCGGCATTAATATGGGCATGGCCGTGTCAGATCCTGTAATGACATCACTGAACACTAATATGCGAGATCTAAAAAATTTGCTCTTTAAATGTTTGGAGAAGGAGGTCAAGTTCCTTTTCATCATTATACCTACTAGAGGTCGAGATTACTACCATAAGGTAAATAGTCATTGTACCATGCTAGATTATGCGTTATTAATATTTTACATATTCATTATTTAAAATTTTCAATATAATGATAATAATATGTATGTGGTATTTGTATTGCGTATTTTTTAGGTGAAACAACTAGCGGAGCGTGAGGTGGGTATTCTTACCCAATGTATCAGGGAAAAAACGGCGGGACAACGTATGAACGACCAGACAGTCAAAAATATCCTGCTTAAGGTAGATATAAACAATGTAGTAGAGGTATTTTTGGAACTGTTTTTTAAATGTAGACTGCCTTATTAGTGAATGGAAAAGATAATGTATTTTTTGTCGGCGATACGCGCATATTTAATCGCCAAACAGCCGATGTAGTGTGACTATATTCACACTTAAAAATGCTATACATATAATTAATTGTTATTCATCTAGATAAATAGAAATGAATCAAAGAAATATATGTACGCGTATAACTTTCATTCGTTTGCACTAATTTAAATAATTCTTTTTTATTGTCAGGATAAGTTTGTATAGAACAAAATTAAAAAGTTTGTCGGGTCAGCTAGATTAATATAAATAAACATGCAAACATCTTCTATATATCTATATCTATATTATATATATATATATATTATATATTATATATATATATATAAAAGAAAGTTGTGTTAGTTACCCCGTTTATAACTCGAGAACGGCTGAACTGATTTGGCTGAAAATTGGCGGGGAGGTAGCTTAGAGTCAGGAAAAGGACATAGGATACTTTTCATCCCGATCCAGTAAAAAAAAATATTTAGCTCATTTGTTAAAAATAGTATAACAAAACGCAACAATGACAGCTGTCAAATCGATTGATTAATGCCGCTACATTGCTTCTTAGCCGGGCGGGACGAAGTCTGCCGGGACCACTAGTTTATCATAAAAAAAATAGTGACATGAAACTGACGCGAGTGTGTTGAAATTTTATTTTACAGGTGAACTCTAAGTTGATGGGTATAAACCAAGCGCTGGATAACCGCAGCATGCCCGCTTGCTTGCGAGGCGGCGGCGTTATGGTGGTAGGAGCTGACGTCACACATCCATCCCCGGATCAAGTGAGTTTATTTTTTTAATAGTAATAGCAATTAAAAATAACCTTTTAATTGTTTTTATATGAGACTAGCTTCTGCCCGCGACTTCGTCCGCGTGGAACTGCTCCTTTTTTGCAGTCGGTTAAAAAGTAGCCTATGTCCTTTCTCAGGCTCCAGACTTTCTTTGTACCAAATTTCATTTAAATCGCTCCAGTAGTTTTAGCGTGAAAGCGTAACAGACAGACAGACAGAGAGAGTTACTTTCGCATTTATAATATTAGTAGGGAAGTAGGGATTGATGTATAACTCGTGTATGTATAATTATTCTATTTTAGGTGAGCGTGCCCAGTATCGCAGCCGTAACCGCTTCTATCGATCCCACGTGTTTCAAATATAATATAGCATTGAGCATTCAAACACCAAAGGTAAGAATAGAAATTAATTATGTTATAAATTGTATATTAAATAAGCTTCTGATGTTATCATCATGATTTAAACTTTCTTATGAATTTACGTTAAAAGTATTCGTCTAGTATTTAAGTAGGTACGTAAAATGATCTATAAATTAGGCCCAAAGGCGATACGCAATTTCGACCGTAATGTAACACACTTAAGCCTGAATTTTGGAAAGTTATCACAATGAGATATTCTGTTATCAGCAGTAACGTTTTGGTTATTAAAAACCTGTTCACTAGATTTGTTTTGTCACCATGATTGTTTCTTAGAGGCTTGCCATATGAAACTTGAGAAACTTATTTATTTTGATAAAATATTACTTTTATCTGGTCGACACCACGGTGAAGGTCGCTCGGGTCGACCTTAGTTTGGATCCTCTTCTATTAGGTATTTATTTAGTACTTATATATTTTTTAACAATAATTTATTTATTAAAAAATATTTCTTTGCAGAAAGAGATGATCGTGGAATTCGAGGACATGATGGTGGAACACTTGGTACTGTACAGGCAGCGTAATGGAAATTTGCCGAAGAAAATATACGTTTTTCGGGATGGTGTTTCCGAAGGACAATTTGCTCAGGTATTCTTAAAACCTTCGTGAACTCGCGTATTTATTGTTTTCTGACTTTAGTGTAGTACTTAAATAAATAGTAAATGTTATGTGCTAAAGGAACTGAAAAGTTATTAAAACGTTAAAACAATATACGCGAGTTAAATACGTTAAGTTGTTTTATTACAATGTGTAATAACCGCAAATGCACCAGAAATAATTTATAGTATTTTTTTTTAATTTTAGGTGATGAATAGCGAGCTAATGGCAGTTCATAAGGCTTATCAGCGTCTGATGGGCCATGATGCTAAGCCTGAAGTTCTGTTTTTGCTTGTGCAAAAACGTCATCATACCAGGTTTGTAAAATCTTTGAAATAAAAATTAAAAAAAGGAAAAGCATCTCATGGAATAAGCATTAGTACACTTAAAATATTTAGTAAGTATTTAGTACACGTAAAGTGTATAACCCAACATGGGTTCAATTTGTACAGTTTGTGACTTATAAATATTATTGAATATATATTTATTTCGTTTACTAGCACTCACAATGTTTATGTGGCATAACGGCTGTTTTACAAAACGTTTAACGGTTAGCCGGATATGTATTGCTATACATTTTCAATATTCTTTTTACAGATTCTTCTCCGCCGAGAATAGTCCGAGAAATGTTGAGCCAGGCACCGTTGTCGACAAGCATATCGTACATGCATCCGAACTGGACTTTTATTTGGTAAGTAAATTTGTAATATTATTTTTTGAGTTACAGCCAGTACAGCCTGCTTCATAATGTCTTTTTGAAAAGATTGGTCTTTTCTAGCAGATAAAAAACTTCGCTTATGGTTCAAGTAACTTTTGAATCAATTTCCGCAGGATAAGCGAAAATGTAATTAGCTCGAGTATTTTATTTTATATGCTGACATTTCGAAAAGTTTATAGTATCGTATTCGTAGCCGACCGAGCTGTCGAATTGTAACAACATCAGCATATAAAAAAATACACGTGTTAAATCCGTATTAATTATTTCTAATAGATTAGATTATATATTATTATTTCTCATTATAATTACATACTTTTATACATTGGAATGAAACAACTTTAACGGATTTAACTCGCGTATTTTATTTAATTGGCTGACGTTTAATAATAACCGCGAAAGCATCAGAAATTATTACATACTTTTATGTCAAATTGTATGCACTCGTAGTGAGATCGTCAAAAATAAAAATATACACTCACAATATTAAAACTATTATTACAAAATGTCATTAAGCATGTTTTTTTTTAATGTCAGGTTTCTCACCAAGCTATAAAGGGCACGGCCCGCCCGACTCGCTACCACGCCGTGTGCAACGACGGCAATCTGAAACACGACGAGGTCGAGCAATTGACGTACTATCTCTGCCACCTGTACTCACGGTGCATGCGCTCCGTGTCCTACCCTACGCCCACGTATTACGCACATCTCGCCTGTATGCGCGCCCGCTCTCTTACATAGTAAGTACTGTTTGGAACACAGAAATTTATTGAACAAAAATGTTTACAACAATGTATCAATCGAATTTTGATATAAAGTATGGTTTAATATCATTGATTTTAATGTTATTCCTATACAGGCATAGCTGTGGGTTCAAGTCCCACTGTGGTTTCGATTTTTTCTACTCTTATCTTGGTATTTATTTTTAAGTTGCCATATAAAAGGCTTAAAAAATAGTGATACCATTAAATCACTATTTTTTAAGCTTTTTATATGGATACTTTTTACTCTCTCTTGTGGCAACTGTCAAAGATTCGGAGCGGAGCATTTTTAATTAAATAAACTAATTTTATTATTGTTAATAATATTTTAAACAAAATTAAATCAAAATTTGAGAAGCAAAATTGTTAATTGTGTCGTTCACATTAATTATTACTGGTATGTCTTTTTTATTACTCGATAATTTATAGATTTTTAAAATGATATCACCGTGTTAATTAAATTATTTGTCATTTTCAGTGACGAAAGGTTCGACAATGCTCAACTGGAGAGACAACCCAAACGTCTGCATGTCCTTGATAAAATGCTGCAGAACAGCCGAATGTTCTTCGTTTAATAATATGACTACTATAGTTATGTATATTAGATTGAAACAACTATAAACGGATTTAACTCGTGTATTTTACTTTAGCGTTAGACTATCGTCAGCTCAGTCGTGCTACGATGGAAACTGTAGTTTTCGAAACTTCAATAAAGTAATATGCAAGTTAAATCCGATTATAGTTGTTTCATATTTGTATGAAACGACTATAATCGGATGTGTAATAACTGCGAGGACATCTTAATTATTATATATATTAATAAAAAAATCAATATAAAACAAAAAAAATATATTTAAGTTAAACATTATAGTATATTTGGGTATTTTTAAAATTGTTCATGAGCGTCAAGAAATGTTGAGATCATGTTCTGTGATTATAAAATTATTCTTTTATTAGACAAATAAAAAAATGTAACTTATTTTTTTGTCAAACTATTTTTAATACTTATTTTTAATGTTGCTGATTGAGGATTAGGTAAAGTTTTAAATAAGGATAATACATCATGTATCGAAAGAGCGACACCAGAACATTTCGTAGCTATTAACTTTTCTTGACCGTGTATAGAACTTAATATGAATTTCGAGAAATATTATTTTTATTACATATCGGCTGACCGTCGTCTATCACCTAAAACATTACCCTTCTTTTTTGGGTACCTAATTGGGTGCTAATGTTAATCCAGTGTGTCTCCTCGATTATACAATAATAAAGTTTCTTTGATTCCTTTGAAGTTAAATCGAAATTGCTGCGTTATTTGGTATTAATTATGTTTTTTATTTAACTGAGTATAATAATCATTTTAAAAATAATCTGTATGTATTTTAATTTGACGCTTGCTTTTCTTATGCATATTGTAGTTTCAGTATAGTTTAATGTTATTCATCCATAATCTTAATAACTATGATCGATGTTAAATCAATGTTGATGTATTAACTTTACCTATGAAAGATAAAAATACTTGATGTGGAATCTAAAATAATAAAAGTCTTCATAGAGAACTGCGTTTTAATTGTTTTCCTTGCCGTAGGTACCCTAATTCAAATTTATATTAACCTAATTTTCAATTTTGACATACAGTCTACTCTGTAATTATTTAACAGGGGCTAGCATTCTATATAGGTTATATACCTATCCTCGCGTTATTTCTCCACTGCAGGCGGGTTAGAGGTTGTGAAAAGGGCCCTAATGATAATCACAAATCTAACCTTTAGAGGATATAAGGATTTCAGAGTTATTAGAATTATGGACAAAGAACTACGTAGGTATACCTTTCGCGATTCAGTTGCAGAGCGAGAAAAAAAAAATAACTCGTTTAAATAATGAGGCTAAGTCACTTAAAAGTAGTAGGTAAGTTTTTTCTATACAAACGGGCGGTCAAAAAAAATGTCCAAACTACATCCGTAAGATGTACCTTTAGACATTCAAAACGTGTAAGTACGGCTGCCGATTGTTAAAATCCCGCAAAAAACATATCTTTGTACTTACGTAGGTACAACCTTGCATTAACAATATTCTCATACGGCAAGAAAACACATTTTAAACGCACGATCAAGTCGGAAAATAATAAGTTTTCCGACACATTCACGTTTTCCTTGACCGTACCTTAAACGAGGAGCTAATTACATACAATGATCAGAGGAGGCCGCACGAAAATCCCCATTGCATGTGTCGTGTAATCAGAGACGGCTGCGAAAACTAGCGTGTCTGCCCTGGATCCGACCGCTAAGTGATGGCTAAGTGCTAACTTAGGCCTATCAATTAACCACTAATTAGGTACCTTTATGAATAGTCTTAAATTTATTAGACAAATGGCCTTTATTAAGTAAACAATGAGGTCAAAGTAACTTAATATTCGTTTTATAATGTTCAAGTTTCGTGTAAGCTACTTGCAACTTTGTTAACAGATAATGCCGTCGTTTAAACCTAGAAAAAAAATAAGTAGGAATCCATAAGTGCCAGTCGATAATAACGAAGGCCCGAAACGACTGCTAAATCTTAAGCGAACGAAAACAGACCATCTGAGTTTTTGTTCACATCAATTCAGTTTACACCCAATCTTCCCAATCAGCATTCGCGAGAGAAGTGTGTGACTGATTACATTATAGGCGTCACTTATAGAGCGTTTACTTTCCATGTCTTTAAGCATAGCTATCTACGAAGCTAGGTATTTACCTAAAATATCGAAATAAGTACATAGTGTAGCCAGGTCGCCTAAGCTGGACAAACCAGCCAGTTTTGGCCTGTCATTTGGGTATAAAGGCCACCCTAAATTATTAATAATTTGTGTCTCAATATTAATAGGTAGGTACGATAAAAAAATGTACCTATGTAGAATCAAGAATTTTTGATATTGTTTGAAACACCTTTATTTTAGCCGGACACGCTATCAAAAAGCCTTCCTAAGTCCGGCTTTATTCGGAAGCCTGGCAAAGGTATACCTACGAGCAGGTACAGCATTTTTATTTAAACTACCTACCTACCTACTTAGTTAAATTTCAAAAGAAAGTTCTCACGAGTTACATCACGAGTAGTAATCCTACCTAGGCATTTATCTACTTACTTTAGGTAAGTAACTAAGTCAAGTCACCTACGTTTCGGGTAATGTAATCGCTTACCTATTAGCATTTACATTACTACTTACGCGGTTGCCGAGTGACAAATGATCACATTACGCAGCGTGTGAGTTGTAATGCGGAACACACGGTAGTCTATTGGTATCAATTAACTAATCTGAACTCAGTTCCGCTGCTTAGTCACGAATTAAGTAACATGTCGATCATTAGCGATAATCAAATTAGCATATCGCTTTGATGGAGCTAGAATCAGCCCAAAAAAGTACATTAAAGTGTATCTAATAAAACCTACGAAGTTGTACCAAACTGTATCGAATATTAACCAGAGAGTATTTCTCTTTAACTATGTATCGTACGTATGTCTTTGAAATCAAATATTTTAGCAAAAAACGTAACAATTACCTACTTAATTAAAAATACCCAGAAAGGATATTCATACGTACCTACCAGAATTCAATTATATAACTGCCTGTGAGTACATAGAGAGTGTTAAAACACTCACTTTAAGAAATCGGGCAATGGTACTCTACTTCTACGCAAGATAAAATAAATAACTAGGACCAGAGTCACGTATACAACCGGAAGCTCATATCGAAAACATCTCTGACCGCAACATAATTGTAGGTCATTGTTTCGATTATACAGTCTGAATTAATTTAACATATCGATACATATTTAGCGAAATCGATATAAATACGTAGCTCATTAAGTTAGTAAGGAGGTCAGTATGTTCTACTAAAGCCTCGGAAGTGACAGCAAGGTCCTTCCTTCCTTCCGGTTTTACAATTATCTCAAATCCTACGTACCTATACTACTTTTACTTGTCGTCGCGCGTTTTTGGTAGCCAAGAGTTCAGTGTCGCGAGGTCTGTATTCGCTTATCGAGGTCGATAGAAAACGAGCTTTTAAGTAATTAACGCGTTATCAGTAAAAGTTAAAAATAATATTTAAGAGCGAATGCCTGCATTAAATATTAAGCGGCATTATTGCAACAAATTCTGATTTTGATGGCTAAATTATTATTAATTTAAGCTGTCTGTCTAATATCTGTCGAATCTGATACAGTTACTATAAATAGGTAGATATTGTTCAGATGCTTAAGGGAATTTATGACAAAATATAGGCAAAAAAGTTATTTTATTTGAGCTTAAGGCCAGGCTCTAGTGGAAAGTGTCAATGCCCAATCGATAGTAGCAACCGAACGAAACTAATGCAAAATTGTTTGGAATAAAGGAATTGTGACCCTAGTAGTCAGACCATCTGATTACCTAACGGTTGTTTTTTCTAATAGATAAGTAGATATCAGTGTGATGAGCACAAATTGCACTCAAATCCCAGATGCATATACTATATAATAATATATATATAGGTACCTGGGGTTTGAGTGTTTCATATACGTATTTATGTACCTACATAAATCGATAAATATACCTATATTTATCCAGTGTCTAGTAGCCTTAGCAGTAGCACCTTCTTCTGAAACCAAATAGTACAACATAACGTCGACCGTAGGTTCAATTACGGTAAGGGACAAAATGCCGAAAATGAGTTAAGTATACAGTTTTGTTCAGAATTTTGCGCTCTTTCGAATGGTATAATCGAAAAAATTCTAGCTCAAAAAAAATGTTCCTTACCATAGTGATTTTTAGGGGTCACAAGTCAAATTATCCCTCGTCCAATAATGTATCTGATAATTTTTGAACAATAGCATCTTGGAATATTGTAATTACCGCCGTGAACTCAAATTAAATAAGGTAAGGGTCTTCGCATTCTATTAATTACATGTACATTATTTTTCATAAAGAGAAAATAAAAAATATCACCCATACCTTAAAAAAATGCACAAGTTTTAAAATAGTTGTCCCTTACCTTAATTTACATTAGCGTACCGAAGAAGATGTTACCGTTACACTAATTTTATCATAACAACTCGGGATGTGTCACCACATGAATTCAAATTTAAATAACTATGGCATAGAGTCTTAAATGGAGTAACAAAATATTTCAAGATGACATACTTTTCTAATAAAGGTGCGATATAATTATCTTCATAATTTATTACATGTATTTTTAACTTCATAATACAAGATACAGGCATGTGCTTATATAAGATACGCTACAAAATGCAAGACTAGAGTAAAAAAATAGCATTGAAAGAAGAAGGAGTAATCTTTAGGATAATTCTTTCCAGTTTGCAGGTACTCTATGGATTATATTCATTCGAATTCATACAAGTAATATTTATTAATACCATAAGTATTGTAATACATAAAAAATACGACCAGAATTATCAAGAACAACAGTAACACCTACTGCTATCTTTACAGTATTAAGGTTTGAATCTAATTTGAATCATCTTAATTTCTTTTCTATTGTCTCAAAGATTTCAAGACACCTTCACAAGACAATTCATCATTATTGGAAACTGTAACTTTTCCTGTATTATTTTTTCTTAAGTCTTTCATCGAATCAATTCGTGATTATTAATTATAATATATGCCCAAAAACATTAAAATCGACATACCGCTTGTTGTTGTTTCTTTACAATCGTAATAAACAGCACTGAATATTCTTTAATTTTGAAAAAAACGGTCTATTTGTGTGATGGCATCTAGTTTGTAAAGCAGTATTTGGATTAGACTGGTTCGATTAATTCAATAGCTTTATTTTAAGAGTTCTCCAGAGCCATAACTAGTAGATCCAACTGAGGAGTAAACCTCCAAGATTGTGATTGAAGCATCTTCTACAAATAACCAATAACGGTCAAGTCTTGGACTGTTGTTATTAGGTACAGAATCTATGTGCTTCTCAATGTTGCAGCTAAAATCTACAAGGCAGTACCTATATAAAATCCTATCCTGTGTTTATTTTACGCACTTTCATAATAGCTTTATACGTAAAATTGTTATGATTTAGTCAGTTTTTCTTTCAGCAAAGAAATATTGGTATATTTTAATATTGCATAATAATATAAAAACACTCAGCATGCACTTTCTATACATTTTCATGTCCCTTAAATATTTTTTAAACCTGTTTGCGATTTAAAATTAGCCTTACGATAAAATTTTCTATTAATTTCTTTTGCAACAACTGTCTTACAGTATTTTATCTTTAATTTTAATTTTTAACACGTCTTTTACACTATTTGTAATAAATATTTTGATTTTAACTTAGGAGTCAATTTAATGTAAGGGGCGTGACTACGAAATACTTGCATAGTAAGGGACGTAATTTTCGAAAAACGCTAGTGTAAGGGACATCTATTTTCTAAAATAGATGGGATATTGAAATAAACGTTACAAGGACTGATAGAGCACTACAATATAAGGTTTTTTGTGAAATCAGATCCAAAAAAGGTTAATTACAAAAAAAGTTACAAGCGATTGAGTCCGAAAAAAAACTTTGTCGGCCTCTCCTGAAAAACCGTATTTTGTCCCTTACCGTAATTGAACCTACGGTCGACGATAAGTACTTTAACTACTATGTATAAGTGTCAGTCCTTGTGAATTCTCCGAAGAAGTTTAATTATAATTCACTAATAAAGGGAAAATAGAATCAGTACCGTCGAATGAATACTTACACTTAACTTCCTGGTACCTAGGTACTCGTAAAATAAGCGGAGCGTTTTACATAACTATATTTTTGTAAATAAACTTAATGCATACCGTTATCGGGTTCTAGAATAAGTAATGTCTGCACATTTTAAGCAGTAAATTACTTACTTTGCGTATCTACTTAGTCATACTTAGATAAAATTAAGTCGTTTCATGACTCAATTTTATCTAAGTATGACTAAGTAGGTACGCCAAGAAGCAAAAAGCTGACAACTAACAATAATTATCCATTATCAATCTGATCCAAAATAAATCGCATCTCGCAATAGGGATTACCGAACGCAACTATTTTATTAGCAACCTGTGTTAAGCAAAAATGAACTCAAACACTCTACAATACAGACTTCGTCAGCCGCTATCAGTGTTACCCAGTCATCAGTTTCTTGGCCATTGTTTCCGTTGACAATTAAACTCACGAGCAGATTTATGCCTGATCGGTAGACCCAATGAACTTGGCCTCAATATTAAGTAATTTGTGAATAAGTATCTAAGTTTTTTAACCGCGTTTCGCTTGAATGGGATTCGTAAGTGGACAAGGTGAAGGTTGGGCGAATTTACCCGTCTTGTCTGACATAACCTGTCTTAGGTTATCTAACTGAATATCAAGTTGAAAAATAATCTTAGCACTAATCACTATAATTTAACGAATAATTAAGAAAATGCAATTGGCGTTCCCGCTAACGTTATTTGGCTCCACGTGATTTTTCCTTAACTTTATGTTATGTAGGTAGGTATATTATCCCTATAGGTAAGTATTTAAGTACATTTTCATTCGGTTTTAAAATGTTGGTGATTATTTCGTAAATCTATAGAAATATAGAATGCATGCATTTCGTATATCTATATCTATACTAATATTATAAAGAGGAAAGATTTGTACCTATTTTTGTATGTTTGTATGTTAGTATTAGTAATGAATAGGCTCAAAAACTACTGGACCGATTTTAATAATAGGCTAGGAGTAACATAGGCTATAGAATATTTTGCGAACCGCTAGTGTGTAATAAATTTAGACATATAAATAAAGAGTATTTATGAATTTAAAGTGGATGTACCTACTTAAATACTAAAACCTTCTGTACAACGCAACCGTCCTGTCTCCGTAGGAACTATACGATGTATTAATCTTCTAGTTAGATACCTGGTTTTCGTTAAATTGTTTCAAGTATGTATACGCACTGTAGAAGCCCTCTTCCCCATCTAGGGGATTTAGGAGAGAGCATACGTCAATAGGTACGCATTATGTAGGATTCTATTACAAATCCTGCATGCAGTATGCACAACTAGTACAACTACCTTTGGTAATTTGGCATTTTGAAAAAACTTGTCTTGTCTAAAATGTAGGTATGCTTTGTGAAATACTACCTACGTATTAGTCGCCATAGCTACAAGGTGGCTACTATATAGGCAAGTGTATTTATTAATTAATCCAACTAGGTAAATTATACCCCTGAAATGCTTCATAATTTACTTTTATTGTTAGTCATTCGCTCGGTTCATTTAATTCAGGTAAATGGTCTTGTAATACTGGAAATTATCATTAATTGTAAGGATAGTAGGTCTGTAATCTGACCAAAAGTATATTGTTATGTCTCCATTATAAAATATAATTACGGAGATGCTCTCAATTTTTCATTGTTCAAGGGAAACAATAAAAAATCGATCTGAAAGGTAAATCAAAATAAGTATTTACGTAGAACTGAAAGATGACTTGTTCTCACGCTCGAAATTGTAATTCAAGGTTTCATGTTATTTATAATTATAAGATAATGAACATAAATCTGTTGTAAAGTTGGACGTACTTAATGACATTTATATCTAAGTGCTCTACTACTGTCTACGAGTCATCAAAAGTCCATGTAAAATGAGGCCTAGCTGTCTAATTGGTAGAACATACAGCACGTCTAGATTTTCAAAGATCAAGAAGAATCCTGTGGGGACATATGTTAATGTGATGACCACGGGGTTTTCCCGACGAGTACCTTCCTTACTAATATTATAAACGCGAAAGTTTGTAAGAGTGTATACATGGATTTCTGGATGTATGTTTGTTACTATTTCACGCAAAAACTACTGAATGGACTTTGATGAAACTTAACAATAAAATAGGTTACTTACACATCAAAATAACACATACCTACACTAAAAAAATAGTTTAAAGATATTGTGTAAAGTACGCAGACGAAGTCGCGGGCAATAGCTGGTTTTGTATATATTTGTGCAACTTTATCCGTTGTCTAGTACCTAAAGATTGGCTTAGTGATTAACTCTACAACGAGAACCATTGTATATTAATAATAATAATAATATTAAGACATGTAAATATTCGCGAGGTTGATCGTAGTAAGGAAAGTAGGAAGAAATTATTGCTCTTTCTTTTCTTTATCATTAGGTTATTTAAAATACACTTAATAATTTCTGATGCCTTCGCGGCATTACACATTGGAATGAAATAACTATTAACGGATTTAACTCGCGTATTTTTATTTTATTTTTTTTGCTGACGTTTCGGATTTTTTACAGTTTCTATAATCGTAGCACGACTGAGCTGACAATAGTCTAACGCTAAAGTCATTTAGCGTTAGACTTGACTTTTAACTTGTTTCAATATTATTCTCTTCCTTACCTATTGGTTCTTGATGTCAATATAACGCGTATGACCTTAACATTGACTTGAAGCCATAGTATGTTTTTGTGCAATAAAATCGACATAAACAGATACTTTGAATTGGTAATGATTCTATTAAAAAGCTATTAAAATAGTTTTTAGGGTTCCCTATCTTGGACCAACTATAACCTAGGTACTTATCTAATAAGATTCCGTAGTACGGCCGTCCGCTGATCTGCTATATTAGTATAAATATCTTTTGAAGATAATAAACGATAAAAGTATACAGTTAGGACCTTATAACAATAACAAATAACAAATTGTTGTAAGAAAAAAAATTGGGAATTATGACAAAATTTTAAGAGGACGCGGAGAATCTAAGTGCATAGTTGTTTAACGTTAGACTGTCGTCAGCTGAGTCGTGCTACAAATATGGAATCTGTAAAGTTTTCGAAACGTCAGCCAATAAAATAAAATTCGCGAGTTATATCCGTTAAAATTGTTTCATTCCAATGTGTAATAACCGCGAAGGCATCAGAGATTAGTACTACGTTTTTTGCTTAATACGGAACCATTCCTGAGCCACCCGCCTCGCACTTGACCGGTTTTTTATTTTCTGTTTACGGAATAAAACAGTTTAACTCAATTAAAATTTGAGATGTTTTCTAAGATTTGGCTTTTGCAATGGTTCCCACTGTTTATCATGTTACCGTTGTTACCTACAGTAATTGGTTCATTGTTTTTTTGTTTTTCGGAAGGAACCGGAAGTATGTAATGTAATACCCACTTACCTATATATTTTTTTGTCTATAAGTAAAACAGAATTATTACTTTATGTTCGTATAGCTAAGGCACAATATAGTTTAGATGGCTTCTTATTAATACAAATATTGTGGAAAATACCATTGAGACAAATGTTACAAACAAACAACAAGAATCAGGTTGTCAATGGAAAATTAAGCAGTGATGATAGCATGTAGAATAAAGATATAACCAATGTTTGACATCTTCGCGGTTATTACACAAAGGAACAAAACAAAACAGATTTTACTCACGTATTTTATTTTATTTGCTAACGTTTCGAAAGTACCAACTTCAGCGAGCCTATGATGAATTGTCGAGTGGACATCTTGTCATGTCGGTACCGTCTTATTTTCTCGGTTATTTAATTATAACAGACTAGCTTCTGCCCGCGACTTCATCCGCGTGGAACTCCTCCTTTTTTGCAGTCGGTTAAAAAGTAGCCTATGTCCTTTCTCAGGCTCCAGACTTTCTTTGTACCAAATTTCATTTAAATCGGTCCAGTAGTTTTAGCGTGAAAGCGTAACAGACAGACAGACAGACAGAGTTACTTTCGCATTTATAATATTAGTAGGGATTTAACTCGCGTATCATTTTATTTGTTGATGTTAATAAGCTTACACGATTATTTATATTATTTAAAACTTACGTTTCTCCAAGAAGGATTTTTTATCCCCTTCACTGGCATTGCTGTATTCCCCGGGGCCATTGACCTTCAGCCCATGTCTGCCACCACAGCGGATTTTGGATTGCGGAAGCGCCGGCGCAGCATAATCTATCTCTTTTATTTTTAAGGCAATAGTGAAGGATAGCATGACTAGGAATTTGAGGATAGATTCAGGATATTGTAAGAATGCCTTATTAAGGACATTTTTTTTATATTAGCCCTTTAAGGCATGTAATATGCTAGCCAAGTTAACCAATACATATTCACTGATCTGCTTAATTTGGAACTACCTGCATAAATAAAATACCGTAATTACATTTAACAATTTTGTAATATTTATTCTAAATACCTACTTATTATGTAAAGCTCTTAAGCTCTTACTAGTATTGCTATCGTAACTGTTTTATAGCTAACTAAATCTGTAGTTATCTGTAATAAAACTCTTTATAACGGTTTTAATGAAAATTACCACTAATGAACGAACGCCTGCTATATGGTTATGTACCTGGCTATCGGTAGACATCCACGTCAAAAATCTTTATACATAGCGTACTTATAACATTTTCTTTTCACACTAATTGATCCAGTATCAAACTAAGCAAGGTTGTAGATACCTACCAGACAACGAATAACAACCTATACTCGGGTAAAAATGTTCGTATTCTTCACACTGCAGCTGTTTCTACTTGGACTCGAACCCGTAATCTTCCGTTTCGTAGTCCAGGCAGCACCTCAATAAAGAAAGAGTCTATGTTATAAGTAACACAAGTAGATTTACTAACCACTACATAGTATAAAACGAAATCGCTGTCACTCTCTGTCCGTCTGCTTAAATCTTTAAAATACGCAACAGATTTTGAGGCAGTTTCTTAATATATAGAGTAATTTAAGAGGAAGGTTTATAGCACCCATGTGAAGCCGGGGCGGGTCGCTATTATCTTTACTAATATTATAAATGCGAAAGTAACTCTGTCTGTCTGTCTGTCTGTTACGCTTTCACGCTAAAACTACTGGACCGATTTAAATGAAATTTGGTACAAAGAAAGTCTGGAGCCTGAGAAAGAACATAGGCTTTTTTAACCGACTGCAAAAAAGGAGGAGTTCCACGCGGACGAAGTCGCGGACAGAAGCTAGTTACCTATAAATGCCATTTTTTAAGAATGTATGAATGTTTCTCGTTATTAACACTTTTCCGCAAAATTATTCCATATTTCCTAGCTGGCTCAATAATCTTATAAAGTAAGATAATGTGAAAGTATCAACATGACTGGACCACCTAAGGCAAATCCTAGAGACAGCTGGTATTGAATGCAGCGGATTTGTTGCATTCAACCGTGAAGAAGGCGAGTGCAACGGTTTAAATATAGGCCTCGGGCAATAGCAGCTGATTCCAAGAGCTTATAAAATTATATAGGCATGAAATTGCTGTATATAAGGTAGGAATTTAACTGAGAGTTTTTTTACACCATATAATAGGTAGGTACATTAATGAATGACTTGAGTCAATTTACACCAATGATGTTTAAGTATCTACTAAAGGTAGATACTTAAAAATATATATACCTAACTTAGAAATAAATGCTTCTGCTAATTACACTAGCATCTATCCAGGTTTCAAGTCAGCAATCACATTTAAACTGAATTCTGACCCCTTAGCCTTAGCCTTTAGCCGCCAAAAGAACGTCTAAAATAAAATTATTTAAAGTACTTATGTGGATGAATAAATATTCTTCTTTATATCATTATTGTCATATAATCACATTTTAATACTTTTAATCTCAAAAATCAAGTTGGGCGGGCGGTGATCAGTAGTTGGGCGGCGGACGCACGTGGTCGGCGGGCGGGCGCCGGGCGGGCGCGCGAGGCCGCGCTCTAACCTATATAACCAGCTGATGTCAGAGAAGCGCTTACTACCCGCCTCCACCGCACTCCGCCAACACCCGCTCAAAATAACACCAGTACGTACCGAATTAATAAAACATTTTGTAACGATAATTAAAATTCCGGCCCAGCACTGCCAAGGTCACATGCGTGCATACAGTTACCACATCTCGCGCTCCGCTCTGTGCACAGCGTATTAGATACGTGATCTATTAAGGTGGAAATTGTCTATTTGTTTGTGGTGCCGCGGCATTGGAGGTAATTGTACCACCACCGACCAGCGTCCGTTTGGGTTGCAGAGCGCAGTGGCCGGTCCCTGCGTGCGTCAGTAGTCGTGATCCGTCCAGCACAGCGCGCCCGCGCCGCCCCCACGACACCCGCGACTGCAGTGATACTGTGACAGTGATCGATACCGATATAACACCGACGACATGACTAATTACATCAAAATTGTGAGTATTATAAATTATTTTTTTTACGAATTAACACAGAATATACGATACTTGTTAAAATTACCGAAAAATCATAAAAACAAAATTGTTTGTTTACGTAATTAGCGTAAAACCAAGCATATTATGCAGTTTACTTATTTTGGTAAATATTTTGAAAGTAGACTAAATGGTGATGATGCCAATGAATATAACGGATTCAAGTAAAATGTCGGTTAACATAAAATTACCTAATGCATTGTCTCACTATTAGGTAATTATGAAGTCTGGTAAATCAAGCCTTAAATTAATCTAGCTGACAAAGATTACAGCGGTACAAGTTTGTTTTTGAGTGCAGGGAAATCTTGATAGCGAGATGTTAAAATCCGATGCGAGCATGTTACACCACCGCGGACGCCGATATTAATATTGTTCAAAGTGGTCAACAAAACTAATTGATTGTCAGCGAGTAGAGTACTCACTAGTGAGTTATGGATTGTGATAAGATGTGTTGTTCTTTATTTGAGTACTGGGTTTAAGATCACATGCCTGAGACATGTACTTATTCAGGGTGTTAGCTAACACCGAGTGGCATATTTAACAAATTTAATTAATTATTGCAGATTTTTTGCAACAGAATTGAGACAAGATTAATTTATAACAAGTACTTGTTATCGTCATATTTATTGAGTTATAGTGATGTGATCCCATTAGCACACTTTTGACGCATCTATAGAGAAAGGGACGCGAATGCATATCGAGCGATCTCGCTAGTTAGCCACAATGCATCACTCTTACAAAACTGAACCAAAACAGGTTATATAGAACAAATTTCTTAATTCAAATGTCGTGTAAGCTGGAGTCTTATCGCTGCATTAAATTTTCCTTAAAAGCATAGTACATTGCAATAACATTCAATTGTTTTAGAACGAGCTTTTACTAATTTGAAAGCTAATAGTAGCGATGCAAAATACTATCGCTTTCAATGAAGTAGCTTTTGCTATTACACAAACGTGCTGGCCATTATTTAAATGAACGGATATCCTTAAGACTTGGGTGTATACGTTAAAAGCTTTCTTAATGAATGTCGCAATTCATGTTATACACTATGTGCAGAAAGTCAATAAAGAACGTAGGCTTACATAAGAACATCATAAAATACAACCAATTTTTCTACACCACGTTAAGTGTTTAAAGTATGTAATGTAGTTTACTGGTTTTTATGTCATGTTAGTCTCTTAAGATTTTACTGTCGTCTGCTAATAAAGTGATTAAATACACACTAATTAACGACTACCAGATACGATATTTCATAGCCGGATAGTGCAATAAAATGTGGAATTACCCTGATCATCCTGCAAAAGAACAATAAATTCGTGATAATAAAACAGTTGATTTCAAAAATTGAAAATTGATGTAAGTTGGACAACATGATTAATGGCTTTAGTAAGAGTAATGGTTCGAAATCGCTAGTCTGATTTCCAATAATAGTCAATAGCTCGGTAAACTTTATTAGCAGTTTCAACGTCATTTGTGAACGTTATATCATCGGTTTCCTCATTGAGCAATGTGGCGGCGTCCATCTCACAATTAATTTAGCTTGCCTCGATTCGTGTATGTTAAACGAGACGTAAAAAACTATTACTCGGTACATGCTCGTTTACATGAGCGATTGGGATCGCAGTTGTTGCGCCATAATAGTGGCGAGTAGATTGAAGATGCATTATCTTAATTATTTACTAGAATGAAAATGAAGTGCGTTGTAAAAAATGTTGGTAATTCCTTATAATAACCATGGTTTCTTAAGAGGCAAAAAATAAAGGTACTGCAAAAAGAAACACGTCATTATTTGAAACACATAAATCGAAAATAATGGTGTAAGTATAAATTGAAAATGTTTAAATTCTCCGTGGTATCCTGTTGGAATTGTCAAACAGAATTTGTATAGGTCACGACAATTTTTTCGGAAAATGTTTGAATTCGGATAGATGCACTAAATCTCATAAAGCTACAAGGTTTACAGGATAAAGAGAGCAGCATTATTTCATGATTTGGAATAGTCTTGCCATTCTTTATGCTTGTAAAATTGTAATTGTTAGCTTTATAAAAGCTCCGGGTGTGGGTCTCGAACGCTTTATCTTGTGCAAGCGGTAATTGGTCCGTTTGTTGAAAAGTAGCTCACAACCCCTTTTATCTCAACAGTTAAGATAATTGTCGATGGTTAGGTACTTAGTTATAGAAAAATAATGGGTAAAGGTACTTTATGTACCTACTAGCTTCTGCCCGCGACTTCGTCTGCGTATGATTAGTATTTTACACTATATCGTTATAAAATATAGCCTATATGTTATTCTGATGTATAAGCTATATTGTGGTAAAGTTTCATTCAAATCCATTCAGTAGTTTTTACGTGAAAGAGTAACAAACATCCATACATCCATACATCCATACTTACAAACTTTCGCCTTTATAATAGTAGTAGGATGGTATATGATCAGACAAGTCTCAGAATTGCATCCAGATAGTAAAAGTTTTTTTTAATAACAGTATTTTTTGGCGCGGTGTTGGTACCCACTAAGTAAAGAAAATTTTTAAAGATGACGCGGACGATAGTGAAGATAAAAAAATGTTGACTAAAAATATATGTAGGTAGGTACATATACCGTAAGTCAATGTCGTCCTGAGAAATCATCCGTGTGTAGGGCCTTAAAACTTTGATTTATTACGGCCAAGGGCGTCATAATAACAATCACGAGGCATTTCCCACGATAATTGCAAACATTTTTGTGTTCATTTCGCACATTTAAGATGTTCATCGGTCGTGAGGCTCGTGATCAAGATGTACAAAAAACAACCTTCAGAGCCACCTGACTCGGTGAATGACCCATTTGTACTAATTATCATAATCCTTTTTGTCTTACTTTTTGTACTCACATATGCACACTTCCGGGCCGCTAATGATTTCGCGAAAAAATGATTAAAACGTCGTGTAATTATTTCGTTTACGTTTTGCTTTCATAAACGTTATTAAATTAACACTTCATAAATAACTCTGTGTGTATTCAATTATTTTATTGTTTTACGCGGTCAAGATATTAATAATAAAGTGAAATGATAAAGTTTATGGTAGAACAATACAAACGAGCTATAAAACTGGCATGACAATGGTAACACGCGGTAATTTTCAAACCTTGGAAAGAGACGTAACGAGTGGTCTTACGATCACAACCGGCAGCTTATTAAACCGCGTGTGACAAAATTTAAGCCATTCTAAAATATAGCTAACTGAATTTTACTGCTTGCCTATAAGTCATAAAACAACAAATAATGCTATAAATATTGTTATAGGATGTTTAGGTACCTAATCTGAACAGTTCTAAATTGATAAATTCAAAATTAATTATTCCAGATCGCTTAAATATGTCATTGTGGCATTCTTCATTCGGTAATGCCTTATTATGGATTTAACTTAAGTAAATAAAATCTCAAAGGATTTTTCATGAGCTCATATTATTAATTCCGTAAAAGGATCTAATATTATATCAATTGTTTAGATCCCAGAAATTAACACAAGACGTTATTTATGTCATACCTATTACGAATGTAAGCTATAAGTGTGACTTGCACTTGACCGTTTTTTTACCTTGAGTTAGTTCAGTATACCTCCGAATTCAATAGCCACGCTTTGTTGTCAATGTCGGTCTCAAAACTATGGCTAATTGTGAATACGTTGTGACATATCCTTACTTCCTCTTATTACTCGTATACAAGTCAAGGCGATTTTAAATGTGCACTTGTTATATCGTTTTAATGTCGAAGGAGGCCTTGTCATTGTAAATTTACATAATTACTGACCTTCTGTCTGATATCACATTTTCTATATAAATTCTTGACCATGCGATGTTGTTTACCAAAAATATATATTTTGTTGTAGGGTTGAATACATGGATTTCATGGTTCATAATCTAACGTTGATATATTATGCTGAGTAGGTATTATTATTTTTTATATCGATTTGGGTAAATTAAAGATACGTGATTCCAAACTTCGCTTGCTCTAGATCAAAACATTTTTTCCCAGAAAGAAGATCTATTTTGAAATGAAACAACTATTAACGGATTTAACTCGCGTTTTTTTATTTTATTTTATTAGCTGACGTTTCGGATTCTTTACAGTTTCCATAATCGTAGCACGACTAAGCTGACAATAGTCTTACGCTAATAGTTGTTTCATTCGAATGTGTAATAACCGCGAAGGCATCAGAAATTATTAAGAAGATCTATTGTTATATTATTTTGTCGTCAACCTATCGTCATTAAAAACGTTGAGTTTAAGTGAAGACAAATACACCTATCAGTCAATGTTGCTCCTTTATTAGTCATTGCTCGTAAAGATTTAGTTAGACTTCCCTACTAAACGTTTTAATTTATTCTAAGTACAATTTAGTTTAATAACTTAAACTGACTATAACAGCTGTAAAGTTTAAGCATTCGGTTAAAATTGGCTTCGATTACCTACATCGTGGAATAATTTTGTTGTTAGAGATTTTAATAAGCAGTATTACCATTACCTACACATTATTCGCTCACCACATATTTACAAGTTTTAGACATGTTAATTGTATATTATAATTTATTTTATGCATTGTTTGTCCTTATTGTTTTAACATTGCTAAAAATGAAATCACTGAACCTTAAGACTAAGGTCTTTACGATTATACATTTTTTTTTGACATTGTCGTAAAACTGAGGAAATGAATCTTAAAATTCATAGACGGTTAATATGGTCTTGAATTCTTATTTACATATTTACATAAATTATTTAGTGAGAAAATAATAATTTTACTCAAATCTAGGTAGTTTATAGAAACAGATTCAATTTCAGTTATTATTAAAGTTTCAATTAGAAATTTCAAATATATTCTATTCTAGAATCTGGTTTTTAAATGAGAAGTGTTAATTTGTTAACAATTAAGCACTTAAGCGACTTGTATTAGATAACGGGAAACGCCGCAGGCATTAACTAGTGGTATAAAAACATGCGTCTACACCATGAATGGATTTTGTCTAGAATGTATATACTAGGGTTGTCATATTTTATTGACAAGTAATTTGTAAAAAATACAAAAAATATTCACACTAGCGACCCGCCCCGTCTCCACACGGACATTATAAATTAATCTATTAAAAAAACCGCTTCAAAATCCGTTGCGTAGTTTTAAAGATTTAAGCATACGTAGGGACGAACAGACAGCGACAACGATTTTTTCGATACCATGTAATGATGATATACCGAAATATTTACCTACTGTTAAATTTAAAGCTGATTGAGAATTAAACAAACATCACAAATAATTTACTTTAACCAAACAAATCGAAAAGTTTTTACAAACAAATACAAACCACCTTCAATTAAAACATAAAACTTATTCACATTATAAACTCTGAAGGTCATATGAGAAAAAATTGCAGACTTAATTAGTTATATCAACTACGTTGACATGTTAGGAGGTGACCCTAAAGGCGACTATAAGCCCGGGCGAGGCTGCGTATGCGCATATATGAAGTCGACGCGTGCCGTCTGACCGGTTCCCCGCGAGCTTCCTTCTTCCGACTTGTCGCCGTAACATAATTTATTATGTCTCGTGTGTCGCTTGCCTTATTTATATTAATTATTGGCATGGAATGCATATATCCTTTACACACTGTCTGGTTGCACTTTATGGTGTTATGATACCTGCTGGTATGTCTTGTAAGGTGGGAAGCTTATTTTACGTTTTACCTGTGAACTCAGAATCCTAAATGTTCCGTTTGTTTTGCCAACTTTGGAAGACTATTTTTAAGTTAATAAGATTTGTATGTAACTAGTCTACTACGTCGTCTGCGCAAGATGAGTACTTTACATAATATCGTTATAGATATGTTATTCTGATGTATAAGCTATATTATTGTAAAGTTTCTCCAAAATCCATTCAGTAGGTTTTGTGTGAAGAAGTAACAAATATACACACTCACAAACTCTCGCCTTTATGATATTAGTGTTATTAATGTTATTCAAGTCGTTTATTACGTGATATTGATAACATTATTGCAAAGTTTTTTAAAAGTAGTAGGTAGTTGTTTTAAAAATTGGTTTTGTTAAGAATTTAGTATTGTTTTATGATTCTGAGACTTAAATTACAAGTCGTAAATAAATTGAGGTTCTTGTTGGAAATCCAACGAGCTCTAATTATCGTTTCGTTGCACTTTAATCCAATTTTAAAGACATTATTTTTTATTGTTTCGAGTTCTTTGCATAACTTGGCTTAAGTGGGGTTTATTTCCTAACGTATTGATGAAAGTATATCGGTCAGTTTTCTTACGTTAACTTTATATACATAATAAGATATCCAGATTCAATGGTATTACATATATTTTCTACGAGGTACCTAGAGGTCTTTCAAAATTTATGTTTTTAATCATTACTTGTTTCTAATAATATAATGGATGATTTATGAATATTTTGGCAGCAATCCGTTCTAACAATGATTGAGAAAAATAGCTGTACCTACAATAAATCAAATTACAATAAGTATATTACTTTTAACTTCCGAACGACTGCATGAAATTACATAATTATTTTTTTGTGTTTGTTATTATCAGGACAAGAAAATTAAAAGAAATAAAGATATTTTTATTAAAGTCGCCAGGTCAGCTAGTTATATATATTCATTTATTTAAAATGTGAAATCATATTGCATAAGTGAAAACATGATTTATTTGCTAATATTAATGATGTATAGAATATCTAAGTTAGTTTTAGATCCGGGTATACTCAAAATCCGTGAATGGCTAACCGTTTATTAGTAAGGAACTTAGCTACGCGGAACTTCATGACGAAATAACTTTTCATTTACAAAGGAGAACAAACCACAATATGTCTGGGTAATTGTTCAAGCTTATTTATAGAGTGAGCGCTGATATAATTGCATTAGTGCTTTTTGTACTTATTTTATTGTTGAAGGCTTATACTTTCACAACGCGATATGGGTAGATTAAATTAATATGCTTACTGTTTAAGGAATTGAATATTTATGCTTTGTAGGTTGCTTGAAATTGAATCTTAAGGTCATTATCAAATACTTACTGTTACTTTAAGTATTGTTATACTAAGTCCGACTAACTTAAATGTCAAATTAAAAATATTTGATACAACCATTATGCTATTATAGTCCATTATTATTATCATTGAACACTTACCGCAACAAAAAAATATTATTATGAAATTCAAAAGAGCATGATCATTAATTTCAAT
The DNA here is from genome assembly GCA_038024825.1 of Polylopha cassiicola. Classification (NCBI taxonomy): domain Eukaryota; kingdom Metazoa; phylum Arthropoda; class Insecta; order Lepidoptera; family Tortricidae; genus Polylopha; species Polylopha cassiicola. The sequence goes on along the minus strand of CP149046.1, from coordinate 11,817,107 downwards.
AACACGTATTTGCTTTCGTGTATTAAACAAGTCATTCAAATCTATCATTTTGTCATTGAATCACTGTCGTTTTTACATAACAATGCAACAATTGGGGTTTCGACCTTCTAGTGCTTTCGATACTTACGTGCAATTTTATAATGGGTGTAAACTGCTTTGTAACGGTTGAAATGGCACTAAATATGCAGGTGTGGCTAATGCAGACGTCAGCTAGTATCATACAAACGAAGGTAGCTGCTAATACCTTATTTGTAACAAATGGCTCACTTAGCGAGTAAGTGAGAGAGTTCAAAGGTTCGGTTTACCATTGATTTATACTGTTATGGATTGGTTTCCTTCGGCTATCATTTACGTCTTATTATGTTGAAATACGAGTTCTGATATATTGTTTGATAGTTGTGAAGAATCTTTACTTCATAAAGCAGAAAAAAAGTACATTTAAAGTGCAGCAGGTTTACATTTGTACATACACACGTAAGTATTTATGTGTTAGAATAAAAGTTCGGGACATATATACGTTTCAAAATCCAGATAAATAGGCAAATTTAAATGACCATATTGTGTATTTGATGATTTAATTTCATATCCATACCTCATAAACCCGTCACGGATTCATAATTTTTTTTTATTACCCTTTTAAATGTATACAAATGAGATGCAGTTGTGTGCCCTTGTTAGTTTTGACTCGTATTTTATCAGTGAAGTAATTGTGTAATTGCATAGTTTCTTTTAACGCTGGTCACGCGATGCTTGCTCCATATTAGTACCTTGATAGAGTGATTCATCTGGCATTCTAAGTCTGTGATCGACCAATGCACTTGGCTTAGCCTTCAGTATGTAGGTGACAACTCCACTTAGAATATTTAGTTAAGTACCAAGTCACTTCTTACCGCATACTTTGACTTTAATATACAATTATTACATTATTATAGATAAGTGTAGAAAACTAGACATCGATATTCTTCTTGAGACATAATGGGTGGAAAATTATTCCAACGTATTAGGAAAGTTTAGTTTAATTTCTAATTGAGATATAAATCTATCATCTAGTTGATTGATTTGTGACAGCGATTATCTACATAATGCAGACCAAAACTACCGGCGTAACACTTAACTAAACGTATTTAGAAAAAAAACGTGCCAACAAAATTCCTATCTATTATTAAGATTCCATGGCTTGTAGTAACTATCTTAGTATTGTTTTATTTATAGTAGGTAAAATATAAAAATGTGCCAATTTAATAACGGTCCAAATTTTACATAAAGCATAAATCTGTAAAAATAGTAGGTCTTGTGTGTTATTCAATGTTGTCAAACATCGTCGTTATTTACATAACGCTTTGACATAAGGTTTCTTACGCAAGTTAACATCATTTATTTATCCAACAAAGCATTAAAATTGACATTGAATCGGAGGTTAATCCTTTTCCGATATATTTACGTAAACAGCTTATATCAATAGCACTGCTTTTTTAGTTAATGTTGGATTGGATTACATATAAGTCTGTCTATAGGTGTTTGAATCTGGTCCGTCCATCGAATAACCGATTTGCCTGGTAGATTAACACATTCACGTAGCTAGGGCTGCGTTCCAGGGGAGACTGACAATCAAAAATCCTGTACTTGTGAAGTTTTTTAGGCATCTAGATCTGAATGATGGCATATCATCCTGGGGTGCGCTTCAGAGCATCTTGGTAGGTATAGGCCTGGCGGTGTGCTCCTAGTTACGCCCGTGGCGTAGTGTATTCCACCTTTCACTGGATCACTACTCGCTCAAGCTAAATATTTTCATTGTTATAAATGAACGATTAGTAGTAAATATTTACGCATATGTTTGCCATATTAGGTACGATGATCACCGGATATTTCCATGCGTGCGATTGATAAGCAAATGCTCATCTTTTATTCATACCTCTTAAATAAAATACTTATTCTTTAACCAGAACAATCACAGAGATTATCCTATAAATAACGCAATTCTGCCCTATTTTTAAGTCAGTTTAGAAGAATAATTTAAGGTATTGCTATAAAGTTTTCTTTTTTAAAAATGGCAGATATTAATGCTGGGTTTATTGAGTGATTTATGATATAGGAACTAAACTCTTAATAGGAAATGTAAAGTAAATGATTACAAGGATAGTTTTTCATATGTTTTGGATCACTACCTAGTAGCTAAGAAGGAAATGAACGATAATCTCAACAATTTAACAATAGAGGATCACGCTATCTACATTCAGGAACATTATTATCATTCCGGCTACGCCCTTGTGACTCGTTCAAGGAAACTTCGGAAAAACGTTTGGTTTAAAAAAACTGCAGTCTATTATTCAGTAATTACTTTAATTTCGGTGATTAATTTTGCATTGGGCTTTATACATTATTATATAGGTAGATCAAAGTAATTAAAAACCTTGACATTAATTGTTAGAATACATATTGTAGAATAATTAACGTGTGAACGGATACAGTTTGATTTCAGTTGATAATAAATAACTTCAATTTAGATGGTGATATATTTCTGTATTGAAGACAGCTTACGTTTCCTTTCGACTAGATTTAAGACGTCTTTGCGATGAATGACTTCTAAGTATATATGACATATTATTATATAAAGTTACGTATACAAATTTAGTTGAACATCTTAACAATACTGTTAGACGTAACAATAAAAAAATAATACATGGCTTCTCAGTTGAAAACTCAAAAATTTCAATCAAATATTTTTGGTAAAAACGGGTCGAAATTTCCTAAAATTTTTTTTTGTCAAATATGTTTCTGTTTATGTGTCGATGGAGTGTGGCTTTGACGTTACGGGTGCGAATATTAGGATATACCTACACAAAGAAATATTAAGTTACAATTTATTTGTGATCATATTTTATTAAAGTCCAACTTCAACAGTAATCATCAATTTCAAAAGTCTCACTGCGAATCGATTTGCTATGTTTCTGCCGGTAATAAATTTAATAGTTAATTCTCCAGGCCGCGCTGTCTAGGCTCCTATGTTAATAATTCTCATTGGAAATGGAATCCGGAATGATACCTTCGGCAAGTTACAAATGACATGTAGTCTATTACTATCGGTAAGGTTTCGCAATTTCTTCCAAGCATTTGTTAGTTTAATACTAACATTATTTTACTTGCTATCGTTTACTTTGAGACGAGTGCTATAAGTATAACAAAGCACGTACTTAAAACATAGCTTTAGGGCTAGATCAAAATACTTTAGCTCATTAAGAGCTATTTGTCAAAGTTCGCAAATCCTTGCAAAATAATTGGCCCTATGTTGTTACACTTAATTCATGGTCACATAAAGGCATTTCTCAAATTTGTAACCCACTTAAGGCTCGAGTGAATGATTGTTCGTGCCAACAGAACTTGCGAATTGAAGCACAGTTGCCGCCAAATATTTAAGGCAAGTATGTCGTAATTATAAATGAGCGTCATTTTATTAAAGTCTGACATAACAATTATTCATATTAGTTAACAAGTAGTTGTTATCATAATCTTTATTTATACTTTACAATGGTGTTAGAGATATGCGTTTGTTTAAAGAAAACTTGTGAAATTGGTTTCCCGAGAAACTATCTGTATATCTATATATATCCAAGTTTGACAGTTGCGTGTTCAAGAACCGCTGTCCTGTTACTTTCAAACCTGCCCTTGTATGTTAAAATTAATTGATTAATTATCTATCGAACATATAATTACTACCTATTTAAAGAATCTTACTACCTTTGACATGCAATATCTCGTGTTAATACTATTCGGTGTTAGAACTTTTTAATCTAAAAATGTGAGGCGTCATGCATTTCTTTTATTGATTTTTATTTCGTAATTAATTTCTTTGGCGATATAGTGAGGGATTCATATTGATAGATATGCACTACATAGTAAAATTATATTAAATAACTAATATTTTACAATGAATATAAAAATATTGCAATTTTGAAAAATGTTCTTGAATGATTACCTACTTTGATTGGTTTCGCAACGTTATTACGTTGACGTTTGGAAAAATGTCTGATTGAATCATTATTTTCCCACCGATAAAAGTAGTTGGTTTCTAAAAAAGAGTTAAGTTACGAAGTTTACGCAGTGTTTAAAAAAATATGATAAGTTAGTTGATGGCAAAGGTAAGGATGCAGTAGCCGCAGCGGTCCAGTTAAAAGGAGCCCGAGGCGGTATATAGGGTTATCGTTTTAATATAAAGACAATGCATAAGAATCAAGTTAATTCTGCGTATCTTTGCTTGCTACCTTCTTAGTCCTTAAACACAATTGCCAGACTTAACACAAGTTTGACGTAGTCCTATCTCGCCTTCACATTCCAAGTCCAAAATTCTATTGTCATTGTGCTGCAAATTATTACCATGTTGGCACAAGATGTAAGCACAATGTCCAGCGGTTGTGTCATAATGTCGCAACGCGTGCGTTCACACTTGATTTGGTTTCACTGCGCGTGAGTCGCTGTTTGCATGTACTTTGCATTCCGCGGATACGACGATCTTATCGTACATTTCGCACTTTGACTTTGTATAACTTATTCAGTATTGTCTGGTGACTGTATGCAATTTACTCGTAGTTCTTTTGGACACATAAATGTTATTAAATTGTTAGTGACTTCTTGATAATTGGTAGGTCATTGGAATGAAACGACTATAAACGGTCTTATCTTAGGTATTATATTTTACTGGATGATGTTTTGAAAACTTTACAGTTCCCATGTTCATAGCACGACTAAGCTAAGGTGTGTAATAATCGTGAAGACTTTAGAAATTAATTGAACTTTCTATGAATTTCTTTAGTATTGAAATCATTAACTCTAAATAAAATGTCACTGCTATTAAATACTCTATACGTAGGTACGAGTATATGCTAAACGGATTTGAATTCGAATGAATAATCAAAGATAAATGTACATTTAAATGATATTTTTTATTCTTTAGTAATTATGTCTTGTGACTGACCTTCTTTGTCAAACAGTGTCGTAAATATTTCCCGTTATAGCATCATGTGTGATATGCGCATGATTATCGTCCTTGCAAGGATACTACGAACCGTTGATCATATTCTGAGGCCAGGTCGAACCAATTTGCTACCGGTAATATTCCTTTAATCACTTAATTACCTTCCTGAGGTTTGAACATAATGTATTGAAAAACAAAGGATCTGCTCCGTCTGATTCATTGATAAATCAATCTACGCTAATGGTATTTCCAGTTACGCACTGAAAAACTCGAACCCAGCATCAAAATTACTTAAATATTTTTGAAATTATATGTTTCATAACTACCTACTAATATAAGCAAGAAACTAACATTTCTGTTTCAATGATATTCCACCTTTATGTATAAGTCTATTATCTAAATGGATCAGCTGATTTCAATCCATCGATCGATATCGCACTGTAATCGATATTGTTTTCGATATGCTAGAATGCGTTGCGTTAGTGGGAAGTAGTTGTGCGAAATGGTCTATTATAATTCTCACGACATGTTATCAACGTCCTGTACGCATTCCTTACATTGCTTGCCGATAATATTTTGGAACGCTACTGAGCATTGAAGGCTTAATGTAAATCGAATGAGCACTAAATTTTAATAATGGTTAGTTACAGGAATAGATTTTTGGACCAGTTTTGCTGAACTACTTTTAGTCCATTGTAGGAAATAGTGATGTGCTTCGTAGATTTTAGTAATTAATTTATACATTACAAGAAATCTAATTTAACCTAAAAAATCTTACTGATATTCCAATCCCGCGATATTTACCTTTTAAAATTTTTAGTCTTTTTAAAATATGTATGATTATTTAAAGTATTAGGAGAGATTATTATTAAAAAATTAAAACACAAATTAAGTTTGCGTAACCAACACTGAACCATTTCTCCCAAACTATATTATACACAGTGTCGTATAGGTACTTCAGTAACTGTTAAGAAGCGTGCTATTACGGTTCGGTTTTATCGTTTGCGCAGTTTCATCAATGCTTGCTAAACTTCCTAGACTACATTTAAACTTGACGCCATTCCTTTACCAGCCTTTAGCTGCTTTGAATATTTAAAGGGTTTCCTAATCTTAGTTGCTCCATAAATTGTTGTTACATTCGCATAGCTTTTATTAATTAGGTATAATAGGTTTTTACACTACCAAGGCACTGCAGGTGTATGATTATGAAGGAAGTTAGTTTTAAATATAGTTAATTTAAATAAATTCAATTTATCATGACGGTTTATATCAATGAAATATAGCTTAGTAAATTATAGTTTATTTTTCTTAATAACCCAAGTATAGAAAACGTATTGAATTTTGTTTATAAATCGATACTAATCGGTAAAAATTTACATAGACTTATATAACATATGTTTCTTAACATTGAACTAAGATGCGTAGTTAGATCTGTGAATGTTTTTTTTATTCGACTCACTGATCAACGAGTAGGTAGAGAATAATGATACATAATTGTATATTTGACATAAAGTGCGTATTTGCATATTAAATATATCACACCAAATGTAATAAATCAATTAGTAGAAAATAACTAAATCAAAAAGTATATTGGTATGCAGGTTTTACAAAGTTTGGAAGTGGTATAATAATTTAGATAGCAATATAAAAATCCAAATCAAAAGAAAATATAAACTTCGCACAATATTTATTTGTAAGCGAGTAAAACCACAAGGCGCACTTAGTACAGTTAATTAAAGGCCGGAGAACCTTGCAAGGTTTTATTAATAAGTGCGAAAATTAAATGAAAACCGCTACGTGTTTTGCATAACTGAATTGCGCATACGCACCGCGCAGACGGGCGTTGGAACCGCTTTAACATTATCTAGGACTGATTTCACAACGCAGCGTAGGATAAAATTATTCCGGTCACTTCAATATTTACCGTATCTATAAATCATTTTACCTACTCAGTATTATAATTATAAAACTAGTTCATGTTTATTGACCGTGTATATCGAAAGTCTGATCCCACATAGTGCCTTATTTTGGGAATTAAGTTCGTTACCTACTTACTTACAAATTTTAGATCTATTTGCAATGTATGATTTATTTTGACTTAAGAATTACAACTGAGGTACATCCTATTGTAATTATAAAATGATTTAAAATATTTTTTTATTAAAAAACTTACTTTAAAAAATGGACTTAATGCTCCTCAAATTATATCGTCAGTAGGTACTTCATAATCAAGAATTAGAATCTCCTACGCGTGACATATTCAATCACTTTTTCTTTCAATTATTGTAACAATTCATATTTGTAAATACTTTTTAATTATATTATACTAGCTTCTGCCCGCGACTTCGTCCGCGTGGAACACCTCCTTTTTTGCAGTCGATTAAAAAGTAGCCTATGTCCTTTCTCAGGCTCCAGACTTTCTTCTTACCAAATTTCATTTAAATCGGTCCAGTAGTTTTAGCGTGAAAGCGTAACAGACAGACAGACAGACAGACAGAGTTACTTTCGCATTTATAATATTAGTATGGATATTACATTATAATTCTTTACAAATATTTTATTTTCTAAAATCGCTCGTCTGCCTTCTCACACGTGGTGACCGACCGGTATGAATGTGAGTTCACATGCAGAAAGACCTCAGTTGAGGTCGGCTCAAGTTCACCCACTTGTTTCGGTCTGACCAGTTAGTCATGTGAGCTGGTTCTATGACGTAATAGCTTAACGTTTCCGCGATTTCACTAGGAGATCGATATCACATATTGTGTCAATTGAGTTTGTATGAGACGTGAGAATTCATGGACCTACTTAATTGTAATGTAGCAAAAATCGCTTAGTTAAAGTAACATTGGAATAAAACTATTTAATTAGCGCTTTTTAATGTGGTTATTGACGTTTCTAAATTTTACAGATTCCATATACGTAACCGAGCTGCCAATAGTCTAGCACTAATGTAACTTTTGTAAATGATTGTATAAAAGACTATTAAATATTGTCGCCTTATTACCTGTAGGTAAATAAACCCGTAACTTGTTTGTGTATATATTTTATTTATTCAATAAGCCAAGATAATCTGTATACTTAATTATATTAAACAGGCCTAATTATATACCTAGATCTATTAAGAGACCTTTACTCGAAGAATTATAAGTTAGTTATCTCTTACGTTTAATTATCGATTAGTAGGTAGAAAGTTATGTACTTTTTCTGGATTAAATTCACCGGTAACGAGCATTCGTTCAAAAAGTAGAATTTGTCGGAAACGAAAGACTTTTCAAATGAAAAATCGCCTTTGTTAGAAATTTTAATCGGAATTCACTCCGGTTACAAAACTAATGAGTTGGTTTTTGCTTGTATGAATATTAATTAACATTTTATAAAGGCTGGACCACAATACAAATTAATGTTGTCTATTATTTAGATTCAGACGATAACGATACCTATAATAGATTTATTTATTTATTAATATACTAGCGGCCCGCCCCGGCTTCACCCGGATCCTTTTTTTTATAGCCTATGTCACTGGGGAATAGTGTAGCTTTCCAACAGCGAAAGAATTTTTCAAAGCCTCTTCAATCTAAATCTCAGCCTATTCAATCCAAACAAACAAACAAACTTTTCCTCTTTATTATATTAGTAGGTATAGATACCTACCTACTTTATAATATAGAACCGAATCAAAGAACAATTATTATTTTTTAACTAGAAAAATTTATACCGAATATCGATCTTGCACACATCCTGTATTACCTTATTAATTATGATTTATTTTTGAGTTGCTTCCTGTTGAACCAAGTTGTTGCCCACCTGCCACATAAATAAATAAATTATTAACGATTATCTTATTGGTGTAGGTACATACCTACATGACGTAAAGTTGTTTTGTTTATCGTTTTAAGATTTATTATTGTTACAAAACTTTAAGTACACCAATCATTATTAAAACACTAGCTTACCTGCCCACGACTTCGTCTGCACACGATAATCACATAATTTTAGGAAAAAGAATTAACAAAAAATCCTTTCTCAGTGCTCCACGTTATAAAAGGCACCCCTGTAGAAAATTTCAAGAATCTAACCCTTATAGTTTAGGCTCTGCGTTGATATGTCAGTCATTAAGTCAGCTTCTCTTTTTAAATATAGGTATACTAGCTTCTGCCCGCGACTTCGTCCGCGTGGAACTCCTCTTTTTTTGCAGTCGGTAAAAAAGTAGCCTATGTCCTTTCTCAGGCTCCAGACTTTCTATGTACTTACCAAATTTAATTTAAATGAGTCCAGTAGTTTTAGCGTGAAAGCGTAACAGACCGACAGACAGACAGACAGACAGAGTTACTTTCGCATTTATAATATTAGTAAGGATATATTAAATTAACATTCTTCTGTCATCGCATGTATGATGGAATACATTCATTATTTTGGAAGCTTGATCTAATTTTGCTACTGTATTGTATGAATGCGGTTAGTCCGTGCAAAAGCGCCTTAATGGCTTGAATTTGAAAGTAGGGTATATAGGTATGTGGAGTAAGGTCGTGGAAGACCGCACATTTTAACATAATGATTTGATTAATTTGATCGATTCGATTATTTGATTAAACAAACGATTGCACTACAATCATTTATTTCACCAGCTGCGTTTATGTAATGACATTGGTTGAAAAAACGTGTACGATATTATGGATTCATCGTCGTGTGTAGTTAATTTAAAGATTGGTTAACTTTTTCTGTTCAGTATGCCGTTAATGCTTAGTAATTATTATAATGTTATCTCGTATTTAATAAATTACTATTAATTAGTTTTGGGTGGATTGATACTAAAATTATAGTCGTTAAACAACGTGAAAACTGTTATTAGAAAGAAAGAGTGAACAAGAATTACGCAAAGGCTAAATCTACTTCCAATTTAATTTTATAATAGGTATAGATAAATAGCATGTAGACAGTAAGACAAAATAATTTCATCATCAATTACGGATGAAAAATATGAATCTATTCTATTCTATAGAATAATAAACATTTAAAATACATGAATATGCACAAACGTGCAGAAAAGGCATTTGGAGTATGTCAACATAGAATTTTATAATTGAATCACAGAGTGTATATTATTTTATTTATCCTAAATATTAATTTCATAATTGTTTGTCCCCAGGCATTTGTGGTATGCGCGTGCGCAGCGCTTGCGGCGGCGCAGTTTGAGCACTATGGGCTGGACTATGACAACTTTGCACCCACCAACTTTGGCTCACCATTGATTAACACGCTCTCGGCCGCTGTCGCTAGGGACCCAAGAGCCAATACAGGTAAGTTGATCGATAAAATATTAACAACTAGAATCTGCCCGCGACTTAGTCTGCGTGCGACGAGTATACACAATATTGTTATAAAATATAGCGTAGGTATATGGCCAATTCTTATGTGTAAGCTATATTATTGTAAACTTTCATTAAAATCCATTCAGATTTTGCGTGGAAGGGTAACAAAGATACATCCATATATATCCTGAATATAACCTTAAAAACTTTCACATTTATAATATTAGAAAAGATTTATGATATACACTTATGTATTTCATATTTACCCATGTAGAAAAATGTATTGTTCGCACCTACGATTTTGTTCCCATTTGACTCTAAGGTGTACCTACTAATAGAGGCTTCAAGGCATTTTCGCCTTTTCTAAGCCTATTTCTATAAAGTTTTGTGTAATAAAGTATAAATTAAAAACCTCTTATTAAAATTCATATAGTTTTGCCCAACCCTTATCCGTGTCGCCTATCGGTATTGCTTAACTGTCACAATTTAAATATCTACGACTAAGAAATATTGATACAAAATCAAACAGTTGTACTGACATGTTTAACTGATTACTTTATACCTTTTAAGGTTTAAATAGAATATATACTCAGAGGCACAATTAACGCAAACGAAACAAAAACACAAAAAAGTGTATATCATTTTTCACAATTAAAACTGTTAAGCGTTCATACCCGTTTAACTCATCTTGTTAACATAAACATGTACGTTATTGATTAATCAAGTTGAAATAACAAATTTCAGAAGAAATTATATGAAAACTCAGAAAATGTATGTGGACGGTTAATTGTACCTCTGAGTGTAGGAATGGAAAAATATGAATAAATAGCGGCCCCGGCAGACGTCGTCCTGCCCGTCCGATTGTTTCGTCAAAGATCTGTCAAAGTCTTCGGTCACTTCTTCATAAGGCTTCATATTTTCCCCGTTTTATACACATTTTCCACTGTTTCTTCGCTCCTATTGGTCGCAGCGTGATGTTATATAGCCTAAAGCCTTCCTCGATAAATGGTCTATCCAACAAAAAAAGAATTTTTGAATTCGACTCAGTAGTTCCTGAGATTAGCGCGTTCAAACAAACAAACTCTTCAGCTTTATAATATTAGTATAGATAATTGTCCAAAGAGGACCTTTATACGTAACATTATTTCTTCTTTAATCGCACTGATTTACAATTTAAACTATGAGTACTAATATATTGCCGAATCAATCAATTTAGTGCTTGCCTACTCATTACAGTGTGGCGATTGATTGCAGTCTTAATTACCTAGAACAGAGATAGTAGTATCAAGGTTTCGTTCTCAACCCTATCCCACCTAAAAATTCTAGCTTAATGCTAGTTTACTGCGATATTTTTATATTAGTACTAAACTAAAAGTATTGTGCTATTCCGACTTACAGCGTGGTTAACAGGTTAATGAGTTTTGCATAACGGAACCATAACCTCATGCACTTTCTTACACTTAAAACACCGTAAAAACTTTTATGACCATTTTACGCACGGTTACGCAATAATACATTCAGAAAATATCAAATTTTGTACTTGATAAAGACAGATTAATACAACTCGATTTCCTTTTGGTAGTAGTAGGTACTATCGGATGCTTTCGGGGTACGCCATTTTAGAAAAAAATTGCTTGCACTTGTTGCTTCACACACAGCCGCCAGGTACCAGGGTCGTTCAAGCGATTATTGCCTTAAAGGTGTAACATCGCCAGCACAGTTGATAGTACCTAGTAGGTACCTGATTTTATATAAGATTCGCAAGGATTTCCTGTTTTTTTTAAAATATTCTGTAGCCTATGTCACTAGGAATAGTGTAGCTAAGTCGTTTTGGAGCCTATTCAATACAAACAAACAAATATTTCCTCTTTATTATTTGAGTGTAGTGACTCAAATACTTTCAGTGCATAGATGTCAAATATTACCTATGCTATTAAGAATAAAAGGAGTTGTGTCCCAGAATATACAAAATTTTTAACCTTAATACGAAGTTTACATAAGATAAAAAGGGTTTAGAAACGTGGGTTTAGCTTAGTGGACGTGACATTTGCTTATCTTCACGCTTTGTCGTTAAGGGCCGGGATTAAGGTAAACAATCATTCAAAATGGCTACTAGAACAATGGCATTTGAATAAGGGCTTATAGTTATCAATCATCTACTACGATCGTATTTTAACAAATACTTGCATAAAGTTATGTAGATACTGTGTGGTCTATTACAGTTACTTATGTAAATAAAATATTAAATAGGAGTTGAAGTACATAAATAGAAAATAGGCAAGCTGCTAAATAGGGTTAATACTATATATATCGGCCTGTTGTTCTGGTGGCTCGGACCACCAGACCAACAGGCCGAAAACTTCTTAATGTGAAAACGGAGGTTACGGGTACGAGCCCCACTAAGGGCATGCCTGTGTGTAGTACACGAGTATCCGTACTAAAGTCCTGTCCTCAGATTAAGACACTTAGCACCTCAGCCGTGAAATAAATATCCACTTATAAACTTAAACAATCGCCTAGATTATAATCTGTTTCGAAAACGTGTTCTTTCATTTAATATTGCAATTTTAGTTCACTATATTTAAAGTTAGATCAAGATGGTTTCATTGCAGCATAGATAGTTAAAATGACAGTTTACTGTTGATATAATAACTGAGCTGTCAGGTGGTCAGATTGACAAAATAATCAATCATTTTGTAATGGTCTTAATATTGGAATTTGAAAATTCAAATTGTTGCAGCAATCGCTAATCACAGCATAAATCGTAAGGCCACATTGACCTTACTTAGATGATTTTTTGCTATCGGAAAATCTGACAGCATACAATAGAGTCATTAGACAATTTCGTAATCGAGATCGCAAAATATTTGTGGTGTCAATATTCAATCATTATCTTCCATGTCAGTCGGAATGTTTCATAACAATAGTCAAAATTGTATAAACGTTCACTCGCCACTAAGTAATAGGTAATAACCTACCTATATATTTAACCTTTTCATAACTCGAGTTAGGCTAAAAGTGACAGCATATTTTCTGTCTGTGACTATATAAGTAAGACAGTAGTTGTTACCATACTGATAGATATCTCGACACATTAAATTGTATATTTTATTACGAAAAGTCTTGGTCGTGTACAAATTTCGCTCGGCAGCTGTCAAATGTATAATGATTATTGTCCTATGATACTTACTTTTAATCGTGTCTTGGCTAATGGGTTACTGTAATATCGTTTGAGATAAAAACGTAATGATACAGTTGTTACACGCACGTCAACGGCTGTCTTACATCTACAATTATTTGTAAAGGAGAAATGGTTTTAGTTTCATACCTATGTCGAGTAAGAATTGTTGCTTAACTCGAAATATATCTATTAAAATTGTTTATTGTTAGGATTCTGTGCAACTGAAGAAAGAAATGGTGTTTGTTGTAGATAATGTAGAGACTGTTGAAATATCTCAAAACGTGCTTAAAAAGGCACCTATTGGAATCAGTTCCTAATAAAATAGACCGCATAAACAGAACATTATTTTAATACGAACGCAGAAAACTTTCGCAAGTCGTACGACAGAATTATTATTATTCCCTAAATCTGATATCTTAGCTATTTTGGTTTATTGGTGTAGCGAGCGTATTACGAGATTTTAGGTAAATAAATGGCTTATCGTGATATAGATGAAAGACATTTAATGTTTGCCACAAAAGCTTGCGCAAGACAATTTTTGGGCGCGGTATTTATGCTCTGCGACAAAGGCTGTGGGAGGACTCATACACATTACACTTGGGCTAATGGCTTCTAACTACCAGCCTCATACACAATACGTCGTAAAACATGTGGGGAAATACTTTTATTGCATATCCAAGGGCTAAAGGGCCAATCGTTTAATTATATGTTATATTATTTTTTAAAAGATATTAATGGTTATGGTAATGCGTTTCAAGGGTGTAGGCCGTAAATATACTTCAAGTAAATGTTCATTAATATGTGTCTAAGCACAGTTTTAATGTGTTAATTTTATTTACAAACTTATATGTAACAATTTAGTTTCATTGCCGAAATAGCTATTATATTTTTATTGTCCCTTAATATTTGTCACACATAATTAATGAATTTGATAAAAATATGTTTAGTTATTCAAAATGCTTAATTACCTAAAGTAGATCAATAGTTAAGTAATATTAGAAATCGAAACTTGTTATAATTAAATTAACTTAGGTACACTTAATCAATATTCAATGAGTAAGTAATGATGTTCATGGTAGAATGCCGCGCATTGTGTATTTGCATGGAAGAGCGTATACTTCTGGAGTCAGGGGCATTTGGTTCGAGACGTGTTTGTGCAGGGAGGTACCGTTAGCTTACGCAACAATGCAAATTGGTTTCGCTCGCGGTTTACTCAAGAACCGATCCAGTTTAATAATGTTTAATTTCCAGAGCTTTGTATCAATCTTCGTTAGAACAACGTTCAGATGGAAATAAACATTTAATCTCGGTTCAGATCGTTATCAATTTGATCTTTGTGTACCGGGGCCTTGTCAAAGTACCACGGTTAGTAGGACAACTCTTTATTGCTATTCAGAAACAATTAATTGAGCCCTTGAATGACTTAAGATAGAGCGTCATTTATTTTCCGCATTTCAACTTATACGAAAATAAACAACAACAAAGAGCACTAATGCTTAATTATAATAAGCAACGACCTTACTTAGGTACCCTGAGTGTTAGCTTCAGACGACATGTGTCATATTTTATGCTCAAGCTGATCGCTGTTTAACAGTGTGACGCGTCATACCCACACAATGCCGTCGGAAGGGTCCAGTAATGACAGAATCATGCTCGACCGAGCAAAAACCGAGTACTGACGCAAGTGTGCAATCCCTCAAAGCAAATTCAATCAAAATTAATTGCAAACGCAATGTAAATATAGATGTATCTATATCATATTTCTGGTGAGTGGATCTTCGAAGGTAGTTTTTATTGTTAACGGTTTTTCATTCTATAATCATAGAATTATCTAACAGCTGTTGCTGTATACATAACTTTTGCAAGAACTTCTTGTTTTTAACGCTCAGTTTTAGTTTTTTAAAATGTCTAACTTTGAAGGTTTGTACTTGACTTGGATAAAGGGTTCAGATTCTAAAGAATCCCTACTAATATTATAAATGCGAAAGTAACTCTGTCTGTCTGTCTGTCTGTCTGTCTGTTACGATTTCACGCTAAAACTACTGGACCGATTTAAATGAAATTTGGTACAAAGATAGTCTGGAGCCTGAGAAAGGACATAGGCTACTTTTTAACCGACTGTAAAAAAGGAGGAGTTCCACGCAGACGAAGTCGCGGGCAGAAGCTAGTATATAATAAATTAGACACATCGGTAAAAATATGCCAAGGCTTAATCATTGACACAGGTTAATTAATTGAAAAATTATATAAACGTTAATAATTTATTTAAATAATGTTGTAAAAATCCGCGGAAGCGTCGTGAACGTATGTTAATGTGATTCAGCAATATATTTGCCACTGATTAAATCTTGCAATGATAAATTTGCCACACATCATAATTATAATAATTTGAAGATATAAAGTGAGCTGATATAATTGTTCTGTGGAAGTTGCGATGTGCGTGCGACGCTCTGTTTGCGCTTGTCCAATGTCAGTGATTTAGCAATTACAAGGGTATATATTATTCTATTAATTGAATCTATTTATTTCATTTGTTTTTAAACACATTACGTGTTACTAAGAATCAAAGACGAGAAGGTGGATAAAATAAAAAACCGACAGGTACTTTAATAACATCCAGAAATTGGAATGAAACAACTAAGTAAAAACGGTATTAACTTGTGTATTTTATTTTATTGGCTGACGACTATGGAAACTGTAAAGTTTTAGAAACGTCAGCCAATTAAATAAATACGTTTGTAATTGTTTCATAATGTGTAATAACCGCGAAGGTATAAGAAATGATAACATCCAGAAATCACGACATGTGTTCAAGCGGTCAAGTTCGGTACAAGACTTTAAAAGTGACATCTAATAAACTGTGACTTCATAATAAGATCTTATAAAACTACTAGTTATGTATAATATATTAAGTAATGTATCGTAAAGTCTTTGTAACAATTACGCGATTTATCCATTATCAAAGCCAATTATTTGTTACATAATTAAAATTGTCGTTGACAATTGTGTTCGATGCTTATAATTTAGTTCAGATAATGAAGTTCAATTAATTTTACGGCCATTATGTGCAATGTCAATTACCGTGGTCATGTTACTTATGTTACAATCAATTTATCAATCTAAAGCCAATTAAACATGACATTGCTTTTTTACTATGAACTTAGGTTATATTTCAGGAGTATACATTTATAAGGTATACCTACTTGCGACCCTTACATACTTTCCTTTTGAATCACTCTATCTTTTAAGAAAAACCGCTACAAAATCCGTTGCTTTGTTTTAAAGATTTAGGCATACAATAGGACGGACAGATAGCGACAGAGACTTTGTATTATACACGTAGTCATTTATTAGCTGTACAGCTTTTAGTTATTTTTCATTTAATATCGGTGTGGTTTATTTGATAATTATATTACCAAATCGTATATATTTATACAAAGTCATCAAATTAATGTCAAATTCTTGGTCCATAAACCTACTAATTATAGTGTGCAATCAACCAGAGTTTTGTAAAGTAAGACTAGAGTGTATAATTATAAATACAATAATTACAGACCACTTATATGCCTATTACATTATAACGTCTCATTTTGCCATAGACCTACTTTAGTTTAGTCCTATGATTTATTGCGCTCTTTCTACTTTGTAAGAAGTAGGTTAAAATTACTTCTGAGATTTACACGGATAGGATGAACTTATGATTAAAACATTTATTTGTCAGAATAATCACATATATGAAGACGTTGAATCCGTAATGAACCTAATAAATATTTAGAGGTTTGTTGGAAACTTCTAAAAAAATACAAAAAATCAAACATGATTCAGATAAAACAACTAGGTATAAACGGATTTAACAAGCATTTTTTTTATTTTATTGGCCGGCTAAAGCTTTAGCGTTAGAATATTGTCAACTCAGCCGTGCTACGAATATAGGAACTGTAAAGTTTTCGAAACATCAGCCAACAAAATTATATATACGCGAATAATAACCACGAAGGCATCAGAAATTATTATGATTCAGTTGAGAAAATGGCGATTTAATCTTTATTTTAATTTACAGTAGAAAGCTATATCTTTAAATAAAATACCCCTATTTATAATTCCAGGCCCCGTGGTGTTCCCCCCCTCTCCACCCGGCGACCCGTCCCAAACCAGCGGCGTCGTGGTAGGTGCATCCGGGTACGGTTTCGTGCCCCCAGGCTCCCAAGGTAAAACCTACCCCACTGGCCGATGAAACCTACCCCTAGTCAATCTAAACTAGAAGTAGTTAGCACTAATAACATCCTGGACATTGCCCTGAACTTACCTCAGAATCGGGCAGCTTTCTAATGGTGATATTAAACGTTTAAATACGTCATAATATTATATGTAATTTTATAAAAAAAGACCACACTTATTTAAAAGACAGAAATCATATTCCAATGAGATTTCAGGTATGTGATCGCATACTTGAGCCATTGAAATATTTTTCATATACACTTTATACATTAAGTAAATACCTATATATTCGATTTTTAGCTATACTGATTATTATTTATATTATTTTGAAAGCAATTTGTTATTGAGAGTTACCATTTATGGGTGGTCATATAGAGTAGAGAGAGAGAGAGTACCTACCTAGTATTTATTTTATTTTATAAATATTTTTTGATTATCACCATTTTAAAGAATGCACTGATTAATGTGATAGTGTGTGGGGTTAGTGTGTTAGATAATAAATTATTTTATAATATACACAGTAGTGTAAGTGCATGGGTTTTTACAATTGCATGTTTCCTTTTGTGGTTTCCTAAAAGTAGTATTGATTTCATGTAAGTAATTATTGGTTTGAAATAGTAACAGTTGCCTGTTTTTTTTTTATTTTTCTTTTTGTATCATAAAAACTAGCCTAATCAATAATGCTTATGACTGTTTGGTAAATTATATAATAACTCATGAGAGAAATTACAAAATAACGAAATTATGTCATGTCCTTAATTTACAATTTTTTTATTAAAATTTTTCGTTTCCATCACGTCATAAGAGTTATGTTTGAATGAAGTGTTTAATCCTAATAATATTGTTATGCCGTGTGTTGTGATTGTAATAATAAGCATTTGATGTGTACTTTGTATTTATTTATTCTGATAATAAACAATGATAATTGTTAACTGTTTTATTGAGCAATTTCCCTTAATTTTAAGACGCACAGTTGCATGTCTGCACGGCACGTCCTTGGAAAATGGTAGTTATTTTACCTAATTAGTAGTTAATTTAAGTTAACCATATTTTATTTCTACTTACAATAATAATTGTTAAAAAGTAAATAAATAAATAACTCTAATACATTCGTAATCATCATAATCATTAGGTAACTAATTAAAATAAATCGGATCCTACTGGTGACTACTTTTTTACATAGGTAGGTTGTCGTTTTTTTAAATGAAATGTTGCATGAAAGCAACTTTATTTTTTTTATTAAATTTAGGTTAATTTTAGGTCTATAAATATTTTTATATAAGTTATTGTTATTCTCTATAATAAACTATAAATTTATAATTTAAGAACTGTTGGAGATTAATACATTTTACGGTACCCCGTTAATTAAAAATTCCCCGAGGTACGATGTTACGCCTACTTACGCCTACTGAATTCCTTCTATAATAATATAATGACCAGTCGCAAAAGAAAGTTTTGCCCTATTGCTTTGATATTTAAATGTATTAATTTAACAGTAGGTACTTAGTCTAAAAGAGTACTTACCTACGTAAGTAAAATAAATATATGAGAAGTAAGCCCGAACTTGTTCCGTATTGCTATTAATGGTCCGTGTTTAGCATTAGTGTTTCAACCCACACCAAGCTAGTTTTGAGATATCGGCGCTTAAAGTTTTTTGAGAACATTCTTCTTTTTCCGCTTATTTTAAGCAAAAAAATATTGTTATGTGGTATCATTTTTTTTGTTGAAGTGCCTAGATTAAGGATATAAATGTATTTATTTCAATAAATTCATAATTAAATAGAAAATGCAGAAAAATGGTTAATGCTTATCGGCTATAAGGTTTATTACATTTAGCATTTATGTGCTAAGCCACATAACACTATGCAAAATTCTAATTTGTTCTTTTATAATGAATATATTTTACACTATTTTTTTGAAAATGTAAAATAATAAACAACTAACGTATTAAAACTTTAATTTAAGTACTTATTTATTTAGTTTTTATTGTTATAACATGTTTTAAATAACATTACAAGTTCTGCTAAAAATGAGAAATAGGTACAACAAGTTAACACTTATATTATTTCAATTACTTAAAAGCTCAACCAAATTGATTTATTATTATTATTTTATCATATTGAATTAAACCAATAATATATACTTCCGTACCTAAAAAGTTAATAAACCACCTAAAAACCATTTTTCGAAGAGTTGATAAATTGTGGCGACAATTCGTACATTCTTTAATATTATTATTTATTATAATATTCTAATTTTTATCACACACGTTTAAATCTAATGACATTTGTATCTATGCATAAACGGCGGCTCTTTTGATTGCGTCGGCGATTTTTTTGTAATTATGTTACAATTTCAAGGGACGGTAGTCCTGAGTATTTGATATTACTATGAATTTTCGTTTGATACCTACCTCCACGCGTTACTGAGGTAAAGGATCACACAGACAACAAAGTAATCCTGTAAGGGTTAATTTTTATTCCTTTTAGATACGGAACCCTAAAATATTTTATTTAATATGATAAAAATAATAATAAGTAATAAAAAAATAAGTTAGTGTTAACTTGTACCTATTTCTCATTTTTAGCAGAACTTATAATGTTATTTGATACATGTTATACAACAATAAAAACTTTAAATAAATAAGTATTTACATTAAAGTTTTAATGCGTTAGTTGTTTATTTTATTACATTTTCTAAAAATTAGTGCATAATATGTATAGGTACCTATTCGTTTTAAAACAACAAATTAGAATTTTGCATTAATGTGATAGGTATATGGCTTAACACATTAATGCAAAAATACAAATCTGACATGGGAAATAAGCAATAATGTGTTATATGTGGCTTAACACATTAATGCAAAAATACAAATCTGACATAGGAAAAAAGCAATAACCAATTTTGTGCTCTAGAATATTCTACGATTTTTTTTTAACAAAATGGATTGCACTGCCGTATTCCTCATGATCTATTTAATAAAACTGCATTCATAACTCAAAACCCGATTTTTTGTGGGTTGACACACTAATGTTAAACACGGTCCATTTAACCTTCGTAATGCCGGACCAGAAACTTTTCCTCTTACCTTTGGTTATATTTATCATTCTTTTGTCAATGAATTTGGTCACTCACGACTGTATGACAAAGTAACACTGATATTTTTATACAGGTAATAATGAGCCATTTAAAGCGTCTTTTTGAAGATTTTCTTTCACTTACCGTAGAACCAATATTTTATACTAGATAATAATTGTAATATTACCTGTCTCTACGTTTTAATGTAGATGTTGGTATTTATTTGTTTAAAAATCTACTACTACTACTATGTATAAATCATCCGACTGCTTTACCTATTTCGTTAAAAACAATTTAAATGCATCCAACTATACAAGTACTTCTTTAGACTTAATAAGTATCTACCTACTCTTAGTTTGGTCTAGATTTACAAGGAATATCTGTTGAATATTAATTAAAAATTGGAGCATCTAAAGATTAACTTAGATTGTTTATTGACATTAAATCAAAATATCTTGAAACGCACCCAAACAATATCACCGTCACTTAAAAGTTGTCAAAACTAAAGCTGTAGGTAATAAAATAGTGCACAAAATGAAGTGAAAATTAAATAAGTACTTAATTTACAAATCATACGACGTAAGACATTTTTCAGACGTCCATTGAAATATTCCTTCTCGGCAGACTTTAAACTGCACTTGTTTATTTTGGAAAAAATTGTAAACATTTGATTAATTCAATATAATTAAGTAGTCTTTATTATACAGTCATTATAATGACCTTAGGCGGGATTCCAAGGTAGACATTGCCTAGATATTTACATGCGTTCACGTGATTGTTAAGTTAGATTCAAATAAACTAGATCTAGCGCCGAGTAACAATATATTGGGATAGCAAGTTGAGTGAGAATAAGAAATTTCCGGAAACCAGATAGGTATCCGAATGTTGTCTTTCCGGCTTTTTAATAGAAAGAAACAAATTTTGATATTATATTATATATTTGAAATTTTGGTATTATGTCTATAGTATATGTCTAATGGAACAATTGGCATTTGCAATTGGTAGCGTCAGTCTAAATAAAAAAAGAATAATATTACGTTTAAATTACGTTTACTTATATAGGTATGTATAATTTAAATAGGATGTTTATGTTCAAATGTTAACTAGGAGAGCTCTTAACTAGAGACAAATTAGCCTTTGCACTCGATTCATTTGCTATAATTCAATTTGTTACCACTGGGAAATAAATTAGCAAAAGTTATTGTCAATTATATCTGCTTAACTATTATAAACAGATAATCTCGTCTGTCACGCTTGTTCGAATTAGGCATTGAAAATTGATATTGACATTGAGACTAGCATCGTAAGCAAAAAGTCGGATCTTTCCTTCATAGGTTCATTCAACCGAGGATTGTTTTGTGTATTAAGTAATGATATTATTTTGTAAAAGACAAGTACAATAGATCGAGCGTTACATGGCCGCCTATAAAGACATCTTTAAAAGAATGTTTATCTAACTTCAAATCGCTTATCTACGTAGGTATGTGGTTGCTAAGACTGTTCGCTAGTTTCAATTTACATATATAGAAATTGTGTGCTTATGAATAACCTACAAAGAACTTAATTAATACAATCAGAGCAAAAATTTAACATCAGTCTACCATATAGTGTAGCATTTAAATTACAATTAGTAGCTTATCAGTCGCTCATAATCAGATAACTAGCATAAAAGTTTTCGACACTATAAAATTACTATTACAAAGGAGATATCTACTACCTATGTATTATGGACAAATTATATAGTCACTAGTAGAGTGTAGCCAGATTTTTAATTAGAACACCTATTACAAACAGCCTTGAAGGAGTTATCTGGTTAGTTATTAAATAAGCATTGAGTTCAATCATTGATAGCTGTCATGTAGAATGCAGTTTGGTAACATTTTGAACGGTATATAGTCGTAGCGTTATCTTTTGTAAGAATATCAGTATGTAGGACTTTATGAAAATAGAGAGAAATAATATATATCAAGTTAAAATTAAAGTTTGTGGGTGTTTGCCGTAATCTTAGCCGAATAAAATATAAGAAAATTTAAAATAGGAACAAGTCCGTGTACGATGTCGGAAGGGTACTACGATTTTGAACAAATATGAAAGAGTAATATCGGATTTAGAAAAAATATTATTAGGCCACTTGAATTGATTGTTCAGTAAGTACTCTTGAGTTTAATTTAATACAAATTATATGTACAAAAAGATAATTTGGTATTATTACTTATTCAAATAAAAAACAGTTTTCACAAATTTAAGTTTATTTATAACATATCCTTTAATTAAAGCCAATTATAATGATTATTTTTTCATGATTTGCGACTGCCTATTCAAATTAAAATAGTTGCTACACTTGATTGCATGAATCATTAAACGAGGCAATGATACAAATGAAACGTTTTGCCGTTAAAAAAAAATGGCATGGTTTGGGAATGTACGCATCCCTTATGAGAAATCGTAACTTAACGTGGGTACATGTTTGTCTACTGGTAACTTTTTAGTCTCATAGTAAAGACAATCCTAGTAAAATCGGTATTTGCAGCTCTCTCGCCCTTATACTTAGGACAAAAACAAAGAATAAGTTTGGCTTTGAAATTAATAACAAACGTGCACACCGCCCTCTATTCTAAAGAGAGCAAACATATAAATATGCATTAGATAAATATCATAACAGTCCGGTTAGAAAAGGCCGCGGATGCTTCAATTAATTTAATAAGTCCAAACTCTTTTATTAAATCACAAAATGGCCGTCGACCCCCCGCTGGCGTTTTGATATGTCAATTCCATAATTAAAATGCGTTTGACCGTGAGAGGTAGGGTAAGAGCAACGGCCTCCTGTCCTGTGAGATTACTGCGAGTTCAAATCGAATGGGTGGGCAACAGAAAATATAATGAAGTCATCGGGAAAATTCACCTAACACAATTAAAAGGGCGCCGAATAAATTTGGGTTCATTTTCGGGGCTTTGTTTGCTACCGCCATATTTGTTGGAATATTTATAAAGGTAAACGAGATGTTTTCATTACAAAAACTAGGCAGGTACCCTTTAATCGAGCTTAAGATAGCAACACTGTTTATTTTTTGCAGAACTCTTATTGAATATAGAAATAACACTATAACGAACAATCGTCTCGAAAAGCTGGCGGAAAAACGGATACATTCCGGAAACTTGGGAAAGTTTCTAACTCAGACGGTTTCATAAGCTTTTTTGTCGTGACAGCTAAGACGTGTATTTCCTTTTATGAAAGCATTGTTTTGTTTGAATTCTCCGCTTTGACAGCATAAAACTTATAAGGAGGAAAACAGCTCTATTTTTGTTCTGTGGATTATGGTGTTTTATAATGTCATATCATGACGTGTCTCGTTTAATAACTTAAATTACTCTAATAAACTATGTTTTAATATGCTTGATATACCTATTTATAAATTTGAGCTCACAGATTATGTATCTAGGTGAAGCTTTTTTAATTCACTTAGTTTGCGTTTAATTTTCAATTTATACCTAACCATATTTATAAACCGCGGTAGGTGCTCGTTATGAATTTAACGAAGCGTCCGAAGTCCTCTGGTACTTTTATTAATTACATTAGGAACTGTGGTATCCAAGTGACTTAATCATTTGTGCAAATGTTAGCAGCTACTACTTTGGCAGTAAGTTCGCACCTCAGTTCGGAAGCGACGTCTCGCCGCGACGGCGCCGCGCCGGAACCGACTGAAGGGTTGCGCCGTCACAAATCAAGTTATGAGAAACGCCACAAAAGGAAACTTCGTGCATTTCCGAACCGACGAGCGTGAAATCTAAAGTGGGGAGCACACGCGCCAATATACCCCCTTTCACCTACCCCATAAGAGATATTGTAGCTCGCGCTCTTGTCAAGTACCCTCTTCTGCTGATATAACTAAACTTGAGCAATTATTTTCTTGTTAAAATTGTCATTGTTTATGCTCATTTTTGTTATAGTAGACCGTCAGTTTATTACAAACTGAATGATTAAGAAGATCTTCGTTCTGTTAAGAATATTAAAGGTTTCTCGTTCTCGAAAATTCTATATACCTAAGTATTGTAAGTGTTTGTCAAAAACATTACAGGCGTTTTCGAGAGTTAGTTTTACAAACTTTGTGGCGGCCCTGTCAGCAGATTGCCACAGTCACGTAACTCACGTAGGAGATAGATCGAGCAGCGATATGCGCTGTCTCGATATAGTATATAAGTGTTATGTTTTATGTAATAAATAATTATTATAACAATAGCAGCCAACACTCTTAGTGTCATTACGTCGTATCCTTCATCTCACCATGTCCCCGGAATCCGGGGACATAACTTCTTCCTCCTGCCCGGCAAAGTGGTGACCCCGACAGAACACGCAAACATCAACGACGTGAGTCTCCTTCAAGAACCGTGGAGCAGAGCAGCAAATGGTTTCAACAGCTTGCGACCAAACACGTGACAGCAAGATGCCTAATACTGTGAGTTTAGAATGAACCTCTATCATATTCCGGTTTTCTGGATTTAGACGGTTCATTCACAATGCCGACCCCCGCCCGAACATGGATTCAAGATTTCAAGATTTTAAATACTTCGGAAATACGAGTTATCAGAAGCCTCAAGAAATTTCGTCAGTCCGAGAGACGCACATACTGCGTTTTCACCTCGCGACACAAATATATGAAGAAATGCAAGCAGGCATATTTTGTACAATAAAGTGAATTGCCGACGCAGCTATACGCCGAACGGTCAACATTTTATAACACTCAGCAAGTTCAAGGACAAGAAACTGCGCTAATTGCGCAAACTATTCGCTGCGTAAGGATTTCGCGCAGCGAATTTATGTATGGAGAATGCCAATGGGATATTGGTTATGGAGTCCCGGAGCTTGCAACGCCCGCGACTCGCACGGCACCTGGAGTGAAATTGACTGCCAAAGTAGTTTCAGCTCAACGCCTTTATTTTTTCTGTCCTTGTTATTTGTTAACTGATGTATTAATGTGTAGCTTTATTGTATTGTCTTAAGTTTTTTTTTTTCTTTTGGGGGGGAGTACTGTGGCGGCCCTGTCAGCAGATTGCCACAGTCACGTAACTCACGTAGGAGATAGATCGAGCAGCGATATGCGCTGTCTCGATATAGTATATAAGTGTTATGTTTTATGTAATAAATAATTATTATAACAATAGCAGCCAACACTCTTAGTGTCATTACGTCGTATCCTTCATCTCACCATGTCCCCGGAATCCGGGGACATAACTTCTTCCTCCTGCCCGGCAAAAACTTATTTATAATTTTAAATCCGTGCATGTTTAATAGTATAAAATTGACAAGAACAATCGTAGCAATCTGCCTCATTATGATAGAGAGGATGCTAATATTTATTTATATTTTTCTTATTATCATGACGTAAGTTTTTATGACAACGAATTTGTGCCGTACAAGAATTTTCATGTGCTTTAAAAGTTTTTTTTTCTATTTCAGGACCAGCAAGTCCAAGATTTTACTACCCTGGTTTTTTTCTACGAAGATAAGTTTAGCTGAAATAGGCATGAAGGTAATAATAATAATTATGTACAAATGTAACATAGGAATTAATAAACATTTGTAAAAATCACAAAATATGTATAGACAATGTATAAATCTAACAATATTTGTATAATGTTTTAAGAAAATTATGTACCTATGAAACTGTGATAAGATGCTACTTAAATTTAATATTTCTAATTAAATAACAATATTGTTACGTAAATTATACATGATTGTGTAAGTGACTACGCTATTAATTTATGTTCTGAATTTCTGAACGTTTGTACGTTTGTAAATATAATTTTAAACAGAAAAAACTTTATTCAATTACCGACCCTATGATATTACCCTGTCGATGTAAGTGAGAAACAAGCAGGAAAAAATGTACTTCATAATCCTTGGTGTTACCGATGCAAGTGGATTCTGCTGTAATGGCGAACTATGAAAACACGTTTGAAGTAAAATCAATGGATATTCAATGCTATCTTTGCAAGCGTAATACAACAACTGAATCAAAAACACCATATGTATCCAAATATCAGTAATTTAACATATAAAAATAGAACATTAAAAAAGTAATAAACTGAACATATCCAAAGCGGCCGTCTAACGGCCGAACGAGGCTGTCTAGCAGCCAGTCGCCTACATTAAATTTGGTGCATAACAAATGTCCTTTTAAAGTAATTGTGTAACAAACGAAAAATTTCTTATCTATATGTAGGACAAAAAAGGAACTATTGTAAAGGTAAATAAGATTTGCGTCCCCAGCTGCGCAGCTGCTGAGATAGTCTCTCTACTACCAAACGACGTGGATGGTATAAGTACACTGTATACTTATGTCGTTTTTATTTTAGACAAAGCTCAGTGAGCCACTTACGGTGCATCTCACAACCTATTGCGTCGTCTTTGCTAAATTTATTCGGTTGAAATATTCTTCATATATAAAAACTAATTATTTTCAAAATAATTTATAGCCTATGTTAGGCACTAGAGAATAGTAAGTACTATTTATTTAAATAAAAAACGAATGAAGAAATTTTATTTTTTGGTTACGGGAGTTTTTTTCAATTTCGGTAACTTAATTAGACTATATTTGGAACAAGTGGATATAAAATAAAATTCATATCGTGGATAAGGGCTTTATTTGCATGAAATATAGCTAATGAATACCTTATTTCTGGAAAATAGCGTGCATAACTTTCATCGGCAACTGCATATGCTGTGAAAAGAAACATATACGAAATGTATAATGATAATTATGACATTAATACATTATTTAATGTAGTGACATCATATTACGACATTTTTAATTTGTTAACAGTGACATACCAATTAAAATAAAAAGATTGTCATGGACGGATTAAATCGCAGCTTTATAGTAGAAGATCTGAACCTACATCAACCTTTACCGAACTGATAAAAGAATAAAACGTACTTTGCACATTAAAGAGTTTACGATTGTAGCTGCTTGAGACGACGATAGTCTAACACTGATTTTTTTCTTTACAATAAACGTGATCATAAATTATTTATTCGCGTGAGTTGTTTTCTACTAATCGCGAAAGCTTTGGAAATTATTATATTGAAATATCTAATTGATAATAAAGCCACACATATATAAATCAATTTTAAATGTTCTATTGGTATTTTTAATGTAAAATACAAAATTAAGAAAAATCTACTAACCTTAGCCATTGCTGCTTTTCCTGTCAAATAACGATAAAATCAGATAGAGCTTAGCTATTTAGTAGCTTTATTAAGACTGAAAGATCATCAGCTCCGAATATGGGAACTGTAAAGTTGTTTTATACCAATCTGAATAAATTATTTTATTTGTGTAGATACCTATTATGCGATGAATCAACTGATATTTTTAAGAAATTTAAAATTTAATTTCTGATGCCTTCGCGGTTATTACACATTGGAATGAAACAACTATTAAAATAAATAATTTTCTTACCAATGCCAACCATTGTACCCATGACATTTCCCTTTAACAGAAAGAAAATTGAGTAGGTAGGTAATTAAATTTATAAATTAATTTGTAATGGTCTGCTCTTAAGGTTACATATTTTTTTACAAACTTTAAATGTCACATTATCTAATCAACGGCCTGAAGATATGTTTTAACCTTATAGCTTTAAAAATAACGATACTTTCATTCAAAATAACATTCCCTCTCTTAACCCTTTACAACACTTTTTTAGAAATTAAAAGTAGGTAGCCTATATGTCCTTTTACAGGCTCTAGAATATAGATCTGTGTGTTAAGTTTTATTTAAATCGTTCAGTAGTTTTAGAGTGAAAGCGAGACAGATAGACAGAGTTACTTTCGCATACCTATATAATATTGGTTAGAATATTACATGAGTAATATATTGTAAGAAAAATTGCATCCATTTACATTACATTTATATCTTTATAATTTTACTGTCACATGTCTATGTCACTGAACTCATGGTAAACGGCTGGACCGATTTAAATGACTTTTTTTGGTGGCGCTCTGAATGGTTTATATTCACAAATCAGCTCGGCAAATGGCGTTGCAATCAGTGTTCTAAAAAACAGCTAGTTTGTTATAAAAAATACTTAAGTCATAAAATGTGGTGTATAATTTAAACTTAGAGTACAATATAACCAATTTGTATATTTGGCTCACCATAGGCGCTTTCTGCTGTCCTATAAATTGGAAAAAAATATAGCCGATTAGATTTAAATCAGTGATTATAAATAAGTTACTTATATTGATAATTATAAATATATTTTCCTTACCCACGTCACACACATCGCCCATTACTTTTCCTCCCTTTAAAAAAATCAAGGACTTTTATAAACAGTCTTAAATTTAATCATTTTGAAATGATACTTAAAAAAAAAATGATCCAATCACTCAGTTATTGTATGCAAAGAAAAAAATTTAATGATAGTAACACTGTCGCAGACCATAAGATAAATATACTTATTTAATTGTTTAAAATCTGTATAGTTAACACCTTAATCTCGGTTAGTTTTTTTTTTCTTATTATCATAAATAAACAGGTTGATTTTTTTAATAAAATTCCTATACAATTTCTCACCATTTCCGCAGTTCCTTTTCCTAAAAAAATATAAGCCAATTAGTATTTAAATCAATCGAAATAAATATTTAAGACATAAGTACTAAAAATATATCTTCTTACCCATTTCAACCGCTTTATCCATGACTTGTCCTCCCTGTAAAAATAAATTTCTTTGGAATGAAACCACTATAAGGTAATTTTCACTAAAACGCGTGTATTTAATTACGGGCTAAAATCCATTTGTCAGTTTTGTGACGAAAATTTTCCGTATAAATGTATGGGTACATTTCGTCACTAAATTGACAAGTAAAATTGTATTCATTTTAACCTTTAATTTTTTTATGAAAATGCTCATAAACGGATTTAGCTTGCGTATTTTATTGGCTCACGTTTCGGAACCTTTGCAGTCTTCATAATCTTAGCACAACTGAGCTGAGAATAGTCTTATGCCAAAGTACTTTAACCGCAAAGGAATCAAACATTATTAAATCAATTTCTTGATGAGATACGTTTTTTGAGAAATATGATATAGTACTTAGATATGTATTTAAACGTAAATTATTCTAAAATTAATAAATTTGTAGATTTAACTTACCATTGCCATTCCCTGTTTTCCTAAATAGGAAATGATAGCCAGTTAGATTCAGTGAAAGGTCTCTAGAATACTTTATAAAGATTTATTTTTTGTTACCAATGTCAACAGCTGTATCCATTACTTGTCCTCCCTTAAAAAAAATATATGTTATTGAAAGTGTTAATCTTTACATATTTTTTTGAAGACTCAACTAGCATTTTTTAAAGGAAATAAAACTCCTGACAAAAAAGTCAAGAAGTACAACCAACCTAATTGTTAAAAAAAAAAACATAGTAGGTAGTAACAGTGATTAGATAAAATTTAAAAACATATCGTCAGTGGTAGGTTAGTTATCTGTACTTAGGGTTCGCTTTAGTAAATCTGTAAAGCGTAGGTAATAATTACACTAAAAATGCCGTAATCCCAATTGGGCGAAATATTTGTATTATCACAATCAACTTTAATAAACTTGCATGACATATTTCCATTATAATCAACGTTTGTATACAAAACACTATCCCTACACGAATTAAATTTCATGATCCAAATATACTAACCATGGCCATGCCTGCTTTTCCTGTCAAAAAAAAACCTTAATAAGTGTGTGTAAAAACTAAAAAACTTAGAATTTCTAATTTTAAAACGAAATTAAAGCAATTCCACAAAAAATATTATTGACTAACCCATCTCAGCTACTTTGTCCATCGCTTGTCCTCCCTTTATTAGAAATGTAATAAGTTCAATAATTAAAAAAAAATATATAAAGTTTAAATTGATTTTTGGCACAGGTTACGATTCTTAAATAAGACTAATATTTATTCTATGCCTTTCGAAATTTTAGAAGGTATGCGTAGAAAAAAGAAATAAATTGAAATTTAAGGGATACCCTAATATTTATAACAAAACCCATTGTATCTCACCATTGCCGCATTGTCTTCACCTGGAAAAAATATAAGGCAATATGATTTTAGCCCAAGCGTTTTTAAAAACATTAAGGATACTGATAAAAATGATTACTTACACTTATCGCCAACTGTAGCCACGACTGGTGCTACCTGAAAAAACATAAGTTCAGTAATATCATATTGGACTAATATTTTTTCAAGTTATTACGAAAGTTTTTAGAACCTATGCGTAATAAAACAACAAATAGATTTTTAAGGGACTCCCTAATACGAGTATTTATTACATAAACCATCTCACCATTGCCGCATTTTCGTCACCTGGACAAAATATAAGGCAATATGATTTTAGACCAAGCGATTCTACAAATATCTTATATACACTGATAAAAAAAAAATGCATCCTTACACTTATCAGCCACTGCACCCATGACTGGTGCTACCTGTAAAAACATTAGTTCGGTAATATGACATTGGACTATTTTTTTTTCTAAGCAATATTAGGTTATCACGAAAGTTTTTGAAAGGTACCTACATATACGTAAAAAATAAACAAATTTATATTTAAGGGACATTTTAATATATATAACACTAGCTTCTGCCCGCGACTTCGTCCGCCTGGAACCTCCTCCTTTTTTGCAGTCAGTTAAAAAGTAGCCTATGTCCTTTCTCAGGATCCAGACTTTCTTTGTACCAAATTTCATTTAAATCGGTCCAGTAGTTTTAGCGTGAAAGCGTAACAGACAGACAGACAGACAGACAGAGTTACTTTCGCATTTATAATATTAGTAGGGATAAACAAAAATATTAGATAGTGTGTGTATCTCACCATTGCCGCTTTTTCGTCACCTGGACAAAATATAAAGCAATAAGATTTTAGACCAAGCGATTCTACAAATATCTTATATACACTGATAAAAATGTATTCTTACACTTATCGGCCACTGCACCCATGACTGGTGCTACCTATAAAAACATTAGTTCAGTAATATGAAGTTGGACTATTTTTTTCTATGCTATATTTTGTTATTACGAAAGTTTTTGAAAGGTATGCGTAAAAAATAAACAAATTTATATTTAAGGGACGTCCTAATAAATATAACAGAAACCATTGTGACTCACCATTGCCGCTTTTTCGTCACCTGGACAAAATATAAAGCAATAAGATTTTAGACCAAGCGATTCTACAAATAATAATATATCTTAGATACACTGGTAAAAATGTATGCTTACATTTATCGGCCACAGCATTCATGACTGGTACTCCCTATAAAACATTAGTTCAGTTAAATGATATTGGAATAAAAACTGACACCATCAATAGATGAAACAAAATATTCGAAACACAAACTTTACTTACTTTTACATACATAATAATATATTAACATATTGACACACACTCAGTGTGGTGTATGTCAATCAAATTTTCTATAGGTAATTAATAAAAGGACAAGTTGACTTAATAACTGACATATTAACGCAGTGCCTAAACTATAAGGCAACCAGTCCCTTTCCCTGAATACTGAGTAATTAAGTACATAATAAGCTACAATAAGATTGAAACTGGATTTATTCTTACAAAGTGTATGAGCACAATAATTATATTGTTGCAGCAAAACATCTTCAGTTTTTAGAACTAGTGAATAAGGGATTGATGGAGGTTGGAACGCCTTAGGAATTACCTTCTAAATATAGTAATCATACTAACCATCGAATTAACTTTATCTGTTCCTGGTAAAAATAAGTTACATATTAGATTTCTGGTTGCTTCAATTGCCCTTAATAAGTGCTTGCAATTTTATATTGTATACTTAGGTTATATTTAGAGGGTTCTGAGAAACGTGAATAGAAATAACTTTCTTACCCGCTTCGACCATTTTATCAATTGGTACGCCCTTGAACAGATAGAAAATATTCCATGTAATTCGAGTTATAAATTAAGACATTAATATTTTAAGTAAATTACAAACATTGAAATGAAACTATTAATCGCATATAATCCCTTATTGCTTTGGTGTGTCTGCTTTTGGAAACGTCAACATAAGCTTAATATACTCGTAGGTATTAAAAATATGAGATAGTAGGTACCAGTAAACATCCTTTATGTTATATTTTTTTTTTAATTTACGAATAATTTGAATGTAGGTATAATAATTTCTGATGCTTCCGCGGGTTTTCACATTGGAATGAAACAAAAAGCAACTCGAATAAAATAGAAATACGCGAGTTAAATCCGTTAGTTGTTTCATTCCAATGTTGAATGTAGGTAATTATACCAATTAGTTAACAATCGATATGTTTTTACCCCCTTACTCTTACAAGAACAAACTCTGTACAATCATACTCGTACAACACTTACAGCGCAATCCGTGTTTGCTGTGAAACAAGAAAGAAGTAGTTACAAATAAAAATAGAAGATTTGTTGAAATTAACATAAACATCAAAACTACAAACTTTATTTTAGCAAAACTGTTCACATGTTTTTGAGATAGGTGTACTAGGTACTAAATATGTAATGGATCTCGAGAAAAACATGACTATTTAATCAAATTACGACCAATTGAATGTACTCGAAGACAACTGCGTTACGCAATAAGAAAGTGAACAAAAAAAACTAAACATATCATTGGATCAGTTTCACTAATTTTAACAATTATGCGTTGCACAATTAGGCACGTCAATATTATAAAGTAATTTAAGAATGAACGTAGTAGTGGTTTAATATATGTAATTGAAAATTAATTTAATCCTTATACCTTCAACCGTTGCATCGCAAGTGGGAACGCAATTAGCTGCAAATTAAATAGAGTACATGATAATTACGTGTAAAATTAGATTAACAACTTTTCTGAAATAATGCTAAATATAGTTTTATCTTTCTCCAACGAGTAAGTAACGAAATTCGCCGAATCTGAACATATTACACAAGCATTATATTCATTGCTATTTGTATAAACTTACCTGTAATCTGACTCAAGAAAAAACTAAAAGCTATGAACAATATTTGATAAAATTGACCCATTTTAGTAATGTACACCTCTTTGGTTAAAATCACTAAATGAAATCAGATCTTTGATGTGACTGATTTTATTATATTATTATGTAACCGACGCTCTTGTCAATAAAGCAATTTTATTACAAGTTCGTGTTAATTTACGTTACTTTTTTATTTGTCACGTTTACTTTTAATACACAATTATAAATATAATTGTGTATTAAAATTAATTACCTATTTTCCACGTGATTTCTACTCGTGAATTATAATGTAGATAAAAGTTATTAGTCACTACTTGTTTTTACCTACAAGTTTTAAGATAACTTTAAACAACTTTTTTTTTGTCAGCTCAGTCGTGCTACGATTATGGAAACCGTAAAGAATCCGAAACGTCAGCAAATAAAATTAAATAAAAATACGCGAGTCAAATTCGTTAATAGTTGTTTAATTCCAATGTGTAATAACCGCGAAGGCATCAGAAATTATTAACTTTAAACAATATTACAAAATTAAGGTACCTATCCTATTCTTCTTTTGTAGTTCTTCCTCATTTCTGAGGATCGTGATCACAGGGTCTCGTCCCTCTGATGATTTGCCTCCATCACACTCTATCCATTGTTGCTCACCGCTTGATGGAATTTCCTTGAGGATGTGACTTCCTTAACCTGTATCCTATAAATCCCTAAATTCATTAAAACCAGATGCAGGTACCAATACATATATGTACGTAATACCATATTTGTACAACTAGCTTCCGCCTCGGATTTGCACGGATCATTTTTTCTTTATAGCCTATGTCACTCGGGAATAGTGTAGCTTCCCAACAGTGAAAGAATTTTTGAAATCGGTCCAGCCGTTCTGGAGCCTATTCAATCCAAACAAACAAACAAACCTTTCCTCTTTATAATATTACTAGCTGTCCGCCCCGGCTTCGCACGGATCATCTTTTTTTTATAGCCTATGTCACTCGGGAATAGTGTAGCTTCCCAACAGTGAAAGAATTTTTGAAATCGGTCCAGCCGTTCTGGAGCCTATTCAATCCAAACAAACAAACCTTTCTTCTTTATAATATAATTAGAATGAAGAATGATTATTAGTATAGAAAAAAAATAGTTTCGTATTTCTGACTGAAAAATCGGAATACCCGTGTGTGTTTTGTTCTGACTCAAATAAACCTATGTTTTGTTTTAAAATATCAAAGTCGCACAAATCATTAATTATTCTACTCTTATTGGCTTATAATTTAGAAACAAGTATCAGCATAGATTTCAGGAAAAACTGTAAGAAATTTGCTTTTTCTTTTTTTATATTGAAACTACTGTACTTTTTTCTAAATACTTAAAATATTGTAGTAGTCTATTTAGTAGTATTTTACTTTACTAAGTATAAATAACCATTACTTCTTAAAGGTGACTGGATGATCGTGACGACGGCTATATTTGTAAATAAGTGCATGATCGTGTAAAATCACTTTTGTAACGATAAAACGTTAATATGTAGAATAATTTCAGTAATTCGTTTTAAAATTAATTATCCGTCATTATTATTGAGCTTTAAGTATCACTTAGTTTCATACTAACTAAAACTGTTATCTTAAAAATCTATTTAACTCAGAAACCTTAATCTCTTAATGAAATCAATCAAAAATAGGTAAGTACTAAATTTAAACAAAACTAGCGGTCCCGGCAGACGTCGTCCTACCCGTCCGATTGTCTCGTCAAAGATCTGTCAAAGTCTTCTGTCACTTACCGTCAACCACTTTGTATATGGGGTATAGAAAGATGTTGATTGTACACTTTTTCAAGATGTTTTTTAAATTTTCTCTACTTACAAACCTTCCCTGGACTTCCACGAATAATTCAAGACCAAAATTAGCCAAATCGGTTCGTGCGTTCTGGAGTTATAGCGTCAGGGAGGAAAACCCGACTTATTTTTAGTCAATTACATTCTGTGTTACTTTTCAAAATAAATTTGATTTCACATTAAAACTCATGCGACGTGTATTGGTTTGAAGTTTTAAAGGAAAATTTAATTCCATCATCAATTTCCTCGATTTTTGATAAGTTTCCGTCATCCAAAATATTTCGTATCTCAACATCTTTTACTGGACGTCGAATAATTAAAGAAACGTCCAAAATCTATTAAAAGTTGTTATTAGGTATTACTTACGATTTTAATTTTCGCTGAAGGAGTTTGCACAAGCATACAAATATTTTTCTTCCATGTGGCCGAAAACACAGTAGGTATCTACCTACTGCCATCCTCGAGATCGCCGCGCGCCGTGTGGCCGGCAGATGCAAAAAATCTGTCTTTTTACTATTCAAGTGCGGCGCTAGTGTCTGCACGATAGATCGATACCGGCCCGGGAGCCAAAAATAATTATAGATTACACAGGATTTTTTATAAATTTACCTAATAGCATGATTGTATTAAGGTGACCGGAAGGTTTGCTAAAAAAGACAAAGGGATGCGTTTTCTTAACAAAGAGTATTTGTATTTTCAACCGACGAAAAAAACGGAGGAGGTTCTCAATTCGACGCGTATATTTTTTTTTATGTATGACCACGCATAACTTTTGATAGAGTAGTTCGATTTTGATAATTTTTTTTTTATTAGAATGGGTATACTTCGAAGTTGGACCCCATTCTAATTTGGAAAAAAAAATCCAACCCTAAGGGTAGGAAAATAGGGGATGATTAATTTTTCACGCACCGATTGTATCGAATAACCACGCGTAGCTTTTTACAGAGTAGTTCGATTTTGATAATTATTTTTTTATTGGATAGAGCATACCTCAAAGGTGATCCCATAAAAATTTGGAAAAAGAAACCTGCCCTAAGGGTGGAAAATGGGGGTAATTTATTGTTTACTAAAAGTTAATACCAAAAACAAGGTAGGCAGCTATTTCAAAAATAGTTAAAAATATAGCATGTAATAATTTGTATAAATTATGGCTACAGAAAATGATAAAATAATAACTTCTTAATAAAAAAATTTAACCGCCGAAAAAACTAAAAGGCAACTAAAAACAATAGCGCACTGAAAAGGAAAAAATAATATTTTTGTCTTTTATAAGGGCTATTATTTTGGTTGTAACGTCTGTTATTTTTGAAGTCGGTACAACCAAAATAATAGCCCTTATAAAAGACAAAAATATTCTTTTTTCCTTTTCAGTGCGCTATTGTTTTTAGTTGCCTTTTAGTTTTTTCGGCGGTTAATTTATTTAACAACTTAATAAGCAATGCGATGAACGTCTTAGATTGTTTATAACGGTTAACGCTGGTCTTGGAAAGACTTTCCCCTTAAACTTATTGAAAAATCAAGTATATCGGTGTTATGGAAAGTAAATTGTTAAATTATATGCGCTTGCAGGAATAGCAGCGCGCTTCTTGGAAGAATTCACATATTATTCTACACTAAACTATAATGAAAATGACTGGTATGATCGGTAATTACTTGAGTTTGATGCGGCAACGGAGGCAACTATTCTCGAGTGACATAGGCTATAAAAAAAATGGACCCGGCCGAAGCCGGGCCGAGCAGCGGCAGCGTTATAAGTTGTCAGTAAAAGTATTAGTTTAAGGTGAAGTAGTAGTGTTTTTTTTTAAAAGCTTTTTTTAAAAAACTACTTTTAATTATTTTTACTTGACTACGTTTAACTTATCGGATCTCTGCGTTTAATAAGAACTTCAGGTACTTATCATAGTAAAATACACCTGCCTATGCCCTTTTAAAGGATGATTTCGTTCCGTAACTACCAAATATTATCTATATCATAATATGAATATCAACAACTATACATTTTTAGGGATAGAAAAAAATATACTAAAATTTCGAGAACTTTACAGTTAAGTATCATATTCTTTGTAGACTGAGTTGACGAAACTTACGACTACGCAAAACGGTATACTATTCATTTTAAAAACAGCAACCCAATTATATAGGTATACACAGAAAAAAAATATCATTTGCCCAATATTTCTTTATTAATAAATATAGTGATTGACATAAATATGTGATAACATTTTTTTTTACATTTTTTCATTGCAATATATCAGTGTGCTAATAGATAATTTGATTATATATTTTTTTACATTTTCTTTTCATTATATGGGTGCGAATTATATATAATAAATATTTGTTACTATAAGCCATTTTCGTTTGCGTTTGATATCTCTGGATTGGTGTTTTTGTCCTGATGGCGATTACTTCAAGAGTTTACTGTAACAAAAAAAAAACATAAATATCACATTATTCATAATTTCTGATACTTCCGCGATGGATTTAAATAGCGGATTAATTTTAATTAAACTGATTTATTTTGAACTTTACAGTTCCTTTTATTGGTAATCTGTTATAGTTTATATATTATATTTTATCAATTTCATTACATTCATCATTAAAGGAGTGAGATATTTTTGTAGGATTTATGCTTTAATAGAAAGTATGAATAAAACTATATAGATACCTGATTTACTATATGATTTCGACCCCGAATATGAACCGGATTTACTGCCGCCCGATGAAGAACCTGAAGAAGGTACAAAGTTATTATTAAAAATAGGTATGTCCTTACCCAGCTACAGGGCCGACCTTAGTCCTTATTAAGGTATAGCGAGATAACTTTTAGCAGTCTCTTTCGAACAGCTACTAGCAGTGAGCCTATTATGAACTGTCGAGTCTTAATTTACTCGACATAATATTGACAGAAGACGACATCGACTAGACAAGATGTAACAGCAGAATTCGATTACAGTGCCACCGGGTCAAGTTTACGTAATTCTACCTTCCTCATCCTGCAGCTCTGCTTTGGATGCGTTATAATTAACGCATTAAATTATAATCTTATTTAAGTACATATTTTTTCTTACCGCTATATGATTTGGAGTATGACATGGTAGATGTCGATCCAGATCCCCCTAATGACAAATAGATAGTAAAAATTAATAAGGATGAAGCAGCGAAATCTAATTATATTTTATAACCATATTAATATTTAACCATGGTATGGGTATTAATCGGTTCAGAGTTAAAATTAAGATAGAAATCAATCCAAATTTAGCAAAAGTACCTTTTGACGAAGAACCAGATTTGGATGACGATATTGTCGAAGTGCTGCCGCCATTGCTCGAAGCTGTAGAAAAGGTGAGGGCAATGAAATGGAATAATAATTCAGAATAATATAAGGTTAGGTATTATTGACTAAGTCTGCTTCGACAGTGGGTAAAATCCAGTTATTTTATTCTAATAGATTAACGATGGGCCATGTCAATTTATTCCGCAGAATATGATAAAATCGGTTAAAAGGTTATATAATGATGAATTCAGAGAATTGCTAAGAGAACGTACTGTGGGCGAGCACAATGCCCATAGAGAGTAATTATAGCCAGCCGATAGACATATGTGCAACGACCACAGTCGCTATTCAGGAGCAAAGAATCGGTGAGATCAAGATCCATAATTATGACTGTTTTCTCTAGAATGTCAGCCGTGGTTTTGGACGCTGGAATTCGTTGGATTCCGGCGACGATGGAAGTTGCTCTGGAGGACCTCGAGGAAGATCGTCTAGGACATATTTCCGTTGAAAATCATTTTATGATGATAAAGTAGCACTGAGACAGGGCTACTCATTTTATTCCCCTCGAGTAAGCTTTTTGATTTTGAAAGAGACTATCTTAAGGCTATTGGATGGATAGGTATTGCTATTACATGAGATGTTTGGTAGCTACCTTTTGAACCCGAGCTCGATTCTGACGAAGAGCTGCCGCCGCCGCTAGAAGCTGCACAAAAAATAAGTACCTAAATGAGTATATACTATTTAATTTATATTTAACTAGCTTCTGCCCGCGACTTCGTCCGCGTGGAATTCCTCCTTTTTTGCAGTCGGTAAAAAAGTAGCCTATGTCCATTCTCAGGCTCCAGACTTTCTTTGTACCAAATTTCATTTAAATCGGTCCAGTAGTTTTAGCGTGAAAGCGTAACAGACAGACAGACAGACAGAGTTACTTTCGCATTTATAATATTAGTAGGGATAGTAGGGATAGTAGGGATTAAAAATATCTGCATCTTTTCGCAATATCAACACATTATTATTTATTAGCGTCCAAATTTCCGACATTTTCTATTTCATTAAATCATTTACCATCTTTCTATGGTATGGTATGGACTTTACTATGTTAATTTAATTACTATGTAAGTGAGTACTACTTAATTTTAATACAAGTATTTAATCATCTTTTTACTAAGCATTTGTAGTTATTAAATATAGGTAATCATAATATATGATGCTTAATACCTTTGGAACCTGAGCCAGATTCTGATGACGATACTCCGCCACCGCTGGAAGCTGAACATGTAATCAATGATAAACCAAAATTTCATTTTATGTTAAAATAGTTAGGTGGATTTTAGTATTACGTGAATTATCCATTTTATGTATACTTACTGACAAAAGTCATTATTACCTATGAGTACCGATAGTTATTAAATATAATAGCAATATAATTATATACTTCGATACCTTTGGAACCTGAACCGGAGTCTGATGATGATTCACCACCATTGCTCGAAGCTGTAACAAGTAAATATTCAAATATGAAATCTATATATATTGCATCCTTTTAATGTCGGTTTTTCAAGTTGATTACTAAAGTCCTCGCTAATTGAAGAGTTTCTACGATCAACTTTAGATCGGATGTTATACCTACCTACTAGTAGTAAAATTTAGGACATTAATTAAACTATGTCTAAACAAGAAGAACCAAAAATAGCAAAATATGTAACAGAAATGTATAATAACCATTAAAAAAAATTGGGTCATGGTTATGGAATCCTTATATTATAATACATATTACAATTAGGATCAATAACGCCATGGTAAATCAAATAATAAAATAACGGGAAAAGTAAAAAATATTGGTATCATTTAAGGTAGTCGTCATTTTGAGTTAGTATAAAGTAAGAAAGTTTTATGGGAAATTAGAAACCTACCTGATGATTCAGACCCAGCCTCAGATGAGCTGCCTGTGCCATCGCTTGAAGCTGTAAAAAAACATAGATATTTTAAAAATATAAATTATGCATATCATTAACAGAATAATTGGTTAGCTGGAGTTACTCAACACAAAAATGCTTTAAATTCAAAATAGCGATTTCTAATTACTTTATGATTAATAAAAAATAACTACTATAATAATTTCGGATGCCTTCGCGGTTATTACACATTGAAATGAAACAACTTCTTTACAGTTTCCATAATCGTAGCACGACTATGGAAACCGTAAAGAATCCGAAACGTCAGCAAATAAAATAAAATAAAAATACGCGAGTTAAATCCGTTAAAAGTTGTTTCATTCCAATAAATAACTACTATTTTTGATTGGTTTTAAATTAAGGAAATGTTTTAGGTGTAGTTTAGTGTGCTAATAGGGACCCACCTCCTGAACATGATCCTGAATCGGCTGTAGCGTCACTGCCTGAATCTGTAATAATTGTGCATTATGTTACAAGTGTGGTAAGTAGAATATTGCGCACGAGGCAGTATAATAAATCGCGAGCGCGTTAAGGAAGCCGAGACTATTGCGCACGGTTTTCATACCATTTTTTTGACACTTGTATTGTTTGACAGTGATCCACTTATCACGAAATAATTTAATACCAGCGATGAAGTTGAAATATTCAAGGAAATACTTATGATTAAAAGTATTATTTGACACAATTATTAAAACTCGCTTTGCAAAAATTTAAACAGGCAGTAAAACTAATACAATAAATAGTAAATAAAAACAGATTACCATCGGATCCCTTGCTGCCACCATCACAGGTTTCTGTTAAAAAAAAAATACTAAATTACACCTAATGAATGTCAACTTAAAGAAAGAACTAATATAAAAATAAACTTATAAACAAAAGTTAGTCTAGATAGTGAAAGAAATGCAATAAAAGTATTTAATAAAAAAAAATACCCCCGGGTACCGCCGTGTCATCATCACCGCTG
Organism: Polylopha cassiicola; assembly: GCA_038024825.1. NCBI lineage: Eukaryota > Metazoa > Arthropoda > Insecta > Lepidoptera > Tortricidae > Polylopha > Polylopha cassiicola. Next base: position 11,775,327 of record CP149046.1, on the reverse strand, counting down.
TCGTCAACTGTTGAAAAAGTTTGATAAATTACACCATTGAATGTCAATTTGAAGAAAGTGCTAATCAAAACATTTGTTAACGGAAATTAGTCTTAAATTTAATGTATTTGATTGTTTAAATAAATTATCATTGGGTACTTTTGTGTCTTCGTACACGTCTTGAGCACGTATGTTGAAATAGTGTATTCAACTATGGTATTGATTGTGATGTAAAAAATCGTATTGAAATTTTTTTTTTGTTTTGTTATGAACGCAAACAATTTTTAAATAACAGAAATTTAATAAAACTTGTATGTCTTTATAATCAGCTTACCAATAGGTACAGCAGTGTCATCACCGTTTCCTTCGCCTGACAAAAAAGTTTACATAGGTATTTAAAACATTGTATTAAATTCATTTCATGTTTGAACACGCCCCGTATAAATTCTTAATATTTACGAATTGCAAATATAGTTGAACAAATAATTGGTCAACTGGAGTTACTCAACACAAAAATCCTTTGAATGAAAAATTGGAATTTCCTATTTTTTTTAAATCGAGCATAAGTCACACACAGTTCCTTACTTCCACTGTCGTAATAGTTAGTAAAAATATTTTGTTCACTAAGCAATTCTAAAAAAGGAGATAGTTGAAGACAAAAGTAAATTATCTACTAAGTACTTCTGCTTCATCTACCTACAAGATGATATGATTAAAAAGTAGTATTCGTAGTAGTGCAGTTTATAGTTATAATTAGTCATGAGTAGAAACGTTTGTCTATTTTTATAATATAACAGAAAATAACTACAATTAAAGAATCAAATAGGTACATTAAAGAAATGTATTGGTGGAAGTTTAGTGTGCTAATAGGGAGCCACCTCCTGAACAAGATTCTGAATCGGCTGTAGCGTCACTGCCTGAATCTGTAATAATTGTGCATTATGTTACAAGTGTGGTAAGTAGAATATTGCGCACGAGGCAGTATAATAAATCGCGAGCGCGTTATGGGAACCGAGACTATTGCGCACACTTTTCATACCACGTTTTTGACACTTGCGAGGAATAAGACATTTTGTCAGTGATCCGCTAATCACGAAATGATTTAATACCAGCGATGAAGTTCAATGAATAGGTACTAAATAAAATATTCAAGGAAATACTGATGATTCAAAGTATTATTTAAGACAATTATTAAAGCTCGCTAAGCATAAATTTTAACAGGCAGCAAAAGTAATAGAATAATTAGTAAGTAAGTAAAAACAGTTTACCATCAGATGTTATGTCACCACAGCTATCTGTTGAAAAGGTATGTTAAAATGTAAACAAAAGAAATAATACTTATTCTTAAAATTTGCTAAAGAAATCGAAGGCTAAATAGTAGGTACATAAGCGTTTTTCATTAAAGACTGATTAAAAAAATAATATTAAAGAGAAGTCGAAAGTAATTTATTTATAAAAATAATTTGATATTAAAAATAGATTACCATCGGGAAGCGCGGCGCTATCATCACAACTTTCGTGTGTTAAAACAAATGACCATACTAAGTTATATCAATGAATGTCGACTTGAAGAAATAACTTACTAATGAATAAAAACATTAACAAACCAGTATTTTATTTCTAAAAAATATATTACCATTGGATCCCATGCTGCCATCATCACAGGTTTCTGTTAAAAAAAATACTAAATTACACCTAATGAATGTCAACTTAAAGAAAGAACTAATAAAAATATCAACTTATAAACAAAAGTTAGTCCAGATAATGAAAGCAATGCAATAAAAGTACTTAAAAAAAAATACCATCGGCTACTTCAGTGTCATCATCACCGCAGCTGTCGTCAACTGTTGAATAAGTTTATTAAATTATAATGAATTCCAATTTAAAGAAAGTGGATATCGAACTAAATTAAGTATATAAAAAATATTTCATTTAAAATTGTAAGATGGAACAATGTGTTCTTGCATTTCGCGGGGATTATGATTATATTACAAGATATATATATATTTTTCCAGGGCTATCGGTCGAGCGCGAAGGAAACACTACCACCCTTTACTGAAACCATTTCACCGCATTTTCTGTCCCCTTATTTGAGAACCTCTGGATAAGACTAGAACGTAGAAATTTCAATTCTTTAGGTCATTAAGTTCTGAAGTTAAGCAAGAGCAAAGTTTCGCATTTATGACACTCACTCACTCATGATCATCAAAATAGAACTAGTAGGTACTTCCCAGACACTCAGAGAGCTGAAATTTGGCACAGAGTTAGGTTAACACTATAGAAACTAAAAAAAACGGACAATTCTTCATAGATATCTATTTGCGCTTACACATGCTCTCTGTTTGCTTTAAAGGTTGTCTGTTAGAGAATGCCGTATGGCATTTAGTCCGCCTTTTGTACATTTGTTTTTTATTGTGCACTAAAGTGTAAATAAATAAATATATGTATATGTATTGATATATATATGTATATGTATTGATATATAGCTATTTTCATCCGTTGCCTAGTACCCATAGTGCAAGCTCTGCTTTGTATGGGACTAGAAGAACTGGTGTAACTAGTCCAAAGATATTTATTTATTTACATAGATAACTATAAAGCAATACCTGAGTCTGCATCGTCTCCAGAACTATCGTCTCCTGCGCTGGTAGCTGTAATGAATGCATCCATTGAGCAAATACTAAAACAACTACAACTTTGTTATAACTCCAGTATTCAACAATAACCATAATTGAATACCAGCGATGAAGTTGAAATATTCAAGGAAATACTTATGATTAAAAGTATTATTTGACACAATTATTAAAGCTCGCTTAGCAAAAATTTAAACAGGCAGTAAAAGTAATACATTAAATAGTAAATAAAAACAGATTACCATCGGATCCCTTGCTGCCACCATCACAGGTTTCTGTTAAAAAAAATACTAAATTACACCTAATGAATGTCAACTTAAAGAAAGAACTAATATAAATATTAACTTATAAACAAAAGTTAGTCTAGATAGTGAAAGAAATGCAATAAAAGTAGGTACTTCTTTAAAAAAAAAATACCATCGGGTACCGCCGTGTCATCATCACCGCTGTCGTCAACTGTTGAAAAAGTTTGATAAATTACACCATTGAACGTCAATTTGAAGAAAGTGCTAATCAAAACATTTGTTAACGGAAATTAGTCTTAAATTTAATGTATTTGATTGTTTAAATAAATTATCATTGGGTACTTTTGTGTCTTCGTACACGTCTTGAGCACGTATGTTGAAATAGTGTATTCAACTATGGTATTGATTGTGATGTAAAAAATTGGGTGACATCATAATTATGTTATTAAGTGTATTCAATTATGATAACAATTGTGATTTAAAAATATCGTACTCAAATTATCTTTTGTTTGTCAAATCATTTCAGAAATGTAATAAAATTTGTTTGTCTCTATAAACAGCTTACCAATGGGTATTGGTGTAAAAGATGATCCGTGCGAAGCCGGGGCGGAAGGCTTGTTAGTTTATAAAACGAATTTAACTTCAATTTTGTAACAACTTACCCGCGGAGCCATCATCACCACAGGTTTCGCCTGTTAAAACGGTACGTTATATTAAGACAATGATTATCGGTAGGTACTGCAGTTTTGATAAAAGTTGTAGACTCCAATGGACATTAATTGATGATTAAAAACCTTCAAACCTTCCATCAGAATCATTCTTTCTATAACAAAAATCGCTTGTTGCGTAATTCAAAATATTTAAGCTTACATAGGTATTTAAAACATTATATTAAATTCATTTCATGTTTGAACACGCCCCGTATAAATTCTTAATATTTACGAATTGCAAATATAGTTAAACAAATAATTGGTCAACTGGAGTTACTCAACACAAAAATCCTTTGAATGAAAAATTGGAATTTCCTATTTTTTTTAAATCGAGCATAAGTCACACACAGTTCCTTACTTCCACTGTCGTAATAGTTAGTAAAAATATTTTGTTCACTAAGCAATTCTAAAAAAGGAGATAGTTGAAGACAAAAGTAAATTATCTACTAAGTACTTCTGCTTCATCTACCTACAAGATGATATGATTAAAAAGTAGTATTCGTAGTAGTGCAGTTTATAGTTATAATTAGTCATGAGTAGAAACGTTTGTCTATTTTTATAATATAACAGAAAATAACTACAATTAAAGAATCAAATAGGTACATTAAAGAAATGTATTGGTGGAAGTTTAGTGTGCTAATAGGGAGCCACCTCCTGAACAAGATTCTGAATCGGCTGTAGCGTCACTGCCTGAATCTGTAATAATTGTGCATTATGTTACAAGTGTGGTAAGTAGAATATTGCGCACGAGGCAGTATAATAAATCGCGAGCGCGTTATGGGAACCGAGACTATTGCGCACACTTTTCATACCACGTTTTTGACACTTGCGAGGAATAAGACATTTTGTCAGTGATCCGCTAATCACGAAATGATTTAATACCAGCGATGAAGTTCAATGAATAGGTACTAAATAAAATATTCAAGGAAATACTGATGATTCAAAGTATTATTTAAGACAATTATTAAAGCTCGCTAAGCATAAATTTTAACAGGCAGCAAAAGTAATAGAATAATTAGTAAGTAAGTAAAAACAGTTTACCATCAGATGTTATGTCACCACAGCTATCTGTTGAAAAGGTATGTTAAAATGTAAACAAAAGAAATAATACTTATTCTTAAAATTTGCTAAAGAAATCGAAGGCTAAATAGTAGGTACATAAGCGTTTTTCATTAAAGACTGATTAAAAAAATAATATTAAAGAGAAGTCGAAAGTAATTTATTTATAAAAATAATTTGATATTAAAAATAGATTACCATCGGGAAGCGCGGCGCTATCATCACAACTTTCGTGTGTTAAAACAAATGACCATACTAAGTTATATCAATGAATGTCGACTTGAAGAAATAACTTACTAATGAATAAAAACATTAACAAACCAGTATTTTATTTCTAAAAAATATATTACCATTGGATCCCATGCTGCCATCATCACAGGTTTCTGTTAAAAAAAATACTAAATTACACCTAATGAATGTCAACTTAAAGAAAGAACTAATAAAAATATCAACTTATAAACAAAAGTTAGTCCAGATAGTGAAAGCAATGCAATAAAAGTACTTAAAAAAAAATACCATCGGCTACTTCAGTGTCATCATCACCGCAGCTGTCGTCAACTGTTGAATAAGTTTCAGAATTCCAATTTAAAGAAAGTGGATATCGAACTAAATTATATAAAAAATATTTCATTTAAAATTGTAAGATGGAATAATGTGTTCTTGCATTTCGCGGGGATTATGATTATATTACAAGATATATATATATTTTTCCAGGGCTATCGGTCGAGCGCGAAGGAAACACTACCACCCTTTACTGAAACCATTTCACCGCATTTTCTGTCCCCTTATTTGAGAACCTCTGGATAAGACTAGAACGTAGAAATTTCAATTCTTTAGGTCATTAAGTTCTGAAGTTAAGCAAGAGCAAAGTTTCGCATTTATGACACTCACTCACTCATGATCATCAAAATAGAACTAGTACTTCCCAGACACTCAGAGAGCTGAAATTTGGCACAGAGTTAGGTTAACACTATAGAAACTAAAAAAAACGGACAATTCTTCATAGATATCTATTTGCGCTTACACATGCTCTCTGTTTGCTTTAAAGGTTGTCTGTTAGAGAATGCCGTATGGCATTTAGTCCGCCTTTTGTACATTTGTTTTTTATTGTGCACTAAAGTGTAAATAAATAAATATATGTATATGTATTGATATATATATGTATATGTATTGATATATAGCTATTTTCATCCGTTGCCTAGTACCCATAGTGCAAGCTCTGCTTTGTATGGGACTAGAAGAACTGGTGTAACTAGTCCAAAGATATTTATTTATTTACATAGATAACTATAAAGCAATACCTGAGTCTGCATCGTCTCCAGAACTATCGTCTCCTGCGCTGGTAGCTGTAATGAATGCATCCATTGAGCAAATACTAAAACAACTACAACTTTGTTATAACTCCAGTATTCAACAATAACCATAATTGAATACCAGCGATGAAGTTGAAATATTCAAGGAAATACTTATGATTAAAAGTATTATTTGACACAATTATTAAAGCTCGCTTAGCAAAAATTTAAACAGGCAGTAAAACTAATACAATAAATAGTAAATAAAAACAGATTACCATCGGATCCCTTGCTGCCACCATCACAGGTTTCTGTTAAAAAAAAAATACTAAATTACACCTAATGAATGTCAACTTAAAGAAAGAACTAATATAAAAATAAACTTATAAACAAAAGTTAGTCTAGATAGTGAAAGAAATGCAATTAAAGGATTTAATAAAAAAAAATACCCCCGGGTACCGCCGTGTCATCATCACCGCTGTCGTCAACTGTTGGAAAAGTTTGATAAATTACACCATTGAATGTCAATTTGAAGAAAGTGCTAATCAAAACATTTGTTAACGGAAATTAGTCTTAAATTGAATGTATTTGATTGTTTAAATAAATTATCATTGGGTACTTTTGTGTCTTCGTACACGTCTTGAGCACGTATGTTGAAATAGTGTATTCAACTATGGTATTGATTGTGATGTAAAAAATCGTATTGAAAATTTTTTTTTTTTGTTTTGGTATGAACGCAAATAATTTTTAAATAACAGAAATTTAATAAAACTTGTATGTCTTTATAATCAGCTTACCTATAGGTACAGCAGTGTCATCACCGCTTCCTTCGCCTGACAAAAAAGTTTACATAGGTATTTAAAACATTGTATTAAATTCATTTCGTGTTTGAACACGCCCCGTATAAATTCTTAATATTTACGAATTGCAAATATAGTTAAACAAATAATTGGTCAACTGGAGTTACTCAACACAAAAATCCTTTGAATGAAAAATTGGAATTTCCTATTTTTTTTAAATCGAGCATAAGTCACACACAGATCCTTACTTCCACTGTCGTAATAGTTAGTAAAAATATTTTGTTCACTAAGCAATTCTAAAAAAGGAGATAGTTGAAGACAAAAGTAAATTATCTACTAAGTACTCCTGCTTCATCTACCTACAAGATGATATGATTAAAAAGTAGTATTCGTAGTAGTGCAGTTTATAGTTATAATTAGTCATGAGTAGAAACGTTTTCGAAAAAAAAACTAAAAGGGAACAAAAAACAATAGCGCACTGAAAAGAGAAAAATAATAATTTTGTCTTTTATAACGACTATTATTTTGGTTGTAATGTCTGTTATTTTTGAAGTTGGTGCCAGCTGGTGCAGCAACTCTTCACTAAGGTGCTCAAGTTTGTTTGAGGCTATTGTTTTTTGTTGCCTTTTAGTTTTTTTCGGCGGTTAAATTTTTTTTTTAAAAAGTTATTATTTTATAGTTTTCTGTGGCCATAATTTATACAAATTATTACATGCTTAATTTTTAATTATTTTTATAATAGCTACCTACCTTGTTTTTGGTATTAACCCCCCTTTTCCCACCCTTAGGGTAGGTTTCTTTTTTCCAAATTTTTATGGGATTAACTTTGAGGTATGCCCTATCCAATAAAAAAAGAATTATCAAAATCGGACTACTCTGTAAAAAGTTACCCATGGTCAAACGATACAATCGATGCGTGAAAATTTAATCATCCCCTATTTTTCTACCCTTAGGGTCGGATTTTTTTTCTCAAATTTAAATGGGACCAATTTCGAAGTATACCCTTTCCAATAAAAAAAGAATTATCGAAATCGAACCACACTGTAAAACTAATACAATAAATAGTAAATAAAAACAGATTACCATCGGATCCCTTGCTGCCACCATCACAGGTTTCTGTTAAAAAAAAAATACTAAATTACACCTAATGAATGTCAACTTAAAGAAAGAACTAATATAAAAATAAACTTATAAACAAAAGTTAGTCTAGATAGTGAAAGAAATGCAATAAAAGTATTTAATAAAAAAAAATACCCCCGGGTACCGCCGTGTCATCATCACCGCTGTCGTCAACTGTTGAAAAAGTTTGATAAATTACAGCATTGAATGTCAATTTGAAGAAAGTGCTAATCAAAACATTTGTTAACGGAAATTAGTCTTAAATTTAATGTATTTGATTGTTTAAATAAATTATCATTGGGTACTTTTGTGTCTTCGTACACGTCTTGAGCACGTATGTTGAAATAGTGTATTCAACTATGGTATTGATTGTGATGTAAAAAATCGTATTGAAATTTTTTTTTTGTTTTGTTATGAACGCAAACAATTTTTAAATAACAGAAATTTAATAAAACTTGTATGTCTTTATAATCAGCTTACCAATAGGTACAGCAGTGTCATCACCGTTTCCTTCGCCTGACAAAAAAGTTTACATAGGTATTTAAAACATTGTATTAAATTCATTTCATGTTTGAACACGCCCCGTATAAATTCTTAATATTTACGAATTGCAAATATAGTTGAACAAATAATTGGTCAACTGGAGTTACTCAACACAAAAATCCTTTGAATGAAAAATTGGAATTTCCTATTTTTTTTAAATCGAGCATAAGTCACACACAGTTCCTTACTTCCACTGTCGTAATAGTTAGTAAAAATATTTTGTTCACTAAGCAATTCTAAAAAAGGAGATAGTTGAAGACAAAAGTAAATTATCTACTAAGTACTTCTGCTTCATCTACCTACAAGATGATATGATTAAAAAGTAGTATTCGTAGTAGTGCAGTTTATAGTTATAATTAGTCATGAGTAGAAACGTTTTCGAAAAAAAAACTAAAAGGGAACAAAAAACAATAGCGCACTGAAAAGAGAAAAATAATAATTTTGTCTTTTATAACGACTATTATTTTGGTTGTAATGTCTGTTATTTTTGAAGTTGGTGCCAGCTGGTGCAGCAACTCTTCACTAAGGTGCTCAAGTTTGTTTGAGGCTGGCACCGACTCCAAAAATATCAGACATTACAACCAAAATAATAGTCGTTATAAAAGACAAAATTATTATTTTTCTCTTTTCCGTGCGCTATTGTTTTTTGTTGCCTTTTAGTTTTTTTCGGCGGTTAAATTTTTTTTTTAAAAAGTTATTATTTTATAGTTTTCTGTGGCCATAATTTATACAAATTATTACATGCTTAATTTTTAATTATTTTTATAATAGCTACCTACCTTGTTTTTGGTATTAACCCCCCTTTTCCCACCCTTAGGGTAGGTTTCTTTTTTCCAAATTTTTATGGGATTAACTTTGAGGTATGCCCTATCCAATAAAAAAAGAATTATCAAAATCGGACTACTCTGTAAAAAGTTACCCATGGTCAAACGATACAATCGATGCGTGAAAATTTAATCATCCCCTATTTTTCTACCCTTAGGGTCGGATTTTTTTTCTCAAATTTAAATGGGACCAATTTCGAAGTATACCCTTTCCAATAAAAAAAGAATTATCGAAATCGAACCACACTGTAAAAAGTTATGCGTGGTCATACATAAAAAAAAAAAAAAAAAAATACGCGTCGAATTGAGAACCTCCTCCGTTTTTTTCGTCGGTTGAAAATTCTAAATTACACCTAATGAATGTCAACTTAAAGAAAGAACTAATATAAAAATAAACTTATAAACAAAAGTTAGTCTAGATAGTGAAAGAAATGCAATAAAAGTATTTAATAAAAAAAAATACCCCCGGGTACCGCCGTGTCATCATCACCGCTGTCGTCAACTGTTGAAAAAGTTTGATAAATTACACCATTGAATGTCAATTTGAAGAAAGTGTTCATCGAATCATTTATGAACGAAAGTAAGTCTTAAATTTAATTTATTTGATTGTTTGTCCACGTTTCTACAAAAAGAAGTGAAATCCCATAAAAAAAATTCTGTAAAAAAACTAACCAAGTCTCGATGAAGCTGCTTGTTTATCTCTAAAAAGTAATGAAATCTAGACAAAGTCGTGCCAAATCTAAGGCTCGTTACTGCGATTTCTTTATTATTATAGTAAGTAGTAATGTCGAGATGATATATAATATTGCCTTCTTTGATAAATGGGCTCTCTAACACTGAAATAATTATTTAAATCGACATTTCATCATACTCGTAGGTACCTATTTTTATCCGTTGCCCATGGTACAAGCTCTGCTTTGCATAGGACTAGAGTAATTGGTGGGAATTGTCCAAATACATTTATTAATTTATAGAGACTATAAAGAACTATAAAGCAATACCTGAGCCTGAATCGTCGTTAGAACCATTGCCTCCTGCGCTGGTAGCTGTAATGAATGCATCCATTGAGCAAATACTAAAACAACTGCAACTTTGTTATCACTCCAGTATTCAACAAAAATAAGACATATTTTTTTTAATCTAATTCTATTTTCGTTTCAAATATGTATATTAAGTTATAAAGTGAGACAGTTACTCGGAATGTTGAGGGTCAGTTACCTTCGGTTTTTGTGCAGGATTCTGCTGAAGAACCGTCATCACGGCTCTCAGCTATACAAATAATACATTAAGATTAAGAGTTTTGCCCATAATCCTCCATGTTAGTATGATTTCTTATTAAAATCTTTATATCTTTTAAAACTAAAAAAAGCAAAGTGCAAAATAAAAATATTTTATAACGCAGTAGGTACCTTTAGAGCAAGACACTGATACAGTTTCAGTACTACCATCGCCTTCGCTGGTGGCTGTGAAATGTAAATTATTAACTACATATTTTGTTATCTTTCCACTATTACACAGTAGCTAAAAATGTTTTACCCGAATTTCGAGACAAATAAGTTTTAATTTAATTGTATTATATTCGTGTTGGAGTAATACACCGTATTTAACAGTGTATGCAGCGAATAGTACTTAGTTATTTCTTTATTCCTACAAAATAATCATTAATTCGGTTAGTGAGTCAGTTATAACGAATGTTGAGATTTAGTTCTCTTCAGACCCCGAGCAGGAATCTGCTGAAGAAGTGTTTTGTCCACAGGACTCGCCCCAGCTTTACACTACTATAAACCTACTCCTGAATCGCTCTTTAAAAAAAAGCGCTTAAAAATTTGTTGCAAATATCATAATGATATAACATTTATTTTTATTTAAATATTCTAATGCAAATTTTAGTTCCTAATACCTATACTTTGTTTATTTCTATTTTTATAGGCACTTTTAGCAGACTACTGCTGAAATATTTCTTTACCTATCATAAGATCTATTTTACATAACGCAGTACCTTCATGCTTATCATAATATTACATTTCTATTATGCAGTACCTTTAGAGTCTGAGCCTGAACCTGTTTCGGTACTACCGTCGCCGCCGGCATTGGCTGTGAATTGAAACATTGTACATATTACATTCGTGATTGATAAATACGCATTTTTTTAAGCCGTGTATTTAACAGTAATTTACCTTCAGACCCTGATTCCGAACATGCAGTACTACCGCCACCATCGCTGGAAGCTGTATGAAATATGCACTTATTTATAAATTCAAAGAATAAAATATTTCGGAATGGAATTAATATCAGGATAATAATATTACATATTATATTTTACTAGCGACTCGCCCCAGCTTTACATGAGCTATAAACCTTAGGTATGCTATAAACCTTTCTCCTGAATCCTTCTTTCTATTAAGTAAACCGGTTCAAAATCCGTTGCGTAGTTCAAAAGATTTAAGCATACGAGTACATAGGGACGAACAGACAATGATAGCGACTTTGTTTCCGCACCCACCTTGAAAAGTTTCTGCTTGCTCCTATTAGACTTAGTAGTGTTAATTTATAGCAGCCAAACGAAACGAATTATAAGTATTACAAATATTATGGAGCCGACAAAGATTTTGATGGAGTATTTTCGACATTGTTTTCAGCTGAGTTAATAGGTACCTGATACTTAAACTTGTGAGTGATCAAAAAGCTGGGAGGAGGCTTTATGCTAAGATATTTCTTTACTTATCCTAAGATCTATTTTACATAACACAGTACCTTCATGCTTGTCATAATATTACATTTCTATTATGCAGTACCTTTAGAGCCTGAGCCTGATACAGCTTCACTACCGCCGCCATCGTTGCTGGCTGTGAAATTGAAACATTGCCGCATTGTATTAAATTCGTGTTTGAACACGCCCCGTAATATTATCGTAAGTAGGTAATGATTTAACATTTCTTTTTATTTACTTAAATTGAAATGTATTGTATTCTGTTGCAAATTTAAGTTCTTAATACCTATGATTTGTTTATTTATATTTTTAAAGCACTTATGGTAGAGTACGTAGTAGTAATACAGTTTAAATATTTCTTTACCTATCCTAAGATCTATTTTACATAACGCAGTACCTTCATGCTTATCATAATATTACATTTCTATTATGCAGTACCTTTAGAGCCTGAGCCTGAATCTGTTTCGGTACTACCGTCGCCGCCGGCATTGGCTGTGAATTGAAACATTGTACATATTACATTCGTGATTGATAAATACGCATTTTTTTAAGTCGTGTATTTAACAGTAATTTACCTTCAGACCCTGATTCCGAACATGCAGTACTACCGCTACCATCGCTGGAAGCTGTATGAAATATGCACTTATTTATAAATTCAAAGAATAAAATATTTCGGATTGGAATTAATATCAGGATAATAATATTACATATTATATTTTACTAGCGACTCGCCCCAGCTTTACATGAGCTATAAACCTTAGGTATGCTATAAACCTTTCTCCTGAATCCTTCTTTCTATTAAGTAAACCGGTTCAAAATCCGTTGCGTAGTTCAAAAGATTTAAGCATACGAGTACATAGGGACGAAGTACGAACAGACTACGATAGCGACTTTGTTTCCGCATCCACCTTGAAAAGTTTCTGCTTGCTCCTATTAGACTTAGTGTTAATTTATAGCAGCCAAACGAAACGAATTATAAGTATTACAAATATTATGGAGCTGACAAAGATTTTGATGGAGTATTTTCGACATTGTTTTCAGCTGAGTTAATAGGTACCTGATACTTAAACTTGTGAGTGATCAAAAAGCTGGGAGGAGGCTTTATGCTAAGATATTTCTTTACTTATCGTAAGATCTATTTTACATAACGCAGTACCTTCATGCTTATCATAATATTACATTTCTATTATGCAGTACCTTTAGAGCCTGAGCCTGAATCTGTTTCGGTACTACCGTCGCCGCCGGCATTGGCTGTGAATTGAAACATTGTACATATTACATTCGTGATTGATAAATACGCATTTTTTTAAGCCGTGTATTTAACAGTAATTTACCTTCAGACCCTGATTCCGAACATGCAGTACTACCGCCACCATCGCTGGAAGCTGTATGAAATATGCACTTATTTATAAATTCAAAGAATAAAATATTTCGGAATGGAATTAATATCAGGATAATAATATTACATATTATATTTTACTAGCGACTCGCCCCAGCTTTACATGAGCTATAAACCTTAGGTATGCTATAAACCTTTCTCCTGAATCCTTCTTTCTATTAAGTAAACCGGTTCAAAATCCGTTGCGTAGTTCAAAAGATTTAAGCATACGAGTACATAGGGACGAACAGACAACGATAGCGACTTTGTTTCCGCATCCACCTTGAAAAGTTTCTGCTTGCTCCTATTAGACTTAGTGTTAATTTATAGCAGCCAAACGAAACGAATTATAAGTATTACAAATATTATGGAGCCGACAAAGATTTTGATGGAGTATTTTCGACATTGTTTTCAGCTGAGTTAATAGGTACCTGATACTTAAACTTAGTACCTTCATGCTTGTCATAATATTACATTTCTATTATGCAGTACCTTTAGAGCCTGAGCCTGAATCTGTTTCGGTACTACCGTCGCCGCCGGCATTGGCTGTGAATTGAAACATTGTACATATTACATTCGTGATTGATAAATACGCATTTTTTTAAGTCGTGTATTTAACAGTAATTTACCTTCAGACCCTGATTCCGAACATGCAGTACTACCGCTACCATCGCTGGAAGCTGTATGAAATATGCACTTATTTATAAATTCAAAGAATAAAATATTTCGGAATGGAATTAATATCAGGATAATAATATTACATATTATATTTTACTAGCGACTCGCCCCAGCTTTACATGAGCTATAAACCTTAGGTATGCTATAAACCTTTCTCCTATATCCTTCTTTCTATTAAGTAAACCGGTTCAAAATCCGTTGCGTAGTTCAAAAGATTTAAGCATACGAGTACATAGGGACGAACAGACAACGATAGCGACTTTGTTTCCGCATCCACCTTGAAAAGTTTCTGCTTGCTCCTATTAGACTTAGTGTTAATTTATAGCAGCCAAACGAAACGAATTATAAGTATTACAAATATTATGGAGCCGACAAAGATTTTGATGGAGTATTTTCGACATTGTTTTCAGCTGAGTTAATAGGTACCTGATACTTAAACTTGTGAGTGATCAAAAAGCTGGGAGGAGGCTTTATGCTAAGATATTTCTTTACTTATCCTAAGATCTATTTTACATAACACAGTACCTTCATGCTTGTCATAATATTACATTTCTATTATGCAGTACCTTTAGAGCCTGAGCCTGAATCTGTTTCGGTACTACCGTCGCCGCCGGCATTGGCTGTGAATTGAAACATTGTACATATTACATTCGTGATTGATAAATACGCATTTTTTTAAGTCGTGTATTTAACAGTAATTTACCTTCAGACCCTGATTCCGAACATGCAGTACTACCGCTACCATCGCTGGAAGCTGTATGAAATATGCACTTATTTATAAATTCAAAGAATAAAATATTTCGGAATGGAATTAATATCAGGATAATAATATTACATATTATATTTTACTAGCGACTCGCCCCAGCTTTACATGAGCTATAAACCTTAGGTATGCTATAAACCTTTCTCCTGAATCCTTCTTTCTATTAAGTAAACCGGTTCAAAATCCGTTGCGTAGTTCAAAAGATTTAAGCATACGAGTACATAGGGACGAAGTACGAACAGACTACGATAGCGACTTTGTTTCCGCATCCACCTTGAAAAGTTTCTGCTTGCTCCTATTAGACTTAGTGTTAATTTATAGCAGCCAAACGAAACGAATTATAAGTATTACAAATATTATGGAGCCGACAAAGATTTTGATGGAGTATTTTCGACATTGTTTTCAGCTGAGTTAATAGGTACCTGATACTTAAACTTGTAAGTGATCAAAAAGCTGGGAGGAGGCTTTATGCTAAGATATTTCTTTACTTATCCTAAGATCTATTTTACATAACACAGTACCTTCATGCTTGTCATAATATTACATTTCTATTATGCAGTACCTTTAGAGCCTGAGCCTGAATCTGTTTCGGTACTACCGTCGCCGCCGGCATTGGCTGTGAATTGAAACATTGTACATATTACATTCGTGATTGATAAATACGCATTTTTTTAAGTCGTGTATTTAACAGTAATTTACCTTCAGACCCTGATTCCGAACATGCAGTACTACCGCTACCATCGCTGGAAGCTGTATGAAATATGCACTTATTTATAAATTCAAAGAATAAATTATTTCGGAATGGAATTAATATCAGGATAATAATCATCATCATCATCATCATCAGCCCGTCGCAGTCCACTGCTGGACATAGGCCTCTCCAATTGCACGCCACTTTGCTCTATCTTCGGCTGCTCGCATCCAGCTCCTGCCAGCCATCCTACGCAAATCGTCACTCCACCTTGCCTGAGGACGTCCTACACTACGCTTGCCGAGACGCGGTCTCCACTCTAGAACACGTTTACTCCAGCGGTTATCGGTTCTTCGGCTAATATGGCCAGCCCACTGCCACTTTAGCTTGCTAATCCGGTGGGCTATGTCGATGACTCTGGTTCTCTGCCGAATCACCTCATTTTTGATTCGATCCCGCAGAGAAACGCCGATCATAGCCCTTTCCATAGCCCGCTGAGCGACTTTAAATTTGTGAACCAGCCGTACCGTCAGTGTCCACGTTTCGGCTCCGTATGTCATGACGGGTAGGACGCACTGATTGTAGACTTTCGTCTTCAGGCACTGTGGGAGTGACGATATGAAGACTTGACGTAGCTTCCCAAACGCTGCCCAACCTAACTGAATTCTTCTATCCACCTCATCCTCGAAGTTGTTTCTACCTAACTGTAATGTCTGTCCAAGGTAGACATATTTTTGAACAACTTCGAGAACGGCGCCGTGTACCGCAATTGGTTCCGGTAGTACATGTTCATTGAACATGACCTTGGTTTTGTCCAAGTTCATCCGTAGGCCAATGCGTACAGAAGAGTCAGCCAGATCATTCAGCATCTGTTGTAGGTCCTGCAGCGTTTCTGCCACGATAACGATATCATCAGCAAATCGCAAGTGAGAGATGTACTCGCCATTTACTTTGATGCCACGTCCTTGCCAGTTCAGCGTTTTGAACATATCCTCCATTGCATTTGTGAACAATTTCGGGGAGATAACGTCCCCTTGTCTCACACCGCGATGCAATGGTATAGGCATTGTTTGCTGATTCTGGACTTGGACGGACATGGTAGCGGCTTCGTATAAACATCTCATCACTTGGATGTATCGCCAATCGACTTGGCATCGTTGCAGGGACTCCAGAACAGACCAGATCTCGATCGAGTCAAAGGCCTTCTCATAGTCCACAAATGCTAAACACAGGGGCTGATTATACTCTTCGGTCTTCTGTATAATCTGCCGCACTGTGTGGATGTGGTCTATGGTGCCGTATCCGCTCCGAAACCCAGCCTGCTCCGGTGGTTGGAATTCGTCAAATCTTCGCGCAAGACGGTTCGTGATTACTCTTGAGAACAGCTTATAGACGTGGCTTAGAAGGGAAATGGGTCGATAGTTCTTCAACAGGGTTTTATCTCCTTTTTTGAAGAACAAGACGACCACACCTCTACTCCACCTCTCTGGAGTTCTCCCTTCAAACAAGACGGCGTTAAAGAGTTTTTGGAGCTCCCTAAGTATAGGTTTACCTCCTGCTTTTAATAGCTCTGTTGTAACGCCATCTTCTCCAGGGGCTTTTCCGTTTTTGAGCTGTCCAAGAGCGATCTCGATTTCGCCAATACTGACTTCTGGCAGGTCTTCGCTGTAGTGGCGTGTTAAAGTGGCTCTAGAATCCTCATTTCCGGGATCAGGTCGAGATGCATGCGAAGCGTACAACCGGCCATAGAAGTTTTCCACTTCGGTTAGGACTGCCGGCTTCGAAGCAACGACTTCTCCAATTTCTGTGGTCAACTTCGTCAGGTGGCTTCTTCCAAGAGATTGTACAAACACTTTTGCTCCCCGGTTTTGCTCGATCGCTCTTTCGATCGAAAAGAGTATTGAAGGACCGAAGATCGTGTCGTACGCGTTTACTAATCTCTCGGTTTAGAATCCGTTTCTCTGACGAAGTGACGGGTGGGTTTTCACGTCGTTTCTTCATTAGCCCTAAAGTCTCTTCCGAAAGCTTCGACTTCCTGCCATTACGTTGCATTTTACAGAATCTCGTACCTTCTTCCCTGAGAATCCGAACCACATTTTCAAGGTTCTGGTCAACGTCAGTTGTGGTTTCCACGGCAGCGAATCGGTTCTCCAGATTGGACTGGAACGTTTCAGATCCCATCCTAGTTTGGAGCAAAGTTGGTCGGAGCCTGGCCTTCATCAAGCGAACACGTTCAGCCCTGAAGTCAATATTCAGAGAGCCTCGGACGAGTCGGTGATCGCTTCCGGTATTGAACCTATTGATCACAGAGACGTCTCTGAATATATGCAGGATAATAATATTACATATTATATTTTACTAGCGACTCGCCCCAGCTTTACATGAGCTATAAACCTTAGGTATGCTATAAACCTTTCTCCTGAATCCTTCTTTCTATTAAGTAAACCGGTTCAAAATCCGTTGCGTAGTTCAAAAGATTTAAGCATACGAGTACATAGGGACGAACAGACAACGATAGCGACTTTGTTTCCGCATCCACCTTGAAAAGTTTCTGCTTGCTCCTATTAGACTTAGTGTTAATTTATAGCAGCCAAACGAAACGAATTATAAGTATTACAAATATTATGGAGCCGACAAAGATTTTGATGGAGTATTTTCGACATTGTTTTCAGCTGAGTTAATAGGTACCTGATACTTAAACTTGTGAGTGATCAAAAAGCTGGGAGGAGGCTTTATGCTAAGATATTTCTTTACTTATCGTAAGATCTATTTTACATAACACAGTACCTTCATGCTTGTCATAATATTACATTTCTATTATGCAGTACCTTTAGAGCCTGAGCCTGAATCTGTTTCGGTACTACCGTCGCCGCCGTTGCATTGGCTGTGAAATTGAAACATTGTACATATTACATTCGTGATTGATAAATACGCATTTTATTAAGTCGGTAATGTATTTAACAGTAATTTACCTTCAGACCCTGATTCCGAACATGCAGTACTACCGCTACCATCGCTGGAAGCTGTATGAAATATGCACTTATTTATAAATTCAAAGAATAAAATATTTCGGAATGGAATTAATATCAGGATAATAATATTACATATTATATTTTACTAGCGACTCGCCCCAGCTTTACATGAGCTATAAACCTTAGGTATGCTATAAACCTTTCTCCTGAATCCTTCTTTCTATTAAGTAAACCGGTTCAAAATCCGTTGCGTAGTTCAAAAGATTTAAGCATACGAGTACATAGGGACGAACAGACAACGATAGCGACTTTGTTTCCGCATCCACCTTGAAAAGTTTCTGCTTGCTCCTATTAGACTTAGTGTTAATTTATAGCAGCCAAACGAAACGAATTATAAGTATTACAAATATTATGGAGCCGACAAAGATTTTGATGGAGTATTTTCGACATTGTTTTCAGCTGAGTTAATAGGTACCTGATACTTAAACTTGTGAGTGATCAAAAAGCTGGGAGGAGGCTTTATGCTAAGATATTTCTTTACTTATCTCATCTATTTTACATAACGCAGTACCTTCATGCTTATCATAATATTACATTTCTATTATGCAGTACCTTTAGAGCCTGAGCCTGAATCTGTTTCGGTACTACCGTCGCCGCCGGCATTGGCTGTGAATTGAAACATTGTACATATTACATTCGTGATTGATAAATACGCATTTTTTTAAGCCGTGTATTTAACAGTAATTTACCTTCAGACCCTGATTCCGAACATGCAGTACTACCGCCACCATCGCTGGAAGCTGTATGAAATATGCACTTATTTATAAATTCAAAGAATAAAATATTTCGGAATGGAATTAATATCAGGATAATAATATTACATATTATATTTTACTAGCGACTCGCCCCAGCTTTACATGAGCTATAAACCTTAGGTATGCTATAAACCTTTCTCCTGAATCCTTCTTTCTATTAAGTAAACCGGTTCAAAATCCGTTGCGTAGTTCAAAAGATTTAAGCATACGAGTACATAGGGACGAACAGACAACGATAGCGACTTTGTTTCCGCATCCACCTTGAAAAGTTTCTGCTTGCTCCTATTAGACTTAGTAGTGTTAATTTATAGCAGCCAAACGAAACGAATTATAAGTATTACAAATATTATGGAGCCGACAAAGATTTTGATGGAGTATTTTCGACATTGTTTTCAGCTGAGTTAATAGGTACCTGATACTTAAACTTGTGAGTGATCAAAAAGCTGGGAGGAGGCTTTATGCTAAGATATTTCTTTACTTATCCTAAGATCTATTTTACATAACACAGTACCTTCATGCTTGTCATAATATTACATTTCTATTATGCAGTACCTTTAGAGCCTGAGCCTGAATCTGTTTCGGTACTACCGTCGCCGCCGGCATTGGCTGTGAATTGAAACATTGTACATATTACATTCGTGATTGATAAATACGCATTTTTTAAGCCGTGTATTTAACAGTAATTTACCTTCAGACCCTGATTCCGAACATGCAGTACTACCGCTACCATCGCTGGAAGCTGTATGAAATATGCACTTATTTATAAATTCAAAGAATAAAATATTTCGGAATGGAATTAATATCAGGATAATAATATTACATATTATATTTTACTAGCGACTCGCCCCAGCTTTACATGAGCTATAAACCTTAGGTATGCTATAAACCTTTCTCCTGAATCCTTCTTTCTATTAAGTAAACCGGTTCAAAATCCGTTGCGTAGTTCAAAAGATTTAAGCATACGAGTACATAGGGACGAAGTACGAACAGACTACGATAGCGACTTTGTTTCCGCATCCACCTTGAAAAGTTTCTGCTTGCTCCTATTAGACTTAGTGTTAATTTATAGCAGCCAAACGAAACTAATTATAAGTATTACAAATATTATGGAGCCGACAAAGATTTTGATGGAGTATTTTCGACATTGTTTTCAGCTGAGTTAATAGGTACCTGATACTTAAACTTGTGAGTGATCAAAAAGCTGGGAGGAGGCTTTATGCTAAGATATTTCTTTACTTATCCTAAGATCTATTTTACATAACACAGTACCTTCATGCTTGTCATAATATTACATTTCTATTATGCAGTACCTTTAGAGCCTGAGCCTGAATCTGTTTCGGTACTACCGTCGCCGCCGGCATTGGCTGTGAATTGAAACATTGTACATATTACATTCGTGATTGATAAATACGCATTTTTTTAAGTCGTGTATTTAACAGTAATTTACCTTCAGACCCTGATTCCGAACATGCAGTACTACCGCTACCATCGCTGGAAGCTGTATGAAATATGCACTTATTTATAAATTCAAAGAATAAAATATTTCGGAATGGAATTAATATCAGGATAATAATATTACAAATTATATTTTACTAGCGACTCGCCCCAGCTTTACATGAGCTATAAACCTTAGGTATGCTATAAACCTTTCTCCTGAATCCTTCTTTCTATTAAGTAAACCGGTTCAAAATCCGTTGCGTAGTTCAAAAGATTTAAGCATACGAGTACATAGGGACGAACAGACAACGATAGCGACTTTGTTTCCGCATCCACCTTGAAAAGTTTCTGCTTGCTCCTATTAGACTTAGTGTTAATTTATAGCAGCCAAACGAAACGAATTATAAGTATTACAAATATTATGGCGCCGACAAAGATTTTGATGGAGTATTTTCGACATTGTTTTCAGCTGAGTTAATAGGTACCTGATACTTAAACTTGTGAGTGATCAAAAAGCTGGGAGGAGGCTTTATGCTAAGATATTTCTTTACTTATCCTAAGATCTATTTTACATAACACAGTACCTTCATGCTTGTCATAATATTACATTTCTATTATGCAGTACCTTTAGAGCCTGAGCCTGAATCTGTTTCGGTACTACCGTCGCCGCCGGCATTGGCTGTGAATTGAAACATTGTACATATTACATTCGTGATTGATAAATACGCATTTTTTTAAGTCGTGTATTTAACAGTAATTTACCTTCAGACCCTGATTCCGAACATGCAGTATTACCGCTACCATCGCTGGAAGCTGTATGAAATATTCACTTATTTATAAATTCAAAGAATAAAATATTTCGGAATGGAATTAATATCAGGATAATAATATTACATATTATATTTTACTAGCGACTCGTCCCAGCTTTACATGAGCTATAAACCTTAGGTATGCTATAAACCTTTCTCCTGAATCCTTCTTTCTATTAAGTAAACCGGTTCAAAATCCGTTGCGTAGTTCAAAAGATTTAAGCATACGAGTACATAGGGACGAAGTACGAACAGACTACGATAGCGACTTTGTTTCCGCATCCACCTTGAAAAGTTTCTGCTTGCTCCTATTAGACTTAGTGTTAATTTATAGCAGCCAAACGAAACTAATTATAAGTATTACAAATATTATGGAGCCGACAAAGATTTTGATGGAGTATTTTCGACATTGTTTTCAGCTGAGTTAATAGGTACCTGATACTTAAACTTGTGAGTGATCAAAAAGCTGGGAGGAGGCTTTATGCTAAGATATTTCTTTACTTATCCTAAGATCTATTTTACATAACACAGTACCTTCATGCTTGTCATAATATTACATTTCTATTATGCAGTACCTTTAGAGCCTGAGCCTGATACAGCTTCACTACCGCCGCCATCGTTGCTGGCTGTGAAAAGAGGTGTTGAGTTTAAGTAGTGTTTTTACTAATTTAGAACGCTTGATTTTAAGTGAAGTGTCGGTGAGTTACGAACAATATATAGGTATGTATTTCAAAATATAATTATTTAAGTAGGTACCTCCTGATTCCGAGCCAGAAGCTGCTGTTACATCGCCGCCATCGCTGGTAGCTGTTTAAAAATAATAAATGTCAGGACTCCAGAGCAATCAAATATAAATAGAAATTCTATAGTAACCCAAGGACTATGTAAGCAACACAAGGGAATAAAAAATATCCCTAAAATATATATCTTCTCAGTACCTAATGTGAGCTTTCCGAAGCGCTAGTAACGTATTTGTTTTATTTGTATTGTAAAATAATTAACTTATGCGTAGATTCAAATAACTATTTCATAATTTAAAACAAGGTTACTACCTTGTTTTACCTACTAGTAGATATATTTTTTTAAATTTCTAAAATAAGGTAGGTAGTTTGCATAATGTAAATCATTTTAGCATTTGACTATCGTCAGCTCAATCGTGCTACGAATATGAGAAATGGAAAGTTTTCGAAACATCAGCCTATAAAATAAAATACGGGAGTTAAAATCCGCTTTACTCAAGACTAAATAAATCGAGCAGGTTTTCGACTCCCAATAAGCCCCATTGATCTATTCCCGGATAACAGCACTTATAATTAAAATAATTTTACCTTTTGATCCCGATTTTGAAACTGATGTAGAAGTGCCACCATCGTTGGTTGCTGTGAAAAGAGGTGCACGCGATTGTAATTAATAAATTAAAACAAGCACGAAATTTCACGAACAATAGGGATAACAAGTGCATAAAGAACAAGAATGTATGTAATCCGTCAGTCAGATTATTCAAAAATATTGGACAAGTAATTATTTTTTCAAACAAATTTAAAAATATGAAGATAAGTGCTTCTAAAGTTTGGAAGTGGGGCTCGTGACGTCACATTACGGTACAATTTATACTATACTTGATGAAATTGTTTAAACGTAGTTGATGGATACTTATAGCCTATACCTACCTATGTTATGTTGGTGTGTAGGTAAGCTATATTATTCATCAAAATCCATTAGGTAATTTTGTGCGTGAAATAGTAGCAAACATCCATCCTTACATCCATACATTCTTACATGCTTTCGCGTTTATTGTTGTCTTTTAGGTTTTGGAAACAATTTGGTGGTAAAAAAATGTTTAACAAGATTAGCAATTTTTTCCTGAGTTTCGTATAGAAAATGTACAGTTAAGGACAGTATAATTTAATTTTCAAGCTTGCCTGGTCAAGCCCGAAAATCAGGATATAGCAAAAAAGGCTGTTATTATTATAGTGTTTGCTAGTTTTTGTCTGTTACTATGTTAGGTACCTAATAGGTGTAAACAAACATTGGCATATAAAATGGACTTTACTTAAAACATTATAAGAAATTAAAATATACAAAGTTCTTGCTTACCTGATGACTGCGATTCCGATACGGAAAATACATATACTGTAAAATAAAATGTAATTAATTTAAATTTAATTTGAACAGCTGCAATACTCTGCCGTCATTTTTAAGAAGGCGACCTTCTGACAAAACTTACTTTTGAGAAAATCGCAAAAGAAGTGCCCAACTTTATTTTATTTTTTTTCATTGGTTTATGAGGCGAATATGACTTACGTGAAAATCCGTACCTGTAGAGTGATGTCTATTCTATCTTATGTATATTTTTTTATTACCATTTTATACATTTAAATGAACAAAATTAATCAAAAAACATTTCTTTAAATTATTGGGATCAGTTTTTAATCGAGCATAATCCACTAAAAAGCCGTTTGAGTCCCGAAGCGACCTTTTAGTGGAGTAATTTTCACAAAAAATTATGCAGCCGGAAAATTTACTGTTCATAATTCTCTAAAAGGCAGTTTATCCACATAGCGGCTTTTTTGTTCAGTATTCTAATTAAAAATGTTTCTAAAAAAAATATAAGAAAGACGTTAAAGTGCAAAAACTGCCATTTAAGTAAGTAATGATATTAGTATGCCGGTGAAAAAAATCCTTAAAAGCAGTAAAACTTCAATTACTGCTTTTAAACCAATTATCGTATTTACAATACTTTAAGTAATGCTTCTATAAGAGCAGTCAAGTGAAATGATATTGTCAAATCAAACCAAATAATTGTAGCAAAGTTATAGTTGTTGTGGGTTTATTAATAATAGGTTCATTTTTAAGCTGTTTTTGAAAAAAATACTATTTTAGTATTTATAGGCAATGCAATACTGACAGTAGTTTAACTCTAAAAGTTTTTTTTGTGATATTATACTAATATCAAAGCTGAAACTATTTACTGTCTAAACTGTGTCTTTCAAAATATGAAACATGTTTACTTATATGTTGCATTCTAAGCATAAATACATTTATTATTCAATAAAATACAAACATATCGAAATGACCTCAATGATTGCTGAGAAGAAACGTTGCAAGAAACTCAGCAGGAATAACAAAAATAATTTAAATTGCCTTGGGTAGCACTCTAGATAAGTAACGGAGTTCCTTCGCAAGGACCTGATGTTTATTGAACTTCATTGTATGGTTAGGTTTATCCATGACATGTTCAAAGATTGCAGACGTCCCAAAACGGTGGTTGTATAAATACTCATAATGTTATCATTTTTGTGTTATGTACCTACCACATTCATAATCCATTTTAAAGCTATTCGAAAAAACATTATCTAGCGGCCAGCTTTTGCGATAAATTGCAACCTTTATAATACAGACCCATCTGTAGGAGTTTTCTTTCAATACATTGTGACTATGACCTATTTAGAAAATTATTATTAAGTTTTCCTTTAAGTAGAACATCTTAATTTTCTTAATTTTATCCTAAATCCATCGTAAATTGTATTTTACCATTGATGGAATTACAATATCAAGGAATACAACAACACTCTTTAGGGTTCTTTTAGTTGTTTTGTTCCAATGTGTGATAATTAGTAAATCATCAAAAAATAGACAATATAACGTTCAAAATGACTAAAATGACACATCTTTTGTCGTCATAAGACATTACAATATTCGATGTACCTACGTAGGTAATCGAAATTATATAAGGTAATACTTAAAGGATGCATTTCTTATTTCATTTCATATATAACTTTTTCTATAACAGCAATAAATAAGAACCAACTATAAATAGGTGTACCTTCTATATTTACTAACATACTGTATATAGCTACTATGAGTCAAATACCTAACTGAAGATAGCAGTTTTTAAGCATTTCGTAAATCAGTTGTACTTTACACGGGAGTAAAACTCAGTATAGATTAGTTGAAAAAAACTTTAGTCATAGATTATATTAAAAACAACTATAATATATCATTCAATTGAATATTAAATTTTACCTTTGAAGTTTCATGCAGTGTGTAAGTAGTAGACAACTATCTTACCTCGACTTTTGGCGCACTAACATAATTTTATCGACGCATTTACAAATAGAAATGCACGTAATAACTCACACCTACACGTAACTTAACCGCTTTTTAATTAATTATTGCGAGAAAACTGCTTTTTAGTGTCCAATAGCCTACCAAAAATAGCAACTAAAAATGTATAAGAAAGTGTTAACTTCTTTCTTATAAGTACGATTAAAAATGTTAACCACTAAATAATTATTAAAAAGGCAGTGTAAGCGACATGACGACCTTTTAAGAAATTTTTGCCCAAAAACGGCCTTTTAATGAATTATTGTGTATTTTTTGCTATTGTGAATTGGCAGCCAAGGGACTGAAACTGCCTTTAAATAAAGTAATGTAACTTTACTGCCTTTTAGTAAATTTTACACTAAAAATAATGTCGCGTCACGGCCTTTTTGAGGAAAATCTGAAAAAATATCTCGAGAACTAAATAAGATAGAGAAAAACGGGTTGGATGGGTCGACGCGCCTTTTTTTTCTGATCACGCCCATGTATATAACTCAAAATCGGTAAAGTGTCAGAAGGTCGCCTTTTTAAAAATGACGGCAGTACTGGTGCTGTACCTACTTAAAGTTTATGTAATATGATTTTTTTATGATATTTAAATAGTATATTTTGAAACTATTCATAATAACTAATATAAAGTTAGTGTCCAATTGTGTTTTCAAATCAAATAGAGTCCCATTGAAATAATATAGGTACGTGTACATTGTACAAACAAACGGTCTAGCCGTTTAGAAAGAGTTAGGTGACAAACAAAAGATCTACCTATAATTATAACGGTACGTACAAAATGTCTAGATAATCAAATGTAAGTGTAATTAAAAATCTATATAATGCATATAAGATTAAATAGAGTTTTAGTAAGAACATGTTTATTTGCAGGTATCTGCGTCCACATCATTCAATATTTTCAACCGGCAATAAAAGCCTTCCTTTTTGGCCACTTTGGTATGAAAGAAACGAAATGAGCATTCGTTCATTCGCAGGTGTAAAATATTTTATGTTTGTGTCAGATTTCGTCTTTGTTATTTTTAGTACTTACCTCTAGGAACTTGGGCTGGGTGGGTGTAGGTGGTGCCTGAAAATATTATATAAAATTTGTTATTTATTTTTATAATAAGTACAGCGATCTTTTTGCCTACTAATTTGCATATGAAGATTTCAGTTTTCGTTAATTTTTTATTAACTTAAGATAGAAATTGATAACGTTTTTCACTTTTTCACAAAATAATGACAAGAATAAAATATTTCGTATTAAAAATCTTTATTAAGTAGCTAAAAAGAACCTGAAGGACACACACAACTTCAAAAATTGCGGTAAAAATAATGGCACTGCGAGAAGAAAAGCCGCACGATACTCGTCAGCTGCTGCTGTTAAGCCTTTTTTTAAAGTAGAATAAAATATATCTTTTATATAAATACTTACACTAGAACATATATGAAACATTGAATCAGGATGTAAAGAAAAAATTACATAGGTACTTAAAAATGCATTAAATGACTTAAATGTTCTTACCTTTCTTAGAATCTTCCTGTCCTATTGCCACAAAGGGCAACACCAAAAAGGTTATCAGGACAACGTATTTAATATGTGAACCCATCTTTGTTGCTCGGCCCAAAGTTATCTTTCACTGGTAAAATTACCGTTTATATACGAAAAATATCACATAAAAATATTATTATGGCATGATTATTCGTGATATATAAATTTATTAATTTCTTTCGTGACACAATAAGGAATAATGTTCGGCTGTTTGATGCTAAGAAGTAGGCACAAGTCACGATGTTATTCCAACACATGTTTTTAAATACCTAAATTTTAATATGAAATACAATCTATGCTGAAGACAATAAATAAAATGCAACACGCCTATAGGTACCTAAGTTGGTACCTATAGGCACCACTGTCAATAGCAAGTGCTATTGACAGTGGCTCGAAACTGACTCGCTATGAGCGATTTTCTCATTTGTACAAAAGAGATCTTAAATTAATCAAATTATTTAACATTTTAAAATTTGTTTTGCAAAATAAAAAAGTGGCTTTTTGGCTTAGAAGGGACCATCAAGAAAATGCCTAATATAATTATAGAGTAGGTGTGTGGTTTATTCCAGATGCCAAACTGTATCGAATTCATATATTAATATTGTGGGAGTATCTTTTATTTTATATAATAAAAGAAGAAACGCTGTTGTTTATACAAGATTTTATGTGTTTTTAATGTGCATTACAACAAGAGATTATGATAAGATCGGTGTCTATTTGCTTTTTATATTTTAGGGATAATATTTGCTTGTCTCGGCAGTCATAGTGTAGGATGTCCTCAGGCAAGGTGGAGTGACGATTTGCGTAAAATGGCTGGCAGGAGCTGGATGCAAGCAGCCGAAGATCGAGCAAAGTGGCGTGTAATTAGAGAGGCCTATGTCCAGCAGTGGACTGTGATAGGCTGATGATGATTTTCTTTTGATAATTAGATCTATTGAACTTATATTATATTATATTCAATGAGCTTCAGAGTTAGGATGATACATAGTTCTTAAAAGATTAAAAAATTGATACGACGTGCTGCATATCTGCAATAAAAAAAAAATATCATGATATTACGACAATAACTTTCTATTGTTTTCGGTATATTCCAATGAATAATTAAGTCTATCTTGATATTGATTTTCCTACTCTAGAAAGTAGGGAACTAAAATAATTACAATGTAGTCTTATTATAAATTTCTGATCTCCAATAAATGCTTTATTGTTAACACTTACACCGGTAAAGGTGTTTAAATTCATGACAGCGAAGCCTTTAGCTGTGAGCTCAAATGGCTTTTGCAAACGAAGAATAAAAATCAACATGGTTGTTCTAGTTGGCTTGTCTGCATACGTCCAATTTGAATTGCATAGTGCATCTGCTAACTGCTCACTCTAAAATTAAAACAAATTATTTTAGACACCAATATGGTAATTTCATCACCCGCGAGCCTATGATGAACTGTCGAGTCGATTAAGAACGTTGTCGACAAGAAGGTTTGTCGTGTCGATTTTGTGTCGTTGTCGACTTGAAGAAATAAGAGACGACACCGACATGATAAGATTTCCGGTTGTCGACAACGTTACCGATTTTTGGCTAATCACCGCGAGAATAAGGCTACTTGGAGACGATGAGATGTAATCAAGATCAAAAATTCACCACAGGCTCGCTTATAATATAGTTTGATATTTATATACCTACATTGGGCTTTTTTACTTCAATAGGGAGATATTAAGGAAGTAATTAATTTACTGCAATTTTTCTATCGATCTTTCGATGATATAAGAACTTACATGGTCACTGATGGCCTGGCCTATGAGACATTGATTGAGCATGGACACTAGCAATGACACAAAGAAGAAAGAGTAGCGCAGGGTGCTATATAATTCATCAACAACCTGAAACATAAAATAGCGATTATAAAAATGTGTGGTTACATAAGTAATTTAGAGGATAAACAAACATATATTATTAAGAAAGTTCCAACCATGAACGTAAAGCCTGTCAGACAAATAAATACGGATCCAAATGTATAGTTAACTAGCATCATATCTCCCAAAACATCTTCTAATTGGAAAGTAATGCTGAAACACAGAAACCATTAGCCCATAAATATAATTTTTATACATAAGACGGCATCATCATTTCTAGAAATATAGTAAAATATTCACTTTGCCAAAAATTCGTGACGAATGATAATTTTTCTCAATTTATTGCGAATGTTATAGTGTGTGTTTGAATTTAAAACTTTTTCCGGTTTTTTTAAATTCTTAATATCATCTTCCGTAATCAGGTTCGTGAGATGTGTACCCAGAAGTCTCAGTTCCAGACAAATGTAAGCAATATAAGAAACGTTCAATAAATCCGAAAATGTATAGGTAAAAACAATAAGGGACGAAACTATGCTTTCCCACACATAAACGGGACAGTAATACGTTACTTTATCGAAGGGGTACCATGACTCCAAGGGAAATCGATACACCAATTTTTTCCCAAGAATTTCACTTTCGTAATACATAATAATCAATGGAAATGACACTAAAATAGCTACCAGTGGAACCGTATAGTAAAGAAACCACATTGTTATGAATTTAAGCACTTTTTGGTATCTTCTAACTATTTTACGAGTCTCAGCTGAGTTTTCGTCTACGATATCCCACATATCGTTACGAAAATGTTCGAAAATTTTACTATAAAGCTGTTTATTTCTGTGAACTTTGATGTACTTAGTCACAGACATCACACTAACTCCGATGTTGGGTGCAATATTCGTAATATCTATTAAGCTCTGTAGTTTTGCTTTAAAGAGGCCAATGGATTGCAGAATACCAGAGAAAGTAACTATAGAGCAAAACAAATGAAACAAAAATAGCTTCGATTTTGTTCTTCCGAAGAATGGATAGAGAAAAACCCATGAAGCAACTTTGCCTATATAATCCAACCCGGAAATAAAATTTGCTTGCAAGTCAGTCGACATGTTGTTTCAGGTAAAGGAAACAAAAGTTGTAAGTAAAAGGTGTGACGAAAAGCTTATATAAAGAATACTTAGAGATTTTTATACTGTACGGATCCAGGTCGTACCCTTTAGGAAAGGACCGTTTATTTGCATCGTAGGTTGTAAAGAAGTAGGTACTAGACATGTCAATCACAGATGATCAATGTCAATAATAGGCCATAATGTAAAATCATATCTAGTAATCATGACTAATTTTATTCTAATGCATGACTACTGGAACATTCCCACTACGCATATATTTACCTAGGTCAAGGAGAAAATCATTTTAAAATGATTATTTCTTTAATCAAAGAGACTCGGTCACTTTATAAAAAATAATTTCACATTTAAAATTCGTTTTACATACACTACACGTAGGTAATTATAATGGGTCTTACCTATTTTTATTTTTACATAGGTACCTACATTGGTAGGTACTTGTAATCAGCAAAATAAATAATGGTTGGAATGGTTGAAAAATTATAATAAGTAATGACATTTGTAAAATTCTAAAATAGTTTTAATTTTATTTGTTATGTGTTTGTTTATTTTATAATATTATAACATTCATTGACGATCTCACTATGAGTGCATATAATATGACATAATGTGTAATTATAATGTATGTAATAATGAGAAATAAATAAATCTAATCTAATCTAATCTAATGAAACAAATGTAACGGATTTAACTAGAGTATTATATTTTATTTGTAGAAGTTTCAAAATCATTACAGTTACGTAAGTAGTTAAAGTTAGTTAGTTTACGTATTTGATTATACTCGTATGTAGGTATTTGTTTAATTCCAATACGCATTGAAATTAACCGCGACGACATGAAATTATTTTGTAAAGATTGTTTATTAGCGTAAATTGACTGAAAAACTCACTACTTATATTAAAATATATCATTAAAATTATCCCTTAAACCACCGTAGGTACCTATCCACAGAAAAATTAGTGACAGCCATATAGATTAGGCGTAATTTAATATAGACAGAAATGGGTCAAGGAGCTCTTGAACGTTGCGATTGCTTTATAATTTGCCGGTATTGTTCGCTGTTAAATCGCAGGAGGGCACTTCACAATGCCGTTTGGCGTCCTTTGATGCATGCCTAATATGGGATTAATACGATGAGTATGTCATCCACTCCAAGCTAATGCATGAGGCTTTCGTGGGGCTTTGCTACTCCCCCCGCCTATTTGTTGTGGGTGAAAATATTGGTACAGTTCTGCCTTGTTTGAAGATTACTGATCTCATGAGGATTGAAAATTGGTTTGCCAATTGTTATAGGTAGGTATTATGGATATTGTAAAATATAATTGCGTGTATTAAAATAAGCATAGCCTTCTCTCAGTTTGTTTAGTGTTGAGGATTGATATTAGGTTCAAGAGATTAAAATTCTGTACCAAAAAGAGATACCGCTCTGGAAATTTACGCTATGCAACTGCGCTACTGTCACTAGTCAGACGTGTTAAAGACAAGAAACTTTAAAATAACACTTCCTCATGTTGTCGTAGTTATCAATCTTTAAGTAGGTACTTTCTAAAATCTGCATTAAAATTAATCTAAGTACCTATACGAGTTAAATTTGTTATACTCGCGGTCCTCTTGTAGCGGGCTAACTTCGAGAGCCCGACTACATCTCCATTCACCATCACCGTTCACCTCATTCATTCACTTCATTCATTTCGACGGCAGCTGAGCCTAGTTCAGCACCCGAAATTAAAGGCCTTGTCCGGGGCCAGCTCGCCCCGGACTCTACAGGTCCAAAGTCAAAGTTGACCACGTTTAGACCTCGCGTGTGACCTATCTCTGAAGACCTACAAGAAGAAACTAAATCTAAAACCTTAATCTAAAAAACTAAAGTCTTCAAAGTCACCGCCGCGCACCTCTTCATCGTCACTATCGTCAACCTTCAACCGTCACTACCTGAGGGGCTGCACCTACCTGCTGCACCTACCTGCTGCATAGCGCTTCATCTACCTGCGGCTGCAGCGGAGCTCGACCCGGGCCCTTCCAGTCCGCCCGGCTATCCTAATTGCCGAGGCGGCGGGCCTGGTACGCCGACGACCCGAACCCTGCCTGCTGCTGTGTCTACGCCGATCAAATCTCTTCATCTCATAACCTCGCTCATCTCTCTCATTCATTCACCCATTCACTCATCCACTTACTACACACTACATATACATCTACATCCTCTTAATCTTTTTTTGTAATTTATTTGTAAATACTATTCTTACTTTCCTTGTAAATATTTCTATTGTAAATATAATTTTGGTTTAACATTTTTGGTTCTTATCATTCATTCCTTTATTTAACTGCCGCTTCCCGACAGTTTGGCGCCCAACTTCTCTCTCTTTCTAAACCTTCACTAAAATAGTCGGTCCCTTTCACCTCACCTTCTCTAAATTCTAAAACAACACTTCATCTAGTGTTACACCGTTTTGGCTAAACCTCTAGGCACTTCACCTTCTTATAATCATATTTTAAAAACATGACTGACATTGTCACGTCACTTTCATTAGGTCACGACTACATTCACATATCATTATTTTTTCAATAATCTGTAAACCAAAATTTCAATCTCGACTCTTCAATACTTTCTAAAAAAATTATAAAGTTCCTTTTACATCTTACTCGCCCTTCTACTGTCCTCAAGTAAACCCCACGGAGAGATACAACAGAACGATTAGTACTGCTCTGGCTTCCTTGGTTGGCGAAGATTATAGAACTTGGGATCTACACCTACCGAAAATCAAATACGCTATGAATAATTGCGTCAACGCTGTGACGGGATTTACCCCATCTGAATCATTCCTGGTACTTGGACGTGAAATGTCAAGGACATTTAATCGTAACTTTATTCATTCATAATTCATGTCTGCTTAACATTATCACTTCATTCATTATCATTCATATACATCATTTATTATTTTTATTTATGTATATACAAACCAAGCTTTTAAGCTTAAACCTCTTTTTCTTTCTCTCTTCTAATTCTAAAATACTTACCAGTGACGATCTCGTCCTGGTTATTCTTCACTCAAGCCCTAAAGCTTGTTACTAAACCTGAGACTATCTCTAAGTCTTAATCTTAAACTTCTTACTATAAGGTAACTACTTGCTACCCCTTCGAGCGGCTGACTACTCGCTAAATAAGCCTTAGGTCATAAACTAATTTCATACATCGAGCGGCTGACTACTCGCTAAATAAGCCTTAGGTCACAAATTTATACATGGAGCGGCTGACAACTCCTTAAATAAGCCCTAATCGTCACATGGAACACCCTTTTGGAGTGATAGTCATTGAATGTGAACTTCACCCCTACCAGTATGACAGGAATAGGATATGAGAAGAAGAATGCAAGGACATGTCTGTGGATGGATATATTTGTAAAGTAGTGTTCCCTAAACTTCTTTAGACCAGCAAGTTCAAAATTTTCTCTGAGTCGAAAATTTTCTGGGGTTGTGGGGGAAATGTAGCGGGCTAACTTCGAGAGCCCGACTACATCTCCATTCACCATCACCGTTCACCTCATTCATTCACTTCATTCATTTCGACGGCAGCTGAGCCTAGTTCAGCACCCGAAATTAAAGGCCTTGTCCGGGGCCAGCTCGCCCCGGACTCTACAGGTCCAAAGTCAAAGTTGACCACGTTTAGACCTCGCGTGTGACCTATCTCTGAAGACCTACAAGAAGAAACTAAATCTAAAACCTTAATCTAAAAAACTAAAGTCTTCAAAGTCACCGCCGCGCACCTCTTCATCGTCACTATCGTCAACCTTCAACCGTCACTACCTGAGGGGCTGCACCTACCTGCTGCACCTACCTGCTGCATAGCGCTTCATCTACCTGCGGCTGCAGCGGAGCTCGACCCGGGCCCTTCCAGTCCGCCCGGCTATCCTAATTGCCGAGGCGGCGGGCCTGGTACGCCGACGACCCGAACCCTGCCTGCTGCTGTGTCTACGCCGATCAAATCTCTTCATCTCATAACCTCGCTCATCTCTCTCATTCATTCACCCATTCACTCATCCACTTACTACACACTACATATACATCTACATCCTCTTAATCTTTTTTTGTAATTTATTTGTAAATACTATTCTTACTTTCCTTGTAAATATTTCTATTGTAAATATAATTTTGGTTTAACATTTTTGGTTCTTATCATTCATTCCTTTATTTAACTGCCGCTTCCCGACACTCTTTTTCTAAAGCTTTATAAGTTTTATTGTCCTATTACGTGGAAAATATTACACGATCATGATTGAAACCGGTGCACCAATGTTCATTCAAATTGAAAATCCGAAATAGCATTCGTCTTCAAATTGTGTTCATTTGTGGAATGCGTTTGGAATCTATATAAATGCGTACTTACGTGCTCAATTGTCATGAGAGAACGACCAAATTAAGGTGACCCACTCGTTCTTTCTACGACTTTATATTAAAGAAGGGTCGTGCATAGAATCACTGAACTGAAAGGGGTCTGTGTAAATTGGAAATATAATACGAGCGTCGTATTTGAGTCTTTTATGTCTATTCTTATTCACACGCAATAGGATATGTTTGCGTATCGTATTGAACAATATCGTACAGAGGGGTTGTTACCTGGACATATTATCGGATTATTTGTATTATATTCAAATATGCATATTTCAATTGTATTTTATTAGAGACATTATTAGGTACTTACAAATAACAACTTAGTGTAAAAATCTAGTAATGATTATCTAGGCATAACAATTTTAAATACCGAAGTATCTAAATAAGTAAGTTTGTACCAAAACGGATGGTTCGTGTAATAAATAGTATTAAGAAAAACCACAATAAGAGCATTGGTAGCCATATAATTACTTACCAAATCAAGAGCCTACGTTTTGCAGTCAAATTAATGTACAGCAATGTGCTAGTAGATGTTGCCAGAATAAATCGATTTTCAATCTTAATGCAGCTTATTCTTTCAACATTTAGGGGCTAACGACGCTTGAAACTCCTTTGTTACTCTTAATTAGTATTTAGAGTATCAACAATGTTTTTTTTTTATTTTGAAACAAGTTATGAGTATAAAGTGAGTAATGAAATATCACGTTCCCTTTCATAATTTTATTAAAGTGACGTTGTATCAACTCCAGAGATATATTTTCTTTCGCGAAATGAAGACGTCACAAAGAATAATAGGCCGGAGCGAAGGTTATGAGGTAGATGTTCTCGAACACACAATGGGGGCTCCAAGACGGGCATTTTATTTGAATCACCTGAATAGGGTTACCACTTCAAGCGAATGTCGAGAATCCAGACGCATTAAAAATTTTGGTCGGTATTCAATCTGCTATTTAGTAAAGCACATCCATATCATATCTCTATCATAATATTCATAAATAAACATAGTATTTTAAAGTAAATAAAACTTGATACACAAAGTACATGACAATTTTGGAGTACTTACAATATTTTTAATTTATAAAAGCACAAAATAGAATCCAGAAAATAGAGTTAATTAGATTTTCATACATTTTGATTAATTTGGTCTTATCTATAATTTTATTATGAACTCTTAGAAAAATATATATATAGGTACAGTATTGCAAATTAAAAAAATATAAATCGCTTATAAATATTAAATTCTAATAATGAAAAAAATATCATATAATTTCGACAACCCTAACAACACAAGTAGTCGAAGTCACACGTCAAATTTCACATAGTGAATAGAGGCACCCCACGGAATCTTTATAAATAGTTGTGCAAAGACGGTGTTTAATTTAATGGAAATCCTTATCTGAATGCATACCAGAAAGTCAACGGATTGAGCTCGCTATTGAATGGCGGCTTTAATTAAGTTGATTACTAAATCATCTGGCTGATTGGTTTTCTATTCATTGCTTTTGCAACTTTAAAAGTTGAAAATGAAAGTTTTAATCCTGATGTAAACGTGTTTATATCGTGTTTTAGCTACAATAGAGCATAATACCAGTTCATTGCTTTCATTTTATGTTAAAAGGTAGGTAGATACTTATATTTTTTAGCAATTAATGACTGAAAGAATCACTCAATATACTTATAAGTAGGTACCTACGACTCGGCCATTTAAGAAGCAAACGCAGTTGGTATATTATACTTATGCCATATTATGGTAATAGCCATGATTTCATGGCTATTCTTAAGGGCTATAATTGCTTGAAAATATAATAATCGTGTGTCATATTAAGCAAATTTAAAGTCACGTTTTTAGTTTTTATTTGCTTATGTTAGAGTTCTAGACCACTAGACAAGTGCCAATCATACCAAACAAAACGAATGCAAAATTGTATGTCGGTTTCATACATTTTTTTCAGTCTGAAATAAAATAGGGATTCTCAAATATGTTGACACGTTTTAATTAAATTAACCCATATAATTAAGAATCAGTCGGTAAATAAGATTATGATATTGTTTAAAGCTACTGCGCTAGATTTTTTGAGTCTACAAAACAATACTAAGGGATATTTGACGTGCAATATGTGGTCATTTACCTTCAGGATTCACATGCATTAACTGAGACAGGATAGTTGCTGGGAAACAGTTCCATTAAGTATTTTAATAGCCAATAAAATAGACCGAATTTATTGCGTCTATTACATGTGGGGAATCAACCGAGACCATCCCTACCTCATGAATAATGGGCGAAACCTTAAAACTTTAATAAGGTCCTAAGACACAGACCGAGTATAACAGTCGATTCATATATTTTAAAACTATACTTAATTCATTTTGGTTTACATAAAAGTTGTTGCGGTCGTTTGTCTTTCATATAAAGTAAGTACGAAATTGTATGATTTATCCTCGTAATACCTACACGGTTTAATAAATAAAAAAATAATAATAATCTTGTATTTCTAAGTAGGTAGGTATCTAAAAACTATACCAAAATATATGAAGCATACTAAGTATTAGTATGATATGGGAGAGTAAATTTAATAAATGAGAGCGTATCTAAATCAATTATTTTATATTGGAATGAAACAATCATAATGCTAAGCGTGAGCGTTAAACTATCGGCAGCTCAGTCGTGCTGCAAATATAAAATTTCGGAAACGTCAGCAAATAAAGCAAAAGACGAGAGTTAAATCCCCTGTAGTTCATGCCAATGTGTTATAACCTCGAAGTAAATAATTCTCTAAGAATATTTTTGAAAATCAGAATGTACTTGAGTATTATTTTATTTTAAAACACTGATGCATCTGGTCACTCTCATCCTGTGATGGCGAGTATGAGGTACGCAAGCAATTTTAGAATGTTCCCTTATTTTGTTCCGATGTATGAGCGGTACGATACGAGCATTAAGCGTTCGCCAAACTTTATAGCGGTATTTTTGTTGCATTGGAACTGGGAACACCATTTTAATTATTAAGTAGTCCATTTCAATTAAAATGTGTACGACAGTAGTAAGGTTGGCTAGTAAAGTTAAACTGGAGATTTATTACAGCGTATTGTATATATATATATATTACCTGATAAGCTACGAAAGTTTTCTATTTACATAAAAAATATAGGACATAGATTATAACAAACCATGAGCGCGCTTACCATAGAGGTACCTTGTCAAAAATGTATGAAGTACTTATGCCTACCCAAACGCCTACATATGTACCTACTCTCAATGCATGCGCTTGCTTACTTCTTACTTATACAGACATTGTATTAGTGATTAAGGAATAAATAAACAGTTAGAAGAAAAAGTCAAGAAAAATATCATAATGTTGTAAATAAGGTAAATAACTAAAGCAATTCCTGTGCGATAATAAATCTAACCGTATAAAAACCGTACAATTGATGGCATTAATTTATTTCTTGGCTGATAGTCGTGACACAAACGACA
Source organism: Polylopha cassiicola (assembly GCA_038024825.1). NCBI lineage: Eukaryota > Metazoa > Arthropoda > Insecta > Lepidoptera > Tortricidae > Polylopha > Polylopha cassiicola. The sequence continues at coordinate 11,737,390 of CP149046.1, read as the reverse complement.
GTCGTGGCGTAAAAATATATCAGTGTAAGCAATAACAATAAAGAAGCTAACAAAATCGCAATAACACGCCATTTGAGCAGGAATTTTGTTTATAGCTCAATCAAAGTGGAAAAGTATTGTTTTGTTGTAAAGTTTACTTATTAAATCGATACGAGTACTTATGTTATATCTGTGCTTTGTGGTTTCACTTTCGGGAAATTAGTAACTTTAAAGCTTTTCAGAATTCTGAACCTAATGCCATTTGTATTAGGTTTAGAATTATTTTTGAATCAATTAGTGTGCATTATAATCATCAGTAAATCACCTAATTAATAAAATGGAAAGGTAATTCTCGTGGGTACCTACATAATATGAGATCGCCTTATACATAGTTACAGAATCTGGTAGCCTAACTATTCCAATAAACTCTCAGTGGATAATTAAATCATACCCGAATGTTTGAGCACATACCTGTTACAATGGACACCCTAATCAAAGCCGGACAGAACAATAAACGTGTGGTCATCCTATGGACTAAATTCAATAAGTTCGGACAGCTAGGGTAGCCACGTCAGTCCGTCAAATGGAAACTTTTGAATCGCCGTCAGCGTCCATATCGTGCGTTAAGGGGCATCCTTTTGTCCTCGAAATAAGGCAATTTTGTGGTAATAATAAGGGACGGCGGGCAGGAGTAGTAAGACCGATACGTAATTGAGTCTGCTTTGTAGTTTGTTTGATGTCGTCTGCATATTGACGTCCGATATTATTTATGGTTTGTTTATTCAAAAACGAATTTCGTTTGTAATTTTATACCAATGTTGACATTGTTTGGTGTTTTATATAAGAATAAGCGCTTACATATACGTTAAACATGTGTCAATTTAGTCCTAGGAATATGGCGAAGGTACCAGGTGCGTGCAGTGTGGGGTGCTCATGTAGGTACATGGTGACATTGTACCTGTATGGAATGCACGCCCAAGGTACCTAAAGTAAAATTATATAAGTACTTAATAATAATATTTAAATATTCTACTCATTCGTCAGAACTATAAGATTAATCTTAAATCTTGGAGACGATTAGCTTTGATAATCTGACATTTGATATTGTTCAATCTCCAGTTCTCTAGTCTGTGGATGGACACATTATGTAAATTCCAAGTCATTGGAATATTTATGGGCATCGAATTTGTAATTAGATATGACCCTCCGAGTCCTGTGGGAAATCGTAGTCGATCGGCGTCGTGACTCCGCATCAATTAGCAATGACGAGAAATTGTGATTGCTATGGTGTATTGCTAGGCGTTACAATAAGTTTTGTTTAACATATTGTGGTCAACGGCCAAGAAAGAAAGGAAGGAAATATTTTATTTAGCTATAGGTAACAGTATTATAGGTATTGTACATACTTTTCATTTTACAACAGATAATTATAAAAATACATTTAATTTAAAACTTAATCAAGGAGGACCTCTAATAGTATAAATCATAATATATTGATACTAGCTTCTGCCCGCGACTTCGTCTGCGTGAAACTCCTCCTTTTTTGCAGTCGGTTAAAACGTAGCCTATGTCCTTTCTCAAGCTCCAGACTTTCTTTGTAGGTACCAAATTTTATCTAAATCGGTCCAGTAGTTTTAGCGTGAAAGCGTAACAGACAGACAGACAGACAGACAGAGTTACTTTCGCATTTATAATATTAGTAAGGATTAAATGCTTTATGTTCAAATTTATGAAGAGTTTAGAAATTTAAGGTTGTGAATATTCCGTAGCTGGTTAATTAATAAACTAGCAGCGCAAAAAAAAAACTGTTGTGAATAGTTACCTTGATAGTTATAGTAAACATTTATTTTTCTAACCAATAAAACATAATAATTCACGCGCTCTCCTATAAAACTGAAAATTCTTTATTAATTAAGTTTCCCAATATTGAGCTAAAAAAAAGTTTTTCCACACTAAGTTTACGATTTGTAAAATACGTTAGTTACCTGAACAAATTCCTTTCAATTAATTCAAATCCTCAAAAGGAAAAGAGCATGCGTGACCATTCATTAGTGTAACTATGCAAAATTTATATTAATTGGGCACCTGTCGGATGCTTTACCTAATTAGGGGTCCGCCGGCGGCTATTTGATGAATCCAGCTGACCAATACACAATCAACAATAGACATGAAAGTTATAGAACCGGTCATAATACGAGCTAAGGATCGTGTGATAAATAAAGGGGAACACGTCTCAATATAAAAATCTATTAGGTATAATTTGATATAGACATTTCATTATTATGTTTGATAAGTGAAGTTTATAACTTTATATAGTGTTCATTGAATGGCTTATATATACACTTGCATATCAGTTTACTTTATGCCGAGTCCTAAATCGTTAACCTTATCGTTTTTGTCAAACCTATGACACATGACCAAATGTTAATGTTATTATACTAGATGGCATACAGTCAATAAAGAGAAAGAATTTTTAAAGTTAAGTTAGTCAGGTATCTTTTTAATTTTTTGTTCTCATTTTTATGTACTTAACCAATTATACTTACTTTTTATTTTGAATATATTATAGGTAGGTACTTAATTTTTGGCGCATAGTTAAGTTGTGCAACTAATCCTTCGATTGAAAAAAGCATGTTCATACAATAAACTGTAATTTTGCTTAAAAATCAATAGCTGGACAATGAATCATACATCTTGCTACGACAATAGCTAAGGTGTAATAAGTGGACGTATTGTTACGTCTCGGATTTGAACCTGCTATAATCCAAGATGAGGGTCTCGTTGGCGACAATCCATTGTTAATGAACGGGGGTGATTTTATTCTTAGCAATTGTCCCCAAATTTTTACCATGGGGAATTCATGTTATGGACAGTTCACTTTTGTCATTAAGTAGGTAGTTTAATATGAAAAACTATTATATTGGATTTCTATACATGACAAAAGAATATTAAATTAACAACAGTAGGTAGCACTTAACTTAACAAAAAGTCATTATAAAACTGGTATTAATAAACAAAATTCTGGAAAGAGGTTTATAAACTAAACTGAAGTCTAATTGTTAATGTAATAGCACTGCATTGAATGTAAAAAACAATTCCAACTTTTAATTTTCAAACTAACAAAGCGGGCGTCAACAAAAGAAGTCTCGCTTCCAGGCAGTTTGTTTGCGAAGTGTAGAAGGACCGACAAATTGCCAACGAATGAAAAATGAAAAGATCGCGCGGTCTGCGGACTAATCTTTATTCCACGGTCAATCCGGCACGAGTATCGCCTATTTATCAAATCTCGCCTCGTTTGTTACTATATTCGTAAATATTTCAAGCGTTATTGCCGCCATCAACATAATGTTATGGGGCGAAATTTTACAAAACGGAAACAGAAGATATAAAGCTACGACGTGGTGAATATCTCCGTTGCTGTTAATGTTGCGGAGCGATATTGTTTACAATTCGTGCGCCTGCTACAGATATTATAAATAGTGTTTGTATTTATTTGTAATGTCGTAAATATGGTAAGTTATATAGGTAAGTAAGTAACTATTGTTTTCACCATCCCTCGGCTCAACTAAGTATTTAAGACTTACAAAGCCTTAAAAGATATTGTATGCTATCGATAATCAATATACCTACTACTTCCTAACAGATGTTCGTATCTAAGAATAATTTGACGACTGTACCTACGTGCGTAACTTCCGATAGACTGCACATAATATATTTTTTTTGTGCTAGTTATTGTCAGGGCAATGTTTATCTATTTATTTACACTTTATTGCATATAAAAAACTATATAGGTACTTACTGCATTCTCTACAAATCAATCTGCCAAAAAGCAAATAGATTAAAGTTGTAAATAGCTTTTTGAAAACTTAGACGAACTTTATTAATAACCCTAAACTAAACTATTCCTCATAGAATAAACTGACAAATAAGTATAGTAACAAAATTATATTAAAGCAACTAAGATTCTCGAATGCATCTGTAACATGTTTTCCATAATATTTCATCATTAAAAAGTGCCATTATATCCAAAGTAAGTTTAAATACTTTTCCAAATATCTGTTATGTATCGTTCCGTAACGAAAGACACCGTAGCAAGGAAAATGCACCGGGATTCAAAATAAACTGCAGAAGGTGCAAATGGAGCGGTACATTATTGCAGGAGCGAGACAAATGACAGGAATTGTTCGTGCACCTGAGTAAAACTATATGACGATAATCTACCTACCTATTATATTTATGAAAAGTAGTTTTACCATTATAAATAAGAATGCACCGCGTAACGTCGCATGTTTCCGAACATTTGTGAATCTAGAACAATTAATATTGTTTATTTAAATATTTTGAAACTGTTCTAGATGTCTAAAAAGCTTAAAAGGTTTCTGGTTATTACGTTAGCTACTTAGTTACTTGTGAGTAGTATCAATTAGGAATACAGGGTTGAATAGAGTAAGATAAAGGACTAAATAAAAACCTACCTATTTGGTTTTTTAATTCTTATCTAAGTACATAGGTTTCTATTTTTGCAAAGTTGTTTACAGAGTACCTCAGTACCTTCACGTTTACTTACTCAGTCGTCAAATATTTTCCCTTATATAATAGCAGTTTACCGTCTTTCCATAGAACTTCGCTCTAACTATGTCCTTAGGGAAATATGTAAACTTATGTTACACCAACGGACGGAAACAAAAATAAATTAAAGTATTTGTGTTCTTTAAATTTCCCGTTTTAAAGTTTCGATTCCAAGATTGTAGGTAGATACAGGGTTTTTAGACCGGCCTCATGCATCCTATTCAAAATATTTTATTCAATATTTATTGAAAACTATATATAACGGTAAAAAATATATATAATAAGTACTGCCGTCATTTTTAAAAAGGCGACCTACTGACACTTTACCGATTTTGAGTTATATACATGGGCATGATCAGAAAAAAAAAGGCGCGTCGACCCATCCAACCCGTTTTTCTCTATCTTATTTAGTTCTCGAGATATTTTTTCAGATTTTCCTCAAAAAGGCCGTGACGCGACATTATTTTTAGTGTAAAATTTACTAAAAGGCAGTAATGTTACATTACTTTATTTAAAGGCAGTTTCAGTCCCTTGGCTGCCAATTCACAATAGCAAAAAATACACAATAATTCATTAAAAGGCCGTTTTTGGGCAAAAATTTCTTAAAAGGTCGTCATGTCGCTTACACTGCCTTTTTAATAATTATTTAGTGGTTAAAATTTTTAATCGTACTTATAAGAAAGAAGTTAACACTTTCTTATATATTTTTAGTTGCTATTTTTGGTAGGCTATTGGACACTAAAAAGCAGTTTTCTCGCAATAATTAATTAAAAAGCGGTTAAGTTACGTGTAGGTGTGAGTTATTACGTGCATTTCTATTTGTAAATGCGTCGATAAAATTATGTTAGTGCGCCAAAAGTCGAGGTAAGATAGTTGTCTACTACTTACACACTGCATGAAACTTCAAAGGTAAAATTTAATATTCAATTGAATTATATATTATAGTTGTTTTTAATATAATCTATGACTAAAGTTTTTTTCAACTAATCTGTACTGAGTTTTACTCCCGTGTAAACTACAACTGATTTACGAAATGCTTAAAAACTGCTATCTTCAGTTAGGTATTTGACTCATAGTAGCTATACAGTATGTTAGTAAATATAGAAGGTACACCTATTTATAGTTGGTTCTTACTTATTGCTGTTATAGAAAAGGTTATATATGAAATGAAATAAGAAATGCATCCTTTAAGTATTACCTAATATAATTTCGATTACCTACGTAGGTACATCGAATATTGTAATGTCTTATGACGACAAAAGATGTGTCATTTTAGTCCTTTTGAACGTTATATTGTCTATTTTTTGATGATTTACTAATTATCACACATTGGAACAAAACAACTAAAAGAACCCTAAAGAGTGTTGTTGTATTTCTTGATATTGTAATTCCATCAATGGTAAAATACAATTTACGATGGATTTAGAATAAAATTAAGAAAATTAAGATGTTTTACTTAAAGGTAAACTTAATAATAATTTTCTAAATAGGTCATAGTCACAATGTATTGAAAGAAAACTCCTACAGATGGGTCTGTATTGTAAAGGTTGCAATTTATCGTAAAAGCTGGCCGCTAGATAATGTTTTTTCGAATAGCTTTAAAATGGATTCTGAATGTGGTAGGTACATAACACAAAAATGATAACATTATGAGTATTTACACAACCACCGTTTTGGGACGTCTGCAATCTTTGAACATGTCATGGATAAACCTAACCATACAATGAAGTTCAATAAACATCAGGTCCTTGCGAAGGAACTCCGTTACTTATCTAGAGTGCTACCCAAGGCAATTTAAATTATTTTTGTTGTTCCTGCTGAGTTTCTTGCAACGCTTCTTCTCAGCAATCATTGTGGTCGTTCCGATATGTTTGTATTTTGTTGAATAATAAATGTATTTATGCTTAGAATGCAACATATTATAAGTAAACATGTTTCATATTTTGAAAGACACAGTTTAGACAGTAAATAGTTTCAGCTTTGATATTAGTATAATATCACAAAAAAAACTTTTAGATTTAAACTACTGTCAGTATTGCATTGCCTATAAATACTAAAACAGTATTTTTTTCAAAAAACAGCTTAATAATGAACCTATTATTAATAAACCCAAGTATAACTTAACTATAACTATAACTTTGCTACAATTATTTGGTTTGATTTGACAATGTCATTTCACTTGACTGCTCTTATAGAAGCATTACTTAAAGTATTGTAAATACGATAATTGGTTTAAAAGCAGTAATTGGAGTTTTACTGCTTTTAAGGATTTTTTTCACCGGCATACTAATGTCATTACTTACTTACATGGCAGTTTTTGCACTTTAACGTCTTTCTTATAATTTTTTTAGAAATATTTTTAATTAGAATACTGAACAAAAAAGCCGCTATGTGGATAAACCGCCTTTTAGAGAATTATGAACAGTAAATTTTCCGGCTGCATATTTTTTTGTGAAAATTACTCCACTAATAGGTCGCTTCGGGACTCAAACGGCTTTTTAGTGGATTATGCTCGATTAAAAACTGATCCCAATAATTTAAAGAAATGTTTTTTGATTAATTTTATTCATTTAAATGTATAAAATGGTAATAAACAAATATACATAAGATAGAATAGACATCACTCTACAAGTACGGATTTTCACGTAAGTCATATTCGCCTTATAAACCAATGAAAAAAAATAAAATAAAGTTTGGCACTTCTTTTGCGATTTTCTCAAAAGTAAGTTTTGTCAGAAGGTCGCCTTCTTAAAAATGACGGCAGAGTACACAAAATTTTTCTTAAATTTATAACCCAAAACAAGCCGCTTAAACTGAAAACTCATAACATTTAACATAATGAGAATAACCATAAACTCTTACCGCGAGCGCGTTACGGACCCTTATTACAGCCGCGCGACCGAGCCGCGGTCTGTTTAGACGTCTAAATTGGAGGTATATTGAGTGAGTTATTTAATATGAGTCCACGTGCATTTTTGCTTATTATTATTGGGGGCGTGTAAGCCCGTCGTAATCCAATCAAGTCTCATTATGGAACGTTTCGGCTGTAACTTTATTTGCTGCGGCTCTGCCTTGAGCCCCCCTGTGAGCCTAATAGCACGCGCGTACGACCGATAGACAAAGTTACAAATATTTCGCCTACCAAAACATAATTATTAAAAATTGCTTTCAATTTTGCGGCCCTTGCATTCACCCGAATGTATCGTGGAATGTTTATGTTAAGAGCTTTTAGCTTCGTATTTAAAAGCCATTTCTTTTGCCGGATTTTTGTTTAATAACGTTCTTTTGTAAATAGGTGCTGCTTGTAGGGAAAAAACTGTTTTAAATTATTAATTAAGACCAGACTTCATTTTAAACACAAATGACGTTTTAAAATTTAAAGTTAAATTTAAGCCGGCTAATGGACCGGCAGGCAGGGAAGGGCCTCAATCATTTCCATTGTTTTTATAAAAATAAGATAAAATTAGGTACCTACTTAAAAATATTTAGATTTTTACGGTAATTACGATAATTAAATCAATGATAGGTGATGTTTACTGGTTGCCTAACGAGGCTTAAAGGTAGTTAGCTTACACTAAGCTTCGATACACACTTATAAATCAATAAGAGTGATTACAGGTAACAGCTACGAATATGAAAATGAAAGCGGGTGCTTACACTTCTTGGAACTCTTTATTGACTACTCTAAAATCCTAGTAGCCGTAAAACATTATCTCTTTACTACCTATTTATTATTCCAACACAGACAAGTAAAACTAAACTTTCACTGCCGGCGGGAGCCACTCCCCGCTACTAACCATCATATTTATTACTTCTATAGGGAAATACTATCAGCGACAATGTACTGCTAAATGGAAAAACTTTTATTCCCACACATGTACGTATATTAGGAGCATTTTCATATTTTTCTCCTGGACCCGATGAGTTTTTTATGTTTATGCGCTCGTAAAGTTCCTCGTTTGAGTTCAGGCGACAATGTTGCACGACGTGTTTACGTTTCGAATATGAAATTTTCAATGTAACGAGCGTTGAGTATTTATTGCCGAGACATGATACAGTGCCGATAACTTGGTAAACCTTTAACCAATGTTTACTTGTCCTAAACTTACACTTAAACATTTTATGCTAGCTGTATTGAATTCTATCTGCTTTTTAGGTAGCAAATTGCAGTTGACGACGTGTTAGTCTTATTGTTAGACCTCTTGCTTACGAGATCAGAGGTTTTGGTGTCGATTCCTACTAAGAGCTGACTTCTATACCCGAGTTATGGTTGCCTAGTACCAATAATTTGGTTCAACAAGTTTTCTTTAGTTTGGGACTAGATTAATTTGTGTAAATTCGGAAAAAAATATATGTTTATATGTCTATGAAAATAAACACAAAGTTCTGTAATGTCTATAATAGAACAAATCCGCCCACAACCAAACTTATAATGAAACCAAATGAAAGGGTTATTCATCTCGACACATGACCAATCTTCACAAAATAATCACCAATATACTATCTTTGTATTTTAACAAAGCGTCTCCGGGGAGGGATATCTATTGACACACCGACCACCGGCACTTCTACGCAAACACGATTTTAATCAATACATCAAACAAAACACCGCCACTAGAGCAATAATAATTAAAAGCGAATGATTATATGGAATATTTGCGGAGGACCAAAGGGGACTTTGCCTCGGGGCAGCTGGCCCCACTAAGACATAGTTAGAAGAGAATAACGCGGATGTAGACGCGACAAGTGAAATAGGTAGAACTGTGTATAAGGTAATTACGAAGTTTCATGTTTTTTTAAATAACAATCAATATAAATATTGTGAAAATCTATATTATTAGAATTATTGTTAAGTGGGGTTGGACTTTTGTAATTTTCCACATATTTATTTACTTAAAGCTTTTATTAAACTCAAAACAAAAATGTAAACTCCAATAAAACATTAAAAACTTATTCTTGTAGGTACACCTAATAGAAATAATGTTTTTACCTTCCAAATCTTTCTAACTTTTGTTCAATTGAAAACGAAACACGACCAAAATATTTGTTAGGTACACTTTGACTTATTACCTCTCCATCTACAGGCAAAATTGTAATATTTTAGTACTCTACTTCTATTCTTGATATAAATTAATCTTGAAATATACAAGCACTAAGCGAGTATTAAAGTGTCATGTCTGCATACATATTTATTATTATAATCTAAACGGATGCGTGTAATCCTACGCCCTCGAGTAATCCTGAGCAAGATGATGATTGCGTCCTATTTCAGTTTACAAAAGGTAATCCTTAAAGGCGAAACTATTGGGGAATTTTGATAGACCCTATAGTTAGTGTTTACGATGTAAATTTTACTGTAATATCATAAACCTCTTTGATTGGATATATTCAAAGTTTTGGGATAAGAACTTCGTATATCAAGCTGTTTCTGTACTATGTAGGAAACGGGTCTTACCTCCTGCCGAGTAGGTGGTACATTACACTCGACATTTGAAAATTTTGACTGATTGTAAACTTATACTCCTATACTCCTAGAGCTGGCCCTAATTTTTGATTATTTTTTTTGTACCGGTATTTAACAGCCAGGCCTGCAATTTCGTTTTGGAGTTATAGTACGAGTGCTATATGACAAGCTTTCAGCTTACCTTAAATACTTACCTAAAAATTGCTGCCAGATCTCGAAATATTATAAATGTTTTATCGAATTACATTATAAGCATTGGGCGCTGCCTGTGCCATTGAGTTTTGTAGAGCCTTCATTCGAAACCCCTCGTCAGAGAGCGATGCCTTGCTAACAAAACGAGCATTGTTTAAATATCTGTTTTCGTAGCCCTATACATGGTATAGTTTACGATCAGTATGAAACACGTTAATAAAAGAATAATATAATTTTATTTTCTTTACCACATTTGACATTTCATAAGATCGTTTTTTTTTTTCTATCGAATGCTATCAATGGGTTTATTTATGCCCCGCTAGCACGGAGGTGTTTTGTCGCACTAGTAAGCATAATAATATATCACTTGTTTTTGTAATGAGTGAAAGAGCCAGGTGTTTTCTTGCTCGTAAAAATCTTATGTGCTAGCTCTCATGGTCACTTCCAGGCCTATTTTGGCAAATTTATTATAGTCGTTATCAAAAACTATAATTATTAAACTAGGGTCGGTTGGTATACTTAAAATGAAGCTTAGCTACCTAGTAAAGTAATTTTAAGTAACTTTTGAGTAATACAAGGAACGTGTATTTTAAAAAACCTTCATTTCAATTAATTCTTATGTAAGTAGCATATTTTCCAATAAAATTGCTATAAATTCTTCAGGCGCAACAGTTCATTTACTGTTTTTATTATGAACGCTGTGTTTTCAGCGTGGTTCCGACATTATACATACATCCTCTTGAAGTATAAAAGAGCATTCGCGATACTCAAGCTGCAAAAGGGTAGCATACAAAAGCCTTTTTAAAATACTTTCGACAAGCATATGGAGTATAATGAAAACACCCGCTGTTCTTAATAAACATCGCCAGAAATACTGTGTGGTTGCGAGCTAATTATTCTGAATGGATATTGCGTAGATTTTCCATTAAAATTTTCATTTTGGTGTTTTATTACAAACAAAGCCTTTATGGTTTGACGCAGTACATTAAGCTGTTGTTATTGTAAACGTAACCTATTTTTTCTTTTACTGGTATTGCGTATATAGGTATTATTGTCATGTTAATAAATAAACCTACACGTCATAAGATCGCAATAATTAACTTAAGTATTTATAATGTAACAGACCTTTACAGGACGTTCTATAGTTGTTGATTTATTTATTGTTTCATTTTGCAGTTGTAACTTTTTAATGAAGGTTTCTATAGGAGTCAACTGGTAGGTATTTCGGTAGTGCCAACATACATACAAACTAAGTACAAACAAGATTCTCTACCATTCAAACAATAACCTCACCAACATCAGAAGCGCCAAGAACGAAGGAATAACGAATGCAAGGAAAATGTAAGCAATTGATATTATTATGGTCTCATGAAAAGTCGCGAAGTCAAATTTATGTCAATTTCATGTATTTATAATTGATTTTATAGCGTTACACAATGTAGAATGTCACTTGTCTAGGGAGCTGATATTTTTTAAAAGTCCAAAATTATAAACAACCAATAAAGGGAAGCCTCCTCATTCTTTAAGCTCTAGACACCACTTGTAATACTTTACGGAGAACGGCGTCGTAACAATTTAATATTGCTTCGGGAGGTGGTTTGGTGGCTTATGGGATATGTACACGACGTTTTATTATGTTCATGTCTAATAGAAACTTAACAATGTATTGTACCTAACAGCGATATTACTTATTACTGTAACTAACTTATTAATAAAAATACTATAAGACAACAGATGTGTGTGGTTGCGTCGACTTTAATGAAAATCCACGTAAACAACAATATCTAAAGCCGCGTAACTAGTGAAATTATCAAATTTGAGTGATCACGGCATTAGGTAGGTACCTTTAATGAACATTAGCAATTGTTGGCTATGCCATATTGCACCTAGGTACATTTTCTTTTCTGGTCTAATGTAGGTTTTTTAGGAAGGATAGATTGTATATAGTTACTTGAGTTTATGCAATAAAAGATGCCAAACTGTTTTTTTGTACCAACATAAATTAATTATTACTAATAATAATACCTACTTCATAGCTTTTTATTCGTGTTGAACAAAGGCATTCGCTTACCAACCAAAGCTTTAAGAAAGAATGGGTCGAGTACAATTTCTTACTTAAATACAATCATACAAACAACACATAGTCAGAGTCAAGTCACCCGCACCTCATCAAAATATCGCATTACGTAGTCGCAAATTCATTTCGGGACGCCAATTATCCGTGAGCGCTCATTTTCCGACTCATTCCCCGGTGTAATGATCACGTGGTGATTTTGACAGTTGCTCTGCCCCCTTTGTTAAAATTAGGTTTCACGAGTAAGTTTGCATCCAAATGCTTCAGTTGCCATAGGGAAGTTTGATACTGAGAAATATTCTTAAATGTGTTCTATCTATTAATTATTTTAGCTTGATTGCCTATTGCTTAACTTAGGTAGGATTGAGAAATTATACATTTAAAAATGGAGTTTGTTAATCACGGTTCCAAACCGCTGAATTAAAATGACGAATTTCGGTATAAAGATAAACGAGACCTAGGAAAAGGCTTTTTTCCCGATCAAGTTGGAAAATTTCTCGCGGGTAAAACCGATGCTCACTACTAATACAAAAACTACCTACATAAAACTTTTTAAAATAGAATCATATACAACCGAATATTCGTTGCAACGGAATCATCCCTTAACCTCGAAGATGGTCGAAGTGCCGTGCAAATGCAAATGCTTGTCGTTAGCATGCATTGCGCGAACTCGCTCGTCTAATTAGGGTAACTCAGTGGAGCGGACGCGGGGTATAGCTGTCAAAATTATGCATCATTCATGGGAACTATATTACCATTCATACTCGTAGTAGTGGTAGTTGGAACAATGGTATGCCGTGTATCGATAATAAGAAGTGTATGAAATTTTGACTGAGCAGCAAGAGCATGCAGTAAAATTAAAAAAAGTCTCCGTTAATGTAAATAGTAATTCATCGAAGTAAATATGTACTCGTTATTGTTTGGTACTTTTCGTATATAGAAACCAATAAAATTGAACACTTTATGCTAAATGGTGAACTTTCATAATTTTAACAGATTCGATAATTTCAAGCCAACTTTATAGCTTTAATATCTGTAGATTAAATCAACTATTTCGAGATTGCAAAAACTTTCAAGACATATTTCTCGCAACAAAATTTAAAATTGCCGCCACAAAATGGGATTGCGGGAATTATTTAGATATAGTTTAGAATTTATTGAAGTGGTAGTAGGGGACCGAAGGCAGTTAAATTAGTTCTTCAAGCATCTGGAATCGACGGAGTAAGTTTTACCCCCCCTTTACTCCACTCAGAGCATTTACTGCAAAAGGGGCATACATTAAAAGTTTACCGACGAAATATCAACATTCTTGGAGAAAAAGACAATTATGCAGCAAATTCTGAAGATCAATTGGTTATTTACAGAGAAAACATTAGACATAAAGATTGTTTAAATAGAGTTGTTTGAGCTAAAGTTTTATGTATGATACTGATAGGTATATTGGCACAATGCAAAGATACTGAAACATTTATTATATTAAAAATTGTAAGTAGTTGCTTTAAGATTTGAATTCACGTGGACATTTCAAGTTAAGACTTTCTTGTAAAACTCTGATGTTGGCATAAATCCCGTTATTATACAAAAAGTCATGCCATTTACAATTAACTACCTACTTCTTACGAGTACTTTGTTCTCGGCTATAAAGTTAACGTAATATATGTATATAGGTACGATATAAGTAAATAACATTGCTCACATTTGATATGTACAGCCAATAAATTGCTTCTTAACGAGAACGTAAGTGCACTTTAAACTATTAGACCAAAATAATTGATCTTAGCGTCTCCTATCAACCAAGTCGTAAGAGGCAATAGCTAATCTACATTTTCAAATACACTGTAGCAACGATACGTAATATTAACCAACAAATTTAACTTGATCTGTGTTTTGAAACAACGTCTCCTCCATTAGAGGGGAAAAGGAGTTGTTTAGACAGGTCTTGCTATAATGGATATGGTATGGTATAAAGCGTACTTGGTTGTCAGAGTAAGTAATCGAGTTTAGCAACAGAAATGAAGGGTCTTAAGCTACGAATATCTTCTACAGGTAATTAGTTTATGCGTCAATTGTTTTCTGTATTGTTGAGCAAATAAATTTAAAGTTTATGAGCGCTTCTAGGCTTATGTTGCTATGGTCTTCTATATCGTGCAGAACAGTTTGATTAATACCTACTATGTGAAAGATACAAATTAAACTATAAATACAAATATTAAAAATTTAAACTGTAACGAAATGAAAATGAAATGCACAAATTTTAAAAAACAAAATACAGTACAGAGAAATCTCTGCATTTCGCAAAAAGCTACAGGTACTCTACATAAACCTCAGTTCTTGTAACGTTGCCAATTAATTTAACTAGTATCTATCAATTAGTTGCATGACAATATTAAGAAAGGGTCCAGCTTATTAAGCGAATGCACAAAGTGGCCGTTGGGTACAGCCACGTGGTCGGACCCTTTAGTTATTATAATTAACTATAAGAGGAAGTGACCTCTCGGGCTTTGGGGAGAGAAACTTCGTCATGAGTACAACTGGCAACACAAATATATAAGCAACATTTCCCCTTTATAGCATGTAGTTATGGTTCAACATATGGGCACAAAATGTTGCCGGTTGTATTTTGGCTATTTGTGGATATTGATGGTTACAAGACAAAGGACTTAAGATGATATTAGCAGTTTAGAAGATTATAAAGGATACTTAAGTTTTAGTCGGAGAATATTGCATGGATGATATTAAATAAATGGTTGGTCGTTAAATTGATGAGTAGAACAAAGGCTTTTAGTTTCTACTGAATATGTGAATAATGTTTGTTTACTTACCTAAAAATATTTTATATTTTAAAACGTTAAAACGTGTTGAAATTATGTATGTAAATGGGAATAAAAATAATATACGCGAGTTAAATCCATTATAGTTATTTTATTCCAACTGTAAAATACGCAAAAGCATCAGTAATTTTTACACGTGTAATACAATAGGTACACGTGCTGTTAACAATTACGTTTTTGGGAATATAAGTATCTTATTGTGAAGACCAAAGAGGCGAGTTGTTAGTGACCTAAGCTGATATATAAATTAGTTTTGAGATGATCTCTTTCTTACAACAGAACAGTAATGGAACTAGAGGAGTTTGAAAACTACATTTAGAATAAAATGGATAATTATATAAGGGGCCCTAGACAAGTGCCCAACGTTCAACGTTAACGTTAAACGTTAGGACCAAAATGTATGGGATTTGACATCCGCGAACGACTGTCGCGTACGTCACAAATGTAAAATCCCATACATTTTGGTGCTAACGTTTAACGTTAACGTTGAACGTTGGGCACTTGTCTAGCCCCCGAGGAAATGTCCGTCAAAGTATTTTAATGCTTCATAAGCATTCTTACAACTACGGAATCCTTCACGCTGTCAATATTTTATCCACGTCGCCTTAGAATATAGTGTCGTGAATATTTTTCCGAAAATTTAAATTGGCTCAGAATACCATGCATCGATAACGTGATTTCGAAACAGTGGACCTAACAACAAAGTATAAGAAAATTTCAGTTGACACGATCAAGTATTCCGTAGACGCGCGCTCTTCGTTAGGCCAGCACCGCCCTTTACCTGCGCTGCATATGTTACAACATACCCGTGTTTTTCACAAAACTACATTCCAGTCCGCTTTGTTTATTTGTTACGGGTTGACGTACGAGCCCGCTAAATCGAATTTCCTTTGATTCAAGAGAACGCGCAGAGAAAACAAAGAACTTCTTTAGAACTATTCGGAATGTCTGTGAATGGTCATTTTGAGATAAAACTTTTGTAGGTACTTGGATTAAACGTACCTACATGTATTGTATAGAACCTAAGGTTTGGTTAAAAAAATCCTTTAGGTAATATCTAATTAAGTGATGCAAATGCTAACTAATGCAATATCAGCAAAAGAGGATTAAGTTCAGTACTTACTAAAAATATTTTAGTGTAAAAGGATATGCATCTTTATCAAAGCAACGTCAGGCTGTCAGGAATAATGCAGAGTAAATTTTCGAAGCTTCTAAATTAATCATAGAACTCAGCGGGAAACACAAAAACTTAAACACCAGCCAACAGCTATTTAAGTAATGTATATTATGGAGAAGAACATTGCTACACAAATTGCTGCAAATGGTCACCTTATACCGTTTGTTAAAGGGTTAAGTAATAGCAATAACATAAATTGAGCTCGGTGCCAAAAGACAGCACTAAATCTTGAAGGTGTCTTCATTAATACTGATTACACGTTGATAAGCAAGACAAAGGGCTAAGTTAATATCTTTACCCTTTCAGGTCCTCATGACTATTAATGCTTGTCATTACTATAATTGCTCCTTGAGACTACAGGTCATCCATATAATTGGAGAGGTTTTTTAATGAGATTTTGATAACGACTGAATATATTAAATTCGTCTCATAGTATTAATACCCGAGTGAGAGGCAATTAATAAAATAATTTAGGTAGTCAGACATTATTGATCCTCTAGACAATGGAGATAATATATCTACTCAATGTCAAACATCAGCGAACTTATTACATCAATCAAGATAATTATCGAATTTCTTTTTCTCTAGAACTCCATTTTACTATTCATTTCTAATATTAATTTTGGTGTAGACGCAACTTCAACGCAATCGTATCAACAGACCAATATTGAAAATAATTTGCTAATAAGACGACGAATTCAATAACATCAATTTACTGATGCAACGAACAAAGCAACCGGCAACCAGATCCATCTCGAACTGGAATACATTTACAAATTCTATCAAAAATAAATTCTTAATAACTCGTCTAGACCAAACATTTGTGAGAGCGATTTTTGCTTCGGCAATCCTAAGTTTTCCACTTAAGAACCCACCATTGATCGGAAAGCATTTTATTGGTGGTTCGGTGCAAGTTCAGCGAATTCATTCCTCTTGTTTAGACTCAATCACATCAAACATCATAAAACGGAAAATAAAAACTATAATGAACCAACTTCGTCTTTGCAAATATTTTCTCGTCTGGAAACAGTGAGGCGAAGTAATGACTGGAGTTTTGTTGCGCAAAGCTACGCAAAAGTTTCGCGCAAATGAGTTAGGTTTTGCTGAAATGGCTTATATTTTGTACTGGGGATATTAAATTAATTTCATTTCATTGGCGGGATTGATTCAATATCCCGTTTGGAACGCGGAGTCGATGTGTTTTATTGTGCTTTAGAATCTTCTAGAGAAAGTCGACTTCAATAAAACATATCACTGCAAAACTTTCACGTACCAAATGATGAAATGAAATATTTACGTATATTTGATTTGTGCTTTCAGTGCATGAATATACTGATTATGAGCTACATAATAACAAAGACAATTTTTGTGCCCTCAAGACTTTAAAGCTAGTAAAAACAGCACTTGCTTAAGAATTATAAATATTTAATGCTTATAACTTATTTAACAGTCTTTTGTGTAATACCCTACACTGTTCTTTTAAAAATACGTTTCCTATTTCATCATTAAATAAAGCCAAGCTGCTCAACGAAGAATTTCACAAACGATCCCCAGATTTGCATGTAATTATCATTTTTGATTCGCTCTTCTTTTGTGTAAATACTCTCTAAAAGGTAACACCGTAAATGACATAATGCAGCGAAAGATATGCTGAATAATTTATACCCTTATACGATCTTGAAAGAGCGTTTTACATCTCCGCTTTAACGTTTAAATACGCTTCAATGGATATTACTTTTAAGGGATTTTTGCTTAAATAAATTATTACATTTGACTAAGAACACGTTTTAATGAATTTTAAGCGGGTGTGCGGTGGAAAGTAATACGATTTTCAATTTTGTGTTTTGCTTTTAGTACCTATTTATATACATGAAAGGGAATTCGTTTGCGGTGACTGATGAATTTGTCACGGTTGTGCACGATTAATTACTTATTATGGTTTCTCGATATTGTTTGTTATTGTTCATTTAGCATAAATTAGTTTATAAGCTTTTACATTAATGGGACACAATTCTATGAATTAACTAGATTAATTTGATCACACAAATAAAAACTGATGGGAATTGAACTCATTTCTAATAATAAAAAAAATCAAATGAAAAAACAAAATCGTAGAAATTTAATATATTAATACATATATACATTACAATAAAGTACAGAAAATTATATTTTGGAATTGTGTGAATAGACCTTTTTTATGGCGGTTTTGTTAAGAATTGTACGTTTTGGCGCGCCTGACATCTGACATGTCGTTGAGCGAGTCAGCACTGTGTTTGACAGGAGTGAAAATTGCGCTCCCGAATAAAGGGTATCGAATTTGACATTTTATCAAAATAAATAAGATCCTTGTTAATTTGAACTCAGCTGCAGAAAAATGTTATGAAACAATACACTCGACGTATTTATTATCGAATGTGCTTTTAATACAGTAAATATCGAGTGAGAAAAGAAGTATATCACAAAGGGTCCTTCATTTTGTGCAATTAAAACAAGTGTTGGTAATAAAGCTAATTAAGAGTAGTTTATTTTAAAAAGATACCTTATCATAAATTTGTAACGCAATAATGACTAAATGAAAATTGAATTATTTATTAGCAAATGATGAAAGTTATGTATTATTACATTTCGTAAAAATGTGAAATACATTATAAGAAAATGATATTACATCGAGCGCTGAACATAACTATGACAAGCAATTTTAATATGTTTCTTATGTCAATACTAGATAATAATATTATATTAAGACACTAATGATATTTGCTTCTTTGTAATAGTACTTTATTCAACAGTTTGCCGCCATTTTTCACCCCCTTAGGATTAGAATTTCGGAAAATCCTTTCTGATTAGGTAGGTATGTTAAAAATCTTAACCAACTTATAAATTAAATGAGCATTTATAACTACATGATATTACCTACTATAAAAAGTTCGTAGGTTAATTTTAATTTACACTAGTATGATTTGAAATAACTCTTTTGCAACGGATTTTATGTTAACATTCCAAAAACTTTACGGTAACTCTACGGTAGCTACCTCGATACTCGTAGCAGACTACGCACATGGGAATTGTAATGAAAATAAAATATTTATTGTTACTCTTGTTTTGGAGATAAACGGAAAGTAAGAAACGAGACACAGTAAGCGGTGAGGCAAATAAACTTATTTTATACGATTTCCTTCCGGTGAGTTTATCGAACTGCACTCAAATCTATTATTTACGACACTTGTTGTAAGTTTGCAAAAATATCGCTATCGAATAGCGATATTGTCACTAAGGGGGAGATTCACACTAAAAATTCACACTAAAAATTAATCACAATATATCGTAGATTTCATAGAAAAATGTTTTAGTTCAGACTGTTTATTTACGGTTTTGTTATCCGTTTCACCTATTGCATCATTTTAGAGATTAAATCATTAAATTTGATACTTGCTCATTGCATTAAGAGAAAATACATAGAAGTGTATATAATTAGCACTCTTATTAGGGTCTGAAGGTTTAACTATCCGGCCACGCTTTGCCCTCTTTTCATTCCAGCAGAGGAGCAAACAGGAGCAATTTTACAACAATTTAGGTCTACTTCTTTTTTACTGTTAAGATACACACATAACACTATCGCCGAATTTGCTACAAAATAAAACATTAAGCTAAAATTGAACACTCAAATTTTCCACACGATGTATGCCATAACCCGCGTTGACACAGAACGTGTTACTTTTAACAAAGGGCCAATCCATGTGAAATGACAGAGGCTGACAGGCTCAAACGACCGCCTTCGACATTATCGCAAAATACCCTTAACTGGATTCGTTCATATAATATTCATGACGTGGTGCGATCTTTCAAAAATTGACACCTTTTTGCAGGGGTTATCTACCCTCGGTTGGAACGAACAAGTTTTTTGTATCAGGCGGTGAATAAATTTAGGTGGACACAATAGATGACTTGGTTTACGACTGTTCTAATTTATACCTATGGCTGTTAACTGGGATACATTTCAACAGATAAGTTATGCTGTGGTGTAATTGACACTTATGTTTTATGGTTTCGTTTTTATATTAAGTAGGCGAAATCCATTATAACATGTAAAAAGATTATCCTGTTCAGGAACGTTGCAAACATTACAACTAAAAGTAATTACTGAAGTTTACTCTAATTCCTAAAAGTATATTTCAATTTGGATTATTCATAGCTTTAAATATAAGCTTCGCTTCCTTTAATTTCCTTGCTGAAGTGTGCTAAGTCACGGTTCGAAGCACTATATAAATGCAGCAAAAACTACGCAGTCAATTTAAATACCATTCGGGTCGAGTTTCATTCACATTAAAGATATTGGTCAACACAGCTGAGTGGTGGAAATTTTTAGAGGGCTGACCTATGTAAACATTACTTAGTAATAAAGCTTTAAAACAAATAGAAGAGTCCCTAGAGATGAAGTGGAGATCAAATAAGAGTGGGGTTTTACAGGAAGGTCCCGCGTCACGGCGGGACGCGTAACTCAAGCTGATTGTTTGTCCTGGGAACATGGATTTTTCCACTTGATTGTCTGATTTGATTTACCCGAGGGCCGCATCTTGGATTTCTGTGTTTACGGACTTCTGTAATCACTTTGCCAAGTTTTTCTTCACATTTGAAAATTAGTATATTATAATAATTGTATATCTGTTTGTTTTAAAGGCCCTCCTTATTGTATATAGGAGCACGGTAGGTAGGTACGCGTCAAATATAAATGGTACTTATAAACATATCTTATGTGTTTTGGTCACACATTATCTTCGCAAGTGCGGTGTTCGCTTAATTATTTTCATACAACCAACCTAATGTACCTACCTTGTATTACGAATTTAGAAAATATTTTCTATTTTTTACTTATATAGAAGATATCTGCTACTTACAGATTAAATTCGGTTTCTTTGAAAGTAAGATCGAATACTCGCTAAATAAAATAGCTGTCAAACGAGACGGTTTAATCTCCAGTTTATAAGTTTTTACCAACTTATTAACTACTTTTTGTGGAACTCAGTTGATCGATTGATCGAGCATTGCTCCTAGCGAGATTTTAAAAGTTTTGTTATTTTTTCTTACGATAAGCGACGCACATCAAAACATTTTTTTCTCTTTAAAATAATCTTTGTAAAATTTTCTTAACCTACTTACTATAAGTAACTTTATATTACCTATTATAAATGGTATGAGTATTAGATAGGTATTTAGTGATTTTTAATAACGCACGATTTATTTATACATACTATGTAGTTAAATCTTAAAGTCATGTCACTTCAATCTCATGTGGTACTAATCGACAATGCTCCCTCAAAGAGACCTACAAACATCAAAAGACAATTTATTTGTATAACTTACCTACTTTTCTATTACGGATTATAGAAACTTGTTTCCAATTCCTGACAATCTCTGACAACCGTTTCCAATTGCCTTTGTCCACTTTGTCATTAAGTTTTTGTCTGCCCCCTCGCACTTGGCTTACGTCAAAGAAGACGCACATTAATTTTAGTGACGTGTTCTGTTATTGTGCAGATTTATTTGTTTCCGACACAACTAGGAAATGCCATTATAATAGCACTTCTGACAGCCTGGTCGGTTGTCTTTGAGATGTCGTATAGAATGTGATAAATTGTAGTGGCTTTGATTTACACTAAGATATATATGTACGCTACGTACCCCACAGCCCCACGATAATATAAAAAATAGTACAGAAGCTGATTTAAATTCCGATGCTGAGTCAACCACGGAGAGAATTGTAGCATCGGAGCAACAGTCACCTGGTGTTACCTTAGACTCTAAAACCATAACTGCTATCCGTTTAGAAATAAGGAATTCACTTAACTTTGAGGTCACAAAAACTATACGGGAAATCCTGCAAAAAGAATTGTCTCCTATCAAGCAGGATCTTAATGAGCTTAAACACTCGTTGGAGTTTGTTAGCAGCAAGCACGAAGATCTAGAAAAGACGTTAGAAACCCTTAACTCGAGAGTTGTCATAATTGAATCTTCCACTAAAATTTATCAACCAGCTATTCAGAATCTCGAAGATCGTATAAACGACCTTGAGCAACAATTACGCGACACCAATATTGAGTTACAGGGAATTACTGAACACAAGTCGGAGCATTTGGAAAGTGTGATCCGTCAAGTAGCCTCGACTGTTTCCTACCAAATATCAGAATCAGATATAATACATTGTACTCGTGTAGCAAAGCTTAATAGGGACAGCAATAAACCACGTGCAGTCGTGCTTAAGCTAAAAAGTAGGCGGTGTCGAGACGAATTTATCTCTGCTGTGACTCGCTACAATAAAGCTCATCCAACAAACAAATTAAATACTTCAACACTTGGAATAGCTGGTCAAAGATCTCAAGTATACGTGTCGGAACACTTGTCACCAATCAATAAACAACTACACGCTGCAACGCGCATCAAGGCCAAAAGCTTGCAATATAAGTTCATTTGGGTACGCAACGGTCGTATTTACGTACGTAAAGACGAATCCGCAGCACCCATCATCATAAAAAACCTCAGCTGCCTTAATTTACTATAAAGATTATTTATTTTTGTCTGATATTATTAAGTTATTATTTTTAGTTTACATTAAAGTGGCATTCTCATTATATTATCAGAACGTACGTGGTTTGAAAACTAAATGTGTGGACTTTTGTAATGCATTACTTACGAATGATTACGATGTTATTTGTCTGACCGAAACTTGGCTGGACGACACGGTAAATTCTGAGGAATTATTTGATAATAGGTATACAGTGTATCGCCGTGATCGTTCCTCATATTTTAAAAACTATTTTGGGAAGCATCATGGAGGTGGAGTACTCATTGCTGTGTCGACGAATTTTTCAACAGAGTGTAATCAGGACCTGCAAACAAGGTTAGAGGACTTATGGGTTAGAATTAAATACAATAATGTTACATTGAACTTATGTGTTGCTTATATACCATCTTATCTCCCAATTGATATGTATAAGGACTTTATAAATAAATGCGAGGATATAGTTTTTGCAAATCCCTCTTATAAAACTATTATATTGGGGGATTTCAACCAACCCAATATAGCATGGAACAACGGATCAATAGATATTAACAACACAACAGACCTACATGACCAGAAGTATTTAACACTCAAAGACTTTCTTTCGATCACAGAACTTACACAATTAAATGATGTTAAAAACCATAACGACAAAATTCTCGACCTGGCACTAGTTGACACTCATACCCATGTCACTCTGATTCAAGCTGTTCCACTGACTCGTACAGATCCACATCACGATCCATGATTGCCTTGATATTCAAAACGACCTGAATACAATAAATCACTGGTGCAATACTAACAAAATGTCGCTAAGCATCAACAAGTGCCAGGCAATGACATTTACCAAAAAAAAGAACACCATCAATTATCACTACACCATTGATGGCATAGTACTAAAACGGGTTAGTGTTATTAGAGACTTGGGAGTTATGTTTGATGATCAACTGTCCTTTCGTAGTCACTATGAATATATAGTCTCTAAGGCGAATCGTATGCTGGGTTTTGTGCTGAGGACAGCTAAACCATTTAAATCATTGGCGAGCCTAATAATACTATACACATCACTTGTTAGGACTTCCCTAGAGTATTGTTCAATTATTTGGCAGCCTGTGTACAAGACTCATGCTGACCGATTAGAATCGATTCAGGCAAAATTCGTAAGGCACCTTTGTTATAGAACTAATACTCGGCATATTATACCTGATTACCATGACAGGCTGGTCAAATTTAATCTTATACCCCTTTCAACGAGGCGTAATATTGCTGATTTATTGGTTCTTCACAAAGTAATAAATGGAGGCGTTGATGGGGATCTTATGAAATATGTTAATTTAAGAGCCAACAAGGTGGTGACTAGAAATGTAAGAGTCTTCTCGTTGCCGGTTGTGACAAATAACATATCGTACAATGCACCACTTACTAGAATGTGCAGGCTATACAACAATATGGAAGCCGATATAGATATTTTTGCTTGTACTTTCGCAAATTTTAAATGTAAAATTTTTTGTAGTTACCAGAAACTTTCAACTACCACTTAACTCATTTTTTGTATCTGTTTTTATTTGTTTTTCTCTCTATTATATTTTCATACCGGTTTTATAGATGCTCAAACAATGCTGTGCATAATTATAATTGTAATGCAAACTAAGAAGTGTTCATTATGTAATTATTATTTTTTAAATGTATCTTGTTTGTATTATGTTATTGTGCCTTGTCAAATAAAAATAAAAATAAAAATAAATAAATGAGGAAGGCTTAGGTACCTTTTACATCATGCTGTGAATGTTATTGTTCTGGTGGTCTTCATTTATTATATATATTATAAAAATTACGCAGTACAATACAGTTAGTTATTGGATTGCGTAATTTTATATAAGTACAAGGCGAGTTTATCTCTGATAATACATTTATTATTTACTAGGCAGTGTTTATTTTTGACCAACTTAGAGGAGGTTCTTAATTAGTCATTGGAGTATTTTATTTTTCAAAAACAGGATAATAATATGAATTTCTTTTTTGATTTTATGACAACCTCCCTAAAGATAAATATTTACTACTTCAAAATTTACTGTTACATTTTAACTTAAAAAAAGGCTCTGTTATAGGAAATTTAATTTCTTCATATTAAAATAAGGGGTGTATGATCAAAATGACTATTCTTGAAATTTTCACAACGTGACAATCGTACCTACGTAGTGAAATAACGCAAACATGAACTTTTCTACGAGTGGCTGTGAAAGGAAATCGTACCAGAAGATTAAAAAAAAGCCACGGTCATCGTGGCTAACAGACTTACGGATAATTTCCACGGCGATCGGAATTATCTCGCATTCGCGAAAACTGCTGACTTGTCAGCGAACCGCCATAAAATAACTAAAAGTGGCAATATTTCATTATTGAAACAACTGGTAACTTACCCATTTTACTACAAATAATAATTAAGTAGCAGTACTTACATCATTCTTATTACGAAAAATTCTGTCAAGCTTTTTCATTCATAATTATAAAGGCAAATAATAAAGATAAAAGTAAGTAGGTACTTACTTACGAATAGAATGTATAGTGAGTACTTTTATCTTTTATGTTTTATCGAGATACAGTTAATTTGTAGGTGTTTCTAGAAGTAAGATAGAATAAGTTTAAGAAACTAGAGTTCGTAAATAGAAAATACTTTCATGATTCACTAAATGGATACTTAGCTGTATTAGGGAAGGTTATTTCTGACAAGAATTCTATTCTAGAATACCTATAACACAATTTCTAGGTATTTTAATTATTAAAGTAAAACAGTTAACTCTTGCAGAGATACATTGCTATCGGTACTATTATTCTGTCTCTTCTTGTATAGCTATGGCTTCTACACAATCGTACGTGTCCGTACAAACTGTAGGTAGGTAGTATTAGTAATGAGCGACGCCGGGCGGTCCGTACTAACTCGATTACGCGATACGAGTCCCGCATTTGTAATACGACAGACACTATTTTATTCTCGTTATTAGATGATGGTCGAGCTACAATTATGGAGGTTACCTTTTTGTGGCGGGAACTGACGGAGTCTGGAAAGTTCGTAATACGTTTCATTGTTAGTTGTTTTAGTCTTTTGCTAATGCGAAACTTGTATCTTGAAGAATTAGTTATGTGAGGCTGTGGTAAGAGTTAAATGTCACAGTAGTGTTACCATATTGCGTAACGTTTCTGCGACGTTTCATCAAGCATCAAGTGTAGCGACAAGTACATGTGACTGAAGTAGGTATCCATTGCCAATACCAAATATAATATTTACACCGACTTGGTAGTAACGTTTTTACATTGCATAGGTACTCAGCCATTTTTAACCGACGAATAAAACTCAAGTCGACGCGTACGTATATAAGTATTTTTCTTATAGACATAGGTGTAAGTAGAATTTATTAAGTAGCTTATGATAAGCTAATTTGTTTTAATAATGTGTTCACTAGCAAAAAACTAAGTGCCTACACTGATTTTTATAATATAATATTTTTAGGATTTATCTCTGCCCCGTAATAGCGTTATAACTAATGAAATACGAAATAAAAGCTATACTTAGGTACTCATTTCTTATGGAACGTCTATTTAACGTAGCGCTGCCTTGCCGGGCAGGACGACGTTTATCGTAACCGTTAGTTTTGATTTAAAACACAGAATAGTTTTTTTTAGTTCGTGTTCTAACATCGGAAGGGAGTAATAAAATGTAGATTGCTGTATAAGTAATAAAGAACTCCCGGAGATGCAGAGTAGCAGAACACAATAAAACCAGATATTAAAAACAGCACGCGAGCTCGATTAGCGGGCTAAGATAACGGCTATTAAACTACACCGATGGCGCCCAGTAATGGCGTCTCCTTCCCTTATTATCTATTTACAACCCGCATTTTATTATTGGGGTTAAGATGGTTGAAACGACGCATAAAAGCCTTAGCGGAGCGCCTGGGCGGGGCAACGACGAGATCGGACAGTCGTTAAGGGCTGGGTTACGACCATCAAACGATACTTTGTAAAATGCCATCCGGCATGTAAGCATCGAGGTTTAGCAATTTTGTTACAGTTTCGTCAAATTTGAATAATGAAGTTTTACGGTTTCGTTTTAATTTAATAAAACATACTAAAGGGTGTTTAATGACTGGATTTTAGTAGTTGAAATGTTTTTGTGAAGAGTCATATTTCACAATTAAATTTGGTAAGGTTTGAAATTTGATTATTACGAAAGTAGATTCAATAAAAGTATTAAACTAAAATTGAACTTTTGGGAGAGTTTAGCTGACTTTGCATGATGCCAAAAATAGTCACGTTTTGTTAAATTGTGTTCGTAATAACAGTTGTTTCTCGGAAAAAATTGTTGCAAGCAGCCGTTTCCAAATCTGTTTCGTACGTGTTCAAGTCGCTGTGTTTGCTCTTAATCTTAATGAACAGTTCTTACCTCTTTGAGGATCGCTTTAGCTTTAAGAAAGGAAATACTAAGGGTCTGTTTCTAAATTTCCAAGTAAGTATCAAGTATCCTATTGACAACTTTTCTAACAGATGAAAAACACTGATCGAATAAATAGGTGACCAATACGAGTAAAACAAGAATATAACTCCACAGTGGTATTAGTTACCATTGCTACTGAAATTATTCTGTTATTCATTTGAAAAATTGCAAATAGATCACTTGAGATTTATTTGAACATTATATAATAGGCCCATTTTTACGTTTCTACTGGAAAATCGTAAAACAAGTCATAAGTGATTAAAAAATAAAGAAGCTACAGCAGTTCATAAAGAGTACAAGCGGAACTTTGCCTCGTAACATAGCTTAGTAGCACTTTTAGCTGAAAGTGGTGTTTACTCAGCAGCAAGTCATGTTTTGTTCTTGTCACTTTTTACTCAAGTAGGTACTTTAGCCTTGTCGGAACGCTAAGTTTTTTCTTATTTAGCACAAGCTTCTATCTACAACTTCGTAGTAGAATAAGTAGGTGCTGGTACTGGTTGCTTAGATGATGCAACGATTATCATCCGTTATGAGCAATTACACCCCCTGTTTCACACCCTCTGTGATAAAAAACTAACCTAGTTATTCGAATGAAACAGTAATATAACGGATTTACTTGCGTATTTTATTTTATTTGCTGACGTTTCGAAAACATGACAGTTCCTATATTCGTAGCACGACTGAACTGACGATAGTCTAACGCTAAAACTTAGCCAAACCTAGCTATATTCTTTTCTGAGAGTCAAACTATTTCCATATCGAATTTCATTTAAATAACATATGCGTGCATTCTAAACAGGCACAATGTGAAAAATGTGTGGAATGCCTACCCTGCGCCTAATCTGGTGCCTACTACTATGTGCTTCCCTCTGCACGAGCTTGGGTAACTGACAGACAGATTAATAACAGGAAGGATACCTGCTGTTATTTCCATTATCATTACGGTTTTATAGCAAATATTTTTAGCACCTGAAACAACTTGAGATTTATTGAAATGCGCCGCCGGTTCAGGTCCATATTGTAATAAGAGTTGCCGCCCACGTCCAAACAAATAAGTATACGACTTTAATAATGTCTTGTACGAAAAATATAAAATTCGCGTCTTGATTATTCACACGGCGTTTTTAATTAAATACCCAGTCGAGTTCTATCGTCCCATAAAGTTTTATAACCCTTTAATAAGACGTAAAAGTGCTATTAAGCTTAGCACTTAACAAGAATATTAATTATTGCACGCCACAAAATATTGTTTTCCAGCCTTAAATAATTCAAAATTACGTTATGTCTTAGAAACGGTCGTAAGGTCATGAATTTCAATTTTAGCGTAGGTATTTAAATGTGAAGTTGTGCGTAATGAACGCTTTGTTTTATTACAGTATAAAATTATTTTATTTCGTTTGGCGAGAGTGTGATGAATTTTAAGTAAGCAATGTAGGTTTTTTATTTGCATTAGCAACATAACATGTGTTACGTTGTACTTTAAATGTAATTAATTTCGACGCTTTGATGTTTATAAAAAATATACAACTTTCTATATAAATAGTGGGCTAGTATCTAAATACGTTTATGTAGGTACTTATATGGTCTTAGTTTTCAACAGTCCTTAAGTAGTTATATGTTAAAAAAGTGGGAAAGTAGCCTTTCCAAAATGAAGATTTTTCATCCATTGCACAACGCTTACAGCGAAATCTATTTTAAAACCTGAGAGAACAAAACACAGACTACTGTTTGTTTTATAGTGAAATGTAAAAAGACACTTTTTTATGTCGCCCCTATTAAAAAAAACTGAAAAGTTTGGCAGTAAAACCAACGGACCGGCTCGAACTGGGATGCCGCAGTGCTGATAAAAATCGAAATTGAGACGCGACAATATAGCTTTGTGTTTATAGGAAAGTGAATTTTTGGTTTTATTTGCATAAAGTAAAAGAGATTTCAATTATAAGTAGGTACTTTTTAAAACTTAACGTTACCAAAAAGTGTATAGATAAGTGCCTTATAAAGTTTTTTTTAATGTCTAGGTAGAACATGCTTTAGACAAATTTTATTATTTTTGGACGAGTGCTTATTGTCGTTGTAGTATTACATATTACAAGATTACCATAAATAATTAAACAAAAAAAATAGTCTAAATACCTTTGAGTTTTTGTGTTGTTTGAATATGTTACAAAGCGATATTTTTATGGACAAGGTTAAAAAAAAAGGTTTCATTTCGATAAAGCAAAGTACGAAAGCTGGAGCACAACGAAACGTCAAAAGAAAATATTCCATATTCTAAATGCACGAAGCTGAGAGTGTTTTGCAGTTGAAATTAATAAGTCATTAGACATACAGTCGAAGTACTATGCCGAAACGGTCACCTTTAAAATGATATACAAGTTTTGTTCTCCGAATTCTCTTAGCCATTAGCAGTGTGCTAAGTGAAACTTGAATTATGAGATTGTCTAGACGTCCCATTGTAAGAAAACAAATTAATTCCCCTTTTATTGTTCGGCCGGTCGAAAAGTACTTTGCGTAAAATTTATGTCCTCTATTGAATTACACTGCATGCTGTGAAAGTGAAAATTAACGTGGGGATAATAGTTTTCTAAAAAAAGATATATTTCTATGCCTTAGGTGTTATTGCAAACATGTCAGGTGTATAACGTTGAGACTCAATTCCAGCTTGATATTATTATTAGCTTCGATAATGTCGCAATTATTATTTATGGTTAGTCATTGAGAATAAAAATGCTCGAGTAATGACTATCATCATTCATGCCTACCCTCTCATTAGTTACTTACTGAACCCCTCGGCAACGTTGTAGTAATTACAGTCATGTAGGTACCTAATTTTTTAATAACCTAAGTTTATATAGTGTTATAAATACCATTGAAGGCTATCGCAGGTCTAAAATCGGCTTGATGTCGCTGGACCACTAACTCTCAGTCTTCAATGAGACATCTTACTTGTTTTTAAAAAATTTAGAAGCAGTATATTCTACCCCTCTCCTTTCGCCTTTTTAAGTACCTAATGATTTCCGGAAAAAAACTTCTCTATATTCCACCCTTAGACTCATACTATCTCCATATCAAATTTGACCTAATTCGGTCCAACGGTTTATGCATGTAGAGATAACAGTTAAATAGATATACTTTCGCATTGATGGTACGACTACATGACGGATTCAATACCTGACGAATATCAACAAAATTCTAGCATTCGCATCATTCTTAGACGCTACGACTCCGCTACAAACATTCAATAACGAATATCAAGATAACGAATAACTTTGCGCAGTGGGTAAAAAGGTGTAACAATTCATTGGTAAGTACATTTAAATTTAATCTGGCTGAGTGGGATGGTGATTGACGATATTTACGAGAGTCCGCGGTGGCTAGCCCGGGCGGCGCGTGGTCCGGGACATACTTGACATACTCCTACATCCCTTGTATATATCACCTATATATACATATAGCCATGTGTTTGTAAATAAAGGAGGATGTGTTTGAGGTTGGCAGTTGAAAAGAAATGGAGTTATATTTAGCATGTAGCAAATTTCTATAGTTACTGATACTTTTTAGAAATAATTATAGCTGTTTACCCTATCTCATGAAATGATTTATGTACGCATATAATTTTTAAACATGGTTAGTCTTAATAGGATTACACTTGGTTTTTTTTTTTATATTCTTTCTTATATTCACATTTTTAGTGGTCCGTCCTCGTAGGCAAATTGTGCCGCGTACACCTATTTGCTGTTAAATAAAAAAAACTTATATTGAACTTTACAATTAAAAAAACCTACATTAATTTATTACGACGAAAAATTATCTTCATTACAGTATAGGTGATTTAATAATTTTATTCACATAAATTTAAACGGCAATATTTCACGCAAAAATACCTTACAGAAAATACAAAACAATGACAAATATACGCCACAAACAAAATGAAAAACAATTTCTGTGCAAGTCGCTTAAAACATAAAACATTTCACACTAAAATTAGGTGTCGGAGCGGGCGCGACTCTTTTGAACCGCTATTTTATTTATCGAATGTGAAACCCCTTTGTGCCATCGGATTCTCCTCTAATGGCTATGTTTTGGTCTGCGACGAGCGATTTTAATTATTTTCCTCCAATTTACGAGTGGCCATTAAAGGCGTGGACCTTTGGGACCCATTAGAGTTACGCTTATTTGCGAGGTCCAGTCTTGCTGATATCTTTACGGCGTTGTATTTTACATGAGGTGTGAATTAGAGTTTAGTGACATACATTCAGATAAGGGTTTTGTGAATAAGTACCGCTTTGGTGATTAAAGAGGAGGGACCCCTACTTAAATGGCAATAAAACCTCTGCAATTTGGATTTCTGTTAGATAGGTGTTGGACTATGTTTTACAAAATTATGCAGTAGCTTCTCTTATGTTAAATTAGCTACGGTATCTAAATTTAGACAGTATATTTGTAAATACTAGGCTCCTGATTAACAATTGATGCTGTATTTTATTAATTAACAATATAAAATATATTGATACCTATTAAATTGATATTAAAAATTAAGCTAAAATTCATATTTAATCATCAGATTAATTCCCTAAGAAAATCGTTTTAATAATTTCTGATCCCTTCGCGGTTATTACACATTGGAATGAAACAACTATTAACAATCCGTTAATAGTTGTTTCATTCCAAAATCGTTTTAGTTTTCATAAATGCAATCATATAATTCACTAATTAGCATGAACGCTTAAATCACATCAGGGCTGTAACACGACGGGCACTATCCATCACTACCGCAAAGCACTATAGTCACTAGAATATTTAACAGAGCACAATTACAGTATGTGATATAAATCAACGCAGATTTAACGCCGGAATATACTCACTGGCGTTAGACGCAAAACAAACGCTTATTAAAAAGAGTTTTTATAAACATTACACCGATTAGTACCTATGTTCATACGTTGAGTGCATTTTGTAATATTTTTTTAGGACTTTAAATGTATCTATTAAGTACACATTTTAAATATAGGTACCTACATAATAATATGTGGTATTTGTTGATGATTCGAAATAGAGCTCTGCCCGGTACTCCGGTTAATTATCAAAGCAGACGAGGTTTTTCTATACCTATTAGAATTTTTGAAAAATATAAACAAGGCAAGTGTAGAAAAAATAAGTCCCTTACGAATCGCAGTGTTGGTGGATATTTATGCTACATGCACTGCACATAATTAATTCACACAGTCGATTTGACGTGGACAATCGTCCATATTTCCAAATATAAATGTATCCAAATATTATTTATGATGTGAAAGTGTGGAACTTTGTTAGTGTCAGTCTATTGTGACATTAAAAACGTTACGTTAAAATTTTCATGAATGCAATCGTACAATCCTACAAGAAGTACTGGACTACAGTATCTAACACAACATTTTTATAATGACATACTTAGGTCGCATCTACAATATTCTAGACATATAATAATATCTTAATTGGGAACTTTCGTTGATCAAAGCTGACTCCCATAGCGAAAGGAAAGAAAGTTATCTGTTCACCTCTCAATGCAGTCTAAAATTTTCTCCGTCTCTGTTTTAGTATATTCATTATTATGAATCAATAAATGTAATCCAAACATGCGCTAATTTAAAAATGCTTATCTATCCTTAGAAGCATTTTTTCTATTTCATCGACCCTTCTAATCTCACATCTTCAAGAATCAAAATCGGATGGGAGATAATCTTTGAAAATAGTCGCAGGTAAATAGCTATTACGCGCTCCACTGACGCACTTCGCTGATAAGGTTTGACAAAGACTACAGTATCCAGATATTATGCAGTAAATGAAGAATAGTACTATACTGAAGGTGTTTAATACTACTTTCCTACTTCCTTTTACTGTTATAAATAGGTGTGTGTAAAAAAACAGATATTTTAAGTTTTATTGTGATAAAGTTAGGTACTGAAAGATGTTTGTTGCGAGAGTTACCATTGGTCATTTTTATTCTTTTGTGACAAGTGGTTTCTCGTAAGACAATAAAGTGAAGAAAACAAGCAAAATCAATACTACCTACTTACAGAATTTTCAAGACTACTTCATTTTTCCTTTTTAAAAACTTGAAACGTACTTTAAACAAAGATTTAGGCGCAGTTATAGAATTAATTATTCGTATATCTAACTTATAATCAAATTATACATGACGTTAATAATCCTTATAACTTACTTCAGGAATCGCTAGAACGTTATTTGTAATTCCAGACTTATATTTACCGTGATCCTTATAAAACCAATCAAATCATTACATATATATCTACATTATTAAGAACAAAAAACATACCGTTCAATTTAAAAATAAAATATTTTGATTTCTTAAATTTAGGTAAGAGTTATCATACTGTTTCTATCTTGTACACTTTAAAATATCGCTACACATCTGTGATTGATAGACCCATCGAAACTCTTCAAAGTATGACGGGTCTATTTCATGCAATACTAAATAAAGCCGTGTATGTCAACTTTGTAGATTCCACGCGAGATTGCCGCCATGATGGATTGCCTTTAACCTGACTTTGTAGCGCAAAATTGGCTACCCTTTTTATATTTTAGTATGACTGACATGCGATGATGCAAGTTACATGATGTCAGATAATACAGTATTGTTATTAGATATTGTCATGTAGATACAACATCTCGGTATATTTTTATATTTAAAAAGTTCTAGAAAAAAGTTTTCTTTTGAATCTTAAAACAAAATAATCTTTTAATTTTGTTAAGCAGAGAGAAGTACAATAAAAGTGAAAATTTAATTAAATGTGGTGAATTAAGCCCGTTTTACATTTGTTCGTTCTCAAAATGTAATTTGGCTGGCTTAGACCAGTATTCGAACAATAACGAGGTACTGAAGCAAATTGGATATTTCAAGCGGAAAATACTGGAAAGTGATATAATTTCAATTAAACCTCCGAGGATTGCAAAAAGAATGAGCCGTTACATCGGATTATACTCATCGTCTCGTTGATATCAGACGCCGAAACGTTCAAACCCTAGAGAATCATCTCTTGCGAAATAATTTAACTCAACGTCGCGTTTTTTAATATTCTGAAGATTAAAATTTAACTTCCAATATTTCATCCACTCTTAAATGCAGTGACTCGACTACAAACACAGTTATTTGAATTCAAAAGATACATTATTCGACTCGCAATTAGGGCGGCTACTGGAAACTTTGCTCAGAATTGGTAAATAATTATAATTATCACCAAAGGGACTCATTGGTGATTTCACAAAAAGGCAAATGCGAACTTTCCGGAACGCCCTTTCGGTTATTAAAATTTTCCCTTTTCGTCATTCGTCTAAACATTTACTCTCATTCAATTATCGGTCGTTTGTGAAGATTAATACAGTCGTATATTCTTCGGTGCGGATTGTGGATAGCGATCAAAGGGAAGTTTGATTTTGCAGTGATAATTGTGGCGAATCCTTAATTATTTTGAGGGTAAACTTTCGCGAAAGTTAATTTGAGGCTGGCTCTTCGATTACTTTTAATGGGCACTCTTTTTAGTCGACTTCCAATTTATTTGGTTGACTGGAATATTCATTAAAGTCGCCGAAGCGCACTGACGATATCTTTTTAACGATCACAACATCCAGATACCGTTTGAAATTTTAAAGTACCAATAAATATGTGGTTTTCTTGTGACTTTTTTCGTTTATTGTATGTATGTATGTATGTATGTAAACTCTTTATTGTACAACAACAAAACAAAATAATACATAAACGAAAACACAATAAATGTACAAAGGCGAACTTATCCCTTTAAGGGATCTCTTCCAGTTAACCTTTGGGCGATTGAGAGAATAGGAAAAGTATATCGTAGGTAAGACAAAAATAATATGTGTACAACTTAAAAGGTAGAAAATGTAATAAAATAATTTGTAATAAATAAATAAATTTTAATATTTAAAATAGATATCATAAATATATACAAATATTATATATATATATATATATATATATATATAATTATATATATATCCCATAGATATCAATAAAAATAACAACAAACTATAAAATAAATAGTTCATTCGTCAAGCCAATACTTTTTCAAGCGAGATTTGAAAACGGTGATAGATTGCGATTGCCTAATGGTAGTTGGGAGACTATTCCATAAACGAACAGAGTGCACCGAAAAGGATTTGGAGAAAGTAGAGGATCTATGTGAGGGAAATGCTAAGGAGAGATTAGCACTGGATCGCAAACGATGTTGCGAGCCAGATGCCATAAAGCTGAAGTTCCGGTAAAGATATAATGGGGATTGGGGATTAAAAAGGATATTGAAAAGTAACGACAGGATGTGAGTGTTCCTACGAAGACGGATTGGTAACCATTGGAGTCGAGCACGGTACTGTGAAATGTGATCAAATTTTCGTAGGCCGAATATAAATCGAATGCACACATTCTGAAGACGCTCCAACTTATCGAGAAGCTCCTCTGAAAGATCAAGAAATGCAGTATCACCGTAGTCAAAGAGAGGGAGCAAGAGGGACTGAGCCAGCGTTACTTTAGTGGGGAAAGGAAGAAAGTGTTGAAGACGTCTGAGGGAGTGGAGAGAGGCAAAGAGCTTTTGACTAATTGATGCCACTTGCGCTGACCATGAAAGTGTCTGATCTATTATGATGCCTAAGTTTTTTACTGTTGTAGAAAAGGGAATACAGGTTCCATCGAAAAATATTTTAGGCGCCACAAGATCAGACAGCTTAGAAATATAATGGGGGCTACCAATCACAATAGCTTGCGATTTCCTCGCGTTGACCATCAAACCGAAGTTTGATGCCCACTTTCGGATGGACTCCAAATCAGCATTGATGACATCAATAAGGCTTGAGAAGTCATCAAAACTCGCAGCTGAGTAAATCTGAAGGTCGTCTGCATATAAATGGTAGGAAGATTGAAGACTATCGGTGATACCGTTAATAAAGATAGAAAACAGCAAAGGAGACAATACAGCACCTTGGGGAACGCCAGCCTTGAGATCGTTCCAATCAGAAACGGAATCATCAATTCTGACAACCTGGCGTCTGCCAAAGAGGAATGAACGAAACCAGGCGAGAGCCGGTGGTGAGACGTTGCAGGATTTAAGGATGCTAAGGAGAATATCGAAGTCTACGGTGTTAAAAGCGCTACTGAAGTCAAGAAGGACAAGTACAGTAAGTTTCCTGTCCTCGATATTATGACGAAAGTCATCAGTAACTTTGACCAACGCGGTGGTGGTGCTATGTCCTGGGCGGAAACCTGATTGGAAAGAGTTAAGCAGATTGTGTTTGGAGAAAAAGTGGGAAAGACGTTTATTAACACAGTGCTCAATTATTTTAGAAAGGACTGGGAGGATAGAAATGGGACGAAAGTCTGAATAAACTAAAGGATTAGATGATTTAGGGAGAGGAATTACAATGGCCTGTTTCCACAAGCACGGGAAAGAACTAGATGAGAAGGAGAAGTTAATAAGGTCGGCAATGATTGGAGCAATAAAATCCGCCACAAGCATAAGTACCTCCAGACTCAGGGCGTCTTCACCAACGGCCTTAGATTTCAATGACTTCAAAAGGCTCAGGGTTTCCTGCGGAGAGATAGTACCAAGTTCAAAAGGAGGCACGTCGGGAAGAGTGGAATTGCCAATATTAGTGAGAGTACGTTCCTTAGTGAATGGGTCTAATACAACAGGAGAAGAACTGAAATGGTCGTTAAGTGCGTTGAGATCGATCCCCACACCCGAAGGTTCGCTTTTGGATATGCCAACTCCCAAAGATTTCAGGAACTGCCATAGTTTAGAAGGCGGGCAATCAGATATAGAATCATGGATGAAACGTCGTCTGGCTTCCCTACAAACCTTATTACACTTATTACGTAGAGCAATATAACACCCATGATTCAACTCTGACGGATCGTGGCGGTGCCTTAAACGGGCCCGGTTCCTTCTCGCCATAAGGGACTTTATCTCCGATGTAAGCCAGGGAGCAGGATAGTGCCTGACACGGATCGGATTCAAAGGTGCGTGCCTATCCACGACCGAAAGTAATTTGCTGTTAAAAGCCGCAACTCTTTGATCGACATCCGGAAGAGTATTGATGGTGTCCCAGTCAATACTTTGGAGATCCTCACGAAGAGCAAGTAGATTTACACCTTTGAGATTACGACGGAGAATCACCTTATGTTTGCGTTTTTTAGGGCGAATTTTAAATGAGGCATAGATGAGATCGTGACACGAGAAAGCGGCAGCATTAATCTGTCCGTGAAGAGAGACAAATGTAGGAGAAGAGGAGATGATAAGATCAAGCAAAGAAGGAGGGCCATTATGGGGAAAATGAGTCGGGCTGAGAGGAAGAATGTTAAGATTAAGTGAGTTGACTAGGGACTGTAGATTGGAAGAACGAGAATCGTTTTTGATAAGACATGTGTTGAAGTCACCCATAATAATAGTGTGTTCAAATTGTGGACAGAGGTCCCCAAGAGTCTTCTCAAGTGAATCGAAATAATTGACACTGGAAGAAGGACTATAGAAAACTCCCAAAAGAACCTTAGTGTGATGCAAAGACACGTCGAGGAATAAATATTCGCAGGAGTTGGAGTACAGGGAAGGGGACTGAGCAACTAATGAACATTGAATGTCGCCTCTCAGGTAAATTGCGACTCCCCCGCCACGAACCCCGATCCTGTCGTTACGAATTAAGCGGAATCCTGGCAAAGGGTACAAAGTAGAAGGAAGGGATGGTTTAAGCCAGGTCTCAGATATAAGAATGGCGTGAATATTCTCACACGAGAATGTGGCTAAGAGATCTGGATAGTGAGCTGGTACACTCTGTGCATTAATGTGGACGACATTAAAATTCTTCCCCAAAGAGGAAAAAGCACTGTACAATCCATCACCTAAGTCAAGTAAATCGGAGTTGTCACTAAACGAATCATAATGGCTAGACGAAGATAGTGAAAAATACTCGCCTTCATGACTGGCATTAAATACGTCAGACATGAAAGCAAAGCTGAAACTAGATAATAAATAAATAGGTATATAATAATAATAGTAATAATAAATTTATATAGGTACTTAATATAGTTATACAAACAAAAAAACTACAACACACGTAAATTTATATAAAAACTTAAGTCTCAATTGCACGCCAGCAGCTGTGAAGAAATTACACAGTTATTACAAATAATGCGACAAGAATAAACAGTATAAAAGAAAAAATACAAAGTAGTTATGTGTCACACGGTCTTTTAAAAGTGTGTCAAAAGAAATAAAAAATGTAACAAAGAAAAATAAATACAATGGAGTAAAGTATTAAGTAAAATTATAACAAAATGGACAAAAATCTAATATGCAGTTTAAAAAGTAAGTGGCACAAAAAAAAAAAGTTATAAAAAGAAAAACACTTTAGCACGAACGAAACGCAACACAGGCATTAGTGGCATTGTGACATTGATAAGCTGTCAAAACTCAAAGTGACAATTACAAAATAAGAAATACCGTGTTCTACGTGGGTAGGCAGAGAATTAAAACATCAATTTGTGCTCTATAACTTTTAATTATTAGTAAAAATATATATAGTGCATTTAAAATATTATTTTATATAATTATGACATTATAATTGTCTAATTGCCACCCACAGCTGTTATCTTCAGTGTAAAGTATAAATCAACTCGCCTTTTTAAATAGTGCCAAGTCATCTTATCTCTACTTACTTTCTATATTCACTGTCTCACTATTTTGGTCACTTCACTTCACTATGGACAGTCTATCTCAACTAAAGAAGAGCATGGATGATATGAAGGACATGTTCTCCAAAAGGATGGCCTCCTTTGAGAACTCCCACTCTACCAAGGCGGACAAGAGCGTTGAGGACTCAGACTTTCAGAGTTTCAAGGCGTTCATTTGGAAGGCAGTATCTAATCTGCAGTTACAAATGGAATTGGTGGCAAAGTCTCTAGAGGATTTGGAGATGAGATCCCGCACAAGTGTTCTTCTTCTCCATGGGGTACCCGAGGCTGTAGATGAAGATGTCTATGGGACTGCTTTACAAATTTGTAACGACAACTTGCAGTTAAGCAACATGTCTAGACAGGCATTTCATGTTTGTCACCGACTTGGTAGGCTGCATATTCCATCTAAGCCACGGCCAATCCTTCTGCGGTTTGTATCTCCTATCGAGCGCAATTTGGTGTGGTCTTCCAAAACGAAGCTCAAGGGTTCTGGTATGATGGTATCGGAATTCCTTACTAGTACCCGGCATGCAGTATTTGTGGAGGCTCGTAGGATTTATGGTGTTAAAGGAAGTTGGACGAGCGACGGACGAATTGTGGTGCTGGGGCAGGACGGCTCCCGTCGCCGAATTACCACCATGGCTGAGCTCTTGGCACTCCCGGCTCCTGCTTCCAAACCGGACAGCGTGGCTAAGGCATCAGATCTTGCACATCAGGCTCCGGTTAAACTGCCTTCGACATCGCGCGTGAGAACGGCCAAGCGTATAAATTATACGTCACAGTGCGCTGAGTCTTCTAATTAATAATAATACTTATTCCATTTGTTAATATTTTTGCTTGGCGGTGGTTTTATTTTATTTATTTAATTAGGATTAGCTACAGAATACTTATACCTACATTCGTTCCTACTTAGGAAAAAAAATAGTATCGAAATTTTCCTAATAGGTACTACTTTAGTACATTAAATAAAATTCAAATATTTTTAGCTTATACCTACCACGGGTACCAGTAAAGAGTGTTAGATAAAACATAACGTACTAGATTTAGACACAGATATTTGTATTCATTGTGCAAGCACCTACTCTTAGGTTTCGAACGCACAAACTTCAGCAATGCTGCCCACTTACTTTATTTAGAACTTGTTAAAAATATTCCATTACATCTCCCTCGCGCACATTGAGCCTATAGGTACTCTTTTATTTAATATTCTAAGTAACCAGACAA
The DNA here is from genome assembly GCA_038024825.1 of Polylopha cassiicola. Classification (NCBI taxonomy): domain Eukaryota; kingdom Metazoa; phylum Arthropoda; class Insecta; order Lepidoptera; family Tortricidae; genus Polylopha; species Polylopha cassiicola. Next base: position 11,697,095 of record CP149046.1, on the reverse strand, counting down.
GCCCAGTAGCGTTGCCAGTGAGATTATAAAAGTTGCTGTGAGTCTGAAATGCAAGACAAACATGCGTCCCTCGCAAGCCCTCTACATACCTATAACTGCCGTAACAGAATTTATATCAACGCTGAGCCCTTTTAGTATTCCCCTTTCAAATCAGTACGCTATAAAACCTAGGCATAGTTAGGAGGGGTGAAAAAGGGAAGTAATTACTAGGGGAAAGACATCAAGTGTGTCACAAGGGTGAGTGTGTTGTAAGGACAAAAATGTGAGGGTAGAAAACACGAGGTAAGTGTGCCGCCACGCGTCAGTTCACTGTGTCACTGATGATATTTTGTATATATGTATAAGTAATATCCTTAGTATTATATCTTTAGCAACTAATAGGCGTTAATATTTTAGTTGAGCATTATTTTTCACTAGGATACAATGCATATTTAGGTACAAAAGGGTTACGTTACCGTAACTGCTGCCGCGATTTCTTATGTGTAATATATAAGTCCTTTTTAAACCACGCTTATACACACGCTTGTATGTAGGTAACTTTTACAAGTGCAACAGCGATATATGTATCACATTATAATAATTATAATATGTGTATGAGGCTATAGTTTACGTCTGAAGCTTAGACAGCGCTACGAATACGTAGAGGCTGCATGAATATACGGCGTAGCGGTAGACTTATAAAGATTAGAACGATTGTTGTAAAATATAGTATGCTACAATAGTTCATTACGCACCAAGGCCGAGGTCAGTATACTATTTTTCTGTTCGACTAAGCCAGAAAGCGGCAATTTCATTTAGAGCAGCGGCCAGAAAGTTGGCGCTTCATGGTCGGAGGACAGAAAAGATATTTTAATTATTAACTTACTGTTCAGTCTTTAATTGTATGTATAAATAATTTTGAACACAGAATCAATATGTCTGTGTTCAAAATTAATGTGATTAAATACTAGAATTAATCAAAGTTAATACAGATCTTGTCATAGGTACACAAAATAGTAAACCTCTACGTATTATTACAACGAGAGAGTGAAGAGACGCTAATCCTTTCTTTTATTATTTCTGGTAGATTAAGAAGTGCAGAATATGACACGAAATTAAGAATAAGTACCTATAGTCTAAGTAACGAACGAGTTCTGCTCAAACACTGTATGTGAATACTCTAATACAGTTTTTAGCAAATGCTATAGATGTGCTGTCAATGTAATTTGCCCGCAGCTGGGGTTTGTTACAGTTTTAAATAAAATATTTTAGCTATAAACTATTTTAGTTTAGCATGAAGAGTACTATACTATACAAATAATTATGGATGCAAATATTAACCAAACAAAGGAAGTACCTAAAATCGTTTTAATCCCCGTATTTATGTATGCGTCGAAAGTATTCATCAGTGTGATTGTATCGGGCGGGGCGGACTGTTGCCAGGGGAGGTGACGCATTGCCTTACATTTAGAAAGAGCTGGAGGTGACGGTATGAGAGTTAAAGGTACACTTTATAAAAAAATACGAACAGTTTTCTAAATGCGATATAGATCGAATTGGTGATATTGTCAGCTAGGTATATAGTATTTATAAATTGAAAGACACGTACGTACGTTGTCGATAGTTTGATCGAACACAGTTACTGAAATAATATTTTTCAGTCTGCTTAGAGTTACTTGTATTAATCATTAATATCATATTTTCTGAAATTACCTAATCCTGGAATAGTTGCGTCTTCCCGTGTGAGTGATCGCGCGTTTTGCCGTTCATAGTTACCTACTTAATACGTGTTTTAGTGAATATGAGTCATATTCATTTTATTATGTTTGTGTAGGTATAATTTATTTACAAAATCTTTTTCACAGCATGTTGAGTTTTATGATATAGACAATCATTAATATTAGCATATCTATATGCTCAAATAAATAAGTAGGTTGCATGATAATGATATGAATTCTTCAACTCTTAATTGAATTTAAAAACGAATAAAAGTAGGTACCACCCGATATTCGTCATCCAAAATCAATTTCTAGCTTCACAGGAAAGCCCTATAGGAACGCTATAGGTATGATAACTGTTGAGACTGGCTAGGGGATCTGAATAGGGTAACGTTGCTAGGTTACAGGGGACCTAACCCCAAGGTCAAATGTTTTATACTTATATTTGTAGGTTGATTTCGCATCGAGGGGAGCTTAATGTACTCAAAGATCGATTTATGATTCTGTTACATTCGGGACAAATTCATTACGAGCAAATTGATTTGATTTGGGATAACGGTTTTTTTCGTTTTTAAGGCAAGTTTTAACATGTCTTTAACAATTAGAAGATTTATTTATAATCCTTCTAATTTGCATTTTTAATCATCAATTCCTATGCTTGCAATTCGTAAAATAAATCCTTATAATAAACATTTAAGTTTATATATTTCTAACTGAACCCTTTGCGTTCGACTTGCACTTGACTGTTTTTTTTTTAAATAATTTTAATGCTCCAACCCGATGCGAGAAATGCATAACTCTGGAAAACCGATTTCTCGGACAGTATCCACAAGAATGCTAGAACAATACCTTGCGTTCTGAAATGCGGATCATCGACTGACATTGTTGCGCTGGCATGACGAATGCTTCACTAGTCATGGCATTCCAACTATCTTTCCCTTGAAATATTTCAAACTGACCCATAGGAAATGGGAAGTGAACCGGTTATTCATGTAATGTGAGAAATTACCTTCTTGAATACCTGCTGATATTTTTGATGCAAAAGTACCTTTAACTATATCTGTCTGTCCCGAAATGTGATTGTGGAATTTACTAATTAAAACGCGAGCAGAAGGTAGTAAGTATAAAATAAAGTCATAAGATAAATCACGCTTTGTTTTTTAATAAAACCTAATTCAACTACTACTCATTTTGCAATACGTTTTAAATCATAACAATCTTAAGATGAACAAAACATCTCTATAAATAATTAAGGAAAACTTTCATGATGATTTACATACTTTACGTTTTCTGATTGAATAGCCAAAAATAATAAAATAACCACCACGTGATATCTCCCTGGCACAGCTCGTGGGATTGAGTCCTTAAATTATTAATTAACTGCACGTATCGGCTCGTTCGATGGCGGGTAGATGAAAAAATAAATCACGTAAGTAATGAAATCAGGACTCCCGCGGTTTGAAAACAAACGGCGCTACGTTCGTGTTCGGCCGCGCGCAAAATCGCCATTAATAACGTATACGTAAATGCTAGCGGATGCATGTTATTTGCTTTTGTTTTATATACACAGGGCCTGTTTTTATAGTTGCTATGTTTAGGGTAGAAAGTCACGTACCTACCTAATGAGACCACGTTAATGCGTTCGATATTTTTCCAGTTATCTGAATATCAACGGAATAATAATTTCTGATGCCTTCTCGGTTATTACTTACATAATAAAATGAAAAAACGGATATTTACTATTTGCTGACGTTTCGAAAATTTTACAGTTGTATTACGGTTGTAATTTTACAGTTGAATTAAATCCGTTATTGTTTATTCCTGTAAAAAATGTTGTAAATTGTAAAAAAAGTGCGTCCATGTTTTTTGGTTAGGTTAGTTTTTTATTTAAAAAATTTGTGGTAGGTACAATTTACAAAACAGCGCGAGTAAATATGGAGCGTATTTCACGCTTGACCAATTTTTTCCAAATGACTTCCAACTCTGACAGTCCTCTCTGCAATTGCGAGAGTTATTTACGGCTCCAATAAAGTGAACCTTAAAATTGTTAATGAAAAGGTATTAAAACAGGCGGTCCCCTCATAAATAACCCGGTGACAGAGCAGAGGAAAGAAAAATGCGCTAGGATTTGAACAAATTACGATCGCAGCAGTTGCAGCCTCATGCTGTACCTACCTACCTATATTTTTCGCTTTAATATATACCAATTAATCAATACCTAGAGAGGTATAAATACTAGTAGAGGTACTAATACCTACTCATCGGCGATGATATTGTAGACCGCGTTACCAGCAATTGATAATTCCGCGTAAGTGACTTATATATCAAATTTTACAATAACCATGCCATGAAACTTTAACTAAAATACATTTTTTAGTTATACGGAATAAACTATTGGTTACAAGGAATTGCAGTATCATCGATGATAATGCATAAGAATAAAAAAAAAAACAAAAAGTATCAGTAGAAGCTACTAACATTATATAATATTAAGAGCATTAAGTGATATCAAAAAGAGCTGATGAAAAAAAAATACGTCACAACGTACGGGTCTTAAAATATCACTTAGTTTAGTATTCTACCCTCACGTAGATTGCAGCGATAATTGCAGAAAACCACGTTCTCCGACCTCACATCACATCTGCGTCCAATGCCCTAAAGGCTGCCCTGCCCTATGAATATTAACAGAATATCTTATTGATTCTACAAATATCGTGGGAATTATTTTTCTTCGATTAGCACCTATTGTTTTATCAGTATTATTATTGGCATAAGGTATATTTTACATAAACAGGGGTTTTGAGCAATGTTCTTACATTTTTATTGACCAATTCAACGGTCGGTAGTAAGTACCAGTAGGCATGTACGCCTGCAAGATACGTGTCATGGATGTTGAAACGTTTCAGTGACTTGTAATTATTTGGAGGCTTTACTTAGAAATGCTACGACATCATATGAAATATAAAGAATAATAAAATATCAGTGTAATTAATTAACAACTATATTCTTAAATTAAAAACTGAACTGAAGATACTGAGGACATAGATGTTCTATGATTTTATCAAAATATTTCAAAACGAAAAGCTTTTCTACTGTACGTTTCCTTTTTTCACCTAACAGATTCTGCTAGCGCATTGGATATTTCATTTTCTGAATAGCTTTTTCCTACGGGAAGCCTGTATTTTGCCGGCGACGTTTCTATACCTATTACTTTCCAGGTACATTTTAATCAAAATAAATCCAGTTTTTTTTAATATTTAAAATTTTTCAGGTAGTTTTAACTTTTTAAGCATTTCCAAATGAAAATGATGATGCTTCTCTCGGTTAAAACTATAGGTATTTGTCGAAAAGGAAAAGTTTAATGAATCCTTATAAAAGCAAACGCACTTTTTTTAAGATCGTACACCAACACCACAAAAAAAACAAAAAACAGGAATACGTCGGTTCATACTCAATACAACAGAAGAACGACCCATATCTATATCGTTAATGCATTAATCACATAATGTCACGTTGGATCAAACGGTCAATTTAATGTTACATAAATATCAATCGAAACAAGTCTACGTCGAAGTTTCCCAACGAAATTAAATTTATAACCGTCACTCCTTAAACTGGAAAATGTTAATCGAAATCTTATTTCACGGAGGCAATGTCCCGTGAATAGTGGAAAGCCTGGCCGTTCGTCACAAAGCCATGTGCCCAGGGGCCCGCACGACTGCGCGCGCCATTTTATATTTTAACAATGTAACAAAAATAGAAAACTATGTTTTTCAGCCAGCCAGTATCGAGTTTGTTTACTCCACAGTTTTGTAACGTAAGCGAATTGTATAACGAAACGTAAGTTATTTATTAATTTTAAACACGGCTTTGTGAAGTAGGTAGTATTATTTAATGTTTTAAAAAATATTATTTAAATTTTATGTAAGTCTTGTGTTCAATTTATTTACTGAAACAAGCATAGACCGTCTTGTAACTCTCGACACAACCTACACGATACTTCCTTTAACAATATTTTAATATTTCAGATTTCACAGCTATGTCTGCGACTACTTATAAGTCAAACCGTATCAACAAAGTGAATCCTATGATTAACTTTGATGTTAATATTAACATATTTCTCAAATAGCTAACAAAGCGCTGCTGAAAGGTTTATTATTATGTGCCCGGCAATTTCCACTCCCATGCTAATATCTCGACTGTTTACGCAGACAGTATAGTTCATTTTGTCTTCACAGTTTAAATATTCTCGGTCCATTCCTGTCCGGTCTCGCGTCCCTCGACAAACGATTCCCGTCACGTCTCTATTTTTTTTAAAGGGAACCGAATGTGCCCTGACTAAAATTACAGTGTTTTTCGCCGGAGTTCGAGCTATTTTGATTTACCTCTATAGTTGCGCGATGTTGCGGTGAATAGGATGGTGAAATGGATTTAGAGATATAATAAATGATACATCAGAGTAGAAGCAGTACTCTTAATAATGCTTACAATATGAACAGTGTAGCTCGTTTAACTTAACAGCAATTTCCAAGCAAAAGCTTGTTCGAATTTCGCACGTCTCTCGTAGCGAGTGTCTATGAAAGTTTAATTTCCATTTATAATACTTGCAAAATATTAAGATTGACATTGAGATAGTGTTTATATTTTCTCAAGTCTCGTTTATTGGCGCTAGTTTTAGAATTCGATTATAAAACCACTTCGCCTGGGGGCTGCACAAACAAATCGTAAAGCAGAGGTCATAAACACTGTGCACCTTCGTTGATACAAAAGGAAATTGCTTATTTTACGTCGATCTCACTGGTACTTGGCTGGCTCTTATTATTCGTTTTCTTTGAAATAAACGCTTTTATTTGAATTTCATTTCAAAATAAACTGTTATATTCGAAGGACTTTAAAAAATGTTATGAATCTTTGTGAGTACGTTTGTTTAACTTGTTTACGTCGGAAAATTCAAATTTATGACGAACACTTAAAAAAATATATTCTAAAAAAATAGTCTACTTATAATGCGGGAATGAACAGATGAATCAAGTATACCTTGTTCTAGTTATTTTAATGATATAAAAATTTAAACGTAAACAGCTCTTATTTCAGCCAATTATTCGCTGCTTTCATAGTATCGTGTTATGCTTAAGGTAATATTTACCTTGTTACGATATTCCGGTGCTATTGTTCGTTCTTCTTATAAATCATTTATTCTTTCCTCGGGCAAGATTAAGATAACAATAGATGACAATCTATCAACAGGAGGTCCATTTACGAAGACAAAAGCCAATGCGAGAGACGATCTCAAGCAAGTGAAGCGTTTTATATTATATTTATCTTTAATTACTACACGGAGTCAAAGAGAAAAAAGAATCCACGGAATAATGACGTGATCCGTCTCTGAGGGAAAAAATACAGAAAACAAATAACGGTTTTCTTTTGTTAGCTTATTATTCTCCGGAGCATTCATTACTCTGCCTCCTGTGTACATTTTGAACGTTTACTCTGCGCTATAGATTGATACTTTCTTGTACTGTACGTGGTTTTGTTTTTTCTGGTGAAAGAATGTAAAAAAATATGAGAAAATAGGTATCAAATAAGTAGTAAACAACAGCGTATTTGCGACTACGGGATCTATTTCGATAAAATCTGGAAAAAGATATTCCAAAAATCGGAAAAAGACATAGGATAATTTTTATTACGGAAATATTTTCATAAAGGTTTGAAAAGGACCCCTCCTTTTCAAACCTTTATGTATATGTAGGGATGTAATTCACTATGTCCATCGATAATTAATACTTACATTATCTTTTGCTGTAACTTATTGGTCAGCATTATTTAGTATTTAGTTATTTAGTCGTAATAAGTAAAGTGAAGTAATATTCGGTAGCAAATAGTCATATGTACGAGTATCTTGTATAACTTTGCTCCTTCAGAGTCAAGTTGCCAAGTTGAAGTAATGAAACACTAAGGGAGAAAACAGATACAAGACTGTAGACTGTAGGCGAATAGCGTTGATGTGCATAGAACAGATGGAACAATGACAATTACTCGTCTGTCGCGTTATATCAATAAAATATTCAGAATTGTAAAACACATCATCAAAATCAACCCCCGACAATGAAACGGCAATAATATCGTTGATGAAAACTTAAAGGGTTCTATTTTACGATCCGCCGAAATATCTAGTGGGAAATTTAATTAGAAACGTGCTCGATGTGGTATTTTAATAATGTCCTAGAGTGGCGATTTACGGCCCGACCATTCAACGATAGTGTCGTTAAAACGTGAAATCGAATTAATGTTTTAATTTCTGAATTTTACTTGTATTTAATTTTATTATTGCAACGCTGAAAGTGCCTTTTAAGTTTTCAACTTATTATACAGTAAGTACATAAAATATATGATGAATTTAATGACATAATACAATATACACGAAATCTTATAAGTATACATTTTATAACAGATCTCCGTAAATCCATTTACACTTTAATAAAACAGATAATTTATTTCTTTGACGAGGAAGTAAATACAAGCGGCAGTTCAGGAGTGATTTTACTATTACGAATTTCTTTTAACACACGATATTGAATATAAGTTGGTAATTTGATTTCAGGCACAATATCCACGACACAAAGCATAGCAACGTTTATCGCACGAGCGACGTCGCTTCCGTCACACGCACGATACACTTGCAATCTCCGAGCGAGAATATATTGAACGGTTTGATAATCCGCGCCTGGCGCTTTTAATTTGTATTGCAGTTTTTTGTGTTCAGCAAAACTTAAGGTTTTATTTCGTAACGTCCACTTACATTTCGAGTTGCTTCAAATAGCACAAATTGTCCATCTGTAAAGGTATAATAATAATTCAATACTACTTATTCGGTCACTGTGAAACACAACCGATGTTTTCTATATTTCTTTATCTACGTACTCGGGGTGATTTGGTTCATTGAAGATAGGTAGTTCTTTTAATACAGGATTTGATTTTAAACTTTTTAGTGGTATGAATGAATACTTATGATAAAAAACTGAAACTAAATTGTATAAAACAAAACGATGAATGTTTTTTTTTTGGTATATTAACAAATTAAATCTACATGGTCAATAATAGAGAGTGCTAATAATAAATTAAATGTAAGTACCTATTTCAAACATTTATAATTTATAATGCCATGTTTATATTCGAAGTTGTATTACGGAAGAAACATTATTAATACAATAATAATTATAGCTTTGTGATGTAAGTAGTTAATTTATAATCGCGGCGGTCCGGGTAAACTTATAAGAGACGTATGTTTCTATAGGACACTACATATCCCCATGTCACGTACAGTGTTGCTCTAAACTACTCACAGATTCCCTGGAACGGTGATTGCATCTGATACGATACTCACAGCTTCCAATATGAATACGCGAAATGAGATTTACGTTATTACGTTACATCAAATAGTGTTACTTTCATATTTCGGCATATGGAAAAAGCCTTATTTAAGTGGTGAAAGGTGTGCAAATGTATATTGTGTTATTAGATTTTCTAGTGAATTTAGTTTTTTGAACTTGAATATTTTTATGTTGGCGTAGTTTTTTATACTCAGTTTTTTAAATTTTCGATTTTATTTACTTACTCTTAAAATCGAGCTCGTGTCTTTAGACATTTCTATATAACTTCCAGCAGGATGTGGTCTAATATATTCATTGTCCATATTTATACTAAAACATTTAATTAATTATTTTTAATTATATTGATTTAATCATGTTTCTACAGTCTTTACATTGAAGTTGCGGCGGGTCATTAAGATCTAAAATAAAAAAAATATATAAGTAGACTTATATTTTTTAATTATCTGTTTATGTATAACAGAACTTATTTATATTTTTTTAATTAGACTGCAAATGAATTAGGCTCAAACCATTTTTTCTTTTGATCGGAAAAAACTAATGGTAAACATAAATGATAGCTCACGCCAAAGCCTGTAAGAGGATGTATACTGTATAAACTTAACATAGCATTGAAATCGTGATTTTATCCACGATTTTCATCCGCCTTTACGTATAAGACATTTTTGCAAAATATTTCCATTTATTTCAAATATTGCCGTATCTCAGACATTTATTTGGTAGACATGGATTCCCTTTGCAGGCCCTCAGAGGAATTCTGTAATATAAATCGCGAACCGACTGAAAGCATGAAAACCGCAACATCGCTAGAGTTAATCAAAATTAGATTTTATAGAACCTTTGACCTGGTATTCTGTTATTCAAATAACTTTGTATATATAGATACATTATTTGATATCTACTGCGAGGGTTGGTGAATACGATTAGAATTGGAATGAAACAATTATAACGGATCCGTAGCGATTGAGCTGACGATAGTCTAACGCTAAAGATCAGCTTAGTCATGGTATGAATATGAGAAATGTACAATTTTTGAAACATCAGCAAATAAAATATAATACGCGAGTTGAATCTGTTCCGTGATCGCGAAGGCATCAGAAATTATATTGATTAGGATTTACAAACATTACCTATATTCATACATATTACTTATTTAGACCTCCTGTAGAAAAAAACGACCAGCGAATCTTCTATGATATTTGATCATAGCTAGAAATACATTTTTAACAATCAAGAAATTAACAAGTTATTAAAAAAACTGAGCCAATTTCGTTAGTACCCGTTTAAAGAAAAACAGGAGACGTTGACTAAAATAACACCCTGTTTCACATCAAAGGCATACTGGAGCGTATTAGCTTCATGTTACTTTGTTACTATAAAGTTTGTTCGCAGACGGTCTACGTACCTAGCAATCCTAGCAAAAGCTTATGCCTAGGGCATAAAATAAGTATTTCCTCTAAGAGTTGTGTATTGAAGTACAGAATGTAATTAGGTAGGTTTCCCCCGGGCATGTTTTCGATGAACCAGGTACCTGAGGAGGCAGGAATTTTGTTTGACTATTTAATATTCACGCTTTTAGAAAAAATAGTACTTGTAGGTACTTCAAGAGGCATTTTCTTTTTATTTATTTTTTTGAATATAAATAGGTCTTGGAATAAACAACTATAGCGGATTTCACTTGCGTGTTTTATTTTATTTGTTGTTCGAAAATTTTACAGTTCCCATATTCATAGCACGACTGAGCTGATGACAGTCTAACGCTTTTATTTCCGTTTTAGTTTTCCGTATTTCATTCCTATGTGTAATAAACGCGAATGTATAAAAAATATTAAAAATAGGGAATTTTATTGGCACGTAATTAAATTTAAGCCCTTAAAAAAGTAAACCACTTCGTCAAAAGATTGGTCGAGACAATATTAAATTAGCAACAAGCTTCGTCAAAATGAATAAACATATATACTAAGTACATCAAATATGTCTGCAACATGCTGAGTCAATTACAATTTTATACCGAAACAAATTTAATTTCACTTGATTTTAGCGCGTAACAGGTATAATATTACACCCAAATATCTGTAATGTGATCTTAAATTTCACATATAATTTAATAATATGATTTTACCACGATGTTTCATGTGTTTCCATTATGGTGAAATGCGAAACATCTAATTTAATTTATTGCTGTGTTTGTTTAAATTACATTGTCATAATTATAATATACATCTGCCAGCTAAGTCATCTGCCGGCTTGAAATTCAAAGTACTACCAACCTTAAGTATACCTACTACTGCCTACCTACCTGATATCTTAAGTACTGTACTTGTAGTATCTCTATCTGATGATAAGGTTGGTAGTACTCGTATTTTCAATAATAATCGTCTAGTCACTTCAATTAATATGTAAGGAACGCTTCTTACTCGTATTATAGTTCTGAGTTGTAAGAATAAGCGTTATGTAAACATAAATTTATCTATCATATTTTTTTACGCCTACCAAGTTCCACGTGCACGGAGCCAGACTAGTGTTTGATGATAAGAATGATTGAAGGGAGGAAATAGCTACCTAAAAAAGCAGAATGAAAAAGCTGCAGCGTAATTCAAAAGAAGTAAAGTGGGTAGGTAAAATTCAAAATATTATAAAAATGTGGATAAATTGAAGGTAGGAGAAAAATATATTTAAAAGTTTAACACTTTCTTAAGATAATAGTTAGATAAGTAGATAAATTTTCATTTGATAACAATTCAATTGATGTAGGTACAACTTTACACACAAAAGCAAACAAATTGTAAGTAATGAAATCGAATTTTAAGAGAAAAATTTAGAATTATGTTGAAACGAAAAAGGGTATCCCCTTAGCATTTATAGTGCCTTAAAACTAATTTATATAGGTACATCTCAACACAACAGAAAAATAATAATGGATTTGATATTTATGTCAAAGACACTTAGAATTTCATAAGCGTACTACAGATCAAGTCATATTCGATTATTTCCCTGTCACTATCGCTCCAGTACCCGCTATCGCTAAATTCTCTAATTCACTCCATATATGAATGTGGGCAGTATTAATACGAAGTACTAATGGCGGAGGAGGGCCGGGTCTCAGCCGCAGACTTTATGTCCTCAGACCGGTCTAGAATTATTAATCAACCCGATGGTGATTGCATTCTTGTCTTTGCGGCTGTGAGATCTCCAACAGTCATTGTTATTCAAGGGGTTGCGGAGTAGTGATAAATAAATGGTTAAGTTTCCTCTAATTTTGAGCATAGTGCTTCTTCGCCGTTTCTAATCAGTGGAATTGCGGGATTCATCCCAGCTGATTATTGATTGGTTAAAAATTTAATTGTTGCATCTGAAAGTAGTTATATTTTAGCTATATTATGACCTTATTTTCTTGGAATAAAAAAATCTCTAAAAAGAATAACAATAATATTAATAACAACGTAATATTTGGCTACCTCTGCAGACAGACACACACACATATGCAAACTTATAACGCTCCGTCATTTTTGCTTTGGAGGTTAAAATTTTATTCTAAGGTACTTTCAATAGGTACCGTGAGGTAAATTTTTAAGAGTTTTACGGTCTCCACTATGAAGACAAATATTTACCCTACGTCTTTCAATGTGTACCATAATCCCAAAATATCATCATCATCATCATCATCATCAGCCCGTCGCAGTCCACTGCTGGACATAGGCCTCTCCAATTGCACGCCACTTTGCTGCTCTTCGGCTGCTCGCATCCAGCTCCTGCCAGCCATCCTACGCAAATCGTCACTCCATCTTGCCTGAGGACGTCCTACACTACGCTTGCCGAGACGCGGTCGTTCTCGAAGTTGTTCAAAAATATGTCTACCTTGGACAGACATTACAGTTAGGTAGAAACAACTTCGAGGATGAGGTGGATAGAAGAATTCAGTTAGGTTGGGCAGCGTTTGGGAAGCTACGTCAAGTCTTCATATCGTCACTCCCACAGTGCCTGAAGACGAAAGTCTACAATCAGTGCGGCCTACCCGTCATGACATACGGAGCCGAAACGTGGACACTGACGGTACGGCTGGTTCACAAATTTAAAGTCGCTCAGCGGGCTATGGAAAGGGCTATGCTCGGCGTTTCTCTGCGGGATCGAATCAAAAATGAGGTGGTTCGGCAGAGAACCAGAGTCATCGACATAGCCCACCGGATTAGCAAGCTAAAGTGGCAGTGGGCTGGCCATATTAGCCGAAGAACCGATAACCGTTGGAGTAAACGTGTTCTAGAATCCCAAAATATAATTAATATTATTATAACATTATGAAGTGATTTTGCCACAACAAAACAAACGAGTTACAAGTTGTAGGTAGCATGTAATGCCAATGATTCCATTTAACAAAGACTCTTAAACAATGACGCTCATTTCATCGCTATTTACATTAATATGAGATTTTCTGGTGTATTATAAATAATGCTATTCATTCGCGATCGCGTTAGCACAATGAGAATTTGTTTCCGCGCCGTCAAACAATTTATCTCAATGGCGACTTGCTAAGTTATGCCGCGTGTCTTGTTAAAATTAAGGATTTAAATTTGAATTCGGTATCCTGGAGCGAATAGGTGAAACGAAATAAATATGAATATGAATGGGGAATCTGACAAGCGGGAACGGGTTGGAATTATTAAGTTTTTGAGTGCACTCGCGGGTACCGTCGGGAGGTAAGCGGCATCAAGTGACACTAACGACCCTGTCATTTTGCAAACTTTGAAATTTCTATGCGCGTTATTTCTTTGCTATTTTGGGATTTGTTCGATTTGTGGAACTGGTTCAAGAAGATGAATACTCATAGAATCGCATATACTATTTAACATTAGACAAAATATGGTTTTTACTATCATTAAATGCTGAAGCGGTCATTAAGACATCGATTTTCTGTTTTGAAGACTGCAAAAATGTAATATTTACCTAACCTATTTACTATTATTTAGATTTGATAAAAATAACATAGATAAATAATAACAAACACCGATTTAATAATTTCTGATGCCATCGGCGGTTATTAAAGGAATGAAACAACAATAAACGGAATTAACGCGCGTATTTTAACACCGATTTGATAAAAACGTGTATAGGTACCTATAAATCTGATAAACCTTTTGTTGCAAAGGCACCGCATTTTTGTGAACCGTACTACAGCCAGACATCTCGAAATCAGCAGATAGGCAAGCGCGGGCGATTTAGTCGCCGAGCATAATTCCTGAGTATTCCTACCATCGTTGACCGGGCGTGCTCCGAATCTCAAGTGCCCACCGTACTAGAGGACCGTGGAGCTAGCAACAACAAAAAAAGATATGATCCTTAACTTTTTATATAATTATATTAATACATTGACTAACAAATACGATTGTTTTAATACAAAGTTATAACTGTCCATAACTCGGCATTGCCACGACTACTTTATCTGTATATTTTATTATAAATTCGCTACGTATGAAAAACTGTCGCTAACGATTACAACTGGAAGTAAAGTCAATTCGAATTCTTATATTTTCTTAAGTAAATCGGAATTTAAAAGTCAGTATGTAACGTAATTTTTAATTTAGTAAATAATGTTGGATGTTCTTTAATGCTCTTATGAGTTGAATATTTTGTTCTCGCTCGTAATTGATTTATAAAATATGTAAGTAATTAAGTTTGCGACTATAAATAAATTATAATTTATTACTTACTATTACTAGGTACTAGTTTAAAGTAAGTAGTTTTTTTTTTTTAATTTGCATTGAACGTTACTATTTTTTCAATGTATTTCCAACACTGTACGCGAGCGAGGCTTAAAACAAAATGTATGATTAAAGCGTATCGATATTTCGAATTGCATTTCATAACGGCAACAAAGGAATCGCAGAACGTCTAATTTGAATTTAAAAAGAGATACGTCTTTGATGACTATTGAATAATTTAATTCAGGCCATGCAGTTTTAAAATTTTGAAAGCCTCTGTGCAAATTTATGCAAATCGCGAACAACCATTTGGTGCGTTTTTTTAAATCAACTTGAATTTTTTAACAAAAATGCAGTCTTAATTATTAAAGAAATACAAGTTTATCACAAAAAAATAAGGGCTTATACTATTCAGTGCAGGTACTTTTCATTGTACAGGTACTGCATACAAATTAACATTTTCTATTGAATAAAATGCTGGTAACGTGACGGACGACTAAACATGTACCAGGGTGCCATAACCCTCAAGATATTAGTTAGCGCCAGCTGCTAAACTTTCGAGCGAGTTAATTAGAAGCGTCCGAACCCGGTCCGTCTGCGGTTTTAATAATTTCCACCGGTTGGCGATCGGACCGGCGAGCGGGATTGATATAAACGATCGCTGTAATACTTAAGTGTAGATTCACACTGACACGTGTAAAGTTGAATTCATTTAGAACGGAGAAGTCAAGTAGAAGGATGGGTTTAGGATTGTTTTATCGTAACAATAAATAAAAATGTGTCTTAAAAAATAATCTCTGACTTCTTTGTTCAGGACAAAGTCAAACTTATGCATATTTTTTTAGGATCGTGATACCTACGCCAAAATTATGATATTTTAACAGCTGTAAAATGATGATTTAAATTTTAAATAATATTTGTATTGTTAAAAATACAATTTCAAATTAGTTTATGCAATTTAAAATTTGAGAAGATTTAGAACTGAAGTCGAAATTTCATATAATATTTTTGTAGATAGTCAAGAAATAGTTTAATTACCTAAGGCTACAAATTCCAAAACGAATTTAAAAAGAAGCCTTGGAAGTAATAGACAGGTACATAGTTTTTTTGTTCAACCGCAAAAAAAAAATATTTTTCACTCATTGTACTTAGAAGACAGCGACATATTTTTCTCGCGAAACAAAATCTTTATCTGTTTCCCGGGTCGTCTGTTCTTTACACTTAATTCATAATTATCTAAGTTATTTGCCAAAGTTGTTCTCGGTGTCGGTACGGAGTGTCAGATTCACCTCAGTTATTAACAGCACGTCAGTTTCTAATTACGCCATCCAGTTTATCACCTGCTACTGACGGCGGTACTCCTGCTTCAGGTCCACTTAACATAGAACTGTGTTAATGCTTATTTTAGGTTACCTCGCGGGTCTTTGTAAACTGGCTGTCTCTGGAGACGCAGTATGGGCAACATGACAGCTCCATTATAGTAATGTGTCGACGAACGTGAAACGTTGTAAAGTGTATTTGATATTTTTTGATAGATTTTTTTCTTATAAATAACTTATTTTGTACTTTGCAAAGATTTTAAAGTACTAGTAACAATAATTCTAGTGTAGGTATAATAAGAGTAGGGGACTTTGAGGTAATACGATCCCTGGAGGTCAAATGATCCCCCGGCTTAAATCTAAGACAACTAGTTCCATATATCCAAATGCGCTTGAAACATGTGCCCCGCACCCCTGCCAGTTGCCTCTCCGAGAGTCAAGGCGGTGCAAGAGTTTGGCGTGATTTTATTAAAAAATAATCAAAAAGTGTGGCTCTGATCTAAGGAAAGTCTGTTTTTGAACTTTCATTACTTTTTACATGTTCGTGTTTATTGAAATGTTGTTTAATTTGCGGGTATTAATAGAAGTCAGCTAATATTTAAGCAATGTCCGATCTCCGCACGCGGTATTTGAAGATTATGTTTTGATCGATATCTTGGAATTTGATGTTTGGGGCAAAATGATCCCTGATTTGGTGTTTATACAGATAGTACCGAGAATTTATAAACATAAGACTAATCGCCAAAATTGGCCTAAAGAATCAATGCAAAAGGGTTTAGATGCCTTTTGCGTTGATTCTTCAAGCCAATTTTGGTGGTATGCCTTACAAAACCATAAAGAGTAGAGTAAAAGATAATTATAAAAAAGAGATCTCTGAAAAGTTTTGTGGAACTTGCTTAAATACTTAAACTGTTATGAACAATACATAATATGGTTAAAATAATCAGGTGAGTGTTTTATTTAACTGATATTGAGTAACTTATGGTATAAATTTCCCTGGGATCATATTACCCCTACCCCAGGGATCATTTTGTACACCGGTGTGTATAAAATGATCCTTTACTAAACTTTTACAAAAACCTCTTGTACAAAGAAACTATATAAATATAATAAAAAATAAGTATGCAGTTACAAAGTTAAGTAAATTCACTAGCTCTAATAATAGAAATCTTGTGATTTTGCTTTCATTTTTAGCCGAAGGCAAGTTTTTTCCCTTAAGGGGATCATTATACCTCACCTTCCCCTACGTAGGTAATTATTTTATATACCTATGTCTAGTATCGTCAAGTAATCGTAGATAATCGTCAAATAATTTGATAATAAGAACCTGCCAATTGCTTTTTAAGAAGTACCTACAAAGAATAGGTAACTAAAATAAATGAATTAACTACCAAACTTTTCTAGGAGTGCAGCTATAGGTAAGTAGATATTATATTTAAAAGAAAGAAATTATATATATATTAAATATATCGGTGTAAGTACATAGGTACCTAAATGCTTTATTATCATAATAACTAGCAATATAATCTGAATAACAAGAACAAGTAAAATCCAATGAGGAAGCCAATCAGATAATACGCAAGAACAATCTCAGCACAATCTCATCCAATTTCACGCTTCTTACTCATCAAATTTGAGCCTTTTATTAATTGTTAATTTGTGTTAAGATTCTTAATGAGATTTCGTTGATTAATCTTTGTTTAAGACACGAAAACTTTAAAGAAAATTCTAT
This sequence comes from Polylopha cassiicola, assembly GCA_038024825.1. Lineage (NCBI taxonomy): Eukaryota > Metazoa > Arthropoda > Insecta > Lepidoptera > Tortricidae > Polylopha > Polylopha cassiicola. Next base: position 11,679,263 of record CP149046.1, on the reverse strand, counting down.
TTGAGCTTCAAAAACACTGCACATTGCAAATTCTTAAAATGTTTCTAGTAAATTAATAACAGTTAAGTGAGTATTTTATAAAATATTTAAGCTAAATTTAAAATGATGTACGTGCATAGCTTTGCATGTAATAATAGGTACCAGTATTCCTCTACCTACATATTATTATGTAAAAAAATCTCCGTAATGTAGGTATATACGCGCATAACCGAAAGACTGCACCAAATCGGATGATTATTTTTTTTGTGAAGGTCTGAATTTCATTTTTTACAATCGAAAACAAAAATTGATGTGAAAAAAGACTTTGATAGTTCTTTGACGAAACAATCAAATATGGCGGTATGATTTTTGCCGAGTCAGATAGTTTATAATATTTTATTCCGTGTTTTTTCAGGCCTTTTAGCGTCCATGAACTAATCAGTAAAATATGCATATTCACATTTGCATTAAAATCCTTTCATCTATGAACGTGTATCACTGTATTTCTCTCATATATTTCATGTATTTACACACCAGTGAGTAGATTCTATGTCCTCGTGATGCGCTGCATCGGCATTTTAAACTTTGGCTCGATCCGTTCAAACTTTGCAGACGGATTCGATCTGTGCAATGAATCCGGACTATGCACAACAACAAAAGATATTTTGAATCTTTGCATGTAATAATGGGAAATAAAGGTAGTTATACATGTTTGGATGCGTTCACATTTGCTTTGAAGTTTGTTGGATTCATAGGTATTGGAATGAAACAACTACCTATAACGGATTTATTTCGCGTATTTTATTTTATTTGTTGACGTAGCGAAAGCTTCACAGTCCTGTATTAGTCGTAGACTAAGTTGAGGATAGTCTAACGCTAAACTAACGCTAACTTTAGCAATTTTGTTCATCTGTTTAGTTGAGAAAAAACACAGTTAAAAGGTATTTTTTGATATACAACATAAATCTTATATTCAATTCATTAGCTTTCATTGTTAGCTCAAGCAATTTACAATTAGTTGTAAGGTTCGTTTATTTGATAAGAAGTGACTCGTTAATTTATTTACATTTGAGTTTTGTTGTCCTAAGAAATATATTCTATTTAGCTGAGTGCAGTGTACCTACTTGTAAAGATCATCAAATAGTTAAGTCTGAAGATATGTCGATATTAAGTATTTTTTATATTGTTAGATAGGTACATCAGCTTGTAAGACAATTTACAAAGTAGGAAGATACCAACAATAAAGTCTATCTTCATACTGTTCAATTCTATTCCTTTTATTAAATTTTTGGTCAGTAGACGTCCTCCAAAATTTTACATGACTTTGTTATGCAGCTTAAGTCGGTAGAACTAAAATTGAATAGACATGTCCTCCTGGTCAGCAGTGACCAGGCGCTAAAATCCACCAGCAACCAGGAAACCAGGAATTGTCAAGAAGAGATGTTATTGATTCACACTCGCTTTCAACCGAGGTCAGATGCGCGCGGCTGCAGTAGGGCACTGGAACACCGTTGCACCATAGTCCATTCCGTGCTGTCTATTGCAGCTAACGTCCTGAAATCTAGACCTAATCAGTTTTATATTCACTTAAGTTAGAATAAGCAGTGAAGTTGACTAAATGTGTTACGCGCGAGCGTTTATTTCATGACAATATGTCATCATATTTAGATATCTACGTAACGGTTCCACTGTAACCATTGTCAAAAGTAATCATTATGCTTGATAATATGCCAGACTTGCAGCGCTTACACGGCAAAAGACTAGACCATTTGTATTTTGATAATCGAAATGATGAGTTAAATGATGGTAATAAAGTGAAAGTGTGCCTTAAATAAGTTAAGTGTGATTTCATTTTTACACAAGTTTCGTGAAAAGTGCGTTTTCAGTGTGCCTATTTGTGTGCGGATTCATGAAAAATCTGGTATGTACAATGTTTTTATTGTGGATAGGTTATCTACTCATATTATTTTTCATTATTTCTGCAACATCTTAAGGAACAGCAGCAATATAATAATCTTATTAATACAGTCGTATTACTTTACAAGATGGAAATGAAATAGTAACTTTGATAAAGGAAATACGAACTATCCCGAACTCAATTACAGGTGCAGCCGCTGAAAGGGCTTAGCGACTACACGGCTTCACAACTTCAAATGAAACTGCAAAAAGGAAGTTCTCTAGTCAGATTTCTAAAGGGATTTAAATCTTATCGCCGTACGTTATTACATCGAGATGTGAAAATCCCATACGTGGGTCTACAAGACCCTTGAGGGCTTACCTTGTAATAATGTTTGTGTTTCATTTAGCGCGCAGACGTCGGATAAAGTTCTTAACGTTTTGATTGTGGACGGATTTTGATTTTGAAATCCGTTTATTGTTATGCCCAAAAGTCATGTAACTAAAAATTGTATCTAGTGGAAGCAGGTACTTCGCATAAACTCAAAGAAAATAAAATAACAAACCCATGTTTTTAAAAACGGGAGACCTTGTCAAGAAATAAGATCACCGCGTGAAATAATGCATTTCATACCCCGTTATTCATAAATCACGGGATAATCGTAGAATATTTATTCTGTTTCTGCTTATGGCATATCAACATATAAAAATAATTTATCACAAAAATCTTTTACACCAAGTGAAAACCTTTCTCAAAGTTAACTATTCTCTGACGTATTTAATATTTCAAATTCAATCTAAAAATACGTTTAATAAATAATAATTTACTGATGTTATGTAGCAGGTAGTTATTAATTCATTAAATAATACAAGCATTAGGTATATTAATAAGTATTTTTTCTGATTAGCATTAAAATAAATGCGCTACGGGAAATAGCAATTTACAATTTCAGTACTGTCTCACTGCTAGGATACGATATAAAGACCATATTCCATGTTTCAATAAATTTTGCACGTTCATTTTAGGTTTAATTACCTTCAACTTTATTATTCTAAGACGTCACCTCATTCTAGAACTATCGATGAAGGACTAGCGAAGGAGTTGAATTTGATAGTTTACCAATTAAATGTCTGCAATTGGTAATATTCGATAAAGGATTCTAACTGTATAGAATAGGTACTATAACTAAGTAAACAGAAACCAGACGGATCTTAACCCTAGACCCTAACTCCGAACTATGTACTCTGTATATTATGTTTACCTAAAGCCATGTTGGTACACCGTTAACTTTGGATCCTCTCTGAATATAAATATCACATTTCTCTCCCTTGTATAACGTTCATTAAAAAGGTTGATTAAGATAGTTTACGAGATTTTGTGTCATTTTGTCGAGGTCGTTATGTTTAGTATAATTAAGTTCAAGAGACATACATTGTAGTTCAGTGGTAGGTATGTGAGGGGACTAGGAATATTGTGGTCAAGGGTCTGCCGGTGACCAAAAAGTCATTTTTTGATATACTATATATAAATATACTGTCAGTCCTACAGCAAATCCACATTGGACCAGAGTTATGGATCTTAAGTCTTATCCCATAATTTTTGCAAACGGTCTTAGATTTCTGTAATCATACACTTCAATTATGATCCTAATAAAAGAAGCAAAACAACGGATTGAAGCAATTTTGCTAAATGCGCAAAAAGGTTTTATCTATGTGATAAAAATGTATCAAGTCCAAATTTATCTCTTGGTACACGTGTCAGAGAGTAGTCTGTGGCTCCAATTGCGGTTTCAGCTTGTAAGCCGAAATTTATGATCGTCGCCGTACTGATAAAAATTGTATTGCGCCGCTGGTTAATTTATGACCCATAGATACTTTTTATTGCTGTTTATTTTTTAATTTTCCACTTATTTTCTAATACTCAGCAACTTAACTTTAATCAACAGCGTTCATAACGGTTTACCAAATAAATATTCAGTTTCATCGTTGAATCAATTTCAATATTAAATTACAATTAAAATAAAAACAATTTCGCTGTAAGCTCCAAGATTAAATTTAATCCGAGCCGAGTCGAGGTGCAAAATTATCCATCAGAACTGAAAATTAAATACAGTTGGATGAAACTTTATTTTAAATCTTTAGTGTTTTGGTAAATAAACTTAATTGAAGAGCCAAATCCGAGGTATTTGGACGTATTTGCAGGGTTTCGAGGTTTTATTCTGACCTCTCGTAGTCTGCGGCGAGGTGCGATTGAAATTTTTCGAGTGGAAGCGACAGGGTTTATTCTAACTAAGAAGTAAATTATTCTAGAAGTGCTTATTTCTCATAATAGCCATTTAATCGTAGCTGCCAGGTATTATACTATTTTTCATAGTCATACTTGCGACCTTACTGCTACTGCAGAGTATATATATAGGTAGGTATATAATCTAACCGTGTTCAATAAAATAAATGAGAGAGTTATATTAATACTTTGATAACATGAATCTAAACTAAGGTTGTACATTCAAATGCAAGTAAAGTTAAGTTTGAATATGTAAGTATATATTAAACAAGATATTATTCCGATACTTACACTGTAACAAAAATAGCAATTTAATCCTTTATTAAACTAAATTTCGCTTTATAATTTTTACAACTTTATGATAAGTCTATTCCAGATACAAGGAATCCTATATTGACCCCAGTACTTGGGGTTTTAACACAATAAATAAACTACGGAGACATGGCACTGCTGTCTGCGAGGCTGGCAATTGAAATTTTATCCCAGCTTTATCCCCATCGGTCCCAATAAAATAATGTAAAGTAACAAAATATCTCTCACTAGCCGTATTTTTCTCGATTTGGGTATAGATTTAAATCATAAGAGGGTAACTTTATGACATCGATCCTATATAAATTTACTAAGTATTATGGTTCAGTTATATTGGACAGATGGTTTATAATATGATCAAAGATATCGTTCATATTATTAAGTAGGTAGGTAACTTATGGCCATAATATTTTCAATGGAGATTTTGATTCTTGTTTTCGTAAGGAAGAGATGGAAATTAAGAACGTTGTATTCATAGTCCTATTAACGCGCCTTTACGAGAAAAGTGTGACATTTCGAAAGATGTTATTGCTCCATTTTAATACATGACAATACATGTCAATCATTTCGAGTTGTCACACTGTTTTAATAAAGGTGCGATTTCCTATTATAATTTACCCATAATCGCGAAAATTTGTAAAAATGTATAGATTACTGGATGTAGGTATGTTTGTTCCTCTTTCAAGCTACTACTACTAATTGGATTTTGATAAAACTTAACAATAATATAGCTTATACATTAAAATAACATAGAGGCTACATTTAATACCAATATTGTGCAAAATACTCATCATGTGCAGACAAAGTCGCAGGCAGAAGCTAGCATCTACTAAATTTACAAATTACGTTCCTACGCACAATTTTGCAACGCCATTCCACGTAATATATCCCAGCGGTCCTAAACCTTCGGCGCATAATTTTAAAATATTGGTTAGCGTGCCTCGTGTCGTGATACACTTCAATATCCATTATGGATAGCTCAATACCGACTGCCGGCGAAGGGCCGCTCTGAATACAAACTGCGCCGTTCTCCCATTCAACCGCCATGTAATACTTCATTTGAAAGCTTTGGAAGCAAGATGTTATCACTTCATAATGTACGCTTCGGTAAAATGTTACAAGGTTTTTATTCTGAAGTTTTGTGTCTATAAATTGCTACCAAATTAAAGTTCGTTTATTCAAGTATACTTATTTTGTATATTCTTATTAAGTTTATAATTAGTTTGTAACTAGATAAGGTTCCACAAACATATCTTTTTCCACTATAACATTCGTTTGTCTAAAGAAAATGTGTTATAGATATATTTCATTCGTAAGTACCTATTACAAAAAAAAGGTACTTACTATCAAATATTTATGCATTAGTCAGCGATGGCACGTAGTAACCTTCTAGATAATCCCATATGATTTATGCCACGAGTTGCTGATGCGGTGAGCTTCACCCGTCCACCCAGCTTGTGAGAGATGAATGACTTGCGCATATGCTAAGAATGAGCTGTCTTACTCTAGCGTTAAAAGTTTATTTGGCGACAAAATTTGAACCAATGGTTTAGTACCTACGTTATTTACGAATTATTACTTCATAGGAATGAAACAATTACAATGGATTGAACTCATTTATTTTATTTATTGGTGACGTTTGGAAAACTTTATAGTTCCCATGAGCACGAATAAGCTGATAATATAATAGTCAAACATTAAAGTTAGAGACGTCAACAAATAAATTAAAATGCGCGAGTAGAATCCATTATAGTACTTTCATCCCAATGTGTAAAAACCACGAAGGCATCAGAAATTAATAATTATTTTACTTCGTTCATAACACAATAAAATACTTACGGATATATATAAAACAAATAGATACCAACTCCAAATGTAACTAAAAACCACTAAAATAAACCCAGGCTTAGTAAAGTTATTTTAATCATGAATTGTTTATTTAATTATATTTATAATAAAAGCTTCCAAATGAGTTTTCATTGGTTGGTAATGAAAGCATTCATTCCATTTCATTTGTATTGAAAACTTTAATGTTTGACTCCCACTCAGTATTCTATCTTGATTCGATATAATAAGCACGCTTAAATAAAAATTCAATTTAATAAACAAGTCTTGTAATTCAATTTGGTAAACATTATTAAACACCTATTTATCGAAACTGTAACTTTCGTGTCTTTTCAACCATCAATTTAAAAACAGATATTTTTTTGTTAAATTGATTATTTGTGAATGTACTTGGTATTTATTAGGTACCTATGCATTGATTATTTTCTTGGTAGTACAATAATAAATAAATATACGTACATTATTAGTCTCGTTATTTTTACGATGTATCAATCGAAATTTTATCAATATATATGGATCAATACCGTGCTCCCAATTACACTAGTGAATTAAATATGACGCCCACAGTGTAATTGGGAGCATGGAGCTGCGTATAAAGGCTAAGGTGTGGGTTCAATTAGTCCCTAGTTTATTTGTGGGGTCTCAATTTCCTCTACCTTTGTACAAATGTCATTAGCTTGCAAACCTTTTCTTGCTTGCCCTAAAAATCTACAAAATTACATTCATAGGTACCTACATACCTAGAGATTGAACATAGTAACACCGAGTTTAAACCTATTTTTCCATTAGCAGAGTAAAAGCGTACCGTATATGTTATCAACCGTAGCGTATTGTCACAGACGGGAAGTAACGAAAATCGGATGAATTTCCATACAAGCCCGCCCGCCGTACTCTATTACATCTTCTTTGTGCCTGTGATGTATGTTTTCCTAACATTACGCAGGTGATTTTGTAAAATTTGACGCGTGGATAGAAGCGACGAGAGTAGGGGAGTGAACTATTTCACTTCTTTCCGTAAGATTGATGCAAGTTTTTGTGTTGATGGTATTTAAATTGCGTAAAGGGTTACTTTACTGTTATACCAAATAATGTGCTAGATGCTATTAAAGGGTGAATAATATTAGTTCTATTAGGTAAATGATAAATTGAGAAGTTAATAGTTGATAAAAAAAATATGCTTACCTAAAACTAGGTACCAATATATTGAAGATTAAGTTTATAAAAAGTATCCAATATCATTCCAATGTTTCATTACAATATGTAATAACCGCGAAGGCTTCATCAATATAAATTTGTCGGAAGGTGCATTTTTTTTACTGCTATCAATAATGTCTATTTCCAATCTCAAGCATGTCGTTATATGAGCAAATCCCCCATTTTACTTGCAATCATGATTAATTTGATACGGAGATATCCATGTAAGTAAATATGATCCATTATGCGAAATTGACGCCACATCGGCTGGCCATAACGCGTCGTTCTTATGTCGCTATAAGACAGGTAAAAGCCATTAGGGGACAATAAAACACTGTTATCGGACCATTATATGCTCGTAAAATAACAGTTAGTCATAATAATATGATAGATGTTAATATTTGTTTTGTAGAGACTGCGGAAAGGTTTGTATAGGTACTTCTTTTAGGATGTTGTCTATCTAATCTAGGAGTATTTTAATAAAAACATGATCGGTAATCATCAGTCTAACACAATTGTAAGTACCTACCCAAGCTAATTTCACTGTTATTATGCCATTTAAAAGAAAACTTAGCTACAATAAATAATCAATTGCGATCGTTGTTTTTTCTTTAGTAATATTGTTACAATGTGTAAACCTATTAGGTCACAATTCCATATTGGTATACTATTCCCTAGGCTTATTTTTTCTAATTTTAAATTAGTGGAGAGATTTTTTATAAAGGCAAAATATTTCGTATCTCTGAGATTTATATCTGAAACTTTACAAAACTTCATTAACTATGCACTTGTTTAGGCAAAGTTCTCAGAAATATTTGAAACTTTTATCAATAAAACAGAATTTTAAAATAAACCTATTACAATTCGCAGATTAGTTTTAACTTTCCTACGAGCTTTCAATAGAATTTGTAACTTTTTCACCAATAAATACTTTCCAATTCAGTGACTTGTATCAAGTTTAATTTAAAATGTGCGAGATACAGTTCAAAATTCAGTATTTTTTATCAGTTAAAATGTAAAAAAAATATTTCCATTCAAAATTATTTTTACGTACCCATTCGTTAGCACTAACGAGAAAAACTAAGTTCATAGCATATTTTATTATAATTTGTAATAAAACGTCTTGTTCGTTACGCTCGTTTGTAATGTTAAGTAAAATACAGTACACAGCAGTGCATTTTATTTAAATTAGGTTGTGAAAGAAAAGAACTATGTCTCAAGAGAACAATTCTTTTGAAAGAATTGCTGCGGCGGGATGCTCAGAACTAAAGTCGCATTAACCCTGGTTTAGAGAAAACAACTCGTTTACATACTTAATAATGAGAATAGAGAAGAACGGGATTAAAATTTTACGTTGTGTTGGATGATTTTTGCAACTTTTATTTGAGTATTTATTTTAATAGTAGTACCTATAAACTTCTCGTCTAGATATTAAGATTTAAACTAAGTATATTTGTAATAATAACTTGTAATAATACTTAATATAAGGAATTATTTAAATCTTCGCATTAACTCTTTTTTAACCATTGAGCAGGATTTCTGTTCGGTTTCAACTATTTGTATGATTTGATACTTAAGTACCTATAACTATATCTAATCTTAATAATAGATAGTCTTCATCGGAATGAAACAACTATAACAGATTTTACTAAAGCGTATTCCATTTGCTGACGTTTCGAAAACTTTACAATCTCCCTAATTGTAGCACGACTGAGCTGACGCTAAAGATGAAGTTATTTCATTCCAATGTGTAATAACCGCGAAGGCATCAGATATAATTAGGTAGTTAGACTCGGATATTTATCCACTATGTCGATACTGCTTCTATTTGCAAACATCCTCATGCAAACATGCAAAACTCCTCACTCACGGTCACAAAGCCTAGCCATAGGTTTTGAAAGCACAATACATAGGAGATAAAACGTTACAGGCAGTGCCGCCTCGCTGCGAGCGTGTCGCTCCGCATAAATACAACCAACAATCGCTGGATACTTATAAACACTGCGTACACGTACAGGTACGGACTGTAGGGGATATGGGAAGTCGTCAGATGGATTGAAATCTCTAAAGGAAGTACCTATAATGTTTCCAATTGGAGAAATCATCATGGATGTATTTTGTACTCATGATACCTTTCGTAATGGGGAAGGCGAATTTGCCAGACCCTTATTGGTTAAAACCCCACTGTGTTCCTCTTTGACGTCATAGGCCTGAGAGCGCTTGTACAATCGTCTAAAGGAAGTAGGTACGAGGAGCACACAACTTCTATATAAGCTGTAGAATGTCCGTGGTAAATCTGAAAGTGATAACGTCTAATATTTTACAAAACCTCTATCCTTTATTTAATATGTATCTGAGTTAATTAACAATAAAATAATTTACTTAAATGCATATCAAATAGTTGAAAGAAATACACTTTTTTAATTTTAGTTTAATAAAGAAACCAATCAAAGATAATTATATCCTTTAAATCAAAAAGAAATTGCTACATCTGACCACCCAGCGTATACTCTTATGCAGACGCTATTGATTTTGTCTGTGTTAGGGGGACAGTCTGATAATCATATTATATCGTATTTAAATATATTGTGCAAGGGTTCTCTGCATATACATCGCTTTATAGATGTTTAATTTAACCTTGAAACTCGGACCCCTCGTTGTATAGCCCAACCTATTAATTTTTGGGCTGCCATTTTGTTCGTGTTAGCACTTTGTTATTGATGGTTGTGTATTAAAAATTGTTTGGTTGTTATTATTAATGATGTTTATGTTTCAAAAATTCTGGGTCATGAGTAATAAAAACTTAGATAAATTTACGACGTTACGTACTGTCTACGTAAGTATTTATATTTAATTGTGTTCTATCGCCTAATCTAATTGACGAATCTTATTTTATTTATTTAGGTGTCAATAGATTCCCTGTACTTATAGGTATATTGGCCTGTTTTTCTAATGGTCATAGCCCCTATGTCTTATTTGTATTTATATATATACCTATATTTAGTTCAATAATCAATTTGTGTGAACTGTCTATAAATTTTTATTTTATTTATTTCTATGACAAGTGCCGTTTTCGGTTTAAGTATTTGAATCAAATCAATAGAAAACCGATGGCGCGACGCTTGTTAAATTCAAAACTCAATGAAGCCATACTTTATATTTTCATAAGTATGTATAAATATCATAATCCACAATGAAAAACCATTTTTCATCTTAATTTCGCGGCTATTACACATGAAATAAAACAACAGTACCTAATGGATTTAGCTCGCGTATCATGATTGATAATATTACATCGCATATTTCAAAACTTAAGTAAAATTTATTATTTTCAAACAAGACAGTTTGCATAATGAAAAAAATCCTTAACGATACACTATGATCACCTTAATCTCCTACTTTTATGGCTACGGTAAAGTTATTGAAAAATAGAAAAATCTATTACAGTTGCTTTGTTCCAACATTTTACATCTTATATGAAATATCTTATTAACCAGTCGCTAACATTTCAGTCCCTCATTACGCATACAAACAATATTCAACTACTAATTAACTCATAGCCGTCTCCCACACGCATGTCACATTATTGAATTAGCGGCCTCGACTTTGAACGAAAATTAAACGCAAAGCGCCTACAAATCAACGCCAAAGCACGCGATTTCATTAAGTATTAACAAACTTTCTTAACATATGCTCTTGACTTGCGTATGATTTTATATATACACATTATTGGGCTTTCTAAAGGGGCGCTCGCATTTGTGTTAGGTAGTAAGGTAGGTACATAATAATATGCATATTAGCACTGAGCAACTTTTGAAAATAAAAACTAAGTATAGCAATGAGTCAGTAGTCAGTAGTTCAAATAAAATCTGTAGGTACTGGTTTGTAAATGTTTACTTTCTTTGATGCGCTACGATTTATCAACCAACCTCCTTTTTGATTTGAATGCGATCCCGATTAGTTTGTTTTAAAACGCTTAATTTAGTTAGGTATTTAATTTTGATAGATAGTCTTGAAATCAAGTCGATTATATGAGTTTGAGGATAGCCGAGGCCAATTGAGATCGCTTTAAAACCAAGTAGGTATACTAATACAATCAGGGGACAGATAGATATCCATTATGGCATATTACAATTATTACTATATTCGCTAATGGGATTATTAGCGAGTAAAGTAAGAATCATTATGGATCAACAAGTTTTACCTTCCAGTACACAATTATATAACTATCGGTAAGTATTTAACTACAACATGGCGTCTTCAGATTTTCCGAAGCGTTATTCCGGATTTAAACCGTGCCGAAATCAAGTTCGAATTTCTAATCCCTTTTACCTGAATCAGGGATGTTACTAATGGTATTACACATTCGCTAATGCAAATGTTTGGAGTACGGAAAACTTAATGCAAACGTTAAGAAATCTTATACCTATCACCTTATGTCATATTGTATGTGGGTATAATTATATTTGGACCAGTATTGTAAACGGTAATTTAAAAAAAATATTAAGAAAATTTAACTAGAAAACGGCCATGAGTGTGTCGGGCTGCTTGCTGAAAAGCTCACCAAAATAAATTAAATATATTATGAAACGTTCATAGTTAATTTATTTTCGTTTGATGACAAGACCACAGTTACACAAGTTACACAAATCTGCACATATTCACATTCCCAAAAAAACTTATATATAGTTGATAAATATTACGACTGTAAATAAATACAATGATGCAAGTATCCGTAGGTATATTACTAAATTGTAAGTCGTGACATCCCTAACGTTAATACGCGCCCCTTTACCTAATTACTAACCGTGATTACATACTTCGCTTTACCCTGTTTGCGTTGACTATAATTAAGGCAAGTTAATCTGAATTCATACAAAATGCACTCCACACTTTGAAAAGATGTCTAGGTACTTAACTTTTAGGCTGCGACGCCGTTCGCGATACTTAAATTGTTAGTTAAAAGTTTGACAAAGACGAGAAAGTTCTTTTTGTATGTTTCTTAAGCATAAAAAAGTCACGATAACCGCTTGGTTTATGGTTGGTATAATACACATTCAACATATATTTGTATTTAAACTGTCATTTTTATTTTGTTAGCTTTCCGTACTTAAGTGTACCCACTTCTATTACGTGTGATTAAAGTCACCAATTTTAATTTTTTTTTTTAGTCTAATTATCTACGTATATGATATTGCGATGGTTTGTCCTCGATTTTACTTAATACTTATTTCCTATGATTGCAGAACAACTTACTTATATATCTACTAATTAAAAAAAAAGATAAAAATAAGGAAACATACGTTCATAAAACAATAAATTGAAAACTATACGGTGCTCTATCGTAATAATTTGTCCTCGTAGCGTACGTACTGTATATTTTGTTGCCACGACTAGAAATTGCGTACGTCTTGGGGTGTCTTTAACCGTGATTAAGTAACGCTTAGGATGGCGTTACGCGAAAACGTACCAAAATGAAATTAGCGTAAATCACATCTGAGACGGATTTACAGCGCTGCCAACTACGCGAACGAATCGAATTAGTGTTGCGCGTTCGCGGTTTAGTTTTAGAATGGATTATGACGTGTAACTAATTAAAATGCTGTTATCTAGTACCTACATATAATGACGTAAGCGACTTTGTACTGTTATTGACCTACACTCCATGTAATAAGTTTTGTCTCCAATAGACAAAGGCATCGATACGCCAAAAATACTATTAGGTATGTAATAAACTTTATGATGAATTAACTGATTAGTATGTAATAAACTTAAACCATAAAAAGAAATCTCAAGAAAATAAAAATTACTATAAAAGCTAAACTGTTCTTTTGACAGTAAGATTCTTTATCTCACAGAAAGATAGCATACAAAAGTACCCAATTATTCTGATTTTTCGTAGACCCCCAAATATTAAGAAGTAAAGGAATAAACAAAATCTTATTACTAATGGAAAAGCAATACCGATCTCGATGCTTCGTAATATCGGTGCAGTCTACAGTAATAATGTCTGGTCGGGCTTAATAAGTATAATCCTTCTGCAGTCGATACAAACAACGGCAGTCTGATCGAAATTCTATGTTCAAATACTATACATTTTATTTAAATTGTGAATATTTCTAACAAAGGATGGTTCTAATACATTTTTTGCCAATGTTGATATTTTTGTGCATTGAAAATATTTGAATTATATACAGTCTGCTGCACTTTTGAATGTTTGGATGCATAGGTATAGAAAGTTTAAAGACGAATTAGTAAAATGCAATTAGGTGAACCAGTGTTAAATAGGATTAACTTAATAAGACTTCTTTTAAGCTAAGCTTTAATGCCGATGATTCAACTTTATTAACCCAATTTTCAACAAAGAAATTCCTATCATAACAAACTATAAAATATACAAAATGTTTCATTATATCAGATAGATTGGATAAATCAACTATAAACGAATCGCGTATTTTATTTTATTTTCATCGTACTACGTCGTCTTACTACGAATATCTTTTGAAACGTTAGCGTTAAATTAAAGAAAATACGAGAGTTAAATCAATTTATAGTTGTTTCATTCCAATGTGTAATAACCGCAAAGATATCAGTAATTAGGTATTATATTATATCAGATAGGTACTCTAAGTAGTTAAAAACAGTCATTTGAACAACGTAATTAAAACAAGTCACTAAACAGCGTTAAAGAGGTTGTACGGGTTTTAATATTTCAGTTAGCTTAACTTAAAGGCGAGGTAAAGAGAGATTTGGCAACCGGCTTAATTTCCTGGACGCGTTGGTTCCAGCTAAGTCCCCGAATTGCACTCATCTGCTGATATAAATCTTTTAACACTCATTGCCGGATTAAGGAAATCTTCAGAATACGCGCTAACTCCAACAACTGCAATTAGCGTGAGCTGCGCGTAATCTTAAAGAGACAGTTTTACGAAATAAGATTTGTATCGTGTTTATGTGCGATTCTGTACAAAATTATTTACTGCAAACATTTATTGTGCTACTCTCTACAGTGCGAGTATTTTTGCTGAGCTATAAATTGACTATCGTACTTTGTCATTTGTTGGTATTGTAGTTAAAATTTATTATTTGTACTCATTAAGTTTTTTCATCGTACATATCTTTGTCGTTGTTAGTACAAACAAGTTGTTGAAACGATAAATAATTTATAATCTGTAATAGGTAGGTACGTCACAATATTTATTCATATTTTACCTTACGATTTACGGTAAATATTGTCTATTTTTTAACATAAACTAGCTAATCCGGCCATTATTATGGCTTTTCTTTTTTTTCTATAGGTACAAACATTGTTCTGACAATAAGAAACACAAAAAAAATTGTGCAGTCGATCGGAAGTTGAGCGTATATATATATCGGTGATTCATTTTTATTTATATAGATAGTAATGAATTTTCAACTTCTAAGTTCATATATTGCTGACGCAAGAAAACTTTACGTTTACTCGAAATTAATTATCTGCAAAATTTATTTCAATTCGAATCCTATCCAATTTATTTGGTATACAGGCGGTGCAAATTTATATGCAAGCAAAAGTTAAGTTTGTGTAATGTCTTTAAGAACTGATTGGTAGTAACTATCGATAATTACCTACATAAATAATCAAATGTCACTTGTATTTAAAAGTAGTATTTATTATTATTTTTATTCTCAACTTCCTAAGTTTACACATTACAAATTAAAGAACTGTTTATTTTTAGAAAAAAACAATTTATTATAGAATTCATAAAGTATAATTTTTAAACGCGAAATGAACCTGTAGTAATATTTAAAATACAATAATGAATTACATTACAGTAACACCCCGTATTGTAACATCTTAGGAGGGTTAAGTCTAGAAACGGCGGAGTCATCATCCCAACAATTACAATAAATCAGAACCCGTTTTACAATAACCCATAAATCGTAGTTACGGAACCACATTTTAAACTACAACCGAATTTAATTTAATACGTCACGCATCAATTGTTTAACGACTTCCGTAATTGAATTATTTTTGTTGATATATTAAAGGGTTGAACGATTTAATTTCTGATTCATGCCATTTTAAAACGAAATGTTATGTACCTATTAAATTTCCGAATATTAATAGGTAGACTGTAGCACACATACCTAGGCGTATTAGGGGTATATTCAGTACTAGCTTCTGCCCGCGACTTCGTCTGCGTGGAACTCCTCCTTTTTTGCAGTCGGTTAAAAAAGTAGCCTATGTCCTTTCTCAGGCTCCAGACTTTCTTCTTACCAAATTTCATTTAAATCGGTCCAGTAGTTTTAGCGTGAAAGCGTAACAGACAGACAGACAGACAGACAGAGTTACTTTCGCATTTATAATATTAGTATGGATTAGTATGGATTTAAATATTTCATTTAGTAAAGAGCATTGATATCCGACTTGCATCTTTTTAAATTATTTTGTTTAAAATTCTAAAGACTTGCCCACTACCCTGGGTCATGAAAACAACATTGTCTTAATAATTACGTTACCTAATTTTTGTTTCAATAATTTATTAGTGAAAATGTGAAATTGATATCTAATTAAATTAACATTTTTTATTTATATAAAACACCATAAATTTGGGAGAATCGAAATTGAATAAGAAATTAGCAATGAGCAAAGGAAGTTATACAAATAGTCTTCCAATCTCAACCTATTCTGTACTATTACAGATTAAGGGAAGCTAACAGAAGAGTTTTCCAAGAAACAAATTAAGTTTATTTTTAAATCACTTCACGCTCTAATTGGCCGAGGAGCCGCGAACCCACCGCATTTTGTCCCCTAAAAAAAATATTGACACTACGCAGTCCCTTTACATCTTCCCGTTGTACCAGATTAATGTTTGTGCGGAGTTATTTGCACTGTTCTTCATAAAAATGGCACAAACAGAAGCGTATAAACAAATCTTTAATAACATTTGTGTGTTTTACGACATTATCTCGTGTAATCCGTTTTCTGTGATTGTTCGCTAACAATTCCCGCCGGTGTATTATATCACTCTTGAATATTAATGTGCTACGTTAAATCCCTTATTTTTTTAATGGTTTATCGTTTTTTCGGTATAAAGTTGTTAGTTTTGTAAAGACGTTTTAGGAAAAAAGTTAATATTTGTCAAGTTTAACGTTGTGGCTGTTTGATATTATCTTAGTCAAATAAAGTGTAAGAAAGTTTTAAAAGGAACAACCAGCTCGATGGCGGAAGGGCACTACGATTTTGGACAAAGAGGGTCAAAAGTAACGTCAGAATTAGAAAATAGATGATTCAGTATTATTTATAAAAGTAGAAACTAGTTTTATTGACAAGAAATTGAAAAACTTTTGATTTACACTAAGTAATTAATATATTACGGATGGTCAGTTGTGGTGGTAAAGTGTAGATTTAAATCCAGAAACAGACAATTTGTGAAATGATCACCATATTTCGAAACAGACAATTTGTGAAATGAATATATAAATATTATTACTTGAAAGGTTTGTTTAGTGAGAGACCTAAATCAACTCAGCTGGAGCATGATAAAAATAATCAATTAAAAATATCTTTAGATTATATTTTACTGCGAAATAGGTAAAAACTATACTGTTTCGACAAAAAGTCCAACACGAAAGCGACGAGATTATTTTATTATAACATTGTAGGTAAAAACAACACTTAAAAATGTTTGCGAGATTTTAAAACGTACGAACTGAATTCTGTCATTTCTCTATTCCGCTAATATTGTTAGCTTTCTTCCCTCATAATATTGACACCAGGAAGTCAGACATCTGAGGAGTGCGGACCGTACAAACACACTCCTTTGTGATGGCTCGTAATCTTCGTCTCAAGGATTTTAATTACTTATCGGAAACTTGTGGCCGCCGGCTGTATGGCTTCTCGCGGTATATTGCGAAATTTCGATGCTTGACATCAAAGGGTTACCATTGTTATCTACTGTATTTGCCAGTTTTATTTTATTATCAGGATCGTCGACAAACTGGTTTTCTAAAATGCCCTCGTGTAAAAGTAAATACGTTGATGTTAATGGAATTTACTGTCAGTAAATGCTATTAGTAATCTTAAGTAGATAAAATTAGAGCAAAAGTGATTTGGTGGCAAATTGAAATATGGTCACAAGCATGTCCATTTCTCGATGTTTTTTCCGTTATAAAGTATCTAAATAAATATTTTTGTGTGTTTTTAACCGACTTCAAAAAAGGAAGAGGATCTTTTTTTATTAATTTATTTACCATGGGCATTTGTTTTCTTTTAATCCTATTTAGATTAGTAAGTATTGAAAAGTATCTGACTATAAATTAGAATCCTGGTACTTACGGTACCTACAGATACATAATAGGTATATGTTAAAAAATTTGCTTTGACTTTTGCTCAGGCTGATTTCTAGACTCACTCGAAGTACTCGATTTTAACGAGAACCAATGGTAACGACAACGTCTACGCAACACAGGATGTGATTTTCGCGCAGCCCCGTAGACAGTATGTGTCTTGAAAGTCATATAGATTTTGGGTGATTGACAATAAAGTTTGGTACGGGGGCGGTAACTATTGATGTTCAGTAGTAAAGCACAGTCATCACCTAAATTGCCGATACCAAACTACTGTTGGTACACAAATATGTGTCTAGAGCTTACGTGTTTATTAGCACGTTGGGGTGAAATAGTTATACATACCTAACGAAATTGATTTTCAAGTTTTAAAAATTTACAGCTCGTAGTCGTAGTAAACTAAGCTGATGGTAGTCTAACACTAGTTAAATCCGTTATAGGTACCTAATGGTTTTATTCCAAAGTATCTGAGATCAATTGGCTAACGCGTACCTTTCATGAATTATAGCAGAAGCCTAAAGTTAGCAGAAATCTAAATGAAAGTCTTATTTAATCATTGATACTAAACTATTACCTTTAAATATAAGCGAATTATCGATTTAACTATGGTAATTACCACGGGCATATAGTTAATTTGATAATATAATAGTTTATAGTTTAGACGTGTTATTTGTTAAGCTACTATTTATGTGATAACGACGTCGTCATTATTTTTGGACACTTTATTCATAACGAACTTTCTCGTCTTTTTTTTAATAAACAACTTATATTTCAATTTCATTATAGTCTTCTTAGAAACTTAAGACAGCGTAATTCCACACACCCATTCCATTACCATCTCATTGAATATTTAAAGTGTAAATAAGCTGTAGGGGACGGGTGCTCAAAGCGGGCACCTTAAGGGAAAGTTGAAAAATTTATGGTTTGTAACTTAGTAATATTATTAATTTCTTTACGACCAGGTGCATTATTTAATACTCTTCGATATCCGTATGTCCGTTTCCTCAAAAAAATAAAGACAAAATAATTATAAGCAATTTATGAAACCTCTACGTTTGCCCGATTTGCCCTGGGGGGTGGCCTATAGCGGGCACGCGCTAAGGGCAAAACGGACATAGGCTATTTTAAACCAAAATGGGATAGCCATAGTTAAAAAAATAATATATATCGATTAAATTATCTATTTTAATCTCTCAGCAGTATTGTGAATTCAAAACAACGATAGTGCTCGGCAGGCTTAGTCTTAATTTTTATTTTCTTTGGGTTAGGTTTAGTTTTCTTGTTTTTTTGGGTTATTAATAGTCAGCTCTTCGTTTTTATTTGTTTTAACAGCTTCAATCTAAAGAAAAAACAGCCAGTAAGTATTTTTTTTGTAAGTAGGTAAGTAATACTTACAAAAAAAAATACATTGACTGTTTTTCATAGATCGGGCAGTGCCCGCGTTGCCCTGACCACTTTGCCTTTCTTGACATTTAAAATATGCCAGCTAATCAAAATTATAAATGTTACCAAACGTGGAGGTTAAAGCAACAGTTTTGCGACCTGATAAGTAAGTAACAACTAACATGCTTTGTAATAGTATTGCAAGCTTAAAAAGTGAGAGAACACACGAAACATATGTTAAAATATTTTACAAAAAGCAGCTAAAAACATTTTTTTGGCGTAGCTTATAACAGCGTGCTCGCAAATGAGAAGGACGAATGACGCGAGTTGCGCGAGCGGCGCGGAATACTGTCGCAATTAACGAACATGTTCTTATTTAAAACGGCAATATTACGAGCAGTGCCCGCTTTGGGAACGGTGCCCGCTTTGAGCACCCGTCCCCTATGTATTAAATATACGTAGCGATTGGCAGGTCTTGTTTGAACTTAATTAAGGCAGGTTCGTAAATGAGCGTCGCCTAAGATCAAAGTACCCTGTGCTAATATTTGCTTTCTGTATTGAAAGAAGTCATTGGCACAGCTCAAGAAATTTACCTTTGGGTTTCATTTATAATAACGATGTTTATTTATAGTAATAGTTTATACGTGTTAATTAGTTTAGTTACTTACCTAGTGTTGAATTCTAGAGCTGTTCTTTGTTTTGCGTAGAAATTAGGTAGCTACTTGGGATTAAATATTATTTGTATTTAATTTTGGTTGTCTACATACGAACATTTTAAGAAATTGGGCCCTGGTTCTATTAGCGAATCGAAAGGAATGCAAAATTGTATGGAATCGAACTAAAAGTCGTGTTCAGTTTTTTATCAAGTCAAATCTGTTTTTTATCGTACATTAGAATGAAACAACTATACCAGATTTAACTTGCGTATTTTATTTTATTTGCTGACGTTTCAAACTAACAGTTCCCATATTCGTAGCAAGACTGAGCTGATGATAATCTAACGTTTAGTTTCGTTGGTTCTCTACTATCGATTGAGTCTAGGAGGTAGAGTAGGGGGTAATTGATATTTTCATTAACAACAATAATATTAACATCACGAAGTTATTTATAATTTAGGTAGAACCTTTTTATAATATATAAATAGCAGGTTCAATAATACTCGTTCCGTCACTGTCACCACAGATTTGCATTTCATATAATAATATGTTGCGAGTAAACGAAGCAAAAAATTTGGAACCAATCGATTGTTATTGATCCCCATAATTGATTACATGTCAACACTTTGCGTAATTATTCCGTTAGTTGGAAAACTGAGCCACAGGACTACAGAATTTAATTATGGAAAAACCAAATAAGTACGTATTTTGTTATCTCCAAACTCGGCTTATCGGCCGCTTATGTATAATATGTTTTAATTAAATAAAAAATCGCTATGTATGTCGGTGCTAAATTATGTTAATATTAAACAATCTTAACTAAAAATTTCAATTACATACCTAAAAGGCCCAATCAATAATAGCGACTAGCGACCGCATGAAACGAATGTAAAATTTAATTTTAAGTTTATGTTAAGTCCCTACAAATTTCATTCAATGGGCTCTTTAATAGAAGATCGTACATAATTGGAGGTAGTGTCGAAAATAATTTGCAGAGTCCAGTGTAAAATTACGTCAAAAACTAAGTAACGTAACCTATCCAATGCTGTATCCATAAGTAAGAACATTTTATATAAAAAAAAAAATCGGAAACATAATAATTTCTCATGCTTATTACACATTGGAATGAAACAACTATACTTACCTACTTAAACGGTTGAAGCTGACGATTGTCGTTAACTCAGTAGTGTTACGAATATAGTAACTGTAAAATTTTCGAAACGTCAGTCAATAAAATAAAATATACGAGTTAAATCTGTTTATATTTGCATCATTCCATTTCAAAAATATTTATACTGATCATCTAAAGCTATCTTCATCTGAAGTCAAAAACCACAAATCACAGCGACGGATATTCTGTCAGTTCCAATGACGTTAGCAAAGCTTGCAATCTGATTGGACGAGCAGGTATCTATTGCCCGGGTAGCCAACCGGCTGATTGGCAATTAACTGTCCGCCAGGTGGCCGGGTTACCTAAGAAATAGTTCACAAGGTTGCAATTGAGTTTTAGTGGTATTTTTTTACCAATAACTGTTTTTTCTTGTAAGGAAACCACACTAATAATATAAATGCGAAAGTTTGTAAGTGTGTAGGTATGTTCGTTACTCATTCACGCAAAAACTAATGGATTTTAATGAAAATTTGCAATATAATAGCTTATAACTCTATATTTTATAACGGTACTGTGTAAAGTACTCGCGCAAAAGAAGAGCAGAAGTTAGTACCTACCGTTATAAGTATATAACAAATTCAAAACTGCATCTACCTAATTATTGATCATTAGATAATTATCATTTTTAGTAAAAACAGTACCTACATCAAACCTAAATCACTAAGCATATTTAATAAATGTTTTTGTATAGTACACGGTCAAAATACAAGTAGTAGTTAATTTTATATGACAGTTCATTAATTAAATACTTACAGATAAAATATTCGCGACGATCATTTGTTGTTATTACCATAATCCTAATATATAATATGTAAGTGTAAATTATGTGCCGAACGTGTGCACTGCCCTTAAGACATTGCTATCTCAGCATTAAAACAAAGTTCTGCGAATAGATACAGAGAAAAGGTTTTTCACTATTCCAACTTCGATTCCTGAAAAAGTATTCTGGATAAACTATCGCGGATTAAAGGACAACAGAATCGTGGAGATTAAAAAGAACTTTCTCCGAACAATATCTACTTTCAATGTTCTTTATTTGAAAATACTCTGAGATAAGTTTCATAGTTTATTTGAAGTGCGCTTATTTATATTCTAGAAATAAAAGTAAAAGGATTTTGAAGTTAGGAATCAGAATGACGTCTATAGGTTTATTTAGCATCGGCATGGGAACCATATATTCATAAGTAAGTACAATAAAGTAATACATAAAGATTTAGAGTCCGCAATATAGCATTATTACGAGTATAATATTATTCTCTTATGCTTAAAAGCTTAAACCGTACTACCTCTTTTTATCTATTCAAAATATTCGTTCTTATCACTTATTTTCTGAGGCAAAGAATATTATTTCAATGAAGCATAAGCCAAAAAATCATCGAAAGGAAATATTTAATTTTACATATGAACATGGTTAGCACCAAAATAATAAGTAATATTTATAAACAACAAAAAAAAATAGTGAGGCAACCTCATGGCTGTATATATAGTCAATGATCACAAAAGCAGGATATCGGTGTTCTTTTTCATTTTAAATAAATTATTTTTTAACCCTCGACGCAAAAACGACGGGGTTATAAGTTTGACGTGTCTTTCTGTCTGTGTGTGTGTGTGTGTGTGTCTGTGGCATCATAGCTATCTAATGCATGAACCGATTTTGTTTTTTTTTGTTTTGTCATAATAAGCAACATAATTATGTTACATAATCCTTTTCATTCGTATTTAAAATAAAAACACTAAAATATTAAACTGCTGTGTAAATTCATTACATCAGCATTCTGTTCACAATTATAAAACTTAGTATCTACTAAAAATATCATATACTACCATTAGATAATACTGAAACCTTGGACAATTTCAAATTATCTACATAATATTCAGTTATGAAAGTCCTACTATAGGTAGATAATTGAATCCCCGTCCATTACTCCTCCACCTGAAACTGAAAGCACAGAGCATATAAGTATTCGGTGCTTGTTCTGAGGATTATCGTGCTCGTCGTCGAGCAGGATTTTGAGCAATTATCCTAATCGGATTGCGAGCATTTAGTGCGGTGACGTCACTAAGCAACAAACCACTAAATTAATCCCCCTACTAATTGCCCCCCGTCTTTGATGCGTGTATTTTATTCGGGTGATTCGTATGTAATATATTGCTCTGTAAGATTTGTTTCATTGTGTTAGAAGACAATTACATCTGATGATCTGATGACCTATAGGTACATCTGGTTTGTTAAGATTATGTACTATTGTTGATTATGATCACACTTCTGTAATCCGCACAAACACTACGACACGTACGTAAAACGAAGATTTTTATAGAATTATTTATACTGTGGAATGAAACAACTATACCTAACGAATTGAACTCACGTATTTTATTTTACTTGTTGTCGTTCCGAAAACTTTACGGTTCCCATATTCGTAGCACGACTGAGATGACGATAATCTAACGCTAAAGGAAATAAAGCCCTGTAAATTAAAATAAGTTTTAAATTAAAAATTTAATGTCATTGTTATGTAGACAAGTATGAAAATAGTCGTAGGAGATATGAAAATAAAAAAAAACTTAAGAAACGTCTCGTTCAATCTTTATTAAATTAATTTTCTCATAACTACATATTATCAGGTTATTTAAGTTTTATACCCAATAGAGCTATTATCTTCTTTAATAAATTGACTACGACATTCATTATTATATCGCGACAAAGGTCACTACAGTATAAATAATACACAGTAAGTAAATTCAATTAAGTATGTAGTATAATACCTACCGGCAAAGTTCGAATCCGTATCGTATCATTATGTATCTGATCTATAAAAGTGACAAAAATTTCACGTTTGTCATTGTAATTTTAGTATTTGTTCTTATAGCCGCAACAAAAATACATCATCTGTGAAAATTTCAACTGGCTGACTATCACAGTTCATGAGCCTGGTAATGGTGACAGAGAAGTCTTCGTAATAGGGTTCAGTTTTTCCTGTTTTGTACACGGAACCCTAAAAAGGGTACCTGACACCGTTGTTCTTGCATTCGCTTAATTAATTTTATAATATGTTTTTAGTAGACTTGGACCCTAGACAAAAATGTTAATCGATAAATTATTATCGAGTGCAAAATTGTATGGAACTGACGTAAACTCATGGAAGCCACGTGGTCACTTTTAATTCGATTATGTGAATTCTATAAAATTTTGCATTAGTTTTGTTCGTTGACTACTATCTATTCGTACTTGTCTCAGAATTCTAATAGAAAATAATTTGTATGGAATTTAAGTACTGGGTGTTACACATACTATGATAGGTTATTGGACTCTATGTCGACGGCATTAGGGGGATTATTGCGAACCCATTATTACGTAGAAATGAGTTATGAATAAATTCTAACGAAACTGATGGGTGCCAGAAATTGGATGTTGAAGTTTTATTGCTAAAGTATAAAGTTTTTAATAAGAACATAATAATATATTAGAAGCTAACTATGCTCATTTTATAC
The DNA here is from genome assembly GCA_038024825.1 of Polylopha cassiicola. NCBI lineage: Eukaryota > Metazoa > Arthropoda > Insecta > Lepidoptera > Tortricidae > Polylopha > Polylopha cassiicola. The sequence continues at coordinate 11,654,722 of CP149046.1, read as the reverse complement.
TATAGAATACAGACGATACGACAAAGATGATATTGACGTTTAAGTTAAATTTTTACCTATGAGTAATAATGTGTAATAATATGTTTTCAAATTACTTATATTATACCTAAACTTGTTCGTTGTATTGACAATCTCGGTATAATATGAGCGCATGTACTCGTGATGTGTGATTATCTTACATATAATAAAACAGTAGAAACCACGTGTCTGTACAATTGAAATTTTTAACAAAAAATGGGTGTGGGCAATAATAAAAGAGTAACAGAACACAAAAACGATTTTTTAGATTTTCTTTTCTGTCTGTCTGTCTGTCTGTCTGTCTGTCTGTCTGTATGTATTCGCTAATCTTGAAAACTACTGAACAGATTTTGACGCGGCTTTCACTAATAGATTAAGCTCTTCCCTGAGCAACATATAGGCTTTGTTTCATCAAAATCTTCTTACATATAATAAAACAGTAGAAACCACGTGTCTGTACAATTGAAATTTTTAACAAAAAATGGGTGTGGGCAATAATAAAAGAGTAACAGAACACAAAAACGATTTTTTAGATTTTCTTTTCTGTCTGTCTGTCTGTCTGTCTGTCTGTCTGTATGTATTCGCTAATCTTGAAAACTACTGAACAGATTTTGACGCGGCTTTCACTAATCTTACATATAATAAAACAGTAGAAACCACGTGTCTGTACAATTGAAATTTTTAACAAAAAATGGGTGTGGGCAATAATAAAAGAGTAACAGAACACAAAAACGATTTTTTAGATTTTCTTTTCTGTCTGTCTGTCTGTCTGTCTGTCTGTCTGTATGTATTCGCTAATCTTGAAAACTACTGAACAGATTTTGACGCGGCTTTCACTAATAGATTAAGCTCTTCCCTGAGCAACATATAGGCTTTGTTTCATCAAAATCGGATGTCAAATAAAAAAGCTATCGTCTTTTAAAGTTTAAAGGTAATTTTTCTATAGGAGATTTTATAGTTACATAATATAGTACTAGATGGCGCCTCAAGGCAATTAAAACGCGCTATAGCTTTTTCTCTGAAAAGTACGTTTAAAACTATATAATTTTGTTTGTCTTGCGATTCGGTTAGTTGATGATTTTGATGTTATACTTGGATATGAAAATACGGACTCTGAACTTGCTTTGTGAATTGGTTGAAAAATATCGGATTTATCTAAAAAATATTGCCTACGTAGAGTAGATTTATTGAAATAAATATATGTATTATTGTATGTATTTGCTTTGATTTTAAAAATGCCCAGACGAAACGCTTACAACGCATCGCTATTGAGAAATCTTACTCCGCCTAAATTGTGCAATGGAACCCGACTTAGAGTAACTTCTTTACAAAGAAACTTAATCGAAGCTGAGATTCTTACTGGATGTAGTGCAGGTGAAACTGTATACATACCACGAATACCAATCATCCCCAACAATTATTTCCCATTCCAATTCAAACGGACACAATTTCCAGTGTCCGTTTGCTTTGCTATGACAATTAACAAGTCTCAGGGGCAGACGCTAAAGGCTGTTGGAGTTGATCTCAGGTCGAATTGTTTTTCACACGGCCAACTATACGTGGCTTGCTCGCGGGTTAGTAATGCGGATAACCTTTTCATATTAGCCCCAGAAGGAAAAACTGTTAATGTGGTTTATAAAGACATTTTATAATTTACATTTGAAATATTAAATACATACCTATATTATATTTTTTATATTATTTGTCTGTCTATCTGTGTGTTCCGGCTAATCTATAGAACAGCTGGACTGATTTGGACGGGACTTTCACTGGCAGATAGCTTATGTAATAAAGAGTAACTCATTTTAGAAAAAAATCTTTAATTATCCATACTTATGTCCCAGTACTTAAATTCCACGCGGACGAAGTCGCGGGCACAGCTAGTTGATAAATAAATTAATCTAATCTAATCTTTGGATTTAACTCGCATTATTTTTATCCGTTAAAGTTGTTCCATTCCAATGTATAATAACCGCGAAGGCATCAGAAATTACTAATCTAATCAATCTTCCAATCTTCATTATCATTTTCAACCGAAATAAGTCTCCTGGGTATAGGATTTTTAACAAGAACTAGAACCGCATTGCCCTCATCTAGCAGTTCTTGAGTCACCAGGTCGGACCCCCTTCTTCTGCATCTTCCGGTTCGCGGTCACCACTTCAACACTCAACTCATTTACTACAAATCTAATTATATCGGCTGCCGTTTTATTACTTGAAGATTTATCTACGGACATCAATTACATATTCCTGATAAGGAAACCCCAAATATAGGCACTTATATCTCAGCATATCGGCAAAATGACAAAACCAACTGAGTAAAGACTTAACCCTGTGAAGTGAGGCGTTAGACACGCTTCATTGGCTTCTGAAGTGCTGATGGAACTGATTGGCCAGCTTTGCTTTAACAATAGCCATCCAACATAAGGAACAACAACCTTAATAACGATTGTCTACGTTTCTAAATCCATCCATATGATATTAAGATAGGGTTCAAATTTAAATGGTAAGATTTCAAGAGTTACTGCGGCGAATCGAACAGAATCAATGCATCTGCTTAGTCGGATTTCATGTTTCATTGATTGCCATTGTTAAGAGTCAACGCAGGGGTTAGACGAGCCCTCTCGAATGTTTTTCAAAAATGAGACAATTATTTGATAAGAGCGCTTATTTTTGTAGAAAAAGATTCTTTTGGGATATTGTTTGGAGATAAAAATGTTTTGTGATGGAATCGCATTGTTACGATGTATAATCATTTTGAAACCTCTCTTTGGACTTTGGATTATTCTAGATACTGCAATTACCATTTTGTTTTGAATTTAGAGCACGGTCTGGTATCTTTTCTGAAAAGCTACAACATTTTTATGAAACCTCAATGTCGCCGTGGTTATAGGTACACACACTATCAAGTGCGTGTGCGTACGCTGTATAGCACACCACGGCACCCAGAAAAATAATCAACAAGCCAGAAAAGTCCCCAAATAAAAATAATATGTTATTACATAGCTACTAGAATTAGATTTCCTCAATGAGTGCGAATGATTTTTATATGGCGTCGTTGGCAACAGAGCCTGCTCTTTGTGACATGTGATACGGCACAATGTCCGGTGATATGATTTTCGTCATATTATACAGAGTGCTTCATTCATATCTTTTCTTTCCATAACAGTTTTTTTATATTTTATTCTTAGGGTTTTTTCTCTTACAGAGAAGATAGGAGGTTAGTTACGATTTTAGTAATAAGGTAAGTAAAAAATAAAAGGCCTTGTATGAGTAAGTACGAGTAAGAAAAATGATCGTATTTTAGCGTATCCATACGCTAAAATACGATCATTTTTCTCGACCAGCCGGCTTAAAATAAATACTCTATGTAACTATCGTAAACGAAAACAAATACCGACGAAATACATTTTTCAATAAGCAAACACTATTTTGTTTGTAAAAATTAATTAAAAATACCACCAGTAAAAACATGTCCCATAATAAATTTAAACGCTCCACTTTATACAAATATTTACGCGAAACTATGCAAAAAAACCCGCCTGTATACTCGAGGGGGCGATTTTCAGAACGCTGTAGGTATTATTGGCCAAGCCCTGCCTTATTGCGTAGGTATAACATGGACAACAATAGTGAACATAGCCAGATGTCTGCGACCCCCAATTGTACGGGTCCATTCTCAAATATGAGGTTAACATATTTTGGTCGCTTTATAAATGTGCCGCTTTGTGCATATTTGTAATCTAAGGATTGTTTGTTTCAAAGTTAGAGAACAACTGTGCACAAAGCCAATCAAAATATAAGTTTAACTTTAGAATTCTATATAAGTACTGTCGCTTCTCTGGTTTGGTTATATGTACTGCATTTACTTACACGCAGTAATATTTTCTTAATGTATTAAAAATTAAAATTTCGTATTTGTGAAACATAGTGCATCGGCTCTTATTAAAGCTACTACTTACCAGGCTTTTGGTATTCACAAATCTATAATAAGTTATGTAAGTATTACCTGTTCAACTCCGTTGACGGTCTGCTCTGACAGAATGAATCCATGCATAGTGTTTTTCATATCACCTTTTTTATAAACTTTGACGGGTCCACAATTTATATAAAAGGCTGGCAGAAAGTAAAGGACAAAAATTATGTTAATTCCCGTCTTACGTGGTTACGATTGGCTGATTATAACATTATTATAAAATATGTCATAGTTCTAATAACAACCGAAATCGATTAAGAGAAGGTAAATGGTTCTTGGACAACTAAACTATAAGTAAGATAAAGTTAGATTACATTTATGCCGTGTTAAATGAGTTTAATGATCCGCAAAAACCATTAACATGATGTTCATTCGTTCTTAATATTTCTTTCGTGATTAAAATATTGAATTTGACATTTACGACGTGTTTCCACACTTTTTTAATATCCTAACCCTTTTAACCAAACAGCTATATTTTTATGATGGTCATAATTTCGCAGTGGTGTTAAATTTTACTATTATTGTCGTCTAGAATATGAATCTAGACTGGGATAAAGTTATTATATTAAATAGACGTACTTACTGTATGAAAATAAAATATACACTTTAAAATTTAATAGATAATACGCAATAGTTTCATATAAATGGATTGTAGAAAGTCGCAAAATTTTATTAACACAAGTGGGTATTGAATATCCTTAAAACGAAATTCACGACAACATTTTCCAAACGACGACGCCAAACGCTCCTTGATAGAGACCGGCAAAATCATATTAGTATATGCTCGGTCAAATTAATTTGAGGCAAAGCTACCTTTGTCCTCATAAAGACAATGTAATTATACCAACAAGCCTGTTAGAGGATCCCTAATGGAACGTCCGTGTCGTGCTCGCCTGGTGTTTGCTAAACGCAATTATTGGCCAGGTCTATTTTCCTATATGAGATTTAAACCAAATTAAGTGAATTTGGAGAGGGCATGCTTTAAAACTTTGAAATGGAGTTGATGTGGCGAGCGTCAGGTGACTCCGTAATTCCTTCGTAATTCGAACAGATTAAGGGTCGAAATAGCTAAGTTGTGTATAATTATGATGACAGATTTGCAGATATGTGCAGTGCAGTATGTAGGGATACCTCGACAGGGTTCATGAAATTATGCCTGAATGGAATGCACCCTTGTAAATTTGTAATGTATTAACGTGATTCACTTAAGACACCCAAGCAGTCAAGTTCTATATGAGCAATATACCTACATGCTGTATAAGAACGACTACTTACTCATGCCTTTGTAGGGCTTATGTATAATTTTTTGTAGACTATGATTATCGACCATATTTTAGCAATAAATATTTATTTATTTTTAAAGAACGGTGGTAGCTAAAGTAGGGAATTTTTTAAGAGTACCTATCTCTCTTAGACTTGAATTTTGATAATCTGACAGGTTGTAGACAGGTATGTTTAATTTTACTTGTGTATCAAACTAAAATTAATTTAATTAGTTAAATAGCAATTATCTTAATATACTCACAAGACTGGTTTGATATTCCGTCATGTTAATTTAACTGTTATTTTGCACCAAAATTACTTGAAAATTGAGGTATTGGATTAATAAAGATAATTGGTATGTGTGCATGTGTAAGGTTTGTTTATATATTAATTGTTAGTTTAATTAAGTAACTCTGTACTTGACAAGATAATATAGAAATTTATTTAATTAAAAAATATTATAATTTCAATTAAATTTCTAGATAAATAATTTCTGATGCCTTAGCGGTTATTACACATTGGAATGAAACAACTGTTAACGGATTTAACTCGCGTATTTTTATTTTATTTTATTAGTTGACGTTTCGGATTCTTTACGCGAGTTAAATCCGTTAACAGTTGTTTCATTCCAATTTCTAGATAAAGACAAAAATTATGCTAAAATAATACTGACATATTATAACAAGTTAGGTAAGTAACTATTTGAATTCCGTATTCATCATGAGTACCTACGCACTATATAATGAAATGAAATAATACTGGACAATAGCAAATCAAGTCCCCAGTAATTTTAGGGTAATTTTAGATTCTCCGGTCAGTTGGTCCAGGGACAATAGTGTCCCCTGCAGATCTTACCCCGGTTTAAACAAGGGTTTTTACCCCAATTATGGTACCGACGCGTGATTATTTCCGCTAATATATATTAACTATAACTACAAAAGACATACATTGAATTGCATATGGAGTCGGCATAAAAAACAGTTAGGTTTGTGATGTCATCTAATACCTTTAGAGTAAAAGAGCGAAGGTTTAGCGTTAGACTATTGTCAGCTCAGTCGTGCTACGATTATGGAAACAGTAAAGAATCCGAAACGTCAGCTAATAAAATTAAATATTTAGGACATCAGCACGTAAGGATTTTGCAAGAGAAGTCATCTGTCATCTAATACCTTTAGAGTAAAAGAGCGAAGGTGACAAATACTTCCCGCGCGACAAGGTCCTTACGATCTTACTCTCCAAAAATTATAAATTCTAGTTCAGAATAATCTTACCCGTGGTCACTTTCTAAATAATAGACTCTAGGTATAATCTTCGGCCCTCAATGTGCCCCGGCAAACATTAATCAGCGCAATAAGGTGCCATTACAAAGAACGGGGAAAACTCAGCTTTTCACAAACGCTTCCAATCAGTTCTTAACAATACAACCTTAGCAACTACAACTTATTCTATCTTCCTGAAACTTGCTAGCAAAGAATAGTTCTTAATGCCAAGCGAAAAGGTTGAAATTAAATTGGGTTTTAGAATTCAGCATCGCCCTTTGGTAAGTATTCAGAAATACGGGACGGATAAAATGCGAAATAGCTCTTAATGAAAACTATCGTTAAACTACCCGCAGATTAATCTATTATCGTAAAGTCCGCTGCAGACGATACTTGGGTCCCGTAAATTAAAAGCATTGTAATTGAAATGTGAATTTATCTCAATAATTTTATAGCAAAGAATTTAGTGGCAAACTGCCTTTGTTCAAACACATAGACCTTTCGAAAAGGCCAACTCTTTCGACGAAATGATTTAAAGAATTCTACATTCAATTCTAAAGATAAATGTATTATCATAACAATCCCTTTTGTTACAACAGTGAGTTTAATTCTTTGATTTTAAATTTTAAGAAATAAAACACCTCTGATTTCAAGTAACGATGTTCAGAATATCATATTTCTATTTGATTACGCATTGTTTCAAAGTAGTTAAAACTATGAGTTTCGCGATTTACTAGTCGGGTAAAGATTTATGTTTCACTTAAAATAACAGTTTCGGATGGAAATTTTATAGCGAAATTTTGTTCGGGGATATTTTAACATAAAATAAATGAGAATGTATTTTATGTGAACGTAAACTTTTATACTGTTTTGACGGTAACTTTTGCGACCGGTAATGGAGGGGACAGAGGCCAGACAGCTTCCGGTCTGGAGGGACAGGGCGAAAACAATCCCTCAAACTAGCCCTATTGGAAGGAAATTAATATACGTAAATCATGCAAGTGGAATAACATGTTGGGACAATTGGGTTACATTAGATGTTGGCTATTTGATATTTGTTTTGTTATTACGGAAACATATCAACTTTATATTTCGTCATATTTTTATACTAGGTAAATAAATAAATAGAATAAGTAGTGTGTTTTTTCTTACGTCATAAAAATATTTAAGAATGTCATGCAGAAATACTTAATTTTATTACAGTAAGTATCTAAGTATTACAATTAGTCAAAGTTAAGGTTTCAACAAAACTAACCTCCTATAAACAAATATATGGAATAATAGTTACCTAATAACAAAATATCCATTACATACCTACTTGTATGTACCTATAGAGTAAACAAAAATGAAACAGTATAGGTACTTACGAGTATTCTTAATACAATAGCTAACGGCGCCACAGCATCATTGAAGAAATCTACGGATCTACGAATAATAAGCGTCATACATCTCTGGCCACCACTTAATACAGTACGGATCAAAAGAACCATACGGGAAACGCTGGCAGCTTAGAATAAACCAATTATGAGTGAAATATTAGGGATCAGTCCAGCGGAAAGGTCTTTGATCACACGGGGACTAACTGCTTATATTTCTTTCCGCCCCGAGCGAGAAGAAGCCACCAAAGACCGGTCAAAATAAGCGAACTCTTAATAAATTACATAAATTGGTGGCTAGGAGACTAATACCCTCGGAATGGGGAATAAGCCGGTCATAACGTCGGTTAACTGCGCGTGCCGAGTAATCATTTTCGGACAGGAAACACTGCCGTCTGTTCCGACGTATGACGGGCCTTATTAAAAGGATTCGCAGAAATATTGCGGTCAGCTCTAACGGATTAAAGAGCTTCATTCGCTTCAATATTTAACTTTAAGAACTGAAATTATAAAAGTTCATACCTTACTTTATTTATCACATGCCTTCTATTATAATACTATATGTATTTCATTCCAGTTAATAAATTAATTAGTACTAAGTATGAGTATTAAAACAGTACTTAAATAAATTATAGTCATTTCAATTATTAACTTACCAGGTTTAAATATTGCGCTAGTGCTAAATATCTACGTAACTTAGGAATGAGGGTACCTAAATATTCACAAAAAAGGTTTTATGTATTTTTGTGATGCGCGAGCATTGTCCTGCAGAATCGCGTTTATTGATATACACGTGTAAAGAGACGCGTGTGTCCCATCACTCTATGACAAAGTAGCTGCAATGTGATTCTAAATAAATTAACCAGGGATCGTTGCTCTGACGGCCAAAAAGCTCCATTTTCAATTAAACTGAAAGCCGGGGACGATATGGATATTTTGTGAAATGGGAAAATAATCGAATTTCGTTGGAATAATGAGAGGACCCTCTGATAGCGACCGGATAGATGTACAAAGGGTATTTAACTTGCACTTAGTACTTTTTGCGTCGCTCCCCCACTGGCTCGGACAGCCCTTTCCGTGTATAGGGCCGGTGTTAGTAACAAACTACCCCTTCATAATGTACCTTTGTACTAGTGTGTTTTTATTTCATACCTAATAAAATCCGTTTAAGTTGTAGTACAATAAGCAGAGATACGTATTGTAATTCATGGCGGCATTTTTTATTTCCATATACCTACTATGCGACATAGAAATTTTGTCATAAATCTCATAATTTACCGATAAAATGGTCAATCGGGTTTTATAAAGGGTCCTTACAGTCGTTATCGCCCTTGCCGTATGCAACAAAGCACATATTATCGCCACGGCGCGCGCTCACCCCGCTAGCTTCTAATCCGTTGATTTACAGCAAACCCGTTCAATATCACCATCGCTCGCAATTTATTCAAATTATTCCCGCAGTCAATTAACGAGATAGCTTTTACCACGATATATATTGTGATACGTTTGCTGAATTTCATTAAGGTCTCTATTCAGTCCGGTACCCATTTTTGCTTAATTAGCAGAATAAATTTTCATTCGAGCTATACGCTCTAAAGTTTTAATTTGCATGCGGCTATTTTCGATTGGAGCAGTAAAGTTTTTATTTTATGGTTATACTCGTAACTCTATATTTTAACGTAATTACGAATGATGTTGTGATGTAAAAATGCTAAGAACAATAAAATAAAGCGGTTAGAATAACTAATGGTTCCATTGAAGTGCTTTCTCGCAATATTTTCTTCGGAATGGTGAAAAGAAACATCTTTTCAAATAAATAAAACTTTTCAAATATTGCCTTAAATAAACTTGAACATACACCGAACGACTTCATTCAAGTGGGAGTTGATTTAATAAAGTACGACCTAACTAGTTGTTTCGCATTCGCTTTGCACATTTTTACAAAGTTGGCGCTCATGAGAAAACTTGTTTAATATGTTAAAGTCTACCCTCGAAATTTATGGGCACTCTTTGTTCAGCGCCTGCGATCTCATTAGTCAAGTCAAACATACCTTTTTAAAGTGAGACCCCCGAATATTCCAACAGCCAACTTACGTCTATTTGAACAGGCAAATTTCTAACAAACATTCTATTGATACAAATAATAATCTCGGAGCGGCGAAAACGATATTTCAGCGGGAATCTCGCAAAAGGTGAACAGAAAGTTTTAATTTTTTTTGCATTTCGTAAAAGCAACGCGGATTAATTTGGGTGTTGGACGTAATACTTATTTACAATAATCCGACTTGTGGGTGCTTGCTTTGTTAAATAAATTTCGGTTTCAGACGTTAACATAGAGATTTCATTCTATGTCGATGTTTTTATAAATGAAATCGAATGCATTAAGGGAATGCAATAATATTTGTAAATGTAATGTGATATTATAAGGGTAATGTAAACAAGCTTGATATAAATGGTAGTTTGAATTTCTACCAGTTTTTCGTACATGTTTATAGTTTCTCTGTATTTCCCAACGTGCTTTGAACAAGGATTTGGGCCCTATTATATAATCAATTATTCCTATATCTAATTAATAATCAACTTCTACACGTTAAGAATCCTTATAACGTACTTGAGGAAGTGCCGGAACGTAAATTAGTTATTCCAGGCTTACCTATAAATTGTATTAAACGACTAATTTGCTTGTTGTGTTATTTACATAACATTTCGGTGTTTTTAAATATGTTTGAGAAATAATAACATGTATTTAATAAAATGTAATCGTACATAAAATAAGATCCTACATCGATGTTTTGAAGAGTATGAAGTAACATCACTAGCAAGTAAAAGTAACGTATGCAGATCGTAAAACCACGGTTTAAAAATTACGCGCCGTCCCTACCCTTTATTTAATCCTCAAGAATACCTCCCTAATGATACCTTCATTTATTTTATCTCCGCCTTACTACGCAACTTTCCTAATAATTGACATTTTTTATCGTCCCTTTTATCGTGTCTAGGGAAAATATATGTAAGTATGCTTAAATAAGTAGGATTAAATGTTTTAATAACGTCCATAATATATTTTGTTAGCTTAAAGAGTTTAAAACACATGCATTAGATGATGAGGGTTCTTGGCGGCAAATATCTCATATTTTATTTTGCCGAATAGCTAGTTCAGGTGGTATTCAAAACCTTTTTAATGTTTACCTATTTCTTTAGTCGTTATCTTTTTTATTGGTTTAACAACGAATAACGGCAATTTGTCCATCCTATTTCAATGTTTAATGACAAGTTGTAAAGAAAACATTAAGTTCGAATAAAAAATATAGGCATAGGTATATCAACAATAAGTTGGTAAGTAATGACTAAATACGCATATAAATATTGCGTTTGCTATAATCTAGACATACCTACTGTATGCTGTATGACCTCTGGGTTAATAATACTGGTGGGTGGGTTAGTAATTAATACTGGACTGATGAAAAGAGCAGCCGCATCACATTTTATAGTTAGGTTGACTATAGACTAAAAACTGGCAACGTTACCATATTTATGTATGAATCGTACGTCTTGGAATATCTCTTCGGTGGAATCATGACAAAAAGCAATATATTACGTAATTACAGCAAAACCTAGCTGCCGTGCCGTCAATCTCTAACGGGGTGGGCGCAATAACATTTGCATAGCGTCGAGAATGTCATGATTAACATTTTTATTAAACAAGGATTAGCTAATCCTTTTTTATTCGACAATTAGAATCGTTATCGCGGCCATGAACGCGCTCGTAAAGAGTTGAAATGGGTACCTATCAACATAATTAACCAAATTGTATTACGGTGGAAAGATTACACGTGATTTTGCTCTATGAAATAGTAACAGGCAAAGACCGTATCGGACTAAGTTTTGTCGGGGCAAGTTTCTAATTTCGTATTTGTCTCACATTTTGTGTGTGTACTTCACAATGAGATACAGACATCAAAGACTACAAACTATTAGGTAGGTAGGTACTATTTTATTTTCGCCATAATTGCAGTTTCCAAATTGCATTTGTCTGCCTCAAAGTGTACCTATAGATTCATACCTATCCTTATAGAACCTATTTTCAATTTAGGCCTAAAAGCCTTTTAGGCATTAGCCCTGTCGGTCATCGGCATGGGATTATTTAATTATACGAAACCTTTGCCTCTTTAAGTGCATTTCGTTAGGCATTAAATTTTTGCATTTTTTACAGTATTTTCATACCAAGTTTCTGTTCACTGTTTGTCTATTAATCCACGGGGAGCAGTCTTGCTATGGACATAACATTTTAAATTTATAAGTAATCTGTTAAAGTATAATCTTCGTATGTACCTACTTATGCAGATTATGTATATATTCTTGTAAATCGGATTATTTTTATCTCCACTTACCTACTATATTTTTATTAGTGAAATAAAGTAAAATGAAGCCTTAATGTAAAACAAACTAAAAAACATAAGTTAATAAACAAATTAACAATTCAGCTTTCATTGTTACCTACGAAGCGAAATTTACACTTCGAGTTTTATAAATATGCAGCTATGTTTTTTTTTATTTTTCAAATTACAAAGTCCTATACAGACATACGGAAATGTACATAAATAAAAATATCTTTTAATATTCAATAGAATTTCGTCAGCGTACGTTTTACAGGTGATATCATTTAAATTTTACTTTTACCTACTTAATAAATAAGAAAAAAATCAAAAAGTTGCGTGGTAAATTATACACTTTAAGAAAACAGTAGGTAAGTACGTAAATATTCACATAGTACCATATCTCAATGACAACAAATGTCAGACCAATTGATTAATATAGTGCTGTTTATCCGGGTAGAACCGCTACTTTTAAATAAATAACACCTTTATTTATAAACTAGCGGTTCGCCCCGGCTTCGCACGGATCCTTATTTTTTTTTTCAAAATATTCTATAGCCTTTGTTACTCAGGGTGAACGTAGCTTCCCAACAGTGAAAGAATGATTAAAATTGGTCCAGTAGTTTTTGAGCCTATTCATTACAAATATACAAAAATAGGTACAAATCTGTCCTCTTTATAATATTAGTATAGACTAGTATAGATATAGATTTAACAATGTTTGTTCTGCACGTCCTTAACCATTTAATTCACGAAAAAGTAAATTTCGTTTTAAGTAAATCGTAAAAATGTTAACTTGGAGTGCTTCGATTCGTCGAGACTGGCAGTAAAACCCGGGTTTCGTCTCAAAACGATCGTAAAGCTCATGTACGAGAAGTAATCATACTGAATTTGCGTGATGGGCTACCTATCTGTGAAGGTAAATAGGTGTAATATCTTATTTGATTTTAAATGACCTTCTGACAATCGTATGAGTTTTATAGATATAATGACTTCTGCCCGCGACATCTCCGCTCCTAATGGTCACTTGGGGTGAATATTCAAAAATCTTGCTGTGCAAAAAAAAAAAATCATTTTTCTAACCCCCATTATTCAGGCCTTGCGTTGATATGTCAGTCATTGAGTCAGCTTCTTTATATAGATTACCTTTGTTAAACATTATCCCTAACTATATAAATGTTTTAAGTATTTTTAAGTAACCAAGCATTTTAGGATTTATTATTCCAAGACCGAGAAACTAATTAAGATGAAATAGCCAAGTTCTTGGAATAAATTATTTTAAGACAAAGGCACCAATTGCGAGGTCATTTTGCTATGGAGCGACGGGTCAGTATTGGAAATATTTGGTATACATACGTATTATGTCGTTATCGCAAAAAAAAATGATAAATTAACTATAATATCTGATAATTTCGCGGTTATTACACGTTGGAATGAAACAACTTTATATCGGATTTAACTAGCGTAATTTATTTCATTTGCGGACGTTTCGAAAACACTATAGTTCCCATATTCGTAGCACGATAGTCTTACGCTAAAGTACGCGAGTTAAATCCGTTACAGTTTCAATCATTGAATGAAAAAAAAAAATTAAAACAATACTTTTATATCACGAAAACGAAACATTACCTAATAAGCGTACATAATAAGTTTATAAACAAAGTTGCTTTTACAGTAAATAACTGGAAAAGACATCTGAAGGGAGATGTCGATAACCTTTACCGAATCGAAGTTGATTTATCGACTCCACCTGCATTGCCATTCACAGTACGTCTCAGCCTTGAAGATGCTTCTTTCTATCAGAAGTTACAGCGATTTATTCACTGAACACGATCCCTGGAGAAAAGTTTCGGGTGAAACAAACATCCATTGCTTTAAAGACAATAGCGAGTCGAGATTAGACTCGTACACATGAATGCGTTTAGCAAATATGTTTCTCAATGAAATTTGCTTGTAAACTTAGCCAGTCGCAATACAACGTGTTTATTTCACATAATGAAGAGGTCAAATGATATTGCCTTGAATAATAATTATTTCTTACCAGCTGACTAGGCGAATTTTGTACCGCCATATTCTGATTTTAATAATAACTATATAAACCTTGTTCAGACATTTTTTTGTAAAAAATAATTGTCTTTTGGTGCAGTCGATCGGAATCGAAGTTGGTATTCAGTGACAAAAGTAGACAACTAATTCAAGCACCATTTTTTGTGTAAAATAGGTAATCACAAAATTCCATAAACCCTAACAATATTTTTTTTTCCTCTTTTTTTTTAGTAGGATAATTTATCTTATTTAGATAATATCCATCCTCAGTGATATATGTGCAAATAATGTAAAATTCAATCACTAGAAAATCACACGAAATGTTTTTGACGTCGATGACGAATCCAGCACGCCATGAGGAACCATGACCATGACTGATGTCAGCAACGTCATGGCCATGCGAATGATCTGCTCATGGCTTTACATAGAGCCGAATACTGATCACACATCTAGATACATAACGATGTAACTTTAGCGTTCGCTTCGAAAATAAACCTTATTGATTTAAGCGAGAAGAACTTACGACCTTCCTCTATTGAAAAAGTTTAAGATTTACCGCTGAGTTCATAGCACGCTCCCAATTAATCTCCCTGTGGCAAAGACTGGTCGTATATCAAAAATATTCGCAGAGGTCTGGTTTTTACTTGAATGCAAGATTGCAATAACATTTTCTATTTAAAAAATGTCTTGTATTTTATAATTATTATTTTATTTCAAGAACGAGAGGCTGTAGAAACATTTTTTACAATGATAAATGCTCACGATATAATTTGTTAGGTAAAAAAAAATCAAATCAAAATTATATGTTTTATTCAACTCATATAATAATATAGGTACCTAATACTATATTTCACTATTATTGATAGGTACGTTATTAAATTACTCAAAAATATCTTTATATATTTTAGAATCTGACAGGTTATGTTTATAAGCATTGAAGTTGGTAGGTACCTACATTAAAACCCCCAGGAACGCAAGTAGCTTGTTTTTACGTAAAGATTTCTCAAATCCTAAGATATATTTGCACCGTTAAGGTCGTCTTAGGACTATAAATTAGTATAATGCGGCAATTTCAAACACAAATCTCTATGAAGTTAGTCAAATGAGTTATGTTTGTTTCTAAAGAGTTATCATTATCCTAATTATCAAGGCAATAAAATTAAGAACTTGCCCTTTAATGTCGTGACTGAATTATACTTAAAAAGTTTTTGTTATAGAAATGTTTTTATTCGCGAAGGGTTAAATATTTTTAACGGGTAATATCTACAGGTTATATTTATCACATTACTTCAGTTGCATAGAATATATAAATATTTTAATATCTATGGACAATTGACACCAATGTATTTAGTCTCAAACTAAGCAAAGCTTGTACTATGGTTACAAGACAACATTGGCCCCTACCAGATTTCGAGCCGAAAACTTCCGATTTGAGTATGTAGATACTATATGAAGTTCGAAAGTCGAGTAGATGTATGTAAAAAACTACGAGTTAAATTTGCTTATAGCATCGTCTATAATAGTAGCATTTAAAAACCACTAACAATGTGTACTGAGTGCCCCTTGTTTGTGAAGACGGGTACCTATATTACGGATAAACATTAACCCTAATGTGTAGTAAGTAGGTACTTGAAAAAATAACATAATATGAACCGCAAATTACCCGTTAAGTACCCTTGATAGACAATAAGTTTAAAAAGACCTGAACGGGAAGATTGAAAAGAATTCAAAGCATTTTTTGTTGAAATTCGTAAAAAAATGTTTTGTATTGTGAATGGCGCACAATAGTGGATGGAGGAAATGAGAGTCTGGGCGGAGGAGTGCTCAATTTAACTCGCACGTTCGCTCCGCCGCCCGCCCGCCCAAGCTGACTACTAACACAGGCTACAAGCGAGGCACAACAGCGAATACTTTAACTTTTCTAGAACCTTATCAGTCGTACACAGGAATAAAGATATTTAATTTAAATTAAATCCGTACAAAATAATTAAATTGTTATTATTATTCATAATCCCTACTAATATTATAAATGCGAAAGTAACTCTGTCTGTCTGTCTGTCTGTTACGCTTTCACGCTAAAACTACTGAACAGATTTAAATGAAATTTGGTACAAAGAAAGTCTGGAGTCTGAGAAAGGACATAGGCTACTTTTTAACCGACTGCAAAAAAGGAGGAGTTCCACGCGGACGAAGTCGCGGGCAGAAGCTAGTATAATATAAATTCGGTATAAAAAAACGGCATGAAAGTAGTTTCAATTACTGAAATCATTCTTTAAGAATTAAATGTAGGAATCTACCCGAAGTATTAATTCTATACAAATCGTCCCAGAGAGAAATAGTATAATACAAGTGAAACGCTACAATCTCATTACTTCACCAGTACGAACTTATCTGCCTGCCCTCGCAGCTGCAGCGTGCACCTCAAATGCAATGACAATCACACTAGTGATATGACACTTCGTTACACCACTGCTCGACTATTCAATCGGAACCTGTGCTCTTTAATTGAATTCCAATACGTATGTTTATGTACGTACCGAGTTGTCAAAACCTTCGAAACAATAATTTCTGATGCTTTCACTCTCGTATTATATAATTTTATTCGAGTTTTATATGATGACGTTTTGAAAACTTTAGCGTTTGGTAGCACTACTGAGCTGACGCTATCGTTAGGTCTTTCGTAATTATTTTGTATGAACTATGTCTAACGCTAATGTCATTGAAACATAATTTTACAAAGCAATGGTTAAAATCGAATACCATAAATGAGAATCTTTGGACATTTTGCACCACAAAGTTACTTGCCTGTACCTATTTAGTTTAAATTGACAGATGTATATATAGACCACTAACTGATCACTGAAGTCCTGAGTATCTACTTACTTTATTAAAAAAATACCAATTACTTTCAGCGAACATTCCAAAACCCTTTGAATAGGAAACTGAATACCTACTACGAAAATTTTGAGGCGTTTAGTCCAATTGAAGTGGCCGTACATAATTATACTTACCCTTTGAAGGGTTTCATATTAGGAGCCCCTATTAGCATAATACAAACGCATATTGCTACCACCTAAGTTTTTAATTAATTACTGACCATCTACGGAAGTTTTAATGCGAAAACTCATCTTTTTTCCAATTTGCATATTACAAGCCGGGTATTTGTTTCTATGAAAATGTTATGTTAAGAGCAACATGGGGGTTGTGAAAAGCAAAAACGAAATATGCTGAAAAGTTTATCCGACGAAAACGTACATTAATCATTTCCTTTTGGAAAGCAAAAACATATTAAGCTTTAGGATTAACAAATGTCGTAATTACAAATAAAAAACGTCGTTGTAACTAGCTGAAACACGAGTCCGGGTCCTTTAGACAAATGCAAAAGCAACCGAACGAAACTAATGCAAAATTGTTATGTATTGGCATACGCGATCGAAAACTGACCACATGACGACGTCAAGAAAAATAACGATTTACAAGTTTAGATTCCATTAAAATAAACGTAACGTAGATAGCATATTCTACCTTTTTATTAAGTATATTAAACTTATCTCACAAAACTTTAAATTATAATTATCCTGATAATGTAATAACACGACTGCTAAATCGTTGCTTATAACTAAACAATAACACTGCAAACTCCCTTTAAAAATCTCATAATGTAAGCTAAAATAAAAATAAAAACAAACAATCTCAGGGAAAACTAATTTATGCGGTGCTTTAGCCGAGCGGAAGAAAGACGCTCTCTGAAATCTCTCTTTTATGTTTTTGCAAAGATTTAATATAAAAATTACTTTTCGCATTATCATGTGAGTATTCCTTCTCGGCAGGGGATCGAGCCATACGTCCTCATTGAGCTTTAGGGACCCGCGGTTTCTAAAAACAACCTTAAAACGAGTAGGTAGGTACGTACGATACCTAATTTCTACAGGGTGAAATTACTATGACAGTCCAAATTTTAAAGTTAGCGTCTTCGCTAATGCATTTACTTCCTGAGCTAGATTTTGATTATTAAAAAATTAACAAATTTTTAAAAAAATAATACCCAATACCTTACAGAATGTAAATTATCATCAAAATTCAACAAACTAGCAAATTATCACAAAGAGATAAAATAATTAAGTCATAATATCAGCTTTCCATGCTTCTGTTTATCTGTTAGCAGTAAGTTTCCCGTTCTTGCTAATGGTACATGATGCTATTTCTTCTTTTACATTTCTTTTTTTAACAGGCAAATGAACTGTATTTCCACGGAACCCTCTTGTTCGTCACGGTCCTTAATTCTCTTCTACGTTGACTATCTCATGCGTGACAGCTGTTTCGGCGGCTAGAAGGCAATACAGCCCCTGTTATCATTTCATTAAGCCATAGACTGAATTTTGGTAGACGCATTTTGACAACGTTGGTCATCTTAATAATTTAAAAGACTTTGGAAACGACGCAGCAGGGGCCCTAGACAAGTGCCCAACGTTCAACGTTAACGTTAAACGTTAGGACCAAAATGTATGGGATTTGACATCCGCGAACGACTGTCACGTACGTCACAAATGTCAAATCCCATACATTTTGGTGCTAACGTTTAACGTTAACGTTGAACGTTGGGCACTTGTCTAGCCCCCCAGATATTTTTTTATTAAGTTGACTGTTGAGAATTTAAGAAAACAAAAAAAGAAAAAAATCTAAAGCCTGAGCCTCTAAAAAGTGCCAATCGAATATAGCAACCGAACGAAACGAATATAGCGTTGTATGGTATTGACATACGCGGACATACCTATAATTTTGCATTATTTTCGTTATCAAATGGCACTTTTACTTTGGATAACAAACGAAAGTGGATGTTATATCATAATATAACTAAGTGACTATTTTCCAAAGTCCTGCTCTTTTTATGAATTTGTTCTTTTATAGTTGTCAAAAATGACAAGGGAAAATAAAAGAGTAACTTTCCTTCCTCCATATCACCGACACGCCCCTCACTGATTTCCGATCTCTTTCTTAATCGTATATCGCATATGTAGACGTTTGACTCCCCTCATATTCCTTTGATTATTGCATTAGGACCGAAACGAGGGCAGGAAAAATCGTACACTAAGCACTTTTTGTGTCATTTAATTTATTTATTGTCAGCGTGTAATAAATGATATTTTGCATGGCTGACGACAGGAGCTTGAGACGATAGGTTTGACAGCTTCGCAACGAGTAATCAGAAATGAATTACTTTTTGAAAAAGCATGTCGGGTACAATTTGATTGAATACGCCTTTGGTGATGTAATAAGGGATTTCAGGTTCAGGAAAATAACTTGTGTAAGGTTCGAGAAAGCATAAGATCTCCTGTATTGCATAAACAATATTGACATTTGTACGTCGAATAAAACACAGCGTCTACTTACTAAGATATATTGCCGTACTTATATTATAATACCTGGTTGAGATCTGCGTTAAGTTCCCCTATTATCTGCATTCAGCAAACCCCTATAATGTTCCACCCATTTTAATTCATCTTTCAAAATCTCGCGAATACCACTCAACCGAGTGGATAATCGCAGAAAAAGTTACAAAACCTCATAAAAACTTGAATAAAACGCTAAGACGCAATTTCGCCGTGAGCTAAAAACAAATAAACGTCAATCTTAAAAACGTATATGTGTACGAGGCAGCCACGCATGTGTTTATATGAAGGGGATAAATGTGATACAAAGGAAAGCAATTTAACAAAATAAAAAATGCTATATTGGAATCGGAAAAGAAACAAATGATACGGGGAATACTTAAATCACTGAACGAAATTGGAAATTGTATTGATTCGCATGGGTTGATTTTTAGAAGAACGCTGTTCTAGTGCTAGGAGTTGATATGAGTGGAATAGGAGAGCTGAAAATTACTGTCAATTCATTGGGGTCGCGCCAGCTGCATTTTAAGATGATGTGTTCAATATGTGAAAGACAAGTTCTTACTGATACATAGACGCAGGTGGAATAAAAAAATAATTTAACCCTAAAGGGATGAAATATGGGTTTTAAGTTTATAAGGAGAAATATATGCTCTTAAAACATTAAATTGAATACCTACGTGTTTCATGGTTTATTGAGGTAAATTCTAAGGGTAGGTACGCATTTTCGACTTCTACGCGACAGACTTACTTTGGACGAGGTCGCGAGCAAAAAATTTAATGAATTTAATTACCCAATAAATTTTTGGTTTATAACGCCACACAGCGTATTTGACCAAAAGAGTTAATTTTCCTGTTATCTGTGACAGTTTACAGTTGCAACATTGTAATATTCTGTGGTTGTTTTACTTGTAAATTTTGTAATAAAGCATTCAGATTATAAGATACGCACAATGAATTACACTATTTTCGCACTAAATCACAAATATGCAAAATAATGCATAAATTCCTTTGTGAAATAACTTGCCATATCCGAGTGGGGCGGGCAGCGTTGACAAACGATTCAGCAAATATAATCCGAGTTATTCAAATATCATTCTTGAATCGAAAAATTATAATAAATGAAAGAATTATAGCCTTTGTTCGAATTTTATCTCGCCTAAGTGATATCATAGCGCACTATCGAAATTGGTTTCAATAATATTTGCTTCGGAAAATTGGAAATAAATTTTCGTAATTGCTTATTTAATGTCGTCGAATGTTACACTAAGGGTACTTAAAATGAAATGGGTTTTGCCAATTTGTTGCCCTTGGGCCTATCGTTTATTTTGATTTAAAGTAATTAAATGGTACCTACAAATAAAAAAAAATGGATAACGGTCTGAACCGTTATTTAATGTAGGTAATTGAGAATAAACTTGATAATAATAATCACATAAACGAATTATTTAAACCGTTAGTAAAAAATAAACCCGCATTTCATACCGCAATTTCTGCATGTTCGGTCAGAAACTTCAATGTCTATACCACCTTTAGGTACTCTTATAACTCTTGTTGACTTAACGCTACTTATCCCAAAACACAAACACTTTATTATTTTTTATTGCCCTGCTAGTGACATATGACAAAAACGTACTCTAAAACTGCTTCATCATGTAGCTAAAAACTTCTCACATTTCTAGACGACTGAGCGAAACTAAAGTCATAAAGTTTATGCAGTGACAACATATTTCACCAACGTGCCTTTTATTAGACGGTGTGATAGACGTAAGTTAATAAGATAGATCACTTATCGTCGGTAATGTTGCTTAAGACCGTTTGTTATTGAAACGGTTTTAGTATACAAATCGGTTTGGTACCTAAATGGATTTTAGAAAACGATCGTTTCTAATTTACAAACAAATAGAAAATGTCGATCAACCCGATTTGATAATAATATACCTACATGTTGGAATGGGTAAGTAATAAAAAATGATATTAGGTATTAATGGCATAATTTAGACAAAATAATACATACCTACTAATAAATTATTTTTTTCATAAATTCATATTTATGAAAAAAATAATATCATTATTTATAAAATATTCATAAGACAGAAATATTTCTGGATGTAAAGTTGCAGACCAAAATTACTAATATAAGTTGTGGCAATTTAGCTGGTTATTTTTTAAAGACAGTGAACATAAGAATATTAATTGGGTAAAATTTTCCTTAGGAAAATATTAATAGTAAGCACCTTAAAATAGGTACTGAAAATTATACCGACGGTATATTGCCCAATCATTTTGATACTTCAAACATTAAAAATATAAAAAAAAAACCTTTTATTACGATAGATGCTGTCTATGTAAGCTGTGCCGCCGTCAGATGATCTCGGCCCCTTCTCGGAGTTTAAACTTGAGCCGTGCAGTATTGCGGAACTTTTCAGCTCAACGAAAATACACCAGAACGCTTTCAAAAGTGGATACCTACCTTATAGTGTTTGGAGATCCTTGGGCCTATCGGCACTCTATAACTTTGCTCCTAGCCTTCGATCGAAGGTAGTGGCCATTTAAGACAGTTACTTACATTGGTTAATTGAAAATAATCAAGTGCGATGTTATAATGAAGTAAAACAATTATAACGAATGTAATTCTTAATTTTTTTGAAACATTTTACAGTTAAGTAGGTACCATATTCTTAGCCTGATATATGATAGTCTAACACCAATGTGTAATAATCGGAAACGCATAGGAAATATACAAATATTATAAACAACGCTGACGCATTGGTTTCATGTAAGTTATAAGTCTTCTATGATAAAAAATGGCTATTTTGTTTGTCGAACTTTGCCGATTAGTAGTAGCTAAGGTAACTAGCGATTGTTAGGTAGCGGCTTCATATCCCTAGATAACCATAACAAGTCCATATTGCACGTGTAAGTTTAATTAATTAATAATTTGCTGCCTTGAACCATAGTAGCGTTTCCAAATTCAATAGTAGGATTTATTCTAAAGTATTTTTTTTTGTAAATGCTTAAAATCAAAGTAACAGGAGCGAGGATGCTGTTCTGATCATATAATGCAGAAAAATGCATTTTTTTTAGTTTAAGAGTTATACGGAACCATTTAAATGATTCACTTTATGCGCTATGCGGATTTCCGTAACATCATTCAGGATCGGATTAAATCCACATACGAAAACAAAGCACTTACTACCTTTATGTATTCTTTAAAAATGCCATATAAGAATTTGTATTTTACAAGAATTTGTACACCTAACAAATCATAGGAAGGTCGTAGATAGCGTACTACGTAGGACGTTTTTAATTCAACATAAATAATTTAGAATATTAATACCTAATTATATAATCTAATTTGTACAATAATGATAGGCTCACAAGATGATAGCTTCTGCCCTCCGTTTCACCTCCTATGAATTTTCAAAAATAATTTTTCAATGCTCCCCTACGTTATAAAAGGCACGCTGTGCAAAATTTCAAGTGTCTAAAACTTATAGTTTAGGTCCTGCGTTGATATGTTAGTCATCAAGTCAGCTTCTCCTATTATCTTTTATACCTAGATTACTTCATAAGACCACAAAATAATGTGATGATACTAAAGCATATATTTATATCTAGCAACTATTTTATTAAATATGTTGTAGAAACGTCTCGCAATAAGCTGTTGATAAAATACACTTTAGGTACTTTAATTAAACTTGGAGAGGTCTTCACAAGTGATATTAAATTTCTGAAAGATGTTCGTGGAAAATGTTGATGTTGAGACTACGTAGTATTTAAACGATAGAATATAATAATATAAAAAATAAATTACTAATTAGTAAATATCAATTTACGTGAAGATTTTATTCGAGGATTAATAAGAAATATGCTGAAAGCAATTTAAGTCTTGAAACATGTTAGGTAGGTAGGTACTTATTCGTTTGAAATCCAGAGGTCCTAATTAAAAAGGGCATAAGTACCTATAGGTACCTACCTATGTAAACTTAGTACCGCATGATACTTATAATATCTTTTTTACTAAAACCCCAGAATTCCATCTTAACTTTGTTGCGTTTTTATCATTCTTTTATTTGAAACTAGAAAAGTAAAGCCAACTTTACAGATTGCTAGTAAAACTTATACCACCTAAGTCTACGTTTGATCGCAAACAGTAAACTAATATATCTTCAAGGTAGACAAATACCTACCGTTTGTTTTTTACGACTGCAGTGAAACAATTTGTATTCGGTTGTAGTGCGGGCTGTAAAAGTTGACTGCGGATTGCGACTGTCTGATTTCGTACAGGTGGACAGTCTGATAAGACTGGTATTACTATAGTGGTCGATATTATGTTGAGCTGTGTTATAAGACAAGACCAATTTTATCTAGGTACGTATATAAACCTACCACAGGCTACGATAAGTACCTATTGAAACTAAATCGCCTACTCGAATTCTTGTCGCTTGTAGTTTATTGTATGTAGGTACCAGCAGACTCCGATTTTTCGATGTATTATATAGCCTGACACTCGAGCATAGCGTATTTAGCTTCCCAACAGTTGAAGAATTTTGTAAATCGGTCCACTTGTTGTAAAATAAAGTAAAGGATCTCTTGTAATATTTATTATATTTTTGAAACAACAATTGCCTGAGACTAGGCAATTGGTCGATTTAAAGCATGATAAACACATACTTCCATCTTTACCAAAGTACAAAATCCTGGTATCGGGTAACTTACTTAACTACTTCAATAATGAAGTACGTTTGTTAATTATTACTTACCCAGAGTAGGTACCAACTGAGTTCTCGTTAATCCGTAACGTCGCGTAAACCGCTCAGATTCAATTATATGGAATGAAAAGTTAGTGGTGAAGTTAATTTGCATTAGAAAGCATCTCGGGAGAGTAGGTAGATTATAATACAACTTGTATTTTTAAGGTTACGTTTATGATGTCATATTTTACCTTTAACTTTGTGATTTTCGTACCTTATAGGTAAACCAGCGCCGTTGTTAGACATCCGAATCGTCGAGTTGAATATATATTCGATCAAGGCTCGTATTATAAAAGTACCTACTCGTACATAATAACTATGATGCTAGTACTTAGATGCCGTCAACAGTGGCGGATTTATAGTCATACCCACGATCACCCTAACCTACGCCTCGCTGACCTTAGTGCGAATCCGCCACTAACATTCAAATTCTTATATTTTGAATAAAAGCATTTTTTTCTGCTTGTTACTTTTGGAAACTGGTAATTATTGGATCATTAAAATCAAAGTAAATTGGTTTAATAAAAGCTACCTGCTATTTCAAATTAAAGATGAAATCGTACAACTCTGACACCGCAGTTTAGTTGGAAGCGGTTGCCGTGCAAGCACTTTCTTGATTGGATACGTTAATATAGAAATTCGCTAATTATACAAGAAACCGCAGAGTAAATTTAAAACAAGTCTCGACTAGTTAGTCTAGACGAAGCAAGTTGTAAGGCTTGCTGCCGATTGCTCGCTAGAGAATCTCCAACTTCTTCTATTTAAATATTTCCCAACGATTAATTTAATTTAGTTAACAAAGAGAGGTTGGGAGTCGTCTTACTAACAATTAGTGAAACATTGCTGCAATCTTAACAACCAGCGCATTGGTACTTTGTCGAGCATTCCTTTGGTATTTCGACCTTTTGTTTCGTGTCTGCATTTTTCAAATTAATTGCGCTCTGTGAGTTGGGACTATTTGTTTACTGAGTCTTTTGAACGAGATTCTACTGTTTACTGGTCTTCATTTGTTGGAATGTTTTGGGGTTTCGAGACATTATTTAAAATTTCTTTTTCTTATTTTATAAGGTAACTATGACATTACGACGGCTCGTAATTTGCTACGCATTAATTTTAATTGTCGTTTTGCTGGCCGTAACTAATCTGTTCTACTATATCTGAGGGTGTGGACATATTGTACGAAATCAATGACAACATAATAAATACAACATAACACAAAAAGAACTAAGAATTAGAAATACAAATTGAAATGCAATTTTAATTTAAAAAAAGTATAAGTAGGTACTTACATACATAATATATGACAAAACACCATATCATATCATATCGTTTCAATGCGTGTTCACCTACAAATACTTATAAGAATAAGAATAAGAAACGTTTATTTAGTGCTATATACAAACATAGGTACATCTTTCAATACATACAAAGAAAAGACGTAGATACTGTCGACATTGTAAGAGATGTGAATAGGACAGCACCAAAAGGGCGACCAGCTCAGCATAATGCTGCAACTTATAGTCATAGCGCTGTTTTTCAGCTGGACCCGAGAGTTACAACATATCTTGCACTGTCGGTATTTTAAAGAATTAAAAAAAACAAAAACAGAATACAACACTAACAACAGACTTACAGGTAAGCTACATGGGTACACTCCATTTCATGACATTTTAAATATAAAATGTCATGAAATGTGTGTGTGTGTGTGTGTGTGTGTAGGTAAATAAATATATTTACCTCAAAAAACTTTACATAAGATGGTCTTGTAGTCTTATCACCATCAAATACTCTTTGATTATTTGATTTAACTTAAAATACTGTCCCAATATACTGTGCTCTGCTCGCGGCGATGCGCGATATCGTGGATTTACAGTGCAGCAAGCCGTGAATCGTGCCCACGGCTACCATTGATCTTTCCATAATGAATAACCCTTTTGTTTTGCCGAAATTGCGGTTCAACTGGAATGGGTATGATAATTTTTGGTTGCACTGAAAATCAAATTAAAATTCCTCCCTGAAAGATAATAATATATGACTATCTTGTACTTACAAATAATGTTAAACAAATACAAACACTAATTTATTGAGAATTAAGAGTGATACAATAATAATTTCTGATGCCTTTGCAGTTATTACACATCGGAATGAAACAACTATAACGGATTAACTATCGTCAACTTAGTCATGCTATGAATATGGGAAGATACGTTTGATATTCGTCGAAGCTTACCAACCGCAATTGTAGAAAAAATTATAAATATGGGGGCATTTAAATTTGTTGGAGAAATTGCTTGGTACCTAACAGCATTAATTCCCATTTTGAACATAAATACCTATTGGAATGAAACAACTGTTAACGGATTTAACTCGCGTATTTTTATTTTATTTTATTAGCTGACGTTTCGGATTCTTTACAGTTTCCATAATCGTAGCACGACTGAGCTGACAATAGCCTAACGATAAAGTGATTTATACAGTTATTAAAATAAAATAAAAATACGCGAGTTAAATCCGTTAACAGTTGTTTCATTCCAATGTGTAATAACCGCGAAGGCATCAGAAATTATCATAAATACCTACTTTTTATGTACACCATGATAGTAAGTTTGTTCACAAAACTCTAATCACAGCATACCAAAGAACGGGAAACAATCCCCATCCAACTTTTATGACCCTGTCATAAATGTGACGCTTATTATTTTCCTGTCGTAAAACAAAATAATTCTGTTACAATAATCTGAAGTCTGAACCCTCTCTAATCTCGATTCTCACAATAATATATTTTATTACACATTGTAACTCATATTTTATATAGGCATGTGGTACAAAATGAATACCGGTGAATAAGATAGTCGTAAAAATATAAGCACTTTAGTTCAGGGGGCCTAAACAAGTGACATTCTAACATTCGCTAACGTAATAGAATAAAAAATATTATAGGTAGAAAAGCATTCGTTCAATTATGTCAATTTCATAAATTTTGTCCATTGACCTTATAGCGTTCGTGAAAGTAGAATCACTCGTCCAGGGAAGGTAGTTCATACAGCGTCTAAGGTTTTGTTTGTCTCATTCAACGCTAAGGCTACCCAGAAACAGCCACCGGGTCCAGCCATATATTCGTACCTACCATTTATTTACTGCAGGTTCACGACAAACGTGTCGCTACTCAGTACTGCAACAGTGCTCTCGCAATGTACTTATTGAATACTAGCTGTGCCCGCGACTTCGTCCGCGTGGAATTAAGTACTGGGACATAAGTATGGATAATTAAAGATTTTTTTCTAAAATGAGTTACTCTTTATTACATAAGCTATCTGCCAGTGAAAGTCCCGCTGCAGCGCTGGTAAGATTTCTCAATAGCGATGCGTTGTAAGCGTTTCGTCTGGGCATTTTTAAAATCAAAGCAAATACATACAATACCTAATACATATATTTATTTCAATAAATCTACGTAGGCAATATTTTTTTAGATTATCCTACTACTATTATAAAGGCGAAAGTTTGTATGTATGGATGTATGGATGTTTGTTACTCTTTCACGTAAAAACTACTGAATGGATTTGAATGAAACTTTACCACAATATAGCTTATACATCAGAATAACTATATTTTATAACGATATAGTGTAAAATACTAATCATACGCAGACGAAGTCGCGGGCAGAAGCAAGTATCCGATATTTTTCAACCAATTCACAAAGCAAGTTCAGAGTCCGTATTTACATATCCAAGTATAACATCAAGATCATCAACTAACCGAAACGCAAGACAAACAAAATTAAATAATTTTAAACGTAGCGAAACAACCAGTTTGTATTTATACTTTTCAGAGAAAAAGCTATAGCGCGTTTTAATTGCCTTGAGGCGCCATCTAGTACTATATTATGTAACTATAAAATCTCCTATAGAAAAATTACCTTTAAACTTTAAAAGACGATAGCTTTTTTATTTGACATCCGATTTCGATGAAACAAAGCCTATATGTTGCTCAGGGAAGAGCTTAATCTATTAGTGAAAGCCGCGTCAAAATCTGTTCAGTAGTTTTCAAGATTAGCGAATACATACAGACAGACAGACAGACAGACAGACAGACAGAAAAGAAAATCTAAAAAATCATTTTTGTGTTCTGTTACTCTTTTATTATTGCCCACACCCATTTTTTGTTAAAAATTTCAATTGTACAGACACGCGGTTTCTACTGTTTTATTATATGTAAGATAAGATTGGATGATAACAGTGATTATAAGTGTTAGGTTTAGTGCTAGGAACACTTCAAGTTAAAATTTTTTTTTTAGGTAAGTACCATCAAATAAAACAACGTTTAGATCAGTAGGTAGCTCAGACTCAATTTAGAGTTCCTTTTTGATCGAAATAGCTATTAATTGTCACTAATCAGAATTATTAATAATAAAAAAGGCGAGGACATTAAAAAAACTGTTTTAAAGAATTAGGTTTCACAGTAGACATAAAAAACGTTGACAAACGAGCACGTCAAGCAGAAGTAATCACGATCCCTCAGGCAGAGTAGGTACTCAAAGTAATGAAAGTAAAGCAATTTTGTTTTATATAAAACCCTAGCAAAAATACATACCTGTATCGTAAAAGTTAATTTTCTGTCGCATTTTCGAATAGAGACAGGGTAAAAACATATCCTGCATGAGGAGATAGCGTTAAAAGTAATTAGGTTTGGTCAGTACTCATTTTCAACCTTATATTAAAAGCTTTAGGATTGTAAACTGAATGCTAGGTGTATAGAGATTTGGGGTGCAATATTATCTTCTTTGCATTCAAATAAATGAGAAAAAACCAACGTCCTACGGACGAACTTTTTAATTTGTAATTACAGGACAGGGTCCGAGCTTTAAGCACCATTAACTTTTTCTAAATGTCTGTTTCCTATGGGGTTCCGTATTCAATGCCCGAGAGCATTAAACAGAGCTTTTTATTATACACATTTAAATTTAGTTTCGCCTGGACAAATGTGAAAAGCGTTTTTTGTTTAATTACTTTGGTCATTTTAAAATGAATTAAGTGGAGAATACATTAGCGTAAACTATAAAGCAAAAATGCGCATATAACTTTAAGTAATTTAGAAGAATAAATACAGACATTATAAGGAATCGAAAGTACTTTTATTTATTAACTTTGATTTTGTCTTACATATTTTTTAAAGCAAATGAAAAATAAAAAAAAAGTTTTTTTTACAATTATCTAAAAAAGAAGTACTTAAAAGTTCCGAAAAATTGAGCAGTTATCCAATAACATAAACCTATTGCTATTACAATACTATCGGCCGCAAAATCCAAGTGATACTTTAATCGTAGTAAGTGACGTCTTTATTAAACCTCGCGTATTTGCTTTAATCTCCTGGCATGGTACAGCAAACGCGTCGCAAGTGCGTCGTTAGCAGATCTTCCGATTCAAATCAGACAACTTTATTGCGGGCGCAGATTATTGAAAGAACTCAAGGACTCTTCGCGCCTCCCTTACGCTAGTTATCACATTTTTTGATGCGTACGGCTTTTTTGACCACTTCACACGGCCTTTTTATGTCGTAGGTAGAAAGTGTTTATTTGATGTCGATAGATGCGTTAAAATATTTTATAACTAGTGGTCCCAGTAGACGCCTTTTACTCGACAAAGCAGTGTTAGATTAATTGTCATTGAAATTTATGACAGTTGTTGTCATTGAGATGGCATTACGTTAATATTTTAGTTAAGTTTTCTTATTTTTTTTCCCATGCAATGTTTATATTTTGTCTTGCATAAGAAGCTGGAATTGGAACAACGTAATCATAACAAACATAATAAAAAAATATTGGCGAAATCGGTCCAGCCGTCTAAGCATGATGTTTTGGCCAAAGGTAATGGAGGTTATTTTTATTTATACATATTATATAGATTGCATTGACTTAATTTTACAGGTTTCTCACTATAAATCTCGATTTTTTATGTATAGCTTATAGCGTATAAGTAGTTATATTAATAAGTTGTTTATGTAAAATCCTTAAATGAATCTCGTCTCAATTCATGAAGATAAACCAATCTCATTAGTGTCTATATTTTCAAAAGTATCTTTAAGCAAAATAAAAATACTTCACAACGCTGCAGCTTAACGTCACTAAGAGCTATCGAAAGTTGTTGAGGGTCGCTTTGATTTTCCCTTTTTCGTCAAACTTCACTCAAGAGTATCCTCGGACACGCTTTCTCAATTTACCGAATAGTTTGTTGGTTCTTTCCAACAAATTGATAATTTCACGCAAGTGTCGTTTGTCTCTTGGTTCTATCTACTCATATTAAACGGTGACTCGTAGTACCCATTTAGTGCACATTTTATGCGTATATTATTTACTTAAAAAAACCTTAAAAAAGGGGAGTTATTTTTAGTTTAACATTGTTCTAAAAATCACAAACAGCACGGACTTTTGTATTTTTCATTTTACAATGTTAAACAATAAAGCAACTTTCAACAATAAGAAAAGCGTAACAGAATGCAAATATTTAATCAATGCAAAGAGCTACAAATAATAAACACAATTGCAAACACAGCCCGAACGGTACCTACGAACAAAGGCCTGCGAAGTAAGCAAGTCTGAAATAATTCTCTCAAGTGAATCCTTCGCAAATTAAAGTACTTCCTTTATGTTGAAAACTCGTGGCAGACGTCACTGGCATTGTTTTGCGCCCGCACAATGACTAATGTAAAGTTTACACGAGGCTAGTACTCGATCTAGTCACTTAAATAAAGCTAGTCATTCTATTTTTGAGAGTTTGAAAATTTTTCTAATCTGACGATTGTTGTTTTTACAATAAAAGGCAATGACGTGACCTATTACAAAGATAGTTAAGAAGAATGTGGTGGTTTATTTATGTAAAACTTTACTTAATAATTATTTTACAATTAATTCTTAAAATATGCATCATGCAGATTAAGTGAGAGTGACGTTTTTGTATTTGTTTAATTAGTGTGGTGTGGTGCGTTTTGTTACAATAGTGGTTAGTGATTTAAACTTTTCAGACTACTTAGAAAATATTAAGATTTATAAACCTTTGTAACGAATATTATATTTCTAGCCATCTAATTTGCAATGAAATAATGTTGTTTTGTTTTTGTTACGTTTCTTAGGTACTGAGGTATAAAACAAAAGTCAAGCTAACTTGAGTTGAAGTTTGTTTTCCAAATTTAACGAAAATCTAGTTCAATGCAAACAAAGCATTAAACTAAATGTTCTACTGCATCGTGGAAATAACCATGTCTGCTGACGTCACGCTGCGGGACAATTTTACTAAATTGTCTAAGTTTACGAATTGAAGATTTATAATATCTGTAACTATAATTACATTTTAAATTAAGTAATTAATTTGTATTAATATCTAAAGTTAGACTTAAATATAACAAATACTTCATATTTTAAAATATTTTTTTACTAATTTATCTATACAGGTACTGAATTCTTTGACATTAGATTTTTCATTATTATTAAACTTACCTATATATACCTACATCAAATCTTTATTAAATTTCAAGGAAAGTGTCATGATTATAATATCAATACGCCAATATTAAGATTAAATTATTATTTAATATGTTTTTCTCCGCAATTATAAATATAATACAAACATAAATAGAAACCAAGTCAGAAATTATGTTTAGGCTTTTAAAGATCTTTGAGTACAATTCATGATGACGTAACTTTTTTCCTGGTATTATAACGTAGGTACCAGCATATTTTTTGACATTGTCATTTTAAGCGATATTTTTGAACATTTTAATAAATTTTTATTTCTCACTGTACTTAATCCAGCTAGTTCAAATTAAGTAAAGTCAAATGAAAACAAAAGGGCACTTTAAATCATCTGCAGAATGATACTTTACAATACGTTATTAGAATAATTTCGCAGTTTTAGAATAAGCGAAGGCGACTAAGGCGGACCTAAATTAGCATAAGACAGCTAGTGACCTTTCGAGGCTATTCACTTTGCAATTTACACGTACGCTTTTCTACTTTACGATCTTAATCTTTGTAGTTACACTTTTTTGTTTTTTATTCTAAAAGTAAGCTTTAAATGTCATTGATAAGATATGAAACATTTTAACTCGTTTTTGTCTTAATTACCTTTTGCACATCACCAATGAAATCTCTTTTAAATCACGGCATCGTCACACTTGATGACACCGTCTTGAAACGAGATTACCATAATATATTCCTCCAAAATCAGTATTTTAAGGCATGTAACAAAAAATACAATAAGATCAAAAGTTTATTTTAATTATATTTTGTATAATTAGCACTTTTTTTCAGAAACTGAGATACCCATGAGGCAGCAATTTATTACTTGCGCAAGCTGCCCCTCTATTGAGAGCGATACCTCGTACTCTCCACACATCTCATGTGTCATCACATCCTTCGCATAATCTAAATTTATTATCATGTTTTTTATTTCATAAAGTTTCTGAAATAAAAAAAAGTTAATTTTTAATTTTGGTATCCTCAAAGGTGTGCCAGAAAAGTGAGCATCACTTAGATTTTCTACTAAAGGATATATTGCAATAGACATATTCACATTCTTGTAAAGTAGATCTAAAAAACTTACCGCTTGAATGGGACACTTTGTAGCATTAAGACTGTTAAACAATGGGAACCACGGCGTTTCTTTATTAGATAAAGAGCTGCATATATCACCTTCAGCGGTGTACATAAACTCTTTACCGATATCCAATATCTTCCATACCTTCACATTAACCTGAAATAATGAGCACGGATAATGATCAAATGGCAACTACTTAATCATCTTTTTTTATTATTATAAATAATCTTCTATTTTTTACATAGGTAAGTATACTATTCTTTTCTATATTAAATTAAACCTGGTTAAGTGTGGCCTGTAAGTATAAGTGAAAAGCCATGCTGAAGTCCTAACACTTTACCTAGCACATAAAAAAAATCTTGTCACTTGGTACCTAATAGCAATAAAGCAATCCCTACCTAAAAATGCTTTGCAGAAGCTTTTTTTACAGCTTACTTCGTACCTAGATAAAAACAATGAGTTACTATACCTTCATGTCATCTTCAATATCTTTTTTAAGGTCAATATTTCCATTTAGCCCTACCCCTCGACTGCCATCTTCTTCGTTCTCTAGCGCATCCAATTTTAAGTCAGTGCATTTCAAAACCTGGTTATCAATGTCTGGGCATGACGCTAAGTCGTCCGAAAAACCTGCATTGAAACAATACTGCGAAAAAGATTGCTTCCAATTAAAATAAATAACGTATCAATATTTATTGAAATAACGTATCTAGATTAAGTAGGTAATCAAATCGATAGTAGGATTTTTTTAAGTAGGATGTAATAAACCTTTTAAAATATCTAGTTTAATTACTAAAACTCCTAATTTAAGTAAAGGAGTTGGTTCCTCTAAAGGATTTACAAACACATTAATGTTTAATAGAGTTAATAGATTAGCCTAGGTTTTGTAATATTTTGTTATACGTATCTACAAAAACTACTTTTTTGTTTATACAGATCTAATTCCGTCTTACTTAGTTGTACTTACATCTTCTCCTTTGGAAACTTTCGGGAGTACGGCTAACGCACTAAAAAGACACACAAATTTGTATTCAAATTTCATCGTTGGTGTACTAATTAACTCCAACCAGGAAAAAGTGAGATTTATTTCCTGTGCTATATCGTTATATACACTTCCCGATAGCAATCTTATTGTAGAAATAAAAACAATATTACAGATACACGAACGATGATATATTTTGTATTGTGACATGATCAAATCGTGCATGCAGGCATGTTATGTTGTCGCCTGACAGCGGCTTTGCGTGTCATTTTTAGAATTTCGTGGGGGCAAAATATTAGTTTTAAATAAATAAATTCAAATTGACAATTACAGAAAAATCGTATCATTGTTCTTGGTAATATGTATAATTGAGTACTTGAAAAGTTTTGAATTGTTTTTCATGTAAGTAATAAACACTTTTTTGTGCTTTTATTAGGAACTTTACATTTAGATAGGTATACGTTTTTTTTTAAATATAATTTAGTAGTTATCCTGATCATTAGCCGTCATATACAAACAAACCCTTGCAAGTAGGAGGGGGCGAACCCACTGTTAACAGTATCATCTAAATACTCAATGACACTAGTAAAAGAGACACCATGACCTCTTCTGTCGATCATTTAGTAACGGATAAAATCTTTAGTGAAAATATTTAATGTGAATTTATTAAATCATTTTTATTGAAATGCAACTAGTTATCTTAATTATTTAGATAAGTAAGTCAGGTAGGTACCTGTTGAAGGTTCAAGACTTCTAGACTTTGATCAAACTAGTTACCTGAAATTATTTTAGGAGACATCCTTTCAGATCGATAATCTATATTAATATTATAAAGAAAAAAGATTTGTTTGTTTGTTTGTTTGTTTGGATTGAATAGGCTCCAGAACGGCTGGACCGATTTCAAAAATTCTTTCACTGTAGAGAAGCTACACTATTCCCGAGTGATATAGGCTATAAAAAAAAGATGATCCGTGCGAAGCTAGTACGTTTTATAAATGATAGGTATACAACTCAAGCGTGCTTACGCAGTTAAATTATTTCGAGATAATTCATCCTTACCTATATTAAAAGAAATGAGCACTTCTGCAAAATATATCAATTTCATATGAACAAACAAATGGGGCGCGTGGAAGCTCTTTATCATTTCCGATATAGTAGTTTTATGTAAATGACACCTACTTTTAAACTGTCGTAATTTTTACATTCCGATTGGAGTTCCCCCTTCTCGTATTTGTTATCTCGCCGAGAAATAAATGAATTTATTCACTTTTGTGATTTATTGTTTGTTTTTAACCCAACTTTGTCGCATTACTAGATTTTTTTGGGTTTATTATTTGCTTGTACATCATTTACTCAACCACCTTCGACTACAAGGGGTGGGTATAATATATGTTTCGTACTAACTTTCTTCCGTGTGTTATTTTGTTTAAATTTTACGACTGATTTGACTTGCCACCAACCGTTTAGAGAGATGTGTACATGAAATGAAAACTCTTCTTGATTCCTCAATCGTCTTTTTTTCTTTTACAATTTCCATATAACACAGCATAGCAAAAATGGTCGAGTATCAGGTATATGTGATAGTTGGGTGTGTGCATATTACATTATAAAATGTTGAACACGTACTTATATATTATCTTTTGTCAATCAAACAACCAATGCTAAAGGTAAATCAAATTAAAATTAAGGAGTGGGGCCTCGTGTCGTCGGAAACTCGGAATTTTAACTTATCTTTTTAATTTAATTATCAAAAGTAAAATATATGATATATATTTTTTTTTGCAATCTTATGTAGGTATCTTATATATTTTTAGTATCAACACATAGAATGTTGCCATGTGTTTTACTTTCTTTTAAGTTCCTTGGTAGGTACCTACTTAGTACAAAAAAAAGTCCCAATCCTTTGATTATAAAAGTTCAACATATTTTGTTATTATGCATAAACATTGGCTAATAATTCTTCTTGGCGTGCTCATCCTAGACTTTCTTGAATCAAATAATTTATCTGCACATTTCGAATCGACATTTTCCCATACATTATCTTAACATGCCCTCGAGGGCGGAACAGAGAGTTATAAATATTTTTCACTCGGATTTCTTAAGCGCTCATGCACGCGGGAAATAAATGTTTCATCTTCGCTTCGCTACCAATAACTCAGCGGGAAAATAGCCAGGGACCTGAATATTACTAGATAATCTAAGCAAAGAAAAAACTTGTAGTACCTACCTATAGCAGGATAAAAACGCAGCCTCTGTGGTTTTATTTTACTCTAAATAATTATCTATAAAAACATTGGAATGAATCGACTATAAACGGATTTAACCCACTTTTTAATTTTTTTGGTTGAATTTAGAGTTAGTCTACCGTCAACTCAATCGTGCTATGAATGTAGGAACTGTAAAGTTTTCGAAACGTTAGCAGACAGTACGCGAGTTAAATCCGCTTATAGTTGCTTCATTCCAATGTGTAGTAACCGTGAAGGCATCAAAAAGTACTTAGGTATTATATAAAAAATATTTTTCGTATTTTAATTGTTCTTAGCCTTAGATCGCCTATTTCACTTTTTACTTACAAGTCCTTTTTATTATACAAATTAAATATGTTGACAGTTACTAATATTTGCTTCTTATTATTACTAACGCGATGAACACATCAACCAGCTACCAGGCACACATAACAATGAAAGGGTAATGATTTAATTATGCGCATAAAATTGTCAGCGCTCCACTTAATTTGATTGCCAG
The DNA here is from genome assembly GCA_038024825.1 of Polylopha cassiicola. NCBI lineage: Eukaryota > Metazoa > Arthropoda > Insecta > Lepidoptera > Tortricidae > Polylopha > Polylopha cassiicola. The sequence goes on along the minus strand of CP149046.1, from coordinate 11,617,947 downwards.
TGACACCTACCTATATGCAAATGATACGTTATGTCTAATTGAATTTCTTTGTTTCGCCAAAGGGACTCCTGATGACTTCTGGGATCCGAATTCCCATTTCATTTAAACATTTACTTTAAACGGTTCGAAATGAACATACTGTGCGATATGGAGCGAAAATTATATTAAGTACATACTTCGACTGAGCGTCTACGTAAAGTTAATCGATTTAGAAAGCTTTTAAGACTATTTATGGTCTAGACTCTTCTTAATTAGGAAATATTCCAATTTATATGAGTACTTAGGTATTTTAACTAGGCTTTAATTTTTTTTTAAATTGTAGTACCCACTGCTATATTTCCAATTTTATTAAAAGTATTACTTAAAGTTTTTTTCGCTCTGTATATTTGTGTTCTTTTTTCTATATTGAAAATATGATGATGTATCTAAATGATTTATTACCATATTTTTTTAATAAGGCTTCATATTATGAAATTCTATACCTATAATTATGTTATGTAGTAAGTTATCTATATCTATACTAATATTATAAAGAGGAAAGATTTGTATTTTTGTATGTAACGAATAAACTCAAAAAGTACTGGACCGATTCGAAAAACTATTTCACTGTTGGGAAGCTACGTTCACCCTGAGTAACATTGGATATAGAATATTTTGATAAAAAACCGTGCGAAGCCGGGGCGGACCGCTAGTATAATATATATAGTTATGATATAACCTGAGAAGCAAATATATATGATTAATGGCAGTTACAATATTTGTTTGATTACCAGTGAAGTATTAAAAAATTAGCTAAGCTACAGTGAAAGAGGTATTATTAATAGGTAATTTTAGTTATGGTCTGAATGCGCATTTCGCGCAGTGTTTTAACAGACTATTTGATTATTATCTACTAATTTTATAGTGGTCACGACATTGCTCCCCGGTTCAAGGTTTTATGTTTTATGATAACTCTGTCGTTATTTTTTCTGCTTAATCTGTGGAATAACTAGCTTATTTCCATTTCAAACAAAATATTCTGAACGATAAAGTCGTATACTTACATTTTGTTACTTTCGTCATAATATTTTATTTCTACAGTCACCTTTACGCTTGAATTCATACAGTAATTTTAGACCAATTTAAAGTTTCGTTTATTTTTCTCTCGTTTAAATATATGGTATACCTACCTAGCAGATAAAACTATAGTTAAAAATACGTCTTCAAAAAATATTTCAATAAGTACCTATTGTAATAAAATTACCAATTTGATCACCATAGAGTTTGCAAACACTGACGTTTTTAACTCTAAATTTGTCCTCAAGTACTATTTAGTCAGTATCTAAAGACCTACTAAGATATTTTCAGCTAAAATAAAACTTCCGTGAGGTATTAAATAAATCAAAAAACCTTTTGTACAAAAAGTATATAATTATTATCTACTTACAAATTACAAATTTACAGTTAAACGTTTGATTCTCGCATCGTATTCTGGATCCAGTCTAAATAATTGGCAACGTAAGTGTAGACCGCTGGCCAACCGTCCCGGCCACAGCCGTGGCCAAATGACACGATGGCCACAGTCTCCCAAGTCCCAGAGACGAGCCTCATCAGGGGCCCTCCGGAGTCTCCTCTGCAAGCGTCTTCGGCGAACACTCCCCCAGCGCACATCTGGTTCTCAGTCAAAGCCGCGCCCAATGTATTGTATTTTTGTACACAAGTCTGTTTGTCTGATATGGGCAGACGAAGTTTGAGCTTGATTGGACTATTGCGACCTGGAATGGGACAACATGAATTCATTAACTGGTTTTTATGATGTACCTACATTATTACAAAAACTAATAAATCTTTGGCTTTATATTAGTTATTTAATCAACATTTTAACCAGTAAAAAAATGGAGTGTCTTTGGTGCCTAATAAATTAGTTGATTTTATACTCTTTTACCTATTTAGTGGTATTTACATTGATCATAATTAATATAACTACTACACAGTATGCGTAAGTATACTGCATAGTACTTATATGTGAAGGTAAAGCAAAATAATAAATTAACTTGATTAAAATTACGTAATTACAATGTCAAGTACGTATAATTAGAAGGAAAATCCCTTGTAAATAACATCGTTATAAAAACATAGCTAACCGCGACAAACGTATTTGACTAGCAATTGGAACTAGCGTCGTACTTTGTATTAGTAAATACTGACAGGTGCTAAAATAAACAAGTATTAATTCCTTAAAGACCGTTTCTTACAAATGGCATACATGCAGTAAAATCAATACTCACCGCTAAGCGTTTTTCCCCAGCCCGCGACGTAAACGTCATTGCCGGGCGCCAGTCGCAACTGCGGGTTCGGTAGACATATCGGCTGAACGTAATCTGAAAGGAAAGTAAATGCATTTGAATATATCGCACCTAGATCTAAACGAGATCTAACTAAACAAGTTATTTTTCTGGAGAGGCGAAAAACTGATTAATATGTCCATATGCACTGAAGGAGTTTTCTGTACAGTAGATGTAAGTAATTAAAAAAAAATACTGAGTTCTTTAAGGAGCATGAACGTGTTAGTTAATGAATATTACCTATAGCGAGACTTTTACACGAATTTTTATTCTAAAAAGAAATGTACCTAAACAAAGACTGTCACATATTCAACATATGATTTTTTAACAATCAATTAGATTTATTTTTCTAGTTTAGTGTGCATAAAAAACTTTTAGTGGTTCATAGAGATATACCTAAGTATGTAATGATTAATTAAAAAATACTTATATAAATTATAAATAACGAAAATACTAACACGTATATTTAGCTCTTTTTGCAAGCCGAACTAGACCAATGTCATCTTTTCTATTTCTATTCTGGTCCGAAAACCCTTCGTGTGGATATTTGTGTTGCACTGGAATTTCTTGAGGCGAAGGTGCGCAGGATTCTGATAGACAATCAGGGTCGCTTTGCAAGTCATACTCTCCTAGACGCACCGTGACCCTAAAACATAGGAGAAAATAACATATTTATAAGATCACTTTGATAGTTGACGTCAGTGTACAAACACCTATTGAATCAGATCTCCTTAAATCATTGAGTAATATTTTACTCAATGATTTAAGGAGATCTGATCTGATCTGATCAGAAAACGAGACATCCTTAACTCCTTAAGCAATATTAAGGAGTTAAGGATGTCTCGTTTTCTGACTGAATAATTCTATACCTCAGGTTATTTTCCTGTCAAGAGGGGATAACACAATGTAAAGTAAACGTTTTTTTTTTTTTTTTTTTTTTTCTAACTGAATACTGAAGCGCAGTTGGCCAGCTAATGGGCCTTCACTGCAAAACCGGACGGGTGGCGAGACTCCTGAAAGGAGACTCTTAAGCCTTTAAAGTAAACGTAAAGCTAAGTTGTAAAAGCTACTGCCCTGTGGTTGGTGTAAATTAAAGGATGAAAATCAATAGAGCCTAAAAACGCCGGACAGATTTTTAAAATTACGTTACTTTGATTTCGCATTCAAACATTTTTGTTCAGCGATACATTTATAAGTACAATCTTTCGCTTCGTAAAGTTACAAAGATATCACAAAAAATATAATATAAAAGTATCACTATACTTTTACTGTCGTTATTGATCGGTGCTTATTTTAAAATAAAATGGTAGACCTCATTGGACAAGTTGAGTGTGATAGATTAGGATTGATCTTTTAGATATTTTTTCAGAGCAAAGGAATTTACAATAAATAGTGCATGTTTGACAATGTCCAAGTAAAACTACTAAGCTCTCTGCTTTTCTAGTAGATAAATATAGTAAACTTGATCGTTTATTATTCTTGACACTTTATTTAAATGTAAAGCCAGCTTATAGAACTTACAGAGTTCCAACTTCTCTCTCAATTGCACCTTTAATGCAATGGGCTGCAGTCAGCACGTAACGATGGTTGAGCAATGCTCCACCACATTGGTATGTCACGGAGTTGTCACCTGAACAAACAAATAATAACCACAATTAAAGTAGAAAGATATCGTGAAAAGGATTTAACTCTCTTATTTTATATAGCAGCTTTTGCCCGTACTTCGTCTGGGCACGATGAATATTTTAAACCATTTCGTTTTAACATATAGCCTATAATGATATATTATTGCGATGTATAAGCTTCTTACATTATTGTAAAGTTTCAAACTCAAACTCAAAGTCAAATAATCATTTATTCAGTCTAGGCTCTTATAGGCACTTATGAATGTCAAAGTTAAAATTAATATTCTTTTTCGATTCAGCAAAAAAACCTCTTGAGAAGAATCGAGAAGAAACTCAATGAGGTATATTTTTTTCATCAAAAGCCATTAAGTAGTTTTTGAATGTAAGAGGACCAAACATACATCCAGATTCCAGATAACCTTGATACAATCTTACAAACTTTCGCGTTAAATAGTATTAATAGAATTAGTAATGAACTTTCTAGCGATCTAGAGAGATGTTGAGATTCTTATTTTGCTACGATTACATCTTTCTATGCCTATAATTTTAGCATACCTACTGAGAACCTTACCTACTGCTAGATATACTGAGACTGAACTGTAACCGATTACGTGCATAACGATAAAAATGTGGACGTCAAACAAAGACTGCTGCGATCCAAAAATAAATGCCGTTATCGTGAAATTGCTCACGTTACAAAATTTATCAGAATCCCTTTGCAATTTTAAAGTTGCTTATTGAGCTATCAATAAAAGCCCTTTTCACCCGCGCGTGATGAATCTGGCAGCGAATGTTTGCAGAGGACTTGAAAAGCAGATGTGATATTTGCCTTGCTGAGTGAAATATTTTGGTATCTTTCCTTTAATAATATAAGTTAGATATCGGACCCTCGTTAATCACTTAAGCATTAAAACCGCCCGTTATTTACAGAGGAAACAAATATAACTTCAAACCAGTGGACGATGTTTTTGATGTGCAAACTTTAGGTGTTCATATTAACTTTTCCAAATGATCCTTGTAGTGTATGTAGTAGATGGGTATTTATAGAGGTTTCGATATCCACAGCAATTATTTTGCACTTAAGTATTTATACTTACTTGTTTCCTTAACGGTAAATGCTTTGAAACCTCTAATAAACACTACGTCTATTTCAATGACATTAATAATTAAGTACCTACCCATATTCATATTTTAATTGACTATTTATAATAGTATTATTATAAACAGAAACACTTTTTCCTAGTATTATAACGTCATTCTTGTCAATACGTAATAAATAAAATAATGGGGTCTATATTAAAACGCATAAAATAAATCGTCATAATTTGAAGTAGCATAACAATTCTAAGCATAATTGTAAATCAGCATAACATTAATAAGCATAATTGAAAATGCATAATTTTAATACGCATAATGTAAATACTCATAACGATAAACTAGCATAAAAATAAAAAGCCTAAAATTACTTTTTATAAATATGAAAAATTATAAAAAGTTTAAGTGTCTGTTCACAACCTCAACTGATTTAAATATGTTTTTTGTGTGCATAATGTATATCAAATTTTCAATATTCAATATTGAAAAAAAAGTTTTCATACATATACTTTTATTTTCATCTATTGGGGCCAATTAAATGAAAAAATATGTTTAAAAACTGATCTACTTTTCTGGTAGCAAATCGATCATGCAAGTGTCGCAGTTTTAACCTAACCTAACCTACTTTTCTGATAATTTTGGAATAAAGACAAGTATGAATAACTATTGAAAGTTTCTAGAATTGTTGTAATAATTTATGATGAAAAACTGTCTGAGATAATTTTCGGTATCTCAATAATCGACTTTTCCATTTTATGGAAACTGTGGTGCCCCCTTGTTTATGCATTTATTTTATTATGCATATTAAAGTTATACCAGATAAAGTTATACTAATTAAAATTATGCTTTTTCATTATTATGCATTTTAAGCAGTATGCCATTTTATAATTATGCATATTGTATGTTATGCATAATATTGTTATGCCAAGTCTGTTATGCGTTTTCAATATATGACAATTAATGTTATGCTATATAAGGGGCACCCAAAATAATGATATAATTATGTTATGTTCTTCGTACAATTCACACCAATTGATGTAGTCCCAAACTAAGCTAAGCTTATACTATGGGTACTAGTAAACGATAAGCAAACAAATGCTCATGCTCATCAGACTGACATCTGCTACTATCAGAAATCGTACCGGCAATCTTCGTACCGAAAGGACTACCTACAGTTCCTCCAAATCTTACACACTTTTCAGACTTTTTGTACAAATCATACACATTTATTTTTAGAAGTTAGTTATAATGAAACTCACGAGTTTTATAGCCCAACAAGGACATCCAGGGAAACTCATCCAGGTCAGTGAACTGTCCTCCATATATTCTGTCACCGTTTGTTTCTATTCCACACGCGTTTCTTGGTGCTGGAGACGAGTCCTCGTTCGCAACTGGGTCAGCCTCCCCATCGTACCGAGGTGGCCTGGTCGGACGCGGCCGAGGCTTTAAAAGAATATGATCATTAATAAGATGGGCTTAAAGATTAAAATAGTTTTATATAGACACAACTTCGACTCATCATATGAGCAAGCAGAAAGAAATCATGACGTGGATGGAGATTACCTATTTGGAGTATTAGCTATTCCGCTAATAGATCTAACTATAGCTACAAATAAAATTCTGAGAGCAAGCGATTCAAGAATATGAACGCTATAAAAAGAAAAAGTAATATCCACCAATAATATATATTTTTGATGCCATATCTAAAAGTGCGTTTTGTACTCGTAATATCTTTTAAAGTATTGGGTTAAGTTTTACGAAACACAAAAATGTATTAACGTGTTTGATTTTTAGTGGTGCTTATACCATACAGCGGTTATTACTTATTTAAGAATTTAAGTGTAAGATACATCAAAGTCAATATATTGGCTATAATTTGATGTGTATTTACCAACATCAGTCATTTTGATGCATCAGAATTTGAAGTTTCCATCAAATCCCAGACTCCCAGTAGAACTCACTTAGATAACATAAGGCCAAAACTTCAATCTTCTTAGCCTTATAAAATGATGGATTATATAAGATAACAATAATATTTTTTATGCAATGAAATTATATTGTTAGCAAAAATATGTAACCAGATTTTTAATCATATATATATCTTTTTTTTGAAACATAAAACTGATTCATTTTAGACGCTCATTATTTTCTGTATTTGTTGTGTTCTCTGAATACTTACCTAAATGTTTATGTTCTATTCTATTTTAAATTTAAAAATCTTTTATATTATTATACAATTAATTATTTTAATAAACTCAAGTCAACAAACTATGTGGGTACCTACTATGATCACGTTTGATGTAGATTTTATCAGTAAAAGGATAAAACAATAGTTACTTCTTGGGCTTAAATAGAAAGCGTCTGTCACTGTCATTGGAAGATGTGAAAGAGAGATAACCACAGTTATTTTCTCATGCGACAAACCTTGGGGCGTAGACAAGGTGCCAATGTTAAACGTTGGCACCTAAATTTATGGGATTAGACATCCGCGAATGACTGTCACGTACGTCATAAACGTTCGCGGATGTCAAATCCCATACATTTTGGTCGTTAACGTTGAACGTTGGCACCTTGTCTAGACCCCCTTAAATGACTAGCACTGGTGGCAGCCACTTGATAGACTAAGACGCAAAAGGTGGTGGAAAAGAATAAAACAAAGCTATAGGTATATATTTACTACGATCTATCAATCGAAACTATATCGATATTTTTGGTTCAATACCATTCGTTTTTAATTATAACCCACGATCCCACGCCCATGCCTTTAATAGCGGCAGCGTGCTGACCTTTACACCATAGTCCATACACACACTGATATGTCGTCGAAATTCTCTACTCCTTTTCTTTGTAGGTATTTCAACATGGCTAATATCTGCACATACTTGAGTCTTAGATGTTAATTATGCATATTTCTCTTTGGTGAATGCTTGTTTGTTCAATGCTTAAAAGCTAAGAGTGCATTTAACGACCCAAGACTTTTTATTACTATACTGTCTTGATTCGACAGACAACATTTATATCAATGGGAAATAAACATACCGTAGTAGACGTTGTTTGAGACGATTCCTCTGAAGGCAGCGGTCCGCAGCATACCCTCGGGACGTAGCCTTCAAAACCACACTGCGACTGTCTCAGGAACCCCACCACACTATTGGGTAGTGGGCGCTGCTCAAACGCTTGTAGTAAAGTAGGGCAGTCATATAAGGATAAGCACTCGCTTTGCTTTCCTAGGGGAGTTGTACATGAATCTGTAATCAAAACAATATTGCTTAATTTTTAATTATTAACTTTAGACGCTGAACGACGAATGACGCACTGCAAACAAGTAGGTACTGTTGTTGCTTTTTATTATGCATGTTGTCTAAAATGTAAAATATTGGGAGTAATTCAGAAAAGTACTTATTTAGTTTGTCGTGTATTTATAGGTAAGTATGTATTTTCTTTACTTATTATATTTGTGAAGCATAAAACAAAAACCGATTCAGAAGTTTCGAATATCACCTGTCTCTTGTCACAAATCATTAAAATACTCAATATTTTAGGTAAGTATATTGGAATTAAACAACTATAAACGGATCGATGACCAAGTCGTGCTACGATTATGGAAACTGTAAAGGTTCCGAAACGTCAGCCGAAATTATTAAGTTAGGATATTTTATTAAACAGTTATTTTTGGAATCTCCTCTTGTGTAATTTTGGATGAAATACGAATGTTAGGTTGAGTTTTTCAAACGGACAAGACAAGTTCTACCAGATCGAAACTGGTTTGAGTCAGAGACCTGTATCATTATGTCTATCTAGAATAAAATATTATATGGCAAAGTTCATCAAATACCTATATTTATAATAAATCTTACATATTATTATGCGAAGCCTTGTGTAATTACCGCGAAGGCGTTAGAAATTATTATATTTAGGCACCTAAATCAAATCAAACTTATGTTCCACCTTTATTGTCGCCACATAAAGTCAGGTTTAATTGTGCCGACTTAGAGTGGAGTAAAAAAATATTTTTAAGATGCCACATTTTTTCTAGTAAAGATGCGATGCGATGTAAGTATTTCTTTTACAATTCATGTATGACATTGTTATTAATTTATTAGTTGGTCTGACACCAGGAAATAACAATCAACATTACCTACATTATTATCACAACAACACATTGACTAGGCGATTAAATCGATAACCTAAGTCTTCTTAAATCAAATACACAATTCCTTATCTACAGCAGTAAGTTAATTACAACATTAATAGATTTTAAATAGTTGATTCGACATATTTAACCGGTATCCTTAATTACCAAAACAAATGTCTAACACAAAAACTAGTAACGTACTTTGTTTATCATTAATAAGCAAATACCTCTAAATGAGTATTATACTCTTGATAGAATATAATGTTAAATATAGTAGTCACTATTATATTTTACTAGCGGTCCCGGCAGACTTCGTCCCGCCCGGCAAAAAAATATTAAGGGTGGACAACCCTTATCACTAAGGGGTATGAAAAATAGATGTTGGCCGATTCTCAGACCTACTCAATACGCTTACAAAATTTCATGAGAATCGGTCAAGTCGTTTCGGAGGAGTATAGGAACGAAAACTGTGACACGAGAATTTTATATATAAGATTAAAAGTAGAATCCTAAATTAAGTGACAATATACGGTTTGATTCACTACCTATTCTATTAAAACGGCGATTAAATTTCAATTAGGTACTAAAAACACATACTCAAAATTAATTAAATGAAATCATCTAACCTATAGATGCCTACATCTATAAATATATATAAATACCTACTTAATAGTACAGGTTAGGTACTATTAGGTAGGTATTTAAGATTCACAAGTCTATGGTCAATGACAAAAGATAATATCTTGGAAGTTCAATAAAAAATCTCACACCCACATCACACTTGCACTTCTAAATGGCGGTATGAGTAAAAATGTTACAAATCAAACAAAATCTTATATTTTTTGTACACATAACATAAATAACACTCATTACTTACGTGTGTAACTCCAAAGGAATACAGACACAAATAATACCAATTGCCATTTCATTTTGTCAATAAATTTGTTATCAGTCTTGCCACAAACACATCACAACACACACTGACATTTAAAATCAAGTGAAGAAATAATATTTATTTAATTTATTTATTCTTCGTACAGGTACTAAATGCGGCGAGGTCCAGCCAACTGCCTTGCCATACTGGATCTTCGAGGTTAGCACAGTAGTTTTATATAGGTAGGTACATTATTATCATGTTTTGTTTCTTCTGTCTGTGCGTGCGCATATACCTACTGACAAAAACATCAGAGCAAAAAGTCACTTAAATTTATTGAAGTATTAAGTTTGGTTGCGTTGTCACATTTTTATGTGTTTATTTTTTAAATATAGCTACGTTGGATCGTTCCGACATAGTCTTATGTGTTTATTTTTTAAATTTAGCAACAGCAAAGTTCAATAATTAATTATAAATTCAACAAACTCGATTCATAATTAAAAGATGCTACCAATTAAAAAAAAAAAACAAGATGTTATGTAAAACCAGTCTCATAACAAATAGATAAAACAAGTAGGTATTCCCTGATTTAAATAGCATTCATGTTTTAGATTATGCATGTGAATATTGCAAAGTTGCAATTTGTCCTTATTGTCATCATTATAAACTAAGGTAATCAAATAAGGTAATATGGAAGATGTTGAATATTGGAATCATTATCGCTCACCGGTGCGGTCACGCGATTTCCTGTCCTTCTCCGACTAGTATAAATACAAACCCGAAGTAAAGAAGTATAGCAACTTTATTATACTGGTTTACGAAGTTGCCATTTATCTATCGTAACGACATCATACGTATTGCAGAATGGTTAACTATAACATGGATGCGTCACTGCTAATACCAGCTTGGATTTACCCGCTAGTTTCGAACTGAGTTTTCCTACACAATCGCGAATAATGTAGTGTCCAGTCTGTTTAAAAAAATACCTGTATAATATAAGATTTACCCATTCTGTCATAAACCAGTTTTAAAAATAGAGAACCCATACTGTGCGCCTTGTTCTACTCGTATAACTTCTCGTTGTCCTTCGGAGGTCGAGTAACCCTTAAAATTTTGCGCTCCGAACTTTGGTTTGACGAGAATAGTTCATTAAAATTGCTCGAGAGGATAGATAGATAAAGCTTCTATACTTAAACAAATCCAGTAAAAATGTAATACCCATTACAGCTAATTATTAGTAAGTAGGTTCTTAGAAACATATTATTTCAATATGTTAATAGGTATATATTATGTCGATGTTAATAACTCCATATAAGAAATGTATTTTCTTTGACCATTAACTTTCCATATTATCCGAGTTCTTGACCGAATGATAGCTATTTAATAGCATATATTCTATTCCAGTTTTATGCAGCCTAACCGTTTGGCGATATGCCACATACATTCGTAAAAGACCGCATAGAATTTTAATCAAGTACTTGGTACTTGATCTGCAATAAGCATAATGTAAGTACTAAAAGTTCAATATTCTCTTTAGTTCATGTATAATATATCACTTATCATTGGTTATTTTCATATCAGTAAAACTTTTATATTTTTTGTATATATAATTATATCTCCCTAATTTAAAAGTACCTACATTATACGCACAAAAGAGTTTCATTACTGGATAAATATCATCATCATCATCATCAGCCCATCGCAGTCCACTGCTGGACATAGGCCTCTCCAATTGCACGCCACTTTGCTCTATCTTCGGCTTCTCGCATCCAGCTCCTGCCAGCCATCTTACGCAAATCGTCACTCCACCTTGCCCGAGGACGTCCTACACTACGCTTGCCGAGACGCGGTCTCCACTCTAGAACACGTTTACTCCAACGGTTATCGGTTCTTCGGCTAATATGGCCAGCCCACTGCCACTTTAGCTTGCTAATCCGGTGGGCTATGTCGATGACTCTGGTTCTCTGCCGAATCACCTCATTTTTGATTCGATCCCGCAGAGAAACGCCGAGCATAGCCCTTTCCATAGCTCGCTGAGCGACTTTTAATTTGTGAACCAGCCGTACCGTCAGTGTCCACGTTTCGGCTCCGTATGTCATGACGGGTAGGACGCACTGATTGTAGACTTTCGTCTTCAGGCACTGTGGGAGTGACGATATGAAGACTTGACGTAGCTTCCCAAACGCTGCCCAACCTAACTGAATTCTTCTATCCACCTCATCCTCGAAGTTGTTTCTACCTAACTGTAATGTCTGTCCAAGGTAGACATATTTTTGAACAACTTCGAGAACGGCGCCGTGTACCGCAATTGGTTCCGGTAGTACATGTTCATTGAACATGACCTTGGTTTTGTCCAAGTTCATCCGTAGGCCAATGCGTACAGAAGAGTCAGCCAGATCATTCAGCATCTGTTGTAGGTCCTGCAGCGTTTCTGCCACGATGACGATATCATCAGCAAATCGCAAGTGAGAGATGTACTCGCCATTTACTTTGATGCCACGTCCTTGCCAGTTCAGCGTTTTGAACATATCCTCCATTGCATTTGTGAACAATTTCGGGGAGATAACGTCCCCTTGTCTCACACCGCGATGCAATGGTATAGGCATTGTTTGCTGATTCTGGACTTGGACGGACATGGTAGCTGCTTCTTATTAACATCTCATCACTTGATGTATCGCCAATCGACTTGGCATCGCTGCAGGGACTCCAGAACAGACCAGATTTCGATCGAGTCAAAGGCCTTCTCATAGTCCACAAATGCTAGAACACAGGGGCTGATTATACTCTTCGGTCTTCTGTATAATCTGCCGCACTGTGTGGATGTGGTCTATGGTGCCGTATCCGCTCCGAAACCCAGCCTGCTCCGGTGGTTGGAATTCGTCAAATCTTCGCGCAAGACGGTTCGTGATTACTCTTGAGAACAGCTTATAGACGTGGCTTAGAAGGGAAATGGTCGATAGTTCTTCAGCAGGGTTTTATCTCCCTTTTTGAAGAACAAGACGACCACACCTCTACTCCACATCTCTGGAGTTCTCCTTCAAACAAGACGGCGTTAAAGAGTTTTTGAGCTCCCTAAGTATAGGTTTACCTCCTGCTTTTAATAACTCTGTTGTAACGCCATCTTCCAGGGGCTTTTCCGTTTTTGAGCTGTCCAAGAGCGATCTCGATTTCGCCAATACTGACTTCTGGCAGGTCTTCGCTGTAGTGGCGTGTTAAAGTGGCTCTCGAATCCTCATTTCCGGGATCAGGTCGAGATGCATGCGAAGCGTACAACCGGCCATAGAAGTTTTCCACTTCGGTTAGGACTGCCGGCTTCGAAGCAACGACTTCTCCAATTTCTGTGGTCAACTTTGTCAGGTGGCTTCTTCCAAGAGATTGTACAAACACTTTTGCTCCCCGGTTCTGTTTCGATCGCTCTTTCGATCGAAAGAGTATTGAAGGACCGAAGATCGTGTCGTACGCGTTTACTAATCTCTCGGTTTAGAATCCGTTTCTCTGACGAAGTGACGGGTGGGTTTTCACGTCGTTTCTTCATTAGCCCTAAAGTCTCTTCCGAAAGCTTCGACTTCCTGCCATTACGCTGCATTTTACAGAATCTCGTACCTTCTTCCCTGAGAATCCGAACCACATTTTCAAGGTTCTGGTCAACGTCAGTTGTGGTTTCCACGGCAGCGAATCGGTTCTCCAGATTGACTGGAACGTTTCAGATCCCATCATAGTTTGGAGCAAAGTTGGTCGGAGCCTGGCCTTCATCAAGCGAACACGTTCAGCTCCTGAAGTCAATATTCAGAGAGCCTCGGACGAGTCGGTGATCGCTTCCGGTATTGAACCTCATTGATCACAGAGACGTCTCTGAATATATGCTTTTTGTCCGTCATGATGAAGTCGATCTCGTTTTTTGTCACAGTGCCCGGTCTTTGCCACGTCCACTTCCTTTGGGGCTTTTTCTTGAAAAAGGAATTCATCAAGAAGAGCCCCTCGCGTTCCAGGAAGTTGACGAGCATTTGCCCCCTATGATTTCTGCTTCCATATCCATGGGATCCTACTACCGATTCGTTACAATTTTGTACTCCCACTTTAGCGTTAAAGTCCCCCATGACAACGTTGTAATGGGTCTTAGTAGTGAAGTGAAGGGCCCTCGATATGTCATCGAACATAACCTCCACCTCATCATCCGAGTGTGTCGAGGTCGGTGCGTACACTTGCACCACCTTGAGGCTGTACCTCTCGGTGAGCTTGATGATGAGGTACGCTACCCGATTCGACACACTGGACACTTCGACAACATTGTCAGCCAGGGACTTATTGACCAGAAACCCAACGCCACCTTGAGATTGTTGGTCTCCCTCTCGGAAGTACATTAGGTGGCCTGATTCGAGAGATATGGTGTCCTCCCCCTCTCTTCGGACTTCACATAACCCTAGTACGTGCCACCTAATCTTCTCAAGTTCCACCTCCAGTTGCGCCAGATGCGAGTCGAGCCGTAGCGTGCGTCCGTTGTACGTCGCCAGGGTCAGTTTGGTGTGATGATAAATATAATCTTTTCCATAAATGGATACTTCCATAAATAACGTTTATTGTTTATATATTGACAGTGTACTTAACACTAAAAAAATAAACTGTCTTGAAGTACATTGATCATAAATCAAGACCTTTAGGGCCATAATCGATACGTCATGGTCTAAAGTTCGAGGTAAATGATAACAAAATTTATATGCGGTGAAGTCCCATTTTATAAATTTATATATAATTATGAAAAATATGAACGCTTACGAACGGTACGTAGGATACGTATTTTTTTTTTTCTCGAGTGACCAATAATTGACAAAGATAAGCACTTCAAAAGTTGCTGCATGACGTGACGTCACTAGCCCCCATTACCGAACTTATCTTTGTATTTTTTTGTTTGTTTAAGAAAATAAAAAATACGTGACTATTATTTTTTAACAATCCAACTGACGGAGTAAATACAATTCCTTTTTTTTACCCAGTCGTCATCCCTATTCAATTATGTGATAACACCTTTATTTGCCTAGTTTTACAAACATAACATGAAAATTAAAAGGGAACCCGATTATTTTTCAATTTAGGTGCGTTAACCTAAAATTAATGCTATTTCGATAACATCAATATCCTAAATTTTGGATTGACACAAAAACGTCACACTAATCGACCCAGTGCCCAATCAAGCAATTTAGCAGCAACTGGGGCGCAATTTCCTTACAACTCGCTAAACCATTAACCACGTTAACTTCATGTCTCGTACTTAATTGCATTACACTCCCCAGCCCCCAATCCGAGTCTTAGTCCATTTGATTATGCAATCGTTTAGAGAAATGACAAAATATATTGGCAAAAAAGAAACCATGACATTTTTATACGAGCTTATGCGCAGAATTATAATTTCACAATAAATCGCAAACTGCGAAGTGAAAACAATACCTGCAGTCGCGTAGTATCGTTATTTACCATTGTAATTAGAATGGAATAATGAGTAGTTAAAAAAAATATTAAACAGCAATATATTTTTAGGAAAGCAGGGACAATTTTCAACAATTTTCAATTACCTTTTGGGTTTAAATTAAAAAAAAAACTAATAAGTAAGTTAGGTACTTAATGCTATATTTAATGGTACAACAATGTTTTATTTATGTTTTATTTTTTTATGTTTTATTTAATGGTACAACAATTTCTAAATAAAGAATAACGCTAAAATAAAAAGTATTTTTAATACTACTACTACTACTATTTTCGTAGGACAAATTGTGAAGCAATAACTGAAGCACGTATTCAATCGAACGCTTGGACTACGCCAAGCGCCATGCAGCTATGTACAAAAACGTTCGATTTATGTACGTGTAATTTCAACACGTTATTTCAAGTGAAAATACCTATTTTTATAAGCGATTGCTACGAACCCAAAACGAAGATAAAGGCCGTCGTTGCAAATAAAGAATAGGTGTTTAGTTATTCTAAGTACCGATTTTTACAAATGATTTCAATACTCATACGTTACAGTTGAGGGCAGTGCCTACTAAGGTACGTTTTTATTAGGTTAATTTAAAAATAATTATCAAATCCATTATTTGTAATTAGATTTCAGATGTTACGATTTGATAACCCGTTGACTCGACTACAAATCTACTCAGAGCAAATAAATGAATGATAAGCTAAATTATTCGTATATTATACTAACAATATGGTACCTATTTGGTAAATTTGTGCATTTTTATTTCTTACATGGAATAATAATTTAAAATACCTAATTACTTGGTTATTTTTATGGGGTTGAAAAGAAGCTACGGGCACAAACTGTTTGATAATCATTTCAAATAAAGAGCCTACTAAAAGTTAAAACCTAACTAATGTCATAATTAATTTTATCGAATAACCAACGTCCCAACGTTAACAATGTTTAAATATCATATTTTATCTTATTTGGTATATTTTTTACCTACTTAAAAAACATATTATGTATTTCCATTTAACTTTCATCTAATGCTCACTGAGTTCATGTGACAACAATGCATTTTTGACTTTACTTTGTACCTACATTCAACTATTTGCATTCATAGCGATTATTAAACAACTAAAATCAGAATACTGCCCTATCGTTCTCCTGTGAGACCATGATAAATTGGCGATCGGATCCAAAGACGCGGCGGCTGTCTCAAAAGCTTACGTAGGTAAATAATTCTGAGTCCGTCTGCCAAAGGTTCTAACAAGACCAACGAATAAGCCTTTTCGATCGTATCCTTCAATGGCTATTTACTTCTTCTTAGTTCTTTACTTTTATTTATACAAATTCGTTTGTTAGGTACTGTATAAATTGTACAGACAGTTTGATTTTTAAAAAATGTTGGTATAGTCAGGTCGGGTTAGTTTGACCCAAGTAGATTGTCCCAATGGGTTGGGTTAAAGGGTTAGGATCAATGTAACCCGACCTGATGGTGTTAATATTTTTTAAACCTTATGAAAATCATGTGTTTACATAACGTCACACCTAGTCACATTTTTCACCACGAAGTGACGTCATGACTCACTAAAGAAACAGTACGTTTCCAACATTTTTAGATAACCAACGAATTTATTCGATTTTTTTCTTCGTCCTAACAATTTTTTTTAGTTATAGTTGTGTTTTTAGGAAATCAACTATGTGATTATTTAAGTTTGGATTGAATTATGTTTAGGTAAAATTTTACTAAATCTAATATAAGTACTTACTTATAATACCCAACGTCATTCGATCACGCTATCTCTTCTACGCAACCAAATCGCTAATCAATCACGCCAAAAGCTAATCTCAAATATAAAATATTGAAATGGCGAAGATTCCATACCGTACTGCCATCGGTCGTTATGGATGGGTCTAAATATTATTTATGGTCGAGCGGCTAGCTCAGTTGACGTGCTATTTGCTCAAACACCTCTGTCGAAGCTTGATTTATGGCCACTATGCTTGAGGGATATTTCTATATTTTTAGTTCGCAAAACGTCTGAGCCTCTTTGCTCTCTGACTTAAGAAAAACACTTAATTTATTGCAGGAACAGTGTTTACCTTTTACGTTATTTATATTTTTCTTTAAATAAATAAATAAGGGTCGTTATTGACAATACTTAATATGTACTTAGACAAAAGTGTTGTTTAAAAAATATATTCAGTAGATACATGAAATCTTGACCAAGTTTAATAGAAAAAAAAAATCAAAATACATTAGTTTATTAGTCTTCTTTGATACTCGTGACGGTTAAAACTATCTAAGATGTTCTTTAAACTTATTAGCGAAAAACTAAACTCATCGACACATTCATAACTACGAATAGGTAGGGAGGTAATTAATTAAAATTATTAATTACTATTGACCATACTGATTACTTATTTATCATTCCGTCTGTCTACCGCATTTTCAATGGCAACCAGCAATTATCTTCTTGGTTTTTCCAAATTTTCCGAACTCTTTCCAAATATTCGCGCTGGACCATTCACGAGTATTTAGTACCGCTTGAATACTTACGTTAAAAGCTTTTTTCAGGGTGCGTGTATATTGATACAAATGGTGTCGTCCGTCGATAGAGCACTGACAGTAAATCACCAGACTCGGAATTAGATTCTACGTTGTTTGTCGGCGGTATTTAATGACTGCGGAGGTTTGCTTCAGATGCGAAAGCTGTTTATCAAAGGTGTAATTAGGTGGTTAGCCATTACCTTTTTCCTAATTACTTGAGCAGATACTTATGTTACTTAAATGGTTTTCACAAGTACCTACGTTAAGAGTAAGAAACATTTCTGCAGGGTTACTAGTTGACTCAGCGAAATTTGTACCGCGTTTTTTTAATTTTTTATTGAAAAACATAGGTTTTTATAATACGAGTAAAGGTAAAAATTAAGGGTTGTAGGTAAAAATATAAAAACAAAGAAATGACAAAAAAAAATAAAAGTAACATTAAGGAGTAGGTATGAAAAATAGATGATGGCCGATTCTCAAACCTACCCGATATGCCCACAAAATTTCATAACAATCAGTCCAGTCATTTCGGAGGAGCTTGTTAACAAACACCGCGTCAAGAGATTTTTTAAATTAAATCTATAGAAATAATATTATTATATACACTGTTTCTTTTAATTAGTCACACAAAACTTAATTTGATATTTAAGCAACTTTTCGGGATTTTTGGGTGTTAAAGTTTTGTCAATTTGGATTTTCCAACAGCAGCATCATACACTAATAATCATCCTTTTTTACGCACAGTGATGACAAATCTACCTGCTTACCTAAGGATTTATAAGCGAACTTGTTTTTGACCAGCCAACCGCTACATGTGACGTCATTTTGCTGCATGACGTGGAAACTAAACCTTATCCTTCATGCTCAATGAACAAATGGCCCATCAACTTGTTGAAATCAGATCAGGTAGGTACATACCTAAAACACGTACATACTCAGGTAAAAAATCGAACGAGGATCTGACGATACTTTGACTGTCTAACAGTAAGTACTGATGACAATAGGTAGGTACTGTTAGATAGTCAGATGTAGATTCATAAATACATATACGAGTATAATTGTATTATGTACGTCACCATTTTTTGTTCCAATACTAACTATTTATTATTTGCCTTTATCTCGTTAGTGGTTTTCCTATGTTTAACAATTTGCAAGAAACGTTAATGAATGTGTTAATTGTTGTGGTGAATGACCGTTAATACTACTTAAAGGTTATTTGAATAATATTTCTCAGAATCAGCATTCATAATATTGATAATGGAGAAGTTATACATAGGTAAAATATAATGTATTGAAATACATTATATTTTACCGTTATGTTTAAAACGTATTATTATTCCACTTATATTCTTTTAGCTCCCAATTTATAAAATTCGACACCTATAGGTAGGTACTATAATTTTGTATGTCATATAGACTGATGGAGGATGGCCCATGGCATATCATTTTGTATTATTATTTCCTATAAAGTACAAACAAAATATATAATTGGCGTTATTATACAAATTATTTAATATTGCAATATATTGTGCAATTTTAATTACCTACAAGTATATATAGACGTAGCTCCCAAGGAGCACACAAGTTCTATATAATCTCAACAATGGCTATATAAGGTCGACCACCCATTTTCACATATTATATTATACTAGCTTCTGCCCGCGACTTCGTCCGCGTGGAACTCCTCCTTTTTTGCAGTCGGTCAAAAAGTAGCCTATGTCCTTTCTTAGGCTCCAAACTTTCTTTGTACCAAATTTCATTTAAATCGGTCCAGTAGTTTTAACGTGAAAGCGTAACAGACAGACAGACAGACAGACAGAGTTACTTTCGCATTTATAATATTAGTTAGGATTATGGTCCTTAAAACTAGTGTACCGTTTAGGTTGACGCCGTCAAAGAAATGGTTCAAGAAAATGTATTTGAAAATCGATTACAGAACCAACTTTACCAAAGCTTTAGTCCTAACTTTAAAGCGCAGACGTCGATAAATGTCATTACCATCTAAAGCGTTAAACTTCCGTACAACTTTGACTCAGCCAATAAACACAACTTTTCTACTCACAGCATTTTTAGTCCAGATCACAAACATAAAGTCACTGGATAAAATAATAAGTACCTAATTTATCCCTGGACAATTCACACCAATTAATAGATAGTCTCTATTTAATTAAAAATTGTGCGATGGGTACTAGACAACGAATAAATATACATACAAAACATCCAAGACTCAGGTCTCGTGTTCATCACTTAGACATATGCCTCTAGCAGGATTTGAACCTGCAACCTGTGATGGGTGACCACTAGACCTAAAAAGCCGTCAAAAAGTCGGATGATGGTACCTAGGCTACTATAATATGTTTGACTTACCGCAACTTTTGTGTTGGTTCTGTAAAAAGATCGAATTCAATGGTTTACGTGGGCGCAATTAAAAAATAAACGAATGAGTAGGTTCAAGGATGTTTCACATTTCGAAGAAACGACACCTACTTAATTCACTTCGATTTTGCACATTTTACGTATTTTTTTTTTTTTTCTGAGTGACTGTTTGCAGTTGGCCCTGGGGCCGTCACTGCTCCACCGGACAAATGGGGAGCGCTCCGAGGTGCGCTCACCCTAAACATTTTACGTACCTACATTCATAACTTTTAAGCAACCTTTCCTGTATACTTTGAAGTTTAAACATACAATAATTGAATGGCAAAGCCGTAAAAAGTCCTAATTTATTTTATGTACCTACTACATGACGTCAAAATCAAACCATTCTACCTATTTTCAAATTAAAAAAATAGCATTGTTCGTTATATTTTATATCTGTGGCTAAGACGGAGTCTGTATCGGATATGGCAATCAT
This sequence comes from Polylopha cassiicola, assembly GCA_038024825.1. Taxonomy (NCBI): domain Eukaryota; kingdom Metazoa; phylum Arthropoda; class Insecta; order Lepidoptera; family Tortricidae; genus Polylopha; species Polylopha cassiicola. Next base: position 11,597,037 of record CP149046.1, on the reverse strand, counting down.
TATTTACCGTCAATGTTTAACTGGATTGGGCTGTAAATGGGCCGGTAATCATTCCACCCCAAAGCTGACTAAACGGTAACTACCTTATTAGTTTTCAGGTATTCCATTTATTGAGAAAAATAACTCGTTAGAACGTTGAACTCGACTCGTGTATTTTTCTTTGATATGTTTTTAAGTGACATTTGTACAAAGAGAAGAGTAGAAAAGAGACCACAGTGTTTAAATATTATTATCATTTAATTAGGCATCTATCAAACCAAATACATCGATCGAATTTCGATGTATTTTTATATTTTTTTTTCTTGACGAGAAGACGTTCAGTCTGAATTTTTAAGAATTATATTTTTAAAGCGATTATGAAGAACATCTTTTCAAAAGAAAAATGGTACAATTGATATGTTGATCTGCAGTTTGAATAGCCGCCGGCGCAACACAATACGTCTAAATGGAATTCTAAATAGACTTTAAAAAAATCTAATGATGTGGTCTGATAATAAGAATTCTTTTAGGTTTTAAAAGATTCCAATTTGAGAGATCATTACCCGTCTAGGCAATCACTTGAATCGCAATATAAATAAACTCTTATTCATTCCAAGCAAATACGAGATTAACAAGCTTTCACTGATATAAATTCTCGTTGGCAACATCAATAGATTGGCGTCCCACGGCGGTGATCCTAATGAGACGATTCGATTCATTTTATACTCTTTTTACAGAACGAACTTCAATCCATTTAATTCACTCGTCATAAACATGGTCCAGGCAAAAATAAAACGAGATACGGACAAGCGTGACCTTTTATAAGTTTGGGTTCAGTGGAAAATATTTTTTGAATATTTCCTATAGTAAAATTCAATTAACAATAACATTAAGTAATACTTTTTCATTACAACCTCTTATTACAATATTTTTCGCTAAGTCTACGCATGTTAAAATATAAACACTAATTTATATTGTTCTCTATAAGTGAATTTGTATATTCTTAAGGGGAAATAAATACCTTAAGCCTTAATTATCACGTAACTGACACAAACAAAATATCAACTTTTTACGTCCAAGTGAAAAAACATGCATAACGCAAGTTCTTCAGTTACGGTACCCTTCATGGCACATGTGAAGTTTATTTAATAACTGCGACATCAAAAGACGGATCCACGACGATATCAAAAGTTTGATGGCTGTTCACAAGAGAACTCTGGTCAAAATGTACACTATATTTTATATCAGCGCAAAAGAAAACACGTCTTTAATCTTTCTATTAAAACTTAGGCAACCCAAGCTTTGATATTTACAAGTAAATACTAGCTTTAGTATTTATCTTATACTGAATATCTTTATTTCATTATTTTGTCCTTTAAAAATATATGTATTATAAATGCTTAAATATCGTTTCAAAAACGTTTTCCATGGGGATTGCTGCATGTCAAAACTCTGCTAAATGCGCTAGTGTAGTTGTCAACGATTGGCAAGCGACGGACTTGTGATATGTGGGTTTCTACTCTACTCATTCGAGCATTTATTTTCAAAATTGACCTTATTGATACGAGCAAGGCAGGTATAGCGAGTTCTAGAAACGGAACAAAAATAATACAAAAACGATAGGCATTATATCGCACACCTAGATCTAAAGAGAGCTAACTCAAAAAAGGTACTTTTTCAGGAGAGGCGAGAAACTGATTAATATGTCCATAAGCATGAGTTTTCTGTATAAATTTATACTTTTTATAATAAAGCTAGCAGAGTTATATTAGCTGAAATCTGTTTTAGTGTAGGTGAGTTTTGCTGGAATTTGATGGTGTGCATAACTCCAATCTTCCGGTTTTTGAGTTAGCTCTCTTTAGATCTAGGTGTGCGATATATACTTAAGCTCCTGTCCAATAATAAACACACAAAGCTTAATTCCCTAAACAAAATACTAGGCACACAATTCAACTTAAAAAAATCGCAGGTGCATCGTATAAAAACACCAAAATCGACCTCAGCTAATAAAACTACAATAAAAAATACTTTATAACTAAGATTAACCGCTTTATTCTCAAAACAAAAGGATCCCCATCCAATTACTTGACATCAGGTGCCAGACTACAATTAAAATAAGATATTACGTTCAGGGACAGCTCAGGGTTTATAGTAACATAAAGAAAGTTTAACAGTGCAAAGTGTAACGTAAATCGCTTATATAGCCGTATGTGCCCTCGTAGACATAAAGGGGAATTAATAAGGCCATTTCGAGAAGCGATTCGGTAGACAGATAGTCGACGGAGATAAGCAAAGCTCAGATATATGCTGAGATATTGAAAGTTATCGATTCGAATGTATTGGTATAAAGTTCTATTTGAATCTGGTTTTATTGGAAATCGTACATCGTGTGTGGTGAGTGTTATAGATAGGTAAATAGTAATCCGAAATGTAAATCGTAGTCCTTTTGATGATATCAAAATGGACTCTTTTTTTAACACTAAATAACCTAACTTAAAGACTAGGTAGTTCTAGACTATCGTCACCTTTATCGTGCTATGAATATGGGAACTTTAAAGTTTTCCAAACGTCTACAAATCCGTTGTAGTTGTTTTATTCCAATGTGTAATAACCGCGATCAGAAATTATTAAAGCAATCATGTCATTCCTATCTGGTCAATACCCAATTAACAGGCGCTTACCTTTAAAAATGGTAGGTAAGCAATATGAATTTATACATTTGATTACATTACATAAAACAATACCAAAATATACCAATGGTCATATCCATCGTCACAAGCAAACGCGCATGCCTTAACAAAGATTGATTGCAACACTAAACAACATCTTTGCCACCATCCGATATCTAGGCGTTTTATTACCACCACGCCATGCGAAGCCGTACTTAGCCGGCCATATAACCAGAAATTCCGATGCCATTTTATCTCCACTAACTATAAAAGTAAAAAGAATGTAAACCCACCCTTCGCTTGACGCGCCAGTAAATTCGAACACTTTGATTTGCCCATCAAAGTTTCGGGCACTCAAAAATCCATTTTAAAAATACACATTTTATGTACTACCTACGCTTCCATAAGAGAATTGGTTCGGGAAAGGGTGTTTTTATTTTGCTTTCCTTTGAATTGATGTCGTTTATCGTTGCTGAATATCTGCCGTGCATTAGAGTTACGACTGGAGGTGTGCTTACGATAATTAAACCCGGAATGGCCTCTTGAGATTTTATTTTTGCGAAAAGAATGCTATCGTAATAAATATAGTTGGTACTTAAATAGATAAGAATAATCTGATTAAATTGCAACATGTAACCCGCGATCCGCAGAGGTCAATACCCCTTTAGGAATTGGAGATTAGGGACCTATATTTTTAATTAATTATACCTATCTGATCCTAAATAATGATAGTAAGTAGGTATAATAAAGAAAATCTTTGTGATAAGTGATTAATTAAAAATATTTACCTACCTACTTACTTATATAAAAATACGCTCCAAACCACTTTACAATACGTCCACTATAATAATATTTAAAGCCGACTGTTCCAAAATTCGTCCTCAGCGATATCAATTACCTACATTTAAAACATAGCCTTACCTAGTACTAACACAAAAGTTAATAAGCATATATTTTCAATAAGTGTGTTTTAAGAAGCCTATCATATAAGTTATATCTCCATTTCTAATGCAGATTCCCCGCTAGCGGCAAAATTTATAACACATTAACATTTAGTAGCTGCGTACAAAGGGTCGTATTGTTATGTCTACTTTATGCAACATTCTAGATAATATTAGCCATAAACAATAAAGCTTTATACGACATCAACTGTTTATACACAGTGGTTAGTTATAATCGTAACAGTACAATCGTTATAGCAATTATATTCCGGTAAACTTGACTGTTGGATCAGTACAACGTTTAGTTTGAAACTAGTATGCAATAAACATTTATGTTATCGTGTCTGTTATTGTTATTTGATTTTAAAATCTCCGGGTTATCTCTGTTGCTTTGGAAATTGTATTAATTCTCTGCCCCAGGGCTTTACAAGTTAGTACGTATTATAATAATGTCCATCGTTGATATAATTTTATTTGTCCCTACGGACAGTTTCTATTTAGAAGGCTGGAGCATTTTAAATTCAAATTGTAGGTACCTATTGAAGTATTTAGATTTTTTAAAATCTCACTTCTAATTTAATTATATCTATCGACAGTATACAATAAGTACGCACCTAATAATTAAGAAACGCAATTTAAATCAGTTAAATACAGGAGCCTTATTCCAATATGCAATCAACGCGAAAGCATCAGAAATCATTGTAGCATACAATAACCTTTAAGACCCTATTACCTAGTAGCCCAAGAGCCAGCGGCCCCCAGACTTTCGGTAAAGTATAAAAGCTGTAAGTTTGTCAATGTATGCCCCCAACACAAGTAAGAACGAACCCCGTCTATGAAACTTGGGTCGCGGTGGCTTTGGCAGGTATCAGGTAATAAAGGTGTGTAAAATTGTGTGTTAAATTCGTTAAAGTATAAAACTCAGTTTTTACATATTTTACGTATAATAATCCTAGAAGTCACCTTGCCGAAACCCAGACCCTTCGTACGGTTGCAACCCTCTCCCAGACGCCCTTAAAGTTTTATTTAATTGTTACTATACTTACGGTATACGTACCACATAATACAATGACAGCTGATGCGCAGTAAAACGTCGCAATGGACCGAACGCTGTATTTCACACGCACCCACTGACACATACCGTCATTTGGGGTCTTTAGGGACAATTTTGAACTTTGACTAAGAATTTCATAATAATTTCTGATGCCTTCGCGGTTATTACACATTGGAATGAAACAACTATTAACTTATTATTCTTTAGCGTTAGACTTTTGTCAGCTCAGTCATGCTACGATTATGGAAACTGTAAAGAATCCGAAACGTCAGCAAATAAAATAAAATAAAAATACGCGAGTTAAATCCGTTAATAGTTGTTTCATTCCAATAAGAATTTCATGTTGCCAATACATCAAAAGTCTAATGTAGGTGCGAGCGCGAGGGACATATTATGTGTCAGCGGGTGCGAGTGAAATACAGCGTTCGGTCCATTGCGACGTTTTACTGCGCATGATCTATCATTTATTGTATATAGCTTCTGCCCGCGACTTCTTCCGCGTGGAAGTCTTTTTTTGCAGTCGGTTAAACAGTAGCCTATGTTCTTTCTCAGGCTCCAGACTTTCTTTGTACCAAATTTCATTTAAATCGGTCCAGTAGTTTTAGCGTGAAAGCGTAACAGACAGACAGACAGAGTTGATTTCGCATTTATAATATTAGTAGGGATAATGAGAACTATTTTCTAGATTTATTATGAAAATTCGTTATGTACAATAACTAAAACAATACAATTAGGGCAATATTTACATTTAGCACTGCCAGATTTATTGTCAACATGAAAATATTGACGCCAATATTGAATACTTGTAGTTCTTTTAGTCGTAGACATTATAAAAAACGGGACTTTTAAAACACTAAAAACTTTTTCACACGAGGACCTTTCAAATTTGAATTGTTTGAAAAATGAAGTTTCAGCAACGAATAATGAATAACATATCAAACGAATGTCGGTAAAGTAGTACAGTTCATCGTCTAACTCCATCTAGTGAATGTTTTATTAAAAATGAATCAACTAAACTGTTCGGGGAGCATTTATTTCATGATTATAAAAAATCGATTATTAATCGATTATTAATTTAAAAAAAATCACGTTTTAAAATCGATTTTTACTTTAAAATAATCGATTTTTAATCGATTTTTTTTCACATTCCTACTATTAAGAAAACATCATTTGATAGTTCTCCAAATAACATATATAAATTGAGCTTTTATACTATACCGTAAGTATAGTAACAATTAAATAAAACTTTAAGGGCGTCTGGGAGAGGGTTGCAACCGTACGAAGGGTCTGGGTTTCGGCAAGGTGACTTCTAGGATTATTATACGTAAAATATGTAAAAACTGAGTTTTATACTTTAACGAATTTAACACACAATTTTACACACCTTTATTACCTGATACCTGCCAAAGCCACCGCGACCCAAGTTTCATAGACGGGGTTCGTTCTTACTTGTGTTGGGGGCATACATTGACAAACTTACAGCTTTTATACTTTACCGAAAGTCTGGGGGCCGCTGGCTCTTGCTCTATAGGTAGGTACCTCACAAAATAAGTTTAAAATAACCTTTAATTATCTAGAATCATTTTATAAACTTTCATTAAAAATATTTTATTTAATACAGTTGTCATTTAGGAAAACAGAAGACGGTAAACACATGTACTTAATTAACTGCCTCTTTGAACCAAAACGCCTGCGTAAATCTACGCAGCAACGACTCTTAACGAGCGATGATGTCATCTCGCAGGGGCGAAGATGACGTCACTTTCCTCCCCTTCAGAGATCTGAGTCAGGGGGTCACGCCCTAAATACAAGTTTTGTTATTAGTTTTTTGTTTCGTAATTCAGTTGCAATATTTGATATAAGTGTAACAGTATGGATTAGGGGAGAAACCGCTTTTTTAATATTAAGTTTACTTGGATTTAGATTTTTATTCTATTATAATACTAAAGTATTAAAAAATATTTCCATTTTAATTTAAGTAGGTACCTAGTTGGTTAAGTACACGCCATGCCATGTAAATCAATAGTTTTAGGTAGGTACGATTTATATTTTAAGATAAGATACCTAATTAAGTTAATAGTTACCTACACACCATTTTCATTTAGGTAAGTACTTTAAAGATTATTATTGATTCACGAAGTAGCTGGAAACCATCACTTAGGACTTAATTTAACACAATACTTGAATAAAGACCAATCGGTATACTTACCTTTTCATTAAAACCAATTGAAATCCTGGCACAAAAAAGTGAATTCAATTAGTATCAGCACAGAGAAAACTCGATATAAAAATACCAAATAGCCACAGCCATTCATACCGCAGTTGCAGTTAGCCGATATCAATCAGCCGTCAATGTTTCTATTCACACACTCTGCCATTAATGAAACCACAGGCGCTTCTCGCGTTTCAAAAGAAAAAGTAACGTTATTTACTATTCTATAAACCGCTATCGATTAAAAATCAACCCTAAACCAAGGGCATAAGAACAAGCACACAGTATAATATGGAGAACAAAGCGCACACGCAGTTTGTAAAATAAGGGGCCAATCATACAGATTAAAGGTTCTTTTAGAGTAGCCGATAGCCAGCATTGAGCGAAGCCGCAGAGCCTGCAACGAGAGCGGTGCGAAGGTAGTACTTTCTATCATTTTAATGGCTTCTTGATTTAGTTTAGCGAGTGCTTTTATTAGTAGGTACTCTGTTATTAGACTATGAAGAGAAATTACGTAGGTTGGTATTAGTGGTAAACTTAGTGGGTACCTACTACTTTATACTTTGTAAAAAAACATTGTGTACGTAAATGGACCACAATATTATTAGGACAATATATTTTTAAGACATCTTATAGTTACCTACTTTTAGAATTTTAAGTAATTAATATCTGTTTATTTTTTTATTAGGAGACACAACCATTAGGTTAGTGTTACAGTGTACGTACCTACATACAAATCTTTAGTTGGTTCAAAAAAAATAAATTCTATGTAATTGCTTGAATGCATTCTACGCTTAATTAATACTAGAGTACCTATTATAATAATAATATGGTAATGCACAATAAACGATGGATTATGTAGTAGCTACTTATTAAGGCAGAGTTTGCAGGCGTGCGGACGCTTGTCAGACAACAAAAGCGATTGTCCTCTGTAATATTTTTAATACTCATTTATAGTAAAACTGGGAGCTTTAGCTGCTCACGACTGCCTGTCTACAAAAATAAATTACGTGTATGCATACTGTAAATCAAAATATATTCAAAGACACCATTCGGTACCTATTTATATATAAGTAGGTGATATAATATAAATAAAACATATTTTAGTACATCTTACATTTACATTTCTATGTGATTTGTATCCGCTTGGATAAGATATTATGATCGTATGTAGGGATATTTCATATGAGATAAATTTGTAAACGTAGGTTCCTACCATTATTTAGGTACCTACCTATATACCTAAGCGTAAGTACCTTGGAACGAAACAACTTTAACGGATTCCGAATGAATGTATAAAAACCGTGAAGGCATCAGAAATTATTATCGTAAGTACTTACCTTGTTATATAATGTCAGTAGGTAGCAAGCATTAATTTTATTAGGTAGGTACCTAATTATTTCTGAGTACCAACTTAAGTTTACAGTAAGTATGTTTGTTAAGTAACTACTATTCCATATTGCACTTTACATTTTGTGGTTAGCGCTGTCGAAGTCATATTAGCGGTCGTTTGACCTTAGCTATTGTTCTTAATACGATATTGCTTAGGTATATAGGTAGGTACCGCTACAATATTATTATTTTAAACTTTATTCAACTTTCAATATCAGTCTTTACAAAAAATCTGACTAACCTAAGTAGATACGTAATGGAATATCGTCAAATCAAATGAAAAAAATTCGAAACTCCTCCATAAAATCATTTGTACATTTATTGTGCTTTCGTTTACCTATGTTGTATTTTGTTTTGTTGTTGTACAATAAAGAGTTTACATACATAGGTACATACAAAATCAATATATCTACGTGAGCAATAACAATTGAATGGTTAACTCATACAAACATCAGAATAAACAAAACGTTATCTAACAAATTGCAGTACCTACTGCCTTATACTATTTTCTAGACTATAAAGAGCTGTTCACATGGAACACATAATATCGAAAGCAAACAGCTCTTCGAGGTAATACGCCTTTAATTTCAGTAATGCCCCCTATGTATAAACTTTCTCCTGATACTAGAGTTAAGGCTAAGGGCACATTGGACTATAAGATTTATTTTTAACGCATGTATTTTATTTAAAACATCATTTTATCAACTACAAAATAGATAGGTACTTACGGGATAATTGAATTAGATTTTTTGCTAACCGTTTTTAAACCAAACTTAGGTACTTACCTTTTCTCAGATATTTAGCAACCAAATTGGCCATGAATGTTTTTATTAGTTACCTAATTGAGAATAAAAAACAGATTTTTCTTTGCATATTAAAAAAAAGTAGTTGCATTATTATATACTTCTACAGTATCCACGATAAACAAACAAAAGCAGTCTTCACTCCAGTCTTGTCACTCATAAAAAGATAGCTAAGTACCTAAAAATTGTTCTTCGGTTGAAAAAAAAAATCAAATGTATTAACTAGGTATGAAAGTATTTAACTTGCGTATTTTAATTTATCGTCTGACGTTTTTAAAACTGTACAATTCCCTTGTTCGTAGCACGACTAAGCTGACGATAGTCTAATGCTAAAGGGGTTTAGGTATAATTGTTTCATTGCAATTTGTAATAACCGCAGTCATCAAAAATTACTACTTAAATATTGTTTATCTATACTTTATCTTAATGTGCATCTTGCTTTAGGTACATCACTAGACCATTTCCCACACACGCCGTGCAGACTGCAAGCTGCAAGCAGGTAGTTGTAGCTGGCAGCCAATTTGCCAAAATTGTTCCGCACCGGGGTTAGGACGTCTCGTGCGCCTTTTTATGCACTGATAGAATTAAAGTGAATGTTAGTGGATGTTTATTGAATTTGGAAGAGCTAGGACATATTCGATTTTCTTAGTAAGTCTAATGTGTCTGTGTTTTTAAATGGAAAACAAAGACTTTTCATAAGTGCAAATACTTCACATGTAGTTAGTTTTTGTAGCATGATAGGTATATCTCGTAAATCAGATATTTTTGGAATGAGAACCTCAGATGGGGTTACCTATAGATACATACTTAATTATATAAAACTGGGCCAGTAAATAATAGTAATTTATGTATTACTCAACATGATCTCATAATAATATATAAGTATATAAGATATGACACAAGATTAAGCCATAATGCATTTTTAGATGCAATTTGGATAGCAATATAAGTTATTACGTACCTACAGGTTTTAGAACAGTTTAAAAAAAATCGCAAATGGAAGTAACCTATCTTGTTCATACAGTGTCACTGTTTTTAACTTGTTATGGACTGTATTCAACTTTAGCTTGCCCAAAATATTAACCTTAAATTTATATTCCCAGAGTGCAGAGCAATTTCTAAGTTTGGATAGTTTGACGGGTCATCAAAGTTTAATTTAATTATTCTGACATCGACACACGTACCTAAGTATTTACAGACCACTGAAAGTTTAGATTATATTGGCAAACTGTGCGAGGCAGATTGCATTTACTAATAGAGCTCACCCTGAGACTAATATGAAGCAAACTATTAATGAAATAATTTGCACAGTTAATACAGAATCGGCTTAATAAAATAATAGTATTGGACAATTCACACCAACTATGGTAGTTCCAAACTGAGTTTGTATGGTACTAGACAACTGATAAAAATTCATACTAATAAGACATCCAGGACTCAGGTAGTGCTCATCACACTGCCATCTACCACTAGCAGGAATCGAACCCGCAACCTCCGCTTTGTAGTCCCTGACCAACACGTCGTCAAACATCACGTAGTATATCTATCTACACAATCTTATTTAGGTACCTTATGTTTATAAATATAAATATAAATAATTTTCAGAACTCTTACAATAGTAATGCAATTTACAAAGAGCTGAACAATGAATCCATTTACTAGATTTAACTTCTGGCAAAACTCGTTCTAGAACAGAAAAAAAGTTGCCTTTAAACTTAAGACTAAACAATCTGACATTATAATCAAGTTTTCCATGAGTACCTACTTATCCCATTAGGTATCATTAAAACAATTAATAATCTTATTATCATTATCATATCGACCGCAAGACGCGGTCCACTGCTGGACATAATAAGTCCCCCATACCCCATACTCTACCTCTTCCATAGTGACCGGTTCTACGTAACTCGCTCCAGCTAATAAAATCATATACCCTCATTGATTTATACCCAATGTTTAGCAAAACATCTGTAACTTTCGCGACTGTAAATAAAACTATGCAACTATATATTTATGGTATACGTAAAGTTTCCAAGTAACTGCACTTGAAAAGAATTCTTAAAACTCCTTAGATACTTTCCACGCACAATACGAACACGTATCGTAGGAGTTTGCAACTAGAGATTTCCAGTCCACTCCTAGTGACAAACGTTCGAGACTCTAAGCAACTTGTTAGAAAAGTAAAAAGAACTCGTTGGGTGGATGTTAAGAGACCCGTGTTAGACATAAGACACAGAAAATACTAGCAGATGTTTCACTTTGAATTATCTAGTTCGATACATTTACTACATGTATCAATTGAATTGTCTGATACTGTTAATTTAAATGATAATGATATTTGCAGTACCAAGACAAGAGTAGAAAAAAATCAAGAGGGACTTGAACTTATTTACGCTTTAAAGAACGCGAAGCATCTTGCTTAGAACTACACCCATGGTGTAAATAAAAGTACGATGCCATGAGATAAAGAATTATTATCTAGTTAGATGCAAAGAATAAAAATGAAAGAAGTCTAGTCCTACCCTTCTTTGTATAAAATCACCAAACATCTTGGCGAAAATTAGAAAGTCGTCTTTTGTTCTTAAATAAAATTTATACAATGTCTTAAAGAGCCTAAGTCTAACTTGTGCTTACGTATAATGGCGGATTTATCAGCTATTAGCACATAATAATATTAGCTTTCCCCTAGTCAGCATAGCCAGTCAACAGAATAAAAGCTCACGCTTTCATGAAACATCAATACAACAAAGTTCTAATGAATCGGCGTCGTCTCCGATTACTAAAGGCTAGTCAATAAATGTTAGTACTCTTATAGTAAAATGATGTGAGAAAGCTGTGGTAGATAAACTGTGAGATGCCCAGGCCTCCAGCCACTCGATTTAATTTACATCTCCTCGATTGTTCCCAACTTCAGAGTTCGACGAACGGACGCCGTCTCTGATTTATTTTCCCTCAACAACCCTTAAATGGATTTCAGTTCCCTAATATCTGACGTTAACTTTCAAGAGATGAAAATTTTCTAGGTTCTCGTATTAGTTTCTGAATATTTATAGTTTGACTTTAATTTTCTAGGTATTATTTTTTGTAGTAAATTTTCAGAGAGCATAAGTTAATTTGCTTAAGTTTTGAAAACTAATTTCGGAATAGTTTTACAATGAAAAACACAATTTTATTAGAACTGTGAGTAATTTGAAACGACGCAGCGTGGGTAGCGTGTGAAATTAAATATTTTACATTCACATGTGCTATGTTGATTTTGAAAATATTTATTGAATGAACTTTAATGCTCTTTGCACAATAAGTACCTACAATCGGAATTGAATCATAATTGTCATGACTTAGACTAGATACGGCGACGTGAATTTTTAATTTGGCTATTATAAAAAGGTGGCATCAAAGATATCTTAGAACGAATAGACTTACTTACTCAGGGAAAAACTTACACATTTCAAAGTATGGGTAGGTAGGTATGCTTTTATTTTTTGGAGTGTTAGTCGTATCTAAAATTCTGAATATTGTAGTAAAATAAAAAAAACTTAATGCAATAATTATACTATTTTAAACGAAATACAAATAAATACATATTTAACCAACACGTGTAGTTAGGTAGACCTTGATATTAATTTACACAAAGCATAGAAAAATGCTTTGGGCAAAATCGTGTAACGGAAGCATATGAACTGTCAGATACGTAGTTTCGTAGCTAAGTTATAGCGATTACAATCAGATGTAATTCGGTCCTCACAATAATCTAGTTGCACTGACATGTAAATCCATTGGCCACGATTTCACTCCATCTTGATAATGAAATAAAGCTGAGAGCTGTATCATAGGATTTTCAAGCACGATCTTTCCTCTAGATCTTAGAGATACTTAATACGTTTACCGGTTGTTTATTTTAACAATAATAAAAACCTTGTTTAGTTTAAATTACATGTGCATTCGCATCAATTTTCTGTTTTTTTTTTCTAGTAGTGCTGTAAAATTGTGGAGATTAGTTGTTAGGCTGATGTTTCTATTAAGTATACTTACCTATACAATTATTATATTTAATAAATGAATGTAATGTTTAAGCCTGGAACGGTAATTATAGTAGTACTTGTAATCTTACAAACCTTCTCTGTTATAACTAGGTACTTAATCAAATTTATACGGTTTAGATATTTATAATAACTACCAGTTAATACGTATGAAATATGAACAAAAAACACCAAGCAATCTACAATAATACAAAGAGTAGGTACCTACGTATAGACGGTCGCTCTAATTTACTTTGAGTTATGCCTTTGAACTGGATTTTCGCCTAGACTTTAGAGCATGTTTTGACGCTAACAAAGGATTAGCCAACCGTAATTTATACTTCGGTTCCACATAAAGAACGGACCATAAACTTCGTTGGCTTATTTATTTCTTATTTTTCTTTGAAAACTGATACAAAAATTTACCGTGGCTAACCATAAAAGTCGTTCTATTAATTACGGGAGCTGTTCAACTCCTAAGCGTATGACATCATGCCCGATGTCGACAAGGCGCCTTTGTCTCCTCTTTGACAGATATGGTGTAAATCTTGACTCTTGACAGGCGTGGCGTATAACTCCGAACTGAGAAAATATTATTTTTCGGTCGATGCTTTGTCTGCACGCAGGAGTTGCGTCAGTGCTCGAATCGAATGTCGACGATGTGCTGAGTGACGAAATTGCTTCACGACTTTGTTTGTTTGCAGGGGCTCAAGATAAATATCCTTTCGTGAGACGCTCGAGAGTCGGTTTCATTAAAAGAAAAGAGTGATAACGAGTTCAAACTTATGATGCTGCTATTAATGAATAGTCGTCAATCAAGCTTTGAAATTTGGATGAGATGAATATCAAATATTACAGGCGATGTACTAACAGCACTATCTAAAGATCGCCAGAAAGGTCTCCCGAATAAACAGTTCTAAGTTTCGCAAGTTTTCATTATAAAATCCGTAAGTACGCGAAAATCCTTAATCCTTATAAATGCGCATTGAATGTTTAAAAATAACTTTATTACCTAAGCTTAATAAGCTGAACTATTTTAATGGGGTCTGACCTCACACGACAAATATCCCTTTGATTTTTTCGAGTCGGAACATTAAACGAGCTAATTTCAATAGCACATGTGCTCTTCGTAAATCATTTCAATAAACAAATGACATCCATACCTAAGTCATAAAAAGCTTGACAATTTTATTTCGGTCGGTGTCAATTGACGTAACGAGTACATTGTAATTGATTGCGACGAGGGTTTGTTTACGCGAGATTATATTTTGAGTGTAATTACAAGAAGTTGCGATGTCTTTAACAAAGATGTGTCCTGGAGCGCTGGTGTCAGACACAGGAATAGAACGCAGCCCCCGACGAGGCGCAGTACACAAATAAAATACTATATCGTTTAAACAAAGAAATGGTATTGATCGTAGAACTTAAAAATTTGCACCTATCTAACTGTTACGTAGTACCTTCTTCGTTTTTAAGTAAATAAGCTGATCTACAAAGTGTTCTTTCGTAGTCAACATTTGGTACGAAATATAATAGTTACAACAAGTAGATACTGATATCCCTCTAACTACTTTTTCAAAAATAACGCTTATATATATAGGTACATATAGGTATACATTAAGTACATTGAAACTATACTGCTCTAAGAACAAAAGCTTCGTTTTTAGAGCACTTGAGATTTCAAAATAAATCCGATAATGCTTAATAGAATACTGTTCCACATCATGTTCTGTGCCCGAGGTGTTTCCAATTTGCGCGTCTGTAACGACGAGATTTACAACTTGCATTAATTTAAAAAGATCCCGATGACATAAGGAGCTATATTCGAAAAACTCATTCCAATCCGTCGTCATGCGATATATTTAAGTGTTTTCATAGGATAAAGCGATGTGTCGTATGTCACTTGTTTAGAAGTTACAATGAAACTTATTATAAAGATTTTACCTACTCGTAAGGTAGAATTTTAAGTGTTTTCTATGATTGTTGTCAAAAGAAAAGGTTACTGTCTACTCGTGTTTGTGCTAAATGTGATAATTCCCAAATATTGTTTACACAATGTAGACTTAATAGATAAGTATATCCAAAGAACTTCTTTGCACATAAAAATCTGACTTTAAATCGTATGTATTTCTTCACGTGTAATTAATAATTCAATCTAAGCTAGACACTTATTATTTATTAGTGCGATATTAATTTCTGGTGCTTTCGCTGTTACTACCTACACATCGGAATGAAAAAATATAACACAATCAACTCGCGTAGGTATATTGATGTTACGCTGACTTTTAGAGAACTTTACACATCTCATTTTCGTAACATGAAATCAAGTAAGTAGTGTTAATAATTTCTGATGCCTTTGCGGTTATCGCCTAACGTCAACGAATAAGATACGCGAGCTAAATCTGTTTATGGTTGTTTCATTCGAAAGTAGTGTTCAATCTGTTAGGTTTTATTTCAATATAGGTACTCACTTATATATATAACTAGTGACCCGCCCCGGCTTCGCACGGGTGCTATAAACCTTCCTTAAGAATCACTCTATCTATTAAAAAAAACCGCATCAAAATCCGTTGCGTAGTTTTAAAGATCTAAGCATACATACGGACATACAGCGAAAGCGACTTTGTTTTATACTATGTATTGATAAACTTAATTTAATCCCTTACTCCGATATTTTTTTTTAAAATCGTAATATATTTTTTGTTCCCTCAGCCACTCGTTTCGTAAGTCTGCAAATTTGGAGCATGCGGCGAGTGAACGAATCTTAATTTCTTTTTATTGCACAAATGCCAAGGCACTTAGGGCCCGAGTCTGCAATATGTTGACACAAGTAACGAATGCATGCAGACCAAGAATGATGGTGAGTGAACGCTTCTGTAAACAGTTTTGTCAAAGTACCTACCCCGTAATTCCGAAGTTTACATCTTTTTAAAAGAGACAGTAACCACCGATTTGGGTGCGCAATGGTATGATAAAATATTATCTATACGAATATTATAAAGAGGAAAGGTTTATGGAAACTGTAAAGAATCCGAAACGTCAGCTAATAAAATAAAATAAAAATACGCCAGTTAAATCCGTTAATAATTGTTTCATTCCAATGTGTAATAACCGCGAAGGCATCAGAAATTATGAGGAAGGCTTTAGGCTATATAACATCACGCTGCGACCAATAGGAGCGAAGGAACAGTGGAAAATGTGAAAAAACGGGGAAAATATGAAGCCCTATGAAGAATTACTATTCCACGGGGACGAAGTCGCGGGCACAGCTAGTAAGACATATAAAGAAAATGTTTTAACACTTAACTTATTATACCTATATTGAAGCTGACCTAGAGTATTAACAAATTATGTATAAACAAATTATGCATCTTGTGCTGCCTGAGTTTGTTTTCTTTTGCTACATAAAGAAGTATTTGTGAAAATATATCCGTATATTTTTACTCAAATAACCACTTTTTAAATTTGTCGTTATGAATTGATTTAATTAGTAATTGTATTAACATAAATAAATACATTACTTTTAAGTTTATCTATAGCTTTATAAAAACTTTGATTTAGTTTTTAAATAATCTATTTGACAAATCTGACAACATCAGATAACGTCCCCCGAACAACCTCCTTATTTAATTTGCTACCTACCAAAATTAAAAAAAACAACCAGTTAAACTGTCTGATTGATTCGAAAACCATCCTATACTCATACATACAATAGCGAATGATGCATACAAGGTTGTCCTTTAAATGCATAATGAAGTGCATATTCAGGAATAACTTTGGGACATAATGGTTGTCAGCTGCATTTAATGAAATAAGATTGCGACGTTGAATTTATTGCAAGGCAGAAACGTGCAATTTCTGAAGTGACGCCATGTGTTATTAATGCATATGTGCAAAGGATTATTTCAAGTACTTTTAAATAAAAGGTACGAAATTAGCAATAATACTTACGGAGTTCATACTTTGGGTACTATGTGGCATGATTACTTGGATAATTATTATCAGCGGGGGATTACAGCTGCTAATTTAAATTATTTATATTATATATCTAAATCGTAAATCTCTGCCTACCTTTACGGGGAGTGAATTTAAATAGGTAAGTATTTAAGTCACCAAAAATATTTTTATTATTAATTATATTTTCTTGTATTAGTCAAATAAATATATTAAAAAAAATGTGTTTTTAATAAATCATGATCTATAATAAATACATAGATAATTAAATTTTTATTTTCTAACGACTCCTCATTAAACACCGATACCTAATATAATATTACTATCAACACTTAAAACTATTATTAGAATATTATTAAGATACACAGAGCTACTTGTGAAACCCATAAAAACATTAAACAGATAGTCGCGTGTCGTCCAGACTAGTCTCATTGTGGAGACGTACGGTCTGTAGCCACGTGAGGCATGATTCATTGGCAGATCACGTACCAAGTACATTTAATTACGAGCTATCACGCGATCTTTCCCAAAGCACAGTTATAAAGGAGCCTGAAATACTCGTAAAATCGTAGTAAAAAACCTGCTCTTTTTAACGTCGGTTAAAAAACAGTAAAAGGGTGAGTGCTGAGGCGAAAACATCAGTTTGCGGCGAGCATCTTCAAAATATAATCGGGATATAAAACCACAGTTGATTTAAAGTTTTCCACGGGAAAATATAAAGATGTTGGAGTTTTAGGATTATAGTTGAACGTTAAGGTTCTCTTGTAGCCTAGATTAAGATACTGGTGGTAATCAAGTAGTTTTGTATATAAACTTTTAAGGTGTTGTTAAAACTTTCTTTATTCTGTAGTACCTAGAGGTAGGTACCTATATAAGTTTTGAAGTCTATAAGAATTTCCAGTAAAAATCACAAAACTTTCGAATGCTATAACAAACCGTTTTGATGCAATTTTTTACAACATCAAAAGGGCTGTAGTCCTGCCGGCAATGTCAACAGTGACACAGATCACAGCCACACAGATGAATCACTGCACACAAAACCGCAGCGTTATTCACATACTTTCACTGCGCAAATTATGATGCAATAAAACGTGTCTTGGCTGCTATATTTTGCATCAGAGTTAAATATGTTATTTTAAAATTTATTTAAAAAATGTGTTTTGTCGTCTTCTCGGTCTTAAAATCCGTTACATTTCATGCATTCATGTTCTAAAAGCTTAACCACTTCTTGAAACACTAAGATTCACTTCTAGCCAGTACCACGACAAGAAAATTTCTTAGACTTTGCTTTCTTTTTTATATTCTTAAATTCGCTCTATTTTCAAGAACAATGTGTGCTAATAAAATATATCATCATTTTATCAATAGAAAGACGTAGGATATAGGTCCCAAGAACCTCCACTGTAACCGGTTCTACGCCACCAGCATCCAACGAATTCCAGCGAACTTCATCAAGTTTTCAGAGAACCCTAGAGGGCCCTACCCGATCCGTGGTTGCCACACCACCACGTTCGGGTCGAGCAATATGCCCCTCCCACTGTCACAAAACAGCAGTAGGTATATCAAATTTAGGTAAAATCCACATAAGTATACTTGATATAAATATCCTTAATAGCCTATTCCTAAATGTAAAATGACTAAAACAATGGTCCTTCGGTCCCGTATTTCACGTTTTATATTTAAGTAGGTGCCAGAATGTAAATTGGCAACAATTCCAACTTAATATTCCCAAGCAATTATAATACTTCATATTTATGAGCGAATAATAATTACTTAAGCATCAAAGGATTTTACTACATAATTTGACCAGTCTTAAGCAGTTAAGGAAGTGGGCGTGTATTTCACCGATCGTTTTGACTTCACGATATCCTTCTGCGATTTACAGTTTCCTTAATATAGTTTACCCTTAGGTATAACTTCTGAATCTATGAAAGGCCAGATTTCTTTATTACGCGAATTCTTTTTCTAATTCAATCCTCTGA
This sequence comes from Polylopha cassiicola, assembly GCA_038024825.1. NCBI lineage: Eukaryota > Metazoa > Arthropoda > Insecta > Lepidoptera > Tortricidae > Polylopha > Polylopha cassiicola. Next base: position 11,578,032 of record CP149046.1, on the reverse strand, counting down.
TCCTGGCTTCATTTATTTATTCGTTTCAAAGTAATTCGCTAAAGAAAGAGTCAATGGGATTTTTTTCTTATTATAACAGTCAAAAGAGGGTGTACTCGAGGGACTTGCATTGTTACTCCACCTGTATTTTATTCAGCGAAGTTCAACATAAGTAAACCTTATTATGGACGTCAATAGGCATCGGGTGACTTGAGGGATGAGATTATATAATATTTATAACTCGTTAAAAGAATCAGTTCTCAATTTATATCACATTTCTTTTTTTGTACATTTATGTGCTGTTATTTCGAATCAGAATTTCATTCGAATTGGATTTAAAATTCTCTAACTGAAGGTACCTATGATAAAAATTATGTTTTAGTTGATTATGGTTGTTTATTTCAAATCATAGATGATATGTAGGTAAATAGGTTTCACTTTCCGCAAGTTCCAAAATTTCTTTCAAATTCGATTTAGTATACAAAATCGTAACTGTAGGAATACTTTCATGTGTCATTTTAAGTATTAGGGCTATCCGGTCATCAAAAATGTTTCAATATTAGATACGGCTAACCCCTCGCATGTTCGCATACATTTTACTTCTTTCAAACACAGGAACTGAAGGGTCCCCTTGTTCACGTTAAGTACTCGTTTACGACAAACTCGTAAAACACGGATCGTCGAAAATTTTTGATATGTAACGTTTCTATTCAAATGCGTACTTTACGACGCCGCCCATTATAATTTTACTGACATCGTATTTCTTCGCGCCGTGATTACGAGCGGTGTATCAAAAGAATTTTAATAAAAAAAATGTTATTCCTTTTTAATCACTTCCCTTTTTATTGCTTCCCCGTGAATTAAGTACCTAGCGATCTTTTCAATTTGCTGGGTGCCACTATAAAGATATTGTTTGTTTGTATTTTTTATGTGGCTAATTTTAGTTATGTTTTTTTTATGATTCCGGTTAGATGAGTACTTCGTTTGCGTTATCAACTAAACTAGACGTTTATTACGCGTCTCAAATAAGACATAATTTAAACTCCTGTATGAAATCGCTGCTTTAAATTAGAATAATTTCAGTACATAAGAGCAAAGATAGGTTCGTAATTTTTATAATGTCCTACATCCTCTCAGAGGCAATTACTTAATTCAAGCGAGCATATTATAGTAACATGAAACTATAATATGGACAAAAAGTAAACAAATCCAGTTTTATTGCCAACACGAGTTGACTCAAAAAGTGATCTAATTTATAGTCATAAGATGTCGTAAGATCTCATTAAGAGTAAAAAAATACGCAACGAAAACATGTGGTCCATATAGCGTGAGAACATAAAAGCGATTCCAGTTATAAAAAGAGACAAAGATGATGTATTCAAACGTAACTTGCTTTAATATACTACGTACCTAAGTAGGTATTTATACTATCTATATTTAGGTAGGAAGCTTAAAGGATGTTATTCCAGTTATTATCGAACCTTTTGCATATTAACACCCTATATCGTGATTTTTTCGATGAATCAATGTTAGAATGAAGTCTTACATAGAGCTTGATTAGGTATAAGCACATTTCTCTAGAAGTTTTCACCACATAGACACCTAGGTGTGGCTGGCATTTATATTATTATTATTTTAATAGATAATGGGTACAATAAACCTATATTACAATTGCAACAGCACTGTAATTCTAAATAACGTAGATAAGCAATTTTATATCGACTACGCCTACTGTTTTAGAATAATTGAACTGCAATCAATCTTTAATTCCTGTTTCGTATTTACAAGTGGGCAAATTACATCAAATCATAATTTCAAACGAAGAAGAAAAAAGATCAAAGCGCATTTTTGCGTATCCATGCACGGCGCAATTATTGAGGTATTTACTGTTTTTCTATGATGTATAGATCTATGATGAACACAATGTTTTTATTCAATTCCAAAGCTACCTATTACTTAGTACTGTTACATCCTTCAACCGTCGTCACCGCGTCGTAACTAATAAACAACAGATAACAAAATAGAAGTGTCTTTTAAATTTCCACGAAACTGATTAGGGTCGGGTCAACAGTCTGCAACAATGTGCCCACAGTAGACTTCTGTTCTGTTATGCAAGAGCTGAGGGCGATGAAACTTTAGAAGCCCACCGACTGTTCCAAGAAACGTGCCTCGTAGAAAAACATTCGTGAATTTATCGATTCGAACACGATATGGAAACATAGTCGAGATTCAAAGCATAACTCGCTTTGGTTGAATAAGGCGGATTTAATTGGCATTTTAGAATGAGTTTTAAATTCCAATTTACTGAAAAGGTCAACTGCGATTTTTCTAGAAGTTGCATCTAAGTTCTAATTGTATTCCGATGCAATCCAGCCACACAAAGTTTTAAGCTGAGGTAGATGCTGTAAATTGTTGGAATATAATAAAGAAAGTTATATATAAAAAGTCCCAGGTGTCGATCAACTCGAAATTATCTTTAAGTCTCAATAAAGTCTTTGCTTGTTATGGGTTGCAAAATTGCAAATCTTCGTTCCATTCTAAAACCAAGATTATGAAGATATTTAGCTCTGAGTTTAAGCTTAAAAAAACACTGAAAAAAAATGCAGACGAAATATATTTTTATTTTTTTAGTGCATATTTTACCAAAGTATAAGAAGTATCTAGGCAACCGAACTGCGGTACGGTTTATTGAAATACTAAAAGACCAATTTTTAGTGGTACACAGTTAATATTGTCGAAATCTTTGCAATCACTCACGAGAACTAATTAATGAACTTATATAGGTACAACCTACTATTTCAATTTTAATAATAATACCTACGATATCACCATGCAATATCCATGCATTCATGCATTCAAGGTCAGACTTTATTCTTAATTTTAGCTTCTGACACAATGCTCAATCCAATTATTATGCTAATTTCTTTTTTATTTTTGTTTAATGAAAAGGTCAAAATATGTGCCAGTTGAATATATAATTAAATGAAACAATCATCTGATATTAACAGTTTTTCGCAAATTAACTTATAATAAAAACGAAACGAGGCGTCGAATGGAACGAGACCGGTTATACTGGTCTCGAGGTATTTTCAAAGTATCTTTTTATTAAGGTTTCCAATTTCTTTCACTGAACAAACAACATAATAAAGAGGGGTTGCAGGCAAGCTAGCGTGATAATAGCATCGAGTTAACTTGTAACAAACACAAAGGTATACGACTCGGCTGTAAACAAAGCTTATCCTGTAGAATTTGTTATTGGTGTGGACCACAGAACATGTGACAATCCATGAGTGACGAAACCATGAGAAAAACATGTCGATTTCCGAACATTTTCGCAGCTGTTCTACGCGTAGCGCGAGCTCAGAGGGCCGTCATTATTCCGCGTCATAAATAACGTTCTCCAACTCCAACTATACAAAAACGCTAACCCTTCATTGCCTCTTCCTTTTACGATTCGGAGAAAAGAAATAAAATATGTGCGAGCCAAAACAAAGGCCATAAAACCAAAATGACAGGGCCACACGCTTTTCACGAAGACGGGGAGCAAAAAGGCGAACTATAATTTCGTATTATGTAATACTCGGAAGAGTTGTTTGGCTGGTTCGAATGCATACAGCGTGGTTTAAAAATAACTCAAGGTTAGCCCGCCGGCAGATCGGCGAGGGTCCCTTTGTGAGATCAAGGTCCACCGGTTCCACAGGATGCCTATAGGGCCTGTAGCTATAGGTTCGCCGGTTGTTTTCTTCTCGAACAATGCGCGGGCATCGATCAAATGATTTTATATGGGATAGCGTGCTACATCAATTTACCAGATCACCTTGCATCCTTTCGACCTTAATAAAGAAAACAAAAATTATATTATCCTTTGCTGAATTTAAAATCATGGCAGAGAACTAACAGCCAAACGAACCAGGCACGATTATTTATAATATTGTATTAGCTCCTGACATTGAAAGTGCCACATTAGTTTACGGATTGGAGATAAAAATTTAACACGTTACGAATGCCAGAACTAATTTTATTTATTCATCTTCCTCATTGCTAGCATTCAAACTTATAGAATGTTTGCGCACACTCCACAAAAATATGCGCTTGCGCGCAAAAACAAGGTATTTGTGCAGTCCTTGAACAACCCTCCGTTAGCAGGTGCCCGCTCCGATGCACCTGCTAACATTATGCAGTGACCTATAAAAGTAATAATTAAGCAATTTATAACTCAACAATTATACCTTAGATGTGGGTCAAATAAAAACTTGCAGGGTACTGTTGGAAAAAATAAGAGCATCAACGATATTTGGCAATGACATCCGTCATAGGTAAACTAATCAGTGCAATCCAACAGAACTTTAAAATGGTCATTATCAAATTAATACTAAAAATAAAAACTTTTAGGGTATCAAAATAAGTGTAGATGCAGTAAGCGGGAAAATTCTACATAACAATTCCTACAGGAGTCTAATTGCCTATAATCCTTTATAGGAACCGTCGATACTGATGGCTTGCACAATGCCAAGTACGGAACCCCATTATTTAAAGTGCGAACGATGTTGTACTTGACCAAAATGTTTTTTTGTACAACACATTGCATCCGCTCGGTGCTAAAGGAAATAGGGGCTTTATGTAAAGTTTCACAAGCTACATACATTGTAGGTACATAACGTAAAACGCAGTTGGCATTGGCAATACGAATACTTGTGTTCGTCAAATAATAATTTGTACTGTTTGTAAATGTAATGTGTAGGTATATATTTTAAAGTCTGCGTAGGTACTCATAAACAGATACTACTTCTTTAATATCATCATCCTCATTTTCAACATCGCTATTCTAGGTAGATTTTAATTTTCGTTTTGAAAATTACTTATTAGAATTTAAAAGTCTTTAAAAACTAGAGGAAATACCTACTGGTTAATGTAATGTTTGTGTGTAACTGAGTGGCCGGTGTAAAATTTTCAAGTAAAAAAAGTTCTTAAACGAAAATTAATGGCCTGAAAATTTTTGTTGAGTTTTATTAATTACTAGCTTCTGCCCGCGACTTCGTCCGCGTGGAACTCCTCCTTTTTTAAAGTCGGTTAAAAAGTAGCCTATGTTCTTTCTTAGGCTCCAGACTTTCTTTGTACCAAATTTCATTTAAATCGGTCCAGTAGTTTTAGCGTGAAAGCGTAACAAACAGACAGACAGAGTTACTTTCGCTTTTATAATATTAGTTAGGATATATCTTGGTTCAACTAAATTTAGAACTAATAATAATGAATAAGTACTTACCTAAATATTTTTATTGCTTGAAATGTTGAAGTAGGTACCGAAAGCATTTTGAAACAACAACCGGGAATGATCCTGCACGCTTGGCTAGCACGCTACGCTTCAATGCAGGGGGGTCAAAAACTACACCTCGAAAGAAGCTTAACTTCAACTGTTTGATTTGAAAGTTTTAGGTCCGAAAGCGTAAAGTACGTATTAGAAAAAAGGTCAGGATGAAGATTAATACCATGACTGTGTAAACCATAGAACATAGAACGAGTGTCTGAAAATTTGTTTTTTGTATTTATTAGAATCAAATAACAAATACGTAACAATAGACCCTGTATACGAAATTTAAGTTGGTACTACTTAAATTTCTTGATTGAGTTGGAATTTAGTAAGACTTACATCTACAAGTAGGTATGTGCTTAGCTAAGTACCTACTCAGTTAAATAAAGTGAAAGATATTTAATTTAGGCACTGTAAAATAACAAATACTCAACTGACGAAACTAGTTCATTATCATGATTCAACCGAAAGATGCTGAATATCTCTCAAGGATCTACGAACGACCGATCCAACATCTCCGCTATTATTACTTCCTTTTGAATTAGTTTTGTTCGTTACTTCATTTTTATCATTCGAGAATCGAGGGTAGACCAGGTACTAGCTAGATTCTTTTATTTATTTTATAAATGATCTCAAACGATGAGCAAATAAGCTAAGATACTAAGTAAGTAGGTACGAGTAGGTTCACGGTAATCACGGTACCAGAGTTATTTAGTTTACAGGTAACAAAACATATTATTATGGTTGCAACATTGTATGCTTTTGTTTCTTTATTTACTTATTTTTCGTTTTTAGTTTCTTTATTTCACATAACATCCACATCTAATTTATTATGTGCGATTTAACGCATCATTATATTCGATATAATGACCATTCATGTAGGTCACACAGATGTGCGGACTTCAGAACCAACAAAAGACCCATAATATCGCTTTGAGATTCTTTTGACTGAAACGCAGTTCCTTTACAATCTTACATTTGCTGTCGTTAATCTGAATTTTATCGAGAGTACATCTTATTCGTTTGGAATAAGGGAGTTTGTGGTGGTTTGGTTGTTTAATGGAGGTTATGATTAGGTTTGTTCTGTTGTAATTCGGCTGGTGTTCTTGTACACGTGTTGGCTCCCCTCGCTGCAGTCACCTGGTGGAGGTCCGATAGGAATTGGGTCACACGTTGCGATCCCTCCGGCCCTCTAGCACTCCTTAGACCGGTTCTTGGGCAATCGCTTTGTTCTGGTGCGAATGTAAATGCGTACAGTTAGTTTGGGAATTATGTCATTTTTAAAAATACTGCCATCTTAGTTTCTGAGGCCTTCGCGGTTATTAGGAACACATTGGAATGAAATAACTCTAACGGATTTAACTCGCGTATTTTATTTTATTGGTTGACGTTTGGGAGCCTTTACAGATTCCATAATCGTAGCACGACTGAGCTGACAATACTTTAGCATAAGACATTTTCAAATGAAATGAATAACAAACAAAAAATTAAGACTACCTAATAAAACAATTTACGATTTTTATATAAAGATATAAGTACCTAAGTAGGCGATAGGCTGATGATGATGATGATAAGTAAGTAGGTACCTAAATGTGGTATGTTTTCGTACCCTTTATTTAAATTCGACTGTACTCATTACCCAAAGAATTCCCAAAGCCCACGTGCGATGAAAGAATCAGAAACTTGATTCACGTGATTATAAGCGAGTTTTGATTATTCTGTGGGGATGGGGTGAATACAATAGTCACAAAGAACACAAATACACAGCCACACAGGTAATACTTTAAGTTCCATTCACGAACAAATTCAATGTAGGTTTAAACTTAAGTTAATGTGTCCAAAATGGCATTTTGGAACCTAATAAATACTGCGCCTCTAAGTAATTCCCATTAAGCTGGGAAAATAAAAGATAACTCGTATAGGTACGATGTTAAAAATTCTATCTGCTATTAAATAAATACAAAATACTCTGTAGGTACCTACACTCGTGTAAGCACATGTAGGTAAGTATGGATTTTTTTCTACTAAGAAACTACTAGGTGTGTAAATGTGAATGGTCGAGTAGGTAGGTAGGTAGGTACCTAACTAAAATGAAAAATAAAACCAAACTCCAACCGGAAAAGTTTATAAAAAAGTATACCTACCTACATACCAACTTAAATAGTATAGATATACCTACTTAAGTAAATTATTTTAAGTGTTCATTAGGAAATTTTGCTTGTACTTACCTACAATATCTATTTAGGCAAGTAGGTACCTACTTACATACTTAAGTAAGTACAGTTATTTAAGACTTAGGTAAGTAGGTACTTACTTACTTACCTACTTAATTCGACTGTAGTAGGTACCTACCTATTAAGTAAGTAAGTTTGTATTGAGCTACGCACATTCCTCGTTATTTGTTTACTTTATCTCCGGTTACAGGAAGCCATTGTTTGGATCATTCAGTACCTATTCACTATCTACCTACGACTTATCACAGTGATGTGGCATTAATTAAGCTTATATTTGACTAGTTAATAACCCCAAATATGTCATGTGGTACAGGTAGGTACACTAGTACCTACTTAGGTACCTACCTACAACCTACAGGTACGAAGTAGTAATTATGAAGATCATAATTGAATAACAACTCGACGTCCCCCGCGAATAATCCGGTAATCGTAAAAACAAAAATGTTCAGGAAAAATAAAAAACCGTTTTTTTTTAATAACTCCATTAAATAACAAGTATGGGAGACGTTTTAAATCGCAAAAGGAAGCTAATTTTTTCAGCTATCTGTTTATTTATCAAAAGCACAAAAAGGGACAAGCGCTTAATTTTTATTTCAAAAATTGTTTTTTACCATATCACTGTCAGTTGGCTCTGGTCAGTAACCTACTATTACGATGTTATTCGTGTAAGTTTATATTATGAACTGTAACCGTAATATAGTGTAACAATATTATTCGAGTGAATAGTTTTTTTATGTGAACTGTTGTATGGAGCAATTACTATATTATTCGTTTTTTTTAAATAACGTATCTTTTATTGTTTTGGCCATTATCGTATAAATATTCAAAAAGTTTGTTTATGTATTATTTGATGATTATTATATTAATAAATATTTAACTAATATTATGACCATTAAGTAAGTCAATAAAACTCTGGTTAGTTATAGAAACATGATTAAGCTTATAAACCTTCTGTATATCTTACAGAGTCGATACATTTTTGAAATATTTAGAGATTCAGACAAATACTCTCGTTTGGACTCTTTTCTAGTAAATGTGATTCGACTTTGGGAAACAAATTTCAAAATCATATAAATATGTTTCCCAACATTATAATAGAACAGACTCCAAACGAGAATATTTGGCTGTTTCATTTTATGTGGTCTATTCTGACGTGTGCCTCGAAGATCAATCAAAGTTTTATCTCTTCTAATATTTATCAAAGCCCTGTAAATTATTTGCTCAGTACCTATTGCAATTCTCAATTAACAAGTTTATAAAAAATTGTACCTATATAGGACCAAAACGTCTTCTTCTATGGTAAATTTTAACCCACATCCTTTTTTACAAGCACAATTAAGTAAAATATTCTTATCCGGGCGTTATTTATGGGGACCTTCATGTTTGGCCTGAATTTTTGAGTTTCTTGGTAATAGTATAATTTCTGATACCTTCGCGGTTACTAGACATTAAAATGAAACAACTATAAACGGATTTAACTCGCGTATTTTATTATTCTATTGGCTGATATTTCGAAAACTTAGGTACAGTTTTTATAATCGTTGCATGACTGAGCTGAGCTTATAAAAACTATAAAGTTTAGGAAGTCAGCCAGTAAAATAAAATGCGTGAGTTAAATCTGTTCTTAGTTGTTTCATTCCAATATTTATTGTTCTTATTATCTTTTCATTCACTTGGATCACCTTTACGTTTTCTTGTCAACTTAAGTTGTGGTTGGTAAAACCAAAGTAACAGATTGGTTAGTTTGGTTGTTTTTATCGAATTCGTTTGTACCATTATCTCTAGGCAACGGGATAAACTTGTATAGATGTTCCAGATTGGCAAAGTCAGTTTGGTTCCTTATCAGCATAATCAGAATCCAGATATGGTTGACCAGTTGAATCCAGAGAGTCCAAGTTTGTTACTGTCCTGTTCTTTCATATAATATTCATGATTATCTGCAATCTCTCATTCTATGTCTAATTTCTCTTGATTGACCTCATTAAATGTTTGGATTACGCTATTTAAAAATATTTCATTAAGTATTTTTATTTTTCACAGCTTTCAATACTTTCTTGCCTGTCTCTATTTCATAGCCATTTTTGAGATCTAATCTTAAATTAGACGAATTTATTGAATCAGTGTTTATCTCTATAGATTCATCAACAAAAGTCCTGTCAGTCTCAGGAGTCTCAGCTTCAATCGTTATTTAAATACTGTATTTCTGAATAACTTCTTCTTGTGTTGATGTTTTTTCTAGGTCTTTAATAGATGACTGATCGCTTATCGGAGGTCGGTTATGCAAAGCGTTCATGATAATTTACAGATTTGAGTATCTACACGTATATAAGACGTATTATATTGCGTTTTCGAGGAATCAAAATTATTAATTTTATAAATAACAGTAGGTAAAGCAACAAAAGCAGTTTCATAAAGCATTATAAATCAATTTAAAACTATAGATGGAGTACGAATGGCATTTTCAATATGGAGCAAATTATCTATAAGTACCTTCTTATCTGGAAATCGTTTTTTTATTCAATCCTAACTATTATTAACTATAAATGCGAAAGAAACTCTGTCTCTCTGTGGCGCTTTCACACGAAAACTACTGGACCGATATAAATGAAATTTGGTACACAGATATTTTAGAGCCTGAGAAATGACATAGGCCACTTTTAATTGCAAAAAAAGGGTTGTAAGTGATTAAAAGGGCGGATGAAATATTGTAATAAATTCCACGCGGACGGAGTCGCTGGCAAAAGCTAGTCCCGAATGATCTGTACTAGCATTTACGTAAATAAGTTAGTAAAGGATTCACTTGAATAATATTGTAACATTAGTTTAGAAGAGGATTGTATAAAGAATATATTCAGTAATGATTATAACAGTAAATTGATTCACTCATAATAACCCGAAAAAACTTGTACTATCATTTATGGAAATGTGGTAGTATGTTATTTACCCGAATAATATTGTTATAATGCTTACTGGCTAATTATTTTGATATACAATTTCATAATGATCTTAAACGATATTATTCCTTTAAAATATATATCGATGAATTGTTATGGAATAAACATGTTACTTTTTATATCTTCGTAAATATCCATAGGAAAATTCTGAAAAAAATTGACATGGTGTATTTAATTTCCTAGATGCCGAAAAGTACATAACACGAAAAACCCCGTAATAGGCTATTACCGGATTATTCGCGGGGGACGTCGAACTGTTAATAACTTAATTTGGTAAGCTAAGTACAGTTTAGGTACCGGTTTAGTAGCTAACTGCTACCTAGATATAACTTACCTACCTAGTCCGATTAATTATTTATTCTAATTAGGTAAGTACCTACCTACCTAACAAAAAAAAATAGGTAGGTAGGTAGTAGGTAGATAGGTAAGTAAGTAGGTATTTAAAATATTTACTTTTCAGTAAGTATTTCAGCCTTATACATTAAGGAAGTACCTACTTAAGTTATAATTTATTTACTTACTTAAGTAAGTTACTACATAATAAATTCTTAAAGAGATTTGACAGAAAGTAGGTAGGTAGGTATTAATAACACCAAAGAGTGCGAGATTGTACCTACCTATTTATTTATCAACAGAATAAAGTGTGCAGGTAGGTAGGTAAGTACATGTGCCTCACTTTCGATGTACCTACTACCTAGCTTTGATCAAAGTTAGCTATAGGAACAATGGTTGTGTGTCGACGGCCACCGCAGCATCCCCCTCGGCGGCGAAGCAGCGCCAATGCCTGCAGTGTTCGCGCGAAAGTGAAACTTGCAGCACTTTCTCCCCACCCCGGTGGCGCGACGCCCCGCCCCGGTGCACCCGCGCGCCCCGCGCCGCGCCGCAAGGTCAGTGCAGGGAACGCGGCGGCGCGGCGACGCGCTGCGCTCTTGAAATTTCGCTTTCGTTCACTCGCGGTTATTAGTCGGCCGCGCGCGCTCCGGCGAGCATGTGTCTCGTGTGACGCTCCATCCCATTCGATTTCGTTCGGTCATGGCACCGCGGCGGCAGGGCGCCGCCGGTGAGCGCGAAGATAACGACACCCGAGGGTGCTGCGTTCCGGGCGAATGTTTGCGACCCCGCGATCCCGTGCGCTTCGAAGACGCCGTACGCGTGCTTTGCAACAACGACACGTGCGCCGCCGGCCGGTATATGCACCGCGCTTGCTTCGAGCAATGGGAAGTCGGCGTGCTCGCTTATCTCAAGTCCTGCGGACGCGCGAGGTCGTGGTCTGAGAGGCAGAGGCATCAGAACCTGTGGACGAAGAAGGGGTACGATTTGGCGTTCAAGGCTTGCGGCTGTCGTTGCGGGCGAGGGCACTTGAAGAAGGATTTGGACTGGGCTCCTCCCGGGGCGGCGATGCGGGCTGATGAAGACAAGAAGCGGCGACGCCGGGCGCGGCCGGGACGCACAGCTGTGGGCGACGGGCGCACGCGGGCCTTCAGTCTGTCCAGCTCTGGTTCCTGCTCACCTCCTTCGGCGCCTTCCGAGCCTTCAGCCAGCCCTACTCACCAACCGGCACATTCAGTCACTCCCGCCAAGAGAAACTCCAAGACGGAAATCGTATCCGACAGAGTCAGGTAAGTTTTTACTTATACCTACCTAGCTAATTTCTTATTTAGGTTTATTTACTTAATATAAAAAAAAACAGGTGGGTACTTAGTTACCTACATAACTCGCGATCAGAAGTAAATACGAAATATGTGACAATGTAATTTTGTAAACAAAGTTAGGTATTTTGTTGTTTACATAATACCTAACTAATTAGGTATGTAACGTAAACTTTATTTACGTTACATACCTACCTATGTCAAAGCTATTTATCGCAGAAACGTAACTACCTACCTACCTATTTTGAACCACCAACTTGTTACGACTAGTTCTCGGTTTATCAGTTAATCTAACCCTGCCTCTTGCACAATATTAGTTTAATACTAACGGCTATAAAAATGCATATCTACATAACTACATATCTATCTACCTGCAATAATGTAATCTATATGCTAATCAAACTGAACAATAACGTAGGTAGGTAGGTAACTTGATAGATTAAACACCATAAGTATGTAGGTACCTAGGTATAAACCTACTGAAGAATTAATAGGTAATCAAGTAAGTACCTATCTATCTACATGTCTATATCATTACATTGTTAATATAATTACTTACCTACCTATAGGTAAGTATACTTTTTAAAAATAAAACTTACTAAACTAGCTTTGTAGCTATCTAACTAATTGGTTGTTATTTGTAATGGTGCCCAATCCCATTACTGTCGATAAAACTCGATGATGGGTAGGTTCAACTGAAACCGGCCTGTGCCATGGGGCTCCTAAAGGATGCCCTCTTACATCGGCCTTATGGTCTACACTGTTTGCTCATAATAATATTTATTATTAATTGCCTTCCTGATATTATTTATGATGTTTTTGTCGAAATTCATAACTAGTTCCTTTTTTAATAGACTTTTAAACCAATATTGGTACCTATTTAATCATTTATTGCAATTCCGACGGTTATAGGTAGGTAAATTCTTATTTCGATCAAATAGGTAGGTACTTTTTAATTTTTATTTATTATTGGTATGAAGATAAGGAAATCCTACGTAATAAATACCTATTTGACAATAACAATACGCTGAAGAAAGGAAATGTAATGTTTTTATTCACGAACACAAAAGAAACATATTATTCAATAAGCACTACAAGATAGGTAGGTAGGTACCTATCTACTTATATTTTTTTTATTATTATTCCTAAATTGATATAAATACCTACCTATTAAATCCAGGTTAAATTTTTATTTAAAAATAGGTACCTACCTACCTACTCTAGAGTGAATATCCTGCGAGTCAGTAACAGACACTACCAAATTTGGCAAAGCCGTAAAAATGCAATTTCACCCGTTCACATTAACGCTCCGGTGCACATCTGGTTTCCGGTTTCCGTGCATTTTCCCGAAATTGCCGCAGCTGCCCCGCGCCTGCCCAAATTGTTGCGGTTTCTTCATACAAAACTCATTTAGAAAAGCTTTTACATCACTATTATTGCGAATACAATAAGTTTATTTATGTGAAATTGCAACGTACTCACTACCTACGTAAAATCTCTATACATTTCCCATTAGAAATTTTCTCGTCGAAAATGTTCAACGGCTTGTTGAGGTCTAGTCAGAGATTCTAACTACAAAACCAGAGGTTGCGGGTTCGAATTCTGCTAGAGCTAGATAAGTATTATGATGGACTCAATTAGGTATTTGCATCTGAGTTTCTCTCTCGTTAAACTTTGCTAAATTTGGGACTAAATCAATTATTTTGAACGTCCAAAGATATAATAAAAGAAAAATAAATAATAACAAATCAACAGTACTTATTACATATTGCTATAAGTACGTTCCACACACCTACTTCTACTTGACACCACTAGGTACCTAAGTAAGTATTTTTAGCATCTATTATTCAACTTACCTACATCAATATTTATTATGCTAATCTTGAGAACGACTAGAAGCGTTACATAAGCTGTCATCGTGTTTACAGTTGTATGCACAAGATAATTTTATCAATATGGCAATAATGATTGTGACGTGAACAAATAACAACGTGATAAACGAAAGCCTGAGAGATTTAGATATAATCAGATGAATATGTACCTACCTACCAATACTTAAATATATAACGATGTATAGGTAATCACAGAAGTGATCGTACAGTTGGACATTAGTAATTCTTGTTTTTCTCGTTTTTTAAGTATTTATTAATGTCAATCACTTAACAGACAAACTTTTAGACCAACTCTTTGCCTAGATATAAAAGAACATGATGATAAATAGGTTCGCTGTAATGTAACAAATCATAAAATTAGGTGCACTTTATGAACGCAAACTGTCAAGAGTTTTAACTCTGTGATTCTTTGCTAAAACAAGGCTCTCACTTTGATGGTAAATTTAATAAAAAACATGTACACATAATAAGTAGTGTAAGTAAATCAGCCGCTGAATGCGAACGGCGTGGAACCGGTCGCTATGGAAGTCCTTAGGGAGACCTAAGTCCAGTTGACATCTTGCTGTTGATATGACGAAGAAAAACATAATTATTATTGATGATATGCTTTTTCGTTAGTACACCAATAGCATCTATTCAATAAATTAACAAAGACTGCATCGTAATTGGCCTCTCAACTCATTTATAAACAAATCAAGTGTAGGTGTCGTAGGTTAGGTATTTTACTGTGGTTTTATTAAAACGTAGGCGTAATCGTAGTGACGTCTGAACTTATTCATTCGTCAACTTGACCCATAAAGATGACACAAAAAATAACCACAAGGATAGAAGTTATTAAGTATGAAGTGTGTTAATAACACATAATTGCGTTTGACTATAGTACTCAATTAATTTCCACTCCTACATCGTAATAAAATTGTATGCAATCATAAATTAGACTAGATCTATTAGGAAAAATAAAGCTCGGTTACATTCTAGACGTAGGTGCACTCGGTCTAAAAATAATGATTTTATAATATGGACTAAAATATTAATGAACATTTAAAAAAACGTATAACCACTCTGCATATTTTAAAGGAACAAGATCTCCACCCAACACAAAAAAAGCGATAATAAATACGTGATTGTTCAAGCTTCTTGTTTAAACATTCTAAACTACTTCTCAAATAGGTACCTATCTGTTTTTAGTGTGAGAAGATTAACAAGTTTAATTTAATTCAGCATGCAGACATATCTATACTAATATTATAAAGCTGAAGAGTTTGTTTGTTTGTTTGTTTGTTTGAACGCGCTAATCTCAGGAACTACTGGATCGAATTGAAAAAATCTTTTTTTGTTGGATAGACCATTTATCGAGGAAGGCTTTAGGCTATATAACATCACGCTGCGACCAATAGGAGCGAAGAAACAGTGGAAAATGTGTAAAAACGGGGAAAATAACTATTCCATGCGGACGAAGTCGCGGGCACAGCTAGTGTATTTATATAGAGACTATTGTTATAAAACTGGAACTTGTTTTTAAAATATGGAATTGGAAACAAGTTCCTCGTCTTCCTCATGAAACAATAACAAGTTAGTTAAAATGCGCGCACGCATCTGTTCAGATTATGAAGACTATTTCAAGAGTCCGTTTACGGCTATAATTATTAAATTGTCTATTGTAATGTATACATTAGAAGCTACCTCATGTCTACCTACACAGCGAATTGACCTCTGCCTCTTAAGGTTACATTTAAAGGATAACAATTGTGTATAACCTTACCTGTATTAAATAAATGGTGTTCATTCTTTACTTCGTAATGCACAAAAATAGTAATGTTACCATCATGTCTTTGACAAGAGATATCTTACAGCGAATTAATATATTTAATTAAATACCTGGTATTTAATTCAATATATTACTCAAATAGGTATTTGTTTTATGGACACTAGTAAAATTATAAAGCAAAGACAGTTATTAGAAATTGACAAATATCGTTACGAAAAATATATTTTTCTCTTAGTCATCGAGTCATTTTGAACAATTACCTATGTATGTATGTAATTAGATATTACTAATCTAATATTTTATTTTGTACAGTTTTATTAAAAAATTTCTTGTGCGACAAAGTTTGCGTGAAAAATTACTAAAAAAGCTATTTACATTCGACACTCGCCTGCACCCGTGTGTACAGACACATTAGGCGATCCTGTATGAATTTGTAAAAGCGCCTCAGCATAACGTTCACATTTACTAATGACTTCAACAAGATGTCTCCAACGCTATAAGAATTACCTGCATAATATGACGCTTGTATATAACAGTAGGTACGCTTGCAAACTAGTACAATTTTAATTTAAAATCACTCGTCGGATAGAGTCATCAAGTATCTCGTTACTGCGCTTAACTATCTTGATTACTCTAACAACAGAATCTAAATAAGCGGCATAAATCATTCGTTAAAATTTACTTTATTTGTAGAACGTATCAATAACGAACGAACGAACAATTAGACTATCAAAAAAAGTGTTGTTTAATAATATCTGTAACGAAATTAACAAAACGTGCAATTTGTTTGTGGAACCATTTATTAAGCTACAAAAAATATCCACGAGGTGGGCGTGTCTCACGGTAATATCGGCTTGAAATCTTTATGGCTTTCCAGTTTCCATCAGTACATAAAAAGTAGTAGAGTAAAAAGAACTTTATGTTTTCTATGATTAATAATTATTATTGCAGGAAGCTGTTATGTTGGCAAGATTTTTAAAAACAAAAAGCTGTCGGAGCACGTTCGTATTGACCTTGGGACGAGCCCACTACAGAGTGCTATTATGTTCAGTTAAGGCATATGTGCTAAGTGATAACAAACCTAATAAAAGAGATATAGCCAATTAACTAGTTATTGTGAAACTACTTATGCATGTAATGCTTTGTCAATTGTACTGACATAATATTTGTCAGATGGATAAACTTTTATATAAGTAAGTAGATAGTTTGCAAAATTTTCGTGAAACTAAGTAATTCACACATATTATATGTCTATTGTACATATATGGGAGGATTTAAATTAATTAAAAAAAAATGTCGTTAAAGATACTTAAGTTTTTTTTGTTCAAGTTTCTAATTAGACTCGTTTACTTCACTGAAACTAGGTATTTTTCCACCATAAAGTTTTTCGTTTAATTTCAACTCAGTTTCCTTTTACGAGATATCTCCTACAGACGTCTGATCTTGAGAACCCATTAAGAATTAGCTTCGTTACGTTGAAGTAGAACTTAATTTCGCTATTTATGTGCCCCAACTAGGTGCTTGGCCGTCACATTTACTGCTGCGAGACTTATTCCTACGTATAGAAATCATAAATAGTCATTTAAAAATTCAACAATCAACTGCGTAATTGAACTAATCAATTTATAGAAGCGATAAGGTAACCTCTCCTTAAGCAGGCGCGACGCCAGCGCTGAGTCAGTCGGCGGTGAAGCGAGACCGGCCGATACGTATGAGGGAGGCCTCAGAAGGGTATAAGGAGCAATACAATCAGTCCACAACCGCCCGGGTACCAGCATGATGCGACATCACACAATGTTTTTTTTATTCCTATATTGATAATATTTGATTCTGTGTTGTCTGCTATATGTACTTACCTACAAGCCTACGAGGCAAGGTTCGGATCTCCTTCATTCAGCGTCTATGTTTACCACTGACAGCACGACGCGCAAAACTCTTTGCAAATTATTATTTTCAGATGAGACATCACAATGCAAATGCTGCGCAAAATATAAATATTTTCACTAGCACCATGATAGGTATTAATATCCAACCTGACAGGTATTTGACTATTGCTTCTGTATTTTGTGGTATTGTAATTTAGCTGTACATTAAAAAGCATATTTGCGGTGGAAGTCCCGGCGAAGGAGATGGCGATTTCCTTTCCCATGCCGCCGTCTGCTGCACGGCTCGTTAGCGCCGTTTTTAGGGCGTGATCGACGCAACGGCGCATGCCTGCATAAATTGCACCCGATATCCAAACCCTTTACGAAGCACATCAAAAACTCTAGCGGCACTAATAAACTGTCCAGTCACGTACTCTACCGTGTGTAATGTGACCTTGTATTAATTTTTGGACCACAATAAAGGACCCAACGTCGCGACGACACTCGAACCTTCGCCTGTCGAGACAATGCAGTGTTTTTACATTTGCAACGTTTAAAAAGTGGCGTGTCGCGTCATTTTACTTGCAAATTTGTGTGATTATGCATAGTGGAGTTGGTCGAAGATGTATTTGCGTGTGCATTGTGTACGGTTACGCGTGTGGGCACGCACCGATGCAATATGCCCCTCGTATACAGACGCACGCTCCCCTCTGCGTCGGCAATTTCACGCGATGTCTGGTTTTGCCGTCGTCAAATGATCAACGCAAACAATACATGGCTTAAACGTGGTTTCAAAAATGTCAGCACTCTGTTAAAACGTAAATACGCTCTTACAAATCTGGTTCCAATGGAAATGCGTGGGCGCTTAAAAGATGTTCATTAGTTTCAATTAGCTTTATTCATGGATTTCCACTGTGGCCTGCAATAAAGATATTGGATTGTATTTTATCGACACGCCACGTAGGTACTTGGCCGGCGATTCAGTTAAGTTCATTAAGCAGTCGAGCGGCGGACCGGCGACAATTCCGACCGGACTATGCATAATTTAGCCATTAATTCTCAAAATGACTCTTGGAAGTTCTGCGTTCAGCGTTCGCCAGACGGGGCTGGCCGTCGTTATAATAATGTATGTGTCAGCTTTGAATGCAAGTTTGAAGACTACTAGACTAATAAAACAAGGTACATTCCGTTTTATAAGCGGTTTAATAATGCTTTATTGAAAGTTCTCACTGTTCGATCTTCAGAAGTTTATATAAGAATTCGCGATAGTGAGAAAGTTACCTGGCCTTTAAAACCGCTCTCTCGTTGTGGCCAGCAAGAGCATTACTCACGCTAAAATGCACCGCGCTGCGTCCGATGCGGAGTCTTAGCTTTACGACTCGATTAAAAACAAACTTACAAATATTTTCTCGTCTGCAAACCGGGAGAAAGTTCGGGTAGGTTCAGGGGCGCGTTGCAAGTCTATTTGCGTCCGCGGCGGGCGATCGACGATGCAATTAAATTTGTAAACGAAGCTTTATGTTCAGCCGGGCTAAATATACGCCGCGCGACGTTGCCACGCCGACCTAGCTTCAGGCTGGAAACACCATCTGATCACTTTAGTTGCATTCTCGTGTAAAAGATTTTATCCATAACAAATTGGTCAATCAATATTAAACCTGAGTTCATTGCACTGGATTCGTGTGATAATTGATAACCCGCCATGAATGTCATTTCGGTAATGCCAATAGTAGTGTAGCAACCGGCAAACGCAAGCAAAGTTCAGTAGTTCAATGAGCTCGAACGCCTATAACATTCATTGTCCCTATAACAAAGGTCAAAGTGATTGTTACAGTAACTGCAAAGGAACAACACGAAAATGTTTGTGAAATAAATTTCAATTATCTCCGTTTTCGTTAATAACGCGCAGTTTAAATCGCGTTGTACGGAGCTGGCAGAATGCTCAGGGGGCCTGTATGGCGGGCCATATTTCATCAACAGGAGCTTGCTTTACGAGCTCTGTCTGACTTTTGACTTGAGGGAAACGTTGTCTCTGTCATTGTAATAAAACCTTTAAACAAGTGATATGACCCTCCTTTGTATATTGTGTTATACTATACCCGTTGCAAGTATATTTTAACAAAGTTCTTGTTTATCTTGAAAATAATTACCTAGCTATGTATTTTGATATTTGTATGGGTGACTTGTGTCACGTCTACAACTGCATCGTATCACACTCCAGCAAGTGACAATGACGTTTATGGCAAATTTATCGCTGGCTGAGTGGTGTTGACTGTCGACTGATAATGCCATTTACACTGAGATTTGAGGCACACGCTCGACCATTACTCCCATCCTGTTTTAATGCCATTTTTGCGTCATACGCTTCTAGATAAAATGAAATAATTAAACATAGGTATAAATAAATATCTATGGTCAATTTATGCTAATTAATCTAGTCCCTAACTAAGCAAAGCTTGTACTAGGGATGCTAAATATGGAACTGAAGTATAACGAGACGTCAGTTATGTTTGTACGTTGTAAAATAAATATTACGAATACGGGTTGGCTAGCGGGCACTAAATACTGAAATTACTGGAAAATTTTAACCTTCACAACACCATAAAGCTGACATTGTTGTTAAAACGTCTAGGTACCTAACTAACTACTGAAACGTCGTGGCACTAACCATACTCAATAAATACAATGTTACGAACAATGAGTGTTATGCGATCGGTGCACATGCTAGTCCGCGTGATGCAGATTGTGGACTAGTTGCATCCTGCGTAGAAGCACTTATGTTGGAGCTCAAATAAAACACGTTGACTGATGTTTAAAATTCCACTTGCATCCTTCATATTAGTAATTAAAAATCTCAATATCCCTCTTAATACGGATTATGTAATTAAAGTAAAAAACATATATTATTTTACCATCTATCTACTTTTGATATACAATTTGTCCAAAATTTAACTAACTAATTAAACTTAATATTTTTTTTTTATGTTTTTGCGGATATAACACATTGGAAAGAAACAATATAAACGGACTTAACTCGCGTATTTAATTTAAGCCGCGAAGGCATCGGAAATTATTATATTTAGTACCTATTTCATTGTTGTTCTTTTTAAATTTGATCTCCTTTGTTCTTTTTTAAATCAGCAAAAAATAATAAAGGTGTAATAATATATGTTAATACATACCTACATCGTTCTTGTTGATTTATATAAACTTTTCAAGGTACCTACGTAGTATTAACGACGTACGTAGTGCTAGGTACCTACCTTCTTTCAATTTATAAACTACACTCGTATTGTAAAAACACCGTTTCGCATTTAACTCGTAATCTTGCTGCTATAAATAGACTTATTAGTCATACAGTTGTTTATCGAGTAGCAAAATGTAGCATTCGATCGTATTATGGTTAGTCCTAGGCAATGAATAATGGTTAGTAATTATACAAACTCTTGTTTACTTATCTTGTATAACAATATATACAAATACTGTTCAAATTTGTACACAATCCCTACTAATCCCTACTAATATTATATATGCGAAAGTAACTCTGTCTGTCTGTCTGTTACGCTTTCACGCTAAAACTACTGGACCGATTTAAGTGAAATTTGGTACAAAGAAAGTCTGGAGCCTAAGAAAGGACATATGCTACTTTTTAACCGACTGCAAAAAAGGAGGAGCTCCACGCAGACGAAGTCGCGGACAGAAACTAGTTAGTAATAAATCGACTGTAACAAAGTTCTTTGACTATTGCAACTTTAACGAGTGAATTCATTGTAAGGTATTCAGTTGGTTTCAAACTACTGTTCGGAACGCTTTTGTTTTGTCAAGTTTGGTTTGCCAGTCTTATGTTTGGTTACTTGTTTGTCTTTCATATTACAAATATACCTGTAGTACCTACATAAACTAATATGATTGTTTCCTAAAATACTAAAGTAACTAAAACGCAAGTAACTCTGTATGTCTCACTTCCATGCTAAAACTACTTAACCGATTTAAATAAAATTCGGTACACATATAATCTAAATTCTGAGAAAGGACATAGGCTACTTTTAATTCCAAAAAAAGGGTTTAAAGGGGTTAAAAGTGGGGATGAAATTTATGAAATTCCACGCGGACGGAGTCGCGGGTAGAAATTAGTGTGGTTATAAATTTAACAAACAGTAGTGACTTGTTATCGTGGATAAATAAATAGCGGGTTTGTCAACAGCGATTTTTTGCAACCTTTCCTAATCCGATTTTGTACGGAGTTATCTTTCATGCCCTTTATTAGATAGCAATACAAGATACTTACTGAACAACTTAGTGGTAATAATTTCCTTATTAAGCCTGACCCCAGCCCCGACAGAAGCGCAGAACATTATTGATTCCAATAATGTTATGGTCACGAAATGACCCCGTTGGCGCTTTTCTCCCCGTGGCATTTGATCGGAAAATATAGTACCAAGAAGATGTAATAAGGAATACTATGTTACTGATAGACTAAACTCGAGATATACCCCTGTTATCTTTTACCCGATACCTTTTGTAAGTAATTAAAATAACGGGCTTTAGTCGCGTATGTATATTAGTTTTATTAAGTTTACAGTTCTCGTTCCAGTGACGATAGTATAACACTGAAGTCTAGTACAATTGTCTTAATCCAATCTAGGTATAATAAGCATTAATGATTAGAGTACTTTCTTATAATGACGGTGCAGATTTTCCATGTACCCTATATCGAGCTTCCTTACTCAAATCTTAATTCAAAATTAAACCGTTGATACCAATTTACATAATTAACCCAAGTGCGGTATGCCAGCGGTTTAAAATGAGAACATCAAAGATTTCCGACCTTTTTTTCTTAAACGAAATCACCGCCTTCATTCATAACTTTTTGTATGTTGAATAATATTAGTTTCCAATACATTAAACTAGCTTCGTAGATGTATTGCTGACATATTCGATGTCGGATAAGATAGCTTGCAAATAGGTAATGTGGGTGGTAAATGAGCACTCACCGATGCATAAATTACTCGTTTTAGAATAGTACTATTAATATAAAATTACATACAAAGATTGTATGTCATTAAAACATTATAATGCCTAGTGAATACACTTGTTATTAGGTACACTCTTTACTTAGCTTCAAGCTGTAGTTGTTAAATTAAAATTATGTAAGTAAATAATATCGGGCACATTATTTATCTCTCGTAATATATCTTATTTCGCTATATCTTTTAACAATCGAATAACTTATATCTATGGCGTAAACCAGTTTCATCGTTTGCTATGAGGAACATATTTCTTAAATACCCTCTAGATATGAACATGTAATTGAGAATTAAATTTTCATTGAGTTTTTATAAAATACGTACCTTCTAGCGGATCTTGCAAACATCGTCATGTCCAGCGAAACAGCCTCACCAATTGCCCAATCATGTTTATAAACCATCCAGGGACGATTACAAATACAACTTTTATCCAAAACGATCTAGCCATTTAGGAGGTTAACAAACACGTAAAAAAGAATTATACATAATGAGATAATAAAGGTTAATACATTGGAATGAAACAACTGTTAACGGATTTAACTCGCGTATTTTTATAGTAGCACGACTGAGCTGACAATAGTCTAACGCTAAAGCTCAGTCGTGCCACGATTATGGAAACTAAAAAATCTGAAACGTCAGCTAATAAAATAAAATACGCGAGTTAAATCCGTTAACAGTTGTTTCATTCCAATGTGTAATAACCGCGAAGGCATCAGAAATTATTAAGGTTAATACAGTCAATACAGGGGCATAATTTTAACTTTAAATGCGTGGTAAATGAAACAATATATGATAGTAATATACGACTTGTCGAAACGGTCGATCGACTACGCTTATCTGGCTTTACATACAATGAAGATAGTCTGGGATCGACGCCACACCCCCGCATGCAATTCAACTAATTGCCTAATTATTTTTATTGTGGGTTTGTTATTGTACTGTCTGAAAGTAGGCACTTCCTTGAGATTTATGTATAATGGGCGATAAATTGTAATTTTCAGTATTTTCTAATTTAACGAACCTGCTTGTCTGTTTAATTCTTTGAAATAATTTACTTCTAATAGTATCTCATTTATAATATCGGGATCCATATTTTGTTCGGAGCTACATTGCGCCAATTCGCGGTTATTACACATTGCAATAATAAAACGACTATAACGGATTTAAATTTAATTATTTTTTTCCAAAAAATTCTTATGTAATTATTTAGATGAACTATTATGATTTCTATTCATAGATTACATTATAAAACGGAACAAATCTGTTTAAAATATGTTTATTTATTTGTTCATCTGTAATGAAACTAGAGCTAAAATATACAATATTTACTCTTTATTTAGAGACTATTACAGACTAAATAAGGGGATTATGTGTTATAATAGCCAGAGTTCTGTTTGACTTTTGACAAGCAGGCGGTATAATGCCAGGATTAATTTACTATTAGCTTCTAAGGCCGTGTATATCTTTGATCTTAATACGTTATATGGATACTTCTTGCCAAGAATTTTTGTCTCATTAATTCATTCCACGATTTAGGAGCTTTTTAACATACTTCTAAATTCCTAAAAAATAATTAAACGAATTCCTATAAATATTGGTAAGAACATAAAAAGCGCCGCTCCAAATATTTGATTTCATTATTGTAGAAAAACACGAAGCTTCCGAATTGTATTCTAATTTATGTACTTAATTAAAATGTGTTTATTGTCATTAAAATATAAAGGAATGTAAATATAATAATTTACATACATTCATTATTCAACTATTTATATTTGATATAAGAATCTTTGTCCATCTCAACAAATGATGAGTCATTATATATTGGACCAAACTTAAAATAACCTAGTTCAAGGTATTAGATTCCCCATATAATTACGACCACGCAAAAACAACGCACGTGTAACGTAGGAAATATTATCACGCTGATGTTTTTGTGCTGCCTCTGATAAAATAATACATAATTCCGAAGGCGAATTCCGGCGCAGTTCGCTTTTTTTGGGCAAAATCGTGAGCAAAATAACCGAGCGGTTGTGTAATAGAATTTAGTGGGGCCCATTGTACGCTCGCGGCCAAGGTTGCCTTTGTTTACAAGCCTCGTCCGCCGATCATTATAGTACTGCTAAATTGTTTTACATGTACCCGCACATTTTTTTATATCAATGTTGCCAGCTTTTATTGACTCTGATACTAATTATAAAATTATCATGTCATGTTGCCAACCATAAATTATGAATTTAAAATTGCTGCTCATTTTATAATGTTTGTAGAGGAAAACATTTTCGATAAACAAAACCATAAAAATCATTATTTTTATTTGAGTAGTTTGCGGTCACAATAAGAGTCGAGCAGTAATGAAGTTTACAATTTGACCTGATATTCACGGTCCACGGGTACTATTTATTTGGGCATTTCGTATTCATAGATTGAGTCACCGCCGAAAACATTATCTTTTATATCTCAGTACTAACAGTGTTTAATAATGTTGTTATGCAATCATATCAATTGTTTCAAAGTACCATAAAACTCATTACGCTTCAACATACAGCTGCAAAGCACGATTACGATCTCGTTTTTACGATTAACATTTTTAGTATCTACGATGTTATTGTGGCTTGTGATAATTAACGTACTCTATGTATGTTAACATGACATTATGCTATTTAACATGCAATGTTTGTAAATGATTTGACACTGTGGACAAAAGCAAGCACGCCCACGTTTTAAAATGTCACTAACGTTATAAGGAGTAATGTGTTTTATTCAAAACAGGTTGAATTATTCAAATATACTGAGCGTCGTAACATCAAAACACCGCGTGTGTTAGGTGGAAAAGTAATATACATTTTTTGCGTTTATGTATACAATATGCAGTTTTGATAACAAAGTAGGTGCAAGCAAGCGCCTTTACGTCTTTCCGACAAAGTCGATTTCAGTTGAAAATTGACTATTGTTTTAGTGAGTTCCCACTCCCACACAAAAATCACAAACTAAGATTCCTTAATGTAAAATGGAAATGGATTGATCTTCTGGGAAGAACGCAATAGCGCTTGTGACAGAAAAAATATTTCTAATACGATTAAAATTTTAAGGCGTTGGCACGCTATACAGAGCCAGAATTATAATAAGAATGTTTATGATAAACAGTGGCGCCACAAAGGCACCTTCCCGGTGATTGTTTTGTATTATTTAGCTGTGCTACATTTGGATGACATAATCACCATAAGACTAGTAGACGTTTGTAATTTATAACATTAATGATACATTCCTATCAAAGATTTCAATTACGACTCTTTATACGGTCCTAGCAAACCTACAGAACTTCGTACAGCCGTACTGATTTTGTCTTGACAATAACAAACACAAAAAAATATCCAATTTAATGTAGTCGATCGGAAGTTATGCGTTAAGATATCTAGCTTCTGCCCGCGACTTCGTCTGAGCACTTTATTTAATATCATTATAATAATTTAGCCTAAATTATGTTATTCTGACAAGCTATATTATTGTAAAGTGTCATCCAAATCCATTCAGTAGTTTTTGTATGAAGAAGTAACACACGTACACACTTTTGCCTTATTTGTGTGATAAGTTCTGCTAAAAATACTATTATTACTATTTGTATATATATTGTAAATTGTGTTTGCAGGATGATGTGATGTGATATAGGGTGAAATTAGTTTGAATAGATCAAGTTCTCGTGCGGCTCCGTGGGCTGCTCATGAATGAGAAAGTCTGGGACCGGTTCCCGACTCCCACTGAGTGTCTACTTTCAAACTACAATAGCCATATGGGTTATTCTTAGTATCCCTCTTTCATAAAACCTTACCCATATAAAACATGTTTCGTTACTGGCTGCAATTTCCGACCGACTTCAAATTTTTTGAACGTGAACACTACTTTGCAAACACGAGTCAAACCGACTCGAGCATTTTCATTATATTCTATCTATAAACGATTCGAACTGTCTTATTTATTTTTTCGAGTACGTAATTCTCATAAACACGGTGGTTATATACGTTTTATTGCGTTTTTATTGGACTTGGCTTGGAGCGTACTGAAAAATTATCCAATCCAGTTTAAATATTTAATTGCTCTGAATAACACCAACAATTACGTCAAGACTCGAGTGCTTTATTTTTAACGACTGTAAAAGATATAATAATGTTATGGTCCTGTTAACTTTATATTAGGTTTACAGATAATTAGGATTTATTTTCGCAATACCTAGGTTTTATACGAACCGGTCGACCTCGGTTGGTAACGTTAAATAATACGTGTTTGTTGAACGCAAATGTTGTTTTAAGGGGTCTTCAAACAGTTGTCTTGGAACAATCTTGCCGAGCGATGCAAATAGCTTTTAGCGCTTAAGAAATAACTTCGTGGCTAACAAACCTGGCTAACATATTTTGAACGCGCTTTATGTAGTTATATAGGACCTGAGTAAATAGCAGTTTATCATAAGGTGCGCCTGCGCAGCTTTGTCGTTGTTTATCGCGGCGAGTCATTCGGTCGAGTGCACACAATCGACGACGTTCCGAACACTTCATATATTTGTTTGTACTCTGTATTTAACTCTATATTTGTCAGATCCCACACGTCTTCGACCTTAAATGCGCTTGCGCCCATGCGTGAGATGCGAATATGGAAATAACTCATGGAACATGCATATCAAGTATAGTCAGTAGTCATCGATGTTTTTATGTGTGCGAATACAATGGATAACGCAATGGTTTTTGATAAGACAATGTCAGGATTAAAGTCAAACAAGCCTTCATACTGCGTGGTTACGTGCCGCGATGCCCGTTCCGATATGAAATCGTCGACAAAAACATCGTTATTTTTATTCAAGGCCAAGACCGCCATGTTGCATTCGCTTTGCAAATATAAAACGCTTCCCGCTTCTTGTGTATTGGTGACAAACTTTTGTAAACAAGGTTTGCCAAATAACAAATAACAACCGTATATAATTATGACTACAACTATATTGTGATCAAGACTGACTGACTTAATAAATCTCAAATAAAATAATCAAATATAGTTATACCTATCTCAAATCAAACCGATTTAAAAGTAGGTTAAACGAATGTCTTGTCATATCTACCTATAAATAGGTCTCATTATTTGTCAATTTAAAAATCCTTTCAAAATATTGATGTCGTGAAAGTAAAAATGGAATAAAGATAACAACGTATCCTAAGTTTACTTTAATTGCTACTTGCATCTAAGTACCTACCCACTCAAATCATATACCTACTCGTACTTTCGCCCATGTAATAATGATCGCGACAAATATTCCAGTCACGTGTCATAAATATACAACTTACTATCTCACATGCTAAAAAGACATTTCGAAACTGGTTTGTAACTTATATCGTTAAAAACAGTGCTATAAGTTTTGCCTGTGCCTCTTACGGTAACATATCTTGCAACGGTTTGATAACAATAATTAAAGTTTACGATCACGTTTCTTGTCACTAGGTAAGTAGGGCGATGTTAGTCATCGTTTTTTTAAACAAAGCTCAAGTCAAGGTCACCTGTCTGGTACCAATGGTGACGCACTTCCGTCACGCAACGTCTCGTTTTTGAACAAGTGAAGTTAACCAAATAAAGTATTTTTTTTAAATCAACAGCGCATGAAAATTTGCGCGAACTTCACGTCACTGGCAAGTAATGTCTTGTCAATTTGCGAAGTACTATTAATTATTATAATTTCATGGTCCATGCACGTGTTATTAATATTATTTTATAGCTAAGTCAGCATTATAACAGTAGTTCTGTGAATTTCTAGCTAGCTCTAAACTAAGTATATTATAAAAAATATGTGTTTAATAATTAAATTAAACATCATTTTCTGCGGTTTTATTTAAATGGAAAATTAATTGCAAGTTCTGTTTGTGTTTAATTTGCCATGAATCATGTTTAACAAATTGCATTGCCTTTTGCAAGTTAAAAAATTCAGATCATTAATTATACGTAGGGGAGAGGGGGGCTAGTACTAACAGATTTTAAATATTGTCATTTAGCTTCTCAATTTGAAAACTTTATGTTATTATTTTTATACCCGAGTAACGGAAATTTATATGACTTGCATATACCAAGCTAAAAGTTCATCTAAATTACTTGGATACGAAGGGAGACGCATTTGTATAAAAAAAGTCAGCGGTTAAAACTTGCCCCGTTTCGGGGGTAAGTATTAACGCTAGTAAACTTGTTATGTTTTCATTTAACCATATAAGTAAAAAACAAAACAATATTAAAATGATAATTTATTTATTTTTTGACATACAAATGTTAAAAAAAAAACAATAAAAACTCTCAAATAACATAAATTCTTACCTACTTCAGATTACTAAGTAATCAGTCTTATAAAAGGCTTTTTCATTTAAAATGTAGTAGGTAATATTTTCTATTGGATTTCAATACTTCTTGCACCGCTAAATCATATACTTCTTTTACTCTTGTACCGTGACACCTTTCGCGGGGGCAAATATTAGACGGGTTAATACTTACCCCGTTCCTTTTGTTAAAACTAGCCCCCGAGGACCTTTTTGGATAAAACTAATTATAAAAAAAAAACTATAGGTATATTTAATAAAATAATACGGGAATTTAATTAACAACTAAATAACCATTCATTATATAAAAATCTGCAATCACAAAATCAAATAATTAAAACATTAATCAAAAAAATCGAGACTTAAAAATGTTCGCTCACCTGTATTTTTGCACCACCGTACGACAACTGCACAACGCGGAAGCCGGCGGGCAACCGACTTGTCGCGACTTGTTCGTCGACGTCACCCGAACTTATGACCTAAACGTCTTACGGTATCGTCGTTTAATTTAGTACTTATAGACTTGTTAATACTTACCCCCGTTAATTCTAGCCCCCCTCTCCCTTACTTACCTATCAAGATATTGCATCGCACACAAACTAAATTATTTATTTTATCATAATATATAAAACTTAATGGAAAATACTTTACGTTACTAAACTTTTTTTTTGTTATATTATTATGTGTCTCGCTAAGTGTTATAGTCCGTACGTCCGACTCATAATGTTATTGTTAGTTTACACTTCGATAATGTAAGAAAAAACGTTCTTCTATACGGGTTTTTATCACAGACATGTACTTGTATTCTAAAGAGGTGTTGACACAATCCGATACCAGCTATCTATCTGCGGCCTTGACAATGAAAAGCGAGTTTTTTCTGTATTATGTTTTACGGAACCTTGACGATTTATTGTAGACAAACAACTTATATATATATACGTATATAAATTTTCGTTTACTCGCCATTTAATTTATTTTTTACTTATAAACCTGTTATGTATGTTGGCCGCATGTTTATTTTTGTACTTAAGAGGTATCGCTTAATTTATTTCAAAGTAAAGAATTTATTTGACACCTAGATGCAACATAGACTTTACATTATTATTAAGTTGGTAGTTATCTATCCATATTTTTATATAAATATACACACTTAAAATGGACGTCGTATAAGTAACAACGAACAAACAACCATATTAAAAAATCAAAGATTATAGTTAACTGTTAAAGCTATAATGTATTATTATGTAACTGATCGACGTATAAACTCGCAAAAAAAGCTTTATGTAACATACGATCATAATGCACTGTACCGTTAATAGTTACGATCCAATAAAAGTGACAACCAGTTATGTTTTAATTAGTTTAGGTACTTTACAAGATTTTCAATGAAATGCCTTAATTTGTTTATCTTTTTTAATTATCTCGTGTGTTATTTATTGTAATGTGTAACTGCGAAAGCATCACAAAAAATTTAAGGCCTTTTTTTATAATTTTTAATGGCAAAAATTTATTGGATTAACGGTTAACAAAAACTGGATCTATAAAATTCGAGACGCCTGTTCCAATTCGATCTTCTATAACCATAATAGGGAATGACATAATATTTGAAGGGTTTACGTGATCTTTATTTCTACATCTTCATTCTACTAAACTTAGTGTAGGCACATGTTAAATTTTACACAAATGACAACAGGTTTTTTTAGGCTGCCCGTAATAGCTTCTCGTGTAGTCCAAGCTTTGAACAGAACTGAAACTGGTAACAAAGTTGTAAATCTACTTGCGCACAGTTAATTTACCGTTAAAATTGAGTTAAGGTGTATTTGCGATTTATTAACTAGAGCTAGTATCCACTCGCAGCACGATAGCCAGACATAAATACTGCAAGTCTGCGTGTTCGCCGCAAATCCGTATAATTTGATTAAGTGATTATAAGCTGTTTCAATACTGGTACGTTATTAGTGTTGTCTGGGTCGCGCGCTAACTGAATACCACAAGTTTAACATTTAAATGCTGTTAATTTAACGTATTTACGATTCATTGAATGCTTTGGTAATTAGTCACGATTCTAGTATAAAAAATAGTGCCGCTGCTGTGTTCATTTAGTAAATGGCGGCAATTTTAGAAATTAATGATCTAAATTATTTGAACTCACACCTCACTTAGCAAAGTCGCCGGACATTCTATAATAGAACTCAAACAGACCTCTTTGATCCGGCGTGTGGGTTTTAAGCTCCTTTATACCGAAATAGATTACATCGGTGAAAAATAACGTTGAAATAATAATGTTTTAATTTGTATTGTTACAGAGCCGGAGCTGGGGCCAATGGAATATTCTCCAGGCGACTCGACTTCTCTACTTTCAATCTTCTGCCCAAGCACAAAGTCAACTCATATCAGATAAAGGTATGTTTTTTATTATGAAATTTACCTAGCCTTTTTTGTTTAGAGTAAGTAGCTAATAAAAATAAATAAATGCATCCACCACAAATCAAATATTACACAAACTGTAAATATCTACCTACCGTATATATATACAAGTCTACAGACTGCACCAGCACTAAGTTAAGCGCATTACCAGATAAAATACATTCAGATTTATGAAATGTACATTTTAGAAAACGTCTACAACACACTTGAAGTGGCGTATACTGGCCACAGAGGTGTGCGAGAATAAAATATTTTCATTGCTGAAAAGGTTTGCAGAGGTGAAAGTTTGCTTTTGTTGTCGGCGCCATAAAAACACAGGCTGACACTTTTCGCGATAAAACCCTGTCAGAAGGGAGACGCGGGGTGGCGGGCCGCGTCGCTCTGCCGAATAAATGCAACTTCGCTGTTATTTAATCGCGCCTCTGTGAATTAGGCGGAAAGTTTCGTGGCGCTCGAGACTACCGCCTCGCTTATTAATAGTATTCTCTCCCATGGATTATTTTGCAATCAAATTGTCAGTCGTCATGTGTATTTGTATTTGTTATGCAGTGCTGGTATCTAATCTCCACAGGCCTTGAGCCAGTTGTGTGTCAAGCGACGGTCATTCCCCCGCCCGGCGAACCGCGTCTATTTATACCGAGCGTTTATTTGTTATTTATTGCTGGCCAGAGCTTGTTGAAGTACTTATTTTTACCGTGGCGACGATTGAATAATTGTTTTCAGCTTACAATTTGTTCGGTAGATGCACGGCTTGCCCTCTAGGAGGGACGATTAGTTATAGAGCGGGGAGGGTCGCGACCTGAACGAGATACTCGTATCGCTTCAGGATATCTGAAGCAACGAACAAGTCTTATTCAGATGAATTTTTCAATATTCTTCTTAATATAATCAAGTATAATATGACAAAGTACCTAATTCCAATTTTATAAAATATTCTACCTAAAAGAACATTTTCCGTCATTTGTATTCTAAACAAACCGACGCGACGCAGCTACCTACACTTTACGGGTGTGCACAAACAATAGAATTTCAATGATAATTAACGGAGTTTAATTACAAATACTATTATCACCGCAATTTCCATTAATTATGTGTCCACGCTCTTCTGTGGCGAGATTATGATCTGTAATAAAGTCGTTCTGAAATATGTCTATAACGTTTAATTTATAAACGTTCTGGTATTTCGTTTAATTTAGGTTGCATTTATAGTAACGACTTCGGGCGGCAGTGATTCGTCCGTGCGACCATTGTGTCGGCGAATCCGATCGTGCACGCGAGATAATTTAAAACATTTTCTTCACTTATCTACCGCGTAAATAACGCCACCAGTATTGTCTTGTAGCGTCTCGTTTCGCTCGGCGTCGCGTGACTACACCTCGTTTCCACTCCACTAGGGGAAACTTCATAATTTGAACTCCACATAGTCCACTAATATTTTTTAAAACAACTTTTTAAATGAACTTTATGGAGCGTATAACTAAACCAGTTGCGAGATCTTACGATTTCTAGAAACTAATTTGTGACCGTACTAGTCGCGTTAAGGAGCAATAAAATCTCGATCGTTACAGTTACACTATGAAATAAATATCTCTAGACGTCTGCCTACGTAGCCGCTGATACTGGATTCTAATATCTGGTGAAACGATACTAAGCTGCAAGCTTGATTGATAATGGCGACAGAGCGGGCACGTTTTCGCAGAGCAGCATCATTAAGCGGCGACCACTTCTTCTATTTATGGTGGCCCGCTGTCTACCAGCATATTGATTGTGCGGACCGGTCGGCTGCTCTCGGAGCTCGTAAAACCTTAAGCCAGGCTTATGAATTCATCAGGTTTGCAATTTTCACATCGACGGTGCACACATATGCAGTTCGGTTGGTATCTTTCCGCGATTGGATCAAGAACGGGCTCGACCACATCGTAAAACGTTTGAAGGTTACCTCGCAGCTCGTCAGAAAAAAAACTTTAAAATATATAAAGAGATCCTGTCCCATAAAGTGGTTCGTTGTTGTAATTGTTTTGTTTTAATGCTTTTATTTATATAAATTGGATGATGTGTTTTTAACAGTTACTTACTACCTGTCACGTCAAAATTTTTAGATACGCTTATTCTAATCAGGAAAAAACCTTCATCCCTCTATTTCTACGTTAAGTCTAGAATTTTAAAACAATTAAAGTGCGTCATTTAAAGAGCATGTAGGAAGATATGGCGGGCACTAGTGGCACTAGTGGCGCGGTCGTCCACGTATGAAGTGGGTAACAGAATCCTACAAGCCCGCTGTAACCAAATACCGCGCTCAAGGCTACCCCATGTGGATTAGCACTGTGTTCTCCTTTTTTAAATATCCTTGAGAAATCTTTAGGACCTATTGAATGGATCTCTTTATTTCATTATATCATGGTATCTTTGTGCGCAACTAAATGTATCTTACAATCTTAATACATATTACTACGTAAATGCGACAAGTTTATAAGCTGTTTTTTAATTATGAACGTTGACCACATTCGACAAATTTTGCATTGGTGTTTATACTGCGATACCGTATTACTTTTATGTGGTAAACCTTATCATTAACTGTAAAACGAAACACTTACAGAATATTACATTATTAACAATTTCTAAAGAATGTAAATGGCTATTAATATCCTTGATAACTGCGTAGTTCTGATAGCTTACTCAATGTAAAACGCTAGAATGTGATTGACGATGGTGTCATTCCTATGCTGTATAATGCACCAATACTACAACATCTTAGTTTTCTCGATGGTCCATTTATGGTATGGAACGAGAAAGTAGCCGCTTAATAGATACAATAGGGCTCGACGACTGCTATCAGCCGCGCTTTCCTTCCTCGCAAAAAGTTGCAGAATGGCACGCATAATTTCTTACAACCAGACGTATAGCTCACGTTTCGTAACATGTCGATAAACGTAATTGCCACATTACGAAGATGTATGATAAATAATTGCTTCTTGAAACGGAGCCCTTAAATCACAAGGAATTTACGGACGTATTAATCGTAAAGTGATGAAACAGCAGCTCTGATATTTTCTTCGGGTTGAGTCTAGCTTTCGACACTGTCCAGGCGGCCGTCGGCCATATAAAGGCAAACGGCCGTGCGAACTTTATCCAGTCGACTTGCAAAACCATTTCGTGTGCCTCTGATCAACTTTTTATAATGTTATCGCAAGTATCCACTTGCAGGACCGTATCGCCAAATAAGGAAATGACTCCGGGGCAAGTTTTTGCTGGCATCGTATCGCAAGCACTGCTGCGTTCAATTCGATCTTGATAAGCACGCGCTTGTTTGCGTATCATTCGGTTAGGTAGTTTCGTTGTATTTGGCGTCATGTTATGGCTTCCGCAACATCAGCACCGTATAAGCTCTCACGGTTATGCTAAAGAACCACAGCGGTTCTCTAACTTTATTTGTTAGGTACAGTAAAATTTCAAAACTATTTGACCCATGAGTATGAGTAGGAATGCTAGTGTTAAATACTTCTCAGTGTGTGATTTTATTACGGATAAGCTAATTATGATGTAGGTTTATTATTGAAAGGATGCACTGCGTCGTATGAAGCGAGGTGTTGTCGTCCCACGCGCGGCCCGCGCCCACGCAGGCTGCGCGCGAGCATCCAGATTGAATTAAGCTTCTTGAATGTAGCTCTATACTATTATGTTAGAGAGGAAAGCAAAACAAACTTAATGTGACACCGCTTAGCTTATAGAACTACGCCGTTTCACAGGGTTTCACATTACCGATCTCAGCACATCGATTGTACGTAGAACTTTTATTTATAATTAGAATCATCTTCATGTTTCAACATTACTTCTCGGTGTAAACACGTACCTATATAATTCCAGTTGCTTACAGAATGCCTTTCAAATTGCGGAATAATGTTTTCTAATGAGATTTCAAAAGTTGTTAACCGCTGATCCATTTCTATTGGTAAGTACGTCTGCTCTGTTATCAATTCAATGCAATTCCAATGGTAATATTTTGACTCGAAAGAAACATTCACGTTGTAATATATACTTACTGCAAATAGAATAGAACTAGAGCGGTCATTGCTCCCACTAGGTCTACTCTTATTATTATCTCGATAACTGCCAGTGTATTTAGAAAACGTGTTCTTGATTTCAAGCCAATGTAATGGGTTGAATATGGAGCTAAATTATAATCATAATACGAGTAGGTATATGTAATTTAAAATCTTGTTTAGGTGGCATAAGCGCTTTCGCCATATTCATACTGTTAATTTTCATTAATTCAGTGTTAAAACCCAATACGAATACGTGCATTCTTGTCGGTTTGTTATTTCAATTAAGATAATTAGAGGCATTAGTTACGTAAAGCATTAATTGGTTAGTACCAGGCTAGCATAGATTGACAGCAAGTCGCTAGTCGCGAACGCCCGGCGTTAACCCTGAAGTCGGGCGAGGGGTCGACGCACGCGCACGACCCACTTACAATGCACGTCGCTGCAGCTAACGCTTGCAAATCTCTAGCGCACAGAATCGTAACTAAAACTAATGCCATATTGTGATTTGTTACGTCCATTGTACATGCCTGTAAAATTGGAATTCCGTACAGGTAGGTGCCCAGTGATTCGGCACATAAATGTGTTTATCTCGCAAATTGCCATATACAACTTAATTTACGTAGTGCTCAAGTTGATTATAGCTGGTGAGTACGATTCACATAATCAAGGCCTAATTGCAAGGTGTGGCCTGGATACATTATGGGTGTACAAATTATAATAATGTTTGAGATAACGTAAGTTGTCCGGCACAGCATATACCGGTGGTGTAGTCACGCACGCTCGTAAAGACTGGGCTACTAATATTCTTCCCAAGTATTATATTTATCTGTTATCTTCCATCACGATCCATTTAACGGCGCGTTAAAGTTTATTTACTATATCACATTAACGGAGCAAATTTTATGTCTGTAATGTACTAACAAGTTATTCTGGTCTATACAAACATAAGCAATGTACGTAACAGGTAGGTAGGTACGTACAATTTTATATATCTCTCATTACTACGTCTTTGTCGTGATTTAGGAAGAGTATGCTGTCAGTGTCTGTTAACCTTATCGTATGACCATAATAAAACATCGTATTTCGAAAACAACGCAATTTAATTAGCTACGTGATGTTGGTCTTATAAAACGTCGTACATCCATTAACGAGTAATTTAATTAATAGAACGACAAAGTTTTACAATAAAATTGCCCGAGATGCTTACGTGACCTATCCTCACGTTGCATTGCTTGTGCTAGAGTTGGTACTTAGCGGCGATAGTATAAATTTATAGCCTACCTACAATTATTAGTCACACTTCTTAGTTCACTCTATAGCCTCACTGAATAATCAAGGCGTTATTAAAATGCATTGTTATCGATGGAGTTACGCAACCAGTCATCTAGTTGTGCTGCCTTGATTCTATAAAGTTCTATGGATTATGCTAATTGAAATAAGTACCTACATAGGCAGACTGACTTCAATTATTATGAATACTAATTTGGATCTGTAATCCGTGATTAGGCTAGATTATTTTTCTGCTGTTGTATCTTGATTGTTTAATTGCATTTTGCAATGCTATTAGGGTTTAATAAGTAATTATTGTTTGTTTACTCGCATTTTATCGCAACCTACACGAGCGCAATGATTATTATAAACAGGAAAAAATACATATAGCGTTATCAACAACAATACACCTACATACCTACATTCGTTTTTATTATTGATATTTTCTTGAAATAGCAACAATTTATAAACAGTAAAAGGTTCTGACAAGAAAATAAAACCAATCAAAAGTTGCACAATGTACCAGGGATTTATAAGTTACAAGGGAATATTTTTGAGCAGAAGCGGGAATTGTGAACCGGAGACGGTCGCAAGCGGACCATTAGCCGTATTGTTATTGCCATCATTCCCCGTAATGAACCGCTCGTTTTCGTCCTCTAATATTACCGCTCGCCTCCCTTTACTCACTCTAATTGCGAACGGGCTTCATCCTACTCTTATCTCTTCAATTTACGGTATCAACTACATTAATTAATTCAGTGATTTTCTAAGCGAACCGTTTTATATTTAAATCTAAACTTTTACCGTCAAGAACATTAAGAAGACTCTTATTTAGATTTAAATACGCTTCTAAAAATACGGTTCCAGGTAACTTTGGAAAAATATACGAGTTCTGGAACTATATTCTTCAAATAAAACATTAAAACACGTACTTTAAGCTAAGCTGCTTACCTTTCTGCGGTACAAACGTAGTGAGTGCCTGAGTAAAGACTGCGCGGTTCGCTGATTTAAGTAAAAAAACCTCGAGATTGAATATTGAATGTTTCTAGTTTGAAGTGCTGGTGCGATATCCATGCTGATGAGGTATAAAGCGCTGGGTTATTGGCTTTCCAAGTGCCTTTACAGTCTAGGTAAAGAAATTCACCGCAGTTGTTTTCCCAATTCTTGCTTTCAGAAACTGTTCTCGCCAGCGTACCCGGTGGAGGGCGATTTACATGGAAACTTAGTGAAATATGCACATCAGCTGCCAATTGTCACGTTTTATTGGGATATTCAAACTTTCTCCGTCGGGATTGTGCATCTAATTTAAATAATGAGATGCTGCATTGTGCGCGATATCGCTACTTACGAGCTCGTGATTATTCATTTAGAACGCCACGCTCAAATATTTTTTGTTTCTTTAATGCATATTGCATTAGATTCATTCGACAGATAAAACGTCACCTGAATGACTTTCTCCGTTTTCGGAATCAATATTACATTCTAATGATTCGAATAAAATAGGCAATCAAACATACGTCTAAACTAAAAAACAAAATACTGTATATCTTCGCTTGTTCTGCTCTTCCCACGACAAGCTAGTAAAACAAAATGAATACCAACCAAACGTAAACAACATCCCGAGAAAACCAATTGTACCCAAACTAACGACCTTCCGACTTTCCCCGATCCGAGCCGAGGTGAAGTTCAAGACTATTTATAAATTCAGCCGGCACCTTCCTTTGCGCCTATTGATCGGAGAGACACGCACATTACGGTAGGTTAGTATAGCGTTCGTAACTCCCGGAACTCGCCGAGAGGAGCCGAAATTTTAGATCCCCGGGACGGTATTGATCGTTCTTGACATTGAAATCGTAATAGAAGCGAACAGCTGGGGTGCGTGCCGCGCCGGGACACGCAATCCCTCGTCTCCCCGGCTACCCGACCATTCGACATTGCGTGGAAATGATTTACGGCTTGCGTTGGAAGAAAATTCCGTAACACGTAAGCCCCGTGACGAATCCATAATCCCTAGAATCAAACGTGTGTAAGTAACCGCATTTCTATTACTAATTTAACTACTTATACAGGAATTGGCTATAGGTATTCGTGAGAAAATATACTTGTCTTGATTTACACTTTGAAGGTGTTTATTGAATATTATGCTTGTAAATCCATTAAAATAATTCGTAGGCACTTAATGTAAGTAAACGTGTGTAAGTCTTGTAATTATGCACGAGAGCTGTAAGACGGCGTCGGGCATCCTAAACTCTCATTTATATTCAGTGCGGTCGGAGTTTGAATGTTATCTAAAATCCGTGTTTAGGTGTCGGGATTGCTCTAATCTGGAAACTAAGCACATTGTCGCCTTGGCCAGGGCTTTGTTCCCTCTTCGGAATATTAGACATGTAAGTATATCTACTAACTATACAATAGTTTAATTTATTCTGTCATGGTCATTTTTGGTATTGTTTTAAGATAATGTAATAATTACATTGAAACAACTCGTTCTTATTCATCTAGGTGCATAGCTTGGTTTACTAATGGAAACAGAATACCTTATCTTTGTAGCCGCGCCTTATCGCTCTAGGTGTTGTTTTCCGTCCGTTATAGTAAAAACAATATCGAACTCATTAAAGTAACTACTTGAATAACGCGATAAAACGTAGGTACTTTGCCTGGGTAGTAAATGCCTTGAGAATGTAGTTTATTTTATCATTTCACATTATTTTTACCCGCTTCCGCAGCCATGACAAGTTCTACCACTTATCTACGTTTCCTGTGCCTTGTCTCGCTATTCTAGGCAAAGCGTATTTCCAGTATCTATGTACATGACAGCTTTCAAAAAAATGTTTCGATAGACATAAAACATAGTGTATTGATAAAATGTTAAGTTATAAAACTTCTGAGGAATTATTTAGAATTAAACAAACTAATGTAAGCGACTTGGTGATATTGATTTAGGTACCATTTTTATTAGTTTTACTTCAGTAAATTATTTCAGTGCATTATTTAATAGGTATGTTATTTTAATATAATATCCAAAATATTTGAGAATATTTATTCAAAACATTTTTAGAAATATTTTTGGCGTGAGTGCAGGTAGATAATTCTCTGTGCGGTCAATTTCAATGCAAATATGTTTTAATCAAAAAATTCAATCAAGCTCTAATCTGTGGAACGTAAGCCAAACCGATCACACCGCGCAAATCTGAAGACGGAAATTTTACTGAATACTGATGAGCTCCATCGAAATTATTCCATTACTCTGGCTATACTGAGGGAAAATGTCATAAATAAAAAATGCGCACGGTGTCTGGTGCGATGCATTTCTATGGAATCACGGCACCTCCAAGTTAAATAAGTGATCACCGGTCACAGCTACGTGATCGCAATCGCAATCACTCGACACCTGCGTCCGATGTTAGTCTAACTCATTGATTTTGTGCTTCTCTGTTTGTTTATACCGTTCAACGAAACATTAATCAATGCGTTTAAGGTTGATATCAGTAACAAAAATCGTTATAAATTAAATTGAGCAGTTATAAGTCTAAATTGAGAATGGCAAAGGTCGATAAATTGGTTGTGACGGCGAGCGGTAGCGGCGGCGGCGGCGGCGGCGGTAGCGGGTAGGTGGCCACTAATCGATCGATGTCTGTGCGGTGCTTCTGCTGCACACGGCGGCGGCGACGGCGGCGTCTCGCTCGCGGGCCCGGCGCGCGCGATCCACCGTCCTACTCGTTACGTTATTCATCGTCCCTAACCACCCGGTAGTCGCCTGCCTCCCAGTATCCTCCCGTATTTAGACACTGCACGATCTAATTTATGTTTTAAATTGTGCGCTTTTGAACTCCTCTTCAAGCGGAACGGTAACGACTATATCTAGGGTTATTGTTATGACAGCCCGGTAAGGGTAATGGGCTATATCATTATAAATTTGTCTGGCTTTGTTGCTTATTTTGAGTTCGGACGGCACCTGAAGCGTGATGCAATTTACTCCTTTTACTCCGACTAACCTTCTGGTTTGTAAACTGTTGATCTGATTAATATTAACAGTCAATGTGTGTTGTTTTTCTGTTGTATTTCGCAAGTTGGCTGGACAACGTCTACTTACTTTCGATAGTAAGGCCTTGGCTCCATACAAGCTCAACAACGATCCAGCGATAAATGACCGGATCCAGCTACTGATTAATTCATATGGGATCAAATAAGACTTCTATTTGAATATTTAAACGTATCGGCCAAAATACCGTCAAAATAATTATAAATAAGGTACCTACATTAAAGTATGAATACCAAAAACGAATTAATTTTTCATATTTAATTTTCATTCCTACATTGGCGAGGTAATTGGCAATCAATCACAGCATTTATAAAACAACGTCGCTCAATCGTGAATACAAATAATCATTTATAGCTCATTTGTTTTGTTTGCATTCTAAACTTGGACTGCAATGAACCGTTTTGGCTGCAACGTGGCGCGAATCGTGCATAGTAAGTAACAAGTCAATGTTGGCAGCATAGCGATAGCAGTGGCATTTGGTACCGCGACGTGCGCTTGGTGCGCCCGCGCCGCGCCAGCTTACATAACGCACCTGCCATATCGAGCTGCCCACCGTACCGCACTCGCCCATTCTATGAATTACTTATAGGTCATAGACCTTATGCATTATCGAGATCGATGTGAACGTGCACCAACAACACGCGCTCTAAACAACTTGCTAACTTTACTCCAATAGGTTTTATCAACGTATATAAAAGTCTGCAATCTGTAAAACAGTGGATTATTCTTCTAAATCCAACGGCACTTCATACTTTGTTCGGGAGCTTGTAAGACAAATAAATACAGTGCGGGACACTATCTTCGAGAGGATCGCCGCCGGATATCTCCGCTTCTCATTCGGCTGGGGTTAAGCGCAAAATAGAGTCTTCAGGTTTTACTTCGTTTTTCACCTCTTTTTCCCTTGCGGCGAATGCGCCAAATCCTATAACATCCCTCAGGAGCAGCGGCCGCGGATAAAACGAGAAATGCCTTCTTAAATACTGTGAGCTTTCCACGAAAGCTCAGTCGACACCGACCCGATAACATTTTAAACTTGCTTTAATCACGTTACAGTCCGTTTAGGTCTCTTAAAAATTACTAATAAATTAGGCACAACTAACGTGGTCTTCTATATAAAAACACTGCGGCACAACCCACAGTGTTATGCTACGAAGTTTTAATTATCGAAATCGATGTTAGACCACCTAATGGGATGGATGTTATTCGATTATCGGAGTAGTGAAACATGTTGAAGAAGAACGTTGTAGCTGCGCCCCGCCCGGTCGGGCTGGAGGCGATAAATCTAGCAGGTCGCGCCGCCGCCGGTTAATACTCGGGATTAAGAGCGCGGAGCGACCGGCGCGGGAGATATGCATCATCCGGCACACGCCTCGAACCCACGACATCACTATAAATTAATTGTTAGCTTAATCCGTGAACGCTCCGCTCCGAGCGCACCTTAAAACTAGATCCTAAATCCTTAACGGCTAAATTTGTTGCATTAATTTACATATTCAAGTAATAATAGATTCATTATTATGGGAATGGAACGGTCTTACTACTCTGTAATTCGAAGGCCGGTCACTTTAAACCTATTTTGGCCAAGTAAGGCTCGCTCGTTTTCACACGTTTATAGTCGCGATGCCAAAAGCTAGTGGTTCTAAATTCAGTATTTTATATGAACACCATCTTTAACATTTAGTGCTCAATGCTATAAAAGTGCTCAAGTATTCAATATCGCAATATTAGGATAAGACGTTTTTAATTTTTTATTTTTTTGCCGTACCTACTTTATATATCATAGGGAATATAATAGTAAAACAGGGGCAACGTCTGATAGGATTGTAGAGACCGTATCAATGCTTGTTGTTTCAGCTCACTATCAACAGATACGCGAGGTAAACAAGATATAATGTTGTGTTAAATTCCAATTTAATCCACATACTTAAATTATGGCACTTGTTGGTGTTTTCTTGAGTAATCATTGGTCCGTTACCTTTGTTAGGTATTAATTATACTCAGTGAGAACCTAAAATGAAGAATGTTTATTTGGTCAGATTGTACTTTGGTAGTTGATAGTTTTGTGCGTTTAAATCGTTATAACACTATAATTGACATAATGAATCGTAATGAAAGAAATATACTGGCGTAACTATTGAAAAACTCAAGGGCGCATCCGAGTAAACAAACCTATCAATGTACCATGACCACTCTCAACCGCCGAGTCGCGCCAAGCATGGCGAATCCTCACTGTTTAATAATATGATTATGAAACGTTGCCAAGCTATATGCGACAACGTCAATGTCATTTTGAACAAATATTTGCACCCAATGTTTGCCAGATCAAATTAATATTTGACAATCGATTGCTGGCGCACTGTTTATGCCCATATGCATTTTTTATCGCTGTAATATCGAGTTTCAGTGTTTCAACTAGGCATTCGAAATTGTGCATTTAACTAAATATGGATACGTGATCATTTTACTGATATGTACATATTTTATTTACAACGTTTAACAGCGGCAACTAAACCAGTAAGTAATGGTCTTAATAGTGTTTTTTCACCTTCATGCTAAGTAGTCTATTTAGAAGGGTTCTAAAACGCATGTTATGTAACGATCGTGAGTAGAATGACATGTTTTATTTGTTGCAGCGATAAGTTTGCCTTGGCTCGGCCGTTAGCCTCTGCGACCCCGATAAAATATACATACAAGTAGTACATACCTTCCATATATGCCTGTACCCTTCAGCTTATCGCGTCGTGCAGTCGAGCCTTTACGCATGTTTATCCAACGCATATGTTTAAATAAAAATATTTTACACGAATTCTAATAAAATGCTTCATATTCAATTAAGGGAGTTAAACGATATAAAAAATATGGCTGTATTAAAAAGGCAGTTTGACTTAGGTACGGGGTCTTTGTACGAGAGACTCGCAGTTTGAGGCCAAAGCAATTTATTTGTTGGATTATGATGTTTATCATAACACTGATTACTTGAGCTGGTTTTGCATTAGATAAGTAGTGTAGTCGTTTTTCAGATCTAAAAAATATCTTAAGACTATGTGTCTTAAGATATTTTTTAGTTAGTAGACACTAAAATATTGTCAGTACATCCATTAACCAGGAGTCAAAATAATAAATAAATTTATCAAGAGTATATAATTCTGTTATTACTAAAA
Organism: Polylopha cassiicola; assembly: GCA_038024825.1. NCBI lineage: Eukaryota > Metazoa > Arthropoda > Insecta > Lepidoptera > Tortricidae > Polylopha > Polylopha cassiicola. The sequence continues at coordinate 11,534,079 of CP149046.1, read as the reverse complement.
TATGGTTGAATGTGAATCTAAGTAATCCGCAGGAAGTCATTATCGTAAACAGTGCGTTCAGTAACTTATAAGTCATAAAATTACTAAAGATACCGCCGGTTTTAATTTGCCGCCATCGCGGGTGTAATTGCAGTCCGCTTTTGAATCATTAATATCAGAATCAAATTGTTAGTTCGCCTTACTAAAGCCGAGAAATATCGAGAATGTTGCTACCATGTTAATTTAAATGTCAATCGATTAATATCGCTTCCTATACTGTACCGTTCTCTTATACTGAATTACAAACATAATCCTATTCCAGTTACAAATAGAGTGCATAACTTGTTCTTAAAACCTGAAATATCTTGTATTTTTCGCACACTTTTAATATCAAAGAGTTAATGTTAAAGAGATTCAAATTCAATGGTTTTAGAATACGATAAAAATATTAACATTTTTACGGCGCAAATCAGATGCAGAATTGCATATAAAGACAAGGCGACCCCGGTGCGAATGCATTGGTATTGATAACGGCGACGTTTATATTTCTCGCCTTCTCTTAACTTTATCCCTTATCTGGAAAGAGTAAATTTTGAAAGGAAAGTCACATGTAAAGGAACGTTATTTCAAATAAATGCTATTTATGTATTAAGTTTATTCATTTGAGAAATTCTTACAGGATTCAATAAAGAATGACACGACGAATGTTTACCAAATATCCAAGAATATATCGATGTATACATGTAAATTTAGATAGATTTTTATATCCTACGACAATTATTAAGGAATACTTAATCGAAGTTTCAAAATATCGTTTAGTACAACACAAAATGCCGAATCTTTTCCATAATTTATAACCGGTCAGCATTATTTTTCTTGACGTTGACCTTTTTAGCGACCTATTTTAATATACTGTTAGAGCATACCTCCATTTCCAGCCAGTTGAAATAAATTGATATTACTTCTATGATATAGATATTTTCTACGATACTATTTCATTTGAGGTATGTTGATACTTGTTCTTATCTAATAAAGAATTTATGATTTATATTCAAATGATGCCTAAAGGAGCTGTAATAAATGTCAGTATGAACTCATTGCATTTCCATTGTTATAATGTTTACTAACTTACGGAAGGTTCGAGAAAGCGTCATGACTCTGGCGAATAAATATTGCTATCTACATCCCACGCGTTGAATAAAAATAGTAATGACAGACATTGTTGTTTAATTTGATAACAGTATCGTCTATTACTTTACAACGTCTGAAGCATTTTGTAATTAACCAGTTATTTATCGTATTTTGTTTTATCTGCATGCTTTATTGTCACTGACTGCACCGATAGAGAACTTTGCAAAACACCGATAAACATGACACCAGTAGGCAAGGTTATCAGTATGGCAAATGGTTGGTTTATACTCTAAAGATACTGCAATCGCTGTTTGGATAGAAATTTGCTACAGTGTCTTCATTAACCTTCGACCGATGGTTTATTTTTGTTCATACCTATCGTATTTCCTTGATGTTTGTTGATAGAAATTTCTTAACGTTGATTTTCTTGAAGCTATGTTTGTTTCACCGTACATGTTTCAATTTAATGTTGATTCTTATCTGAAGTTGTTTGTAAATAATCTTGTTCGTAATCACAATCTGACAGAGAATAACCATAAGGAGTATAGAATGCAGGCGTCCATATCTTATCCGCGAGGTGTTGACTCAGCTGTATGCGCAAGCGCACGTGGCCGGCCACGTTGACCATAATCGACGATACATCGCAACAGTGGCTCTGTGTCTTAAAAATATGCCATATAAAGGTCAGATAATGGGGTACCAAAAATATACAAAGTCAGATTGTCAAAAAATATCGGACACGTATTTATTTTTTTCGCAAATTTCTTTTAACGTCACGTACCACGTTATACATTCTGGGAAGGAATTCCCGAACTGTCATTCGTTGTATTGACAAAAGAAAAAATACGTTTTCTTTTTGAAATTGTAAAAATATTTTTTTTGCTCACCCAACTAGCCTGTTAGCAAATTATAATTTATTATGAAATGCTTCTAATACAGAAAGATTTACTACTTGTTAAAAAATGCTATTAACTTTATTGATAATAATGATAAATAAGCGTATTTTTTTCCTGTAATTATGAAATAAAATACGTTACTGAAATACGACTCGCAAAATTGGTCGAATGTTTGTTTAATTTGAGCTTGTTTATAAATATAATTAAAAAAGGTAAATAGGTACTCGTTTGTACATAATTTTAACAGCTTTTTCTTAGGCAAAAACTAAATACTTATCTTTTTAGTATAAAATCATAAAATTTATTGTTGTATATTTTAACTTATTAGATTTAAGTTTAAGAGAGTAAAATAAATGGTTCATTAAATATTATTAAGTTTCATATCTTCAGCTAAAGATCGCAACTTCTTAGATACTACTTAGAACAGACTTCTTAATTACATTTGCGCATTACTAATTATCATTTGAATGCACCTACTGAATGAATTATCAAACGTTAGCATCATTTATGATAATACAAATGGAAATCTAATACATAATTTGTAAAAAATACATATGCATAATATAATATCACAGAATATGCCCAATGACTTGTCTAACATTACTAAAAGTTTTTAAATTTCATTAGTATCTAGGTGCCACTAATGACGCCCGTTGAATGGGCATTAACTAGCGTAACAATCTGGCTAACGATAAAACGAAGTCAGGATAAGTAGTTTTCCATGTACACTGTATTTAGGTACGGGCGTCTCGTCTGTGGCTGAACTTACGTACTTACCTACCTATATTACCAGCGCCATTACTGATATTCTTCTTTTCCTAGAATACATCGCTGAAATTTTGTCAATGTAATATGTCCGAGGGCCTGCAATCAATTTGTTTTGACGGATTTATGACACCTCGTTTATCGTGGAAACATCTTCGTATTGTCAAGGAACATTTTTAATAAAAAATGTCGCCGTCAGTCTGGCTCGGTATCGGGCGGGACCTCATCAAAATCGCATCAAAGCGTCCGCACACCCACTTGGTTTGCACTTGAGCATTTTTAACACCCATTCGAATTTAAATTTTACTTTATTCCCGTCTTGACGAGACACGAACGATCATTTCGTTTCATATCTTTTAGTTTGTTTACCTCTGAATGTTGTGACATATTTTTTTCAGTTTACGTATATTATGTAAGGTATTTCTAATATAATTAAATATATTAGTAGTAAATTTTGTTAAAAGCTTTTATTTATCTTCTTCCTCTTTGAATAAACTTTATATATCCTCAGTTTATTACCTTTTTATTCACTTTATACCATCGTATCGATGTGGAATGTTCGGAACGTGAGACTAATTTACGCGCGAAAATACTTAACAACGCGACGTGAAATTTTTGTTTAATCTTTGCACCTTTGATTTTCCGAATAATGACAGGTATGCGTATTAAATTTAAAGGCATGTACTAGACCACAGCACACCTACGCGAGGTATTTCACTGCCGACTGGCTTCCAGTCCTCGCCGGGCGCCTCTTTGTGAAGATTAACAAATTGTTAGCTTTTATGAATTCCCCGAGCACGCGGGGTGCATCGGCTACAGTTGCGGGAGTAATAAACGCTCGAGATTTACATAAAACCGACAAATCCCTTTGACAGGCAAATGCTGATGAGACTCAGGCTGATTTTCTACAGAATAAAAGCGGTAATGATAATTATAATATTGTGCACATTTTAAGCAAAGGTGCGCTTTGTAATCATGTTTGGATTACTGTAATAAACATTTTAACCATTTAATGATAATAGGAAACAATTGGTGATTTTAAATGTTCTCGTTCTTGAATTACATTGTAGAAAGCATTTGGAACGGTAAATAGGCATTAGTAAAGCTCTCAGACAATGGCAAACACGAGGAGGAACAAAACGCAACCGCCGGGATAAATGTATCGAGCTCGGTAAATACCGCCCGCAGACTTATTGTGTGAGATGGCGCTCCTGAAAAATTGCTACTTGTGTGCTGTCAACTTTAAATTATTGCGATTTCTTCAACGCTAAGTAAATCAGTTTCAAAATTAAGATTTTGATTTTATTTGAAATAGACATAATATTTCTATGCCACATTGACAATTTGACAATCTGTTGGTGTGGTGGTCAGAACTCCTGACTACAAAACTGGAGGTTGCGGGTTCTAATTTACTAGGGTCAGATATCAGTCTGATGAGCTTGACATTTGAACACGTGTCTTAGATGTCTTATATATTTATATTTATTTGTATCAGTTAAGCCAGTCTATTCCAAAGTCTGACCAGCAAAACTGTTTAAGTATTCAAAAAGTAGCCTGAAAACTATGTTCGTAAAAATGTGGAAAACTGCATTTGTTAATGATGCTTTAAAAGATAAAGACGCAAAAAAATGACAATGAAGTTTTCGAGAACTTTAAAATAATTCTACATGTTTAGAATTGTTTCAATTAAGCCCGCATAATGACCATATCGTGTAGGTTACTTGTATAATACTATCGAAGAAATAGAATTGATTAATAATTGGATTACTTATATTTATTTCACCCAAAGATAGATCGTATTGGATGTCGGGGCGGCTAATTGGATTGCGGCGGGGTTTCTCATTTTTGCTCGGTCTTCCAGCTCTCCTTTTTACCGTTTCGCTCTTTGTATTTAATTTTTATCTGCAGGAGCTACTTACTGCTGAGTGCCAGCGACGGTGGAATATAATAGGAAAAGTTTCATTTGGCTAATTAAAAATAAGCCACCCCTGGGAACAATCCAGATTTATTGTCGTTACCGAACCTTTAGGTCTGCGGTGTCTACAGTACTTTTTATTAAAAGCTTGTTTGCAGATATTTTACTTAAGAACATGAGAACAATTAAAAAAGACGTAGACGATAATTCAAAGATCATACTTCTTCGTTTAAATTTTGTAAATCGTGAACCTAGAGATTTATTTATCTGGAGTTTATGTCATTGTGAACAGAGCGGACATTATCGTACTTAGGTGTAGGTATTATAAAACAATAAAATTTAAGTTCTATTGAAATTGATAGGTAAGTATATGTAGTTAGTTCAGCCATAAGACTTCTAAAGTGCTTGTTGTGAAAGACTGTTTTAACTATTGTGATCGTTATTTCTGTTTTCGCTTATTATGAGGTACATATTACAGCACTTTCATTATGGCATCACTCTCAATTAAAAAGCTTTAATTTGTACTTTTGTTCACTACTTTAATGAAACTTTTAAATCGAGTTCAAACCCAAATACAACTCACGGAAGTTGCAATGAGGACTTCTAAGCGGCAGTGTTTCAGCACCATTGAAACTAGGAGCTGCCAAGTTGTACCACACTTCGTAAAGTCGGCGTAATTAGAGAATTCTGGGATTGTCTACTTCACTTAAATAGCTCAGTCCGCCGTGTTGACTGGGTCTTCAGTAAATAGCTCCCGTCATTCATAATGTAATGGATGTATCTGCAGCTCCCGCCGTTACGTTTCCTACACGTCGTTGTAATAGTAGCACACACCTAAGAGTCGTAAGAAGTTTTATGTGTCGGTTTACGGCTTCGCCAACTCATGGTAGACTGTAAAAGGCGACGATTGCGAGACAAAGCGTGATCGGATTGAGTAAATAAATAGTCTGCGTTGGAGTGCTCATCAATCTTGCAGTACAAAAGTAAATTGTGTAAGTTTGCAGCGCTCCGGGTTCGTCGGCCGCGCCCTGCAACCTCACTAAACTTTCGTGAGCGCGACACTTAACAATTTAATTGTCACTCATTAGTCCTTAGGCGACGTCTCTAGCGCCGTTTTGCGCCGGTTTAATTAACTCTGTAATTCATAGATACTTAATTAGCTGCGCGCTCACTACAGAAGAGTTATTCAGTTTTTAGTTGAATTTAGCCAAATTGCTTTATTGCTGTTTGGTGTTATCAATCATAAAATATCCAAAGCACATGTCGTGTGAGCAGCTGTTATGTGCGGAATGAATCAATCACACGACAGCAGACGGTTGTCACGGCCAGTTATTTATCACTGAAATTGGCGGCAGGTGCTTGAATTAAAATTTACAAATGATGAAACACATTAGTAGTTGGTAACAAATTTTCGAAATGACGTGAAAAAGTTCGTCGTAAACGGAACGTTCATGTCAGAGTTGGGAAGTAAGATATCGCAGTGGTGTCCGGATGGCCGCCCCGCCCGCGCGTCTCTTGGCAAACTGCACTGTACTGCACTGCAAATCATACTGAGTTTGTTTGCGTAGGTCAACGCTCCCGCCGGGTACGTTTTATGTGTTCCTGGTGTCACGTCGCCCTCTAATAATAGAATAATAGGAATGTTTAGCATCAATATATGCAAGCTGGAATGCGAAAGTTCCTCGCGGATGATGTGTCCTGCATTCATCGGTTGGTAATCAACTGTATCTACGTAACACGAAAAATTAATGTGTGATTTACATTTATGTATTATCCCTCTACCTCCAAGCAGGGGACAAAAGTTATAACAAGTAATTGTGCTTGAGGCATTATAGAAAACGAAAACGCGTGTTTGATTAAGCACTGCGTACGATACGTTGCACGCTTCGCCAGTTCATAATATGTTTAATTAAGTCATACGCCAGTCGTAGTCTGTAGCAACTCGTTAAACTTTCATTATTATCCGCTCTCACAAATTGATCGTACGTGAACGAATTCGCTCACAATCGATCTCCGCGGCGCTCGCGAGCCTTTGTTTGACTTCGACTCCGAATTCAGCGTAATTGCCTTTCAGCCGTTCATTATTCAACTTTATGCAGTCATTTACTTGCGTTATTACGAAGGGAGAGTTGCTGCGGTAAGTGTCGTGGGTGGATGCATTAATCGTAATATGTAAATGTGGGGATATGAAATATTGAAATTGCGAACGGGGTATTACAATAACGTCTGTGCTAGACTCCGCCCAATGTAGTCAACCCTACTTTGTTTTCGTGTTCGTACACCTGAAACACGTATTGTCTTGTATCCTTCTGTTGTTTTACCACCTTTATCTTGTTTGTCTAACATTTCAGATTCAATCCGATTTCGCCCGATACAATATTAAGAGAAAATAATATTGATTCAGATAGAAATTCGGAAATATTTATTGCTTTACTTCTCTTGTTCCTAAGTAAATTAAGTATAAATTTCTTTGTCACCAGATTGAGGATGAGGGTAATCACGGCAACGACGATACTCGACTGTTTATCTTGTCGACACTGGCGGGGAGGCACAAGCCTCGGGTGACGTGCGCGCTCTGCGAGGAGACTCTCCACGTGTTCGACCGATACCCACTAGTCGATGGCACCTTCTTCCTTAGCCCGAAGCAACATACCAGCGGGGCTGTTGAGGTATAGTAGACTCATCTCATTTCAAATTATACATAATGATTTGGTACATATTTCAAAATTTAGCTACTAAAAAACCAAATAGAAGCAGTTGTTAAGAGTAAGTAACTTTGTTTAATTCACTCAGTCGCCTCAACACACCAGAACATTTGCTTATGTTATTTGAAATAAGACAGGGGTGTAATTTAAATCTTTCACTCGAATTCTATTCGAAGTGTAAAACAAACAATCCGTTTCATTGTTTGGCATGGGGATTTCTAAGCAGTGACTTGATATTCTTATTTGTCACGCGATACGTAGGTATCAACTTTTCTTAACTCGAGCGTTTGCTACTCTCAGTTTGGAAACTTAAATAAGATCCGAGTTTATTTGAGTGTACGGAATAACATAAACGTCCGGGCGCCACAACTCATACGGGGAGTAACTTCTCGTCGGTGCGCTGTTTGCAAAACGAATTAGAAGTAGAACATGCCTCACGGATGCATGTTTGTTTGACAGTGGAATTAGCATTCAGTCCCCTGCGACTCGAATTCTGCTTTTTACTTCAAAAACTAAAAATATACATTCGATTTTTAAACATTTCCGATGCTGTAATTTTATGAACTGTTTACGTTAAACGTTCTACGCGAGCAGGAAAACAAACTTGCGTCACATAAAAATACCGTGTCGATAATAAATCGATCTTTAAAACACGCAAACCTAAACATCTTCAACACTCCAATAACTATACTAATCTAGAACGTAATAAAATTATTAAACAGCAATTCTGCAATAAAAGTAAAAGGTGTCTTTTTACAAAAGTACATCCTGGTTACTTTTCATAAAACCGCTATAAATTACTTATAACTTTATTGCTTGGTGTTAGATGTTTCTGGTAAAATTTTAGTCTATTAAAAATATCAAGTTCTATATTATTAAATTTATAATATATTCAATTATGCAAGCTTCTACGCTTCGTAGGTAACAAGTGACTCTTTGTCTATCTTTTCCATTCGCTTAGTAGTTTTCCTTGGAAATCCACGCGTTTTAGCCAGTAATTAACATGGTCTATTTTCTTTTTAATGAAAGTAATTCCATTTATTGCCCACAGGTCAAAGTCGAAGGTCGCACTCAATATTTGACGTGCGTGTGTATGGGTTGCCTGGAGCGCTGCGGGCCAGAGCGCGCTATCCGCTGCCGATTCTGCAGCGGGAAGTGGGACGGCGCCTCACTGGTCCTCGGCACCATGTATTCTTATGATATATTCATGGCTACGCCTTGCTGTGCCGAGAGGCTGAAGGTAAATATAAAATATAGTAGATTTTCCATAAAGGTTTTGAACGAATATTTACACCCGTGCACTACATTCACAGTACCTATAAGAAACATTAACAGTAGAACTTAGAATTTCCCATATAAAATTACAACTGTCTTTACTAATTTAAATATCCAAGGTTTTTTGTAATGGTCTACAATAATTTTCCTTTTGCTCTACAGTGCAACAACTGCTTCAAGCCACTTCTGCACCCGCAGCAGCGGCTGAACTACTCTGACTATTCGCACCCGGTGACGTGCCCACACTGCCGCGTGCTGGACACGCACTTCGTGAAGCCTCTGGCCTACTGCTTCACAAAACGGGCTTTCCCGCTCTATCAGCAGTGGCCATAACAGTCGGCGGTGCCGGGCAACTCGCCCGGCACCCCCACTTCTGACGTATGGAGCATCGCGCCGTCGCCGCCGCGCCGCGCGTCTCCTCCGGCGTTGCGACCGGTCGTCAACACGAGCATGGCCACGCGAGCACTCGAAACGAGCAGCCCCGAAGAAACGACTCCCAAGTATTCAACTCCGACCCTGGCGAGCATCACCGAGTCATTGTCGCTGCTCGGGTTGAGTCCCGAGACATTAGCGATGAGTTTTGGCGAATCACTGGCAGAACGATACCTTGCGGCGCTTCGGCCCAAGCCACCCGCACCGGCGCCGGTGGAGCGCCCGTCTCTGGGCGGTTGCGGGACGCCACGACGAGCTCAGCTCACTGAGCCCTCTCTCCAGCTTTTCTCCAACGACTTCATCGACTACTTGAACCAAATCGCATAATTGATCGTGTGTCTATTGAACTTTTTCGTGTTGCGACATGATCCTGACAGACTTTTGAGCGCGTCTCTTTTAGGAATAATTTCTGTTAAATTAAGTTGGTATTATTGAAAATAATTTTATATGTCGGTTTAGATCATACTATTGATTTTATTTTAATTTTATTCTGCACTTTGTTGATTAGATGTTGATTTTATCGGAAAGAACAATTAGCGATATATATAGCAGCACCAGAAATTGCATTTTTTTTGTTTTTGTTTCGATTGAAAAATACTATCGCGAATCGAGTTTTTTCCTTTTGAAGGAGCTAAAGGTGAGTTTTTAAATTATTAATTACCTTCTACGACAGTGATACAGACAGACCCTATTTGATAGGGTGATCGAGTGGTGTGTTATTTAGTTCAATTTAGTTTATTAGTTATGTTTTATTTTAGCAAAATTTTAAACCTAACTTAAGTGTTATACAATATTTTCGTAGGTTTATTGCGATCTTTTATTTCTTCCCACCAAATGGCTCTTTGATCTTGTAGGACTTCTAAAAGATGCCATGTTAGTTTTACGATCTTGATATCATTTCACTTACTTATACTTTTCACTTAATTTAAACAATAATATGATAGAGGATTTTAATTGTAAGTCATTGCTGTGTCACCAATAATATGATTAGCTTGTCTATATCTATTATAATTATTATATACCTGTAAGGTTGTTTATCGTAACGGTGTTACATGTTTTTGTTTACTTTATTTTTTTTATTGTCGTCGTCCCAATGATTAGTGAAGACCCGAGTGCATGACGAATACCTCCACTTGTAAGTACTATGATGTTTCTGAATTGTGCCATATCAGAAAAATACAAATGCATTTTACCTAATCGAAATACTTTTAGATTGTAGGAGCAACTCGCTAATCATTGAGACGATTTTTTTTTATGTAATAGAGCGCGATGCGATTACAATTTTTGTTGATTTTTATTTCATTTAAACTCCATGATTTAGATTAAGGATTTTCTTATAATTATCATGAATGTCTATTTAATTTATAAGTGACTAGCGCTTTAAAATTTACTAAGCATATAAGTGATGTGCACGTTTACTCAGTAACTGTTTAAAGTTAATGTTCTAGGTAAGGTTTTTATACTTTGATACTAATTACTCGCAAAGTGATTACAAGTGATAAAATTTAGTCTAGTGCGTGTTAGAGATAACAAAGTGGTGCGGATTAGTAGGCGTTGGGTAGTGGCTCGCACGGCGGTGTGCGCCCTACAGTCCTAGGTCTCAACACATCTACCGATGTTGGTCTACAGATCAATTCAATAGCAAGCCGAAGTTAATTTCCTATCAGGAAATTCATTTCAGCGGCGCAAATTGGCAGCGATTGAAACGTAGGAATATAGAGTCGCACACTCATTCGGAGCACCGTGATACCGCGGACTTACGTTCGCTACATTTTAGGCAATAATTCTAAAAAAGACTTGACACTTTTTATAGGTAAAAATTTTTGCATTAACTTCTTTAATCGTACCTAACTGCCATTTACATTTAACTAAACTAATCGCTGTTCATCGGACTGATTACGGGGTTCTTGTTGCGTAGTAAGTAGCATCAGTCATTGCATCATGTCATGTCATCGCGCCATCATCCGCATCACTGCACCTCATGGTCGTCATCTCATCATCAGGCACGGTTTGAGTGGTGGGCGAGCTGGCGGCACTGATTCCCCTCGGCTCCAACTCGGTGACTCCTGAAGTTCGGAGCAGAGCCAGTTTCATTGAGAACACTCATTGGCTATACCTACAAAGTTTTACATAAATTACTTACAAGTCAAATCGCTCCTAATGCAGTCGCCGGCTCGCCCTGTGTGGTTGAAATACCTCCTAAATATTTTTACATTAGTCCTCCGCTTGAAAGTTATCTACTCTAAGAATTTATATTATACATAACGAAAATAGTTCTTTATCATACGGTGTACTAATATTGTAAATATTGCCGTTTATGTACTACACGCAGATGCTTATCGATAGTGTTTAATGAAATACATTATATTATTGCATATTTGTAGTATAGCAGTAAATCGATAGTACATAATTTCAACAATATCAAAGATCCCTAATAATTTTAACAAACGGTACCGCGTTGCGATGACGGCTCATATGTTAATCAATTTTAATTTTATCAAAGTTTGCTCGTTCGTATATAGAATTATATTTAAATGTTTAATGTGCATTTGCTAAATGTGTGTTAATATAAATATCGTATCCATAAAATATTTGAGAAAAAATAAAAATAAAAAACGAGCTGTTGTTGGTATATTTAGGAAAATTATAAAAATGAAACCAGATCATCTGATGGTGGCCATGTACAAATAAAGAAGTGAGCAGTCATCGCGGCGCGGGCGCATAGAGTGTCAACATAAATATACTATCATAATATCTAATAGTCAATACAGAGCCATCTACGTAGATGTATAATCATAGACTTGTTTACGGTGACAAGCGGTATCATAGTCGCGGATTCCCTTCCCGGTACAAATTCAGAATATGCTATTTTGGAATCATAGGATCCATTAATTATATCGAAGTCCTCCGAACAAATAAGGATGTTTATTTAATAGATATTTGAAAATCTTTGTCATTACCTCTCTAGATACTAAAATAGTAAATTATAGTCGTATCAACATAACACCTAAATCGAAATTCATTATTGTGAAGTATTTAAATATCCCGTATTTTAAAATAAATGTAGATATGTCTGTACTTTCAGTTATAGTACAACACCAAAAACCGTAATCAAAATGTTCAAATACTACAGTATAACTATTCATATTAGATATGATATACATATTTAATTATTAAATGTTTCTCGGCAAACCCAATCGCGCCGGTCAAAGTTTTGACTTCCCAATTTTTTTTTTAAAGTTATTAGTTTATTACAATTTGCGTTGCTTAAAGACTCTTGTAAGATATTCCGATAGGGCCTCATATAATATTACCGACAAGATCAAGGTTAAGGGGCACAATAATTATGGTATTGAATGATTTCTCATCGTTTTTTGCACTAATTTCGTTTCCAATATGAATCACGTTGGTTTTAAATATGTATTTAAGTATCATTGAATATGGCGGGTTTGTCAAGAAACGTTACGTTGTTTTTGATTTATTTTTTATTTTAATCAATTTCGAATTTGTTTGGTTCATAGCAGTTTGTAGAAGTGCATTCTTGGAGTAAAGTAGAATACCAAGTGCTTAAGGTCTATTCAGTAGTCGCTCCTCTGGGAGGTATGATTATCAAAGTCACGTGTTTCATTATTCACATTTTACTCACTTAGTTACTTGTTCAGTTTTAATAAATTTAATTACACAAACGTTGCAATCTTTCCTAGTTTATTTGCACATATTTGTTAAATTTTATAATTAATGACAATTTATTTAGACACTTACATTTCTTCGTGTTGAATTTAATGTGGTGTAATTTAGTGAATTGCTTAAAAGTACAAAGAAACAATTTGTTACTTTTGCAAATTTTATAAAGTAAATACATATTAAAGGTAACTCTGATCTAGATAATCTTTACGAAATAGTTGCTGTAAATCCTAATTAAACCGCAATTGTTTCCCACAGAAACAACTATCCGTTACATTCATTTTAATATAGAAATTTTGTTTTTGTTGGTTGAAATTTAGGAGCAAAAATTGTTATTTATTATAAAAACTATATCTCGTATTAATTTTTGATAACACTAATATTATCAAATACAAGTACATTACGTAGTTATTAGATGCGCACTGTAGGTAGGACATCGGCATAATATACCTACGTTGATCTGTCTCCGCTACTAATACTTAATATAGGTTTAATATGACCTTTTTTCCCATGTAGTTCTTATTTAGGCTCTTAGGGTTTCTTTAAAGTTGATTGTGTGAAAGGGATGCGTGTGTGTGGTCTCACTTGACATTAATTTTAATCATCGTCATAATTATTTATATTGTACTACTTATTGCTAATGCATCCTCGTGCCAAGCGAGTTTTTTAGTAAATCGTGTACATTCTGGTCATAGGAGCTGCGTAAGCGCAGCGGTACGTTAGATAAAGTACGTGAATTTAACTTAAAATCTTTCCGTGATATTATAATCTAGTATTATGAACGCACTCGATAAAACGGCAATTTCATCTACGATTTGCTTAGCAGAGATCATTTGAATCACTCGAAATTTCAACACCAAATACGAATTAGATGCCAAAACTTATTCAACCAAGTAAAGACATTTTAAGAATTTTCCGAATTGTTTAAATTTAAAATGCTTAAGATCTAAACATTAAATTTCCTCATTGTAGATACCTAGCGCATTACATTTTTAAAATTGCCGGAGCATTTAATGTGTTTGACGCATTGTGTATCGTGGAAAGAAAAGTCTATAAATATTACCTTTGCAACCAGTGTATGCGATATTCAAAACAGATAAACCCTGTCCTACAACAAAGCTCAACATTTATAAAACCCATTGGCTGACACTTGTATACGGCTGTTATTGGTTAGTGAAGATGCAATCATAACGTGTTAATTATATTTTGATACTCGATGTTTTCTACACTAATGTAGTGGTTCATATTAATCTTTCGTATTTACGTAGTGTAGGTAGGGATCCACACTCCGTCGCATTTTATGAGTTAGAAGGACCATACAATTGTGATCATACGTGTACCAGTAGTGACTTTTTTATTGCCAAAATATTCATGGATCCAAAATAGACTGAGCCATTAATTTCAAACCTATTTTATCTCAAAATAACAAATGCGATGCGAGTGTGGAAAGTGATATTACCGTCAGTAGATACACGTATTTTCAAAATCTGGTCTTTGGAGCCATTTTTGTAGAATCGAGAGAAATTTTAAACATTTTCATAAATTTAAAGATAAGCTTGTCAGAAGCTTAATTTGATCTTCAAAAACGTGATTTTTTGCAATGACGATTTAATTGGTGATAATCTTACGAATTGGTTAATGATAATAATTAAGTTATTGCGTGGCAATTAGATTAACATGTTTACTACGTAATGCGCGGGGTGCATCAGGGTATGAGTGTCATAATTTGTAATAACTGAAACTTTTGTACTTTCGTACCGATAACGGATAATTTAGTCGTAACATTTTTCTATTACTATGTATAATGCGTAAAGTAAGCATCAAATAATATACGTTTTTTTACTGGAATTGTAGATGTAGTATTTTTGTAAGAGAATGCGAGACGTAGGCTCGCAGTACGTGTATCACAGCGATAATAGTTATTGTGTAAAGACCGCCGTCTCCCGCTTCGAGGAGTGATCTGGTCCCGGGTGGTCTCTGGACCAGTGGTCTAATCATTTCTACCCTACAGGGTCAAGACATCTTCTCGACGTGGAAGGCATAAATGCGCGGTCACTATATTTCTAGAATAGTAAGTTTTATACTGTGTGGGCGTTTTATACTGGAACAAATGCTTTGTGAAAATCTTGTTCATAGTTTCAAATCAGCACCTTTACCTAATCTGCATGATCTACTTGAGATCAGTAAAATCGTAACATACTGTAAGTATTGTAAAGACTTGAGGTCTTCTACTGTTTCTACCATCAGCCTAATAAGTTGACAGATGTGAATACGATCGTCTTATAAGGTCAAATCATCTTAAAGTTACTAAACATTTTCTCGTCGTCTATAGTAATGGATGTTTGTATGGATGAATAACTTCGTATATAGTTTATTTCCTACTTTTCTTGTGTGGGTACACTAGTTATCTGCACACATTAATCATTCTTTACTTATATTGTGTGTGGTCGTATCATGTGGTAAGTGTTTTTCGAAGCTGATCTCTTTGTTTACTTACAATTTTATGAAATATGGATGAGAGAACTATCAGGGACAATGTTTGGAAGCTCAGAAGGAAAACGCCAATTGATTAATTTTAAGTAAAATTTAAGTGCTTGGAATTACTTGTAAGATTCGCTTTAAAATATTCACTAAAAATATACCATTGAAATTGATATTTATTGAAAAACTTGGATACGTCTCAACGTATTATTTTTGTACATTCGGAGTCGATGCTTAAGGAATTGGCACAATTAAAAAGAGTAGAGTTTAAGAAATTTCAGAAAAATAAGAGGAAAAGTTCCATTTCGTAATAATTTTAAAATATTTGAAAGCTATTAATTTGTAACGATAGTGAGCGTTGTATTGTCTATTTTGTAATGTTGGTAAAGCATGATTAGATGTAAGTTTGTTTCAGAAAATTGTAATAAAACTGAGGGAGAAAAAAAAACATGTTATATTTTATATGGATCCTGATATTGCGCCCGCGGGCTTTGTGTTACTTTACGAATCTAGTTTGTAAGTTTGCTCTTTAAAAGAGTTTTCGCAGGTAGTAATTTTAGTAGGCTTAGTGTTTTTTATACCGGCTTGATGTTGTGACATTTATTATTAATATGATATCGATAACTGTGAAGTGACTACCGACGAGCGGCCAACACTGATCAATAGCAGAATGTGTAGTGGGTACTTCCCTCGTTACCGGCACAGAGTTTCGCGCCCGTACTTGGCCCGTCCGGCCCGGTCCGCGTGGTCCGGGCCGGCGGAGGCAGACGCGGCGCGGGGCGGCACAGCTCGACGACGGGCGTATTTCGTTGTTTAAGTTGACACGCGACGGCGCGGCGGCAGCATCCCTGCACTTGTGATCACAAACCAAAGTGTTGTTGTTCGCAAGCATATCATTTTAATACGACGCTAGATACATTTTTCGGTACAAAATCTTAGCGAAGTTTTTAATTGTATTCGATTTATAACTATTATTAATAATATTGTTAGAGAATTCTGTATTATCAGTTTTGTAGTGGACGGTTTGAATATTAACGATCTCCAATTTGAATGCCGTTTCTAGTCGATATTATTGGTTTCTAAAGTCCCCGCCGACAGGCGTCGTGAGTCGATTGCTCCATTACAACTCTGGTGATCATCCTGAATTATTTCAGTTATTTAGCAGAATTATATTGTCTAGTATTTCCGATTATGTTACGTTTTATATTGCTTATATTATATATTATGGATACAATGTTTATTAAGTATTTAATATTCATTTGATGAGGACCTAGTCGATTCTCTGTATATCACATTTCCCAAAGTACAAATTCCTTGTTGTTTAGTCCAATTTTGTTTGACTGTTATCAATGGAAATTATTTTAGAGAGTTTGCCCCGGAGCGTTGAGCCTTAGCGGCCGGCGCTGGTTCGATGGAATTACATTTCGCCAGAGCCTGGATGTGGCTTTGCACGCCACTCAAAGGCTTCTGCAGGCCTGTTCACTGCTGCATGGACTATTTGTAACATGAACGTCAACTGGTAACAATCCCTATGTTGGAAGCGTAAAATCCACTCCTGCAAACGTGATCAGACCTCCAGCATGTAATGAGCGTAAAATGTTGTATTGTACGTAAAACAGAATAGTTCAAATAAATCTTATATTTCCATAATAGTGCGCCTACTTGTGTGCCACAATGGGTCAAATAATACAATTAAGATTTAGCAGCTTTTAACTTAAGTTTAAATTTAGTTTAATTTTTAATTATTACCTAATTTAGTTAATGCACAATTTAATAATCTGATTTAGTTCTATACTTTTACTAATTGTTTTCACGCAATAGATATTCTTTAAGCTTTTGTTAGAACTTGTAGCTGAAGCTCTAAAATTGTCGTTTATTTTACCATTGTTTAAGTTTATACGTAATAGCCTACTACACATTACCCAGATTGAAAAGCTATTAGTAAGTAAAACATAATGATTCAAATGACACTATACCTACGATAAACAATAAAACCTTTATAAAATAAAATAAAAACTTGAAAAATAAATCGTGTTGTTTTATTTTAAATCACATTTATTTTCCTGGCGGGTGTTTCTTCAGGCGTTTCAGTTAGCTGCATCTGTGATGGTTTTAAATATTATCACATGACGAGGGAAATCGTACGCTTACATATACTAATTCTGTTCTTAAATTACGATGATGACTTGTCAAACGCTCAAAGAAACACCCTGGCGTAAAGAATTATCAACGTGACTGACCTAACTTGACCTGTGTATTGAGGCCTCGCTAATAATAATATAATATAAATTAATTAAAATAAATAATAAGTAACTGGCGATAATTCACACACATACATAGATATCGGTAGGTAGTCGTAGTAGTAGTAATGTACCATAGAAATAGCATTTACTGTTAATCCGTTGATACTAATTGCATTTTATATCCCATAATGTAATGGGATATAAGGAGATACTGAAAAAATTGGTCTAAAGAAATTATAGATTTTGTGACATGGAAAATTTATAACTGCTTTAATGAACCCCTATGTTATACGTGATTGAAAATGTATTTTTCACGGACCACACAGTATTCTACTGGTAAATAACCGATTAATAACTGGGAAATTATTAGAAGATTTATTGTGGAAGATTGAATGTTGGAGTTTCAAAAATTCTAGTTGTCAGGTATATGAAGTTTATCATAGAATAAGAAAATTGACGTAATAGGTACTTTTAGGTATGGGAGTAGGTAGAAGCGTATTATAAGCTTGCTATTATGTTTTGTGTAGCGCCTACATGTAACATAATAGCAAAAATGATCTGAAGTCATCGTTACTCCAGGCGCATTCTACTTGACTAATAAGTAATACTAATATACCTAATAAAAAAAATGGTACTTACCTACTCTTGCTCAGTGCAGCAATATTTTCCTTTCAGTTTTAATTCCTTTCTAATCCTAATTTATAATAATTATAATATTACAAGCTTTATTTATTAATATTATTAATATTATATATTAATATTACGACTTCGTCCGCGTGGAACTCCTCCTTTTTTGCAGTCGGTTAAAAAGTACTTAGATTATATCCTTTCTCAGGCTCCAGGCTATCTTTGTACCAAATTTCATTCAAATCGGTCCATTAGTTTTAACGTGAAAGCGTAACAGACAGACAGAGTTATTTTCGCATTTATAATATTAGTAGGGATGTTAAATTTAAACATAAAATTACACTAATAGTAAAGAACCCCCTCGGTATGGTATCAAAGATGCAGCTAGCAGTACTTTGTTAAATAGCAATGTTACCTACTCATATAATATAACTAGGTACCTACCTAATAAATATAATTAAAAAAACTTTCATACTTAGGTACCTACATACTTTAAACGTTACATAAAATGACTCTGATAAAATCTGACAGTAGTATAGGTACCTACCTACTTATTTGTACATAAAGTTTTTTTCATTGTTAAGAAAAGATAGACATAATTTTTAACCCGTCTCACGAAACGTTATGTTTTAACTACCTAATACTTTATAGGTACACACATAGCTACTTACCTGATACAACATCCGCCGATTGTAATCAGTAGGTACCTATACTACCTATAGAAGTATATATTGGTTACCCCATCTGCATTATCGGAAGCTATATATCGTCTTAATGTTCGTATTAACTAAGCTGAGAAGACTCTGATGGTTCATAAATATCAAACCTTTCACTGAAGCAAGTAAACAAAGTTTGTTACACACGGTACCATCTCGTTGTGCCTATCAGACCTATATACACATCGATAATTCCTTCTAAAAGAGGAAATGGAAGTAGTGAAACGGAATAATCCAATTATAAAATTGTATATATATATATATATACATATATAAGTACTAGCGGTCCCGGCAGACTTCGTCCCGCCCGGCAAAGTCGATTTGACAGCTGTCATTGTTGCGTTTTGTTAAACTATTTTTAAAATTTGAGCTGATTTTGTTTCTACTCGATAGTGATAAAAAGTATCCCTTTCCTGGCTCTAAGCTACCTCCTCGCCAATTTTCAGCCAAATCGGTTCAGCCGTTCTCGAGTTATAAACGGAGTAACTAACATGGCTTTATTTTATATAATATAATATAATAATAGTTATAATAGATAGAAGTTAGATAGATAAATTTAAATTAATTTAAAAGGAGAACCTGACGTACCTAATGGCTAACATATCAACTCATTTCATAAACTACGAGGGTTAGAAACTTGAAGTTTTGCACAGGAGTCTCTTTTTTCACTAAGTGGGTAAAACAGGGGTTGCTAATCGTGCGCATACGAAGTCGTGGGCAGAAGCTAGTAAGAAATTGTTAAGTATTATATATATACCTGATATTAAGCACAGGAGAAGAAAACGAACTTTCTGACAAGAAACGTCTTAGATGGTGTTTTAAGGCCATACCTACTTCTGCTAAAGAAATAAAGAACTTATTTCTTTATACTTATTATATTATTATATTATATTTATATTTTAAACATAAAGAATAGTAACTAAGTGAAGCAAACCAGCTGCTCCTCTTCTACGGTCGTATCTTGCAACCAGGATTAGTACAGTCCCGAATTTCAACAAGTCCTTAAACATTGTCTATAACCAGCTTAGCCGTAATTTCTACTAACATTCATTAAAACAACATCGGAAGTTGTTGTAGACGCACTTCACCCAAATGTTTGTGTAATCCTTCCGGATTGAGACAGATAACGGAACGAGTTACAAACAGCCTGTTACGAGTATTAGCAAAGATTTAATAAAGAATCCATTTGAAACGAACTTACGAAGTAGAATATTGATACTAACTTAATACTTATAATATTATATTAGATACCTATGCCTAATCTGGAAATAGTAAGTAAGTAGGTAGGTAGGTATATTTACTGGCAGGTTTGTAGGTATTGCTCCTCCTTTCACAAGATTACATGGACAGGTAAATGAAGTATTATCGTTTAATATACATAGGTACATAGGTATAGTTAGGCACACAATTGTTTTATTATGCGCTTAAACTCTTTCAGTAAGACGGGAAAAATAATTAAACAGTTTAAAGGGGGGGTTCATAGCAATGCTCTTTTTGGTCAAGGAGATAAATGATTCTTTTTCATGATACCTAACTAATTCGTGGTCATCATTTATAACATTTCCCTATTCGATAGTAAAATTTAATCCCATAAACGCAACATGCGATGCTGTCTGTTTTTTTTTTAAAGTAGGTACTTACATCTTTGATGGTGCATAAAAAATGGTCCCACAACACCTCAAATATCAATTTTACTTTTACGACGGGTCATTTCCACGTGACATACTCTAACATAATAAGATCATATTGATCCACGTCATAGATTATAGAAATTTGACAATCGTAAAGTGCAGATAATAAAAATGGCCAACGGCCAGGGACACCTAGGGGTGTTTTATCTGAACTTACAGGGGGCGTAAAACATTTTATTGCATTTATGTGCGTGTGCGAAATAGGTACGTTTTTATGCATTCCCTGCGCTCCCCTAAAGTCTTTGTTTAACTAACTTGATTGGATTCGTGCGATTTTATTTTGCTAGAGATTTTTGTACAACGTATACCTAACAAGCTGTTTTTTTATGGATAATTGGAATTCCAATTTCACGATTTATAGCTTCTAATGACTCAGTGTTATTTTAAAAGGGAATCACAAAGGACGTAGGTTTGCATAAACGATCATTTTCACTACATTTTATTACACAAAAACAAAACTTACAAACTCATAATGAAAGATGCAAGCAACATACATACATACCTACTTATTAAATCCACTAAAATAAATAATTTTAATTACCTATTTAAAAAAGTTATAGGTACCTAGTAGGTACCTAATTACAACACTCATAAACACTAGAATATGCATGAGAAATTATTAACATTTTACTGTCCCGTCAGTAATACAGGCACACAGGTTACTGAGGGAAGAACTATTGTATGGGAATAGTTATCATCGACCACACCATCGTCGTGTTTATGACGCGTAACAAGTAATAAAATTGGGGTCCCATCGTTTAGCAATCTCCTGACGCAATGCTGCTGTTGATGAACCCTTCGGGGATACTTCATTGTCTATAATTTTCTAGGGTCCCATAGAACTGAACAAAAAATGTTACAGATAAGAGAAAATTTTGGGTCGTCCGGAGGCTCAGGTTTTCATAGCTTTATATAATATTATTACTTTTAAAAATAATTTCTTCTATGAATAAAATGAGATATCGCACACCTAGATCTAAAGGGAGCTAACTCAAAAATCTGAAGATTTAAATTAAACACACGCTAAAAAAAAAGATCCGATTCCTTACAACAATTTCGCCTCTCCAGAAAAAGTTACTTTTTTTGAGTTAGCTCCCTTTAGATCTAGGGGTGCGATATATAAATAAATTAAATACATATAGCACTTAGTAACAAAGTACCACAATACTTTTTTTCCTCCAAGGTACCTACTTATTACCTATATTCATCTTTTTTATTACAATAATTTTAGTTAAAGAGCTTTAATAGCAATAAAGTAGAGTAAAGGTTCTCAAGCATCCACTTCGCAAAAAAGATCATATCACTATAATATAACACCTACTATAAAACACTTCCTCCGTACCTACTAACTAAACAACTATTGGTTAGGTATTCCTTAGAATGGTTAGATGTAATGTACTAACAAATACATAATCATACAATGAGTAGAAATACCACTTCCAAAGACAAAGCGGGTCAAATAAATAAAATAAATGTAACTCTATTCTATTACTGAATACTCATACGGGTATGTTTAGGCAGAACCCGCATTTTAATACATCGTATATTTTTTATGTGAGACACACGTCCATTTTGTCGGCCGGTGGGCAACTTTGATCGCATCGCCTGGTCAGCGAAAGTAATGAATCGTAAAGTTCTGCTACCCGGTGTAAAATAGACAGGTGAAGGACCTCGGATGCTTGGGTAAAATAATGTTCAAATTACGATGTCATTTATCTTTATTAATAAGTAATTGTGTTTACAAAAGTTTACGTCTTAATTTGCGTTTTTAGTTTTACCTATATGAGGTGACCATCAGCGGTATTCGAGAGCAAATATTCATTTGAATCTTACAAACTATTTTACGTAATAGTACCTCTTATTTATGTAGAAGTAAACACATAATTAGGTAATATTAAAATCAAATTGATCAATAATTGTTTTATAAAATAAAATTACTTTAATTATACTTGGTAAAACTAAATTGCAATCCGAAAGAACTAATAAATTAACCAAGTCAGCCATTTTCTTTTTGTCTGTTTTCCCTTAATTTTTCACCACTCTGTGATTTTAACTAATTTTATCACACAGAATTCAACAAACTTTCCTTTCACTCTTTTAAAGAATCTTTGAAAATTTCCAGAGATAAAATATTTATACCAATAAAAGGATATCTTTATTTCTAGCTTTTCTTCGTAAATCTTTTAAAATCCCTTCTTTTGCTATGACAAAGGGCGAGGGACCCCGCCGTGACGGAATTAGGCAAGTCAGGCCAAATTAAAAAAGAAATCGGGCGGAAGTTAATTTGGAAAGTTTTAATTACGTTTATTTTGTCGTTTGGCAATTCCTAATTAATTTGCAGGAGAAAAAATGCTCAACAACAATAGGGTCCAACAATAAGAGAGAAAACAATTCTTTCGAATAGACATGTTTTGAACTGTGTATTATTAAATACTTAATCCAAATTAAAAACATAGTTATTTACTTCACAAAAAATAAATGTTCATAAGATAAGTTTGGGCTAAAGAAAAAAAATATTACGGAGTTTGACTGATATTATAATAAACGGCGGAAACAAAAAATAATGAAAGAAGTATGTTAACATTCGTACTTTAGTTTAGTCAATTACAAGTGTCAGTACCACTACTATAATAATATATAATTATATGTACCTAATTAATGATAATTCATTTGTGTTTGCGAAAATGTTTTGGTAAAAATTTAAGTATTTATATGAGGTCTCTTTAAAAACATATAAACATATGGCTTTTTTTAAGATAACCCATTAAGTGTTTCTCATTTATCCGTATGCTATTGTTTCCCAAACATGTCCCAAACCCTCGTTGAAAGTCATACAGACTGCTCAAAACTCGAGCACTCTTCGCACCTCGCGTGCTCTATGAAGAGCTTTACAAGCACCATAACTTGACAGCGTTGAAGATTTTCACGCGGTAATTTTACTGTGACAGCTTGTTGATTTTTTTCGGACCACGCAATTCGAGCCCTCGCTTAATTTTTTATAAGTTTAGGAAAAAATAGTGTAAAATGTGACGAGCATAACATTACGAAATGATGTTGAAAATGGTCAGGAATCTGGATGGCTTCGTGAAAAGGATAGTGTGAGCGTGACTTGGCGTGGGTACTGCCTTGCAAATAAATGAATCATTATATTACATTTTTAAATAGGACTAATTTATCATTTATTCTTGTGAACAGCCAAATATAACTGAAATAATTATGACGCTTTTATAGGTCTCTAAAATAAATTTAGTTTTAATAGAAATACAACAGAAGTAAGAAATGTATATCCCGACCTAGTAGGTATGTCTTACCTACTCATTTTAATAGATTTCGTTATTTAAATAGGTACTTGGTTCTGCAAATAATTTGAGCGCTTCACCATAGAAATGTTTTTTCTTTAATTTTTTTACGAAATAACAAAGGCAGTTTATATAGGTACATTTACATCGCCGATTTACACATGCGTTTGACACGGCACCTGTTTTTACAAGAACTATATATTAAAATTGTTGAAATTCAGTGGACGCGGTAATAATATTTCACTTTTACGAGCGATGAGTCTGCTCGATGCGTCTGCGACTCCGCCTCTGAAATCGTCGTAATGGCGCATTATCTCTCGCCATCTCGCCTCGTAATCGTGCACATGCACTCGACTCCTAAGTGCCGTTTTAACGATATTTCTATGTGATACCAATTTTATTTCTTAGACAAATACTCGCGGCGTAATTGAATCGAAAGCGAAGGTGTACGATTACCATTTTGTCTGTTATTTTTCAAAATAGACCTTCGGTAAAGTTAAACTGCATGTTTCAAACAGGTGCCCGTACATATTTTATTTTGTGTGTTAACATCTCACTTTTGTTATTGACTTATTCAAACGACCCCGTCTGCCAACAAATTAAATGTCGAAATACCGTTTCGCGACGTTAAAGAAGGTCGTAACGTAAACTTTTTCAATTTTCACCTGCAGTTAAAGTCGAGCATAAAGCGAAAGCGGCCGCACACAAGTAAATATTTTGAGAAGGTTGACGACGCCTGCGGGCGCAAATGTACCAACTTGATAAGGGTGCGCCGGTATAAAATGCATGTAAACACCTCTTTTACGAAGAGCTCCGAGACCAAATGTTGCCGACTGCTCCCTTCGCGAATTTAGACGTAGCGTCGACGATATGATAGGTACAATGTAGAAATGTAAATCGCACCGCGAATTAACTATTTCAAACTCATTTGGGAATAAATTTTAAACACGTTTACTTTTGAACTGATTGAAACGTCTGAATGTTTTAGCAAAACAGTCTAAAAACTTCAAAGGCTGGAAATTGAACTAAAAAGCTGCCGTCTGAGTTTGAACACTGAGTTGTATAAAATTCAATCCGTTAAGAGGCAGTCTGGCAAGTTAGGACGGCACGGCACAGCGACGGGCGCGGCAGCGGCGCCGGCAATCATTCTAATGGGCCGACTCGGACCGAATTAGTTTCTTTACAAACAAGCATCTTCATCCAATTCGATGCAGTCTGAACTGCGATGTGCAGATAATAGTTCGTGATGGATCGTCCAATCCGATCCCATTTTTATTAACTTCGATCAGGCATTTTGCTCTGAAATATTTGTTTACAAATGCATTGATGTTGTATCTGAAAAGCAATCTTATAAGAAGCAATCACTGACGCATTTTCGTTTACGGTCATATTTTCTATTACTTCCCTTTCTATAATAATATGACAAGTCGGATACGTTAATTATATCTATCACATCTTCGAATTACGCATGTTCTTATCATTGCATGATAAATATATACACATAAAGTCACTCCACGTTCATTTGGAGTTACACTATGGTCATCTCAGTCTACTAGGTACGAATAGAGAACCTGTGTAGTTCTAGACACGCGTCAGCTTAAAATTAATGAACACAAGTTCAATACTTTATAGTTGATTTATTCCTATATAATAGCAACTTTTATATATTATCGCCAGTGTTTATCGCTCCCGTCTATAAGTTGTGTAATTATAAGTCTCTTAATGATTTTAGACGTGATAATGGTTTCCTTTATGGATGATACTATTATGATTAAACTTAAACTGTAACTTCGATCATAACGTTATATTCTCACGTATGAAAACCGATAAAAACTTTGTAGACGATTCAAGGTAGTTATTATGAATATAATTTATGATTAATGGTTGCTTGGCTAAACGGGTTATGGAAGTGAGGGTGTGTTTTCTATACATGTCATATGTATGGAACGCATGAAACCTTGGCGTGGTATATGTGCAAACCACGTGCCTTTATGAAAGTAATTAGTAGGTAGCTAATTTATGTAGGGTTTTTGCAGTTTATTTAGAGTCTTAAGTGTTCAATATTCTCAGGTACTAAACAGCTAGCCGTGTGATATCGTAAGAGGGGACTAAAGGCTTCATCACTGGAAAGGCAGTAGTCTCCTCCTGCTAAGTACAAATGCTCTACAATCTCCAATCCGCATGTAAAGCGCAGCTATCATGACATTTAAAAATAGGTACCTAACATTGCAACAACATGCTTGTACCCGCGACTTCGTCTGCACATGATAAACACCATCGTTTTACCCCCTTAAGGGGTGATTTTACAATAATCCTAAGTTATAAAACCTGTGCAAAATTTCAAGTTTCTAGCCCCTATAGTTTAGGAACTGCGTTCATATGTCAGTCATTAATTCAGCTTCTCCTTACATAGGTATATAGAATATTGTAGCTGTTAAACTGTCACTAACGCATTCTGTATTAGGTAATTATAGTCTTCTTATATCAATGCGTTACCTACGTAACAGGGAAAGCAAGCAATTAAACTATTTTCATAAAAAAATAATTAAACCCATAAAACGGTATGAAACTGTCTTTGAACAGCATAGCTACCTACAGTAGCATTCCGATTCACATTTATTACACTTGTGGAATTGTTGTTATTACTATTATTACAGTGAATGCAGTTGCAATGCTTCCATTGTCGTCGCTACGGTCTTATAACGGTCGCTTAGGACGACGCTGTTTCGTTAATTGCTCTTTAGTACAACACTAGCGGTATAGGTACCTATATTGTTATGTAGGTACACTGTGAATTTCTGTATTTTTACAACATTCTTACTGTATGGAAACAATGCGCTTTCATCCGCGTTGGAAAAACAGCTTCTATAATTATGTTAGTCCAGATAACCTATGTTCTTAACCCTTTCGTTCAGCCATCTTCAAATGTAGGAAGCTCTTATAAAGGTCATAAGATAAGTAGGTACCTACTTACCACAGTTTCCAAAAAAACTTATTTGAAATGAAATTCAATGAGGTATCATTTTTTAAAAATACATAGATAAAGCATAGATACCGAATCTGTATCAAATATACTTATACAAAGTACGCGTAGGTACCTAAGTATATCTCGTTAATTCAAACTTGAAAAAGGTTATTACGAATCAATATTATATTAATAATATTGCATTAACGATTAGAAAACAATCAAAATTTTGATTAGTTTAAAATATATTTAAGTAAAATTATACATCGCGTAGGTAGGTACATCTTTTGTTACGTCAGTTCATATTGATTTTATATTTTTTGGTTACCGCATAACGTAGCTGGCAGATCATATTTCATTTAAAACCATGAGCGACAGCTAATAACATCTTTGAAAAACAAACTTAAGTTTTTAACGCTAAAACGAAATTATGTCTGTACATTTCTAACAAGCACTAAGTCACGCACGCTCGAACATTCACATCAAAATGTCTCTAGTACTGCAATTTTCTCATTTAATTTAGTTTTAAATTACAAGATCATAGCATTTTTATTGCCGCACCTTGGAGTTTATTAACGGTCGTATAGTAAAACGCTCACAAATATATAGCTAGTGCGACGTGGTCACTTCAAATTATAGTCATGTCTCTTTATCTTATTTCTTTGTTTTATTATAAAACCGATGAGAAATATTCAGTTATTTCTAATATATAAAAGAAATAGCACTTTTGCGTAAGTACTGTCAGCTATGTCGTGCTATGAAAATGATTTAATCCATTTATAGTTGTTTCATTCCAGATAGCTTTTTGTTTTTAAATATTACTTATCAATAAAATTAGACTAATGAATTTATTTTCACATAAAATGTATGTATTAATTTAATTATGTGAATTATTTATTGTACAATGGGTTCTTATACTAGTATATACTTACATAGAATGAGCGATTGGTATTCAAAGAAAATTCAGGTAACTTAAATAAATAATAAATATCTTTGGACAATTCACACCAATTATCTAGTCCCATTTTAAGCAAAGCTTGTGTTATGGGTACTAGACAACGGATAAATATACATAAATACATATAAGACATCCAAGACTCAGGTACAGATGCCAGTGCTCATCACATTGACATCTGCCCCTAGCGGGATTCGAACCCGCAACCTCCGGTTTCGTAGTCAGGGCCTCTGACCACTAGACCAACAGGCCGTCAAATACAATCAGACTTATGTGCGTAAATCTTAAATGAGCATCATAATATTCATATCAGTATCGCAATGATACATACATGTGTGCCGTAATTTTCCCACGCACAGATAAGTTATTAAAGGTCAGACATATTTACAACGTTATGTAAACCTACAGGGTGCGAAGCATTTAATAACGCTGCGGTGAGACTCCTTGGCTCGTAAAAATAATTTACTATCGCACTGTCTGCGTCATTAGCGCTAAGTTGCCGTAGCGCCATCTGGTGGCGTCGCTTTTAATGCACTTAAAACACTAAACGGTGAAAAAAGGATGCACTATAAATCATTTATGTTTATGAAAAGGGACAGCCTGTAGCTAAGTTTTTAATATTTAGGATTTTGTTAATAAAATAATTTTAAAGGAATTTTTAATAAAATGAAAAATAATATTGTGAAATAGTTTAGCAAATGTATGATTATAAAACAAGCCTTACATTAAAACCGACATCATAATATAATAGACCCTTCAAAAATATATTCCTACATACCTACACCTTTAGGTGTGGACGTATATTTTTTAGTACCTACTCTACGTAGTTAGTACTAAAAGAGATACGTAGGTACGTATGTATCGAATTAAGTACTGTATATAAGCTCTAAAATATTCCTTATTATTGTGAACCTTAAGAACCTACTTATCTAACAGAATTTTTCAAAAAAGAAAATATTTTATGCTAATGAACTAAGGCCTAGACCCGTACATACAGATTACATAAATTAAACAAATACTCAAAAACACCCCGCATTATCATGTTAGACTATTTTTTATTTCATGTTGCTATTTACCTAACTGGTAACAAAACGATTCACATTTCTAACTCTAAGATATTTAGCGTCACAGTTTGATCATTAATAACACCAGAGGTGACCATTACAGGTAATCCTCTAAAACCGAGATCGTTGAGATGAGCGCCTTTATCTCCAATGTCTCCGAAGACCGATTCTTGTACTTACTCTCTTGTTAGTGTATTGTGATCGTTTGTACGAAACTTCTCGAAGTTTTAAGATCAATTTGCGTTATAGGTACTTTGGTTTCTTCTATGATATTATTTAACACTAGCTTCTGCCCGCGACTTCGTCCGCGTGGAACTCCTCCTTTTTTGCAGTCGGTTAAAAAGTAGCCTATGTCCTTTCTCAGGCTCCAGACTTTCTTTGTACCAAATTTCATTTAAATCGGTCCAGCAGTTTTAGCGTGAAAGCGTAACAGACAGACAGACAGAGTTAATTTCGCATTTATAATATTAGTAAGGATTCTTGGATTGGTACCTATATAGAAGGAGCCATGGGCATTATGAATGATTTAAAAAAAATATTGGACTCGGTATTTCTTTTCTCAATTGAACAATAAGTGACAAAGATAAGCGCTTTAATATTTCGGGAGTGGGGGTTGGTGACGTCACGTTATGGTACCTATAAATTGTAATATAAGGTGAACTCACATGTCCCTACTCCCCAGCTTTAGAAGCACTTATGTTTTTAATTTCTTGTTTGTTAAAAAAAAACATGTGTCCAATTTAGTTTTCTTTACCCAATCCTCAACCCTATTTGGGTACTGACCATACTCAGATGTTAAAAAGTTGGTAATGGTCAAAACAGCTATAACGGATTTAACTAACCTAGTGTTAAATTATCGTCAGCTCAGTCGGCTGTGAGTATACCTATATTCCCATATATTCCAATAATTTGAATAATTGTTTTCAAAACTTCAACAAATCAAGTAAGCGAGATTAATCCGTTATAGTTATTTAATTCCAATGTGTAAACTTGAAACATCACAAATTATTAAGTAGATAATATTAATATTTTTTTAGAAACGATTTCAATGAGAACACCCTGAGCAGGTATTTTATTATTTGTGTAATCCCTACTAATATTATAAATGCGAAAGTAACTCTGTCTGTCTGTCTGTCTGTCTGTTACGCTTTCACGCTAAAACTACTGAACCGATTTAAATGAAATTTGGTACAAAGATAGTCTGGAGCCTGAGAAAGGACATAGGCTACTTTTTAACCGACTGCAAAAAAGGAGGAGTTCCACGCGGACGAAGTCGCGGGCAGAAGCTAGTTTCTAATAATAACACCGATGTAATTATACGACTTGATAACCTGAACGACTTAACGATGTTTACTGCTAACTATAATCAGCATATTTTCAATGACATAATCAAAGCCTGTGATAGGTACTTCTGACGTGGTTTGTATGTACCGTTTTTAAATCACGTCTAAGGACCAATCTGTAATAATAGATATGACAATTGTTTTTCTTTTCTTTTCCATTAAGTAAATTACACAAAAATAATTGGACGTATTTTTTCTTTTCTCAAACAAACAAAAAATTAAAAAATATAAACGGTTTCAAAGTTCAGGAGTAAAGGCATTTGACGTCACTAGGTAGGTATATTTGAATAATTTGAATAATCTAAAAGCGTCATAGTTCAATATTTTTACAGGTTTTTTTAAAATCAAAACCTGTCTGATTCAACAGCTGTTATGTCCAATAAGTAATTTTAATCCAAAAATATAAGCCTGCACAAGCTTGTACAAAATAATTGAGGTACAAAATCGCTTTTCATTTATTTTTTATTGACAACAAAACAGCTGTCAAAAAATGCATGACCAAAGCTAATAAAACCTTGTCATAAACAGTGTAGGGGACGGGTGCTCAAAGCGGGCACCTTAAGGGAAAGTTGAAAAATTTATGGTTTGTAACTTAGTAATATTATTAATTTCTTTACGACCAGGTGCATTATTTAATACTCTTCGATATCTGTATGTCCGTTTCCTCAAAAAAATAAAGACAAAATAATTATAAGCAATTTATGAAACCTCTACGTTTGCCCGCTTTGCCCTGGGGAGTGGCCTATAGCGGGCACGCGCTAAGGGCAAAACGGACATAGGCCATTATAAACCAAAATGGGATAGCCATAGTTAAAAAAACAATATATATCGATTAAATTATCTATTTTAATCTCTCAGCAGTATTGTGAATTCAAAACAACGATAGTGCTCGGCAGGCTTAGTCTTAATTTTTATTTTCTTTGGGTTAGGTTTAGTTTTCTTGTTTTTTTGGGTTATTAATAGTCAGCTCTTCGTTTTTATTTGTTTTAACAGCTTCAATCTAAAGAAAAAACAGCCAATAAGTATTTTTTTTGTAAGTGGGTAAGTAATACTTACAAAAAAAATACATTGACTGTTTTTCATAGATCGGGCAGTGCCCGCATTGCCCTGACCACTTTGCCTTTCTTGACATTTAAAATATGCCAGCTAATCAAAATTATAAATGTTACCAAACGTGGAGGTTAAAGCAACAGTTTTGCGACCTGATAAGTAAGTAACAACTAACATGCTTTGTAATAGTATTGCAAGCTTAAAAAGTGAGAGAACACACGAAACATATGTTAAAATATTTTACAAAAAGCAGCTAAAAACATTTTTTTGGCGTAGCTTATAACAGCGTGCTCGCAGATGAGAAGGACGAATGACGCGAGTTGCGCGAGCGGCGCGGAATACTGTCGCAATTAACGAACATGTTCTTATTTAAAACGGCAATATTACGAGCAGTGCCCGCTTTGGGAACGGTGCCCGCTTTGAGCACCCGTCCCCTATGTGGCAAATAAAAGGTACGTGAATTAAACTTGAGATGCATTAGAGGACTCTGCAATACATCAACGGTCTCTTGTAAAAGCTCCGTCACTGCTTGTTTTCGTTGGATACTATTATTATAAATGCGAAAGTTTGTATTGTGAGTGTATGGAGTATCAATATTATTACTGATATTATAAACGCAAAAATGGTGCTGAATGGTTGATGCAACTTCACAATAATATACTTAGTTTATACATCGGAATAAAATTTGGCTATATTTTATAACGGTGTAAAGTGCGAATAACCGTGCGAAAAAAAAAAAAACTTCACATTCAAATACAATAAAAAAAAATACTCTACTTTTATTAATAAGTAATAACTGATTACCTTACTTTTGTATATTTATATTTAAGAGATCGAATTTGAAATTTTGACAAATAAAATAGTTTAAGTACTTATTCGTTTCGGAGAACGAGATACGATCACATCAAATCACTAGTAAATAGACCGTAAAAGTAAATAGTAGTGTAAAAGTTATTTTTACATGTACTTAACAGAATGTACTAGCGCATTGGAAAAATTGCCGAACAAGCATGTGGATACATCTAAAGTTCCTGCAACCTAAACAGACCGGACCTCACAATCAGCACTTGTTCATAAGCATGACGCATCTCAGACACGCGTGCCACCATCACGTGTCGCAATGGACACAAGTCCAGGCTCTTCTTCGTTAATAACACGGTTTACGACAAAGTGACGCTGGCTATTAGTTTTATATCCTACGTTTAAGGTTTATTAGTGGGTGCACAATTCGCCAGGTTATTCCACACACGAAGTCTAGACGCTGGAATATGTCTTTGTATTAAGAAATGTCCTCAGATATTTATAGTACACCTGCAGTAAAACGAAACTTTGTCTATAACTAACGCTTGAGACTGTGATTATAAATCTGTTTTATGTTAAACGCGTGAAACTGAGATTTTTGTGATTTGTTCGTTTAAATTTAAAATAAAAACAGTTACATTATAATATATACAGACACATAGTTTCTATCTCACTTGTAAGGTTAAGTCAGCAATACAATTATAAAAAACTAGCTACTACCTCCTTAGATATAGAGGGTAGGGTTTAGAAAATTCCTTTCTTACTGCTCCACTAAGTTATAAAAGGAACTCATGAGCAAAATTTCAAGTTTCTAACCTTATAGTTTAGGCCATCCGTTGATATCTCAGTCCTTAAGCTAGCATCTCTTTTTACATATATGTATATACATATATATATATATATATATATATATATATCGCATGAATTTAAAAACGGATATACTATTCTCTTCTTTAAATATTATTATCTCCTGCGGGTGCTCAAAATATTCCTTATAATATAATCGCATAATGGCAAAACACAATACACTCTGACGTTGATGCGTAAAAAAAACTCTGATTAGCTCGTAAATCCCTCTTTATTATCTGAAGTAGGGGGTAATTGAAAAAAGACCTACCTGCTCATTTTACTAACAATGTCGTAATAAAAGAAGTTTACGCGAACAATAACCAATTTGCGAAGGAAAACACTGCACAGGGATAGTCCATTGACATTAATAAATCATTAGACGCGCAAGGAAAAACGTTACGTCGAATTTCAAAACGAATTTTCATTGTAATGAGCCACAAAAGAACCGGAGCTCTACGCAGCTTTGTTAAAGTATAATTTGATGTCTTTATCTCGAATTTCCTTATAGGTTGCCGAAAAAAATACAGCAGGTATTAATTTCATTTTTACAACGTTACAATAGATCTTTTGCGTATATCTAATTATATACAAAATATAAACGCCATATTATTATGTTATGTATTTAATTGACAATAAAAATTTTCACCTGTACCTACTTTTTTTAATTTGCCTTGATTTTTAATAATAGATAAATTAAATATGTCAATTTTTATTTTTAATTTAAACATAAAGCGCTTATATGATAATGATGAAGACGGAGAGCAGATGATTATAACGATGATGACGACGGTGATGATGGTGAAAACATCATCTTGAAACCTACATGTCGTCATCATTAAACTGTCATCCGCCAACACTGAATCAGTTCTAATTCTCTACAAAGGCCAAATACCTAAGTAATTTCATATTCATACAGTGATCAGGTTCGACTACATACTTAGTACCTATATTTGTTTTAGCTTGAATTTCAAATATTCAACTTTTAAATCAGCACGATAAGAATACTCGAATATCAACAAACTGCCAACTCCGCAAACTGCGGAGGCAACTTAAGTTCTGTTATCGGTCAAATTATTAATCCAATTACTTGAGCTTTTGTTCGACAAGTTCAAGCTTCATTGCTTTCACTTCGTTATTTCTTACATTATGAATTGGAAATGGACTTCCACCACGGGATAAATAATGATTGGAAATGTTTGAAGCTTGGTGAACTATTACGGTATTTTTTACTGAAGTCATAATAATAATTTTAACCAGATGTTAAGTGCATTTCGCACGCTTCATCATTAAAAGAAGTAATTTAAAAAAATGTGGGAAATTGAGATAATCCATGCCCTCATAAAAGTTTTATTTATGAGATAATTATTTCTATTAAAGATTAAAAACTTATTAACATCCCTATGACTGATGCCTTTAATAATTTGAGTCAAAAATCGCTAGCCTTAATTTAAAGTCTAACTGCCAGTTTCCATCACACAGGTCAGTAACTTGTCTCTCATAGGTGAATCTTGACAGCTAGACTCACTCAAAATTAGCGACATACAGCGAATTTATGACCCGCAATAGCCACCATTATAATACATTCTTTATTGACAAGTTCATATAGCACATAATTGGTTAAAAAATAAGTTAGATATAACGAATTCATTTCCATTACAATCTCGCTAAAGCTCGTCGCTCGGCTCATTGCTGTAGCAACCGCCTGATCGTGTGATAAGCAGCTATTTGTACAATTCTTGTTGAACAATCACCATTGAAAGAAACATATGTAGTACACGTGACGTCACGCTTTTCCTCGGCAAATATCGAACAAAACGATCCGTTTAGATAAGAGTAAAGTACTCACATTTACCACTTTCGTTTTATCCAGTGCTTTGCTGTTTGGCTGAAATTTATTGGACTTGAAGTTGCAAGCAGAATGAACTCGCTTCCTATAGGTAGGTAGGTACCTAGGTATTTTAATCACTGATTCAGTTAAAAATATGTAGGAACCGTATGTTTCGATGTTCCATAAATAAATATCTGGATATTATGTAATTATTATAGCATTATGGATTTGGTAAAATCTTTTGTAGCTTTAAGAAAGTTAAGAATACACTTAATCTAGATAATCATTTCTATTACGCCAACAGTAATAGAAATTTGATGTACTTATTTACCAACTTGGCGAAGTAACGTACCTATAGAATATTTCATATTATATTTAGTTTTTTCATTACTATGGTACCTATGTAGTCTCTACATCAATAAAGTTATTAACTTTAGTTAATAACTTTATTAATTTGCCCCTATTATAAAAGTAACAAATTAATAAAATGTAGGTAAGTATACCTACATTTTTACAGAGAGTAAACAACAAAATCGCTGCCTTTTAAAATCCACTCCAGATTTAAAATAAATTACATCAGGAAAAATATATTTCGAACTAATATTTCAATATTTTCCACAGCATTTTTCACGCAACCCTTCCTGTCACCGCCGCAGGTGAGCCTGTCAGCTGCCTCGCAACAGATGCCTTCACTAATTATTTTTTTACCAATCTCTTATACGATAGCCCCGTCAAGTTTACAAAAAAATAACCCTTATTCTGTAGTTTATAAGGTGTAAGCGATCAAGTTTCATATTGGGACTGTGCTACACTGTATACTACTCTTTTGAGCCATTTTTTAATTAACAAAGGAAAGATAAGATTTTTATGAAATACAGCTTTTAATATATATAATAATATAATAATTATAATAATAATAATATTATAAAGAGGAAACATTTGTATTTTTGTATTTTTGTATGTTTGTAATGAATAGGCTCCGAAACTACTGGACCGATTTCAAAAATTCTTTCACCTTTGGAAAGCTACATTATCCCCGAGTAACATAGGCTATATAATATCACGCTAGGTCTTATAGTTGCGGAGCAGTAACCGAAAATGTTTCAAAAACGGGGGAAAAGTATCGTTTCTGAGGCCTTCCGTGGCGTGCGCTGAGCATATAGTTAAAGTTATACAAAAATGCTTTATGGGTGAATTGTTCATCTTAACATTATCTTTAAAAAAGTCCGCGAGAGCATATGTCTATCTTTTATAGTTTACCCATAACAATCGTAAAACTATGAAAAAAATCTTAAGTCCCCCCGTGCGAAGCCGGGACGGGCCGCTAGTAGCAGATAAATCAACAGAAACAAGCCTAAACAAGCAATTCTAATTCACCAGTTATTTATAGTTATATAAACATACCTAACTATATATTGGAAACCTTTTTCTGACTATTCTGTAATCATGGCTGTATATTTACTATACAATGTATGTTTACAAAAATAACGTAAAAAGCATTCATATTTAAAACAGCGTTTCAAATTCATCCCTTATGTACGATGTTAGTTAAACAATATATTTATGAGGCACACACGCCGCGCCGCGATAAAACCTTATTTATACTCCCTTACAGCGCTCCGGTCCCGGCACGATATGATTTTTTTTTCTCAAATTACCCATTTGCTAACGATGTTTACTTTATTTGATAGAGATAGCGAAACACTGACTTTGTTTATGCCCACTTTGTTGTGGAATCGCAGTTTCTATTTTTATTCTCCAATGATTTTATGTAAATCGGGTAGGTATTGGTCCTTTATTGCTGTAAATATAGAATACGCCTCGTGTTGGATTTTTAAATAATAATATAATATATAATGTAGGTACCAGTACCTATTGTATTGCATAATTGTGTAGCTGGGCAGATCTTCGAGACTGAGCGTTTGAGACACCGTCGTCTCTAGCTATAGGTATCTACATATAATAACTGCAAATAATATTATTAATTAATATCAATTGAAACTGAACAGTATCTGTATAATGACGTCTGGTATATTTTCCGTTATTTTTTTGAATAGTCTGGATTTTTTCTCTCCAGCAGTCTCAATCTTGCTCTTACTATATAAGGATTATTTTTTGAGAAGGTGGTTTATTAGACCAATGAGCGAATGTATTACCGGATACTCTACCCGGAGGTACGCTACAGGATATTGAGGTTCCTCTATGTCTCTTATGTACGGTTTTTAATCAAAAATCATATAGGAAGTTTAAAAGATAGTCTATAGGGCTCCTATTCTTAGTTGACGTCGGACGTTCATCGTTGGACAAACACAATATCCAAGACGACGTATAAGCCGATTTATAGTAGTTCGTCTAACTTTATACTATGGTTAAAGCTCTAGCTAATATCTTTTAAAGTACATCTTGTAATACTTTCTCTATAGAATATGATCTGAGTCTATATTGCTCGGATGGTCTATTTTGACATAGATAGTAGGGTGCGTCGGGGTAACATGAAAAACAGAGTAAGATGAAAAACCCCTCATAGCTGCCTATTCCGTGCATATTTTTTAACACTGACTACAGATTGGAATGAAACAACTATTAACGGATTTAACTCGCGTATTTTTATTTTATTTTATTTGCTGACGTTTCGGATTCTTTACAGTTTCCATAATCGTAGCATGACTGACTACAGAGTTTTGTAGGTAATTTCATTGCGCTCCTTATCTCAGTCAGCGATAATCGTCAGTTGTGAGTGCATATGTTTTTTTTGCAATTTTTATGTTTTTGAGCGATAAATGCGTTTTTTAATCTTCCCCCACGTTCCGTAGTTTCTTCTACACGCAAGTTAAAAATATGTTTTTTTGATACGTGTTATTGATAATTTTTTTTTGGTTGATACATAAAATCCGATTTTGCATATCTTTTATATTTTTGGGGTTTTTATATTTTCCAACTTACCCCGATTATGAAACCCATAGTAAAAGTCAGGGGTTGTCAAACTGTATGATTCGTTCATGAGTAGTGTAATATTCACAACTCATGAAAACATGTGTAAAAAAAAGATTTTAAATAAAAGTTGTAATATATTTAGTTAGTTTAACTACTTGTCTATTTAAATAAAGAAATGATTACATTTTTTGTGTACATGGTAGTCAAATTTAAATATTAGGATATAAAAAAAAAGGTTGAGAACCGCATATCATCTGAATACAAAGTGGGGTAAGACTGAAATATTATATTTAACAAAATTTCATTTTGGTAGTTAAAACTAGATATTTTCAAAATGTATTTATATATTTGAATAGAGAAAAAAATATGCTTTCGGTGCATATAATCCAAATGGACCTACAATGGATATTAAAGATTTTAAGAACTATATCGATCTTCCCCCCTCATCATTCCATCTTACCCCATGATTTTTTTGCAATAAGTTTAACTTTGCCATCGTTTTTATACATGAAAAACACCTTCAATCAGGCCCATTTGTGGAAAGATAGGAAGAACCATTCATTAACTTTACTAAAAACATCACTTCATATACGTCAGCTTCATACGATTCAAATTATGAGGCTTTAGAAAAAACATGGTTTATCTCATCGAAATCTCGTTCAACCTTACCCCGACGCACCCTACTTTATGTTTTTTGCCAAATTCTGATCTTTCTTGATTAACTTCAATATAATAATATTATACAAATTAAGTAAGGGACTTATGATAGGCTTGTTATATGACAAAAAGAATATTAGGTATTCCTTATATATTTAAATATATAATGTAAAAATATTAGGGTCTACTTACCTTATATATTTTTTACTGACTATTAGCGCTAGATGTACCTACATTTTCTAACATGAATGGCTAACCTAACAAAGATGGCGAAGATTCGCGACAATTTTTGGGGTCTCTTGACATCACTTCAGGGTGTAACATGTCATTGTAGCAGGGTGTTTTTGTTTAATCGAGTACTTAGGTAAGGAACAATACAACGAGTACTTTATTTTTTGATAATCTAACTAAACTTTAAAAAACCAATAGGTAAGTACACAGATCATTATAATCATCCTCAATTTTTAATCACCATTTCCTCTTTTGCGAGCATCGTTACCATGGCAACAGGCAATGCAAAACAAAACACGTCTACTGATCACAATTACTATCAGATTAAATACCCATTCGCGTAATAGTAGGTACGTCGTATCATTTTCAAATATCAATTTTGGACGTCACCGTCCAGCGTGTTCCGGCGGCCTATCGCGCTGTCACATTCCCCGGACCGGCCTCATGTTCGCCAAATGTACCAAGAATTTTGATGTATTCTAAATTAACAATAGAACACTGGCTGCTGGGCGCGATAAATTATACTCGTTTATCATTAAACGTGTCGCGCTTGTCTCGCCGTGATTTTGAAATATTTTTAATGAATATTTGAGTATTTAAAGGGAAATAAAGTGATACGTAATTTAATGGCTCGTTTTGTATTTGTTTGGATTTTAATAACCATTAGGTAAATACAAGTGGAAGAAAATATATGA
The DNA here is from genome assembly GCA_038024825.1 of Polylopha cassiicola. NCBI lineage: Eukaryota > Metazoa > Arthropoda > Insecta > Lepidoptera > Tortricidae > Polylopha > Polylopha cassiicola. Next base: position 11,494,868 of record CP149046.1, on the reverse strand, counting down.
AAGTACATTCATGATGTGCTTTTATAGGTGTACGACTAATAATGTACAAGCAAGTATACATAATTGCTAACCTTCACTTATTGATTATATTTACAGTCATACTAATTTATAAATTAACATAGAAATTATAGTATTTTACTTACCTACTTATTGGTATAATATATAAATGAACAAAAGCCACATAAATTCCAAAGCGGTAGATACATAAGTTCTATATAGCTGCATGTACAAAAGCTTTTAGGCCGATAACCTTATACAACCTCTATATAACATTTGTACAGCCCAGTTACATTCATAAAACAAACATATTTTAGATTTAAAAATACATTACACTCGTCCACTTGTTTACTTTTCAGTATATTTTTATAAATAAAATTCTAGCATTCCCCATGCGGAAATTGAATGCTACGGTTCCCGCCAGGCTGCGACTGCAAACACAATGTTACCTCTTTACTCGTGTATACAGTACTTATGTATGAGAAATAGCAAATATCACTGCCACCGAGCGACATGACGGAACCAAAGACTTGAGATTGCTCTAGACTTACGTATAAGTTAAAGTGATGGAATGAAAGGTATTATAATTTCAGATATTTTTATTTACTCCCATTGCTGTATTTCGTTCGTCGGATCGTCGACTCCATCTGTTATAAATAACTACGAGTATAAAGATCTCAATACGTTAGTATGTAATCAATGCATCGCACACTTAGATCTAAAAAGAGCTAACTCAAAAAAACAATTTTTCAAGCGAGACGAAAAACTGTTAATATATCCATGCGGACTAGGTACACAACAAAAAAAGAATGATTGAATTTGGTGCAGTTGTTCGGAAGTTATGCGCGTACCTACATACATTTTGGTATTACATTTATATTTATATATAGATTTTCAAAGTGGATCTACATAACGTAGGAAGCAAACAAAACGTAATGTTGGTATATCTTCTCGTCCCTAACAAATAAAACCACTGCACTCCAACATTACTCCGCAGTCGATATTCCGAACACTCTTTACATACTCAAGCGACACGTTGGAAATGCTGGGAAAAAGCAGGAAATAAAATTGACCTCGTACAGTATAGGATATTGGAGGATTAAATTTGTTTTAGTATCTGCGCTTTTTGTTGACTCTGATAAGAAAATTGTATTGCTTTTTAAAAACAATTTTTAGGTACTTATCAGAAAATAAAAAAATCTGATTTCCGTGATAAAATTTAATGCAAAATTCTAATTTGTTGTTTTAAAACGAATAGGTACCTATACATATTATGCACTAATTTTTAGAAAATGTAATAAAATAAACAACTAACGCATTAAAACTTTAATGTAAATACTTATTTATTTAAAGTTTTTATTGTTGTATAACATGTATCAAATAACATTATAAGTTCTGCTAAAAATGAGAAATAGGTACAAGTTAACACTTAAATATTATTTCAATTACTTAAAAATATTAACCAAACTTTTTATCATATTAAATAAAATATTTTAGGGTTCCGTATCTAAAAGGAATAAAAATTAACCCTTACAGGATTACTTTGTTGTCTGTGTGATCCTTTACCTCAGTAACGCGTGGAGAGGTAGGTATCAAACAAAAATTCATAGTAATATCAAATACTCAGGACTACCGTCCTGTTATATATAGGGATGTATATCCAATGTATATAAGTATTTACGCTATCACATCGTTTCTACACGTGTGTTAGGTCAATGCTTACGACAGCGGAAACTTATATGTGACACCTTGTTTGTCGCCTCTAATTAATTCCTTTTTCAGTTAGTCTAGATTTGAGAGTTGCGACGGACACATGTCAATCTTATCATAGTTTTTTTATTAAACTTTTCCTCAGATAAACGATTTATATTTTTTTTAAAAACCATCTCTCGACCCATCCCGTAATAGTGGTGTCAGAAGTGGGATGGTCAGAGATAATTAACTGGCCAAATTCAAACAGTGCCGTCGCAACAAGACCATACCGCCGCGCCGAACTCGAAACTTCTTAGTACAAGTGCGCGAGTGATATCACATATTATCCATTCGAACTGAATTGAAGACTCGTTCGCTATATCCTGGTTGAGGCTGATGTGCCTCCACCGAATCTCCGCTGTACCCAGTTTAACGAAATCCACTGAATCCTGGTCCTGAGAGCCACGCTCCAGGCCCTTCCAGTTCCTGCCATTTGCTGCCCGGTATCGCTGCCAGGGTCACGACAGTAAGCCTCGTCTTCGACGAGCCTGCTGGTGCTTGCCGCCGTTACCGAGTTATCTTTTCCAATATCCAGAAGACAATGCTGTTGTCCAATCTTGTGACCTTCCTTATGCTGTGAGTCGAACTTTAACTATCGCTGTTACTGCCATATTTTGTTTTTATTATTACTATTTTCAGAACGTCAACGCGAATTAGGCGTTGTCCTACTTTACTGTCTAAACGTTTATACTATTAGTCACTTTATATCTATTTACAATGTCTACCGAATCAAAACAAGTAACTGCTTCGGAATTTCCAATTAATGTATTATGCAATTTTATAAATCCTTACAAAGGAGAACGGGATACGCTCCCGGCTTTCCTTACTAACTGTCAAAACGCTCTGGATTTATCTTCTGAAGCCCAAAAAGGCCTACTATTAAAATTCATTATCTCGCGGCTTGAAGGAAAAGCCCAGATAGCCTGCTCAAATAGAGTTTTCGACAAGTTCGAAGACTTAAAAGTCTTCCTAAAACAAAATTTTGGGGAAACTAAACATTATAATCATTTACTTCTACAACTCCAATCATGCAAACAAAATAATTCCGAAACAGTTGCTCAATTTGCTTTGCGCTTGGAAAAGTGTTTAACTGAATTACAATCCGAAATCCACAACTCCGAATCCAAAAAGAAAGATGTATCCGGTCGAATTGCTATGACCGAAGACCTAGCTTTGTTTACTTTTCTTATTGGTCTTAAGTATAATTTAAGCATGTTCGTTAGAGCTCAGTCTCCTAAAAATTTAAATGATGCTGTTTGTATCGCTGTCGAAGAGGAGAAGATACAAAATTTAAATATGACTAATGTTACTACACCCATTAAAATATGCAAGTCCTGTAACAAAAAGGGACACACTGAATCACAATGCTATTTAAAGAAGAGGTCTGAAAAACCCTATTTCCCTTCTACTTCCAAAGGGGTTTCAGAACACCCTATCGTATGCCGATACTGTAAAAACATCGGCCATGACATTTCCCAGTGCAGAAAACGCTTATATAACAATAATCGAAATGCCAATAACGGTAATAGGGCTGCCCTTGTTCAACATGTCGAGTATCCTATTTCTCTTGAGAACGCCGACTCACATAGCGAGTACGACGAAACAAAAAACTAAGTAAGCGGTTTCCGGGTCCGTGCCGACAGAAACCTGAGAACACAGGCACAAAATATTTCCAGATCCAAGCTGTTTCTAATAAATCCACTGTATCCGCTGAATCCACTGTTTCTACTAAATCCACTGTATCCGCTGGATCCACTGTGTCTACCAAACCCGCTGTTTCTACTAAATCCACTGTATCCGCTGAATCCACTGTTTCTACTAAATCCACTGTATCCGCTGAATCCTCTGTGTCTACCAAATCCGCTGTTTCTACTAAATCCACTGTATCCGCTGGATCCACTGTGTCTACCAAACCCGCTGTTTCTACTAAATCCACTGTATCCGCTGAATCCACTGTGTCTACCAAACCCGCTGTTTCTACTAAATCCACTGTATCCGCTGAATCCGCTGTGTCTACTAAAGCCACTAAATCCACCAGATCCGCTGAATCCCCTGTATCTACCAAATCCGCCGTTGCTAATATTAAATATTTTAAAAAACCGTTATCTCCCACAAAATCCGCTGTTTCTACCAAATCAAATCCCGGTAGTCAACATCCTTTTTCTAAATCGGGTAAACAGTTTGTTACCATGTCCAATATGTCACAACATACAATTTCTGCTGCATCGGCAACTCGTGACTATCCTGCGAAACCTGAAACTACTTACGATGAAAGACATCAACATGATTCCCACGTTACAAATAAATGTGCTAACCCTAGCATTCTCTCTGAGTCCGAATTAACTGACTATTTCCTAGTCGAATCAGAAACATATTCTACTATTTTCGATGTTTCCCAAACTACTAAATCACGTCTTCCCTATATTGAAGTAAAAACTTCCCATTCCAATAAACCAATACGTTTACTTGTTGATACTGGTAGCTCCATATGTATTATTAAACTTTCAAGTCTTACAAAATCTCCTGAACTCGAAAAACACATAATTAAGTTCAAAGGAATAAATGACCTCGACTCTTTCGCAGAAACCAAAGGGAAGTTTATGCTCACCCTTGAAACCGAAAATACAGTTTCTATTCCTTTCTATTTCCACGTGGTTGAAAACGTAAATTTAGATTATGACGGAATTCTAGGTTCAGATTTCCTTTCCACTTACAAAACCTCTATTCAGTTTATCAAATCGCGTGTCATAATTGAAGATAACCCTAAGAAATACTTCCAACTCAAAACTACTGAATCAATTTTCGTTATTCCTCCTAGATGTGAAATGCTTGTTGAATGCCCTGTTACCAACCCAGAACTAAAAGAAGGGTTAATTCTGAACACAAAATTAGAAGATTATCCAAAAATCTATTTTTCAAAATGTCTCGTTCATGTGAAACCTAATAACAAAATCAATATATCTGTTTTGAATGTCTCTGAAAAAGAAGTCGTTTTAAAAAATGTGAAGTTTACTTTAGAACCCGTCTCATTCGTTCTAGAAAACAATACTATTTCCTCTGAATCCGTAAATACTAATTCTATTTCTACATCCTATGAACCAACTCGTGAAACTAAAGTTCAAAATGCTATTAGAACTGAACACCTCAATGACGAAGAAGAATCATTACTTCGAAATCTCTGTCTCGAATATCAAGATATTTTCTATCTCGAAGGTGACCATCTCACCTCCACTAAAACCTTATCACATGAAATTCGTACTACTTCCGACAATCCAATTCATGTTAAAAGTTATCGTTTCCCCGAGTGCCACAAACAGGAAGTGGACCGGCAAGTTAAAAACATGCTAGATCAAAAAATTATTCGACCTTCAAAGTCTCCATGGTCAGCACCCATTTGGGTAGTTCCTAAAAAAGCTGATGCCTCAGGTAAAGCTAAGTGGCGTATAGTCATCGATTATCGCCGTCTCAACGAAATCACGATAGGTGACGCCTATCCTATCCCAGTTATCACTGATATCCTAGACCAACTAGGTCACTGTAAATATTTCTCGACCTTGGATCTCGCATCTTCATTCCATCAAGTTGAAATGAAGTCTTACACTGATTCTGAAAAAACAGCCTTCAGTGTCCCATCAGGACATTATGAATACACTCGAATGCCTTTTGGGCTCAAAAACTCACCTTCAACCTTTCAAAGGTTAATCAATGTCGTCCTTTCAGGTCTTCAAGGCCTCCACTGCTTCACATACATGGATGACATAGTAACGTTCAGTCACGACCTTCAATCCCATATTCAAAAACTCACCTTAGTTTTCGAGAAACTCCGAGAACATAATCTTAAACTACAGCCGGACAAGTGCGAGTTCTTACGACGTGAAGTTCAATATTTAGGTCACGTTATATCAGACGAAGGCGTGAAACCTGATCCTAAGAAAGTAGACTGCGTCACAAAATTCCCTATACCTAAATGTCCAAAAGACATAAAATCGTTCCTAGGCCTCGTCGGTTACTACCGACGTTTCATCCCCAACTTTTCCCATTTATCAAAACCACTTACTACCCTTTTAAAAAAGGACAGAATTTTTCAATGGGGTCAAGTTCAACAAGAAGCATTTCAAATTTTAAAAGACAAAATCACTACTGCACCGATTTTACAATATCCAGATTTTACTATACCTTTTCTACTAACTACCGACGCTTCAAATTACGCTGTATCTGCAATTTTATCCCAAGGCGAGGTAGGAAAAGACCTTCCGATAGCCTTCGCTTCCCGCACGTTAAATAAAGCCGAAGGAAACTATTCCACGACAGAAAAAGAATGTCTAGCTATACTCTTTGGTACAAAAGTATTCCGACCCTATCTCTATGGACATAAGTTCACCATAGTTACCGATCATAAGCCTTTACAATGGCTTTTTAATTGCAAAGACCCAAGTTCACGACTCGTTCGATGGAGGCTAAAACTAGAAGACTATGATTACCAAATTCAATATAAAAAAGGAAAAATGAACTGTAACGCCGATTCCCTTTCACGAAATCCCATACAAGTTATCGACAATGACTCGCTTCCTATATCACCTCAACCTTCTATATCAGATACCTATGAAAGGTACTTACAACTTAGTCGACAACCTGATACTATTTCTTATGATACCGTTATCATAGAACATAACGAATCTCTCCTCAAAGCCAAATGTAAACTCATAGTTTACCCGTCAGCCATCGATTTAGACGACTCTATTCCTTACTGCTCCGAAATTATAGAATCATCAAAAAGTGACCCTGATATTCGATCCATAGAAAGGGAGCTAAATACTTTCCACTCCACAAATAATGATAAACAAGTGTTTACCCACTTGTTCATTCGTGTCCATCATTACGATGAAATGTCTTATAAAGATATTTTTAATATCCTTCGAGATTATAGAGATTTGTGGATAAATTTCTGGTACCAAGATGAAAAAGAGTTTGCTATTTCAGACTTTAAAGACCCATTCAATAAAGTTTCCTACACAAAGATTTATAATATGTTAGCATACATATTTCATAACACCGGCATTAAAGTCAATATTTATCGTAACAGTATCCTATTTCCAACACCTACCGAAGTCCAAAAGATATTAAAAGACAATCATGACTCACCGTCAGCCGGTCACCCGGGAGTCAATCGAATGCTAGACAGACTCAAATCTATGTATTGGTGGAAGAATATGCGCCAAGACATAGAAAACTATGTAAAAAATTGTAAATCCTGCCAAGTCAATAAACCTTTACGTCAAATCAACAAATCACCAATGATAATAACCTCAACAGCTACCAAGCCAATAGAAAAAATATTTCTTGACCTTGTCGGTCCTCTCCCCGAGACAGCCATTAATAAGTACAAATTCCTTCTTACAATACAAGATGATCTCACGAAATATTCACAAGCGTATCCCATGCAAACTTGCTCTGCCGAAGAAACTGCCCAACGTCTCGTCCATTTCATTTCCCATATTGGAATTCCAAAAATGTTAGTCACAGACCAAGGTACTAATTTCTGTTCCGATGTGTTTAAACAACTTGGAAAACTTCTCGGAATCAAACACGTGTTCGCTTCCCCTTATCATCCTCAAACATGTGGTGCCTTAGAAAGAAGCCACTCCACTCTTAAAGAGTATCTCAGATCATATGTAGATGAAAATAATTTCGCTTGGGACCTATATGTAAATACTGCTATGTTCGCCTACAATTCCAATGTCCACAGTACTACAGGCTATTCCCCTTTTGAATTGTTATTCGGGTATAAACCCTATATCCCTCACAGTATCGATACCTTAGAAAGTAACACTTACACTGACTACGTCCGTGCTCTGAATCATAGATTGTACTATAGTAGACAAAAAGCCCTTCAAAACATAGAACGCTCTAAAGAACGGTCCAAAGGTTATTATGACGCAAACACTAAACCGATTAATTATAAAGTTGATGACATGGTATATGTACGATGTCACCACAAACAAAATAAAGCTCTATCTCCTGTATGGAAAGGCCCATACAAAATAATAAAAATAAACGGCAATCATACTTTAACGCTACTTATTAATCGTAAACACGTACGTCATCATTATGACGAAATAAAACCAGCTCATTAATTATAATATTAATCATTCTGTTTCTTATCTATATATATATATATTTCGTTTCAGGAACTCGATATGCTACACACTGGGCCGATTTATTACGCCGATTATTGGCAGTTCTGGACTCTATTTCGATAAATTACCAGAATTAAAATTCACCAACGATAATTGGAATGTCGTTACTTACTTAGATATAGGTCATATACAACCCCATTTAGGAAAAGTCGATTTACTATTCAAAAGATTATTCACATTTTGTAACGATCACGCCTCTTCGCAAATACAACAAGACTGTACTAATACTTTCATATCTTTAAAAAGTCAACATGCTAATAATATAAAAAAGTTCTCTTCAATTTCTTATTTAGTTTCTAGTTCAAAACCTAGCCGCGTAAAACGAGGACTAATTGACGCAGGCGGTAGTTTATTAAAAACTATTTCCAGAATAACCCTTTGTCTCAATGCTAAATCTTAATGAGTAATAATGTTTGCTCTATATTAAAACGTATACTTACTAAATCTTCATGTCCTATTATTAAATAAGTATATACTATATCCTATTGTTAAGTTAATTTGTACTAAATCTTTATAAATACTACGTTCTAATATTAAGCTCGATAATGCTTACTTAATACTAAACCGTAAGAATGTAAGTTAATGTAATACCTAATGTTAGTTTATATTAAACCTTTATAATGGTATATCTTACTGCTAAGTTCATTTATGAACCAGATCAACCCTCACTTCTAGACGACCTTTCTATTTTTCAATTTCACATCACACTTTCAGTGATGTTCAATCTTAAAGGGGGAGGTGTTATATATAGGGATGTATATCCAATGTATATAAGTATTTACGCTATCACATCGTTTCTACACGTGTGTTAGGTCAATGCTTACGACAGCGGAAACTTATATGTGACACCTTGTTTGTCGCCTCTAATTAATTCCTTTTTCAGTTAGTCTAGATTTGAGAGTTGCGACGGACACATGTCAATCTTATCATAGTTTTTTTATTAAACTTTTCCTCAGATAAACGATTTATATTTTTTTTAAAAACCATCTCTCGACCCATCCCGTAATAGTCCCTTGAAATTGTAACATAATTACAAAAAAATCGCCGACGCAATCAAAAGAGCCGCCGTTTATGCCGCGATTGATAAAAGTTTTTAACACTCGCTAGCGAATCAAAACCTACAGGGTACTCCTCGTGAACTCAAGATCTTGAATTAATTTAGTAGGTCCGAGGTAACGTCATATAGCACGGATAAAGAAAAAAATACGAAAACCATACATTTTAAATGACATCATTAAAAAAATATATACCTACAGGTTATTTATAGTACGGAACCCTTGGTGCGCGAGACTAACTCGCACTTAACCGATATTTTTTTATAATATACATCATTAGATTTAAACGTGTGTGATAAAAATTAGAATATTATAATAAATAATAATATTAAAGAATGTACGAATTGTCGCCACAATTTATCAACTCTTGAAAATGAAAAATTGTTTTTAGGTGGTTTATTAACTTTTTAGGTACGGAAGTATATATTATTGGTTTAATTCAATATGATAAAATAATAATAATAAATCAATTTGGTTGAGCTTTTAAGTAATTGAAATAATATAAGTGTTAACTTGTTGTACCTATTTCTCATTTTTAGCAGAACTTGTAATGTTATTTAAAACATGTTATACTTAACAATAAAAACTAAATAAATAAGTACTTACATTAAAGTTTTAATACGTTAGTTGTTTATTATTTTACATTTTCAAAAAAATAGTGTAAAATATATTCATTATAAAAACAACAAATTAGAATTTTGCATAGTGTTATGTGGCTTAGCACATAAATGTTAAATGTAATAAACCTTATAGCCGATAAGCATTAACCATTTTTCTGCATTTTCTATTTAATTATGAATTTATTGAAATAAATACATTTATATCCTTAATCTATGCACTTCAACAAAAAAAATGATACCACATAACAATATTTTTTTGCTTAAAATAAGCGGAAAAAGAAGAATGTTCTCAAAAAACTTTAAGCGCCGATATCTCAAAACTAGCTTGGTGTGGGTTGAAACACTAATGCTAAACACGGACCATATGCGAAATATATATTTTAAGAAGTAGACCGTATATCAAACGATAATGTTGATACAAAAGAAAAACCTACGGTAAAAGCCATAAAAGTCTTAATTTCGAATTTCTTGTCAGAGTAATGGATTGAGACCTCGTAGCAAAATTTAATATAATGTTCGACAATCTTCAAGGCAAAAAGAAAGGTAAAAGTGTCAGGGGAACTATTCTAGAGGCAATTCTGAATTGTAAGAAATAGAAATTGAAATATTTTTTCTTAATAAAACTGTTTCACATTGGTAATATTACCGTACCTACTAACTTGTCGAGTTAAGGTATTGTAATATAAATTAAGAACGTAACTATTACTCTCGTCTCTTTTTAAGCGCAATGTCATTATGACTTATTCAATTATAGACTGATGAGTTATCTTACGGATTTCAAAATATCTAGGTAAGTTATGCTCTGATTATACAATACCTATGCACACAACTTACCTACTTAGTTGATAAACATCCCTATTCTTAACTGTTTACATTACTAAGAAATTTTACAGAAAGATAATGAGCGGTTTGTTATTTCTGAAGTGGAGTTCAATTTTATACCTTTAATTTCTTTCTTGAATAGAATCTGGACGATTGCTTCGGCAAACGGTGCAAAAGTCACGAATCCTGACATTTTGTCTAGACGCGGGCAGGTAGAAGTAATGACGTGCAGACATTATTATATAGATAAGCTGTAAACGATTTATTTATTTTTAACTAAGTAGTTTTATGCTCGCAACTTTGTACACGCTTACTTTAAACCCCCTTTTTAACTCCTTGATCCTCCTGACTTAAACTAAAGGAGATTTTCTGAAACCGTTAGTGAAGTTTTCACGCGATGCGGTTACGACAAAAAGAAAAAATGTTTCAAGAGTTTAAAAATTTCTTCATAATAATAATGTATCGTATATTGTAGCACACATTTTCGAACACTGTATGGCAGTAATCCCTGAGCTCCTACATGACATAAAACACAATCATCAAACAGATTGCGTCGACGACGTTAACGCCCCAATAGCATTAAATGAAAGCGACTCACTCGGCCGATTAGCGACGACAGGATAACGAAGGCCGGTGCCATAAAACTCTCCCTCGCCGTGAAAACTAAGCTTAGTCACGAAACGGTTATTAATTTCATATAAAACCTACCCAATATTAGTAAGAGCGCCGCTTGACCGGCCACCCGGCTTGTAATCCTGTAACTACTCGTACGCGACCAGATTTCATGAACAATATTTCCTTTAGAAACCAGTTTCGTGTAAAACGCCATAAATCAGAAACGGGCATTGTTATTGAAACGTAGACCGAAACATAAAGTAGCTTAAGTTTTCATAAAGGCTACAGAACACGAGACCGCGTTGCAAAACGTCATTTTTAAACGGTTAACTGTATATGTTCGTACTGGTGCTCGTACGGTACCTATCGTCGAAAATAAAATGTGACGTCGGAACGAGCCACCTGACGTCTTTTCTGATTATTCGCTGCAAAAAGAGCTGGAGTTCAGAGTGTCTGGCGGCGATGCGATGCTGCAGTCGAATATGTTTGGAGAATAAAATAAACAGCGAGCGCACTAATACGGCGTAGGTGGAGCCGGCTGCTCGCTACCGCACGCCGTACGCCCGCCGGGAAGCACTGACAAGTTTTTGAACGTTTATGAATAAATAAGTAGCCCCCGTCTGCCGCATCAATACGGCTAGTGGCTGAATGCCAAATGCTGTTCGTGACACTTGCCACTTTCGCTCCTTTTTCCAAACGCACGCTGAATAGTATTTCGTGCAGTTAATTTCCCAAACCGAGTTGTCGTAATTCTGCGAATTTTTCGAGTTAAACTGTCATAAGAATACCGTAAAGTGTTTCGTTTCATACCTCCCTTTTGCTTTATTATTTGGACATGGATTTAAAAGATTAAATTTAAAATTCTAACACGTGCCAGCTATACAAAAGTTTGAAATAACTTTGCGACGCCGAGCTCGGTACTAATCTGAACAGTGTAGGTACCTAACAAATAAAAATATGAATCAAAGACTTTAGAAGCTAAATTAAAATTCATTCATTTGAACTAAATGTGCTCATTGTATTGCAACATTTTTTTGTCATTTTAATTTAGTTTAGGTGATTTTATTCTTATTATATGAGTACCTACACTTACCAAGCCTTAACAAAATACTTAATGAAAAATATAAACGAAATTACATTTTCAAACGATTGTTGTACGTAAATGAGAACATTTTCTAGACGTCTAAATATATTATTAAGCAATTGACTTTGTAACGTACTAAAAATTACATCGTAGACATAACACATAAATATTGATGGTACCAAAATCGAAAATAGGGTACTTTGTTCAATAAACATTAACGAAGTATCTCTTTGTAGTGAGCATTAAATCAGGTACAAAGCGTAGAATTGACATTTAACGTCCACAAACGCGACGTGTTTGGGGCAAAGGTGGGAGCCATTAACCGGTGCAGGACAAAGTAGCTTTCAAGAGCATAAATGTTAGTGACATTTCACACAGCTACTTTTTGTTGCGTTGGAGTCGTTCGTTTTGCTAACGTACGTTTTACTCGTAACAGTCTTATAATTTAGCTACTGCTCAACAAGCACAGTTACTATAAGTCTGAAGTTACTAATAACGTTCTTGCACTTACTTCTTTTAGTACGTTATAAGGCTTATAAACATGTACAAGTTCATTTAGATACAACTTCCTACTCACTACATATCGCAAACTTTTAAAAAGACCTCAGTTGGTTTTATTTTTTCCGGAAATCAATTTAACTTTCGGTTGACACAGAATAATATTACGAACATGATTTGATAAGATACGATAAGTCCACGGGATAGATATTGTAGATGTAACGTGATTGAAAGACATGTACTTATACCTAAGTTGGTACTTTTATGAACACCTACTTGAGCAACACTAGCAATATAAAATTGAAGTGACTTTTCTGCGAACTGTCTTAGATATATACCAAGCTTTAAATAATGCTGTAAACTAACGCGGTGCCTAACGCCGGCGACGCCGCCGACGTTTAAAAAAACAACCTAAGATTGTCGCCGTTCGAATAAATCGAATTGATTATTTATTTACGGGACTGAAAAAGTATTGAGGGCGTAATTGCAAAGTATTATTTCTGTTTCACGTTGGATCATTTCGGCATCTACTTACTTATTTCTTGCTTAGTCGTATAGCACGATATAAGTCTCTAAGCTTTCCTAAATAATTTAACATAGAAGTAGTTGAATAGCCCTTGCAGTTACTTATACTTCTTGATGCAGTACGTATCAAGAAGTATGAACATATGCGCATCTGGGACTGTTTTACAAAAAAATGTACATACATACACTATATAATTCATATATGAGTTTCAATATTGTGCATATGTGATATAGGTAGATATATACGATCGTATGTACGACATGAAGCTCCCTTACAGGCTTTGTGTATAAATTCTTAAAAATCTTCGTTATATTGACAAGGATGAAACTTTAATACAAAACCACACCTAACCCAAAATGAAATAAATCACTTATCACACATAAACTGGTTTGTAAGTATCTATAAAGGAGCTTCTGAAGCTTCTAGATTGCTTCAGCGAAATAAAGATTTGCTTTCATTTTTCTTTACAATGTCATGTTCACGCTCAGTACAAAGTAGCCTAGAGCAATCTTTGTAGAAATAACCGGTACTTTGTACTGGATATTTCATTGTAGTGTACAAGTAATACGTCTGTTACAGATTGTTCGTTCGTCGTTTTATTGTCTTAGACTTACCTAGACAATAAATTCTTAGTCACCTCTCTCATTCTAGTCTCTAATTCTAACAAAAAAAATATACTTGAAATATTTTTTTAGGAGTCTTACCTTATTTACTTTATTAGCATGAAAAATATATCTACGGTATAAAATAAAATATTTTACGTTAATATGTTAGGACATAACATAACTACATTAGCAAAAGTGTTTTTTGACATGAACGTTTTTTGTATACATATTTAATGTTACTAAAGTGAAGTACATTTAAGTGCAGAGCGTTGGAAATAGTGTTCGTAATTTGATTCTCGGAAAGTCTGGCTGAGCTACAAAAATAATGGTTCAAAAAGCGAAATTTTCGTAGTACTCGTTATAATTTGATAGCTTTTTGCTCGGTCCAGTCACGAACGGGATCCAAAGTAGAATAACCGAAATAATCTATTTGAATATCGTGTCTAAAGAATGAAAGTAATTACGAATATATATGAAAAATATGGTAATAGCGTGTTTTAAAATGTTTTTTCAAGCTTGGATTTTTGGATTTTTTTGTTACCTGTCTTTATATAGATATATTTTATGAATATAGTGTATTTTTTCTGATAAATCATTTGAAGACATAGTTACAGAACTAGTTGGAAACTATGACGGTTTTCATTTGCGCATAGGTATTAGCATTATTTTTCTAATTTTATTAAAGAGCATAATTATATTATTTTACATCAGTCTTTCAGTAAAATACAATGCACAACTAATATTAAAGTGCATTATACTCCAGTATTAACTTTAAATAATCATTTTAAATATTAATAAACTGCTTCAGAACTTTCACCGCATAGGTAAGTACTATTTTCAGTCTCTAATAGTTGCCATAGAAGACAAACCGAAGTGCTCTCGAAAAGAACTTGAAACGAATATTTCAACGTTTCTTCTTGTAGGTTCTTGCGGGAATAGAGTTACCAATAAAATAATAAGTAGCTCTAGGTAACTTGCAATCAAACTTTTTCTATGGTTTGTTCTCAAAAGGGTAAAACGGTAATATCCAAAAGCTTTTTACCTTTTATCTAAACCCATATTCATATGAATTGTCATGAATGTGAATAGGATAATCGATTTTAGAAACATTTTTGCATTTGTAGTGTCTTTTTTTTCACGTCTCTCTGGGAAAAAGTCAGTATTTTCACAAAATTATACGCAATACGGAGTGACGAAGTGAGTGTATATTTCAGGGCGTTTTTATGAAGATTGCCGTCACGCTGTTAAGAAAATTCATAGATTAACGTTTGCTTAATGGCAGCCATTTTGGAACAGTGACGTGATGAAGTGACGTGACTTGAAGCGTAATTTCATTACGATGTTGAAGTTTAACTTGTATTAAAATGAAGTTCTTATAATTTATTACACTCAAGTCGAGGAAGATGGGATCAGGTGAACCTTCTTTTTTTAAAATTTTCGATGGTATGTTACTTTTAAACAAACATCAAAATTTTGTAGCATTTAGCATAAATAAGTAGGTACACTTACTTATATTGTAATTATATAGGTTTTTTTTAACAACCACAATACATTTTTGAATGAACGACGATAGTTTATCATTATCATCGCCTCAGTTGGCTTAAGTTGGCTACAAATATTAAAACTGTAAAAAAAATCAAATTTCGAAAAGTCAGTAAAAGAAGTAAATTCATTAAGTACACTTGTTTCATTCCAAAGTGTAATAAGCGCGAAGGCATCTGAAATGATCACAATAAATAAACTACAATATGTAGGTACTTAATATAATTTCTTAAAGTCCATAAGAATCCAAGGAACCTAAGTCAAATCGTAATCAATGACTCACTATGTTATGCGACTATAAACGTAATAATGTCAAAATGCGCAAAAACAACGAAGCAGTAAGTAGGTACACTGACTAACTTCCCCATGACTCATGACGCTGAGTCATCGCGCGTACAGCCTTGACTGTAAAAATAGTGACGCGTCATTTCATGATGAATTTCAGATACAATGAAATTTAAAAGGACAGTTCAAGACAGTAATATAAGTACTTACTTGAAGATCAATTGTAAATATACCAAGAGAATCATTTTTAGTGACTTAAGCTTCATAACAAAAAAAAAATCTATTTTAAATTAAAAAAATAATCACCGAATTTTGTCTACGCGCATAACTTCCGAACGACTGTACCAAAATAAATACCTTTTTGTTGTGTCCGTTTATGTCGCAGTACCTATATTATAGGACAGTGTTTGTATAATATGCAAAGCCAGGGCGGGCGGCTAGTAATGAAATATAATGATTCGAACCTGCCATTGCCCAATGAACCGAGCAATTAAATATCTACTAGCTATCAATATAGTTCGATAAAAATACTTAAAAAAAACTGTAATTGTATACAAATAATAAAATTGTGTCGTGAATAATCCCTACTAATATTATAAATGCGAAAGTAACTCTGTCTGTCTGTCTGTCTGTTACGCTTTCACGCTAAAACTACTGGACCGATTTAAATGAAATTTGGTACAAAGAAAGTCTGAAGCCTGAGAAAGGACATACTTACTTAAGCTACTTTTTAACCGACTGCAAAAAAAGAGGAGTTCCACGGGGACGAAGTCGCGGGCAGAAGCAAGTGTACAATATAATCCAAATTTATTACTTTAAGCGTATAATGTCCTGTTTTATCAATAGAGGTAAACTTTACAACGCTAACTTGAAATCTGCAATCTAAGCAAGTTCACAAAGGTGTCTCTTTTACAGGTTGGAGCGGACGCAGCCCTGGGGCATTCAATCGCAATGCCGACTGTGTAGTCTAGTGGTCAGGTTCATTACTACACAGTAAATCGTAGTACTGACAGAAATACAACAAAGTAACATTATAACAAAATTGACTAACACGTGCCGCGCTACAGCCACTAAAAATAATCAAGTAACTTTTGATATAGGTACTTTCTAGGTTATTACACATTGGAATAAAATACAATGTAAAATTATTATCAGCTCAGTCAGCTACGAATATAACTATTAATATAGTTTTCGAAACGTCAGCAAATATAATAAAATAGGCCTACTAATCCTATATAACGCGAGTTAAATTCGTCATAGTTGGTTAAAACCACGTACTTATCTGCAAAAAATAATCTTCATCAACTTGTTCCCAAATATATTTTTTTTGTTATTACCAGCGTAAGTAGGTATATAATAGATATAAATCCCATGAAAATAATTTTGGTGGTTAAATTTCCAAACCGATTAAAAAACCAGTACTAACATTTTATCTTTATATTTTTAACCTCTACTGATTTAGCTATATAATAGTGCATTTAATATAATAAGTATAAGTACCGTCGAAACCCTATTTATTACAATTTAAAATGTTAGCGAATTATAGCTTTGTACCTTCAGAACATAAAATAACAATTATTTTGGATAACTACTGTTCGTATCTAGAGTAATGTGCTTAAAACTTGCAAACAATCAAATAACCATAGCAATTGCGATGGCCATCGCTGCTCCCTCGCGAGTCCTGATTGCTACAAATTTTAATTTAGAACGAAACGTTTGCAACTCATTCCCCTTTATTGCTAGTTTTGTACGAAGGTTAGCAGATAGTTTAACGGAGGTGTTTCGTGCCACGAACAACGAAATAAAAAAAGTATTTTTGGCATTCTTCAGACAGTTTCGTGTGATTCCAAGGGCGTTTTAACAGTCGTCGTTCTCTAGTTTTAAATATTAAAGAAATACCTACATCGATAATTACGTTTTAATAGAATGGTAATGACTCGTAGATGTTGTCAGAATTAATGAAACTTTTTTTCTTCAATTACAATAGGTACATACTACCTATAGGTAAGGGTGATTCTACAGGTGTTTCAATTTCTGTTCGTGGTGTACAAGGGCGTGCATTCCATACAGGCAGGGGCGTGCATACCATACAGGCACAATGTCAGTAATGTATGAAGTACCTACCCTGGCTACTTACGCTCCCCCCACTGCACGCGCCTGCATACAGGCACAGTGTCATTAATGTATGTAGTGCCTACCCTGGCGCCATACTAATGCTCACTTCACTGCACGCGCATGGTGGTGTATGTTAGTGTAATAATAACTTAAATTGTTTCCAAACTTCGTAATCAAAAATTATATTAGCATTAACATGTAATATTTAGGTAACGCTAATTTTAAGAAATTATAACCTGAGCTGTTATACTTTTGCAATGAGTGGAAGAGATTTTCTCGAGCGACAAAACCCGCATTTGCTAGCCCACCTGTGATGATATAAACTATAAATAACTAACACTTGAACTAAGCGAAACAGTTTGAAGACTACAAAAATAATAAAGTTCCTAAAAACACAAAGAATAGTTACTTAACGCAAGGCAACAACAAAAGAAAATCCTTAAAACTCTTCTCTCCTTCTCACATTCCTTGTGTTTATTTTGAAATTGTTTATTTTCTATTCTCGTTCTTTGTATTTAAAACATCTTTATTTGTGAATACAAAGTCTGCGATGACGGTACTTATAAGGTTATTTTAAACGAAGGTTAGTAAAACATGGAGACAATACATTACCTGTAAATAGGTTTTGTAATATTATTCTATGGCAATAAAAAATACAATAACAACTTATTTCATCCTGGTGTTGCAACTAAAATGTCACGAGATTCTACTCTGGTTGTGTGTACTTATAGGTACTGATTTAATGTTTTTTTTATTGTGGAGCCTTTGTACGTAATAATAAAAATACGGCCCTTAAAAGGTAGGTAGAAGTCTTGTTTTAGAAGTATATTTCTTTGTAGAAATATATATCTAAATTTAAAAAAACGTACAATTTTTCACGAAATAATTTATGTATGTCATACTTTTATGTTATATACGTTACCTACTACTACGTTATCATAGCAAGAGGTTGAATACTGGAGAGCGAAAAAATAGACAAGCGTACACACTTGTTTAAATCCTTCTAATTTAATAATGATTAGTTACAATATAAAACAAATTACGAAGAAGTATTATTATTTCATATTACACAAAACGTAGCAATATGGTACCAAAAACTGCTCCCAAAATGACCACTTTGCTAACTTCATGATCTATACTTACCATAATGCTAACAATACACTAGTCCCTAATACAATTTCATACATCCATAACTTATCCATGCCAGAAGCATTGTCACGTTCTAATATCACAGCACGGCATAATGTAGCACCCGCCGCCGCAATCATGGTGTATTAACGTTATAAATTAGGACGTTAGTGTCCGCACCCACTCAAATAATCGTAAACTGGCTAATACTACACACTTGTGCTCTGCCTATGCTACCCTGGTACTTCACATTGTCTGTACCTTTCATTTTTCGAGGATTATACCCGGCTTTGGTTCTTTTGTCACGTCTGCGAGAAAATTAGTTTCACATACCTACCGGAAAATATCTTAATAGTATTCGGAACTATTTATATACCAAATAAAACAAAATAAAGTCATAATAATTTCTTATGCCTTCGCGGTTTTTACACATTGGGATGAAACGACTCTAAACGAATTTAATGCTTTAGCGTTAGACTATCGTCAGCTAAGTAGTGCTACATATTTCGAAACGTCAGTCAATAAAATAAAATACGCGAGTTCATAGTTTTTTCATTCCAATGTAAACACAGCTTGATAGAGGATTTGATCTTAAATGTAAGTACTTAAAATTTTGGGTAGGTACTAAAGCTAAACCTCTACGCATCAACTAGCACTAATCGCGATTTTCGTGTAATTAACGCATCAACTTCTTTCTACTCCCCATACAAAATTTCAAACGTTATCATCTACCACAGTTTCGAGTTACAAGTTAAGATAACGTATCAAACCTGCGCATTGTGGTATAGGTTTACAATTCGTATTAGAAACGTTCTTAATGGTATTGCGGCGTAGCCAGACATCTCGAGACACCATCACCCAGCTCGGCGCGACGTCATGCATACTTATTGCTAGATTTTCTGCAATGCAGTTTCAATTGTGCGATCACATTAATGACGTTCGACTGCAATTGCTTCGGAAGCTTAATTGAATCCCGTGTATTTAGTGTTCAGTTGCTATCTTTTGATAGGTTTTTTTTTTTTACAGAATAAGTAAGTAGTTACAAAACACACACGTATGACGGTGTTAAATTAACAGTGACCATATCATTTAATTAAGTAGAATCACACAAAAATAATTAAGTAACACAAATATGTTTGCTCAGAATAAAAACGATAAATAAATACGAAAAAGATATATAACTCTTTTTAACCAGTTTAGTACGAAAGAGATGGATGTCTTTGACACTTTATAATTCAAAGCGCGTCAGGAATCAAACAGAAGAGGGCATAATGATAATTTAAAGGAGAGGTGCTAAGAGACTTTAATATAGTCTTAGCCTTCGCATTTTACAGAACTGTTTTGTATCCTTTTGCAAAATAATACTCAAGCATCTAATTGGGAGCAAACACGAGTATCGCGACTCGAAAGAAAATTCGATGCGCAAATATTTATTTCAATTAGTTAAACCCCTCGAGCCTGCGATTGACATGAGACGCTTGACATCTGAGAAAAAGGGTTTTTCTTAAAGGAAACGAAATTCGACTGAGTGGATACTTAAGCACCTTACGCGCCCTTTGAGCGGCTCTAATTAACGAAAGCAGCCTAATTGAGTGTTTATTTTGTGTCAATGGATTTAATTAGGTATTTATTGTGATACCGCTTTTTATTTCGTTGGTCGGCTTGAGGCCTTTTGTTAAGTGTTGTGTAATTGAATAGCTTTTTGGACTTCGCATCGGTTGAGAGTCACATAATATATTCTGATTATCAAAGCAAGTACTTAGTATAGCATACATAATAATCATTGCTACATATTTCTAAAGTGTAAACTTCAATATAAAAAAGCTTGCAGTTTTATCGTAAAATGAGAATGAATGGTAACAGAAATTGAAAATGTTATTATCACAAATGAAACTCACGAGCTGACCATAAACAAATTCTAAAATAATTTCAATAAATACCGCAATAACATAATTTATTTACGGTTGGAACGTGACGAATTTATGTTATTGATAAATGCAACATAAACTTGCTTTATCTGGCGACCGCTCGAGAGGGCGAAACGCAATAAAAAAAGGATACTTAGCGCAGCGTACCAAATAAAAAGCGGGGAAATATTGCCAATGAAAACAAATATTAACGAAGCCTTTTTTTATTATACTAAGTATATTATTTTTTCATGCTAGGGCTATGCACTAGGTAGGTATGTTAATACATTACAATGCTGGGATATATCGTTTGGAAAGCGTTTTTATAATTAACTACATAACACCCTAATTAATTTGGCAATGATGTGAGGCTTATGTCACTTTGAACTTTAATAATGTTTTCCGCTTTGTGCTTTTCTTAAGTTGATCGCATATATAATCTTTTTCATTCCATCTAGTCTAGTAGTTTCTAGTACTATCGCGGTTGTCGGTATACGATATGGGAACATAAGAACTGCAAACTTTTACAATAGTTTAGCATAAAATCAGTTGTTTTATTCCAATAGTTTGTTCTAAATGAACAAGCTTGTAAGATGCTATGCTTAGTGAATACATACTTTACAGATAGATATATCGAGGTACATTTACTTTGTAGATTTTATGCTTGACCGCACATGGAATATTTAAAACTAGCTGGCTCCGTCCTTGGAATTGAATGGTCATCCATTGGAAAACGGTCAGATGCCAACAAACTTATAATAAAAGGTACGCTCAGGTAACGTTAAACGAATTCTTTAGGTTTCTTTTCTCCTCATGTTATTTTCGTTTCGTCTGACAATAGAATTGTGTTTGGCAGGCGATGTATGTTTTCAGGTTCTTTTGCAATGTAATTCAGATGATGGTAAAAATGTTAGATAACATAAAAAGACATTATTGTCGAAAATTTAGGTTTTATAATAGACTAGCTTCTGCCCGCGCCTTCGTCCGCGTGGAACTCTTCCTTTTTTGCAGTCGGTTAAAAAGTAGCCTATGTCCTTTCTCAGGCTCCAGACTTTCTATGTACCAAATTTCATTTAAATCGGTCTAGTAGTTTTAGCGTGAAAGCGTAACAGACAGACAGACAGACAGACAGAGTTATTTTCGCATTTATAATATTAGTAGGAATTAGTAGGATTAGTAGGATTGATGCAAACATTATCGGAAGAAAACTTTCAACGACATTAATTTTAAAGTCTCTACGAAGAGTTTAAGCAGTATAACACTATAATACTTACCCTCAATATCCGCCCAAATCAGAAGTATTTTGAGGCCCCAAAAACATCACACAAATTCCCAAAGCCACAAAATTAACCCTACGGCCATTGGCGCAACACTTGCGAAAACGCAATGATCATCTAATTAGTGACAAGAAAGGATAATTCAACGTTTTTCCCGTAATTAGACGTTCGTCGAAGGCTCAGGGGTGAAGGAGGGCTGCAGCGATTAAGTATTCAAGAGGTAAGGGCTAACGAAGAGTACACAGGGTGCCGCAGAACGGTAACGAAATTTGGAGAAAAATTACTCGTGTTCATTTTGCTAGTCCCAAAATAACCATTGGAGTTAAAATGTAATATACAACGACGTGTTGATCCCATACCTAAATATATATATAATATGTATGTATACAAGGGATATCGTATGAGATTTTATTAATGGTCTAAATAGAATTTAAGTATATCGAACAATAGCAAATATACCTACCACACAAAGAAAAAATCGATCGGACTGTGCAATTTGAGCTTTTATTTAGTGTTTATCAATCAATCTATCTATATCTATATATACGTTTATTATTGTAATAAAAGCGTCACCTGTTGCTTGTCTCCACATTTTAAACATATTACAAGAAAAATACTTTTTTGTATTTTTATTTGTTTTGTCTATGCGATTCTGCACGCTCATCTAAAAAACTTCTTAAATGATTTAGGCAGTTTACTAATCTATAGTTACCGCGTACACAAAAAACTTCAGCTTGATATAATAAAATAAAAATACGCGAGTTAAATCCGTTAATAGTTGTTTCATTCCAATTCAGCTTGATATATTAGGAATACATAAGACCTAGGAGGTCAACGAATACCAGTTTAACCTACTGCATCCCTTGCACTGTCTCCGTCAGTTGAGGAGTCAGTAATTAACGAAGGACCACTCCTCTCACTCAGCCTGTTCGCGGGGTGACAACAACCGGCGGAACGTTTATTGCAGATTAAGAAAAATCTCCGTGAAATGCTGTGCTCCTTGTATTACTTGCGTAAGAGTTGATACTTCGCCACATTTTTTTAAAATTATGAATGAAGGAAAAAATGTGGTTTATTAAGTAATTAAGTCTCGATTGTGATTATGTTTTTTTTTTATTTAATGGAATAATTCCTGGTGCCTTCGCTTATTACACATAGGTATGAAACAACTATAAACTGATTTAACTCGCTTATTTTATTTTATTAGCAAAAAGTAGTGGCATAGCATTATGTTTATTACATCTGTATTTTAAATGTCGGTGTCCTGATTAGATACTTAACGTGATAATTACGTGCAAAATAGAGTGAAATTATATCTAAATCCCAACTTAGCATCTAAATATGGATATTATATCTGTGAATGGCTATAATAAACGGTAATGACTTGTCAAACAAGCAACATTTCGTTAGCATAAACACGATATAACATTCAAACGGACGCAAGTAGAACAACCGTTTGTAATTACACCCCTTCAAAGAATCCCCTTTCGTCTATAAAAGGAAACTGAATTGCTAATATATTCACAAACAATTTCGTTCAGATTACTCGTTGTCATTTGTTTTACGGGTATGTCATATTAAAATGTGAGTTTAGGGCTTGCGGGATTACGTAGTTAACTGGTTGGCGCGTTGCCACGTCACTTTGGCTTGGTTTGCTATTGAAGCTGGATTGGCAACCGGCTGCATGCCGTAAAGGTTCTATGTAATGCTTGGAGCATGTGACGTGTGTTATGCGCTGGATCTGAAACTGGCTGGATGTTTAATGTTAAGTTTCAGTCTAGACTAAATTTTGAATTGCTTCAGAATCTAGTGTATTTGACAATGATTGAGACGTGTTAACTTATAATTTAAACCAATACAGATAAATAAAAATAGGACTACCATAAAATCCTATTTAGTTACAAGTACCTAAACATAACGATAAATTGAAATAGAGTACCTACGAATTTAAACGTTAATTATGCTTATAGTTACCTACTATAGAAACATATTCGTATAACAAATATTACTAGTGAGTACGTTTGAGTGTATGAATATTTTTTTACTTTTTAATTCAAAAGTTAGTTTAACGAGTTTCTGAAAAAAATAGTGCACTTTAATAATTTCTGACCCCTTCGTGGTTATTTCTCATCAGTTAGGTAGCTTTAGTGTTAGACTATTGTCATCTCAGTCGGCTACGAATATGGGAACTGTAATGTTTTCAAAACGTCAGCAAATAATAAAATTCGTGAGTTAAATCCGTCATAATTGGCTTATTCTCACACTTTATCAATAATCCAAAAACAAAACACCCCATCTTCAGAAAATACAAAAACATTTAAGAATATTCATAGTATCATAACAGTGCAATCGAGTTTCAAATTCAATATAAGAGCAAATCTTCGCGACACAAAGTGTTTTTATTTAGCTTTTATCGGCTAGGATTGGTTGGCTGCAGTCTGATGGCCTCGTCAACCTATCGATGCAATTTTGTTGCACATTGCATTAGATCAATGCATATAGGGTCGTTTAAGATATCCTTTATGACTCCAGTGGAAGTACGAGTTCTCTCGGTGGTCTGTATCGGAATTGAATAGGTATAATGACTGTTTATTTATCGATAGAGTTAAAAGTATTCAATTTTTATGATGATGACATTTGATACCAGCAGAACTTACTTTGTAGACATTCTTTGATGTTCTAGAATCTGTTTTTTAATCTTAGGTACATTGGATAGGGTTTAAAGGATAGAAGGTTAGAGATTACCACACAAAGCATTGTCGTAAGTCGCTTTTTTATGAACACAATGTTAATCTGTACCTAAATATAGTCTTTTTTTTTAAGATAAAAAAGGTTTGCTTTGGATTACTTTGGCGTGTTTTATAAATGTACTGCTAGGGAAATACATAATACATTTATAATGAGCCTAATTTTTAACGTTCACTTCACTAACTTAAATTATTTTTTTTAATAATTTCTGTAGCATTCGCAGTTAACCAACATAATGGAAATATATTAACATAAATAGTATTCGTTTAATATTGTTATAAGTGCTCGCTCTTTATTATTTATTTACTAGTTACCATCTCGGCAGACATCGTTATACCCGGACGTTAAATAATTACTTACCTAGTTATTCTGCTATTCGAACAGGAGATTAATCCAAAAAATCAATCACGAAAATAGGTCCAACCTTTCTTAAGTTATAAATAGACTAACTAGCCTTTCATATATCGCACACCTAGATCTAAAGGGATCTAACTCAAAAACCGGAAGATTTGAGTTATGCACACCATCGCATTCCAGCAAAACCCACCTACACTTAAACAGATTTCAGCTAATGTAACTCTGCTAGCTATTATAAAAAGTATAAATTTACACAGAAAAGTCATGCGTGCATATGGACATATTAATCAGTTTCTCGCCTCTCCTGAAAAAGTACCTTTTTTGAGTTAGCTCTCTTTACATTTAGGTGTGCGATATATGTAGTTAGGTATTCAAATCTATATAAGATTTGAATAAACACAAAATCTAACATTACAATCTACCCAAACATTTAATACGAATTACCTCCGACTAAGGACGGATAAGAGAAACATTTTCAGGGGCCGTAAACCTTTCTATTCTAATTAGTAACTGCTCCTCGGCTACCGCAGCCTCGTTTATAGAACGACCAATTATTCTTGAGGAGCGCCCGGGCTAGACCGTACTAACATGTAAAGGGTACAAGTATCATTATCCTTCGAGTATACTTATTAAATGTAAAAAAGTCGTTGTGAATTAAATAAAATGTTTAGTTACATGTCTCTCATTTTATTTTTCATTTCAACAAACAATGGTGCTTCACTTTATTAAGCAATGTTTTAAGAGGTGCACAATAAAATATGTAGGTATACCTACCTATTTAAACTCTTACACATATTTACGAATACAGACATCTTTTTTGAAAAGTCACTTAAAAATAAGCTTCGTTCCAGATAGGTACGTTACTTTGGATCTAAATTCAAATAGTATATGTAGGTATTAGTAAATAGACTTTAAAAAATACTTTGACGCGTGATATGAATCTACTAACGCGTCGGAAAGATCACAATTGCTGAAAATAAACGCCACAAAACACTCATCAGAAAACCTTTCAAAAGTCAATAAAACTTTAACTTACATAAGTAGGTACTAAACAAAAGGAAAATAAAATCTCATATACTTAGGTACTACAAGTATACTTACTTCCGTCGGATTTCGTCCCAAAGCAAAAGCATGTGGTTATCTATCTGCAATTGCGTAATATAAGCTTCATTTAACACTGTTACTTAGTTTATGCAAGCTATCCCATTTTTAAATTAGCTTAAATCCTAAACCAGCTGTCAGTTAACATCGCTAAGCCTAATTCGGCAAGTAAATCTGTTAATTTGCAACACATTAACATAATCGCCTAAGGCTGATTAAATTTTAGCACGACCGGAAAATCACCTGCGCCGCTCGCTAAACATTTACGTTCGTTAGTGCTTTAATTTGTACATTTCAACTATTTGAATTAGATATTACGTAATTGTGAAACCTGGACATTTATTTTATGACCTTTCGGAAATATCGCAGTTCTCATTTGGACGTTATTATGCAACTCATCAAGCAAAAAGACATGGTTTAAATATGATTATCTAGAGTCTTGACTCAATATTGCGTAACAGCGTTCATTACGCGGTTTTCAGCACAAACGGGAGACAATAGTATTCACACTGAGAAAATAGAACCAACATATGAAAAACACATAAAAGAAGAAAGTATTTAAGTAGGTACATATATGATATAAGTATATTTATGTTATGTTAGGTTTAATAATCTTTGATGCTTTCGTGGTTACTACACATTGGAATGAAACAACGAAGTAGTTATAGTTATTTAACTCGAGTATTTTATTATTATCTGTATATAACATCCAACACTCAGGTCAACATGCTGACATCTGCCCCAAGCTGCTTTGAACTCACCACCTCCGGTATCGTAGTCTCCAGTCCTGACCTCAAATAAAACGAATAGGAAATAATGTTATCTTCTTATATATAAAAATGAATCGCAAAATGTGTTGGTAAGCGCATAACTCGACAACGCCTACGCCAATTTGGCCAATTTTTTTTTTTAAATGTTCGTTGAAGTCCAAGGATGGTTCTTAAGGCGAGAAAAAAATCGAATAATTGCCGGGAAAACCCTAAAAACAGCCCTTTTCTTTTCCCATACAAACGTTGTCTAACTAAAGTTACCTAATTTGAATTTCGAACGGGCAGGATGACGTCTGCCGGGACCGCTAGTTAACTAAGTATAAAAATAAAATTAAAAGTTACGTACAATATCTATACCGTAAAAAGTTAGTTTAACTCTGATCTAAATGAGCAAACTTCCTATGGAAACTGTATGTAAATATGTTTTAACAACTTTAATGTGATAATAAATTTTTCCTTGCAAAGTTTGCATCAAGCTTTGCAGCCCTTGTTATGGAACTGAACCGTATTTACACAATATATATTAGTGACATAAAAAATAGTCTCGTATTCTGAGTAACAGGCCGTCACTGTTGGTCTAGTGGTCAGAGGCTTTGACTACGAAACCGGAGGTTGCGGGTTCGAATCCTGCTAGGGGCAGATGTCAGTGGGATAAGCACTGGTATCTGTAAGTACTTGAGTCTTGGATGTCTTATATGTATTTATGTATGTTTATCCGTTGTCTAGCACCCATAGTACAAACTTTGCTTAGTTAGGGACTAGGTTGATCAAGTGGTCTTAATTGTTCAAAAAATATTTATTTATTTATTCCTACCTACCAATTTCTCAATGACTTACTGTCACTTAAGTCGGGAAACTATACCCTAAGCAACTCAAGAACAGAATAAGGTGGTTTGATTTCAAGTGTCCCCTAATTCAGTGCAATGAAAACAACGGCTTAGTGATAAAGTAAATTTAATTAGTTCCAGATGGACTACCCTCTTTCGCATAGTTCAGAGGTCTTAACTCTTGACGGTGAGATTATTCTCTGGTCACTGGGAACCAAATCATCAGCTTCAAGCGATATAAAAAAAAAGATTAATTTTCAAATGAATAGGTATCTACTACAAAAAGTATATTAGGTACTAAAATAGTTGTCCAGTTGATTGAGGATTGTTTTTACTTTTTCTCATCTATTAATTTTATCAATGCCGTACTTAATACGCAATACAAAACAGCGCAATTCAATTGGTTTTACACTTAGATTGTATATTCATTTCCAATTATGTCTATTATTGCGGTGATACTACTTTTCAAAACGTTAGTCAAAATTCAGAACAATTCTGCCGTGCTAACGATAATCGCGATATGTAGGCCTACTTTTATACCAATGCGTAATAACCGTGAAAGCGTCAAAGATATTTTTTTATTGGATATGATTTAAAAAAAAACATAATATCTCTAACCGCTGTCTCTTATATCCTATGGCATATATATCAAGGTGTCAGAAGCAACACTTCCCTTAGTGGTCATTGAGGAAATATTCTCTGTGGGCTCAAGGGCCGCGGTCAGTGAGGGCGTCAAACTGAGTGACAGCCGTACAAACACCCACAAATCCCTAAGGGCACACCCAGCTTTGTAACTGACGTATGTTTTCAACTAAAACCTACACACAATACCGTACATCTACAGCCATTA
The DNA here is from genome assembly GCA_038024825.1 of Polylopha cassiicola. Taxonomy (NCBI): domain Eukaryota; kingdom Metazoa; phylum Arthropoda; class Insecta; order Lepidoptera; family Tortricidae; genus Polylopha; species Polylopha cassiicola. Next base: position 11,466,190 of record CP149046.1, on the reverse strand, counting down.
AGACTTTACTCTACTAAAGTTTTTTAAATAGTTCTGGCAGACAAATATTGGCAAACATTTCAATTTTAGAATGACATACGTATCGATGACATAAGAGTCTGAAGCTGGGTGCTTGTCTTGTTAAATCAATTTTGTTATTGTTGTGTTTACTATTATTTACATAATTGTATAATAGCAGCTATGGATAAGTAAATATTGAAACTATTTTAGTTCCTTTTAATTGTTTATTTGTACATATTTGAATATTAATTTTGTAATTTTCTTTCAGATACAAAGAAATAGCTAAAAAGCGATTGCGTAAGAGTAAACTAATGAAAATCTCAGATTTAGATACGTGTACTATTCGAAATGAACAAGTCATAATTCGAAGCTTTAATAAAAAATATAAACCGCACGACAGATATGTAAAAGATCGTGGTATGTACAATCCATTTGATATACCTCTACACCATAGAGTCTTCAGTGAATGCCGCAAATGGCCAAGAAGCCTAAAGGAACCTTTCATTATGTCTGAACCACAAACAATCTGCGATGTGGATCCTACTTTCTACAAGATTATCGAAGGTCGACCTCTCAGACAATTTTCAGATGTTAAGGTCTATATGAAAAATATTAGAGACATAACTCTTTCAAGAGCAAATGCATCTTACCTGAAAGACGAACTTATTCAAATCAATACATCGTTTAACTTCGAATTGGAAAATTATAATGCAATTAATGAATTATATTTGAAAAGTAAGAACAATTTCGTACAATTCGGTAAAGAAAGTTACAATACTGCTAAACAAATACAAGAGTTGGCTGAAAAGAAAGCTTTGGAATTACAAACGGTATCTGACCGGTTGGAAGGTATCGGTTTTGGATTTGTCAGACTTAGAAATGAAATGAGTGATTTGAATGCAGTCCTTGATACCTTAAGTATGTACCGCAAATTTCTTTACTCAGTCTCGCCGCTACCTTGGCGCGAACTGTATGATGAAGACTATCCTGGCTGTACTTACTATTTTGAAAAGTTTGAAAAACATGAACCTAAGATTTCAATTCTTTCAATAGACGATTATAAGAAAAGCGCTTCGAAATTCAAGCATTTGCAACCAAATTTGTTTTTTAAGAAACCGATACAAATAATTAATATGTACCAAGGTATCACTCAGCAATGCTTAAATTACATGCATATAGAAAGGTTTTCCACAAGTATTTTGAATTCAGTGTTAAAAAGCAGAGATTATTTAAAACAGCTCGCGAGGGACGAGATCGATGAAATGTTAGAAATAACCGAAATATATAAGAACCAAGTGAAATGGATGGAAGAACAAGAAGTGATACATAAGCAACTCTTTGAAGACATGTTAATGACCAAGTTCTATGAACTGTACGCATCCTACGATTCTTCTAAACTGTTCACATGCGTGCAGTACGTGAATACACGAATATTTGCAAACCCGGAAGATCCTAGAGATAATTTGTATGTTTTAATGTTGGAATTAGAGAATCTATATATAAAACTTACATCAGAATTGGACAATTTGAACCAAGAAGTTGTTAAAGAAGCGACGAAAACGTTCTTCGCTGAAGACCTGAAAATGTTAAGTCAAGCTCACTTAGCTCAGAGACAGTTACGAGAATGTGATATATTGAGTAAAGCGTTGTTCACCAGCTTCGAACCTCCGAGGCCGCGACAACGTACGAAGAAAGAGAAGGGTAAGTAGATAGACAATAATTACGCTTTAGAGAGTGTTAATGTGAATATTTAATTCGATGAATTTTCTAGAATACTTACGTATACTTATGTTTTAGAAGAGCATGAATATAATGAGTTTATTAAAATGCTTTGTAATACATTTGGTCGGTTCCTTGTTGTGTTTAAGCCAGTCTTGGCTGCAGGGGGATTATTCTAAGCGTAATTATCATAAGTTGGCTCACACGCGAGTGATTCCGCCGCCGCGCTTCCCGCTCGCACTCGCTCGAGCGCAGTCGTCTCTGCCCTCTGGGACTAAACATTTGCTTTCATGAATACCTTACCATAGCAGACGCTACGAACAACGTAAAAGCGTACACTGTAAAAGCAACAATGTAAATTTAATCTTAATTTTCATTGTAAATAACGGGCTTTTTCACGATGTTTCTTACAAGTACCTATTTAGAATTTTGACATAAAGATGTTCGGTTCTTTATAAAGCTAAATAACAAACCTATTGAGAGAATGACAGCAAAGCAATGAATTCGCAGTCTTTGTATCTATATTACTTTGCAAATTGAATAATCTCGTTTTTGATTACACTCGGCTGCGCGGCGACGAGGGGAAGTCGGGGCAAAAAGTTCATATTGTGTCAATATAAGTTCTAATCACTTTTTAAACACGTTAACGCCGAGACGCGGCTTGATCAACGAATAAATTTAAATTTATTAACGAACTGATTTGACTCCGCCCACTTGCTGACAATTTATGGGGGGACAAATTGATTTTCATTAATACGCCATTAAACGTTTTGTATGAATACGAGTATGCAATAAAAAATATTACAAAGCTATTCACGGTTATTGGACTGTAATAATATTGTTTCCGTGTAATTAGTATCTCAACGACAGTGTATTTATCACACAGTCATAAGTATGCAAAGCCGAAACAATATAATTTCAAGTAATGTTCGAAGCGAAACAAAGATAGACCCATACGATTGTCGTTTCCATGCAAATTCGATTCAACCAAAAGTCATTTATTGAGTCAGATTTAATATTATGATTGCAAACAATGTACTGCTGTAAATAACACCAATAAAGTCCTCATTGTACGATGGAAGAAAATTATAACTGTTTTGTCTTTAATATTTTCACCTAAAATAAAGATAGAATTATTACAATAGGCTATGCAATCTCAATAAAGTAATTTTAAATCAGATCGAATGAAATATTTGATAAATAAAACATGACATTACGTTGAACCATAATGACTATTAAAAAAACTATTCAACTCTTTATCAAGATTGAAAGCAAAATATTCTGCGGATAGATAATCACGGATTTATGCTATCGATTACCTCGTTCAACTTTTTAATCGCTAAAAAAGGAGCTTTAAAATGTTTAATTATCGAAGGTACTTTAGAAAGATGCTCGCTATTGAAATTCAATATTATTTAAACAAAGTGCTGTGAAATACCGGAGGTTTAATGCACGCATTCCTCTGTTATTAAACTGCTTTTGTCGTAGGGTTGTCAACTGGATCCGGTTTAAACCGGATTTGCGTGTCATTAAATATGCACGATGAATTCACAGCAAGGGTTTAAGTTTGTTTATATCATTTTGGTACTGAAATATTTTTATGACATTATTTCTTACAGTAAAAAGCAGCGTTTCTTGCAGGTTTGTGGTTAATTTTAGCTATTATCTGTGGTTTTTAACGATACGAGACAATATTTCCTAAAATTCGGTTATTGCTTCTATTTCTTTAATATGGATGCTTCGCAATTCCTTTTTTAGGAAAAAAAAACTTTTTTTTAATCAAGATAAATATTATTTTCATACAAGAATTTGTTTTGTATTATTTATTGACATCCCTAACAGCTCCGTGCAGACTAAGCGGAACAAAGGAGCCAGTGGAGCGTCTACTGATAATTAATATTGTTTTATTATAAGCTGCGTATCTGACGGTGCCGGTATTCCGTATTGCGACGCAACCATGCATGCCTCATCCAATAACGCTGGCTGTTTAGATTACTTTTAATTGGGACAAACGATTTTGAAACACCCTTGCTTTTGACGGATTTGCCTTTAAATATTAATCTGATTGCGATTTGTATATTTAAGTAATAAAAAAGTAACCCACTTCAATTTATAATCCACAGGGTGAATTATTATCTTCATCATATCGATTTCTATTTCTCCCGAACCACATAATTTTGATTATGTACTACTTATGTAAGTTCTAGAACTATGTAAAGTAACGAGTAAGCAACGCATTTCCTCCAGCAAAATTAAATGCAAACTCAACCTGTTTTAGCCTTAAAATTGCGCTAAATTTGATATCTCAGCGGTTAAGAGTCGCGTGAAGGCTCATGCATTATGTATGCGAGCCCGGCCCGGTGGGACGCCGACGGCCACCCTTGATTGATTGCGGCGGATCGCCAGCTAACCTCGGTCCGTTGATGAACGCCTGCTCCTCTAATTGGTATTTTAGCCTTAATTGCTCAGGTTTTGCGCGATAACTTATAAAGGCTTATTCGTTTGTCAAATTGTGTGGGGGTATATATCCCCACGGTCCTCTTTACTGGAGTACCTATATTAGAATGGTAGGTAAACGTACTTATATCTACTTTTGCCTAACATTCTAATGGTGTTGTTTTAAAGTTTATGAACAACTAAGTATATTAGTATGCGGACTTTAATCTTCAATACTACCTATAGCTTGTGAGCGCGTTAATTAAATTTCTGATAGTAATTACCGTCCTAATTAACTGGACTATTAAAACCAACTTAATCGAACTTTTTCTTATACTTACCTAATGATGTCCATCGATACAATATTATTTTGTATATTAATCTGATTACGATTAATATACAAAATAATACCTATGTAATATGCATTGGCATTTTATGTGTAAGAAAAGTGACATGTCACTTTGCCCTTAGAATTGTATAGTACATTCTCAGAGGACCTAGGGGAGATAGTATCCACGGCAGGTGCAACGTAAGCTCTTTTATTCATAGGACCCGTGTCTGCAACGTTTAAGGTCACTTTAATTTTTATACTAGCAACTCACAATGACGTAAGCGCCATTTTTTAAGAATTATTTTACTCAACGTTTGTAGGATTTTTTTTTTCCAGCACTTAATTCTATTGCTGCACTGAAATAAGAAGTATCTTCGAATAATTCAATTATTGATCTATACTAATATTATAAAAAGGAAAGGTTTGTTTGTTTGGATTGAATAGGCTCCAGAACGGCTGGACCGATTTCAAAAATTCTTTCACTCTTGGGAAGCTACACTATTCCCGAGTGACATAGGATATAAAAAAAAGATGATCCGTGCGAAGCCGGGGCGGACAGCTAGTCAAAAATATGTGTCAACATGTGTCTTATCGTATTGATCATGGGTAATGTCACATTCCTCAACCCTCTTAAATAATATAAAACAGGGAAACTATTTGAAATGCAAACGCAATTTGTCCTTTTCTGTATTTTTGTTTTTTAACAGAGGGCAGTTCAAAATGGCCATTACGCGAGATCAATGACATTTACTATTAAATTTGTCACTCGGTCCGAAATAAGGGTACTTCAGCACTACCGAACCATCTGTCACAGTACAAGTATGTCCCAGTAAACTAAGTGTCAACAGTCATTGGGCGCTAAAGTTTCATTTTTCTGTTTTATACTTATTGCTTTCTTTCTTTAAATCTTAGTTAGTCAGACATGTCTAATTTTTGTTCGTACTTCTGGGTATGAAATTTGACAATTGACTAAACAATAGAAATTTGTCTAGATTAAGAATACGATTTTATTTGGTCCTACCTACATGACACGATTTTTTTTTTTTCGTTTTTATAGATAACTAGCTGTCCACCCCGGCTTCGCACGGATCATCTTTTTTTTATAGCCTATGTGACTCGGGAATAGTGTAGATTCCCAATTAAAACAATTTTTCAAATAAGTCCAGTCGTTCTGGAGCCTATTCAATCCAAACAAACAAATAAACAAACAAACATTTCCTCTTAATAATATTAGTATAGATAACACTGAACGCTATGCAATCATTTCTGAGCGGTACAGGTAGGTACGAGAGAAAATGGAATCTCTGAGGTGACAAGTGAGGAATCACGAGTAATTACTATTGTACTTACGGATTTTTATTTATAGCTTAACTAGCTTCTGCCCGCGACTTCGTCCGCGTGGAACTCGTCCTTTTTTGCAGCCGGTTAAAAAGTAGCCTATGTCCTTTCTGAAGCTCCAGACTTTCTTTGTACCAAATTTCATTTAAATCGGTCCAGTAGTTTTAGCGTGAAAGCGTAACAGACAGTCAGACAGACAGACAGAGTTACTAACGCATTTATAATATTAGTAGGGATATACGGAAATAGTAAGGAAATCTTCGTGCGCGAGTTTGACTCGCATTTGGACGGCTTATTATTTCATTCCATATTAAACGTTCGTCAATGTGGATTGTCTTTTGTTTTGCGTGGTACGTATATAATAATATGTTTACCGGATATGTCTTGTATTGTGTCTACTCTAAATTGAGTTTCGCATCGGACATATCCAAAATAGATTTAGTGCACGCATGACTGATGATAGGTGACGCTAACGACACATTGATGTGGCGCGACCCTGTATGCCAATTTTTTAACGCAAGGGTGAATTAGTGAGGCGACGACATTATTAAATACTTAGGTACTAATATTATAAACGCAAAAGTTGTACGAATGTACAGATGTAAAGATGCATGTCTGGATTTATGTTTGTTACTCTTACACGCAAAAACTGCTAAATGGATTTTAATGAAACTTAATAGCTTACACATCAGAATAACATATCCCTACTATCCCTACTAATATTATAAATGCGAAAGTAACTCTGTCTGTCTGTCTGTCTGTTACGCTTTCACGCTAAAACTACTGGACCGATTTAAATGAAATTTAGTACCTACAAAGACAGTCTGGAGCCTGAGAAAGGACATAGGCTACTTTTTAACCGACTGCAAAAAAGGAGGAGTTCCACGCGGACGAAGTCGCGGGTAGAAGCTAGTAGTAGTATTTTACAACGATATTGCGTAGAGTACCTACTCATCATGCGCAGATGAAGTCGTGGGCTAGTTACAATAATATATAAGCTTTTTTAAATGGGTTATTTCTATTAAAGCTGAAAGGACATTACGTAATTATTTTTAAAAATGTTTTAATATTGTTTTTGAGCGGAGGATGTAGTACCTATAACCTAATACGATCGGCAAAGTCGCGCAGACAAAGGCAAATATGGAAAATATCTTATTTTATTCCAGTTCTTATTTTTTACAGTAATACGCTTTTGTTATTGAATGTAACAGGAAATCTGATCAGAATAAACTATTTCAAAACCTATCTACCAATAATCGTATGCACGATTATTATAAAAAGAAAAGAACGTTTATTCAGGAAACACATCACATTACAGAAATAGATTGAGTATCTTATGTAGGCATTTATGTGTCACTATAAAACTATCGATATCCTACTCTCACAGGCGACGAAATAAAAATATTGACAGTCTCCAAGGAAAGTATCTTGCTTGCATCCCATCACTGTCTTAAATTGAACCATTAATTCACGCCAGCGACTCCTGAAATTAGGTAAAAAATTGAATATTAAGCGTTGCTATTAGCGCTCGCGTCAGGTGATGAATGATATAACCCTTGTCTGCATTTACTCCATGAAATTCGAAGTTTTCTTCCCCTACCCAAGTTTCAACATGCTCTTCGTATTATTATTTTTTTTAATAAATACAAGAGAACTAATGCATTTTGCTCACATTGCTCACATTCGGTTGATAGTGAACCAATTTTCTATCATAGATAAATCCCTACTAATATTATAAATGCGAAAGTAACTCTGTCTGTCTGTCTGTCTGTCTGTCTGTCTGTCTGTCTGTCTGTCTGTCTGTTACGCTTTCACGCTAAAACTACTGGACCGATTTAAATGAAATTTGTTACAAAGAAAGTCTGGAGCCCGAGAAAGAACATAGGCTACTTTTTAACCGACTTCAAAAAAGGAGGAGCTCGACGCGGACGAAGTTGCGGGCAGAAGCTAATACTAAATAATTAAATGTGTTATAATATTAAAGTCCGACCTTATGTGATCGAAACTACAATAAAAAATATAGATCATATCGACTTCTTAATAAATTATAAGTATAGGTATCTATATAAATAGAATCCAATAGTGACATTATGTGATGTGCGAAAGAAGTCCGTTAATAAGGAATAAGAAGGAAGGGAATTGCTGTGGTCTTTACCTGACATTTCATCATTTAATCTTTTATCAACATTATTGTTTTATCGGATGACTCAGATGGGACATCTTAAAATGGACAAACAACCATTGACATCGTAAACTAAGAAGCGATCAATCTGTACTCTCGCTTATAATCCGGGCATGCAGTAAAAGCCTGCAGTAGGCCAATTGTGTTTTAGTAGGTAATCAGTCCGAAAAAGATATCCTAAATTGATATACAAAGGTATATTATAATTATATTATAGGAGTACCTCTACGTCATGTGTTAAATTGCCCGTTCTACGTTTCGTTGAGTGTTTGTGATGACGTGCGTCATTTGTTTGCCGGTGAGTGGAAAATTATTTTGATAAAATGACAGAAACGCCGAGGGCTTATTTCACCCCTATTTGCATTAAAAACAGTGGGTAGGTATATTTTTTGTAATTTTTTGATTAACGGAATACTATTTATTAGTCGGGGCTCTGCAATTTCTGATGCAACAATATAGGTACCTACTATAAGTACTACCTGTTCATAATTTGCTAGATATTGAAAATATTAGAACAGATATATAATCTTAGATAGGTAAGACCGCGGAAATGGGTAATAAGTTTCATAAACAACAGTAGAAACAGATTTATTACGATAGCTTTTATTATTAAATATTTTATGAAGCGTTAAAGTCAAGGACAACTTTTTTATTAAAATACTTATTGCATTTTGACGACATTACCCACATACAAAAATCCTCCTAATAATTTCAATATCAATTGAGGGTGGCAAGATACACGTAGCAACACACTGAATAAGTCAAGCAAACCAAACTAAACACATTAACAAATCAGATATCCGCAACCATAAACAACCCTAAAGTAAAACGCGTATTTTCGAATCCAGAGGGACAATCTTAACCCTTCTTAGAATTTATACCGTGCAGAAATTCTCTGTGAGGAATTTTATTTACGCCAAAGCGTAGTCACCTTAGGTGTCATAGCACCCGAATTTGCATACACGAGTTGAGATCTGCCTTAATTTTCTCGTAATGGCTTCGGAACGAGGCGCGAGTGTTCGCACTGATTGCCAGACTCCCCCGGGAGCGAATTACGAACGATATACAACGTACCGAATGCTCGAGTGAAACCTCTGTGCAGTAAAAACGTTTAAGATGATGGTGAAGAATGCCACGTAAGACGTGACGTCACAGTGAATGAAAGTTTAATTTCTATATGTTATCCTTTAGATGTTACCAATTTTGATATCGTAAATAATAAATCATAAAAAATAACATAATTAGTTACTTACCTTAAATATTTACTACGATGTATCAATAGAAATTCGATCTAAATCTTTGGTTTTATACTACCTATTAATTTAAATAATATGCCAACTCGTCTTGTCATGGTACAAATATCATTATTAGTTACCATCTCAATTTGTCTCCAGAATCGGGAAATTTATATGCTGCAAAACCTTACTAAGTACACAATCAAAAGACTTATTCAAGACTATTTAGTTTCTACCCAGACTACTTCCATTTGCGTAGGTTATATTCCGATAAGACAGTATTCCGATTTCCGTGATAAAGACTAACCAATGTCCTTCCCCGGAACACGAACTATCTCCATACCAAAGATGATAACGAAAGCTAACTTATCTACCTAGATACGTATTAAAACTAAAACAACACAAAGTGGCTGCATATCTCTGTCGTAAGCGAAATCTAAGACGAGATCCGTCGGGAGTTTGGAGACAAAGTAAAATGCAAATCCTCATGTATTACCAATTAGCTACTCCCACTCCCACCGGAATATAACGGTATTAGGCTGCTCAGAAGATCTTGTTTCTTGTTAGTTTAAATTTAGTTACAGGCTAGCCTGTGTTAGCTTTTGTTTCAGTTTGAAACCGATATGTGTCTAGTGGTTTATAGAGCCTTTGGAAACTAAGAGGTCATTGTTTTGAATCCTCGAATATGTTACAGAATGTGTATTGGATTATTTAGATTGTGACTTTTATCTAATACTAGCTTCTGCCCGCGACTTCGTCCGCGTGGAACTCGTCCTTTTTTGCAGCCGGTTAAAAAGTAGCCTATGTCCTTTCTTAAGCTCCAGACTTTCTTTGTACCAAATTTCATTTAAATCGGTCCAGTAGTTTTAGCGTGAAAGCGTAACAGACAGACAGAGTTACTTTCGTATTTATAATATATAGAGCAATAGAGCAATAGAGCAACAGTCCCAACCAAAACGACTAAAAATCACTCTCAATTTAGTTATCTGCCTACTGCCTACCCCCTAAGAACAATGGCGTGATTATTTATAGCCTATGTCCATTTCTAGGTTATCATCTATTACCATACCAAATTTCATCAAAATCCGTTCAGCCGTTTAGGCGTGAAAGAGCAACAGACAGACAGACAGACAGAGTTACTAACGCATTTATAATATTAGTAGTGATGTCCATTTCTAGGTTATCATCTATTACCATACCAAATTTCATCAAAATCCGTTCAGCCGTTTAGGCGTGAAAGAGCAACAGACAGACAGACAGACAGAGTTACTAACGCATTTATAATATTAGTAGTGATAGTAGTGAAGTAGTGATTTTTATTCATCTACTGTGCGTACTCCTATACTCACAGCTGGTATTAAGCATGTGATGTGGACTTATGTATACCTGTCTACGAACTTTCTATATACATGTGCACTTCTTATCGACGTACACGGAGACACGGAGAAACCTTCCGGGGCGGAAAATGTCCTTAGAACCTTCTAGAATTTATAAATAAAACATTTTAATCCTTCTAGAGTCGCACTGATACGGTACTTTATATACGATGCTTGCCTTATTAAAAGGTTTACGTTTTAAAAGGGTCTCATGTACTTAAAAAAGTACTTAAGTACCTACTAGTTTAACTCACATGTCGGTTGAAAATATTAATTATTACTTCGATGCAAGTTTCTTTCATAATTTTCATATCCATTTCTCATCTTTATCGTTCTTTGTGGACAAAGTTGTTAGGATTGTTTTGTAAGTAGGTACCTACATTATATTAAAATTAACAGCCAATGACAAAAAGCCACTTTCCTTAATGACTGATATCTATCTACTAGGATACTCTTTTATACGTATAAGTACCTACTTACTTACTGTCAATGAAAGCTAAAAGCTCGTAACATTTAAAAAATCTCGGTGCACTTATACTTTTAATCTATTTAATTATTATAACAAAATCAGACGCTGACTGACAATAACACGGTTTGCAGTATAATACCTATTAAAATTAACAACGAGGACGCCACTTCAATATAATTTCTCGTTAATACCGAGACGCCCCGGGACTTAAGACGAGAAAAAAAAATTGACATTCCATAATTTATGAAAACGACGAGTCTACTGGAGACGACTCCGCGCCACCTAATTAAAAGTGTCAACGCACTAAAATAGTCTTAGTCATTTCTTTGAACGTTCCAAAACTAGAAATAAGCTAAAAATTAATTGAACGGCTTTGGGGATCTTTTGTGGAAACCTTTTGTGAATTTGAATTAGTTTCATAAAAGTTTGCTTTGAATGCTTGTAATTATAAATAAAATCGTTTCTATTGTTGAAAATTTCTTTGTTGTTAAAGAAAATGTTCTTTTGAATTTACATTTTTGTGGATACTTAATATCGTTGGAAAGTTGTCCTTGTAAGTCGGTTTACAAAGGGTAAACTGTGTGCCCTAAGGATATGATCGGATGGCTCGGGATCCCGCCATTGACGTCGTCAACCCTTTGGCTTAATGCCCCTACCTGTTGCCGGGACTCCGGCGGGTTTCAATAGAAAAATCTTATGGACTGAGAAAAGACCGGATGTCTCTTCAACTTATTAGTTGACAGAGTAATAACATCGACGTAGGATTTAAAATTGTGTGCAGAAGTTGCGCATGAAAGTTATGCGGACTTATCTACAGGTTAGACGACATTTAATGTTTCTTTTCATGGTAGGGTATGTAGTTGGTTATTATAACTTGAGATAGCTATGAAACCAATTTGTCCGAAATATCTCGTAAGATGGACAATATCGTTTACAAATCCGAAATGGATATGACAAAAAATTCAGAAATAAATACCGTACGGCATACTAGAAGACGAGGAATGCGTTGCGAACATCTCAAATACCACAGACGAAGATGAAATTGCGCCAAGATGGAGCAGTGTAGGAAAAAAACACCAAGGTTATCGTTCCAGTTTATATAGGAGATATATCAAGTTTATATTATACTATCTTTGGGACACATTTCAATTTAGTAGATGTTTTTAGTAAATACCTAGGTACTTTTACATTTTTATGTTCTTCGTGAAATAAATATCTATCGTATAATCCAGATAATATATAATATATATAGGTACTTACGTAGTGGCTATCTGTCCATTCTTTCGTCTTTTTGTTTGTTCGTTATACATTAAAGTATCTATAGGTACCTATCTTTTATCTACCTACTGAGTAACAAAAAAATTTAGCATACCTTGCACATAACCCTACTACTTATTACCTAAATTACTACATAGCAACTACGTAAAAAAATAAACCGATCGTTTTTTAGTAATTGTCCATCTTTGGGCGCGCAGTCTTTACCAGTTGCACGTCGCAAGCCATAAACACGGCCTCTGCAACCTTCCGAAACCCGCCACGCCGCTTATTCCAGCTATTTCTCCATTTACCCCCACTCAAATATAAATCTCTAGTAAAATATATTATTTCAGAGGACATGCGACGCTGGACAAAACACTTAACCTGATTGACCCCAGCTTGGTATTTTTATTGCTTCTCAAGGCACCGTGTTTTGGCCTCTGGAGGACACTTCTGCGAGCATTCGTTCCCTTTCGGATATCGTTTTTTCTATAAAATGTTTTCGCTATTTTATTTGTGAGGACTCTATTTGCAAAGGTTTATTTAGTGCGGTCTTGAATTTCAAATCTGCGTACGCTAATGGGATTAGTAATTGATACTTTGCAATTTTATTAACAAATAGTTAAATAGGATATATTACGTAGGTAGCAATACTTCGAGTAACCAACCAATAGTACCAACATTTAAATCAATATAAAGTGTAGGTACATGTTACGTTACCTTTATCTAATAGTATTTACTACTATGTTTCTAATCATACCCATATAAATTCGTATAAAACCTATTATGAAATAAATAAGAATTAGGTAGGTAAAGTATAAAACTAATATTAACACAGAAAATATTCTGCCTATCGTGTAATATCCAAAATGAGTCTCATATGAAAACGACGTCCAAAAAGCGAGTCAGCTAAAGAAGTTATCCCAACCTGTCGCCAACGTACATACAGAGACATCCGATCCCATTCAATATTCATGTCTTCGACGGTGTAATTGTAGCTTTACTGAGTGCAGAGATTGAAACAATAAATTGCAAGATACAGTAACACGTGGCGACACGCAATGTACGCCGGTTCGAAATAGGGCTGTCGAAACGAAAAAAACTATTCTACTGAGCTCACAGTAAATTATCATCATCAGATTCCTTTAGCTGCTTTTTACTTTATTACAGCTAGACTGCCTAATTAACTTATAGATTTTATATGATTTGTGAACTTTCTAATTATTTTATATCTTCAGTTTGTATTTGTTTATGAACGCAAACTGGCAGCCCTGGAGCGTCGCGCCCTACCCTCCTCCATTAGAGCGAAATTAAGACAGCTTGCGCCACCAATATGCAAATCCTGTGTACCTACACATGTACCCAGTGTTGTTTGGAGCCTAAACAAATATTGTTTATAATAAAGTACTCGAGTTCGCGTCAAAAACAACATTCCTGCAAATACAAACGCATACCTGTTATTGAGAATATTGTTTATCGATTTATTGTTTTCTCTGTTTTGCGCTCAATAAACGTCTGTGGGCGTTTTAAGTATGTACCTACCTTAGGTTAGAGAATTCAAATATTCCACAATTTCAATAATATATGGCCCATTTTAAAATCTAGTTTAATGTACTTACGTAGGTAGGTGGGTGTGTACCTACCCACCTACACTTTAAATGCACGTTGTATTGTTTGTTAAAATGTTTCCAACATCAGATTTTCTTTGCCTCGACCACGCTAAATTTCTTAGCTTCATTCTAAGCTTCCATTTCCGCTCTTGTGTATCTACAACAAACGAACATCTACGAGTGTTCACTGCACTATTGCGCTTACCCTTTCTTCCTTTAACTTAGTATTCCTTTGATTCGCGCGTTTACAAAATAAAAGCGTGTTTGTTGTTCAACGCATTCGTTTGTTCAAACGGAGAAGGAATCCGTAAGTTGTTTTCTGTTTGATAAAATATCGCTAGGCAGAGCATTCTTCGCAGTCCGGGAGGAAGCCACCGGCTTGGAAACCATCCTTTACATTTTAACGATAGGTACCCACAATACTTCAATAACGAAAGTGTTAGCAAACGTGTAAGTTTTATTGTTGTAATGTTATTTGGCTGTAGGTACTTATGATCGATTGATACGTAAGAGTGTTTTGTGCATTCTTATTCGAACCCAAACGTGTCATATTGTTCTATATTTTGATATGAGAACGCCAAATTTCAATATAAAACTTGTTTTCTCTATCAAACAACTAATAACGGTAATGTAAACTTGAAATCACTATCGCAACGTACTCCGCCAAGCACCTTTTATAAAGTTTAAATAAAAATCAAGTCTGAATCCCCTCGGAGCGTGCCCGCGCAATTTTCCAATACAGCCATCAGAGGTCTGCTACATCCGAGAGGTAGTCATCTTACAAGCAGAATTGATACTTCAGACATGCCGTGAAGTGCTATTCTCTTGAAAGCTTTTATATTATATTATCTAAGACCTTTCAACACGTGGCTAGAACGTCTGTCGAGGCGATCTATCGATTTCGATTCTCGCCTCTCATGGGTAAAGAGCAAAGTGCTTGATACAGCATAGCAGGTGATACCGAGACGGGCTTAAATAAATTTACTAAGGTATTGACGGGATGTGTTCATCTTAGTAAAATGGAAAAGATAGAATCCCAACGATACGGGACGTCTACCTAACGGTGGATTTATGTTCGAACTACAAAGAGAGTTGCTTACTTATCGTCGTAACAATGTTCAAGTTCATGCATAAACCAATGTCTTGTTTTCAACATTAACAACCTTCTCAAGGAAAGCGTACCTAAACTTCTACACACTATATTTTTACCAAGTACTTGTTTGACATTACAGTAACAGTAAAACTTATATTTTAAAACGAAATAGTTACGTTAAGCTCGAGCAATAACAAACAAGGTACCAACGTATACGATCTCGTGAGCTAACAGTAATTATTATAAATCTGTTGGGCTTAGACTAGCGAGCAAGCACGTTAGAGTTTGGGCATCACTTTCACGAAAATTGCTTAGGGCTCAGACGAGAGGTTCCGCTTAGCGATCTCGCGCTTCGTATAAATCCACATTATGCTGGTAACGTTTTGGTTCACTGCCAGCAGACGATGTGCATGCATACATAGTTGTTTAAGTGCCAAGCATTACGATATACAACATTTATGTAGGTAGATACCTACCAAAGGGTTGCATCGGTAAATAAATCGATGTTGGTCCGTTTTTAACCTGCAGATGAATGCACCGAATACTTAGTAGGTATAGGCAACATACCAAATCAACATGAATATTTTAACAGACTACTAGACTCCGATAAACCAGTTTTAATAAAAACTGACACGATCTGTAAAATAATTTGAGACCACTTGGAAAACATTACGCTCAAACAGATCAAAAAGAAATAGTAGCATCTTACCTGTAGGTGTAATTCTAGGTATAATTTCATTCTAGGTATAATTATTAAAACAAAAAAGTCAGCCTAACAAAGAGTAGGACTAATGAGATTAACGGCCGATTTACATTAAAAAGGTTCGAGCGAGTCTAATAAAATTAACAATTCGTTCGTCTGTCTGTCATGGACTTTGGGGACTCAGGGAAGCGATTGAAATTCAAATCCGAAGTCTCGAGCATTTCTAATATAATTAAGTCGCCCCGGTGGGTAATTGAGTAGATATCCACCCCTGATAAAACTTTCTTGGACTTGCTGACAGAGGCGGCGCTAGGCGTGGGCGACGTGGGCCATCGCCTACGGCCTCGCGGTCCGGGGGCCTCGCGCATCAGATACGCGTTACTCGGACGCAACGTGAAAATTATTCGTTAATCGTTATAAAACGATAAATATATTTATGTACTGAAATATTTTTTTAGGCTAGCCACATTATTTTACTTTGTGTTGCTATAGCGGGAAACAAACGGGGAAGCCCCTCCGAAATAAAATGGTTTTATTTACTCTAGCAATGTTTACTGACATTGCGTTGCTATTCACAGGCAACCCCCTAGTGGTTAAACTCGGAGATTTCGTTTTCTGTTTGAAGTTTGTCTATGTAAGGAAGATACTTCACAAACTTCAGCCGCTTCTCAAAAAATAAAGTATCGCACGGTATATTAAATTACAATTATTAATCGTTATAAAGTTATAAAACGATAAATAATTATATTGATACACCGAAATGTTTTTTTAGGCTAGCCAAATTTGTTGGTTTTGTGTTGCTATCGCGGAAAAAGAACGGGAAAGCCCCTCCAAAAACAAAATATTTAGTCTAGCATTGTTTGTTGGCAATGCGCAGTGTTGCCGATTTAGCGAATTTGTCGCTAGAACTGACGACTTTTGCTTAAGGTTTAGCGACCAAAAAAAAGTTTTGACGACAAAAATAGTTTAGCGACTTATCTGGCGACTTTTGGAGTACAAAGCAGAAAATTTTTGTTTCTTTAACGTTATTTTAAGAAAATGTCTGTCTTTATAAAGTTAAGTTTTTTATAAAGTAGTAAAAACCTATTTTTCAAATGTTTTTTTTTTATGGCATTGGTTCTTACGCTACCAGAGGGCCTCGCTGAATGTACCTTGCCCACATAAAATTTTGTTCTTGCCCCGCCACTGCTTGCTGAAATGCGTTAACAATTTACAATGTTTTTATTGAACATTGATTTTTGCAGATATCCAGACAAAATTTAGCTATCTAACACCTATAGGTAGATATATTAGAAAGTAAAGGTTATACCTACCTCCTGATATGGGGTCGGGATACGAAAGGTTCTCTTATCCTATTATTGGGAACCAACTGAGAGGTATCATCCCGATTATGTTATTTTCATGTGCTATTTTTATTTTTAGATAGGTTCATAACTAAGGTACCTACTAGACATATAACCTACTACTTATGCTCTGATAGTTTTAATAATTTTCAATAATCAAGTATGACTGTTAAGCTGGCAGGAGTGAAAGTCTTATTTGTCTCATACATAACTTGATACTTTTCATTTTTATGCACAAAAATACCACTATATATGCACAATTTGTAGTAGATAGGTACCTATTAATAGTCGCAGAGTAAAACCGCTGACTGACCAAAAGGCAGACAATCAGATTTGGCAAAACTAGTGGGTTCGGCTTAAAATATATGTTTACTAAAAAACATAGCGTCTCCGGAAAGATTGCTTATAATATTATTCATCGGGCCAATGAAAAACGTAATGAATACATTATTCGAGACAGGGTTGTCTCAAAACCTTTTACAATCTATAAAGGGAAACACTTTCATTTATGGCATAGATAGTTTTACTTATACATAGCGACACCTCAGTCTAAAGCAATCTCCGGCGAAGCGAACCTTCTAATAACATTACACTACAAAATCTACTTGAGCCAAAATGGCTTTGTCAGTAAACATTAGCTGAGATTTAATAGGAACTCCGCACGTCACGACGTCAACGCATACTATAACAAACAATCTTATGTGAATGCTATTAGAGATACGAAACGTAAGTTAATGTAGCAGTAAAGGAATGTAGCGCAGTATGATAACTTTAAAATTTTATGAGGATCTACATACTACGTAAATTAAAGGGTGTCTCCGCGTGTCAAAAATCATAGACACATTAGTGTAAGATCTAACTGTCATGTTCCACCAATTACAGACTAGAAGCTTCTCATTGGTGACAAGACAGTAGGACCTCATTCGTCACTAACGCATCTAGTGGATTTTTGGCACCCTTTTTTATCAGTCTTTAATATAAAAAAAAATAATGTTGTCGTTTACTTTTCTTAAAATATCAACTGCGTGAATTCGGTACAGTATAATATGCAAATTAGAGCAGACGTTTGCCCGCAAACATTGGGTGAATTAATGTATTACGTACGTCTTACCTCTCGAGGGGTGAACAACTTAAATTGTACAATACACGTCTCTATACTCGTATTAATTATAATTCGTACTTATAAATTGGAAACAGCTTCAAGCGATCCTCTTCCCCTGAAACCCTTGCGGAATAAAATACAGTGTTTCATAATTATCCATTTATTAGCTACGCAAGAAATCACAATGTTTACGTGGGCTTAGGTATTAATATTAACCATGTGGATAACATATACAAGTGACGTTCTTTTAGAATCGTCATTTATAAATACGCTGATTTTATTACAATTTTAATGACAAGTAACATTTTGCACTAAATATTACTGTTTTTAGAAAAAACTTAAACTATCGTCTAATTAATGGAATGAAACAACTATTAACGGATTTAACTCGCGTATTTTTATTTTATTTTATTTGCTGACGTTTCGTTTCGTTAGACTTTTGTCAGCTCAGTCATGCTACGATTATGGAAACTGTAAAGAATCCGAAACGTCAGCAAATAAAATAAAATAAAAATACGCGAGTTAAATCCGTTAATAGTTGTTTCATTCCAATGTGTAATAACCGCGAAGGCATCAGAAATTATTATATCGTCTAATTAGATTTTGATTGATAATTAGATCATGGAAAAGATATTATAATCATTTACATATTATTATTAAGGCCTTTGTCACAATGTCCAAGTTCCGAGTAACTTTTTTGTACAATTTTCACAATCAGCATCTAAGACTTAACTGTGGATAATTTATTTAAAGAATTTTAGGTACTCGGCAGTTGTGAAACGTCTTTGTTATATCATTAAACATTCCCATACAGGTATTTTTTCAGTTTTGTGATTTTCACAAAATAATACCTACCTATAATAAAAAACTGTCAGTAGGTAATAAACATTTATTTTGTTTTTTGTTTGTAATTCCCTTTAGTTTAACGATTTGACTGCCATGGCAATCTGGTTCAAAATTGTGGGACCCAGGACTTATTGAATTCAACTCACTTAATGCCTACATGTCATAATTGACAAAAAACACACAATTGTTCTTAAGATGTGTCAGAAAAAATATTTTGTACTTGAATCAGCGATGAGTATTTATATAAATTACTCTTAATAGTGCTTTTAACTCGAGAATATTAACTTTATACTGTCGCTTTCTAGTTTTCGTAGCAGACTTGAGCTGACACTGTTTTACTATCGACAGTTCAGTCTGCTATCTATCTATCCTGTTTATAATTGTTTTTTTCCCAAAGAAATATTAATTAAAATATCTATAATATGATCACGTTAACAATAAATTCGTCAAATCAAACGTTAATAATATAATTCTACTGTAAAGGAGTCTGCCCACTACACCGTATCATACCATGACTGTGCTATGAACGTGTCTGGCAAAAAAATATTCTTTGTATAGAAAAGCAAGATACTATGTCCACTAGACCGTTCCGTCACAGACTCGTACCGTCTTACGTATTACCTTCCGTGCTTGATACGTTCATAGCACGGTCATGGTATGATACGGTGTAGTAGGCAGACTCCTTTATTCAGTATTGAACAACTATTATAAACAATACTATGTATTTAATATACTTACGAAAATATGAAATAACATATTATTTATTATGGCACTCTTACAAAATAAAAAAAATAGCACTGTTTGTATTATTATTTAAATTAGCTCACTCAGAGTTGAAAGTTAGGCACCAGTATTGATAGAAAATATTATTTTTTAGAGATTTCACTCTTTATTAAGTGCGTATAAACATTAACATTTATAATGTTTTTTTAACGTTTTCATTGAGGTCAAAGATCAAACAAATCTGGAATTATCTGGATATATTATTTCTTAAGTAAAGTGTAAAAGGCGAACGTAATGCCTTAAGGCATTCTCTACCAGTCAACCTTAGAGTAGGTATGACAGAAATAAAAAGTCTTAGGTGCAAACAATTACTAAAAACAAAAAATTAAGACGACGAAAATAGATATAGCTAGTACATAAATATAGGTACATACATACATAAATAGTTATAATTTTATATAACCAATCTCAGATAATAACTAATAAGTACTTGTAAAAATAGTTTTTAGAAAGAGTCAATAACATATACGTATGACTTTTAATTGTTTAATAATGAAAAGAACGTGTTATTCTTAATGACGCCATACATACTAATAATGAACTTAAATAATTGCAATTTATTATGGAGTAGGTTGATCCGTTGTTTACGTATATTAATATAATCAAAATGACGAAATGGCGGCTATTCGTTGATTGGTTAATGTGGGTTGTCCGCGATCTCATGTTTATTGATTGGTCAGCAAAAACGTGCTAGTTACGTTAAAAAAAGGTATTTTATAAAAAATAGTTTACACCTAGTCAATGAGAGAATTATTTGTGATATTGACCGTGGATAATATTAATTAATTAACAACAATTGTCTCTTAAGTAAATAACTTTGTTGTCTACATAAATCTCAAATTTAATAGAAATGTATATAAACTGTAGTAAAATAAAGACTTCGTATGTTATTTCCATGAAATATTTTCATTTTGAATTATTTTACATGTGCATTTTTAATTACTTTTAAAAAGCTTAATTACAACCAAAGGCACTCCATTTCTTATTGTATCACTCGATTAGCACCATCACCGTTCGGCAACATATTTAGAAAATAGCATTTTTAGTGGCATAATTACTTACGTATTCAATTTATTTTTTTATCAATGCAATACGTAAACACTGATATATCGTTACGTTTAGATATTGTTGCGCAGATGACGTTTAGCGAAACGTCTAGACGCGCACAGAAAGTACATTCCTACTAGAACGGAGATCGACGAATCGCACACCGCTACTCTGAGGCTCTGGAACGTTCGCGGTGTTTAAAAGATGCCGCGTAACCAAGCGAGTGCGCCACTCGGCGCTAGATGGCGTTAGGAGTCGCGAGTAGCGAAACATCGGGAATGGAAGGTACGAGAATATCGGCTCGGCGCGTGTGTGTATAAAAGGCGACCGCTTGGCGGTCCACGGCAGTTCAGTTGAGGAGCTCGGAAGAGGAGGATCCGGAAAAGGAAGAGTGAAAGCGGAAAGTGACTTGTGAGAGTAATAGTGAAGTGAATAGTGAGTTGTACGGTATAGTGAGTTGTACGGTATAGTGAGTCGTACGGTATAGTGAGTTGTACGGTATAGTGAGTTGTACGGTATAGTGAGTTGAACGGTATAGTGCGTTGTACAGTGTAACGTACGGTTGAGAATAGTGGACTGCGTTAGTGACTTACGTGAAATAGTGTTAGTGAGTGATTGATTGAAAGACTGTGGTAAACCTGTACCCTTAATCGCGTATTAAAGTTAGTTAAACTAACGAAGGTGTTTATTTTACCCAATCCGTTACCCTAGCGCGTAACATTTGGTGTCAGAAGTGGGATTGGGCTTTAAAAATAATGCCGTTAAAGGAACGCGAAAGCAAAACAGGGGCCAGGACCCGTAGTCAGGCAGCGGCTGGAACTCCGGAGGAAGAGGACGGTACAGCGGCTACCGCCGAGTATAGAGGTCCAGCGGAAGTAGAAGAAGGAGCGGACAAGGGCCGAGGGGAGTTGATTGAGATGATTTCTGCTTTGAAATTGTTAGTTGAACAGAAGGCTCAAAGTCTACAGAAGCAATTGGCGTATGATCGAGAACAGCAAATTCTACGTCAAGAGCAGCAGTTTAAAGTTATAATTAAAGAGGTAACGAGGGCCATAGATGAACAGTTGAAAAAGGTTCATGGTCGGTTTGAAGAGCTCGAGAGACATGTTACCAGCTTGAATAATGCTGTTGAAAGACACGACTTGGAGTTAGCAATTATGAAGAAGGAGATAGCTAATATCAGGGTGAAGGGCGTCGCGTCAGGTGCTGTGGTCCCGTCAGGGGAGAAATTTAAAGTACCAAGTTTCGACGGAAACTCGTCATGGCCGGCATATAGACTGCAGTTTGAGCAAGTGATGAAGATGAACGGGTGGAATGACAAGCAGGCAGCGACGGCGTTGACAGTTGGCCTCCGTGATCAAGCTTTGAGTGTATTGGAAGCAATCGGGCCAGAGGTTACTTATAAGCGATTGTTGGATGCACTGGAGACTAGGTATGGGGATAAGCATCTGGAACATGCTTATCGAGCCCAGATTAAGGACCGTAAACAACGCCTTAATGAAAGTCTTCAGCAATGGGCTATCGAAGTAGAGAAGCTGGTTCGAAAGGCTTATCAGGGACGTTCTGATATAGAGAACATACTGGTGGAGACGTTTGTTGACGGAATACGGGACGGCGAGGTTAGAGCTGCGGTGCGGCTGGGGCATCATTCACTTCTGAAGAAGGCTCTCGCGCACGCGTTGGAATTGGAGGCCGTACGTCAGGATCTTAGTAGCCATCGTGTAAGGGAAGTTGTGGCTACTGTGGAAGAACCGAGACGTTTGTTTGGTCCTAGATGTTATGGTTGTGGGGAACGTGGACATTTTCGGGTTAGATGTCCAAAGTTAAACGTAACGGAAGAGGTAAAACAAGAGGCCGTTCGTCAAGATCTGGGTAGCCATGGTATAAGGAAGGTAGTGGCTATTGTGGAGGAACCGAGGCGTTTCTTCGGTCCAAGGTGTTATAGCTGTGGAGAGCGTGGACATTTCCGGATCAGGTGTCCAACGATATTACGGGGATAGTGATGCTCGGGACGAGCATAACTTAGAGGGGGGTAGTGTTGCGCAGATGACGTTTAGCGAAACGTCTAGACGCGCACAGAAAGTACATTCCTACTAGAACGGAGATCGACGAATCGCACACCGCTACTCTGAGGCTCTGGAACGTTCGCGGTGTTTAAAAGATGCCGCGTAACCAAGCGAGTGCGCCACTCGGCGCTAGATGGCGTTAGGAGTCGCGAGTAGCGAAACATCGGGAATGGAAGGTACGAGAATATCGGCTCGGCGCGTGTGTGTATAAAAGGCGACCGCTTGGCGGTCCACGGCAGTTCAGTTGAGGAGCTCGGAAGAGGAGGATCCGGAAAAGGAAGAGTGAAAGCGGAAAGTGACTTGTGAGAGTAATAGTGAAGTGAATAGTGAGTTGTACGGTATAGTGAGTTGTACGGTATAGTGAGTCGTACGGTATAGTGAGTTGTACGGTATAGTGAGTTGTACGGTATAGTGAGTTGAACGGTATAGTGCGTTGTACAGTGTAACGTACGGTTGAGAATAGTGGACTGCGTTAGTGACTTACGTGAAATAGTGTTAGTGAGTGATTGATTGAAAGACTGTGGTAAACCTGTACCCTTAATCGCGTATTAAAGTTAGTTAAACTAACGAAGGTGTTTATTTTACCCAATCCGTTACCCTAGCGCGTAACAATATATAACATAATTACTCAAAACTATAATGAAAATTATCTTAAAAGAAATACATATTTACATTAGACTAGTTAGAAAGATTTAGTTACGTATAAGTACGGGAACTATGTAAACACTTCAATGTAAGCTAGAAGCATACATCAGTGGCTCTGAACCTTTTCAATATACCCCTGCAACTTAGTAGGAAAAATGTTTCTACCCTGATCTTAAAATACAAAAACAGGTTATTATGTTACATTTAGTTTTTTTTAGTTTTCCTAATTATGTTCGTTATTACGTTTACAGAATAGTTGATGTACCTTTACGGGATAATTATAGGACCTTCAGGTTCCAAACCACTGTTGTAGCGGAAGTTTTTGATATAAAAACGATTGCGTTTGCTATAATGAGTATTAGAAATTAAACAGCGCCTATAGGGATAAATTGCAACACAAACTCATCGAGATGTTTATGTGACATGAAGCTTGCACTGTTAGGTTTCAAGAGTGGATTTCACGTGCCTTCAAAGCCGTCATTACCTATTTCTAAACATAAAAAAAAATATCAATTGATTGCGATAACATGTACTTGCGCAGTATATTGCTGTATAGATTTAGAAATAAATAATGTTAATCCACCGCGCCGTCATACATGAATTTAAAGTGTCATTATTCATGGGCACATTAAGCTATTGACGAGTTTAAACCGTACTTATCTAACTATTAAAATAAATCTATATTTACATGTGAGTTAATTGTGGGTGATACACTCGAGACACCGAAACATGTTACTTTTAGCAAAACTAATGAATAAGCATTATTATGACATATATAAATTGTGAACTATGTATAGATTAAGTATAGCATAGATTATGAACACTACATATTAACAGTAAAGGACGGTAGCCGAGCACAGCGATAAACGGACGCTGACCTTTTTCTATGTGTCTCTGTCGCACGCGTGTAGTAATAGTGCCCTCACGCTCGCACAGTAACCTTTAAGGCTAGCGCGTGCTACAGAGACAAATAAAAATAGGGCAACGTCCGTTTTTCGCTGTCCTCGGCGATCGTCCTTTATCAAAAAATAACTATGTACTGTTCTTGATGCACTAGGTATTTAGTAAATTTTTCACATCTCATGAATTGAAGCCTATAATATTGATTGCTTTAATAGCAGCAGTTAAGGGGTTATTTTTTATGTATTAATAACTATTCACACACTTAACTTATTATTATAATATTGCCATTACATTGCTTATCATAAGTACGCTTTGTTAACATACTTCAGGTGAGGCTTCTCGTTATAAGAACTAGAGACGACTTAATTATTAATTTGATATGAACGCTAGTAATTAGCAATATACGAAGTTGTCTGTAGATTTTATAACTGGTGCGTCTGTTTAATACATTTTACGACGTCATATATATTCTAAAAACGCACCTTTTCACTAACACATTGCAGACAAATTGAAGATATATAATGACATCTTACTGAAACGAATATATTTTAATCTTTGTAACCTATGTAGAGATAACTAAGTAACTAAAATTTTGCAACAAATAAAAACAAGAACGGCATTATTAATTATACTATTGATAGTCATCGCGCTCACAACATAGTGACGTCACAATGCTTGCCCATATTTCATTGAGCAAATTGAGTCGTTTTCATTAAATGTCAGAAGTTTATATTCTACAGTTGATACATGAATTTTGGATATCAGTAAAAAAATAGCAACAAAAAATACCTTCTTTTTTATTTAAAGTCTGCAATGTGTTGTAAAGTTAGAAGCCGGTCACTGTAAAGTGCACCACCCGCGCAATAGTCAGAGGTTGATAATTCCGTTCTCTCCGTAGATCTCGGCGGCAGTTTCCTCCCCGTTCTCCCGTATTACCACTGTCGGGTTATTGGAACAGTTCGAGTTGTTGGATATTGTACGTTGAGTGCTTTTACACCTGTAGGATAGAATAATTTCTTTAACAATGGTTTAATAGATATTGACAAGTCTACTTATAGGCGTTTTATTGTTTGTCGACATAATATTCAGAACGTTATCGACAAGGAGGTTTGTCGATTCGATATTGTTTCGTTGGTGACATGAAACATAAGAGACAATATCAACATGACAAGATTCGACAACGTTACCGATTTTTGACTCGACAATTCAGGTAGCGCGTTGAAATCCTGCTAGGAGCAACTATTGATATTTTTGTGTTTGTGCATGGTGCAGAGTAGGTACTCCTTGAGTTCGAGAAATGAAAGTCGGCGTTAAAAAATACTGCACAGTATGTTTCGAAATACAATAGGTTTATTTGTACTTCGTTTTGGTAAAAAAAACTGAGAGATATACACCGATAACTTAATGGAAGCAAATAAATTCGTACTTACCTAAGTGTGTACATTTTTGGACGTTGTATAACGAGTAAACTAATTGCCTTACTTATGTAAAGGAATAAAACGCAATCTCACCTCTGGCAGTCTACTACGACGATTGAATTGTTGTCAATATCTGTTTCCGTACTGCTCGTCCGCCGTAACCTGGTGGAAGCGTTTGTTTGGTGTCGATGCTCTACTATTGCTCGCCAGAGACGAAGTTCCACACCCCCTCTGTAATTTAGGAATATTTTAATAAGATAAATTGGAACTAGGTAGGTATATAGGTTGCAACAAAAGACGGCTTTGCTTGTACTCTGTTTGCATTTATATAAATGGGTCTCCGGAATAGAAGGAAAGTGAAAGAAAGTACGCGCTGATTGGCTCGTTTTTAAAGCTCAATTTAATCTAGAATTAACACTTAAATTTATAAGACTATCGACAGGCAATACAATATTTATCATATCGTCGATGATACTGCAAAACCACGTTACCAACAATTAATTGCTAATGCCGTGTATGTAATTGACTTTTAGGTGATTTTACAGGAGAGCATTAAAAGTAAATGTCTTTTTAAAATTTCACCTACAGCTGTGCAAACTCAAATGTAATTTTTTTTGGTTACCTACGTATCATCGAAGACAAGTAATAATAATGCCTAATGACATTTTAAACTAATTGATTCTACGATTTTTTAAGACTATCACTATAAATAAGTACAATTTAACTCACTTTAAGTTAAGCCTAGCTAGATCCTCTCTTTGCATATGTTGTAATATGTCTTCAAGAGTATATTCCTGGTCGATCAGCGCCTGCGCTGCAGCCGATGGCACGCCGCGGTCTGTCAGCCAATCACGTAACGGCGACACCGTGACGTCAGTTTCGTCCACGCTGATTGGTTGTTCAGTTGCGCTAGTATCTTCTGTGGCACAATCTTCTTTTGTTCTAAAAAAAGTGTTTCAAGTTAGTCTTCTGTTTATATATCTTTATCGTTGCTTTTGTCTGAGCTTGTATTATATTTACCGATTTCTGCTGTTCACGAAATCGCGGATGATTTGTGTTTGAAGCCTTTGTTCTTCTAACATTTCTCTCAATAGAGATTGGTATTGTTGATAGCTCTCCAAGAGATCTTGATGTAGCCTGAAAGAGTATGTTGTTAGGGTTTAAACTTTTCATAACTATTAGCGTGTAATACTAAGCAAAACTAAATTTAGTGTATAAACAATTATTTACTTAACTTACAGTTGATATATTTACCAAATAAATTAGCTGTGTGTGTATTAGAGCACCAGCCATAAGTGCATAAATGTACATAAATGAAATCACGTGCCTTTATGCTAGCTTACGTTAATTTATACTTGGAATTCATTTCGTTCATTCGCTATTATAGATTGGAATTTATCTAGAATACCAGGCAAACATAAATCTTTAGAACTTACTTTTGGTTTTCCTGTCGTAGCTGCAGCATAGTGTGGTCTCTGGTAGACGTGGCGGTAGATAGCGCGGAGGGCGTGGTCGCGTCGACAGGCCCGCTGGGCGAGCGACCCCCGCCGCGGCGGTGATCTTGTTCCGCTAGGTTTGCTCCTAATTCTGTAATAGTAATAAGTTATTGTAGATTGAGAATGAGCTAATTGTAGATATTAAAGTAACCACTAACCAGTGATTTGCTAAGTAAACTAAAAATCAATTTAAATGCATAGTTTTGGGCGTCCGCTCTGTTTGATTTAAGACTAACTGACCCGGCGAGCGGATACCGTGTTTTATGAGAATATGTTTTTTTGTAACGATTCAAATTGCCTTACCGTATAAACCTTCCCTGGTATTACACAAATTATTTAAAAACCACAATTAACGAAATAAGACAGACATTCATACATTTTTAGAAAATTTCTCGTTTTTATTAAATGTATTATTTGGCGATTTGTGTAGGAGTTTTAGGTAAAAATATTAACCTAACCAATAATGAGCACATCCGTACAATGAGATTACTTTCTATAGATATCGTTTTTAAATCTATCTATTGCAGATTGTTGGATAAATATTTATAAATTTCGGGCATGTGTAAAAAACAGTTTTTATTTAAGGTTTGTACTTTTGTAAAATATTACTTATATTTAACTTACCGGGACTCAGTACAGTAATAGCAGCCTGCACGGCGTTCCTCACTAAATTATCCAACGCAAACATCCAATGTGGTTTAATACTGTGCATCCTTAACACAACATTTACAGCTTCTTGGAACATGTATATTGCTGAATTCAATTCGTTTATGGCGTTAGAGTCGAAGTCCAATTCTTCTTTCAGGTTAGTTATTGCTTGTTCTATGACGTTTCTGTTTTGGTCCATAATGTAGTCTTTTAACGCGCATCGAAGAGCCTCTAAGTGATTCTGAGCATAAAAGTATATATATTATAAGTTAGATGTAATTGCCCTTAGAAATATTATTTATTTGTAAAGAAATATAAAGATGGAGAAAATAATTATTTAGGTGCATAATTTTGTTAAACATGCAAAGTTTTAACTTACTCCAACTACGCAACCACAACTAGGAATCAAGATTTCATAAATTTACCATTTTATAAACATCGGTACGCTAAAATATTTTTAAAAATCATCATTAAAAATATTCTAGTTACTTATAGAGAATTTTTGACAAATGTACATACATAATTTTTATGTATGGATCGGTCAGTGCGATAGTCTATAATCTATATAACCTTACCATAGTCAAAACTGTGTTTCCAAAGTCTTGTTGTATACTAAGCATCCATTTGTTGCATATTTGTTCGCTGTCTTGCTCCAACACACGCGACAGAGTGAGGCGGCGTTGTGAATCTTTCTTGAGAAGGTAGAAACCGTCGTGTTCTACGTCAATCGAAGACCTAGGCACGCTCGTCATATCCACCTTATAAAAAAGTTAATTAATTTAACTAACGAAATTTTATAAGATGGAGCATATTATTAGAATGGGTTTGAAAAAGATACTTCTTCTAAAAAAAAAGTTGTTGAAGAACTTTTCTTTCAGATCTTGATTCATTGCTTCGTTTATGTTTTAGTTAGAGTTGTTACTAGTTATATAAATGTTACATTGTTCTTTTATTTCTATAACGGCATAACAGCTGACGTTTCTTGCAGCGTTCCTTCTCGCAGTGCCATTGTTTTTTAGAAGCTCTAGTAAATAATTATTAATTTGCAATCTTGTAGATCCGATTTACTTAATAAAGATTTTCATTTACGACGTCAAGCCTATTCAATTGTATATTTTTAATAACGTCTGATGCCTTCGCGGTTATAATACATTGGAATGAAACTATAGACGGATTTAACTCGCGTACTTAATCCAATAAAATAAAATACGCGAGTTAAATCCGTCTATAGTTGTTTTATTCCAATTGTATATTTTTGTTTTGAAAATGTACCTCTGGTGATAGAAGCCCTCCCGATGAACTTCGTCTATTTAACAAGGTGTCAGTGGTCTCCATCTCATCAGTTGATGGTGTGTTTGGCATAGTGCTGTAAAATTGAACGATTGTGTAAGGAAGTTTGCATTAATTGTCAATTAGCAAAGCATTGAAATCAAGACCAATACGCAATAAGGTCGCAAATTAAGTTTAGAAGGAGACATCTTTAACTAATAAACGAACACAGAAAATATTCTGTGCATTATATTAAACAAGTATTTGTAAAATTAACAAGTTACAGTCAAAACAAAAAACAAACATTAAGCATTACCATATCCCACCTATAAATGGTTAATAATTAGATAGTAGTTCATATAATTTAAGAAGCTTTAAGATATAGTTAGTGAAAATACGTTAGAAGATAATAGAAAGGTGTAATGTGACTGAAAAAGTGACCAAGCGCAGTTTTGTCATAAATTACCTACAGTTCATTCTTAGTGCTTTATTGTGAAGATAGCGTGACTAAAGTATGCTTGGTATATTTTTTAAATTAATGTTTATTATACCAAACGGAAAACCTATCGCAATACGGTATGGACGCGCATGATACTCATCTCAAAACTGGTAAATAAAGTCATGCTAAAGGTAACATTCAAGTACCTAGTTATTATATTGGCAAGCGCAATCGTACCTAAGGCCGAGCGCGCACCACGATTTTTTGTCGCGCGATAATTTTATCGCAGAAATGCAACGTATGGGTTTCTATAAATCGTGGTGCGCGCTAGGCCATAGAAACCCATACGTTGCATTTCTGCGATAAAATTATCGCGCGACAAAATATCGTGGTGCGCGCTCGGACTAATAGTGGATTCCATTTTTACAGCAAACAACCCATTAATGTGAAAATAGTATTTACGAGACCGAGATATGCGAGTCCAACCACTGAAGTCACCGTGTAATATCAGGGTCCGATCTGAATTGAGATTGACCTATCAATTATCGACTTTGAATATAAAGTGACAATGGTTACCTGCTATTGGACAAGTCCGGTGGGTATATCAGTATCGGTGATAGCATCGACGAAGCCGTCCTAGTGATTGTCGGATTAGACCGGATCGTTTTCACCCTTGATGGCGGAAAACAAACACAGGCTTAGGTGCAAAGCAATCGACAAATGTTAAAGACAAGTGGAGTAATTTTTTCAACGTGGTTTCTACGTGTTGGTCTTGGAATTGAGAAGATTTGAGAACGCACATTGAATTAAAACAAAATGCATACTGAATTACTGAGGTTATTTATAGAAAGCAAGTTTTGTACAGGCATTAAATAGGTCTTTTAAGTTAGAAATTGATGGCATATAAAACAACATAAAAATGGGGAGTCATTTGAAATTATTATGTTCACTTCTCAATTCCATATTTTTTGCATCTGCATTTGCTGGTATTTTATTGGTATTGTCGGAAAGGAAAATATGAGGTTATGCCAATGTAAATGAAAAACTCAATACAATTGGCCGCCCACAATATAAGCTCCCTTTCACCAAACAAAACATGATCATGTGAGAAAAACATAACACATGCAGTACTTAACGCAACATACGAAATTCATTTGAGATTTATTTTTTTTATTTTTAGATACTGAAAATTATCTAAATTAGGCATGCAGAACCAGATTAAGTATAATTTGTTTTATTTCTAAATCCATGCTTGAACAGTAGCGAAAGTACCAGGAGTGAATGAGTTTAATGGAACTTACTCGATTTCTGGGGAACTTGGCAAGTTTCCAGGCATGCAAGGCTCCGATATCTTCTTTTGCGGGGGTTTCATTTTGTCAGCTGGCACTGATATACTTCTACTGTAGTCTACGTTGCCTGCGAGACGGTTAGTCGTCTTCTTTTTTCTGATAGACAAAGCAATAATTATTTGATTGATGTATTACTACCAACCTATCAAAATGAATGTTATGGCATAGGAATTCGTAATAGTTTTTGGCATTCCTATCTCAACTGTAACAGTAAATACTTACTCGCATAAAAAGGGGTCTTCAAGTAGTTCGGAGGCTGTAGCGCGATTCTCCGGGTCCGGTATAAAACATCGTTTAATAAAACTCTTTGCTCTTGGTGACAATTCATTAGGGATTTCAGGATGAATCTTGTAATAGCCAACCTAGAAATAATTTATCGACATAAGTTTGATCAACAAGATACATTTTTCTTCATCAATATAAAATACAATACAAAAAATTAGTACCTTAAATACAGCTGCCTGGGGTGAGCCAAGTTCTATAAACGGTGGATTTCCTGTAGCCATCTCCACAACAGTACAACCCAAAGACCAAATGTCAGCCTAAAACAAACAAAGAAACTGATAAATGTTAAAGTTAAGAACTCAGTCTGCACTCTATAAAATAATCAATAACAATTTATAAAATACAAGACATATTAAAAGGAAGTATGTTCTATATTTATAATGTAGGATTTCGCAAGAATATAAATCAATTATGCTATACAGTTCTCATTTGGGGGAAGACAAATCCGTTTAAGAAGCGAAGTGGTCATTTAAGCAGTCGGTAATATAAAATAACTTACCGGCGCTCCATAGCCTCTTTGCCCCTTGTCAATAACCTCTGGTGCCATGTATTGCAACGTGCCAGCAAATGTCTCAGTGGACGGGCAGAGCCCAGCCAAGCGCTTTGATGTCCCAAAATCAGATATCTTGACGACCCCACTGTATGTGTTTACTAACACATTATCACCTTTTATGTCACGATGCACGATCTTTTGGTCGTGTAGGTATTTTAGACCTGGAAAGACAAGTGTTAGGTTTATTTTATATTACTTTATATTATATTCGTAGACAACTAATCCTTTTGTCTGCCTGTCCACATTTTGTCTTCGAGGTTATCTGGTATGCTTACATAGAATCTTACTCAGAGAGGTGTGATTGGTCTATCAAAAATATACGAACCTTCTAAAATTTGCTTAGTGTAATATGCAATAGTAGCCTCGTTTTCTTTGAGCGGTCCCCATTTTGACCTCAGCAAGGCGGATAGGGATCCTCCGGGCACTTGCTCCATGAAAATCTTGAAGTAGTTGTCTTCTGATATTGAACCTAAATACTAGAAAAATAGAATACTTACATTTTACTTCATCAATTTTATATATTATGTAGTATGGGTACGAAATGCGACTTGATGAGAAAATAAATCTGTACTTAGTAGATTTAAAAAATGTATAATGAACGTAACACTTTAAAATTATATCGCTTTTTTGTTACGAGGCGCATCGCGCACTGCCGTGCGCCCGATAATAACTCTTCCCGAAGTAACTTGTCTTACCTGTACAATATTCCGGTGTCGTAACTGCGAGTGCAATAATATTTCCTCGTGCAAAGGTTGCACATCTCCCAAGTTCTTCTCAGGTATCTCCTTGATAGCGATCCTGACTTGAGTATTGAGATCTCGCGCGGCGTAGACCACGCCATAAGTTCCTTTTCCGAGCACCACTCTTTTGTTACAGTCGTCTAGTTCATATTCAAACTGGAACGCACAATGTGAAAGTTTAATTAGATTTGTCTTTCATTTCACCAACGCGACAAATGTCGGTGACATGTGATAATTCGAAATGCTATGCGGTGTGATTCTTTTCAAGTTTGTGGTGTAAACATAATTGTCACTTTTAGCCAACATAGCGTATAGCATAATTGATATTATTCAGGGTTCCGTGCCGAAAAATTGGAATCGTTGTTTGTCACAGTCAATTTTCTCCGAAACTACTTGACTATTTTTTATTAATTTACCTTCAACTGATCCTGCATTACACTTGTGTCTAAATCAGTGACTTTTTCGTGATCAGCTGTCAGCTCTCCTAAAAGGTCGTGTAACCTTTGTCTACAGGGTTGTGAGGGTAAAAAAATCTGGAAATCATCCGAGTTCTCGCTGACGTAGAGAAAGAGACAGCGCTCGTCGCGTTTGTACAAACTGAAATTAGAGGAAAAATATGATTTAAAACAATAGTGTCACAAACCAAAATATACAGTTATATCGATCGATAGTCGTCATCTTTAAATTTGCATTCATGTAGTTATAACTTTCGTGTTAAGTCACTGTCTACTATTTTGTATGCCAATAGGAGAAAAAAAACGTAAATTCCGTCCTCTGCGAATTTTAGTAAAGCTAATAAAATGATTAACAAGAAATTTACATAAAACGGATGACAAAATTATCAATTTCTATATAAACTCTGCCAATATAATATGTAATAAACCTAGCTGCACTGTGATTATATAAACTGTTTAGATCTTTGTGCTAGGAAAATATCTCACCATGAAAAGTATCCTTACAGGATTTACAAGATTAATATGAACGTACCTGTAACTTCTAATCATTTCAGAGGTAAACAACCATCGGTGCACCTGCCTGCATTCCCCGCGCATTGAATTTAAACATAGATTCAGGATTTCTACTGATTTTTGCTCTGCTCCCATATTTACGTTTACGTACGAAGGCATAAATTCTTTGGTTGTTTCCAGGACAAGCACCTAAAATGTACAATACAAAATTTATGTTCAAATATTCCATATACATTATAATCATACATTTTTAAATTAAGATTTAGATCGGACTTGCTATTTGCTATAATACGTACTGGAAACCTAATTATATTTTCACAACTGCTTTTTGTAGCCTCTACGAAGTATTCCATCCAAAAAGAAAACACTTGTTGTTCCGGGGATGTTTCCTCGTTTTTCTTTCTAAACCTGAAATTTAATTATACCCATTAATGTATTTCACCATTTCTTTTCCACAATTTAATGATATTCATGCAGATCAAGTTAACTCTTTCAAGATCTTTTTCCTTAAACTTGTTAGTTAGAACAATTAAAAACACAAACAAAAAACACACATACAAGTAATATGTATAGGAATAGTAGTTTTTTTTATTTATGCCAATTGTATTATTCATTAACATTATAAGATCAGTACCTGTCAATGAGCTCAATATTTCCAATAGTACTTTTCAAGTACCAATTAGGGGGTTTCAATTTGAACATGCATTCTGCCGCTTGTATGGCTTTCACATAGTCTTGGGCAAGCACTGATATTTCGAAAAACGTCGCCACATCCCAATAATCTTTGAGCGACGATAAACTGCCCTTCTTGCCGATTAAATGATTTAATACCATTCCTGCAAAAAAATACAATAAGATAAAAATAATAAATAAGTAACTCAACATTTAACCCATTCAGCGTTAATCACGACACATAGTCGTTACTTCGGGATGTCCTCCAGGTCGTGATCACGACAACGTCTCGTTAATTACTTTTTGCTATGTAACTCGTCGGTGGATGTTTCTACATTTAGTCCTTAGCGCTGAATTGGTTTATAGAAAACAATGCTTACCGATGTGCTGAAGTTCTTGTGAGTTTTTGAAATCGTTCCCAGCAATTACTAGGAGTGTTGCCAGATTAATACCCGCATATTCGTTCGGTTGTACTTCGAATCCTTGTCTGTACCTAAAATTTATACAGACGAAAAATCATTTAGAGGGTTGAAAACACAAAAATTAATAAATGCATATATTCATAGCTGCCATTAACTTTTTACATTTTTTTGGAGTGTTACTAAACAATGAACATTATCAATGCCATCATAATGAAAAATTGTACTTTTCGATATTATTATTTTCTGAGAGTTTTAATGGTTATTATAATAAAATATTTTTAATATTAACTTACCAATGTATTGCATTATTCAAGCTTTCCGTGTCTGTGTGTTGAGATTCAACGAATTTGTCCTTATAAATACGACCACACAAACATAACATGTCGGGAAACCGATTTTCTTTCTTCTCCAATGCTTTTACACACACTTTTAACGCATTTTCTCTGTCACCCTCCTTATTTCTCCTAGAAAACAAAACAATTACCAATAAAATATATGATATATGCAAAATATCCTAATGAAAACTATTAAGTAAAGGCTTACCTATAATCATTAATTATTTATTTTTGTATTGAAATTTCAATCTTAAATCTATTTCCATATACACAGATAAGGTGACCATTAAACAAATACCAAATTAAATTTTAATAGAAATAGTAATCATACATGGTCATACGTACAATTTACTGCTAAATTAATAATAAAACAGAATTTTTACCTGTTCATAGCGAACGCATACAAAAACCGAATAATGGGCATATTTATATAATTCTTCCTGTTCATAACAGTCTTCAAGTCATCCACAACTTGGACAATGGCATCATAATCCTGCGTCTCTCTGTATGAAATCAGCATGTTCAGTACAGTGTCGCCAGATAGTACTGCTGGGTCGTCTAACCTTCTCCGCATAGCATGAAGAACATTTGCTAATTCTGCCCCACTATACACCTCGCGGGCTTTGCGTAAGTCGGATAGGAATTTCTCTTGGAGATGAGCTCTGAAAATATAGGTATTCATGTGCAACCGTTTCTGTTTCCTTGGTATTGATATCAAATGAAGCACTTTGTAACTTATAAATAGTTTAACTAAAAAGACTTTAGAACTTGTAAATATAAATTAAATAAATTTCTTCTTGACTAAGATGAAAATTGGTAGAGGTATATTAGAACCAGGAGTCGGACACTTTTTATTCTGTTCCCGTGGGGAAAAATAGCATGTTTTTTTTTTCAACTTTTGATACCTGCTACCTTGCTTTCAACTTAGTGAGTATCTATTCCTTTTTAAGTTTTTTTTATACTACCGATCCTAAAAATGTAATTAAAATTACATTAATCTAGGGTGACTAGGATCTTGGTCCATTAGTAACATCATTCATTTTGTAGTCATGTATTTTCTATTAGTTTATTATTCATAGCTTCTGCCCGCGACTTCGTCCGCGTGGAACTCCTCCCTTTTCTCGGTCGGTTAAAAAGTAGCCTATGTCCTTTCTCAGGTTCCAGACTTTCTTTGTACCAAATTTCATTTAAATCGGTCCAGTAGTTTTAGCGTGAAAGCGTAACAGACAGACAGACAGACAGAGTTACTTTCGCATTTATAATATTAGTAGGGATACAGCCCATTAGTTAAGGCTCAACCACAGTCGTTTAAAGACATATCTTACTTTGTCTGCACCTCTACATCCTGCAGTATGTTTCTCAACCTCAACGTCAAATGTTGTTTAGGGTCCGCTGCTTCCTCCCCTTTGAACTTGGTGGCGGCTGGATTCGTCATCACACAAGTCCCAGCGTCGGTCAACTTGTATGACACGAAGAGGAAATTGGGCAGCGACGCCTGGAAAAACCGTGACGTGTGAATTAATGAATGAGTAAAGCTTTAGGTACATTAATCGTAAGACAAATTACAGTACGTCATGTTGATTATGTTCGGAAATAATGGAGCACTAGAAAATAATATATTATACGTAATATAATATAGCTTCTTGGCTAATGTTCACCTAATGACGCGACGTTAATATTGGGATGAAAATAACCCTTAGATTGCCACGTCTTATTTCTGCGAGTTTTGTCTTTAGTCTCTTGGTAGATCATCTAAAAATATTTGACTATGTATGGAATCTGTAAGGGTGTATGTTACCCACTCTTTTATTTACGCAAAACGATTTGGTACAATTTATATCACAACGTAACGTCACAAGCCCCACTCTTGAATATCCGGAGTGCTTATCTTTGGCATTTATTGTTCGATTGAAAAAAGAAAAACTTGGTCCAAAAATTTTGGTAACTTAATAGACGGACCAATAAAAAAAACAATGCTTATTCTGTCGTGCGCTGCAAAAAGCGTTAAGAATCGTATATTCTGTAAAATCTACCAATTTTGCGTAGACGACGTAGTTCATCATTTAAGAATTTTGTGACGTTTATGAGCAAAGTCGATATCTAATTTTCCACACATACTTTAACTCGGTAACAGACATATAGATATGTCATTGTACCGCAATGAAACAGGTACTAACCTACCTACATACATACAAAATAACAATTGGTAACACAATACCAACTAAAATAGAAGTCATAGACATAATTCAATAAAGCAAGTAATAAAGGTGTCTACGCATGATTGCACTCATAGGGCAATTGATAAATTGAGAGTATAGCTATTGAGATCTTATCCCAAGGCCAGATATTCTATGGACTGATCTTTGGACATTCTAGCAATGTATTGACTTTTATTTATAGTACACATTATACGAAATTGTTTAGACTTTAAACAGCCACCTGTGTTTTCAGTTATGAAATACCTACCTACCGATAACATACACAGATATAATACATATTATATTATATTCATGATCACGTTTTCTGTCTCTGTCCATCAAGTTTTAAATTTTATTTTAATTGGATTCGTATTTTTTATTTTCTCAATTTAACGGAAATCTACAAGAATTTCAAAAGTTCGAGAATGGGCATGTGACGTCACGCCTCGGTACAATTATTGTTCGAACGTGACGTCACAAGCCCTCACTAGGTACCGCACTTTACATTTTTTGTTTGATTATGGAAAGAAGAGGAAAAATACGTGTCCAATATTTATTAATAATGTAACTAAAGGACTTAGTAAAATTTCGTCTTGTTTACGACTAGGTAAATCGTCCCTATTATAGCTACTAAATAATAAAACCGTATATAATTTTATTAATTATGTTATCCATCATACTTAAGAAAGATGTTATTTTTTTGTTTAAAATCAATGCTAAATTTTATGACCTAGTCTCAAACTAATCTGCGCGGAATATCTAGGTATATAGATAAGATACAACAGTAAATATAATAGTGTGTTATCTCGTTATTCATATCTATATATCCAATGTCAAACTAGTCTTATGTAATATGCTCCTATCAATTTTCAACATACATAAGGTATAAGAAATTTGGTGGTCAATTAACATTAATTGACCTAATAATTTCTGATGCCTTCGCGGTTATTACACATTGGAATGAAACAACTACGCTTATGGAAACTGTTAAGAATCCGAAACGTCAGCTAATAAAATAAAATAAAAATACGCGAGTTAAATCCGTTAATAGGTGTTTCATTCCAATTAATTGACCTGTTTAATAAAAAAAAGGTTTAGACATAGTTTGGGTAATAATTTAAGTTTAACCGTTTTCAATTTGCCTTAAGCGTCAGAATCTTCATCTTGTTCTAGGTAGCCAAGGTATGATAGGTATATACTAGAGGTCGGGAATCTTTTGAGGGGGAGAAGTCAAAAATTACAATTTACAATATTTAAATGGTTTAAAATTGCATAGGTAGGTACTACACTGATCTCACATCTGAGTTCATGTAAGTATATCTACTAGGTGAAACAGAAAAAAATAAAAAAATAAATGAGAGGTTTAACAAGAGGATTCTTCTAAATTGCAATGTTGAATAATTTTGATTAGTTGAATTTATTTCAAGGCTACATTAATTACAAGTTACAAAGGAATTAATAGTGATTATTATTGACTAATAACATGTTATGAGTCATTCATTGATGTTTGTTTTCATTCATATTCTCAGAATATGTTTTACAATGAATTGCTAAATATGGATGATTTTGTCTTTGTGTGCAGTATGTTTTGCTTATTGTTATACATAAGTACATTTAAACTATCAAATGTTTTATGGCACTCCAACATTCCATCACTAATACTTTGATCTAGGTCTGACCCACAAGAATTCCACAAGAAGTTTTATCGGTGATTCCACCATTACTCCCTTACCCTGATTATTGATGGAATAAGTTACAATAAGATTTAAATTCAATTAATTCTGACAACATGTACATTTTGCTGCATCAAAGCCTAGTTCTTGATGTAGGTCATTTCCTTTATAATATTCTGAACAAGGGACAGACAACGCTTGAAACACCCGTGAAATCACCCATATAAGGTTTTTATAGATCTGAATAGACCTAGACAGTAACCTAACATTCCTGGGTGCACCCAGCTCCCTCCCTCCTTAAATACACGCATGTGCAATTTTAAATTAAAATGACAATTTTAGTTGTAATTAATGTCTCATAGAAATGTAAAACATTTTTTTTCAAATTAAAATGTTAAATCCTGTCCTGCAGATATTTTGAGCTGAATGTTTATTCATAAATCAATTATACATAGTTTAAAAGTTAGTTTTTATTAATCAGTAGTATCTTAAATATTCATATATTGTCGCAATATAATTTAAATACCAGTTCAACCCTAAATAATGGGATATTAGTATGGAGATGATGATATTCTTAAATACCTTAAGCCGCAGTGTAGAGTCTGGGTCCACATCATTATATAGTAATACATTCTCCTTCATGTCAAAACTCTCTCGTACCCCGAGATGGTACAGCAGCGAGCTCTGCTGCAGCTGGATGCTGAGATCCACAAGCGCCACATCTGCATTATAGAATGTGTCTAGGACACTTGTCTCACCGAAGTCGAGCTTTTCAAACTGGAAAGAAAACGGACATTCAGACAAACATGTTACACCAGAAAATCATCCATCACCCATCTCAAACATGACCAGGATCCGATAGAGCCAAATCAGTCAAACAAATTAAATACACAATTCATAATTTCTCACAAATTAGAAAGTAAGCATATAAAAATTTAATAATTCTATGCTTGTTCATAACTTTGTATTAGGTATCTTTGTAAACACCCGGTATGATATTGAGATGTATTTTCGTTTTAAATTGCTGTAATTATTACTGTCATCACATTCTGATATTCCCAGTCAAAACATTTACCAACCCACACACATACTTCACCAAAGAGATGTGAATCACTTGGAATTTTCAGTTTACTGCCATAAACAATAATGGGTTTTAATTGACTGCAATGTAAACATACATTTTTAAGCTTATTATCTTGTATAAAACTAATATAATACTTTACTACCGAAGGAAAATATCTGTAATATATAAGATACATATTATTATAACATAACACTTATAGTATTGTGTTTTCAGTAGAATCTACCATTTGAAAATAGAAAAAATATTTACTTATTGGAATGCAATATACTTTTAGGAAGACATTGAACAGGCTGAACATCTGTTTACTATCGCCAAAGAACAATTGGCATGAAAGATAATAATTTAATCATTTTCTACAGCAAAAGAGGAGTCAAGAAACGATACTCACATGTATATGGTAAAGATTTCCATTGACCAGCTCAGCTGCCATACGAACTTCCTCCAATGCCCGTTTTCTATGGGCTATGTTTGTACTCTGGGTCACGTCCAAAACACAAGCTATATCCATCCGGGGCCTCGCGTTTGAGACCCCAGCCTGCACCGTAGCATTCGACCCATCACTACATACACTTTCGCAAATACTTCGCACTTCACCTAAAACAACAATAAAGTTATAGAACAAACAACAACCAACATAAAAGTTTACGAAGCCTCCCATGCTAAGTCGGAGTCGCACCTGTGTCCTCCAGTGCAGAGGAAGTGTTTGCAGCACCAAAAGTTATCATTTTGTCATGTTTCAATGTTAATTTGTACAGTTTTAAAAATACATTTCACTTTAATTTACGTTGCGAAATAAAACTGAACGTAAATTCCCAGCAAGTGGCTTGTTATTTAACACTAGTGATGTACTTGCAATCAGTGTTGCCAACTCCTAGAAATTCGAGTCGCTAAACTCAAACTCAAAAGTCGCCAGAAAGTCGCTAAAACTAAAACATAACCATAAAAAGTTCGAGGACACCCCCCCCCCCCCCATAATATTCAAATGGAACTTCAATTAAATAAAGTTTGAATTTGGTGGGCTATCGCGTTTGTCGTTTTCCATATAATATATCTCTTGGCATTGAATAATTCTGTGTCGATTTGACAAAAAATGTATCTATTATTGACTCTAGAACTGTTTTAATTTGTACTCTAAAAGTCGCCAGATAAGTCGCTAAAATATTTTTGGCGTCAAAACTTTTTTTTGGTCGCTAAGCCTTAAGCAAAAGTCGCTAGTTCTAGCGACAAAATCGCTAAATTGGCAACACTGCTTGCAATGAGCGCTGAACCTTATTGCCAACATCAACATAACATAACACAGCTGATAGTGATTTAAGTTTGTTGCTAGTTGCAAGCTATTGAATTAAATTCATATAAAAAATATGTTTATAGTATTTCTATTTTAGAATAATAATTGCTTTTGTTACTATTTTTTTTTGTAAAAGGAATAGTCTGTCATCATGATGAGATATATTTAATGTCAACATAAACACAAAACAACACTATTCTTGCCCTTGAATTGGTCCTCAGCGCCACCTATGACATGGTATGTAAATATAATAGCACGGATTTATAAAAAAACAATCTGCAAGCCGGGCATATTCCAATAGAGGTCGCTTTTAACAGAAATTATTTGAAAATGACTCAATCAATCATAATAATAATAACTTTAGTGATAAAAAAAAATACGTTGCTTCTTACAAGATATTATTACTATACTACCTATAAAAACTAGTTAATAATTTGATTATTTAGTTGTTATGTCACATTACCACAGAATAAAATATAATAGTACAAACATTACTTTTATAAAATGTCTACTCAACGATAGATGGCGCTGCAAAGAAATTTCTTTTTGTTATTCACTAAGTACTAATTTATTATTATTATTATTATTATGTAGCTAATCTTGGTATCTTTAAGCTAGGTATTCCATAGGTTAATTCAGGTCTAATGTTTTGTAAAAAGACAAATCACAATAACTAGGTACTTACCTAAGTACTTAATGAAGTACTTATTGAGTTTGTGTTGTTAATCAATATTCATTTTTAAATTTCGAATACCCAGTGTTTAAATTTTATGCTATAACTTAAGAGGATTGTGAAGCTGTTGATTTTCATACAAAAGGCGATAACGTTTTACACCCAGTAAATATAGTTAGATTTTTATAATTTTTGGATATGTTGTAGATATAATGAGAAACTGCGTCTGTACGTTTTGATTTTTAAGAAATATTGCTTACGCTAAAATTTATTAAATTTATTAGATTTATATAGAGATTTTTAAATGCTAATAAATTTTAGCGTAAGCAATATTTCTTAAAAATCAAAACGTACAGACGTAGTTTCTCATTATATCTACAACATATCCAAAAATTATA
The DNA here is from genome assembly GCA_038024825.1 of Polylopha cassiicola. Classification (NCBI taxonomy): domain Eukaryota; kingdom Metazoa; phylum Arthropoda; class Insecta; order Lepidoptera; family Tortricidae; genus Polylopha; species Polylopha cassiicola. The sequence goes on along the minus strand of CP149046.1, from coordinate 11,423,798 downwards.
AAAATCTAACTATATTTACTGGGTGTAAAACGTTATCGCCTTTTGTATGAAAATCAACAGCTTCACAATCCTCTTAATGAAAAAAAATTGCGAGCAACATCGATACATTTGCCATATAGGTAACCAAGGAAACATGAAGTTATAGGTAGAGGTTGTATTTACAATTCCTACTAAACTTACTAAAGTAATAACGTAATGATAGTAAATAAAAGTAAGTAACTTAACTTTTAACTGTAGTCCAAGTCTTATAGTATTATATTTTGAGCTCTATATTTCATTACACTTACCAGGTCGTCATAAAATTTATAGGAAAAATGCTTTAAATATTTTTTAGTTTATTACTTACAGTAGGTATATCTAAGTAAGTCGGAACCAATAATTTGGGATTTTTTAATATAGGTAGTAGGTATAAGATAGGCTGTATAAATAATTTAAAACCGAATTACCGAAATGTAAATTTTCAATCGACTGCACCAAATCGGATAAGTACTTAATTCTTTTTATGTATTTCTTATTGTCAGTTGTACCTATAGAATAAAACTAATAGGTAGGTAATTAGGACTTTTTATAAATTTCGGAAGATGGCGCTACAAAGTTCGCCGGGTCAGCTAGTAAGAAAGAAATAAATAAATGAAAACTACAATTGGACGTACCTATACGTTTAATTCTAAGTAAGCATACATTAATGAATTTGAAAGTGGTATAAATAATAAATACATAGATTAGAGACCAAGGTAGATAAACTTCCTAATAGTCATGATATTATGAGAAATGTTGCGTGCTTTACTTGTATTATCAAATTTAATAAAGCAAAATAATGACATATTTTTTATTAGGTACTTGATTTATTATACACAGTTTTATGCAAGAAAACAATATTTTAAATTACCATAATATTATATTTTAATAAAAAAAGTTATACAAGTAACAAATTGCGTGTCTACACTTTCACTAGATATTATATTATAGTGTAAATAAAATAATTTTCTTCATATATCCTGGTGCTCTGGTACTTCACTTTCCAAGGATGATTTTGCGAGATGCGCCAAAGTTCTGTCCAGACTGAGTGGCTACTTTGTTTGTGCCCGCTTGCAATCCGATGACAGACTGTCCAGCTCTAAGCACGTCTTCGCTGAACTCTCTTCTGTTTTCTTCAGCAGGGCGTGGTCCAAGGCAGGGGCCGCGCCATTCAGGGTGTTTATATGCCTGAAAAGACAAATTACTAATTATATTACAATTTTAGATTTTGTTCTAACTTTTCATGATTTGTAACAATTTCTTGGAGGGTTTATCTATAAGGCATGGGAATCATTGACATAAACGAATCAATAAGTTGGTAGTCTTTCTGCCCATAATTTTCAAAATCCATTAAAAGATTAGACGTCAGTTTAGTGAAACAACATTGATTTCCGCTTAAGCGGAATCACTGGTATCCCCAACTATTTAGCAATATAATAATATGATTTTTACCGTTCTGCCGATAGCAAATATCGTCTGCGTAACGAGAACAATATTCTTCTGATCCCAGAGGTCTGTGGTCTGGAACAAATCCGTGTCAGGTACGCCATATTTGATGCACGCCTTTTGGAACCTGGAAATAACAAAATAAAAGACTGCATTTGTGTTTTCTCCGTATAAATAAATATTTACTTACTGGTTTTTATCTCGTGGGAAACGTTTGCAGATTTACTCCAGCAACATTTATAAAATTTCCTTAGAAAGTTGAAGGCATATCTTTTTTTTTCGCATAAGTGTTCGGAATTCTTAACAATCCAAACATGGTTATAATTTTGATTAGGGTATTACTTACTGGCTGATATTATCCATGAATTTGTAGTCCCCACCGGACACGTTAACCTTCGTGATGATGCCAGGCTGAAGCCTGTTCATCAGCTTGCAAAGTATGATGCCATCTCTGAGAGCCAGTTCATATGGAATAGGTGGGAATCGCTCGCCGATGACGTCCTCTATCCATCTTTGAGCTTCGGCTTCTTTCTCTGGTTCACGTTTTCCCGCACACTGAAATGAAAAATTGCGTTTGGTTAAATAAAACAAGTAAAGTTTTAAAAGGTTGATACAGGAAGAAGCCAAGAATGCAAAATTATATAACGTTATGAAATAGACTGTAGGTATCCTAGGTCGTTTTCACGTGGGATACTCTCACACAATGTAGAAAAGGAGTAACTACTAACAATTTGCTTTGGTTGTTAGAGTGTAGTATGTTGCAATTATTGCAATACACAACAATCCAGACATTCCAAGTCGGCATGTAATATTTTAAATTACATGCCATGTTTAACTAATGAAGCAGAATATCACAAGATTATTTTGTAAAAGTACCAAGGAACTATTTAATATTCTGTGTTTTTTAATACTACCTGGTAAAATTAGGTCTAACCTAATAATGTTTATTTACTTTCTCAAAATATTAAAAGAAAAGCAACCAACCAAGGCACAACAACCTTCTGAACTTCTAATGGTTTACGTATTGAATTATTTCTATTATTGTTGGAAATTGTGCAATCAAAATTGAAGGTGCACTTTGATTTAAAGTTATAAGAACTATGCTATGCTAGGTTTGTAATTAAGGCTATAATGGTAAGTTTATTTAAAAAATATATTGATTATATTTCTTTCATACAAAATTATAATATATTGTCAGGGTTTCCCCGCACGTGGCCGGACATATCGCTTCTGTTTGGCTGACTGCCAAACTGTATCATTTATAGAATAAATGTCTGTAAGAACACCATTCTTAAACTTCAATTCAATAAACAAATCTTGATAAACTTTTTAAAGTTTTCTCGTTCTTAAGAATAACATAGCATTAGATCATTGACTGAAATCTCAAGGTGTTCTTTTTTTGTTTCAAATATTTTTTTATAAGTAATCTGTTGTCACGAGCAGAACAAAAGTGCGGTATATCAATTTTTCAACAACGTGCTGAAAATTGAATGTGAAATGATTTTGAATTTCTTTGCCAAGTGTCATCTTTAAAGCGGCATAAGGTGTTACAACAATATGTTACCTACGTTACGGTCGACTAAATTAAAATCTGTACTTCATTGCTGTGATAATTATGATAGCAAATAATTAATTATTTGCTGTTGGTCGGAATACTCACTCGCATTGAAAACAGAAGATTTTATATTAGAGAACTAACATGTTGGGTCTTACAATTATCTCCTTATGACAAAAAAATAATAAGATAATCCAGATGATTCCACAAAATTTATAACGGTATTGTTTTTCTAGAAAATGCGCTCTGGTGCTATCGGCTGCAGCAATGACATTATCTAATTTTAGTTTAAATTCGTAACATATTTTAAAAGTTCCACGCAGCTGTTTAATGGATCATCTTGATTTATGATTATCAGAATGTTTTTATATCTATTATCGTGCTGATATTTGAAAGTACACTTATGAAGCTAGTCGTCCGTAAATACAAGTTTTGTTTTTAATGGAATATTTTCTGTTTGTTATTGAAGTAAAAAGACGAAGTAATCTTAAAATTGAAATGTGTGGCATCTTTAAGTTAAATTCTCTGCTGTCACCATTATTAATTAATGAAACGATGTTGTTTTTATATGAAAATAAGTCAGTCCTCATTAAACTTTGCTAATTTTATCGTCGCCGGAAACGATGGTGTTTTCTTTAACTCTTACATCATGGTCCGTGTTATTATTTTCATCACTTCTATTTTCGTGAAACTTCATTTTTAACGGAGTCCTGAATGCTGAATTTTACTTAGAGATCTGACAAAATTTTCTACAATTGTGTTACTTATTAATGTTTAATAAATTAAAACACTGAATGATCCTTACGAAAATACTAGTCATGCTGGCTGAGATGCATTTCTTAACTGAACCTGGTCAATCAGCCCAAATCATTATATTTTTCGTATTTGGTACTAACTATGTATGTGTATATGCCCCACTGAAGAGAGAAAAATTAAAATTAATTTATTTCATTATAAATCTGTTCAAGAGAGATTTATTGTATACGTCCGTTTGGAGTACGATATTGCGGTCAGGAGCGGAAATAGAAAATAAATTAAACCAATAGCTCTTTTTTGTGATGTGGCGGCAATAACAAAAACCGCCGGTGACGATATTATAACAAGCTATTCTGAGACAGAGAGGACGCGATGAACTCTCAAGGGTGAGTAAAAAAATTCAAAGTCATGAAATCTAAACTAAATATTTATATATCTTGCTCACTTTATACGATCTTCTGTATTTATTAAAAAATAAATTAAATACTAATAATTAATGTTTATGTGATCTTATCCGGAACTCCAAACAGCGTTTACTCTCTGCCACTTGACGATTTCGCTATGATATGTTTACAGAAACGTAGAAAACAGATGGGCGTCAGCCCGCCCCCGCGTGCTTGGTGCTGGGCGGGCGGCTTTGACTAGTCCAGTCCAGTCGTTGGTACCGCCGCGTTCGCTACACTCATCCGTGTTTTGTGATAATCATCAAAATGCCTGTAAGTATTGTTTTTTTCGGGATCTGAATTAGTTTTAATAATAATGAATATAGTCAATACTTCAGAATATACACGGGTTTATTAATCTTTACTTTTATAATCAGTGTAAACATATTGATAAATTGTCCGTGTTGCCTAAAATTGTAGTGAAATAATTTTTAATTCGACTTTGTTGTGACCTCTTGTTGGCTTCGGTATCTTCAATAAATCTTTAAACTTTATTTTATTGACGCTGTCTGCGAAAGTGTTTGCTACACAAGTGATGACGTCAATGAGCGTTGAACGGATTAACGGAGCAGGCGCGTGCGCAGCTGCGCGTACGCATCATCAATAAACGCATGCGTCCTTTTATCTCTATCTCCAGAGGAACTCTTTAGAATCTAATGTCCGATCCGAGTTACTTAATACGTTATTTTTGGAGATGATGCTGGAGCCATGCAGCCATCAAATGAGTTGGCAGCGTTGGCACTGGAGCATGTGTTTTATGGCTGGCGTTCAAAATGTTTACGACATCGCTAATGATAACTATACGGTTTTCAGGCTAGAAACAAGGAACAAGAACAGGAAGTCCTGAATTGGATTCAAGCTGTAATTGGCGAGCCTCTTCCGAATGGGGCTTATGAAGACATCTTGAAGGATGGTATTGTCTTGTGTAAACTCGCCAATAAACTGTCCCCTGGATCTGTGAAGAAGATCCAAGAAAGGGGTACTAATTTCCAGCTTATGGAAAACATTCAGAGGTATAAATGGCTTAACGTCTAAGGAAGATTTAAATATGTAATACCTATACAAAATTACCTAAATATAATGTAACACTGCAATGTAATTTGATTTACAGATTCCAGGCTGCTATCAAGAAGTATGGTGTTCCCGAGGAGGAGATTTTCCAAACTGCCGATTTGTTTGAAAGACGTAACATCCCCCAAGTGACCCTCTGCTTGTACGCCCTTGGCAGAATCGTACGTATAATAGTTTCTTTTTAATATTTACGTAACACTGATGAAGAAACTGTAATCTTAACTGGAACGTGTTCATTATTTTTGCAGACTCAAAAACACCCTGAATGGACTGGTCCCCAACTTGGTCCCAAGATGGCAGACAAGAATGAGCGTACCTTCACCGAAGAGCAGCTTCGTGCTCATAACGCTGAGTTGAACCTTCAAATGGGATTCAATAAAGGTGCTTCCCAGTCTGGTCATGGTGGTTTCGGCAACACGCGCCACATGTAAATTTATATTTTTAATGGATTCTTGCCATCTGGGTTTCTGAGACCAACGTTAACTTTTATACCGTTTTTCGGATTTAATCAGTATTTTTACTAGAAAAACCTATTCCAAGTCTTGTACGATTTGAGCATGAGTTGATTGGGTTTAAATGTCTTCTTTATTTAGCGTTTCATTTAGTTTTGATTTAATAAAACTTGAGTGAAGGTGATGCACACCTATGAAATATGAAACTAATAATTTAAAAAATCTGCTTTAAAACAACGCCAATGAATCTATAGATGTACCTACAATCATTAATATTAATATTATCTAACGAGTTTTATTTTTGTTAAGATTTTTTTATGAACATGTGTAAATATTTAATACTATTGAATAAATGATTATTGTTTGTATTAACATAGTTTTTATTAAGTACATTTTATAATATCACAATGCCGATGTTTAAAATTATCAAACGAAATAACTAGTTTGAAATACTTAACTTGATCAACCTTGTCTATCTGACATACATACAAAATGACAAACATTACAGACCAGACACAGATTAAGCTTTTCTAAGATCAACTGTAATTAACACGACGAGATACTCTTGACCTAATAATTGCATTTCCAGCTAGATATTAAATTAATCTCTAGTTCACCAACCAATGCCAAGACACGCTTCAAAACGCTCAAATTGCGTTCAGACTCATTTAAAATAGGTACAATTCGAACTAGCAGTCGAACCGTCTTTGAATAAATTTGTGAAAATATGATAGAATATAAGACTACTGACTTGTTTCATAAAAACACCCCAAATTTCAATGTGGAAATTTTTCATCGGCGCGGCTTTTTGAAGTTGTCCGCCAATATTTCACATAACATTCACATGAAATATTCTCAGTATGATTTATGTTGAACTGATCTTTAAGTAGATGGTTGAAAATATGTATTGTATGCCCTGGCTAATATATTCGTTTCGAGTAAAGGCCGTTGAACCCTTTCATTCAGCAATGAAAATGACGAACTTCGTGGTAGTTAATATGTCATTTGAAGCCATGGTTTGGTTAGAGGCAATAAAATAGTTTTAGGCTAACAGAAATAGCGGCAGTGTTGAGAGCTTTTTGCGGTTTGGTTTAAGGATTGTTTACTGTCTAGAATTATTTTGTATCCGTGCCAACAGTACAATGTCAACAATTTTTACTCGTACAGTTAAAATAAAGACAAAGTAATAAGGAGGAATAGCAATTTACAGTTGTTGGTGAATGTTAAAAGATTTAGAAGTTATAATTCTCTTTCTCACGTTTTATCTCACTCTCCCAGCATAAGTATAAAAGTATTACGTGTTTTTGAATTTAATCCAGGTATATGAAAATAAAAATTAAGTTCTGTAACCACGACCATAGTTTGGTGGCAAAATTTCGTTTAAGAGGTCAAGGCTGAAGCGTGGGTTGCAGCCTGCTTAGTGAATGCCTAAATTGTTTATCTTGACAGGGCGCCAAGAAATGGGGGATGCGACATTAAATTTATTCTCATACATGTCATAAAAACCTTGACATCTGTAATATTTTAACAGCGACGTTTAATTAGTAATTTAATACTACCTACACTATTTATTCTGCATTAAAATGAAGGCGATGATTTGGATGTTCGAGAACTAAAATACTCACATTTGAAACGATAGTGAAATTATTAATTCGATGCAATTTCCATTGTTGATACTATAGAGATGTTTATTTAAGTAAGTAGGTAAGACATGTTAAAGGTTGAATGGAACGGGTTCATTATCGGTGACAATATGCCAGATGGATAATTAGGCTGTCAAGCTGTGTAGGCTTGTTTTTAGATGTAACAAATTGTTTTTGTTGGCATGGTTTTGTAGTTACTCTTTTTTACAAATTTACCTTCATATTTTATTGGATAAATAAATGAATAGAAACTAAAGATTAAAAAACATCTTTATCGTCGTTCTCAGTTTTCTGCTCTCTCGCTTTTAAAATATTTGTTATTTAATTGTTTACTTATTTGTGATATAGCCCACAAAGTATTTTGAGTAGATTTTTACAAAGGGAAATTTCTCTAGTCTCGAAACCATTCGATCTGTTTTGGTCTGCCAATGAAAAGTAAGCTACAAGCACGTCTTTGGTGGATTTTGATAGTTAAAACTAGCAAACTCTGATGCAATTCTGAAAATTTCAGTTTAGCACCCGTTTGAAGAAATATCAAAACATGTGAACTCCTTTTTGTAAACAAAGGAGGGTAATATTACCAATAATTATCTTGATTGCATTTCACGATTACCACATGTCGGGTGGAAGACGCGGGCGATGTTACGGAACGAATGTAACAGTTAAGCATACAGGAGGTCTTGATTACGAATGTGCTCGTTGCAACTGGTTTTACGGGTTTGGTAGGATCTGACCAATGTCTGGGAATAGGTTTCGCTTTCGAGCCCTAGCCCTCCCATTGTGAAATACATTTTGGAAATTTTCTATTGGATTTTTATCTTGTAATTGATATCAATTTTAGTAATGTTTGGAAAACGTTAATTGTACAGCATTGAGAAATTACTGAAAAGCTTGATGGGTTTATCCTCATGAGCTCCTGCTCACAGTATCTTTCATTATTTCACTGCAAGATATTCACGATATTGATATTTGAAAGTCTCATACATATATGAGACATATATAGGTATATTATTTTGTGTAATTGTCCCACGATTATACTAATATACATAGGTGTATTTCGCATCCGAAACAAGCAAAGTTCAAGCTTTGTTTACAGACTTAACAATTGCGTATGTCTCCCCTCTTACTTACAGCAACGTAGGAGTAGAGGCTGACTGGTTGAAGTTAGTATTAAATCTCCACCGCGGGGATAACAGGCTAATCAAAAGTTCACCAGCAGTTTTCTTGAAAATAACATATAAACAATAAACATGGAGTTAAAATTGTTCATGGTGACGCTCGTGCTTCATCACTGCTACTCAGCCGCTGAGCATTACAAAACGAAGCGTAAGTATTTTTGGAATCGTTTTTTGTTGACGGGTGTTTAGACTCGTCTAATTCTGAATTCCTACAAAAGTTTTCATTGAATTTATTCTATGATCTTCGTCTGAAATCAGCACAGTATAATTCATGTCTGCAACCTGTTAGCTGCGTTATTATGAAATAATAAATAGTATACGGTCATGAATTAACGTTGACTTGAATATTGCCGAGTTTGACGTTAAATAATAATTTTAAATGTAGTCATAAAAATAAATAAACTAGTACATAGTGCTCCTCAAATATGAGATGTAATTATTATGAAGACCGAGGATAGAACATAAATACAACAGATAAACTGTTTATGAGATTGGTGAACTATAGAACTTAAAATGTATCAAATGGTGATGTAAAATTTGGTACTTGTGTAATTTGAAAAATACATTTTTATTCATAATTTCAGCAAATTTTGTGAAAACTTGTTTGAAAAGTGATCCAGAGTTCGACGAATGTTCCCGAATCGCTGTGCAACAATTGTTCAATGCTTTGGGTCCAGGTAAATTTTGTTGTTTATCAGTTACGACGAAAGGTAAGTTTTTGGTAATTCATAAACGACATATCTAAAAATGGGGTATAGAGGAAATTTTAAACTACAATAACGCAAGATACTTTTTACAGATTATATGACAGCTATGCTATTCAGATGATTCTGTTCTTCTGGAGACGACTGATAGATGTAGGTACCGGAAATAAAATCTAGTCTAGATTTTATTTCCGGCACCTACGCCCTTGAATTACTTCCACTTTAAATTACGTTGAAGAGATCACACTTGTTTTTTAATACTCAATTCTAAATTATTTATTTGCATTCTATATGGTTTATAAAGATCTCGTAAAATAGTATAGCTCCCGTTGGGTACAACAAATTATCTAGTACTTTACATGGGCCTGTTTCCACAACTCACTTTAGTCCCTAAACTTTAAGTCTTAGAATAAATAATAGTCTTGGAATATCATAAAAGTTACCTTAGGTGCACTCTCCTTCCACCAAGTTCCACCAGGACTATTTATTTTTCTTTGAACACATAAGAATACGTAAGATATTAAAGACATGCAGAAGTTACTAGAAGTCTGTAGTGGGGTTTACAAATATCAAGCAGATAAACAGACAAAAAGAAAAGCCAAAGAACCCTATAAGAGTATACTTACTATGTAAAGATAATTTAGGTATTACTTATATTGTGGTGAACTAGAAACCACATTCAATATAATTAGACCAGTTTGTAGACGTCCCTGGGCTATTTAACCATTTAAGGGCTAATTCTAAATAATGTCTACGTTCAATTAGCCTCAGATTCACTAGGTATGGCAAAAAAATATGCAAATATTATGATATAAATAAGAATATTTTGCAAATATTTTAATAATTATGAATATGCATCGAACGGTTGCAAATGCAAGCAAGTAGTTATATATTATGGTCCCTGAGCGCCTGGTAAGTTGACGTTGCACAACTGTGCAATGCAAGCTACTGCATCGCGTGGTTTGTGGGAATTAAGTGGCACACTCTTTTTAGCGCTGCGCTCCTGTGTGTTTTTCCCTCATTTGTGTTTTATTTTACACAGTAACTGTTTAAAAAGCGAATACAGTAAATAAACAAAACTTTTAAACTACCCAAAATAGTTTACCGATGACTGATATTCAAAATTATAAAATACTTAAGCTAAAATTTTCAAATTCAATTGCGCATCATCTGCATTGTAGTTCCTGAAAAGTATTTCTTTATGTCAAAGTGATCCTTCCGATAGTCAATTTGTTTATTGTTTCTTGAGGCACTAGGTTAGTCACGTAGCCTCAATGACGAAACACGTACTCGTTCATACAACTTGTGGAAAGCGAAAGCGCTGTTTCTTCACCACATTTAGGTATGTGTTGGCTCGTAGGTATTTTCTCAGTAAGCATATTTTTCTAAAAAATGTTTGGAAGAATTAAATGGACATAAGAAAGAAAAACTCGTTTTTTTTAAAAATTTTTTTGCAAATATTGCAAAATTTTGAATATTCATAAGCCTCTTGTGGTTAAGGCTTTACATGGCGAAATTGACCAGCAATTATCTATTTGTTGCCTTTACTGAGAAAATGTTTACTATCTTCAGCGGTCCTACAACGCGCTTATTTAACCGGAGGAAATACATAGTATCTTTTATTATATTACATATTTAATAAGTTGTGCACGCATGTTCTTAGCCTCTATTCAAAAAGTCGAAAGAGTATAATTTTTTACAAACATTATTATACAATATTTTTTATAGCCTATGTCACTCGGGAATAGTGTACATAGTAGTTTTTGAGTATATTCGTTACATACAAAAATACAAATCTTTCCTCTTTATTATATTAAAATAGATAATAAATATGAGTTATTGCACACGTCATCATTTCAGTACTGGTTATAATTTGTGTTTCTAAATTTAAATCATCACGTAGCGCCATCTAGTTTGGTTGAGGTTAAATTTATTCGAATTACAAAACTTCTTTTTAATGCTTTTCAGGTCTACCAGAAATCGGGGTAGCACCCCTGGACCCACTAAAAATACCGAAAATCAGAATTCTACAAGGCGAGGGACCAGTGAACGTGAATGCAGCACTGGATGACGTCATAGTGACTGGTTTTGGTCAGACAGAGGTTTTGTTGAGCCAGTGAGATACCGCTTCAATGTTATTTACTCCTAGTACTGGAAGCGACTGTTTGATCGACTGAGTCCAGTGACTGACGCGCATACTGCGCATCGACCGCGATGTCGCGCGAGATAGTACAGGCGTTTGTTTAGTTACTAAACTAATTGAAGTTATAAGTTGAACATTGCGATTTCGTATATTACTTGACTTCGATATAATGAAGATTAAAAAGTCTTTTAGGACATGTTCATTATACTTACTCAGTTTAAGCAAGTTTCGTTTAATTTCAGAGTCGACGGGAAAACTTACGACTTTTATACAAGAGTACGTGTTCCGAAGATTAGGATAGAAGGCACCTATGATCTCAAAGGAAAAATCCTTTTGATACCGTTGGTTGGCCGAGGGCTTTGCTGGTTTGAACCTAGTAAGACTGAATTTATAATGAATTCATGCATGACCTCATTCATAATATCCTATATAGCAATACCTAAGTGGAATTAATGTTGAACCAATCTCTTTTTTACAGCAAATATGACAATCGATATCGTAAGCGATGTAAAATTATACGAGAAAGATGATTTTGTTTTCTTCAATGTTACCGCTGCCCATGTGAAATATAACATAGGTGGTATGAGATTACGAATGAATAATTTGTTTGATGGCATTAAATCTCTAGGTAAGTCTATTATAGTAGGATATATTTGAGTAAAAGTAGTAATAGAAAATAATGCATCTAATAATTGGTAACAGAGTTTACAGCGACATCTTTTGTTGAGTGGAAATACTAAACTTAATTTTCATAAATTTCAATAGATGGCGTTGTTGTCGTATCAACTCCTCGACTGCGCCTCTTCAGTTTATGTTATCCTAGTACTACCGTATTGCAAAATTGCAACGTTGAGACGTTGAAACAGCGACAACAACAACGCTTTGTTATTCGCGAATTTTATTCTAAGCGGAAGGATTTTTTTTGTCCCTTACGTACTCATGTACATAGACAGACATAGCCACAGAGTAGTAACATTCGATTGTTGTTGATGTGGTTTTTTAACAATACTTAACTATAGTTTTTATTTTCTAAACTTTTTTTATTTAGGTACTGTATGTAGATATTTTTTTTCTTTTTCAGAGGACAGCACTAATTCTTATTTAAACGCCAATTGGCGGGCAGTATCGGAATCATTGAGACCAATATTGACCAAAACTATAGAAGACATTCTGCTAGACTTTATGCAGCAATTATTCCACAATCTACCCGGAAATTTCATGATAGGAGATGTAAAAAATAATTCTGTCAGTAAGAAAGCTGACAAAAAGATATAAATTTAATATGTAAAAAATAAAGAATAAGATAATGTTAAAACATAGAGAGTGTAAATTACAAAAAATGCATTTTCGGTTTTGCGAAAACGTTATACTACCAAATTATTGTAGTTTTAATTGATATTGGTACTTATTTATACTTGTGAAAAAACAATTACGGTTCTTGAGATAGGTAGTAGTATAATTATCTACCATCGACTATGTTTAAGTGCATAGAATTAAATAATAATAGAGTAAGTCTAAGGTCCATAAATATTACATAGACATTAAAAGTGAGCTGATAACGTATGTATATGAAATATTATGTTTTAAGCGTGTGTGTAATAAAATATGCTGAGAATGAATAAAAATTAAGAAAACCGCGTCTTTTATTTAAAGGTTTTGTAGTCTGGCTGGAAATCTTGAGTGTGAGCCAAATTATAGCACGTTGTTTACGTGTCTGTTTATTTTCAGGTGAGTCAAGGTATGGCGGTTAGTCATTGCCCAGTTTTGATTTTGGGTTAAAAAATACCCATTGAAAACCAAGGTCCAGTAGTAGCATGTACTAACATTGGACTATAGAAAAACGTACTTACCTAACAACTTGTAGTTATCGTACAGTTATTAAGTTCGAATTTTAAAATAGATTCCATTGGCACTTTGTGGTAGGTTATAATAATATTATTTATTTTTTAATAACGAAGATCAATTTCATTAAATTTCATTTTCATTTATATACCTAATATAATATACCTAATTATAGTTTGTTCACTGTGCCTTTTTTATTAGGTACTTTATTAAATGGCTTATAGTGCCTAGTGGTTGATTGATTGAGCTTATTTTGCCAACAATTACTTATTACAATTTGTCCAACCGTGTCCAATTGGCGCTAAATAAAACAATGGGTAATTTTATGTTTATAAATGAACTGTGCTAACCTTTAGTATTGTATTTTTTTTTTATTTAAGTAATTATTGAATCAGGTAACCAATCCGCAATAATGAGAGTATATTCAGTACCTACCTGCCAAATAGGGCGTCCAGGCATTTTGAAAATATGTTCTTCAATTCACAGCACAAACACAAAAATGTTTACATGCACTTATTTTGCACGATTGTCACTAGATGGCACTCTCGCCGCTGTTGAAGACCAAATAAACGGTACGGCGTGAAAATAACCTGTTTTATACGCCTGAAAAGCGCTTTGGTGTAAAATAAACACGTGCGCTAACAGATTCAACACAGAAACGCTGTAGGCAGCTGGAAGTATACTCCTTACTCAGTCATAAACGATTATTGAGATATTTTCGGTCTGGTACAGAAGTACTTTTGAATAAATACCTACCTGCAGCTGCTTTACCTACTATTCTAGATCTATTTAAAAAAAAACTAGTGGTTACTAATTCTTTAAGAGGCTTCAGTTTTTATTAAAATATAGTTAGGTAGGTACATGATGCAAAATAAATTTAAGCACCGTATTGCATAATTATTTGATCTATATTCGGTTTCCTAAACATTTATTTGTAGAATACTGCATGAAACTGGAACGAGGTTGGCTGAAGTCATTTCGCAATTTGCATTTTTTATTGGATTTTATATTTATAGTACACGATACTATTTTTGTACGTAAGAAATCGCTTGCTTTTATGCAGATGCGTCTTTGTTGCATAGTCATACACGGATCTCTTTTATTTGTCATTGATGGATAAAATGCTAATGAATTGGCGTTCGAAACGACATCTCTACACATATTATGACAATTTAAAAAACTGCATTCGACTACTCTTGCATTCTGCATTCCTTGTCAAGGAGTTCCTGGTACAACAAGTCGTTGTTCGAGTTTCCAACAAACGGGTTATCGTGCATATACTTTGACCGACCGTGACTTTAGGCCCTATTTACTTCTTGCATCCAATGCAATTCGCAATCATTGTTCTTTACTTCATGAAGATAAAAAATGTATTTGGGTTACATATTTTACGTTTATTTATGAGACATTTTTAAAAATTCTACTAGAGTATTCTCAAGAATTGCATGTTCTGCTCACTGGTATACCAACTAACATAAATATAATACCTATCGGTTGTACTTTATAAAATAATTTAAGATAGTATTTTCTATATATTTTGGGGGGTCATGTTAAGTGCATATAGTTTTTTTTTTATTTGTATTAAAGTATAAACTTAGCAAAAGACCACGAAGGTCGGGCCAGTGACCGCGGCACGTGCAGTGACCCACAGAAGGGTGCTCGAAGGGGATAGGGCCCCTTTGGTGTCGCTCACAAAAGGAACGAACACCAAGGTATCATGAACGCGAGGAGTTGAGCTGCATGCATGCACTTTGCACCGAATGCTGCTGACGTCATCCGGTTCGAGTTGCATTGTTTGTCACTGAACTATCAAAGCTGCGCTTAAGAAGTCATTAATTTTGCATTAGGTCTTTTGACATTGAGCGAGCCCCGCTTTTGTATCTAATACACAGTTAACAATAACAAAAAAACGAGAATTCGTTTGCTTTAACTAAATTCTGAGTAATTAAAATTCCCTTGTTAACAATAACTTATATATCGAGATATTATGAATTAAACTCGTGTTGTGTTAGTTCGCCGTAGTTATGAAGTTGCCAAAATATAACTGAATCACCCTTCATTTGACGTCTGGTCCTCCCACTCTTTACGTAATTTTTACGTAAAACAACATCCAGAACAACGTTCTTTAGATAACTAATTATGCTTTTATTTTACCTCTTTCTCATTCTTTATTATAAATTATTTTGGAAGCAGTTTTCGTATATTCTTATGTGTCATGTATAAATAATGATTTATTTTATGAAAGTATTGATCAAACGATAAAGATACATCAATAACTTACTTGGAGTACCTTATCAATATAGGTATTTAACGATTTTCGTTATGTACGTACATAATGTTCCAGATTCGGGTATAAATTATCATGTTCGTCACGTAATTATTTGCCCCGTCGTTAATTTGATGTTATTTTTTTGGTTATAATTGTCGTCTTATAGAAAAGTTTAGAAAACCTTGGTAAAAAGTCACAAAATCATGGAACATTTTTCATGTCTATAGATACCAACATAACTTTATTTTAACAGTGATCGAAAGAGCCTTTCTAAGATAAATAACAAATTATTTTATTATCATATTTTCAAACATAAGAATAATAATATATACCTAACTAAATGGGACCATCCATAAAGTGTGTGAATTCTTGACCCGTCCTCCCTCCTTGTCACAGATCACAGATAGTCACATTTGTGAGACCCCCCTCGGCCCCTCCATTTTTTTGAATTTTAACACTTTATTAGGCAGGTAAGTACATGTATCTATTAGATTTTCAAATGTAAGGTCACGAAAATTTGGACCCCTCCCAGCCCTTGTCGACCCCATTCCCCCTTAACGAGTGACGTCGCCCTAGGTACTTTAAAATATATGGTCTTCAACAAGCACTCTCCCTTGTATGCAAGTAGAGCTGCTGGATTACAGCCTGTACCTACTTTATGGATGGCTATTATTGAAGAACCTCGGAAGCTGTACTGATAAGACTCCTCTGTTCTAGGTTTGAATTTTTTCACCACTGTATGGGATCTATATTATTATTATTAGGTATTCAATATTTTAGGACTATTCTACGATAATTTTCGTCATAAAAACTATTTTATGCTATCTAAACCATCTTCATTCCAAATTTCATATAACGATTTATATGAAATTAGTAGTTTAAGCCTGGAGGGGTAATAGATAAACAATTGCGTATAGTAGGTAATATCTAGGTAGGGAATATAGGGTTTACACCTTAGGCTTTATATGCGGATATTTTACGAAATAATAAAATACAAAGTTCTGCTATATTGGATTTATGTCGATTTATGTCATTATGTTTAGATACATAAGTATAAATATTTCTATTTTAATATTCTGCAAAGGAAATTAAACCTTTGAATAAAAAAAAGGGCCTGAACTAAAATAGGTCGCGCCATTATATACTCATGGGCGGTTCAAGGTAGCTCGTGGATTTACAAATAGCTTCTGAGTAAGTCGGCTATTAATATCCGAACTTCCAGTTGTCGTGTTGAGATTGCCCGCCTGTCGGCACTCTCTTATTTCACTCAAAATTCATGTTAAAAACATGACAAAAACATTAAAAGAAATTTAATTATATTTCTTTTTAGATAAATTTGGTTTTAAAAGGACGTGACTACTGTACTATAAGGAATTTAACTTTTCAAACAAGCATTTTACACGAAGGAGCCTCCCAACACGATTTTGATTCCATCTGATATCACTACGTTGAGATAACTATAAATAAAACTCCACATATCGGAATTTATACAGTGCAGTAAATAAATCTCCTTGAAATGTCTTCAAATGAGTCAATCTCTCAAATACAGTGAAACCTGGTTAACCGGGTCTTCCAAGGGACCTGTAAATTAGTCTCACTTAAAGAGGTATACCACTTACGCAGTGTCCCAGATATCTAGGTATAAAAAAATACCTGTCTCATTTACAGAGGGTTCCATTAACAGAGGTAAGAAAAGAGGTAATCTCTTTTATAGAGGTGTATTCAATAAAGCAACTTATTTATTTTGTAAACAATTCACTATTTTCCATTAAAAATATCAAAAATGTGGTTTAAAGACAGTTCTCCTGAAACTAATAATTCGTTGTTGACGTTTACAAAATTATTAAAAGTTGGAGGCAGATTATTTTACTGATTCGGGCACTGGCGTTAATTTTAGTTTTTTTTCGTAATAATAAAGACTTTGTCCTCGTTTCGGTCTTTTTTTAAATAAATACCCGATTAATAGAGAAACCGCATTAAAACTAAGTTATATAAGGGCCGATTTAGAGAAGTTCGAGTAGGTAAAAGAGAGAGGAGACATCCGAGGTCCGAGGTAGCCTATGTGTACCTACTGATTTTATCCCAGTTACAGAGATAAATACACGCGACTTCTCAATTATAGAGGTAATTATGACAAGAAAATAGAAATAACTTATCTCAGATAAAGAGGTTGCTTTTGTCTTACTAACAGAGGTAATTCATAGCCAAGGTGCCGGGACCTCAGCATGTGTTCCAGATATGGAGGTTTTTCACTTATCCAGGTCCCTCTTAAACAAGTTTCACTGTAACAGTACCTACACATCAGTCAGTAATTTTCCTTCTTACATGCAAACAAACATAAACAAAATGACGAGCTCTTAAAATAAGTTCAGACTATTCATCAATCGACACTTGTTGTTAAGAAGCAATTACCATCATTTTGTTAGAAATTCCTACTAGTTTAGCCGGCCTTTGCCTTGACTTCGATTTTAAATACTTAGGTAAGTAGGTACCTACAAAGAAATTCTAAAAACATTAGGAGAGCGTAAGGGATTACATTTTTTAATGTACTTAAATAAAGTAAAGATAATACAATTATAGACTGACATTAAAAATTATGCAAAGTATGATTGATAACCACCATAAAGTATTTTTATGAAATCAATCGCAGCTGTAAGTTCGAGTAGGCGTAAAATAAACGCATTTTCTTACTCTATGGCATTTTCGAACGTCTGCTGTACGTACTCTTTACATGTTTTGACGTTTCTTCGGTCGAGTGGCGCCATGCGTTAACTAGAATGGAACGTTTGGAACGTGGGCGTCCCGCTGGTGGAGAATCTGGAGCAGGCAGTTACGATCGCCAAGTACTAGGACAGCATAAGTTGTTTGAAAGTCAACACGTGAATATTACTAATCCCGCCATCTAGTAGAGAATAGCTGAACTTTTTGAACATGTTTGAATAAGATGTTGCTACTTCTTTCTGGCGCAGTGGTTATAAGGTGAAAGAGCGTGACAGCTACAGTTTATCGATGTCGTACTTCACTAGACGCGCCCCTAATTGTTTGGTTAACGTGTTCGTAATGCGGGATAAATATCATAGATGTCGCTACTTGGTCTACATTGCTTACGATCTTGCAAACATAATTTGTTTATTGTAATAAAATAAATGTTTTAGGCAAATTTTTATATACCTATATGTAGGTAGGTACTGAATTTTCAACTTACTATACCTATCTATAATAAAATATTTTATTATCTGTGTTGTTTCCTAGAATGTTCAGTTGCAATGTTGTATAATCTTACTTATACCTTCATATTTCTTACGCAGAAGATACCGTACGTAGAATATGGTAATAAAACAAAATAGTTAGATAATTATTCACATTTTTATTACTTACTAAGTACCTATTGTAATTCGTTTTTGAAATAAGCATTTTTTTATTACATCAAGAACAAAGGTAAATGGGTTGTTTTATGTTTTACTGTAAGAGTTTTCATTAATTAAATAGAGTACCTACTTATAATATTTTCAAAAAAAAATACCTTTATTTACAGATGGTAGTAAGTATTATAATATAACATAGGTAGGTATTGTTATTTGTAGTTGTGAACCTGTCTAAGTAATTTTATTCAAATAAAGTTGTTTGAAGTTCGTTTCATTAACACTTAGGTACTTACCTATCCTTCGAATAAATGTATTCTTTGGTTAAAGTTGACTTGTTACATTTATTGCACATTATAGAAAGTATCACTTTCTGTGTTACTGACTAAATTATTGCTTAAAATAATTTTATCTACTTAATAAAATACATTAAATGCACCTATAAATAATTTACAGTGACTAGGCGTGAACTAATTAGTTATATTTTATTGCTTGAGACACGTATTAAATATTACAATTATTTACAAAAATGCTTAAAAATAACAGTCAATAGAATAAACAGTCTATCATGTATCTACAAAAAAAAAATGACTAGGTACAATTATTTATTTACATAATGTTGCAGAAACTAAGCCAGAAGATTATACTAGGTTTTTGGAGTGGATAAGCAAATTATTCAAAAAATCTATAATGTAACCGATTATACCAAGTCATCATAGCTTTCGTTAAAACTTTGGTCCATTTCATCACTATCAAACGAGGGTTGCTTTTCACAAACAGTGTCCTTCTGGGCCAGCAGTCTGTCGCATTCATTCAGTCGAGCATGTAGCACATCATATACATGAGTCATAGATGCCACCTTCTCTTTGCAGGTAGGATCAGTTTCTATTGCAAAAAGTCGTGAATCCAACAACTTTATAGCCGCGACGATGTAATTCCGTAGCGTTTTGGTCTTATGCTCACTGCTGATACGCTCCAGAAATGCGCAGACTTGTCTTTCTCCGCATAGTAATACATCTACATCGTACGCCAAAGGGGAATGCTGTCTGTGGAGGTAGGCGATCAAACGCTTGGCGTATCGTCGGTATGTACGATACGCTTTCCTCTTCCTGGTACCGAGATTCCTGCCCATTGTCATCGACTTTTTCATGTCATCAATTACGGCTTTGTAGCCGGCGTCGATTTTCGTGTCAAAAATGTCTTGGAGACGGGTTTCCACGGGTTGTAGTTCGTAAGGAGCTGGTGACGGTGGCAGAGATGGTGAAGAAGGAGGCGGAGACGGCGGCAAGGGATTGGTTCTGGTATTTTCTTCTTCACTAGATTCACTTGAAGCTCTACGTTCTGCTACGGTAGTTTCTGGTACAGTGTAAGGTCTTTGTCGTACCCGCGTTTTTTGCACCCTCGCTGGTCGTGGGGCAGTTCTGGCGTTGTAAGCTGTTAAAACATTAGCATCTTGTTCGGTTAAGGGGCGAGTTCTTTGCGTGGCTGCTAAAGGGATTATCCTTATTTTGACTAGAGCGTAGCTTTGGTGTATTTTCGCTTTGATTCGAGGGTCATCGTAGTCACTACCCCATAGGTCCCTGATGGCTGTCTCTTTCAAATAACGTACTTGGCATAGTTCGCCATTGAAAAATCTTTTTCTTTGTTGTTCATTGAGGGCATCCCTTTCGGCGCCGGTGAGACCATGTATCTTTGTAAGATGGTCTGGTAGTTTGCCGTACGTAAACCGTGCACAGTTCTCAATGGGACATGGTATATTTGCATGGTTTTGTTTTTTCGTTCGCGTGGCCGTAGTGGCTGGGCGAGCGGCCATTTTTAATCAAATCTGTAACAAGAAAAGGTTGCCGTTATGAAATGAAAGTAGGTAGGTACATAATATACAAACTAAATTCGTGACCTTAAAAAAATATAAGTCAGGTAAATAATATCGTTCCTTTAAGCCCGTAACTTTTAGATAAAGTTTAAGTAGTAGGGAGAAAACTTTCATCCTGCAAGTACCATAAACTAATATATTTACATACCTAACTATTTTTCATTAATAATTGTTCCTGTAGAGATACTATCTCATTAACATAATATAGAGATCGTATCTATACCTATAGTAGGGTTGCCAACTTCTATTGGAAGAAATAAAGTATATCTGGTTTCAGAGGAGGTAAATAAAGAGTACAGACTTATAAAAAAGAGTATTTTTTATTTTACATTTTTAAAACGGTATTTTTGTAAATCTTGCAGTTTCTAATAGTTTTTCCTGCTTTTTTTAAAGCAATTATATTAATTTAAGCATCCTAAATCTAAGTTTGAAGAAAACAAGAGCTCATTTTTTTATTAAATTTAATGATGCCCTGTTATGATAATGGATTTTCATAATATTGCATGACTGGCATTAGTAGGTATAGTAACAATTGAGCAAAAAAGAGTATTTTAGCGTACTCTATTACTGTTCTAGATTATAGAGTACACCTACATGATATAGAGTACAATACTCTATTTTAGAGTACGGTTGGCAACCCTAACCTATAGGTACCTACAGTCCGAATTAAATTAAGTAAACTAATCGAACCTTTTTACAAATGATCGAGACAGCGTAAACGTTTATGCTATAGTCCAGTTAATTTATTTAGAGAGTGTTTATTTACGGAGGGTGGCTGTCCGAGTATAATAATTGTGTTGACGGAGGCCCGGGGCTGTTTGTGGAGGCCCGGCCTCTTGTCCTCTGGTTAATTTATTGAAAACAATACAGTCTTGCGACGTTGTCTTTGGAGTGTGGAAGGTAAGTGTATCTAGTGAGGAAAAGCGAAGTCAATGTAATGTAAATTTCCTGTAGCGCAAGAAAATTATGTATAAATTACAAAATCACGACTGAAAATAAAAAATATGCTATGCAAAAACTTTATTCAGTTGAAATATAAACTGTCAAACATAACAAAATACAATTGTATATTCGGCTCATTTTAAATTTCATATCGAGTGTATATTTCAAAATCGAAGATCGAAGATGTCTGTAAAGAACGGTATTTGTAGGTACCTAAAGAACGGTTTTTACCTTATTGTTTTAGTGTACTGGGACAGTTTGACGAGTACGTAGCTATTAGGTACTTGGTTAATAATTAATCAGCAAAATTGTATGAACCTAATCGACAAACTTAATCGAACCAATCAACACGTGGTACAAAATTTTCGGTCGCGTATATCAATTTCATATAGGTAATTAGATAGGTACCTATTCACTTCGTTCGCTTGCAACTATCGATTGGCATTTGTCTAAGGGCTGATTTCATTCCAATTGTTATTTCCTATTTCACCAAACTCGTTATTCTTTACAAGAAATATATTAACAACTTCGCGATTGTATAATGAAACAAAGGCTGTGGAACCACAGGCGAGTAGACGGCGGCGGCTCTGATTGAACTAATATTTATTTTGGAAATTAGCTTGTACTGCCGGCTTGTCTTGGCCCGCTGCAATAAATAATATAAATTAAACGATCCCCTAGGGACCATCGCAACGCTATTGTCTAATTTTCTCTATTAATAACTTTTATTTTAAAATAATAATTACTTTATGTTTTATTTTCATTTCAAATTTAGGATATGTTGTCGATTTAATATATATTATATATAGGTATATTATATTATTATATATTTTACACGTTTTATACGTATATATACCTATATCAGTCGGATTTGCAAGATGGCACGTGTCAAGCGGGTAAAGTTGTTACCAGGTAGGTATATGACAAGAATTAGGTACCTAGTGTACCTACCTATAGCTTTTATTATCTAATGTCAAATCCACCAGGTAAACTCTTAACCAGATCTGACGTCAAAAATCTAATAATCAAAATATATCTGTGTGTCAAAAATCAAATGACTAAAGTAATTGACTGTATTATTTGTTTCATTATCATTTACTGATCACGACATTTATAGAATAGTCGTAGATTAGGTAGATTAATTTATATATAAGTGCCTACATATTTATGAATTCACTAGCTTCTATCAAAGAATCTCAGCTGACATCTCCTAATAAACCAAGCGTAACATTTGTAATCTTTATGACAGAAGTGTCACGGCAAAATTCCCCTTTCTAGCCGAAGTGGCTTGAATAAATAAGTAATTTGCATATTTAATAACAGGTATCGTAGCAGATCCAATTGTTTAAGCCGTGAATTATAAATCCGCGCTTATTACCCTCTTGCTACGGTTTGTTTTAATCAAATATTCAGTTTTGTTTCTTTAATTAGCTCCTGGAGTTTTGGGGTTATTTACAATCGGTTTTGGGATAATTGTTAATTTGCTTTATTACCAACAAAGGATTCTTAAAACGATGCGGGCCGATTTTAATGAAAGATTTTCTAATATAAAGATTTTTGAGTAGCTAAAGGTAATTAGCTAGTAAAGTGGTATTGCTAAAGAAAATAATACCTATTCCTAATGATTTCTAATGATTAAGTACGCGGTTTTTAGGTATTGTAATGAAACAACTATGACGGATTTAACTCGCGTAGATCGCATAGAATCTATAAGATGAAACTTTGAAAAATGTATAGTTTCCATATTACTCCGTTATAGTTGTTTCATTTCAAAAAAAAATATATTAAAAACAGTACCTAAGTAAATATAGATAAATATTGTTGAAACGTGAGCAAATAAAATAAAATATGCTTATAATTATTGATGCCTTCGCGGTTATTACACATTGGAAAGAAATAACTATGAACGGATTTAACTCGCGTATTTTATTCTATTTGTTGACGTTTCGGATTCTTAACAGTTTCCTTAATAAATAAAATACGCGAGTTAAATCCGTTCATAGTTGTTTCATTCCAATGTAAAATATGCTGGTTAAATTCGTTGTAGTTGTTTCACTCCAACGTGTAATAACGCAAAAGCGTGAAAAAAATAATTAGTAGGTAAGTAATTCAGATTATATATTATTATAACCACCACACTCCACTAACGAAGATATACACAAACTCAATTGGAATATAAAGGTATTCATTTTAGTATAGTTTCCGTCTATTTCATCTATTGATGACCTTCAAAAATATATCTAGATTAGTGTCAGCACCCCTCGCAGAGGGTCGGTAAATAAATAGGGGACGGTGTTTAGTAAACATCCCCTAGATCTATGAAAATGCAGGAACAGTCCAGGATAGTCGTGAACTTTATAAAAATACAGAAATTCAAAACTTTTCTGTAAAATTTTAATTTCTCGTACTGATTAATTTCTGGTGGTTCGCGGTTATTGAATCACTATAATAAACTAAGCGTACTGTAGGTACTGATTTTAAATGATTTTGGACAATTAAATATTTAAAAATAAATTTTGTGGTGATGGTATAGTAGAACAATAATCATAAAGAAATCATGAAAAAAAAGCGTAAATAAGTGTATCTTCCGACGATGATTTGTAGCTAAGTTTACCTTCTACCGAACACAAATTTACTCGTATATATATTTTATTAACCCCCGACGAAAAAACGACGGGGTGTTATAAGTTTGACGTGTCTGTCTGTCTGTCTGTCTGTCTGTCTGTCTGTGTGTGTGTGTGTGTGTGTGTCTGTCTGTGGCATCATAGCTCCCTAACGCATGAACCGATTTTGATTCTGTTTTTTTTGTTTGAAAGGTGTATATGTCGAGAGTGTTCTTAGCTATGTTTGATAAAAATCTGCTGAGTAGTTTAATAATTAGGGGGGGTGAAAGAGGGGATGGAAAAATAAAAGTCTACAAACATACTCGAGTGGGGTATCAAATGAAAGAGGATCACGTGTACATTACAAAATGGAAATTATAATGAAAATCGGTTAAGTCGTTCAAAAAATATAGGGTGTCAAAGTGGGGATGGAAAACCAAATGTCTACAAATATACCCAAGTGGGGTATCAAATGAAAGAGGATCACGTGTAGATTACAAAATTAAGATTGTAATGAAAATCGGTTGAGTAGTTCAAAAATTATGGGAAGTAAAAGTGTAAATGGTAAACCCAATATCGGCAAATGTACCCGAGTGGGGTATTAAATGTAAGAGGATAACATGTACATTACAAAATTCCACATGAAATGTAAATTACTTAAAATAATAATTTAAGTAGTAGATACCTACTTACAAAAAGTATGAAATAAAAAAATAAATTAAAAATTTAACAAACCCCCGACGTAAAAACCTAAAAGCCCTTTAAAAAGTATAACAATAATAAAATCTTAATATTAGTTACCTAAATATTAATATTTCTACAATGAAAACGTCATGTCGGGGGGACCGTAAGTTTAGGTAGATTGTAGGTATTAAGTAGTAACACCTAAATGACAAGCGGGCCCCCCGACATGACGTTTTCTTTGTAGAAATATTAATATTTAGGTAACTAATATTAAGTTTTTATTATTGTTATACTTTTTAAAGGGCTTTTAGGTTTTTACGTCGGGGGTTTGTTAAATTTTTAATTTTTTTTTTTTTGGTATTGCGTCAGCAACTTCGTTCGAGTGGAAAAAAATAAATAAACATGGGAAGAGACTCTTGAGGACAGCATTTAATAAAACGTCTTAATTTTTTTTTAATTTATTACTAAAAGTTATTTAATACCTACTACCTATTTAAAGTACGTAGGTACTTGTTGGTAGGTACTGTTAAGTTTATTGTTCAGTATTAAGTATGCATTTGTTCACATTCGTACTATGCAGGATAAATTGAACTAATTATTAAGTACCCTTCGCGGTGTTATGTATCAACTAATTAATAAATGATTTATAGATGTGTTGAACGCTACAATAAATCTATATCAGGCGATTAAAAAAAAAAAATGAAAAAGGTAGGTACTTTGGTTTATTTTTTTAAACTCAGCAGCTGTAAATATTTGTTTTACATACCTATACAATTAAAAAAATGAAGGATTATTATATTAATAGTAATACATTTCTAAATAAGTACCTAATTAATCAAACTATTAAAACACTTCAGATTTAATTGTATTCTTATATTTATTGAATACTGAAAAGTTTACACAATTATTATCTAAGTACTAAGAAGGTAATTGTAGTTATTATTTTCTTTGAATTTTCGTAAGGAAAAAAAAATGTTGACAAGGAAATTAGCGATAACACAAAATTCAAAATAATACATATAGGTAAGATTAAGATTTTACGTAGGTAGTGAAAATTCGGTTATCAATAAAGACTTATTCTGGTAGTAACATTTAAGTAAGACATCATTTCAAATTCAACTAAATATCTTACTTGAAAAAATAATCATAATATATTGGAATGAAACAACTTTAACGGATTTAACTCGCGTATTTTATTTTTATTGCGTAAAATGTAGCAGATATATTTTTATAATTTCGAACAGGGTAGTACTAAATTTTGTAATTTAATAAATAAGGTAGTTTGCATAGCTGTATTAATCACTTTAGCATAAGACTTATTCGATTATGGATCGACGATTATGGAATCTGTAAAGGCTCCGAAACGTCAGCCAATAAAAATAAAATACGCGAGTTAAATCCGTTAAAGTTGTTTCATTCCAATGTATAATAACCGGGAATTATAATCATAATATATTTTTATAACGACATAATACATACAATTACTATGTCCCATTATCATAAAGTCAACAAAAAAAAAAGTACTTACATCAGTCTCTCCAAACTTCCAAACAAAGTTTGCGCGCCTTGTTTACGAGAGTAAACACGTTGTTGCTATTTATGTTTTTCTAGTACACAAACGTGGACGTGCGGACCAGAACGCTGCCGACACCCAACTGGCGTTACGTAAGCGAAATCCTGTCGGAATTCCTTTGCCGATTTTCACGCATTTTCTCACAGACCGTCCAGTATTCTACGACCTCCCCTACCGCTCTCCTACAGTATCTTATTCGACTGTGCATAGGAGACGCTACAAATCGCGGAGGTCTTGGAAAATTGGTTGGTACAGTATTGCAATGGTTTTCGTATGAGTTCGGAAACCTTCGTGTCGTTTCGTACCAAAGCTCCGCCTTACTTGGTTTTCTTGGGCTCTGTGCTATGACGTAGAGTACCTTTAGTTTAATTTGAGATGTTACGGCGGTGCAGTTTAATCTTGTTAACAATTTACCTTCTTGAAGTAATTTAAGTTTAAGTAGCATCATGCGATTTGGGAAAGCTTTTGTAATGATAGATTTGGTACGTAATTGTTTTTTATTATACAAAAACCTGACAGGTTGTTTAAGGTCGCCTTATAGTTAAGCCAAGTTATTTTATTCTATTTAAACTTTAAATAAATTACGATTTTTTTTATGAATTATTTGGTAATGTTGGGTAAAATAATAACATTTGAAACTTTATGTTAACAAAGCAGAAAAATATTGTACCTATTCTGTTTTTTTTTCTGTTTAGTTAACAGATTCAGTTCTATCTTTATTATCAGTTAGTAATACATCTTTCATCATACTGTACTTACTACGTAGGTACATGAAAGAAATTAATTACATATATGCTTTTTGGATTTATAATAATTATAATGCATCAACTATGTAGGTATTTACCTACATATATACCTGGTCTACTAGAAACATATTGAATTATGGGGCCAGGTATTTAAATCCTATTTTTGTTAGAAAAGACGTACCTAGGTATCATTTTAATGAATAATTTTATTAGAGTCCTTGAATCTCAGAATCTTTAGAAGGTATTAATAGTATTTTTGTACCAAAAATCTTACGTTCTTTTATTTAAAAGTAAAATTATAAAATATCGAGTGTGTTAACTAAGTAGAGTAGGTAGGTACTACAGTTTAACCTCTCTTTTACTTCATAGGTTATTTTAAACCCTAGGTGAAGTTCCAGAGTAGGTATTTTTGTCACGCGAGAAGGCTTCTGTCACTGTCACTCTTTGACTTATTACAAAAGTACCTAAACTTATATAGGTACAGTGACAGATAGGTCTGTATTTTCTCGCGCATCAAAAACACTTGCTACTCGTGCTGAGATTGAATGAAACAACTATTACGGGTTTAATTTGTGTATTTTTATTTTATTTTATTTTATTTGCTGACGTTTCCGATTCTTTGCTTTCCTTAATCGTAGCACGACTTTGTTGATATAGTCTAACGCTAAAGTAGTCTTAACGCTTAAATAAAAATACGCGAGTTAAATTGTTAGATGAAATTAGTTTTTTATTTTTGTTTCTAGATTTTAATTTTTGGCCATCTTGTTGGTGGATACTGTTAGGTACCTAACATGTTTAATGCCTGTGTTATACCTCGCTGTGTTTTTTATATAATTCTATTCTGTCACTATTAGTGAAAACCTGTACCTAATTGGCTTCTTTGTATTCTATTCAATTTCTGTATCCTAGTTTTTAAGCTGTTGGTTTTCCATAAGTTAAATAAATAAATAAATCCGTTAATAGTTGTGTCATTCCAAACCGCGAAAGCATCAGAAATTGTTTAAAAAAGTTGCTTAGTTCTCTATGCGTTTACGAGTTTTGTTGCCTATCTTCCAGCATTATCTTAAAAATTGACGTTTTATTGTATTGTATTTCCATACAAAACAAATTTCATTAGGTACGACCAAATTTCATCACTAGATGTAAATTAAGGTTAGTTTCTAAGATTACAATTAGGCAGGTAATCAATTAATTAGTAACTTAATAAAAGCGTGATGGTTAACAAGCAGTTTAGGTTTATTATTTATTATTTTTGTTCATGATTTACCTATATAATAATTATGTTATAAATTGTGTGTGTGTTTTTTGAGTTTTAAGAGGTTAATAGCATATGTCATTAATAGCATTATTAAAAAAAGGAAAGAAACATTAAAAAACTATATAAGGTAGGTACCTGGCTTTAAATCAATAATTTGTTTTTCAAAATTTTCGTAGGTAGCAACAATTTACAAGTCTGTAGTTAAGTATATAATTCAGAGGATAAAACATTTCCTTTATTTTCTTTACACTATTAGTTGGTCCATAGGTACCTTGTTAGAGAAATAATTATTAAGATTCATAATTTAATCTTGTCGGTTAATTTTATTATTTATTTGCTATTTATTGTTCTTGGTCTAGCTTTTTCCAGTATCAATACTTCAGTAATTATTTGTTGGCTCTCGATATTTAATTAAGTACGTACCTAGTTAGAGTAATTTTGCTGTTTTCATTTATTTTTGAGCTTTTTCATTTATTTCAGTACCTACCTACTGTATTTTCGACGAGTATATTAAATATTAACTACGATCTTCTATCAATCGATAATTCGATTGATATTTTTGGTTCAATACCATTAGTTTTTAATTATAATGATATTTTTGTACAAAGACAAGAGTATATTAAAATCAGTTTTTTTTTAAATGTAATTAAAAGACAACAAAATATTAGTCGAATGTGATGATGATGCTATAAAAATCGGTGGAATGTTTTTTATAGGATCTCAACATTGCAATTGATTTGAAAACAGCTTTACACTAGGATATTATTATATTAGTTTATTCTGTAGGTAAGTAAATAAAATAATTAAAAAAAAACGGAAATATAAAACAGGTTCCATTTTTTCATAATTTGCGCTAAGAATGAACGCATACTACAACGGATTTAAAAACCACCGACTTCTATGTTACTAGGTATCATATCTCATTTTCTCGAGCACTTATAACTTTGAGTTAATTTTAATATCCGCACTGGAACACGCCTACCGGCTAGGCGTGGTCAGCTGTAGCCACGCCCACCGCCTCCTGAATTACTTGAAGCTATCTCGCCTTAACCAAAAGACAATGTATTATACCAAGGAATTGAAAGTATGGTAATCGATAAGGAAGGTGAAGGGAAGTGTGAAGGTTTAATTTGGTCGGGTTTTAGGGATATGGCGATTCCCATATTGATCTGAAACTTTCTAGACGATTGATTAATTCGAGATGTACTAGATTGAGGTATATCGCATAGAAAGATGGAATTGCTTATATAGCAAGTGTTAGCTACAATGGAAGTATGTATGTAACCTCTTTGTTATTAGTACACAAAACAATTAGGTACCTACAAATAATTATGTGATAACAAAACAAATGTACGAAGGCGAGGTTGTCTCTTTGAAGGATCTTTATCAGTTAACCTTTTGATTTTAGAGATTATAATATGTAATTGGATGGACCTTACTCATAAAATTAAATTTACATTGCTAACAACAAAACCATTTAATAAATAATATTCGATCTGAAAATACTGTAAAGTTTTCGAAACGTCAGCAAATAAAAAACGCCAGTTAAATCCGTTGTAATTGTTTCATTGCAATGTGTACCTAATACGACTGAGCTGACAATAGTCTGACGCTAAAGTTTAGCGCTTTAGCGTTAGACTATTGTCAGCTCAGTCGTGCTACTATTATGGAAACTGTAAAGAATCCGAAACGTCAGCTAATAAAATAAAATAAAAATACGCGAGTTAAATCCGTTAATAGTTGTTTCATTCCAAAATTTAGTCTTATGCTAAAGTACCTAACTATTGTCAGCTCAGTCGTGCTACGATTATGGGAATCTGTAAATGCTCCGAAATGCCTACCAAAAAAATAAAATATCCGTCTAAAGTTGTTTCATTCCATAACCGCGAAGGCATCAGAAATTACTAAATAATTTTGTTCTTTCATAAGACTCTGGTAAAGATGTCCTTCACGTTAGAGAAGCCTTTATAAGTCTGTTCTTACGATCTGATTTTTAATTGACGGCCTGTTGGTCTAGTGGTTAGAGGCCCTGACTACGAAACCAGAGGTTGCGGGTTCGAATCCCGCTAGGGGCAGATGTCAATGTGATGAGCACTGGCATCTGTACCTGAGTCTTGGATGTCTTATATGTATTTATGTATATTTATCCGTTGTCTAGTACCCATAACACAAGCTTTGCTTAAAATGGGACTAGATAATTGGTGTGAATTGTCCAAAGATATTTATTTATTTATTTATTTATTTAATTGTTTTTGGTGTAGCTACAATAAAGATGTATTTACCTATACACGGCTTAATTAAATGTAAAAATTACGAAATAATTCTTATTTCGGTTCGAATAATGTTTACGCTTCATGATTTCAGTATCATTAATCAGTCAATAATATGCGACTAAAAACACTGTGGCGAAGTGTGGAAATTTTAACGTTATCCATATTGTGGATAAGCCAAAATTGAAATGACGGATATAAATGTTAGGAAAAGGTTGCGTATTTACGTGTGCTTTTTCTCTCACCTATTACTATTTCCTATGTCAAACTAAATGTCTTTTTCAACTCACGAAATGATAACTGGGACTTTTCAGCATAATATTATTGTATTAAATCATGACTTATTTACACAAGAAATAAATAATAAAGTTATTTGCAATTAAACAACTATAGGTAACGTATTTATCTAATTCGTATCTAATAAAACATTAGCACGTACTATCCCGTTTTAAACTATTATAAAATATTTTTGTTTCAATCTACGCACAAATTGACTATTTTACAAGTACATAAATTGAGCCTATTAAAGCTTTAGAAATAAAGTTAAGTATATTATACTATACGACACTGAAATAGTATTTTTTTTCGCTGGCAATGTTTGTTTTCGTCACATCCATATAAAACCTGTCTCACAATTTTCTTGACATAATGATAAAAATATGATGTCGGCGCCCCTCCGGACCTCCGCCGGATATCGCTGAGCCGTTTGTGATGAATTTGTACCGCGATCCCTGATTGATAACTAGCTGTCGGCGAAAACACTCTTAAGCGCCGTATTTATGGTGAAGTTGTTTTTCAAATTTTTCATGCAGACAGCTGCAACTTGCAAGTCTGTTGTTTACAACTTAAAGCTATAAATTAGGTGTTTTAGTAATTACTACATCTTAAACCTAGAAATTAGGTGTTTTAGTAATTACTACATCTTAAACCTAGATATTAGGTGTTTTAGTAATTACTACATCTTAAACCTAGAAATTAGGTGTTTTAGTAATTACTACATCTTAAACCTAGATATTAGGTGTTTTTGTAATTAGTGATGGGTATTCTTGTTAACTTAATCAAGTAGTAAATTAGGTGTTTTAGTAATTACTACATCTTAAACCTAGATATTAGGTGTTTTAGTAATTACTACATTGGAATGAAACAACTATTAACGGATTTAACTCGCGTATTTTAATTTTATTACATAAGCTATCTGCCAGTGAAAGTTTCAAATCAGTCCAGCTGTTCCATAGATTAGCCGGAACACACAGACTCCCTATCTGGAAAATAGTCTAAGGCGCGAGATAGTGATTGTATACAGTTCTGAGACAGATTTGACTTTCTTCTGGGCATATTTAAATTCAAAGCAAATACATACAATCCTAACTAATATTATAAATGCGAAAGTAACTCTGTCTGTCTGTCTGTCTGTTACATTTTCACGCTAAAACTACTGGACCGATATAAATTACAATTAAAACACAGATAGTCTAGAGCCTGAGAAAGAACATAGGCTACTTTTTAACTGACTGCAAAAAAGGAGGAGTTCTACGCGGACGAACTCGGTAGAAGCTAGTCATTTTTAGGACACTTAGTTTATATTTACAATTAAAAAATATTATGATATCCAAGTATAACATCAAAATCATACAACTACTACCGAATCGCAAGACAAACAAATTAATAGTTTTAAACGTAGAGAAACAACCAGTTTGTATTTAAACTCTTCAGAGAAAAAGCTATAGCGCGTTTTAAATGCCTTGAGGCGACATCTGTTACTATAATATTGTGTAACTATTTTCAGTAAAACAACCATAGCGCGTTTTAATTGCCTTGAGGCGCCATCTAGTACTATATTATGTAACTATAAAATCTCCTATAGAAAAATTACCTTTAAACTTTAAAAGACGATATCTTTTTTATTTGACATCCGATTTCGATGAAACAAAGCCTATATGTTGCTCAGGGAAGAGCTTAATCTATTAGTGAAAGCCGCGTCAAAATCTGTTCAGTAGTTTTCAAGATTAGCGAATACATACAGACAGACAGACAGACAGACAGATAAGAAAATCTAAAAAATCATTTTTGTGTTCTGTTACTCTTTTATTATTGCCCACACCCATTTTTTGTTAAAAATTTCAATTGTACAGACACACGGTTTCTACTGTTTTATTATATGTATAGATACTTATACAATGTAAGTAGTATATAATTCATATGTCCTAGAAAACAATACCTACAGAGATGATTTGCTAAGAATTGCTTAATTTTGTTAAATAATTTCTGATGCCTTCGCGGTTATTACACATTGGAATTAAACAACTATTAACGGATTTAGCTCGCGTATTTTTATTTTATTTTATTAGCTGACGTTTCGGATTCTTTACAGTTTCCATAATCGTAGCACGACTGAGCTGACAATAGTCTAACGCTAAAGTTAATACTTGCTGTGACTTGTGTGCTTGACTTTAGCGTTAGACTATTCCAATAAGTTTGTTAAAGTTAAAATTATAATAATTTCTGATGCCTTCGCGGTTATTGCACATTGGAACAGTAAATAAAATACGCGAGTTAAATCAGTTATAGTTCTTTCACTCTAATAATTTACGATGGAGATGTTTTTCGATTATTTCCCAATAATATCTGCTGTCAGCATGCAGCGGGCTATGCAGCGTAAATCATAGGGCCCGTGCATAATAATATAATAAAATAGGGCCCGGATACTTTGTTTATTGTTTTGATGAGTCGGCCCTTTTTCCCCTCACCGATGGAAGGGATCTACCCGCATATGCTAGAAAAATAAGACGAGAGAAATTCACGTGAAAAACAGTGCTCAAGTATAAGTTTTTTGATGGTGTAAAGTTTTTAAATTTAAGAAAGGTGTGTTCCTATTAAGAAATTTATGATTAAGGAACTATTCTCTTTATACAAATATCGATTTGATTGTGTCATGTTTTCCAGTTCTTTGAATAAGAAAGAAAAATTGGTATGCATTTTTGAAAGGTACCTATTACACTACTAATGTGGGTAGCGAAACCTCAGTAGGTACCCCTTTCCACAATAATTTAATTACCTGGCATTCTAATTAAATTATCCTTATACATATTACAAATTGAGAAAGAAACCATTTTACCGCTTAGCAATAACCTACCAAAGTATGACATCAAAAATATAAAATTTGATGACCCAAATGAAATAGACTAAGTCAGTTTGGTTACCTTAGCGACGAGCCATTAACTTTTATTACCCGCGTTTTGCCAACGAGTTAAATCGCCAACTATCCTACATCAATTCCGTGCGTTTGTTTGCCCGCCATTGCGATTAAGTTTGTGAATTTTTTATACGTCAGATCGTGGAGGAACAATCGGCGAATGTTTTTCACTTCGTTTTCGGAATTCACGTGATTGTCGTGTGAATAATGGATCCCTTGCGAATGGTAGTTCAGATTTTTCAATTACATCACAATGCTACGTTGGTAATGTTTGCTGACGATATGACAAAACGATCAGTTCGATGTTTGTATCGCTGGAATTTTTAAAATGATTTTTTGGAAACGTCCATTCATGGGTGAATAACGTTTTATGTCTTTGTTCTTGTTCTCACTGTAATTCATGGTTATGTATAATATTGATTTTTTTATAGAGCAATATCACACATTACAGTGCCTTTTCTTATTTTTTTAAAACAGCTGTATTACTTATTAACACGAAATCATAATAACCTTTTTTTTTCTCTTACCTACTGGGTAGGTAGGTAAAAACCTCTGTGCAAATGTCACATTGCAATCGTTGCCTTTTAATGAATAGATCAGATGCATTATAATTTTATTGTTTCATAATGTCACAAATAAATAGGACGACATGGTATGTACGTACCTTTTTGGCTATAAGTAAAGTTAATTGGTGCCACTATGCATAATAACATGTCGTTTAGTCATATTTTTGTTTTTTTTCTGTTCAATAATTGAATTATACCTAATTATACAAAATTATACAACTTTAAGTTTACTTGCCACTTTACTCGGCTCGTAGAACTAGGAGTACAGAAGAGCACAGCAAGCATTAACCACTGCAGAGGGATTAGGGAGAAGGTCCCTATAAGCGATAGCCTGTCGCCGCGAAGTGGCCGGATAAATGAGCGGTCGTTTTTTGTCGAAACTAGCAACGCTTTTTACCTCCGATAATATCGGCGCGACTTTCCCGCCGTAATGCCCTCGCGGATTATTGCTATATAAATTGTCCACAGTTGCCCATTCGATTGGCTAGGGCTGACAGAATCACTCTTCGACTTTAGGAATATTTAATATTTCAAACTTAGAGACTAAATTCCATCATACTTTAGCGTTAGACTATCGTCAGCTCGGTCGTGCTACGAATGTGGAGGTTGAATAGGGAACTTTGAAGATTTCTAAACGAAATCAAATAAAATAAATTACGCTAGTTAAATCCGTTACAGTTATTTTATTTTAATGTTTAATAACCGCGAAGGCATCAGAAATTACTAATTCCGTCAGTTTGATGTAGGTAATTTCGATGTATTGGCTTGACAAGTTATGACTTTCGTATGTTTCACATTTAAATATGTATAACCAAATCACATGTACTTAAGTAAATTAATGATAATAACAAATGTTTCTTACGCCCGATTCCTTTATGTGATACCAATTAATATTTGCGAATCTTGTCCAATTTAAGTGTGGTTAATAGTTATCTAGTAACTACTCCAATTACTTTTTTCATTTAGTATTTAGATTTTTTTTAATTAACAAGTACTTTTATTTTTCTTTCCTCTAAATGAATGATCAGATGTTAATATCAGAAAACATGGCTAATTTATAACCCTAACACCACAGCGAGACAGATTGAATTTAAAATGTCAAAATGACTGAGCAAGAATAAGATAAATGACAAAGTCCATCGGTAATCTTCGATTCGGCAACCCTAAGCGTTCGGAATTTTCCACATTTGGTCAGTCACTCCCCAAAGGAACATTTAACGATATTAGGGCTTTATTTTTTATAGTTTGGGACAAAGGAACTCGAACCGTATATTTAAGGAAGTGGCAATTTTTCCATTTTGTTTGTCATATTCACTTTAACGGACCAGTACCTTTGATCAATGGTAATCGTTCTGTTTTAGAAATGGAAAATTTGAACGTTATGTCGCTTTTGAGAGTACGTTTTAGGGAAACAGATTGCGGTCACGCACTTTAACAAAAATATACGAAAGTATAATCATCCAAATCTCTTCTCCAGGGCTATTGTAGTTATGTAAGTATGTATGCAATGAAGACTCATAAACAGATAAATTTATGCACTTTTTCTTTGAATATTAAAGACTGCGAAGTCGTTACTGTGTTTTAGAACTTAATAGACTTTGTATATACTCGTATGTCGACACTTAACCCATCTTTGACTGTAAACATCAGATTAGATTTACCCATTAAATGTTCATAAGTCTGCATGGAATAATTTTCACTAAAAACAATTTAAATTTCTCGCCACATTTTTTTCAAAATACGTTCAGGTGATATCAAAAGTTGCTACAAAGGGCCGTGGAAAAATCCCATTGTTATCGAGGGTATAATTTATTAGGGGTCCTGTCTCAGTGGGACCTTTTTTTATATATCATCGCATTATCCCCACTCGGAGAGTTACAACTTCTTAAAAGAAATCAGGGGAAATTAATTTAAGCGTTTAAAACTGTCCCGGACACCCCGACTTTGTGTTTGTTTTGAATAATGTCACTTTAATGTTTGGTCGCATGCACATAATAGAGTTATTGCCTAGGTTAAAAAATATTATAATTTTTCCATCGGGTATCGGTTAAATTATCAAAAATGTATGAAATGCATTTTTCTCTTATGTTCTTCAAAAATGTACCTCGTTGTTAGAAGCATATCACATGTGTACCACGTTCTTTGTAAGTACCTACACAAACCCCTTATATTTTTTTAAGCTCAGACCCAAGTATAAAATGGATTTAATATTTATTAAAATATCCTTATAAGGATACTTACAGATAAATAAATATTTGGACACACACAGAATACCACAATGATGTTACAACGTTATAAAAGTCATATTAGATAGCAGACAAGTCAATCTAAAATTCATTGTAAATGGTACGAATATTCTACTTATCTATATTCAGAGTCAAAACTGACTAAATATTCTTTTAAGATACGAGTACACAAATACCTATAGATACATACCTACATGTTAGGTA
This sequence comes from Polylopha cassiicola, assembly GCA_038024825.1. Lineage (NCBI taxonomy): Eukaryota > Metazoa > Arthropoda > Insecta > Lepidoptera > Tortricidae > Polylopha > Polylopha cassiicola. The sequence goes on along the minus strand of CP149046.1, from coordinate 11,386,758 downwards.
TTTAAATGGGTCATTTTTGTCAACTCAGAAATAAATACTCGAAAAAAAGGCGACAAAAATAATTAAAATTGTTGAAATGGACATCAACTTTAGGGTTGCTCAAGCTCATCCATTTCCGATTAAAATGTGTCCCTGATATTTTTATCTCCTCACATAAATACCCGGTAATGAGTGCCCAAAATTCTCGGGCCGTTATAAATTTATTCTCCTCTGGCCACCCGCTCGAGTGTGCATAATTTTGATACAAAAATAATCTACGGTTTGTATTAAAACCCCTATTAATTCTATTTGGAGAGCTTGGAAATGGTTATCTTTGAGTTAAAAGCTTAAATTAGTTTAAAAATCTGATGTTTAATCCTGGTTTGTAAAGCAAGCTATTTATGAGCAACATCGGAAGAGAGTATAAATTTTAACTTAGTTTCAATCTAGTTTTTCATATGGTAATATTTACACATTTTTACCTCAAGCGAATATATTTTTATTTTTCTGCTTGTTAACTTCGAAATGCTGCAAGCCCCAATTCCTTGACCAAAAAAGTTTTACAAAGCTAAATGTTGTTGTGACTTTTGAGAACAATAATTTATCTACCATTGAAAAGGTTTTAATGGGAGTCGAAGGTTCTTTGCGTGATATCCTTACCCAGGAAATGGCCTTTTTCTACTTACAATTTCCTATTGCATGGTGCCGGGAAATTAAGATGGCGAGTCGGCTAATAAAACGCTTTTGCATTTAAAATTGTTTTGTTTTCTTTACTTTAAACATATATGTACCTACCTATTCATGTATTATTGGACGAAAACACGGATGTCACTCGCTTATGTAGGTATATAAGCTGACGTTTCGAAAACTTAATTTAATACTTCCTATTAGTTAAATTAGCAGACTGAGTTGACGATAGTGTAACATGGATTTAACTCGTATGCATTGATAATGACTTAGATACATTGTCCAATATGCATTTGTATAAATTAAAATAAAATTATTTTAGGTACCTACTTAATAAAATAGATGGAGATTTTATTTAAGTCTGAAAAATATGTATTGTTGAACAGGAATAATAGGTACCTATAATGCAAAGACTTAATATGTCTGATAAATTAAGACTACTTTTTGAAGTCTGAAGGGAAGCCTGTCAAAGCCTGCGTTGGCTTTATTTCTTGGTTCTAATGGACCCACGGAGTAGGTGCAGTAGATTTATGGCGCTTGGCTACTCGCCGTGAATAATATCTAGCAATTTATGGACCAAGGCGCTTAGAGTCGGGTTATCAGACTGATTCGTAAAAATCTTTTATTTATAGGTGCTATATTTTAATAAGTAAAAGACCCTTAGTTAAATAATGAACCGACGTATGATTTCAATACCACTTATTAGATTTTAGTTAGTGAAACATTAAAAGACTAAGCTACAAATGGCAACATGTTCGCGAGCGTAGGTACTTTCTAGGTTTTTATATTCGTCGAAGTTTGCTGAAAAAGTTCATAAACATACCTTGTCGGAAAAATACACCTGCCGCTCTCGATGAACCTAAATTAATGTAAACGGAACTCTTGTAGCAATTTACAAAACACAAACGTTTTAAAAACCTTTCAAGCTCCGAGGAAATTCGTCAGTCCGCGGAAAACAAACACACGGCAAAGCGTTGTTCACATCCGGACGTATCGTAGAGAGTCTCAATTGTCGCGCAACTTAAACATTGCGATCGTATTGTTTACGCCCGTGCCAATCAACAGGCTCGCTAACAAAACCAATCAACTTCGTCTCGCCTATATTTGCTTAAAAGACTTCTTTTTAGTTTTTCATTGTCGCTGTGACCCGTTCGCCCGTCACCCGTTCCACGGATATATTTGATTAAAAAATAACGTCGTCAGAAAACGCCGGTGCGCCGCTACGAGGGATGTAAAAAGGAACAAAACGTTCCTCGCAAGGCTAAGCTGTCATTGTCACGTTCTACCGTGTGCGTTTTCGGCACTATCTGCGTCGAAAGGTCGAGACGGGGCCAAAAAGGAGGATAGGTCCAATTTTAAACAGTATGGAAACGAATAGGATTCCGTGGTAAAGTGCAGTTTTATTCTCTAAAAGTTTTCAGCCTTAACTTGAACGGATGAATTTATCTAAAATAAATGGTGCATATTTATTTTACTTATAAAGTTAATATATAGGTAGGTATAAAATTTACAGCACCACCACTATTTGTTATCGTATTATTATATACTAAGTACTCTAGAAGCTAACTCAATAAGCTTTCATCATCGAAAGTGAGCAAGCAACAAACGCTTCTCAAGTAAATCAAGAGGGGTCTCGTTGAAATCGCATAGTGCGGAACACCCAAATCCGAGGGAATGTAAATCAAACAGTATACCTACTATCTATGCGTAGCTTGTACACTAACTAGATGGTATAGTCTCCGTACTCTGTTTGCCCTTCGTCTGAATTATAAATTCTCCACTTTTTAGTTCTCCAACGGTCGGCGTGCGTGACAAAAGCGCGGCAGATAGTGGTCCTAAGGACAATAGAAAGCGATTAGTCTGTTCGTTTATAGCAATTTCACTTTGGGATCCTTTTAATTGGTTTCAGATCCATTCTTTTGGCGGGAATTGAACTTTTCAAATGCGATTCGGTAAATTTGACCGCCATTAACGACTCTAATAGGTGTTGTAGAGTAGGTATTTTATATACCTATTATAACTACCTTTGGAAAGTATACTTGTTTACGTTGAAGTAGAATAAAAAATGAATGAATTGAATGTCACGTGACCAGTTGTCAGTGTTAGCAAATGCAGTGCTAATGCAACAAATGCAATACTTGTCTTGTTTGTTTCTTAAGTTTATGTTGTAATTTCTACAAGAATCTGTCCCTTTGAAGTATCTTCCAAAGATCTAATTGAATAATGTTTAATCCATAGTTTTCACAAAGTTGTTCACTCAGATGAATGTTGGTCTGTTGTGCAAAACAAATAAATTAAGAGTCGGTATAATTGGGTATTGGGAGTGAGTTAAGCAATTAGGAGCTCGTTTTGGATTTATGTGTTTACGTTCAATGGAACGCAAGAAAGGGATGTGAATCTTTTATCACTATGCTATTCAGAAAAATAAGTATAAATATATTGCATATTGTATATTTTTCTACTTACATTAAAATTCCAATCTTAACCCTAAGTCTAACTAAAATTGACTGTCTCCAATAACTCACTCCTAAATTGAAAACTAAACCAACTTTTAATATCTCTCTTGGAAGTATTACATTTCCGAAACTGTCGAAATGAACGCAAACACACAAATAAAACAAACTTTTCCAATCCTTTAACCATTTGTACCTAAGTTTTAGTTTAATTCTGTAATGAAATCTTGCGAGGGGTAGACGCACAACTTTTAAACGCGAAATTCCGGGGGCTTTACGATAACGATCATAATAAAATATGGAAGTTTGTTGTAACACTAAACGTTTTATTATAAATACGGCGCCGGTTATTGTTTTGAGATGAGATAGCGAAACAAGAGGTGGAGAAAGAAGCTCAAGTTTTGTGTAAAAGTAAAATAAGTAGATAAGTAGTAGCTCAACATTTTCGAAAATATATCCGAATAATACTCAGCAGAGAAAAAGAGCATGCTACTAATAAAATAAAGATTTTTTTTCACTAAATGCTTTATAGAGCGTTATTTGCAAGAAATATAAAAACAGCACAATTACTATAAACATTTTACGCGTATTTAAACTGCGACGCTTCCATAATATCGCGCGCCGCGTGTGCACAGTTGTGGAACGTCAGCTTGCTCACAATAAAAATGTATTATTAATATTGATTATAATTACGAAGCTACGCTAGTTAGACTTAAGAGTAGACTAAACTAGTAGTTTAGAAAAACTAAGTAGCTCCCATCTTATTCTCATAGATATCGTAAGGATTCATTAGAGTTCGTTGTGAGGTCAATTGGTGGCGAGAATATAGACCGAAAGTTAAAAATTTTGGTAGATGAATACACCACAAAAGATGATTGATGTCATCTAGGTAAGCGATCAAAACAAGCTGCATAGTCATCCCACGCAAAGGAAAGGATTTTATAGATACCTACAAATCAACTAAGGAAATAGCCACAGCTGATGTCTAATGACAGTTGTTAATTTCTTTAGGTAAACAATAAATGCGAATGTTTGCAGAAGTAAAAGAGTGAAGGTGTCTTGCTTCTCTTACGATTGGCTGTAGTGTTCGCAATGAAGATTTTGTTATCGGCCAAACAAAATGTCGGTTTTCTTAAACTGTAATAGAGAAACTTGAGATAGCCGAGTTTTATCTGCCCCCTCGAGGATCAATTAAAAGTCGGGACACCGACAATTGAGGCAATAACGCGTTAAGATTTTACAAAGTTCTGTTTTAAACGTTTTACTACTGCTTGTATTTTCGGGATTTAAAATTAGTGTGCGTAATAAGTTTTTATACACCTACGTAGGTTCATATAAATAAGAACTCCGTATTAGGAACGTACATTTTACATATATTATATTCGCGGCTATAGATAATTAGTTTAAGAAATCACAGTTTTTGTAATCTCAATTAAATAATGACAAATTAGCTTTGAAAAATATTTATACTTTTAAAAAAAATTATATCCGTAGGTAATAAACCATCATTTATTACTGCAGAACAACCCGTAAAAACACTGATGCCTCCTTTGAGATCGAATTAATGTCTCTTATAATGACACTTTTAATTGCCATAATAGCTGTTTGCCAACAAAAGTCGTTAATTCATTAAAAAAAGTTACGTCGCTCAAGAATTTTGTTAGAAATTTTTCTCCATTAAAGTGGCCATAAATCTATTATTAATGAGGTATTGAATACTATTTTTTTATGCGTAAAAAGATGTTCTAGTATATGTATTACATAGTCAAAAAACTCACTTTACAGATCACATGATTACTTAATATTATAATAGAAAATTACTAAGAAAATGCTACTGGTCCTCATGCAGATACAGAAGTCGCAGACCAAACATACAAATATGGCGTTAACAAAAAGAACTTACTTCTTTTTGTTAACGCCATATTTGTATGTTCCAGAAAATGTACAGAACAAAATAAACAGCATTTAAGTTAAGTCCTCAACCAACCAATCAGCAACATTGTTACAATTACAGCCAAAACAGTCAACTTGCTACTTATTCTCTAAGACGTTCCCGATCGTTAACCCACGGGAACGTGTTACACCGATTCCCGTACGTGCTAAATGGCCTCAGCTTTTTCCAAACGCCTCTCCCAGACACTTTGTTACCGTAACTTTTACATGTTTAATCGTTCCCTGGGGACGCGAGGCTACGTAGCTGGATTCGGGAGTGGGAGGATGAAGGTGTCCCTTTAATTTTTCTTTGTAGACGTCATCTCGAAATCGGTATCATAATCTCTGTATTTCTCGTGTGCAGTTTTGTATTAATCTAGAATTATTACGAGAAAAGGGAACCATAAAAACAATGCTTTTGTTCAATTTGCGTGAATCATTAGTAAGTCATGGTTTACAGACAATTTGTCCAGAATCACAAGATTGCAGGCAATTGTGAATTACAAATGGGGTCTACAAATCTTGAATATTTGCCAAATTCTTATAATTTACCTTTGTTTTTCTTCTCCGACAAGAAACATTTCCTACCCCATAATATTTGTATAAAAGCTTAATAACAACTGTTATACTTATTATCCTCCAATAATATAACACAATGTAATGACAAAACAATTAAAAGGGTCTACAAGACATGTATCTTAATACCGGCACTTTTTAGACTTTATGTAATAGTAGTTCTGTGAATAGTGTATGCTTTCGTACGTCTACATCGAAACTGACAAGGTAAATGGAGGTTGATATTTTGTATAAAAATAAACATAAGTAATTTAACAAAATCGTAAAGTGTTTTATGGCACCTCAAGCGTTCTAATTTGCCACCGTCTGATGAACTGCTCACGGAGGCGAAAATCAAAATGTATTTATTCGCCGCATAAAAAGCCAATATGAGTGGCAATAAAAAGCGGATGCCGCGAGAAATAATAAAAGATAACCTCTACAGTGAATAGGAGTGAATAGAAAGAGAAAAGCCCTTGTAAGGAATGTTTGCGAAGTGGATAAGACGCGATCATGGGGACACCTCCCCTAGGCATTCAGAGCCTGTGCCGGCGAAAAATTAAAACCTGCAACAATGTGACGGGCTGGTCGGCTCGTTTGTGATATTGCGATCGATATTGTGATTGTAATTTTTGGATTTCTTATAAGTAAATTTTATATGGCCGAAGAAGAATACTCGTACAACGGAATATGATAATGACTTCTACTGTAATTTGTTTTGTGCTATGACATTGTTTAGCTATCGAAATGAATAACTAACAATCCCCTTGGTTAATTCTGATGTTACCAATCTTCTTTACATAAATAAAACAAAACGTGACTAACTGAAATTGGGAAGCGCGACACACGCCTATTAAGAAGCTACTTTGTACCGACTCATTCCTAATTCACCGTTGTTCAGGTAGATTCTAACTTGAAAAGTCACCTCTTAGTACTCTTATTTTAAAGGCTATAACGTCGTTTTTTGCATGACTAAAGTAACAAAAATAACTAAGTACAAGTCGTTATAGGAACCCTTCCGACACCGGTATTACGAAAGGTTGTAACTTCATTTCTCTAAGACTCGTTTCATGAGTAGATTACAAGTAATTAATTTATAAGAATATGGGTACGGAGGACGGTTTTCGAATGCTTAAGTGGGGTATCTACGCGAAATTATTATTAACGTGTATTTTGTGCGGTGTGTATTGCTGCATTATAATATAGCTTATTTTGAGAATTGTTTCGTTTTTATTGTTTGATTTCCATGTCAATCACACTACATTAATCATAGACTTAGCTATTAAAAGATTATTACCTTTTTGTATCTGTCTATATTGTTTGATAAAGTTAATGTATATTTATGTATTTTAACTTTATGAAACAATATAGGTAATTATAATTGCAAGATTAGATACTTAATAAGATTTATACTGAGTACTGACTATATTCTACATTTGACACATGATGTCCCTACGTTTTATGTAAAATGACATTACCTATATTATTTCATAATTTTTAAATAAGTAGGTACGCATTTAATTAGCTTCATTTTGATATTCACAACAATTTTGTGAAACGTCCTATCATCCGATTACTTCTTGTATCTAAATTGTTAATTCCGTTACAATATTATTATTTTGCTTCATAGCAATCGTAACATCCTATTGTAGCTGTAGATATAATTTTGCCCGTGCCGAGCACAAGCTGTTACTTTTAATGCGTTATTCGGTTCGGAATTAATGATTTTATTTCAGAACATTACCAGTGATTGCGGGAAGTTGAGAGAAATGCTAAATAAGTTTTGCTGCCATTGTAAAGTTTGAGGTAAAATGGTTGCAATTTTTAGTAAGAAGATTTTCCTCTAAATAGCTCTTTTTCTTCACCTTCAGTTTTAACGCAATTCATTTAAATTTGCTTATTATGCTGAGAAATTTTAGTATTAATAGAATAAGTTATACGGTTGTTAGTATTATTCACCAATTAAACGTGACATATATTATTACAGTGATTATAATAAATGTTGTCTGACACTGTAATGACAATCTTCGATCCTTTAAAATTCCAAATCAAATATTTCTCTCAAAATATTACATGCTCTTTTCTGAATTTTACAGTCAGAATTTATTTCATGTGTCAAAATATATTTTCCAAGTGAAATAACACGTCTAGAACTTAAACATCGTGAAACAACAGTACTTACACGTGTGTTTACTTGAATGTGACTTTTGTTTTTCTCAAGTCAGAAAAGTTCCCTCATCGATATCACATGTTTGCATAACTACTTGCCACGGGAGAGCAAATACCGTTCCACATGTTTGTACAGAATGACGAAAACAAAATATACGAACATATAAGGATAACACTATGGGTTAAGTATGATCTAATGTGCAAAAATTTTATAAATAAATTATTTATTTAAACATCTTGCGACTAGCAAAATTACCTGCAGCAGTAAGATCCAAAAAATACATTCCAGCTTTACTTTCAATAACATAACTTAATGCGGAATAAGCGATTTCCTAAATGGGACAAAAAACAATATATCCAGTGGAAGTAGAATCAATATCCCGAGATGTCCGAAGACGGACGATAATATCCGCGAAGGACGCGATAAAACGCACTTGCGCGCATAATACACGTTATATTAATAAAAAACCTTCGCCCAATCGCCCATAAATAGCCCTAACGACCAGTGAGACGGCGATTTTTTCGATACATACGACGTATTTGTTTGACAAATCCTGAGGGAGCTCGCGGCACTATCCCCCATATTATCTCAGCTTGAGGGATGCCGGGTCATTCCAGAGGTGGTGAAGGCCGTATCTTTAGGCGCCTCTAAATCATGACCCAGGTATTTTCTTAAAATGAAAATTTCGACGCTCGGATAAATAGTGAGGATTTTGGTTATTTATAGTTTTGGGGGCGTTATCCGAATTGGAGACAAAGCTGGCAATTGGAGAAGAGGTGTAAGAAATTGGGACTAAGTACGCATTCGGGGATACCAAAGTTGTTAATCAATATAGCAATTATTTATGACGTTTAGCGTGTTCCAGATGTGTTTTGTGTATTTTCTTATTTTAATAAAAACGTTAAAAAGATAAATTCTTAAACAAAAAAGAAAAACTTCTTTCAAAGTGTATTAAAGAAGACAATAGAGTGATCAGTATGCAAAACCAGCGTCGTGTATAAGCCGATTGCGAAGAAGAAGCGTTAAAAGAAAATTTATTGCATTGAAAAGTCGTACGTAATTAATAAGACATTTGAAGTTGCGTGAAAATGTAATTTAGATTGTTTTCCGCCGACGGGGGTTACTCTTCCTGTCTGAAGCATTGAGAAATCCTTACAAAGGCGGCTTATTTATATATGGCCGCTTTATATTAGCGTCTTTGGTACCAGGGGAGCATAATAAAAAAAGAATCAGCATCAATGTCTTAAAGCGTCTTCCGGCGCGCGATAGCTGAACGCCCCGCCGCAAAATGGCGGTCCACACTCGAATAAATTATCCCACCCCCGAATCGAACAGTACGACTGTTCGATTCTTTTGAGTCTTCTCGTTTTAAAGTAGAGCCGTTATTAGTGTAAGCCAGGGACGATTATCTTAAGCCGCCATTACATATTCAAATTGGAGTCATTTTGCTTTGTAAGAATTGACGCGAAATAAAACGAAGCCTTTGAAAGCGTTCCCGGCATTAAAATGGTGGTAATGAGATTTTTCGGAGACGTTAAGGTCATTTTGGAAAGTGAAGCGTACCAATAATATTGTTATAAGAGACATTGAGATTCTTGAATATATATGAAGTTGAAAAACATAATAATTATTATTATTATAAAAGAACTACCTAGCTGACCTTACGTCATTTCTAAACATTATTTTAATATTATATTAGGTAGGCAAAACAACGTTTACTGGATGACCTAGGTACCTACTGCTATAAAAAATTGAATTTAGTAAGAGGAGAAATTAACTAAAAAAGGATTATGAAAAATAGATGTTGGTCGATTCTTAAACCTATATTTTAGATGCTATGCCCGTATTCAAGTTCATAATATTAAAATATTACAATTTTCAAATAACATTTGTAAGCTAAAACTTTGCAAAGTTAAATTAAATGAAGCTTACTCTTTTCCAACCCAGTAACTTTGTCCGAGTCCGAAAAACATAATTTTTGCGCGACTGGCCAAAGATTATCATTTAGATACCGCAGCTAGCTTTTTGTGTTAAACGGAAACTGTTCCTTTTACACCCTCGCAATTTTGTATTTAATAATTTGATGATTTAATGAAAGCGTTGGCTGACCACATCCAAGAGAAGGCAGATAAAAATAACGGTTAAGTATTTTTTGGGCACGTTACGTCCTTTTTAATATAAGCATGAAGGTTGTTTAAGAACGATTAATGGTAAGTATCTATTTGTTTTGGTTTTACTGACTTAGATCGCCTTTTGTCTGAAATTTACTGTATGTACTAAAATACACTAATGCTATGAGCTATTGTCTTCGTAGTAAAACTTTAGCAGACGAAATTTCTCTTTGCTTGTCTAAATCCAAAACCAACATTTATTATTTTCAGCAAAGCTAGAGTGTACTTAATAAAATTAATGGCCCTCCATCAAAAGAAAGCAAATTGATATTTTGAATAATAAAAGGCGAAGCGGAACTCTGCGAAATATTATGAGTAACACAAACATAAGTCAATAGCTGCCGGGGTGGTCAATATTGGATTAACAGCCAAAAGGAGCCAAAAAGCAACGTATACAAAAACCTTTTACGCCGGTTAGACCTCCGGAAAAATATTTATAAAATGATAAGTTCTTGAGGAGTGTGATTTCGATTAGGGAACGGGGCAACGGGGATGATGACTTAGTTCTAGAGACTTTAAGGGAACCCTAAGTTCATAGAGAAGAGATGATGGAAATAAAGACGGCAAATCCTTTTCCACTCTCATCTGTTGCGTTGAAAACGGTTAAACTACCCATTACAAATATTTTGTCTTTCAGGTCAATAAATTATTGGAGTTTATAACATCATGTTAAAAGAAAAATATCCTTTTCCATATATTCAAACCTAACACATTATGAATCCGCAATAGTTAGAAGGGTTGGGGCAGCCATTGTTTATACAAAGTATAGAATAATATAATCAGATGTGAAGAAATAGGAATCAGGGGAAAAACCAACACAGTCCGGTGGAAATTTGCTTAGGCCAGCGGAATAAGTGGCTGGGCTAGATACCAGGGGTACAGCGTTGGATGAAGCTTTGTGTGTACCTACGCTATTGTATGTAGCTCTACTGAATAGATGTGAAGAATAAAAGCTTGTAGATTTTTGTGCTACAAGAAGAGAGACTGCTGAATTTGTACTACATTTACAGCAGAAATGACGACACATGAAGAATTAAAATTGCATGTAGGTATTTGCAACGAAAAACAGTTTTCACAGTCGGTTGAGATTATAGGAAGTGAAATGTTCTCAATACCTTAGCACAATTTTTTTTGTCAGTTTTATTTTTGATAAGATATCTCATTTATTGTTTTATTTGTTTTGCTAAAATGTACTCAATAATATTATAATATAGTAATATAACTACTTGATAACAAGAATCCTAAAACTAACTAATTTTGGTTTTCGTCATGAAATCACACAATTCAATTACGAGCGCTTACAACTTTGCCTTATCCGTTGTCCAAATTGTAACGTCAAAAATTATTGACAAAGAAAAATAAATTTCACAATGTTTCCAATTCATAATGTCGGCAATTTACCTTTTCTCATTTTGTTCGAATCCAGCTGTCGCCTCGCTTATTAAGACGCACCTGTCAATCTTACTGATTTCGTTTTTTTTTATTTCGACAACCTTCCTCATCTCAAATTCGAGTGTTTGGTATCGAACCGTTTCGACTAACTCCTGTTTTAGCGTATTTGTTTAGGACTGTTTTAAAACAAAGATCGTTTCATTTAAGAGCGTTGATGGGTAGATGGGGTGTGTGTGAATGTAATTTTAATGAATTATCTTTGCCGGCTATCGATAACACGTGTGGACTTCTAAAATAATACTTCTATTTAGACAGAGGACGGACGAAAATTATGATCTGTATTTACATTACATAGTAATATTATTATTACGTCTGTACCTAGTCGAGTCGATAATATACATTAAAATATGTTATTAAGTTTGGTGCTAATGGATCATATTATGGCGAAATAAATTAACAACTTTTCTGTTTCTTCTTTTCCGCTAAGTCTAGCATCAAAAGCATCTATTTTGCACTCCTCCAGACACATCATCGCACTCCGATACGTAATCGAAAACCAAGCCTAAGCAAACAAAATTTTGAATTGGGTGCTTTCAGGGTTCGCACTTTCGATTTTCGATTTCGCCCACTACATTAAATCGGGTGTTCATTAAAAATGCCATCAAGTCGTCCGTTAACGAAGTGGTGCGCAATTAATGCCGCTGACGTCACACCCTTAGAGTGTTTCTAGAGGGTTCCTTTGAGGAGAGCACCTTAAGATGAAATTGAAAAATTAATTCGTGATCGATAAGGTGGACCAATAATGAGAGAGCGTGGTCGTGGACATGCCAAGCACTAAATAGAACGTAGTACCATCATCATACTTATTAGATCTTGTTAAATGGATGATAATACCACACTGAACAAGCCTTTCTATATATTATATAAAATTTTAAAGAAATCGAATGTAGGAGAGAAATATTTTACACTCTCAAATCCAAATTGGATCGTTTCCATTATGCTTTAATCCTATTACACGTAAAGCTTACAAAGTCGGTTCTAATCGATCTTTATTTCACGAGTGTCAAAATCTTATTATTGTCGCCCGCATAAAGACATTAAGGGGCTCGAGATAAAACAGACCCCCATTAGCAAAGTCCTCGAAAAAATTCGCCGATGCTATCAACGTATTGAGGTGGCAATCTAATTTTTTTGGAATCGCAGTCAATCACGGGAGAAATGAGCCTAGGAGTAATCGTCAAAGGGACTAATGTTGATTGGCTTACAATACCACGTGTCTTTAATGATTCACTATTTTCGACTTTATTTTTATTGCTTTAAAGTTAGTTTTGGATCCCAAAACTTAGGGAGTTAGATAAGGTTCGTCGCCATTAATCGAATGCATCACTCAATGTGACGAAGATTTATGTCTTTTATTTAACCTCCAATATATTGGCCATGTCAATCTAATATATATTTCAGAAATAGTACTTACCTTATTAGGTACTCAGTTCCGAATACTTGCATCCTTTGAATGGTTTGGCCAATAGAATGCATTTTGCCTATCCCTTTTAAAATAAGTGTTTTGTCAGGCGTCCTAAGCTGGGGGGGTAACCCGCGATCCGCGAAGGTGTCTCAATCAGCATAAAACAAAAGAAATCAATAGGTGCTCCCCTCATAGCGGCTGACAAAGAGCAAAGATTTCTTTTCACAATTAACCGCCCCTGACTCTGGGTGTCGGGGCGCTGATAACCGGGACGATTTAGCTTAGCTATTTGTTTTTCTGTTTGCAAGCATCACACCCGGATATGTCAAAAACGAAAGCAAAAGTTTGCTGGAAATTTCCAATCAATCATAAAACAGATATTCCGAGAACTTTTAGGTTAGAAAAATTACTTATAACAATAAATCTATCTGCCATATTATGCTTACAAAGATAAAAAAATAATGTAAGATGAATGACCGTCCTTTATTAATTAAGGTCGTATATGCTGCAAACATCGCTCCATTAGACGAAAGATAAACAAGCGGTTTAAGCGAGCAGTTATTATAATCTCGCATCAGGACTGACCGTTAGGGGGACGACATAAGCTTCTCAATTAGATGCTACCTTCCTTAATATGGCTCATTTGTTTGATTCAAACGCACATGTCTGCAACAAAGTTTTAAAACTGTATTAAATGTTATTCCCTAATAAACGACTTCAACGAAAACCATTTACGGACGTAGATGTATAGGTAGTGTAAACGGACGTGTGTCTATAAACGTCTGCCCATTTAAACTTTTCTGAGCTCGAATGAAGCTCGTTACCGACGGATTATTAAATATTGAATTTGAGTTTGGGAGATGAAAGCTGCTTCCTAGACGACCATGCAAATCCTCGGGAACAAAGGATTCATTTCAATCAATTCTGAGCTCTTTCCTGATATAAGAGTTACTGCTGTGGTAATTGTTACTAAATATTCAGAATCACGATCTGTCTGTTGTATACGTGCATTAATCGCTGATCCAAACGTACACTCAGTGATTGTGGGATTAGGAAAGAGGATGGACCAAAAATAAAACGTTAAAGTGCTCTCATTTCAACCTGCAAAATGAAACTCGACAACCTAAATAGTTCAAGTTCAATGCAGTAGTAAGATAATACTGTGTTATAATTTCACTGTAATTGTGTAATATCAATAAGAAGTGAATCGGACGCTAAAAAAGTATTGGTAGTAATCGGTGTTAAACTACTTATAGGTATATAAATCTGAAGAGGGGGCCATTAGGTGACATAAAACCGATGATTCTTTATCTCTTAGTTAAGTTTGATATCAATCAATGAGCTACAAAAACTGATAAGTAAACACAAAGCGGTTGCAGTGATTAGGAACAGGATGGTAGACAGAGGTCAGCAATAAAGTGACCTCCGTCAAGCGCTGCGTTGTCACGTCCGACCGCGACGACTGGCCTAACCCTCGTTTTGCGAGCGTATCGCTTTTATTGACTCTTGCGGTTTCTGCACTCCTGGTGACATTTTGTGTACTTATTCGAAAGTGAGAATGGAATGTCTATGAAAGATGCCTAGGTATGGTAAAGTTTTTTTTTGAATAATCGGTTTAGCATATTATTATTTCTCAATATCAGACTACAACGTGTAAATAAAATCGACATTCATTTTATTAGTGCCAGACTTTCGTTAGCTCAGTCGGCTACGAATAATAGGAACTGATTTTACCGAAAAGCCAGCATAAAAATTATACGTGAGTAAACTGTTATGGTTATTTTATTTCTAGGTTTATCATACGTTCAAAATCGCAATACTTGTACATACTTACTTAAGTACTATTGTAATAGAAAAGTTAGGTTGGTTCGACGTCATAAAAAGAAGCGAAAAATTTAAAAGTTTCTTAAAATTATTCGTGGACGGACATAGTATTATTCTTATAACAAATTTGTTTAAAAATAGGAAATCATAATTACACAAGTCTTTTTAGCCTTGACCAAATATCCTCACCCTTACATGGGATACAAATGTCACTCATATTTCAAAGTCATTTGCATCTGGACAACGGCTATTAAGACACGGCTTTGCTTGGACTTATTTATAACCAAGCTGTGCTGGGGAAAAGTAATTTCATTCATCTATCTAATGCGGCTGTAGGAAGCTAAATTTCGTATTGGAATTTAAAAAAACAGACGTAACAAGGGTGTAGAACTGTCACATTCCCTCAACACTCCCTTTGTAAAGGCCATAAAACGCAAATACGGCAATAAAAAGAACACCCCGACAAACCATCCTTCCTGGACACTGACTCAATACAATAGCCGCCATTCACACAGGATTATTGTATTTTTCCAGCACTCAAGATTTATAAGAAAGAAATTAATGAGACTTTAGTTTTGGATTAAGCGACTTTAGACTTTAAATCAGGGGCGGCTAGGGTTATTTGAAGGAACCATGAAAAACTGTGGAAAGATACGTTTAACAATGAGTCCTAATTAGCTGTCACGACAGACTTCAGTCTAACGTGCGTCCGATTGTCTCAAAAGTAAGAATTATTTAAAAGATTTCAGGGCATTTTCCCCTCACAAAATCAAACTGTTGAATTATTTACTTACTGTGGTTTTTCTTAATCTACTATTTATATTCCATTAATATCAGTAACTACAAGAGATTTGAAACCGCCGTTCAATTTCCAATAATGATTATAACTATGTATGTGACCAGATTTACGTCATCTTACAGTAGACTTAGGTATATATTGTAAGTAGTTCTTTATATGATGAATGAGCAGAATTTCAAATATTTACCCTGATACTATATCTAGATGCGACATACAGAACTTACAAATAAATCAACCACAACACAAACTACGACACGCATTCAAAAACAATTACGAGGGCGCGAATTTTGGGAGCCTGCCTAATTGGTATGAGATTTGCAAGTGTTTCTAATTGCGTTGAAATTTGCGAATCCAAGGCGATCAGTCACAGCGCCATCCGGTTAATTAAACCATTTGTCTCGTAAGTTGTGAAATTTGGATGCTGATGTGCAAAATTTTTCCGCCGATCGTGAATAATGTTTGGCCATTCTGTAAAGTTCGGCCAGACGTGTTATTTAAGTGCAGTCAGTCGGTTCTAGTAAGTATTTATGTGTAACACGTGATGTCTTTTAAATTATTACTTGCTATACTCGATAATATGTACAAGCTTATAAGTAGGAAATATTTCGATGTGATGATCCCACTTTTATTTCAATATTAGATACTTAGGTACTTATAAACTATACCTACTGTTTATGCAATCTACAAAAATCGAAAAGTACCTACAAATTAAAATGACTCGTAGGAGTGTAGACAGGACCTTTATCTTTTTTCAGTTTAACCAATCTACAAGGCTTATAATTTTTTGTAATTTTTCGCCAGAGGCCCGATTTCATTAACACGATCACTTCACATATTTGTCATAACCTACCGAACGCCACCCGCCTCTTGTGATTGCTTCTTTTTCGTACATTTTTAATTCACTTTGTTTTGGTTTTGTTTCTTCGCACGGTAGACGGGGTATTGCCTTTTGTGATTCTGGTACTTGTTAAGCTGAGCTACTTTAAACATTGCGTTTCGTAAAAAAGTTTCAAGTTTCAGGCATTAGGTTTTCTACGTACTTATTACCAGTAAAGGTTATTACTTAATTGAGACAAAATATGCGTTTTAAATTAAGCAGTTCCTTAAATTAATAGTAGGTAAACAATACGGTCGCCTGTCTCATTTTTGAATTGATTTCATTTTTTTTATGTATGAAGTGACAGAAATGGTTTCACTATTTGAGCTCTTTAAATAATCAAATATACGCCGCTGTTCGCCGCACAATGAAAATTTACGTTCGCCCTGCCGCGTCTAGACGATTTCGCACATGCACTTGCCCAGACTGTCTAATGTACTGGCTATATTTAAAATCTATATCCTTGAAATAATGGGGATTGACGTTTTAAATTTCATCAATTATCTGAAAAGGGACGAGCGACCAACGATCGGACTTATTGTCAAATGGGAAATATTCACATCTATTATATTTACTAGTTACTCTATTGATACCTACTTAAAATTTAATAAAGGCCAAAATTTTTCATATACTGTAATTATCACTACTAACACGAAGTAGACGATTTGAATTATGTTAGGTACAAATAAGGTTTTTACAGTTTAGTAAGGTATACGTTACATAGCTATTTCTGCAACCTGGTCTGTACATTATCTTAATCCTTATTTTAATCTCCTTTGAGATGATTGAAGCGTGTAATTTTATCTGCAGTAAACAGCATCAGCTGATTAAATTTGTTATCGATGCATTGTTATAAAATACACGCTGTTTAGAAAGCCTTCATGAAAATTGCCTCCGACCATGCATAAATATCTATTAAGACGCGGAGAGCTACATTTTTCAATGGAAACGTTTATAAATAAAGCAATAGAGATGTCTGAGAACAAATACAGCTCCTCGGCAAACAAGGGTTGCTAAAGACGGGCTAGTGAATGATAAAATGGAGATTTTGGTTTTTGTTTATCTTCATTTCTAAAGTACCCTCAAGGTTTTGTGGGTGATTTACAGGAACAATAGCAGCTAATAATTTCTTTTTAAATTTCGTGACACGTTTTTTGCGTCGTTTCTCAAACCCTTGGGCGACGGTATCGGGAGAGCAGGAGGTGTGAGAAAATGATATAGCTCTAAAGGTCCAATGTCAGACAATAGGTAGCATTCATACGAAACGCGCGCCCTGAATGTAAACAGCCTAATTATATAATCGGCAGGAACACCAAGATGGCGCGCCTGCAGTCCAACGCGTTTTTAACTTCTGATATTCATACCTGAATGCATTTTGGAAAGTTGTAATGATCCAGGCTGCGAAGTTTTGTTCAAAAGAAAGTAGGTACTTATTAGAAACGAAAAATTCAGCTCCACTTGAGCATACATTCAATAAGTTTTTAATTCGTTGATGCAGAATGACCGTATAATAATCTGAAATGTGCCAAGCCAAACTTTATACCTTATCTAAAACAAGTTAATACAATAAATCGAAAGGAACATCTTTATCGCGAAGGTAAGAAAGTAAATACGCATTTCCCTAAACTTAGCTCACTTCGAAACTTAATGGCATTTCATTATATCGTTAGATAGGCTTAGGCCGGTGCCGCCGGTGAGTTATGGTTATTTGAATTGTGCGAAACAAAATAAATTTACCGAACGTGCTCTATGCCGTTCTGCTCTTTGCATTTTTGAGTGCTTATTTCGAGTGGGATAAAAGTTTCTGTTATTTATGGGCCTCCGCTAAGATTTAATGTGAAGCCAAACGGCGATAATGTGACTTTTGAATGAATATTTTACTTACTGAAAAAACACCCTCGTTTGCGTATTCAACATTGGACTTCTTAATAAAGGTCGTACGTATTAGAGATCTAAATTACGAATGCGAATGTTCATCAAATGACAAGGCTCATTTCCCAGGTCCGTTACATTGCTTTATTGTCCATAAGTAGCTAAATATCCTTGCATGTGACTGCGTTAGAAACTACCGTTACTATTTCCTCTCCGGTCCCTTATTCCGGCTTTATCCCGTTATTCGAACCATTTGGCGTAATGCGCGGTTTGTCGGGATTGACAAGTTCACTCGCTTAACTATCCAATCTTAACGATCACGGAATTTATACCATAACAGTTTCCCTATTAATTATACCGATTTAAATTTATTACCGGGCACTGAATGTAAAATAACAAGTTTTTGTATAATTTCTTATAAATTAATTTGTGGTTGGGCATGTCTGAGCCCTAAATTAATTTGCTCTGAACACACAGAGTTAAGCTACCCCGCATAACCTACATTTATTTTCGGATAATAACCTCATAACTGGTAACAGTGTAGAACAAGACATGTAGGGTTCGGCTGGCCGTGTGTTACGAAAAGGGCGGATTAAGTCGGCAGTAAAATTTGTTAAAGAGGTGTATACTGGGATACGGGTGCCTCACGGCTATTCTAATAAACCAGGCAATGTTGACCTTTCAATCACTAGCAGGGTGCACGTTTTCGTCTGAAAGTATGAATCTTAAGAGGAGCAGGGTAGACCTTTGTAAATTGGTGCTTGGAACAACATATAGAAGGCCGTGGACGGACTAGCGACGACCCGCAACTATCTCCCACTTGCAGACACGAACACTATAATCCCTGATAAAGCCCGCACATTTACATTCAATTCTAATTCAAAACCACTCCTACTCAACTCTGATTGCTTAGTACCTTGTCGTCGTTGATTAAAATTTCGAAGCAAATGGATCCTTTAATGCTACATGATGAAGCATTCTGTATGTCATTAAGAAATACACAGTCCTTTCAGTACGACAAACGCAATTTTAGAACTATATATTATTATTATGTATCAGGAATACCTATTTCCTACTTGTACGAAAGTCAGGGTATATTCAAATAAATTTTCAGAATTTTCTTCCCACGTGGGTCAACTACAGAAAGTCTGTCTTCAGTCTGTAAAGTCTTCAGAATACCTAATCCTAGAAGAAGTTTATTTTTTAGGTGAAAAATATTATTTAGGATACTAAGGTACACCATTTTTCATTAATTTGCATGGCCAAATGAGCTTCCGAAAACTTCGGTTTCGGTAAACGTGGACATATAAATGAAACATTTAAAAGTCAAAGGGCACTTAATTGAGTTTGTTCAGGACAAAACAAAGAAGCGGAACTTTTAAATTGAGCGTCCGTGAAGTGTTGGCGACATGTTGATCTTTTCCAAGTGCGCTACTAAGAGGGCAGCTGCAGCTTACCTGTAGTCCTAAGTTAATATTTTCTTTCCTCGCGTTGTTTTAAAAATTTCAAGTTCGTAATTTGTACAGAATATCTGTACGACATGTATTAGTTCGCCATGGTTTAATACTATTGATTTATAACTTGTAACTTTTAAAAGGTTGATTTCCTGTAAATTATAAAATTTTTACTACTGTAATATTTTATAATTTACAAAAAAACTTGAAATACTTATAGGCAACTAAAGATTAGTTGCCTATAAGTATTTCAAGTTTTTATCAAAAATATCTGATATTCTGACGTTAATGACAGACATCGATCAAAAAAACCATAGTCATAACAAAAAACTTTACGAATAACAGTATCGACGCAGCATCAACTTTTTTACTGTCGCTTGATATTTCTATTACACCTATGATAAAATGTTATGATCTCAGGAGAGCAAACGAGATACGGGGAGAATGGGAAATATTTTGTTTTCTACATATTTTATTTACAAAGTTGTGTTATAGTGATAGAACATTGCTATCAGAAAACCAATTGTATCCTCTTTTTTCGATTTATTGGTCCATATACTAGTAAGTAAGACAAGGAACAGTCATTACAATAACCCGATAAAAATCCGGAGTTTTTGGCATACTTTCTTCTCCAGCAAAATCAACAATTTAATTAATTGATTAGCTAAAGGCTTTCGCCTAAAACAAGCCTCAAGAAAAGCAAAGTAGCAAAGATTTATTTTACTTTCGGTAGCAATTAACGTTGAAAGTGAAAAATCTTCGAAAACTTCCTGGAGCTGTTCGGATTATTCCTATTCTTTAAATTGGGAAATTTTTCTTTAGTTAACTTTGTTACTTTACCCCTTTCTTTGAAAACTAAACAATTGGCGCCGTATTCACGCACACAAAAGTGATTTGATTTATTTTCCAGAACTTTAGAAGGAATCAAAATAATAATAGATTTTCGTTTTGTTCTATCCACTTTATTAATTTCTTTTAAAGTATTGCTAAACATATCATCTCTATACTATTATATTTTTGTAACACTTGCACGCGTACATACTTAATGCTAATGATTTCGTTTGAACAATCTAGGTAGGTGCACTGCTATTACAAGTGGTGGCGCAAATACAATTAAGTAATTAATGAATTAAGATCCGACGAGTTTCTTTATCTTGTTATTAATTCGTCTAAGGCAGCCAGACGTCTTACAAATGAGAGTGCCGCAAATATTTGTAAAGCGAACCGATTTACTTAATTTTATCAAACTTGTTTCATTACCTAGTGTATTATTCGTATCCTGAAATAATTAAAAGTATGTTTTATATATGTTAAATTATTAACCTGTTCAAAAGATTAATATATAAAAATATGACTAAGAAATTCATCTAAATGTGTTACTTAATAATGAATATCATGTAGGTACAAAAAATAATGGTATACCTAAAAAACACTATACTGTTATATAAAATTACGAACAAGCCACATTTTCCTCACGCCTTCAAATCTAAAGACGCTAACAAATGGATATAAAGAAAATAGCATTAATCAAGGTCCGGAAGCTGTATGATTTGAATATAAAACGGTATAAGTTCAAGAGGTGTCGCTAAAGGCATGTGAGCCCGTCATTAGTCAAAGGAGCAAGGAGTAGCATGGAGATCCTCCATTTGAGAACGTGATCTGGATCGCAAGTGTTAGCGGACATGTGCACTTAGGTGGAAATGACTCGCACGTGGTGATGATGGTTTTTGTTTTACGCTTTCACTTGTTCTAGGAACATTTTATTTGCATATTTTACGTAAAAGTAATGCGTTAAGGCATTTAACCAGAACAAGATTCAAAGATTCTATTACCTAATAAAATTCTAAATGTTAATGTTGGATGTAACAAAAAGAAAGTCAACGAAAGTGTACAAAAGTCGGTTTCCACCCCAATCCAATAACTGGATTATGAAGGTAGAGGAACAGTGGCAATTGAAATATCGCACCGGACAGAATTTAAATATACGACGTCTCCGCATGAGTGGACACGTATCTTGCTTGTTATTTAGATGGGCATCAAATTTGTCGGATTTGTATGGGCATTTGAGATGTTCTATCCCATGAGATTGCGTCATTGAAATGGCATTTGGTGTTGAGTTAAAGTTGATTTCACAAGTAGAAAAAAAAGATTCGTATACTACAGAAATAGATTGATTTGGATTTTGAAAAAAATGTTTCCGTTGAATTTATATCACTTATGAATTTTCTTAGTTTAAGCGGAGATCAACTGTCTCAAACTACTTATTTTCTATATATTTTTTAATCATTTTAATTCTAATAGTTTCTGAAACGTGACTTTCTACTTTCTTACATCTTTTTTTTTATTCAAATGTATTAAGAATAGAAGCTGAATCTTCTAATATCCTCTTCGAAAGTAGAACTTCATGCACTTAGTAGGTACCTATGTAGTAAAGAAATATTAGAAGAATGTCCACATAAATGAGGTCGCTTTTTATTATTCCCCACGTGGGATTGAAGGAGTTGGAATCAGTGCGTCGGTAAAAATCAAATTGAGTGGCCGATAAACACCCCCAACCCGCAACGGCTCGCAAAATTTTGATTACGACGAAAAGTGTTACTTATTCTCAAATAAAAAATGCCTCAGGAAAAATTTCGCTGATGTCGATATTGTTATGGAGGGTTTACGTTGAAAATTGGGGGTACGGTTATTGCATGTCATTAGGAATTATGGGCTTCTGTGGTACGACGGAGAAAAATTTTCCACCGGTGAGCTGCGGTTTTTTCGATAATGTAATTATTGGAAATTTATTCGAAACCTTTTAGCGTGGTGATAACAAGGGTCATGTTGGAACGATGAATCTACCGAGAGAGGTGCCTGTTGTTGAAAGGTAACGCTAAATTTTATAAAAAAGTAAGTATTTATTTATAGAACACTCTCCTGCTATGCATAGATTAGCAGTAAAATCGACTTAACTCCAAGTTTTCTATGAGTGCTGTGTATTCGCAACAAATAACTCAAAAATTATGCCGCGTACGTGCCCCCATGTCCCATAAAGAGGTACTGGGACTTATTTCATATAGTTACGGTCCCATAAAGCATAAAAAGCATTCAAATGTGATGTTATTTTGCCGCCAACACGGGGTAATTTATTTTCGCGCGATTCATAATTTTCTTTTATTCACTTTATGTTGATTTTCCTTCGAGTGTAAGTACTCGGTAACGATAATATTATTTCAACGGCCCCATACATCACGTGTGCTTAGGACGTTTCATTTATTACTTTGTTTTCATTACATAGAACGCATTGTACTTAAAACGCTTGAGGCTTTGCTAATAAGAAATATAATGATTTAGGAATTCTTTCCGTAGACTTACTGAATTAGTGTTTAACTTTGTTTTAAAATGTAAGAATACGATTTATGGAAAACATATTTAATAATACATAGTAATAAAAGGTATTAAGTTATTAATTACGAATTACTAAACGTTTTATATCTTAACGCATAGGTAACCTGTTATTTTAAAGATTTCCTAATTTGTTTTCACCTGGAACAACAACAGAGTAGAGAGCACCTATATTACATATATATTTTATTTATTTATATGTAGGTATTTTGTCTAAAGTGAACATGCTGTTTCAAACAAATCGTTACGTATACGATGCGGGCGGGGAGTTAAGCCGAATATTATGAGTCGATAGCCGTCGCAGGTGGTGCTAAACTTTCAACATCAACTGTTCCGCTTTTGGCAAATATTTGTGGTACGTGTCCATACATTTGCAAATGTTTGGCAAAGTACTGTGTCAGTCACGTCTTAGATACGCTGAAGTGTTTATACCTCGGAGAAAAGTAGAAACAGGGAGAAAGGAGAAAAGTTATGTCTTACATACTAAGTATGTGTACACGTTTTTTACCCTTGAATACCGTCTACTAAATATTTACGATGTTTGATAAATACGGTTAAATCTATTGTCTTAATTATCACAAACTATAAAAAAACTATTTTTCCGTCCTCCAACCAGAAAGCGCCAACTTTGTGGCCGCTTCGCTAAATGAAATTTCCGCTTTCTGGCTTCGTTGAACAGAAAAATAGTATACTAACCTCGGCCAGTAAAATAAAAAAGCCTCAGATCACATTTTTGTCAACCTCGGCTTCGCCTCGGACTACAATTACCTGTGATTTGAGACATTTTTTTATTTTACTGGCCTAGGTGCGTAAAACTATTGTAAGTAATGTTCCGAAATATTACTTACTGCCTAATACTAGACAAAAGATTACAACAGCTAAGAGAGTGCATATTCACTGAAAATCTCTGACACAATCAGTTTATTGTCTTATTCAATTCAAATCGTAAACTCGAAAGATAAAACTCGTCAAATGCAGAGTCCAAAGATGCTTTATTAAGGTATATTTGTAGATCTGATTACTACGGGTCCGGTAGCCAGTTGTCTGAGATAATTCGACCGTGTTTGGGCTCTACTGAATGCGTTCATTGGTGCATAAAATATTTCAACTCCCTACCAAAATATCTCAAAGACATTAGCAATGTTTGGGTAGAAATATCTTTATCTCATTTATCAGAGAAGTGTTAGTAAAGGACGGATGCTTATTCCCGTATGGTTTGTTGTTGTTAACGGTATTGAATTAGAATTGGTGTTTGGACGACAAACAAGCGATGTGGAAAGTGCAAACCGGAGAAATGGCACACCATTACACTTCTCACCTGCCGGCCCGGTCACAATGTTGGAATACTGAATAACTTACAAATACCTACGTAGCATATATTTATTATTTTTGAAATATTATTATGTAGGATATGAGCAAGTTTAATTACACAAAAGAGGTGGTCCTCTAAGGTGTGGACATATGTAAGAAAAGATAATGCCACCAAAGTATATCACCTGGGATTAAAGGTAAACTGCGTGGTTCTTTTTAGTATTTTGTGAAAACAACCGAAGTTTTTTCCCAAATCGTTTAACGTTTATCTACCATACTGATGACATCACAAAATGTGACATCATCTATTTTCTTTGACCATTCCGTTCCGTTGATAGTTTTCCCATAAATGAGCACCTCCGGCTACAGCAATAAAACCACCCGCTATCAATGGACTTTTCCGATACACTGGTCAGCTACTTTATTCTGAAATTTCACATCACTGACGATTGGGCACAGCTATGTATTGCTATTTCGCTTCCTCATATGGTGTTGGTAAGAGATAACATTAGGCAGTCATATGAATATTGCAGAACGTATCGACCCCTATGCGAACACAGCTAACAATTATCTAAATAGCCATCTACATTCTTACCCCTTACATTTTATTATTACCGGTCAATTTATCCGATACTATGCGGTATTTGCAAATCTCAGCAAATGCTCGGGATTCTTGGTTGCCCAGTAGATTTGGCGATAAGAAAACTGGAAACTGACCAAGGGAATAAAATAGGGGATTTGTAGCTGTCAGTAAAAAGTTTCGCAGCGGTTGTAAGCTTCATTTATATTGATATTGACTGGAGTTTAGTGTAATATTTTTCTGCTTAACATCAAATTTGATATAAATTTAAAAAAAACTTTTCATCTGCTAATTATACCAGGATAAGTATAATGTAAAAAAATCCATAATATAAAAAAATACCAAATATAGAAACTACTAAATGTTTTGAAATAGTAAAAGGAAGTGTAAATTAACTATAAAATTGGCGCTAACACTAAACCCTGCGGTAGACCACAAATCTTACACTGTCAATGGGCAGTTGCAAGATACAATAGGTGGTGGCTTATGGACACACCCACGTGGACAAACCACCCTGCCTGAAGTTAATGTGCCGGATTTGCTGAATTTACGCGGTAAACCAGATCTGGAAAGAAATTAGAATTGAAAATTGTTTGTTTTTCTTATAATGTCAATTTTGACGATCTCACTATGAGTGCACATAATATGACATAAAATATGTAATTATGATGTAGGTACCTATATAATATTGAGAAATAAATAAATACTAATCTAATCTAATTAAATGTATCTGATACATCTTCCTTAACTAATTATAATGTTGGAATGAAACAACTATTAACGGATTTAACTCGCGTATTTTTATTTTATTAGCAGACGTTTCGGATTCTTTATAAAATAAAAATACGCGAGTTAAATCCGTTAATAGTTGTTTCATTCCAATGTGTAATAACCGCGAAGGCATCAGAAATTATTAAATTATAATGTTTATGAAAGTAATAGGTATTACCTGGAATTAATATAATCTATACTAATATTATAAAGAGGAAAGATTTGTATTTTTGTATTTTTGTATTTTTGTATTTTTGTATTTTTGTATGTTTGTAATGAATAGGCTCCGAAACTACTGGACCGATTTCAAAAATTCTTTCACCTTTGGGAAGCTACATTATCCCCGAGTAACATAGGCTATATAATATCACGCTAGGTCTTATAGTTGCGGAGCAGTAACCGAAAATGTTTCAAAAACGGGGGAAAAGTATCGTTTCTGAGGCCTTAAAAAAATCTTAAGTCCCCCCGTGCGAAGCCGGGACGGGCCGCTAGTATAATATATTACAGGTAATTGAATTTCATTGATCCAATGTTATTAATTAGGTAAGCGTGCAGTACTATGATTTAAAATTCTAAAGAAGTTTATACCTCAAATTTTGAATCCTTAAACTAAGAGTGCTTTTATATATAAAACGTAAACGTAGTAATAAACGTAATAAACGTAGTTACCTAAAATCGATAATGCATCATTTTGGTTTAATTTTAATAAATCAAAAACAAGGTCTATATTTAAATTACTACCTTTAATATTTATTCTTATTGTTTAATCTAATTCTGAATGTTTTTATCATAAAATTGCAATACACTCTATGCGATTGTTAGGTCTCTATTCCGAATATTTCCTTGGACTGGCCGATTGCTGACGCGCTAACGGCCTTCTTACATTGTCTCGGCGATACGGACGGACAATAGAGCCGCATCACTCACTGCCCCATGTCCCTTTTCGGAAATAGACACAATGATCATGCCTATTTGTCTTTTGGATTAACTTGCTTATCATACTGGAAATCAATTTCGAAAATTTCCAGCCCAAGGGTTGAGGGCTAAGTATGTTCAGATGTACAACACAAAAAGTAATTCCACCAAACTTTCCAATAAAATTAAGTACTCACTGGACTCATGTTTTAGCAAACTTATTTAATATTTTCTGAAGATGGTAGGGGAAGGTGCAAATAAACTTTCTAGCTGTTGATTACGCTAGACCATGACCAATTAAGAGGTTAAATTATTCAGATGACAGTCCCCCAGAGGGTAGACAAATGTCCCTTTTAGCACTTTAATAGTGCAAATGCTCCCTAGGCGTCGGTCAAGCCGCGTGGACATCCCTAAGGCGTTCCAGGGACATTAACGGCGAATAGAACCCTCCCCTTGTCTGTAACCGCAAATTAACTTGCTAAGAAAACCTTCTACTTACGAAATGAATCTTTTCCTGCGTCGCCTCCCCAAAATATTAATATTGGTCCCGACGCTCACAAGGGGGTGAATGTGAATACCAAATTAACATACGCCGGTACCTTTAGCAAACATCGCCAAGACACCGGTTCGTAATACAATGTTTGCTTCCGTGTAAGGGCCTTTCGATGAATCTTAATCTTCCTGAGTCAGGTTGCCCTCTAACCCGCATGTGTATAACTTAATCGGCACCCGTCCCCCATAACTTGCCTCTAATTGTTTGCTCTCGATATTGTCGACGTCCTCTTGTTATGGTTAATGTATACATTTTACCTCTGTTAGCTACGTATACAATCACTTTGGATAACAAACATTAATTAATAGTAAATGGGCACGTCGATACGGTAACAATGGATAATTTCAATGACTTGCTGTTAGTTTTAAATGTGACCATATAAAGTTACATTTAAGTATATGAAAATATTATGTAATTAAACCGCTAAAAATTAAATTTCTGCTTAATATAAAAGTTACTTTTATATTTTTTTAACTAAGCAAAGTTAAGAGTTAAAATGCCTTAAATGCTTTAACAAAATTAAAGGAAATTCTTACCTCCTGAGTTTTATTACATATACTGCTTAGGCTGCCTCGAGGTGTTCCTTTTCTCATTACCCGTCCCTTCTGCTCAATTGTCGTGACGAATCGAGCTCATAAAGTGCCATCATCTTCCTACGTACGCCGTGTAACTGCTTCTTATAAACTTTTCGAGTAATTAAGAGGAGAAACACTTGATATAAGCAGTGCGTGACGTTTGAATTATTCTGGAGTTGGTAAATAAAGGGTTGTAGACATAATTTGTCTAACTGAATAAGCATTTGTGAGTTTTTTTAACCTGCGCTTCGCTAGCAATTAAAAAGCAAACGCCGTTTCCTACGTCTCGTCCTGTACCGAAAATAAACACGGAAGCACGTTCTGCATGTTTTCATTTAATTAGCATATCACTGTTGTCTTGTACGCCCGGTTTGTTAAATCATTTCCATATGGAAAAATGATACGTATCTCGCCCTACTTGGTGTGTCGTTCCCCAATATGTGGGTTTATTCGTATGTCGCAAGAAGGGGTACGTGAAAATTATACGGCTGTGGAACGCATTAATTTGCCATATTAATTTGGCCGTAAAACTCTGCTCGCGACAAGTCGTCGGGGAATTCGGGAAGTTTGTCCCCGGCGGCCGCTTGTTCACACAATCGCTTGTTCAACACTGGTTTTATGGGACTATAGCTATTGAAGAAAATGCCTTTGAGATGTGCCGTTACCTATGCCGTCACCCCCCTGAGACGCATTGTTTCATGTTACGACAGTGTGTTGTTACAACTTTGAACTATTTAATTTAGGTTCCAGGTGAGTTTCATAATTTCGCTTATCTCAGGAATGGCTGTCTAGGTTTGTCTTCGTTAGAATAACTTCTTAAGTTTTTCTTGTTTCAAGTTTGTCTGTTGAATAACAAATTTTAGGAAAGTTTTTTTTTTCAGAGTGCAGCGAAGCAATTCATCTGGGCTGACAGTCGGCGCCATTTTTAACGGCATTGTTAAGGTGTCTGAATCCCGACAGGACCCTCGGATTGGGGATGTTAATCGAAACATAATTTATGATGGTCAAGAATGCGGCTAATGCACCCACTTTATCGGATATACTAGTTTAGGGTCGGTAGAGGAACTTAAGGTTGAGTGGATCACCATAAAAAGTGTACGCTAAGAACGCTATCGAAGAGTTAAGAAACTGGAACCTTAAATAAAAACTATTTTACCGAATGCAAGTTGTAACAAATAAAAGTTATGCCAAATAAAGCTGTGCGTAACACCTTTTTCAGTAGTAACAGTTAAATAAGTTATCTAAATATAATGTACAGTACCTACGAATTAAATGAACATTTTATAGTTTTCATGACACTTATGGGAAATAAAATTCCAACTTCTTTTCGATTCTTCATCATTTTTGTTGCATTCTATTTTAAATATGACACTTTTAACTGTTCATACCACAATCAGCAATAAAACTTCAAGAGGAACTGCTTCTAATTTAAAAATCGTATGGCAATATGGTGGACCATAACTCATCACGTGTCGATCTTCGGATGGATCTCAGCGTGATAAGCGTTTTCTCATGACTTGCATATTTCCCGGACATAGGGTTGTCAGTCTCTGAGTATTTGTCTTAAGTACCGGATTTTATGAAGTGTTTGAAATTTTGTGACTTAAAACCACAAACGATTGTTCTGAACGCTCTAAAACATGAAGAATAGTGCTTTAGAATATGTAGATAAGTACATAGTTTATTTATGTATCTACTTACACGTATTTTTTTTCTGAGATTATACGTCATGGAATCAGTTTATGTAGTAGTTATTTATTTTTGTAAACATGTTATTAACATTTTTTATCGGAATAATGTTTTACTACTTATCGATGGAAGTTTTCCTTATGTCTAATTACTACTTATTGGCATTTAATAGTTTTTAAAACCTAGGCAATTAAATTATTTTACTTTGACGTTTATCTTTTGTTTTTGACAACCCTGTCATAAAGGGAGTTCGCCCACGCGTGACTCTAGAAATCGACATGTTTATCGCTTTAATATAAAATAAAGGGAATAGGGTTAACGCTTTATATCGATAGATGAAAAACGTCGACGTGTCGCCGGAACGGAAATTGTATTCGTTTTTACTTCGCTGCTTCAGAGTTGCAAATTTGATACGAGTCAAGAAAACTTCAGTTTATTTAGTGGTGTTTACTGAATCGGGAAATTTTAGTACATACCTACCTACATGTAATTTAGTTCTCAGATCCGTGAGTGTATGTCATTTGTTAGCGTACGAACGGCATACTTAATGTTGTGAATTATTTACTATAACTTCAATTAAGTGAACACTGAATCTTCAAAACTGAAGCCACCATTATAAATGCAAAAGTGTCTGTTACTTCTTCACACGAAAGTTGCTGCACCGATTTAGATGAACTTTGGCATGGAGAATAATGGAGATCCTTTAAGGGGGTAAAAATCGGGGTGGAATTGACTGCAGTAGTGACAGTAAAAAGGTTACCCGATTAGTAATACTACGCAGATAATGTAAAGAAACATTAATATGTAGAATAAATTTCCACAATTAAATATGATACAATTAATATCACACACGCAGAATTCAGACTACGACAACTCAAAGGGTGAATACTCAAACTTGTGAATAATTTTATTTGTTTATAATTTTAATAACCCTCTCATATATTTTGGGATACACGAGGGGTGTGCATACATTTTTCACACCGCCATACAATAAGGAATATTGTCACTTTAGAATTTTGTAACGGGAGAGGGTGATATTTATAGATTATCCTGGATTTTCTACTTGAAATATTTTATGTAGGACCGAAAACATATTCAGATAGAGTAACATAAATTGTAGGTTGAGTAGTAAGTAAATTTGTATTGTATCCTAAAATTTGCGACTTCGTGAAATCAATTTTGTGTAGAAAATTTATAGAACATAATTTGAGTGTTGATTACTCATCATCAGCATCGCCCACAGTTGGACTCTCCTGAGGATTTTTACTGCCCGCCCTTATTTGATGACCTTGTCCATTCTCTAATAATTAGATTTACCACTTTCGACCAATATCAAAAGCAGCAGGTACCTAAAGGTTAGTTATTGGAAGTAATAAATGATCGAATGTATTCGTTTTGGCCTCCCAAGATGTTACAATAAGAAAAAAAACCTTATTTTTGAGCAAGTAGGTGTGTCGTAAGTCAACGTATGAGATTTGAATTCCAAATTCAAAGTCGTGGTTATTTCCGATTCACCTTTCTGTTTTTCTTCATATTGTTTATCTTCTTTCTTTTATTTTGTTATCGGCGGCACCCGGGGTGAAATGTTTGGATATGCTTATGAGGGCCTTTTGTTTTGGCATGCAAAGTTGTTTTGAGGTTTATGAAATCAAGGTGGCTCTCCAGATATATTTATATACTTAGATCTATCTTTTTTTATTGCTGGAACATCTCAACAGTAAGATTGTGGTAGCAATACGAATACAATTAATAGTAATAATATTGTTATTTCATGAGTTAATATTATTGTATTAATAATTGAGGCCATTATTACAAACGTCCCCATGGACTTTATGGAACGTCTCCCAGAGAATAGTCGCTTAACTAAGAACGCATAAGTCGAGAACGGTCACCCCTGTTGTCTTAGTAAGCACTAAGCGTAGGTCAAGTAAACACCCATAATGGATTCTACCCGACTCGGTAAATTATCATCTCGCCGGATATTGAATATATTAAGCCAATATTGCTGTGTCTCACGATGCAAAACGGTAACTGTGTAATTGCTGGCCTCCTTGTCAATTCCACCCCCAATATTATAGCTACGTATGCAAATGAGATGAATATTTCTATTATAATTTTAGTCAGTTTCTTAGTAATTAGTTACAAAGGAAAGGTAATTAGTTGAGGTAAAATCAAAGTAAAATTCCGAAGATGGCGTCCAGGCAATAATGGTGGAGGAGATGAACCAGACCGGCCGAGCTCTGAATATTAATCGACTTCGGGAAATGGATTAAAAATTCTGTGTCTCGACAACTGCGGCCCCATCACGATCTCTTGTGTTCAAACAACTTTTTTTAAACATTTCGATCCTCATTTGCATTATTTTTTTATTTCCCTTGTGAATAATTTAATGAATCTTAAGAAATGTGGTATTTTTATGCGGTTAGGAGGGCTGTTCCTTCATTGTGTAAATAAACGAAACAATGTCTCAGTCATAATTATAAATTTTATTTCCACGTTTTACCTACACACCCTGCCTGCCCTCATAAATAAAACTTTGTAATAAGTATATAAAACACTTTTATAAAAAACATGTCATAAATAGGGTAAAAGGTGAAATTAAAAGTGTTAGATTTTTATTTCCTGAGCCTTAAATTGTATTACGCTGAGCGTAACAAAATTTAACGGATATTAAAAAGTTTAACTCGTCTTTGCGGAGTTAATATTGACGGGCGTAGCAGATGGAAAGAAAAGGGTTTCTTCAAAAGAATTCAAACGGTGACAAAAAGGCGTAAAGAATCACGGGAAGAAGGGTGAAGTAACTTATGCGGCGAGAGACTGGAGCCTCGAGAATTAACAAAAATAAAAGGTGACGGCCGCAGCGCTGTTTACGGGGTGGAGGGCGACCCTTAATTAAAGGCTTTCCTTGGACTTTTCGCGATGCAATTTGCCTAAAAGACAAGAATTATTTTTATTGAAGTCATCACTAATTTCGAAAGAAAAGGGGGCGAGAGAACCGCGCCTTTGTTGTGGACAAATGGCGGCCTAATTGCTCGGTTTTTGGTTCCATTTTTGAAATAATAGCGCGTCAGGCGATTACCAATGATTATGAATGAATTGGATTTTTTATAACATGCTGTAAATACCGTTTATGTATGTCATTGTAGGATGGAAGGTACATATTGCGATTGTAAATGCCGGGATTTATCAGCTTACTGCATCTGACGTCATGTTATAGAATAAGTACGTACATATTGTACGCACGAAAATAAAATAAAAACAGGTTTTTTCTTTGTGCAACAAGGGATCAAATTTGGGTTCTTTTATCTATTTCTGACCAGAAAAATCTATCAGACTTATCATTACCATTTTAAACAAATGACAACCTATCTAGTAATATTAGCTAAGTCAGTTCATATATGCAATATGCAAGACTATGAGTGTACCTATAAAAATATTCGTTCACTTTTAACAGGAAGTTTACATTTGTCCCGTTTGCCAATGTTTTTATAAAATCTTATGAAAAAATCTAATTAAGTTGGGGAACGCTTAAACAAAATTTAAGTAGTATTAATTATCTTTCTCCTTTATTAATAAAAGTCGCAAAGTTCCAGTTGGAAAAATCAGAGTGGAGACAGTTGTTCGGAAATCCGAGATTTGGGGGAAGAGTAGCAAAGGAACGAACCTCGGCGGAGCATCATAATGCTCTGTCCTTCTTTACTTGTTCATATAAAAGAGGGATGCAAATATTATTCCCGTTTTATATTCTTTTGGTTTCAGTGACGTGTTGGGTCGTAGAAAGTAGAAATTAAAATTATAAGAAAATAATTAAACTCCGTAAGGGGATTTATTGGACAGAGGCGACGTGATTAATTGGTTTTCTGGTAAATTCGGTAGCAAGCAATAAGTGTCAATTTTGTTCGTTTGTTAAATTACTTTTCAAAATTATGTGAAGTCTGTAATTAAAAAAACAATAATTAGAATTTATCACAGGAATAAAATATTACAACAAGGTAATAAGTCAATAAATTGTAGTTACCTACTTGTACGGTATTTGGAAGGTATTATTTCTACGTGTGTAATATGACTACCTAACCCAAAAAAAACATACATATATATATAGGTACAGTAATAATCACTGTTAAATGTTTCTATTCACAATTTAATGTCAAAGAGCCAAATCGTCAGCTAGGTACTATATACAAAAAGAAGACAAAATTAAAAATATTTGTACCTACTTATTATTAGCTTTTGGCTCTTACAAGCACTTGGGTATGCAGGTCAATACTATCACAGTTCCGGAAAAACCCTGTATTCTGAAGAACAAGTAAGAAACGAAATGTGGTTCTTTATTAAAATATGCCTGAATAATATTGAATTATGTGATCTTCATGTAGAAAGAAGTTATGTTTCATTGATAAATTTAACCAAAAACGTAACTTATTAAAACAGCTCAAGACAAATGATACCAATTTAATAATTCAGTTACAGCAATCGGTTCTAATTTGGGGTTCCGTGGCGGGGTTCAACTTGACCATTAATAAATGGCAATGATACTTCAAAGTTAACCCTCTCCCTGCGAATAATGAGAGATATCAGCTACCACTTGTGCGCTGTGCTAAATCTGACGTTTAAGATGCTTAAAAGGGTTATTATGCCATAACAAGTTTGCAAATTGTTGTACATATAATGTTTTTCCCACCTGCTGATCTGATCGTACAGTTTTTGAAGGCCTGTTGGTCTAGTGGTCAGCTTCTGACTATAAAATCGGAGGTTGCGAGTTAAAAAGTAATGAACACGAGCATTTGTACTTGAGTCTTGAATGTGTGTTTATCCGACGTTTGGTACCTACACGCTACCTATAGCACAATGGTACCGTAGGTAATGGCCGGGGTCATTATATATTTGCGGTACGGTACCTACATCATTTTACCATATCTTAGATTAATTACAATCGTTTATAAGTAGTCTTAAAGAAAACTTCTTTTATATTGATGCTATAACGAACATTATATGCGTTACACACTTAAAACCGCATAAAGTATCGCCCGCCCTAACCTTTTTAATGGCCTTGGCTCGCCCCGGGGGAAAACAAAGACTAAAAAACTTCGCAAAAAAGTAGTGCGTGTTATATTATTTATTATTATATTAAAAGTAGATCTGGTGGGGTGGTGTTTCGCCGACGGCGAGCAGAGAGCGCGATTACGGCGGCCACCGAATTTATGGTCAAACTTCTCTGCGAAGGCGACGGCGCGGGTTTTTATTATGATCAGACCAGTGGACCGTGAAAGCAAGTGCCGCGGGGAAACGTAATTTCCATACCCACCTCATGACTGTTCTGTCGCCTTGGTTCATCTAATTTAAAAGTTGCTCCTTTTTGTTTATTTGTTCTACTTGCATAGTTAAAAAGTTCATCAATTTTAGGACAACTTTGATGACCGAAAAATTTACATCTTAATACTGCGTGAAAAACGTTAAAGAACTGTTTTTGACGGCGGCTATTTTAATTAATCTTTCTTGAATTTTTGCAGAACAAAAATTCTAACATCTTCCTGCCATAAACGTTTTCAAAGTCCTATATATTCAATTAAAGTAATTATTTAGGTTTAGGTATATTTAGTAGATATGTGCGATCAATCCGTGGTTTTTTCGTTGATGTTGTTCGCATTTCATACTACCTATTAAACTTTAACTTTATATCGTTAGCATCGCACATACTGCACATAGTAACATAATTAATGGAGTAAGCAATCTTCTCGCTCATATATTATGTAACTCATTGACTCTTCATTTGCTTTGCCATCGTCGGTTAAAAAACAACGGCGGAAATGAATTCATGAGAAAATAAACACAAATCGAAGGTACAATTAGTCCGCGTACCAGGAGGAAAGAAAACAAACAGACCGATCGTAAACTCCCCAGTCACTCAAAAACTTTAAGCAAGACGTGAAAAATGGGAAAATGAAAAGAAATAATTTTCCGCGCGAGTCGTCTGTGCAAATGAGCTGAATGAAGAGGCAGCTCATGCGAATGATTGCTTGAGTCGACGGCGATGAAACAATAATCATTCGCGTTTTATGCAACAATGATAAAACATTATCAACTCCATGCAAACGGCGCGACGTTTTCCTAATTTTAAGATTGTACCTACCCGAGTTAAAGTTTGAATAAAAGCTGACATTCCTATAGTTTCTAAGCTTAAAAACATGTTCTATCGAATTACCACGATATAAGTAAGTACCATAATTATTTATTAACTTATACACCTAACAATTTTATTTACGTTTTTTACATAGTACCTTTAATGAGAATTATAGACATAACCTAACCTAAACTTCTTAGGGCCTGGATTTTAATTGTAGTATAAGCGTGCAGGTCATCTGCACATTAATTTATAATTCACAGAAAAAATAAGTACTTTTACCTAAGACTACGCGAGTAAGTTGTCTTCTAGAGCCATCTATCGACATCATTCTGAAACAAAATTCCATGAACTGTGTTATTCATCCCTATAAACGCCAACGCAATCTAACCATAACCTTTCTTTGTATCGCTCCCTAACACTAGATGGCACTCTCTGTAGGTAAAAGTGCTCTGTTTACCTCCTGCAAGCTTATGAGTTCCTAGTACACATAGCAAGACTTGAACCGAAAAACCACCTATCGTCGGAAAACGGCGTACAATCCCAAACTAGGATAGGCTAGCGAAATAATGTTGGACTGATTCGCTTGCTTTATTGTATAAAAAATCAATTTATACTTTTTGCTCAGACTCAGCATTTTTAATGCATTATTTTTACTAAAGCCCGTAAGTAAGGTCATCCAGTTTTCAAATTGCAAAACCGCAACCACGTGAAACCAAGGAAAGCCAGAGAAATAAGTCTGTCACTTCAGTGTTATCGTACGTACTTATTGTTGTTCGAGAAATATTATGTATTCATCAAAGTAAATAAGAAAATAAAACCTGGTTCATTAAAAATTTCACGGTAAAGTTTAATTTTATGAAACATCGCCAACATTTTTGATAGGTACTTCATTTGAGGTTAAAAAAAAGTTCTATCTCAGTAATGGAGTAATAATTAGGTACTACTTTTTTAGGTATTCTAATATTTAATTCATGTAATATTATAATCTGTGTGTTTTTGGATTAAAAATAGCTAAGAACTTCTGGCCCTAGTTTTAATGAAGTGTAACTAACTATCTATATTATTTAAAATGTTTGCTCTAAACTTACATCGTCATCTATCTGTATACTTTTACAATTTTTTAGATAAAATTTAGTATGCAAACAATTTGATAAGAATGACAGGGTAATTTCGATCTCGGAAATAGTCCTTTAAGGAGGTTAAAGAGGGAGACAAGGAACTCACTTATTAGATGCGAGTAGAATATTTTTAAATAGGTAACAAAATAAAACACCGGGGTTAATAAGTATATAACTTTATATTTTTAACAAATATAGATTCGCATAATAATTGTTATGCAAAATTGTGGGACAAATACCGTAATTATTATGTACATTGAAACATTAAGAGGATTGTGAAGCTGTTGATTTTCATACAAAAGGCGATAACGTTTTACACCCAGTAAATATAGTTAGATTTTTATAATTTTTGGATATGTTGTAGATATAATGAGAAACTACGCCTGTACGTTTTGATTCTTAAGAAATATTGCTTACGCTAAAATTTATTAAATTTATTAGATTTATATAGAGATTTTTAAATGCTAATAAATTTTAGCGTAAGCAATATTTCTTAAAAATCAAAACGTACAGGCGTAGTTTCTCATTATATCTACAACATATCCAAAAATTATAAAAATCTAACTATATTTACTGGGTGTAAAACGTTATCGCCTTTTGTATGAAAATCAACAGCTTCACAATCCTCTTAAAGCTACGAGTAAATTAAATAATACGTATTGAATCGATGTCTATTTTCAACCTTGTGACATATTTACATTTTATTCTAAATAAAATTAATATAAAATTTACCAGTCATCAAATAAAGGCAGTTGATTTCTATTATGATCTATAGTTATAAATAAGAGTTCTTAAGATTAAGCAAATATTATTTACATTAATATTATAATTAAATGACAAAAATATCAATGTTGGACGGAGTTCATAGTCTTTCAGATAATAACACAATTCTTATCACAAAATCCAACAAATTATAAGGCACCTTGATAAAAATATCGTCGATATAATATTAGTATGAGGTGGAACTGCTATCTGGTCTTAATTGTTTAGTTTGAACATCATCGTATGCAATGGTAAATATACTTTTTTTTTCTGTAATTGGTAATCTCTTAATGTTACTCGATTGTTGAACAAGAGTGTTCATAGCGATACCTGAATCGTTGTCGTCTAGTTGTGTTGTTACCATTCTATGACTCCCATCAGGTATGTTGTCGCCGCCTATATTTATTTTGGATACGTGTACTTCAGGTACGGTTTTGCGATCATCATAACTAGTTGAAATGGATATACTATGAGTTAGAGCACTCTCGGAAATGTCTAGTTTGACATCATTCTTCTTAACATCGTCCTGATTTACATATATTGGTTGTTGTTCTATGGATTGTCGACGTGGTACATTTGGTTGCCCACCTAAATATTTTGGAATATGTGTTGGTTGAATGTGACATAGAGGATTTTGGTTTTCGTACTGGTGTTCGTATCTATGTTCAGAGTGCTGCAGTAACGGATGGCTATCAGGCAAAGGACCTTCGGGTATTGGTGTTACCTTTTCCTCCTTTAGTAATCGTGGGTGAATAAATTCATTTTCTTTTGATTTGAAGTTTTTTTTTGCCTCAGAAACATCATTTTGATGGTCTTTATTAACAATCTTTCCATAACGAGCTGTTTTTTCCTTTTCTTCCCTTTGTGATTCTTTCTCTGTTTCTTTTTTTGATTTTGAGGGACGTTTTGGTTTGTTTGGGATGACTTTTTCCGGTGCGGGTGCTTTGGAAGGCGTACTAGATGTTTTTTTGTTTCCATACCATTGCATGTACCGTGGTACGCTTTTTTGAGGGGGTTTCGATGGTTCGCCTTTCGAGGACTCGCCATCAGTTTTCTTGTAATTTGATTCTGTATTACTAGAACTATCTTTCTTTGATGGCGAGTCTTCAATAACAGGTGATTTTAATTTAGTCGGCGATACTCCAACCCTCTCTCTAGCTTCTGTTGAAGAACCTTGCCTGGAAAATATAAGATTACGATTGTCTTTCGAAGCAGAACTACTTCTACTTTTACTGTCATGGTAGTTTTCATTCTCCAAGGCAAGTGGTCGATTGGATTCATCGTTGTCTTCGGCAGCTACAGGAGATTGTCTGTGTAGGCGTGGTCGACGGTCAAGAATTTCAGATTCAATTTTTTCATCTAACGAATCAGAAATTTCCATCAGTATTTCCTTTCTGAGACCGGACTTCCTATCACCTTCGGACATTTTTATTCTTGTTGAACAAACAGTTTCATTTTTAGATGTTGTTACTACACTTTTGGTAACATCGCCATAATTTTTAATATGCTCCTCTCTTTCATTAGTTTTACTTATTTTTACATGTTTTTCACTTTCTATCGAAGGAGAAACTTCACTTTCCTCGATAATTGGCGTCTTGATTTTTCTTTTTATTTCGTATACTCGCATACTTCGCCTAGGGTCTTTATATTTTATTTTCTTTTTAGGCTTTTTTCTTTTAATCCATGCTACTTTTTTAGTCTCATCTTCTACGATCATTTCTGAATCATCTTCACTGTAAGAATCATTGTCGCTTCGGGCTTTTCTTCTTACAGGTTTAGGGATTTCTGGTTCAGTTTGTGTTCCAATATGACATTCAGTTTGCGTAGCTATTACTGAATGTCCTGGTAAACTCTGTGTCTCTAGTTTACTTTCGAATTGGGAGGCAGTCTCATGATTTTGCAGAAGTCGCTCTCGTTCAATGAGTATTTGATGTAACAATTCATTTTGCTTTCTTAGTGATGATTCTAAAAGCTCCTGGTGAATAGTAGACTTATTCTGCATTTCCAATAACGCTGATTGCAAATAATCTGCCTTTAATGGAATTGCTCCAGGTACATCTGGAGGCATGTTCGAGTAGTCATGATAGGGATTCGGTCCATCACTTCCTGCTTGTGATCTTTGCCCTAAACTTTTGCCACCTTTTTCGTGTGGCATATCTAAATCTGTAATCTTTTCCATTCTATCACGAATATTCTTTGCCTCTTCTCCTTGCTCTCTTATAAATCGTTCCATCAGCAGATTTTTTCCACTGTCAACTACCACGTATTGAGTATGTGGAATTAAGGTTACTGGGCGTTGTTGATGAATTGGGAGGTTGACATATCGTTCTTCTTCATTTTTACCACGGGTAACTAGCCTAAGAATTTCTGTATTACCTTCTTTGATAAAATATTGATCTCGACCAAGAGAAGACGGTGCTCGAACTTTTTCATGGTATTCATGTTTACCTTTATTGTCCGATTTATCGCGCACATTTTTGTCATTATCGTCTTTATGAAAACCTCCGCCTTCTGATCCCCGGTCTATTTCATGCCTACGAATAGAATCATTGTCTTGTTCGTGTCGTTGGTAGTGAAGTGTAGCAATTCTGTCGTAACCATTTTCTAAATCTTCTATATATTCTTTATGCTTATTAGCAAAGGCTTCCTGGAGCTGCATTTCTTTTGTGTAAATAATGTTTGGACCATCCCTGTAATATTAAACAAATTGTAATTAGTCATAAGACAAACACGTAGTACATAATGTATTATGATTTGATTTTTATTTATTAATTACCTTACGCGAAACGAACGACGATCATCATTGTTATATTTGTAGTCATTATCAGCAGCGGCATGTATAAACTCTTGTCTTATATCACCTGGCGTAGATGCGGGTTTTGATGGTTCTTTAGATCTGTATTGTCTTTTATTAAATTTCCATTGAGTTGGTTTGGTTCTTAAGTCTGCTTGTTCGGCACTCCATGCTTCCCGTCTCCTCCATTCTGTCGCTTGTATGGATTTATTTTCTAAATTTTGCGTCGACTTGTTTTCCCTCCCAAGTCCCTTGTCGCGCACCACTAAATGCACGTCGTCCTCTGTGGAGTTGACACGTATCACTCTTTTCCTAGAATTTATTAATAGATATCTATGTACCTAGCTGGTTATATATAATTATCTTAAGAAATAAAATGATGTAGGTACATTTGAATATGATTATTAATAAAATTTAATGTCATGCAATGAAATGACGTATTATTTCTAAGCGTGATAACGAAAGTTTTAATAATGAATTAAACAAATTGTTCAGCAAATGATCAAAGTTTTCGAGATGATTACAAACGGTGCCTTAAAATAACTTCAAGTGACGAAGTCGGTATAGTTATATGATAGTGTGTAATAAAAGGCACGTACCTAGCTTAAGCTGTTGTGAAAACATGCTCGAGTTAAATGGTGCATTTAAGTCTGTTAATAAGAAAAAAGAAAATTAAAATAAAGACATGAATAAGATTGCAACATTCAATGTTAGTGGACAGAAGTGCATGTATCTTGCTAGGAGAGTGCAAATTAAGAAGTATACGGTATATTATATTCAATAATAATTACCTTGGAGGCATATAAAGTGGGCATCCTTCACAAATACAACAGCATATTAATGTAAGTAGCACCAAGGCTACTAAGATTGCCAGCAATATTAATAACCAGAAAAGTAAGCGACTGTCTGCTTTGTAGATACCCTGTAAAATGACGTAAAACATTGGTCAAAATCAACAGAACTGAGACGAATACTATGAACAGCAATCCAAGGCAGGTTTAAGTTTTAACCAGGGAAACTTTTTAGTAGCATTTACTTACAGAGTCGTTATTGTCTCCTGAAGAGGTTTGGTCTAGATTTCCATGTCCATTGCTAGAGCTAGAACCACTGCCCGTGCCTGGACTTACTCCACTATCTGAGCCAATACCTTTGCCATTGCCTGCTGCAGACCCAGTATTATATATCGTTTTATTCTTTGCTAATTGCTCTTGGAGCTTAGCGACGTTAATGGCAGTGTTTCCGGTCATGCGCACTACGGCTATTACTTCACTTCTGAAATTAAAAAAATAGTTAAAGAGGAAATTGTTTATGAAGAAAGCGATCGACATCAGATCAATAATGCTTTTTTTACTTCTGAATACTTAAAAGCTAAAAACACTACTTACTTCTCTTGACTAGACTCCTGACCGCTCAAATCCGTAGCTCCATTATCATTTCCTTTATAAGGTTTGATTTCGATGATTGTTACTTTTCCCCCGGAAAGCGTACTTAGTACTTCTTCTAATTTCTGTCTGTCAGGGTTCGCTCCAGGAACAATAAAAGACATTGTTCTAGTTTTACTTTCTGGAGGGTATATCTTGACTAAAGTAGAGGAATACAATCTCGGAACACCAAGATCATAAGCTCTGACTGTCAAAACAAAATTTTCACTTTCTTGTTGAGAGTCAAATTGACGCTTCTGTCTGTGAACGTTTTGTTTTTTGGTTCTCTTTAACGCTTCTAATAAGTACAGTTCACCTGAAATTAACAATTTACACATAAGGCTCTATGCATATTTAAATATTTTTTTTCATTATTAATTTTAATATTAGTGTTTTACCTGTCTCCTCATTAATAGCGAACTTTCCTTCGGTATTGCCTTGTACGATTTCATATCTGACTACATTATTTGGAGGCTCTGCGTCTTTATCAACTGCCTTGACGAATGCCGCAGAGGTAAACTTATTTAAACTCGGCGACAAAACGAATTCATACAACGATCTTTCGAATTCTGGTGGGTTGTCATTTACATCTAGTAACTTAATAATTAATGGCACTGTTATTCTTAAACCTACACCTTCATTATCTCTAGCCTCTACTAAAAAATGCAAGTCTGGCATCGCCTCGCGGTCGAAGCCGTGGTTGTTCGTTGCAACCGTTATTATCCCTGATATGGGATCTAAGTTTAAAGATGTGTTTAAATATCCTAATATGGCAGTGTATTGAATCTTTCCAAAGGCTCCTGTATCTACATCATCTGCAGCAACTTGAACAACCCTTGTTCCAGCTGTAACGTTTTCTGGCAACTCTACGTCATAAGACTGTGCTAAGAAAACAGGAGGATTGTCGTTGACATCGTTTAAATATACAGTAACGTTTGCTGTCGCTGATAAATTTGTCGCCGGACCAAGCTCTTGTGCAACAATCTGTAAGTGAAAAAATATCATCAATAACAACAACATATTTTTTTGTTAACACTGTATTGTATGTTAATTCCTCAAAAAGTATTGTGAGTAAGGAATTCTTAATCTTATTTCAATTTTATATCAGTGATACCTATAAGTACCTATTTATAAGGGAAAACTTACCTGAAATATGACAGATTTGCGGGCTTCATAATCCAGCATAGTGTTATCGCGAACTTTGATAATGAATGGAGCATGTCTTTCGGCCACCGTTGGTGAGATTTCAAAGGTTCCATTGTTGCCCACCAACGAAAGAGAGAACACACCGTTCTTGCCCGCGTCATTATCGTTAACTTGTGGAATGTAAGGATCGTTGAATGTCAGCGCCGTACCTTGAGGAGCGTTCTCGTCTAAATATGTTATGTAGCTGTAAAATAAAAACAGAGTAAACAATAAGTCGCATAAGAAAAATAAATTGAAACAAGAACAGGGCTGCGATTATAACCTTAAGATGCTATAAAAATAAAGTGATTGAAATACTTACAACTGATTCTCAAAGTAAGGCGGTGAATTTTCCCTCTCAGGCAAGATGAAGGCTAGCTGAACGGTTGATGACATAGCTTCTGGTTCTTCTCTGGACAGCCGCACTTCTTCAGCAACCACGGTTAGCAGTATTGGAGCTCCAGCATGAGAGATGGCTGCGATCTCCTCAATCGGACGCTCCAGAGTCACTTCGCCTGAAAAAATCATTTTTTATGTTAAATAATATACAATCTATTTTAATACTTAACAGTTGCAATAATAAAAAGCGCACTTTTAATCATTGTTTACATTACTGCCATCTGTTGACTAACAATGGAAACACAATGGGACTAGGTGTTCTCTCCGGTCTTTTCAATTTGCAAAGCTTTGTTCAACATAGCTATGTTGTTTAGAGAAACAGTTCGAAACGTGAAATATAGATGGCAGTGATAAGATGAAGAATTTGTTTATCACAATTTTTATAGGCAAAACCTGATAGTTGATAATAAATAAAACTAGGGAATGTCTGAATAAGGTATTATTGTGATTAACCCTTTTACGTAGATGTAAGTGATAAAAATAATCCAAGATGAATCTATTATATTTTACGTAAGTACATACAATTAAATAAACGTGAAGATTTGTACTGACAAAGCTTCTCGTTTATTTAACTAAATGGACTTTATAATACCTAAGTGCCTTTGTACATTATTCTTGCTTTAACTCAACATCTTAGCATTACATTATTCCAACTACGTGTCAACGAAAGAAAGAATGTAGTTCGCAATTAGCATACAAAAGTGGAGCTCTCTTTGCGATAACCTTTCTGTGAGCTCGTTTGTAATGTGACAGTACTGAGAACTGACTGACAAGATAGGAACTTGAAGTGATAATGAATAGGTATAATATCTCATTTGCATTCAGTTCTTATCGCTAATTAGAGTTAGGTGTAACGTTGAGTATTTCGATAGAGGTTGAGCGGTTCTGCAATAATCAGGTGTATTAACAGAATGGAATTTACGG
The DNA here is from genome assembly GCA_038024825.1 of Polylopha cassiicola. Classification (NCBI taxonomy): domain Eukaryota; kingdom Metazoa; phylum Arthropoda; class Insecta; order Lepidoptera; family Tortricidae; genus Polylopha; species Polylopha cassiicola. The sequence continues at coordinate 11,342,620 of CP149046.1, read as the reverse complement.
TCGTATTTTGATTTTATGGCATGAACTTAAATACTCTACTATGCTTTAATAGGCGCCTTCGCAGTTCTTAGCTTTATTAGTTAAAATAAAATAGGATTCGTTTGGTATATTAGACTTACCTATTTAACATTATTTGGAATACATTGGAATGAAACTACTTTAAATGGATTTAACTCGGGTATTTTATTTAATTGGCTGACGTTTCGGAGCCTTTACAGATTCCATAATCGCACGACTGAGCTGACAATAGCCTTAAAGTCAGCCAATAAAATAAAATACGCGAGTTAAATCCGTTTAAAGTTTTTTCATTTCAATGTATCGTCGACCGTAGGTTCAATTACGGTAAGGGACAAAATACGGTTTTTCAGGAGAGGCCGACAAAGTTTTTTTTTGGACTCAATCGCTTGTAACTTTTTTTGTAATTATCCTTTTTTGGATCTGATTTCACAAAAAACCTTATATTGTAGTGCTCTATCAGTCCTTGTAACGTTTATTTTAATATCCCATCTATTTTAGAAAATAGATGTCCCTTACACTAGCGTTTTTCGAAAATTACGTCCCTTATATTGCAAGTATTTCGTAGTCACGCCCCTTACATTAAATTGACTTCTAAGTTAAAATCAAAATATTTATTACAAATAGTGTAAAAGACGTGTTAAAAATAAAAATTACAGATAAAATACTGTAAGACAGTTGTTGCAAAAGAAATTAATGGAATATTTTATCGTAAGGCTAATTTTAAATCGTAAACAGGTTTAAAAAATATTTAAGGAACATGAAAATGTATAGAAAGTGCATGCTGAGTGTTTTTATATTATTATGCAATATTTAAATATACCAATATTTCTTTGCTGAAAGGAAAATCATAACAATTTTACGTATAAAGCTATTATGAAAGTGCGTAAAATAAACACAGGATAGGATTTTATATAGGTACTGCCTTGTAGATTTTAGCTGCGACATTGAGAAGCACCTAGATTCTGTATCTAATAACAACAGTCCAAGACTTGACTGTTATCGGTTATTTGTAGAAGATGCTTCAATCACAAGTTTTTTTCTTGGAGGTTTACTCCTTAGTTAGATCTAATAGTTATCCATTAAAATAAATATATTGAATTAATCGAACCAGTGTAATTCAAATACTGCTTTACAAACTAGATGCCATCACACAAATAGACCGTTTTGTTCAAAATCAAAGAATATTCAGTGCTGTTTATTACGATTGTGAAGAAACATCACTGAATATTAATGCAAAAGTAGACAACAATAAGCGGTTTGTCGATTTTAATGTTTTTGGGCATATATTATAATTAAGAATTGATTGGATGAAAGACTTAAGAAAAGATAATACCGGAAAAGTGACAGTTTCCAATAACGATGAATTGTCTTGTAAAGGTGTCTTGAAATCTTTGAGACAATAGAAAATAAGTTAAGACGATTCAAATTAGATTCAAACCCTAATCCTATAAAGAAAGCAGTAGGTTTTACTGTTGTTTGTGATAATTCTGATCGTATTTTTTATGTATTACAATACTTATGGTATTGATAAATATTACTTGCATGAATTCGAATGAATATAATCAATAGAGTACCTGCAAGCTGGAAAAAAATATCCTAAAGCATCCTAAACATTACTCATTCTTCTTTCAATGCTATTTTTTTTACTCTAATCTTGCATTTTGCAGCATATCTTATATAAGCACATGCCTGTATCTTGTATTATGAAGTTAAAAACTTGTAAAATGAAGATAATTATATCGCACCTTTATTAGAAAAGTGTGTCATCTTGAAATATTTTGTTACTCCACTTTAGACTCTATGTCTTAGTTATTTAAATTTGAATTCATGTGGTGACACATCCCGAGTTGTTATGATAAAATTAGTGTAACGGTAACATCTCCTTCGGTACGCTAATGTAAATTAAGGTAAGGGACAAATATTTTAAAACTTGTGCAATTTTTTTAAGGTATGGGTGATATTTTTTATTTTCTCTTTATGAAAAACAATGTACATGTAATTAATAGAATGCGAAGACCCTTACCTTATTTAATTTGAGTTCACAGCGGTAATTACACTATTCCAAGATGCTATTGCTCAAAAAATATCAGATACATTATTGCCCGAGGGATAATTTGACTTGTGACCACTAAAAATCACTATGGTAAGGAACATTTTTTTTGAGCTAGAATTTTTTCGAATACACCATTCGAAAGAGCGCAAAATTCTGAACAAAACTGTATACTTAACTCATTTTCGGCATTTTGTCCCTTACCGTAATTGAACCTACGGTCGACGGTATAATAATCGCGAAGGCATCAGAAATTATTTTTATTTCGAATGATTTTGCTATAGGTACCTGTTGCATAAAACAATGTTGCTGATTTTATATAAAAGCAAAGGTGACGGCGTAGGTATAGGTATCAACCAATCTCCCTAATACGATTACGTTAAACAAACAGCCTTTCAACACTGCCAAGTAGAACCTCGATTTCTATTCAGACTCGTATAAGGTGTAGTCTGATTAATGCGATAAATTCACAAGTATGTCAGCCTCTCCGATATTGGAGGAATAAAGTTCTGCCTAGAGATGTGAATGAGCTCTTTACAGACTAGGAAATCGTTGGGTTTAATATATAGTGCTAGTAAGAGGATTAGAGCGTTATCTTGAAATAGCGATGTTCGTTATAAACATTTATGTTGTATAATATGAATCCAAGTCAGTAGTCCTGGGACCGTATCCACAAACGATTGTGAAGTACGTCACAAATGTTCGCGGATTTCAAATCCCATACATTTTGGTCGTTTCGTTTAACGTTAACGTTGAACGTTGGCACCTTGTCTACGGCCCCAGTAGTCTTATACATCACTGTAATGAAATACTTTTTATAATAAATTTTGGGTTCATGAAATTTAGATGAATCACTAAATAACCGTGTTGTAGAAGCATCCTTGCATTATTTCGAATTAGGATGTGAGTATGCTTGTTCTTTAACGCTTTCTGAACTTGAATGAAATGCTTTCAATCTGGATTTATACGTATGCTACTACTTTCTGTCAACGCGAATGAAATCGTGGGGGTCCAGTTATTAATATGTCAAATAATCTTAGGACCTCATCTCTAACGGTGCTCTGCAAGCGTGTTTGCGTGAACGGGCATAGTTGGCAAATTAATAATGTTGGAGGTAGCCATCCAGTATTATCAAGAGCTGCCAACAAATAGTACCTACCTGCTTCTGCTTGATCTTTAGAAATAGCATCTTTTTTTGGATAATATTTAAAAAAAAAATCATGAAATTTTATTTTTTTTAAGTCAATTTAAGAACTTCCATTTTTAGTTTGATTATAAACAAAGAGTTTTAAGTAATTTTCATTTTAGTAACGGTACCAAATTATGTTTACCGTAACCATTCTGGTTTTAATTAATTTAGAAAATTGCTAAAGCACTACCTGTTACCGCCATAGCGATTATTTATCAAAAACTTTCTGGCCTCTGCTAACGAGTGTACCATTGGTTCTGGTCCCTTTTCCTAGAGACGTTCAAAAGCTCTTTATTATGAATTAAGGTACGGCAGCTCCGCAAACAATGGTCGCAGGCGAGACGGCGGGTATGGTCTAATGAGGCATTATGCGCCCGAGTTTAGCAAGGTTGCGGCATTAAAACGCCTTCCGATTCAGGATTTGTATGCGAGATTGTGCTTAAAACGTACAGGAATGTCAGGAACTGCTTTAATTGAGGTTAGGTGAGGGTTTCATTACTCGTTTTGACTATCGCATTTTGAAAGGATACGTAATTTATAGATCGATTGTACTAATGGTTCTTTGATAAAAATGTAATAACGGATTCGTAGTAGTATATATAAGCAGTTTATAAATTTTCTCGAAAATAGCTTTAACAGGTTTAACCAATATCCATTTATCTTTAGAATGTAAAGCTCCTTCGCCCTAAAAAGTAAAATCTAAATAGGGTCTTCTGCCTCTTCGTTTTTTATATTCAGTTGTTGTTATATACTGTCTGTTACTGAACAGATAATTGTATCTACCATACAAGTATGCTGTATTTTATATCAGATATGGTAAACGGATTTATTCAAATACAGAATAGTCCTCCAGGACCTTGTTAACGCTGTTAGGAACGCGTCGGATTTTGTTCACTGGACTCACGCATTGTTCGCTTTGAATGGGCCCGTAGCTTTCAATTTAGAATGTCATCTATGTAGAGCCTATCTATTAATAAAAACCTCACCATTTTGTTCTCCGTAACATCAGTTTTTTTATAACGCTTTTAATTCACATCTACAGGACATGATTAAATGTGTATCATTTGTGAATGTTTGTTTTCAAAATGTTCGTCAATTGTTTTAATTAAGGAAGTAAGAACGAAGGAAAGTTAACGCAAAGAGTAGTTTCTAAAATTGCTTTCGCGACTTCCGCTTAATCCTTTCGGCTTAATGACAACAACCTAGCGTTAAGCTATTAATTGTTTTACTTAATGACGAAAGTTTGTAGGCAAAAGTTGAAATAGTAAAGAAGTTTTTGTTAAACAACCGCAACCTGGATCTGATAGTGTTTAATAACGACCAAGTGGGTCAAAATAGCTAGCAGGGTTGCAGCAAGGCTATGGGAGTGGCGATAACAAAGTAGGATATCCTACGGAAGCCGGCGGACGCAAGACGGACGTTCTGATGTTATCGTTGTAAAAAAATGAAAACTGCTCGTAAGCTAGTGCTCAGGTGAAAAATAACACTAGAATGCAGTCTACATATACATTGCTGAAGGTTCTGCTATTTTTATAACAATGTACGTACAGGAAGTTTTTATCAACCTTGTTTTTCTTTTTTAGTATAAAAGCGGTTCTTATATCTAGGTTAGCTTAATGTCTTCGGTAAATTTCTGTCTAATATTGCAAATTATAAGTCCTATAACGACAAAATAACAACGTCGAGGTTGTAAGACCTGTAAATTATTGCATTTAGGTCAAAGCCGGTAGCGCCAACAGGTAAGTTTAGGAACATAAATTAAAGAAAAATACTCGTGCGTCGTTAAAAAGGCAGTAACCCCTACGGCCTGCGTGAATGAATAATCTTGTATGAAATTACGTCCGGGTGGGGAAATGTAGAATAACGCTGGTTTATAATTTCCTCTTAGCAGGTAAGGCAAATTGTTTGCCCCGAGAGGGTTTAAAGCGGTAGGGCACTTCGCCTAAATATAATAAATTATGGCCTGTAAATAAGGTTTCTGCTTCATTTGGCCGTTTAACAACACGCTAATAAACGACCATTTATTTGAAGCCTACATTTATTTGAAGGAACGTAAGTATTCATAATTAAGAGTTAATATTGTACAGTCTAAAGAGGAAAAAAGTTTTTTTTTGCGTGCGATGATTATTAGTTTAGTCTAACGTCCATAATGGGACTAGATAGCTGCGAGTCACAACTTTAAGTAATGTATAGGTACTTAAATGTTCAGTGATTTAAAAAAAAACACTTCATAAATGCAGTCTTCTCAATTTAGAAAGAAAAGGCAAAACTTGGGTAAGAAACCAATAGGTACTAAATATCTTTGAATGCACTACTGTCGTATAAATAGGTATACTTAAATGGTTAACACTCAACATACCTGAAGTTTCGTTAATATTGAAGAACGGCGTGAAAGGATTGCCTTCAGACACCAGGCCGTATCTGATTTGCCGCGGCGCTCCCTTATCTCCGTCTTCAGCACGAACTTTGACCACTACGTCTCCAGGTGTCACCTGCCTCGGCAGATGAGTTATCGGAGGCGCAGAAGTAAACACCGGAGGCATGTCTTGTACATCTTGGATCACTACAACCACCTCCAAACCCGCAATGTTTCGCGTGTCTTTCCCAATTTCCACGTATGGGTCCTGCAAATGACACCACATTTAAATTAATCGTTGCCACAACCGCATTTTATTCTAACACGAAAGGTTTAAAAACATGACTGATACGGATTTATAGAGCATAGTTAATTCCATTCAATTAAATTAAAAAAACTAATCAGTAAAATATGCGCATTGCTTACCACAGCCAACAGTGTTAAGTGGTACATGGACTGCCCTTCGAAGTCTAGCGGGCCGACCAGGAATATTGTGCCCTCAGTGTTCTCAGTCGATACCCGGCGTTGTCGTATTGCGAAGAGAGGTGATCCCTGTGGGAAAAAGGATCATTAAGAAAAAATAGGTATACGCAACAAAAGAACGACCAAACCTACTCAGATAATAGACGATCCGCTTTAAAATTATAGTACCTACACGTAAGGACACGTTCTCCATTATTATAGCATTTAAGTGGCCGATAAAACGACCTCAGGTTACGGGTGCCCAGCCATTCTCTACGGACTGTGAGAAATTTAACACGCCTCGAGTCTTCTTAATGCCTGGTAATTGTGCAACATCATCAGCACACAGTCGCCGCCTGCCCGCTGTCCGACCCGTCTCATTGCACACAATGGAATTCTAGAATCCCAGCGAAATCCAAAGAATCGCCATGATTTAATGTAAATTAGGGTAATTTGAAACACTTAACCCGGAATATAGAGCCATTTGCAATTTTATCATGTGGACTTGGATCTAGAATAATTTAAACAGCATTTTTGACATTTCATTTAATGCTGATGTTAATTTTATTAGCGAAACGTGCTTTAAACTGCACACATCGTACCTTCTGATCCCATTAAATCGACATTATATGAGCGCTCTAATGAAATCAAGCCATGCAAATAATCGCTTAAAATATTTTAAATAGAGAACCGAATTCACCACGAAGGTTTCAACACGAATTCGCGTCAGCCACTCCACTTAGAGTTTCCTAGAAGAGTAATGGATTATATCTATTTACTGCACCTGGCGTATACCTAATTTGGTTTATGTCGGCGCACGCCACGCAACTTAAATCATAAAATGAATTTCGCTGGATACGTCAACGCGGTAAAACGTAGTGAAAACGGGCCCTTAGTGTGAGCGAAACTTCATTACGTGGTTATAACGAAACGCGTATCAGACATGGAACCGCGGAGCTGGAAACATCATTAGAAGCCTAATCACCGTCTCGTATAACATCTCATTATATTGTGTAATGAACTTACCCAGAGCTCCAGCTCGAGAGGCTTTGGCGACAGTGGATTCTTTCTCGCTATTACTATTCCTAGATCCGTACCCCGCTTTGCATCCTGTAAATGAGATTCGAAATTAACATAAGATTAACCTAAAACTTAAAGTACCTATCTTTATTTTTTTAGAATTTAGCACACGCGTGTCACGCGAGTAGGTAATAGGGAGTTAATTTTGATAGGGCGGGTGCGAAGGCCACGCTTGTCATCATCATCAATCACATCACATCAAGCGGCTGACGCTGCCTCATTTGCTCTTGTATGTATGCGTGTGCGTGCCAGGTGTTTTTAACACTTGGAGCAAATTTGACAGATGCGTAAGTACGTTACCTCGAATAGAATACTTTCTCTAAATATGCAAGCCACATAGGTTTTTCAAGTTTTACTTTAAGAATATCGCTCACTAAAAAAATATATTTCCATAAACTTAACGAGCTCTTTAATCTTTAATTTATCAATAAGTAAATGCATTTCAAAGAATTCAAATTTTCATTTAATAATCGAGTAAGAGAATAATCACTTTTTAGTTACTACCTCCTTAATTTATAGAATTAATAAAATCGTTTATTGTCATTTACCTCAGGGACCAAAACAATGCCAGGCTGGTGAGGGAAAATGGTATCCCTCGGCGTGGTAGCGTTAGTTCCCGTTATAGAACATGCTATCCTGCTGCTACGACCCCTGGTGTTTTGCACCGAAAGCCTGAAGTCCACATAGCGACCTGGTTCCAACCTTCGGAGAAGGATGACGTTCGCTTGACAGACAGAGTTGTATCGCGTACAGGGGAGAGTTTCTATCCCAATGTCCAGCCGACCCATTTGACCTGAGAACATTATAGATTTGATGTATATAATTGACAACTTGGATAAAAAAGACGGAGAGAAGAAGGAAACTACGCCTAACTATCTAATTGTCACTACGATGTAAACATCAAAGTTCGATTGCAGAAAGTACAAGCGTGGAAAGAAATAGAGTGTGGGACCTGAAGCCACATCTAACCTAACTGCACCATGGATGATTAAGATTGGACCAAAAATGTGGTATTAGGGATTCCACGGCTATTTCATCGCCGTTAGCGCCTAGTTCTGAATATTGAGGAAATTAACTACACCAAGAACTACGTTTAGATGTAACGATGTACAGCGCTCGTACATGCTGTCAGAATTAATCAGGAACAAATTTTATTGTAGCCTTTTCCTCCAGGGCAAGGGACTGACGGCAATCGAAACGCTCGTGAAATCTCCCGTATATAGACTTACCGATCAGCTCGAAATGCAAAGGGTAGTCAAAGTCCGGGTCGGAAGCACGCACGCGGTAGATGACGGAGCCCACAGGCGCATCTGCTGGTACTAGCACGAGCCGCATCAGTGTCGTCGGGTCGAACACCGGCTCTCCGCCATGGGCGCCCCATGCTAGGCACAGCAACACTAGCGCCGTCCCAACCGTCATCCTGTGAACCAATAAAATAGAGTTATAGTTAACCATGCTCTAATACTTAGGTACCTATTTTCTTATTTAATAAGCGAACAATCGATATTCTTCTCCGTGAATGACTGTAGAGGTTGATCCAGTAAGTTGCTGGCCGCATATGAATTTTGAAAGTACATATTTTAATATTTTAAAGAATAATAAAGGATTTCATAAAAACAAAAGGATTGATAATTATGTGGCAGATGATTAAAGATAAGACAATATCATTTTTTTTTAAGTGAAAACTTCTTTAGCGGCGCTGAGCACTTTTTTTTTTGTATGGGTAAAAACCTTCAAACTCGCATCAGGGTCACGTGATGCCTCGTGTCAGGGTCACGTGATGCTGATCGAAAATGCATAAGATGGGGAACTAGTATCTCACACTCTTTCTACCGTGTACCATCCAAGGATGGTGACAAATTGTCATATTTGTGTACGATAGCGCAATAAATAAACATTGTATTCTACCTCATACTTTTGTAATTATAATTAAACACAACGTTCATATTGAAGTTTTCACTTCTGCCGGCACTCCCGGAGTGCTATTTTTTTTAATTTAAGGTCTCTTAGACAAAATACTTATAGGCATTTTACATAAACAAAATTAGATCGAGGTACATATTACTTTTTTATATATTTGGATATTTATATAATATTAATATTTCAGAATACTTTCCCTGGTGTAAAAACGTTGGCAGAATTCAGTCTTAAAGGGGTAAGTAAATATATTACCTGCCATTTATTGTCTTCAGTGATAAATTCCGAGGAAAGCAGGGAAATGGAACATAACCCAATTAAAATCGTTGGGAGATTGGTTGAATGCAATTGATAAATGTTTTAGTGGTCTTGAGCTTCCATAAAGGCTTTCTATGTAACGTCTTTAAAAGCATTTCATTAAATCTTGAGTTTTCTTATATTTTCGGCAAAGTCATAATAATTGGTTTTGCTTATTCTACATCCCCAAATGTACCGACAGTTTGCTTGTGCTCAGAAGATCTGAGCATATCTTTGATCCGCTTATTCTTATAAGTATACACAGGCAACTTACTACACCATTATACTAGTATTTCCTAGAAGTATAAACTGTTTTGTTTCAAAAATCAAGTACGTAATTACTAAATTTTGACAATTATGTGGAGACCATACAAATATTTTTTTTTTTACATTTAACATTAAAATTGTTTTTATGGATGCTTTGTCATTAAAAAGGCTGGTAGTTTCGCTGTCTATTAGATGTTTGGATTAAACGAGTGCAAATTTAACCACATTGATTTCAAGAGTTATATCGTTATGAAATAAATATAACAATATAAAATATAAGCTTTCCAAATATAAACCTAGTTTCAAGCCCCATTTAAACGGGCAAGCAAAATTATATTATTCAAACGTAGCGAGAGGAAAGTTTACCCAGAGCCCAAATCAAATCCCGTTTGATGGAGCAAATATAACGCAACTTTCAAACAAGATTGTCTATTCTGTCTCGATTCGTCTCCCGCCATAATTCTATCAATGGCATCTGAAATGGCAGTATCGCAAGTTATAATACTGCGGCTATAGCGATATTTATCTAAGTGGACCTCAGAGACAATGTTGTTTTAGGGTTCGTGCTTTTACGTGGTTTGACGTTTCTTAACTTTTCAATTTCGTTTATGTTCTTGTTTGGTTTAAATGTTCCTCAATAACAAGCACTTTGTAAGGACTTTCTGGTGTAACATGAAATAATAATTTGCCATTTCTATTCATTATTGTACCACAACCCAACTGGACACCAAGAATATTATTATGTTCAGAAATATTTTTAAAATTGTGTCACAGATTTGTTTGTTTAAGCAATTGGAAAGCAAGTTGTAGCGATTCCGCCGATTCGATTTGGGCCCATTGTTCCAGATTACAGAGTACGAACAGGTAAAAGCTGTATATCCAGAAAGGTTTTTAAATTTTATGTCGCAAATTTATTGATAATGTTAAAAAGCATTGCGCTGTTTCGTTCGAGCGCTTTTTTGACTGTACGTAAAGATTCTTTCGAAGGTCTTCCATCTAGTAGACATTCAAGTATATTTGAGAAGACGAAAATGGATAGGTACATAAAACATTAATGAAGTGGTCGTTCATATGTAGAGAGCTACCTATATTTAAAGATATTCAAATTCAAATTCAAATTCAAATTATTTATTGCATTCCTTATGTTATTACAGATGTTACAGTTAGTGACAGTTACAATAAGGACCTAGTTTAGGTACAGCAATATAAGAGGGAGGCATACAATATTGTTTTATATAATTTTATTAAAATCTATATTTATACATTTTTATTTAATAATATAATAATATTGCACTTCATTTCTCTATAATAATATAATTAAAAGCAATTATATAGGTAATGTATTTCACTTAAACTTATCTATCATATATTCATTTAATGTGTAGTAGCATTTCTTAATTAGTAACTCTCTTAATAATTTAATAAATTTTTTATTGTTGTTTTCATTTTTCAAATTTGAATTATTCAAAATGATAACCAATATTGTTTCCCAATACAGATACTAAATCACGGTTCATCTTCATTATTTATGAAACATTTTCATTTTACCATAATCACAAAAGGGGAAAAGTAAAAATATTGGTCTACTGACCTTTACTAACTATATAGATAGCCATTGCTGCACCAACGGCAATAAGCTTTTAGCTTAATCGGGTAAAGCCTCTGATAAACTACAAGTCGACCGTGATGGATCTCTGCACTTTCATTACGTTTTGTAAACGTAATTCAAGCAAGATGCTCTGCAAATTCGAGATTGCGTTACATTGTCGGTAGCCGACAATATTGCACCATCAGCTTGCACAATGAAGACCGACATACTACCGACAAATAGCTATTATCTTGAATATCACACATAAGTTCTGAGCAAACTTTCGAGTATTGCTACTTACTAAATAGACGATAACCCTGAACCATTAAGAAACAAAACAGTTTGTACAATGATTATTTATGATAGTAATAAGAGATATTATTAGCAACAGATTTAGTTAAGGTGATTAAAGTGCTTTATAGTAGTTGGTAGTGTTTAATTTTCTAGTTTCGATTGTTGCCTGAAATAGGCAACAAGTAACCAGTGGTATACTACATAACATACTATAGTTCCTAACGTAGGCAGTAGTACTTTTGTTAGATACATCTCTGTGTTTAGCAAAGTTCTAAGGACTTTAATATAACAAGCGTCAAAGGAGGCTGCCAAGATTTTAGTGAATAAACATGTCTGTATATTGTTTCCTTTCTAAGAACTCTCCTTGAGTCTACATTATTTTATTCAGTTCTGATATACATAACAACAGATCCTTTGTTGTTACAAAACTTAATCGTCACGTCATCCTTAAAATAGGTTAGCACGGAAGAATATAGCTTTGCTATTTGATTAAACCAGACTTCAGAGCTCTAGTTCGCGCCTGTAGTAAGGCGAAAGGGAAAACTATTATGAAATCATTCCAACCGCAGCTTCTGTCTGCGAGCAGGAAGCGACTCTTATAGCCTCGGCGGTAATAACTCGTTTAAACGCAACTTTAACTCGATTTCAATTTCATGTAAGATAAGTCTTAACATCAAGTTTATTTTGTAGCGAGATAACCTTGCAAGGTTCAAGATGATCTCAGTTTTAATTAACCGCGCTTTGCAAAATAAGATAAATTAGTGGTGAAATGATAAAATTGCATTAGAAAGCTAATTATAAATGTATTTTATAATTAAAGGCAAATAGGAAATAACAGTTTTTGACTAGTTGCCTGCTTAACAGTTTTAAATACCGGGTCGTGCTAGAAAATAATAAATTAAATTGGGAAAAACGTTTGCCAAATAATTGAGAACATCAAGAAAAACTTGGTGAACATTGGCTATGTTATGCTTGAGAGTATAAACCAATTGTTTCTTTTCGGTATACTTATAATTTGATTGGTATTGGAAATTAGCTGCAAGGTCGATGACCATGTTTTCGAAAGCAGGCTCTTGGCGTGCAATTTGTTGTTTATGTGCTTGCATGTCCGAGCGTACATCACGGTACATGATAAACTATATCAGCTTTGTGTTAGGTTCGGTTTTATCTGGCGGGTGAGTAACACTGACATCAAACAAGTTTACAAGCACGTAAAGGCCATCAAATCGGTTAGACTTCATGGTGGAATTTATCTAGATCCTTTTCCAATATCGTGTATAAAAAAGTCTGTAAAACGACATGTTAGATGAAAGCTGTGTTCAATTGCTGTATTTCGAAAAATAGTCAGTTTCCTTTTGAAATCAGTAAAATCTTTCTGATAATGATATGCTTGGACAATTCCCACCAATTGATCTGATCCTCAACTAAGTGCTTGTATGTAAGGGTATAAAACAACGAAACTTTTAATGAAAACTTTGTGCAATTCGATAAAAACGGATAAATACTGACATCTGACTCTAGCAGAATCCAAACCCGTAACCTACGTTTTCATAGTCAGAGACTCTGAGCACTAGACGAACAGGTCGTTAAGGTATACAGTATTTTTCTATTGAAACATAGTCAAACTTTATAGACTACTAAACTTTATAGATTTCTTTATCTGTAACGTAATATGAAAGTACCTACTTTCAATGTAAAGGTACAGTTATGAGCCCGTTAAATTAGCACAAAAACAAACTTGATCATTTTCAATTATTCTATATTGAAATATATGGAAGATGTTTCTGTTCCAATGAAATTAATTCAGTTGTTGTTGGGATATTTATTGCGGTGGCAGCGGAATATTCTAGACGTAGGCAAGACAAATGGGTTCTAGCACCGTGTCTGATTTACAGACATTGTGCGAGATGGTTAATTTTGTTCAGGTAAGGTTTAGATTCTGAATGTAAGGAAAATAAACCGTTAATGATGATGTAGGTTTATTTGATTCGTGAACTTAACTCGCTGTTTTAGTAGTTAAAATAAACAAAATAACGAAGTAAAATCGGTTTAGGGAAATAAATGTTTTTAAGAACACTGAAAGCCTCCTCATTCTTTGATTTATAAAATTGTGTGCATAAAATCTGTCGTATTCAAGTTTTTTTTAACAATCGTACACCAACACAGCTTACGGAAAATAGTCAGTTTCCTAGGCACGCACATACTTAAATTATTTGATTACTTTTTTAAAACAAATAATATGTAACAAGTGTCTGAGCCAGTTACAACTCTAATAAAATGTAAACTGATTTAGCTGTACCTACTTAAAATATTACCTTAGAGTGCACGAGTGGTTATATTTTAGTCAATACACCGAATGACACGAGAGGAATGGGTAGTCCATATTTTCCGTTTCTCCCACGTCTGTACCATTAATATTGAAACAACTTTAGTTAACTAAGTACATCAGAATGTGAGTCATAGCCTACATTTCGCAGCTACCCCACTTCCGGCCGGCGCCACATCCAAGGTGAAATATTTGTCAGGCGCGTGCCACTCGCCCAAGACTCTAAATCTAGTCGCGTGCAACACTGAGAAACTTCTACATAACTACCTATAACATGAGTTTACGCAAATATAACAGCTAAAATGTTAACTACTACCTACCAGTTTTTAAGCTAGTTGCCTTTGGTTATTTTAAATACATGAATTAGGCAGATAACTAACAAAATAATTCATCCGGAGCGACAGAATTGAAAACAGAACAGTAATATGAAAACGTAGAAAAAATACAATATTATTAATTAGTCCAATTAAATAAGTAGCATTATTTTTAATTGACAAGGTTTTAAATCATTGGTAGGTATAATTTATTTGTATACCTATGATTTTTTAAACCTATGGGTTTTTAAACCCTCATTAATTGCAAATTAATAATACTGAAGAGCCCCTGTATTTCCAAAATGAGCGACACAATTTTCATTGCCGATTACTTAATTGGTACATTTTCGTCCGACGAAAAAGCAATTACGCCCATTCAATCACTGCGAAGCACAGGCACGTAATTAAAGGATTATTATTCCGGCGACCCGCGAACCGTCCTTAAATCATCGAAGACAGTTCGTTATTCCTACACCGCGACGTTTACGACTGGGAACCTTTCCAATACCTAAATCGCATTCTCAATCCTTCTCACCTATAAACTACGCCAACGTCTATATGCCATGCGAAGGCGCGCTTGCCCGAAATCGTGAACCGATGTAAATGGTGGAACGTGCTAAAACGCTCTATCACATCCCCATAAAAAGTAATGAAGGGGGAACATGACGCAGTCTACTCCAGAAATGGTTGGAGTGCAACGATCGCGGTGGAATATCATTTGTCATAGTTATTTATGAGTAATATTTCTCGGGTTGGAAGCGGTTCGGAGGCCGCGGGGCAGCATGAGCTGGGAACAGCGGGCGATACGGCAGAAATGGCGGGCGCACGATGTCGCCGCTGACCCCGCGTGCCGACAACGCTGTTGTCTTTCGGCAGACAAGACAAGCCGTTTAGACCGCGCGAAGTATGCACTGCAAATACTGCATGTGAGTAAGATATGTTATGAGAATTTTATCCGGTCATATAACACATGTAGGTATCTAACTTTAACTAAAATGTTATAATGTTACAACTGATTCATCGACCCCGCTTTTATGATTATGTTTGTTGACCTTTTAGTAGTGCGGTATGCGTCTTTCTCTCTCGTTCGATTAGTAAACTAATAAAAGTACCTACCTAACCTATTAAAATCTGTTTACGAGGTGGTGTTTTGGTTGCACTACCATTACCATAACACTAAGCGTGTGAGGAGCGGACGTGAGCTCCGAACGCAGATAACGCTCGCTCCGCTTATTATAAATTCTACACAATCTCATAACAACGCTCGCGTTATGCTCGCGATCGATTTGTAAAGATACCGGCCAGCCCGAAGCTATTCCACCTATTCACGCATAGACCCACGGCTCATAAAACTTTATTGCTAATTTACGACCTTCTTTAAATTAAAGCAACTATTTTTTCGTCGTAAACGAACCGAAGATACCCCGAAATTGTAGGAAGTCGGCTAAGTTCCCGCAATCAGATTATCGCTTTAATCCGAAACTGGATAGATTACATAATCCCATCTTAGTATTAATGAGTCCATAACTGCTTTATTTTAGGTTTAACTACACGTGGAAGGTTATTTGATACTTGTATGTTCTAATACATATTGTGTAGTAAAAACAGAAATATTTATAAAACCAAACCCATGACATTCACTGACATTTCAAAACTACTGTGACTCGTACTTAGTTATATCCACAAAATAATTGGAAATTGGTACAAAATACACAAACTTAGCAGAGTTAGGTACCTATATAAAAATACCATTAATTTGGATGTTCCTTCGCACATGGGTAAATGACTTCATTTAATAATATATGTACTTATAGAAAACCACAGGTCACGCCAACTGGCGGCTGCGAGGTGGTCAATACGACCTATCGATTTTCTGCCCTTTCCTACTTTTAATAGTACTAAAAGCTATTAGAATGTAGGCTATGTCGGTCACGTTCAATCAAAGTCTTAAACGAGGTTAACGGTCAACAAACATTTATTAAGCTTAATTTATTAAGCGTTAATTAATTAGGTAGGTAGATATATATTAAAATTTATAATCGTATATATTACATTTAATTTATGACTCAAAGGATATACAATAAGGAGTTAGAAAACTTTGGAGACTAAGTATTAATTTCTAGTAATCAAGTAAATAGATTTAATGACAATAGGAAATTGTAGGTATAAAAATCGGATTATAGTATTTTCGGACTGACCGTCACAATAACATCTGTCCTAAGGCAGTTTATTTTGACAAAAATAATAAAAGCATGAATGGCAAAATCAGTTTCATATATATGGTACTGATATATGTATATGGTACTGATTTTGCCTTTTATGCAGATATAAAATAATACCTACCGAATTTATTGCACCAGTGACATACTTAAATAGTTACTTCGAACACAATCTTTACAAAAGCATTGCCGCTTGTCTTTGCTATATTCAAACAATTTTATGACCAGATCATTTATGAATTTCCAAATTATTTATAATATCTTCTATCAATCAACAATGTACCAGTAATTACGTGAAACCCGTAACATTGTATATTTAGAGATTGTTATATAGTGACAGAGTCGATTTACCGATACGGATGCAATTGCAGATATTTAACAGATATAATTAAGGAGATAGGCTTCTAAATGGAGTGAGCAAATCGGTTCTATCTAAGAATCGGAGGCGAACTTATTAACGTTTATTAATGCATTTGACACCGTGACCTTTTTGTTGTAAGTACAGTCGGAGACTAAGGTTCTACATACCTTTATTGTTTTAATGGTGTTCTGTAAATATAAAAAAAAATTTTCTGTTTTTCGAAGTCGAAGCGAAGTTAGAGAAACTAGAGTTCTGGATATATTTGGCTTATTTTGGTTTAGAAATTTTTGCGAAAGGGTTTATATAAATAAAAGAAAAAAATAAAATAAGATAATTTACGATTTTTACGAATACATACCTACCTATGATTGCAAATAATTTAAAACCTCATTTAAGTTTAGACTTTCACAAATATAGCATGAGTAATATCTTTGTCATACAAACGAACAAGGAACTGTAGATATTATGACAGGTTATATTTCCATACTTCGTGCCACATCTCATGACTATTTCATAAAATGACAGGTTCCTACCATACAGTAAATAGGGCCTCAAGGGTTCTAGTATTTCTATGCAAAAGTACATGTTACTTCCCAATAATCATGCGTTGGCCAATCATGAATCGAATACCTAGCTGTTTGACAAACCGGTTACATGAAGCGGATTCGAAAAAGGTTTTTTTTTTGTTATTTTGCTTGTCAGGGCTAGTTCTACTAAAGGTGAGTAAATTTATACTCAAAGTTAATAAATATACACCTAACTATATAATAGAGTTTTGTTATTTAGCCTAGACTTTTGGATAATGTTTAAACAACATATATCTACATTTTTGTGAGTTGTTATTAATTTAATTTCAGCTGGTATGCAATAAAACCTATTCTTATAGATGGTATCATATTAATTAAATAACGAATTTCGTATATTTTTTCGCTATTTATTACTACATAATATGAATGATGAAGGTACGTGTATAATGTGTATCAGTTAATATGAAATACAATAAAAGAAATACAATTGTCTGCTTGTATAAGTAAATGGGACTCAAAGGACTTTTAAAAGGACCCACCTCCTAAGCCTACATAGGTTTATTCTGTAATCACGTAGGTTTAAGTAGTAATATATTTATAATTACTTAGGTACTTACTTAATAAATACAAATGAAAATAGGTCAGTACTTACATGTATTTTTTTTGTAAAATTTCTATCTAGTTCTCTAAGTAAATTTTAAAAACCCTACCATAACACCCCGGTACTTTATAGATAGCAACACCCAGTATGGTCCGTTACACGGTGGTGTTATCCGGTAAGCTTTTATCATACTATCCCATCGTGAACTCTCAGCATTATAAATATTTCATGACCAAAAGGGTACTAAATAACTTTTCAAGGCGAGCGTACTAACGCTAAATCTGGACAAAATGTATCGTTATAGAGAGAATCACGCGAACTGGCCCTTCTGGCCCCTTTTGGCCTTTTGACCCGGTTCTCGGCGGCCCTACATACAATGGCAAATAAACTAATGAAATTTTGTCGAACTACATTTTAATCAATTAGACCAACAATAATTTGTGCTTTTATTTGGATGATTGCAATTTTGGTATAATTAAATTTACTTACTTCCGTATTTATACGTAATTTGTACTTCTTTAACCTAGTTTGCATTGAAAAAAATATTTGGATTAAAATACATTAATCAATAAGCATTTTGTTACATTGATAAACATTAATTAGCTTTATATTCTTCATTACTTAAAACGATCTAACACAGGTTATGAATTGTAGCGACCTGATTTCAATGATTAAATGAAATGAAAGTTAAATGTAAAAGATTTCCTATTATAACGATGATAATTAAATTAGCGAGTTTAAGCGAAATCTTGTCAAAGTAAACAGCGGGAAAGAAAAAAAGCAATCTCTCTAGAACACATCCATCAAAATGCATCAATAAGGCAATTTATTTTGATTATGTAATCTCAAAGTACTATTAAATTAAAATATAAGGTTATCAAATAATACCAATTAAGTATAACATACTTACTAAATATTTTAAAGTTAGATAGCTTAGATGAATAAATATTTGATTAGAAATTCTGGGTTAATTTCATTTGAATTATTAGTAAACATTGTTTTCGAACATAAAATAATATATGTATAAGAATTTCAAGGAATCAAAATTTATAATATGATACCTGAAGCGGTTTCATAATATTCCTTGGGACTATAACAATTTTATGACTTGCAACAAAGTAGACGGTTTAATTTTGTATGGAAACAAAATTAGACAGCGTTTACAAAAATAGTGGTAGGTGGTGTAAGCCACAGCCAACGTAAGAGTTAGGTCGAAAATTAATGCAAATTGAGTCGGGGCGGCCCAGCAATCAACTGTGATGGATTTAAGGTCAAATAACTAACTTTTGTATTTGCCTTTTTGGTTCGCCTTTCGAACGAAGCCATTAATTTCTGCCAAAAACTAAGCTCCAGCGTTTATTGTTTAATATTTTAACTCCTCAGGCTGAATCCTTCAAACGAGGATTTTCAAATTAGATGATTTAGATTTGAAAAGACCTGATTGAATTCGGTGTGGTTTGAATCGATGTTTACAAAGCATTACCCGCTTAATCGATAAGACAATTAATAACGTAATAAATAGGTCTGTCACTCATACCGATATACATTACAAATGGCAATAAACTTTAACAAATGGCTCTCAAATTACGTATCGGTCGTGTCGACAAGCTTTATAGACTAACACGATCTATGGCTTTACATTACATAAGTAGAAACGCATTTAATCCAAACCCCAAGCATAGTTTTAGAGCTCGTATACAATTTATTATCACATGTAAACGTTATTGTGCAAGTTGAGGTACTATTAACGAGAAGATCTTAAAAACGCTCCAGATAAATTATTGATTCATAGCTAGTTATTGGCTGTCTGAGCACTCTTAGTTTGTGTCTAACATGGTTTGTCACGACTGCGATAAAATCACGGCTTCATTTCGATGTTATGAAACGAACACAGTAGGTTACACAAGTAGTATTAAAATAACAACTTTTTATAAAACTGGAAACTTGGACTTGAAAATAATTATATAGCTTAATATACCAGAAAAGACTATTCTGAGATTGATTGAAGGTAAATTGAATTGTGTGAGATTCAATTTATTTTTGATTAACATTGGTCATTAGCGCGTGTGATGCTCATGGACACAATAAAAGTCAGAGAGATTATCGAACGAAGTGAAGGTGAAATTAAAAAACTCATTAAATAATAATGACTATTTATTTTGTTAAATTTATGGGGTTCCCGTAACTGTTGATATTGAAGTAAATTGATTATTTCTGATCGGAGAGCTAGTTTTTTGTTATATTTTATTCATTTACTTATACAATTTTTTGTAATACTCGCTTCTGTCTGTAAATTAAATTAAATTGTTTTTTTCATCCCATCAGCTATATAATTAATATAATTATATCCTATAACTATACTTCATGGAACTCAGATCTCGAAATCACTAGCCCTCTGACTATGCCGTAATATTTTTTATAATATTGGTAGGTATTTTTTATAATATATATTTTAATGAGTATGTAGGTAACATACTCATTAAAATGTAAGTATATTATTAGTAGTAGGGATATAAAATACTTAACCCACTAGAGTTGTGCTCTCTGCGAAGTTATTATGCAAGAATAAGCTACCATCCCGGTACACTTGATAAATTCGCACTCTGCGAACCACTTTCTCTGGTCACGTTTCGTCTGAATACAATATTCTTATTACACGTAGAAGAGCAATAACTCTGTCTTTTTGCGACATTTTGCATATTAATAACATAGGGTTCTACTTGAGTAAGATTTATTGATAACTACCTACCTACGTTTCCACCAATTCACACTAAAATTGAAGACTTCTGGTCTTCATTTTTCACTGGCGTCATTTTGGTATGGGAACCGTATTTCGAACAATACCTCGTGTTTAAAAGGTTATAAAAATGCAAACATTTACAATTTTGTATCGTAAACTGTTAAATTTGATGGCTTCGAAGGACTATCATTACGGGTTTTAAAATTTGAAATCGAATGAGCTGAACCTCCAAAGCATTACTTAAGTATATTTGGGATACTTGCGAACGGTTTGAGTAAATGCCTGGTTTTTGCTAAATTAAGGCATATTGCTCAATCGAGTTGCAAAACTCCGTGGGGTTCTGAGATACCTTATGTGATTTTTATGTTGGAATGTGGATTGATTGTGTGAAGATATTTACTACGATTTTCCTCAAAATGGAACGAAATATGTCGTTTTATGTATAGTCACTATTGCTGTCCATTATGGAACTTTATGTAAGTAATTTTCGTTGACTAATGAATAGACACAAAATAAAAGGTTTTGCCCTATTTATCTGGTACGTGCATACAATTTGGAGTCAAAAACCGCAACATCTTTGTAAACAGTTACCTTATTAGAAGCCGCTATGCCATTCACGGTACTTGACGTGTTCAATTACTTGCCGATAACAAGACCTTGTAATGTACAAGCTCCAAACATAATTATTAGTAAATCATCCGTGCCACTTTAAACCTTGTTACAATAACCTAAAAGTGGATAATAGATGCACTGTTGTTAATTGTGTGCGACGCCTTTTGGGGCATCAATTGACTATTACCGTTACGTTGGACATTAGATCACGTACATCATGAAAAATGTACAGATGAAAAAAGTACAGTATTGTTAAATTCAGTATCAATTATATCATCAGAGATGTTACTAGTATCTCTTCATATTATATATTTATAGGTATATTCATTAGTGTCATGTTTACCAACAGTGATCAAAATGATAAACAATTAAGTGCCTGGAAACTATTTAACATGATTTAAATGAAGCAATAGATTAAAATGCCAGTTGTCGACAAGCTTTTAACACTACCTACTCGATCGCGTGGGAACCTCGATCAAAATGAACGACATTTTTCACTCCAACGACAGTTATAGCTCCGACTGATTAAATTAACTTAAAGAAGCATTTCATCAATTCAAGTTTCAAATAGACTTTCCTAATACGATTTTATTTCCTTATTTCATGCTTAATTCAAACGTAATTGAAGATTGTTTTTCTAGGAATCGGTCCCGTTAACGTAGATGATGGGTCTTAGTTTGAATTCTATAGTCACGAATGGCAAGATATTCTGAGCGTTATTAATATTTAAAGGATTGCTTCATACAATATGCAGGAACTAACTCCGATCTAGCGCGAGCCTTTTGTCATCCCACGCATTGACGGAGTCATATTGTCCAGGGAGATCCAAAATAAAATTAAAAAAATAAATTTAATGATATGGCCGGGTCGTGTTGTCGCCTCTGACAATGCACGGGGTGGTACCGGATGCTGGTTATCACCAAGATTATCATAATTATACGTATTCGACTGTGACACATCTCTTAGAGGAAGATGAATTGTGTTTTGGAAGCTTACGCAACGTGACTAGGTTTTATTTATTGGTTTTATCATAATTTAGAGTAAGATCCCAGAGCGATCTGACGTAACTTATTTTCTGACGAATGAAACCTTAAGGTTTCAGTAGCGTCTAGAGTGCCTTGAATATCTACGGGCTTGTGAAAACTGTCAGAGTGACACCAGGGCTGGTACCAGGTGAGAAAGGTGACTAAAAATAAGAGTTATCTTACTTATTTTCTCATGGCTTATTTTTATATATATCATGTAGAATATTATTTTAAAGTAATGGATATAAGTGTCAGACACTTGAGATTGACCAGAACTTTTGTCAGACACTTTTAAGCTACCCAAAAAATGGATCTCAAAGATGGATGAACATAAGCATATCATGTTTAGGCTCATTCGACTCGGTATGACGAGCACTTTCTAAACAGAATATGATGATGGTAGTGCTGATGATGAATCCTGAAGACTACTCTGGATCTCGAAGTTGGATGATCATAGGCATATCATGTTTAGGCTCATTCGACTCGGTATAACG
This sequence comes from Polylopha cassiicola, assembly GCA_038024825.1. NCBI lineage: Eukaryota > Metazoa > Arthropoda > Insecta > Lepidoptera > Tortricidae > Polylopha > Polylopha cassiicola. The sequence continues at coordinate 11,319,883 of CP149046.1, read as the reverse complement.
AACACTTTCTAAACACAAGATGATAGATACCCCACATGTAAAGGTCTGATGAAAAAAAAATGCTGAGTTTCAGTTCAATGTATGGGGAACCCCAAAAATTTTGTTTTTTTTTCTGATTTTATTTTAAAATCTTAATGCGGTTTACAGAATACATCTACGCACCAAATTTTAATAATGTAGCTCTTATAGTTTCGGAATAAACTGGCTGTGACTAGAGTACCCGATTACTTGAGTAATCGGTTACTGAGTAATCAAATTAGTAATTGGATTACATTTGTAATCGATTGACGCCAACACTGATTGAAACAGATAATGCTCGTCATAGCGAGTCGAATAAGCCCAAACACGATATGCCTATGATCATCCAACTTCGAGATCCATAGTAGTCTTCAGGATTCATCATCAGCACTACCATCATCATATTCTGTTTAGAAAGTGCTCGTCATACCGAGTCGAATGAGCCTAAACATGATATGCCTATGATCATCCAACTTCGAGATCCGGAGTAGTCTTCAGGATTCATCATCAGCACTACCACCATCATGTGATTAGAAAGCGTTCGTCATACCGAGTCGAATAAGCCCAAACACGGTATGCCTATGATCATCCAACTTAGAGATCCATAGTAGTCTTCAGGATTCATCATCAACACTACCATCGTCATATTCTGTTTAGAAAGTGCTCGTCATACCGAGTCGAATGAGCCTAAACATGATATGCTTATGTTCATCCATCTTTGAGATCCGTTTTTTGGGTAGCTTAAAAGTGTCTGACAAAAGTTCTGGTCAATCTCAAGTGTCTGACACTTATATCCATTACTTTAAAATAATATTCTACATGATATATATAAAAATGAGCCATGAGAAAATAAGTAAGATAACTCTTATTTTTAGTCACCTTTCTCACCTGGTACCAGCCCTGGTGTCACTCTGACAGTTTTCACAAGCCCGTAGATATTCAAGGCACTCTAGACGCTACTGAAATCTTAAGGTTTCATTCGTCAGAAAATAAGTTACGTCAGATCGCTCTGGGATCTTGGACCAATTTGGATACAATCCACTTTTAGTTTTATAGCAATATTGGAGGTAGCGTGTGTGATGAAAGATTCAAAATGCCCTTACGGGAACATGTGAATGTTAACGCTCCTGACTAAGCTTAAGCGTTCCGGCTTAGAGGGATTTACTCAGTTCAGTAGGTCTGAAAGTGAAGTAGAAATATATACGAAACGTATTGTGACTAGGAAAGTTGTGTAATTAATTTGTGGAATACTTAGACATAATCCCATATAAGGGATAAATGTACTTATGATTATAATTTTGCGTTACCTATATAAAATATACAATAATACAGAAATTTCATCAGGTTCTGAATTGAAATCGATCCGGGTTAACGATCTATTCGCCTAACTTACAGCAAATCGAATAACACGCACAAACATCAGAATATTTCAACAGAACGTACTGAAAAATAAAGTTCAACGTCTACATATTTCCAATACACAGTGAATGACCGTTCTCAATTACCGTAAACGTGGAGTCGTATGCCAGTCTCGAGTATATCACGGGCTGTACCAGGGGCGCATAATAACGAACGGCAAGCATGAATCCAGAAGGATATTTAATGAGCGTGCACGGAGCAGATCGTTACGTCCGACTCATGTGTATTATTAAGCCTAAGAAGGAATGCGCCGGAGAGCCGGGGTCACCGACAGAAGTATACCGGTAGCTATCTACCTCGCTCACGTATTTTTGCTACCACATGGTACTAGATGACCCTACACTAACAATTTCGCAAGAAAAAACGGCGCGGTCGATTCTCATAAGTATTTCTGTGATTATAGGAATAACAATAAATTATATTGTGAGTAGGTAGGTACGCATGTTTCTTTCTTGTGGGAGCGGAGATTGTCTTTTTATTAAAGGGCACGGTTTATCAACAGATAACTATCTCGATTGGTTGTAGGTGTACGAAGGGAACGTTTTTATACTAATTTTATTTGAGGAGGTGGTAAGATTATTCCGGTGTTTGATAGGAATCTGACCTCTGCTCCGCTAATAATCGTGTCGTGCGCTCGACGCGCGGCTGCAGTGTCGGCGGGATACTCAATGTTGCTCTCTGTTATCCGTGTCATCGATATTTTTTCAATCGATTACGTAATTGACAGAAAATATTTATCATCATAATCACCTATATTAAAAATATGTACCTAATGTTATTGCTACGTCTGGATTTTGTTCTGTAGCTGCTACAATTCGTGAAAAACTCAACGAGAATCCGGTTTCGCAGGCAACGTAGGGTGCATAAATTTGCATCGTAAAATTAATAGTATACGTGAATTTTATGAAAAAACATTAATTATGAATTCATAATATTTACATTTTTATTCTTTAATTTGCAAGTAAAGTAACTGGCATTCTGTAATTGCCGTACCTACTCACGAGTAAGTACATATAGGTATTCTGCATTAGTCCGCTGTACGCCCGGTCAACATATACTTCATTAACTCTTCCATAAACGGTGCCGGGTTAAATATTCGCCGCTTCCCACGATCCCCGAAGTTGAGCATAATTGCTCCAGATCCTGGCCAGAACTGTCCCATGAAGACAAAGCATCATATCAGAGAGGTTGTAAATCTATTCGTGCGGTCGCAATAAATACTTATTTGCGATAGCGTGAGCTTGTCATCGTAAGGTACAATCAGCGACGAGGGCCGGCCGGTCAGACGCTAGCCCACGGCATTGTTCCTTAGTGCTTTAGTATATTTGCCTTACTAAGAACTAACATATATCGCGTTGTGTTGCGACTGATAAATGCGTCCCATATCATTGTAAATTGCTGGTTATTGAATGCGACTTGATATGCCCTGATATGCCAGCGGGTTGCGGATTGAATGATGATTTTAGTTACTACAATGTAATGTCATTTGTACTGGATGGGACGAGCTGAATTTATCTTTGTGCTCGTTATAAATGGAGTTTAAATAAAGTTCTAAGAAACTTTACAATACGTTGGTGAACGTAGGGGAGACTTAAGTAAATAATGGTTAGGTTACAAACATAGTGATATAATATTACTTTCTTGGGAATAAGAACCGCTTATTTGCACGACTTTGAAATATTTTACAATTCAGTCCGGCAAGGAACGAGCGACATGAATTATAGAACAAAGTCCTGGCTGTGAGCACACACGAAACTCAGAGGCGTCTATAATTAAATTCCACCTTTTATATTGTTCGCTATGTTATCCAGGGTTATGTGGTTGAATTCCACAACCTCGGCTTCAGATATTCAGTTTGACCAACATATTTTGAACTTATATTTGTATTTTTATTCGCATACGTGAGAGCTCCTATTATTTCGGTTGCATTTTTTGCGTGTCGAGCTTTTGTGCAAGACTATTTCAATTTTAAATGCACTTAGGCCCTTTCTTTCTAGCGAATATGGATTCTAGGATATTTTAGTCTTGATGATGGATTGTGAATGCATTAATATGAATCAAACCTACTTAATGACATCATCATCATCATCATCATCACCATCAGCCCGTCGCAGTCCACTGCTGGACATAGGCCTCTCCAATTTGAGTGCTAAAAATCTATTTAACTATATCTATCGACTTACTAAATTTAAGTACTAGAGATATTTACACATTTTACCTAAATACTTTAGAAATTAATGCCTATGTAAATTTATATTATTACGATTTAGTATGCACATGGAGTGATCATTAGTACACATAGAGAGGACAAGTTTTAAAGTTAAAATTTATGACTTCTTCTCGTGTCGAAAGCCTGCGTGGGTGGTACCAAAATATTGCTAGTTACTTACTACGTTCATTATTTTTTTATTAACACCGTAAAAACTTGTCAACGCAACCTTGCTATACTGTTATTAAAACTAAAATAAATAACTCGCTTGTCGAAGACATTGCGCAATATGCGATACAGTAAAAATATATTTTTTAGAGTTCTTAAAGTTCATGGTTTCTTAAGTAGCATAACATTGGTCGTGGTCTCGTTTTTGAATGTATAACAAGTATTTATTTGTATTAAAATAATGTCGACATTCTTTTGTTTGCGTAGGCCAATACCATTGTTCGTTACTTGTTTTACCAAACACCTACGTGGGTTTAAATCGGATCAAATTTCATTGTGCCAATCCAGAAACGACTGTTAGTTAGAGCAAGGAATAGTTTTCCATTAGTGATGTAAAAATACGATAAAATAAATCAGTGTTCACTCAAGCTTGTTCCGTGCGACTTTATCATAAATAACAATTGAATATTGTAGTAAAATAATAAAGTTATGTAAACAAATACCGAGCTATTTCTATAGGCCACAAAACATACGTCAGGTGATAAAAACTAAGGGGACTAGGGAGATCTGGTATAAGATAGTCATCGCAAGATACCCATAAAAGGCTTGCTCGCCGAGCCCACCTAAGGTTCTATATTGCAAGATGCGGTTAATTTTTTGTCCATCCCTGCCTATCGGTGATTGCGAAGTATGCTGACGTTTTTTGGTTTGATATAAACCTACCAATGACCATAGGATTTAGGTTGAAGTTAATATTAGTCTTGGCAGAATATTTTTATCTATTTTCTTTATTAATTTATTTTCATTTTGACGGCCTTTTTGTTCAGTAGTAGGAGCCTCTGACTATGGAGCCGGGGGTAGCGAGTTCGTAAACTGCGTATATGAAGAGCACCAGTGGTTGTATAAAGGTGTACCTATACAGACTCTTATGCTGCATTTGCATAGCTTTTATAGAACTTCTGTGCTGGTTAGGCTCATAGTAAGTACTATTTATAATTAAATCACTTCTGACTAACACGAATTCCGTTTGTATAAAGAACTCGTGCAAAACTACATACAACTATTAATAATAAAAAGAGTAAATAACACAATATCAAATAAGGAAGTAATAAGAAATACAATAAATCACTTGAACTCATACCGTAACTAACTAGACGTTTCACGAACAGATTCCAACTATTTTCGTAATAAGCAGGTACCGTATTATCGAATACCGAGGTTTTTGTCCTTTTCTTTTAATCCATGAATGTAAGGGACAGAGCGAACGAAACATTGAATTGTGATATTATGAAGACCCCCTGACCTTTTCCATTGGTCAGTTATTTCTGTCAATCCGACCCAACTTATTGTCAGTATTATTACCAGACAAATGATATATTAGATCCTCTTCTATTGAGATTCAACCGCTTATAGCTTCTTATGATTTACCTGTAGACAATAAAAAAAATAATTAGATATTTATAGGTAACTAAAGAATAGGTTTATGTAATAACTAAATTTATTAATGATATAAGGTATAATAATTATACTACATATTATCTATCCATATACATAATTATATTATGACATAATACCTTAATCCTATAGGGCCAAGTTCTAATACTTAACACAAAAAACAATTCTCGTCTAGTTTTTTGTGTCTTATAATTAAGAAACTACCAGTAATTAAAGGCACTTGAAAATTGCTCGTGATTGTTAATGTCCTGAATAAGCGACATTGGGCTGAAAAGCTTTTCAAATTGAAAAATGATATGTGAACAAAACAATCAACTATGCACTCACTATTATTACATGGACCGTTGCCCTTTGATATCTACATTCTATATAAAAGATTTCCACGTCACTTTAGACCCGGCGGCATCTTTGTTAAAAACCTATTCAACAAAGCATTACAGAATTCTCATTGTATTGCCTAAAATTTTTCTGTCTATGCCTTCGACGTTTATCGCTTATCGTTTGGCATCGCAGCACCTGCCAGCTAGATGACATGGTACTAAAAAATAACAATACAACAGTTAACTGTTAAATCATTGTTGATTATATTGGCTTCGGTGAAGTCACGCTGATTTGATCTGATAACGACATAAAAATATTGAGTCGATACTTCGATCATGACAGCTAAGAACAGTTAGTCCACTTAGTACGATATTGACGTTTCACAGGCTTTGATGGTATTGCGTAATATACTCGATACTCTAATAACGCACGCCCTCGGCGACGTTAAAAACCTATACATTACAGTTTGACGGTTATAATTATCAGAAAATCATAATTTGACATTTATGAGACAGGTTGTTATTAAAATAATTTAGTCTCATTTATATTTATAGTGGCGTAATAATGATATCAAGCGCAATTTATTGTCTATAATTACGAGTCCAAATTGCGAGTCTCAAATGTGTACCTTGTTAAATATTAAGAAATATTTCAATTTAGGTAGGTATATTGAGTAGGTACTGCGTATATAAATATCGTATAAAAAATAACTTGCCGACCTTAGCAAACAGCGCTTTATTGTTACCTATAATATTTTTGAGCTCTAGAAAAATCATTAGTTGACTATAATGTCGTCAGAAAAATCTTTGCTAAATGATTACACCATTTTTACTTCCACTGAGCTGGATGGCGCGATCACAAGTCACGATAGTTCCTGGAATGCTCTCAAGTTGAAACTGCGCTCCATAGCATAAAACATTTGTGCGCTATTACCAAGTACTTTTTCGGACGATGACTCTAGTTTAATAGTTGTGGAGATAATAAAGAAAATGTCTTAGAAACATTTAATGAGTAAAATTTCCAGAAATTATTGTCTTTAACAAATTTAGAGCCTATGCAGTTTGTTAGGTTTTCTGCCTTTAAAATGGTCTAATGAGTCTTTCCTAATTGGGAATAATCATACTTTATGCCGTATACATTATAACATAACACTGCAATTCTAGAACACGATTTAAAATCATTATGAAAAAAGCATTTTATAATTTCAAAACTCCAATATAAAAAAGCTTAGAAAAAAGTAATTCGAAACAATGAATTTTCTATGAGTCAAATGAACTTTTATAAAAAGTACCATCGTGCATTGGACCGACAGTTGTTAGTCGTCGAGTTCGAACCCCGATCACAGTCGTGATAGATAGAGAATCGAAGTGTCACGCGCGGGGTCGACTCCGGTCAGGGTCGGGGTCGCTTATTGCATTTATGCAACGCAAGCGCAGCGGATGCGTCGTTACCTACGACAGCATTGTTTCGTATGGGAAATTGATTTCATGAATACTGGCTTCAAACTGCATCTTATTGTAATTAGCTGGTTTCTTTCCGGCTGAATTTAAAGGTACCTACCTACAGTTTAAAAACTCTGTTGCATTTTAATTTAGGAACCTAAGATATTTAAAAATTCTAAAGATCTTTTCCACAGATATACGTAAATCTGTGGAAAAGATCTTTAGATTTTTTTATAATCCTTATTTCATGCTGTGTGTAGGCGACTATTTTTTACACTTTATAATTTTCGTAATACTTCTTTATATTTATCTATCTCCCCATGTTATTTATTATAGTCTTGCCACGCAGTGCATCGACGGATGTGAGTTTATGGAATACAACTTACAAGTAATAGGTGCAGCTGAACTATTGTTTGATGTGTGGGAAGCAATATTGAGTTGAATATTGAGTTTGATATGAGAAATAAATTCATATTGACTTAAGTACACATATTTTAAATTGTAAAGTGGAAATAATATAGAAAATGTACAAACATTGTTTTAAAGAATGTGGCAAAAATAATTTCATCTTTGGAAATTGTGCAAGATTTTATTCCAATAGATGAAGATCTAAAAGCACTGTGAAAATAGCAAATATATATGTATTTAATCTAAACTGAATATACTATTGTATAGGTACACACGTTTAATGGTTAAGGGAAACCATATAACGCAAAGTAATGTTATTAGATCTCGGCGCTGTAACTCGTGTATGAGTTGCATGATTTACAGTTGAACTGAATGCTATCAAATCATCATAAACTTCGTTGACACAGTACTTCCTGAATTGTACCGCAAGGTACTCAGTAAACACCCAAATTATTACCGTTTTATTTGTACATCTACAACCACAATAAGATTGCAACAAGATTAGGGTTGCCATCTCTGAATTTTGCCGACTCGGACGAGCCCCGTGAAATCCCTGGATTTTGAAACCCAATACAAGGGCATGTCACTATATACCAGAGTCGATAGATTTAGAAACAAAAAACAAACGGGGTAAGCTAAATAAAACCGTTTAAAAAACGGACGCCGCCTAAACTACGACTAGGACAAATCCGGGTAGACCGGGACGGATGCAACCATAATTAGCTTAAAATATATTTTATAAAAATAAAAATATTTTTATTTATTTTTTATATTTTTGACAAACATTAAATGTATATTATAATCAAAAATACAGTCGCTTTAGGTCAGAAGAAGCTAATACTTTTTCAATTAAAATTCCATTTCAGTCATATGTTACACGCGTTTGTAAAACCCATTGATTTCGATTTCTATAAAAAAACAATTAGCTTCTCTCGCTTATTACAAATAATGTTTTTATGTAATTAAATAATTATAAATTTAAAGTTTTTTGGTAATTAATTTTAATGCAAGTACTTACTTATATTAATTAAAGTAGGATTCGTATAATAAATTTTATTTAAAAGATTATAAAAAAACAATTGCCAAAAATCTTTTCCGTTTTCTAGTCTCTAAAGAACATTGGAATTATTTCTAAAATTGTTTTTTTTTGTTTATAAATATGGTTATTATATAATGGGCGCGCTGTAAAACTACAAGACTTTAACATTACTTATAAGTTTTGTCTTTTGAGACACTGTACTAAGAAGATCGTATGAGATAACGTTCACGGCCAAATCTGGGGTCAGTAGACACTATCCTGCTCGATATGGTGTGGCAGCTCGGAGTAACGGAGAACTGTTAACGGGGATGATATAGTACACTTCACACTCTGACCCACGCCAAAGCTTGAGTTTCTACCAAAGAAGACTATGAACATTTGTTAAGTTTGCTGTGTACTCATACCTATACAGATTAAATAATACATAAATGAGTAATGACAAAGAACTATCCGTTCTTCCCTTTTATGTACCTACATGGTAAGTAGATCAATAAAGGCGCACTGTACTTGTTTACATGGCAAAAATGTAATTGACCAGGGTAACCTGCGCGCGCGGCGATCGGGGGCCAGAGGTTAATCGAGTGGGCCTGGTTCACTTCGGTTACCTTCTTCACAATCATACATGCAAATGTAAACCGTATTTGCTCGCGTTAAGATTGAAACTCATTTTATATCATCCAGGTACACGAAGGATGTTTTTAAGGTAAACAGTTTTGAGTCTTAGGTACGTGTACTATTACGTATTCTGTATTCGCTTAGGACGCGGAAGCATCGGACGTTGATAACAACCACAATAACACAATGCACCATGTGATGGAAATAATTTTCCGATAGAACATTTTAATTTTCTAACCGATTATTATCTGTAATTGGAACCGTGACTTCAACCTAATCTAGATTATTTTGTCGTACACTATTATATGTTTTTGGGGTCAAAGTGTCTGTGATGTAGTTTTTTATAAGTACTGATTTTGATTAAATGATGTTTATAGTTGATAAGCATTCTTGTGTAAGTGTATGTGTCATGTAATCATTTCTCATAACCATTAAAATCCCAAGACATCGTAACAGAACCAGCAGGGCCGATCATATCTTTTAAATTGTAATGCAGTTTACAAATAGTGCCTATCATCACTTCCATCTCATTACAATAAACAAAAAACATAAAGATTCCTAATTAAAATCATCCTACGCGACCGGAGTCGCGTGCGTGTTCCTATTCATTTTTCTTGACGAAAAAATAAAATGTTAGATAAAAAAGTGTGATTATCGAAATTTTAATGAGGCCATAAATAACTTCGGAACGTCGATTATTCTGTTGAAGGACAAATTGAAGATGCACCCTCAGGCTGCGGCGGATAGCTAACAATACCTCTAAAGGGTCAATTTTTTCCTCACCCGAATAAACCGCTTTGAATGGAGCCTTGATTTTATGATTTATAGAGCCCTTTATCCGCTCTCTGCTTCTCCGTATTTTGTTTTGATTGAGGCTTCTTTCACAGTCCCGAAGATGGATTGTTCTTTATGGTGTGGGAGTTTTTGTTGATTGCGTTCGAGTGTAAATATTTTAGTCTCATTCTTTTTACCTTAGAAAAATAGTGTGTTGAGTAGAGGAACGCATTTGTAACGTGATTAGATATTTATATGTATTTTGTTTTTAGATGCGGTAGACGTTTCTAGAATTAAAAATATTATTTTAACTTCAAAATTCCTTTAAAACTTTAACTAATGATATTGCAAGAAATAAACCGTTAGAGTTGAGATGGGGCTGTCTGATGGGAAATCTATTACAGGTAATTCCCGCGTCCGGGAGACAATTGAGCGATCGCGCGCCGCAACCCTCAATATTCTTAGATTGTTCCTCCGAGCCTTATTCAATGCTTTTCAAAAAGGTACTCAAATAGTGATTTTATGAGATTTTCTTGCTGAGCTTTGACCACCAAATAAAACGAAGTTATATACGAGCAAACAATTACATAGGTTGGCAAAACTAAATTGCTTTCCTGACTCTTTCTCTAATATATGTGATCATCTGTAAGGCTGCGTTGAGTTAGAGGACGAAGCATTAGTTAGTCACGCGTCAGTTCACACCCGATGGCATTTCTCATTAGGCTGCTCGTAAACAAGGACTCTTCGACGCTTACTAATGTCCCACGTCACAGTTTTACGATTATTGGCCACAATTTTAAGGCGCGGGATGTTCTCAAACGACGTAATAGGACTGTAATAAATTACAAGGCGGGAACATGCAACTGTGACTTTGATTACCATAAAAGATAAGAGTTTCAAGTCATCGCATAAGCTTTTAAAATTCTAGATAAACTTTATGGCGTGTAAAGGACGAAAGGATTTCCATTGAAGATATTTGCCCACCGGGCTGGGGACTGCAATTGAAATGTCCCGCTAGCGGAGTGGGTGCGAGCCGTGTCCATTTCCGCAATTTCAAGACGTACAAGAGGCGATCGTGTACCGACAATGGGCGCTATCGTGTGGCGTCTAATCACGCGGGCCGTTGTACTGTTAGGTCGCTGCAGCGCCCGCGGCGGCGCGGCGCTCGCCGGTAATATGCGTGCGAACGCGATCCGATCGTCGCGAACGCGCAACATCTCAGGGCACAGAATACATAAAATATACAACCTCACAACAATTTCAAAGGGCTAGAACATTATCAAAATTGTGTTCATAAGTCAGTGTAATACAGTCCGCTCTGCTATGCCGTAACATCGTAGCTCCGATGGACGATGTGGCGCTAACAGCCGTGGTCGAACTAAACTCGCCGTAACCGTATAATGCGTGTTTATCGATGTGAGGAGTTACTTGTAACGCATGTAACGCATTTGAATACGCTTATGATGGAGATTGCAATTCCGACATTTATGGGCAGAGTTTGTAGTTTGTTGTGCTATTGAATGTATGTAATATGGTTTTGGGGATACATTACGTGCACATACGTTGACAACTCTTATGCTGTACATTGCTGCTTTGAATGCATTTTATTACAGTTAAAATTTGAGTGGTGTTGTTCTGCAACCTATGAATTTTGTTTAAACAAAAGCATATCGTTTACATCTACCATGTCTACACTGTACGAATTGTGTTATTGATAGCAATAACGTGGAATTAGCCGACAGTTAATTAGAGCCCGTTCAGGCTTGTCCTGTCATTTCGCAACGGCTGTCTTGTCCACAATGCGCTGGAACTTGTTACTGGCTATGATTTAAAATATGCCGGCTCTAAATTATCTAGAACAGTTTTTGGACCAGTCGTGCATGATTTCAATTTGAATTATCTTAATGTATAAATTGTTATACTGAAGGCGATTCACGGAAATTAATTTAATTCCAAATGCTGGTGACGAAAGGCTTGTCTTTTTAATCCTTTCTTTTTTATTGTTGCTTAACTAGTCAAATCAAATTGCTGAATAGTATCAAAATACAAAAATATAGAATTATCAGAGTACCTACCTACTTTTCTGTTGCAAAGAAAAGTAGGCACAAAAGAGAGCTAATTTCTTATTATTACTTACGTATTATGAATATTTTAAAACTGAGCGAAAAGTAAGTATAGGTAGGTAAGTACATCTTAGCGAGTTGTACGCGTAATATCTAGTTGACCCGCTTTATGCAAAGTCCATTCTGCTCTAAGCAATATTGTTATTAATTATACTTATGTATTCCGTAACGTTCTATGATTTATGAATCGTACAGTAACCACAGTTTAACTCTTTGTTACGCATTGACAAATTATGCTACTACCATTTACTTTTATCAAGTTTGAGACGTGGTAAATCTATATCTATACTAATATTATAAAGAGGAAAGATTTGTATTTTTGTATTTTTGTATGTTTGTTATGAATAGGCTCCGAAACTACTGGACCGATTTCAAAAATTCTTTCACCTTTGGAAAGCTACATTATCCCCGAGTAACATAGGCTATATACTATCACGCTAGGTCTTATAGTTGCGGAGCAGTAACCGAAAATGTTTCAAAAACGGGGGAAAAGTATCGTTTCTGAGGCCTTCCGGGTGCGTGCGCTGAGCATATAGTTAAAGTTATACAAAAATGCTTTATGGGTGAATTGTTCATCTTAACATTATCTTTAAAAAAGTCCGCGAGAGCATATGTCTATCTTTTATAGTTTACCCATAACAATCGTTTTAATGATTTAGATGTTTGCTCCAAAGTAATGTCATTTTGGCGACGGGATTTCGAAGTAAATGGTTTAATCCTTATAGAAAATAAATATAAATAAAACGTAAAACTATGAAAAAAATCTTAAGTCCCCCCGTGCGAAGCCGGGACGGGCCGCTAGTGTCAGATAAATTTCAAGTCTAGATTACAAGAAATCTTGTTACGAACTAACGTTAAGAACGAGTGATAAATGGAGTATGTGACACCCGAAGGCCTGTTGTGCTTTTGTCCGGTGATTGTTTTTGCAATTCGTATATAAATCTAGTGTAGATGACAAATCGATATTGGACATTCTCGAAACTTAATCAAAATTTTGAGTGACAATCGTATTCACACGTAAATTTCATCATCGATCATGTTAATTGAATTGTAAAATAAATCAGCAAGTTCTAATAAACCGTGTAGGTATGTAACTTGTAGGTAGTATTTGAAAATATTGCGCACACCATTCACCGTATCATGTTTTGCAAATTTTCTTTGTCTCTACAAATGTTTCATAATTTCCGCGTTCTTTTATACGGGTCGGGCGAACCTAGAATATGAATATTAAAGTGCATTCACACCTGCAACAGTCCATTCAAAAGTAGCCACATTTATTAAGGACATCAAAGCTAGAACTGCACAATGGCACGCTAGAAATAACCACTTATAAATCTGGCTGAGGCTGTATTTAATCATTGCTATGGCGCTTGTATGAAGACGGAATTATTTTAATCCCTCACGCCGGGTAGGACATCATTTAAGCTTCTACAAAATTTGCCAAGTTTGCTTTTTGTACATCTCATAGAAAACAACAATCAAAGCAGCAGATTGTTGTTTATTTGAAATTTAATCCCTCATTTTAAATTACCTTTATTATAATAATTCTCGAAGAAAATATTAGTAGCTCTAGCATATTAAAATATACACTCAAATAAAATCAATTAGATATGCTCCTATATAAAATTGATATAAAAATGAATTTTAAATTCAGTGTGAAATCTATTGAATGTGCCAACGTTCAACGTTAACGTTAAACGCGAACGTTTGTGACGTACGTGACAGTCGTTTGCAGATGTCAAATCCCATACATTTTGGTGCCAACGTTGTCTAGGTTTTTCACATGGCCACCGTTGGATCCAACATTTTAAACCAACAACCAACAACTTGGCAAATGTAAAGAAGCGTCTAGCAGCCAATCGTCGGAGCCTAGTAAATCAGCTTAGCGGACAGATGGCACTGCTCCTATCTGCTGAGCTTTGTACTACAGTACTGTAGGATTTTGTCCGTATTCTATGCAGCTCTCCATTTCGCACGGTTGACTTACATTGCAGGCTTAGAGGCTTTGAAATTCTATGAAAGATTATTTATCATTATAAACTGTTTGTTTTCACGGTGTGATGAATTAAAATAGTTTTCATTTTTTGTAGCTTGTTGAGTAAAAAAAACTACGCTAGTATGCTTGTTATTCATTTAATAATCATAACCGGATTCTCCATCTTTATAGTTAATGCTCAATAAGACTAGGATTAGTTTTAAAAATAACAAAATATGAGATGAAAATCATTAGGTACTACCTAAAACTACTTTACATACTACTTTAAATTTTCCAAAGAAATTGAATACTTAGACAAATATAGTATGATATTGACACTGCATGTCCAAAGCCTTGACATAAATAGAGTACCGTGGAATTTTATCTCTTCTCTTTCCAACTTTCTCTTCCTATTTTGATAGTAATATTAAAAGATGGGATCCATATAAAACAAGGTGTTTTATGGTAGCAGTAATACTCGTGTCTTATTTTATGATGAAAGCCTAAGTGGATTATAAATTAAAAACTATTTACAACGCTCAGGTTTTATACGGGGGTAAATAAAATAACCAGAGGTCTCGTAGGCAGGTGATTTCAGGTAGGGCAAGGTTCAAGCGCAAAAAGGTGTTACAACCTCTACTGTAGAGCCTCCATCTCTCTAAGTCGAATTAAAGGTAAGGACGAAAAATATTATTTTAATAAATAACGATAAACGAATTACACTTTTTTATTTTATTAGCTGACGTTTCGAAAACTTTACAGTTCTGATATTCGTAACACAACTGAGCAGACGATAGTCTAACGCTCAAGTCTTTTAGTCATCACTTTAGCGTTAGACTTTCGTCAGCTCTGTCGTTTCATTCCAATGTGTAATAACCCCGAAAGTATGACAAATTATTAGGTATCTAAATATATTATGTGTGTTAATTAATTTATTTTACTTAAGTTACCTACTTGTATTTTAATTAAGTCGCAGTAAAACCACACAAGAAACCTTTTGTGATTAAATTTGTTAATAAGATTAGCGAAACGGATTAAGTAGGCATTTAAATATAACAGGTATAGTGTTTCTTTCGTGGATGTTTAAATAGGTTTAGTAAAATATTATTTGACATTCCGATTAATATTTTTTTACCAGTGAGCAAAAAAATCTAAATGAGGGTAAAATATAATAAAAAGAAGATATTTAAAACAAAATGATAATATAAATTATTACCAAGTTTATCCTGATTTAAACTTATTAATATTGTAATCTCTTAGCCTGTTTTTAAGGATGTATGAGATTATGATACATTTAATTATAAAATATATTTAATTTTGTCGTAAAAACTATCATTATGACGTCAAAACTGTAAAATGTTTTAATTTTTATATTAGGTATGATTACCTAAGATAAGATAAGTATTTGTTATGAATATAATTTTCTCTGATGAGAAAATTATATTCATAACAAATAGGTACTTACTTTTAAAATTAACATGCAACTGGGAAAACTACATTCATAACACAATTACAATCAAAAGTATCAGAACAATAACGATAACCAAAACAAACCGAATCAATCCTAAGTAACTATTCTACTACACGGTAGTTATGTTAAAGTTTTGGTTTAACACTTGGTTGTTTAACGACTGTACTAAATAGGTAACATGATCAGATAATTATAATCCTATATCGTAAGACACGTGTTGTCTATATTTACGCACGCTACTTATTATATTATAGCGTTTTAAACCGTCGCGTCGTCACCTGTTTATGCGGACATCGCATCGCGGTCAAGTGCCTAAGGAGCTTAGACGACCCGCAAGACTTCAGTCCCGCAATCAGATTAAAATTATTTACCCCACTTTACCCCTCCTACGTCATAAAGACTTAGAAAACTTACCCTCAAATAAGCACGAAGAGTTGCTAAGAGATTCGGGTATCGGTTTCGACAAATGCTTTTCAAATGTCTGAGTTCCTCTCAAATTATTTAATGGACTTCCAAGGTAAAGACAGATTAAAACAATATTGAATCTGTAAATTTTTCGTAATTCCGAAACCTTGTTCAAATGATTTGCTTGGTTACGTTACTCTGTATATTTGCTGCGGTCGTTGCATACATGGGAGCTTCATGTATGTACATTTGCTCATTAATGTAACGCTAAATTGCTACAATGCACTTTAAGTTCGTGATTTAAATCACTAAGGAGATGAACTTTTGTGTTTTCTGTGATGCAACTCGTTAACAGCTGACTTGAAATCGATTGTCTTTGACATAGCACTAAAACAATTTAGAATTAATAGCTATGTATAACTATATAGTATACCTATATATAAGGAGAAAAAAACATAAATACTACAATAATTAAGTCACTGACGACACCAGCTTATTAAGAGATTCGTGAGCCACCTTGATTCCACGTGACCTTTGTTAAATGTTGAACCAATCCGTCTTAATACCAACTTGTTTTTAACATAATTGGAGAGTTAAGTAGACTGTGATCTTATCAGCTTTGATGTCATAACGTGACGATGGCCGACCCGGTTACTTTGGGTTTTATTTTTCATATAAGTACTTACCCACCGGATTAGGATCTAGCTGTGATGTGAATTGATAATTTTATTAAGTAGGTTACATACGCGTGAGACTGTCTACTATACTAGCCAGCAGATAAATTTAAAGAATTTGTTTCCAAGCTCGCTACCTAACGAATTATCTAGATTTAACATGCTTCTATTTCTGTATCACGAATAAATCACACTACAAGCTGTTATATATCACAAGTATAAATAAGCTAGAGTAAGTTTGCCTTAGTTATTTTAAAATTTAGTTACTTGTTTGGTACATTCCCAAATCTTTTTTATCGTAACGATTATAGTAATGAGGAAAGCCCGCTCAGGCGGAATAAATTGTCCTGTTTTAACCCGACGTAATCTGTATCGTTTACTTAAATAAAGTAGACCTTTAACTTTAAATCAAAGTCAGCCTAGTTAGATTTAGCGTAGATTTGGGTCGGTCCGATAAGGCATTCATTTTTAATTTGAACCAACCGTGGCCGGTTTTACGACGCCTAGTTTAGTGTTACTCAATCGCGATCGCTTATTGTACCTGCGGCCAAACTATTGTTCATCTCCACTAACAAGACAGGTAGGGTTGTCTTAAAAAATTATAATAAGTATTGAACATTAGACATGTTTAGTATGTACATTGTTTGGAGCATTGAGATAATTATAGGTAGGTATTGGAATGAAACAACTATTAACGGATTTAACTCGCGTATTTTTATTTTATTTTATTTTTATTTTTTTTTACAAGCATACCTGTCAGAGACTGCATTGAAATTGTTCAAAGGAAGTTAAGGGAACATAACTTGTCATTAGAATATGCAGAATTATTAGAACATTGCTTGACATCAGGCTATCTTTTGTGGAATGGAGAGTTCTACATGCAAATCGACGGTATAGCAATGGGATCACCTGTCTCTCCCGTAGTCGCCGATATATTCATGGAGGACTTCGAGGAGCGCGCTTTACCTGTGGCCCCGGCTGTGCCGAAGATGTTTAAACGGTACGTAGATGATACTTTCACCATTCTTCCTAAAGATAGTGTTTCTGTTTTTCTGAACCATCTTAATTCCATTAATAGCAAAATACAATTCACAATGGAGTTAGAACATAATAATACCTTAGCTTTCTTAGATGTTTTATTGAAAAGAAAACCCAATAACCACCTAGGTCATACAGTGTATCGAAAGAAAACTCATACAGATAGGTACCTTAACGGTGATTCACACCACCATCCATGTCAGCTAGCTACCGTGGGCAAATCTTTGTTTCAGAGAGCACGTGGCATCTGTGACAATGAACACCTGGCTGTGGAGCTCCAGCATGTTAGAGAAGTACTACAGGCCAACAAGCTGGAGATACCACGCCAACGTCGCAGACGTCATGAAAAAGCAATTACAGTTGAGCGGAGGCCTGCCGTATTGCCATTCGTGAGAGGAGTTACAGACAAGATTGAGAAGATCTTGAAGCGTGTTTCCATCAAAACATACTTTAAACCGCTGAAGAAGATTTCTCAACTTTTGAGACCAGTAAAATGTAACATCCCCTTACAAGATGCAGGAGTATACAAGCTGGACTGTGATTGTGGTCTCTCTTATATAGGGCAAACAAAGAGAAGTATTGCTACTCGTGTGAAGGAACACATGGCTGATGTGAAACACCGCCGTTTCCGGAAGTCTGCAGTCTGTGAACATGTCATGGATAAACCCAACCACTCTATCCAATTTGATAAAGCCCAGGTCCTTGCGAAGGAAGTCCGTTACTTACCTAGGATGCTTCGCGAGGCAATTGAAATTCAAAAACACCCGAATTTCAATAGGGAAGATGGTTTCTCCGTTCCAGCAGCTTGGGATCCAGTAGTCCACCTCATCAAATCCTAAGCGGACAGAAGACTGCATAGACTTAGTTTTCATTTTTAATTTAATTGAATTTTTTGAATTTTTTGGTTTTGTATAATTTTAATTTTAATGTCATAATATTTTTTAATTGTAAATATATAAGTGTCCTAAAAAATGACTTTCTACTGAGTTTCTTGCGGCGTTTCTTCTCAGTAATGATGGTCTTTCCGAAGCGCTAGTAACGCCCCCTATTAGGTTTTAATTGTAATGTATAAAAGTAAATTTTTTGCGTAAAATGTAACAATAGTATTTCATAATTCAGAATAGGGTAGTTTTTCAAAATTTGTAATTTAAATATAAGGTAGTTTGCATAACTGTATAAATCACTTTAGCGTTAGACTTTTGTCAGCTCAGTCATGCTACGATTATGGAAACTGTAAAGAATCCGAAACGTCAGCAAATAAAATAAAATAAAAATACGCGAGTTAAATCCGTTAATAGTTGTTTCATTCCAATGTGTAATAACCGCGAAGGCATCAGAAATTATTATAGGTAGGTATGTTTTTATGAATAAATCCCGTCAATGATTAAGATTGTCTGGATATCATTTTATGTGGTTTGTTCCTTTCGGTGATTATGAGAAAATAATTAATAAAATATGCAATCTGTACAGTTCGCGTAACTTAAAAGAAAAACAATATACCTACAGACTGGAGTTCTCGTTATAATTAATCCTGTTCCTACAATGAGTGCTAACTGCCAAAACATATCTCACCGTAATACTACTAGGAAGTAAATATATCATTTAGCGAGACCTTATGTCAAAGTAGGTTTAGTTGTCACGCGGCAACCCTAACAGGCTGTGACCGATTTACGTCAGGAGCTAATCATTTAGCTCCAATGGTTAATGACAGTGGGCAGTATTGTTCCCTCGCGAACCGCTTGCATAACTGAGTTTGACTTGCGTAACGTCTTTGAACTCCAAACTTTCCTGTTATTAATTATGCCCCATTGGCTCCTTTAAGCTTTAGGATAGAAGGCTTTGTTTACGTCTTGGGAAATCTTAAATGTAAGACTCGTTACAAAATTTGTTTACAAATTGTTTGTCGATGTCGATGGATGGTTAATGAATAGGTGATGTGACTTACATAATACGTGGGTCATATGATAATATGATAAAGTAGTTGAATGACCGCTATGTTTATAAATATTTGATGTTATGCTGCCACGAAAATACTTTAAGTTCTAATCATAAAAACAATTCCAAGTAAAATAATAGATGTAACCTAGCCATTGTTTAATATTAGTTCAGTCTGTGATAATAGATATCTCTTTATTTGCAATAAAGTGTACCTATAAACATCCCAGTTTAAACATACTAATATAAAATATATATTACCTACGCGTAAATTTTACAATAAATTATGCTCTGGCTAAGGTAAATAATAATTACGAGGAAGATCGTAGGAGTTTTCACACCCACAGATGAAAACACTGAACATACTAGAATGCTATTAAGTATAATTATTTTTTCAGTTACTTAAAGGCGTATAATAAATCTAAAAGCATTTTTTAAATGTGTTTGTAAATTATTAATTATTGTCATATTCAAAACTCAAAAATAAATATAATTATTACCTACAATAATAAAATGTATTGTATTTAACATACCCAAACGTTACGCGATGACTTGCATAAATACTTTTCCAGGGCTATGCCTTCATGTTAACTAGTAAGTAAGTACGTAAGGTTCTGTCACTCGAGATTTTATCGGTATCTGTTTAACTTTTGCAATGAGCGAAATAGCGACAGTGACAGATGTTTTCTCGCGTAACAAAAAACACACATGATAGTACTGAAGTACCTGTCATAATGTAGTACATTTAATTCAATTATACAATTCGGGCACGCGTTACGTGGGCGTTCTGTGTGGGAACGATGCGCAATCGTCCATTAATGGCTCGCCGCACCGCTTCACTCTTGAACCCAATAAAATACCAAAACAAGCAAAATTATTCGAATTCACAATAACGGAAAGATAATAAACACATCAAATGCCATTACAGCTCAATACTAACAATGTAAAAATAAAGACATGATAATGCATAATGCCATTTTACAGGCGTCTCATTGAAATGCGAATAAATTAACATAAACGACGCGACGATGTTTCGCAGGAGCGTTCGCGGAACAACCTAACGCAATAAATATCTAAGTAAATGACGGCGCGGTAAGTTTCATTTGGAGATGGTGCGATTCGCGAGCCGAAGACATAAATAAAGATTTATTGTGCCTGAATGTGCGACGACTCAGCACAGTTTCTTCCCGAGGCCGTTAAATTACTCCAAAACATTTTTTGCTTACGAGTCGTGACCTAAATTTTACGCACTTGAACGGCGACGCTTGCTCGCACAAACACATATTATTACCTTATAACGGCGCTAAAGGTTCGCGAACCGGACACAAAATATTTTTAGCCGATTCTACTGTAACGATATTACATAGTTTGGAATCCAACGGTTCAAGTTAAATCGTGACTGTGGGTTCGTAGAAAATTGATAAGTAAACATAAACAAGATTGCAGGCCGCTCGTCGGCAGTCGCGATTACGAAACCATATTCAGCGTAATACACCTATTTACAGGAATAGTCATGTTCTGCCGGAAAAAGTATTCTGCTTTGAATTAAATTGTAAAGTGTGCAGTTATCATGCTGCGTGCGTCGCAGAGGCTGGCCTGTTCGGGAGGCGTGTATCGCAGTATCTGTGCCCGCAAACCCGGCGCGCTTTGTTAGCTGCGTGGATAGAATAACAAGTCTATCGGAACTATTAGCAAATATGAAACCTTCAATTAGATTTTATTTATTGTAAAAGTATCGAAATTGCTGCGCCGGGGCGGAGCCGTGCAGCCCAGGTGGTGTTGCGCGTAATTTATGTACAATTATGAGTCGAGGCGGAGTGGTAAATCTTAAAGCCGTATACGGAAGCCAGGCGTAAGTGAAAAGCAAGCGAACATTCGACTTGTAAATGCATCACTTTTATGAGATTTATTCTACGCCATGTTAGCGATGTTCGCTACTGACTGAATCACATACGCGTCTGTTTTGGTTCGCTCGCGTGAGAAACACGGCCATCATGTGGCTCGCTTAATGGTCGTAGCGTTGCGTGTTTTAATGTGCAAACTTGAATTTAAAGATACTGCAGCATGAAATATTATGGCTGATTTTAGTATATTATCTGTGTGTTTGCGAAGTCGCTCGGGGCAAACTTGGCGCTAGTTTCCGCGAGAGAATTGTAATTTATGCAGTGAGGAATGACCACTATCTACGCAGCCTCGCGTCATAGGTCAGGTCTTGAAGAAACAATGAGAGATTACTTTAAACTATGGGAAGAACGTTAGGCTAATGCCTTAAGGAATACGTAAGTTTCATAAGAATCAATATATCCAATACGGTGGCTATTTCCGAGTAGGTATGTCAAAAATTGATGGTGATTTATACGCTAGGAACCATAGATTTGTAGCTCTTTCAAAAAGCGGCTAGCGCTGATAAATATTTTAATTAATTGCTTTATTGTGCCGCGACGTATTTGGCTTCCTGCGCCTCACGGATTTAGTAGTGGCAATTCAATTTTATTACTCATTTACGTTCTGTACCAAGTTTTCTCTATACAATTCTAAATTTTATTTATCTTTAATTAGTATTAATTTAAATGTTTAAACTACGCTTTATAAATAAGTATAAATAATAATTTATTGTGAGTTATAAATAGAGCTAGTCAAATTGTTTCAGTTTTATTTTTACATCTGATTAAAATGATCGTAGCTACTTATTGCTCGCTATGCACCGATTGCCACATCGACTGCGAACTATATCGTGAATAACAATTTGCAAATAGATTGAAAATTAAAGAAAAGGACAGGTCACGGTTCGCCTGTTTACGACCTTATGATTACACGTCTGCAACAATTGAAATCAAACAACATCAATATTACTCTTCGTCAATCTTATATAATTTTATATCTGCTATTGATTCAACGTCAATTGTTCGAGATGTATACCACGATCATTATTTACAATTACATCTTATCTTTGTTTTATTCACGTTTGGGTATAAAATATTGTGTCAGAGTGACGTATTGCGACCACGGCCGGACCGGTCTGTCGACAGTTAGACAATGCTGATGGTGATTTCGGAGCCAACTTACATAATTTGCTTTAACAAATTTCGCAATGCCCTCCAGGTAAATGTCGTAAATCGAAATGGGATTGACCATTCGCAGTCCAGTATGTTGGCTGTTTGTTTTCATATCGATAGATTGCAATAAATCATGAACGGTTTCCGATTTGTTATTTATTGAAAACGTTGTGCAGTTCGTCTGGACATTTCATCAAAATCGCTGCCCACGGTGTTTGATCCGTTCACCGGATGTTGGTGTGGCAACACTGAAATGCTCATGCACACTGCACCGCCGTTATCAGATCTAATTGTTTTATGCATCCGTATCTATTCGAGTTCGATCGCCTAATGGAATCCATATCGAATGATTCGTGGCAAATATCTGACTAGATTGAATAACCTCGTAGATCGTGACGAGTCGGGAGCGAGATTGTGAAACCAAACACTTTATTACCTCTGTGAATATTTTATCTTTTACACTCTGTGTGGTCCCATTTTCGATGATAAAAGTTAGTTTGTGAGAAAACGTTGTTGATATCTCTACGATCGATGGTACAATGATTTGTATTGTTTTGGAAAAGCTAATAAAACTTTGATACAATTTATCACTCTCTTACAATAGATGACCTTTTTTAATAAAGATTAACTGTCGTGGATAGTAAGTAAAATAACTCGGTATTAATGAGCGCGTATTTCAAAATCTTGTTTCAGTAACTTGTCTTCGCAATTTTATTGCTTCAAGAAGTGCTCAAACTTCAACTGAACTATTTCCTCAATAGTCACAGATCACGCTAGGCTACTTCATAACCGTATGTGGGAACTGCCAATAGAAGGCAATTATCTCAAATGATGGGCTGAGATCTAAAGGGCCTATAAACGCTCGCATGCTCGTTGACTTACGCCCTTTAGTTAAGAATAGATCAGCAGTTCAATGGGCATCTAATTACCTGGTCTATGCACATGTAATTACGTAAGCTGATTGGACACTCCCCTCGACTAACCCGGCTCCATTGTGCTCTCGTATCCGTCAGATCGATATAATTGTCTGTATTACAACTGTTATGAGACAAGGACGTCTAATATATATGATTGAAGGTATATTAATATTCAGCTGTTTTGAAATAGGTAAGTACATGATATACAACAGCCTCGTAACTGATTGATTAACTAACTGATAACACAGGTTATTGTCATTAAAAGTGATTCATATAATGGGTTTTGAATTCTGAGTTAATCATAAGTTAATTCGCTATCGCCAAAAAGTGCCGTGATTTTCTTTGTAGTATTTTATTCAACTATGGTAACATTTACAATTTATATGCCCGTTTGGCCTTTCTCCAAACCTATCATAGACAGATTCTGTGTTGGTCTGTGTCGACATCTGCCTCCCGCATGGACGACCACAAGCCAATTCTCCGAGTTTATTTATATTGAATTCATCTACATTTAAAACAAGCATGTGCTTGCAATACAATTGTAATTTCATTCTTTACGACTGCTTGTAAATACTGAGGTTCGAATTACGGCATCAAGTTCTTCCTACAATGCATTGTTGGGATTATGTCGTGCCTTATGCTTATCAATGTTACAATGCAACGATCAATGTTGAAACGCAACTTTCCACCGCTTTTAAGGAAAGTGGGTAATTACGACACTTGCGTACAACATGTGCTACGCATTTGTATGACGTGGCGTATGATTCGACCGAATAAGTTAATATTTAGTACAAGGTCAGAATATAACATTTTTGGAAGAAAACTTTAATTAAATATGAATACGTAGGTAGTAATTTTAATATACCTATAGTAAGTTTATAAACTGAAATGTGTAACTTGAATGTTTATACAAGCAAGCGCAACTGACAAAGGTAGGTAGATTCTATACAAAATTGTTCTTGCGAATTTAAATTCAAATGACATGTTATATGTTTTTTTTATTTTTCTTCACCTATCGCCTGCGCAATCGCTTAGAATGCAAATACTCGTGTTTACTCTTATAAATTGGCTTAGGAAACGTTGCACAAGCAATTGTCGATTTCACAACTAGATCGGACGACCGGTCGTATGCGTATCTTAATCGTGTAAACAACAGCTGATTCTGTAACGGACAAGGTACCTACGGCTATCGGGCAATCGATATCGCCTCGTCTCAGGTTACCTCGTAAGCTTATTACGTGGGCTATAAATCGTTTGAAATTTCTCGGCCGACAAATTTGGTGCTCGTACGAGTAGGATTTGTTGTGATACCCGGAATAATACTTAAAAGGCTACGTATCGAAATAAAATCAATAATCAGATAAAACTCTGACAACCGCACAAAATAACATCTAAAGAGCTTTTTCCTTGTGTTGCAAAGAATTATATCCTGCACCTTTCTGAAACGTATTCCAGTGGAAACAAAGTACCTGCATCAATTTTACTTTCAATTGAAGTTCATTTTTTACCCCAGTAAGCTATGTTGTGAAACTAGTTTACTTCTAATTACAACTCGAGTGTATCGGTTGCTTTTTCAAGTCACTGGACAAATCGTATGTTCCTTCTGTCCTTTTCTAATGCCTCTTAAACGGGTGGGATAGTTGCGCCATGCGGTTTATAATATAAGGTAACGTTTGACTTGCGGTTCTGTAACAGGGGCTTTGGGAACCTGTTTACGCGGAAGAACGTTTTAGGGAGCACATGGCTTTAAGCGGCTAATCGGCGTGACAGGCCTTTGCATGCGTGCAGTTTGTGCATACGTTACGTTAGTCAATTAGACTTGTCACGATTTCTGACTTCAAATATCAAGTCGATGCTTAAGTACTTACGTAAATTAAACTTATGTTGTGGGAGCCTTGAGTTGAGTTCCGGAATTATTGTGAGTAACTAAGTTGACATTCGAATAATAAGTGTTCAAGACATTTTTAACCACGATTGAAAACACTTGTCATTGAATTTTATATTTGTTTAAGACTTAAATAGTTTGTTTATTTTATAGCAGAAACTATGATAAAAATTCGATCGATATTTTATGATTACATACCACCGCGATAGGTTTAAAATAATCATAAATCAAGCACAGTAATCAATAACGTTCAATCAGATGTTTGCGTAAATGGCTATGATCATAATGAATTCAATCAATCAGATTGGTTATGTGACCGGCGACCGATCTCGGCGGCTAACCGCATGGCCTACGCATGAACGGAAACCAAACATTCCCTACGTGTTTTAATAAAACCATTTCGCCAAACGTGACCACTCATCACCTCATAACCTCTTTTTTCATAAAGAAACAAAGCGTTTCAAAACAACAAAGTTATTTAGTCAACTTTATACTTTCCAAATTTAAAAGATCGAATCGAACGCCGCTAATCGAGAACAAACTGATAAATCGAAAGATACGCCCGGCCATTCCTTCTAAATTCGAAAGATCGGAACACGATTTAAAATACGGCCGATAAATCAGGACCGTTTAAATCCCTTCGAGCCCTATAAAATCGGTTTTGAGGACTTCTTTTTGTCTAAAAATAGCTTTTAAAGAGGCCAATGAAAACGAAAAAATGTCTTTAAACGTAGGCGCGGGAAGGATGTTGGCGATTATCGGGCGTCGTTACCGCGGCAAACTGGATGTCGCCGGTTCAATGGCATGTCTTTGCGAATACGCGCACCTCTTTATTAAGTCGTGTTTTGAATTAAGCGGAGCGATCAATTGTTGCAAAGTAATTTTTATCCATTGAGAAATAATTAACGGTTTATCTTCTTATCTATTTGTGTTAATAATTTTACTCGGTGAAGCTATTAACGTTACTAAAAATCCCTTGTTGATTTCCAAGAAATAAAAGTTTTCTCAAAACTCAATAACTAAAATTTTATTTCGATATCAGCGTAGTTAAGATAATACCTAACGACCTACGTTTGTAAAAAATCTGAAAAACAACATCTCTGGTGGGTCGTTTTGGGCTGATAATTACATTTTTCATATGCTTAGACCACAAATACTCTGCCATGGGTGTTATACATGTCATAGAATCTAAATAACATGAGTAAAACAGTTGCTAACGATATCGTATAACTAAAGGCTAAAATAAACTAAACACCAATAATTTACAAACGCTTATTTATCCACCGTTCCCTGAAGACGCAGCCTTACGACCCTTCGATTTATTAGTCAATTCCATGCCCCCACTCTCGAAGGCTATCGAGATTGCATTTCCAGACTCGCCTTCCACATCAACGTCCATTGCTCGTCTCTGTCGTGTTTTGTTTTTGCACATTCCCACAAGCCAATCTATAGACGGTAAATATTCTAATGTATCCGATAAGCCTTGGGAATATTTCATAGTGCAGGGATCGTTAATTGCAGTCAGCCTTGAGGGAGATTTTGATTTCTATTCTTTTTAAATATCTTTTTAATAAGCGCAGTGGTAAGAAATTGCGATTTATGGCGACAGTCATAATTATTACGTCCAAGGAATTTATGAAAGAGTATTAAAATGTACGATTATTTGCAGATCTGTCTAATAAAATGGGATATAATTGATACTTGGCAGATACTGGTTTTAGTGTGAATAATCGCGAATGTATTCCTTAGCTAAGCCAAGAATTAATTGGCTTAAGAATCTAGAATGATTATACCTGTGATAACTTTATTACCTACTTACTTTTTTTTTATAAGTATTATCATTTTGTGTCGGCGAACCTTTAAAGTGCTTTTGTTATGTTTCTTGTATTATTTGTTTATATGACGTTTTTGCTTATTTGGTTATCTAATAAAATTATTAACAAAAATATAATTTCATTTTTTTTTATAATGAAATTATATTTTTGTATTAAATAATGAACGGAATCTTGTAAGCTAAAAAGTTCTAGCCAGAAGACTTCAACCAGATATATCCTAACAGTTTAACCCTGTTAACGAAAATGCCTAGTTTCTCTTTAAATTTAGGTACTTATATATAACAATAATTCTAGTAAAGACCGTATAGAATTGATTTCAATTTAACCGCGTCAAGAGTGACGTGCAGTAAATATCATACAAGGAGACAACGAACGGTTGTGCTAACGAAATGGCTTATATTTCATTTGAAATTTGCAAAACCAGTCAAGCTCATAGAGGGTCGTAACTCATTCGCTGAGGTATAAACAACGTTATGCTCACTCGTCACGAAGACTGTGAGAGAGAACTAACATTAGCACTGAAATAAATCGAATTCGAACTGATCGTATTGCTGTATTCGTTTGTTCAAACAAACTGGAGGTACGGTTTACTTTGTCTTGTTTTCTTAGTCCAATCACTCGTAGACAAATAACAGTCTCAATAAAGGTAGGTAGAGTGTTGTTTTTTGTTAATTGTTTAACTTTGTTTATATATTATTATTATGTATTATCACTGTTTTCCTATATTTAATTATTCGTCTTTTTATATTATAAATAGATATCACGTGAATTAATGTGAGTATTAACATTCATAGATATAATTTGCACAAAATTAGGTACCAAAAATAAATATTTATGCGAGGGGTTAATGAACTTTATATATGAAACACATATATTATGCGCTGCTCAAATACCTACACAATAAAATCCTACGCCAATTTTTTTAGTGACATAAAAAATATTTATTCAAGTAACCGTCGATATTGTTCACAAATTGATATTTTCGGTATTTTCCGGTATTATGCAAAAGAAGCGCGCCGATTCCAGAGAAACATGTCTAATTCCTATTTCATTAATAATTAAACATTTTTTTTAAATAGGTATTCTTGCTTATTTAGTACTTACACAAAAATTTTTGGTACTTATTCTATATTTGGTGCGATCAAATTCAATTTCACATCGTGCCTATTTTGAAGTGCATTGTAGAATTCGCAAACATTTCTCAGGCATGCAAATGTCACAGAGCACGTGTTACCACGGCGAGTAATTTGTCTGTTATTTATTATCTCACTCGACTAGATGTATTTCGTGAGGAAATCGTGGAATACGGCGCCCACGTGGGCGTATTATGACAATGTGCAAATGTGACTCGTTATTTGGTGCGTGCCTGTCTCATGTTGTCAAGACAAGAGATACGAAATCTCTGGCTGATTCTTAAATCTGAGTATATTTACAGTTTGTATATAAATACACTGTTTGTATACCTACATTATTTATATTTTTATATCTAATGATACGGTCAACATTTAATTCAGAAATTGGTATTTATTTTTATTTAAAATACCTAACATGATTGTTTTTGATTTTTGAAATGAACAACTACCTATAAAGCGATAAAACTCGCGTTTCTAATTTTATTGCCTGAATACTATTGTCAGCTCAGTCGTGCTATGATTATGGAAACTGTAAAGGTGCCGAATCGACAGCCAATAAAATAAAATACGCGAGTTAAATCCGTCTATACCTACCTAGTGTTTTAATTCCAATAAATGTTATTGTTTTAAAAAAAATATATACAAATAATTCGTCGCATAGAGAATAGCGTTAACTGTACCTACAT
The DNA here is from genome assembly GCA_038024825.1 of Polylopha cassiicola. Classification (NCBI taxonomy): domain Eukaryota; kingdom Metazoa; phylum Arthropoda; class Insecta; order Lepidoptera; family Tortricidae; genus Polylopha; species Polylopha cassiicola. The sequence goes on along the minus strand of CP149046.1, from coordinate 11,290,882 downwards.
GCTAGACTCTAGTTGAGAATAGGAACACAGAATTCATAGGAAGTAGTTACCAATACAGATGACTATTCAACAGTTATTATTCAATTTTGCGACTTGTGATATTACTCTTACTTTAAAACTGAGACGTACCAGAAGCAAAGACAAAGAGCCTTATTAGTTATACTGAAGTTCACATATAGCTTTAACTTTATTCTCGACGGAGATTGCTCTTAGCGAAGCAACTATGCAAATGTGCTAAACCAGCGATAAATAAGTGACGTAGCAAACTGTTGCATCAAACGCCTGACTTAGCTTCTAAGCGTTACTTATTAACCCTTATTCTAAATTCAAGTGGGACTATGCTACAACCTACCTTGGAATGAAACACTATAGATGGATTTAACACGCGTATTTTATTTTATTATCTGACGTTTCCAAACTTTTACAGATTCTATAGTCGTAGCACGACTGAGCTGACAATAGTCTAACGCTAAAGTCTAAAGTATGAATAGTTGTTTCATTCCAATGTGTAATAATCGCGAAGGCATCAGAAATTATTATTGTACCTACCTATTAATGCATAAATTATTACCTACCTATTAACGCTTCTTAAATATGACTTTTGACTTATGCTCCTGGACTATGCTTCCACAATGCGTCGCCTTTTTCAATATATGTATTACTTTATTTTATATCCCCGTTATAAGTTTAAATTTCAATGCAATAGATATTTACTGAGATTTCGTTTGCACATTATTTATAAGGTGTTCAGCCAGTCAAAGCTATAGCTTACTCAGTATAAATAAAATTCTCAAGAGACATTAAAGTGTAAAAAGAACGAGTTATCTAAGTGCTGTCATAAACGTAAGTAATATTCCGTGTAAGTACATTTGAGATAATAGTAAAAATGCATCAACGACTAAAGTGTCACTAGATGTAATTCTCTCGCTTTTGTTCTCGTGTAACTTTAAGTAAGCACTTAAGTGTTCAATAAAACGGTTTTCATTTCTTACGTTGCGATTGTTTAAAAGCAGCTTTTTCAATCAATGAAAAGATTTCTGAATTATTTCAATATTTACGTTCAATTGTTTTCTATCTTATCTTTCCGGAAACAATACTTATACCTACTATGTTTGTAAAAGTATTATTGTAACAACTGTTAGTGAACCTTAAAAAATTAATAAATGCATTTTTATTACGGATGGAACGATTTTTATCAAACACGCTACTCGGGTAAAAATAGTTTTAATTGGTATCGCTATGTTTTAGTAGCAATTAGTTTTTCTTATTTTGGTATGCGTATTACACTTACCTGTCGGTTTTAGTATGTCCGGCTTGAAGCGATCCGGGCACCGGTATTTACTCCTCATCCTTCGCTAAGCACTGTTTGTTTATTTCCGTTACCTGGAACAAAGTGGTAAATAATTAAATACTATTTTTAACGGCGAATACAAACTATGCGGTAACTATTTTGTAGTATCGTGCATTTCTCAGCTTGTAAAAATGTTAATCATTACTGAGTAGGACTTTGTCTTCATTGTAGCAGCATGTAACGACGAATATTAATTAGAATAATACCCACAGGTTAAATCCGTACCTACATTACATAAGAAAACTGAATAAAAAATAATAAAACAAATGACATTCAAATTTATCTATTATCTATTTAAAAAAAACATTTGTAAAACTGTCTGCAGAACTCAATACCATCATACAAAGACACCAACGCACCAAATTCACATATTTGAAAGCGCACCTCGCACGAAATTCACACAAACAACCAAAAGTTCAATTAGACACTATTAGTATGGGCGAAATTGAACTTCCCGGTTTTCAGTGTTCAATTAGCACTAGAAGTGGAACATTCCTCATTAGGAGAGCAGAGTGTGGCAAGAGGTAGATATGAGATAACGCATTACGCATGCGCGAGGCATTGTCTTAGTGCAGATGGCTAGATAATGCCGCGAAAGCTCGGCTCCAAGTAATATGCAAAGCTTTCAGATGTTGCGTCGGTTTGTGACTCATGAATGCAGTATACGGTACTACCGTTGTATCAGATCATTCATGAAAACAATTAGTTGTCAAAAATAGGTACTCTAAACATTATAAGATGGCGCTGTAGTTCATTGTAATAGTCTTTTAAAGACCTAGTTTTTGATATATTATAAAAGACAAAAAAACGGAGGAGGTTCTCAAGTCGACGCGACGCGTATATTTTTTATGTATGACCACGCATAACTTTTTACAGAGTAGTAATTTTGATAAATCTTTTTTTACTATTCTGAATGAGGTTTGAAAAGAATTAAAAGGTGCTTAATAAAAACAAAAGTAAAGCAGGTCATGTTTCAGTTTAATTATTGTATTTACTCACGTAACTTGATTAAAGCTAAGCCTATTAAGTAACTTCACAATTAGGCCACTGGCCGTTTATATTGAACTATACTTTTGCGTGTTTAATTACCTGTCACACGAATTCGAATTATTAGTAAGTAGTTACTAATTAAATCGTATCGCTTTCGTCTCATTTTTTTATTTAAAATACGTACCTAAATTTACTTGCAGTACATAATATAGTACATAATTATTTAGACGAAATTTCGAGCTTGGTTTGTAGCATAATTGTAGCCTGTTGTTAACTATTATTATATTATTTTCTTGTGTACGCAAAATAAACTTAAAGTGTAAAGAATTCGAAACGTCAGCTAATTAAATAAAATAAAAATACGCGAGTTAAATCCGTTAATAGTTGTTTCATTCCAATGTATAGATGTAAGGTTTACCTTTGGATTATCAGATACTTACGAAGGTTGTCATTAAATCTTACGTGTACCTTGGTCCAATAAGTCCCAATCGATTAACAACCGAACGAAATGTCACGTGGTCAGTATATGTACCCGTATGTTAATCCTTGCTAATATTATAAATGCGAAAGTAACTCTGTCTGTCTGTCTGTCTGTCTGTTACGCTTTCACGCTAAAACTACTGGACCGATTTAAATGAAATTTGGTACAAAGAAAGTCTGGAGCCTGAGAAAGAACATAGGCTACTTTTTAACCGACTGCAAAAAAGGAGGAGATCCACCCGGACGAAGTCGCGGGCAGAAGCTAGTTGCATATAATTTTGAATTTGTTTTTCTATTAGCAAATGGCATTTTTTGTCAAGAGACCCACCGCTATGATATAATAATAGTTAATGGTCACTGTGCTAAGCAGAATCTTTCTATTTGTGGTGTACTGCGCGCGAGTTCGTTAAGTAAGCGCGCACGTGCCAACGCCGCCAACGCGCGTACCTAAACGCTATGTAAAACACATTTGCTACCGGTTCTTACCTTTTTGTTTTAATTTCTTAATTCGATAAAGTATTTCGGATTTATTCGTACTGCGAATATCTTATTGACGCATATAAAATGATTTTAGTTAATAACAGATATTGTCAATGAACATAAGTACCTACCTACTTAATAATTTGTAGGTACTTACCTATTTGGTTTACTGTTTAATTAACGGTGCCCAGCAAGATATTGATATTCATTGATTTCTGTGTGAAAATTATACTTATTAAACTTTAAATTCATAAACAAAAAACATGGCAGCAATATAACGCAGAATTATTATGTACAAATTAACATAGTTTCAAAGAATTTTTAAATTGGTACAAGAACTTCGCTCAGTATCGTACCGGATTCCACTAATATTTTTTGTATGCGCACATTAACGTACCCACTACACATATTCAGTCAGCCAATTACGAGCATTTCCTTGTAAGTGAAAGAATGATGTAAGATCTGGCCGATAAAGCTTTTCTGGAGGGAGCAGTCGCTGGGCTGTCCGGGCTTATCAGCGTATCTACCGTAACTACCCGTCAAGGCCAAGTGGTTGCAAATGCTTAGAGTGACAGCAGCCAGATCTTGATAAACTGCAGCTAACTCCGTGTGGGTTTGGTAAAATTGTTTTAATTTCGCGTTGACATTTTCATTAGATCGCTGGTCGCTTGATTAGCGCATGGGCGCGGTTCACGGAGGTACCTGACCGCGTATTTAGACTAACTTGGTCATATTGTAGCGCTATCGCAGTTAGAACTGGTGGGTATAATTAATTTTCTTTAGGCGTCTGAATATAAGCATGAAAGGGACAGGTGTATGTTGTTTGTTAGTACTATAACACAACTTGTTTATATTAATATAAGGTGTGAATAATATGTGATTTATGTGATTTATGTGACTAGTGTTTCTGTTCGACTGAAATTAAGTGCAACAAGTTTAGTATTTTCGTAATTCATTTTTTTTTATATGTAAGAAAATGTTGTTGCTGAAGTCTAACCTGCGCAGTTTAGAAATGACTAAGTATATATCTGGAAATAAATTCTATCTAACTTTTTTAAAATTAAAGTTCAAAGTTCAATGGCCATTTAATATCATTGGTCGGAATAAAAATATAATTGCGTCGCTATTTTGTCACTTTATGTATACTTTATTATTTTATGATTTTAAAGGATTCTTTAATGAGAATAAAACATAATGGGAATTTAATTTGTGTTTAAAGTTATGGTATGAAGTACTGGACCGGATTACGATGATGTCTCAAAACTGCTGACAAAGTATAAGGAGAGTCGCGACATGTTTATCTGTAATTAGGGATTGGTAAGAAGAGCAATTTTAATCTACCTAAATGTTAGAAAATGAACTATCATCGAATGGCATTATTATTGCACTTGATTATACAGAGAGCTTTCTAAACCATAGCTACAATCACATCAACTGAATTAGAGCAATGACATCATTTCCCATCATTTCAAAACTGCAAATTCACTGACATTATGCAACCCGGATGATCTCAACTGTATTCCAACATCATACCAACTTAGGAAGATTATTTCATAATTTCTGAGTATGTCTCGAGTACTTAAGACATTTGTAACTGATTCTATCAGACAAAAGTCCGAAATAGTTGACAAATAATAAAAAAAACAATGTGTTTAACAATTAGCTTCCTCGAGACTTACTTGAACATTGTAAAATAGGCCCTTAGTCTAAAGTTGCTAACTTGAAGAATAGAACCGATCCATAAGTCCCTATAGGTAGAAAAAGCTGACGTCCAACTTTGTTTCTCACTTAAAACTTGAAGGGGCAAACTTCGGTCGATTGCCGTATCATGTTATTGGCAATTTTATCGCAACTTTGATTTTCTCTTTAAATTGTTAGGTACCTAGGTTTAGGTTTAAAGATATTTATTCCCATAAGATATATATAGTACTTTAATGACAACATAGTTTTTACATAAATACCTACATACAATTTATATTATGGTTATTTACACGGCAAGAATGCAATAATCATATCCAATGTAGACTATACAAATAAGCCAATGGAATAGAAAAAAAAACCTACTAACCTACCTACGAACCTACTCTGGCCTAAAGTATTATTTAAACTTCAATATATTTAAACAAAGTCTGATTTAGTATCAAAGTTACAAACATCATGTTTGTTCATAATGAACAAATATTTGGAATTGAAAATGCACACAATACAATTAGGTACTTACTGGACAAACCTGAAATGTATCAATACAAAACTTTAATTTTTGAAAAAATACCCATATACCTATATGGATAGGTGGGTATATAAATGACCTTTAGACTTAAATGACAAAGCAGTTGTTGCTAAGTACACTCTTAACAGTACAGTAAGTTTTTTTTTCCTGAAAGTGACCTGTTTATAGTTGGCCCTGGGGCCGTTACTGTTCCACCGGACGAATGGGGAGCGCTCCGAGGTGGGCTCACCCTAGCTTAACAGTACAGTAAGTACACAACTTCACGTAATTGAACCACTCCTTAACACATAAGAAATACCTAAATCATTCTTCATTATCATGTCACATCACTCCACTAAACTACAACTCTCAAACTACCGAACACGCCCTCCACATTCGTCCTTGTTTCTTTTAAACTCGAAAGATCCATATTGATATGTCAATAATAGGACAATACAAGGAAGCTTTGTTCCCTAGAGTGTTTGATTGACACGTGTCAATGGATCCGTTCTTTGCCCACGCGTCTAGAACACAAGTTTCCACTCATTGTCCGAAGTACTTGTTACGGATGTTCTGTTTGGATAAGTTTGAAGGTATACCGAAGGCAAACATAGCGGAGCGTCGAACAAAGCGCCTTATCTCGAACTAAATAACCTAGAATAGGTACCTACGTGACCGTGATTACGTAAATTTTGGAGTTCTTTCACGCATTTATTGTTACCTGCGTAATGTGTTAGAACTTTTATACTAGAAAAACAGGTAATAAATAATTTGTAACAATTTGGTTACTAGCTTTGACCCAGTTGCTTAAAAACTGAAGGTCGTACTGAAATATTAAGATCTGATTTCACGATAAATACTGTTCTGAGGTTCTAATACAATCTTTTAAAGAACTACCAAAAGGCCGAGCTGACATTTGATAACACAACCACTTAACTTACTTTTGGTCGTAAAAATAATTCTATTACTAATTTAGTTTATTTCAATACGTTATTAGATAATACAAACCTACGGAATCTCTTTTGTTTTAACGGGCGTGGTTCCGGTCATGCTTTGCTTAAGGTGATTTTTATTTGTTTATCAGATAACCGGTGCAGACGTGTTGAAACAGAATAATTCCTATCTTATACCTTTTAAACTTTCCTGAACTTTAACTTGAGATAGGAAACTTGTTTTATTTGCTACATGCGTTTTTGCTAGCAGGCGTGGTTAAGTTTATGCATACGCTATTTTAAGGTATGGTAATATATTTGAGATAAAATCTTACTTTAATAATACTTAAGTGTAATTTTACTTCATGACATACTTGTTGGTTAATGTTACTTTTAGTGTCATGTTGGTTTATTTTACCTTTAACAATGTTGTCAAAACTATTTTATAATAAAATAGGACCCACATAATAACGTAAGTCCTATTTCAAATCTATTTTTCAAAGTTCTCTTGTTACGTTACACCTTTAAACAAAATGAAATTTTTAACTATAGGTAGGTACCTAATAATAATATATTGTAGCCAAGAGTCACGCTCAAGCATTACCCAAGTATCTATATAAGCTGTTTAAGAGTGGGCACTCTTATACAGTCTTTGTGCAACTTATTTATATATGTACTTATTATAGAACTAGTTCGCTATCTGCTCAATACTTATGTGCTTATAACCTGTAAATTCATTGTTATATATCAAACTTAGGTAAAAAATTACCGTGTACATATTTCATTCATTATGAATAGTCTATAAAGAAGAATTGATTATTACATTATTAGCTCTATGCATAATTTTATTAACTTCAGATATTACTTGCATTAGTTAAGGTATTAAATGTTGGAAATAATATTACAACATATAATTTATCAATTTGTTACAGTATGAAGTAGCAAGTAATTGCTTTACGTTTGAAGCAGTTATTGGTATTAAATGAACGAAAAATGTTACTCGCAATCATTGAGTTGTAAAAACAATTATATTCAAATTGATTTTCGGACGTTTATGTAATTTCCGGAAAGTAATTATCTAACCGTTGAATAAGAAATCAGGTGACAGGTAATATTTGTTTCCAATAAACTTGTAACAAACATCGAATTCAAGACATACGTACCTCAATCAACCTGAAATAATATTACAACGATATACTACCTATCTACTTAGAAATGTAAAAATACCTTATAAAATAATGTATAAAAATTTCGTGCCGCGTTGTTTGTTGCCAAACTAATCCGATCTGGCTAGACCGATTTCTATGAAATTTTGTGTGCATATCGGGCAGGACTCTCAAGACTCTCAGGATTGGCCAACATATCTATTTTTCGTAGTACCCCTAAATGCTAAGGGTGGTCCTTCACAAAGTTTTGTTTAATTCGCCGATTTTTTTATTCTTATTTTTTTACAATTCAGCGTTGAAAAACACATACAATCCTACACTTTCACCCTTCTACCATCAACGACTACCTTTATTATTCACTGGGTCAGCTAGGTTATGTATATAAAAGAATGTTTCGCAATTTGTACTAACTCAAAACACCTTGAAGTCAGTTCATGTCCAAACAGCAGCCTTGCTGCCTTTCGTCTAGTGGACCGAGCTTGTTTTGTTTATAATAATAGCCCCGCTATTGTTGCGGTAGCTAATATAAATATAAGTTATACGTACAACTAACGCTGTGATTTCATAATCCACCGATGAAGATATGAAAAGGGTTCGGTTACTATTGTTATGACTATCCATTCATTGTTATACTATCAATACAAAATACGAATGCGAAAGTTATTTTGTGATATTAATGTTTAATGAAATTTGATATACCAGCTAACTTTCGGGCATGATCACAGTTTTAGATAGGGAAAACAAAGTTCAGAGATTATATTACAATTCCTAGCTATAGACTGGGTAGAATATTTAAATAGTTGTGTGTATTCGTACTTAGATCTAGGTATAACTTTGCGGAAATTCATTATGCAAAAGATAAAAGAGAACTATTAAAAATTCCCTCCAAAATAATGCATTCAACTCTATCTTATACAAAACTCGAAGACTACACGAAGCAAGAAGACTACACGAAGCAAGAAGACACTTCTTGACAGGGATTAGCAAAGACTTTTAGTCTGTGATTTAATGAGATGGATATTGTCAGTACTATTTAGTTACAACATCAAAAGCAGGAAATACAATCTTTCTATTTTTAATCCCTTTCTATTTTACGTGATTTAGTATTATGCGAGCCTTTATTACTTTATATCGAACACTTACAATCGACACATTCTAATTTCACGTTAAACTGGCTATTTCGCAAGCGGTAATTAAGCTGTGATCAGATATAACGGATATCATACTGAATATCGCCGTTAGATTGACTGCAGTTAAATACAATTACTCAATTAATTATTTACATCTAGTACTGTTTGACACGAAAACTTATCAAAGTAAGAGTTGTTTAGGTGCCTAAGTGTAGGACCTACCAAATCTTTATCTCTATTTTAGGTAAGTGAGTTTTTGTTGATTGAACCGTGTGTTTATTAGAATACCGTAATTCTATCTATTCTATTTTGTAAAATGTATCTTAGCTAAACTAACCCAAAAATGAATTATGGAACTAATACCTACAAAAGAGTTTACAAATTCTGAATCTTAATTTTTTATCAAATTATATGCGACTTTATATTTTTAGTCTCCGTTCAGAACACTGCATGCCACTCTAGCAGATAATAATAATAAAATCTAGATAAACGCAATACAAAATTATTAACCATAGGAATGTTTAAAAATAACCACAGACGAAAATTAAAAAATAAAAGTCGATATTAAGAATGTGACTCGATTCAACGAACTCCGGATGCGATACGGCCTTGGCCAGTCTGGGGAGGGCGCGTCTTGGATCACGCGAGCGGACTGCATTTTAAATCGCGTCTCCAATTATTTCATACAGGTAAGTATATAAGAAAGCTTCAAAATTATATTAAATTGACGTGATACCAATTGACTCGGCGCGTACGCCTGGAAGGTTGCGTTAATCATGATCAATCACGATTACCTATTAAAAAAATACATACATAAGTAGGTACCATAATATATGTTTTTTCAGTAATAATTTTATAAAAGTAATATATTTTTTTAATTGGAGTTTAATGGGTTGTACCTATTGTAATTTATAATGATGATTTTAAGACTACAATAGAAATTGTAGATACAAACAATTTCTATTGTAAGCAAGATCTTCATAATAACTTATTCAAACTATTTTTAGATCAACAATTACACCTTCCAAAAATTATTACGTCTTTCTAACATGGAATTTCCACAAACACCAAAACAATTACGTAACTATGGTGGCCGTAACCATACCCCTTTCGTTTAAAACTTTAAACCTTTTATACTGTGTCTGAGTTCAATAGAATATAGCAACCCGAACAGGCCAGCTAAGAAGGCAATGGCAAGCAAAGTATTAACTTCGTATTAGGTTCGGAAATCGAGTGCACACCCGGGCAGTGAAGGCAAGCAGCTTTCGGCCGCAAGTCGGTATTACGCGACAGTATTACAGAGTCGACTCCGTGTCAAAACGTGGGCGGGATCCACCGCAGACTTTCTACATCGATGCTTTATGAAATGATACGTAGGTAGTCATTTCACAGATGATAGTTGAGTTATTGCCTCGTTGTTTGCATTTGTTAATCTGATTAGTAATGTGTACTTCATTCATTCGAGTATGTAAACGTGTTAGATGTTTTGTATGAAATAACAGGGACAAGTTTCAATGCAACCGAATTTGTTGTGTTGTTCATGATTAGCAATAAATACTTAAGTATAAGTTGAATAATTTACAGTTAATAAAGAAATAATCTATAGGTACAAATAGAAATTTAAAATGCAAATGCAGCCAATACATTCGACGAACGATGACAGATTACTCAATAAAGGTACTGTTGTGAATAACTCGTGATTTCCTTTGAATATATTTGAAATGCAAATGACTGGGTACTTGTCTTTAATTATAATTGTGATCATAATATAACGTAATACTAATTACTTTATTATGACATTTATAGAAGCAATAAGCTTCTAGTGTTCTGGTTTATTCGATTAATCTAGAGCATGCTGCGTAAAATAACGAGATATCTAGTCATTTTCAGATAATTGAGGGAGCGACTTAAGGCTATAAATCATAGAGGAAATTATAGTACGAAGTTTCACACCCATTCTTATAGAAAACGAAAGTGGGTGGGTAATAAGGAAGCGCGATTAAACAGTAGCTTAGTTAATGGCTGAGGGAGGCTCTAAATCTGCTACATTGTGGCCTTCCGGAGTTGCGCAAGATTCTCTTAATTTCGCACTATCGTTATTGGTATTTAAGGTATAAAAGGCCAATAACTTTGATAAATGTTACGTTAAGTGCCAAGCCAATGCTGATACCTACTAACTTTAGCATAGGACATAACAATGCTTGTAGTTTCTTTGCCGCGTTTTTACTTCTCGTACTTAAAAAAATGTATTTAGGTACGCTATTTTTTGTACTGTATATTTAATATATATTCTTCTTTTACCTTAAACCGATTTCTATGAAGAGAATCGATATTCAATCAAAAACGCCGGATACTTGCCTCAGACATCGGTATATCAGATTTGTCTGAGAATAATATTTCTGGACACTTAATTGTCAAGCATATGTTTGCAGGTTTACCAGCTCGAATACCCCATTTAAGGATCTTAAATGACGTGTGTAGAAAGTTAACATTAATTCGCAACAGTTGACCGTATAAATAAAACGTCATCCTTTTATGGAACAGGTCGTAACCGACGATCGTCAGAATACATTTTAAAACTAAGCGGCTTAAGAAACATGTGCATTTTGAGTTACAGTTATTGAGTAAACGTATGCTTGGAATTTCAGTCTTTCTCACATATTTTATGAAATGATTTTTAAATAGACGATAGAATTTAACTACGATCTATCAATCGAAATTCGATTGATATTCTTGGTTTAATACCATTAGTTTTTAATTATAATGATATTATTGTACAAAGACAAGAGTGGAAGGTGGTGGAAGACTGGTGTACCTAAGGGTTTAGCATGCTGCCGCTAGTAAAGGCATAGGCGTGGGTTCGAATCCCACTTGGGGTCTAAATTTTGTCTTTGTACAAAAATATCATTATAAAAGATAGAAAGTTTCGTTACAACCTATATCAACAGAAGCCTTAATAGGTAGATAAAGGTTATTTATAACTACCTGGTTTTCTTCTTCCATCAACTGTACTTTATTATATTCAATTTACAAATAACAGATTTTCTTGACTTTCCCACGTACCAGTCCCAGATAACGGAATATTGAGCCATAAGCTACGTATGCCATTATGTAACAGGAGCGAGCCATACAACTCATACATGTGTCAGCTATCGGTCGCCGTTCCCACCAACTATGATTTTTTCCTTCCAAGAGAAACTCGAGTTCCGGTTATTGTGCTTTATTGCAACTCAAGGGTACGTTACTTAAATAACATCTCTCACGTCCACAGATTGCTCAAGAGAACTCGGTAAAAACTTTGACAGCCACTTGTTTTTACAATTTTGTGAAACAGCATTACGGGGTGTTTGGCAATTAACCGAGTGTGGTGAACCGATTAATTTATTTGAAAAGACTTTTACCAGTTTTGTAAATAGAGTGTAACGGCACATAATTATGAGTACCCATTGCTAACCTATTATTTCTGTCTGTTCTCTTTAGGACTAAGACATTTTATTATAGGTACTAACAAGTATTAAAATGGTTTTAGTGTCTAGTTGAGGAGGTATCTAAGTATCATAACAATAAATAACGATTAATGAGTACATCTTATTGGAGCCGGTATCAGTTAATAACCAATATATGCGCTATAAATGTGTATATAAACACGCTAGTGTGAAATAGACGTATCAATTTAACTGCATACAAAGCATGTCACGCTAGCAGTCGACCCGTTTGGCACTATCTCGCGATTTCTATTCCGTTACAGAACAAAGCATGTGTCGTACCCCGCTGTGTGATGTTTATGTAATTTCACTCCGGTAACCTTTCCTATGGCGATTTGTACTGCACTAGTTTACAGAGCGTGAGTTAGAAAGTGGACCGGGCGACAGGAACTAACCTTTACGAGACGACCTTTAACCGATAACCGTTTCGATTCGACCCCGGCAGTAGATACGCGAAAATCGTTACAAATTCTGCTATTTCGTGACGGTGGTGTTTTCCGCTTATCCCTCCGGCTGGACAGCGGGCAACAGGTCTTGTTATGTAAGTTGGGAACATTGCGAGTGACCGCTAAGTACAGCGAGTCTTATAGTATAAGACTCGGTAATAAACAAAAGTACCGTTTCGAAATACGAGATGGTGTGAAATGTAGAATATCAATCGTAATATAAAGATTATAGAGAGCTACAATGGGATTTATGTGCGAGCTGTGATTTTCACAGTTATATATTATTATTATCATACCCTAAACGACATTTATGGGATATCTAAATTCAATATATATTTGACATGTACGCAGCAAATAACAAGACATTTCAGTGATTAACTAGCATAACTCATCTGAATAACCAATAACCATGACACATTTTAATGTCTTGAATTCGACCAGGGTATTAATAAATAATCCTCCATTAATAAAATTGTCTCTGGAGTCCTACACTATTATCTGCATGTCAGTCATGCGAGATGAAATGGCACTTTCTAATCGCACCGCCGCTGCTTTCAATAGGAGCTTTTCAGGGATTTAAGTGGAATAATTCCGATATTGCTCGTGGATATTGGTTGTAGGCGTGAGCATCGGTCACGTATCGGTTGAGTTACAGCCAGGGAACTAAATAAATCAGAATGTTAGACTTCTGCTAAAGCTTACTTACACCCACACAGTAAATTTACATACGTAATGCGACGCTTGCGTTCGCTTCGTCAATTTTAACAACTAATGTAAACATGGTAATGAATCAACAATATCTGCAAAACTTGGAGATTAATGTTTATTCACTGATGTAGTAAGCCTCTAATTAGAGGGTGGTTTAAAAGGACACCGGTGTGGCATCTTAGAAGTGTATGTAAACAATTTTAATACGGTTTTGAGCTCATTTAGCTTAACGCTGACTCTGAAATCCACGTGCTAAATATTTTAGTTCAGTAACCCATATACTAGTAATTATTTATTCCATGAGAGAGTTCATTAACTACCACGTATATAATAATATGATAGTTAATATGTGATGAAAATTGTGATTGTAAAATATAAAGGCCGCTTGTAACGTTTATTCTAATCGCGTGAGAAAGCATTTTAGATCTATATGGTTTCCATCATCAAATTAACTTAATCGACGGAAAATCATCTATGAAACATTGACAACAATGACATTGTTTTGCTTTCCCGAAGCGAGGTTGCAGCCACGGAGACAAGAGGTGAAACCGAACCAGCGTGTGGCCGCCTTATTGGTAAGGGTTATACGAATTTTGCAACGTATTGCAAGTAACTCAATACTTTATTAAAAGAGAAGAGAGAAATCGTTTACAGGGATCAAACGCGGGTCAGAATTATGCCTAGAGGGTTCTTAAAAAATGGACGCTTTGCGTTTGTCGTTAAACGTCAGACGTCATTAAACTATGTTCCTGTAATCTTAGCGAAGCTGTAACGTTGGCAGAGGTTTTGGTAACAAAATAAAATAGATAATATTGAATACACACTATTGTTCATGAAAGTTGTCAATCAACTATCAACAAACAATATAAACACATATTATAATAAGCTACAGTTGTTGATAACGCGTATTGAAAATACCTAGGTAATAATGGAGGTACAGTTAATTTTAAAGCTAAGAATTCAATGAGCGGAATTGTTCCAAGTCGTTATAATCTATTGTAAACTGGCGTAGCTACATCAATTTCTTTTTATCGCTACCGGTCACGTTTAAAGTTTCTACCTTGTTTTTCTTACCTAGTATTGTACAAGAAATTGCTGCTTTTGTACAAAATTGATCACGCATTCGTTTAGCTTTTTTCATACATTGTACGGTTAATTTTGATACAGGTTTCTTTACGCATGCCGATGAATTTGCCACGCTGGAGTGTACCGTGATCACTTTGTCAAAATTTGGAAACGACTCGTGCGTGCAAACTATTAGCGAAGCAAATTAAAATGATGCAACGGTCAAAATATGTTTATTTATTATTTTGTATAGTGGCAAGGTTCTTATAAGTTTATTGCGTAATGGAAAGCGTTACAATTACGCAGTAGCTGTTAAAACTTTGATTGTAAGTAAATATGAATAGATTCGATTTCACAGTCTAATTTATCAGTAAGAAGTTTATTGATGTGTCGTAATACTAATATTTGGTAAGAAAAATATTTATACTTTTAGACAGATATTTGTTTCCAGTAGTTATTCTCATGGTGGGCACTTAGTCTATATGTTTTTTTTTTTTTAAATCAACAGATTTTATCCACATAATATTATATTAATGTTATGATATTACAAGAACATTACAGTTCGCATAATCGTAGCAAACCGATTTGACTGTTTTTGTTACAACAACCCTTATAAAATCAGACCGCCTCACGTTCCCGTTTCTTGTATGTTGTGACACAAATGGATGTCGTTTTTTTAGATAACTATAAAAAGAGACATCGAGGGTCCCTATTCTGTCACAGCTAGTAATGTGACAATAAAAACACTGTACTCGAATTGCAGGACATTTATACGAATGGTTTTTATTATTATGTGAATTGTAAATGTATGTCGTTTCTTTTATTAACCTATCGTCTTTAGGTATACTATAGCAGTTAATTTTGATTTTATTGGTATCTACTTTCTATATATTTAATATAATAGGACATGTATTGATTACGTAATATGAAACTCGAGACAATATTCAAATTGTCTTTTATCGATATCAGTAAATTTTAACAAATAGGTATAAAATCATTTATGTTGTAAAAGTATGATTTTACGACTGCTTCGGATTTAACTTAGAGAAATTTAAAATTCACTATTCGCAGCGAAAGATACAACCCTAATCATCTTATCTTATCAATTTACCTTCTAACACAGCGCTGTATCCCACGTGATTGATTTTTGATGTAAAAGATAAGATTAAACTATTTTAATGGCATGGGTCCTAAATGCTGAGCTGCAGTTTAGTACCAAGACCTAAGGTCGTAAAAACGTGTGACAGAAGACCGCCGGGGTTTATAAAAGCTGGAGGCCACACAGGACCTCGCATTTATGGTATTTTAAAATAATAAATTGAATATGACTTTAAACAGTTTCTGTTTCATTGTTGGGACTCTTGTTTACGATAATAATTTAATGTAAATTTTTATGATATACCTATTGAGTTTCTGTTGCTTAGGTAGGTATATGAGTCACGGTCGAATGAGACAATAAATATTTTTTACAATAATAATTTGAATAATATATAAGTAATGGATATAGATAAAATCAGGTAGGTACTTACCTACTTATTTTGTGTCACTTAAGTACCTAAATTGTGATAAGGTAATGATAAAAAAATAGGTAGTTACTCTTACTAGTTGTGAGTAGGTAATAACAATATTATTATATAAAGAAACATAAAGACGAGTATGTGTATCGAAGCTAGAAGTATAAAATCGTAGTAAAAACTTTAGACGACAAAGGAATGCGTATGCGCACATGCAATACGTAAACAGTTCAAGCCTCCACTGGATATCAAGATGAGAAAACAACGAAAGAATTTACCAAGTAATTGTTAAAGTATGCAAATTCCGAACCCAACGTTCGAGCCCTTTTAGATTAAAAGTTTCACGTTTTACGCCAAGTCGAGATAATACCACATGTTAATTAAGTTAGCTATTTTGTTAAACAAAAGCCTGCCAATATCAATTCATGTCGACGACTATTTTGCCGTTTTGCTGGCTATAAATTCTCGACAGTGTTGTATAATTTGTGTCTAAACTGGTCTATCAATCAGTTTTTTTCGTTTGGTTTTTTGACATGGATGACTAAGAAGTTTTTACTGTTATGATTATAGTTTATTTGTTAATCAAATGTGTTGTGATATGTAGATAGCATAAAGTAGAACGAAAAGAGTCGTATTTTCAAATTATAATATAGTTTATAGTTTTCATTATACCTAAATTACAAAACATTTTTGCCTTTCAATCGTCCTGGGAATACCTAGTTACATTGAACGAACATTCAATTTCGGTATCAGCAACAATACACCATTGTTATGTATATTGATTCTGGATTTATACAAAGCTCAGACATTTCGAAAGCAATTCTGCAGACAGACGGATGAACTAATAGAATTTCTGTTTTTGTCCGACGATAAAAACTAACAAAGCTTAGGCTCCTTATATAGCCTGCTTTAATGCTCTCATTGTGCGGGGCATTTTATATTGTCAGCAAATGTACAAAGAAGCTAACATGATGTTGACAACTTACATATTTACCTAAGTTGACAATTAGAGTTCTAGTTATTTATTTATTATTAAATCTTATTGTTCTTTGTTTAATAATTATATTGCAATTTGAAAAAGGAATAAATCTTAGAATCCAAACTTTATGTACTTAAGTACATAAAGAAACATACCTTCTTGGTAAGTTTTTATAGCTCTTTAAAAAAATAAGTTTACTCGTATATTTACACGAGTAGCAGATCAGTAATATCAATACTATAATTACACACCATCCGTCAATTTGAAGAGGAAACGTCATTTTCAATTTGACTATAATTAATCAATTATATCATTACCAAAGTGCATGATTCGCTTTGACGCAATTAAGTGTTATTCGAGTAACGTCAAGTGGAAATGAGTTATGGTTCCTACCTATAGTGATGCTACCTCCAGTTTGGATATAATAAATCTATAAATCTATCTATATATATAAAAGAAAGTTGTGTTAGTTACCCCGTTTATAACTCGAGAACGGCTGAACTGATTTGGCTGAAATTTGGCGGGGAGGTAGCTTAGAGTCAGGAAAAGGACATAGGATACTTTTCATCCCGATCCAGTGAAAAAAAAGAAAAAAATATTAAGCTGATTTGTTAAAAATAGTATAACAAAACGCAACAATGACAACTGTCAAATCGACATTGCCGGGCGGGACGAAGTCTGCCGGGACCACTAGTTTAGAATATTTTAGAATAATGTACTTATCAAGTTTATTTTTATAATTCTTATAAGTAAATATTTTTAGGTTAATTAGCCAAATAGCTAGTTGGTCAAAATAGTAACACCTATATTTAGGCAAAGTATGTTTAGTATTATAGTATAGAATTGTAAAATTTCGTATGACGTTTTTCTGTTATTCTAGCTATTCTTAGAAAATAAATGTTTAACGGGACTTTAACCATGACCTAAAAACATTATTAATCCCTTTGGCAAAAAAGAATCCACGTCCCTTTTTAAGAAGTCATTCGCAAATATATATGACGTAAATGCACGTGTTTACAGACTTTTTAAGTATAAGTATTTTTTATATTGAGATGATTTATCAAAAGTTTTTCTTGGAGCTGTCAAGATTAATTAAAAATAACAGTCGGCAACTACCTTATTAGATACATTATATTATGACATCCATGAGGCAAAACCAATTATTGTTATTTTAAAATGAAATAAAACTTGCTTAATTATGTTATAATATATGTACCTATTTTATGTAAATCGGTTGCGATAGATCTTTATCCACATTATGGTGGCATG
This sequence comes from Polylopha cassiicola, assembly GCA_038024825.1. Classification (NCBI taxonomy): domain Eukaryota; kingdom Metazoa; phylum Arthropoda; class Insecta; order Lepidoptera; family Tortricidae; genus Polylopha; species Polylopha cassiicola. The sequence goes on along the minus strand of CP149046.1, from coordinate 11,272,678 downwards.
AAAAGTACATTATTAATCATTTGACCTACATTTTTTAACACCGCATGACACGAAGAATGTAATTTATTCTATATTTCCTTTTTTGCGTGAAACATGCCCTATTAGCTTTTCAAATACCTACAAATAATCTAAATGCCCTTTTTTTTAATTAACACAATTTCTATACCGATTTAGTTTACGATTTCTAATAAATGCAAATTATTATATACCTACATTAGTTCTATCGATTTTTTATAGTGAAGTCAATGATCATCGATATCGATCGAATTCCGATTCATACATCGTAGTAAATAATCTGTTATACTTCCATCCAAATATTTGTCTGTCAGTAAGTTTATTAACCGCAAATTAACATGATGTCGATTGGCAACTATTTCTCCACGTTTCTTTCTACTTGTTTTAGAGTTGTGAATAAATTATTTTTATAATGAATAGATTTAAGTTTCCGCTATGATTTTATGTCCTAGTTTGTATAAAATGAGATGTTAAATGCAAAGCATTTGATTACGATAGCCGTTGTATCGATGAAATCTTTTTGTCGTAAACCATTAAAATACACCCACGCTTATTTCAAAACAATTTAGAATATTTTAATAAATGCTGTGACAACGGTTGCGAGAGCAAAATATTAATTTGCTTGCCGTTTTCTTTTTTCTTGATCATTTAGACTTTGAATATGAATATTGTAATGTTATGTTTTCCCTGAAGTACCTATTTATTTGAAGCATTTTTACACAGTTTTTTAATGTATAACCTACTTAAAACAAATCTTGAAACAGTTGGTGCAAGTTATTGAATATTCAAGATCAATTTATTTTCCTTCTTATCTTTATATTCCTACTAGGTACAAAGCTTCCATCAGCTGGCAAACGATTATATCACAGATATACGAGCACTTCAAACACTTGATATATTTAATTCATAAACCCTACAGCCAACGCGTAAACATCCCATAAAATTCCATATTTGAAGAATGCTTTCTAGGAACATGTTTAATTCGAACGATTCATTAAATCCTTAGGCATTTCTCAACTAACAGGCTATTTAATTGGAAATACAGATAAGAAATAAAGCTAACGGTTCTGTGACATTTAAGCGTACGTACGACATCAGCGGCGCCGTCTTCGGGCCAACAATTAGCTGTACCCATCAGTTAAGAAGACGCTGAAGGAATGTTCGAGCATTGTCTTTAAATCAAATTCTACGTTCAACGCTTCCTCTTGGTTTAGCATAAACATGCTGGATGCAATTGTTTACGGTGCTTGTGGACGGCTAGACTGGAGATTATGTTCGGATCTTTGTTTAGTACTACCTATACACTTCTTGTCATTATCGTTGGTATGTTTGCCAATATTTCGTAAGCGAGCTTTAATTGGTTTTACGAATAAAAATATGAAAGTAATAAGCAATTTATTTGAGCAGTCGATAATTTAAGGTGTTCTAACTTCTACCACATTTACTGCATCGTCTCTATAGCAACTAAGGACCACACACGATACACCAACCACGCTGGACCTTCCCCACGTATGGACGTCTATGCAAATGAAGCTCACAACCCGACGCCGCTTGAATATTTTACAAGTTTCACTTTGCAAGATTAATCAATTCATTGCAAGCATCAATTACTGTTATATGGGACGTAATTGAATTATTATACTCAATTTGGCACATCTTTAAATTCTTGCATAACATTAAATATTTATGGGTGTGTGACATAACGAACTCGTTCTCCGTTACCTCAAATTATTGTTATAAACTCAAACCAGTTAACGGTATAGGACAAAGGAAATTATGAAAGATAACAAGTAACTTACAAGGTGCAATATTAAATCACAGAGATATTTAAATTAATTCATCAATTTCCAGTAACAATTGGTTTATGTAAATGTTCGTAAGGCAAGATTAAGCTCAAAGTCAATAAGGATCGGGTGCGTCGACAGCGTGGACGAGGGCTGTCGACCGCGCACCCACGATCTACTTCTGCTACGATATCGAGAAGACAATTATCTCAAGACCGTGGACCGCGATAAATCGCTTGTCCCGCGCTGACCGTTATTGCCATCGCGACATACCCTATCTGATCCCCTGTACTCCAGTGACATATTGCTTCGAATAACCTATTAAAAGTAAATATTTCGTAGACGTCCGAGTCACGAACAACCAAAGAGATCGTATTTCCATGCTTTGTCTCAAAGCGTGTATCTCGAATGCATGCTGCCACTCGATCTGAGCGGACGTAATAGTGCTGTTTTGAATATTGAATGCTTGAATGGCGCAATTAGAACGTCTTGCATGTCTTTTTACTGCAATACGTTTTTGTAAGTGTCGTTCGCTGCATTATGTTAGAAGCTAAGCGAGTCCACTTGAATGCAATCCTTATTCATTCATGGTAATGATCGCATGGAGTATGCGCAATACGCTACTATATTTGTTTAACTGAAGGAGCGTGTATCGAACCTAATACGTACATTATGTGTGTTTTAAAACTAAGGAAAGCAGTATTACCTATCTATTATTTTATTAAGTAATATATATTCCTGCGACGTTTCGCACGAGTGTGCTAATAAAATGTTTCGTTTTTATCAGCGACAAAAATTGATGTGTCCGCATTTCTAGAGTTGTTTCTCTGGCGACGGGCTATGTTCTCGAGGGCCATTTAAGGGCATGTGAATGAGTTATCCCGCGTGCTAGCGGATAGGCTTTCGAAGGCAAGTATAAGCTACGCCCTGTCAATAAATAAGCTGTCGGCAGCCAGCGGTGGCCGCGTGCTCTCAGCTGACGGCAGTCGGTAGCTAATTGAACTGAACATCTGAGCTGCGAGTGGCTTCGACCAACTCAGAACTAATAAATTAACTCTAAGCGATGCGGATATGCAACGCGGCGCCGGCGCGGCGTTTCTAATGCTTTAAAAATATCATTAATATTATATACGGGAGTATCAACGGACACGTGCTGCAACCGATCTAGATCTAGTTTTCCTTGAAGATATTGTATTTTATCGTTAGGCGGAAAAGCTATGATTTTATAATATTTTATTTGAAATGGCAATAATGAAAAGTTATGAGCTTGTTTGGATCAACTAGGTTCTGTAAGTAGCGTTTTAAACCGCAATAGGTTTTTTTGACATATTTATTTGACAGGCGATCGAGTCGTGATTGCCTGCCATGTACTATTTTCAGACGTTTGCCGCTGATCGCGAAGTAACGTAATCAAAGTCGGCATTTTTTGTAACATTAGTTATGTCTGCCGTAAACGGACTTAGAATTTAAAATGTAGACGCACGAAATGAGTATTTTTATGATCAAGAAAATTTGTCAGTAATAAAGTAAACGTTATCTCAACGGGGCCTAAAGGTCGTATTATTCACAGCGATGACGTAAAATTGGTGCCATGATTCAGCCTTTAATGACCCAGGCTTTTCTATGAAAGCCTTCGTTTTTCATCGCGCTGTAATATCTAACCACGCGATAACATTGACATTGAAAAAATGCCATTAGATAAGGCGATTCCACAAACGTGGCAATTACAATTATTAGCGATATGAGTTTTCATGACCTTAATTAATATAAATGAATACCTATTATTAAACCTACGTGTATATTTTGATGAAAAAGCTTTCAGTGCATATTTTATTGCTGAATCAAAGTCTGAAAAAAGATACTGAATTGTGATTAACTATATACCTATTATACAATTTACCAGGTATTTGTGATTAAATAACGAACTGTACATTTTACACCTTATAGCTTTTTAGGGTTTCATAACTTCGAAAAAAAATCAGAACCCTTATTGAATCACTTGTGTGTCTCTCTGTCCGTCTGTCACACACACTACACTTTAATGTCTACCTATCATACGAAGATAAACGTAAATAAGTTGATTTCAAAGGGTTCATTTTGGGCGGTAAATTTGAAAATTAAAAAAAAATAAAAAAATGTAAAGAATCCGAAACGTCAGCAAATAAAATAAAATAAAAATACGCGAGTTAAATCCGTTAATAGTTGTTTCATTCCAATGTAAAAAAAAATAGTTTTTAAAATTATTATCGTACAGAACCTTATGCACGCGATTCAAACTCGCACTTGACCGGTATTTTCAATTTCAATAATTACTGTCAATGTACAGGTTTCACCTACGCATATCGATCCATTAACTCGAATGTCAAGTACTCGTCATATTTGTCACTGATCATGTGACACAAGGACATTTTGAATCAATTTTATTGACAGAACCTCGCCACATTTTACTCTAACCATAAACCTCGTTTTATTACTAAACGAAACGATAAAAGCTAAACATATAGCGTCGTATTATCCACACTTAAAAGTAATATTATTATGACAGAATTTGATAGTCATGAATAAAATTTATACTTACGTAAATCTATGTTTAACAAGTATCTCCATCAAATACCAATAGTTTTATCTACAACCTATGAATAACGCGGTTCAACAAATGTATAATTCAACGAGATTAAGATCTACTGATAATTCCTGGCTATAAAGTATTTGTGTAACACGTAGCGAAAACCAGGTATTAAACTTCAAAGTGACCGGCCGGTTTCTTTAATGAGTCACCAAACAATTTTACGTGAACAAAACAATTGTACATGAATAATGGAAAACACGAGGGGGTCCTAAGCGACCCAGATTTAAGGTACTACCTTGATTTTTCAGGAGTCAACTCGCAAACTTCTTTTTACGTACGTCGGAAGGACTATTTTGGGTTGACTCCGCGGAGTTTTCGCTTGGTTTATTGTTAATATTGCTCAACTTGACCGACGGCCCTTAACTTTGCGGAAAAATGGAACAACTATGACTCTTTATTACGTGAAATCACGTTCGCACTAAAAGTGGGACGCTAGACGGCTAAATTAAGGACATCGACAATTTTGTTATATTAAACTGCTGAATTATATATGAGCTTAAATTGTAGTATTTAAGCATATTGCCACTATAACTAAACATGTCCAGTTTAGTGTGGGAAAATATGTAGACACATAAAACGTAATTACTTTGGGGACTAAACGTTTCAAATAAAATCAAGACTTATTTTAAGACATTTAGCTGTTTATAGTTACCTATCTGTTTTAAAACAGGTTTTAACCGTGCTCGTATTATATCTGAACTACTAAATTAATGGGTCATTTTAAAATGAACTTTACGCAGGTAAACTTGTCCCACAACAACTTTTGTTTTTTATTGTAGTGTCACCGGTTCTAACAGATTTTAGATAGGATTCATCTATACTAATATTATAAAGCTGAAGAGTTTGTTTGTTTGTTTGTTTGAACGCGCTAATCTCAGTAGCTACTGGTTCGAATTCAAATTCTTTTTTTGTTGGATAGGCCATTTATCGAGGAAGGCTTTAGGCTATATAACATCACGCTGAGACCAATAGGAGCGAAGAAACAGTGGAAAATGTGTAAAAAAACGGGGAAAATATGAAGCCTTATGAAGAATTACTATTCCACGGGGACGAAGTCGCGGGCACAGCTAGTACTTGATATTAGCATCCATTCATTGATATAATTAAGTAGGTACCGACTTACTTAGTATTCATGTTTCCCTATATTTTAATGGAAAGTTTACCACTCTGTTACCAGAGATAACCACAATGTTACTCTTAAAAAAATGGGAAGGTGACCTTCTAAATTTTTTCTCATGGATGTTTGCGATATTTTACGTATTGGACATATATTTTTTACCTATGCAAAATTTGAAAATGACTCTAATAATCAATTAACCCATTATGACCTGAATTATTTTAGGTTCTCAGAAATTGATAATATTTGGATATTCTAACACCAATTCTACCCAAACTTTGTATCATGATTCGACCAACATAATTCCGATTTGTTACCACCATTAGAGACCGACCACACATGGTTGTTGACATACCTATATAGAACCTTCGGCATGCCTTACCCAGGCTATCTATAAGTCAATTTATTTACGTGAATGACTAACACCCACAGCTTTTATTAATGAAATCATTTCAGGCTGTAATTACACTAACGACCCGGAAGCTGTGCGGTTAATAATGAACATTACGCACTTAAACGGCAAACTGTGGACCTTAGACCTTTGGTCGTGGACAGAAAATATTCTTGAAGTACCTATTTACTTCATTAGGAATAGTATTTCAATTGAAACGAGCTACACTATAATTACGCAAGACTGTTAAAAGGTTTAATGTTGTTATTCAATTGTTTTGATATAGTTATGGGTGATTCCACGGGCGTTTCAACCGCCGTCAGTCCGTTGTCCTGAATATTGAAGAAATGAGCTACAACAAGGATTGCGTTTTGATGCGACGACATACTCGCACTTGTCGTCAAAATTAATAGAGTTTAAATCTTATTGTAGCTTAATTCTTCAATATTTATGGCAAAGGACTGACGGCGGTTGAAACGCCCGTGGAATCACCCTTACACAACCAATGCTATACAGCATTAGGTTCATTTTTAAATGTTTCCTAAAAATTGTAAATTTTCCACAGATGGCGGTATACTGATTGCTATATTGCGAAGTTAAGATTTTTATACTTTGGAATGAAACAATTATAACGGACTTAACTCGCGTATTTTATTTTATTTATATAATTATATTAGTTAAATCCGTTATAATTGTTTCATTCCAATGTGTCACCGCGAAAGCATCAGATATACTTTTTATGTATTTCGTACATTTTTTTTATATTATTATAATCGTTTTAAAGATTTTCATATACCAGACCAGTACCAGAGTTATATTTTAATATTACGATTTTATTTGGATAAGTACCTACCCGAGAAATATTACCCGGGTTAATAAAAAAACATTTTGAACAATTAACTTACTCTTACTTTATCTCATTAACTAGCTGTGCTCGCGACTTCGTCCCCGTGGAATAGTAATTTTTCATAAGGCTTTATATTTCCCCCGTTTTTTACACATTTTATACTGTTTCTTCGCTCCTATTGGTCGCAGCGTGATGTTATATAGCCTAAAGCCTTCCTCGATAAATGGTCTATCCAACAAAAAAAGAATTTTTGAATTCGAACCAGTAGTTCCTGAGATTAGCGCGTTCAAACAAACAAACAAACAAACTCTTCAGCTTTATAATATTAGTATAGATTAGAAATAAGTTGTCAAAGTTATATTTATAGCAGGTACTTATCATTTAAAGAGACATTGTCAATTTTAACAACTTTATTACGGAAGAGAAAGAGAATAACCGTAATTGCATAATTAAATTATGGTTATATTTCATATCTGTTTATGTTAATAATAGCTTTCCAATCGAGATGAAATAATTACTATTAGAAACTAAACTACTAATCAATTAATATTATTATGGGTTACCAACACGTGGAATAATTTATATCATCTATTATGCAAGTATGACAATATATTTAAGTTAACGTTCAGTAATCCAACCATAATACTAGATAATATTATCTATTTGCTGTCCATCCCGGCTTCGCATGGATCCCTTTTTATTATAGCCTATGTCACTCGGGAATAATAACAACAGTAAAATAATTTTAAAATCGGTCCAGTCGTTTTGGACTTTATTCATACCAAACAAACCTTTCCTCTTTATAAAATTAGTATAGACATACAAGCCGTAGTACACTCGACCCTTGTTGCGCGGTTGCGCCTGCGCAGGCAGCGTGGATAAGAGTTCAACGCGCTATCGTAGTAACGTTTGCTTGAGAAATTAGATAGGTATTCAATTTTTGACACCGTTTCTATAAAAGTGAAATTCTTTCCTTATGTAAATAAAATCCATTATTAAGTAAATTACATACTTACTTATTTTGACATATATTTTGTTACCTCAAATAATGACTATCTTAACATTTACACATAAAAATTCCGACCAACAACCAACTAAATATTAAACTGTTTTTTGAAATAGAAGACTAATTCCAATTAACAACAATTCTTATTTTTAAAAAGTAAAGAAGTAAGATGCCGTACTTTATTTATTTTCATAGGAATCGTTGGTATGGGCTTAGCCCTGCGCGTGCGCAAATGAAGTCCTCCGCAACTAAACGGCACGATCGTATCGGCATTAAAACAATAGTTTATTTATATCGTGAACATTTATTTTTACGTTAGTACTTACTTTGTTTGTATAGCATTGATACTTATAAGTACCTTGTTTTGTTCTTGTTTCTTGACTGTTTTGCACTGTATTCGTGATTCGTTTTATTGAATTGAAAAATGGAAAAAAATCGTACGACTTTTTTTATTCAAGTTGATGTAATGTTGGGCACCTACTGTAGTATAAGTACCAACTACATAACTACAATAGTATAAGTAACTAAGGTAGACATCCCTACTAATATTATAAATGCGAAAGTAACTCTGTCTGTCTGTCTGTCTGTCTGTTACGCTTTCACGCTAAAAGTACTGGACCGATTTAAATGAAATTTGGTACAAAGAAAGTCTGGAGCCTGAGAAAGGACATAGGCTACTTTTTAACCGACTGCAAAAAAGGAGAAGTTCCACGCGGACGAAGTCGTGGGCAGAAGCTAGTAATATATATAATATTGCATTGAAATCAGTTCAAGTAGGCTTGAACCAGTTATAAAAGCGGTTTTAAGCAAAGTTTTAAGTTTTGACCACCAATTAGGTAACTTTTTTATCTACGATGAAATTGGCATTTGATTTTAATACGACGTTGAGTCTTTTAAAAAACTATTATATTGTGTATAGTGTGCCATCTATTGTGATAAGTGTCTGTAGATGCATCGTTTAGATACGGTAGGCCACGATCGCCCCATCTACGTCCGAATACACTTTACGAGATCGATAGGCCAGTTGCTATAGCGTTTAGGTTTAGTCTATAAAAAGTCCTAGGTACTGTACAAAACTGAGTACAAGTAAAGTTAATAGGTATCATTTTCTTTTGGAAATAATTTTAAATAAATTATTCCCAGAAAATGAAAGCTATCAACTTTACTTGTATTTTAACTTTACTAATATTACTTACCTACATATTTTTCATTTTACAATCTACCTATGAATTCCATACAATCAATCATTCAAGGACTAGGTAGAAATTTATAAAAGGTTACTTTGCTTAATAATTCCTTATTATGTTACCAATGTGTTGCATAATAGCTATTATAGCTATAATAGCTCTAATACCACGAAAGTACCAAAGCAAACGTGCGTAAGTAAAAATAAAATTCAGTTAATCCGAATTAAGTACTTAAAAGCCATTCATAAGTTCACGTCTCTCGAGAGAACGTTTCGCGAAAATACAAAGAACGTAAGTTGCAGGAGGAATGACAGATAAAGGAAAATGAGCTTTATTGCTAGGTGGTAAGAACGTTTCAGAAAATCGAGAAATAAATTTCAACTTCAGTAGAGTAAATAATAATAGTAAAAGGTTTTTAAAATTTAGAAAAAAATGACGCTACATAAATCAATTGTTAAATAAATAAAACGAAAATAGTTAAGCTCAAAGTTATACTATAAACTATTTAACAAAGGCAACTAACACTTAACACCCAAGCGCGAAACTTAAAAGTTACACAACTGAAACAGGAAACAAAGCTAAAACACCGAGCCAAGTAAATCAAGTACTTACTGTTATCACGCATCAATTAGAGTTATCAGTTATGCAAACTCGCGCTTGCGCGGCGAAAAGTACATAAGTTTGGGAACACAGTAGTTGTCACATGAGTATCCAGGGTATAAGGCACTGTTTGTGTACACTTTGTTTTGTTTACGTCGCGGCGTGCGAGGCGACCGCCCCGTGGGTTCGCTCGTGCTGTACTACCGGCGTACCGGACGCCGGCCGCCGAGTCCGATTCCAAGCGGACTGCTAGTGAACTTTAAGGTGATTGGATGCTTAAAGTTGCTATGGTATCGAGACTTGAACTAACTTTATACTATGTACAACAAATATTTAGCTACTAGTGTTTTTAATTATATTATCTATATATGAATTCTTATTTGGTTTCTTTTAGCATGTCTGTATCTGTTCAATGTCTTCAAACGTTGAATTTATTTAAGGGTAGTTAGTAGTTTAGGATGAAAAAGTTTCGTAACTATGAAAATAAATTATTAGCACGGATATAAAAAATGTAGGTAGGCCATTTTTATTTTTTATAGATATTATTATAGTTCAAAATATTTTTTTTTAATGTATTTATTTTAAACTAATTTTTAAGTAAGTACCTACAAAACTATAAATATAAGCCATGAACTAGCAACTTTAAAAACTGCAAAGAAACTTTAACGTGATCTAGTTTATTGAATAAGAAATACCTGTTTGTACCTTTGTACAAAAGTTTAGCGGCAGTCGTGTCTAAGGAATCGGGATAGCCATACCCTTACTAGCACTATAGCTCTCATATATGAAAACTTATAGTCCCTCAACTATTCTTATTGCACGTTTTACCGCGCTCGAGACTTTTTGTAATGGCGGGATTATGCGCCTTTAAAAACTCTAGAGTAGACTTCATTGTACACCGACCACTTAACGACATACTCTCAGCTATAAAATCCTGTCACAATGGGAAATATTTACTTAAAGAAAATCCTTTAAAGCTACGAGTTGCATTTATGTTTGGCAAAGTGTGTGTCTCGTCGGTAAACACGATCGAACATCGGCGGAAGTCTCATCTCAAAGTTAAATATGAAGTTGCATTCGATTTTCAAATATTGACGGTCAAAGTTGGAATGAATATTTGTTTACTCGGTTCGAAGTTTGATGATTGGAATCTTAGAAATACCGATATGAATGTCTGGAGCCGAGGGTTGTGCGCCGGCGGCGGCGGTCGCGTGACGCGAGGGCGCCAGCCCTTGCCGGCCACCGTCTTGCATGTAATTACCAACGAACGGAAGTTAGTTCCTTTTCGGGGCCAAAGCGTGACTTTCAGCGAACCCTCACCTTAGCAATATCATTAGGTGGCAATAAAAGGGTGCTTTATGGAAGTCCTTGCAACAAAATCCATAAAACTAATTTCTAATACCGTAACTTCCACACAATAAATCGTGGTGTCCAATTAACCTGTCTACGTTAGGATTAAAATAATGAGAAACCAATTACTATTCAGTCAACTATTTTCAAACATAAAAAAGTGATTAATTCGGTATTTAATAGCGGAATGTGAATATTACAAAAAAATGTGGTTTTAAATCCGCATAATTTATGCAAATGAAGACGGCGCGTCAATATCAAAGAGGAGCATGGCGACTCCACGGATCAGGCGGCCGACAATGGTTAATCAAAAGGCCGTATCTCATTCGGCGGGACCTTGCGAGGGCCAGTCCGAGACCAGACGTTACGTTATTTCGATTTCATTTGCGTGCTCGTGCGCTCGGTTTTTTACTTGTTGGCGGCTAGATGCGCCCCCGCCGCCGCGCTCGGCGCTCTCGCTCGCAGGGGTCATGCCTTGATCCCGTGCAGCCTTTGTTATTCCAGGAGAAATATGAAGGGAAGTCGCCGGATACCGCGCTCGAATAAATGGGATTCTTTCAAGAATATTGAAATATCTCTAGGCGATGCTGAGAACTCGAAGAGATTAATTCTCCAATGATGAATGGTCTGCGTAAATCTTGTTTGTAATTTACTGCTTGTTAGTGATCGCCTTTGTTTCGCTGGTGATACTGTTATTTATCTCCAATATTATTCGAAATATAATAGTCAGCTTACCGGTGTTGGCGGGAATCGTTTACGAGGTGGATATCATCGCTCATTGTTCTCGTGAGCCGTTATTTAGATTTTTTTTTGGTAAACAAGAAGAGGAGCTGAGTATCTGTGGGAGGGTTTTATTTTTGTTTTGTTTTTTTATAATATAAAAAGTGATTACGCGTCACGATCGGTCGGGTGCACGTGGAGATTAATTGAATTCTTAGGTGTGAAGAGATGGAAGCGAGAGGGGCGCGTACAGAATATTCTTAACACTTTTGTAGCCATTAATTTTGACTGACGGTTAAAAAAATAAAAGATACCTACTATTTTTATTTTGATGGTAGTTGATAAATATATATATTTAGACATAAATAGAATATAAAATGCGTTTTGTTTAAAAGTGGTCTATAGAAATTATAGATAAATTTCCCTGATAAAAGCGAGTTATAAATACCTAAATCTAATATCATAAAGTACAATCATAAAAAAAATATGAGCATATCAAGCATTCCAATCCCTTTTCTCAACAGTTCTCATTTTAAAATAAAACATAACTTTAAATTGAATATTAGGTAATCGACATACAATCGATCTTTCTAATAGACTCCTATCTCTCGGATCTACACGAGCCGAAGTTCTCGAAAGGTTCCTAAAGGTCCATCATTATCCAAGATACTTTATGTATATAGTCGTAAATTAAAAAGATATGACGTTAAGTTTATCATTAACGACATTTAAATAAACGACACAACACTTTATCCAATAAAAGTCAGTGCTATTCATTTTTTTTATTGCATTTAATGATTAAATTTGTAATTGCATCCTTTGAAAAAAATTTAATTTATAATTTATATTATTATCTATTCATGTAGAGTTAGAAATAAATGAATTACTGATTATATCATGTACATGTAAAACAATTTTACTTTGAACATACATTACCCATAACATGGTACCTACTGAAAAAAACAGATATTACTATTAACATATTATTATGTCAATATAAAATAAATATATATATATATATATATTCGTAACTTACTAATTGAACTAAAAACTTAAACTAAGTGCTAATCTATAATTACGAAAGAACCGAATGCGAAACTGTTCGTTAAGTTACGTCGATACAATATAATAAGTATTAATTTCGATTGTTCGGTAAAAACTGTCGATTGGCAAGGTACCTATATTTCATAATAATTTAAATTTTCATTAAATTTCTTATTAAAGTTTAAGGAAGCGCTCCTGCGAATATTCCCAAGTAGCTATTTTATTACGCCATTATAAAAGCCATTCGGTGCTGCAGTTTATTTTTATGTACTTAAACAAAAAGTCTATAAGATGGCGGTAAAATGCATGCAGTGTTTAGATTACAATGTAACGTATCTATACAGTAAGCTCATACATGTAAGAGGGGAAACTATCATAGACCTAATAAACTCCTATACAAGTACAGCTGGGGCCCTAGACAAGTGCCCAACGTTCAACGTTAACGTTAAACGTTAGGACCGAAATGTATGGGATTTGACATCCGCGAACGACTGTCACGTACGTCACAAATGTCAAATCCCATACATTTTGGTGCTAACGTTTAACGTTAACGTTGAACGTTGGGCACTTGTCTAGCCCCCCTGGTTTATATATGCCTAGTCATCTGACGACGGTGTTTTGACAGGTCAGTCGTGCGGGTGCTACAACAGCCCTAAATATATACTTGTAAGATTTGTTAGCACTGTTAGCAGTTCGGGCTCTTAATGAACGCCGCGTCGGACATCTGCACATCTGCTCCACTGTGATACAAATGTAGGTTAAATTGCTAATAATGATTATGTTAGGAGGTACAGTACAGGTAAATTCTAAAAAAAATGTCTGCCGACAGGTTTTAAACCCGTGGCCTCAAGGTCGCTATTCTAGATTGAGCTAGTGAGCTACGTCACTCAAGATAAATTACATAAATATATCAACGCCAATTAAAGTTCTAATAAATCCACGAGAACTCTATTCCATTTCAGGTCTATGTATCTTTAACGTTTTTTCCGCAAGGCTAAAGGAATTTCGTAATTTAATTAAAACGTCAGAATAATTAAAAAGTTACAATCTATTCTAAGACAATAAGAAGACCTTTAAATTCTTGCTTTAATTATATAAACGTACCAAATTGTTCCGAAAGCAAATCGGTTTTATGTTTCAACATTCAATTTGATTAATAAATTCAATAGCTATCCTAAACCGTCGATTTGTTTATCTTGGTCATTGAAATCGTGTTGCAGGGCAATTTTAATCTTTATAATGGGTTTGTTACAGTTATTTGATTTGGCGAACTTTGCAAATGTTTATTTTGTAACGAGTACAGTAACTACAATAATTTTAATTGTTTTTACCTGTTAACCTATTTCACAAATTAAAAGCAAACATCACGCATTTTTTTTATTAGATTCGCAATACGTAAGTATGCTTATTATCTTTATTCGTAATAGTTTGATTGTGTTTTATTTAATAAATCACAGAAACTTTCTAAACGTCAGCAAATAAACTTCGCGAGTCCGTTATCATTGTTTCATTATAATAACAATATCATAATTTCTGATGTATTCACGGTTACTACACGATAAAATGATACATCCTAACTAATATTATAAATGCGAAAGTAACTCTGTCTGTCTGTCTGTTACGCTTTCACGCTAAAGTTTTAGCTTTAACTGGACCGATTTAAATGAAATTTGGTACAAAGAAAGTCTGGAGCCCGAGAAAGAACATAGGCCACTTTTTAACCGACTTCAAAAAAGGAGGAGTTCCACGCAGACGAAGTCGCGGGCAGAAGCTAGTACCTTATAAAACAAGCAGTTTGCAAATAGCAAATAACAAAACTTCAGCACATAAAATAAAATACGCGATTCAAATCCGTTATCAACGTTTCATTCCAAAAAACCAATATCAATAAAACAAAAGAAATACGCATGGAAAACTCTTACGTCACATTTATAAAAATACCGACTTGAGAACCTCCTCCGTTTTTTCGTCTGTTAAAAAGACTACTAGCTCGAAAGTGTACAAGAGCCGCATAAAATCAGTGGCTACACGGTTCACACTCGATTCCCCCGTGAATGAAAGCGTGCAAATCCGTCTGTGTCAAGACATGTTACTGTGCGATATGGAACGCCTCGCGGGTGTCTAAAACTTGTGTATCAGACCGACAGTTCGTTTACGCATGGCGCTCACTTAATTTCAAATAATAGGATGAAATAATAAAGTAGGTAAATGTCAAGCAATCAAAAGAAGCGGTAATAAAATATCATCATTAACAAAATCGCAAATCAACTAAATTATTTCGAAGAACAATATACGGTTATGATAATAAATTCTTATGAAGACTTAAGTACAGTGTATACCTAGTTTAAAAATCCAAAGCCACTCGCTTTTTTATGTACCGCATTCATTGGGAGCTAAAGGCACGATTTAAACAATAGTATTTAATAAGTAGGTACCTATTTAATTGAATGCTTTTGACGTGGTCAAATAAAAATGAATTATAATTTAGGCATAGGCATAGTTATCTTACATATTTAACTAGCGGCCCCGGCAGACGTCGTCCTGCCTGTCCGATTGTTTCGTCAAAGATCTGTCAAAGTCTTCTAACTGTCACTTAATGAATAGTAATCTATACTAATATTATAAAGCTGAAGAGTTTGTTTGTTTGTTTGTTTGTTTGTTTGTTTGAACGCGCTAATCTCAGGAACTACTGGTTCGAATTCAAAAATTCTTTTTTTGTTGGATAGACCATTTATCGAGGAAGGCTTTAGGCTATATAACATCACGCTGCGACCAATAGGAGCGAAGAAACAGTGAAAAATGTGTATAAAACGGGGAAAATATGAAGCCTTATGACATTTACAAAGTATGTAGTTATGCATAGCAACGGTTGCTAATGTCATTCCTGACATTAAATAAATACCCAAACTGTTACGTGTATGATTTCTTCAGTGATAACGAAAATGGGATTATTACGTAATATCCCGTGGATGGTGTGATCAGGACCATTTAATACTGTTCCTGGCTAAGCAGACCCCGTTTAACTTGCGAGGGGAAACTGGTGTCATTACGTAGAGAAATAGAAGTGTTCTCTGCGACCAAGAGCTCACATAATAAAATTATACAATATATAAAAAAGCAGTGATAATAGAAGCGGACCGGGACGAGACGGAGGTGAAGCAAGCTCGCGCGAGCTCCTGTGAAAACGACCCTGAACATATCCTCAAGACCAAGTGAGCTTATAAGGAATATGCTTTGCGAGAGTTCGTGGATGCGGAACTGGATATACTGACACTGGTATCTCATTATAGGCAATGAAGCAAACTGGGAAATGTTTTATTACGTAACACCACTATTATTGTATTTAATCGGTATAAGGTTTTATTTTGGATTGAATTGTAAAATTGTTTTGTTCTTTTGTAAGATCTTGATAATAAGTGTGGTAATCATTCCTTTAAATAAATAGCTACCTAAACCTCACGTGTATGATTTCTTCAGAAACTTTGCATGATTTAAATAAAAAAATGTTAAACTCAGTGGTATCTGTATAAATTATGCAATTTCGAAAGTAAGGTACTTTTGTTAGTTTCATTTATTACGAATAAGGGAAGTGTTAGGCAGCGGCCGGCGAAGCGTCAGAACCGATACTTTTAATAAAAATATATTTACGACATAACATCAACAAACCAGGTTTTGTCAGTATACTAATAATATACTAATTAATTGAACTGCGACCCAACAACGTGCAAGCCGAGCGAGCGAAGCGAGCGTGCCGCGGCAGCAGCAAATGAAGGTCTTCTTTAGATGCGACGACGAGCGAAGCGAGGAGGAGTGTTAGGTAGAACTGTGACCTTCCAGCACGCGAGCCAAGCGAGCGAAGCGAGCATGCCGCCACAGCGGCCGGCGAAGCGTCAGAACCGATACTTTTAATAAAAATATATTTACGACATAACATTAACAAACCAGGTTTTGTCAGTATACTAATAATATACTAATTAATTGAACTGCGACCCAACAACGAGTAAGCCGAGCGAGCGAAGCGAGCGTGCCGCGGCAGCAGCAAATGAAGGTCTTCTTTAGATGCGACGACGAGCGAAGCGAGGAGGAGTGTTAGGTAGAACTGTGACCTTCCAGCACGCGAGCCAAGCGAGCGAAGCAAGCATGCCGCGGCAGCGGCCGGTGAAGCATCAGAATCGGTTCGTTTAATAAAGTATATTTACGACATAACATTAACAAACCAGGTTTTGTCAGTATACTAATCAAAATCAACTAATATTGAACTGTGACCCCACAGCGCGAAAGCCGAGCGAGCGAAGCGAGCTTGCCTCGGCAGCGGCCGGCGAAGCGCCATAACCAATTAGGATTAGGATGAATAATCAATACGGCAAGTGGGAAATACGTTAGGGAAATAAAACATTATGTGGAAAAAAAACGTCCATACGATGTTGGGAAAACGAAAATGATATTTCATAAGAGTGTTAGGATCATTAATTACGACATAAAGCGTTAAGGGAATGCAATAATAGGTTAAAAAACGTTAGGGATTCAGATATAATATAAATAATAAGTTCGCCCCATAACGGGGTTAAATATTACGCGGACGAAGTCGCGGGCACAGCTAGTTCTTCATAAGGCTTCATATTTTCCCCGTTTTTTTACACATTTTCCACTGTTTCTTCGCTCCTATTGGTCGCAGCGTGATGTAATACCTATAGCCTAAAGCAGGGTTTCTTAACGTGGGGTCCATGGACCCCTTAGGGGTCCGTAGCTTGTATGTCAGGGGTCCGCAGTAGGTCAGTCAGTCTAAGCATATTTATTAGTACAGAACATATGGTAACATATATTTTTTTTATTTCCAAAAATATTTATGGGTGGGGTCCGTGGTATAGTTTAAATTGTAAAAGTGGTCCGTGACTGCAAAAAGGTTAAGAAACCCTGGCCTAAAGCCTTCCTCGATAAATGGTCTATCCAACAAAAAAAGAATTTTTGAATTCGAACTAGTAGTTCCTGAGATTAGCGCGTTCAAACAAACAAACAAACTCTTCAGCTTTATAATATTAGTATAGATTAAGTAGGTATTTTATCAATTAACGAAACCCTACTAAATATAGTCTTAAAAATAGTAGTGTTTTTAAAATAAGTCTTATTACAACAAAGTTAATGACGATAGAAATAGCGTACTTGAAGTAAATATAGACAGTTAAACTTTTAGTGCACTATTTAGAGGTCGTAATACACTAAGATAAACCCTCCTTTACTATGTGCTTATTGCTGTAGTAAAGTGATGTAATCATTTCCGTGTTAACAAGATACCCGTCGCATAGATATTTTTACATTTTCCAATATTATTTATCGCTTTAACAATAAGGGGCAAGGTTTTGTAATAAGCATAAATTTTTAAAGAGATGTTTGATTGTGTTAAGCACACAGCAATAGAAATAGAAGCATACAGAAATAGAAGTTTTAGGGGTATGTAAATCCCTTTTTTTTGTCCCGGTACTTACCAGCTAGATATATATATGACACGTATTCAGCTTGTCTCAAATAGGTATCTATCTAAAATTTATGTCAGCTCTGGAGTTAATTTGACCTTTGTAATTTATAACTTCGCTGCCGCGCTGTTGAATATTGTCAATAGTCGGCTGTTTTTCTTGTGCTGTCGGATGCAAGCAGTGTTGTTTGCAACACTGCTTAGTGTTGCATGTTGGAATATAAAGTTTAAGGAATATAAAGTTCCAGTGTATTGGTACTCAACCAATTATCTTTTCAAGGAATATAAAGCATCAGAGTATTGCTAGGCGACCATAATGTGTATTTGTTTCTAAAATATCAAAATTAAGAAACTTATCATAAAAAGAATTTAACTTTTATATAACACGTTTATCCTTTAGCTGTTACTTTCCCACGCAATTTCGTATACGAATAAAGCTCATGTCCTTTGACTTTGTCATTACCAACTCGATTAGCTATCGAGAGATTTATAGGAAGGGCCAGAGACGGTCCGACTTATAGAAGTGGGGTTCGACTGCCGGCGACATAAGCGTTAGCCCATTTTGTTACGAGGTCGTGTATCTCATCTTTTTTACCCGATATCTTATTAATCTTATTATCTTTTATAGGTTAAATCATTTCAAAAATACCTACTAAAATAATGTTGCTAGTGTTGAGTCTTGACTTGAACATTATTTTTATTAAGCCAGAATGTGGCAACACTGTTCTGTTTATATACACGTAAATATGGTGGTGTAAAATACACGTTTAGTTTCCCTAAAATCAAGTTTTATTTATTGTTGTCGTGTTGCAACCCGCCCTAAGGCAAAAGGCAACCTGTATACCTAGTTTATTCTTAAAACACCGTAACGCAATATACTAGTTGCGTAGCTGTAAATATACTATTCACTTTTCCTTGTATAGAATTAAACCTTCAAATTTTTTTTAGAGAACTGGTGACCATTATTTTTAAACGCCACCTTATAAGACAGAATATCAGATCCTACACCTAAATCTAGCAAATTCAAAAAGGTATTTTTTCAGGAGAGGCGAAAAACTGATTAATATAATAATTTACGATTAATTATTATGTTTGCAAGCAGGAATTTCTCTATATTTATGATATTTATGATTTTTATAATGAGACTATGTTATTGGTAGGTAGGTTTTTCTGTAAGGAATACGATATAGGTCGAAGAAACATAGATCTAAAGGGAGCAAACTCAAAATAAAAATATTTAAAGTTTAAATATTGTATTGCTTACAGTCGCACCATCGCCGCCATGCGCCTTAAAGACCAAGTTAAAAGAGCATTTACGAAGCCGAAACCTATCAACATTTTTTGTTTAAAATTGAGTTTCGGAATTTGAATATTTATTGGTTTAATAGAATCTTTAGCATGTGTGGGTTTAAATGCAATAAAGGTGCAATCTAATGGAGTAATGTAGACCTATTAAATCTTGAATTAATGTTAAAGATAAAATTAATATCCTCTTGCTCGTATGTAGTAAATATAGACTACTTTATTTATTAACACATTTCTGAATGGTGAAATAAGTTTTTATCAAGTACCTATTTGTATCATAACAATGTTGTTTCACTGTTTTGTATTTTCTGGTTCTATTATTTTATGAAAGGTAAAAAATACTCTTATCGAAATCTATATGTACTTACATATAGGCTACATAATTAATATTAATCATTGGAATGAAACAATTACTTCCATATTTTAATACGTTTGTAGGTTTACACTGGCGACACTGAGCTGAAGTTTAAAATACGCGAGTTAATTCTATTATATTTCTTTCATTCCAATGTATAATAACCGAACTTCAATTTAAGGCTTAAATAATGAAAACACATTACGTAGGTTATGATTAATTACTATTGTCATCTGGACATAAGGCAAAGAACGCTTTAGAGATCAGACACAAACCACCCGCATCCAGTAGTTTCATATAATTTTCAAAGTTTAACGACATAATAACTGTTATCGCCACAATTTATAATAGTGCAGTAGTCCCCGAGGCCCAAGGCATTGTTTTTTAATTGAATTTAATTGTAATCCTAAGTTAAGTCCCAAATAATAGGTAAGAAACCGTCGGCACTTTATCGTGAACCGCTCATCACAGTTGAATCCTTATTCCAAACTTTTTTATGCCCGTAGCGACGCGGAATCCATTTAGGTTGGTTAAACGATACGATTTCGGCAGGGCTGTCAATTTAATTAAATTACAAGATTTGGTTTTATATTTGTGTATGTACGTATAATTATGTAGGCTGTATCTGGTCTGGCTATACTTAGGTACATAAAAGGATATTATGTCGGGACCGTAATTTTATATTTTCAATTATTTTTTGAGACAATGCATTCTTATAACCTACCTATAGTAAACGACCCTCACTTATATTAAAAACTAGCTTCTGCCTGCGACTTCGTCTACGTATGATTAGTATTTTACACTATATCGTTATAAAATATAGCCTATATGTTATTCTGGTGTATAAGCTATATTGTGGAAAAGTTTCATTCAAATCCATTCAGTAGTTTTTACGTGAAAGAGTAACAAACATCCATACATCCATACATCCATACTTACAATCTTTCGCCTTTATAATAGTATAGTAGGATATGAATAGTACTTTGATACCAAAAAGAAACATCAAAGCTCGAGTCATATAATAAGACTTAGATATTGCAGTGAGCATTTTTCTCATAATATACATCATTTCTGAAAGGCCTAGTCATAAATCAGCTCCATACAGTCCAGTCCAGATCGTCGGCAACCCTACTTGAGAATACGACTCCTCGTTTCTCTTAAATGGAGTTTTGCTTAGAAATCACTATCATCGTTACTAGGCAGAAACTGACGGTGTGTAAACCACTTAATTCCAGCTCGCTTTGGAGATTCCTCCTTTTTTGACGAATGATTTAGTGCTTTTAATTTGTCTACGAAACATTTTACTAATGCCGTGGAAGATAAAAAATCGTTTTCGCGTGAGACCTACCCTTTTGAGCGAAACACCGCTACGAATATTTTCTACTGACTAAGCGAAAACAACAAATAAAAATTCTTCCGAAACATTCGTTGTCTTACCGAATGAATAAGTTTTTTTTTAATTGCTCTACGTCTTAGTTGTTTTAATTTTTTAAATTTATTTCTAAAGTAATATAAATAGGCTGATGTCAGCAACGATGTACCTTATTGTATTATTTTAGTAACTATAATTATAACCAAAATCGATGTCCATTTATCGAATATTTAAATTAAGATAAAAACTTTGCGATTAGCTACGAATTATAATATAACCGCTACATGCTTACCTATGCATATGTAATAACATTTATTAAAGCAAGTATTTTTATTATCGCAGAGATTCTTAACGTTGATTCAGCGAAATTTTTTCAAAAAAGATAACTCGCCAAGATCCAATTCGTGATCCTTTTTAATGTGATATAAAAGAACCCCAAAAACATATTAAAATTATCCTTCTCGTAACATGATTCCAGAGAGCATGACTATATGTTATGGTTATATCAATTTCCAAGGCGCGGGAACCCACCATGCCTTATCTTTTTACTTCTATCTTAATAACAGAAAAACTTTGTCAATAGCCATTACTTGGAACCAAGTGTACCGTTTCAACGCTTTTAAGGCAACTTAAAGCAACTTTGTAACAGTTTAAAGTAGTGGAGGGGCCATTACCGCCCTCTCTTTTTGTAACTGTACACTATTCAGGTAAATCACCACTTAAGGGATATATTTATTGAGGTGTATATTACGTCTTCAAAATTTATGGAACATATTATGATGTCATTACAATCTGAAATGAGCGGGAATACATATGGGAACGTAAATGAGAGGTCCCGTGCTATGACGTTGTTGAGTTTTGATCAGGCGCGTGCATTTAATAGAGGCATAAAGGCACTGCGTACCCTACAAAAACTTTTGATATGGTTATAAGAACAGAGCATAGCTGGTTAATATATCAAAATAAAGATTTCAACAGTATAAATAAGTAGTTTACTTACCTATAATTGGCTACATGCAAAGCGCTACCCGCGATAGTAAAATAACAAGAATGTAAAAAGTAATATTACGTAGCTACTAATGCCCTGGCATATGTCGGGTAGCCAATTAAACAATACTAACAAATAAATGTATTATAACGTTGATGATTTCTAATGCTGCTGGTATCTACTTGTATTTTGTTTTTTAAATAATTTTGCCTGTTCAGTCAATAAATAAATAGACGTTGTACACGATGATGGCATTTCCGTCAAAACTAAAATATATAGGAAATAGACAGCGATCGTTTAGTATCAACGTTTTATTACATTATTGCATTTAAAGTGAGTTTTCAAATAATAAGGAGTATAAACTGTTATAGCTCCATTTTAAGACCTGTTTATGGCTGAGGTTATCCTGTTAGGCCAATATCTCAATTTGTGGTTGAGGATCTTGTGGCTCGCCACAGCATGACAAGACAAAGCCCTATTGAAATGAATACATAATATACAAGTATAATTATTTTGAACCATTTCATGAAATTATTTTAATTAATACATTATTTTCTATATTTTAATAAAATTTGGCGTTAAGGGGAAAACGGCGCCATTTACAATTTACTTATAGAGTTCTTACAAGCTGTTAAGACCCACGCCATTAAAGTCGTAATAAGAAAATTTTCCTCAATCTTTTTACAAAAAAAACGTGCAAGAAAATAATATAGGTAATCATTTCTTATATTTTCCCGATTATGAGACGTTGATAAAAAATTATAAAAAGTGTGCGCTAGCTAAATGTGTAAATGCATATTTTGATTTTATGCTAAAATTTTGAAGAACTTCTTTTTATGATCATTCCCATACTGATGAAAATGTCCAATATTAGTCATTTTTAGAAATTATAATCAATCAAAAATGTAATGTGATAACTTTCAAATATGCAAAATGTCGACTGCAAAACTTAAATTTAACGTTTCGGCTCAATTGAGTTTCTTACTCGGCAATCTGATAATACGTTAGTACAGAACAAATTAGCTCCCTGATTCCTTACTAGACGGCAATAAATCGTTACAATACGACGTATTTGTGTAAATGGATTTAAATTAAACTCTAGAACAATTGTTTTAATTAAAGGAATAAGCGTTGTAGCTGACCAAGTTAGTTGGGCTCCTGTTTTGTAGGCAGTGTGTTCTGTTTGAGGGTTATTTGTATTTTGGAAGCGTTGCATAGAGTCTGGTCCCTTGTTCTTGTTATCTTGGTGGATGGCAAGTGGTTACAAATGTGAGTAGTCACGCAAGCGACGGATACTGCGCCTAATGGACTACAGTCTAGATTTTGAACTCGAGGGTTAATTTATGGGTGACCCAAGTTCAAAACTAACTAACCTAACATAAGATTTGAAATGTTTGTGAACTATCTCAATACTAGTAGATACAGAAGTAAGTTTATGTAATTACTCGAAACTTACAAAGCAAATGATAGTAGATCAAAGCCGCTTAACCGAGGAATTTACTACAATTATGATAATTGTGCACGTAGCATAAATTAATTTTTATATCACATAAAAAATGGAGATAAGAGACCTTCACAATTTTCTTTAAAATAAAGTACTCTGAATTTATGATTTTAACGTTTTCTATTCCAGGCTTCAAAAGGATGTTGACCTCTGTTGGCAAACAATTAACATAATTCCTTCTTATCTCAGGCTTGAAGTCTAAAATATCAACGTAAATTTGGAAGCGTGGACCTTTGATTATAAACCCGTATTAGTTAAGCTTAACGATTATACTAAGATAAGTAAATGCAAACCGTTACGTTTGAAAAACAATAACAATTACTACGAATCTAGTTCGTATTATTAAAATACTTATCTAAGCCTCGTGAGTTTACCTGTTTTTAATTCGATAGGTAGGTAGTTTATTTTTCTGGAATAAAAAGTAATTTAGGAACGTTCCATAGATCCTATTTAAGTTTAAACCAAAATGAAATTGAACAAAATAGATCCAGTGTTTTTGGACGTAAAAGCGTGACCAAAATGTCTACTGTTGTATTATTTACCTATCAGGTGTCATCAAATATCAAGTTTAGTCAAAAGTCAAGATTGCATTGAAAGTTCAAATAATAACTCAGTTCTATTTTCAGTTACAACAATAAAATCGTAATTCAAATATAAAATCATCTTGCTCCGTGCTCCGATTCTGCCACCTTGACAGGTATTTATATCCGTCGTATAATTAATAAAGTCAACTTAGGACCAACTTAGTATAATAAGTAAAGCTGTTACGTCAAAGTTCGGAATCGTCTTTGTTAGAGGTTATTTCGACGTCTCATGTTGCTTTGCCGGTTCTAACAAACTCAAACTCACAATAACGCCACTCGAAGAATTTTCAAATAACGTGAATTTATGGTCCAAGTTTTAATTAAAGTGACATAGTGCATCGCCCAAACTATTCATTTACTTAGTTAATACAAAATCATGCATCATTTTGTAATAGCGTGTAGGCGTAGAGCGTATGGGAAAACGTTTATACGGTTAGTTTAACTCGCTACCGCAGCGAATATTTCATATTCATTATCTCGTTGTGTATAAGAGGTCAGCATCTGACTTGTAAGGAGACTCGTAGTGTCTGTCTGTCCGGGGCTTGTGCAATTGTTTTATATTTTTGTACTATCCTGACGAGGAAGCGATAAGATGAAAACGAAGTACAACACAGTATAAAGCATTCCAATATCTGCTTAATGTTCTCGTGTAAAGGGTGATTATCGATTAAAAATGTTAACGACATATGACCTTTATCTTCAGGTGCGTTAAGCATTTGGATCCATGGCTCGCCGTGGGCGGTGCAGTACTGGACAAGCAATATGAATTGTACTTACGCTAGTGTAGACGCAACTCCAAACGAATACGTCGATGTAAATATCAGAATATCTTCAGGTATTATACCCATTCTATTTACTCAACGTGAGAATGCCAATTTGCATAGATTTCTTTGCATTTCAATTTGGTAGATAGATGGAAGTAGATAGGGTTGAATGACGTGTTGGGTCTAACAATGGCCGAAACGGTTATCGGTCGATCAGCAATATAGTATTATCTTAATTGTGGCATCCCTAGTCGTTCGAAACCAAGCGGTTGGCGATCCGAACTCGGACGTTTAATGGTATAGTCTCGACACTGGCGCCAAAATCTATTTCCACTATTTATTAGCTAGTTTAAGGTTAGTTCAGATCAGAGATCAATAATCTTACGACTAAAGTTTTGAATTAACTAAATAAATACGTGCAATTTACGAAACATAAAACAAGGACTTATAATTATGGAAGTCTGGTGAAACGAATAAAAATATTGCTATTTTTACACCCATTACATTATATATAATGGGTATGTATATGTAACCATGCAATATACAACCGTGATTTTATGTAACTTACGAAAATTAGAGAAACATGATACCTAGTTTAAATAAGTACCTACTTATATAACTACAGAGGGATCATATCACAAGTTTGATATAAGGTAATGAGCGCATGGAATGTCTTCTCTACGTAAAGAACATATACGAGATGTAATCTTTAATTATCACCTCAAACAGAAAATTCAACAGCCTGGTAACTATAATTAATATTTTAGATAATCCAAGAAAAACATTTCACAAGATTTGTAAGCTTTATTTTAACGCACGATAAACGTAATTAAAAATAATAACTGTATTCATTATTCATTGGAATGAAACAACTGTAACATGTTAAGATAACTTGAGCATTTATTTTAATTTGCTGATGTTTCCAAAAATTTGCATTTCCCATATTCGATACCGAGTCCGTTATACACATATAATTGTTTTATTCCAATCTGTAATATCCACGAAGGCATCAGAAATTATTTTCATTTTTGCTGATCCCATGTTTGAAGCTTTACTTTCAAGCTCTCCTTGTTATACAGTCTGTGTATTTAAATTACCTCCACGATGACAGTAATGTGTTTAGGAACAGAATTATTAGAAGTTAACGCTTTCGACATAGTGCCATTGTGTTCTCTCGGATTCAAATGAATGCTAAGTGACTCTGAGCATTATGTATTATTTATGATGTGACGTATCTGAATCTGTATTATGAAACAAGAAGAAAGTTATTTTAATTGTTAAGCAATATTTTTATTGAATATGTCAAGGTTGACTAAAGAAAGCTTTGCTTAAGCGAAGCCGAGAATTAAGTATTTGAATCTCACATAGAATTTGATCGCTATCAAGGCTAAATTCATTTTATATAAAGGCTGGGCTTTATAAATACTTACTTCAAATGGATCAAAAATAATTTTCTGTTATTACGTTTTGAAACTCAAGTAAGTAAGTAAACTTGTTACGCCGAAATGAAGTACCTACTGTGTAAAAGGTACTCAATTTCATAAAGCACTATCTTCAATGAGCCAACAATAGCGAATGCCTCCCTCAAAAGCAAACACTGCATAAAACAACTAGATATTGAAGCACCAACGAGATAATTTAACTGACCGCTGAATCGAAGTTACACATTCAATATAAAGACAGTGTTATTATCATTTTATTTTAACATTGCGCGTAGAACAGATGACCACTGGGGCTAGGAGCTCGAGTAGCGACCACGGCCTGAAGCACGGCTTGTGTGGGCAGGTATCTAACAAAGTCGTCCGATGACCTGGTGAAGGTTGCTTGTAACTGATGGATGAGAGAGGCACGTGACGGGTCTATGTGGTCATTGTTAGGGGAGACCTATGTCCAGCAGTGGACGTCTTTGGGTGATGTGATAATGATGTTAACAGCATAACGATTTATCTCAAAGAACGATTTGTCTAAAAGATTGGTCTACCTGCGGCAGATTGAATGGAACGGAATTTGATAAAACTTTACAATAACATAGCTTATACATCAGAATAACATATTTTTTATAACGATATTGTGTAAAGTACTCATCGTGCGCAAACGAAGTCGCGGGTAGAAGCTAGTCTAATCTATGATATTATTAGCCTGTATAGTTAGATATAGTATCAGGAGGGATCACTAGCGGCGCCAGCGGCCACCGATAACAACCATCCAACGCCATTCAAACGACAACGCCTTGTTTGGGTCGGATTGGCAAGCTGCATGCCAAATGCCTGCCGATGCCAGAAGGTACTCAGCTGTATAATTATGTTTGTACAGATGGGAGACTGTTGTTTGGACAAACTTGTATTATTGATTGATTATACTATCTTAACTGGTTGGTGTTGTGAAATCGAAAATAGAATCAGGGTGTTACTTTTTATATAATTTGTATTACAAAAAGAAAGAAATTTAACTTGGTATATTTATTTACATATAACAGTAGCAACGAATTTAACTCGCGTATATTAATTTCTCACTTACATTTCGAATCCTTTACAGTTCCCATACTCGAAGTAGACAAAGTAGTTTTACGCTGAAAAGATTTTACATCTAAAAGTATTCGAGACGTCAAAATAAAATTTATATTCCTACGCGAGTTGAATCCGTTATTTTTAATTTATTCGATATTATTACGTACAATTTCGTTTTCTGTAAAATACTTTTAATATTATATTACAACGTCTTTTGTTGTCTAAACTATTGTCAATTAATTATTACGGTTTTAATTTGAAACCAATGTTAACCTTTTCAATCTTATATCTTCTATTTTGCTTCTTCAAGGTTAACATTTGTTTAAAAAGCAATTATAAAATATAGTTTTTATTTTCGGACACACATAATAATGTACAAAATTGATAAACAACCAGTCACTGATATTAATTACGTAAACATATCTATAGATAATATGCTATGATTAATATAGTAGCAGCAATTTTAATGAAATAACAATCAGCTCGCAACCGTTCTATAAATTGCCTGTCAAATTTAATGAATTAATTACGTTTTATTGTTGATATTTATTGTGTAGTTTTAATTAGATTTACATAATTTGCAATGCTATGCTTAGCCAATGAAATTTACCAGAAGATACTGTATGAACTTGCACGAGTAAAAGTTATTAACAGAACAGTTTCTAGCACATGTTTTATGGTAGTGCTAATTCGTTAAAAGAATGAATAAACATCTAAGATCAATTTTGGATAAACATTCCCACGGTTGTAAGAACACATAAAAAAATATTAAGATCACAGGAGTCAGTTAATGCATTCCCTGTCTATGTCACTTCTCCTGTCAGAGCCTCCACTTTCCGGGATCGAGGATCTTTTATTATTCGAATTACATTACAAAAACAACCCTAACAATTTGTAGTAGGATTTACTTTTGAATGAGACGTGTCTTTGTTTACACTGAGTGCTAATGTCACAATGTAGGTATACTCAGTAACCGTACTACAAGAGTTTAAGTAAGCTTATAATTTACCTTGCATGGTCTAATAAAAGCAAGACAAATATGAACCTTCACACAATTTAGCGGTTCTTTATCTTCTATATTCATCATTGTGATAAACTTTAGAACGATTCACTACGCAGTGATGTTTCAGGCAAGTGATACCTATCGATGTACATCGATTAAAAGATAACTTTACTAATTTCCACCAAGACAATGTATCTAATAAAGTAAAATTTTATAGAATACATGAAACATCCTAGGAGATTATCGAGCAAGGCAGCGAACCGCAAGAATCCGTGGTTTAGGTGAGAATTAATAAGGTAATTTGGCCTTTGACGTAATATTACGTCTGAGCCAAATCTTTATGAACTCATCTGATTATGACTTGGTTTTCCTTAATGCATATTTAGGCCTCTTTATACTTACATTGCAGTATTAAATTAAGATCTGATTACTGTATTTTATTTATATTATACTAACGCGAATGTCGCTGTTGCTGAATATGGCTGGAGGGTGCAATGTCACGTGTCTCTATTGTATGCTGGATGATTGCGAGTACGTACGTATTACCATTTGCGTGAGTACGGTGTATCTTGAGAGTGTGACATTGATGCTGATTCTAGGCAAGTGATGGACTGGAGAACAAATAAGTTTCTTCGTAAATCACCCATAGACAATATACCTGCCCAGGAATCTTGAAGTTATAAAGTTTTAAGTTCACAAGAAAAGGTGTACGACTTGTTACAGAATGCAAGGCGTAACCTTATGTTAATGGACAAACTGCGTTTAGCATTCCAACGTTTCGCTTAATGTGCGTTACTTAAATTTCAAATTAAAGCCCATCCTTTAAAACAAAAGCAATTAGCGCATCTCCACGTCGTGTCGCTACCGAACAATTGTTTAAAAACGCCGAGCAACATTTCGAACTCCTTTAAGTGTTTTGACTCCATTACGGAATGAGACTAAGATAAAATTTAACATCAGTTGAAATAAAGGATCAAGTTGATTGTTCGCAACTTCGCGTTATTTGAACTCGTGTATTGCGTGAACGCAACAAAGATGGGACCCGAACGGCCTCTGGGAACCGATCCGGACGCAATAAGGAAATCGTTCCCGAACCGCACGAAAATCGCCTCTTCGTGAGGCCTCCCGACACTTCTATAAATCCTGGAATAAAATGTCGTAACTACCATTTCTTTTGAAAACAATGTCTTTAATGTTAATCAAAGAGTTGACATGTACTAAAAAGAGTAAGTTTAGTTTTGTTTTATTGTTTTTTTAGTCGTTTGTGTCGTTTCTAAAGTCTCGTTTCAACTTGGTAGCCTTAATGATTATATTCAATCGGTATTAGCCAGAGCTACACATCGTTACAGCACGGATACCGGGCGTTCTGCAGCACTCTCGTAAACTGAATTAGATTATTATACCGTCAAAGTACTGCAATTTGCAGTGTATTTTGTATAGGTGCTGATATTTTTGTATTGCTGACGTGATGCTTGGATACTTATGCCGTGAGCAATTTTCTGACGATACGTAGATTCTCGAGAGAAAATCGGATCATAATGTTTTATCGTAAGGGGAGTTAGGTATAAACTATTTCGTATTTAGTAGAAGTAGGTACTTAATTTGATCAAGCTTATTTAAAATTTACTTAAACATTTTAGTCTTTAAAATATAAGTCCCTACCCACTAAGTTAAAGATGTAATTATGTGAGCAAGGTTTTACCAGGTAGATAGTAATAAAAGAGGAGTGCCGTAAACGAATAAGAACTTATACTAATAGACATATCTTGTTCGCATACTCATTAGCTGCGGCATTTAGAACGTGGCTCGTTTGAATGCCAGCCACGTTAACCACCTCTGGTTTGGTGGAATATGGTACCAATAATAGCGGATTTAATTACTATTTTCATGACCTAACAATGATAAAAGTAATGATAATTATTATTTAGTTAGTTAGTTGTTTATTAGTTATTGTAGAGTTAGAGATTATTATTGATTATTCATTTGTAATGTTTTTATACTTTAATGATTTTTTTTTTGGAATAGGGGATTTCACCAAATAAAATGAAACATGCGAGTTTAATCCGTTATAGTTGCTGCTTTCCCATGTGTAATAACTGAAAAGGCATCAGACATTTTGATTAGGTTTCTTTTTAACCCGGGAAATTAAAGATGCCTTGAGACATTACATGATATTTATTATATAGTGTATCAATTGATAATTATATCTGTACAAGAATAGAAAAAATCGAGACTCCAGTGGGTAGTGAACATTATAATAAAGGTACACCAACATGCCGCAGAAAAAATGGTAAAATAATATTATTTTACAATGGATTGTTTAAATAAATACTTACGATCTGTTTCTATCTATAAATGTCAATCGAAAATAAATGTAGCGAAAATAATAGATGTGTAAGGTAAATATTTACCTCGTAGGAGTTAAGACGATAAATAAAATTTATTTTCCGATAATACTAACGTATCGTCTGGCATCACGTATTTTCTTGACGAAGTGGTGTCTCTGTAGGTATATTTCTTCAATTTATATACAGGATCCAATTAAACAAGAATCATAAAAACACATTATTCTATATAAATTAAATACTTTTTCTATCTATCCCTACCGATAGAACTAAAGCGAAAGTAACTTAGTCTGTTAGGCTTTAGCGCCTAAACCGCTCCCCTATTCCAAAACGGTTGTTTTTTATGAAATTTTGTACAAAGATAGTTTAAGTCTTAAGGATATTTTTATCTGAAAATCATACGATGATTTCTTAAAGACATTTACCTGACCTAGATACTTGTAATATTGTATGTATTGGGATTCTATAAGGATAATGACGTGTTGGCAGAACAAACACACTTGCGATTGATATTAGTGACGATTTCGATTACTATTAGATAAGTAAGTGGTGATTTCTTTAAGATGATTTTTATATAAAATGTTGTTATAAGGAAATTCTGACTCGGCTTACATTTTGATTCCGCTTACAGTCGTGTTTCGGCACAAACAATGTGCTAATAACGCAGTTAATTGTAAGCACAGGGACAGCTTTCTATCTAACACAATCGCAAGATCTTATCGAATTAAATTTTCTATTTCCTGTACTTACATTAGTACTATGTTTAATTAATTGTTTAATCACCGATTATTTTGACAAATTCTCAGGTGATTCTCAGGATATTTATTAAGTATAACATATAAAATTATACATTTCATATAGTATACATATTAGCTTACATATTATACAAAATATATATTTGCAAACATTTTGTAAATATAATTTTATTCTCCAAAATGGTCTAAACGATTTCGCAGAAGTTTTTGGGGCATTCGGATTATTGGAATTAATCGCGAAGGCATTAGAAATTATTACGCATTCGCATTAGTTAGGTTCCTCATCGGAGAGTACCATAAACAGGCTAGCAATATAATATAATAATATAAAAAGGTAAACGAGCATTGCTTGTAATGCTAACACTCTCGCTAATAGCAGAGTTAATTGTGAGCTCTCGCTTGATCGTCCGGCTTCTGCGGCGGACAAATGAATGGCGACAGGCTGCCCGGCTGTTGACGCGCGACCCACTGACTGAGTGTGGACGCTTATTCTGGTTAAATTCCCATGCGTTCTTGTGTAAATTTATATAGACTATACTTTGGACAATTTTTGATGTCTTCGCGGTTTACAGATTGGCATAAAACAGCTGTGTGCAGACTGGACACGCGCGTATTGTTTTTGTACTAGTTAAATCCATTTTTTTATGCTTTTCCTGTAGGTTTATTAACATTTTTTGAAGATGTTATATAGTAGTACAAAATAATGTTTTAATTATTGGTTATAATTATGTTTCCGTTTTTTATTGACAGACGTTTACTTAATAATTTCTGATGCCTTCGCGGTTATTACAAATTGGAATGAAACAACTATTAACGGATTTAACTCGCGTATTTTTATTTTATTTACTTTAGCGTTAGACTATTGTCAGCTCAGTCGTGCTACGATTATGGAAACTGTAAAGAATCCGAAACGTCAGCTAATAAAATAAAATAAAAATACGCGAGTTAAATCCGTTAATAGTTGTTTCATTCCAAGACGTTTACTTGTGTTAATTCTGACACTGGTTTAAATTTTCTTTATGGCAGTAGCGAAAACTTAGATTCGAAACAGTTCTTAATACGATTTGGAAAAAATAACACTTCATTTATTTACTACCGATCGTAAACTTTACCAGAATACAACAGTATATCTGTCTATCAGTCAGTTAGCCGCACCTCCGTAATTGGCGTCATGCTGTCACATGATTCCAGATTCCGAATAAGGCGATATTTACAGCTCGAGAAAATATGACAACACTTATACTTCACTAAATGTTACGCGTATAAGGCAATAATTATCATGTGAAAACATTTGGGTTAACAAATGTTGGAATTTGTTTGATATGTCGGATCTTTTGAAAGAGTGGATGACGCGCAGTATGAGCGCTAATTAAAACTGTTATGTTGTTTTTGTCGTTGCACCTGCGGGTTTTAATTTACCTATTTTGTGAAATAATTATGATGCAATGTTGGGTAAGTTTATATTTTTTTTCAATCAGGCTTAACCCATTTTTCTAGACTTTATTCTTGTTTTAGATTCTTATATTAAAATATGTGGAAAAAAGATGGCGAGACGAGCGTTCCTTGGGGAATGACAAAAACTTACTACCATGCCAACAAAAGAAGCTTAAGCCAAAAAAAACAAAAGAGGTTTGTCTAGCAGTGATACAACTTGTGTTACAAGTGCAAATTAATGAAAAATATAGAATGTAATAATAATAATAAAATGGATATAGCGACAAATAATAAAATAAATTGTAATTTACCCAACCTTTTTTTCCTAAAATCAAGACACGGAAATTCAAAATCTATTTAGCTCCAAACATCTGCAAATTATATAAAACAATAATCTACAATAGTATTTTAAAATATGACAGCAGAATGTCGTTAACTTACTTACCCAACAACAAAGAAGGAAGTTGGGAACCGCATGCGACACAGCTTATTCATTTTGCGGGCTCCTGTCTGAAGTGACGGTGACAATGCAACGCTCTCTAGGTGGAGGCAAATGTAATCTGAATAAAATAGGAATAAGGACGAAAGGCGTTCCTTACGTTTTCCATTTTGTTCATTTATATATTGTACTTACTAGTAGAGAAAACTAAGACTTTGTACTTACTAGTAGAAAAAACTAAGACTATTAATTTGTGATGCCTCTGCGTTCGTACACATTGGAATGAAACAATTATAACGGTTTTAACTCGCGTAATGTATTTTATTTGCTGACGATAGTCTAACACAGGATAGGGCTATCCTGAATGTTAGACGAATATAGGAATTGTAAAGATTTCGAACCTTTAGAATCCATTATAATTGTTTCGCTTAAATGTGTAATAGCCGGAAAGACATCTGAAATATATACATTATTTTTTAAATTGTTTTCGCAACGAGATTTAGTAGTACCTAGGTATATGAAATAACAAACGTAAGCACTCCGATGACCAGAGGGTTATCATACATCTGGTTGGTTTGCGACAGAAACTACTTTCGCAACATCTCTGTCAATGCAAAATTCAGGGTACTTGCTGTTGATGCCATTTTCTGATTACTTCTACCCACACGAGCTATACTTACCCTTTAAAACAGTTTATAGATTGGTACATACGTACAGTTCAAATATATTAAGCGATACTTTGTTAAATATTTTGTCCAATTTGTAGCAACCCTTTGTATAGATAACCGGAGATAAATGTACTAGGGACGCTGTAAAGTTTGAACCTTATTATATTATTAATATTTAATTGCGAAACCTTGTCTCTATTCCCCTAAATTGTATTGACGAATCAATTATCAATTCAGTACTATCCTTGTTTTGCTGAATTGATAATTGTTTCAATTGAACTTGCTCAGTAAACTAATCAACACCACCCCTCAGGCTACAATGTTTCAGATCGAAAACCAATTGCGACTATTCAAATACTAAAGCGTTTGATCAATGAAATATCCTTTGTAAAAAGTCAAGTAAGATCTCGTACGATAATTAAAATAAATTGTACTCCCATTGTAAGATATTGTGCTTTGTGAATTATCCGTATTTGGAACACTTTGATAAGAGATCCTAAATTTTAGCTTCATGTAAATGTTAAGTACCTGAAATTATAATATCATATTAGGCACCTTACTACTGTTACTAAATTTGATGTGCAGATGTGTTGGACCGTGGTTAGTTTTGATTTCAAGACCATAAAGTAATCCTGTAAAGTAATCCGGAATATTAAAAGTTCACGTAATTTAAAGTAGGTAGATGTAAAAACATACTAGTAACTGTAGGTAAGTACCTACTAGATATGTCTTGCGAATAATGGCATATACTATTTTTAGTTATTGGGCTTAATATTGTACGAATGTTAAGATCATGAGAGATGTAAATATTTTATAATCTTTCGAAAATAACTTATTTATCTAAACTATAATATGTAAAGAATGTTTAAAAATTAAAATGTGTTGTTTCAACGTTTCACTAGTATTTATTACTAGCAGCCCCGGCAGACGTCATCCTGCCCGTCCGATTGTTTCGTCAAAGATCTGACAAAGTCTTCTGTCACTTCTTCATAAGGCTTCATATTTTCCCCGTTTTTTACACATTTTCCACTGCTTCTTCGCTCCTATTAGTCGCAGCGTGATGTTATATAGCCTAAAGCCTTCCTCGATAAATGGTCTATCCAACAAAAAAAGAATTTTTGAATTCGAACCAGTAGTTCCTGAGATTAGCGCGTTCAAACAAACAAACAAAAAAACAAACAAACTCTTTAGCTTTATAATATTAGTATAGATTATTATACCTAATTGTAGAAACTTGTACCTAATGCAATTAATTTTATTGCCAACCGTCATCGCGCTATTTCATCCATTTCAACGAGTTGTAGTCATTTATTTTAAAATGTTTAGTTAAGGTAAATTTATAATGATACCTATTATAAAGTAAAATCAAAGTATGTGATCACAAAATTTGTATCATTACTGTTTTTTAACAAAACATCCCAGAGTCTATAAGAAACAAATCAGGAAGAGGGCTAAGAATTACCATGACATTGATATGAACTTCGGGCCATCTGTCAAAATACCTGACAAGTCTGAAACGAGGGTCAATGCTTAAATAAAGCGTGAAGTATTATAAAATATCCAAATGTAAAAAACAATTATTTTCGGCCCTAAATTTAAAGCATTCGCTCCGATCCATCACACCTTATTCGCAACTTATCTCGGGTTTTGGCAACAAAAACAAAATCCACTTCACACTTCAAAGCATTTTAAATACCTTAATTCCTTTGCTGTCACTCAGGACAGGGCGATTAGCCGTGGAACGTCAAACAAGTTTGCGGGGTTTTGGACCCAAAAAAAGAGAAGGCGGGAATAAGCCTATTGTCTGCGAATGTCTCCAATTTTTTTTTACATTTTATACATTTTTTAGTTTTTAGATTCTAGACTCACATGTCGATTTTTACCTACTAACTTTCCAGGAACTGAACCAGACTATTTTATATCTTTTTTAACGCTATGATTTGTGTAACCCGGAAATATATCGCAAATTCAGTTTTGTTGTCTAAAGAAGATAATTTTATAAAATGGCTCGTGTGCATCTAATAAAGATCGACATCTACAGCCGTGTCAGTTTTTTAAACACAGGAAGACTCGTTAATTTACATGGGAGGGAATAGGAATACCAATGCTACCGGATTTTTCACACTACTCGGTCTGACGGCCATGACCGGGCCCTATTGTGGCTCGATTCCAACTCGAATTGGATTCAATCGAGCACCAATGTCAAAAAACTGTACAAAAACTGTGAGAGTCGCTCGGGCTTCACCGGGTGACAACACTCGGACAAGTGTGCAATCGTGCGCTACGCGTTTACTCTTGATACTTGAGTGCTTTTAAGAATTAAGTTAAAAAACAATTGCTAACTTAACTTATTTTTTGAGCTTGAACTCTGAAGCTGATGTTTGGCAAATGTTCGCGAAATCTTTTGCTTTTCTTTTGCTAATTATTCAACTAAGTTCATGGTTAAATTTTGCTACGTTTACATTTTGTTTAATTGCTATAAGTACCTAAATGAAACTTCTAATATGATTTAGGTATGTTTTAAAAAATTCACAACTTAAACAAAACTAAATTATAATTTCTGATGATTTCGCGGTTATTTTTCTCATTGAAATAATATTAATTTAGCGGATTGAACTCGCGTTTTTTATTTTATTTAGTAACGTTTCGAAAACCTCATAGTTCCCATATTCGTAGCACGACTGAGCTGAGGATAGTCTAACGCTAAACTTAAAGTACTTTAGCGTAAGTAAATAAAATAAGCAAGTTAAATCCGTTTATAATGGTTTTATTCCGATGTATATTAATAAAATTAAGTACTAAGTAACTCTTGTCGTTGTATAAACATAGTTCCACGTATAAACTCAGTAGTTCGAGTGGTTTGGAACTTCGTCCTCTACATGTCCGGTGATCGTAAGGAAAAACTACAGCAAAAACTAACCTAAATTGATAGTTTCGATGCACGTATTTAGAACATGGCTGAAAACGGATGCTGTCTGTTTTTGTACTTAAACACTTTTAACAGCCTTCAAAAGATAATCGCGACAGTTTTATCGGAAAAGCAAGCCTATTATACTTTGTCATGTCTACAAGGATAGATTTTGTTGTCGTGCCAATATCGTTATATTGTCGTGGTGGTCATATAGGTACTATTGTCGCGGTGGCAATACACTTTTGACGTTTAATAGACGACATAATATTATCGTTTGTCAAGCTTTGTCCCGTGACAAAAGTGGTGATAAATAGGTGTGCAGAAATTACAATATAATCTTATCGTAAAGTGGGACTACAATATTTTTTTAGATTAATCTTACAATATATTTTTTACCTTATCTTTCTTTTTCAACCGGATAACACACAATCTAGGCCACTCAAGATGGCTTACATTGAACTAAAGCCTTATCCTCGACAAATGATATAGTTAAGCCTCTTAAAAATATAGCGTATCTACGAAAACCACCGACGACAATTGTAAGTGCGCTCATACAAACTATGTGGGACGTTATTGTGGGAAACCTGTAATTCGGATTTAGTTAAATAATCATTGCATTGTTGTAAATTTTACAAGATAATTATACTCTTAATCTATGACGTATTTCTCATCTATAATTATAAAAGGAGAAGCTGAGTTAAAGGCTGATTTGTTAATGTAGAGCCTAAACTATAAGGATTAGAAACTTGAAATTTTGGGGTTCCTTTTATAATAGGTATACCCTCCTTTTAAGGGGGTGAAAGGAGGTGCTTATCGAGCGAAAACGCAGGCCAAAGCTAGTTGTTAATAAATAGGCAGTAGGTATGTAAAAGATATACCTACCTAAAAAAAAATCGTCACGTAAAATTTTTTTTTTTATTTACTTTTTTATCAAAATATATTATACTAGCGGTTCGCCCCGGCTTCGCACGGATCCCTAATTTTTTTTAAATATTCTATAGCCTATGTTACTTAGGGTGAACATAGCTTCCCAACAGTGAAAGAATTATTAAAATCGGTCCAGTAGTTTTTGAGCCTATTCATTACAAATATACAAAAATAGGTACTTACAAATCTTTCCTCTTTATAATATTAGTATAGATTATTTACCATATCAATTTGACAAAGTGACCGTAGGATAACTGTGCGAATTTGATTAACCTACAGGTTGATTCTTGATATTTTTTATCAAAATAATTAATATGTTCATGAAACCGTATTTGTAAGATAAGGGTGACAGGTTTTAAATGGCATAGTTAATATTAACTACTATTATCATAAATTTTCTCTCATTGCCTGCTACTTTATCTGTAGCTGCATTTATGGTTGTTACAGCATGTTGTGATTCACAATGAATAAACATCGTTAACTTTTTCATTGACCGATAAATATCCATTAAATTAAAAACAGCTTAAATAAACTTTAACCTGTACTAATAACCTTATATTAAAGTTAAGAAGTTCACTTCATCAACGATCATTGCAGTTGGTCAGCTACTTTCTCATATATCCTTTTTTAGCGCAGGTCATGCCGTATCCGATAAACATACGAGCTTACCTAGCGAATTTCGTTTTTGGAGATTTTTGTTTTAAAAAGTGTTTGACGGTAGATGAATTTAGGGTTGTATGTTGTACCTATGTATTATTCAATGCCAAATCATAAAATTAAAAAAAAAAATACTTTGGGGTGGCCACCCTTAACATTTATGGTCTGAAAAATAGATGTTGGTCGATTCTCAGACCTACCTGATGAAAATGTTATAAAAATCGGTCCAGCCGTTTCGGGGGAATTTTGTAGCAAACGCTGCGACACGTACATTTTACATAGTAATAATATTAGATAAGTACCTAAACAAGATAGCAAAACCAAATTTTAAACATATCGTTAAGTTTGTTTTGTTTGGAAAGTTTGTTTAACTTGTTGTTCTCCGTAATATGATTAGAAACATATATGAAACGATTATATTTGTGATATCACAACCGAATTTACTTATTGAACTTATAGAAAGTTCCCAGATATAACCTACTGCAGAACTATGGGCTAGGTTGTTCACTTGTATTTCAAATGAGTAGATTTTCGGTAAAACACCTTACTGAAAATTTAAGTCAGAAAAAAATTTAGAATGATTATTTAAACTTTTACGACGGATTTTATGTAAGATTAATTCCACGAAAAAAAACTTAATTAACAATAGACTTATGTTTGTGTAACAAATGGTCTGAAGTACCAGTCGAGTTTGAAGTAACCTCGCGGCTCTCATTCGATCTTTTATTACACAACTAGGTTGTAAATGTTTATGATCATGATGTCTCAATCATGGAATGAAGCTTTATTTTTAATGTGTAATTATCTGTAATAATACTGAATATCTTGTTAGTTATTATGTCAAAGAAGTTAGTAGTCGGTCTTTTAAATTATAGGATTGCTTCGGTGGCACCTAACACTATTTTAAAATTATGTTATTTTTAAGTCGCCAGTG
This sequence comes from Polylopha cassiicola, assembly GCA_038024825.1. Lineage (NCBI taxonomy): Eukaryota > Metazoa > Arthropoda > Insecta > Lepidoptera > Tortricidae > Polylopha > Polylopha cassiicola. The sequence continues at coordinate 11,233,066 of CP149046.1, read as the reverse complement.
ATCGTAAAATATTAATTAAAATTATACATTGTGGACTGCGTTTAATTCTGATTGCTACCACATGAAATTAAAATTAAGTTCTTTATTAGATCAAATTCGCATTAACCGTTAAGAGCTACGCGTTGGTCAGTTAATATCTTCAAGACCATAAAATTATTTCCCATCGTATTAAAAACTAATCGGAAATAATAAACTGACTTCCCATTATTCAATTCGCTTGCTGCGTTAACAAACGTATGATCAGTAGGATTGAAAGCAAAGCACTTACACTTCCGTATTGAAACAATCTATAATACATTATAATAAATTGCCACAGCATTATGGCACCATGGAGTGATAAATCTACGAAGTGTAACGACTAATTAGGGATTGTGTACTAAAGCGGTCGTGATGATCGAAGCTTTCTCTCTTTGTGCGCGCACGCACTTGTCTCCGTGACTCTTGTCAACACGAACGACTTAGTTTGTATGAGCGGTCTTGGTATTAGTGTCGGTACTTATTAAAGACAGAGTTTATTATGTAACGGTTGACATATTGGAACAAGATCGTATTGAACATTGTTTATTGTGTAGATGTTACGTAGTCGCAAATGTATTGGGATTAATGATTCAAACAAAAGAAAATGCATATATTCGAGATAGATTGTCGAAATAGTAAATATGTACAAAGAGAACAGAACTTTTTTATTGGGTTACCAACAGAGACAAATGTTAATAATATACTTAAATAAAAGTATTTGTAGTCCTGATTGACAGTATATTGAATTTAGGTATCAATATTAATTCTTTGCCCAGTCGATAAAGTACAAACTTTACTTTGTTTGTGATTACAACGTTAGGTGTGAATTGTCCTGAGTATATCGTCGACCGTAGGTTCAATTACGGTAAGGGACAAAATGCCGAAAATGAGTTAAGTATACAGTTTTGTTCAGAATTTTGCGCTCTTTCGAATGGTATATTCGAAAAAATTCTAGCTCAAAAAAAATGTTCCTTACCATAGTGATTTTTAGGGGTCACAAGTCAAATTATCCCTCGGCCAATAATGTATCTGATAATTTTTGAACAATAGCATCTTGGAATAGTGTAATTACCGCCGTAAACTCAAATTAAATAAGGTAAGGGTCTTCGCATTCTATTAATTACATGTACATTGTTTTTCATAAAGAGAAAATAAAAAATATCACCCATACCTTAAAAAAATTGCACAAGTTTTAAAATAGTTGTCCCTTACCTTAATTTACATTAGCGTACCGAAGAAGATGTTACCGTTACACTAATTTTACCATAACAACTCGGGATGTGTCACCACATGAATTCAAATTTAAATAACTATGACATAGAGTCTTAAATGGAGTAACAAAATATTTCAAGATGACATACTTTTCTAATAAAGGTGCGATATAATTATCTTTATATTACATGTATTTTTAACTTCATAATACAAGATACAGGCATGTGCTTATATAAGATACGCTACAAAATGCAAGACTAGAGTAAAAAAATAGCATTAAAGGAGGAGGAGTAATCTTAAGGAAAATTCTTTCCAGTTTGCAGGTACTCTATGGATTATATTCATTCGAATTCATACAAGTAATATTTATTAATACCATAAGTATTGTAATACATAAAAAATACGACCAGAATTATCAAAAACAACAGTAATACCTACTGCTTTCTTTACAGCATTAAGGTTTGAATCTAATTTGAATCATCTTAATTTCTTTTCTATTGTCTCAAAGATTTCAAGACACCTTCACAAGACAATTCATCATTATTGGAAACTGTAACTTTTCTAGTATTATCTTTTCTTAAGTCTTTCATCGAATCAATTCGTGATTATTGATTATAATATATGCCCAAAAACATCAAAATCGACATACCGCTTGTTGTTGTTTCTTTACAATCGTAATAAACAGCACTGAATATTCTTTGATTTTGAAAAAACGGTCTATTTGTATGATGGCATCTAGTTTGTAAAGCAGTATTTGGATTAGACTGGTTCGATTAATTCAATAGCTTTATTTTAAGAGTTCTCCAGAGCCATAACTAGTAGATCTAACTGAGGAGTAAACCTCCAAGATTGTGATTGAAGCATCTTCTACAAATAACCAATAACGGTCAAGTCTTGGACTGTTGTTATTAGGTACAGAATCTATGTGCTTCTCAATGTTGCAGCTAAAATCTGCAAGGCAGTACCTATATAAAATCCTATCCTGTGTTTATTTTACGCACTTTCATAATAGCTTTATACGTAAAATTGTTATGATTTAGTCAGTTTTTCTTTCAGCAAAGAAATATTGGTATATTTTAATTTTGCATAATAATATAAAAACACTCAGCATGCACTTTCTATACATTTTCATGTCCCTTAAATATTTTTTAAACCTGTTTGCGATTTAAAATTAGCCTTACGATAAAATTTTCCATTAATTTCTTTTGCAACAACTGCCTTACAGTATTTTATCTCTAATTTTTATTTTTAACACGTCTTTAACATTATTTGTAATAAAAAAATTGATTTTAACTTAGTAGTCAATTTAATGTAAGGGGCGTGACTACGAAATACTTGCAGTGTAAGAGACGTAATTTTCGAAAAACACTAGTGTAAGGGACATCTATTTTCTAAAATAGCTGGAATATTGAAATAAACGTTACAAAGACTGATAGAGCACTACAATATAAGGTTTTTTGTGAAATCAGATCCAAAAAAGGTTCAATACAAAAAAAGTTACAAGCGATTGAGTCCGAAAAAAAACTTTGTCGGCCTCTCCTGAAAAACCGTATTTTGTCCCTTACCGTAATTGAACCTACGGTCGACGATATATTCATTACTGTCGACATTTAACCAATGTTATTATATCGTCGACCGTAGGTTCAATTACGGTAAGGGACAAAATACGGTTTTTCAGGAGAGGCCGACAAAGTTTTTTTTTGGACTCAATCGCTTCTAACTTTTTTTGTATTGAACCTTTTTTGGACCTGATTTCACAAAAAACCTTATATTGTAGTGCTCTATCTGTCCTTGTAACGTTTATTTTGATATTCCAGCTATTTTAGAAACTAGATGTCCCTTACACTAGTGTTTTTCGAAAATTACGTCCGTTACATTGCAAGTATTTCGTAGTCACGCCCCTTACATTAAATTGACTACTAAGTTTAAATCAAAATCTTTATTACAAATAGTGTAAAAGACGTGTTAAAAATTAAAATTAAAGATAAAATACTGTAAGACAGTTGTTGCAAAAGAAATTAATGGAAAATTTTATCGTAAGGCTAATTATAAATCGCAAAAACGTTTAAAAAATATTTAAGGGACATGAAAATGTATAGAAAGTGCATGCTGAGTGTTTTTATATTATTATGCAATATTAAAATATACCAATATTTTTTTGCTGAAAGGAAAACTGACTAAATCATAACAATTTTACGTATAAAGCTATTATGAAAGTGCGTAAAATAAACACAGGATAGGATTTTATATAGGTACTGCCTTGTAGATTTTAGCTGCAATATTGAGAAGCATCTAGATTCTGTACCTAATAACAACAGTCCAAGACTTGACCGTTATTGGTTATTTGTAGAAGATGCTTCAATCACAATCTTGGAGGTTTACTCCTCAGTTAGATCTACTAGTTATGGCTCTGGAGAACTCTTAAAATAAAGCTATTGAATTAATCGAACCAGTCTAATCCAAATACTGCTTTACAAACTAGATGCCATGACACAAATACCGACTGTTTTGTTCAAAATCAAAGAATATTCAGTGCTGTTTATTACGATTGTAAAGAAACAACAATAAGCGGTATGTCGATTTTAATGTTTTTGGGCATAATATATTATAATTAATAATCACAAATTGATTCGATGAAAGACTTAAGAAAAGATAATACCGGAAAGTTATAGTTTCCAATAATGATGAATTGTCTTGTGAAGGTGTCTTGAAATCTTTGAGACAATAGAAAAGAAGTTAAGATGATTCAAATTAGATTCAAACCTTAATGCTGTAAAGAATGCAGTAGGTATTACTGTTGTTTTGATAATTCTGGTCGCATTTTTATGTATTACAATACTTATGGTATTAATAAATATTACTTGCATGAATTCAAATTAATATAATCCATAGAGTACCTGCAAACTGGAAAGAATTATCCTAAAGATTACTCCTTCTTCTTTCAATGCTATTTTTTTCCTCTAATCTTGCATTTTGCAGCGTATCTTATATAAGCACATGCCTGTATCTTTTATTATGAAGTTAAAAATACATGTAAAATGAAGATAATTATATCGCACCTTTATTAGAAAAGTGTGTCATCTTGAAATATTTTGTTACTCCATTTAAGACTCTATGCCATAGTTATTTAAATTTGAATTCATAAGGTGACACATCCCGAGTTGTTATGATAAAATTAGTGTAACGGTAACATTTCCTTCGGTACGCTAATGTAAATTAAGGTAAGGGACAACTATTTTAAAAATTGTGCAATTTTTTTAAGGTATAGGTGATATTTTTTGTTTTCTCTTTATGAAAAACAATGTACATGTAATTAATAGAATGCGGAGACCCTTACCTTATTTAATTTGAGTTCACGGCGGTAATTACACTATTCCAAGATGCTATTATCCAAAAATTATCAGATACATTATTGGCCGAGGGATAATTTGACTTGTGACCCCTAAAAATCACTATGGTAAGGAACATTTTTTTTGAGCTAGAATTTTTTCGAATACACCATTCGAAAGAGCGCAAAATTCTGAACAAAACTGTATACTTAACTCATTTTCGGCATTTTGTCCCTTACCGTAATTGAACCTACGGTCGACGATATTTTAATGTGTCAGAAATAAGTAGGTAATAAATATTCAAGTGGACACTAACGAAACCTACTGTGCAATAAACAAATTAAATTTGTATTGACTTTAAATCCCTACTAATATTATAAATGTGAAAGTAACTCTGTCTGTCTGTCTGTCTGTTACGCTTTCACGCTAAAACTACTGGACCGATTTCAATGAAATTTGGTACAAAGAAAGTCTGGAGCCTGAGAAAGGACATAGGCTATTTTTTAACCGACTGCAAAAAAGGAGGAGTTCCACGCAGACGAAGTCGCGGGCAGAAGCTAGTTATCTATAGTTGTGACTGTAAATTGATTTTGATTCCTAGAGAATGTCACAGATCTGATGAACGGGACGGTTTACAAATTAAGAATTTGCTAACGGAAAAGTATCCCTATTTCACATGACATAGGGCTCAAGTTGTTGTATTTAGTGACCGGTCGTTAAAAAGAAATGCTGTTAATCAGCCACTTGTATGACATTTATTAGCGCTTGTCAGACCGTGATCACTCAAAGTGATCAGTGTCGTACAAGACAAAAGCACTAAGCGACAAAACAGCGATTTTTATAAGTTTTAAAAACTGTTCATTTTAAAAAAAAGTATTTTAAACGAATGATTCTTTTTGTTGAATTGTTTTATAAATCCAATTATTAATAGCGAAAAAAAACTGTAATTAACAACGATATCGCTATATGAAAACTCATTTATTATAGCAGATTCAACTCGCATATTTTATTTTATTTGCTTAAGTTTCGATAACTTAATAATTCCCATATTCGTAGCACGACTGAGCTGACCAAACTAACACCAAACAAAATACGGGAGTTAAATCCGCGATAATTATTCCATTCAAATGTGTAGACAATAACCGTGCGAAGGCATCAGAAATTATTAATTTAAAACTGAAAAAAATATATGAAGAAAATTAAATGTGATCAAAAAACAATATATTTTCTTAATTTTTCTTAGATATATATTAAATACATACAGTAACAGACATCTTATTCAATAGGAGTTGAGTTTCGTTCGGTAGGTATGTAAACTGGCTGTATTGACAAAGTTCATTACAATAGTTAGGAAATAAAGCAAGGCAGAATTTAATTGTTTGATAAAATAGCTAACAGTGTTAGGCAATTAGCCCAACAACAGTTAGCTGATTGGACCCGGCCGCTTGTCCGAGCCCAATTGTCTTAGGGAACGGCGAGGTTCCCAAATCTCGTTCAAAACGAAGGCAAATAGTGATTAGAATTGCCAAACATCTTTCTGTGTATAAGTTAACAGCAGACATCCTCCTTTGTAATTTATTCACTAGGAAACTGCATTTTGCAAGTAAAATGAAAAAACGATAAGTCTTACTTCATTAGATCTGCACTTAATTTGGTAACATTAATAGCAATCCGATTAAATTCTTTCAGATGAGCAACTTTCTTAACAACTGAGTCTAAGCTAATTTTACTATAGAAATCCCAAAGGTAGAATATTATCAATTTCTGATGCCTTCGCGGTTATTACACATTGGAATGAAACAACTATTAACGGATTTAACTCGCGTATTTTTATTTTATTTGCTGACGTTTCGGATTCTAAAAGTCTAACGCTACTTTAGCGTTAGACTATTGTCAGCTCAGTCGTGCTACGATTATGGAAACTGTAAAGAATCCGAATAGTCAGCAAATTAAATAAAATAAAAATACGCGAGTTAAATCCGTTAATAGTTGTTTCATTCCAATGTAGAATAGTATTATTATGTACCTAGTCAACTCAAAGTAGGAACCTAATAATTAAAAAATATTTTGTTTTAATTTATTTCTAACCTGCTAATATGCACGTGAAGGAAATTTCCACAAGTGACCAATAAAATTATTATAAAAATTTACCGGATTTAAGCAGAATAATAAATAAGCTGTAAAATTTTCTCCACGCTATGTTATGAGTAAATACCAGGTAGTCATAAACGATAAGCGATGACGCCGATGACACGCCGTAAACAGATTGCTTCCCCGCTGAAGTATTGCCATGATCTATTTGATCAGGATTGAATTGAGGGAGGGCGACAATAAAACCGGGGTGAATCTATCAACACTGAGCTCTCGTAATGTAGTTTTGACAACCTCTTAGGTAGTAATGCTTACCTAGTTGTTTATTGATAAATGTACCAAGATAAGAGTAGAAAAAGTCCCACGCATAGTATAACAGGAATAAAAGCACGGTGCCGCGTATATAATCATACAACTATTATTATCATTAAAATTAATGGTACCTATTAAAACCATAAATTTCGATTGATAAATTGTAGTAAACAATTTTATAACATTTTTCTCAATTCAACAGTATTGTAGCTAAGAATTTTCAATTTCAGCTTTGACTCAAAAGTTCTGCAAAATTTAGATAATCATAATTTTGAATACTACACCAAGTGCAAAAAGTTAAGCTATGCCGTTTTTCTATTGGCCATGCGAATGTTTTGCAACTCACTTAAAAGGTAATATCCGTTTTAAGATTGCAGCATTCCAGCAAGATGGAAAGAACATCAATAAATTCAATGCATGTGCTATGAAATGGGCATAAATATTTCATAAACTCAGCTCATGTGTCAAATAAGCACATTAAAATATTTACTTTAATACAATTTGGTCTTAAAAACCAGTAGTTGACATTCAGCTCGTGTATTGCAATTACTCAAACCAGTCTCGAGGCATCCGTTATGAGGGACATGTCATTTATTTTTTATGTTACCAACTTGACTGGTTGGGCTTTAATAATATATAGGCAATGATAGAATAACCATCTCAGGTAATCTAGGTACTTACCTTCATTAAAAAAATCCAATCCAATTGACAGAATCCAATTGAATCAAAGTCTACATAGGAAACCCAAAACTTTACAGTTCCTATATTCGTATCACGACTGATCTGACGATAATCCAACGCTAAAAGCTAAACCCTTAGAGGTGATAGCGATATATCGTCAGCTCAGTTGTTTCATTCCAATGTTTAATAACCTCCTGCCGCCCAGCACATTTTGGTCAAAGATGGGATAGTAGCCCACATCCCTTTTTATAGGTTTACATGGTTCCGGCCCACGACTTTCGGCAGATGAAAACTTGAGTTATCGTTGTCGTATGAATGTATTGTTTTTATGGTATCATAAGTGATATGTATAAAAGGCTTTGAGACTAAAAAAACACCGAAATTCGATGTCTTTTTTATAGGTATCTGGGTTATAACAATAAAAAATATAAAAATATGAAAATCTATATTTCTGTGTTTATTCCGATATCTTATATGCCTACGTGTTGGTCTTTTACGCTACTATAGTGTATTTTTGTTAAATTGCAATAAAAGTAACGCATTTTATACATTTTCTTAAAATATATATTTTTTTTACTACGTCTGCCACTTGTTACCATTAATTTTGGCCATATACTGGTAATTTTCCGTTCATGACATTCAAATTCTATGACTAGAGTATGTCTTTATTACCGGAAACGGAATGGAACATTAATAAAATGGAAAATGAGCTGACAATTAGGCACCAAACTTGACCATATCGAAGTTTTGGCTAAAAACGGGGTAACCGCCCATAGACCTTTATAAAATCCCATAGACTCATAACAACTAATTCGAGTGGAACACTAATTTATCATTATGATTAGGTTATAATGGGTGTGAATTGTGAAAACAAAACAATAGAAACACTTTTGTTTTACAAATTGTTAATAAACATAGCAAAAAGATCAGTAATCAAAACAAGAATAGCGGTTATAACCCGTAGACCTATTAAAAACTTTGAATACCTTGGTGCTCAAATGCCTTTTAATAGGTCATCCGATTATTAGTTGTTGTATTTATAATGATATCAACTGAATGAATAAAATAAATATGCTGAAACAAAGATGAACATCTTAGGCAACACTCACACCAAAAACTCATACGCAATCTGCCGAGATAGCAAAGAAAATCACAGATTTACTTACCCCTTCCTCGACCTCTCGACATTGTTTTGAATATTACGCCAAAACTAACAGATGATGCTTAACAGTCTGACATCTAGTGTAAACGTTAAATATGACGTATGCGTTTTAAAATCATTTAAATGTAATAATGCGGTAAATTTAAAGTTCTATGACAAGTCAAAGTTGAAGACCTTTTAAAAGGATGTTGGGCGTCAAGCTGTAAAAATCAGCAACACGCTTGGGCCGGAACCACTACTCAGCTGAAGACCTTTAAATAGGTCATTGGGCGGCAGGAGGATAATTGCGAAGGTCTCAGATATGATTATCCTAATCTGCTATTATATTATAAAAAAATATAATAGCAGATTAGGATAATAAAGCATATGTGTAGGTACTAGTAAATTATATTAGGTAATTTTTTCAAAACAACATTGAAGGGTTCAAATAATGTTCAAATCAAGTGTAGAATTCAAATTACGGCGAAACAAGAAAATGGCGGTTGCGGTCGACTCTCAAATTGATTTCTGCTGTGAAATGCTGAACATTTTAATTCGAAATGTGGTGAAACATATGGAATAAACATCTCACCCTGTTTGTGATGAAAGGGGTTTTGCCGAGTCGCGACAATAAACCGCGCAATGTTTCCCGAATTTAGATTAAATTTGACTGAGTACGTGAAGGCTATTACTAAATTGTACGTTCACGTGACTGGGGATTAAGCTGAAGTATAGAATAATCACTACTTGATTGCACTGTGGCATTTGTGTACATATCGTTAGGTTTTATTATGCACGTGAGGCATGCATCCCTTGAAGTAAAATGGAGCGCTAAAACTGATGTTGTCATACCGCTAATGTGTAAGCTATTGTAAAGTTTCAAACTTTCTTCATAATCCATTCTACTGAATGGAATTTTGCGTGAAAGAGAAACAAATATAATTATTTATATCCATGCTTATGTCTATACATTCTTAAAAACTTTCACGTTTATTGTATTAGTAAGGATTAATTGGAGATTTTCATAATATCCAAAACCTTTTTTATGTCTAAGCGATAACTTTTTTTTCTACACACTTACAGGTATAGAACCTACTATACCTACCTACCTACCTACTATAGAATGTTGTTATTATCTTATACTTTTACTAATTTAAGCTAATATGAAAACAGTGTACCGACACTTGGATTGGATGTTTAGATTAAACGATTTCCACTGAAATGGTTTCAATTCATACATGTGTATGTCTTGTGAACCCATACATCATTATAGCCTGGCAGGAGGAATACCACAGCAATCTCGCTACATTACCTTGTTAACCATGTAAGGTTTGAGTTGGACCTAGTCTGAGCACGCGCAGAACCCAACTTAGACCATATCGAGGCCCTACTATGATAATGAAATACTCCACCGAAACTTTTAACTCACTTATTCGAAGATTTTGCTTACAAATCGTATTTCTAGGTTCTTAGGTTACATAATTGGGCTTCCGCTCTGCTCGGTAAAACCTCTAATAGCGTAAATAGGCATCCTTATCCCGTTAGATTTAAGATATATTATAACACATAATTATGTATACATAATCGAGACATATTACTAAATTTCCTGAAATATTTCGGGTTCGATGTTTGTACCAACATTTTATGTAGGCGCGATATTTCAGCTGTAGGAGTTTTTGATCTATCCGCACCTGGTCTTCATTGTAAGTACTAATAATTTAATAATATTGATATAAATAAGCGATTAAGTCCCGTTTTTAACCCCACAAAGCAAAAAGAGGACGACGCAAATGTTATAAGTTTGATGTATCTGTGTATTTGTGTAGTTATTTGTCTGTCTGTTACACCATAGTTAAACTGCTGAAACGTTGTATTTTTTTATTACAATTAAAATTTAAATCGTAATTTAAGTAGATATTTATGTTTAGGTTTTTATATACCCAACACCGACGGAATGGAAACAGGCAATTAATATCGACAGATTATTCGAGTCATAGGTTTACGACCCGAATAGTCAGACGATGCGTGAAATGTGGTTACACGGAAAACCCCTTTCGGTATTTTGTCTCTAGATTGGACCGTTTGAACTTTCGTTAGTGTTGAAAATAATTGGTTTGGTTTATTAGGTTTATCAATAATTATCTTATTTAAAAAAAAAAGAGGAATGAGATTGACCAAAAGGATCGGTTAAATTAGGCTTAGATAAAAATGTTCTTTAAGGTTCCGATTTTTAACCCCCGACGCAAAAACGACGGGGTGTTATAAGTTTGACGTGTCTGTGTGTGTGTGTGTGTGTGTGTGTGTCTGTCTGTGGCATCATAGCTCCCAAACGCATGAACCGATTTTGATTCTGTTTTTTTTGTTTAAAAGGTGAATATGTCGGGAGTGTTCTTAGCTATGTTTGATGAAAATCGGACCAGTAGTTTAATAAATAGAGGGGGGTGAAAGAGGGAATGGAAAAATAAATGTCCACAAATATACTCGAGTGAGGTATCAAATGAAAGAGGGTCGCGAGTACATTACAAAATTGAAATTATAATGAAAATCGGTTGAGCCGTTCAAAAAATATAGGGAGTGAAAGTGGGGATGGAAAATCAAATATCTACAAATATAACCGAGTGGGGTATCAAATGAAAGAGGATCGCGTGTACATTAAAAAATTGATATTAAAATGAAAATCGGTTAAGTAGTTCAAAACATATAGGGACTGAAAGTGTGGAAATGGTTAACCAAATGACTACAAATATAACCGAGTGAGGTATCAAATGAAAGAGGATCACATGTACATTACAGAATTCCATGTAAAATGGAAATTGGTTAAAAAAATAATGAGTTACCTACCTACTTTCAAAAAGTATGAAATAACAAAATAAATTAAATATTTTACTAAACCCCCGACATAAAAACATAAAAGCCGTCTAAAAAATATAAAAATAATAAAAACTTGATATTAGGTAGGTACCTAAGTATTAAGTAATAGGTATTTCTACAAAGAAAACGTCATGTCGGGGGGACCTTAGGTTTCGATACATAGTAGATACTTAGGTAAATATAGGTAGAGTACAATTAGGTAAATGATGAGCGGTCCCCCGACGTGACGTTTTCTTTGTAGAAATACCTATTACTTAATACTTAGGTACCTACCTAATATCAAGTTTTTATTATTTTTATATTTTTTAGACGGCTTTTATGTTTTTATGTCGGGGGTTTGTTAAAATATTTAATTTATTTTAATCATTATTTATACATAATTACTCAATTATATAAAAGGTGTAATTTATTGACTTCTTGAAATTAATATTTTGCGTAAAAGATTATAACGTGTGCACTATCAAGTATTTTTTGGAATATCATTATCTGAGGAGTATAAAATGAATATGGTTAGGTAAGTATTGAAAAGGTACTTAAACCTGAAAATCTGCGATAACAAAACCGGAGGTCTGACAATAAAGTGTAATAAATAAATAAATAATTCTTCGCTCCTGAGAAGCCTTTATTATTATTGTTTCACTAAATGATTCATGGTAAGAGCTTTAACACCCATTAACTAGCCTAACACTAAACGCATTAATATTTATCGTGCTATGCGTCTGCGCCGTATTTAGATTGCATTATTACTGATGATGTATCGTCATCAGCAATCATGCAATTCGGGTCGTGGCTTATCTCCTCCCAATATATTCATTGATAGCAAAATGTCATTACATCATTGTTATGGTGATTGACAGTAGTTACGTTCAAATTGATTAAATATTTAAATTAGATTTTGAGACTTGGATATTTGGTGGATATTAGTTTTAATTCGGTAGGTTACTTAATGTTTCAATTACCTACGTTAATAGCAAAATGAAAATGGCCGCATTCGCGCTACAAAGATTTTTTTTTATAAAATAGTAACTTTAACGTTAGGTACAGATTTATGATATTTTTTTACAAATATAATAAATAATCATAAATAACAATAATAAATAGCACCGACTGATCTAGTCTCGAACTAAACAAAGCTTCTACTAATTAGGTGGTAGTTACTAGACAATAAGTAGCCTGTACCTCTATAGGGATAAGTACATAAATGTATATAGATTACACATTCAAGATTTAGGTATAAATGCTTGAGTCGTCTGTCTGAAACACACCCATCTATCCATATTCTATGTAATTATCTAACTAAAAAAATAATCACCGAAATAACTTCCGATCGACTGATCTTTTTCTCAGTTTGTTATTATCAAGACAAGGCTTTTACATATTGAGTAGTATTTAACAAATATATATATAGTGCTGTTCTTGATATAAATAGTGCTGGTTGTAAACAATTTGTTGTTAGTGTGAAACTACCAAGAATGAAAGCCATTCGCAGACGGTCTGACCGCAGTCTCTGGGACTTCTCCACAATAATGTAAACAATCTGTAAACGATTATTCAAGTTATTGGTAAAGTAATCGGCAACGATTGTTTACTTTGTTTCGTTTAGTTACGATTTAACTATTGGTAATAACAGTATGAGATACTAAAATATTTTTTGGAAAAACTTACCTACACCTACTACTATTGCAAAGTAGGTAATTAATTGGAATCAAACAACTATTAACGGATTTAACTCACGTATTTATATTTTATTTTATTTGCTAACAGATTCTTTACAGTTTCCATAATCGTAGCACGACTGAGCTGACAACAGTCGAACGCTAAAGTCAACAAATAAACGTCAGAAAATAAAATAAAATAAAAATATGCCAGTTAAATCCGTTAATAGTTGTTTCATTCCAATGTGTAATAACTGCGAAGGCATCAGAAATTATTAGGTACCTAATTAATGTTACATAATTATGAGTTGGTATTATATTATAATAGGTAAAGCCTCAAGTTTTCACAGTTATTAAATATTGGCATTATGTTGGCTACGAATATGGGACCTGAGTTTAAAGATTTAGAACTTCACAATAAAATTAATACGCGGGTTAAATGCATTGCATAAATAAGTAATTTGTTTTATTTCAATTAGTATTATTTTATTTCAACTCAGTCATTTATTAGGTACCTAACTACCTAAGTGTGTATATAAAAAAACGTTTCTATAATCACCCATACACAACGCAAGACAAAACAATAAAAGTAATACTGAGATATTCATTGAAAAATAAAAAACAAGTGCATAACAAGACACAAAGGCTCTGATCCGGTTATTTTGTAAATGAAATAAGGATCGTACCGCTTATATAAATAATTATCGACAAATTAAAATAAGAAAAAGTGATTACGTCCATCAACATCATTTAGTTGTCAAAATGTTGACATAATCTTCAAAGGAAATATTGTTGAGTATTTATAATTACAATAACGAAGGGCTCTGTATAGAGTCTTTTATTAAATAAATATTTTTAGACTATACTTACGCCAATTGAGCTAATCCCACTACCTAAGCAAAGATTGTAGACAACGGATATAAATATAAGTAGGTACGTAAATACATCTACGACATCCAAGACTCAAGTTCAAAAACTTACCACATTGCCATTTGGCTCTAGCAGGAATCGAACCCGCAATCCCCGGGTTCGAGCTCTTATCACTAGACCGCTTACATCTGATTAGAATGATGAATCATAAACTATAACTAATTTAAATATGAATTCTATTTCCAATTTTCGTTATAATTATATCATAGTACCTACTTACTTCTACGATGACACACTTTATAGGTATGTACCTAATTATAATTTTATTATGGTTTAAACTTTTAACACTATAGGATGTATAAATACCTATTTCATGCACGCCCCTGTTGATAAACAGTAGCGTAGGGTAGGCACATCATAATAATATCACATCGTTCCTGTTTGAAGCGCAGTTATATGTACCTAGTAGGCAGGTATTACCATTAACAACATAATAATATAACAATTAGATACTACCCTTTTGTTTGTAAATTGTAACTTAGTTATAATTATTTTTATCTCAGTTAAGTGAATTGTTAATTCTTAATGAGAATAAATGATCTTAAACCTAACAACTGACCTACTGCCATAGTTAATGATTGAATTTTTTCTGTAGATATATTACTGTTTTTGTTGTACAATAAAGAGTAAATAAATAAATATTATAGGCTGTACTGTCCAATAAGGGTCACGTTAACTCAAAATTTAACGTTAATATAGCAATAGGCACTCGGGTTTACAATGTTTTGATTACGTGGGTGTCGTCTATGATTTTATATCACCAGCATGGTAATATTGCCAGCTTATTATTATTCCGTCAGTAGTATGCACTTTAGTGCCTCGTTCTGTTGTTGCAGCCAGCGAAAGCGTTAAGGTAGGTAATTGAAATTTCTCACCGTAAATTTAAAGTGATTTCTACTATTAACACTAAATTCAGCCATTTCTATGAGATACAGGAACATTAAGTAGGTACGCTTCGATTTAAGATACGTATACTTCGTTCAATTAGAGTAGGTACTTAGTGTTTTAATCATATTTGTACCAAGACAAGAGTAGAAAAAATGGAGACCCCAGTAGGTTTTGAACCCGCATTTATAATTTAACGCGATGTCTCGTGCTTTTATCCAATTACACTACACTGCGTTACTGATTGAGTCGACGAAATCTTTCACTATTCTATATTTGCACTTGATTACATCCGAAATGTCGCTTCAGCGCCATCTGTGTGTGTTGCTTTGCAGCACTACACACATAATTATGACACACACACACATTTTATTATCATATAATAGTATTAAACCATGTGTATCGATCGAATATCGATTGATACATCGTAGTAAATACCTAGTATTTTCCTATGTGTTTTTTTTATCAAACATGGCTCGTTACGCCAGTTTAACAGACAATAAAAACTTCGACGGGCCCCTAAAATATTTATTTACAATCATCCCACATACTCCACATATCATCTGTCGAAGTCCAACATAGATCGACAATGTTGGAACTCAAAACAATAAGTTTTGAATAAAACATTGTTTAGGTACCGGCTACAACTTCTACTTTTCGATTGCTTAACACTCTATCAAGTCTTACCTATTTATCGTATGAATTAACGTCGTCGAACCGTAACTTAAGTTATTATAGGAATAGGACAATAATATAATGACAAAGATAATTTTATAGCTCAGGTATTGTTGCGTAAATTAGAGAGTAGTCGATATGCTATTAGAGATAATATAAGGTCGTTGTTGAGTTAATAAAACATAAGGCAGCAATGCAATTGCAAGTTTTGTGTGTTTTCCTATAGACATTTAATTACAGATATAATAATTTCTGATGCCTTTACGGTTATTACATTGGAATGAAACAACTACAATGGATTTAACTTGCGTATTTTATTTTATTTTCTGACGTTTCGTAAACTATACAGTGCCCATATTCGTAGCCGACTGAGCTGACGATAACTTAAAAGTCAGACTGTTTTCAGTTCAATCTGCTACGAATATAGAAACTGCACAGTTATCGAAATGTTACAAAATAAAATAAACTACTTACGCAAGTTGACTCCGTTATAGTTGTTAATTCCAATTACAGATTTTTTCTTGGTTTCCTGTTATTCACAAAGGTTATATTTTTTACAGGAGTGTGGCGAATGATTTATTGCAAAATCAGATGATGATAATACTTGATTCTGGCAGTTTTTGTAAGAATATTGACACTAATAGGTATCTTGTAAAATAAAAGTAACCTAAACCTGATTATACCTGTTTTTTTTTGCGTGGGAGGAGGAAATACTCATGTATACTGCCAGGACCGTTCCTGACAGCATGCCCGATTATACCTGGTTAGTAAAAGGCCTTGCGGAGTTTTTGGTTACGTTAAAGCATTATAACTAAGACTATGTGTTTGTATAAGTTCATATAAGTAATAGGTCCCGAAACCATAAAATAAACTTTTCAAAACGTCTGCTTAAAATTTAAAAAAAAATGATAAAACCTACTATAACATATTATAATGGTTCAAATTCTATTTAAAACCAATTCAATTAATTGGGTTAATAGTTAACCTGAGATCAGAAAGTCACCAATGTAGTAATTGAAACAAACCAATTGCGTTATATTATGCCGGAGGCCTTTCCGTTATTACGTCACCAAAAAAAGAAACCATTTACCATTTTCGGTTTTAATGAATGGGAACTGCAAAAATAAAATTAACATCGTTCGGCGACAGCTGAAAGACAAGCAATTTAAATTACTCGTAGGTTCATATCTCGAATACTAACAGCTCTTCAACGAGAATTACAAAACTTATTTCGAAATAGCTCTTCTTTTTACTTTCACTTCCGTGGTTATTTTTTCAAAATAATAATTAGATAGGTACCTAAGTAACTTGCCTGAACTCTAGAAACTACCAGGTTCTTTTTATATATCACCATTCAAAAGTAAGTAGGTAAGTATATTTAATTTTTAAGGATAACTTCAACCATAGTGATTTAAAAAAAAATAGTGCATGAAAACTAGTTTCAATTATAACATTTTTTTATTTTCTTACAGTTACCATTTGCTCGGGCGATTGTAGGTGAAAAAAATGCATGTTTCTCTAGCCAAGCACTGTCATACATTATACAGCCATTCATACCAGTGCACTGTAAAAGGGAAACCACAGTATCCAAGATACAGCTATGGGGTCATGTAGACAGTAAATAAGGAAATTATTTAATCAGCCCCCGAGAGCGTACAGGGATTTCATCACGGGCAACACGATATGCGATAGATTGCCTTCGAACAATTTTGATGGGAGGGCAACCGGCAGGCTTCTCCATTATTTCCCCGTCAAAGTGATTAAATAAATAGTCCCTCTGCTAGTACAGGTACGGAGTTATTTCGTAATTACGGAGGTTTATTGCCCTGACAGGACCCGGGAATGTTTCGGCCTGCACAACATGGGCGCAGGGCCACGGGTCTCTAATGTTATGTAAAGGGGCCTGTGTGCACTATTACACAAAGGTAAACCAAGTTTTGCGATATAACGGTGTTATAAATAAACGCTTTTAATTGACTCGAGAGTTTGATCTTACACCATTTCGTGTCTTATCTAGCTGATAACAATAAACCTGTTACACGATTTAATGAAAATATCAGTTCATTCGGTCTTGGTCCAGTTAAGCATGACTGACTCGGATTAATTAATTAAGAAGAGGTTGACTCCCGTGCGTAATAACTAAATAGCGTTATATCGCACTTTTGTCCTATATCAGCATCGTTAGAAGCCGTTTTACGACCTTCGTGCCATTTAAGCCAAGCCCAGTTAATCACGGTTATTATAAACGTTCGACCCAATTGTTGGGCAAAAACCAAAGGTGCGTAAGCTTGATTGGGTAGAATAATCGAGTTTTTGAACACTTAATGTGTTGGTTCTACCAGCAATGGTACGTTTAGATAGCCTGACCTAGTTCCCTCTTACGTGTGGGTACCACTTTAGATAGCCTATTCATAGTCGGCTTTGAGATTAACACGTAAGTAAGTGTACAAGAAAGTCACATTTGTGTCATTATTTGTAATTAGCTAGGAGTGCGCTGTTGTGTATATCCTACATGTAATTTTAGACATATTTTGCTGCTAAATCCGTTTTAATAAAACCCCACGGTTTTATTATGCTACGATGTTTATTTATAAAGCATTCTGTAGAGTGTAATTGAGATTATAAAATCCGGATTAGCACGGCCCTAAATACACGCAATAAATTCAAATTTACAGTTGGCTAGGTGTGAAAACCAGTAGAAAATAGTACGTAATCATTATTAGTGAGTAATGCGTAGTTTACAATTGTTTATGTTACAATTTGTAATTTCTAATCCATACTAGGCATTACCGACCACGCGACGCAAACTTGAACATAAGTCACGTTGGAGTTTAGTGATGGGAAATAATCGATGATTTTATTACTTAAATTTTATTTAACTAAGTACTTACTTATACCAGAGGGTAAAGCTAGAAAAGTAAATATGTACCTAGGTGCTTAGAACAATTCATATATTAAGTAGGTACATTATATTCACATTCAAATAATAAACTGAAATTTATCGTTAAAATATAAAGTACAATCTGTACAACGAAACGCTATAAAAGATGGAAATTTAGTATAAAAATGACAAATTAGAAAAGTTCATTATACTCTTAAATCTGTTTTCAAGCCTAGACTTAATTTACTTAAATGATAGTTATTCAGATTAGTGATTAATTGTCACGTTAAAATTGTAAATTCCATTCAAAATTGTTAAATTAACTTCTTACATTAACATTGACTCAGCAACTCCAATTAGTCAAAAACTTTACAGACAACAATGCACAAGATGAGCTTTACATTATTAACTAAGAAATCATAAAATAATGATGACAATTGTAAGAACTTATCACAATTTCATTTAGTTTTACCGTACCTAAACACAATTTAGTACTTAAGTAAGTATTATTTTTGAATACATGTGTGCTTTTGTACTTAGATACTTAAACCATAAGCTTTAAGTCTACATTTTTTATTTGTAATGATGTATATTCCAAGCAAAAAGTTACCAATCATGTAATCTTATCAATTACCTCATAAATAAATAGTAGTACATGATTCCACAGATAGCACTGGTAATAAACAATATTACTATACACAATAAATTGAGTATTTTTATACATAATAATGAATAAAATGAATGTTATCAGGTGTCAATGTGATCGATATCGATATAATATTTTACCCCTACTAATGCTGACGTCATCGCGTAGCATGAACGAAGAAGGGGTCACCAGCGGTCGGCGGTCAAGCGACCGCCGCCATTTTAGATCCGTATCTTTGGCGCCATAACTCCTGACCATAGACGTTCGCCGATTTGCACAGATTGCATTCAAATTGCTCTCGCTATTTACTTAATTAATACCAACATTACCGACACGCGGCTATTAGAAATACTTTAGGTGTTTTATTAGGCTGGAGTCCGGCGTTTCTAGACAATTAATAATTGTAACTGTAACTATCGGGTTACGCTGTGATTATAAAGGTTTCTAATTATAGGTAATAGAAAATTGGCTAATTCGGACTTTAATTATCAAAACAATTTTAACCAAAATTAAATAGTATATTTACATTTTAAACTTATAAAATACCGATACAAAATGCCTTAATACAAATGCTTAGGCGCCTGTGTAAAACGAATAGCAATTATAAGGGCCCAGGTTTGTATTACTTTTCGTAGACGTAGGCGTTAAAGTTTTTTCAATAAAGTCAGGTAGTATTATAACATAAAAATATTATGTAATGCTATTAATATAGCATGAACTTGTTTAATAATCACTACGTTCCAAATAGTTTCACTAACTCTGTGATTTCTCGAACCAGGAATATTATTTTGGGAGCAACTTAAGAGCACTTCTTGTACGTGACTATATTATTATTTTGTCGTACCAAGAATACAAGTACATATTAATATTGCTTTCAGGATATGCTAAAGTTGTTAGTAAGCAAGCAGGTAGAATTTCAATGTAACGTTACCTACGGAACACGACGGTGAATATAAGGTAATACCTACACGTTTACCTCTAGACGGTAAGTAGGTATGTACCTACCTATAACGTGAATCGAACTTACTTTAAGTCCTCATATTACATAGGTACCGATAACTTTAAGATAGGTTCAATAAGCTTAAATTCTAGTTATAATTATGTAAATTGACTTTTTTATAATAATAATTGTTTTTTAACTTTCTTACCTACGTAGGTACCTATATATTGTATCTACCTCAACAAACAAAATTATAGTGCTTAGAGCGTTCTCAAGCCTTATTTATTCCTATATCTAACTTATAAGCCTTAAAAAGTTTTTGTTTATCTAAGTTTATTTTATTTATCTAGGCTTATATATTTTTTATTTATCACTTTAGCATAAGACTATTGTCAGCTTAATCGTGCTACGATTATGGAATTTGTAAAGGCTCCGAAACGTCCGCCAATAAAATAAAATACGCGAGTTAAATTCGTTTAAAGTTGTTTCATTCGAATATATAATAACCGTGAAGGTATGAAATGATTAAGTATAGGTTTATCGAAAATGTAATAGCAATATCAGTTGTATAACCTACCACCCTACAGGGCATGAAATGATTGTTTGACATAGAGGGGCACAGACGGTTCAGGAAATTGCGACTGCGTCGAGTCCCTGGGATCAAAGCTTACTAAATGAACTCACAGAATTTGTCTGGCACTTTTAGAATAAACTTTACGATGAGTTACATTTTGAAGATTGTTTTTTGCGCACATTTTAAAGTATCTTATTTATCACTTTTTTGATAATTGTTCTTCCACTTAAATGATATAAAGCATTTGGTGTATGTGCTTTACTCTTTGCAGTTTCAATATATTATGTCGTTTTAGGAAGCTTTTAGTGCTCCATCAGAGAGTCCATTGACGATAAGGCGATCCGTTTGGCCAGTCTAAACTAGGCTAGCCAACTGTTTTAGGCAGATGCTCTTTACATTTCACTATTTGTATATTATGTGAAACGTGATATAAATCTAACCATTTTGGTTTACTCTACATTTCTCTTACATTTCAGTGAATACCTAAGCATTTAAACATTATTTAGAAAGGTTTTTTTTTTCGAACTAATCCATATCTTTATTTAATTCCCCAAACCCAAGGTCGTAAAGCAGATAAAATAATAAAAAGTACGTACATATTCATTTTCTAGTACGCATACAAATACTAGTTACTAAATCATTATTAATGGAACAAACAAGATGAAATTTACAGTAGCTATAATTTCAGCAGAGTCATTACCGTAGACGTTGATAGGCATATTTCGTGCAAACTGCACTGAGCACTAAGGTACGTGCTCATTACTCCGCAATTTCTCCCGTTCCCGGAATGACTTCTAATAACGCTCCCGTTGAGCAGAAAGCAAAAGATTCAACGACATAATCACGCTAAAAGCATTCCCTATTCTCTAAATGTCGCGACGTTGCAGCATTTTTTTCGTACATCGACTACCTATTGAAAACTAGATGTTTAGAAGACTCCGTAATCTCTTAAGAAGTTTATATCTCCTTCAGCCATTAAATGTAGCATTACTACTTTGGAGACGCATGATTTCAATTACTACCTACAATAGCGAATATCGCACTTAGAGCACTAATGTTCATTCTAACGTACCTACAACTTTATGTCGCGTATGTATGTAACACATGCTGTCAAATTTTCAAAGGCATCGGATTATTATCGCTACTGACCGCCCGCCTGATGCATGTCGTCAAATATATCAAGCCCTATTCTTGACAGTCCCGTAGATTTTAGATTTAGACATGACAATGTCATTTTCCACAGTTGATATTAATATCTATGTCATAAATTATTTAGACTGTATGGAAAATATGAAACACAAAGCTACGACAGAAAGGTAAATAAAATGTAGTAATACTTATTAAACACGCATATTTGTACTTACCGACTTCAGTGACACACTTTACGATTTGATGGATTTGGGCTGGGCATAATAAAGTAGGTAGATTTTCGACCTTGTGAAAACATGAGAAAAAAGTTATAAGTAAAGAGAAATATATACAATTCTGATTTTATTTAAATTGTATTGTTAAAATGGTGATTACCGTATTTTAGTAAGTAGTCGAATGTTTGAGGCCGAGCACACGTCACACGCTCCTGAGGAATGCCTCTCATTAACGTTGCATACTTTCAACCCTCTTTTTACAGATTGAATAAATACACAGTAGGTATAGGTGGTAGGTGTTATATACACGAATACGTAAGTTAAATCCGTAACAGTTTTTTTTTATTTCAGTGATACTTCTGTCTTCTACTAAATCCCATAAATTTGGAAACATAGGTAAGTAGGTAATATTTATTTTTGACGAGTCGAAACCTAGATATACTTAATTAAAATGCCAAAAATTGGATTGCGTTTAGGAATGAGGCAACGTGTTTAAATTATTTAGATGATTTATGTAAGTTTCCGCTTCTGTATCAAAGCTCTACTGCGCTTCTTAGGTAACATGTCACTTACAAAATTTAAATGAAAATATTTTCAACGATTTATGGAGAGTTTCATTAGGAGGGATATTCGCGCGGTTGAGGTGTCAAAGCAAAACAGGCAAACCCAAGTCAAACAAATTCAGCCATCTTTAACAATTTAGGAATTAACATAGTCACTGAATTAAAAAGATGTTATTTTTTATTGCGCTCGTTATTATATATATTAAAGTATCAAACTAATGGTATGCTTTTCATGTCTGTTATTTTACATATTTGTTAAAATTTGATGACATTTTCTGATAATATTGACAAAAAGAGGGTAGGTAGGTAGGTACTTATCTTATATTCTATAATCTGTCGAAGTAGTCACAAAAAAACTGTATACCCTACAAAGCAGAATTAGGGTTGGTATTGCATAAAAAATGTAGACGCGATGTTTCCAGAAAGAACTTTAAGAATTCAGGCGAGACCCTACGAACCGGTCAAAATAATTTTCGACCTCTTTGAAATAACTTATGAACCCACCTAACTCTTATATTATGACAAACTGCTATATTACACATTACGTAGACAAGTTGTGAAAGGGAAAAATTCAAAGTAGGTACCTAATTGTATAATATTGCCGCTGATTTTAAAACAAGTATAGGTATATATTACTGGGTGCACAAATTGCGCCATGAAACATATGAGCCTATACCACTGAACATTTACCTATCTGTTACATATAGAACGGGTTTCCAATGAAACTGCTGGAAGTAATCTGTCTCACTCCTATGTTACTGTACTGCTTCAATGCTTCTAAAAACATATTTCGCTCAAAAATTATAACAACATCATTTATTTAGAAAAAAATATTTTATTTCGGGTATAAGTGAGAATCCTTCGTACTGAAATGAAATGGGCACAAAACACTTGGCACGAATTTGCGACATCTGATAGGGCTCTTAATAACATTCTTTCTACCACTATGTCAAAAGTGACAGATTGATTTTCCAAACCGTTTTGAGATGCACCTATAGCTTTCATGGCTTGGAGGCTGACCCAATTTGTGAACCAAGCAAAAGGCACGTCCTACGGGATACTCAATACAAGCGGTCTCAAAATTAAGCGTACAAAAGATTCTTTGATAGTAATTACGATGAAAACTCTTCACTGTTTCATTCCACCTCAATAAACTCTACAACTACTTTGTTTTAAATGCTTACTATTTAGGAACTGGCAATTCGCAGATTTTCTTTTGTTTTTGGTATAGAGGTACCTACAGAGATGGTTCGTATTGGTTTTTATAAATTTTAAGCCTTACTTCATTAATTTTCAGGAAACTTCCCACTTCATATTTCATAATACTTAGGTAAGTCTATAGCACATGAGGACTATGGGAAAATAATGATTTGTCAGTCCTTAAGTAATCTAAATGCTACCCATAAAGGTTAATGCTAAGTAGATATTACAAAAATACAGCTATAATTAATTATACCTTAAGACGACGTCTTGTAGGTCGATCGTGCGGGGGCTACGAGACGAAACGGGGGAGATAACAGCTCAAATAATGTACAAAAAAAATTTGCAGTTCAGGACAACCCTTGGTAATAGGTACCGTTGATTTCGACATTTTTTGTAATCATCAAAGACGTCGGATTAATGTACCTATGTAACTCCACTGTGATATTAGCAAGGGCCTGCATTCCATACAGGTGTAATATCATGATAATAATATCGTAGGCACTTAAAGAAGTGCCAACCCTGTCGCTATACATTAGTAACCTTTATTACAAGGAAGTAATTGTTTATTTAAAATACTCCCAACAATCCTATTTTATTTCATATGTCTTCCGCTCACAAGTTAAAGAGGGTAACAAATGGAATTCTTGCTAGGCCCAATTCGACGGGAATCACAATAAACAAATACCGAAGTAAGTGACAACGAATTCGGTAACAGAAATAATGTACAGTGAGCACCAAATATTTAGACGACAAATCTCTAAAAGTGTACAAACGTGGCCCTATTGTTACGGGCACAAGAACGGGATAACATCTTTTCTGGTTTAGACTTTTGCCGCTGTTTAAACATTGTGTGATAGAATCTGAAATACGACTGGCACTGTATTGTTGGCATTGTTGCGAATAAATGTCAATCACTATACATATAGGTACCTATGTTCCTACGCGTCGATTTCATAAATATCGAACAAGAGAAGGCATTGTATACCTACATCTGCCTCTCATTCTAAGTAACACATATCGTTCTTTACCGTAAAATGAGTTCTAGGTTAAGTGTAATATGTAATAAAGTATCGATTTGTAAGACGTATCTTTTATTGGTGTACAATTCTGTTTGAAGCAACTACTTTGTTGCTTCACAACGATGCTCAAGTTACTGAATATTTTATAACGCCTGTAAGTTAGTAGGACACGTAGGTGGGTTCAATTTCATGCCTCGTGGGACTATTTTAGTACAAGTTTTATAAGCAAATGTGAAATGGCGACTTTTAAAATAGGTACAAAGTAACTGCAGAGTAAGCTAGATCACCTAGAATAACGTCAACTCAATTTGCTATGAATAAAGGATTGTTAAGTATTAGTTAGTTAAATCCATTGTAGTTGTTTTATTCCAATTAGTAATACTTATAACATATTATTTTGCTGTAGTGTATTTTCCAGAATATCTAGCTGTAGATTATTTAATAGTCTTATTATGACAGTAAGGGTAGGTATAAACAAATCCCATATCTCATAGAAATTTTGGACAGGCGGCCTTTCTTCCCTCCAAAACAATCAGGCACGTAGGTATGTGACAAGGCTCTGGCCTACGATAATTAATTTTACCAAAGCCCCAGTCAAGTTTAATATGTGTTGGGAATAATAATTCAAAGAACCTTTGTAAGGACATAACTACCTATTTCAAATTAAATTGCCACTTTCCTTTTTCGAGAGTATTGATAGTGGGGAAAATGTCCTTTCGAAATGTTGGTCACAAATTTCAAAAGATTTAAAAAAAAATCTCTGTCAAGTTTTTTATTTGACAGAATAGCTGTAGGTATATATATACTTTTCAGGTGGTGACCATGTCAGAATTTGATGTTGAAAGCCTGGAGAAAGCGGGGAAACCCTTCAAATATTCTAGGCGAATCTCTGGCGATTTGGGTATTTTTATAGGTGACTAGTGATTTTGCGCTCGCAAAAATGAATCTAAACAAATTTTTTTGATGATGGAGTATCAGAACTCCTCCTTCCGACTTCGTAAGGTGCTAGCTATGTTCCTCTTAATTACAGATAGGTATTTACCTAAAAACCTCGAAGAATTTTTAGGCTTGTAATAAAAAGATTATTTAAAAACTTAGTGATATTTAAAAACTACGTGCTTAGTTTCTTCTTTAAATGTAAGTAATCTTCTAGAGAGTTTGCTTAAGGTTTCCATTATTTTATCTATTAGGTTAATGAGAATTTAACTAGGTACTTCTTTGCGCATCAATTTGATATTATTTTCAACCTAAGTAAATCAAGTTTTTGAACGAAATTAATCTTAAATCTCCTCGACAGATAGACAACCATAGCTGTAATCTTTTCTTTTATTAAATAAGTATTAATAAAGAAACCCAAAAAAAAGATCTCCCTAAAGTTCCTTTGTATAATTTTCGGATACGGGTCCGAAAAACGAGGAAAGAAACCCAAACGCAACAAGTGCCGGGAAGGACAACGTTCATTACATTGCCCTTTTTTTGCTCGGTTTATTAATGCCTTGCCCTCCTCGTACTCTGTTTCGAGATAATTATCTGATATCTTATACAAAATTGTCCTATACTTTTAATAATTACAGCCTATCTAAAATTTCACTCATTTTCTTTTAATTTCTATTTGCATTTGCGGTTTTTACACATACACAACTGATTTAACTCCAGTATTTTATTTTATTTGCTGATGTTTCGAAAACTTTACAGTTCCCATATTCGTAGCACGACTTAGCTGTCGATCGTTTAACGCTGAAATTTCAGTCTGTGTTAGATAATCGTCTATTTTTACATGTTATGTTTTAGTGGCAAACAGTTTAGAGATAAGCTAGGTTATGATAAATTACATTTTCATAGTAACATTTGTATTTCGTACAGGTGAAACAAAAATATTTCTTACTAAAAGAAACAAGATAAAATGTCGTGAACTGTAACGACATCATAAATATTGACCGAAGACATTTCAAGTTACTTACGCGTAGTACACGGCATATTTTATCTCTAGTTTTAGTATTTTTTTATAAATAGACAATATAATATTATTAAACCAACACATGACGTAATTACACAAAAAATAATTGTTACCTTAATTGACTTACCTATGTTGAATTGACTATAACTCATAAAATGATAATTATATTTGTATGAAAAATCGACATTCCAGTTGGTTTTGACCCTGCACTTATGTAGGACGTAGGTACCTAAATAGGTGCTTAATGCTATTATCCAATGACACTATGAGCGTTACTTCTCGGGTTTATCTACTCTTGTCTTGGTATAAATATCGTTGTCATTTTTTTTCATCGTGGTATTAAAACGTAGATCGATCGATCGAATATCGATTGGAACATAGCAGTAAATAACTGTTTAAAAAATTACCCGAAATCAATCATAAAAAATAAATTCAAGTCTTCTTTAATTTATTTAAGTTAAAAAAACATGCGGATGATTTCAAAATCATAAAACAACTGAGAAACAACTACGCTCGGGTCTCGGTTTTGGTTTTCGCAAACAATTCAAACTTTCATTGAGAACGTCAACTAGTTGAGTTTACAGTAAATCCGAATGAAATATTTTGCATTGAGTAATAATGAAGTTGTTAAGTCATGCTTATTTACATCATAATTTATAATGACACCCTGACATTAACTAAATCTAACTGGTTTGTTGGTCATTTTAGTGTTGGAATACTAAGAGTATGTCGCCTTGGTCTTTCTGCAGATCTCATATTTTTTTATAAGATCACTTAAGCAGCAGTGGGCCACATTGGTCGCAGACTAAACTACAAAGGTTCTTAGAAAGAATTCAGAATTGGAGTCAGGGGGGGCGGGTCAAACAGTCAAAATATACTATAAACACTATGACTCCTCTCCCCTGGATCACACCATGGGAGAAATCTATGTCCAGCACTGAACGTCTTTCTAAGTGATACTTGGACTTCTTTATACTTGGTAACGTCGTCGTCATGTATAAAAAAATACAATTTACCTACGGAAGTGAGTGAGCCGCTATAAATACGAGGCCTAAACTTCTGTACCCAGACTTACATGAAATTAAAGGGTGTTATTTAGAGAAGCAAAACTCTTTCATGATATCTTAAAATGTACGTCTAATATATAAAAATCTCGTATCACGGTTTTTGAGGCCACACTCCTTGGAAACTAAAATCATCAAATTTTGTATGCATGAGAATTATAGGTCATAAAGTAGGTTTTTTTCATTTCATTCCACAAGATGATTAGGGTAGGTAGGAACACAAGTCACAACAACGTTAACCGCGTCAGCTAGTACTATTATCATTAAGAAAGCGACTTACCACATTATTACAATATATTTTTAACCAATCCTAGGTAAGGCTCGTGCAAAGAATAAACAGTTACAATAAAACTGTAATCGGAATAGACGTTTATTGTGTCATCAGAACAATTGCAACTCTTTCAATCTCCAACGGGCATGTATCAGCTGGTCTGACATAAGGCTGTGATCTAGCGCGCCCCAGATCGGGCGTAATTGGTGCGCCGCCAATCGCAGCGGATATTGTTTTCACCTACGCGACTTTACTCGGAACAGCTTTCATGGCGTAGCGCGGTAATCACTGGGCTGCTGAAAGTTTAGGGCAAAATTATAGATGATTTTTGGGCATGGTAATGGCATCACCGTTCTACGAGAACTTTTGTACTTTGTTAAAATAGAAGAAAATAAACGTTAAGTTGTTTATTAAATAATTATTTATCAAACATAGGTAACTCATAGTTAATCTAATAGGTAGGTAGAGGTAGAGGTAACCTAAATAAAATTCTTGTGTAGCGGTGTTTGTTGCCAATCTCCTCCAAAACGACTGGATTGTTTTTTATTGTTTTTTTATTATTATGCGGCACTGAAAAATACATATAACTTAAAATTTTCACTATTCTACTATTAATAACCACTAATTTTCTTTTTAACCCCCGACGCAAAAACGACGGGGTGTTATAAGTTTGACGTGTCTGTGTGTGTGTGTGTGTATGTGTGTGTGTGTGTGTGTGTGTGTCTGTCTGTGGCATCATAGCTCCCAAACGCTTGAACCGATTTTGATTCTGTTTTTTTTGTTTAAGAGGTGAATATGTCGGGAGTGTTCTTAGCTATGTTTGATGAAAATCGGACCAGTAGTTTAATACATAGAGGGGGGTGAAAGAGGGGATGGAAAAATAAATGTCCACAAATATACTCGAGTGGGGTATCAAATGAAAGAGGGTCGCGAGTACATTACAAAATTGAAATTATAATGAAAATCGGTTGAGCCGTTCAAAAAATATAGGGAGTGAAAGTGGGGATGGAAAATCAAATATCTACAAATATAACCGAGTGGGGTATCAAATGAAAGAGGATCACGTGTACATTACAAAATTGATATTATAATGAAAATCGGTTTAGTAGTTCAAAAAATATAGGGACTGAAAGTGTGGAAATGGTTAACCAAATTACTACAAATATAACCGAGTGAGGTATCAAATGAAAGAGGACCACACGTTCATTACAGAATTCCATGTAAAATGGAAATTGTTTAAAAAAATAATAAGTTACCTAGGTACCTATTTTCAAAAAGTATGAAATAAAAAAAAAAAATTAAAAATTTTAACAAACCCCCGACATAAAAACATAAAAGCCGTCTAAAAAGTATAAAAATAATAAAAACTTGATATTAGGTAGGTACCTAAGTATTAATAGGTATTTCTACAAAGAAAACGTCATGTCGGGGGGACCTTAGATTTCGATACATAGTAGGTAAATATAGATAAGTAGGTACAATTAGGTAAATGATGAGCGGTCCCCCCGACGTGACGTTTTCTTTGTAGAAATACCTATTAATACTTAGGTACCTACCTAATATCAAGTTTTTATTATTTTTATACTTTTTAGACGGCTTTTATGTTTTTATGTCGGGGGTTTGTTAAAATTTTTAATTTATTTTTTTTTTAAATCTGAAAAACGCGGTACGAGTAAAAGAAATAATTTATTTGATTTTGAATGAGAATATATTTTTCAAATAAACAGATTAGTTCATTATATAATTAAGCACCAAAAGAAGAAATTTACGTGACCAGAAAGCCATTTATATTTACAGTAAAAAATAGGTACGATTTATTCATAAAAAAGATTTTCTGCTTCAATTAACCAGTCCCAAGAATATAAAATATTAACATAACGTACAGGCAACCGGCAATGACATTCAATTTACGGAATATAATAAAGAAAGTAAATTAAATTTTGCTTAAAAGTGTTATCTGTAAGCCTAAATAAACGTTTCTACAGGCAATATAAACGGTATTAATGAGAACGGGTACAGTATGTAGGTACATAATGTGCGACTTAACGTAAATACCTATGTATTAACTTCGGCCGAAATAGTAGGTACTTCATCTAGTTCTGATGATGCAACAATCATAGCTCATAGTAAATTCCACCCCCTTTCTCCCCTTTAAGGAATCTACGGGGTGAAAACTAACCTATGTTCTACGAGACCCTTCATCTTAATAATATCCGGTTCAGCGGTTTAAGCGTAAGAGGTAACAGACAGTTACTCCTCAGTTATAATATTAGTTAGGTTATTTAACAATCACATTGCTAATACCATTCTGATTTTGTTTCAGAAAAGAATAGCCTGTTTTTCTTGAACTTTTGTTGCACTCATCTGAATACCCTGTAGGTATTTTCCTGAAATAATAGCACAGGCGATATACAATTTTACCATTTTTAACCCCCGACGCAAAAACGACGGGGTGTTATAAGTTTGACGTGTCTGTCTGTCTGTCTGTCTGTCTGTCTGTCTGTCTGTCTGTCTGTGTGTGTGTGTGTGTGTGTGTCTGTCTGTGGCATCATAGCTCCCTAACGCATGAACCGATTTTGATTCTGTTTTTTTTGTTTGAAAGGTGTATATGTCGGGAGTGTTCTTAGCTATATTTTATAAAAATCGGCTCAGTAGTTTAATAATTAGGGGGGGTTAAAGAGGGGATGTAAAAATAAATGTCTACTAATATACTCGAGTGGGGTATCCAATGAAAGAGGGTGACGAGTACATTACAAAATTGAAATCATAATGAAAATCGGTTGAGTCGTTCAAAAAATATTGGGAGTGAAAGTGGGGATGGAAAACCAAATGTCCACAAATATACCCGAGTGGGGTATCAAATGAAAGAGGATCGCGTGTACATTACAAAATCGTAATGAAAATCGGTTTAGTAGTTCAAAAATTATGGGGAGTAATAGTGTAAATGGTAAGCCCAATGTCGTCAAATATACTCGAGTGGGGTATCAAATGTAAGAGGATTACATGTACATTACGAAATTCCGTGTTAAATGGAAATTAGTTAAAAATAATAATATGTAGTAGGTACCTACGTACCTACTTACAAAAAGTATGAAATAAAAAAATAAATTAAAAATTTAACAAACCCCCGACATAAAAACTAAAAGGCCCTCTAAAAAGTATAACAATAATAAAATCATAATATTAGTTACCTAAGTATTAATATTTCTACAAAGAAAACGTCATGTCGGGGGGACCGTAGGTTTAGGTAGATTGTAAATATTAGGTAAGTAAGTACACCTAAATGAGAAGCGGTCCCTCCGACATGACGTTTTCTTTGTAGAAATATTAATACTTAGGTAACTAATATTATGATTTTATTATTGTTATACTTTTTAGAGGGCCTTTTAGTTTTTATGTCGGGGGTTTGTTAATATCGTAATTAATACTAATAATTTTCTTTTTCCCTTTTCAAGCTTCTAAAAACCGCTAATCTTTTCGCTCAGTTCCGTAAAAGTTAATAATTATACTACCTACCTGGTCCTACCTGCTTTGTAATCAAAATGACCGTTATTTATAAAACAATACAGTGAATGAACCTAGAAACAACAAAAGCGAATAAATTTCCGCGAGTCATCTTTGATCATCATTTCAGTGACAAATTATGCAGACTTGAGACACGGAAAGCTGTGTAAGCGTTGCAGGAAAACGTAAAGGGTGTTGGGCGGGCGAAGGGGCAGTCTGTCGCCCGACGCCGGTCGGCGCACACCGCTGCGCTACACACGCCGCTCCGTGCTTTAGACACTGTAAAACTTCGCGCAGTGACGTTTGAACGGATTGTATCGGAACATGGAAGTGATATTTTCAGATACTTTTTAAAGGTAATTAATTAGAACAAAATGTTTCTTTTGTTTATCTATACTAACTATTATAAAGATTTGTATTTTTGTGTGTATGTTTGTAGGTAGGTATTGAATAAATTTAAAAAATAATGTGCCGATTTAAAAAAATATTTTACCATTGGAAAGTTACATTTACTCTGAGTAGGTAACAAAGTCATTAAAATATAAAAAAAAAGAAATCCGTGCGAACCCGGGGGGGGGCACTATATTCTTATTTTGATTATAAAAGCATAATGATTTGAAAATGAAATCTCTGATGTTACACCTTGACTATTATTACCTGTATATTCATAACGAGTTCAAATTCAACGGTTAAACCAACCTCAAAAAGCTTCTGAATGGGTATTAAAAATACCTTTCTATAATATTTTTGCCTAAATGATAATTTATAAAATTGATGGCCACAGAAATGATAGAGGTGATGTCATTACCGTGGTTCTGGAAAGGTCACCGGAATATTACCGACACTCAACGGTCTCGGGGGAATATGACCACTTATTATCATTAGGCAGACCGCTTACCGTAACCGCTTTTGTTAAGATTGAGGTTACATTACCTATTGATATATCTATATTACATTATACTTATTGCTCGACCTTTCAGAAACTTACAATAGAAATTACTTAGCGTTGATCTCCTCAAAAGTTATGGTAATAATTGTTCTTGAATTTAATGTAATTTTTTGCATTTTAAATTATTTATGTGCCTGATTCACAATATCCAGGTAATCCTCGGGATTTGCAACTTTTACTAGCACATAAAAGCAAATCGTTCACCAAATATTATTAACAGAAACGGTTATCAGATACCTACATTATTTTTATTTAATTTACTAGCTTTTGCAGCGAACTTCGAACCGCGATTTCTTAATACTACCATTATTTTTTTCATAAGACCAGCCTACGAGTTTACTAAAGTGGCAATTAGGTCTTAAATAATGTAAAAAATGCGTTTGGCAACTATGTCACTACCGTAGAAACTACTGCTATTGAATAACAATACGAGAATCCATCGCATAATTTACCCACAATTATGAAGGGAATACCTATAGACTTCTCTAGAAATATCTAGAAGATAGTTTCTACCTAGAGTAATTTGTAAGAAACCTTGTCGATCGCGTTAGTCTCATTCGGGTTAGCCGATTAGGTACCACTAAAAAGACTACCTAGGTACTTAATTTTATCTACAATCTTTTATTACCTAGATAAGTAAAACTATTATATCACATTTATGCTATTTTCTGTAAAAGCGATGAAGCCGTAGTACATTTTCATTAACCATTACTCGTGCCCAAATTAATTCCAGGATGTGATTAATGAGTTATTTTACTCATTTATTAACGAGAAGGCTACAATGCTTTTAGTAGGATGTTTTAGTCTCAGTCTGTTCTAAAGGTGAAACATCTGTTTATAGCTGAATTTAGAATAGTAAAAACAGCGTGTTATATATTTATATAATATACCTAAATAAAAACACCATAGTTATGATTTTATTAACATTACGAATTATGATATAAAAAAACTATAAAATTGATTATAAACGTACCTATAATAACAATATTAGGTTAAAACAAGCACTTGTTACGCAGTTTTCAGGAGTTTAGATATATCGATGTTTAAAATTTATTTGGTGGTCTTTACGTAAAGGACGTACCTAAATGATATTACCTGATTCTTGGTTCTGACCAACATAAGTTTCTCGTATAAAAAAATTTAGGTAAATTAGTTATTTTTAGCAGTCCATTAATATTCGTAATTAAGGCGAATTGTGCGAAAATCGTCCTCGTTATTATTTTAATATTAATAAGGACTAGTCGAGACAATGGAACTTCGACCTACGTCGCTATTATCCATTAGAATCTGAACTTGGTTCCTCAGGGATCCCCTAATAGTTTTGTATAATGGCACGACACTATTGGTTTGAGTATATACCCCTGAGGTGAACCGGATTTATAATCGTGGAAACTTTGTAACTTTAATTCGATTAGAGTTGGAATGAAACAACTATAACGAATTTAACTCGCGTGTTTTATTGCAGCACGACAGAGCTGATAACGCGAAAGTAGTTGCTGTTGTTTAGTGCTAGACTATCGTCAGTCGTGCTACGAATGTGGGGACTGTAAAGTTTTCGAAACGTCAGCAATTAAAATTAAATAGGTACGCTAGCTCAATTCGTTATAGTTGTTTCATTCCAATCTGACGGACTTTTTTTTGTTCACACGCCCATAAAAGGATTTTCGCGATACATTGTCTTTTTAATTCTATTGGCTCCAATTCATCGAAACGAAAACGAACCTCGTTTTCGTTTCATGGAAATAAATTTTGTTCAACGACGACGAATGGACTTTTCGAGTATTTTCAACATGTCGAAAATTTATAGGATTTATAGAATAGGGAAACTATTTTTGTCTGACAAAATAACCGCATATTCTAGTGAAGTAGCGATATTTGTTAAAATATAATTATACCTACAAATGAACTTTAAATGCTTTTGGATACATTATGTTATGTATAGGACATAGTTTTTTGCTTGAATCGTTGTTAATAACAAAAAAAAAACAGTTATATACGCAAATTTTTAAAATGGCCCACTACCTAACAACTTTATAAGTTGTATTCAGTTTTTATCAAAGACTACTTACCTAATTCAAACTATATTTACTTAAGGGACCTGTTTAAAGGATGTCTCCTTTAAGCTGGTTCCACATAACAAGATCCCTTGTTAAGCCTAAAATTACTTGCTAAGTTTACTTAACATCCTCGAATCAATTAAGGTGTTCGTCTTAACGCATGTAAATTAGTAGAAGGGTATTAATAATCACGGCATAATTATTATAATTCATTATTGAGATACAGTTTATTCAACAAATAACAGAACAAAAATATGATTTACCGTCGAGAAAACTTTGAACGTAAATAATTAGCAATTTACCAGACCTAATTCATAAACGCGTAAATTTAAGTTAAGACCGTAATGAAATATTAGGGACTTAAAAATTGGTCCCGCTTTCTTTACCTTCTGGATATTAAACATGTATCTAACTAAAGTGTTTTGTAATGGAATTTCGACAAATATCACATAAGGATAAACTTAGTCCAATATAATTTGCGATTCTAGTACTTGACAGGAACTGGAAAGTTTTCTATTTAAATCGGTTATAAGAAGCGAGTAAGCAAAAAAATACTGCATTAATAGTTTGTTCACGTTGAATAATAATATCTCAGATTATTGACGTATCCACCGCAGATCAAAATTTATAAACAACTTGTTCAAGGGGACAACTCGGTTAATAATTCGAAGGAAAATTTGCGGATAACTCCCGAACCAAACCAATGGATCAAAGTTTATAAGTGAAAGGATTTCACTTGGGAAGTCACAAAAGTTTTCCTACTTAGGCCTTTTTTCTAGACTGTGAATCTTTATATACATAGGCACCTACTTATGTTCCATTTAATTTTAAAAAGTCACAATTATTCAAATTATTCAGGTAAGCAAGTTCTCTACGTAAATTTAATAATATATCAATATAAAATATGTAAACTTCAATGCGTGCCTGGATAAATCCTTAAGCCATTTTCCAAAATAAACACGCCAAAATTAAATGCGCTGACATGTCCACAAAAACCAACACGGCTATCAACCATCCCACAGAACATCGACCGCATCGAAACGACAGAACATTGACCACACTAAGGAACGAATATACATTATACGCTTTTCTATCAGAGCAAGCGAAACGGCTAAGTGGGTAGCTGAACTACAAAACTTCCCATCAGCTCTAAACTAAACTAAACGACTGAATTGCATACACGTCATACTCGTAACGGGAGTTGTTTCTGGTGTCCGGACTCCGGTCTGTTCAGGTTTGAGGTCAAGAGGGACTTTAGAGGAAACCACATGCTTTTGCTTTGGAACGAAATTCAACTAGAGCCATAATAGTGTCTTATGTATTTTGTTTTGTTTGTTTTGAATACTCTTTTAATTTAGTTCTTTGACATCTGAAGACCTTTTACATCTTTAGTTTATTATTTCTTATTTAGTTTGTAGGGATAAATTGTACCTACCTAATTATGTATTGTGAAAAAAATATACCTACCTTATTAAGTTTCTTTCCTCTGTCTTTAGGTACATAGTTTTATCGGAAACGGTGGTGTCTTCTGACCTTCATAAGCGCTTGTAAAAGCCTAAATTCAATACATTTATTTTGTTTTTGGCATATCTTCGGTGGAAGAGAAGCCTGAGTCTCAAGGATCTCCACAGGGATTTATACTAGCTATTTAGATTATGTAAGACTTGACCCAATTTTTATATACCTACATAATGCATGGACAAAATAAGAAATTTAAAATCGGATAATGAGCCAAATCCTGTGCACATACGCTTTTCTGCGTTTCCCTATACAAGCGGCATCGCATTTGTACTATCATGTGTGGTTATTAGGCCTTAAAGCCGACATTGCGTGAACGAAAAAGGATAAGTAAGTTATTCCATAGAAAAGAGGTAGCTTACCACTAACATAGGATACGCTATCTTAACGCAATAAACGTAGAATTCAATTTACCGCGTTTTTGGTCCGTTTCATCTGTAAATCTGGCTTTATTACGTTACGTGTATATTTGACTTTCTTTTGTCTGGTGATGCTGTAGTGTTAACTGGAAAAGTTCTGTGATATTCAACATTATATTTGTTCTTGGTTCGCGAGTTTGCGGACCTGACGATTTCCCTTTTTTGTGTAAACCTGAAAGTTATAAATACGTTTAGACTGTATACTGCAAATTTCTAGTCTATAATTTCCGCACTACTACACTTTCGAAGTAGGTAGGTAGCTGAATAATTCACACAATGACATGAATCTAATTACATGATACATGAAATGTTTATATTATTTTGATGTTCTATCAAAATTCGATCGATATGTATGGTGCCGTGCGTATAAGTATGGCTGGGTTTTTTCTAATCTTGTCTTGGTACAAATATCATTACGTGATACGTAGTTAAAATTGTTTTCCTTTACTTCAGAGACAAGCTATAAAATGTTGACTTCAAGTTTGTTGACCTTTGAATGTAGATACAGGTTACATAAGCACCTATAGAATTTTACCTTGCCTACCACAGTATCGTTTGGCAAGTGCTTACAACAGCCCGGTATTGGGTGGAATATCGGTAGTGAACAAAATTGGAACGGTTCGAAAAGTTCTTTGAATCGCGACGTCCCCGCCAGGCACGACAAACGCTACGATAAGTAGGTCTGTATGAGAGTGTACGAGTTATGTATTTTTTAGGTGAGAACTGAAAAAATAAATCGCAGGCTTTCATGTTATATCTCGAAATCTGTTTTGAAACTGTATGGAATGATTTACAAAACTGATTTTTCATTTTAAGGTTAAAAAGCAGGTCATGGAATTAAATATGTACCTAGGTACTAATAATTGGGATAGAAAATTTATTTTATGATTTACATTGTTTTAATGCTTTTTTTTAAAATGCTGCTAAAAGTATCTATCAATAAACTAATAATTATTAGGTATAATTGTCTAACGCTAAAGTCAGCTAAACGCTAAGTCTAACGCTAAAGATTATTGTCAGCTCAGTCGTGCTACGATTATGGAAACTGTAAAGAATCCGAAACGTCAGCTAATAAAATAAAATAAAAATACGCGAGTTAAATCCGTTAACAGTTGTTTCATTCCAATGTGTAATAACCGCGAAGGCATCAGAAATTATTATTAGGTATAATACTAATTTTTCCCAGGACGATGAAAGACAAATTTATAGGTAGTATAGGAACCTATTTTGTAAAACACAATTTATAATCTCAATTTCTAGATCCCTTTTATCCCAAAAACACAACCAATTCAAATTTATATTTTCATAATACTTACACAAAACCACTGTTTAATTTTATAACATTTTACCCTTCTTAACGTAAAATAACTTTCACTTTTACGCTAACATAATTTGAGCTAAACAATACCTACTGAATCTAGCACAGCTTCGGCGAAAATGGATCAGAATACCTTATTCTCGTATTCTACTGAAAATGGAAAACCATTTAGCTTTTATGCTGTTGCATGAATACATTTATTTAAATAAGGTTTAGCTTAAAGGTGATATATATATTTTGATTATATTCGGTACTTATAACTAACATAATTATAATATTTAAATACTGAACAAGATAATCGTAATAAAATAATAAAAGATTTTCCTATATTCTATTTTGTAAAGTTTATTTGAGCTAAGTAACATTTAACTTTTTTCATGAGGTATTAATAAACAGAGAGAATGATTAAAATATGCACATCATTATTAAAACTCAATAATTGCACCTTGCAAGGAACTATAGAACGTTTCACGATATTGAACAAAAATATCAGAAATATATCGAATGTAACTGAGACATCGAGCTTCATACACTAGTATAAAATCTTTTATTCAATTCACATAGACATATTTGAAAAAAAAACTGAAATATATCTGGAGGCTGCTAGCGTTCTCTTTTAAAAAGTTCCAATACTTGAACACCGAGCTTCAGAATTTTTGAGCTCATAGGTTTTTAAATAAAAATTTTCATTTTTTTATTGCTGGCTTTATGTCAGGTATCAACAAATTCGACTAATGAATGCTGAGGGATGCTTGAAAGTCACGTACAGAAGCCTAATTGCGTAACGTCATTTAAATAGGTACCCGAATATAATTTACAGATATAATAAAATATATATCACTTTAGCGTTAGACTATTGTCAGCTCAGTCGTGCTACGATTATGGAAACTGTAAAGAAACCGAAACGTCGGCTAATAAAATAAAATAAAAATACGCGAGTTAAATCCGTTAACAGTTGTTTCATTCCAAAATATATCTCTTTTGTCTCTATACAACACGACCGGACTTCAAGACTATATGGCAAATATATTACGTCTTGTTGTTCCGTCTATTATAACATTAATTGTGTGTTTATGTGCGTGTGTGCATAACACATAATGATTCTCAAAAATTGCAGGATAATATACTTTTTTTATATCCTGCAGTTTTCGAAATGATCACGATTGGTTAACGCTTATATTCAAACATGTTACAAACACTGCTATATCTTAGGTATAGTACCTACTTTTATATGAATCGGTAGGTATTGTAAGAAAATTATAGGTGCCTACTTAAAAGTAAATAATTTTAGATAACATTGAAGATATCAAATTAGCTCCTAATATTAATTGTATGTAACATGATCACAATTGTCTTAGCGTATATAATTTATCCAATTCGAATTAGCGTCAAGATATTTGCTTTATACAATTAGGTTACCTACCAGTCTAGAAATGTAAATTCGATTTTCATGTTATTCTATATAATATCATCATGGTGAGAACGTTAAAAATATATACTTATAATATGCTATAACATACTACTATGTTCTGATTATGTTACCTATCTATTACTCTTCACAGGTGTCTACTACCTCTTTTATAAATCCACTAGCTTCCTAGAAGAGCTGGTAAAAGCGCGTTCCTTAATAAGCTAGCCTTGATATTCACATGGAAATGAAAACAAGTCCTTGCTATTCCTTTTTTATTACTCTGTAGGTATCGGAACTCAATTTTATGGTATACATACCATGCTTCTCTGGAGTGCTAATTAAACAGGTTAAAAACGAATGTTAGTAAATCTGTTCGTTAGTTTACTCATGTTTCTGTCATAAATCTATTTTTTATTTAACTACCTACTGCAAGTGGAAAGAAGAATTTTCACTTATGTCCGTACATAGGTACTACACACTCGCAATATCGTCTT
Source organism: Polylopha cassiicola (assembly GCA_038024825.1). Lineage (NCBI taxonomy): Eukaryota > Metazoa > Arthropoda > Insecta > Lepidoptera > Tortricidae > Polylopha > Polylopha cassiicola. The sequence goes on along the minus strand of CP149046.1, from coordinate 11,193,114 downwards.
ACAAAGAAACACCTTTACAAAGACATACTTTTGTATGTAATTTTTGATTTATTCTCTTGGCGTAAAACATTTAGCATTCAGACAGGGTAACTAAACAAATGAAGTTCTCGAATTTATATTTTATTCCAACTATACAAGATTATGCATATCAATCGTGGCTATACACTACAATTAATTTCTTTTTATTTTTTAACATAGCGCATAATAATATGACGTATTTCATTTTAATTGTAAAAAAGATCGCTAATTCGTCGTGATACTTCGGAATTTTGTCTCAAAAACGACTTGCTTTTTCGCGGAAATCATCTCCATACATTTGTATGTTACATTTACACATGAAGATCGAGGTTAATTTCGCATTTATAATATAACAAGTACAACCTTTGTTTGGTAAAGGACTAGATCAAAATAGTTTTAATTAAGTAATTATTTTTATATAAATGAATTTATTAGACGTATACTTTGCAAAAATTACGTAGGTATATGCCTTATTGTAAATCGTACTATAGAATTTACATTTATGTCGCTTTACGAGAAATTATTGTACGTTTTATTTACTTAACCGTACGAGTTCTCGTTACGGCCCACCCTTCATGTTAACTTAGATAAGTAATTGCCTCCCTTGTATCCTAACAAACAAACCCGATATGAAAGCTTCGTGTTATAATAAAAAGTAAGTAGCTTTTATAAACTCTAATGCATTCTTGACATTGTGCGAAAATATCGAATTTATGATATTATGATGGACATGCAAAAACACAAGTTAATAATATTATCTATATTTTTTTATATATTTATTTTATTATTTTTAAATAATTTATTTATTTCTTTCTGTCGGTATGTAAAGTGTTTCGCTGTTATTACTCATTCAAAGTATGGACATGAGCTTAGGTAAAGACATATCGATATTCTAATCATTATAAATAACTATTCGTTAAAAATGTTTACAAAAAAAAAAACATTTTTTCCAATTTAGTAGGTACCTTCGATTCTAGATTATAACCTGTCAGACATATGAATTATTCATATTATTTATTTTCAAACATAACTCTGTAAATCCAGCTAGCAACTTACTAATTAATAGGTATAAATGATGATCATAATCATCCCTGATTTACGTAAACCTACGTTACGAGTGTATTCTGTGAAATTATCTTTGATCAAGCCGAGTTAATGACATTAAAATTGATCTTTTTATAAATATACATAAGTAGATATAGACAAATATAGTCAAACATATCTTGAGCGGAGATTACTTATGTCACTCAATGGAAGCATTACCTTTTCATTAGGGAATGGACGATTTAGGGATGGGACTGAAGAGAAACATCCTATATTAATGATTGTATTAAAATAAAGTTATTTTTAAAATGGTCGATTTTTTGTAACAACATATTTTAATATTAACTACAATCTATTAATCGAAATTCGATTAATATTTTTGGTTCAATACCATTAGTTTTTTAATTATAATAATATTTTTTGTACAAAGACAAGAGTAGAAAAATCTTAGACCCCCAGTGGGATTCGAACCCACGCTTATGCACCCCCAGTAAAGGCATAAGCGTGGGTTCGAATCCCACTGGGGGTCTAAGATTTTTTCTACTCTTGTCTTTGTACAAAAAAAAATATCATTATAACATATTTTAGTAATGACACAGTAAAATAATCCTGTAGAGGTATGCCTAGAAAGGCCTGTACCCAGCAGGCAGACAATTATAGTTTTTTTTATTAGAAGTCTATGTGGTGTGCCAATTTTCAAAGTAGATCTGCTATTGATTTCTCGAAATATAAATAATAAATACCTATACATGCATAGACACTAATCCGCTTGAATTTAAAAAAATCTGATGTTTTAGCGGTTATTACACAATATTATTGAAATACGACAACTATTAAGGAATTAACTCGCCAATTAATTTTATTTTACGAATATGGGAACTGTAAAGGTTTCGAAACGTCAACATAAATTTAATATATGCGAGTCGAACCCGTTATAATTGTTGTATTATAATATTAATTAAAAAACTTATTTTATACTATTCCTACTCGCTACTCTACTCATCCAACATTAGTTGAATCTATATGACAGATTTTATATGCCAACAGACAAAAGACTTGGGGTATAAAGAACATTTTCCTTGTTATATCCGGTCTCACAATATCGGCAAGAAATTGATACACCACTCAGTGTGAGGTGGGTTCTGGCAATGTCGGCAGTTTTGGAAATAAACCTATTTATAATGGAGCCTAACAATTTATTATTCTTTTTTTGTACATTTTATTGTACCAATATCAGATTATGGAATATCTTAACCTTGTAGGTTTGTCAAGAGTAAGCTAAATTCCATTTTAGTGTTTTATTTTATATTGCTGTTCATTGCATTGTGTGCTATTATTCAAAAAATATATAAAAATTAGACTATCGTTCACTAAGTCGTGCTACGAATGTGGGGACAGTAAATTTTTCGAAGCGTCTGCAAATGATATAAAATACGTGAGTAAAATCCGTTATGATTGTTTCATTCCAATGTCTGTACGCGAAGGCATTAGAAATTATTAATTTATAAAAAACTAGCTGTCCGCCCCGGCTTCGCACGGATCATCTTTTTTTATAGTCTACTAGCTTCTGCCCGCGACTTCGTCCGCGTGGTACTCCTTTTTTGCAGTCGGTTAAAAAGTAGCCTATACCCTTTCTCAGGCTCCAGACTTTCTTTGTACCAAATTTCATTTAAATCGGTCCAGTAGTTTTAGCGTGAAAGCGTAACAGACAGGCAGACAGAGTTACTTTCGCATTTATAATATTAGTAGGGATAAAAATTATAGTAGGTAATTCGTATCCCTAAAGAGATTATCTCTTTAGATAGGTATAAAATAAGATAAGACTCATCCCCTTTACGTTTTACCAACCTAATTAGATTATTTAAAAATTAAATTACCGAATGCACCTTTTTTGGCATAAGGTGTAAATTTCCAGTAGCGTTCCTATTTTATTAAAGTATTTTTACAACTTTATGTACGATGCGATGTTTACAAGCAATCTATATTAAAATGTTTTATGTTCCCATAAAGAAAATGTTTCAATTAGGTTTGTGCTCTTAAAATTTTGTGGGTTAATTTGCGAGGGTTTTGTGTTTATTTATTTTAACGTCACATGGTTTATTTGCTGATAAATAGACAACTCTTTAAGTCTACTATCGCTTAAGTTAGATTTTTATCTATTTACCATATCGTACCTATTTTATTAATTTTTACATTTGAGGAGGTACACCACAACCTCTTATTCATTTTTAGAAACTAAAAGAAACTGAATTGTACAGGTACCTATATTGTACCACATTTTTTTACACTTTCGCGACTCAGTTTATTACAAGATTTCTGAGCTGTAGATTTAGTCATAATTTAGGTACAATCGAAAAACGGTATGTCCTGTCATCATTTGTTTGATTCATAAATAATTTAAAAGTATTATTTTCTCTATGGAAACCAAGATGGAATCTTTAAATTGCTTAGAGACCTACTTATATTATAATCAAAAATGAAACAATTATTGCGAAGGAAACAGTGATGTCAACAGAGTTGTGGTTTCCGTCTTTAAGTAATTAAGCCCGTAGACTGTGTACTATTTGTTCTACGAGAAAATGTGTTTACTTTACCCTAATTTAGAACGAACAGAAAATAAACACCATACGAAAGACGTAGCCTTACTAGTCTAGATCGTAACGGCACCTGTAATTTAATAAACGTCTAACAGAGTACAAATTTGAAATGAAATAACTTTAAACGGATTTAACTCGCGTATTTTATTTTATTGGCTGACGTTTCGGAACCTTTATAGATTCCATAATCGTAGCACGACTGAGCTGACAATGGTCTTCTGTATAAGAAAATAAAATACGCGAATTAAATCCGTTTAAAGATGCACTAGAATACTAGATGTTTCATTCCAATGTATAACCGCGAAGGCATCTGAAATAGAGTACAAACTTATGTAAGTGTTAGATTGGCAGCGTTTAAACAGCTATACCCATTACCCATGTAAAACGTACAGAAACTCTAGTTAATGACTAAGCCGATCGGACGGACGGTCGATTTATCACAATATGTATAGACAGCCCAACCCGCCGGTGACTCGTCAGAACGCCTAATACCCGAATATGCCCCAATTCCGTGTATATTTATTACGTAAACGGACAAATTCCTACACTACAGGAAACTAGCAGATATCTCACTTGAAGAGGAGCTTACTTTTCGTTACTGCTGTAAAAATAATTATAAAATCCGTTGTTTAATTGAAATAAAACTACTGTACCTAACGGATTTCGATTTTAGTCAGCTTAAAAGTTAAAACTATCTTCATCTTATTCTATAGGCTGAAGAAGTACAGTATAATAACCTTCTAAATTATATTAAAAAACGCGAATCTTTATCTGCAATAAAAGCTATTTAATTGTAATAATATATTTTAATGGTTGTCTCAAATAGTTGCAATACTTATATAAGCGCTTACTTTAAATATATTTTGTCCTAAGCTCATTTTAAATGAACTGTTCTTATGAACAATAAAAAAAAAAAATCCCTAGACTATTATAGGATAAATAATTATTATATTAGTAAAATAGCTGCCGTTTGGCTACGTCTACGCTATTGGCCCAATTTGCTTTCTAAGAACGTCCCTTTTTCCCTAATCGATTTTTAATAACGTGACTCCCCCATGTCGATAATCCGGGAAATTATTAAAATGATATCTTCATATCTGATACAAATTGATAAAACATTTTCTCAATTTCAATATACAATAAACGCCAATTTACTATATAAAAAATGTAAGCAATTTTGAATTAACTACAGACTTAATAGCATAGTAACTTAAATTATTATAATAATATGAATATTATGAGTATTCCAAAGATATAGGTACTTACCTACAGATATTAGGCAGTAATATCGGATAAAGCGACAAAGGGACAAAATTAGACCATTCCGTTTATGACTGCACATTTACTACGTGCAAATGCTTAAAACTGCACTGACAATGAAATAAGCTTTTATCGAGGTTCTGAAATCCAGTTAACTGTCAAATTTTACCCCAGAGCACATGACAGTGCTTACTTTATTTTTACACTAGCGGTTCGCCCCGGCTTCGCACGGAACCCTATTTTTTTCAAAATATTCTATAGCCTATGTTAGTCAGGGTGAATGTAGCTTCCCAACAGTGAAAGAATTATTAAAATCGGTCCAGTAGTTTTTGAGCCTATTCATTACAAACATACAAAAATAGGTACAAATCTTTCCTCTTTATAATTATAATAATATTAGTATAGATATATTTTCTTTGTCACATCTTCCTCGTTATCTGTCTGTGTATAGGTAATCAAATCTTATGTTATCAACACGCCTTTAATTATAAAATTGGAACTGTGATAAAGACGGGTTAATTTATTTTTAACTTTTTAGTTCATTTTATTAACAATTAATAATGAAAGCTTGTTAAAAAAATATATTTTTCCGTCCTCCGGCCAGAAAGCGCTAACTTTGTGGCCGCTGCGCTAAATGAAATTTCCGCTTTCTGGCTTCGTCGAACAGAAAAATAGTATACTGACCTCGGCCAGTAAAATAAAAAAGCCTCAGATCACATTTTTGTCAACCTCGGCTTCGCCTCGGACGACAATTACATGTGATCTGAGACATTTTTTATTTTACTGGCCTTGGTGCGTAATGTACTATTCTTTTTTTAATCTAAGTGCTTTACGGATTTAGATCGCATATAATGCTCAACCTTTGCTCGATCACAGGCATTTTATAAAGTTGTACGCGTTTCCCCCGAACTGTATCATGTTTGTCGAAATATATGCCTCTTCCCGAGGGGTAAAACAATTTACTCGCCAAAAATTTGAGGGTCCCCGGCGTATTATATATGCGGCGCGGCATTCTGATAATAACGTGCAACGTAATATATATTTTGAGATTACAAATTTAAGATCTTTTACCTAAATCATCTATTTGATTTATAACTACCTATATAATATATCGCACACCTAGATTTAAAGAGAGCTAACTCGAAAAAGGTACTTTTTCAGGAGAGGCGAGAAACTAATTAATATGTCTATATGCACGCATGAGTTTTCTTTTTTTTATAATAAAGCTAGCAGAGTTATATTAGCTGAAATGTGTTTTAGTGTAGGTGGGTTTTGCTGGAATCCGATGGTGTGCATAACTCAAATCTTCCGGTTTTTGATTTATTTAATTTAGGTATTTATATAACTACCTATATATATATAAGTCCACTATCAATGTCAACTATTAACATAACAGTCATAACAGTAACAATAAAAACGTACCTAATCTTGAGTGTTTTTTCATAAATGTTATTAAATTAGGTAAGTAAAAGTTATTAGAATGAAACACTATAACGGATTTTATTTTATTTGCTGACGTTCCGAAAATTTATAGTTCCCATATTCGTAGCACATATGATCCGACTATAGTCTAAAGCTAAAGACTATCGTTCCGTTCGTGTTTCATTCCAATGTTTAATAACCGCGAAGGAATTAGAAATTATTAAATATAAGTTAGTTCAAATTATTAGGTAAGTACCTAATATTGTACATAAAGAAGGTAACCATTTTGCGAAAGTAATTATTGTTTCTACCTACGCGGATCTCTGCATGTTATTTATTCACGGCAAAACTAATTAACTGGAGATAGGATTAGCCTGAAAATTTAGAATTTGTAATTAATGAGGACTATCCAGTAACCGCGTGGAATACTTAGAACTTTTAAATATGACCTTAAAAAATGTAAATGTTAATTTCTTAAAATTATTCCTTTCAACATCGCTACCTAGTACATCCGTAACGTAGGTACCTACTCTAGAATAGGAAAGATTTTAGATGTGATTGATGAAGACTGAAATACAATTTGAACTAAGTAGAAATTCACACCATAACACATAATTACCTATATAAATTCACTTCAAATGTTCACATGTTTAAAACATATTTTTTTGAAAAATATACTTACTTACTTACTTGGATTGGGTAACATAAAATCTTGAAACCCTGAAACCAATCAAGTTCTAATTAATCAAACTCTTTGATCCGCACAATCGCTATATATTTGCTTCACTTATTTAACGCAGCAATATGAAAATTACTCGTAAACAACATTTTCAAGTGAAATATTCGAATTGCCGACCATCATTTATATTACGACTGTGGTATATCGATGGGAAACGAGATAACCAACTGAAGGGTTCGCTAATAAATTATTTGAGCTACTGTGAACAAAAAGAATGAGTAACAAAACAAAATTTATCAGCTTTTATTCGAACCGCAAGTAAATATACTTTTTACATAGCTGTATAGATATCTACCGAAGACTCGTTTATTCATGCAAATCATTTTAATAGTTAATTCACTTGGGGAAAAACTTTTGTCCGACCCTTTTAAAAATTCATGGAACATTTTCGTCCTTCTTAAATCACTTTGTGTAAGGACATTTAACAATGCAACGGACGTCATAATCGAGGTAATTGATATTTCTTTCTTTGTTTCAGATACTGTTCCTACCGTCGTGTACATAGCTGCTGAGAGCCGTGAAAACCTTCAAGAAAATGTTACAAAAATGTTTAAAGATGGAAAGTATATTTCTATAAGAGATAACGGAGGTTCAATAGTGACAGAACGCGCAGGATGTGACCTGGGGGTTCCGGACTAACGTGATGCAACTTGTAATGCTAAATTTCCTAATCATGTTCGACATAGTGTTCATATTTTTTCTGTTCCTGATTGCGGTTACATGTGTGATGAATTATATGCCCGGAAAGAGCAAGAGACAAGAAGCGATCGAGGATGAAGTAGACGATGACGTCATTCCTCCACCTCCGCTGTTCGCCGGTGATGACGTAGACGACTGCCTTCCATCTACCAGCAGAGATACATATGTCGTCATCCCGCCGCCGCTGGACAGCGTGGCAAATGCTAAAGACGGGTGTCCTATACACGTGGTGTAGTATAAGCACTGAATAATAATATGTAAGTTCCTTTCTGTAAAATAGAAATATGTAACCCTCGTTATTTTTCCTCATAGAAAATGAGAGCATTTCATTTTGCATTAAAAACGATATGTTTAGGTAAACGATGGAAGATAAAAATACCATTCCCGTGTGTGTTTAATAAAATGTTTGTTTCAATCGTTTCAGATCAACGTAGGAGTTTATTACGAAGAAGCCTTATGAGAATGTAGAAGTCAAAAAACAAACGTAGGCATTTTTTACCAATTTGTCATGTGTAAGTAATGTTTCTTGTTACGTAAATTAAACGGAGGAATTTGGGACTCAAGTGAACAGCAGGAACTACAAACAACACGGTTGTTTAATATATTTGAAGATAGACCAAGTAACTGCTGATTATGTATCACAGGTGTAGATGGAATATTTACTTATCGTATTGACGATTCGATACAAGTAGGCACATTTAGGATGTAAGAAAGCATTAATCGTATAGTTAACACATAAATACATATTTTGTTATTTCAATCGTTTGATCTCAGTCTTTATGAAAATAATAAGTTTACATGAGATATAACTTTTTTTGTTATAAGTAGGCAAGTATAATAACGCTGCTTTGTTTTCTTTATTCTGCTCGTACCAAAGGTACTTTTAGCGCAATGTGTTCACATTTCGCGTAATACAGCAAGTGCTTGTGTAAGATAAATGTGACTGAATAATAGTTAACATAGATAAGATTTATATGTTATAGTGACTAAAACAATTGTTACACTTTAAGCTTGCAATTTTGTAATAGGTTGTGTACTCGTATTGTATTAAGTACAGTTTCTTTCTTCAATCGAACACTAGCGATTTATGTTTTTAACTTTCTCTCTCTCTTAGTGAAATGTTTAGGTAGTTTCTTGATAAATGTAACTAAAATCGCTAGTGAGCGACATCTATTCATTTTTTTCATTCCAGAGACATCTAATCAGTTATGTAGCTACTTTTTTATGTATTCAGAAATTTTATGCATAAATTTAGTACCTACTTAATCATAAATGGGTTTTTGCAGTTATGAAATTATTTTTTAAACATTTTAATATTTAAACTAAAGTTTGTTCATAGAAAAACAGGACTCCTTAATCACTAGCATTCAATTAGATGATTTATTTATAGATGCAGAAAATTACAAAAGGTTATAAAAAAAATACTGCATTTTGGATTTAAGTAGTACTTTACTATTTCGTTTACCTATAGATTTTTTATTAAACTTTTTAAATTATGTTTCAATACTTCCAGCTCTTTGCAAATTTATCTCAAAAACCGTAACACCAAAAAAAAAATACAGGTAAAATGATAATTTACCTATTGTAAGCTAGTCATCCCTCTTTGTTAACACACAGTTTTTAATGCTATTTATTAGAATTAAGATCTAATATTAATAATAAAAAAGACAATACATGTATTACGAAATATTTCTCATATCATTTGGTTTAGGTAAATTGAATTAATCTTCGTTGAAAATGATAGATTATTTAGTTTAGTTCAATCATTAGATTGTTAGTTTGAGATGAAATTCTATTAAAGATTATCATTATCATTATACTGTATCAGACAATGTATTCGAACATTTTTTTTTATCAATTTATCAAAATTTAGTAAGTAGGTAAATCTAACTAAATAGTAAAATGTTGTCAGTTCTTATTGATTTCATTAACATGAAAAGGTTTCCCTGTTTAATCAGAAAGAATCCAGATGTAGTGTAAAATCAGGAATAACATACACTATGTGATATATACACAATTTTTGTAATCGTAGCTATGGATGAAATATTGTTTTAATTTATTGTTATATAAACGTCGCAATGGCGTGTAATATTGGTGTAATTAATAAAATGCACTAAAACAGTGTCGTCATATCAAATTGTAGTTTTTTTTACCCTCAAAGAACCTATATAAATGTCAAATACCTACGATTTATAATTTTACGAAAATATTAAAAGAAACCCTGCGTCAAACGAAGTATATTAAAGTAAAGGTATTTAATATATAGTTATATTTCAGGACGTACTTAAAATATTATCGACTAGTTTCTATATATATATATATATTCTACCGCTATTCATTCCATATCACCAACATTCATTTTATTTAAGGAAGAACAGTGACACAAGACTTTGAATATACTAGTCTATCCTCTGCAAATAGCTCCCGGCTTTAGTCTAACTTTAACTTACTTGGCCATTATTCTTGACGTGACGCGCCAACTAATTGTAACTTTATTTTCTCGCATACGTCAGTTTTAAATAATTATCTATTTAATCAATATGATTGTAGGAACATCACTTTCACATGCCTAATTGATTTAATATTACTATATTAAATCTATTCATGTATATGCTTGACCCATTTCAACGAGATTTTCTAAGATTGTAGTCGTATAATGAAGGGATGAGTAATGAAGATTATCTTGTGCAATTGAGACAATACGTTACATTTAAGTCATTAATCTACGAAAGTTCAGTCTGTTTGATATTAAAATTGTTCTTTTAGTATATCTTATGTTTTAACATTATAAACGTATTATGCAATAAATGTATCAAACAAAATATAAAGACCTACTAAATTTTAAGACTCCTTCTAAAATTACAGTCGATAAAGCTCCAGCATTGTTAGTGAAAATCAATTTGACTATTGCGTCTGCAGATGAAAAAGTCTTTTGGTGTTCTTTAATATTACAAAGGAGGAAAATCTCACGTTTCTAAGGGAACATCGATTAGTATGCCGAGAAACACTCTCAGCCTGATTTATCACAATCTAATCTCATTATGCGTTTCACGAACAATGTACAAAACTGAAGGAAAATAAAATTTCTTACAAGCCGCTTTAATTAATAGGCGGCGGTGAAATGTCGAGATAATTTTGGACTACCTCGATAGCACCTGTGCCAAAAGTTTGACAGCAAATCGATACTGGCAAAATGCAGCGACCGCCTGACTTCTGAGTACCCGCTAACATATAATCTAAGTAATATAAAGCTCCATTATCACGTACTGAAGTGTGATGTATTCTTATGTTATATATAGTTGTATATAAAATAACGATTTTATAAATGTCCTGAATTAGTGACGGATACGCGCACAGCCTAAGCTGTTGATCGTAGAAACCTAAAGCTTTGAGGGTATGTTCTTTGTATGACGTCGGATAAAAAAGGATTTTCTGAAATTCTACCCCTAAGAGGATGTAAAAGGAGAGCAAAGTTTGTAAGGAACCAAGTGGTTCCTTGGTCCGATCTATTTAAAATTTTGAAAAATTCTTTAATAGAATTGATGGGAGACGTGTTTCGTATTTTATTAAAATTCATCCCCAAACAACCCTAATAAAACGGACGAAGTCGCGGGAAAAAGCTAGTAACTAATATTTTAAACGTCAGTAGGAAACTATTACCTACGTTGCAATATTAAAATTTTACCTATATATACTATAATATCTATTCGAACGCTTTGAACCTGAATATATCGCAAACGGAACAAAAGAGATAATTTTTACGAGTTTATTCACTTATAAAAAATAGAGGTCTTTTCGGCAAATGTGCGTGAACCACTAGGGGATCGCCGTTAAATTTATGGATCTTTCGAGTAACATTATATCTCCGTTGCATTTATTTTTAGAACAAGAAATGCGAAGTAAATCAAAGTGATATTAATCTGCCCGTACAGGGTAGTAAATAAAGTCTTTATGGCCTCGCGTGTTCGTACAGCCGATTCGTTTTGACGACTCCAGCGTTGAAATAGGCCGTCAAATTTCACGACCTGTGAACGTATCTGGCGCAGTAACAAATTCATTCCATATGATACGAATATTCAAGCCACGATCTTCGCCTCGGACGACAATTACACGTGATCTGAGAATTTTTTTATTTTACTGGCCTCGGCGCGTAATGTACTATTACTACTGCGTGTTGAACAATTACTATCTCAATGTGCCAGGTTTAATATTCAACTTTAAACCTAGAATTTTGGATACGTTTCTATTTCAATTATCATAATTTGCGAATGATGAGAGTCAGTCATTGACTCAAATATTATATTTTATAACTCACAAACAGTACATCGTTTTTGATTCCTATCTAAACCCTTGGAATTATGTAACTTGTACAAGTGTAAACATGGAAGCTTAATTAATTAATTATTTATGGGAAGGTTTTAATTGTAGGTACCTTTCGCATTCTCAGAGGAACGGATTGCGAGTTCAATACTCATGTAATTAACAGACAAATCTCACCAAATAAATAATCTTAATTTGATTTTATTGGTATCTACGAATAATAATTATGCTAAAATGAAATACGAATAAAATGCCCTTTAAAGCTTGCCAACGCGACGGTAACAAAAACAGCTATCCCATCAATCAATTATCTCATACGTAATTATGGTTCTAACAAGTAAATAGCCCTCAACGCGATCCAAATACTTCAATTTAATATAAACAAGTGGAGTGTCCATGATTCCACGATAAAGTGACATAGACATAAAAGGGTTATGGCAGCTGGCAGATGGCGTCAATAATACCGAAGTGGCCGTTAAAGTTAGTGTCCCGGCATTACTGCACAGATTGTAAATCGACGACCGTAAAGCTGTGTATCCACGAGTCAAGTATTATCAAGGACGATTCGATTGCGAAATAAAGATTTTAATAACTCTTGCCTTTTTAACTTTCATTGGCATTTCAGGCACCCTAGACCAGGCAATTTATACAATGCCCAAAGAAAACTGAACTAAAAAGCGCTGGCCTCCAAACAGAAGACAAATCCGACTTATATCAGGAATCTTCACTGGTCATCTAGGAGTCAACAACCTCCTACAAAAAATAGGTCTTACGAACAGCAGCCACTGCAGAATGTGTGGAGAGGAATATGAAGCTGTGAAATACTTAGTGTGCCAATGTGACGCCCCTTGGCTCCAGATACCTGGAGCCTGGAAACTTCGGGGTATTACGATATGAACAAATAATACGATACATGGAATTGGTCATGGGGAACCTGGAGTAAGTTAAATGAGAGATAGGCACAAAAACTACTGGGTCGAATTGTATCCTAAAGGCCCCCGCCGATAAGACTGGTCTATTGACCAGTGCCTCACTTTTCGTTACAAATATCTAAATTTCTGTCGTACGTGGAGTAAAGATAAGGTAAGGTTTTCGGAATAAGTAGGTAGGTCGGTATGTATAGCAGAAATATAATTTAAATTGCGTGTTACATATCATGAAATTCCTTGTATCTTTGGAACTTTGGAGTTTCATAATGTTTGAGTAAAGTTATTATCAACAAGGCAACTCAGTCTTGAGTTAAATATGTTGTTTACTTATGCCTCAAAGCATATTTTATATTAAACAAAATGAATTGTGGAGTAGCAATAACGACTGAGTTTCAAATATATTTTAGATCACTAGTATAAAACAAAAGTAGCTTTTTCGGACCCTATATCCCTATGTACGCTTAAATCTTTAAAACTACGCAACGGATTTTGATGCGGTTTTTTTAATAGATAGAGTGTTTCAAGAGGTAGGTTTATAGCACCCGTGTGAGGCCGGGGCGGGTCGCTAGTTTTTAAATAAAGAAGCGTGACAAAGTTGTAGATGATCATTGAAAATCTAGCTCAAAACAAAATCTAAAGTAAAAGCATATTTTCCTGGTTAAAGTTTTGACGTAACCAGGTAATATAATACCTATTAACATAATAATGCCTGGTAGCCTAGTTGATAACAACGTCGGTGAAGTATTGTGCGCCACTTGCATTTTAATATAAAATATAGTAGACTACATTTAAAATTTAAATTTACGTATTGTTTTAACTGCAAAACCTAAATAAAGAAAATACCTAAGACATATCATGAGAATCTGTTACAATTGAATAAAAAAATATAAGTATCATTACCTTGCAATCTATAAATAAAAAAAAGAAAAATTCGTATCGATTTCATACCGACGTTCCGAAAAGTTTCCAATACTTAGATCACAGTTCATTAACAATAATATTATATAAACGAGTACCTAAATTAGTGTGCAATTTTATTCATACTACATACACTGGTATCTATTTTATTTTATCTGTTACCTATGACTATGGTACTTAGCACAAAAATAGCTAAATACCTGTTCTGAAACAGTAACAAGTTTTCAAGATAATAGAACGCAAGAGCACGGTCTCTTGATAAAGTAGGTTCAATTATTATTCTAGGTAGGTTTTGCCTTCATAATAATAAACAAAATTACTACATTTATTTACTGGTACCTATTTAGTAAAAGATCCCCTTATAAAATAACTTACGAGTTTTAAATAATTATGTAACAAATCACCGTCACATAATTTCACAGCAATTTTTTATATAAGCCAAATTAGCATGATTCACGAAGCCATTATGTTCTATTAATCATTAATACATCCGTTTAACCCCTAAAAGAGCATTTTCGGTACGAATTGTTATTTTTAATTTCAGCAGCACCTGCTTTTAACAGGCGGCACGCGACCAGAATTATGTTCTCGTGAGATTTACATTTTTAAGTCGAGAATAATTGCTACTCTGGTGCGGGTGAAATGACGTTGCTTATTATTTTGGATACAATGCATTACCTCATATACACGTGTAGTTGTGCTACGTGACATTAATTACCTGCCTTTAAATAAAGAAATACTTATAACCATGCACAGAGATCTCAAGCGTGAGAAAGTAGTCCTATGTACAAAAAAAGCAAATTAAGTACTTATTTGTTTTTAAATACTAATAGTACTGATTTAGTGGTATAGTTCCTCAAGTAGGATATAAAGTTATAGGTGAGTGAGTGAGAAGAGTGAGATAAAGGAATAATTAATCCTATAATTGCGCCCAAATCTTTGTTAAATAAGGAAAATAAAAACAATCTTGAAACACCATTAGTACTGATTTTGTTTGTTGGGTATTAATATACATATATTGCCTCTCATAGAATACATGTTAAGCTTACTAAACACAATTTGATGTGTGTTCTTTTTGATAATTAAGACATTTTGCACGCAGTATAATAAATAAAGTATAATTTTATACCAAATAATAAGTGAGTAAATGTTACTAAATCTGAAATCTTTAGGCATTAAGCGACATTTACGTCCACCGCAGTCCTAACTTTACTCAACTAAGATTAATAGTTAGTTGGGACAGTTTGAGACACCTTTATCCTGATCTTCTGTCTCGCTTATTATTTTTTGTACTATATTATTATTTGAACCTTTAATGATTGACTCTTTTGTTATGTGGGATTTCAAAAAGGAAAAAGTATGCTTGACAGCCATGCTAAATAACTTAGTGGACTGTCTTTTATTCACAAATCACAGCAGACATATATTAGTTATGGCCCTTTCTTATGTGAATATAGTAATTTCGCAAAAAATACCTATAATTTTATAAATAATTTTATACTTATTACTTATAGTAATATCTACCTGCCACTCTAAATTTAATAGCAAGTACGACCGACGTATAACAGACTGGCCAATTATAACCTACTAAGTATTTAAAGTATTTCAACGATACTACAAACTTTGAGCATATTAATTGAGCAACCGATCGCGACAAGTTTTACCCGCCAATATTGGCCAATAAGCAATTATAGAACAAACTTTTACACATAAAAACGAAAAATGTATTAAATTCTGATGCCTTCGCGGTTATTACAGGGTTAGGTACACATTGATTTAACTCGCGTATTTTTATTTTATTCTATTTGCTGACGTTTCGGATTTTTTACAGTTATGGAATCGTAGCACGACTGAGTAGCTAGTCTAACGTTAAAGCACTTTAGCGACATCAAATAAAATAAAATTCGAGAATTAAATCCGTTTATAGTTGTTTCATTCCAATGAAAAATATCTATAAAAATATATTATTATATACTTTATCGCACAACTTAGCTAAGGTTAAATTGCATACGATTTTTTTTATTAGTTTTAACGGCCAGCTCAAAGTTTGAGCGTATTAATTGAGCGGCTTGGTGGGACAAGTTAAACTTGCTACCGACGGTCAGGAAGCAATTACCGACTACGGAAAGAGTTGCGGCTTGCTACAGCCGCTTATAAATTGAAGATGAAAATTTACCGAACATAAAATATACTTTATTAAAGAAAGATAGGTCACTGGATATGTTCATTGTACATTGTAGATACAGATCTCCGCAAAATATTGATCTAGTCTATACTAATATAATAAAGAGAAAAGGTTTGTTTATTTGACCGATTTGAAAAATTCTTTCACTGTTGGGAAGCTACGTTCACCCTCTGAGTAACACAGTCTATAGAATAGTTTGAAAAAAAAATAGGTGATCCGTGCGAACCGCTAGTAAAAAAAAACTTTGTGTTGGTACAGGTTACAAATAGGTTCTTGATTGTATTCCATAAAGCACAGCATATATAGACACTAGACGTATACAAACTTATGATTTTTTTTCGTTAACATAATAGTAATACCTAAATCGCAATACCATCGCTTTATTAAAGTAGTTCTTATTTATTTTGTCGTCTAACATTCAGCCGGTTTATTCATGTAAAAACAGCTTAAGTTGCCTGTGATGCGGTGGTACTGTAGAACATTTCCATAAGTTATGGTAAAGAGAAGACGTAGTGCTACGTGGGTGGCCTAACTGCGTTATTCCCTGGAAAATTCGCATTGCTGTTGAAACTTGGTAAGTATTCCTTCTCATATTGAATTATCTGCAACTAAAATAAGTGATGACTGTTTTAGTTTCCTCGCATAAAAATAAAATCATGGAATAAAAATAAAAGTACACACCTATTTGTGATAGTAATTTCGTAACTGCGAACAATAAGACGTTACTAAATAATAATTCATTGTTAATTGAATAGGGATACCAAATTAATATATTAGGTACTATATTGATATTATATTCTACTATGATCTTATTTATAACGGTGTATGTACAGTTATCGATTTACAAACAAAATCACAATCATCAGAAGCACGCTCCCACTAGATACGAGTAGGTGGGTAACTCTTTAAATTACCCCCTGTGGTATTCTATATCGACGTAAAATGAATGCTATGCCATTTCGATCGTTCAATCCATAGCACCTCGTTATCGCTGCACAGAGCTGTAACCGCTGCATCTGTTGCACACTTTTGTGGTAGCCTGGTCGGTTGGTAATCAGTGGCCATTCTGCTAACGACACAGCACTCACTACCAAGAACAATGGTAAGCACACCGGGCGCCATGCCAAATTGCTTCAAGCCAGAATTTGCAAGCAGAGGAATGCAGCCAACCGCCTGTTTGCCTGAACAATGCTTTACTGAAAACTCATTCGTTGTGTGAACGACAAAAGGGAAAAACCGCTTCGGTAATAAAAGGAGCGCTTTGTGGTTATTTATTTGACGGCTTATGTGATTTAAACGCGATTCCAGTTATCGACTGGAGTTAAAATTCAATTAATAGAAGTGGAGCTAGCGAAGTTGGCGATAGATTCTGTCGTTCTAATTTTTAACAGCTATAACTCAAGAGAGCATTTGTGATTATGTGTTCGAGTATCGAATTTGTAGAGAATAAGGTGCGGCATAATTTTCCTTATTAAATGTGTGTACAATATATATTAAAAAAGTTTTCATACAAACTTACACAATATGAAGCTATTAAATGCGTTATAACTGTTTCATTCCAATGTACAATACTGTAAGCTAATACAGATTGGAGCTGAATTGTGACTCTTAACTATGTGTGCACGTAATTCTCTATGGTAATAAAATAAAAACGGAACATAATGGGATCGAATAAAGAACCAAATTTCGTTAAAACACAACCCAGAAGAAAAGGGACTGTTGTAATGTAATTTCAAAGGACACGTTTTTGCTTTCTGTCTCTACTTATGCCACACTAATTAAAAGAGCTTGCATTTACCCGGTTTCAGGGAAGATAAAATGCTAAAGAAACTCCCTAATAGAAAAAATAAGGGTTCGCGATCGTAATAAGGTGAAAATGTGTTTTCTCGAGTATTATTTTTACTCCTTTGTGACACCTTTACGGGTTTTGTTATCACCGTATTTGGCACGTACGCTAAACAAGATATTGAAATGTGAAGGTAAAACAAACAAGTTTTTAATCAAAGTTCCATATTTGTTTGCCAATGTTTACTAAATAAGGCAGAGAAGTGTAAAGTAATATCATAATGATATAAGTAACAAAATATAATAAAGTTAAGCTCGTTTGAAAATTAATGGAGAAAGAATAGCAAAAATAATAGTTAACGACTAGCTAATATTCTGTTTTATACGTTTTTGAATCTGTTATATTTTGATACATGGTTTTGTAATATAAACTATAGTCCACTAGAACTAGAGAACGGCTGAACCGATTTGGATGATTTTGATTTTAAAGGTAAAAAATTTGGGAAAAAAATCATAAAACACGCTACGAAGTTCGCCAAGTTACCAAGTCGTCAATAATGTGTAATGTAAACACATCATTTTATATAAAAAACAAATATATCTAGTCACAAAAGATAAAAAAGTACAAAGACAAACTTGTTCTTGAAAGGATCTTCCAGTTAACCTTTAGGCAGTTAAAATAATGTGATAACGCAAAAAAAGTATGAGGATACTTCCCTTCCCAGAGGTCCGAATGTATTATTCATGAACTTATTTATAGCTGTTACCTACATATATATTATTTAGATATATAACTTAATCAAAAAGGTACACATTTCATTTCAAAGCCGTTTTTTCACTTCTCTCATTAAGGTAACGTATAAAAAGTTACGCAGTGATCACAGAATAAAAACATAAATTTAACGTGAAAAATAATGAACGGCTGTATATATTTATATAACGGTTCTGTTTCTCGACATCACAGGTTTATTCAGATATACTTCATTAACTCGTCATTTTATATATAAATTGGGTATGACTTTTTGTGCTAGATTAAAAACAATTCCCGTTATAAAATTGGAATGGACATAAATAAATACAACTGCATCATAACTGGAAAAGGATACCGACTGCAGAAAAAGTACTGATACCTAACTAAATTGTTTTATGCTTTTTAATTTTGCCTGCTGGGGTTTATATCGTGGGTATAACGAGAGGCTGGCGGGTAAAATTCAATTTGAAAACAATAAATATCATCGCTAACCAATTTAAGTTAATGTTTGCAATAGAAACCTATTTGGCGAATAACGGGTGGTTTGTTTTGTTTAGTAGTTGGGAAAGTTGAGCCCTTTCGGTATATTTACCCGGCCCTTTTCCGGAACAATAATAACGCATCATCATTAAGCTGATAATGGGCTAGGCACCCAAATTGTTCGACAATTTATCATTCTGACGGCCATTTGTCGAAATGTCATTATTCATTTTAATTCTTGAACGGAACAAAGAGCGATGATGCGGTTTTTGTCGCGTGCCTCTTTATGTTATTTTGAATTGAAAATGAACTATTACTTACGTAGTTTGAACTAGAAAATAATTACAGAATTTATTTTACATAACATTGTTATTCTATAATCGTGGTAGGTAGGTTATGATAATCGTTACAGTACGGAGCTGTTGCCATGTCTTCATAGTTGAATTTCTAATTATTAGTACTTTCTATAAATTCTAAAAGAAATTTAAGTACTTCAATCGTGTTAGATTCTACACTTTCACTGTTTTTTTCCTTTTTATGAGAGTACCTGTAATGTGCAAGCGATCAAAGGATGTCATTTTGAAGTAAGTATGTAATCCTGTCGGGTAGCTTGAGCCGATGCGTTTCTATCGTATACCTATTGAATAATTCAGCTCCACCAAGCATACGCACCTGAACCGACTCAGGATAAACTTGAAGGATTATTAACATTGAATTTTTCTTGACGTATTTCAAAAATAGGGTGCCTTTTTGATAACAGAGTTTTTACGTTTTGTTTTTTGTATATAACAGATTAGTATGTTTCGAGCACACGTCGTACCTACTTACAGTAAAATCTAACGCCTTTATTCACCTTTATTAATTATGATATTGTAGGTTAATTATAATATTATTATTTCTAGAAGTTATTTGCCATAGTTAATAATGTACAAGAAGCCATGTTATTATAAAACATAATATTGAAGCAGTGCAGTATTAAAACGTGTTCATTATTTTGTTAGTATTGAGCATAAAAAAGGTATTTGCTTGAGTATTTCGCAGTAAATTACACGTAAACAAATAGCAAGAAACCATTCGTCATAAGATCGTATCGGTGTAAAAAGGGTAAAAGAAATAACACTCAGCACAAGACGCCTAAAAGCAACGTATTGATTTTCTGATTGGACACTCTGGAGAGCCCAATTTGTTGGAAACATGACCCTCAGAAAATATAATGTTGAAGAAAAAAGGATGGTTATTGTCAACATGAAATATCCTGTTGAATGTATTTTAAAGGAGTAAGAAGTAAAAAGGGTGCTGAAAGATAGATCAAAAGATACCTTATATTTATTTACCTTATATTTGTAGGTCTAAGCGTATATTATATCTTTTTTACCATTTATATGGCTTTGCATTATTTTAAACTAGCGGCGCGTCCCGGCTTCGCACGGGAGGACTTAAGATTTTTTTAAGGCCTCAGAAACGATACTTTTCCACCGTTTTTGAAACATTTTCGGTTACTGCTCCGCAACTATAAGACCTAGCGTGATATTATATAGCCTATGTTACTCGGGGATAATGTAGCTTTCCAAAGGTGAAAGAATTTTTGAAATCGGTCCAGTAGTTTCGGAGCCTATTCATTACAAACATACAAAAATACAAATCTTTCCTCTTTATAATATTAGTATAGATATATCTATTGTACCTACTGTACTTATGTTATACTCGTTACTTAATTTATCTAGCAAAAGACAAAGTTGGTATACTATAAATAAATACGTCTCTCATCGAGTGCGCTTGGAAAGCAATACGGTACACAGTAAGCAAAACTAACTTGCAATACACGTTCGAAGTTTAATTAAGAATTTTAAAACGACGTTTTATTGCTTCCACGGTAAGTGTTCCTGCCCGGCAGACTATTTGTCTACGTCATTGTGACACAGACCTATTGTTCTGGACCCGTGTCCCGCAACGCAATATTGACTTGTTTTTCCTTCAAGGTTATTAATTGGTTTAAAAATGGTTAGACGTATACAAACCTTCCTTAACCGTTAGTGGAATACATGGAAAAATCTCGAAGTGGTACCAAAAATTGTGAACACGAATACATCTAGGTAGGTAGAAACAAATAAAAAAAGATTTTAGGTAAAATACTTAAATTTGATTGCATTAGATATATATGTTTCTGTTAAATTACTATAGCTACAAGCATACCAGAATTATATACTGGCACCTGAAGACGGTATCTTGTCAGGTCAATCGAGAGGGGACTTCGAGAAAAGACGTGGTAGGCAACATATTTTATGATATGATTCGGGCTGTTGCTTCCTGAAGTAGGTACCTATATTATACAAAGATTTCTTAGCAGTTCGGGACAAACGATTCGAAATCACTAGACTTCGACATTTTTGCAAACATCAAAGGTTTAATGGTTTAGACTGTATGTATTTCAGTTCTTGTATTTTGCCTATTTAAGATATGTATGTCTAACATGAAATAAATATTTACCTATAGGTAATGAAACAATTAGGTACCTATAACGGATTTACTAGAGTATTTTATTTTATTTGCTGACGTTTCGAAAACTTTGGTGTTCCCATATTCGTAGCCGACTGAGCTGACGATAGTCTAACACTAGTCATGCTGACTTACTGTAGTACAAAACTTGCTAACTTCCTCTTAACTTTTAATGGCAAAATGTTACCAAAGAGCGCGTAGTCACGTTAAATTTACCGATCTAGCTAGTCGTTGCGTGACTTAACGCTTGCCCTAAAAAGATTCTGAAAACTAAAGTGTAAACTGTAGCTCAGCAAAATATCGGAGGCGCAAAAATGCTGACTGAAACTAACTTCCCCTTGAAACTGGGGCGTGAACTCCTGTATCGTTTACGGTAATACAAGCTGATTTTATTTTGACGATTTTGTAGATAAAAATGCCACGTAAGCAATGTTATAATTTTGTATCAAGAAAAAAATCGGTCATAATTTCATCAAAATGATTTGTTGGTACCATTCTGAGATTCTTCTGTCCATTCTCCATACCTAACGGAGAGGCGAGGGTTGACGAGGTCTAAATATTATTAAACCAATTATAGTTTTAAGAAGATACGTCGGCTTACAATGATATTTCTGTTTTTTATAATTACAATGTGAAAATTATATAACTACCCCCAACTCTCTTCGTCCACAGTAGGTACATTTGCTTTTGAAATAGGTATATAACACAGTTCGTTTTATCTTTATTTAATCAAACAACATATTATTTTGTGCACCATAGGTATATCGCTCGTCGAAAAGCTCCCTCCATGGGTTTTCAACTGTACCAATGAATTTCACATCTGACAAGCTAACAATGTTAACGTCAAACTCCAGTGACGAGCGCGTTATGTAGTAAATTGATCAACGTCGAGAGTAATCAACACGTCATCGCTGGTAGAGTTTTGGTCACTATTGCAATATGGTATAATTGAACATACGAATATAATATACCTATATAAGAAGTCAGGAAAATTCAAGTTTCTAACCCTAATAGTTCAGGCCCTGCGTTGATGTCTGCCATTAAGTCAGCTTCTACTTTTATTTAAATATATAATATACCTATTATATTACATACATACAATAGGTATGTATCTAACTACACTAGGTTCGTTAACTGAGTATTGAAGAAAATTATATTTAAACAAGTATGTTATAAAATTTAGATAGAACTGCACCTACTACAAAGTTCGCTTAATCCCATAATTAGGTTTGTATAATATCTACATACCTAATTATGGGGCTTCACCTGATTTAGAACGAATGCAGGCATGCGCACTATAAGAATATTTAAACAGTCAAGAATTTCCATGAATTTGATCGCAGCTTAAGCAGAATTCGTTGAATAGAGGGTTATCAGTGCAGTGAGACAACCCGGGTAGAGCGCCGTCACAGTTGCAATGGTGTGATAGCTCTAATATCGCCAGTTTCCACTCCGAGGCACTCGCCTCTAGATCGTCTTAATAACCGCCTTTTTATTGTCCAACCGAATATAAAACTAGTTTATGAAATTCCTGTGCTGGAAGTTTTAATAACAGGGAGTGGGTAAATTTAATGTAGTTTTATTTTAAAGCTGACGCAATTACGTTAGCCTTATGACCGCGATATGGTTACTATTGGCTAGTTAGGGATAATGAACGTTGCACATACTGGTATTTGGCCGATCTAGGGGGACAATATTATTTTTGTGTATAATTGGAATTTAACCAGCGGAAATAAGACTGATATGTCGTTTTAATAATTTTAAAGTCATAAATAAAAGTCAAAGTAGTATTTTACATATTTATTTAAAAAAATAAAATAAAAAAATAACAAAAAAAATAAATAAAAAATATTTTTAATTGTTATAAACATCAATATATTCATTAAAAATATATAAAATACGATATACCCTATTGTTCATCACTTTCTGACGAATATTCCACAACATACGGTTCCGCAGATACGAACATGGCTATGGTCGCAGGAAAGACTGTGTTAGTTTATATCCTTTTTTTAATCGCACGTCGGCTGCTTGGAAAAGGATCCGAGCTCAAAATAAAATGATTAAAAACATCCTGGTTGCAGCTTTCTCTAGACAATTTTCTGCCGAAATCGGTCCAAAATGTTTATTGCGAGCCTCAGCTGCCTCCTCGGAATGCTGTCCAATCGGTAGTAGAGCTCGTCTGATTATTACCGCACCATGTATCAACACTGTGTGAAGTGTTGGCATCATGGGATGCCAGTCATATAATCGTGTATTAGGACGAGCTGTACCTATTTAAGGCATACTTTCATATTTAATTGGGTCAACTTTGTGTCCACTCGAAATGACTTCCAATATAACCATTATTAACCTGTAAATCAACTCGTAATCAACCCTAGTAATTTCTGAAGCTAAGCGGGGGTGTTTAAAAAAAAATCCTTCTTGTGTTACCATCATTTGTATTTCCTACATTGGATTTACGCATGTCCATTATGTACGTGGTCAGCGACAGGAATTTCAAACGTTTGCTCCAGCCATGATTGGTTAGATTGTTCAAAAATATTACCTTTTAATGAGCTTTAGTTCATCTTTAATTCATTTCTGATTTAAAAAAAAAAGCAAAATTAAGTTTTAAAGTATCTATTTGATCGTTATCGTATGATCTGTCTTGTAACAGCCGGTTTCTCAAAAAATCCAACCTTTCATCTAAATTAGGCAAATCTTGGTTTTTGAAACGATTGAATAAGTACTGTCGGGTCACAATCTTTTCTCGTAATGACCCTCGTAAACCTAAAACAAACATAGACTATGTACAAGTGACATAAAAAAAAAATACCTTTTTAAATTATTTTTTTGTGTCATACTAATTAATTAAAAAAAATATCTATCCGGACGAATCCGGACGTGATTTATTTGTTTTTTAAGAAAATATTATATGTAGAATAACTTGTAATAAAAATTATAGCCCGATATATCCCGATACATAAACAAAAATGTTAAATAATAAGAAATTGTGCCCAAATTCGAGTATTAAATTTACTTATTTTTGTCAGTTAGATTATTAATATGTTAATCCAGTTTAACGTATTTTTTTTAACACATTACTTGAGTTTCTTACCTGCTTTATTAGGATCCATCACTTTAAAATTATAATTTTAACTAGAAGATTTAAAAACTATGCTTCAAAGTTAACACTTTTAAGAGCGCTTTGAGAATAGATACGTGCACGTGACAAAACAATCGAATTCCCATTGACATTACTTAATCAGGAAGCACTCGGGGAGGGGGGATGCACCGGGGTAGTGTGGACAAGTTCGTTACCTTTACCTGGAATTGATTTTTAGGGGTGTAAGTGCAATTTAGATTTTGGTACTTATGTCCTCCTAGATTGGCCAAATACCAGTATGTGCGTTGGTAGGTATATGGCTTGGTGAAATTACAGATATTATTATATCTTATCTGCAAAAAAGATGTTACTGTACTTAAGACGTACCTTCCTAGCCAATTAGTTAATACTATAAGTAGACTTACAGATTACATTAAAAAGTCTAAATTCGTAAATATTTTTCTAACAAGTATTTATTTGAACTAAATATACGACCCAGTAATTTGGTCCACAGAAGATGCAGCATAGTATAAAATATACAGTTTGCGCTCAGAGACGCTACAAAAATGCAGTGCATAATCGAAATGTACTAACGAACAGCACCCAGCATCAAAGAGCGAAGCAAACACCGCATCTCGTTAACCACCGACTGCTTTAAACATCTACAAGTAAAAAACATTGTTGACTAGAACGCACTTAAAAGAACTCCAGTAACTAAACTTTAAGCTTTTGACCTTATTTTGAATGCAAAAATAATATCCGTCCGTTCTTTCAACGGTGGTACGAGTTCTGCAAAAATGCGCGTTACATTTCCCAGCGGCTATGAGCGGTTGATTCTGGATTGTGAAAAACCTCCAACTCATTAAAACGTGAACATCGGCTTTATTTTAACTTGAACGGGAGAGTGTTGATTATTGGAAATTTTTGTCGGACAATTTTAGCGTAGATAGCGAAGTTTGAAGCTTTACCACTGTTTACACGCAAACTTTGACTATCAGGACTGATTCCAAAATTAAAGTTTCAAATAAAAAAGTGCACGCTTTTTTTAGTCCATTTTAAAGGTTAAAGTTTTATACATTATTAGTAATCTAATCCGCATATTATTAATAATGTAATTTTGTTCGAGAAAATATTAACTACAAATACAAAACAGTCTAAGCAGCGGTTCTAAACTAAACCAAGCTATCCAATATAATAATATGATTTTTAAAAAATATTTCAAAGTGCGATAGATCAATGAAATCGCAAGGCAACGCCCAATTGTTAATGAAAAAAAATTATAGTAGGTATACAAAAAAATATTGCGTGGTCAAATTGGAATAAAAAAACACATATATACAAGACGATATAGAGATATATAATCTTAAACAGAATCTTTCCGCGGACAAAAGATTCTGAAAAACTATTTAAAGTAACCTTCATTATTTTAATCTAACAGGACTAGTCAACATATCTAAAAGCAAAGTAAAATTGAATGTCACACACTTTGTGTACCGTTCAAAGATCGATCGGGCTGTTCAACCCTGTGTTAAACACCCCACAATGATATGGGTCGAATCTACTGTGACATGTAGGTATATCTCGAATAAAAGCATTTCACATCCCTTAAACACATTGTTGTAATACAAATCTAGCCTTCGCAAAGGATAACTGAGAGCTTTTCATATTTCGACGATAGAATTTGGGAAGTTCATATTTGTTATTTCCAAATAAAAAGGAGTTTTCATATCGGTTGTATATTTTTATTTTATGTAAGCTTAACACTGACTTCGGTACTAGTCCTTTTTAAGTTTATTTCTGTTTAAAAAATATTGTTTTATTACTTTTTTAATATTTAACATTATCGGTACCTACCTTTAATTTACATGTGACGTTTTTAGATAGTACATTATTGACTAATTCCTAAAACTCTTTTCTCTACTAAACCATAATCGCATATATGAATTATTTTGAAGAAAATGGAGATTTACCTACTACTATAAATTATTGGTTAGTATGTAAGTAGGTTAAGGTAATTTTCAATGTGTAATAACTGCGGAGCCATCAGATATTATTACATTTATATTAGGCACATCCTTAGGTACACTGTACCTATATGTACACTGTACCTGTATGTATTCATATTTTTCAAACGTACTGACGTTTGAAAAATATGAATGCATACAAATACTTAGATGACAAAAAAAGGATAATAGATTTGTTTTGTTATGCCTATCAAGGTGTACATTTTAGGCTAAATTGATTGTCTGTCGATATTGATTTACCTCTCATGTAGTATAAAAAGAAATCTTTTCCACTGTCGCCCATCCATTTTGGGCCGTCGAGCGCACTTTGCTACACCTCTTAGGCACTTCGCCACGTACCAAGTGCACAATTTATGGCAACTGGAGGTTGTTGCTTTGCAACTTGCAAGAAATTTCTTAAATTAAAAAAGTATTTCATGTATAATTATTGCGAATTGCTTAATTTACAAATTAATTGTTGCCTGGGTAAAAGGAAATGCACGTATTATAATGAATAGGTCAGTGACTTTTGCCGTCAATAAAAAAAAAACAAAAGAATTAACTTCAGGAGTGAGGGGACGTCACTTCATGGTGAAGTGTTTCCTACTTCGTATTTGTTTTTCAGTACACAAGCTCATTGCAGGTTAATACTTAATTGTAGGTATACTATTATAAATATCATTAAGTACAGTGTAATTAATTAGGTATATGCGACCTTACCTACTTAAAATAAAATTAGAACAAAAAATGTCTCTATCAAATATATTATGTTATGTAATTCAAGTTTGCTTTTTAGATTAAATCAAAGAATATCTACCTACGTAACAATAAAATAAAATAAATAACCGAAATAGGAAAATAGATCGATAATATACGATTAGTACCCAAGTATCAATTATTTTGGCACGATCTCCCCTATCATACTCGACCCCTGACATATTGGTTACATGATACCAAAACTGTAATACCTACTAAACAGATCGCCCAAATACCAATAACAGATTCTGGGAGAATTCCCGTTTCAACGGTAAATCGGAATACCATTGAGCAGATGTTTTCAAAGTATTGAAAATGCCAAAATATGATTGAAACTATTTGATTGTAAATGGATTCCGTGTTATAATGGTTTAGGTAGGTATATTATTTGCAGAATATGCATATTCTAATAGGTATATAGGTACCAGACAAACCAAACATTGACAATGATATAGGTATAAACCACATATTTACTTACATATTAAGTTTAGACTATCGTCAGCTCAGCCTGCTACGAATATGGGACCTGTAGAGTTTTAGAAACGTCAGCAAATCGAATAAAATACGTTGTAACTGTTTTTATTCCAGTGTGCTATGAAAATTTCTTTCTCTGTCTTATAGTATTTGGAAGTTAAAACACTTATGTACCTATCTATAACACGGCATAGGCACCTAACTGAAATCAAAATAAAAAGTAAATATAAGTATTTTTATTAGGTAGTAGGTGCAAAACACAAAATAGAAAGTAAACACAGACTGAAATGTATTCAATCACAATGAAAACCACAGCAAACAAACAATAAAAAGGCGTCCTACTTAAATAGGATCGCCGTATATAGCCAAATCTTGGCAAGATCAACAAATTAGGGTGAATTGATCGAACTTTGTTAGCGCAACCTTTAATCTGGCGCGGGGCGCATCCGCTGATGGTTTTCCGATTCTATTAACCGCTGGAGAGCAGAGATTACGAACTTTGGAGATACAACAACTTGTTTATGCGACAAAAACGTCATTGGATAGATTTAACTACATAAAGGCAGTACTTTATGTTATTGTTTGGTTAAATCTTCAAGCGTCTAGATAAAAGTTATTGTGCATAAACTCCCCGCAAAAACTACCGGGTGTTTGAAGTTTTGCGTGTGTGGTTGTGTGTGTATATAATGAAAATCATTTAAGTAATTCAAAATTATATTTAGTGAAAGTACGAAAATATAGTCTAGTGGGGTATCTAATAAAAGAGAATCATATCCACGTTAGCTTAGATTTTTTTTGTAGGAGTTTGTTTAAAATGTATGAAATGTAGTTACCTATTTCAAAATATATAAATCACCCCATACAAAACTTAACCTTAAAGTTAATAATAGTACTTAGTTACC
Source organism: Polylopha cassiicola (assembly GCA_038024825.1). Lineage (NCBI taxonomy): Eukaryota > Metazoa > Arthropoda > Insecta > Lepidoptera > Tortricidae > Polylopha > Polylopha cassiicola. Next base: position 11,164,248 of record CP149046.1, on the reverse strand, counting down.
TACCTATTTAAAAAAAATCCAGATAAGTAACAGGACTATGGTAACATGTAAATATACGTACATACCTACCTACTCATTCAAGCAAAATGTTCTAAAAGCACAATGAAATTGTCGTCTCTGTATCTATAGGTTTAATTTAATCTCGAGGCAAGACTGCGGGCTTTTATTAAGGGCGAGTGAAGAGAATAACCTTCTTATTTAGATCTTGTTCTTTAAGTAAAACACTCCATTCTTCCTTAACAGCCCTGGTAATATCACGATTGGCGGTATTGGGTCGATTGAAGTTAAATAGGTATAAGAAGATACCAAAAATGGGCAAACTGGGCAATGTTCGCTCGAGTTATAAAATAATACACGGATAATGCGAAATAAACCTATGTCATTATAGTATTTTCTTTACTATTTACAAGTATAGCCAGTAATGAATGAAGAATTTATTGTTTTTAGAAAACTATTTTGTGTTATAAGCTATCGCCCTTGCATTAATCTTGGCTTCAAATGTGACACCGAATCCAGAACTAGGTAGTTTACGTTTCTTTATTTATTGAATTATTCCGAGCCATTGTTACAAAAATTTAGAATAGAATATAATAATAATAATTCATTCCAATGTAGAATATAATAGTTAAAATGTCTTAGCAATAGTTAACAACACTTGCATAATAACGCAGGTTTGTTACCTGCTGGTAAGCTACTTACGAAAAGCACATGCGAACAGTTTTGGTATAAGCTTACTCAAGAGCTCACGTCACCCTGAGTATCTAGCTGTATCAGATTTATAAATACGTCTACAATTCCTATACAAACTGGGGCTAAGTATTGCAGCTGTCAGCAGCACCGGATCTCATAACTCAACGCTTTGTACAACCGAATTACGAATGTGAGGCCGTGGCAAGCTCTGTGGTATAATAATCTGGGCGGCCGCTGTGAAAACCGCAATGCTAAAATTAAATTTATGCTACATGACTTCTCATAATAATATTATTATTATAATTATGTAGGTACGTAATTCTGTGGTGGAAAACGTCCACAGGACATAGGCCTCCACCATATCACTAAAATGTTGATATCTCGCTACTCATAGCCTATAACTTTATTAATTAACAACCTAGAACTTATATTAGACTTATTAAAAACACTAATAGATCAACAATTTTTATTGTCGCAAACCTAGGTAAGTACATATTATAAAATGGGAAAGTGTGACTGTTCTTGACAGTTTAAAATGATAATTCATCAGGAATTAACAGTTTAGCGTTACACTAACTGTAAGGTTTTTGAAACTTCAAAAAAAAATGATAATGATGTCTTCAATTTCAAATGGCTTTAATGTTTCAGCAACCGCTTCTCAACCTACAGTATATAGATCACTCGATATTGGCGCGGTGAACTCGTGAACCTTTACAGCAAGGCATATTGCGGGTAACGTATCACAATACTCGTTGTTACGGCCCAGCCAGCCGTAAAAACTTTTGGTTGTAAAAAAAGTATTTTCAAATCTGATAATAATATGCAAATCCCATCGTACCTACCTTAGGTCTCCTTTAGTCAAAATCAAATTCAATATTTTATTTGTCAAATGTTGAGCGGAATAATGTGATGCGGTTATGTGTATTTTCACGCCTATTTATTTTGTTATTACGCATGTAAAAAAGGTACACTTAGATGAGAGAGTTAAATTCGATATAGTTCTTTTATTCCAATCTTAAATACCTTAAATTACCTCCTTTTTAAATACTACTTAATTAACACGTGCGCATTTGAGCCTATTTGCTTCAATGTCTTACCATAAAATCATTGTGGAAACCACGAAAATCACTTTAATTTGACAACGTTTCTTACTTACGCTATCACCATTCTCTTATCTACACCCCTTTGATAATGCGAAAATATTACACAGATTTACTAATCACCGAATGAATAATGAAGACGGTTAAATGAAATAAGTAGATTCTATACAAAAATGTACTATCACGAAACCGCGAAAACAATAGAAATTAATAAAGTATTTAAATTTGGATGTAAAGTGTTTAAAACACTGTACATAATACGTACATGTATACAATTCTGGTAAACATTAATTTATTTTAATACAAGCACTTCAGTCTTCAAAGTGCTGAAAATATTGAATAAAATTATCCGATGCTCATTTCTTTTTTGTCTCCACACTCGAGAATACTCGAAATTAATGAGTACGGCTATAAATAAAAAACACGTAATTCGAACTGAGCGTAAATCTATACAAACATTCTCATAAAACAACCATTCGCTATCTAGACGGTATAACTTTGAAAGTTATTAAAATTAACGATCATAAAGCAATGAAACTGGGACGGAATTTGTCCTGGAAAATTCAAGAAGAGTCTCATTTCGAAATACTTTGGACAAGTTTGCTTCAGTTTGTAATAAAAATATGAATCGCAACAAAGTTTGGGCATATTCCTTAAAGGATTTGTTTTAATCTTGGTGTTCTCTGACAAATGCACATACTAAACGCGTTCGATTCCTTATACGTTATAAAAATAACGTGTAAAGTATGTTATCATAATAATTATTATACCTAGTGCCGCATTTCATATATAATTTAATTATTTTTGCCTACCTTTCTCCTACAGTCTTTATAGCTCTTAGAGAGACAGGTTTAATGCCTTATTTTAATTTTATTGCATGTCATATTTTATGCGCACAAAACTTTACATTTCTTGGTCCTTTGAGCCGGATTAAGTATTTAGTTTACTGAAATAAATACTCAAGAACACGATTATAGTACTTACATACACGCATACTATTATCAAACGGTAAATTAAATAAATAAAATAAAATAAAAACATCTTTATTCATAACTCACAGTACAGTTATATATATATATTAACTAGCGGCCCCGGCAGACATCGTCCTGCCCGTCCGATTGTTTCGTCAAAGATCTGTCAAAGTCTTCTAACTGTCACTTAATGAATAGTAATTCTTCATAAGGCTTCATATTTTCCCCGTTTTTTACACATTTTCCACTGTTTCTTTTCGCTCCTATTGGTCGCAACGTGATGTTATATAGCCTAAAGCCTTCCTCGATAAATGGTCTATCCAACAAAAAAATAATTTTTGAATTCGAACCAGTAGTTCCTGAGATTAGCGCGTTTAAACAAACAAACAAACTCTTCAGCTTTATAATATTAGTATAGATTATAATTATATAGAAGAGTGCGTGTATTTAAACAAAGCATTACGGCAATCAATTTGTCGACCGAATAGTATATAGGATTCTCATTGTTTACCCTATTGTGGGTTGTGGTAGTCAAACAGAATTAATTGCTGCACACCTAATCCGCACAATCGTACCCGGTAATATTATAAATCGCTTGCAGCTTATTCATTTTAATTGTTACTGGAATGCATAATTAACTGCAACTCCGTTCTGTTTAATGTTTGTTTTGTCGTTTTTGGACAATTTTTATAGATTTTGTTCAACCCAGTAGCGAATATAATTTAGCGAATTTCTGCCGCCTATGCATTCATAGCTAGTCAAATGAAGTATGATTATTTATCTATCGTGTATGCACATTCCAATAATGATAGGAAAAGTTCGATATAATAATTTCTGATGCCTTCGCGGTTATTACACATTGGAAGTAATGCGTAGAATATAACATTCTTTTTTCATATTTTAGAACAGGGTAGTATTTTTTAAATTTTGTAATTTAAATATAAGGTAGTTTGCATAACTGTATAAATCACTTTAGCGTTAGACTATTGTCATCTAAGCCGTGTTACGATTATAGAAAATGTAAAGAATGCGAAACGTCAGCAAAAAAAAATAAATAAAAATACGCGAGTTAAAACCGTTAATAGTTGTTACATTCCAACGTTCGATATGTTTCTTATTTTAAATGGGGTTTCAAGCATTTGTGTGTTACGTTTTTGATCACGAAACCAAGAGTAAACAAAATATATTATATAGCATACCTGTACCAATGACCAACATAAGCCGACTTTATAAAATTTGGATAATCGGTGAAATATTTTGTGACGTGTAGTATTATACCAACGTGTGACGTCACAGGCTGTTAGCCGTCACGGATGGCTGATGCGACGGTTCACTGGGAATTTGATTAAAAAACAAACAACTGAACTTTTGAAACTTTTAAAACATTTAGCACCCACGCCAAAGGAAAAACGATAAAATTTAATGAAAATACGACCTTTGTTTATTTTATGCTGGTAAGCCTTTGAGCGCATGAGTGACATGTCATTCTACAGAGATTTAAATAGGTATTTGTTTACATTTTTAATAGGCTTATATGTGCTGAAAAATTACATGAATTGAGTCCGTTAACTAGATTATGAAACAATATTTACCTAAGTAAGTACTTTAGTGTTTGACTATCGTAGCCGACTAAGCTGATCAAGCGTCCGTATAAAAAATAATATACTTACTTTAGTGAGTTATAGGTGTTTTATTCCAATCGGAATCAGCATCAGAAATTACAAGGTTTTTAAAAATTAAAAATATGTTTTTTTCTAATTTCCCAAATACTTTATACGATGTATTGCTCAGTGTAATAATTTAGGCACACGGTTGTCGTTATTACATGGTTTAAACACAACATATCTTTTTGTTTAAAGTGAAGACATTTCTTATATTTTTATGTTATTACGAAATTAATTACACACAAATTATTAACCAAATTAATTTATCTTTGCAGCTTCCAACAATTTGGTCGTATGTAAACTTTAACTAACCATTGTGGGCAAACAATAGTGCTGGAGGAACGGGTGCTCCGGGATTACAAGGAACACAGACTAGCTATTCATGCAATCTATTAGTGCGATAGGTTTCATTTGTGGGCACTAATAGTGCCTTATGTACAAGTCAGACCTACTTATAGGTAGTTGGTAGGTGCACTTAAAAACAAAGTTTAATTTTAGTTTCTGATGCCTTCGCCATTATTACACATTGGAATGAAACAATTATAACGGATTTAACACGCGTATTTTCTTTTATTTGTTGTCTCGAAAACTTTCCAGTTTCCATGTTAGTAGACGACTTAGCTGACGGTAGTCTAACACTCTAATAAGAAATAAGCAAATACGCTGTCTAAAAAAACGGAGTTAAATCCGTTATAATTGTTTCATTCCAAAGTTTAATTTTGTCAAAAAATGGGAATAAATCAGATCACTCGACTGAAGACATATTTTTCTTAGAATATTACTTCTAAGATGGAATAATTCTAAAATCTACTTTAATTGTACCCACATCATATAACTGACTGCCAACTTTAAATGAAATCCGAAGGACTGGACAGAAAAAAAAATCAAGATGCTCTTAGTTTATTCCAATGGAATATAAATCTTCATTATTGTCTGACCCTTATTAAATTTACAGCGTAGTGGGGTCCCGAGACGTGTCTTCGAATTGATTTCAAGTGCTCACCTTTTCACAGAACGAACAAGTATCTGAAGTGCTACACTTTCAAATTCTTAAATCACGTTTAAGCTTTTGTAAAAGCAAAAAATTTCATCGTAGATATTGGAAAAAAATAAAAATGGTTTCACATTTTCTATAATATTCTGAACAATTTAAGTAAATATAACTATATGTTATATTTACTTACGTATATCGCACACCTAGATCTAAAGGGATCTAACTCAAAAACCGGAAGATTTGAGTTATGCACACCATCGGGTTCCAGCAAAACCCATCTACACTAAAACAGATTTCAGCTAATATAAACCTGCTAGCTTTATTATAAAAAGTATAAATTTATACAGAAAACTCATGCGTGCATATGGACATATTAATCAGTTTCTTGCCTCTCCTGAAAAAGTACATTTTTTGAGTTAGCTCTCTTTAGATCTAGGTGTGCGATATATTTTATATAATTAAATTTTCTTTAGAGCTATAAGTAAAGGCAAAGTAAAGTAGGGTTGATAAAATGTGCTATGGTAAGCAAAATAAACATCACCTAGACAGGTATAGTACCAAATTAAAATTGTCAGAAATAACTCTCAGCAATTTTTGGAGGATAATTGATGAAAATGAAAACAAAAAATACTTTATGAGGGAACTGTAATTTTTCGTTTTTCAGGGTTCCGTAGGTCAAAAGGAAAAAATGGTAGGTACTCTTGGTGGGTTAAGACATACAGAATAAAAGCCTCAAGGCTACTTTCCAGTCTACCTAGAATCTGGCAATTACACATGAAGCAGCGTTTTATAGCACACATAAAGGAAAAATTACAACTACTTTAATGATTAATTAAATCATATAATCAAAATATTTTAAAATTAAATACCTGCAGGAACGGAACCCTCGGTGCGCAAGTTCCATTCGCACTTAGTCGGCATTTTTATGGAAACAGCCTACGAATTTGAATATGAAATGGGATCGCCATGGTATGAATAAAAAAAATGTTTACTGGAAAACATGTTAATGTTTCCGAGAAACGATCGCGTGCGGGCGCGGTCGTGTAGAATTTACTTCTAAATATTACATCGGTAAGCCACCGGTAACTTAAATTAAACTCAGAATAGAAATTCTGAACGAAAAGCTCCTTCTAAAGAGGATCTAACTTCGTACAAAAGTGTAATTTTAAAGTGTGCTAATTCATGTCACCTTCTTTCATAAACTGTAAATCTTTTATGGTTTTTTTAAATACCTTACGCACTATAACACTTATTCGCAGTAAGCAGTGATGACTATATCAATATAACAAACATTTAATAATATAAAATACCTACGTATTGAAAAGATCTATAGGTGTTCAATGTATTTTATACTCCTAAATAACTAATAGGTATGTAAATGTATAACAACCAATTTTACGATTCAACTTCCAATCAAATCAAAGGTAATATATACAGGTATTGTGCATACTTACTTTGGTAAATAAACTGAACGGTCCTTGCCAACAAAAAATGCTTTGAAATCAGAAAAAGTACAAGTTCCTCAAACGAAGGCCTTTCAAAATGTATACTTCTAAATAATACTGAGTTTTATTATTTACAAGTTCAAAGGATGTTTACATAAACTTCAATTCAAGGTCAAGGTTGTTTTTATCGTAATGTGACAGTAGGTACTTTACTGAAATGGATAATAAGGACTAAGGAAGCAAATGCATGCCAACATATAAAAATACAGGGTTATATTTGAAGACCACACGGGAAAAAACAAAGAATGAAAAAAAATACAATTACGAGAAAAACAGTTAATACAATGTCTCCCTAAAAAGCTAACAGAAGGCTTTAAAACGTCAGTTTCACAAAAAAGGTGACATTAATTGTTTTTCCCGTGTGGTCTTCATATTATCCCGAGAAAACGAAAGAAACCTGCCAGAATATCAGAAATTTTAAGGTTTCCCATTCCTTGCATTGGAAACCGTGGAATCCAGCAATTTAGTGTACCTACCTACCTACAAAGTTCTATTATTTTACTCTGTGGACACCACGTTGAACCATGGCAACGGACACTAAACATTCCCGTGGAACTGGGTCATCGCTCGTCCCTTGCTCTATTTGCAAGAATCTCTACGAACGGACATTGCAGTTTGCTTAGCGTTACTTAAACTTGTTACGAACTGCCTAGTTAGGGAACACCGCGGGGACACAAATTGAAATATTGACAAAGGAATTGGCTGGGAATATCTGTATTTTCTCTGCTGATTATTTTTATATGTTTTAAGTGGGTGTCTGAATATTGTTCATATAAAATGTTATTTTCTTTGTAACATCCTTACTATGAATATTATAAACGCGAATGTTTGTAAGAATGTATGGATTTACATATGATGGACGTATGTTTGTTACTCTTTCACACAAAAACTGCTTAATGGATTTCGATGAAACTTTAAAATAATACAGCTTATATTATATCAGAATAACATAGAAAAGTACCTACTCACAGAAATTTTGACTTCCTTCTCTTCTTCGGCTTCTTCGCGGGCAGAAGCTTGTTTAAACATATTGATACTAAGAAATATAACGTTTTTAAATTATAATAACTTGAGTGCAGATCATGTACTTGTATGATATATATGAAACAAGCACAGAATCGTCGACATTTCCAACTGTATCTATCCCTACTAATATTATAAATGCGTTAGTAACTCTGTCTGTCTGTCTGTCTGTCTGTCTGTCTGTCTGTCTGTTGCTCTTTCACGCCTAAACGGCTGAACGGATTTTGATGAAATTTGGTACAAAGAAAGTCTGGAGCCTGGGAAAGGACATAGGCTATATTATATTCCGAATTTCTATCCCTAAGGGGTTAAAAATGGGGTGCAAAGTTTGTATGCAACAACGTGATTCCTTGGTCCGATCTATTTCAAATTTTACATAAACATTCTTTAACAGAATTGATGGAGTACGTGTTTCGTATTTTATTGAAATTCACCCCCTAATGGGGTTAAAAGGGAGATTTTCTTCCAAATTGATATGAATACTACTTAGTGCTTTTAATTTTTGACACATATTTAAAAAGTATAATGTAGGTATGCATAGCAACGGTTGCTAATGTCATTCCTGACATTAAATAAATACCCAAACTGTTACGTGTATGATTTCTTCAGTGTTAACGAAAATGGCATTATTATGTAATATCCCGTGGATCGTGTAATGAGGACTATTTAATAATATTCCTGAGTAAGCAGACCCCGTTTAACTTGCGAGGGGAAACTGGTGTCATTACGCAGAGAAATAGAAGTGTTCTTCGCGACCAAAGCTGACATATATAAAAAAGCCGTGATAACAGAGGTGACGGAATGGGACGAGACGGAGGTAAAGCAAGCTCGCGCGAGCTCCTGACTGAGAAAATGACCCTGAAAATATCCTCAAGACCGAGTGAGAGTATCTCATTATAGGCAATGAGGCAAACTGGGAAATGTTTTATTTCGTAACACCACTTATATTGTATGTAATCGGTATAAGGTTTTATTTTGTAGGATTGAATTGAATTGTAAAATGGTTTTGTTGTTTTGTTAGATCTTTGTAATAAGTGTGGTAATCAATCCTTAAATAAATAGCCAGCTAAACCTCACGTGTATGATTTCTTTAAAAACTTTGTCCGAATAAAAAAAAAAAATGTTGAACTCAGTGGTAGCTGTATAAATTATACAATTTCGAAAGTAAGATAGGTAAGTACTTATGTACTTAGTTTGCATATTGTACATGTTAAACTATTGTTAGCTCCATTTATTACGAATATAAGGGAAGTGTTAGGCAGCAGCCGGCGAAGCGTCAGATCCGGTACTTTTAATAAAAGTATATTTACGACATAACATTAAAAAACCAGGTTTTGTCAGTATACTATTAATATACTAATTAATTGAACTGCGACCCAACAATGCAGAAGCCGAGCGAGCGAAGCGAGCGTGCCGCGGTAGCGGTAAATGAAGGTCTCCTTTAGGTACGACGACGAGCGAAGCGAGGAGGAGTGTTAGGTAGAATCCTGATCGTCCAGCACGCGATCCAAGCGAGCGAAGCGAGCATGCCGCGGCAGCGGCCGACGAAGCGTCAGAATTGGTACTTTCAATCAAAGTATATTTACGACATAACATTAACAAACCAGGTTTTGTCAGTACACTAATTACTTGAACTGCGACCCTACAGGGCGAAAACCGAGCGAGCGTGCCGCGGCAGCGGCAAATGAAGGTCTCCTTTAGGTACGACGACGAGCGAAGCGAGGAGGAGTGTTAGGTAGAACCGTGATCATCCAGCACGCGATCCAAGCGAGCGAAGCGAGCATGCTGCGGCAGCGGCCGGTCAAGCGTCAGAATCGGTACTTTTAATGAAAGTATATTTACGACATAACGTTAACAAACCAGGTTTTGTCAGTATACTTATTAATTCAACTGCGACCCTACAGCGCGAAAGCCGAGCGAGCGAAGCTAGCGCGCCGCGGCAGCGGCAAATGAAAGACTCCTTTAGGAACGACGACGAGCGAAGCGAGGAGGAGTGTTAGGTAGAACTGAGACCGTCCAGCTTGCTATCCAAGCAAGCGAAGCGAGCATGCCGCGACAGCGGCCGGCGAAGCGTCAGAATCAGTACTTTTAATGAAAGTATATTTACGACATAACGTTAACAAACCAGGTTTTGTCAGTATACTAATTAATTGAACTGCGACCGTACAGCGCGAAAGCCGAGCGAGCGAAGCGAGCTAGCCGTGGCAGCGGCCGACGAGGCGCCAAAACCGAATAAAATTAGGATGAATAATTAATATGGAAAGTGGGAAATACGTTAAGGAAATAAAACATTATGTGGAAAAAAAAAACATCCGTATGATGTTAGGAAAACAAAAGATAGGTCATAAGAGTGTTAGTTAATAATCATTATGACATAAAACGTTAGGGAAATCAATAATAGGTTAAAAAACGTTAGAGATTCATAAGGAAATAAAACATTATGTGGAAAAAAAAACATCCGTATGATGTTAGGAAAACAAAAGATAGGTCATAAGAGTGTTAGTTAATAATCATTATGACATAAAACGGGAGGGAAATCAATAATAGGTTAAAAATGTAGATCCGTATTCTAATGAAGTTCACCCCATAACGGGGTTAAAAATTACGCGGACGAAGTCGCGGGCAAAAGCTAGTTTTAAAATAAAGCAAACACGCCTTGCACTCTTCAGTTGGATGTCAATTACTGAGTCAATACGAGGCGCGTAATCCAAATACGGTTCGCAGGATCTGGGACTTTATTCGACACGACGAAACCATCCAAAAGTGAACTACAATGAGTTAAAGCAATATTTCTAAAGACACGATTTTTAAATTTTTAAATTAATGTAAATATTGAAAATAGTAGCTAGCGACCTTTAAACAGAGATTGTTTTACAGTTGATACTTATGTGGGATTTATTTTAAACTTTTTTGTGTGGTCACAGGAAACCACTATCAGAATAAATCTATTTATATTATGGAATAGGTTGGAATTAAATTTTAAAAATAGTTTTCAATGTCTAAATTCTAATTAAGTACTTATCTACATTTTTTCAAGATTAGGTAGGTACATAATAAAGTTAATGCTCTGTAGAATTTACAATGTGGTACGTACCTATAGACACTAAAACTTTCAGTATAGTAACTTCCTGGTTTTTGCCTTGATTTTCCAGACTGGAATTTGCGTTTTGATTGCTTCAATCGTATCGCTCGCCATGGGGTAAAATACTCATTTTTTTCCGATTTTATATTTACACTTCAAATACACTTCAATTTAAAAACACACATAACTCTAGGTAGGTATTGACTGGTAAATAACTGCATATTTGATTATCTTTTTGCAGGAATATCGGATTATCCTAGAGTTTTAAATAGAATTATTGAGGTTTCGAAAAATACGCTAAGGCAGATGGATATTATTGATTTATCGTGGATATTACTGATTTATCGTGTCAAAATTACATTTACCCTACCATTATTAGTTATGAACTTATGAAAGTAGTTTAGGTATTTCTTTCATTTAATCGATCGTCAATTCATGATCTCGCTTTGTCTCCTCATGATTAGATAAAACAAAAGCTGGGGTAAAGTGAACAGAAAATCACTTATTTGCACACAATATCTATTGGTCCCAATTGACGGGGCGCGCAAAACGTTTATGCAAATACAATTGTCGAGAAAATTGCTTCAGATGAGCAGCGGAATATCACATCCTTTGAGTATGTTTTGTATGTGATAATTTTTTTTTATACATGACTGTTTAACAACGATCAATTAAGCTAGCTATTTTCTACTTTTACAGTACTTACTTACATATAAACATTGACTGAAGTAGGTTTACAACTTCCATCTAAATGCTCAGAAACCTTAGTATTTACCTAGGAGTTAATTGTGTCAATCGTTACTATTGACTTTGACGTTTACGTTTCAATTTGTACTGGATAAGTAGCAGCGCCTCCAGCGGCGAGTAACTGAAATATACATTTCCCGTACAAAATACAACGTTGACGTCAAGTTAATCGGCCTTTGGTAACGCAAGTGAGACGAGATTCCAATTTTACACCAATCATAAGCATTAACGGCTTTTGCGGGAAGTGAATTTGATTATAATTCGTTGTCTGTATCTATCTACCTGGTTAAGTATGAGATGAGTGTAATTTATGTTTAGCGCGAACCGTAAAATGACTTTGGAGCTGAATTTAAATACGTAACTAAGTTATTATGAAGGTTTTATTCAGCTCTCATCTGGTTTCAATAGTGCCATTTGAGTGCTCACAGGCTTTTTAGCCGACACTAGTTCCACCTAGGTTTGCCAGATGAAAATCTTAATATCAGGATAACGTTTCAAAATGGCAGGATTTAGGAGTTGTTGTCTGGAGAAATAAAAATGTATGAGTCAAAATTTTAAACTATGTTTTTAAAACAAACAAACAGATCAACAACACTTGAAAGAAAAGAAAAAATAAAAATGTATATTTTTTTAAACGATTTATTTGCCTCAAGTAGTTGGCATTGCTTTTTACTAAGTCCAACAATTTGGTTCTCTTTGAACTTTCTCCGAGCACCGCGTGAGTCATTCAAATTATTGCTGGGGTAGATTATGATGTTAAGTTAGGTACGTATATTTGTCTGAAAGTTTTGTTATTTGTCGGGACTTCCATCAAATGTCGGGAGAACCCGGACGATTCCCTACCATCTGGCAACCCAGTACCGCCACAAGTTCAGTTCTAAATATTGAAGAGCTACCTACACCAAGAAATAGGTATGTTTTCGTGCGGGGTTCCTTCAATATTCAAGAGGGCCAAACGTCGGTTGACACGTTCGTGGAATCGCCCATATAGTATGAGTGCCCGAAACGCTTAGCGAGTCCATCTGCATATTAAAATGAAGTAACCTTATTACGCCTGCTGAAAACATAAAATAGAAGTACCGAGCTGCACTGAAGGGAACTTGGCGGCTAACTGATTCTCGAGTTAGCGAGTATTTAATTGCGAGCTAGTGGTCGGAGAAATATGAATAGACTAAACGCTACTACGGATTTTGTGGATTTTCTTAAGTCGTTTAATTAATATTATGATTTCTACTTGCTAGTAATTTGAACATTTATTTAAGTGACTACGTCATTTTAAACTTATTTTAGTATTGTTATATTTTCAGTCTACTTTAAATCCTGCAGCGAGTCTATGATGAATTGTCTAGTCGACTTTTTGTCGACATAATATTGTGAACGTTGTCGACAAGGACAAGGTTTGTCGAATTATTCTTGTTTTGTGGTCGACATGAATCGACATTACAAGATGTTGACTCGACAATTCATTATAAGCTTGTTGTTCTCCTAAAATTACTATTTTCAATATCTTTCAATGACGTGTTATGGTATTGACTTAAATTCTTATTACACCGCGGTCCATAGATCCCTTTATACATGTGAAATTTGTTAACACAATTAAATAGAATGAAAAATGTATGGATCCGCGATAAGCGGATCACGTGACCTTAGGTACCTATATAGGTAAGTTATGTCGATATTACGTTAGCATTGCTAACTAGATTGTCATTTGTCTAGGCGATCCGCTGTGAGTAATTTATATTAAGTTTTCAGTTTTTAGACACGCACATGAGTTTGCTTAGTAAACCTACTTGCCTCAAGTTTATCGCCTACTTGGATGCGCATTCATTTGCATAACACCTTCTTGGCGAACTGTACAGGCTTAGTTTCTTACCCGAGTAAGTACTCGCAGCCATTATAAGTCGAGTTTTGTTTATAGTAAGGGCCAACAAATTATTAATTAGGCGGAGTTCATCATTCGGGCAAGCCTTTTGCGTGTTTTTGTAATTTTATTCTCGCATTTCATACTTTATTTCATTTATAGTTTTATTTCTGAATTATAAAAATTATGTCGTTTACACGGTTGTATCCTGACAACCGTGTAAACGACATAATTTTTATATATTGTATTTTTTCATTATTTAGGCAGGTAGGTAGGTACTTACAAAATAATACAATAGATAGGTAGGGGAGATAGGGGAGGGATGGGCACTTTTTCACGTAACTAATTATTAAAAATTAAATTATCAATATAATCAAAATTTACTTCCAAGGTGAGTTGCGCAATATATTTGGCTAGATGTTTCATAAAGAACAGTTTACAAATTATAAGCAGTCTCTAAGTTATGCCATGATTTCAGAACCATGTCAAATGTGCCCAAAGCTCCCTATGGTAGGGAGGTACGGGCACCGGCTATGGGAGGTTTGGGCATGACATATAAAACACTTAATATTTATAAAATAATTAAAATATACAAAGTAAATTATGGTCAAATATATAATCTCAACCTATATGTAATTACAAAAGTAGGTAATCAAAATAGGCTAATTACGAGCTAGCGGCTTCTTCAATACATAATGAAGTTTTGAAGAATACATCGTGTGGGTACTTCGTAAATTTTTCTTCTTCCGAGGTAAAAAAATGTGAAGTTACCATTTCAATGAAGAATCTTTTATGTATCAATGTTTCAGATATCTTTGCAAGTGAAAGCAACATTATTTTCTTTTTATATATTTTCTTATATTGCATTGGGTGTGCCCAAACCTCCCTCAAAAAAAGTGGCCATTGCTCCCTCTGCATATTTATTAATTTTAATATTCTCGTAAAAAAAATTGGTTATATATTTTAGCGTGACTTGCAAACTAATTTATACCTTAGACATATATAATTAAAAAAAATATTAAAAAAGAACATACCTTCAGCGGGTATTTTTTTCATTTACTTTAAAATCATAACAAAATAGTTACATTGATCGGTGTCGAAACTAAATATGCGCCTGTATTTCACAAATGAACGAAATAACACGTATTCTATGGATGAACTTTGTGGTCAGTGGGTAGACTAATGTACCAAAATAGGGAATTAAAAATATATATATTAGAATTGGAAATAAAGGGGGGTGCCTATGTCTCCCGACTGCCCGTCCCTCCCCTATCTCCCCTACATTTCTGTACTTATATTGAAATAACTTACGAGTAAAAGCCGGTGGCAATATATTTATCGACCTATATAATAAAATTATAAATAGTACCGTCTAAATATAAAATGCTTTATCTGTTACCATTACTCAGTTGTTAAAGTATTTTTATTTATAAATTTATTCACACATAGGTATGTTTTTATAACACAAAATAGTCACGTACAAAGCGGCGGCTTATTTATTATTATTTATACACATTTTCTGTGTAGGCAGAAAGTGTAAGAAATGGAAAAGAACATAATAAATGTCACGTCACTTTCATCACAGCCAGGTTACCATACAGTCACGTGACGACGTCTTGACAGGTCAATCGTGCGGTGCGAGACGGGTAGGCAATAGCCACAGGCAACGAAATCAAACCAAAATCAAAAATATACCTAATTTATTTAGTTTAGGTTTTTACAAGCTCTTTTGAAGGACAAAGAATATCACCGCTAACGAAAAAGCCTGACTTGAGAAGAAATGGCAAAAAACTCAATGAGGTATAATTTTTTTCAAAATAGGTAGGTACACAATTACTATTAATTCGCATAAAAAAATTAGGAGCATCTACTTACACTGGTATTTGCACTACATAGCAAATATAAAAAAAAACCTTACTGAAGATTTAAAAGCAAGCAAGCTATATGAAAACATTTCTTAGCAACTGCTAGAACTCTTGACAACTTTCTTTATTTAAATCCACTACACGTATAACTAACTGTACTTCAATTACTTAAATAGTATAATCGTGAGAAAAGTTTTCCAAATCCATATTACCATGAATATTCAGGTTTGTAGCTAACACAGGCCTGAATTTGTAACAATCTGGCATGGCATATTACCCTCGTTTAAGGAAATGGAGAATACGGTACGGTTGGAAATGGCAGCTTTGGCATTTGAACTATATTTATAATGTACTTATGTAAATAATATTACTTGATATTCATTTTAAGAGCTGAACTATTAAAGTTCTTTTAACATTGCTTTCGTAGAAAAATCTTTATGAAATTATAATTTCATAACTACCTACTTTATAAAAACAACCAATACAATAAGGAAAAGATTTTAATATTAATCGTTATTTTTTTTCTTCCACATACTCTTGTATACTAATTTGATTTATTTGATATTTATACACAATGTAAACCTAGGTACTTACCCGAATTTCTTACACTTGATTGCTGAGTAAGTAAATTTTATTAAGTCTAGATACTTAATGCCATCATTGTAAAATGACAGCGTTTTTGTCTTCATAGAACGTTTTGTCAGTTTTTATATAAAAATAAAAGTATAGGAAACAAATTAAAGTCGCATTGCATTGCGCCTCCGGCACCAGCTCTTCGAACAAATTGCATTTGCTATGGTAGCCAATAACAATAAACTACCTGCTATTGGTTTTTAGAATTATATAACATGGGAAGTCATATTATGATACAAGTACAGAAGCCAGGAAACAACATGAAAATAAACTAACTGAGGACTATTACACCGTTATAATCAGTGTTGCCAACTCCTAGAAATTCGAGTCGCTAAACTCAAAGTCAAAAGTCGCCAGAAAGTCGCTAAAACTAAAACATAATAATATACAAATGGAACTTCAATTAAATAAAGCGTGTATTTGGTGCGCTATCGCGTTTGTCGTTTTCCATATTATGTATCTCTTGGCATTGAATAATTCTGTGTCGATTTGACAAAAATGTATCTATTATTGGCTCTACAACTGTTTTAATTTAATTTTGTAGTCCAAAAGTCGCCAGATAAGTCGCTAAACTATTTTTGTCGTCAAAACTTTTTTTGGTCGCTAAGCCTTAAGCAAAAGTCGCTAGTTCTAGCGACAAAATCGCTAAATTGGCAACACTGGTTATAATAATATATTATATCGTTACAGATGTCAGTGTGATGAGCACTGGTATCTGTACCTGTGTCTTGGATGACTAGTACCCGTCGTAGGTACAAGCTTTGCTTAGTTTGGGACTAGATTAATTAGTGTGAATTACTCAAAGATATTCATATTTTATACCTATCTATTTATATACCTACACTAAAGTTAAGAGGTTCTAAACACAAATAAAGAAACGTATCACCATTAGAAAATAAAACGATCAACCGTTTCGAAACAATCCACTTCAGTGGTAAATGAAAAATGTTCTGTAAGTAAGTACACAACTACACACATTGGAATGAAACACTATAACGGATTTACGGATTTAAGTCGCGTATCTTATTTTATTTGTGACGTTTCGATAACTATATTATTTCCATATTCGTACGACTAAGTTGACGATAGTCTGACGCTAAAGTTAGTTATTTTAGTTTTATTCCAATACACTGTATTTATTAAATAGCTTATCGTTGCCTGGCAGAACTTTCTAAGCCTTACATCGTCTCTATAACTCCGGGCAGACTGCACTTCACTCCAGCAAATGCTCAACTCCATACAAAGTTCGTAATGCAGTCGAGAAATTATCGCCGCTGCAAAAGTATGAGCAGTTTGAGAAAGCTAAAGCGAAAATTATATGATAATTTTATAGTCATTTCTTATAACTTGTACTATTCTCCATCCATACGTAAAAAATGCCCCTAAGTTCAGCTTTTAATACGAAAGAAAGATTAGGCTAAATGATGTTTTTTTTCTAGAAAATTAATCAGGCAAGTAATTAACACACGTTCGTACATATTGCACATAATAATAATAAAAGTTCTGTACGTGCGTTGTAGGCACTAATCAACAAACTTCATAAACTAACAAGAAACGCAAAAACAAATTTATAGTAAGAACATTCTTTACCTGTGATTGGGCCACATGCTTGTAACTAACCACATCCCTACTAATATTATAAATGCGAAAGTAACTCTGTCTGTCTGTCTGTCTGTCTGTTACGCTTTCACGCTAAAACTACTGGACCGATTTAAATGAAATTTGGTACAAAGAAAGTCTGGAACCTGAGAAAGGCCATAGGCTATTTTTTAACCGACTACAAAAAAGGAGGAGTTCCATGCGGACGAAGTCGCGGGCAGAAGCTAGTAATACATAAACACACTAGCCACCTATATTAAATTCATAATGTTAAATTTACCTTGAAAGAAACCAAAATAGCTGCCTCGTTAGCATGATGAAACAAAACAAACGATCTACACTGCCGGCAATCGCTCTATTTTATCAATTACTATAATTAATGCTTGTTTTAATACTCATAAATTGATCAAGCATCTATGTGATTTACTATTAACAATTTGACGAATGGCCAAATGTCCGTGCGTCAAATTATTCAGCGGCATACCAATGCTAATAATGTTGTCACGGGCGTTTGGCATGTTTTCACTTCTACCACGGTGACGTCTTCAATGCATTTTATTATTATTGTTTTAAAAGACGTATAGGTATGTTGACCCCGAGACAAAACAAGTGACATTCTACATTATAGAATTAAAATAAGCTATCAAGAACTCACGGTCGGTTTACGTTTACTTCCCATACATTTTCATTCGATTTCGCTAGCGAATATCGAATGTCATTTATCCAGGGGGTAATGAGAATTGCTTCCCTAGAAAATATATGCGAATTGCCACGCTTTTAGCTGGCTTGCGTCAATTCATACCTATTTTGATTCCTTTTGTTTCGTAATTGACCACGGGATTTTAATGGGCTTATATATTTGCATTTATCTACCCAGTACCCACCATCCCTGTATAGACAATGAAAATTAACGTTACACGTGTACCTAATTATGTATTTATAGAACTGGCAAAAATAAATAAACCCTTCCTTACGTAGTCAAATTAATGCCGGATTATGTGGCGTAATCCTTAATCCTTTTTATTTAATTATTTTTAAGCACTCGCCTTCGAGCTATTTTAATCTGATAAGTATTAAAAAATGTGACCTATTAGATAGACATGAACATATTCAAAAGTATAAAGTAGTACAGTAATCATTAAAAAAACGCTGTACAAAAACCTTGTAGCATTTTTACAATGTACTTACAAGTATATCATTTGCAACAAAATAAAAACGTCACTTAATATTCGAATGATTAACTTTTATCCCTACTAATATTATAAATGCGAAAGTAACTCTGTCTGTCTGTCTGTTACGCTTTCACTCTAAAACTACTGGACCGATTTACAAATTTATTTGTACAAAGAAAGTATAGGGCCTGAGAAAGGACATAGGCTACTTTTTAACGCGGAGTCGCGGGTCGGGTCGCGGGCGAAGCATATAATGAATAGTAATGAATAAATAAGATAAATTAACTTCAAGTAGGTACAATATAAAGCTATATAGGCACTTATCTGTTAGAAAAGTTACAATTAGCTTACGCGATACTTAATTGGACATTGTTAAACAGGTCCTCAGTGAGTTATCACGAATCGTACATAAATGAAACTTTATTAAAATGCGCTCCCGTAATAAGTAGCAATTAAAAGTTCCAAGGATACTCTCGACGATATTCTTTGTTGCCGATCCTACGAAATATCCCGTAAAAAAACGTAGCCAGTATAAATAAATGTCTGTAACTATGGACAGATAACCTATTTAATATAGGTATTTCTTAAATGTAATAAGCTTGCCATATTTTGTGCGGTCTTTATGGAATAAATAAAGAGGAGGACACTTTTAAAATTAATATATTAAATGCGAAAGTAGTCTGTCACCTCCTTATAGGTCGCTTAAACAGCTAAACCGATTTGGTTCGGTGATAGTCTAGAGTACATAAGCCCTGAGAAAGGACTTATGGTAGTTCTAGTTAAACATGATCGTGGAATATTCAATGTATATAAAACATATAGCTTCTGTCCGTGACTTCGTCAGTGCACGAGAAGTACCTACGCCCGTTTTACCCCTTAAGAGAGAGAATTTTTAAAAATACCCTGCGTAACACTTGTAAAAAATGTCATATTGTATTTTCTATTTATTTGCATAAAGTTCAAATTATTAAACACTAATTAAAAATTAGTAAATATTATCTACCTCTTAATTGCAAAAAATAATTGTGATTATGTGGAAATTAATCGCGAGGGTCTTTGACCCTTCAAGTGACGAAGTACCTAATTGAGAAGGGCCTAGAACCTATATCGTCTTTAATCCGCTTTGATACTGTTAACCGACCTCCTCCGAGGTCCAAATTAATTTGATCAATCTACCTACACTTTACTATACTATTAAGAAATTAATTAACCTAATAAATAATGGTCATATTTATTTTAATTAGTTTTATAACGATATTCCCGTCAGTGATAAATTTTAGTACCGCTAAATATTGAAAATATTAGATACACTGCTTTATAAATGTATAATATAAATAACAAATTGCAAAGATATTTAATATAAATGAAATAAAGTTAACACTATAGTTTCGAAATGTCAGCAAATAAAATAAAATATACGAGTAAGTAGTACCAATAACCACAAAGTCATTTGAAATGATTTAATATATACTTAATTTTTTTTAAAAAAATCCGTAATGCAAGTAATTTACAAGCACTTTATTCCAATTGGAATTTCCGATAAGTACTTATAACTTTTCAATTTTCTGTGAAATAACTTGAAAAGAAGTTTTCGGATGTCTTGCTTACTTATTACCCATCAAAACGAACAAATTTCGATATAAATTGTATATTGTATTTCCTAACATTTGGTTTTATATATATAGCAAAAGTTGTTACCGATAACTTGGTATAAAACGCAATTTACGTTTTACATAATACATAGATACTTCTTGAAATTATTTTAAAGATTATTATCTTATCAGGACGGTCACGCACTGACGCAGCATTTGTCTTTTAAAAAAATTGGAAGGATTTCAAAAATGCAGAAATTTATGTCGTCTTTTATATTTTTGTCTTGGTTCACTGCTTCACATAATGACTTTAAAAACTTTGAAGGAGAGGTGCTAAATCTGCTATTTTTAACAACTCAAGGAAAAAGGGTGAAAACTAGCTAATTTTTAATCTTTATTAAAGTGCAAGCTATTCATGAAACGAAACATTTTTTTTTCAGCTTTAAAATAACTACCTACCATGATAGCACTTTTTACTTATTTCTAACTATGGTCATCATGTTTGACTCATCGTTCAGTAGCCCTAAAAAGGAATTATGTTTCTTAACGTTATCGCGTTCAATGAAACTGTCTTTTATATGAAGAATATAATGTACAAGAGTTGTTTTGATTCCAAGACGCTCGTGCTAAATAATAGGTAGTTACACTATTACGGCATAGAACAGCTGTACGCATTAGTCACTCAGTACCTAATCGTATGGTCGCACTGTATGGTCAAGTGAAAAACTGTGTCAGTGCGAACAGTTGTTGCGTCTACGTCACGTCGTCATGTTTCATACACACGCGCGTACTACTAGGTTCAAGGGGAACAGCGTTCTCTATTTATAGTGCCTCGCATCTATTCGGCTGTTAGCTCGCAGTGCAGAAATGTCCGGAGCCGCGAACGTCCAAAATCCAGCGCGGGAAACCACCCGCCAGAAAATCCGCGAAAAGAAAAATCATTCGCAATCAATTAAACCGATAATCGAATTGACCGATCGACGCGACAAATGCTAACTACCCGACTGTGATAATCCGAAGCATCCAACTGGCGGTAATTAATTCCCGACACTCATTAGGCGGTGCAATTGCGCGCAATCGCGACACGCGAGCTTATGCAACCGTTTTCATCACCGGCTTGTCTGTTCAGTGTTATGTTCAGTTATCATTTTACAGTGTGCGAAAGTGATCGTTAGCTATAAAATAATATGGATGTAGAAGTTGCTAAGTGATATTTATTTTTGGTTGAAAAACAAAAATGACATTGGTACTATTTTGACGGGAATGCGGGTGAAACGTTCCGACTGGCGGCATGCCAGAATTAACACCGAACAGCTGACTGTATACAAACAAGTCCTCAGGACTCGGTGTATTTTGTAATGAAGAGGTTTGAACGACTAGATTATGAAATAATACACGTGTACATACAATAGTCATGTCGGAAAAAGAGGATGGCAGTCAAAGCGACGGTCCCTTAATAGATGATAATATAATACGAATTCAGCTGAGAAAGCCTTGCCAACGGAAATGGGAGTTGCGGACGCGAAATCTGTCCCCAGGGATCAGATTTCCTACGATACAACTTTTTGATAGTGAAGGAAATCTCCTCGTGGAGACAAATGATGAAAACATATCGATAAAAAGTTGCGAAAACGAGGAACATCCCGTGAGAGGGAGCAAATCACTACGAGAGAGGGATTTTAAACATTACATTGATAAAAATTCTATCAGAAAACGTAATTCTGTTGCCGGAGATAAAATATTTACACGCGTATATCGAACACCTGTCGTAATTAATGATAATAAAGAGAAAAGTAATAAAAGTTACGTAATTCGAGACAGCGGCAGTGTAGCAAACATTCCAAGTAAACTCACATTAAACAACAACTTTTCTAATTTGCAAATAAATAGCCTAGAGACCACCCCTTTCCAGTCGGACGGTGTAAGTGAAATCAGCAGTTACAAAAGTTCCGACAACGAAAGCTGTGCTGAAGACACAAAAATATTGTTTGATGATATTTTAGACAATTTACCTGAACAAACAAATGGTGATATTGCATTTGACACTTCATCAGAAAATTCTACAGAAAATCCTACCAATACTACAATCAAAGATGAAAGTCACGCGACCGCAATTATACACAAATCCCAGTCATTCACCAATACTGTTGAAAGAAGAGGCTCCACAAAGGAACTCAAGAATGAGACTTTAGCTCGCTCCAAATCCGGACTTCTATATAGCTCCCCGCACAATAAGGTATCGTTCCTGAACACTTACTTAAAAAGCTTACCCGCGCGAACGGGCTCTAATCCGGATTGGTTTGCTTTACACCGTCGGAAAACAATGAAATCTCCACGAAATACGCACGAGGCAGTGAAGCGTCAAGAATTGCCTAAATTCCTTTTGGAAAAAACGCGGCACCCCTGCAAAACACGGAATACGTCAGTGAACGATTTCATTAATATTCCCACTGACGTAGCTACGGCTTGTGAAATGAAAAAACGCCTCAGAATGTACAGGCGTGGCCTATCAGAAATCGAACCCCAGAATCAGATTACAAGTGTGACCATGAACGAGCGGAGACATTCTGTTAGTGGTATTGTAGGGAATGTCCACACTTCTTCGTCGGAAAGTGTGGACGAAGCGGACATGGTGCTCAACCGTCTGAAGAGGAGGATACTCAAGAATAAGTTAAAGGAGAGAAAGCGGAGTCTAGGTGCTAAGTACCTTGCCAGTAAGTATTTAAACAATATCCTATTACAATCGCTTTTACATATTTTTAATGTACCTACTTATCATGTATTTTTATATTACACGAACTTTTGCTTCTTTGGCGAAAAGTTTTAAGAGTACCTATACGTACGTTTAATTTAATTTATAAATACATATAGATATCTAGTAGAATTTGAATTGTCAATGGCCGAAAATAATATGGATATATTATTAGTTCCAATGAACTAGGTACCTGTCTCATTGTCATGAAGTGTTTTATTAAACGGTTTTATTTAGCTTATTTTAATTCATATTCTATAGACACTGTTGAACTTGTGTAGGTACAACTGAATAGAACAAAATGGAGGTAGTCCATATTTTTCTTGCTCGATTATTTTCTTAAATAGTTTAATGTTAATACCATTTCACATGGACCCCAATT
Source organism: Polylopha cassiicola (assembly GCA_038024825.1). NCBI lineage: Eukaryota > Metazoa > Arthropoda > Insecta > Lepidoptera > Tortricidae > Polylopha > Polylopha cassiicola. Next base: position 11,140,616 of record CP149046.1, on the reverse strand, counting down.
ATACCTAGATCTCTTAATATCTTAGACGTTTCTACCAAACCCAAACGAGAGTACTCGTATTCGATCTAAAGACTAGCTTAGGGTATTTTCGTAGGCGCTAGCAAACATCGGCGCAATGGAATACTGGACGCATTTTTCCTAATTCGTCTTACTTCTAAAAAGGGCAGGTAATGCGCCCTCTAAGAAATGCTAATGTAGGTAGGTACGCTAATGTCGACTGTTCATTGTCGAATGATTTATAGTATACTTATGGAAATTTTGTTTCTTAGCGCTCTGCGTCGCTGTTAATGATATTTTCATTTATGACTTTTGTGTACAAGTACTTCAATCATTTATCTAGATAAATCAACAATTCACTTCTTCGGGTAAAATATAATGATCTTTGAATAACTTCTGCTATGGCTGACCATTATAATTGTGATATTTCTATAATGCAAAACTTATTATGTTTTGGTCCTTTGAGCCGGGTTAATATTGAAGGAAACGCCACCTCTATAGAGTTCTCCTAACTTTCAATAGATAATGTCAAAGTGCGCCATCTGTGTTTGCAAGATAAGAACATCTATCAAGCTAACTCCGTTTCTACCGACAAGGTACACCGCGACCTCTAGCGGGTAACGAGACGAACTGTTTGCCAAGCCCTGTAGGGTTGCGGTCTCCAAGTTTAAGCTAACTGCCGTTCTGCTTAGCAATTTCACACCATACTTGCTGCAAATTCAATTTGACGAAGAAATTTAATGTTTCATGTGGCACGTAACGAAAATCAAATCAAATTTTTATCTTACATATTATCGCGTTGAAATAAAATTGTTTCGAAATAAGTTTAGTACCTACCTTTCAAACTTAAAAATAATACCATAAATTGTCATACGTTTTACAACACAACATAAACAATAGATGTAGGTATGTATTTTATATTTATAGAAAAAAACAAACTCACAAATACAGTGACAAAGTATTATGTTTACAATGTTGTAAACCTACTAACATTTCTTGTAAATAACATCAATAAAAGACCATTAAAGAAACCTTGAACCCGTCGTAAAGGAAACATTGATTCTCATTTCGTAAAAAATAACAGCACCTTTATACATGTGTTTTGATAAGGGTTTGCTCAACGTCTCTGTAACGAGTAGCCACACAAAAGACTTTTTGCCTTTGATTCCATAAATCTAAGTAATGACTTCCTCTGTTTTTAGTGTTCCGTCGGATAACTTTTATGTGAAGATTAGTTATCTTTCTTATCAGATTTGAGCGAAGAAGATATAATAGGAACTAATGGCTGGGCTACTGTTAGTTACCTACTAATCTAAAAAGATACTTTTGATAAAAAGGTGACTCCGTATCATGTACTTATAAACTATAGCGGTCCCGGCAGACTTCGCCCCGCCCGGCAAAGAAGCGCTAATCGATTTGACACATCACCAGCAATTTTCAGCCAAATCGGTTCAGCCGTTCTTGAGTTATAAACGGAGTAACTAACACGACTTTCTTTTATAAATATAGATTTGCTGAGACCGAAACTTAACAAAATACAAGCAAATGACTGACTTTAGCGGAAGTTTTTGTAACGACACGGTAGACATTGTACAGGTCCATTTGTAAATCTACTTAAACCACAAAAATATCATCAAAATCGGAAACTTTTTATAGAAATTCACACATATACAGACAACGAATTTATTTTAAAGAATGCCTTTAGATGTGAACTAATTTTGTCGATGGAAGTAATTTTGTCAACATGGATTATGTTCACGAGAATTTAAGCTGAACCCCATGTGAATTCATGTTGAACTTATTCATTTTCTTCCGACCATCGAAGGCGAAAACTAAGAAAAAAGTGACATTCGCACGAGACTGGCTTTGGCACGCGGCCAACTGTCTGCAGCCGCAGCGCCTGTCTACACTCCCAGAATCTCGGGTACGTTTTGAGTCCCAAGGAATTTGTCTTAAAAAACACTGGCTTGGATATTAAGTTAAGCCAATCGTAACTCGGATTCACGCGGTCCTAAGAATATTTTATGTTTTTCAGAGAATGTGAACAGATTTTATTCTGGAGGCTTTACTGTGGTTTGTAGCAAATGCAAAGTGTCTTCAAAATGGTCTTAAATTTTTATTTTAGTTATTTGAAGTTCATTTTATGAAACTATGTTTGAGTGCCTTAATTATTTTGGTATTGTGTTATTTGCTAGTGTTGTGTTGTTTGGTAACCTACCACCAATTTTTAAAAAATATATTTAGCAAGTAGGTAGCATTTATCTACTTAAGAAGTTGCTACGTCCTATCGGGGTTCATATCCATACGTATACTACTACTATAAGTTAAATACATATATGAAAGTAACTATATATATATATATATATATATATATATATTTACTATGGATGCAATAAAGAGATTACGTATGATTATAAATAAGTACCTCCTCAATAATTGTTTTTGCAATGCCGACCTGAAGGTTGGAAGGAAGGTACCTAGTAGTTTTATAGTGCGAAAGTAAGCGAATACATTTTAATAAGTCGTTACATTTTAATTTTACTATTTGTTGATAGATAGCCTTTAGGTACCTACTTCAGGAAGTAAGATAATATTAACATTACATGTCACGAAATAATTAAATTCAACGCCGACGAGACACCTAGCTTTAATAAATTCTACTTTTATTTATATTCCACGAATAAAATGTACACTGATAAAAAATATCATTAAAAACATCTTTATTAAAATCCATAAAGGCGTTAGACGTGTCTCGCAAAAGGGACACAACAAAAAGTTTAATCATCGCACCAATAAAAATAACAAACACATCGATAAAAATAAAAGCGGACTCAATGAAAACTTTAAATAAAACGCGAAGCGCGGGGTCAAGGCCGTTTGGGTGCAAACGATTCTCATTAAGCGCCGTGCTCGTATTCTACGAATAAAAGGATTAATTTAAAGGAACTTAAGTGGCACTTGAGATATTGAAGTTTGTGTCATTTAATTATATTGTTTTTAGATATTATTTTAGTGTAATACTAACTGTAACACATGGTTCGGTACATGCGCAGTGGCTGCGAGTCAATATCCCCACCCCGGTGCCGCCGCCATGTCGCTCCTTTTACGGTCTAGTACTAAAACGTTATATAGCGAATTGAGGAGATTTTAAGCCATCGTGTAAGTTTTATTGGTTTCATAAAATTCCTTACTTATGTTCCTGATCTATAATTTTTAACACGACGGGCTTGGAACTTATGAATTTGTGCGTTTCATTTGAAGTTAAGTACTAAGTAGTTACCTATATCAATCTCACAATATAGGTACTTACCTATGAGAACCGACAAAGGTGTGGAATTCCATACTTACCTATAATAAAGTTAAAAATAGCAAGTGAAGCAAAATGTTCAAGACATAATCCACCCCAATATGCCTAGGCACCTACCTGCTAAAAAGGTGGTCAATAACTTATTTCAACGAACCCAAGTTACTCGTTTCTCGCACTTGCGCGTCACTGGTTCCAAAATCGCTCGCCAGAGCACCTCCAGCCAGCTGGCGACTTTGACAGCCGCATTCGACGCGAAGCCGCCGGCTCGAACGCCGGCTGTGCTGCACTCACGTGCATACACACACCACTATTTTTAACCTCACAACTTTTCTAACAACTTGAAAAAGTTAACAACAAACTGCCAGTGACATTTAATGGAAACAAAGAAACGTTTATCAGTAATTTGAATTTGTGTTATGTTCGAATTGAGTTCTTAGTGTGTGATTTGTCGTTTTGTGTTGTGCGCAACCGGGTTTTCTGTTTTGATATTTTTGGTTATTTCATTTTTGAATTGGGAATTGCTGTCCAAGCTAGAAGAGGAATTGGAGTGAAGGTAAAAAACATTAGGCTTAAAATAAAGTAACTTTGCAGGTAACGTGTCCGGGTACAGAATTCTACGGGCACCTAAAACCGGACCTCTACTCTCATTCTTTGAGTCACCCACGTCTAAACGTAGGTACCTTGTATGTTTCATTTCATTGACCTAAAATCGATATTTATAAGAAGCATGTTTCAGCTGAAGTGGGATTGTAAGATACTTAACGAAGCTCGAAGAGTAAAATTATTGAATTTATTAGTACAGGCAAGAAGAAAATATCAAACTGACCAAAGCAATATTTTGGATAATTAATTAAGTAGATTAATAATAGATACGTACCTATAGTTAGAAGCTACATAGTGTCAAATAAAAACCAGGCAGGATAATGTAGTAAATGTTCTTACGTAGGTAGGTGCGTAACATAATAAAAATATTGATATTTATATATTTTTTTATTTTAGGATACTTACATACTTTAAGATAGGCATACAAGGTATTTATTTCTTTTTTAGAGGTAAATAAGTACATTTGTCACTGAGAAAAAACTAAAAAGCATCGAGAATAAATACAGAAGTTATGTAGGTAGGTAGTTTATTATGGCAACAAAAAATTGGCATCAACTTCAATATAATAACACTCGAATCTTTATCCAGTTTAGTAACTATAATATAAGTCTGTAAGTACGTACCTACACCGACTTTATTACTGACCTGGGTATTTTTATTTTTTAAAATTAAAATTAAAATTTTAGGTACTTTCACCTCTATTGCTGTTGAAATAATATACTCGTAGGTAGGTACATTTTGAGGCACCCCCATAAACCAGGAATTACATTTCCGATAGCCATCCACTTCCGGTAATAGTCCTACATTTAATACCCTTTGAGATAAATGAACGGTCCCTTTAAAGCAGTTCTATTTTTACTCTCTTCGAAAGAGAACACTAAAAAATCTCGTAAAGTACGCCAAACTACTTACGAGAATGTTCAAGTCCGTAAAAGAAGATACAAGTACCTAAGAGAAGATAAGTAGCAAAGTGAACTCGAGTTGAGCCCGGATTCGCTAAGTATCCGTAGGTATGAGAAAAAATCTAAGTAGTTTGTAGTTAACGACCAATTAGCAGCAAGAATAAAACTGGTAACGAAACACGGAGTCTTATCTAGGTAGGTCCCTAAACACAAAGAGATAGATAAAATCATTAGAAGCTCCTGGAAATTACGTACGTTGTTAGTAGTACTATGTAGGAAAAATTTGGGCAACCTAAAATATAGTCATTTAGGTTGATCCACTATTTACTAACAAGCTCTAAAACACATTCCTAAAATGTCAGTGCAATTTAAAGTTCCTCATATTATGTTATACAGATTTTTAAACTATAACAAACCAACACAAACGTCCAATTACACACTCGTATATTATGTGTAAATACTACACAAACAAGATGCAATATTGTAGCACTTATTCACTCCTACGTGCGCTTACAGTAGTTTAGAATGTCTTAAGAGGTTAAAAGGTCTCGTCCCCCTGTGTCCTTTGACCCGTAAAATCCTCTTTTATATGGCTGCCTTTTACTAAAGCTAGTGCCTGCTCGCTTGTGCATTTTTTGTCGGATAATATAAGGTAAGGAAAAACTTTATTTCAAGGAGTTAATATTTTAAACACCATTAATACAGGGTTTATTTTTGTTTCATTTTCTTATCGCTTTCGTTCTTGCTGAAGCGGCCGCGAGTACAGAAAAAGGACTTATAATTCCCGTGGTGGTATAAGCAAAATATATCTATTATGACATTACGAAATTCCATAAATAATTTTAAAATAGGTACCTACCTATATTATATTATTTCTCAGGATAAAAAACAATATAGGTTTTTTGACGTGTTCATGTAGCTATCATAAAAAATAATACTGAAATCTATTAAAAACCACTTCACGTGAATAAACTTTGGGTTAGGTACCAAACATTTAAAGATTGCTAAAATACCTACAAACATTCAAAAAGGTTTAACAAGGATCCCTAAAACGCGTTAACAAACGAACTATATTGGATTGAATGTTCGCAATATTTTGAGTTATTTTTCCTAGGACCGAGTTGGATATTTTCGACACCAAATTCAATTTGTGACATGTTTTTTTTATTCCAATAAAAGACTACAAAGGTGGTCGATGTTCAAAGGACTGCATATATACAACACTTGCTTAACTTACTTAACTACCGAATATACATTAGTACCCTGAAAAAAAAATCAAGTGAAGGATATCGTCGATTAATGTTTAAAAGATTAACTAAATCATTCTGATGCTTTCACTGGTTACTATTAGAATTATCGTCAGCTGAGTCGAGTCTACTACGAAGATAATAACCGTAAGGTTTTCAAAAAGTCATTAAAAAACAAGTTATCGACGCGAGTTTATTCTGCTAAGTATAAAGTTTTCTTCCAGACCTAATAAATTATTGTATTTTTTTAAATATACTAAATTAAGATAGATTAATAATAAAAACCTATATAAACACAACATCTAAGCTGTTTATTTAATTTTATGCCTACTTATATTTATATTATATAGGAAGGTCTATTAGAGATTCGGCTTTGGACCTCGCCCGACCAGTGATTTATTGTTCTTAGGGGAACATTAATTTTATTTTGCGGCTTTAATCTATGTTCTGTGAACTATCTACTATTAACTTGTTTTGATAGATTGTGTTTTGATAGCAATTTTAATTAAAGTCCTGAGGTACTTTGATCAAACTTATAGGTTTGTAGTAACGAGATCCGCCACGTGTATCGTCCATAAAGCTATGTTAGTCGACCCGTTTTCAAATAAGCCTGTTAAAGTGAGGGAGGTTTGAAAACATATATATGTAATTTGATGAAAAAAAGCTAGGAGTTAGGCTGCTAGTTTTGGTTTTCATTTCTCCTGGATCAGTTAAACTGACTAAGATTCAACTGTTTTCCAGCAGTAGATGAATTTCATGTTGTCCATCCTATGTCTTAGGTAACCGTGTTATTGTAAACAGTCTTCTTAACTACATAAGACAAACATAAAGAAAGCCTTATGGAATCGGGATAATAATAATTCCAGATTAGTTTGATTTAGTTGTTAATTGCGCTGTTAATCTAAATTTATATCGTAAATGGAAAAATATGCACGTATTATTAATTTTATAAGTAGGTACTAAGTAGAATTCATAATATACCGACCTATGTCCTGTAATAATGTAAATACCGCGTATATATAAATAAAAACCACTGCAATGGACACACCCCTGCAGAGGGACGATCCGTAAGTAGGTTTATTTCATTTATAGCTAAAATATCAGATTTATCAGAAACAAAATCTCACAAAGTTTTATTATACAATTTATAATACGTACCAGCAGTTAAGCACTGACAAGGCTATATCATAAGATATTAGCTGTATTGCAAACGGGAGTAAGTTTAAACCGCTTGTACGGTCGCTAGCCGTTATAACTCTGAGTAGCTATTCTAGAAGCTAGACACGTACTACGTTTAGCAAAGTTATTAAAAGTAACACTATATCACGGGGAAGTATCTGAAGAATCGTTTATTCTGTCTACCTTACACTGTAATCGTACTACAGTACTTTGCAAACGAAACTTCGAAGTGACACTTTCGCCGTTGATTTATTTTTATACCTGCCAAAAAGTTTCTTAAACAGAAAGAATCGCAGAGCTTGATTTTTGAAACTCAAAGTAGGTTTAAGTTAATTTGGAACACTCGAGTATTTTTCCAAATACATTCTTAGACGTACTTAATTAAATTCTCCTTAAAACGTTGATTGCAAATGGACGGACATTTTCACTTTTACGAAATTAAAATGTTTTCGCAGTCGTGGGTACTATACGTAAAGTGTTTCATTTATATGCCCGACGTTCGTTTTCCACAAAATATCCATATTCATGGATTCGGAAACGGCTATTTCGTGGGAAATTTCGCAAAAGGTTTCTAACGTTTGCTTTTCTTTTCGACATTAATGGTTTCCGTCGGTGCATACTGAACTTTGGCACGAAAGTCAAAAAGTCAATACAAAAAACTGTTTGATTTATTTCGTATGCAAACTAAGTTTGTTAAATACAGGGACGTTATAAAAAATCTACGAATGTTCTAGAAAACTCTTTGGTATTTGAAATTGCAATCTCTTTTGCATACGATCAATTGGTATATACATCTATATTTCCTCTTTTTTAACTTTGGCCTGTTTTCGTTAGTGTTGCTTAGGTAGCTTTGCTGATTTAAGTAATTATTTCATAGAAGTGACGCGATTGATGGACCTATTTGTCCATACAGTTGGCGTTTGTAATATAATCAAATCCTATTGTGTTAAATATATTCAAAATTTCAAATCGCGTGCTTTACAGGGTAATCATTTACCACGCCACTGTAATGAGTCGAGTACCATCTGACACATAAAGCGAATACAAAATTACAAAGCGTAGTGCTATTTCGATTGTCAACCCAATTTGAAATGCTCTTTGATAATAAAAGCATACTGCTCGGGACATATAATCAGCAATAATAGTACTTGGCTCTAATTTCGAAAGATTAAACCATTAGCGGACAATGTTGACAAGCATATTAGTTACATTAAGAATGGTAAATGTTATCATTTGTTTATTTATTTATTTATTGCATACATGGTATTTGACAGGTGTTTTTACAATTATTAGTTTCACATGTACCCGTTTAAGGGCATTGCAATATAATTACATGATTAATTAATTATATCTATATTATAGTCAAGGTATTACATGCATTGCGTGGACTACAGATACACAAAATTAATTTACTAAGGTCAAGATTATAGAGAGAAACAAAAGAAAATATATATATATATGTGACGTCACATAAACAAGTAGGTAATGAATAGAAAGGTTTTAAGTCAATTATTTTGTCAAATATAAAAAACAAATCAAATGAAATTACAATTTTAGCCTAACATTATGTCATTAAATATAGGTACAAAATTACAATTTTAAAGATCATCTGTTAGGAATTCTTCTACAGAGTAATAACACTTCTCTATCAGTAATAGTTTTAGCTTATTTTGATACGCGTGCATGTTTTGTTCTTCTTTGATAGATTCTGGTAATTTATTATAGATTTTCACAGCTGAATAATATTGTTTACGAATGTATGATTATCCAATCCACTTTAAATAACGTAACATTTACACTTGTTACACTACTAAAACATTATTTATGTCGTTTATAGATTCCTTTTAACGGAACTCTGAAAGGTGCAAAGTGTGGACCCTATTCAAAACTCCAGTCGTCAAGAGAATATAGAATTTCCTTTTCTCTTTCGAGAGTTCCTTCACGTTTTTTCATCAGAATGCTAATTCGACTCGAATAACTTAAACATTCGGCTAAGCATACTAAATTAGTCACAAACATTCCATCCAACCTGAAAGTTTTTTTTAAATAAATACATTTTGGTGTTTTTCATTATTCTCTTTTTAATAAAAAAGGTAGGAAGTGACGTTCATTATTGTTTACACTTAATATATTATATTGTTAAAAATAGTAATTCGCAATCCTTAGTATTAATAACATAGGCAACACACAAGTTCTATAGAAGCAGTTTTAAAAGACTATGCAATGTATGCAACCTTTAAACTGCTTATTATATATTGGAATGAAACAACTATTAACGGATTTAACTCGCGTATTTTTATTTTATTTTATTTAAATCCGTTAATAGTTCTTTCATTCCAATGTGTAATAACCGCGAAGGCAGGCATCAGAAATTATTATGCTTATTATATATAAAGGTGTTCGCTTTTATGCAGTCTTTATACAACTTATATACCTAAAGCCAAAAACAGTTCCAAATCAACATAAACACCGCTGAAAGTGAAAAATGAGTGGGTTAGTAAACAAAACTAAGTACCTAACTCAGTTTTATTGGTTCACATAACTTGACCACTTCACCGGCACTATTCGCGTAAGAAAAATACTGCTGGCACCTTCAGTTCCAAGATGCGCAAACAATTTACATTTCATTATAACTGTTATTATATATAAATAATACATTTTGCTGTTCGAACTAGAGGCTTAGCTATTCGTTTTCTGGCTCAATTAGCCACGCTTCGCAATTTCTTGATGGTTTTATGCTTCAAGGCCATGTTACTATTTTAATAACCAAATAAAGAACTTAAAAACCATCTGAGTACTTGATAATAATGAGGTATGATGACTTCGCTACATATTATGAATTAAATATTGACTCCTTTGAATAAACGCTGTTGTTTAAGCCGACCACGAATTGACAATAGCAAACTTTGAAATTTTTTTTAATTGAAACGTATGCAAAATTGTTTGAAATTGATATAGGCGAATGTAAACTGACCACGTGACTTTTCGTTAGCTTTCGTCAATCCCATACAATTTTGCATTCGTTTCATTGATTTGCAATTGGACTGGCACTACTCTACTAGCCCTGGGCTGCAAATTCTCCGCTGGTTAATTTTCATAGTTGATTATGGACGGCTAAGTTTAGATTGCGTTCGTGCTCACCACAACAATAGGGACAATCGCAGTCTCGTGACTTATTTAATGAAGTCTTCTGCTGTGGGGTCAACGGTTGGTGCAGACCAACCCAGTAACAGACTATAACAATATGCTCTTAATATTGCATAGTAAATGTTAGTAAACGAAAGTTCTTACTTATCAAAAACATGTAACGTTAACCGCTGTTACGTAAAGGCTAAGATTTGAATTTAATTAACTAAGTAGATAAAACCATTTTCAGACGCTGTCACTGTTAAAAAAATAAAATCCCTATGTTACGATAGTCAAACGTGCAAAAGGCAACAATTTTAAATCAAAATATTTTTAAATTCAAGCTCTCCTGAATTCCGAGCATGTTCCTAACATTTCATAATTCTTTAACAATAAAATAGCTTTTTCACAAAATCGGAAAATATACCGTGTCGGGGCGTACCACGCGCGTGCACTGAGCGTGCCAGCCAAAAGCTGGCACAGAACTGAGTCTGGTGCGCTGAATAATGGAGTGTATAGTTAGGATTTCAGTGTGCCTAGTTTTTAAATCAAAGTTTACAAAGTTTTATTTAAAACTAGCGGTTTCAGCAGACATCTATGCCCGATAAGGCAGTTTTGCAATAAATAGCAGTATAAGAAATGTATTACATTTTTTTCTTCGATATTTTATATAGACTTTCTGCAATTCTAAGAGGTGATAAATCCAAAAATTTTATCATTAAAATGGATTGAGCCGTTCTTGAGTTATAGGTGGTGTAAGTTACTCTAATTTGTTTTATGCATAAAGATAACTTCAGTAAAAGGATTTCATAATCTATAATTAGGAAAATATAATGACTAATTATTTCTTAATTATCAGAATGGGAGGCGGACATCGGCGGGCATCTTGTCATGTACCTATCTAGATGTCGTCTCTTATATCTACCGACTACGAAACAATATCGACACGACAATCCTTTTCCTTGTCGACAACGTTTTCAACGTTTACGTCGACAAAATGTTGACTCGACAGTTCATAAAAGACGCTAGATGATATTACGAAATACTACAGTGTTATGATTGCATGATAATATTTACTTTATTGTACTCGCACCAACTTCTTCGCAAACTGAATATAAATTCTGTTCGCTAACTTTAAAATAACTTTGATTAATTAACTTAAAATGGGAGCAATAAATGAATAATTATACCTATACATACTTCATTGTTATACTTAATTGCTTGTTCGTTATTTTTATTTAGATTAAGACCAAGGTTTGTTAATAATACATAGTTGTATCGTCACGCGATACGAGCACTTTAATCATTGCAAATATTCAAATACCTAAATAACCAGAATTTAATTCAAATACACGGCTATGTAATTATTTACCTACCTTTAAGATTTAAAGGTGACAATCCAAGACAAAAAGCAAAGTTACTTTTTTCCAATTTTCGTTTTGTAATACCTCAAACAGAATAATAATCAGGTTGGTACCCCAGTCGTTTGGAGCTTAAGGGATTTGTACAATTTAATAAACTGACGACAGACGAAAATTGAATAATAACTTGAACGGTAAAACGTTTACCTAAGCGATTAAATTTTGGGCAAATCTGCTTGGACTTGGGGCGACGCATCGTCAGTGCTAATGAATGAATTTTGCGCGGTTTAGCCAAATGACAAATAAACATTGAATTAATTAGAATGAGTATATTGCGTAAAATCAAGCCTGACTTTGAAATAACTGTTATAATATATTATTATATTATGAACAGTTTGTTTTGATTCTTTAAACGAAACCGAACATAGCACTTCTAAAACGGTACCTACCTACCTACTTAATTACGTTGTCGCTTCTAGGTCTATAATAAACTATACCATCTGTAAGTCCTTAGATCAACATAAAGTACCCAACAATTAATATACTTATAATATATACTGAACAATAATATAATACATTGCATGTTGATATGAGTTGAAATAGCTGGCAGGCACCGTAATGTAAGCAATTATGTAAATATAATGAAGATAAGAGCTGGTTAAGTACAACATAGGGAACGTCGAACGATGCCCGGAGATGATATTAATACACCGTATGAAAGCCGTCACTGTCTTGTTATAATTTTATATAGGTATACCTGAAATAAAACTTTTTAGCGTTAGCTGCAGGGCTTATATAAAATAGTATACCTACACTTCAAATGTAGTAATTTTATATAGCTACCTACATATTGAATTTTTCATTAAAATGTACATCAACAAACACACAAAAATATACATTTGATGTTTTCGTGGTTATTACACATTGGGATAAAACAACTGTTCTTAACGGTTTTAGCTGGCGTACCGACTTATATTAATTTTATATTTCCATATCCGAAGCTGCTGTCTGAGCTGACATTGAGGATCCTTTAACATATATAAATGTATAAATATTGCAACGCTTTTTAAGTAGGAAATTTCGAAAGCAAATTTCATAAACAAGCCTCGTGTACAGGGTGTAATTAAATAACCTTGACAGAAATATTAAACCAAATGCTTCTGCGCTGGAAGTGTGGATTCAGTCCATGATTCAACGAGTGGTACTCGGAAAATTGCACACAGATGAAATATTCATGGCCTGCCGGGATTTGAACGATCGCTCTCCTCATTATAAACGAGGATGCGATCCCCGTCCTATATATTTGGATGTAAGGGACAGCCGCCTGTTTCAACACTGCTGGATAAGCGCTTTTCTGTTTACAGTTCTGTACTTTTAAAGTGAACATTTAGAAAAGAGCTTTTGTGGTGCACCTGTTACGTGTTAAAACGTTATTTCTTTAATACTAAAAAAACAAGGTAGCTATAATAAATACTTAATTGCGGAAGATGATGTTAAAAACACCCGTGATTTATAATATTTTAGCGTCGCCGACCTTACTCATTATAAAGTGTTTTCCCGAGTGTTCCAAGGAAAAATCTTACGTCTTTAGGTTGGCACACTAATTTATTTTAAAAAAAATATAATATGACAAAGATCATTGATCGATCAAACGCCTAACACAACATAACATGCGGACTCGACCTCGCATGTAAGTATTTCTAAGCTATGTTCGTTCTAATTGAAATGAAGCTGAGTTATTTGTTTCTTTACGAATTAGCCGGGTATAATTAATGAACGACGTTTGCCTAAAAGTGCACTCACACGAGTCGCCGTGAGTAATGAACTTGACAGTGGTTGTAGGTGGGCCGCGATCCTTGCATTCTTTGGTGCGTGCTATAAATACAGCGGCGGAGCCGACGGCTCGCTCCACCCCGCTTCTACACTGACGTAGATACTCCGATACACTATAAATATACAATTCTAAAACGTTAAAAAATATATTGGATTGTTCACTTGAAAATATAAGCTGACAAACCGGTAAACTTTTAAAAAGAAAGTTATCCTAATTTCTTGAATTGTTTCGTTTGAGTAATTACTCAGAAGAAAAACAAAAATAAACACTTTATATTTTAATAATTATTTTATTAACGAAATGCGATTGGTGTGTTGACTTTTAATCAGGTATGTCCCATATCGCTTCCTTAAAAGAATAATGTCACAACTAGAAATGTGTCACAACGTGAATTCAATGCAATTAACCTTAAATGGATTAACAAAATATTTCGATTTGTGTCACTATTCTAGTCTAGCGATATACCTAGGTATTACACACGCGCATTATAATTAAAAAAACGATGTCTTTTAGTACTTAGTTGAAATGTTCATTTTCTTAGCATTCACTTTAAATTTCGTTACAACGCAATATTTATACCACATGCTTATACGATGTAGGTAACTGACATAAAACATCGTTACATGCGTGAACCCTTAAAAGGGTTTATAGGGTATTATAAAAGAAAACTTGACACGACCCTTAAGTTGACGTATGACGGTAAATAGATAAAAAATATTCCACTGAACCTTAAGATGAAAGAGAAGACACCACCCAAACAAACATAGCTAGAACCTAATCCTGTACACGTGTAAAACATAACATAATACGATTCATTAAACTTTTATAAGAGAGATGAACCTGGAAATCATTTGTCATAAACAGTGCCCATATAATAATATATAACATGAATAAGGAATCCTACAAAATCATTGTCTTGTCAGTGCAGTGAGCTTGTACCTATTAAAGATCTATCATATTAAGTAATACAAACAAAACTCGAAATGGTCTTGCAATCCGTAATCGCCACTTTGTTCATTAATTTATTATACCTTTAGGTTATCGTTATTAAAATTCATATGCAAGTGGGTGTACCTAACTACATTTATTATAATTAAAGCGGTGCCGCCGTTTCTGGTAAATTAAGATCTTATATTGACTTGCAGTGCCCTGACTAAATACAGACACCACTAAAAGCATGATATACGGTACTTACCGGTATATTACAATACTTGGCTAATGTTTCGAAAAATTTACAGTTCCAATATTCGTAGTACGACTGAGCTGACAATAGTCTAATGCTAAAGTGCGTGCTACGAATCTGGAAACTAAAGTTTTCGAAACGTCAGCCAATAAATGTTTCAATGTGTAATTACCTCAAAGATATTAAAAAAATATTATACCTTAATATCGTATATAGTTATTATATTCTTTGTTATCTAAAAGTCAACAGTCTACATACATAATAGGTATATATAGTCAGTGCACACATAACTGATAACATTCTACACACAAATACCTGCCCAGGTAATTGCAAGAGCAACACAGACACTAATTATAAAGCAAGTTATCTTATCATTTTACTGAATCTTATAAATTTACTGAGATGATGTCGAGGATAATAATAATTTAATCGTCATGTAAACTCGGTCCATCGTGTGTATTTTTAACCCCCGACGCAAAAACTACGGGGTATTATAATTTTGACGTGTGTCTATGTGTGTGGCTGTCGGTGGCTTCGTAACTTTCAAACGGATCAACCGATTTTAATACTGTTTTTTTTACTCAATAAATAGTTAAAAACTGCATGATACATACCAGTTAAAGAATACAAAATAACTTGGGAAAATAATATTTCTCTACCTACAGTTTCGATCGAATTTAAGTAAGTGTAGTAAATTACTTAAATTAGATCGAAAGTTTGATTCAGGTAAATACTCTATCATATCATGAACAGCCGTTTTAGCATTAGATATTCTCTTTAAGTCAGTTTTGAAAAGGCAAGTGGCATGACTATGCATACCTATTTCTCAATAATGTAAAAAAAAAACAGTTAAATCAGATCAAAATGGTAATCTGGATCAATCGGTTAAAAAGACAGAAAAAATCAATACTTGAAGTTAAAAAGCAATGCAGTTAGAATAAGTGTACATTGGTTGAACTTATAACTCCCTATCCCCAAGACAGTTCAAAATGAGCCATTGAGTTTTAATACCGGCCCAAGGGCTCTTAACCTAAGCAGTCTTAAAAGCAACGAACTTCTGTCATTAGTACAAGATTCTCTTCATTCCATTCCTCTCTTCTTTACTTCAAAAGTAATTAATAAAAGAAATTTTAAACTGACAAAATTATTTTTTTGCATTCTCCTGTCTCGCATTATCCAAAATTATCCAAAAGTTATAATTAATGGGTTCAATTGACATTATGTAAAATAAGAACTTTGTCTAGCTTCGACAGAGTTAAATTTATGGAAAGGAGTTGGTATTTGTTATCGGATCATAATTGGAGCTTGCTGTATAGTTCTAGGCTGTCTGTAAAATAACTGGTATCCAATAGTAGTCGCTTTTAAAACATTGTCTTTAATATCCGTGAATAGGTCTTGACTACTATATAGGAATCTGTATCAGAATGACTATTAATAGTTAGAAGAATAGACATATTAATAATATTTTTAGACAATTACTTATTTCCTAATGTAATCCTCCCTATAATCATTTCCTCATTTAAGCACAAGCATCAGAACTACGCCCGACTGTAAATTTGACTTACTTAACTCAGCTATTAATCGTCTTTCGAATTAAAATACTTGTAACCAGAACGGGAAGCCATTAAGTTGAGAACTCCTGTCGGATTAAACTATTTGAATATCGTGTCGGTGGGCGCGGGTAGAACTCGTCGCGTCGCCGTAATCTAATTCAAGGCGCATCGAGTCGTCTATCTAAGTATCTACAGTATCTACGACGTTCATCACCTCGGAGATTCCTTTACCCAATCGCGTCCTTCAAGGATTTATTTTACGATTGCCATAAATGCGACTGAGCTAGGGTCAGCCTCTTTTAGACGCCAATGGATTCGAAGGAATGATTTTTACCCTTTCTGCTATTAGATCGATCTTTTCAATTGTAAAGTGTTCTTTTATAAAGCTACACAGATATTGCTTAGCTTAATTAAATTTTCGGGAGGTACAGTGTCTCAGTGTAATAGGTCTCTTAATGATATTAGTGCATTCACGCATCTGCAGATAGTAATTCTTTAAATTGAAAATTGAATAACTGGTTCAATCGAGCATCGTTAACTAAGATGCAATGTTGCCTATAACACTTCCGTTTCTGCCAAGAACTCAGATAGCGCCAGTAGTTGATAGGAACGGTTATTTTATTGTGAAGTCGAAGGCGGAAAGCAGTTAGCGGCTCGGCGGAGCCGACTCATTTGTGTCAGCTCTTAATTGTCTTTGCGAGATTTCATCGCGACCCAAATCGGGAAGGTCGAATTCCACAGCCTGGCGAATAAAGCTTTTAAAGTATAAAAAAATGCCTATCATTTTTGGTCTAAATCTGGGAGTCTTCCGCGTCAGAGAGTGCTTTGAGCTTTATGCAAATATGTTAATGTTATGTAAGCAGAACATACATTGTTCCTCAGTTATTTGACGTCAGATCTGGCGTTGTCTTTCAATTCAGAATTTAAACAGATTCGCTTGGAAATCTTTACGAATAAATATAGCTTGCACATTTTCATTATTGTTTCTTATAAAATGATAAAAGCTTGTAATTTAATCCCAAGTAAATTGCTTCTTGTAATATAATATTGATGATAAAACCCCTCGCTGCTGATATTCTTCTTTGTAAGATTACCATTATTGCGGTTATTAGTGCCAGGGAGGCTGCATTGTGGCTTCTCTAATAGCTTCTCATGTAACATAACATTGTCACAAATACACAATATTATAACATTGGCTTCTAAATACGAAACAATTAGATGATAAACAATAGCTGCCAAAGGACGTCTGCGCTGCATGACACAAAAAGGTCATTGTTACGCATCATTTGACAATAACCCACCGCTGGCCTTTGTTACTGTTCACTTAACCAAGACACAAACACTATATTATTGCCAATGACAATAAGTAAGTAAGTTTTTTTTTTGTTTATGATCGTTCTTCTCATTTACGTGTTTTCGCAGTTATTTAAACATCGCGTGTAGGAGTTGTGTTTGTCAACGTTTGGTCATGTTTTAGAGGATCAGTGTTAATTAAGCATTGAAATACGAATTTATATTTGTAAAATGATGACTAATATAAAAGTAATGACAAACTAATCCAATAAAGAATGGATCGTCTAGTATATTCTATTAGTAGTTCTCGTTACTGTCGTTTTTTGCTGTCCAGCTTTTTTATTATTATCGATCTGGCGTTCTTTCCCACGGCATAAACAAGTACTCGCATTGATTCCATTTTTTCATGTTTACAAATTTAACTATTGAGGTAGTTTCCCATGAGTTTTTACACTTTTTTCAATACTTCTACAGCAGCTATATTCATCCGTTCTTTCTAAACATTTGCCATGGTAGTTTTACCTGCAGTTTTTGCTGCATCACAATGCAATCTATCGTTTCCGACTGAGCTGTACCTACATTGTACTTGTTCTATAGATGTATCTAACGTAGAGGAAGTTCTTTTGTACGTTTTATATTGTTAATGTAACACGTATTGTTTACAAATATGTCCAACGTCTATTAAGCGTTAGTAAGGAATTCCCAAAGTTTGTTAAGAATTTGGTGTAATCATTTCTAATGATTTCGCGGTTATGCTACCTTTACGTTTTGTACTTTTCTCAGTTTAAAATTAAATGTTTTGTTTAAAAACATTTCCTATAGTTTCTTTATAGATATGTTTTAATTTATTAAATGTACCTATACATGTGCTTATACAATACAAACCTCTCTTTACAGAAAACGCAAAACGAACAAAATCAAATTTAATCACAGAATTTATTCGACAATCGTTTTTAATTAATTCCCATAATTTCCGCCAACGACGTGATATTAAAGTCAAATTTATTTGTCCCATTTTCAAAAATAGGTATAGGGGATTTCGTATTTGAATTCCGTATTTATTCAGAGAATTTCTCATTGAGATTGGGATTTGCGCTCATTATAGATCTAGGCCGACATATTCAGATTTAATTATGGTTATAATTTTCCTTGATCTACCTTTAGATACATTTAAACCTTTTTAATGACCTATTCTTTAATTATCGTAGATTGAAATTTCTATACCTAAGTAAACATTACCACTTAGTTGTTTCTTGTCATGGTTCCTGATTTCTATTGTTTTTAATTAAGTACATATGACAAGGCAAGTCAGAATTGTGGATAAGGGTTATGCAGTAACGTAATAATAGTAACGGTATATTTACTTCATAATAATAAATTAATAAGTATTCAATTTGCCTTCGCCTTAATTATTAGGTATCTAATGTGCCTTAGACCTACAAATATTAAAATATACAATCATTAACGTTATATAAGATCAATAATTAAATCATATTAATTAACTATAATTTTCTATTTCCATTATAATTAAAACATTACATTTATAATCAAGGTATTATCTTCGGTATGCTAATCATTATCTATTACGATAATAAAATAATAATAATTTATAATATAACTGGGATATTGAAGCGTTTAACTACCTCTGTTTTAAATATTGTAAATTAAAAACCTATGTTTATTTTTACCTCTCACATCTTACCCTCTAATGTAGACAAAATGTAAAAGTTACAATTTTCTAAAAAAAATTGTATATTCAAAGATTTTTTTGCAAGGTAGGTACGCGTATATACTATGGTCCAAGATCCTAGTCATCCGAGACTTACGTGATGTCAGGAAAGATGGCATTTTTAGTATTGGTAGTACAAAATAAACTTAGAAAATCAAAATCTCTTAATTATAAGTTCATTATAATTATTAATTAAGCAAAAGTAGCGTCGTCATACCTACGCATGACGTCACCTCACTCTCACGGATTTTTTTGCAAAGTTCGTTTCCCACAGCAGTTTGCGCGTTGAGGTTTATATCGTCAATGAAGTTGCCTGCGAGATTCATTAATCTTAGGAAGTACTGCGAGCAACACTTTCATTTAGCTAAAACATTCTTAATGCTTGGTAACTGGAGATTTCAGCAATTATGAAAACGCTTATGCCTTTTACGGACATTACGAGACGATTTAATTACACGCACGACTAAAACATGTACGTTTACTTATATAGCACTTGACAAAAAATAGACACGTGTGAAAGTGATATTGAAGTTTTTAATTAAGTTTATACAGTGTTCATAAAACTTTCACTAGCATTTCCTCTACAAATATATTACACTAGCTTCCGCTCGCGACCTCGTCCGCGTAGAACTCCTTTTTTGCAGTCGGTTAAAAAGTAGCCTATGTTCTTTCTCAGGCTCCAGACTTTCTTTGTACCAAATTTCATTTAAATCGGTCCAGTAGTTTTAGCGTGAAAGCGTAACAGACAGGCAGACAGACAGACAGAGTTACTTTCGCATTTATAATATTAGTAGGGATTACTTCTGATGTGTAGCTCGAGAAACATTAGCAACATATCATATTACAAATGTTCTTAAATTTAATGGCTGATCATAAACGAAGAGTTAAAACTACAATTCAAATGAGTTTTACTTAGGTAGAAGAGATAGCTGTTATAGCTTCCGTTGTGTTAGACAAATATAATTTTCAATAACCTATAGACTAGGATATTCCGAATATAAAAAATATCCACTCTAAAGCAGGAACCCGACGGTTCTCTTGGGAACATTATTCTTAAATAAAATATCGACGAGCACAAACAGCTATTCCAGACCCAACATTTACTTTTGTTTGAATGTTATAAAACTTGTAAACTCGATTTACTAGCGACGGTCCCTTGGGCGACGCACCCGCTTCGGTTACTGTAACCTAGAATATACAATATACATGCAAGCTTGTATATTTCGGCCTGTGTGATTTTGACGGCCTATTGGCCAGAGCTGAGTATGAAACCGGAGATTGCTGGTTCAAGTCCTGCGGGGACGATGTCGTGTGATACTCGAGAATTTATACCTGGGTCTTGGATGTCTTATAATAAAATGTCTTTAAGTGTCTTTAGTGCCTATAGTACAAATTTAGTTTGAGACTGGATCGAATCGAGCAAATAATCGGAAAGAACTATAAAAGCAATTTTATAGTAGGTACTGGTATAAGAAAATTAAAAACAAAAGTTCGTGTTAAAATAACTGTCTAAATTTTTAATCTTATATTGACTTTATATTTCATACCCACATACATTTCCTTAATATGTAGCATACCCGATAGTTTTTAAATATTGTTTGTGACAGAAACTCTTTTTAACTTAACAGTTGTAGTGGAAATGTGGGGTCGGAATACAAAACATTTTTAAAAAACCCAGCTACAAAGAGAACAATTATATTAGTAAATGTTTTCAAGAAGTCGGGTCGGGCAGCATTCTGTCTGTGACATTTGTGCATTGTCTCATAATTAGCAGAACAACGTCGTAACTGCTCGTGACATAGTAAGTTCGCGTTTTTAAATGAGAATGCAACTTTTTAAAGAATGTTGGGGGAAATGGTACATTTAGCCTATTAAAAATAATAACTAATTATGCTAGACGGAATCCTAGAAAACGTGAAAACAAGATGCATAACTTTATTCTCCCCCTTTTATTTAAATTATAAAACCACTTCAGAAGCCCTTAAAAAACAAGGATAATTCTCTTAAAACATTATCTAAGTTCGCGGAACCGAATCCTTTGTCTTACGAATCAATACAAATAAAATTATCGGACTGTCCGACAGCAATAAAGGCATCGGAATGCACTGAAGCGAGTCTTATCGAATTCTTTATTATGAAACACGAGCCCAAAGAAGACTTTCGAAGTTGAGCGGTGAGTAGCTGACACGTATAAAGCTGGTCGCGCTAAATTCTATCATGAAAGTTACCCGGCATGCTGAGGTTTTTTTTTAAAAACTTTAAGACAAACTATACTCGTGAATGGATCGATATTTTGCCATACATAAAGTACCTACCTATAACCTACACATACATACAAATCATCTTTTGTTTCAGACGGTGAAAAGTACTTAAGCGACACGGCTAACACACACTTTAACATTTACTGATACAATAATGACACAAGCTAATAATAAGACGGCTAAGCAGCGCTATTATTAATGCTCGTAGATACGAATACATACATACGCACAGACACTGTAAATAGGAGAACCTGATACCTATGCACCTATACATAGTATTATGTGTTATGTTTACCTACCTGTATTATCTATTTATAATTTATATGTAGGTACCGCGACTCGGAGTTCTAAACAGTTTCTTGAAAATACATGATATCTCATTTCCTGTTTTCACACTGACTTTGTTATAAATCGAGTGTTCAAAACTTACTTAAGGAACGTTTGTCAAAATGTTGTCTGAAACATTTAGGGAGAACATTAATCATCCGTCCGAATATATAATATTATGTTGCACAACAAATTCAAAACATGTTATTATCGTTTCCATATATTATCGTTGTCAATTGGAAAATGTAGCATTCGTTGTCGCGTAATTGACTTCGTTGTTTTTGTATTTTATTTCCCGTTACGTATATTACTAGGTACGCGCTCGGATTTCGATATAAAAATAATCATTACCTATATTTATAGACCTATATCCTCATCGTGATAACTCTCTGTAAACTAATATATGTATCAAGGCCCAGAAGCTGCGTCTAACTATTTCTTAAATAATATATAACTTAGATTGCAACAAGACCACAGCATAGTTGCTTTTCCTTCTCGAGTAACGTACCTACTCATGGACTAGGTAACATCATGCATGTAAACATTTAGGCATGTAGGTATTTTAGGTATTGTACCAGCTTCGCATGGGTGCTATAAACCTTCCTCTTAAATCACTCTTTACAAAAAAATTCACTTCAAAATCTGTTGCGTAGTTTTAAGGATTTAAGCATACATAGAGACGGAAAGACAACGTCAGTGACTTTGTTTATACTTACTATATTTTAGTGATGCCAATTTGGGCACCCCTAAGATCTCCTATATTTGACATAAATTATAGTCATATCCAGGTACACAACATTTAATCTTCTTTCGTTTGATTATCATGCTTACTTTAACTCAGTCATAAAAAGTTAATAACGTATCCGTGTCAAGTTATTATCAGCCTGCTAAACCCTCATCAAATTTTGTTTTTATCCACCCTTCGCGCTTGATTTTGATCATAAACCAAAGCAATGGTCGAGTAGATTCTCATGTCACTGATATCAAAAAGTCAATACCGTCGGCCCGTTTATAACTTAGGTACCTACTTTATGCTCATAAAATTCTGTTTAAAATAACTAAAATAACGAATGTCTCCCGTAAATCCTATAGTCCGGACAGTAATGTGACATTTTTTAAATTTATTAAGTCGACAGGAAGCTCAGCCGATTGCCACCGTTCAGCTTTTAAGAGAAAATGTTTCAATCAAAAAGTTTTGATAGAAAATGCTTTTTGACGAGTCATGTTAGGGTTTGTTTTTGTATTTGAGAGGTGTTATACCATCTCTTCAGAAGCCTTTATAGGATAGCGATGCTTCAGGTCTCACGTCATTCAAATCACGTACCATAGTATAAATGTCGTCATAAAATACCTAATTAATGTCTTTATAAGAAGGCGAGAGGTCAGAGTTGCTATGTAATTTAAAAGGATTTCCAACTTATTTAAACTGCGAACTTCTCTTTGGCGAGCAGTCAGAAACAATTTATATGAAGCAGTTGGACTTGAAATGAATCTTGTAATGTGTCTTTGTTGGCGGTTGTTTGCTGGCGGCGTGAGTGAAATAAAATGCCATTCACACGTGACTTGATACAAAATAAGACACATTTCGTAGATTTCACATATCAGAATTAATGTTTTAGTATATTAAGTCTGGATTACTTAAGTTAAGATGTAATAGCTACCTATTTAATTTGTGTATTCGAAAACAATAGAATAATATTAGTCAACATTTTACTGGTACTATACACTGTTTACCTGCTTATTCTTAATTATAAATCTTGTTATAGAATACCTCATTCATTTACCAATTATTCTAACGTAATAACTACTAATAAAAATATATTCACCTCTAATTAAAATAAATAATATCGTCTTCCACAGATAACCGCAACTGCCGCCGGAGTTGCGACCATCACTCAGAAGATTGGCGCGATGCGAGCGGCGGGGCCCTGGTGAGGTCCCGCCACGGTATGGGCTCTAACATCAGCCAACACTCCGCCAAAGGGCTCAAGGGCCGACGCGCTAGATCCAGTGGAGACCTTTGCAATGGCGACGCTAAGAGCCAAACAGAGTCGTCCGTATGCGGCTCGGTCGTCGGAGATGTTATGGGCTGGAACAGGTCGCTCCCGAATCACCTAGACGGCAACAGACATCTAGCCGACTACAGCCGGGTCAATAACAACTATGGCGATTTCGGAACATACAACCGGACACACCCAAAGGGCGGGCGCGGCCTGCGGTACCGCGTGTCCAAATCGGGTAAGTAATTTGTTTCATTCCGATCCCTAATTAACGAATGTCACAAATTAATTGGTGATGTGTCGCTCCAAATGGATTATTTAACAATGCGGTGGTGTTAATCTGGTATTAAATTCGGAATGAAAATAATTGAATGTTGGAACTGCTCGACCGTTTCGCTGAATATCGGATGTTTTAATAGCTTTTGCTAGTGATAATAGACAGTTACTTGTTTAATGTGAATTGTGAGGATACATGTGAGTATCTCTCAAATTTAATCGTATCTGTATTATCAAATAACAAAAGTCTAAGTAAATATATTTGATAAATAAGTAGGCTATAACTCCACAGGAAAGTAGTTTTACTTACGGGGGGTGAAATTTATGTCTGTTCTGTCTTAATTAAAATATCTTAAAGACGTAGCTTAGACTCACTTTTAGTATAGGTACTGTAGATATTAAAGTAAGTAAATAAAAAAATAAGGCTTTTTATTATTTTTAGCAGTAGCCTTATTTTTAGTGCTCGTGACGTTATTTTATGGAATAAATTGTACCACAACATGTCGTCTTTGTTTGTTCAGGAAAAAAAAAACAAAGGCTTAAGAGTCTCCTTTCAGGAGTCTCGCCACCCGTCCGGTTTTGCAGTGAAGGCCCATTAGCTGGCCAACTGCGCTTCAGTATTCAGTTCGAGAAAAAAAAAAAAGGAAAAGAAAAAATACATGTCCAATATTTTTCAATAGTCGAACTGACGGATTAAGTAGAATTGTTGTTCTTCTGTCGTCATCCCAACCCGTCAATACATTTTGTTGTAACTTTCCCTGTTACCTTTAGCACTCCATTACCCCTATACATTTTAAAGTGTTTATACGTATTTGTATTTTCGTATTAATCCTCCTTCAAAAGGTTTCGGGGTATGTTTGAATACGATCCCCTAGTTTATTCACGTCGATCATAGGTTCACCTTCCAAGCCTCCTTTCTTAATTATGCTTCCAAGGTAGTTACAAATTTTCTACAGAAATACCTACAAGTTGGTACTTATGAGTTATGGAATAAAGATTGTTTGTTATTATTTTTTTAGCTTATGATAGTGTATTTTAACCGCCCCTCCCTCCCTCCCCGTTATAAACCCTTTATCTATAGTCTATACTAATATTATAAAGCTGAAGAGTTTGTTTGTTTGTTTGTTTGAACGCGCTAATCTCAGGAACTACTGGTTCGAATTCAAAAAATATTTTTTGTTGGATAGACCATTTATCGAGGAAGGCTTTAGGCTATATAACATCACGCTGCGACCAATAGGAGCGAAGAAACAGTGGAAAATGTGTAAAAAACGGGGAAAATATGAAGCCTTATGAAGAAGTGACAGAAGACTTTGACAGATCTTTGACGAAACAATTGGACGGGCAAGACGACGTCTGCCGGGGCCGCTAGTAATTAATATAGGTAAAAAATAAAATTCATTCTGATAAGGACTAGAAACGGAAAAAGTTTTCTTAGTTTTAGTTGAATATATACTGTTGATCGAACGTCTTTGAGTTAGTAAACTCACAGGAAAACAGTTTCATAAAGTTCAAATATTTGCTTTAGATCGTGTCAAACACGCACCCCGTAAAAACAAGTGACATCAAACGTGATGACGTCACGAGCCGGTGAACGCCTATAAAGTTCGCCCCTCTAAAAATAGACTCGTCTACTAACATCGATTTCTCGTCAACTGCTTAGGGTGACGGCACCAGTAATGGACATGGCACCAATTATGGACATTATTTTCGTTGATCGAATTTATTAAGCAACTGGCCCAACATTTTTCAATTGGAGATACTAAAACATAAGCAATAGACGTTTGGGCTTTCATTTTGATACACTTCATCGAAATTGCCCGTTTTATTTGAAGATGGTTGGGAATTGAAATCTCGTTTCGGGCGGTGGTCATAAAAATCCGTTTTTGTTAGTGAAATCGTTAAGGAGGTAAGTACATATTTGTGCATGGTATTATCTTGTGTTGTGTTGTAATTAGATTTTTTGTTATTTTTACGAAATAATACTATATTGCAAGTAAATTGAGCTAAGTTGAATATGTCCAATCCCAATAATAAGTTTTTTGTGGGGTTTGTTCATCACTGGATTCGATTTTTTACGAATTCCAATTATGGACAAGTGTCCATTCTTAAGTTTTTTAATTTTTTGTAGTTTATTGTATTAAATTATTTAATTTGTTGTACTAAGCATTTTGGTTGTGTTGATTTTGTGATTGCTCTTTATTTTCCAATGATGGACAATGTCCATAAATGGCTATTTTTAGTCGTCCATCATTGGGTTCTTTGTTTTATCTTATACTAGCGACCCGCCCCGGCTTCACACGGGGGCTATAAACCTTCCTTAAGAATCACTCTATCTATTAAAAAAAACCGCATCAAAATCCGTTGCGTAGTTTTAAAGATCTAAGCATACATACGGACATACAGCGAAAGCGACTTTGTTTTATACTATGTATTGATGATGGCACCAATGAAAAATTACACCCCGGAACAAATAGGGAGGGCATTTGATGCTGTATGATGCTGCATGATGCTGCTGAGGATGGGAGAAATGATGATCACAGCTGCCCTCCGGTTTCTTCTTCTTCTTCAACCTTATTCTACCCAATGCTGAGTGAAGGTCTCTTCCATTTCAGCCTACTTCCCACGATCTCGAGTTTCCCGCATCCAATGTTTCCCAGCCACTTGCACCAGATCATCGGTCCACCTCCCTGGCTGTCTTCCGACATTTCGCCGCCCCTTTCTCCGTCTCCAATCCAGCATCCTTTCTTCCCTTGGACCTACGACAGACATGGCCCGTCTACTTCCATTTCCTCAAAGCTATGGTTTTTGTTATGTCCGTTAGTCTGGTTCTCTTCTAAATATCGGTATTACGGACCCGGTCACAAAGAGAAATACCTAACATAGCTCTTTCCATAGCCCTATACTACTTGGAGTCGATGGATGATCTGCCTCGTGAAGTCCCGGCTCCATAGACCATTACGAGAAGAACGCACTGTTGAAACGTGCGACGTTTGAGGTATAAAGACGCACACGTTTCTCTTTCAGGACGTGTGAGAGCTTACCAAAATCCCCCCATCTCAGTTGGATTCGCCCTCCGGTTTGGGGTCCCTCAAATAACTTTGCATAACAAAGTCCATGCAAAAGTCCTGCAGTTTGTGCTATGGGACTTCAAACTATTCTCACGGTAGAGGAAGCAATGAGTTAAAAGCACTTTCACATAAATTGAAATAAATTAACAGAGAGCGTGCAAAAAATTCTCCAGGCTCCAGGTATCCGGAGCCAAATATCTTCATTCTACATCTGGTGAGGGCGTCGCAGTGGCACACCAAGTGTTCCACAGTTTCACATTCCTCTCCACACATTCTGCAGTCGCTGCTGTTTGGAAGTCCCATTTTGTGTAGGAGTTCGTTGACTCCTAAGTGACCAGTGAACACTCCTGTTATAAGTCGGATTTGTCTTCAGTTTAGAAACCAGAGTTTTTTAGTCCAGTTTTCATTTGGGTGTTGTATAAATTGCCGTGAGGACCTTAGACCTAAGCATGCCTTCCACTCTTCGGTGTGGCTCTTGATTGTGTTTTCCTTAAGGCCTGTGTTAAAGGTGTTCATTATATACCAGCCCCGACTGCACTTTATGGGCTCCAAGGGCCTTCACCGCAGCCTGGCTGTCACTCAAAATATAGATGGTTTTTCGTCCAGGTGCCTGTCTATATTTTCTTGTGCACATGCAGCATATGTCTCTGCCTGAAATACTGTGGCATGCTTTCCCATGCTTACACTATAGCATATATATGCACCGCAGTTTCTGATAGATCTCATTTGATTGTTTTATTATGTTAACAATTCGAAGCTGCAGCTGCTGGCAAAGAGGCAAAGCCTCAATTAATGTTTAATAAATGATTAAAAACCAGATCGTTGATTGAAAGCCTTATAGTATAACTTGTAAATCTAAGGCTGATCAAGTTAAAAGTTCTAATAGAGTTAATCAAAAGTAGATTTTTGACATTTGTTTTATTTATCTGTGCAATAAAAAATTGTCCATTAATGGATGTTCATGACGGGGTCCATGTCCATTACTGGGGGTCCATCACTGAATCTTCGATGTCCATCAATGGTGATATCGTAAATTTCAATTTATGTATTTTTTATTAATTATGTATTATTCATACAGGATTTTTGGTATTGTTTAAATGTTCCTCATGTATTTGAGTACCGAACAAAAAATCACCACTTTTGTATTGCCAAAAAACATCCCATTTTTAAACGAAATTCTAATTTAGTGCGCTTAACATGTCCATAATTGGTGCCATCACTCTATATGCTTCATAAATCTTATGATATTAGATTCAAGTGTGACGTCATTTGCCTCCATCGATTTATAAATAGTCACTTAGCGCCTGAAACTTACACATGGATTTTATGCTCTATCGTAAGTCTCTTTCATGTATTATTTAAGCTATTATTCAATAGGTGAACTAAAAGCTTAGTAGTATGAACTTATTTTAAAATGGATAATATAAAAATCGTTCATAATCCGTTGCAAATTTAAATTTAACCTGTCTTTATCGCGATTACTATCAATACAAAAAAGGCCTTTGTGGATAAACCTGAGTTTATACTCAAGGCAAGGATTTTAATAGCGATTGACAACAACACGATCACATAGCGTCAGTGGCTTGTTTGCTAAGCTATACTACAAATTCAAAGCCAGGAAAAAGAACATCGCTATTTTACGTAAAGGCGTCTCTTTTCCGCACACTAAACCCAATTTTGACTAGGTAACTTTCACGTGGCGTTTGAAATTGAACCTTATTATTAACAGATAAGTGTTTAAGTGCAAATTGTTTGAAAGGTATACCCGGCGTTTCGGGTGGAGAAGCTCGGTGGTAAAGCCTCGGTATCTACGCGAGACGGGCCCGCTGCCCAATGACGTCACGCGCTGCGCTTTGGGTCAAGGGCGGAACGTGGAACGATTTCCATACTGTGCGGAAAACTCGCATTATATGAAAACTGTTTTGTAAGAGCACTCGAAAACCTAAGGCTCCAACGGTTATAGGAGAGCTATATATTTACTTATAAAATATTATTGATATAATATTCCCATAAGAGAAGCAAAAATAACGTTATTAAAAAACTTCCCTCATAAAAAGACGAAGTAAAAGTTGAAGTTGAAGTACTTGGGATCCACCGAAAAACAAACAGTTGGAAGCTTAACAAATGCCGCATATTACGATTGTGTTCGTGGTCTGATCATCTGTTGGCTGATTAGCTCTGGAAGGTTTGGGAGTGTTACCGCCCCGTCCATACCGATTTGTCTTCTTACCTAATCAGTTAAGGAATGAGGGCGTTCTTTGTAGAGCCATTATTAATCCCAATTGAACCCAGCGGTCAGGCTCGCGCTTCCCGACGTTGATGTATAGCTAATGGACTATAAGTACCTATTAAAAAATAAATTGCTTTTACAAAAGCTTTTAAGATACTTGCAATGTTACAGATTCATGATCTCGGCTATAATGACGCAATTATTTAGACAAAATTTGAGTTACAAAGTACTCGATCCCCATCCACTATGAACTTATTTAAATCTATGAGGTAACGCAATTTTGCAAGGTTAGTATTAAAATTTAATTGCAATTAACGAGGATGAAGATATCACCATGCAACTATGTATGATTCTTACATTGCCTTTAGTTAAGTGAATGAACAAAATAATCTACTAATAAGCCGTATAGTCAATATGTAAGTATGTTTGTTTTTCCGAAGTGCCGAACGTCAATCATTCTGAAAGCGTTACCTTGTAACATGTTTAATCGAAACACTTAACGTATGAAAGATGAAAAGCATTAGATCAACTTGACTGTATATGTATATGCTGTCAATTTTACATAAGTACCCTCGACGTTTAATCATGCTTTTGAAGCGTATTTTTTTAAAGCTTCTAAATGACGGAAAGAAATATTTTCAACATCATAATCTTTCAACCGAAAGAAACCGCTGTAGGACATAGTTCTCCCCCAAGGATCACCACAACGACCGTACTGCATTCTTTCACAAAGTTCAAGTAGTCCGACCTAAGTGACAAAGTAATATTTTGCCACTTTGACTTTGTGAAGCCTCGTTAGAGTATTATATTCAAAACTGCACCTCAAAAGGTAGACAAACACCTTTATTGAAGGTACAAAAATGAGTTTCAAAAATATCTCAGTGTTTTTCAGAAATAAAGCGTTTGTGGATTTCGTACTCCTTTAGCGTGCAGTAAACCATCCATGACTAATGACTACACAGAAAAAATATTATACCTATTTACCTCAAATCTTTTGCTTTTGCTTTTTTCTAAGTTGTGACTAGGTAGTAGAATTTTATAAGTTCAATATTATCTCTTAGCTATCTAATATTGTAACCGACGAACATTATTAAAATAGAATGCATAGAATGTAGATTATACTTATTAAAAATATTAGACGTCAGAGTGTTGAATGCAGTGAAGACACGGGAGCGGCGTTTCGCAGCCTTTTACAACCTTTGAGCACTTTAATCTACGCCTTTGAGGGGCTCTGCCTCCAGCCTCTCCGGGAATTCATCTCGGGACCATTCAACCACTCCTATAGAAAATGTAGAAAATGAAATTATAATCTTCAATGTTAATTATGACAAGATTTTTCCACGAACGCCTTTGATTGATGAGCGTAAACGAAATTTGCCAAACTTACAACATTCATCACGCGTTTCTTGACGCAGGAAGAGACACTTCGAGTCGTGATGAATAACAAATGAAATGAGGTGAAACAACGTCAGTTATGTTTATTTAATGGTAGTAATTATTTGATTATCACTTAACCTAATTGTTATATCTTGATGTCATCCAGATGTAGCAATTCCAAATAATGGTGAACGACTTTTTAAAAACGGAATTTACAATATACCTACGCTTAAATTTACATTTACTGAATATTATTTCAAGTGATAGAGCTATGATTGCAATATGTATGAATTTATGCAAATAGCTACGCTTCTTTCATGAAAAATCTCTTTTAGATAGGTGACATGAATAATATTTGCAGCGGTTTGCCCGCAGACTTGGTGGCGACAGGCTTTGTTGACTCCTATCACGTAGCGCTGTTTGGGACGGAACGCCTTTATTTCCCTTTCTATTGAATAAAACGTGGCCACTCGCCTCTGATTATTAATTTATCTATTCTTCAAGGTAACAGTGTGTATTGTTCCTTTTATTCCTTCACGAGAATTTTGTCCTGAAAATGGTGTCAGGATTTTCTGTATTTTCAGAAATAAAGCTATCTTATCTCTTTATATTCCGAACAATTCTTCTATATATATGTATATATAATATAATATATATGTTATAGGCAATGTGTATAATGCAGGCATTCTATACATTTCCTAGGTATTGTATAGAATGCCGGGGTCGTCCAGGCAATGTGTGAAATGATATTGAATGTGCAAACTATTTTACACTTTACCTAGGAAATGTATGGAATACCTAGGCATTGTATAGAATGCCGGTTGACGCATAGGTAATGTATGTAACGCGTTTTTTTAGTATACACATTGCCTGATGCGCTTCGGGCATTTTATACAATACCTAGGCAATGTATGAAATGAATCGTATTATACACATTGCCTGAACGTTTTAGGCAATGTATACAATGCCTAGGTATTCTATACAATGCCGGATTATACACATTGCCTATAACATATATACCAGATTACGAACGAGATTGCCAATGTTAACCAAATTTTCAAAAAAGATACGTATAGGTATATCAACAATACTTTAAGATAGGTTTACAGAAATCCACCGTGCCAAATAGTCCCCATAATTACAATCGGCCACCATTATAGCACGGCTTAAGTTATTTAAAAGAAACACAATAAAGTCGTGAATCAACATCTTGCATCCGATTAAAGCTAGAAATATGTACGCTAGTTAAATAATCCAAAAGACAACTTAAGTCGCCGTTCTTTAATGCTTTTGTACAAGACGTATAGGCATTATTTGTTGACATTTATATGAAAAAGTGGGACAAATCCTCTTAAACCGTCGCCGTCGAAGCGTTCAACGTGTTTTGCTCCGCTCGCCCTTTTGTGTAGCGATAAGCCTAATGTTGCTAGAAAAACGTCACAATATAAGAAAATTACGTGGTTACTTTACGTGGAAAAATATCGCGTAATTACTTTTGAAAAGGAATTAGTTTGGGGGTTGGAAGTGTCAAATATAATCAAATTGAGGACTAATTAATCTCTTATATTGACTTTGGAATGAAACCACTTTAGACGGATTTAACTCGCGTATTTTATTTTATAATATAACCGCGAAGGCATCACAAATTATTATCTTATACTGACTGCTGAATTAAAATGTTGGATGATATATATTTAACTATCGTCAACTCAATGTGCGACGAATATGGGAGTCGTAAGGTTTTTAATCGATCATATCAATATTTATAGTATGTAGTATTTTGTTAATTTCACTGGAAATCTTCAGGTGAAAAAGAGGCTCTAATTACTGCAGTCATGATTCTATTTTAAAGAAAATTTTAATTTTAAGAAATTTCTTAGTGCTTTTTAGTTTACCAATATTCGCTGGTCATTCATTTCCTTTCATTCTTTTCACGGCCATGCAGGATTCATAAAAGCAGCGTAGCAACGCGCACCATTCCATTACTCATTCGCAAAAGCTCTGCAGGTGTAAATCAAATCTGTAAAAGCAAGACTGGTGGGCCATTACGATAAGCCGACATATTTGCGAGTTAAACTGGGTAACACTGCCAACGCAGTATACTCGATTACTTACACCTTAAATATATTAGCATAAGATGTATATTCGTTGAAGCTACACCACTTATAAGTCTATCTAGGTTTTGTTTTTCCTATTTTTCCACGCAAATAATCTCAACATATTGTATCCAGTGCTAAGTAATAATCGACACGTATCCTGGGTTCTTATAAGGGTATATTTATGTGGGCGTTACGGGAACTGTAATCATTGATTTTGGGTATCTGTTAATTAATAGCTTCGGTTATGTTATAAGAACGGGAATTGTGTAGCCGTTCGGTTTTCCGCATTCCTTGGGATACTTCATTTACAAAGGCTTTATGTAATTAATATAATCACGGATTTAACACTGAGAGATATTTATGAAAATTCCAACTCGAAGAAAATCATGGTTGAAATAATTATGTTAACTGAAAGTACCCTCATCAATGCACCTACCTTATTAAATACTATTACTTCGCTATTATTTCTCATCAATATTAAGATAATACACAAACTCTATTTCAATATAATAATAATTGTGTAAATAAATCACTCTATAAAAGATTAGCTATGTTCCGAACTCGGTGCAGCCATTTGGCCAACACAAAGGAAGGTGGCAGAGATAAATCTAAAATTGCCTCGTTAAAATGGTTGGAGTTGGCATCGGCTATTTTCCACAAATCATCGGAGTATTGCTAACAAAAATAATTTACTTACCCCCTTACCCCTTGATTGTCTAACGCACTTGGTTTAAAAGCGACCACAATTGGTATGCTTCAAAACGCTAAAGCGATCATGTTCGCAATTCTTAATGCCTCGTTTGTCTTCGAACCAATTCATTTGACTTTATTTAAAGGCTATTGAAGCGTTTCGTGAGCCAAAGTGAGCGTTTTTTGCGTGTGCGTATCAATTGGGATCGCTTTCATAGTATTTGCGTTACACAACCAAGGGGCTGATTAAGTAAAATTTTATATTTTCTTCGGTATATTCTGGACCTTTTTATTTTTTGTAACAGTTTCTCGTGATCCAAGAACGTCACCGATCTGTTATACCACCTTGTTGAATTCAATATGTCTACACACCGCTACTTGTAGCCGATCGTATGGTATTACATGTGTTAAACTATGCTACGTATTATCTATAAATTGTACTATATCTATATCTTAAGTCTATTTCTTATATAGAAAGCCTAATAATACGTGACAAAAAGCAATGATACTAATTGACAGTTTCTTAAACAAAATAAATACCAATTGTGCTACACAATTACCCCCGGTTCCGATTAGAGACTCCTCCTAGTCGAATGGAATCTCGACCTAAATTCAAAATAATGATGAATGTTCAGAGTTACATATATACCTTTGACTACATATAATTGGGGATGAACCTATACACCTATGCCCTAGATTTGCATTCGAGTTCAAATTGAGACTATTATACAGAACTGAATATTCAAAACTGGTTTCTACCAGTCCGTTTAACACATTTGTGCCTAATCTACATATTTTCATAAACCTGCTCTTCTACCAACATACACCGACTTTACCAACATAAATCAGTAAGGCGGTAGTTTCAGTAGTCAGCTAGTGGGCTAAGTCGACGCAGGGAAACCGATATTTTACATCCATTCCTTAACATACCCACGCCGCCTAAAATCTACACAAATATGTTTTTGTAGTAATCCCTGTTTTATCAAGCACATAGATTTAATAAAAGTGGTTATATTTAAAAAAAGGTTTTCTCATAAAATCTGTCCACGAAAATTCTTAACAGATTTTTATTTTGTACACAGGTTCAGACGCGGAACCAGTGTGGAAACTTCAAGACCCTGGCTTCGACCAGGGCTATGGGTCGGAAAGGTCCCCGGAAGATGACTACGTGCCACCGATCGTTCCCGCGGCTGTCTCCGTCGAAGAATATGAAGCACAACTCCGAACTGTCTACCCTTTCATAAACGATGGTAAGCAATTAGGTTATAAATATTTTTTCTTAACTTTTTATGACTTTATGTAGATAGCTGAGAAATCTCACTACATTGAACGCGTATGTGTGTACGTGTACATACATATCGTGTATATAACATTATATGTAAAAATGTAGGTAAATTGTGTATAAAATAAACTACAACATATTGGAATGAACCAACTACATATAACGGATTTTGTAGCACGACTGTCAGCCCAGTGTTAACTGGAACTGTAAAATTTTATAAACTTTAGGATATAAAATAAAAACGCAAAGTTAAATCCGTTAATATTGTTTCATTAGAATGTTTACCTAATAACCGCGGATCAAAATTACCTACTATATAATATTTTTAAGTACAAGTAGGTAAATTTTCGTACAGTGTTTAAAAATTAAAAATTCTGAAAAAAAAATAGTATAAGAAGTATTTATTTTAATTCTTAATTCTTAAAACAAATAGGTACTACCAACTTCTTCTCTTAATAAAAAAGGCCTTGTCTTAAGATTAGTTAAGAAATTAAGAATTTACATATGAAAAGACGAAGATAATTTATATTATCAGTAAGAAGACACTCCACAGAAGCAAATGTACCAAAAAGCTCCTTGGATAATATTAAGCGAGCGGATAATTTTCGTACTTCCGTACTTCTGCGGAGTATTCAAATTATGTTACTCACCTAGTCTCATTATAACTTTGCATACCTATAATATTATTTGAAACTTATAATAGCTTGGCAGCTCAAATTGAAGGTTTTGAGGCGAAACCGAGTTAAGAAAGTTCGTGAAGACTTTTTAAGGACCTCAGCATATCTTTTGAAAACAGCTTTCACTTGAACCATTGATTTTTTATTCAATTTACTGCCAAAACAATATTAATCAATTAGGTATCTTTAACTCAACATTGCCGATTTTTCAAACAGATCAATATACTATTTTGCTCGTTTTCCATATTCAGTAGAATATTAAAAAAAAAAATGTTTAGCACTAAATAGTGGTCTTTAGACTATCGTCAGCTCTATCAAATATGGAAATTGTAATGTTGTCAAATCGTCATCATATAAATAATATACTATGCGAGCTAAAGTAATAACCGCGGAAGTAAAATTATACTACTACTTTAATTATACATATATAATTTTATAATTAATAACCCATTGTGGCAAACTGAGCGATTTTTGCATTTATGCCGTTGAACGAGTTATTTTCAAAGTTTTTAATAGAAAGCCAGCTGTAGCCGTACGGTACGAAAGCTCCATTCACTCACGGTCCAATAAATGACAAACTCGCTTTGTCTAAAGTTTATATTTCACAAGTCATTATAAAATTTATTGTGAATTATTAACGGAAATTCGATATTTATACGCTAACAGCGCTCTCTTGATAAATTATAAATTACATGTATTAATGACGGTAGCTAACATTGAATAATAAAAGAGGAAATCTTTTTGCACATCCTAATCGTGGAATATAATTATGTTTTTGGTATTACCAAGGAATAAGATCTCCGGATTTAGAACGCCATAACTTAGAGGTTTCAAGGACAAATAATAATATTAAATATTGATAGGGATAAGTGTTTTAATTCCTACTTATGTGTTAACAATTCTGCTTTCTTATAAACTCGATTTATGTTATTACTAGCGGCCCCGGCAGACGTCGTCCTGCCCGTCCGATTGTTTCGTCAAAGATCTGTCAAAGTCTTCTGTCACTTCTTCATAAGGCTTCATATTTTCCCCGTTTTTTACACATTTTCCACTGTTTCTTCCCTCCTATTGGTCGCAGCGTGATGCTATATAGCCTAAAGCCTTCCTCGATAAATGGTCTATCCAACAAAAAAGAAAGAAAGAATTTTTTGAATTCGAACCAGTACTTCCTGAGATTAGCGCGTTCAAACAAACAAACAAACTCTTTAGCTTTATAATATTAGTATAGATATGTACCTATATTGGACTTTGTGTCGTATTAAAATAGCTCCGCCGTCTCAGTGATTTATAACGTTAATTTGAGCCATTTCCTCAAACAGAATACCAATCACAAGTACAGTAGCATGTTTCATGGAAAGTGCATTCCGATGCAACACTCAAATGCACTTACTAAATACAGGTACTCGGGACACAAACAGACTGTATAATGCAATTAATAAACACTTAGCCGTAATAGGTATATTTGGCAAAATTTGTTTATCATTTCATAGAATTCAAGTCACTAGTGAGTAGTTTGTTACTTTTCTAATAAACAATACATAGTTTAGGCTCCAATAGATAACTTATAAACAAATTATCAACCTGGTAAGTGGGAGTTAAATAATGTTCAATACTATATAACGATTATACTAAGCTTATACCACTCATCTTAATCTACTAAGTTGCAAGTTCACTACTCGGAACTTACAAAGACATTGCAAAACGCTTCCTAATTATGTAAAGCAATTGGTTTGCAAAAGACCCTAATTAATATGCTCTATAATTCTTGCGCAATTACTGTCTCAATTCGTTACTGTCTTCGAACCAATTCAATTGTCATTTGAAGCCTGAAGAAGCTATCCGCAATACCAATGTGAGCGTATTAGCGTCATAAAGCATTCCAATTAGCGGTCGGTTTCAAACCAATGTACATTACCTTGCTAATGAGCCGATACTTAATAATATAAGTGAACATTAGCGGTTAAGGGATCTCTTCGATAACAATTAGCGACACGCCATCGATCAAATTAAATTTAAATTGAAAGCCAATAATCAGCTCATGTTTAGGTTAAGACTCAAATAATATATCAACATTTACTAACATGTTGTATAACAGTAAGTCGTAGGTATCTACGTGGATAATAATACTTGAATAATAAAGGAGTCAGTCCACTACACCGTATCATACCATGACCGTGCTATGAACGTATCAAGCACGGAAGGTAATACGTAAGGCGGTACGAGTCGATGACGGAACGGTCTAGTGGACATAGTATCATGCTTTTCTATACAAAGAATATTTTTTTGCCTGACACGTTCATAGCACGGTCATGGTATGATACGGTGTAGTGGGCAGACTCCTTTACTATTAGACGAAATAACCCATATAAGTTTATCAACGGATTGAAGTTGTATCGCATCGTGTACTATACTATGATTATAATTTGATAGAATATCGATAAAAAAACTTCTTTATTAATCACATAAGGTTTAATGATGATTGTTTACTACCCAAATAGTCATCTGATCTACGAAGAAATACATAGACAAACCATGAAACCCCTAGACAAGGTGCCAACGTTCAACGTTAACGTTAAACGAAACGACCAAAATGTACGGAATTTGACATCCGCGAACGATTATGACGTACGTCAGTGACAGTCGTTCGCGGATATCAAATCCCATACATTTTGGTGCCAACGTTTAACGTTAACGTTGGCACCTTGTCTAGGGGGTTTCATGGTTTGTCTATGTATTTCTTCGTAGATCAGATGATTATTTGGGTAGTAAACAATCATCATTAAACCTTATGTGATTAATAAGGAACTTTTTTTATCGATATTCTATCAAATTATAATCATAGTTTATCCCATATCTATTGTTAGGAGATAGTGTTTTGACATGATTTCGAGCGGTTTCATTTCTCGGATACATCAGTTGTGGCAGTCTGTATGGTATACCATCAGTGTAAAGTGTTTCTGTTCTAGTGTTTACCTGGAATAGGACCTGTCACTTTAGTTACCGTTTTGACATGGGTTTATGAAAGCTTCGTGGAACAAGTACAGTCTGAGCCGTGTATATGATCCAAGACCACTTTCATTTATCATGATTCATGAAAATAAGTTTTTTCTATAAAGGCAATGTGATCGAATTCTTGTCCTTTCTTGTCTCATAGTATGAAATCAAAAAAGATAGAAAACCATCTGAGTCTTGAGAAGAGATAATGTAGAAATGCAAATGTTTTCCTTATTTATGACAATACTTGAAAATACATCAGTAGGACAAATGTAAAGAGACAGTTATAGAAAATAGGCAAAATTGCAAAATTATATGTTGTGTTTTGCAGAAACTTTTATCCAATTGGCAAAAAGTTTTCATCGTCCTTTTTTAATTTAAGCTTCGGCAGGCGGCAAACCAACACAAAACCTTAAACTGTAGTTGACTGTATCATAGAAACTAGAGTGGCTTTTTAGGAAAGTCTTTGCAAAGGCTACAATTGGATTGGGTGTCAAATGCTTTGATAAGGGACGGGTTTTCTAAGAAATACGATTTAAATAACGACTTCGTTTTGAACAAACTGACTCGGCTTCTCATTTTACAAATTGGGGTCGCAGTAATACATTTTTCCTATGTGATTTAGTGTTACTTATTCTTAAAAAATAATTTCGGGAGCTGCTGATACACTCCGTATATCTAAAAATTAGCATACAGAATTGTTGTCTTTTCAAATTATTAATAAAA
The DNA here is from genome assembly GCA_038024825.1 of Polylopha cassiicola. Taxonomy (NCBI): domain Eukaryota; kingdom Metazoa; phylum Arthropoda; class Insecta; order Lepidoptera; family Tortricidae; genus Polylopha; species Polylopha cassiicola. The sequence goes on along the minus strand of CP149046.1, from coordinate 11,101,292 downwards.
CAGTAACATGGCTTCATCAGTGATAATTGCATGTGACAGAATCAAATTACATTTAATATTACAGGGAGGGAAATATAATGGAAATACAGCTTCGAGTCCAAATAATTGTGCGATAAATTGTTGATTCTAAATTAAACAATACCTAATCAAGCATCAATTGGTTTAACAAATATCACTCAAACTATACTTTTTTATATACTGAAGCGCAGTTGGCCAGCTAATGGGCCTTTACTGCAAAACCGGACGGGTGGCGAGACTCCTGAAAAGAGACTCTTAAGCCTTTCTCAAACTATACTTGGACTATTTTAGTATTACTCGGAATTCTTATTGAATTTGAAACATCGTTTGTTGGTTACATGTTATGTATTGATTAGTTATGAAATAATTGCTTTGCTGTTGTAGCCGTTCTTGGTATGCTATTACTTAAATGCGCCTAACTATTATTACTATACTAGTATGTCTTTTTAGACGAAATTCTTTCTTGCAAAAAATATGTTGTGGGTTTGAGTTCGCTTTCTATTATTGTGCCAAATTTAAAGTTATATTTGTCGTAATAATTATTGTTTACGTGGAAAATAACGCAGATCTTTCGCCAATCCTGTAAACAATGTTTTCTTATATAATAATATTATAGTATCAAAGTATTATTACACGTATTCAGTGTAATATATTTAGTACATCAATTAACAAAACGTAGGTACCTAAGTACTTTAATTATAGTGTAGCTAGGAACATGTATCTAAATATTTAAAAATAATATCTCCTTTACAAATATTCGTAATTGATTCTCTACGGGTATATTAGTCAGCACAAATTGAATGACATGGAAAAGCCTGACGCTATTTTTTTAACAGGATATTGGCTGAAACATGGATGAGTCCATTCTGCGAGCTTTTTAATTAACTTTGTATGTAGGTATCATTGAATGACCGTTCATTTCCATAATTTGTCCAGCCCGGTTTGCTTTTAAACGTGATTAGGTATCAGATTGTATGTACAGATTTGTTTACACTCACAAACGAATTTCCATTTGGTTGTCGACTAACGAACTTTCTGCCAATTAGTTTATTTAAAAAGATTCAGTACATACAGTACATACCTACATATATATATGTGATACCTATATTATGTGTCATCTAATACCCATACTAAAAAACGTTGTTTAGTTTGGTGCTAATTGATGTGAGCGGTCACAAATTATATATATATATTTTTAATCGATTTTCAAACATAAAAGTTTCTTAATTAGATATAGGTACATTTTGTACCGTTTAGTTCTATAAGTTTATGAGGACGACCTCAACCTTGTAAGAAATAATTAGATATTATTAATTCTAAAACATAAAGAAAATCAGTCTCTATAAAATATTTTTTACTATTATCAAACTTAACCCGTCGAAGTACGTCCACATCGACATTAATTCCTCTCTTAAGCTTGGCATTACTAAGTTTATATTAATTTAAGTGCTATAAACCCAAAGATTACCTGCTGTAGCTCTAGCCGCGTAAAGTTGCAATTTAACAGACATTTTATATCATAGGTGCGTACTTGATAGTAATTAGCTACTACAGAATGAAGTTTTTATGTTCGAAAAAACAAATAACTCTGGACTTGCTCATTCAACAGGCACTAATGGCTCTTACCAAGATTATCAACCAATATCTAAACAAAACCTAGTGTTCGACTATCCAAACCATATCCATATCGTTTGCCTTTACAAAAACATTCGAGTTCCCATTCAACTTTTATTGGCCGGCCGTGCCACCTGCGTTGCGAATAGAGTGTTATCTCATTTACAGGTTCCATTTGTATGCAAGGCCTTAGTCCCCTCGCCAACGTCGTTTCAGCCTCTGGCAAAATAGGAAAAAAATACTACCAGTTCCGCTTTTTGTGGAATTGTTTATTCGCGGCCTTTAATGCCCGCATTTTAAACTTTGAGGAAAGGGGATTGCAAAGGAATTATAGGTGTTTCGACTGGAAATTTTAGGTGAATAACAAATATCGTTATTCAATTTTTACCAAAACATTAAAGTAATAATATACGTTTTTGAAGTATATAAAGATCTTTATTCCATTACCTTATGGTTCCCGAAGTTAATTAATTTACTAGAAACATATTAAAAGTTAAAATCAAAACGGTTACAGATTTAATTCACGTAAGTATATTTAAAACACCCTAACCACAATACGTATAGTAATTGAATGGTCTGAGTCTATGTCAATAAGCAGTATTTTGCTCTGCGGTCAATAGGTATTCCCGATAGTAGCCGGTGACGTAGAATTTAATATCCATTGATCCGTAGGGAACTAATGGAATATACTAGTGCCACGGATTTCTAAAAACAAGACTTTATTGATGTGTTTCAGAATTGCTGAAGACTAAATAAATCAGTAGCTAGAGAAATAAAGTTTACTGTCGTAAAAGTAAGTGTAGCTTTTATACCTAAGTATATAAAATTTATTTCTCTAGGTAATATTGGTTTACTTAGTTTTAAATTATATGTTGTATGAATGATAACTGGGTCAAGATAACGGCATTCTTTTTAGTCCGTCAGTTAGATTAATAAAATAAATTAGACACTTATTTTTTTTTTCTTAAACAAACAAAAAATTACAAAGATAAGTACTTCTAAAGTTCGGGAATGGGGGTTATAAGTGACGTCACTTTTCGGTAGAACTTGAGCGCAAATTGTTCCGAAATATGACGTTCTAGTTCCCACTTTAGAAAGTGTTTTTTTTTTGCCTGCGAAAATAAAAAATATGTATCTAATATTTTTTGGTAATCTACTGGATGGACAAAGAAAAATAACAGTCTTCATGCCTAATAACTGCTGTATTTTTTAAAAACAAACATAGTAAGCTGCGGCTTCTGGGATATTATCACTCAAACCTTCACTTATACTAGGCAATGCTTGTAACAGTTACAATTCGACCTTTGCCATAATATCTTCGATTTTTCTCGTACAAATTAAGGGACATTCTAAATCTGAAAGGTACTGAAAAAGAAGCTTTTGATTTAAATTTTCACTTAACACAAAACTCAACCGTCGTTTTACAGAGAAGAGATCCTTTGATATATTTTTTCCTTTTTTTCAACTTGCTCTCCATTCTAGGGTTCCTCCTTGGAGGGACCTTATTAAATTTCCTAAGACTACCGCTTTGAAGATTTAATAAAACTTCGTCTCTAGCCTTTACACTACATTCTTCTTTCGTTTTTAATAGCATTTAGTAGGAATACATTTTGAAACATATTCTTGTTTTAAAATACTAAAAAAGTGTTTTAGAAAAACACTGTATAGGCGTGTGTAAGTTTTTGTTTATAATATGTTTTTGATATTGTACCTATTAGATTTATATTTTAAATCTAACTGATCCTAGTGGAAAACGGAAAAAGGAATCTGTATAAGATAAACTTTTGTATATACAGTTTAGTAAACTTAAGTATCTACTTAAAGGTTTAGCAAATACATCATATTCTAAAATTTATTCTAAGACGTTAACTTAGTATGTTATGTCATGATTTGTCAATCTTTTTAAAAACGCCGGTGGTGATGTCTGATTTATTTGTTAGAAGCATGATCTTTAAACTTCTGACCTCCTAATACGCAACCCTCCTTTTAAGACCAGATCACGCTTGTTTTTCTACTTCCTGGTAAAACTTGTTAGGCGCCTACGGTCCTTAATTAAGCATCTATGTAGTTGCTATAATTAATAACGTCGACTCGCTCTAGACAAGTACTTGCAGCTTTTTGTTCTTCAATCACAAACACTTGAAGAAATCACGACAAGCCGCGTTGACCCTTAACTTTTGAAAGACAAGGTTTTATTTTCAGAACATCTAGAAAGGTGGAAATATGGAAAAGTTTTTTAAGTTCACATAAACTTTAAAATCGCTAGAAGCAGACTACTTTAAAGAAACTTGGAGGAAAGTATAGAAATAGAAGTTTACTAATTGTGTACTTATTTAAAACAAGCTTTCTACTTCTCACTCACATTTTACATGCCGAGTTTTTATTCTAATAGTTAATTATATTTACGATTTGTACATACTTACAGAATCATATACGAGTAAGTAGGTTTATAAATCTCTTGACTTTGTTTTGTTTCTTAGAACATTACTTTTATACCCCATCTTCTCGATTGCGTAATAAAAGAATAGTTGAAGTGTTTTTCCAGGTTTAGGCACATACTAGTTATCGTAAGTTATTTAAGCTGCTGTAAAAAGAAAACGTTGGCTACCTACCACATTTCAAGAATTTGTTAGTTTATTAGTGTATTTTTTTTATTTTTTACTTCTGCTATCCCTGTAATTGACCGCCGACCCAAAAAAGTTAGTAAGCGTGTATTGAACGTACTTACATGGGTTTAGTACGTACACACAACTCAATAACACATTATCGTTTCTCAGAAAATAAGTACCTAAGGTCTGACAGGCCTTGGTTTGAGGGCACTACATTTTTTTCCGTATGTGGGTTGCAATAACGAACGTCGGCGGTTCCATTCCTCTTCATATTTATGAAATCCTCCGCTTGTTTGACTTCGCTAAACAAACTTACACAGGGCGATGATGACTGCGCTACTGCGATAGGTATTTTTATGATTCCCTGCTGTATTTCAATGTTTTCTGATAATGGGTCATTCAAGTATTACGTAAGCACTATAGTAGAGCGGGGTCTTGCTTTGCTTATGTTATATAGTCTAGAGGGTAACTACGTGAGTAGTAGTTATTTACTTTTCGTCAAGGAGGAAGGGGGGAAAATAATTGCAATAAATCTGCTTACGTAATACTTGAACAAATTTTAAAGTGTTGTTTATGAATCGGAGTTAGTTAAAAATATATAAGCTATTGATATTTATATCGTTCTGGTTCCACATACATTTGTGAAAGCTATGAATAAGCAATCACTGAATGGAAACCGCTAAAGACCCAATAAAAAAACATATTCCAAGCGAATGACCCCGCGGCGGAGAGCAATGTAAATATTGTGACGTTGTCATAATTAAATTTATAACGAGGAAAATGGATAGACCTTTAAAAACTTTTTTTGTTTTGTTTTACTTCATTATGTTTAATCGAGAATAACATTGTCAGTCAATTCATGACTTAAGCATGATATGCAAATGTTACAAATCGCTCACTCATCCTGTAACTGACCGTGCTGCGTGTTTGACCCATGTGCTTGATTGATTGCCTTTTGTTTACGCCCACTAATTGATTTTTAAAGGAAATATATATTAACTACCATTGCCTTTCAAATGCATTGCAATAAATTCCTACTAATATTATAAATGCGAAAGTAACTCTGTCTGTCTGTCTGTCTGTCTGTTACGCTTTCACGGTAAAACTACTGGACCGATTAAAAATGAAATTTGGTACAAAGAAAGTCTGGGGCCTGAGAAAGAACATAGGCTAGTTTTTAACCGACTGCAAAAAAGGAGGAGTTCTACGCGGACGACGTCGCGGGCGGAAGCTAGATAAGTCTAAAATTTTTAAGCATTGGATTGTTAACATGATATCAATGAGCCGCTTATTTTAATTCAAATTTTAAAAGCAGACATCAAATAGATACCTTAATGTACAGTAATAGATACCTACAGTCTTATCTCTAGAGAATAACCGCTAAAGTATGCCAATTATAAAATGGTCCGCCAGTTTTCTTAATACTTTTGAGTTTCTTCTTTTTATTTCTGACCACTTCGTTTTATTTACTTCTACTTGACTACAATACTCCAAGAAGAATATCATAAACCTTATTTTTAGAGTTCATATCATAATAGATAGGTAGGTAGTTTAAATTTCATCCGCATTAGTGCCGAGATATTACAGTCCAAAACCGGGACCGAAAACGGCAGTCGATTTTTATTTTAAAATAAAGTAAACTTGAATTGAATTCAGGACTCAGTTTGATCGTACTGTAAGAAAACGATTTGACTTTGCGCTGAGCTGAATATAAAATAACATCGTTCTTTCAGTCAATGTTTAAGAATCTATATTTTTCAAGCTTGCATTTACTTTGTATATATAGTAAAATCTCTAGATAGGTACATGTCGCCAGCGAAATTGTCTGTAGAGTGTTTTTCATGTTCTTTATTCATAAATATTTTACTTATTTCGTAGCTCACACAATTCGTGATCAAAGATCATACATAATTTATGAGTAAGCGATCAAAATGTTATAAAACTTGATAAGAAATTTTTCTTTTCATGTTATTACGGTGGGAGACCTTGCGACCTCGTCGTGAAGGGTTGTCGGTCACCGGCCGAAACCGAATACCGAACAACAAACACTAAAAGTCTTAAATAATACCAATTTACCAACCATCTTATAACATTTTTATCCAATTCTCCTTATTATTAAATATCAATCTTCCTTAATTGTTACATTTCAAGCGTATTTCACGTCTTTAGCTTTACTTGGCCAAATAAAATAATTCCAACCGAATGGTTAGAATTTATTCGAAGCCGAAAATATCCGAAACGGAAACCGAAATTTAGGTCGGGCTCTAGTTACGATATCACACGATTTTGGTTCCCGGTCACATTTGAGTTATAAATTGTATCACATTTGGGAGATTGCGGGTGTAAAGTTAGAACCTCGTTTTAGAGTAGTATAGAAACTATCGGTTGTAATAATATCATAACCACGTATTATTGTAATAATATCATAACCACGTATTATTTATTAGGTACCTATTACCTATTATTTTAAAAATAATATACAGAAATGTTATTAGAATGTATGTAAGAAATTAAAGAGTAGGTAGGTAATTACCTAAAAGTTGAATCACCATAAGTACAGGTAGCAGTCGAAATTCTTTAGTTCATTTAGAATATCCCCCAAGTCACAACAGATCTCAGATCATAAAACGAACACGAGTAGAAACACAATGATATTCCTTTGGGAAGTTCATTCTAATTTTATGTAATTCCTCTTGTAATGTACGAAATACACGACAAGTATGAAATACTCTGCATTCTTAACTTCCCTGAGGACAGTGAATTTGTCACAGTGACGGGGACGTACATCAGTTGGATTGATCGACACCCACTCGGGATCGTTTATAACCGGTTTACTAGTATTCATCCTCTTTATTTTAGAGCATAATATTATAAATTTCTTGACACTTCAAATAAATACTAATAGGCAAAATACACACTTGATTGTGTGCTTGTATATTTGAAATCATGGCAGGTTTTTAGATTTTTTAAGGATACTAGGTAGGTACCTATATTCATTTACGTTTTTACTTGCTTTTAAATACTAACATCGACACAAGCCCCCGAGACAACAATCAAGAATAGAATAGAAATACAAACTTAGATGAATATCTTAATCTTTTATTTAAAAAAAAAGTTTTCTACATGTAAATGTGCTATTTTACCTGAGGAATCACATTACGTGCAACCACACAGACGCCAACTGTGTGAACGATTAGACAATATAAATTGTTTCTGTGGAGAAATCATTCTAGTGGAAGACTTATTCTCTCAATATAAACAGATTGACGCGTCGTGGTACATTTTTAATCTAGGTTGTTTATTACTAGGGAATAAGTTTGTAGATATTTTGGGTAGCTTCATAACCCAACAATTTAGTAAACATTGTTCCTGTGTTAAATTTCCACAAGCAGGGTCCCCCATCCGTAACGGAACTAAGTTTCTTGCCCGACCGTTTCCTTACATTTAATATAAGACGGTGTACGCAGGAGATTAAAACAAGTGTGCGACAGGTGTACGCGTAACTCGACACACAGTACCAACGCACTACCAAATTATCCCATAGCCTTTACGCACTGGTAATAGAGACTAATTTCGCATAAGCTATTTAATAACCAGGAGCTTGTAATGTGGTTTTTATATCGTATTTTGATTTATTTTCGTTTTTGGCTGATTGTCGGATTCCAACGTCTAGTCTGGCTGTCACCGTGAAGAAAAAGTGGACCGCGCAGTGTTGCCGTTCCATTACAGATTTCTTGTTTCAGATTTGGACATAAACTAATTATAAATTTACTGACGTATTTAATAATATTAGAAAGCACGTTTTTATATTAAATTAAAATATATAAGGTTACATCTAGCTTTTTAAATAAAAACTATAAACGAAAGAAATATTATTGAATGACGTCAGTGAATAGGCTTTGGAATTTTAGACTCGGGGGACTGGCAACATTATTCTAGAACTTGTGCTGTCATGGGGCGTGTGCGCCGTATTTTTATTTTGTGTTGATTTCGGTAAGTTTTCAATTCGAAATGTGGATTCCTTTTGTTGTTCTCGTTTGACGTACTCGTGGTCTAAAATGTTTAACCTTTTTACAGAGAGTGGAGTGATTACACTCTTATTGTGGAATTGGATGCGGCCACGTGACTGGTGGTAACAATCTACGGAGAAAGTACTAAGAGTATTAAATGTAAGTATTCCTTGCCTGCGACCGTCGTTACTTTACGGCGGCTTGATTGTCTGGCTCAGGATACTAAGAATTTCCTATATTTCAGATTGTGACCTCAGTGCCGCGGCCGGCTATCTGAGCTAACCTGCTGATATCACCTCCGTCGGAATTGTAAAGGAGTCTGCGGGCACCACAAGCAGTGCTTCTAGTCTTCCGGTGGTACGTGTCGTGGCCGACAGTCCAGGCTGCTCGTTTATACACAATCATAATTATAGTTAACCCCGCCGTAGGCTATAGCGGGATATTGGTGCCATATTACAGTGTTGTGTCTTGCAGGAGGTGATTTGGGGAGGACACACTAGCTGAGGCGAGCTAGCGGCCCTCTGTGAGGCGGTGGTTCGACAACAGGGAGTGGACCTCTGTCGGACCCTGTTGAGACTTTTGGGGTGGTGCGCTCCGTGGCGAGCTCAGAGTTGGTGGTGCATGTTAGTAGTTCTGGAGGCTCAAGGTACCGAAGTTTTACACTACCGAGGATTGATTACGCGGTATTTAAAGTCTAATAAGTTATGTTACCGACCAAGCGAACCTAGGACCCTGTTGTTGTTGATAGGATTTATTTATAGGGGTTTAATTTAGTGCCTTATTACAAGTAATAAGAGTGTTCTATGTGTTTTTTTTACATAATTATATGCTTATTGTACTCGAACACGGTGTTGTTATTTGTGTAGGGTTCCTCGTAGGTAAACCCTGGGAAATTTTAACATTACATCTGGCGCCCGAACTTTAATTGACAACAGGTTTCGCGAATTTTGTAATTCCTTGATACTGGTCATGGCTCAGCATCAAGTTGGTCGGTAACATTTTGCTAATTGTACTTTGAGGTTATGTGTAGCACATGTTGTGACATAAGGTTATGTATGGTTGTTTAAGTATATGGATAAAACATTTATATAAATATTGGTGATTAGTGTTAAACAATACTTCTTTATTACACTATTTATACAGATTTTTTTTGTAACCTTGAAAATTATAACTTGTATCAGATGTTGAAAGTTTAGTTCTACGCGTAAATATAAACTTATTTATTCATTGTAAGCATTTTGGTCGGTAACATAATGGAGGAACGCCCAATCCGTTTCCATTTATTGCATAAAGATGAATTGATGTACGACGTGAGGATTCGCGGCGCGGTACCAGTAAATACGCATGCTGGTTCTAAAAATCGGATTCGGGAGCTGGCAGCTCAGGTACCTAGTGACGAGATTGACGTGCTTGAGAGCAATATCGAACGAGGGAATAACGGGTTGTAGTGAGCCAGCGGCGTGTTCGTGCTACTGTTTCGCGAAGTAATAATATATATATATTTTTTGAATCGTAATGAATGAAATTGTTGGTTAAAGTACTTTAGTGATTACTTTGCGGGTCTTAGGAATAGGCCTCTGGTTCACGTTATCAAGCGGGACGATAGCAGACCTTTTTGCCGGTATCTATTTATGGTAGTACCTACCTTCCTTCTCTCCCGTCACGGGCTATGTATTCATGCCAGTCACGGTTGGGAACAGGACTGCTATCGTAAAGTTTTATATTAAGTATACCTGGTATTGTGGTTGATTTGTTGTTGGGTGTAAATTTTTGGAGAACATTTAATTGACTCCGAATGTTCTGAATTTGTGTGAGAAGTCATCACAGATGGGGTCTGTGAATGATGATGTGTTGGAGGTGCATTTAAATGGCTCCGAATGTTCTGGATTTGTGTGGGAAGTCATCACAGATGGGGGCTGTGAATGATGATGTGTTGGAGGTGCATTTAAATGGCTCCGAATGTTGTGAATTTGTGTGGGATGTCATCACAGATGGGGGCTGTGAATGATGATGTGTTGGAGGTGCATTTAAATAGCTTTGATTCTCTGTCAGAGGCTCAGAAGCGTGAGGCGGATGCCGTAGTTAAATATTTTGAACAAATTTCTGCTGAAGGTAGGTGGCACATCAAGGAAATTAAGGTCATCGATGGTTCCGTGTTATTCCACATACTCTCGGAATCAACACAGAACTACACAGCACCAGTTTTACAATTATTATTTTTTTCATTTTTTACACGGGTATATACATTTTTACTTTTATTTTACGCCTTTATACTCCTTCATACTATTGTGTGAATGGGCAAACGACTTCTTGTGGGGAGAAGAGAATGTGTAACAGCGTCGGTGATTGCCGGACGCCGTGCCGCCGGTGTTCACCGTAGTTAAGTAGGATAGGTTATAGGTATATTATGATAATGAAAAGTAGGATAGGTAAATATTTTTTTTTTCATTTGGTTGGGTATTAGAGTGGTATGACAGAACATAACAATATGACATACTGACATGACCTTGACTTACTGACACTTACAGACATGACCTTGACTTACTGACACTTACTGACATGACCTTGACTTACTGACATGACCTTGACTTTTTTTGTTGTTCGCGGTGTGAGCATTAGGCACACGACCGGGGTGTCGTGTACTTGGTACTCACTACTGACGTATTATTTTTCTCTCAGGTGGTGGGCACTTTTTATAAGTAGGTAGGTTAGTTAAGCACGTGATCGTCGGACGCACGGTCCGTGTGTGTGCCCCATGCTCGCCGTGCCGCCGACGTTCACGGAGCGTGGTTTAGACTACATTTTTTTTTCTCTCTTTTGTTTTTTTCGAGTACAATGGGGTTTGGTTAGGGTATGTCATTACTAAGTGACAAACTAATTATCGTATTTTTTGGATTGAATTCAAGGAAGTTTGACAGCTGGGGACCAGCTGGAATTTTCCTTGCTTCGCTGTGTAAAATTCGTCTGGGTAGGGGGGTGTTGTAATGTGGTTTTTATATCGTATTTTGATTTATTTTCGTTTTTGGCTGATTGTCGGATTCCAACGTCTAGTCTGGCTGTCACCGTGAAGAAAAAGTGGACCGCGCAGTGTTGCCGTTCCATTACAGATTTCTTGTTTCAGATTTGGACATAAACTAATTATAAATTTACTGACGTATTTAATAATATTAGAAAGCACGTTTTTATATTAAATTAAAATATATAAGGTTACATCTAGCTTTTTAAATAAAAACTATAAACGAAAGAAATATTATTGAATGACGTCAGTGAATAGGCTTTGGAATTTTAGACTCGGGGGACTGGCAACATTATTCTAGAACTTGTGCTGTCATGGGGCGTGTGCGCCGTATTTTTATTTTGTGTTGATTTCGGTAAGTTTTCAATTCGAAATGTGGATTCCTTTTGTTGTTCTCGTTTGACGTACTCGTGGTCTAAAATGTTTAACCTTTTTACAGAGAGTGGAGTGATTACACTCTTATTGTGGAATTGGATGCGGCCACGTGACTGGTGGTAACAATCTACGGAGAAAGTACTAAGAGTATTAAATGTAAGTATTCCTTGCCTGCGACCGTCGTTACTTTACGGCGGCTTGATTGTCTGGCTCAGGATACTAAGAATTTCCTATATTTCAGATTGTGACCTCAGTGCCGCGGCCGGCTATCTGAGCTAACCTGCTGATATCACCTCCGTCGGAATTGTAAAGGAGTCTGCGGGCACCACAAGCAGTGCTTCTAGTCTTCCGGTGGTACGTGTCGTGGCCGACAGTCCAGGCTGCTCGTTTATACACAATCATAATTATAGTTAACCCCGCCGTAGGCTATAGCGGGATATTGGTGCCATATTACAGTGTTGTGTCTTGCAGGAGGTGATTTGGGGAGGACACACTAGCTGAGGCGAGCTAGCGGCCCTCTGTGAGGCGGTGGTTCTGACAACAGGAGTGGACCTCTGTCGGACCCTGTTGAGACTTTTGGGGTGGTGCGCTCCGTGGCGAGCTCAGAGTTGGTGGTGCATGTTAGTAGTTCTGGAGGCTCAAGGTACCGAAGTTTTACACTACCGAGGATTGATTACGCGGTATTTAAAGTCTAATAAGTTATGTTACCGACCAAGCGAACCTAGGACCCTGTTGTTGTTGATAGGATTTATTTATAGGGGTTTAATTTAGTGCCTTATTACAAGTAATAAGAGTGTTCTATGTGTTTTTTTTACATAATTATATGCTTATTGTACTCGAACACGGTGTTGTTATTTGTGTAGGGTTCCTCGTAGGTAAACCCTGGGAAATTTTAACATTACAAGCTTAATTTTCAAAGTTGCTTCGCTTCAAAGACACAAGATTGCTAGTTGACTAAGTTAATACATTGTTTTCATTGCGCAACAAAGAATAAACAGTTTTCCAGGATTCGGATTAAAAAGCTCGTAATATCATAGTCTGCTGGGATCTCGGTTTGAAATTACATTTTCTTGGGTTTGCTGTTTTCTCATGATTAAACTCGCAGTCTCTGGATACTTTTCTATTTGTCCGCTGTCCCGTCTTTTTAGATTTTTAGAGTTAACTTCTAAAGTAATTGTAGTTCTAACGGTATTACGAGCCTTAGTTTAATGATTCCTAGCCACACCATGCTTTAATTTCCATACATGGTAATATTGTAAACTGAGTGTATACGATGTGCACACCTCACAATCCACGCCAATGCATTGTGGGCGGTGATCCAGAACACGCGATAGGTTCAACGATTTTACTTTCACCGTCGTACTTATGTTGCTATACTTAAGGTCAAATTTGCCCGATCTCAACTGCACAAAGAGATTCATAGCAAGTTAGGTGCTTTATATGTAAATAGGACACCGTTTACGGGCTTTCATGATTTGTTGAACTTTTACGTTCGATCTTGGAAGTTACAATTTCAAATACAGGAATTCGAGTGTTGGGTGAATACGAAAATGCCGACAATTTATTTTGTTTAAAAACGCTTTGGAACATTGGAACGCATAACGTTGCGGAACTTTACTTACCTGTTCGGTAAGCTGCAAAATTGCTTTTAAAGCCTTAAGACTTAACGTTTGGTGGTCTGGTGCAAAACCAGAGGTTTATAATTAAATTTAATAACTGGGTTTACTTATGACTATAGAATATAGTTTCAATAATGACACTTGATTACATAGGTAAAAAGTAATCAATTACGCATTTGTTTAATTACTTTAGACTAAATAATGGAAAATTACTTTCAAGGAAGTGTGTTACGGACGTCCTTCCTTTATGAATATGAATAACGAGACATACCTTCGTGTGTTGTTAACGAGCAAATAATTCTATTTGTGAAGGAAACTCCGGGCAGGTAGGAACATTTGGCTCACCAAATACCTAAAGAAGGTCGCAGACTCATTTTGTTAGCAGTAAAGCGAAGCTAAGTTATGTTTTTTTTTATCAAAACTTTAAACCTAATCACGCTCTCAATTGAAATATTGACGATAAGTTTCATAAGCTTATATGTTTTATTCATCAGTCTAATTATATTTTTTTTCATTAGCCTTCTGCCGTTTATTGTACAAAGTATGTAACAAAAATAATTAACGTCCATGCTTAAAAAAAATACCTAAACATCCCGTGTAAAAATGGATTTAAAAAGGAAATTCTTTAGACGTTTAGCTGATTTGTTTTTTAATCGGTAGTTACTGTTTTTTGCTCGGTATAAGTATGAATTATCCAAACCTTGAAATTTGATCTCTAAACCCTTATCTTTGGGTACTAACTATAAGCAACTTTTTGTATTTTTTTTGTTAATAATTTTATTAGTCTTATCAGAATCCACCGAAGGTCTATTTTACGAATTTTGTATCTTTCAGAATCCGAAAGGTTAAGTTTAGATATTATTGTACCTACTGCTTATTACCTTCTAGTGTAACGCGGCTTAGGTAAGTAAGGGCCATGGTCCGATTCACAATCAACCTATTATTATATCGTTATTCCCGGAACTATTGTTATGTTTCCGACGTACAATTAATCGTAACGCTCTGAGATATATCTGAGGGTTAGGACCCTTAGATATATCTCTAAGCTAACATTAGTAGGATTACATTGGCTTAGCATTTGTTGTGAATCAGATGTTTATCTTCGTGATAAGAGAGTACCGTTGTGTTGATAGGACATTGTTTGTTGGTTACGAAATATTTACTGAATGTGGTTCAACTTCCTTGTAACTTTATAGTCTTAATTGTATTTTGAAAATACTATTTTAGTTCTGGATTGTGTAAGCTTTAGATAATGCTTTTAAATCTTACCTCGATATAAAAGCATCTCTTTTAGAACCACTGATTGTGCTACATTATAGGTGTACCTATGAAGGTTTGTAAAAAAAAAACAATCATTTCTTTTTATAATTACGTTGCTTAGTATAAGTAGGTATACATGACTATAAACTCATGTGTTATGCGTAAATATCTATACATCGAATACACTTTTTTAACCCCCGACGCAAAAACGACGGGGTGTTATAAGTTTGACGTGTCTGTGTGTGTGTGTGTGTGTGTGTGTGTGTGTGTGTGTGTGTCTGTCTGTCTGTGGCATCATAGCTCCCTAACGCATGAACCGATTTTGATTCTGTTTTTTTTGTTTGCAAGATGAATATGTCGGGAGTGTTCTTAGCTATGTTTGATGAAAATCGGATAGGTAGTTTAATAACTAGAGGGGGGTGAAAGAGGGGATGCAAAAATAAATGTCGACAAATATACTCGAGTGGGGTATCAGATGAAAGAGGGTCACGAGTACATTACAAAATCGAAATTATAATGAAAATCGGTTGAGTCGTTCAAAAAATATAGGGTGTCAAAGTGGGGATGGAAAACCAAATGTCTACAAATATACCCGAGTGGGGTATCAAATGAAAGAGGATAACGTGTACATTACAAAATTGAAATTGTAATGAAAATCGGTTGAGTAGTTCAAAAATTATGGGAAGTAAAAGTGTAAATGGTAAATGTCCAATGTCGACAAATGTACCCGAGTGGGGTATCAAATGTAAGAGGATAACATGTACATTACAAAATTTCATGTGAAATGGAAATTAGTTAAAAATAATAATTTATGTAGTAGATACCTACTTACAAAAAGTATAAAATAAAAAAATAAATTAAAAATTTAACAAACCCCCGACATAAAAACCTAAAAGCCCTTTAAAAAGTATAACAATAATAAAAACTTAATATTAGTTACCTAAATATTAATATTTCTACAAAGAAAACGTCATGTCGGGGGGACCGTAGGTTTAGGTTGATTGTAGGTATTAAGTAACTAAATGAGAAGCGGTCCCCCCGACATGACGTTTTCTTTGTAGAAATATTAATATTTAGGTAACTAATATTAAGTTTTTATTATTGTTATACTTTTTAAAGGGCTTTTAGGTTTTTATGTCGGGGGTTTGTTAAATTTTTAATTTATTTTTTTATTTTATCCGAATGTTAATAGTAACTTTGTTACATGTAAACATAATTTCGATGAAATTTATGATACCCGAGGGAGCTGAAAACAAGAAGCGTTGGCTTTTCATTACAATTTACAAGCTATCCTTATTCAAAGTATACCTAATAGCTTTAATCTGTTAGCCGGTCAGTTCATTACTCCTAATTTTTTTAAAGGAAACTTTTTGAAATTTTCATAAGAGAGGCATTCGTGCTTTTAAGATTTTTACTAACGATTTTTTGCTTTTTCATGTAACGTACGGAGGAAATAACCCAATTATTAAAACTACATTTAAATCTATTAGTGTTTACAAGAGCTTAGCGGATAAACAAAACGATAACTAGACAGATATAAAGTAATGGTTATAGATGGTAATTTTTATTAAAATGATTTAAAAATATTGTATTCAATGAAGTAGACGAAGGGGGAGTGCGGGCGATCGTTGAACCCATGCGCGTGCGCTACCGAGACGCGATCCGCTCTAGGGTTGACAGTAATCTGTTTATGAATACATTAAAATCTGCCAGTTAAATTCAGTTCTTAATTCGATGAAATATATTTTATAGCTTAAAGAGGATTTGTCTAATGCACCAATATTTAATCAGTATAAAACTTTATTTTGAACTAACGGCCCGCCCCGGCTTCGCGCGGATCCCTTTTTTTTCAATACCTATCCCTACTAATATCCCTACTAATATTATAAATGCGAAAGTAACTCTGTCTGTCTGTCTGTCTGTTACGCTTTCACACTCAAACTACTGGACCGATTTCATTGAAATTTGGTACAAAGAAAGTCTCGAGCCTGAGAAAGAACATAGGCTACTTTTTAACCGACTGCAAAAAGGAGGAGTTCTACGCGGACGAAGTCGCGGGCGGAAGCTAGTATAATATATGTCACTCCGGAATAGTGTAGCTTCCCTACAGTAAAAGATTTTTTCACATCGGTCCAGTCGTTTTTAGCCTATTCAATCCAAACAAACATACCTTTCCCCTTTATTATATTGGTATTGATGAATATTGAATAAGTACATTAAAATCACCCAGTTAAGTTCAGTTCTTAATTTGATGAAATATATTTTATGATAATATTTTAGTGTAAAGAGGATTTGTCTTTTAATAGGCACCAATATTTAACCAGTATAAAACTTTATTTTGAATAGACTTTCTTCGTCAACATTAACATATGGTTGTGTTTGGTTGCAATACATTACCACTATTTGAATACCTATTACATAAAATACTCGTATACCTAATATAATATTCAATTCTTCTTAAAATATCTAGAATTGTAATCATAGTTAATTTAAATTGACTTGTTGCATTTTATAAAACTTAATATTTTGATACTGTCAAAATTAAATGTGCATAATGGAATACTAATCTAGGAACGAAACATAAAATGTGCCCCTGCCTTAAGCGCAGTTAATATACAAATAGCGAATTTCCTGCCACTCAGAATTTGCTAGGCGTCGACAGCATAGAATACTGATTTTGACATAATACATCACTTAAAGCATAAACCAGAACATATTAGAGTTCTGTTCCCCCAAATGACACATTGGAACGTACAAAGGGTTACTTATATGATCAGTACACTTTTCATCTTAATTTTCTCACTCCGTAAGTAATAACTCGAATTCGCACTGAACTGGTTTATCATATACCTGCAACGAAACCACTAAAAGCCAACGTTAAAACAACAAGTATAAAATGTCAATAACGCACGAAGGAACAATAGGTTGATAGTAAACGTATTTCAATATAAATTCCTTTGTTCGGTTCAGTTGGCAGCCCTAGCTTGCTATTGTTCGACCCGGACTTGCCCGCTCCACATTCGACTGATTCCACGCTAGAGGTAGACCGGCAATAGCGACTGGATTTACCTCCAATGTTACCGAGTACTTTCTACGTGCATGGGATTTTGCTGGCTTATAGTAATGTAACCTAACCTAAGAAGAATCAGCGAGCCTGTGATGAACTGTCGAGTCGACATTTTGTCATGTCTATGTCGTCTTATTCTCGCGACGATCTGTCATAATCGGTAACGTTGACAGCGAGAAATCTTGTCATGTCAATGACGTCATTTATTTCTTCATGTCGATAACGAAGCAATATCGACAAGGCAAACCTTCTCCTTGTCGACTATGTTCTCAATGTTCAAATATAGATCTGCAGGTCCGTGTTGAGGTATAATAGAATAGTAATATGACTAAGTAGTTTTTAGCTTTACTCAAATAGTACGTATCTACCTACTACCTAGTGAAAATATTGTGCCACCTGTTGGAATATAATGTGTTCATAAGAGCATCAAAGTTCTCCCGAATAATTAACTTAAAAGTAGCATGAGTTTCATAAATATGAACAGCTAAATAATAATCCCTTACAAACAAGTATGTACCGGAAAGTTAATTTAGTGCGCATTCTAATTAGTTTATCTTAAAGTTTCTGTGTGTTAAACTTTCATGAACAACAGCTTAATACAACTTACCATGAAGGTTACATCTTTATCCTATGAGTAATATTAAACTAACAATACTTTTGTGTAATAACTGTAAATCTGTTTTGAGAACGTTTACATAAACGTTTGCTTACAAAACTGCATTGAATTTTTTAGCTTTGCTACATTTTTCTATTCATGTCACAGAAAATTACAGAACAAACGTTCCATGTTGCGACAATTTTGGAGACTTTGTTTATCCTCATATTTCCCTTGAAAATACCTGGATCGGACGGATTCTATTTGCAATGTGTTATTTGACGAGGCGACTCAAATACAAGGACAAGCAAATACCTCTGGGCGCACAATGAAAATTGAAAATATTTGAATAAACGATTGGATTGAATCAAAAATGGGATCCGTGGCAAGCAAACTGCCAAACTGTTTGCCGGTCAAACATTTTCTTGTTTAATACCACTTCATTGTATATACGATTTGAGTTTGAGACAAATTGACAACAATTCAGTGATAGTCGTTCAGTTTAGGATCCAAAAGAAAACTACTATTTTTGTTCAAAGATTTTAGTAATTCTGGAGTCGTTTTAGTTAATTAGATAGCTGACTTTAGCATTATATTATTGTCAGCTCAATCATGCAAGGAATATGGGAATCGTAAAGCTTTGGCAACGTCGGCAAGTTAAATACTATAAGCGAGTCAAAACTGAATTAGTGTCACAGTCACTAATGTCAAAATTAGTTCTCATTTTCCAATAAACAATAACTCAATCAATTAATGTAGTGGTCGAAACGACGTAGTTAATTTTACGTCTTTCAATGCATCGCTTTACATATTGTAATCTCCTTGATTTAATTTAAATGTCTTTACCAAGATCATTTATTGCTCTTATCATAATGAATGCTCTTAAAACGGACTATTAACTGGAAAACTTATAGTTCCACTTATCATATTAAAGCTCAAAGTACGTTCTAATTAACCAAGTTCGTAACCTGTACATTTTCACCTCTGAGTACAATAATTAAGGTTCCAACTTGCTTATTAAACTGAATAAGTATACAGAGCTTGCGTCCCACTATTTATCTTTCCCGTGTCGCTTTGGACATAGAATAGAATCCCTTAGGGACTTACTATTTACTTCTGAGAAAAGGCTTGCACGCGTTGTTTGTAAGGACACTCGAACTAAACAAACTTGTATTCTCTCGTTTATTTACATGTGAAATAGAAATTAGTAATTAGAATTAGAATATGTTGTAATCATCCAGTTTTTAAAATGTCATAATAGTTTTGCATTGTGATAATATAGTCGACTAAACTTTTTTTATCATTTTTATTTGTTATCTTATGATATTCTTTATTTTGTGTAAGTATCTATGAATATAAATGAAATAATATTTCTTTAGAATATGTAATTCAATGTAAATTATACATGGTATAATACAATTTATATGTAAGTATATTTTATAAATTAGTGTCGGGTATATGAAGCTGGATGCGAGCTTACTCAAGCTCTTAAAAGTTAACCACTGTTAGAAAATATACTTGCTTATAATATATCAAAGTATAGTACATAAAATAATGAAACTAAGTTACATATTCACCAAATGATATTAAGAACGGACATTTACTACGTTGTGGACTGTAGTTGTATAAAGAGTCTCGTTAAATGTAGGTTATCGGAGTTGGTCGTGCAAGTTTGCTAATACCGGCCACCAGCTGTCGCCAACTGTCCTTCGAACAACAAACAACAATTTGCCAATAGGCTTTTTGTTGACTTTGATAAATAGTAAATATGTTTGCTTGTCAAGAAAAGATTGTATAAAGAGATAACTAACTTCATTTCAATTTATAATAACCGCGAAGGCATCAGAAATTATTAGATAACTAACTCTATAATTCACATGAATAGAGAACATGCACGGAAAAGGATATTTTTAAATTAACAGTTCCATAGTATACGAAAGCGTTAGTTTAATAAATCGTTCATCGGCCATTTTAGTTAGCGAGAAGCACTCATAGTATACGCAAGGGCGTGCATTCAATACAGGCACAATATCATAAATATATGAGTGCCTAGCACCCACATTTGTACACCCCATTGTACGCGAATTGTATACTCGTATATTTTCTCAATAATAATATCCTCTGTTATTTAACGTTTATCTAGTTCTCAATTAGTAAATGACACACATTACAAACTTAAATTTATATCAATCAGCCCAACGAGTTTAAATCAATCTCCATTAACAAAAGTTCCAAGTGAAAAACAAAAGGAGGAAATGTTTCCTGTAATTAATCAGGTTTCAATATTGCAAATGAAAGGAGGATGAGTGTCGATTCACGGTCAATTTAAGTCCCTTTTCGGCCAGTAACGGCCGGCAAGGGCGTCAAACATGAATTATACATTAAGCCAGTCCTGGCCATTCGCAATCGAGAGTGATTTTAGTCATTTTGTAGCCAATTTCCGACAATAAAGGAATTCTTTGTTGCCCAGAGAATTCTTCAGCGTAAATAGCACGTACCTACTGCTTCATTTATAAGGAAACAAAGGATACTCGGAATAGTTTGGTTGATACAAAAGTCACTGAATAATCTGAAAGGAAAGTGGCCAAGTATTTGTTTTATTTACACATTTTTCGGATGCACTTCTTTCGTCTTTGTTTGAATTTTAACTGGTTATTTTTTATGATGCACATATTTCTTTGAAAATAAGAGGAAAATTTTAAAATACAAAAACTAAATAAAAATTAAGATGGTTTTATTGAAAAATTCCAAACTTTCAAAATCTGTGATTCATATCCGTAGTACATAAAGGAAGGACACAATAGAGTCGACATAAAGGTGATTAAAAATAAATAACGCACTTGGATTTACTACTAACCTTAGTTTTACTACCAGTAAAGTACCATCACTGTGAGTGAAACTGACGGTAAGAACCTTTTAATATAGAGTTAATGCCAGCAAGAGCTACGTAACAGGATTGCTATTAAGAATTCAACAATCAAATCTTTCTAAACATACGGAAGATAATATAATCATACCCAAACATAAAAAAGGAACGCAAATTAGGTAAACATCCTATTAGTTAGCTTATTGATTTAAATCTCTTCCAAACAACCCTCTATAGCAAAACTATTTTCGATAGCAAAGTAGGTAATAGCAACGTTAACGAAATTGAAATATCTTCACAATAATATAAGAACTGGCCTGAAAGATAAACAATTCGTTATTATATGACTTGTAAAATGGTTACGGGTACACTTTCATCCAACAATAACTAACATATTATAGTTTTAATGTGCGGATTTACCTACTGTAAATACACATCAAACAGTTTACATACATACTTACATGCTCAGCACCAACAGAGCATTTATGATTTGATATTTACAAGCGTTCTTTTTAGAGCAAATAAATACAAAATTCTGTTAATCCACTCGACGTTAATAAAACCTTTACCAAATTTATTGAGAAAAAAAAAACATTATTATAAAATGATACTCCGGATGATGGATCCTTCATCAAACTGCAATAGCAATATTCCCTAAAAGGTTTATGTGAAAACACAAATGACAAAGTAGCGTTTACACCCAGTCTGTTCTGGATTAAAAGCTTTATTGCATTATCTTCCAGCTGGATAGATCCGCTTTTCTACTTAATCTATTTTACTTTGCTATGTCTGGGCATTTTCGTCTAGAGTCTTTATCTCGGATAAACTGGTTCTTTCACGAAGTAATATATCAAGCAGTTAATATATAAACACAAAGGAAAAGAAAAGTATCTACTCCTGTTCTGGTTTCTTGAGTCATTTTATATTATTTTGGAATGAAACAACTATAACGGGTTTAACTCGCGTATTTTATTTTATTTGCTGACGCTTCGAAAACTTTACAGTTCCCATATTCGTAGCACAACTGAGCTGACAATAGTCAAACGCAAAAGGTTTTTACTTTAGCTATCGTCAGGTCACAGTTCCCATGTTCACAGCACGACTGAGCTGACGGTTGTCTAACGCTAAGGCTAAAGTGCTTTATACAAAACAATTTTGCATTAGACTATCGTCAGCTCAGTCGTGCTACACATATGGGATCTGTAAATACGCGAGTTAAATCGATTATAGTTGTTTCATTCCAATGTATGGGTCCTGTAAGAACCGCGAAGATATCAAAAATAATTATTTTGTTTCAGAAAACACTTTTACGGTTGTTGTGGAGAAGGATGGTCGAGGGCTCGGTATGTCGGTCTGTGGGGGCGGAGGACTAGTCAGGATCCGTAGGCTGTACCCGCCGCAGCCTGCGTGGCGGACGGGGAAGCTAGCACCGAAGGATCTCCTGCTAGCTGCCAACGGAGTCCCGCTAGCTGGGCTTAGCACCTATGTAAGTCAATTTGTGTTACTAGTGCTATTATAACGAGAATTTATTTAAAGTTTTTATTTAATTTGCAAAGTGTAGGTATGTAAGTATTTACGGGTGAAATCTTGCAACCAAATTTTAAAGCAGATACCTAACTTAACCGATTGAGCTGAAACTTTGTACAAACGTTCAGTTTAGATGACAATGCATGGTTTACAAATATACCCGAGTAGGGTATCAAATGGAAGAGGGACACGTGTACATGGTAAAATTATAAATGCTTCTTTATAAAAAGGTTTTTTACCTTGAATCTTATATCTGATCATAATTCCGTGTTCTAATATGACTGCATTAGGTGCTCATTGAAAAGGCAAAATAACTGAAAGGAATTTTTAAGTTATTGATAGATTATTCTGATGCAAGATATCTATAAGTAGGTACAACGTAGTGTTAAATTATCCGTTAGGTAGGGATCTCAATAACATAATAACAAGCTTGCAAGTCACATTCAGTCAGTTTCCAGGCCCATTTATAATTAAAACGTTCCTCGACTCAAAGATCAATGAAGTAAATGGAAGGAATCGGGACCATTAGCTCGGTATTATACGTACTTATGTTAATATTTAATTCGGACCCTAAATTCATGTTTGCGCTCTCTTTCTATCTTTTTACCTTCTCAGTTTTTCTCTTAAATCACTTTGTTTATATAACAGAACCTGTACAAATGTTTTGAGAAGAAAAAGTAGAAATTCAGCTGCTGCCATGGACTTATACCATGATATATTAGTAAGTTAATATTAGGGATTTTATTCTTTTTTGTAACAAATTTAAGGAATACGAAAGGATTCCGATTTGGCCACGTGTAACATAATGATAATATTGTCGTGTAACAGTGGGTAAGTAGGTACTTGTTGTATTAACTCAAAAGTGTAATAAACAAAAGTAATGTTAATTTTCTGTCCTCCGACCAGAAAGCGCCAACTTTGTGGCCGCTTCGCTAAATGAAATTGCCGCTTTCTGGCTTCGTCGAACAGAAAAATAGTATACTGACCTCGGCCAGAAAATAAAAAAGCCTCAGATCACATTTTTGTCAACCTCGGCTTCGCCTCGGACGATAATTGCATGTGATCTGAGACATTTTTTTATTTTACTGGCCTCGGTGCGTAATGTACTATTTTACTTTGTTTACATTATTTTAATTAAAACACGTTGCAAATTTTCCCTTTCATCGGGGTTAATTCTTGCTAAACCATAAACGGTAAATGAGGAACAGGTCGGTTATTTAAAATGCCGTGCGGATTATCCGCTATTGCGGCGGTTGCCGAGAAAATCCTTTTGCATTAAAATCTATGCAATGAAATTCAAGTAAGTATCATAAAAACATTGTTATGATAAATAAACCTCGACACCTATTTACTATCTCTTTTTTTAATATGATATTAAACTTTGATTCATATCGTGCTGACCTAACTATTTCAAATTCCTAATGAACTATAAAGTTCATACTTAATGTTTTGGTCGTTTCAAATTGTATACCTACATAAAGCCTGCCAAAAATAAGCATGAAGTCATCTTAAAAATGTCATTTGTCGCCCAAGCACTTTCGCTGGTCGAAAGGATAGGTTATAAACATAAAAACTTTTATGAAAACACCGACGCGGCCGCGGGTTGGGACAAAACGTAATAAACTGTAAAATGTCCGCCACAAAGTTGTATAAAATTGCATGTTGTTTTTACACGTGTTCTAAAAGCATTTCACGGTAACAGGTAAACGGGGTAAAGTGAAACAAATTTAATTTGCATAAGTGTTGTATACGTAGTTTAGAACTGCAGTGCCGGTGTGTTATTAGTTTTTATTGTTGGCGACGATATTGTTCATACGACAACCTCTGTTTCTCTGTGGTCCTTTTACTCTAACAAACTTTGCTTTTAGCGAAACTCCGCTTTGGTTTCTTTCTGCAACTTAGTAAGACCTCGACACTGCGTTGTATGCAGAGAATTTCTGGTACAATCAGTATAAGGGTTTTTATCAAATAGAAGTAAAATGTCTGCTAAGTCTGCCTCTTATGTACTTGGAGTAATTTATATGTACCGAAAGATAACGAAAAACTCCAAGTTTAATGTAGGAATAAAATAAAAACACAGCGAACATAAATAGCAGACAGAGAAGCTAAAAAGTTGCAAAAGTTGCAGTTTTACCATATTCACGTCTACCGTCAAAATAATGTACCTACCTACTAATTTATCATCCATTGCTTTTATGTATACTTTAGAAATAATTAATGTTAAAAAAAATGTTTAAAAAAATATTTACAGAACATCATATCGCACTTCTAGCAACTCATATTTACACACATTTTAATGATGTAAAATCTTGAACTAAGCTCGCATAATTATCACCAAAAGTTTAAGCATCTTAGCTTACAATACCAAATATAATGTCATAATCACAGTTATTCTTATATCATTTTACAAAAGTATATCAGAGGGTACGTATATAATTTGGCCGTTCGTTTTTGTATTCCGTTTTTTCGCGTATCGTGCCAGAAGCAAACCACGGTTCACGCTTGTTTATGACATACCGTGATTTGTAGAGCCTTTTTACAAGCCCCCACCCAGTTGCGCAAAGAAAATCGAAGAAAGCCTTTTGAATACCATTCCAAAGCAACGAACTTTGAGGCTAAAATATTTAGTACTAAAATGTAAATCATTTAAACGTACCATTTTCTTTATACATTCTTAACACGTCTATTAGGTATTAATCTACATTGTTATTTGAAGCTTATTAGTTTACTATATATAGGTAATTTATTTATAAAGGGTTTCATTATAGCTATATACTGTATTGAATAAGTAGTTGAAAAGTGTCGTAAGTACTATTTTCTTTTTCGAACTTAATAAAATCATTATAGAATTTCATATACTAATATCATAATAAAATATAAATACGTAATGTAAGAATTATAGCATCACCTGTATTAGTGAGATACCTTGTAAGTATAGGTAATCATACCGTTTTGAATATCGAATATCGAACAATACATCCCATTAATCCTGGATATTGTTGTATCAAGAACCATAATACCTATGTGTTCTGACACTATGTATGTTGAACTTCAAATATAGTAGGTAGGTACTTAGTTTAATAACATTTTCCAAACATACACCGCCTGATGTTAATTATTCTATACTAATAGACAGACAACTGGATGTCCTGGTGACATCTGAACATGTCAACGCATACCTGCAATTAATTTGCTAGTACTTATAGAACTTTAAGGAAATATATAAGGAACATAAAAAATAAGGAACCTATAATGCTGGTGATTTGGCTCGGATACTGGCTGCCTGTTCGTGGCACTATAAAAAATATCGGTCCGGCTGAATTAAGTTTAGGTCTTTTAGATTTAACATATTTCTTCCATAACGATCGGTCTATGTTGTTCATATTATTTTATTACAAGCTTTGATGGTTAAGTAATACCTACGATTAAAAAAATGGTTAACATCATCAAATTGATTTATAACTGGCTACAAATTTCATATCATGTTTCCAACTATTGTTGATGCAGTTTAGCATATTTTATGTTGCCCTTTTGTAGACAAAACGCTGCCTCGTAAAAAAAAATACTTAGAAAAAGACATCACCGAAAACTCTATTTCCAATTCCCTTACAATGTTAGGTAGAAAGACGGCTCTAAACATTGCCTTAGAAGACGCACTGAATTCCACTCTAGCTAATGGAAATAAAATTTTATTCGGATGTATAATAAAATTCTATCTGCACTGAATCTGACGCAAACTAGCCCATATGAAATTCCTTGAAGACAGGAACCTAGTCTCTACTTATCCAGAGGTTGTGGTCAATTTAACTTTTTAACTTGAATAAGGAATCTACTTTGCGAGATGTCATATAATACGGTATACGTTTAAGGGTCCTTTGAGACCTAGTTTGGAACCCTAAAAAATATTTCTGCTTGAGCATCTTCTTGATATGGGTTAGCTATTGTCCGAATTTAAATGAGACTATCGTATCGTACGACGTATTCTCTGTTACAATTCGCTCATTTCGCTCTAGTTATTAAAAGCTTCTATTTAACTTGCAATATAAGTACATATAAATATATAAGTGTGTATGTACGGGTGAAATAATTATTGATACTCAATATTGTAGCAGATAACTTTAACCGTTTGAGCTGAAATTTGTACACACGTTCAGTTTGGAAGACAATGAAACTGCAATATGTGACGTCGTTCTAAAATCAAATTAAGGGGGGTACAATGGGGGAGGTAGAAAAACAAATGACTACCTATATAATATACCCGATTGTGGTATCAAATAAAAGAGGATCACATTGACATTGTAAAAGCTTTTTTAAAACTAACTTCAAAAATGACAGTAGATATAAAGGAATAACCACGACTGAATGTTTCCCGAAAACTCCATTAATAAATCAATGTTACCGCAGCTGACGATAGCAACTATTTAAAGACATTTTAATTAGCCTGAAACAAAATTGTTGCAACGTAATTTAGTTTTCCTTTTCAAACTACATCGTTCTCCGGTCAGGTTTATGAGAACATTTGCAACTAAGAACAAAACGCGATAAGCTATAGTAACTCGTGTTTTATAGTTCAGTTTATATTCCGAGGATCCTGGCCAGGTTTCCAGCATTTTACTCCCCCTAGCGGCAGTTGGTTCCTGCGAGCCGATAAATAACTTAGGACGTGTCAATAGATGAGCGAGCTATCAATATAAATCTTTCAAACAATTGAAAGCCTTTCCACGTCACACTGCGACATATTTATAGACCAAATACCCGCGTAGACATTTCTACTTGGCAATTACGGTCTCGATGTCGGAATAAAAACATCGATACGTACAATGTTTTATCTTTACAAAAGTTATCGATATAAAAATATAGTTTGCTGAACAATAACTAACAAAGGAATAAAAAGTATACCCATTATACATAGATTACATAGTTACTTTCGTATTTATCGAGTAGATTTAATTTAGGAATTTATTAATTGCGCATAAATGAGAAAAGATCCTCTAATTAGTACTTATTATATTTTTTATTAATAATTTTAAAATCTAGATACCTACTATCAAACGTAACTACATAACTCTTAAGAAACACTTAGATACGAATTACAATTAGTCTCCTAATTTTAGCATTATAATAATATACCTAGTTCGACTTTATATGAAGTATAAAATCTATTATAATCGGCTCAATAACTTGACGGCAACAAACTATAAGTCCGCTGACGCGGCAAGGATAATCCATCGCGGGTGCCACTAATCTATCCATTTATCGTGCAGGAAGCCCTGGAGGTACTCCGCACGGCTGCGGCTCGGGTGGAGCTGAGGGTCTGTCGGCCTCCTCATGATGTTCTGGAGAGCGTCACCCCACCAGATCCACCGACCCCACCGGCGAGAACTCCCCACCCACCACATCTGCCCCATCTACAGCATCTACCGCCACATCTACCGTTGGATCCCTTGAACTGTCATCCTATGCATGCAAGGTATGTCTTTTAATTTTAGATATTCTTATTATGTACTAAGTCAAACCAGTTGACACGTGTTTATTAAACATAGAAACTCTCTATTCATGATTTACAAAAGCAAGCATACAAGATTGAAATGATTTACAAAAGTAAGCCTACAAGATTGAAACTATACTATATATGAAAATATACAACATACTGCTATATCATTTAGTCTCAAAAAACTAGTTCCACACAGTCGCAATGGTAAATGTATATACATGCCTAAAACATACGGGAACGAATAAATTCTCCAAAGCTAACCTCGCACGACTTCACGAGAATTGAATAGTTTTTTTTTATTCCCTCACTCTGGTAGTTTTCAGTCGCAAATCCAGGATTTGTCTTAGTCTAAAATGTTTGAGAGGATTCGGCTGGATTTACTTTGTGATTTTCACACAATTTCCACGTTGTTTCTACCGGAGGCAATCTCGACGTCATTAAACTTGTAGGTAACGTTGGAGCTTCTTGTTAAAAAAATATCTTGTCTGTCTCAGAGAAATATTGAATCTTGTTGGTGGAACACACGTAAATTCGGTTGATGATACAGGAACGGTATGAACAAGCGTTATTGGTGTTTCAGCGAGCTCGACAACTACGAACACCCACTAAACTTTTATGTCACTCATTTGTATTTACGACGTACCTACATTCCAATGCTACCATAGACAGCGGTTTTGTACCACGTTATCCAATGTTGGAATATTTATCAAATGAATCTACTAGTTTCTACTTTAAATTATGTATGTTATTATTGCTATTACCGAAACTTAATTTGGGTTTGGTAAACTTTTAAACATTAATCTCTTAATTTATTGTTCAAATATACAACTTCAACCTTTTCACAGGATCAGTTTTTTACGACACCTTTATTACGATACTAAAAACTCTGTTACAAAGCTTTCAAGAATAAAAGATAATTCTTTTGCTTCATATACGGAACCTGTAAATTCGCAATTCAAAAGCCGAACTAGGTCGCAAACAAATTTGTAAGGCATAAACCAACACTTCAGCACCGCGGCACATTTCATGGCTCCCCCTGATACGAGTTAGTACATCAATCTCGAATTCAAAGTGCAACTAGACACTTTTAGAAAACGTATTGTGTAATAAAATGTGTATAGTACAAACCACATTGTCGCTGCCAATCTCGTTTGGTTTTTACCGTGCAAACGTATAAAGAATACATAGATCTGTACCTACACTAGATCCCTTTCTTATTCACGTATTATATTATAGTGCTGAAATGAGACAGCTTTTCCTTTATTAAGGGCACGAAATCTAGGCCTTCTATAGTTAGGGAAGACGACGCAATTTCCCAGAAACGTCCGGTTACAAACATTTTCATTACCAGGCTATCAGCAACGACCAGCAGTGCGACAACTTCGTCTTCCGAAGGAAGGGGTCGACGCGAGGCGAGTCCGGAGCCAGATAGACGAGAACTACGTCTTCCGGACCTTGACCGACCGCTACCTGTATACGATATCCAATATGGGGTAAGAAAATAGACTGTATCTAATCAGGCCAGTTCATTTTGTTATTAGTTAAAATCTAAATTTCATTAAAATATGTATGGTAAATATGTAAAACAGCTTTCCGATATTTTCACATTGAAATATCCCAGCCTGCGGTATTTAATGAATGATGCCAGGAATAACAGGCTGTTTTATTTACGTTATCCATTAGTTTCGTAACTACCTACTGAGCTATATATGTCGAGTTTTTTAATAAAGCGCACATGTAGTCATCCTAGCTTGTAAATAATAAACATGAAAGCGAAATATAAATAATAAATAGAGTTTCATTTATTACGTATATTTCGGTTCCATGTTGAATATCGGAAGGCGTCGGTTTTTGTCGTAGATATTCGAAAACCTATCACGCCGACCAGTGTAAAAGCTACGATAAAAGCCAAGCCTTCTTCGCAGTAATAAAATAGCTTTCATAAGCAAATAAGTCCTAGCTTCGCGAGTAAATGCGAACTACTTCTTCATTTATAAGGAAGACGAAAATATCTGTAATTGCGTCACGATTCCAAGAAATTAACATAATTTGTGTTCTGTTACTTGTCTTTTACAGTTAAGGATATTAAAGCTATTTTTTCTGTGAAACACAACCAAAATTAAAAAAAAAAAGTCTGTTTCACAATGTCAAAGTACTTATAGCTTCATATTTTACCGTTGGCTATTTAAGAAGAAAAAAATATTATCATCATCATATCAGATAAATATAACTCGTTTTGTTTAAACAAAAGCCTAAAACTATTTGCGGCACTTCTCCAGCTGATCGTTAGGTTAACCAGTAATTAATGATATCCATTTCTTGGTTTTGATCCGGTAATAGTAGGTCGACGGTTCGGCATGGTTCGCTAACTATCATTGAGCTTGGACACGCAAAACTGCTATCCTAGCCGTAATGATAATGAGGGCAATCATCCTAAGCTTTCCTTTTCCAAATTATTAATACGTGTATGGATTTGCTAGATGAGTTTCCCTTTAGTGATTTCTGGGCATAATTTGGGTCTCAGCTTTAGATAACCGCTAGTTAATAGTACCTACGCGACGTAAATTGCCTAATAGATAAGCGAAGTGTCTAATAGTCTATTAATAACTGGAGCAAGGTAATGACAACCTATTATAATTATCGTCTGCCTATTAAAAAACCTTTCTGTTTATGCTCCAAGGATGATGGATCGGTGGTAAGTATACGATTATTTTGAGACGCAAAATTTCCGTCATTTATTTTTAGAAATTTTCATGGTATTTTAAGATCACAGATACTCTTTTCTGTAATGAGGCAAGAGAATCTTGGTAAATTCTTATTAATATTTTTTTTTCAAGCAATCGACATGTGATACTTAGCGTGTACCTAACTCTGTTAAAAAGGTACCTTGCTAATAAGTTATTCATATTCAAATCATTAAAAGTCAATATGAAATCAATATACCTGTGCAAATCCATCTTATATTCTAAAATGTATCAGAAATACATTGTATCAGGAATATAAACTTACACATTGTACTCTCTGTTAATTTTTACAACATGCAATATTATCTAAGTCATTACTTAGATAATCTTGCGTGTTGTTAACCAATATGTAAAGAAAAAATATTTTTCTTTTAGGAATTTGACATTGTAATGACGAAAGTAAACGGATCCCTGGGATTCACTCTTCGCAAGGAAGACCACAGTGCATTGGGGCACTACGTACGAGCCCTCGTACGGGAACCGGCGCTCAGTGACGGAAGGATACAGCCTGGGGATAGGATCGTTGCGGTAAGTCACCTTTTATCATAACTTGCTGAGAAAACAATAGTGCTCCGAGATTTTGAAGAATAATTTAAATAATTTGGTCTCTGTAAAGAAGTTCAAAAATTGTTTTGATCGGCTGAATGTAGACTACTATGAAAAAAATACTAAATAAAATAATGCAGATTTTAACACTTCACACACTTTACAACGAATCACAAACACGACGAAAAACGGTCAATATATACCTATAACAATTACCAGCATAAGTAGGTACTTTAAATATTGTAACTAAACAGATTCAGTTCGTTTATATTGTACGAAATGTTAATTGACAGCTAATTATTAATAAGCATCAGAATATTCATTATCAGATTAAATTTATATTGAATAAATAAAGTTATGATTTACAACAATGTGATATTTCAGAATGTAAGGTTTATTTTAGAGATACGATTATATATTTGCGTGAAGCTCATTCATATTATTCGATTCATCGAGTAGAATATAATCTTCATTCAGTGAAAATGTGATATCATAACGATAATAAATGTAAACATCATTAAAACAAACAGGAAAATGTAATACTGTAGATAATTATTATTAAAGGTCTAATATAGGTATTCACGGACCTTCAAAATCGAATCTTTTTTTTTCTTAATTGCTGATGCCTTCGCGGTTATTATACATTGGAATGAAACAATTATAAATGGATTGAACTCGCGATTTTTTTTTATTGGCTGACGTTTCGGAACCTTTACAGACTCCATAATCGTAGCACGACTAATTATTATGATAAGGAATCTGTAAACGCCAATAAAATAAAATACGCGAGTTGAAACTCTCTAAAGTTGTTTCATTCCAATATACAATTTTCTGTTAGTGAACCTAATAAAAATATGATTAGTCCACAATTGTTTATTTAATCTTAAACATTAACTATATTATAACAACACAGGTAAATGACACACCAATGTCAAACATGTCTCATGCTGAGGCCGTTGCCTTCTTGCGTGCGTGCGGCTCGGAGGTCCGGCTGCGACTGTACAGAGACCACGCTGCTACTCCGCTCTCACCCATGTCACCTAAAGAGGAACCGACCGACTCGGATGGTCCTGTGAGACCGAAACCACCTTTGAGGTTAGTTGCTATTTAATTTCTGACGTACAAAGAAGAGAGAAGTTTGTGGTTGCGGTACTTAGGTCAAAAGTTCGATAGGTAATTCAATAATTGTCAATGTTGAAACGTCGGGTCGTTCTTTTTTTTTACCTATAATTATCTGTTGTTTGTCTATTATACTCGTAGCATCTCGTTAGAGTATTGACAAATACTTACCGTTTTATTATGTTAAAATAAACTTTTTTTTTTTATCTTTCACTTACTGGAACCAAATTTTCTTTATTCGTTTATTTTAGTACAAAGTGGTACCTAAACCTACATGTGGTCTCCGCTGAAAATTACCACTCTGTTACGTTATTTAAAAAAACACGATTAAAACAATATTTGTCGAAAAGGAAATTAAATTGTTCGTTATAAAAGAAAATCGTACACCAAACCGATAATATTGAATAGTTTAATAAACCAAAAATATCGATGTAGGTAAAAAAGAAGAACGACCCAGTCGAGGTTCAACCGAATGGAAACCTGTCATTTTCTGGTTTCTATTTATCCGCAGGGCTGAAGCAGTATCAATGCTGTGTGACTTGGCAGCACGTCGACTCACTCCAGATACAGTGGACGGCTCCCGGTCGCCGTGTCTTTCCCCCCGAAAATTCCGGAAACTCACTAAGGACAACAACCACTATGAACAACCCAACGGTACGTATCTATTATCTAGTAGATAATACGGTAGGTTATACCATCTCTTTCTCCCTCTGAATTGTCAGCACATGAGCACAAAAAAAAAAGATATTTTAATACTTTATGATGCCTTCGCGATTACACATTGGAATGAAACAACTTTAGCGACTTTAGCGTTAGACTATTGCTCAGTTGTACTATTATGGAAACTGTAAATAATCCGAAACGTCAGCAAATAAAATAAAATACGCAAGTTAAATCAGTTACAAGTTGTTTCATTCCAATTATATTTTATTCATTGATTGCAAGGCGACATAGCTTCTTTTTTTAAAACTCGTGTGCTATTCAAGCTGGAGTTTAGTCTTTTTACAGATAGCTTATAAAATTAATCTACATTTTTTACCTGCTCTAGCTCTATTATCGCAACGATACGAACACCGGTGGAATTTTATAAAAATGTAGCGTGTTGCTTAAGTTACAAAATCCGCAATTATAAGATTCTATCGCATGTACTGGAAATCAATGAAATCAATTGTATGGATCACTAAGTCGGTTCTTTTAATAGGTACTGAATTTGTGAACTTTGATTTTTCTAAGCATGAAAACAAAAATAAACTTAGTGTACTTATCTATACAAAAATAGGTACGTATACGTATACAAAATTAAACAAATAGTTGTCCACGCACATAATAGTGTACTTATTCTAAAAGTTATAACACTTTCGTTCGCGATGATCCCGATCAAATAACGCAGTAATGTTGATTAATATCATATGAATTTTAATTAACGTTAATGAAACGTATTACACCGTGTTCATTAGATAAGCATTAGCGTTGCACGCGAGCATATTATATGAGGTCGAACATTATGCCGCTAAATTATGCACATTGCTCAGATAAAATTACTTCACAGCAGTTAGATATTAATCTGGCCTCCTATATGTAATAGAGAAGCTGTGAAATAGTAACGAGGAAACTAAGTAGCCTAACATTTTGCAACATAATGTAGATGTAACATTTTTATCGAGAACAGCATCTTTCAGATAGATATAATAGGATTGCTCAAAATACACATTGCAGTTTGAGCAATGTAATATTTTAAAAACAAATTCGATGAATTAAAAGCTGACATGACTAATTTATGTCTGCTTTTGCAGAGAAAGGGTGAATGAAAGTAAAGATGTATGTAATAATATAGTTAAGTAGGATTTTAAAGTAAAGATCATTACCAGCAATATAATTGCTTTCAAGAACGTGAAGTAGGCATCTAAATAAAAAAAAATTGGGGATATTACTTTGATACAATTTTTACAATTGTTAACCTTAAGGCTCGGCAACCTGCTTAAAATGTTCTCTTCTTCTCCTCTATATAAGATTAAAAAAAAACAATATATACGACTATATTACATAATACCTATTGCTTAAATATTTCATATACCTAACATAGTTAAAATATGGTTAGTAATTAAATAAAACTAATTAACTTGAATAATGACTGCCTCTACCAAACATGCTGTGTAAATAGCGAGTTAGAAGGCTCGGGTAATGCGTGAGCCTTCACAATACAACAGTAATGTTATACTCATTACTGCCAGTATAACCAACTTTGTAGCTACCGAGATTATTTACGACGTCACGTACTACTATAGCTACTGTTTTAATTATTTTAAGAGGGCAACCTACAACGCCGGGAAATTTAGCTTTGTAAGTTTCGAGTACGTAATGGCTGTAAAAAAGCCAATCATTGGAGTGGCACCAATGAAGTAGAGAGCTTCTTATAAAATATATTGAACAAATATCAAGATGCACTAAACACGAATTATTTTTAATCTTAGATATTCCCGTAACAAATTACTTAATCTGTTGAGTTTGAAATCTCTAGAATGAGTTGAAAATCCTTAGAAATGAGAATAGGTTTTCAACTCATGAGATACCCATTCCTAGTAATTTCTACAAATAAAAATTCAATAGTCTTTTTTTAAATCCAACTCAACTATAAATATAGACATGGGAAACTGTTGATAAAGTAATCATTTAATATGTGATTCTTTGAAAATGTGGGTATGAAAAGATCGCATTCAATTACCACTAGCTAATCTAATCAAATAATTGAAAGTGCTAAGTAAACCAGCTTACAAATAACATTAATGCCAGCTCTCATTTAATCCCAAGTTAGGCCATTCACACCCAAGCACGACAAAAACTGTGTGACTATTAACACACAATGAGCTTACACGCACTAAGGATGGGCTGTTTCACACAGATTCGCAACCTACCGAAGTAAACTCTCACACGGAGATACCTACCCTAGAGCGGCGGGTGCTGAAGTCGCACTCAGTAGCCCTGGCCAGTCCAACCGCTCCGCCATCTTGTAGAAAACAAAAGCTAAGTCTGGCAGGTGAGCTACGGTCTCCCTTGCTCAGATCACCGACACACATCACGCTTTGAATCCGAAGGATTGACACTGTCGGACCGAACATAGTAATTCAACTATGTGCACTATTCCTTCTCGTCTCTTACCATAGTATTATGTATTTGGCTATTTTGTGTGAGGGTCTACGTTATCTTAAGAAGCTGTTACGTGCTGTTGTATTTTTTTTTATTAGTTCTACTTTTATGTTACTAGCGCTCTTTACTTGAATCTGGCACTTGATGTAGTTAATTAAGAACATAAATATTACACGACATAGCCAAACCGTTGTTAAGAATGAGCTAAATATAATCACTTTCATTGTACCCAAGTCACTGAAGGTATGAGAGTGTCATAGTTGCATTTACATCAAATTGCAATTCACCAATATTAAGCATGTAAGCAAAATCACTCACCGTTACCTCAAAGTTTAATATTAACGGTGTTTTTAACGGTCATACCTGTGTATATCTATTCACAACGTTTATCTACCACGACTATTTTAGTATATAATAAATTTCAAGCTTTCATGTTTCCTGCTCATAAAACAATTTTACTATCTATTGCACTTTCCTTTATATTTGGCCTATTTTAACAACTCCTATAGAACTATTATTATTATTTATTTTCCTTAACCCATTCGTACTGTTATAATATATGTCCTTGCTGTCATTTGTTTGGTTTTAAAACTGATATATGGTATGGGGGTGTGTTTATCAATATTGTTCGTCTAAATGTTTAAATGTACCAAAAAAATAAAACAGGATATATTTAAACGGATCGTTGGCATTCATGCGCGTATCATTTTATTCAGCTCCTTTAAAAGCAAATGAAGCGTGTAATAGCTTTAAGAGACCAATTTCTTGCGTCTCTTTTTTTACCAACACCGTTTATTAAGTTCTCGTTGGATCTGATAATGTTATAACGACGTCACCGGTTTGATGAAGCCATCTCCATAAAAAGCTAATGCTTTGTATAACATTTATAGACTTTGTTATCTATATAACTGTCGTTTCAGTGCCTCCACATGGTTATGAACTAAACAATCTAGACAACGATGCTTTGGACTCTCGGAACATCTACCAAGAGGACAGAAGTCGGCAGAGGTACAATGAACCAGCGTTCCCAGTAGATTCTGACGAGCCGGTTTCCATGCCTGCTGAGCTATCAAGTGATGAAGCACGGTTCAAGCATTCTAGTCCTATGTATCAAAGTGCAGTCCTGCATACCACTTCCGAAGGATGCGAAGGACATAAAGATGACAGTAAGTAAAAATATTGTACTTTACTTACAAAATCAATTGTAGGATTTCATCGCAGTTAAATAACCGCAAACAGAAATATGATTCAAGTTATAAATTCAACCCGAATATGGCCTAACCACAATCATCGAAGTAATATCTAACCTCCAGTTAACTAAGTCTCAACTAGTTGGTTAAATAATGTGGATTTCACACCATTACTGTCTGTTTAAATCGAATTTGCGGTTTCACTATTAGGTACTTTACGCAAATACGCAGTTAATTTAGATAAAGCCGATAATGTTAACAAGTGATTTTATCTTTTGTGTTTTGAATAACTATTATCTAGTTATTGCAGATCACTGCATCTATTTTAACAATATCTATTACCAACTACAAACAACTTACAGTTATGTAGGTATAGGCATCAACGAGCAATTCAAAGTCGGTAACTTTAATCTTTGATTTCACCTACAAGTAACTCTGGCAAATTATTTGGATCATTTGAATGAAAAAAAAAAACACATTTTTAAGGTACGGGTATATGCGAAACTCTAGTGTTTGTGACCGCGTCCTCAATTTAAATCCTTACTATCCTTACTATAATATTAAATAAATATTATAAATGCGAAAGTAACTCTGTCTGTCTGTCTGTCTGTCTGTTACGCTTTCACGCTAAAACTACTGGACCGATTTAAATGAAATTTGGTACAAAGGAAGTCTGAATCCTGAGAAAGGACATAGGCTACTTTTTAACCGACTTCAAAAAAGGAGGAGTTCCACTCGGACGAAGTCGCGGGCAGAAGCTAGTATCTTATATTATCATAAACGTGTTACTTTTTACAGATGGGTTGAAGAAATGGAAAGCAGTGGCACTGTCGCCGGACAGTGAAAGGAAGGCAAAATTGGAAGCGCCGGCGCTACCTAAAACCAAAGAGAATGACGCCGTCCAAAAGGAGAACATCAAGCCTGAACCGCCTAGAGAAGAAAATAATACAGAACCCACGGTAAGACATATAGCAATTGTGAGCAAATCCATACCAATTTATAAATTGTATGCACATTTATGTGCATATTAAGATACTGAACTTATAGATATCTGTGGCCAATTCATACGCACAGCTACAAATATACCATTGCTTAATTTAAGACTACATTATTATCTAATCTCAAATTAAGCTATCCTTGTACTCTAGTATGTAAATATACATAAGACATCAAAGACGCTCGTGCTCATGAAATATCTGCCTCTAACAGGATTCAAACCCAAAACCTCCAGTTTCGTAAAGATAGGCTCTTACCACTAACCAACAGGTCGTTTATATATAACTATAGCAATGTTCGGCATTAAAAGAATCAATATTGATTTTTAACCAAAATTATGATTACCTAGACTCGTACATTGGAGGATACGACAGTCTAGGCTCAGGGAAACCTAAGCCTTAATACCTTTTTGATATTGAACTTAATCGCTTCATTGTTCGTTACAGATAGTAACAGTAGAGTTGAATCGAGGCTGGAACAGTCGACTCGGCTTCAGCGTGCAGAGCCACCCGGAGTCAGGGCAGAGTTATATATCGGCAGTCTACAACGACAGCGTGGCCGCGAGGGATGGCAGGCTGCGACGTGGTGACGTCATACTGCAGGTAATATAACAAATCGTCAAGTTTGAATAGGTACTTGTCTAATCATTTGTGAAGCCTTTGCTGTTATGACACATTATTCTAGCTACTAGACGCATCGTAACGAAAGTTCACGGAAATTATGGAAAAAAGACAGATCTGGAAGAATTAGAGGATCATACTAGTAGTAATTTTCATAAATTAACTATATAGGTCGCGATTTTTTGAGGAAACGTTTTTATAAGTTAACAAGCCATTGGCTTCTATGAACTTATCACTCCAACCTTCACTCAGTTTTGCTGAATATTACTTAAATTATGTCTGTAATCATATTTTATGTGTATGTAAGCAAACATATTATAAAATAAGTATCAACATGTATATTGCAAGCTAAATTACAAAAATATTCCTTAATTTTCAGGTAAATGACGAAAATGTGACATCAATGAAGACACCAGAAGTGATAGATCTACTTCGGATACTGCGGGGGTCCATTTGTATCACTGTACTGAGACCGCCGAACAGTAACTAGGAACATATATTATATCCAAAGATAAAGATATTTTTGATTCCGTACACTGATATTTAATCTTCTTGCTTTATTTGCAAACCTCAGAAAAATGTCCTTCTTATGCAGCAAAATAATTTAATAACTTAGTTGACTTGAGCCAATTACATTGTCGTACTGTCTAATCTCACTTATTGTTAAAAATTGGTATCTTGACCTATAGAACCATTTAACATAAAAATAGTATTAAATAAAAATTATACTCTTCAACCACTTCTGGATATCTAGTTTTAACTATATCTAAGGACAGAGAAATCAATATTAAAATTGCACAATTTGATTTTTACTTGGCACTTAATACGCCACGAATCTACATTGAAATGGTATGTTATCTGTAAAAGGATATATTATGTACCATTACTTTGGTTATCATTATGGTGAATGAATGTATCAGAATGGCCCTAACAATCTGAAAAGTTCCTAACAAAATCAATATCTTCAGCCTATTTAACTTCCACTGCTGGCTGCAACTACTATTGTAAAAATATATAGTAGTTAAAACTATTTTATTATTAATCATTTATCTTAAATTATTAATAGAATTATTTGCGAAATTGATCTCTTTAAGATTCTCAATTCATATTTATTGTTTTATTAGAGAATAATGTTAAACAATAATAAGATATTGAAATAAATTACTTTTTTAAATCACCTGACCAACCTCGCGCAACGAATTCAGATTATTCAGATGAAAATAAACAAAAAAAAACTTTTTCCTTAAAGTACAATAAAACAATTTTAAACTACTTCTAATATTTACCAGTCTACCTTTATTAGAATGTTATTGTATAAATTATGGCATTCCACGAGTTGATTATTGATTATTGTACATAATGTAAATTAAAAGACGATGTATTGTAATAGTTGTTTACACACTGTAGCATGTAGCATCACAAATTATAACTGTGTAGAACTAGAGAAAGCAGTTTACATTATTAGAGGATTTCACACAAATAGAATAGGTAGTTTGTTTTAAAGATATATTCGTTTCACGTTAAAGCCTATTCACCGATACAAACTAAATGTTGCCTTACTGTACACCAATTAAGTTTCCTTTTCGTAGCACAAGTATATTGGTCACGTTCCCAATAGGTACTGAAGGTTCTAGTCAAATCTAAATTTTAATTGAAATATTCACAATTCTCGATTAGGTAACGTTAAGATTTATGATATCGATGTACTTGTAGCTTATTAAACATGTAATCTAGTTATCTTAGATGAAATTATAACATGAATCTATTCACATAGCAAATCTCAAATGATTTCATATAAAAATGTTGTCAACTTATAAAGATTTTATTGACAAATCAACTCAAAAATCTATTTTAATATAATGATACTAGTTTGTAATTAAAAAGTAGAAAGAGACAATCCTTTCACATAGTTAACTTGAACGAACGAAATAACTGATATTCTAAAATTATTGTGATGGATACGTAATTAATACTACTGTAATGTGACTTGTAGAGTTATAGGTAGATGGTTTACTTAAGGAAATATTAAAATTACTGATTGTATAATTTATTACTTAGTACGGACCGGTAATCCCATTGTTATCAATGGTTTAATACCCTTAATGAAACCATAATGTTAGTACCTACATGCAAAGACCAGCATAAAATAATATCTGAATATCCGTAATAATAGCTTATCCCGTAAAGGATTCTCTCAAATGGCGCTTAAGCCCGACTGGAATCTCAATTATATTATGCCTGTCTTTATCTAATATCGTTGCTATATGATTATTATTTAAATTTTCGTAAAGCATTAAAGAGGGACTGATGTCACTCTGAAATTGATTAGACCATTTTAATTATGAGGCCGTCAGTGCAGTAAATAAGTAAAAGATCGTGTAGAGAATGTTTTGGTGCGAATTAATTATTTCTTTAATAAATTATTATTGCTCAACAGTGATTAATCCCAGTAATATACTTATATTGAAACCAATTCGCTCTTGTTTTCTTTATTATTACATAAATATTTGATTAACTGAGTTTGCTACGAATAAAGGAACTGTAAAATTCTGGAAACGTTCGAAACGAGTTAAATCCGTTATTTTCTTTTTTTATTGCTTTTATTTAAAAAAATGCATTTGATGAGCCTATAAACACGCAGGTTAAGTTTCAGTATCCAAAAGTATGTCACGTGGAATTTATACGCACAAACAATCTACAACGACTGCACAATTCAGTGGTTCTTAACATTTAATAAAAATTGTCTTCGTGAACCACCAACCAACCCAATTTGTCTGTCTTTCAAGGATGACATTTCACCAGAAATACTTCACTAGAAGAACCACTGATCTAGAACATACACATAAGTAGGTAATGTCTTCTTAGTCGTGTACTCTTGATTGTGGTCATACTTGTGTCACTGTCGATTACTGAGCACGGACAGGTCTAGTAATCTGTCACCATGTGGCTCTGTTTCTGGTAGAGTGGGAGCAATCGCTGCAAGTAGGTAATTTATTACCGTCCAATGTTCATAACATCAATCGATAGGTACTTACTACTAAGTATATAATGCAGCTACCATTTTACTGTATATCTTAGCGAAGTAGCTGGTAACGAATTGCCTTTGCACCAAAAATTATATATGTACTATTTCCTGATAATATTGTCTCAATTCGAAGATCTTTTTCCATTACACTCCATGTCGAATGTTGAGAATTAAAGTGACCTAACTCGAAATATATCATTAAGCGAAATCAAATTTAAATGTTAGACTTAGAATCCATAATAGGGTAACGATATATTTTGACACTTTCGTTCTCAACATACGATATATTGTCTGTACATCCATGATTTAAATTACTATAATTATACCTATTTACAAAACCATTGCTTTGTGCTATTATTAAAATGAATATAACTATATGAGGAATCACAAAGCTAGCATCGGGCAGGATATCTACATAAGTAAATTGTTTGGTAATAGTTAAACCTATCTGCCTTAAAAATGTATGGAATATTGTTTTATGTTACTGGGATTTGAATTAATTTTATGAGATATGTCAGTCATAGATATATGAAAGGATGTATGATATATTTAATTAAATTAATAACTATAATATGAATAAATAATAATAAAATTATCTTTGTATATTATTTTCCACACATAAATAATCACACCTACTGAATTATAATTACTTACCTAGTGTTTATGGTCTTTTTTTGTAATAAATGAATACCCTGTAACATTCATAATTATCATTAATCGATTGAATCCTAAATTTAACAGACGAACAGACGAACAAAAATAAAATACAAGTAGGTAAGTACCTACAGGAACTAAATTCCAATACGTAAACCACGTCACCAACCACTTCGACAATCTTTTCTGGAATAAAATTTAGGCGTTCGTTCCTACCACATAAATAAAAAAAAATTTAGGTCCTTGGTAATTAAATGTAATACTTGCACTATAAACGATAGTGTATTTTTTATACAAGGGGCGCATCCGGTTACCCCCTGTTTAAATAAATTCGTTAAAAGATCCGAGTATCCTAATACACAGATTAATTATCAACTTATCTCAGATTCTGTATGTCCGCAGAATACGTGACAGCCTTGAAAGTGCATATTGTGTAGGTACCCCTTATGAAA
Organism: Polylopha cassiicola; assembly: GCA_038024825.1. NCBI lineage: Eukaryota > Metazoa > Arthropoda > Insecta > Lepidoptera > Tortricidae > Polylopha > Polylopha cassiicola. Next base: position 11,058,732 of record CP149046.1, on the reverse strand, counting down.
TAAATAAGCAATTTAGCGATTTAACACTTAGTTAAATTCAAAGGACCTACCTATGTATAAAGCCTGGACTTTGGCTATATTAGGCTCTAAGAAACCAAAGTAGCATACCTACCTATCCATAGATATTTCATTTTGAACTTTACAGAAACAATAAAAAATAATTTCTTGTAATGGATGTCTAGATAGATACGGTCGCTGCCCATAGGCACGCACGTAAGTCGATACTAAAATTATTCGCATAGTCTAATTATTTATGTGAAGCCGAACAGCGTGACGATCAAACGGTCGCCGACAGATCACCGATCCACAACCAATGCAATGACTAGGTTAGAATTCCTTACCAATATTAATTACATAGAACACCTTCCATAAAAATCTGTTACAATTCAGATACTTAGGTGTTAACTTCATACTTTACACCATAGTATAAAAAATATATACCTACCTAGAGAAAACTACATGACATGTATTGTATCTAAGTATAAGTAATTTATTTAGCAATTGATAAATGGCAAGGTCCATCCCGTTTTAGAGATATAAGATGACACAAACAAAGTCAAAGATGATCAAAGGTTCGGGCAACCTCAGTTGAGACCTCATTAACGAGGTAAAGTTGCCCATTACCGTTTTATGCAACAGCGCGGCAGCGTATCTAGGATTTTGTTAAGGGGGGCAGGAGTAGACAAACTAAGAATATATTACCTATTATCAAAAGTACTTTTCGGCACTCGCAAAGGAATCAAAACCTACAGGGAACTTACCGTTCCCGTACCTCGCTGCGCCCTTGGTTTTGTGGATGATATTATTCATCATTGATAGTTAGGTATAGGTTAGGCAGACTAAATACATTGTAACTTGATAAAAGCATAGCCAATATTTTGTTAAAACTAGTGGTAAGTAAGTAATGTATGTCGTGCGTTATGGTACACAAACTAGCAGTTACTTGGGCGCATATGGCCCGTCACGGTCGGCGGGCTTGTCCGAGGTATCTTGTCCGCGGTCCGCTGCCCCGACGACCGGCGACCGGCGACCGTTCCGATTGTCCCGACATAACAGAATTTAATGAAATGCTTTCACGCCGGTGAAGTGTTCAAGATTGTTCTAAACGATGCACGATGCCGTAAGACCGGTTTGATAGTAGAGTAACTTCAATAATTGGTCTAAGGTCTAAGGTACAAGTTTTTTACTAAGGACAAAGACAACTTATTAGAGCAAAATTTAAAAATGTAGGTACCTACTTAGTAGGTAAGTAAAAATATTTCTGCGGTATTTTTGCTTAGAATCTTACTTGTTAGGTAACCATAGCATATGTGATTTTTACTTAACTTAAAAAAATACTAAAAGATCAGTTAGTTTACTTATCTTTGTCTTAACTTAAGAATAAAACGTTGTACGAAAACTATCGGATACCACCTAACTCTTCTATAGGTATATATACTAAGTATGAATTTGTTATATGCACGTTTCTGGTAGAGAAAGGTACATAAGTCCATCATAGATACAGGTACATCCTTTTCCACTAATATCCCACGTACGTGGTACTACGTGTCATATTACCCCCTAATAAAAAGTGATGCGCCAGTACGTCACCATAACAACAAGAATCAGCATGACAGCTACAGTAAAAACAGAAGGGGAGGTTATGCCAGCACCGCTAAACACGACAACGGCACAGTACGGAGAGCCGACACCAACCGACCGCACCTGTCGCTCGAAAGCGACCGCCGGAAAGGGAAGTGCAGTGAGACTGTGACTTGTATTGTTCGAGTAGACGAAAATTAGTCGATGGATGACTAAAATCGGATGTGATGTGACCATAGATAAATTGTGAGTTTTTATATTTTATTATTTTGATGGCATTGAACTATTTTAGGCAGCGGTAACTAAAAAATTTAATAAGCTTAGGTACCTACCTACGTCAAATAATTTATATCGGTATTTCGTTTTGTAACGTTTCCACGTGATTTGGGCACGTGTCATTTCTTTAATTACCAACCTGCGTATTCAATCAAGAATTATTTAATTTATATTTTTTATTTATTAATATATATATTATACCGACTAGTGCGTTACCGCTGCAGAGAAATTTACCAAATCGACAATGGCCAATGCCATCGTCCACCGGAGATATGCAAACAAATTACACCGCTAAGTAGGTTGTGACAGATCGCATCATTGCTCCAATTTTACGTTCAACAAAATTAACCAAACAAGAAAGTGCCCACGAATGACCGTATTGCCGACCTTACATCGTTAACCCCTTGAGAAACCACCAACACTTTCCATTACGAAAATTAATTGGACGTTATTACTTATTATAACGAAATCGCAACAATAGTGTGATTTAGGTAATTTTCACATAATTTTATTACTTATATAAAACTTTTAAGTTATATCTGCCAATCTCGAGATAATTACATTACATACAAGATTTCTCCGACTCGAAATGATAAAGTAGGAATATGTTCCTGCGTTTGTTAACTTATCGATTCCATCCCATTGTGAGTGGTTGTGAGAAATCGTGGGAAAACAAGTCACGTGGAGACAATACAGGATGATCGGTATCGCACGAGAAATCACCGGTACCCACGCATCTCGATTTTCAATGCTTTTCTAGTAATTAATTCGCGGGAACAATGACGTTCCTCATCATATTGTACATGATCTTACTGCGTCAATTGTTTATTAGCTATATAAACGGCATAGCTGATTCTTAAACGAAGATAGCAGTTATTGCATATTCTTATTGACACATTAAACTTAATAGAAAACCTAACCTACCCATAACTTCTCTTGTTCGATTTTTATTATATAGGTATGTATAATTTTTAACCATGCTGCCTAATCACGTTCATGGCATGGATCCATATAAATATGAACAATGGATAAGTCGGTTGGGACACCACCTATCAGTGTATCATTATATACTATGTCATAAAGTTGAATCAACTTGAAGTCTATATACCAAACTTGCTTTATGTTAGTACTCCACCGATAGCTAGAGTAGCTAGGTACCTAACTAAAAATCTCCGTGCGTAAAGACCGCACGTCTGCATGAACAATTGGAAAATTGCAAATTGTAAGAAATTCATAAACTCTTTTATTTCTTTAAGTAGGTGAAAGTTTCACGTAGGTACGCAGATCGATAAATTGACTATAAAATATACGTAGTTGGCGTAATGATTATAGGTTTACCCAATGTTATTGTTTATGTCCAAATGAGAAACGTGGTCCACTTTGAGGCATTGAGTTGCAATTGAATTGGCTACCTAATAAGCAAAAAATATGTCGGTACAAGTAAATAGGTACTGCAAATTCTTCACTGTTACTGAGTAGGTTTTGCACTATATCAATAAAAAACCATTCATATTCAAATTAACAATCGTAATTAGAGTACTACTTAATAGGGATGACGACTCGATAAAGAATACTAAATTCTATTTAGTCCGTAAGTTAGTTTTTTTTTTTAATTTTTGGACACGTATTTTTTTTCATAGTTGACAAACAGAAAATTACAAAGATAAGCGCTTCAAATATTCGGGAGTGTGGGCTTCATGACGTCGCGTTATGGTAGAAACAAGTACAGCAGACCAGTGTTAGTAAGCTGTAAGTATATTATTATTATTATGTCAACCGGTTTCTTATTTGACTGCCATCAGGCAGTTATAAAGATTACTAAAGTAAGTATATAGATACAGAAAAAAACGCTCATCCAAATTTTGTAACTTTGCACCTCATCAACAAAACAGTATCTATTATAAGCACCTATATACAAAAATGGTACAGTACCAACTATAATAAATCATCATCAGTCATCCAATCCTGGAATGTCAGAATATTAATTTTTGCATAGATTTAATCATAGAAATGAAGTAGACATAAAAGCTGCAAGTGTTTTGATTCGTCTCACCGCGCTTCATCGCTCAATAATAATTGTAGCAGAAACAAAAATATCGCAGTCACGCACCCCGGCTTTCCGAACGAGCGACGCCGCAGGCAAAAGCTAATTGTATAATAATGAAAGTGAAAAACAGAAGGTATTTTTATAATAAATGGCTAATGGGTACCTACCGAATAAGTAGAATTATTAAAAAAAAGACCACTAAAACGATTTTAAACCGTCCACACGTTCGTCTGTTACGGGACTATAAAGCAAAAATAATACTTTTGTGTTTTCTTTAACTTATCTATTTTGTCTGTCATACATCCCTACTAATATCCCTACTATCCCTACTAATATTATAAATGCGAAAGTAACTCTGTCTGTCTGTCTGTTACGCTTTCACGCTAAAACTACTGGACCGATTTAAATGAAATTTGATACAAAGAAAGTCTGGAGCCCGAGAAAGGACAGGACAAGGCACAAGGAAGGACAGGCCGTTGAGAGGAGTAAAAAAATATGTTTTGTTCAATGTTACGGAACTCTTCGTATACGAGACTGATTTTCGAATCACTAGTTTTATCTTATTCATCCTCAATCGCCAGTTCTTTTCAATAATTTGCTAAAACTGGTCCAATATACTACTACCAAGGACGCACAGCATCCCTTACAACAACCTCAAAAGAGTCTTGTTTTTTGGTCTTTTATTTTCGTTCTTCTAACCACATGTTTCCATAAAAGTGTGGAACTATACTATAGTATCGATACCGGATACGGGCCCGGGTTCGTTCCCGGGGGAGGCATGCTCCAACGCGCCGACACGCCTGATGCGCCCGCGCCGCTCACCTGCGGGATCAAGCCAACTGTAACAGGTTTTTAGTTAGGGCTAAGTTAACTTTAAATAGGTACCGTAAAACCTCACGTTTTGGCCCGTTTTTTGCCGGTTTTGATTTAGATTGATCTTATTCTCATATTTGTCGTGGCCTTTTAAATGAGGAGTCTTTACCAAATACATCTTTGCATATGGTTCTTGGTATGTGTGAAGAAATTACTTTAATAAAACAGTTATTTATGGGTGAAATAAGCTATTAAAATAACAGGGCCAAAAAATTGTCTTTTCTCCTGGTTTGCCCACTTTCGTCTAAACGGTAATAGCTTCGGCATTTTAAGCTGTATTACCATGAGCCTTAAAACCTAAGATAAGATATAGAATAACTATAAACTCATTGTATAAGATTATAATTATTTTTTGACGTGGCCTTCTATCCCAAAATTTAGTGGGCAAAATTCAAAACCCTTTTTGTGCGCCACTCCATACAAAAGTGTAAACAAATTAGGGTTGTCAACACTTAACTAGATGAAGAAAAAGGAGGGTAATGTATTTTAATACTATCGCTGCCATTAAAACATAAAAAGGCTCATTATTAATCAACTCTTTACTATTATACTCAATAAAAAAATTCAAAAGAAATACAAAACGATACTTTTTACAAAAGTACTCATAAAAATGCACTGTCTATTGTTATATTGTTTTATTGAGAATATTTCAATTACCAATACAATAAAAACGGGTTCAAAATCAGACATGTATACTGTTCATCTTTTTTTTTAATTCTGATAACAAATCTTAAGAGACAACCCTAGGGGTAAAATTGTACTGGGCAAAGTCGTCAAAAGTGAACCTGAAATATGGATATGACATTACCCATCGCTATAAATCCGAATATAATAGAGATAAAGTACTGAGTCTTTGTCTTTCACCATCATTACCTATAAAGTTGCAACTGTCAAAAATCTATACCAGTAGAGACATCGTACAAAGATTTAGGACAGAAGTTTTTGGAAGTATTTTGGCCCGCCAAAAAACACCCTCATCTTTAACTGCGGCTAACTAGCGACTACAGTACGGTACGACAAGGTCATTTATCGACATTGACAGCAGATATAGTCAACTTTCTACTAAACAGTGTGCATTTGGCCATATTTGTTTTATTTCGGTTTTTATCAAAAGTTCTGACTTGGGCAAAGATAGGTTCAATGGGCAAAATAGCGTGGTTGTACGGTACAAAAACATAATTTGAACTTTATTTTTACTTAGATGTGGTTAGATTTAGGTACTTACCTTTATAACTAAGATTTAAATAATTAATTATCATAAAAATGTTAAGTACATAGGTATATATTTAAAAAAACACACACTGTTATATACCACATCATTAATATCCCTTAGGAATATACCTAATATCTCTGATGCACTGGCAACACTGCCTACTTATGTAATATATCTATTGATGCACTGGAAATACAGCCATGCGGGCATTGTAAAACTCAATGACTCACGTATTGCGAAACAAACCATGGCGATTAGTAACGAATCATTTATTTATCCATTTCACAAACACAAAACTGTTATTGCGGTACTCACATCTGAATAAGGAAGATATGCCCTGTAATTAAGTGTAATAGGTGAGGCCGAGATACTTTCATATAAAAAGCGGCTCACCCAGCTTCTATTGACGGATCTCAGATAGAGAGTGTTTCCATTATTATAGGAACTAGTTCCAAAATGTCAACATCATATGTTTGTAGGTTATTCACTAAAGTTACTCACCAAGCGTACACGTCTCTTTCATAGAATATAGGTAAATTTATTATGCATAACTGAAAAAAAACATAATAAGTGTACCACCATTAATAAATATGTAAAAATACCATCAAATGTCATTTATTCCAGGCTCTAAATTCAGTCAGTACTTATACTGTAAGATAGAATGATCAACATCTCTCACAATATTAACATTTGAATAGACAGTAATACCATAATACGCTATCATTATAAAGAGCTAGAAATTTAATAAAAAGCAATTTTTGCTGGACACGAGTCGGTTCATCGAGCAATGGAAACGGACGAATTCTGATTAGGTAGCAAACTTTTCATTTTGTTTATAAAGATAATAGTCTCAAATTATAATAACTATGTTATACGTATCTGTCATTACAAGTAGATTAGTGGGGTGAGAATAAATTGAAATAGAAAGTCTCTCATGCGGTAGGAAAATCTTAACATTGTTATTAGTTCTTCTAAGGTTCCATTGTTTTGATATCAGTTTTAAAACCTATGATAATACTCTTAGTTTTTAAACCGGCATTTATGAAATAGATATAGCCACTTTGAACTATTGTCGAACATAACGATTGGATTTGGGTAACGTAACACGATTTTACCTTTATTTTGATCACGCCAACGAGATTAATCGACACGCGTAGTAAATTTAAATCAAATAGAAACTTTTGCTATTATATTTTGGCAATATTTTTTAGCCTATGACATGGTTTTATAGTGGGCAGTAATTAAACAACAAATATAATAGGTCATTGTGTAGGTTATTGATAAGTGATTGTTGTGCAATAATTTGAATAAAGGTCGGTCTCCAGGATAACATATTATAATATTATTATGTCATCATAAGAGAGAGAGTCTTGGATAAACCTAACATAAAGAGTTAGCTCCTATATGTTAGGTTTATCTAAGACTGTCGTCAAAACTGGAACAAGCAAAGAAGTATTTTGAAAGCAATAATCTATATTTTCCCTCAAGATGGTTTTGAAATAAATACTTATAGGAAGTTATCTCATAAAAATAACAGTACAAATAAATTGCAAAACAACGTCGGTATGTATAGATTTAATAAATTTTAATGCTCTGTATAAAATGTCATGATGAGATCAGTCGTAATATGATCGTTCTCTTACTGGAGTGCATTCTCCCTGTTATTACTCACGTCATAAATTTTTCCCTTTATACTGGTGATTTTCCAAAGGTATGGCGTGCCGCCTACGTTATTCCGCTTCCTAAAATAGCCAACCCAGAGGCACTGAATAATTTTCGTCCCATTTCCATTCTCCCTTTTCTTTCAAAAGTTTTAGAAGCTTCTGTCCATAAGCAACTCTCTCAGTTTATCTTTAGCAATGGTCTACTTTCAAATTATCAATCTGGTTTCCGCCCTGGTCACAGCACTACTACTGCCCTGCTTAAGGTCACTGAGGATATTAGACAAGGCATGGAATCCTCACTGGTAACAGTTTTAGTGCTGATTGACTTCTCTAATGCCTTTAATGCAGTGGACCATGATCTTCTCGTTGCGACTCTAACACGATTACGGATGTCGTCCACTGTGATACAGTGGTTTTTGTCATACCTCCGCGACCGTTGTCAAGCTATCCGTATCGACAAATCTACGTCTGAGTGGTGCGATCTATCTTCTGGTGTGCCTCAGGGTGGAATTCTCTCTCCTTTATTATTCTCTATATTTATTAATTTAATTACCACCAACCTCCAAGGCTCTTACCATCTGTATGCAGACGATTTGCAACTGTACGCTCAAGCTCACATTAAGGACATTAGTCGTGCTATCTGTCTTATAAATGATGACCTGAACCATATTTCTGACTGGTCTGCCAAATTTGGTATTTCTGTAAATCCCACTAAGTGTCAGGCCATCATTGTAGGCAGTTCGCGTCAACTATCTGCATTAGACTATACTCTCGTCACACCGATTCTGTTTAATGACGTTGTTATACCTCTGTCGGCTCAAGTCAAGAATCTCGGGTTGATTATTGACAGCTATTTGTCTTGGGATGCTCAGGTAGCGGAGGTTAGTCGCAAAGTAACCAACACACTGCGCACGTTATATAGATTTAAGAATTTTCTCCCTGTAAGCACTAAAATACTGCTGATCCAGGCACTCGTGTTGCCTACAATTGACTATGCTGATGTGTGTTATTCTAACATTTCTCAAATATCTCTCAACAAACTGGACAAGTTACTTAATAACTGTATTCGGTTTATTTACGGCCTTCGAAAATATGACCATGTGTCTTCCTACCGGCGTCAACTCGAGTGGCTTACCATCCGTGACCGTAGAAGTTATCGTACTCTCTGTATACTCTTTTCTATTCTTTTTGTTAATTCCTCTCCTGATTATTTAAAGTCCCCTTTCTCTTTTCACACTGCACGGCCGGGCTGTGAACTCCGTTCTTCCCGATCCCTCACTCTTAGTATTCCCCTTCACCATACTAATTTCATTTCCAACTCTTTCGCCCTTCAGGCAATCCGTCTCTGGAATTCTCTCCCTCTAGCTATCAGACAGGCACCGAGTAAGCTAGCATTCAAGCGTCTGCTACGTAAGCACTTTCTTGAACATTAGTTTTCATCTTCCGTCATTGTGGTTATTTATGTATTTTTGTGTGTCTATATATATTAGTATATAAATTTATGTATTTATTTATGTAGTGTAATATCTTCCTATTTTATATTGTATTTATCATATGTGTATTATTTATTTGCGCCTACACATGCTCTCTGATCATTTCAAAGGTTGGCTGGTAGAGAATGCCGTATGGCATTAAGTTCGCCTTTTGTACATAATTTAGTTTTTTTTTGTGCAATAAAGAATAAATAAATAAATAAATAAAACAATACTGGTCGTGGGAAAATATGTAAGTAAACCAACATCTAATGTTCTGTAGCAAAATGAACGTAATTGCTCACGGCCTGGTAATGTGCAATATTCATTCAATATTATATTTTAAATGTATAAAATGTTTTATCAGACATAGTACATATACATGTAGATACTAGTATCTGGTTTAATTTTGTAATTATTATCATACACATGTAGAGGTACCTAAGCTATCTACCTATTAATTATGTACTCACCTATTTTCTTACAAAATTAACTAATAATATCTGATGCCTACACGAATCAGCAAGTAAAATAAAATACTCGAGTTAAATCCGTAGTGCTTCCTTTAAAAAAATATATTATTTTTTATTATATCTATGTATTTGAGCACAAATCAATAGCACATATTATTATGGCCTGATGACAGTAAGTGCAATATTTAACAATTTTACAGACGACTAAATCGTATTTTTCTGGGTCATTTGAAAACAACAAAAACCGTACGGACCATCGTTTCAACTACTTAATCGGTTTATGACCGTCTTACAATAAGGTTTCATGTCTTAAGACTCTAGCTAACTTACGTTACAAACATTGCTTAAAAGCTTTTACAGTTGAAGTAATTCGATTAGGTAAGTACTTCACATAGATTAGCTTTAGTGATCAGTAAAATGATGCAGTGCGTTCAATATGTTGGTAGATACTTCTAAATACTACCTAACAATATTCTTTTTTTGACTATCAAAGTAAATCTAAACTAAAGCATGATTCGGAATAAAGCTAAATAAACCAACCACTTCAAGACCAATTCAATTCTTGTAATATTTACTATAAATATATATGTACGGTTATATATATATATATATATATATATATATATATATATATATAATAATATATATATAAAAGAAAATGTGTTGGTAAGCGCATAACTCGACAACGCCTGGACCAATTTGGCCAAATCTTTTTTTTAAATGTTCGTTGAAGTTCAAGGATGGTTTATACGACGAGAAAAATTTAAATGATTGCCGGGAAAACTCTAAAAACAGCCCTTTTCTTTTCCCATACAAACGTAACGTTTTCTAACTAAAGTCAATTCGAACTTTGAACGGGCAGGATAACATCTGCCGGGACCGCTAGTTTATTATAAATATAAATGTACGGTTATATTACTTATATACCTACTTCGTTGCACCGATTTGTCCTAAATGTTTGCCTTCTAGGCTGTCAATTATTTCAACGAGCGAAATGTGTTATAAGTACGTAGGTACTTACTCAAGTTCAATTTACACTCATTGTTTGTACCCGAGTGACTGTAATTTTAATTCACGTGTGTAACAGAGGGTGGAAAGCTTTCTCCGATCCGACCTCGTTTTGGCACTCTTAATGTTACCCTCCGTTGCTCTTATAGAACGAATAACAAACCCAATTCAATATAAAAGTTTCGGCAACATATGGCATCGAAATTGAAAGGCATTAATGGAATACTGAAATTGGAAATAAAACCATTATCATATCGTGAATATGAAAATGTTACTTATGAGAAGATAAAGCTGTTAACCTGGTTGTAAAGCTTATATGTCTATATGAACTCGTAAACGATAAATTTATCTGACGTCAATTTCACACACCATTTCAGAACATATTATTTTATTGGCAATTGTAGAATTTTATATTTACACATAAACACAAGATTTTACTTTAGATAAGCAGCTACAATTATAGGGACCATGTATGAAAATACCATTAAATTCGTTGCAAACCTCGCAAATCCAAAATTATTTTAATTCCATAGTAATCTTTTAGACATCTTCTATAGGTACATAATATACTATAATAATAATAAGAATGACTAGATACTCTAATCGGTTGTTTTTTAAACAATAGATAATGAATATGATTATTCCTTTTGATGACGACACAATTATGACGAGGCTTTATAAAGGTCATTCCCCGAAATTTCATTCGGCATACAATAGTCATAGTACATAGTCATTGGCCTTCGCGCCGTTTCGGTGCCTGCCTCTTTTGTTTTAACCACGCGTCGCCTGTCAGGACGCCATTTTTCCGCCAAAACGCACCTACGTCAACGACACCGTAGATGTTACGCATCCGGAGGGCGCGAGGTCAATTTTTAATTGTTATGGTTTAATGTAATCGTCAATTGTTTCGTAATAACGATGCATGTGAATGAACCTGGTTACTTTATTGGCTCATTGTAATCATTTGGCTGGGCGCCAGTGTAATTAATTTTTATAATTAGTTGTCATTGTTTCCGTAGCTTTCAGTATTTGAACATAATCATAGATGTGTTGTGGTTATTAAAAGATAATTAAAATAAAAAAAGGATACGCTGAGTGTCGTGAGGGCTAATAATACCTTTCGTCCGTGCGTTTTTATATTAAACTAGCGACCCGCCCGACTTCACACGGGTACTTTCCTCGTAAATCACTCTATCTATTAAAATAAACCGCTTCAAAATCCGTTGCGTAGTTTTAAAGATTTAAGCATAATGGGGACGTACAGACAGCGGCAGCGACTTTGTTCTATACTATGTAGAGATAGTGATATACTCGTAAATACATAATACCTATAAATACTTACATTGTAATAATAACTATAAACGAAAGTGAAAACGGAACTAGATAAGGGTAAGGAACTCTTCGCTTTTTCTGCAGCTTGTGCAATACCAATAATCTTTTTGTAGTATTCTAAGATTCGACTCGCTAGACTAGAATCGGTCCGTTTTATCGACTAGGTACTTTTTTGCTTAAAACTGTTAAATATCTCGATTTGTTATGAAACGGCAGAATGACGCTTAAATAATATTTTGACCCATACAAAATCGTTCATTGATCAGTCTTGAGTTACTAAGTAACTACCTAAGTTATAATATTTTGGTAAGAGTAGAAAAGTACGTTGGTATTTCCAATTTTACAAAGAACTAAAGCATACATAAATAAATTATTTTTGCACGAGGCTTTTGTAGCTAGCCTAATTTTTTTGTACTTTACTTGGGTTTCTATATATATTACCTATATAGTTAGGTACATGTTGATTTTAATAACTATACGAAACATACGATCGTAACATACCATTACGTACAGTTAGCCTATAATATGTATATTGTAATCAAAATCATTCTCACAAAGGCATTTAAAAATACATATTAACGATATGTGATCTTAATTAGTTTTAAACTAAAAAAAATATATTTTATATTCATTGTTACTTCATTAAGTATTATTAATACGTAGGTACCTACTGGTTTTTTACTTCATATACCTACTTATAAAGAAGTACTTAAGTATGTACTCTTATAAAATTTACCTTGCCTAATGCCGAAAGGCATTCTCGACAAGTTAACTACTTATACATATCACATTTAGGTAAAAAACATGATAACAGGTAATTCGTATCATCAAATATAGTTTAAGGCGCTACTTAGATTCCTCATTAGTTAAGTAAGACATGTGCTAATATTACAAAACGACAGACACGGCTACTTAGCCGAGTGATGTGCTGCCACGCCCTACTTCTCGCTAGATAACACGCACAATGAATACGGCTTAATGTTTATTGAAAACTCTAGGGGTTTGTTTACCTATCAAGTTTTTATCTTTTTAAAGTTTGGACCCCATTAGGTAAAATGCGTACCAAAGCACGTAAAAGTTTCATGACATGCAGTTGGATAGATAGCTTACTAAGTAGTTCTTCGAAGAGTACCTACTATTATATTCCTACTAGACCTAGTAGTTAGTACAAAATTCAAATAGGTACCTTTCAGTTAGCCTACTGCTAAGTATAGCATAGCTAGTATTGTTCTGTTTTAAATTCAGCCCGTACCTGGTCATTAACATTTGCACAATAGTAAACGGCAATTAAATGATGATCAGTTAACACATTCGTACTTACCTAATACCTAGCGCCATTATACTCTTAACACCTAATAGAAACCTTCAAAATTACACTTTTACTTCGACACCTTCCAAAATCGCAGCAAAACTTAACACCTGTCTCTTTTACAGGCTAATAGACACGTAAAGGAGATTAAATCATTCTAAGGCACTGAGGTGACACTTTCTACGCGCACGCGTCGGTTTCCCACGGTCGAAGAAAAACGCGGGAAAATGAGCTCAATTTCTACACTAATAAAGATTAGGAGTGTGAGGTGATACATGAGTGCAAGAATGCGTTCCGATTACTCGAACCGGGTTAGATTAAAAGGATGCGTCTTAATACTATGGTTGGCTGTGACAGTTCAAAATGCTACCGCCAATCGCCCGCCGAGATTTCTTATTGATGGCCAGTCCGAAATCGTCGTGCGGCTTAAGGAAGGATCAGATACTCCTGTTGGTAAGTATAAACTTCAAATTTCTAAACTCATGTTCCAGCTATTAAAATAATTAGTAATTAAATCTGGCAAGCACAGATCTGTTATTAGCTGCCCTTAATGAGACTAAAATAATTTAAACTTATTTTGATACTTCCAGCTGTACATAGATTAAATACACAGTAGCGTAAACTAGATACGTACATAAATATCATATCGTAAATTGTTTCAAACACGTACGTAAACTAAATCTTAATAATATGCAGGCTTTTAATATGAGCCTAAACTGTTGCTATAAACTGAATTGCTTCCGCTGCAAAGTCTGCGTAAAGTTTGATACCTACCGATGCAACTTTAATGCATTGGGTGAATCACCGGCAACCGGAAATTGCAGTCATGGGGGAACTAGTATCGGAGTTACCAGGACAACAGAAACCTAACAGAGGGAAACCCTACCTGCCAACCCTCTTTAATCGCAGATTATCGAACTAGCCTAACGATTAGTCATCGTGCGCGAAACCTTAGCACGGATTTCTGAACTAGATTACAGACTAATTTAGTTAACAAACCATAACACAAAGCAAAAACAACCTAATTAAGTAAGTATAGGTATAAATTAACTGTTATTTTAATTTCAGGCAGCTTAATATACAGACTCAGGGGCGTTGACCCTGACGGAGACGAATTAAAATTCGGAATACGAGATCAACTCGGTAGTAATATTTTACGAATAGAGGCCATTTCATCCAACGAAGCTAATATTTATTTAGTTAAGGAATTAGATAGAGAGGTTTGTAAAATGCGATTTTTTTTTTGTAATGAATTCGAAAGTTATACCTACGTTACTTACCTGCTGATTAATTTGATCGACATAATGTTTGTTACAATGCCAGGGCAACCGCACTTCACGCATGTTTACGAATAAAAACCTAATCTTACAGAAAAGTGATTTACTTAGCAAATTTACAGAAATTGTAATAAATTTTCTTTCTAATAAAAAAATAAAATTTACCAAGCTAAGCTTGTGTTGTCGATGCGGGAACGTCCCAGTTTCATTTCGTGCAGCTTTACTACAAAATAAAAAAAAATAAGTAGGTCCCTCTATCTATACTATCTATACTAATATTATAAAGAGGAAAGATTTGTATTTTTGTATGTTTGTAATGAATAGGCTCCGAAACTACTGGACCGATTTCAAAAATTCTTTCACCTTTGGAAAGCTACATTATCCCCGAGTAACATAGGCTATATAATATCACGCTAGGTCTTATAGTTGCGGAGCAGTAACCGAAAATGTTTCAAAAACGGGGGAAAAGTATCGTTTCTGAGGCCTTCCGTGGCGTGCGCTGAGCATATAGTTAAAGTTATACAAAAATGCTTTATGGGTGAATTGTTCATCTTAACATTATCTTTAAAAAAAATCTTAAGTCCCCCCGTGCGAAGCCGGGACGGGCCGCTAGTGTATCATAAAGACGTACCTAGGTAGTAACCCACATGTTATTTGTTTTTAGGTGCGCGATGAATACTCTTTTGTATTAACACTTACGGATGGCCATTTGGGAGAAGGCAACTTTATCACGCAAAGTTTTCTGTTGTTAGTAGAAGACGTGAACGACAACGAACCTATTTTTAAACCATATCCCTCCGCTATCACTGTAAAAGAAGACGCCTCACCGGGAATCCTAACCACCGTGGAGGCAACAGATCTTGACGAAGGAACTTATGGACAAGTAATTATTAAAACTTTTGGTTTCCCGCTTCTACGTCAATCTAAGGCGTTTTTTCGTTTCGAACATATTTTTATAGATTATTTTGAATGCTGAGTGCATGATTAGTGTAGTACCACTGTAATTTTTAATTTAAAATAGATGTATATTTTTAATTAAGGTCCTCTATTATTTATATATACCTAGATAATCTCTAGAAGTAGAGTTTATTTTAATATAATTATCTTTCTATACTATTAAAAAACGCCTTTAAAACGTCAAACAGTTCTGATTAGACTTGTTTACCAAAAGAAAAAATAACTTATAGATAATAATTATAATTAATTATTTTCTCAGGTATTATACCATTTACAAGAGTTGGACGGTGACGTAGATAACTTTGCAATTCAAACTGTTAACGGGAAGGGAGTCATCCGACTCATAAATCGTTTAGACTACGAACGTAAATCATTGTATCAACTAAGGGTATTAGCAGTAGACCGGGCGAATCAGGGCCGAGTGAATACTGGAACCGCTGCGATATTAGTAAAAGTTCAGGACGTAGAAGATCAGCCTCCGGAATTTGTCGTTGTCAGCCCAGTGACCAGGATAAGTGAAGATGCTGAAATTGGAACCTCAGTTTTGCAAGGTATACTTTTTATATTTTTGTCTACAGGTATTTTGTCGAGTTCAAGATATTATTAAGGCAGTGTTAACTCAAAGGTGTCTTTTTTTTTAGTTCGAGCTATTGATGGAGATCGTGGCATCAATAACCGCATATCATACAGTATCATATCTGGTGGTGAAGAACACTTTGATATTGACAGCAGTTCAGGAATTGTTTATACTGTCAGCCAATTGGACAGAGAAGATCCGAGAAATAGCAATGGGGCTTATATATTGGAAATTTTGGTAATTGTTGACTTATTTTCGTATATACTATACAAACTATAGATATCACCGCTAAGCTAATAATACCACTTAAATCTGTTACTGGTTAAAATACCGCTTTAATATCAATCAACATAAGTGTAATATTAATTTTCAGCAATTGAGTAATCAATAGCCACTAAATATACTTAATATAACTTTTTTAGGCAACAGAAGAATCTCGGATGGTATCACCAATGCCAAGTGCCACAACCGAGGTAACAGTGATCATCACTGACATCAATGATGAGACTCCAACATTCCGCAGCAAGAGATATATAGGAGAGGTGCTAGAAAATGCTCAGCAAAATACTCCAATTACATTCCTACAGGATGCTATTCCAGAAGTGTATGATTATGATCAGGTAAGTTAATAAGCTATTAAGATATGTGAAATAGTTTGTATTTTGAAACATGTGCATTTCAATAAATGATATAAATAAACACATCTACAAAGAATCTAATAAGACCAAATGTTGTTATTGGATTCTATTAAGAATTATTAGTGCTGCTTAATATTGTATAACTTCTTTTCCAGGGTAAAAATGGCACATTTGAATTGTACCTTCAAGGTGACAATGGCATTTTTGATGTCACTCCATTTAAAGGAATCAATGAAGCTTCCTTTCTGATAAGAGTTAATGATCCATCATATTTAGATTATGAAAAGGTCACTGTGATGAATTTCAGTCTCATTGCCAAAGAAATTGTTGCTGTAGACCCAAAAATCAGGTACAAACATACTATAAACAATAGAAACACCAATTTATTTAAAAATTAGATTGTTTTTTTAAATTAAGTAAGTTTAATCCATGACTGTGTTCATTATTAATAAGTATGTACTTACTCTAAAATCTGATTTGTAAGTCATTATTTAGTCTTAGATATATTCTTAAGAATTTTTTTATTTTTTTTCATTTTGAAATCACTTTTTTCAGTGTAGTCCCAATAACGGTGCATATAAAGGATGAGAATGACAACTTTCCTGAGTTCACCGAGTCACTTTACACAGTGTCGGTACCAGAAAACTGTGGTGTGGGAACCACTGTGGCCTGGGTGCAAGCACTAGATCAGGATTCAGACAACTTTGGCACTAGGGGCATTAGGTACACTAATCTTGGAGGCAGTATTGCGAATCTGTAAGTAAATTTTTTTTTTTTATCTTTTTGATATAAGGCTATGACTGTTCTGTAAATATTCATCAAATCATTACGTCACTTATGGTATCAATAATACATGTTATGATTTTTTTTTTATTTATATTAATTTAATTAAAACTACCTAACTAATTTACTAAATATAAGATGCTTCCTACCTATGTCCATGTGAATTGAATTTTATGTAATATCTAGACTAAGACATTGGTTGCAAATAAAGAATAAAAAGAATTAGACTGAATGTATAAAAAGCCTAATCTGCAATGAGGACTAATGTGAAATATGGACCTAAAAAGACTGTTTTTTTTTAAACTCAGTACCTAACTTACCAATAAAATTTGTTTCAGCTTAAACCTGAATCCCATATCGGGTGTCATCACAGTAAAACAAGCAGGTGGAGATAATTTCGATCGCGAATTAATCTCCCGACATTATCTGACAGTGGAAGCAAGGGACGATCTCGGTAGAGGCAATAGAAATACCGCCCAGTTAATTATAAACATTGAAGACGTAAATGACAATGCACCTATGTTCCTGGCGAATAAATACGAAGCTAGATTGTTGGAAAATGAAAAGCAATTTGAGAATCCTTTGGTTTTGGAAGCTAGAGATATTGATCTCAATGGTGAGTGTAAATCAGAAGTTTATTAAACTAGTTATATATTTTTAGGAAGCTTCCGCGTCGTAGCATCGGTAGTTCAAATGCTGTCCGATTTTAGGCATGACAACTGTTTTTTTTTTTACTTGTCCATCAAATTGAACACAAACAAGAAAAGTACCTACTTTTTAACTTCGGGAGTGGAAGTTCGTCACGTACTTTTACGATAACGTGACTTCACTTTTGAAGAGATTATGTTTGCCATTTATTGTTCGATTGAGAAAAGAACTGACGGACTTAAAAAATATAATATAAGTCGTAACAAATACTTGCACTTGTTCTTATCAGGTACTAAGAACAGCCACATAGAATATTCCATAGTGGGCGGCGATTATAAGAACAATTTCTCTATCGATCCAAACCTCGGGATCATTACACCGGTCGGCGGGCTCGACTTCGAACAGATACCAGGGGACAACTCTAACATACGACCAATACATTTAACGGTGAGTTTGAAATTTTAACAAATATACGAATACTATCATGATCATAAGTTTTTAAACCATTATTGCACCAGGATTAGGTCTGATTCTATATATTTCTTTATATAAATATAGAACCATGAATTTAAGGTGACGGATTGAGAATACTTGGAACAGATATTAGTGCGATCAACTTGTACCTGTGTCTTGAATGTATTTACGTATATAGGCACATCCATTTTTTTTTAATTATTACCTACATCATATTTGTAACATGTCAGTTTTATGTACTTATTTTATTGTAAGCATGTGAACAAAATAAACATCTTTTCTTTCTTCCATACTTCAAGTTTGATTGAATTTGGTACAAGATTATTACAAGTTACTTATTTATTATTTTATATTTAAGGTGCGGGCGCGTGATTTCGGCGTGCCGCCATTATCATCCACTGTTCCTGTGACAATATACGTGCAGGATGTAAACGACCACGCGCCGATGTTCCAACAAATGATGTACAAGCGTTCCATCCCCGAAGATATGCCCGGCGGTACTAGTGTACTCGAGGTAAATAATAACAATATGGGCCACCACGTGTCAAAAATTTCCTAGATGCACTAGTGGAAGGTCCAGGCGTAATTTAACCAATGAGAGACAAGCTTCTTGCCTGTGATTGGTGGAACATGAAAGTTGCAGCTTGTGTACTAGTGTATCTTACGGATTATAGCACTGTTACTCCGTAACATACATAGTCTGTAAACATAATGCATCTATACTTAGTTAGCGAATGTATCGAGTATTTATTGTCCGAAACTACTTCAATAAAACTTTTGCATTTATAACTTTCTCTACGTTAGTCTAGAAAAACTTTAGTCTTTCGTGATCACGTTTTAAGTTCTTATAACTTTAGTTCATCATACAACAATCTAATCAGTTATTATTTCATTATTCTAATTTTCTATGATATTTATACCAACAGGTGAAAGCACGTGACGGCGATGGCTCATCGCCTAATAACCGTGTAGTGTATCGCATACAGCGTGGTGCTTCTGACAAGTTCGTGATAGACTCGCGTTCCGGAGTTGTGTCTGTCGCCAACGGTTCCACATTGGATCCAGACAAAACCAACCCTAAGAGCAATCGATATACACTCTCTGTGGTAAATAAATCATTTTGAAAATACCTACTTTCCAATGGGGATGACGACTGGGTAAAGAACACGAATTCTATTTAGACCGGCAGTTATAATATAAAAAAATGTTGGGCACATATTTTTATTACTTAAATAAACAGAAATATACAAAGATGCTTCTAAAGTTCGGGAGTACAATTTATACCATACAGTAACGTCACGAGCCCCCACTCCCGAACTTCTGAAGCGCTTATCTTTGTCGCCTATAGCTGGATCGAGAAACGAAAAAATAAGTGTCCAATAATTTCTGGCAATGTAATTGATAATGAACAAAGAAAAAAAAATCAATCGTCATGCCTATTGCGAATTCTAATTGAGACATTCCAATATGAACCCTATTGGAGAAATATCTAAGGTTATATTTGCATGCAGGTGGCGTTAGACGGCGGTATCGGCGAGCAACAACTGAGTGCGGCGGTCTTGGTTAATATTACTATAGTCGACGTTAACAATAAACCCCCGGTGTTTGTGGAACCTGGCACTATTAGTTTAAAAGAGAACACTCAGGTAAGGAAAACAATCCAGACTCATCTACACTAATATAATAAAGAGGAAAGACTTGTCTGTTTGTGTGTTTGTACTGACTACTGAATATGCTCCAATTATGCAATGAGTGTGAACTTTTGACAAAGCGTTAGTGTCAAATTCCTTCTCGCTGTTATACTTTTTTTTTCATTCCATTCTATACCGTCTGCTAATGTAGAAACGTCTCACCGTCTAAATCCTTTCCTATAATCAGGTGGGTACCCTAATATACCGTGCGCAAGCGCACGACCCAGACGAACAGCCTGTTCTTCGGTACGCGTTAGACAAGGACGCCAGTATCGCGCGCGACGAGGACGGAGTACTTGTGCCGCAGACAGAGTATGATTACATCGCTCTATGGGATTTGAACGCCGTCGACGGAACGCTGAGGGTTGTGAGGTGAATATAATTAATGGGGGTTTTATACAGATGATTTGGTGATATCGACTGAGGTCTATATAACAAATTTAGGAAATAGGCCAGTAGCCTTAATAAAATGGGATATTTTGACAGCAGCAAAAGCTGCCATTTTTGACTTAGGTGAATTTGTCAAATCTCTCTAATTACAGGACAGGTAGCACCTGTCTCTTAATGGTAAATTATGAGATACCTATATATCAGTTGAATTTTTAAGAGTACTCTTGAACTCACTATGATGAAATAACGCAATTTTCGAATACATGCCTTGTATTGTGAAAAAGAATACCGACTCTTAAAAATAATTAACATAAGTATACATTATCTCAAATTAAAATATAATTAATCATCAAAATTGCAGGTTATTAGACCGAGAGAAAGTGGAAACCGTCAAACTAGTCCTAACAGTGGAAGATATGGCCGCCATTGACGGCAACCCGCGACAAACCGCCGCCGCTACTCTCACAATAATAGTCGAGGACGAAAACGATAATAATCCCAAATTTAGAAAACCGTTTTATAGGACTTCTATTACTGAAAATTCTAAAAATGGCGCCAACATAGCTACAGTGATAGCTGACGATGCAGATAAAAATAGAACTATGACGTATTTTGTTGAAGGTAAGTAAATAAAAAATATCTATTTTGACACTTGTACTTATAATCGATAGCGGATACAACTTGCGTATTTTATTTGCTGACATTTTCGAATCCAGGTCCAGAACAACTCCTCAATTTAATCCATATGGAGAGCTCGACCGGTGAAGTGGTGGTCGCCAATAAAATAGATCACGAGCAACAAGCGTGGATCAATTTAACCGTCAAAGCGATCGATAGCGGAGTACCGCCAAGATATGCTATCGTGGACTTATTTATACAGGTGCAATGATTTTTGTATTTAATCACAAAAAAGTAAACCGTAAGTTTTGTATGGAAATCTATTAATAACCGCTGTATTTTTTTTAAGACAGTTGCATAGAAATGTATTATCGTATTATTATTCGCTTTAATAGAATAATGACACAATTAGATATATGTCACCGCATGAATTTAAATTTAAATGTGACGACTTAGAATCTTAAATTAAGCAACGGCATATATTGACTTGTGTCATTATTATATTAAAGCATACTCTATGTTCACAACAAATTATAATATTTATTATGTGAAAGGTTTTGGATGAAAACGACAATAATCCGTATTTCGAATCGAGCTCGTTTGAATACCGAGTGCGGGAGGACGTGGAGCCGGGAACAACCATCGCTAACATCGTAGCAAAAGACGCCGATTCTGGAGAATATGGAAAAATCACATATTTATTGGATCGCATGTCTACGCAGGTATGGGAAACTTATGATTGTTTATAGTTATGTAGATATTAGGTATAGGTTCTCATTTGTATTGTAAATTAATATAATTGTGCGTAGTTACGTCTGTTCGCATTTCTGTTAACCTTTTAATTAGTCCTAGTTTTATAATATTTCTATGTCTGTATTTTTTATGTACAATAAAAAGTTGGACAGAAGTGTTGTCTAAAACACGCTATTTAGCTACTTTAATTCTATTGTATCTGTATATTGTGTACTTATGCATGTATATCCGTTGTCTAGTACTCATAGTACAAGCATTTCATAGTTTAGGACTATATCAATTAGTGTGAATTATCCAAAAATATTTATTTACTGTTACCTATATTTTTAGGGTAAATTCTTAATAAACGCGGAAACCGGAGCGGTCACAGTATCAGATTGGTTGGACCGAGAAACACAGGCCTCCTACACGTTGGTAGTAGAGGCTTGGGATAACTACCAGTTTGGATACCTCAGCGGGGAGAGTAGAAACGCTTTTAAACAAATCATGTAAGTATTACGCACGCACATGTATCTGATAATCGAAGTCATAAACAATAGATACATGCTTCTACGATGTTAAATACTTCTGCATGCATTAAAAAGAAGTAGATAGGTACTTGTTTTATGCGTCGTTCTTCTTTTGTATGTACATTCAATAGCCTGTTTTTCGTCTTTAGGTATATAGCATCATAGAGAATTATAAACTTCCATATTTTTTTATTTAGGTATTAATTTATTTAATATTTCACACTCTTGAACCAGCATTTTTTATGCGTTTGTTTTTTATAGAATGCCGTGACAGAGTATGTGCACTCTGTCAAAAAAACTGTGTGTTTGTCGAAAAGGAAATGTCAATTTTTTTTTAAATCATACACCTAAACTACAACAATCAATTTTCAATAAACTAAAAATCAGGAAAACGGTGGTTTATTGTCGGTAGAACAGAAAAATTAACCTTTATTCTTTTTTTTTATTTATCACTCTTACCCAGTGTACACATAGAAGATGTAAACGACAACCCGCCCATACTTCACCTGCCGGCGGATTGTGTTACCATAAGCGAGTTTCATAAACACCGCGAGCCAATAGTTGCCATATCGGCGACCGACGCAGACGATAACACCTCGCCTAATGGCCGCGTGCAGTTTAGACTGGTTGCTGGGAAAGGACACGGTAAACAATGATATTGTTTACATTTCTTATGCTTAAGTCACACTATGCTCTTTGCGCTGCTAATCGCGCTGTCGCAAAGTTGCCGTCACTAGCCACACTCTACTCTATTCGCGTAATTCATTGTGATGTTACGCCTTTCGGCCTACAACAATCATTTTGGTCCGAGTCAAAACTCGGACCAAAATGATTGTTGTAGGTTTAACCTCGGATACTTCACCTACTGTTTAACTTGGATTCTTGACATAGTTATACCTCATTATTAAATTAACTATAGCCAGTAATCGTACGAGCTTTACCTATATAAGCAAAGTAAAAACTTCTCGTATGTATTTTTTTATTTTTAAATATCTATTCCTCTTGGTCTTTCCAGACATGTTTCGTTTCGAGCAAATCGGAGGCGACGCGAACACTGGTCGTCTATTCGCCAAGCAGTCGCTGAAAGATCGTTTTGGCAACTATTCCCTGACCGTGGAAGCCAAGGATCTGGGCACACCCCCCAATATAGTAAGAGGGGAGCTCAGGCTGTGCGTCACCGACTATAATGATCACGCGCCAGTCTTTGTGCACCCACCGCAAAATGTCACTATCAAAGTACCCGAAGTGAGTCAAATATTGCCGATTTAATTTTTACTTCATACAATTAAATAATTCTTAAGAGGTTTTATATATAATGTATATGTATGTACAACGAAACAAATGTGCAAAGGAAAACTTATCCCCTAAAGGGATCGCTTCTAGTAAATAAACTTTTGGGCGACTGATAGATCATAAAAGGTAGAGCGTAAGTGAAACAAAAGATGTACAATTTCAAAGGTGGAAAAGATAAGCTAAAAACATTGCTACAATTAATATGTACGTAATAGATAATACATAGTAATAATTTAAACTATAGTAATGAACAAGTTTTATATAGAACGCAACAATCGGCACAACTGTGGTGGAAGTCCGAGCCATAGACGCTGATATCGGCGCGAACGGCGCGGTGCGTTACCGCGTACGGCGCGACGCGGGCGGCGCCTGGCGCGCCTTCTCCGTGCACGCCACCAGCGGCGCCCTGCGCACCGCGCAGCCGCTGCACCGCGACACCGTTACTAGATACCAAGTAATTTTTTCTAATATTATACACGCGAAAGTTTGTAAGGACGGATGTAATGATTGATCGATGTATGTTTGTTCCTTTTTCACGCAAAAACTAATGAATGTATTTTGATGACACCTTACAATAATATACTTTAGGTACAAATCAAAATAACACAGAGGCAACAATTCGACATTGACTAATTGTTAAAATTTTACGCAACTTCGTTTACTGGAGTCCTTATTAGATCATATAATTATATTTTATATTGTCCCCAGCTACGCATCGAAGCTTACGATCTCGGCTTACCCACACCACTTAGTTCCGATCTAGACTTGACTATTTACGTCCAAGACGTCGACAGCTACCGACCGAGGTTCCCGGACAAACATTTATATCTAAATGTGACAGAGAACATGAAAGACGAGGGCACGTATTTGCCGAGTGTCATAGAGAGAGATGAGATAGACAGAGGAGACGAACCAGTGTTGCCAGTCTGCTATTACATCGTCGAGGGAAATGAGGATGGAGAGTTTGAGCTTCAAAGGGATACACATAGGTAACTTTGTTTTTGTAACAAATATGCTGATCTGACTACTCCTACAGTTAACCCAGTAGTATAGTTAATATCATTGCGCAATAATTTTGATAAATTGTTTTAAATGAGTTACTGATCTTATCATAAGTTTGTCGATAGTGACACTATCGTTAGTCGACAAGTTTATATATTTAACCACCTATTACAACGTAGAACGATATGTTATCGTTTAGATATTTATTGTTTTTTTGTAACGAGTCAAAACTTTATCAACATTTGACATAAACCGATAATAAAATCTATAATGTGTGACGCCAAAAAAATAAAATAAAACCAAAGGTACTTTAGTAGTCCTTCATAGGCTTATTTTCGTTTACATTTGTAAGCGTAAAAGTAATTATGTACTTTGTAACGTAAAATATAATTAACTTTGAGATATTATCGCACTTTACACGAGATGGAACTTCTGAGATAGAAGTTATTTTCAACCTTGATACTTCTTACAGATTATCAACACAGCGACCACTGGACCGCGAGAAAAAGGCAGAATACACTTTAACAGTGCTCGCCACGGAAGACTGTGTAGCGGTGCCAAAATACAAAGAGAGTGTAGATGGAGTGAGCACCTTGAAAATTCATGTTACAGTAAATGATTTAAACGATAACGCGCCAAAATTCACTAACAAAATATTTACGGGAGGCATCACCACTGAAGCAGACTTTGGCATTGAATTCATGCACATAAAGGTGAGATTTTATATTTATTTGTACATGTTACCCTTTCATGTAAAAAAAGACGTTATGGCGTCTATTTTAAAGTAGATTTAGAATAGTACGTTGCTCATTTCTCAGTGCAACTCGGATTAAATTTGTTAGGAACGAATAAAAATATTACTAACACGCATTTTCTTTTACTTAAACTCAAGATAACATTTGTTTATAACGCTATAAATTACTTCTTGATAACCTTGTGACATACCTACATACAAAGTTGTATCTGTTTATCTTTTTGATTATTAAATAATAGCTATTTGGAGTTTGTTATTTTCAGTAATACTCTATCTATGTCTATATTATTGACAGCAAAATTATCCATAGTATGTTTTCATTGTCTCATTTCACCACATAATAATATTATCTCTATCATTTATTTTAGGCCATAGATTTAGACGACGGCGAAAATTCTAAAATAAGCTATTACCAAATAGGCGAAGTCAAAAGAACACTCACAGAAGGCCTGGATAACTTGGCCGTTTCACCATTCTTGGTGAACATAGAAACTGGCGCTATCTCTCTGAATTTCGATCCCCAGAAAGGAATGAAAGGATATTTCGATTTTAAAGTAAGTTTGAGTTTAAGACCTAGTTTTAGACCTTAGAATTCATCTAATTAATGCAATTTCTATTTTATTTTAAAATATTAAGATTGTACGTTGCACAAAGTACATTTTATTGCATAATCATTTTGTGCGTCAAATTCGGATTATTTTCAAAAATTGCTTTTCTATAGGTTTTAGCTAACGACACAGGCGGATTGTACGACGAAGGTCACGTTTTCATTTACTTGCTACGCGAGGACCAGCGCGTACGTTTCGTACTACGCGCGCACCCTTCCGAGGTCCGCGACAAAATAAACGTTTTCCGAGAAAAATTAGCCCAAGTCGCCGAATCTGTAGTGAATATCGACGACTTGAGAGTACATGAGAATAAAGATGGGTCCGTTGATAATACTAAGACTGATTTGTACCTGCATTTAGTGAATGGACAAGATCATTCAGTTTTGGAAGTGAACCAAGTTTTACAATTGGTTGATAAGAATATTGAACAGTTGGATGATCTGTTTAAGGTAATTATAAATTCATATTAAACGAACTGCAGCTGCATTCCTATTGGAATGCAGCAACTTTCCTATCGGGTTCAAAGTGATATTAAGATGAGTAACGAAACAAGTTATCATATAAGGTATGACATATGTATATACAGTGTTATCTATTTAAGTAAAAACTAGTATATGTAGTAGTATTTATCCTTTACAGGAATTCAATGTACTCGACACGCAACCTGCAGAATTCCAGTCTCTAATGGCTGACTCGATGTCTTCGAACCAGACTGTGTTCTGGCTGGTCTGGACCACGCTGTTCCTTACTGTTCTATTGGTTTTATCTCTAATGATGTGTCTTTCTCAACGGGCGGATTACGTAAGGCGATTAAAGGCTGCCACCGCTACTGCCTATTGTAAGTTTATGATCAAAAATAAACTCTGAGCGTAGTCCTCGTGGGTTTAGATAATATGAAAAGCAAAGATTCTATTATGATATATTAATATCTGTCACGAAACTATTAAAATACTTTTATGATCGTCATTAATGAATGATATAATTTATAAGTTACGTATCTAATCTATGAAAAAGTTGCTTTATCTATTAAATCAGATGTTTTAGATATGTAAAACGAATGCGCTAGCTAAATTTCATTGAATTAATTATTTAAAGTCTACGTACAATATAATAATTTTATTTTCTTAGCCTCTCCAACGGCTGGCGAATCCGATATGACAATCCGCAGCTCCGGCGGCCGGGTCCCGAATACCAACAAACACAGCACCAAAGGCTCGAACCCAATCTGGCTTCACGCGTACGAAAATGAATGGTACAAGTCCGACGACCAAATAAGTCACTCCGAACGCGACTCTCTCGATGAAAACGCAGTGGACCAAGACTTATCCAATGAAAAACCGTATTTCATTACCACCGGCACATTCCCTTCCATAGAGTCGAACGCATCGGATACTCAAGCAAATCAAGCCAAATATGACTTTTATCAACAACTTGAACAGATGAAAAACGCAAAAAATATGGAAACTACTGAATTGTAAATAGGTGAATAAATATGTAATTCGGATGAGGCTCGGTTTATGTGACGCACGTTTTAAGTCAATAACGTCAGTAAATTTGAATAATAGGTACCTAAGCATAATATAATATTGTGAAGACTGAAATGCACTACCTACTGTTCGATCTACAAAGACATTTAAGATTCAATAAGCTATACCTACGTCTACAACAGTGGTATACGTATGTAAAGCACTATTTCTTTATAAAAATACTTTAAATTTCCATTTATTACTTATTTTGAATCAAGGACAATGGCCAATATCTTCTCTTTGAATATGTGAAGTAAAATCACTTTTTTCCTTTACTTTGTAAAGATAAAGATTTTTTTTTCTATTATCTTTGAAATGTAAGTCCGAGTGTGATTGTGTATAAAATATAAGAAGTGCGATAACTTCTATGTTCGGTTTATCCTACCAAATTATTATACGTAGATAATAGTTTTCTAAAACTAAAACGAAATATGTATACCTAGGTAGCTTCTAGTAGAAATATAATGTTACCTTGAATAATGTCGTTAGGATGTCTGAAGTTGTGAATAAACATGTTTTACATTTATTTGTTTACTCATTTTATCAACATTGTAATTTCAGATAATAATTTTAATTCTCCTTTTGACCCTAAACTGCGACCACAAATATGCACATATCTGTACTAGATGGCGCCACAAAATAGTCGCAATTTTAAAAACGCAAATACAAACAGTAAAAATAACTCATAATAATATACCTAAAGTGAGTTACTGGAATTAATTTTAATGTTGTGTTGACGTCAGTCGATCCTTTGTTTATATTCTCAGAACAAACTAACCCCTCCTATACACCCATCTAACTGGTTTAAATATAATATCATTTGTGTAAATAGGCATACACGAAATGTTTAACAATTGTAACTGTAACGTTATGTAGGTTCTTTATTTTTGCAACATAATTGGTGCTAGCTTAGCGATTCTGGCGAAACGCTCCGTTGGAAGTCATTACAGCATATCTAAATGTAGGTATCTGGCGCATGACCTCGTTACCACTGTCACCAACTCATCACTACTGTAAACAACTAACACAAATTCTCGACAATAGAATTAGGAAAATGCAATTCGAGTCAATCGATCCCAGATTTATTTATTGCCGATCTGATTGTTCTTTAATAAGGCAAAAAAAAAAGTAGTCCAACGAAACGAACGGTGGTATAACAAATTAAATAGATGCAATACTACTTCAGCTCTGATTGTTCTCCTTGATAAAAACAAATAATTCGTCATTGTTTTACTCGCCAAGTGCGCACCTGTCGCCTGAAGAACGTCACTATTATGAGCAGACTAAGGAGACGCTCCTAAATAAAGCTCGCCGTTATTTACATACACAATAATTTATTGTTCTTACAATTTAGTGAAGCTAAAATACAACTTGTTGATTGATTACAATTTGAAAAGCTTTAATTTTAATCTCCCTGTGTTGAACCCAGCAAACAAAAGGTTCCTCTCGCAGCTGAACACACCGTTATTGCGCGGCGCGCGTCTCGTCCGTCGCCGGCGACGAGCCTGCTTGTTTGATCGTGCGTCTCATGGAAATTAGGATGGTAAGTGGAAAGGATCATTCGTGGAAATCACAACGCAAGTGTCCTTACAACCACAATATATATTAGATAAAATTATAAAGAACGCCATATTGAAAAAATCTAGATTAATCGTAACTTATGATCTTATGAGATACACTGTAATTTATGTTGAATGTTGCAGCTATTGGAGCGTTTTCCTTCCTTTTAAAATATTGTGGATGAAAGAAAACTGACCAATTCAATCGATGTCAGTCTGGTCTGTAGCACGCTACATTAACTAACTTAAAAAAAAAGTTGTTTCTCTAGTAAAAAAATTAACACCCACTCGACTCCGTCAACGAGCTCATATTGTAATACCACTTACTTATATTACTTAAATGTTCTCGACTTGCGAGCCATTCTTACATTTCATTGACAAAATCTCTTCTGAATCTGACAAATGGTAAGCAATGAACGCTCCATTTCCTAAACATATGGCTATTGTACAAGTTTCACAATGCAATTTAGATCTAGTTAAAGTACAAATTCTTTAGGAATATAGTTATTCAAATTATGTAAATTTAACTAATGTTTAACTTCAACTAAATGAGAGTATGCAATAAGACATCTACTGACACATCAATGATAAACAGAAAAAATTTTGCTCTTAGGTAAAAATGTTCCTTATTACATAAACAGAAACTATATTTGCACATGTGTAACGAGTTTACTTAGGATGCAATTATTAGCATTAAAATTATTATTGGACATAACAGAGATTAGGCAGACCCTAGTGACTGTAGACAATTTATACAAGTTCAGTTAATTTAGGTCATTGATGAAGATTTCTGACGAATAAAGTTTGGGAATTGGGAATAGGATGGGAAAGGGGATGGGAGGGGAGAGCCCGGGCTGTGGCGATGTGTGTGTGTATGTGTTGCTGACGTCACGCCTGACTCATCACATGGCATACTTCCTCGTCCACTCACGGGCTAGTTCATTGTACTTTTCTCTGTCCGTTTTGTAGATCCTAGCAATTTCGGGCACCAATGGATCATCTGGGTTTGGATCACATAACAGTGAGCAGATTGAGAGCAACACTGAAAAAAAAAGAAGATTTATTAGTACAAATTCTGCAATTTAAGTCCTAGTTTCAGAAAGAAATCTTTTTACATAAATTAGGAGGTTTAACTGGAAAATCCTATTGTTGGGCATAGTTGTAAACATTATTAAATTAAATAAATGATGATCATTATTATTATCTGAAACCCGGAGCTAAGCCTATAGAAATATCTTCAAAGTTGCAGACTCATTTGGCATGCTGAGCTCGCATTATGAGAAAATGCCAATGTAAGTGATCACATCTAAATATGAGCTATATATTCCCATCTAAAAATAGTAATTTATAACATAAGTTTAGCTAGTTGATACATATTTCTTTGTTATGTGCCAAATTTGGTTACATACCAAATTTGAACACAAAACAAATTCTAATAAAGATGCCTTAAATAAAAATATGTATTGTAAATGCAAAAGTAACTGACTCGGCTGTCTGTAGCCTCTTTACTTAAACTGATGACGAGTTTAGATAAAAATAATACCAAAATACTAAAACACAAATACTAAGAGGAAATAGGTATGTGAAGATTAAATATAATCATGTTTAAACAAAAATATGTGTGCATGGGTCTACGCATGAACAATTTGTTTTGGATATTAGGTTGTAATTTATTATTGCATAAAAATTACTGTTTAATCATGTTACAACATACAAAAAGCACAATTTAATGTGTATTTGGATATTCTAATATAATCCATGTTGCAGATTACTATTAAAGAACATAAAAGCTCTTAAAGATCACTATTACAGTAAGCTAAGTAAGCAGTCTTGGATACAATAAACAGATCTGGCTAAAATACATAAGGTACCTATATTTAAGAAAGTGAGGATTACCTTTAGATATGGTGAGTGCTGGAGACCATTGTGAACGCAGAATGTCAAGGCAAATGGAACCATTACTGTTTATGTTGGGATGGTAGATACGTGTTGTAAATGCAACTTTAGGTGGTTTGAATGGATAATCTGTAGGAAAATGTATGGTCAGGAAGAATACGCCTCCTTGATAGGGACTGTCAACCTGAAATGTAAAAAAAATGCATCAGTTTAAGGTTGTATTAGTAATACCTTAAAATTTAGTTACTAATATTATAGTTATACTTACTGGACCCATAATTGTGGCCTGCCAGTGGAAAACTGAAAAATATAAATAAATGTTTAAATAAAATGTTTTCAAGCACATTTAAACCCTTTCAATGAAATTAACAAAAAATATATAATTGTAATTATAAAAAAAACAGACTATCTTTATCTAGTGATAGCAGATAAACCTAACATAATATGACAATGGAAACAAGGACACATTTCACTGTAATAAAGGACAATGTTTACATGAAGGTTTAAATATTTACCTCAGGAAACAACTATGTTCTCATTTAGTAAGCTCATATGAAACTTGCAATACGAAAATTTTCTCACTATTATTATTGAAACAAGACAATGAGTCACAAAAACTATAGGTACTAATCAATAAGGTACTCACGATCTTCACCGTGTGGTCCTGCAGAACATTGTGCTGGGGGATCTCTGCCAAGGTCTTGTAATTCCTGAAAGTGAAATCACAAGACGTGTAGTCACTATCACGGCACGATCAGAAACAGTACCAAAATCAGTCAGACATGTCATCATTAGAAAAATAAACGAACGTTCTATCAGAACTCTATTCACAGAGTGTGGATCACATATTCTCATTGGAGAACATGCCTGAACGTTGCAATGATGACTTTTTCACGTTTCACACTTTACAAAAACGAAAGAAAACCTCAAAATTGGCACATAATTCCGACATTTTATGTACGCCGTGTGCACAGAATTGTCACCTACGTAGAACATTGATTCACCGTTATCTCATGAAAACTCAATAATTGTATTATACGATGAAAGTTCACGGGTTTATTGCAGAACGATCACGCACAAGGAACCATCCAGAAGGAATTTCGATAATAGGTATTTTTTTATTCACAATGACGAAACGTTCACTTCCATGTCTGGATACATATTTTACATCACTTAGTTTTGAACTTATTGATTACATCAAATAGAATCCATAACAACAATACGTACCCTATTAATTCGTTTTAACGCCATTTGATTATTTTATGATGGAATAAACTGACTTTCAACTAGACAACGAAACTGTGAGCCAAGGACCTTTGATTAGAGATTGCAAGATGGCTCCCGTCTCAACGCAAAAGTACCACCTAGATCGTTTTATGCAATATTATTCATTTACGATCAAATAACACGACTATTAACTCCTAAAATAAATTATAAAAATAGCTAATATTAAGAAATAATAATAAATAGAACAGAGCTCAAGTTATAACAAAATTAACACTCTCTCAGCGAATGGAGAACAGCAAACAGGAAAATCGACCATTTGTAGAGGACGATCAGGGTTGCTAGTAATATGATCAAATTCCATTGACAATGGAAAGCAATTATATTTTATTAGATATTAAAACACATGTAAGTGCCTCTATTTAAACCAAAATACAATATTTTTATATGTCAAGCGTGATAATTTGAAATAAAAATCTCAAAAGTACATAAATATAGTTAATAACATGAATGTAAATATGACAATTCATATGTTTCATATAGCAGCACTGTGATACCAGGAAATGACGATTGCCCCAAAGAGGAATCCACGGCGCTATTTTTGGATTGTGAGTAGCTATTTTCAAGCACATTTTTGCAATATGAAACTTTTCCTACTCCCAGACGTACTGTCTGTTCAATTAGCTATAAGATCAAAAAATAGTAATACCTATTTAGTTTCATTTTGAAAATGAATAATGATTATAATTATTGTTATACATATAACTATTTTGATTAATCGTCTTTCAATTATACATTATTCATTACATTTATCGCACGTGTTAACGGATATAATGTATTTCAATATGCAGTTATCCCCTTTGCATTTTTTTATTAATTGTTACGATAATTCATTTGCAATAATTAATATGTACTGTAATATAACAAATAACCAAATACTGATAATAACGTAATTACAAGTATTTGATAAGAACTTTGAATCGATCAAAGTCATTATTGAGCAAAATGTAGTATATTATAGTGACATATAATCTCCTTGCAGATATTGTCTATGGTAATGACACCCGCCATACGACAACCATATATCTGTCGAATAACTTTTATTTCATTGTATGCCTTAATTTTATTAGTTGATTAAAGCCAAGTTCTTATTTGGTAATTCGTTTAATTATGTCAATGCCTTACCAGCACCTATTCCACAACAAGAAATTTCACAACCCTTTCATTCATGTCCGAATAACGCCGCAGTTCCTGCTCAATCGCAATCACCAACTCGACGTTGTTTCTTTTGCGGTGGAAACGTACACCAGAGAATCAAATGTCCGGCTTTTCGCGCCCACTGTCAACTTTGTTCAAAGAAAGGTCATTTTGCTTCTGTTTGCCGTTCTCGTAATAACCCCTCCACAAGCAATGCTATATATTCTCCGAATACTGTCCCTCTGTCTGAATATCAACAATCGCCAAGTTCTCCCGAACATATCAGCACCGTTTACTCAGCCGCATCGCCATCTAGCTTAGAAAAAGCAACGATTGCTATCACTGTCAACGATACTCGCGCGGACGCGCTAATCGACACTGGAAGTTCGGTCAGCTTTATCGACCGTAATATAGCGCTGATGATGAACTTAAAACAAAGACCCTGTGAACAAACTATAAATCTCGCTTCTCTAAATCACAAGTCACACGTTGACGGGGTGTGCTTCGCTACGCTTGAGATTAACAAACATGTGTATAAACAACGTCCTCTTCTAGTAATCAACAATTTATGCGCTGACGTCATTATAGGTCATGACATACTGAGGGACCACGCTAAACTTGAATTCGAGTTTGGCGGTACTAGAGAACCCTTGCAAGTATGCGTTATGGAAGCTGCAGTGCCACCGGCATCAGTTTTTACGCATTTATCTGCTGACATCACTCCCATTGCTGTTAAATCTAGACGCCATAACACTGAGGAAGAAAATTTTATAAAGTCTGAAATAACGAACCTTTTACAAAATGGGATAATTGAACCGAGCGTATCGCCGTGGCGCGCTCAGGTCCTCGTAGCTGGCGGTGGTATTCATCGGAAACGGATGGTTATTGATTACTCGAGGACTATTAACAAATATACATATTTGGACGCTTTCCCTCTGCCGAATATAGAATCTATAGTTTCTAAAGTCGCTAAATACAATTACTTCAGTCAAATTGATCTGAAGAGCGCTTATCATCAAGTACCTATATTAGCATGTGAAAAAATTTATACAGCTTTTGAAGCCTGCGGTAGACTATATCAATTCAAAAGAATCCCATTCGGTGTGACGAACGGAGTTGCTGCGTTCCAACGTACTCTCGAACATAGAAGTCAACCAGAACATTTGAAAGGGACGTTCTGTTATCTCGATGACGTCACCGTCTGTGGTAAGGATAAAGAAGAACACGATGAAAATTTACAACAATTCATGGCTGCCGCGGAGAAGTATAAATTGACTTTAAACAAACAAAAATGTAACTTTAGTAAAACTTCAATTAACCTCTTAGGTTACTGTATTAAGAACAACACGATTGAGCCTGATAAAGAACGGCTCGAGCCTCTTATAAAGCTGCCCTTGCCGCGTAACGCCACTGAGCTTAAGCGGGCTATGGGCCTATTCGCTCACTACGCCAAATGGATTCACAAATTCTCTGAAAAAATTCAACCGCTTGTGAATAATGTAAACTTTCCTTTAAACGATAGTGGACGGCATTGTTTCGAGCTCTTGAAAGCTGACATAGAGAAGGCGGCATTGGTTGCTATTGATGATAAGGAAACTTTGACGGTAGAGACTGACGCGTCAGAGTTTGCTATAGCTGCGACACTGACCCAAAATGGCCGACCTGTTGCTTTCTTTTCTAGAACGTTATCCGATGGCGAACGTAAACACGCCTCTGTTGAAAAAGAAGCCTACGCTATCGTTGAAAGCATTAGAAAATGGCGTCATTATCTCATCAACAGACATTTTCTACTTATCACAGATCAGAAATCTGTAAGTTTTATTTTTGACCAAAATCATACTAGCAAAATAAAAAATGATAAAATCGAGAGATGGAGACTAGAACTGTCCTGCTATAAGTATGATATTATTTATAGACCAGGAATCGAAAACGTGGCCGCGGACGCACTTTCCAGAGTCTGTGCACTATTGACAAATAATAAATTGTATGAATTACATGACGCGCTCTCCCATCCTGGCATTACAAGAATGTATCACTGGATTAGACTAAAGAACCTGCCTTTCTCTCTAAACGATATCAAAGAAATGACTGCTTCTTGTCGCGTTTGCGCGGAAGTCAAACCTCGCTTTGTTAAAGCTAAAGGAACTCTTATTAAAGCTGTATCGCCGTTTGAAAGATTAAATATTGATTTCAAGGGTCCTTTACCTTCGAATACAAATAACAAATACATACTTACGATTATTGACGAATTTTCAAGGTATCCATTTGCGTATGCTTGTCCTGATACAAGTTCAGCAACTGTTATCAAGTGTCTAAGAGATCTTTTCTATGAATACAGTCAGCCCCTATACATTCACAGCGATAGAGGATCGTCATTTATGTCTGAAGAAATACAACAATTTCTTAGAAACTGTCGTATTGCTACTTCTCGAACAACACCTTATAATCCTCAAGGTAACGGACAGGTGGAGAGACTAAATGGAACGCTTTGGCGGACAATACAGCTAAACCTTAAATCAAAGAACCTGTCTATTGAAAACTGGGAGCAAGTTCTTAAGCCATCTCTTCACTGCGTACGTTCGTTGCTCTGTACATCGATAAATGCTACTCCTCATGAAAAGTTATTTAATTTTCCTCGGAGAACGCCAGTCGGTGAATCGCTCCCGTCATGGCTCGTTCCGGGACCGGTACTACTGAAGAAATCTGTTCGATCGAAAAATGACCCTTATGTCGAAGAAGTAGAGCTACTCCAAACAAATCCTAGCTACTCTTATGTTCGAAGACGTAACGGTCAAGAATCAACTGTTTCAAACAGACACTTAGCGCCACTTCCAGAATCGGAGGAGGTGCCTAGTGGAGAGGGAGTACATGATGATGACATATTCGGAACTCCTCCACAAGGAGATCCTGAGCCTTCACAGATTAGACGATCAACAAGACCTAGAAGGCTGCCCGTTCATCTGAGTGACTACGCCCTGGACGACGAAACTATCGAGGAGGAGAATGACATATAATCTCCTTGCAGATATTGTCTATGGTAATGACACCCGCCATACGACAACCATATATCTGTCGAATAACTTTTATTTCATTGTATGCCTTAATTTTATTAGTTGATTAAAGCCAAGTTCTTATTTGGTAATTCGTTTAATTATGTCATATAGTTAATTATATTTTTGCAGCGCTATTTGGTACTTATAAGCGCCACTGGCTTTTATTATTTTAACTTACCTATAAATTACCACATATTGGATCTCAGTGAATTCAAATTTATTTAATAGTCTGGACATTAATAAAATACGTTTTAGTGAAAAAAAAAAATACTTCATACATATTATTAAAAAATACTCTTTGTTACTTGTTGCTCAATACTCAATACGGACTGTGCCATAGTCTGACAGAACATGACGTTGTTTTGCGGTGGATGATGGTTGGAAATTGGAAATGAAAACAAAACCAGTTTCCAGTTTATAAGTTTTGCTTAGTAGCAAGTGATCAGACGTCAGCGTCGATCTCGCTACGATAGCTTTAATTTGTTTACAAAATATAATTTTGTTTTTATTATGACCATAACATAATAAAATACAAGCGCCGAAAACAGTCATTTGTTTAAGTTTCGGTAAAGTGATTCAAATAATACAAGACGTGTAGTTTTGCATAATGGTTAAAAGTCATGTGTAATTATTAATTTTCTGTTACAAAATCAATGCAAGTGAGATAATAAAAAAAAATAGAAAGAACAATTTATTAATTATGACGCTAACTATGACGAGAAAAGTTAGTGAATGTCAAGCAGAAACAGTGCAATTCATGTCAATAGAAAAAGTGAGTAAATAACTGCTTATTAAATAAAAAAAAAAGGATTTTAAGTATTGTATTTTTATTTAATAATGTACTTATTAAGCAAATTTGCTATTGATTGGTGTGAAAGTAACATATTTGCCACTACATGAGCTAATATAAAAAAAAAACAATAATAATTTAATTAAAAAATGATCCCCCACAAATGCAATATTAGATATTATTAGTTAACAACTTGGAGTTTAAACAATACAAGAGAAATCCAAAACTAGCTTACAACATTTTATTCCTTTGAACAAGACAGTAACCAGAATCCAATTGATAATAATCATGATTACTTATAAAAATTATGATAATCAGATTTTTTTTATATTGCCATTTTCTTATCTTTTTTATCATTTAAATAGCCAGTTCAGTAATTTAATAAAATTAAAACAAATTATTTTAATTTAATTGAAATGAACAATTTAGAAACAGTATCTTTTGTAAAATAGCAAGAAAATTCAAACTTAATATTTTAACTTAATATTTTACTGCATTTTTTTCTTGAATAATAAATTAATAAATAGTAGAGTCAGAATTAGAGTAGGAAATGTATAGTTATAAAAAAAGAAAGTGGAACTGAACCTGTGTCCTCTTATGTAAGATGCAACAATTTATCCTCTTGGCTAGATAAATAATCCGGCCCTCTTTCCCTACTTGTATTTGTTGCTTGATTAAATCACGATTTAAATCAAATGCTTAAAATATTATCAACCTTGCCAGAATTTGTTCTGCATTATATTGCTAAATTTAATAAATACATCATTATACATCATCATCAAGTCCCCATAATAGTTGTCATTACCAGTTGGCAAGGATGTATGTTGACATGCAATCCTTTAATCACAGTTTTTATTTCATTGAGTCTGTGTTGTGAAGTGTAATTTCCTTTTTGTATATAGGTAGAAGATGAGTGCAGAACTGAGACTGATTACTGCTCAGGGTCAACCCTGCTCAGACGAGGGAAGAAACTGGAAGACAACAATAACCTGACCAAAGAAGACATAGAGTATGTCAATTATCGCCAATTGTTGAAGTATGAGCAGGCTCCTGAGTACCTACAGCATAACCCGTTCATTAGAGATGGTTACAGAAAACTTTTACCAACCAAACTATGCTGGGAAAGGTAAATTGCATGTTCATTAATTATTATTAAACATTTTTTGGGCTACATGCCATCAAATGCAATAATTGAACTTTTCTAGAATCTGACTAGATATATTAAATATATGTAATCAGATTTTGTGTCAGGCAATTTGTCTTGAAAGTACAAGACTGATTAAGTAGAATGAAATTTGTTCAATGTTTTTTTTTAATTTTTACCTCTATATGATTAACTAACATGGACTTTATGTTTTTAAATATTTTGTGCAATTCTTTGTTTTTTCTTTCTTACTAGAATCCTATTTAGTGTACTTAGAGTGTGATCTAACATTTACAATTTACACAAAATGTAGGACTTAACTTACATTGCAGTCATACAAAAATAAACTTTTTGTATCCTATATGTACAATTCATTTCATGACACATGGCTTCATAATTGTCATGGAAGTTGAAAAGATTACAGTTATCTATAATTAGGTACCTACATAGTGTCCGCTTGTGGTAACCAGAGTGGAATAGGCCAGTATTGCAAGTTAGTTATGTACGTACATAACACTATGTAGGGCAGTATCTTTTTGCAATTTGCAAGGCACGCTTATGAATCCGTTTAATTAATGCATTCTAATTTCTCAATCCGTACTATGATATTCGTATAAAGATTATTTTAATCCCGCATTATAATATAGGCCCAGACAAGATTTTTACTGCTTTTGTTTGTTTCAGTATTTTTTGGTGGACAAATGAGACAATGAACATATGGACACATCTTTTTGGCTTCTTCTTAGTTCTCGGCCTCACAATAAATGATCTTGTGATCATTAACATCCATGCAACCATGACAGACAAAGTTGTAGCCGCAATACTTCTCTCCTGCTTTATGGTACAGTATAATTATATAAACCTGTAACTTTTTAACACATTTGTATATACCTAGGTACCTATGTTCTATATATATACCTTTATGAGGAATTGATTTAGAATTTAAAGTCCACGCAGGTCAAATAGGTGGCGGATTACCTACATCATTCATGCTAGATTGCTTCACTATGATTTTCTTACCCAATAACCTAATACACTAAGACTAGACGTAGTTACCGATATGATTTGAACCTGCTATTTCACGATCGCTATTTCGCTTTGAAACAGCCTCTTTTGAAATTGTTTTCATAATATAATAGTTAGCTATATTAGTTGAAATACATTATTTGAGCTGCACACTTGACTCGTCTATTATATTATTATACTTGGGAAATCTATCCCAGAATTATGATTAAACATTAAATTGTTCGTAACGACAAGATAACAGGTAAAAGTTAAATATCAAGTAATTACACGTACAGGTTATAAGTATCTTGGTAATTAGGTGTAATTGCTAGCAATCTCATTTTATAACAAATTATGCTTCGGGAATCAAATCAGATAGAAATTATTTCGTAGGTAGGTACCTACTTGATGGTAAAATCGTATAACGTCTTTGTCAGGTGTAAGTAATCCTATCGGGTAATATTAAGTAGGTATTGAATATTGTGTTTCAACTACCAATACATAAACTGCCTGCTCGCTATTTTATTACAGTTACTTTATAAGAACTTTTTTTATTTTATTTATCAAGAACAATCATAGCAAACCTAAAGTAAAATAAAATCGGTGTCTCTACTTGAATAAAGAACAGGATATCCAAAAAAGTTATTAAAAAGTTATTCCCTATATACCGATTGTAGGCTTGTGGTTTGTTTCATTGTGTAGTTAACGACTGTGCTCGTTGGCTATCTTACAAAATACTGTCTACCTTTAAATACAGAAAAGAGAAACTTCGTAGGTAGTTATGTATCTTTAGTTGATGAGTGGCCACTTAAGTTACCTACCTATGTAAAATATTAACTGTTTTTATTATTTAATTATGACATGGTCACTCCCACGATATCATGTCTTAAGCTATTACCAAGTCTATGATTTTCTAATAGGTAATAGTGTATTAGAAAACTTTTTAAATATCAATGTTTTATTAGTATACTTATGATAGGTAACGTTAAGATGCAACAGTCACCTTATAAGGTACTAGCGGCCCGTACCGGCTTCGCACGGGGGGACTTAAGATTTTCATAGTTTTACGATTGTTATGGGTAAACTATAAAAGATAGACATATGCTCTCGCGGACTTTTTTAAAGATAATGTTAAGATGAACAATTCACCCATAAAGCATTTTTGTATAACTTTAACTATATGCTCAGCGCACGCCACGGAAGGCCTCAGAAACGATACTTTTCCCCCGTTTTTGAAACATTTTCGGTTACTGCTCCGCAACTATAAGACCTAGCGTGA
The DNA here is from genome assembly GCA_038024825.1 of Polylopha cassiicola. Taxonomy (NCBI): domain Eukaryota; kingdom Metazoa; phylum Arthropoda; class Insecta; order Lepidoptera; family Tortricidae; genus Polylopha; species Polylopha cassiicola. The sequence goes on along the minus strand of CP149046.1, from coordinate 11,017,839 downwards.
TATTATATAGCCTATGTTACTCGGGGATAATGTAGCTTTCCAGAGGTGAAAGAATTTTTGAAATCGGTCCAGTAGTTTCGGAGCCTATTCATTACAAACATACAAAAATACAAATCTTTCCTCTTTATAATATTAGTATAGATATAAGAATTAATAAAGTGGCGTTATCAACCTACAGAAACGGAAAAAATTGTATTGCGGTAAACTGGTTTGATGACGTAGCAGTACAGTCTTGGCTGTATGCCCAACAGCGCCGTTATTAACACATTTCGGACATCAATCCTCATGACCGCCATGTTCACTGTGTGTAATCTTTATGGAAAGAAAATGTAAAACGAACTAATTCGTAAAGTAAAACTCCACGATTTCTACTCTAGTATTACCTACTGTGCTCAAATTGCGTAGGAAATAATTTTCTTGGCGTGCAGATTATTATGAAATACGAACTCTATCTGCTATTGGTCCGACGCCTTGAAAGGCGAGATGCGACCTGCTTTTCTCCCGCCACCAGTGAAAGTATTCGAGACCTGCGACTTAATAAATTAAAAATAAAACCGGTGGTGTTTGAACTTGAACGCCTTTGTCTGTTTTCAACCGACGAAAAAAACGGAGGAGGTTCTCAATTCGACGCGTATATTTTTTTTTTTTTTTTTTTTTTTAATGTATGACCACGCATAACTTTTTACAGAGTGGTTCGATTTTGATAATTCTTTTTTTATTGGAAAGAGTATACTCCAATGTTGGCTCCCATTATAATTTGGAAAAAAAAATCCAACCTTAAGGGTAGGAAAATAAGGGATGATTAATTTTTCACGCACCGATTGTATCGTATGACCACGAGTAACTTTTAACAGAGTAGTTCGATTTTGATAATTATTTTTTTATTGGATAGGGCATACCTCAAAGTTGATCCCATATAATTTTGGAAAAAATCCTACCCTAAGGGTGGTATAATAGGGGTAATTTATTGTTTACTGAAAGTTAATAGCAAAAACAAGGTAGGTAACTATTTCAAAAGTATTTAAAAATTAAGCATGTAGGTAATAATTTGTATAAAATATGGTCACAGAAAATTATAAAATAATAACTTTTTAATAAAAAAATTTAACCGCCGAAAAAAAACTAAAACGCAACAAAAAACAATAGCGCACTGAAAAGTAAAAAATAATAATTTTGTCTTTTATAACGACTAAGTATTATTTTTGTTGTAACGTCTGTTATTTTTGGAGTCGGTGCCAGCTGGTGCAGCAACTCTTCACTCTCAACTCACTGAGGTGCTCAAGTTTGTTTGAGGCTGGCACCGACTCCAAAAATATCAGACGTTACAACAAAAATAATACTTAGTCGTTATAAAAGACAAAATTATTATTTTTTACTTTTCAGTGCGCTATTGTTTTTTGTTGCGTTTTAGTTTTTTTTCGGCGGTTAAATTTTTTGATATGAGGAATTTGCGTACGAGTACATAACATATAGGTAGTTAAGAACTAAAGTTTTGTAAGCTAATGACTCAGTCTGATTAACTAAGTATGACGACTGTTTTTTTCTTTCTTTGTCCATCACATAGACTACCTACCAAAAATTATTGGACCCGTATTTTTTATTTTATCAATCGAACAATAAAGACAAAGATAGTACCTACTTGAAATGTTTGGGTCCAAACTTTAGAAGTACTATCCTCATCAGTTTTTGTGTGTTTGAGAAAAGAAATATTATATGTCCAATATTTTTTAATAATTTAACTGATGGACTAAAGAGTATATGTTTTATTTACTTTACTCCTACTTTAGCCCTGTTGTACTTAAACAGAATCGTACCTAACAAGTAGTTGTTAATACTAATAGATATCCGTTATCTCTGAAAACTGTAGCTGCATCTAACACTAACAGTACCAAACCAAAATATGTTTTTTTTTTAATGAACTACTTCTTCTTCCAAAGCTTTTGTACACCTACGTATCTTTTTATTTAAATAAAATGATACTCTTTTATTCGGTCACTGCAAGTTTTTGAGCAGAAACTTTCGCTGCGGTTGTTCATACTTATGCTTTCACTGTCAATCGATGTCTGCTACATCTGAATGACCTGTACTTACTTACACCGCAGATTAATACTTACCTACCTACTTTACACGCATTTAGGTATAGTAAAAAGGTCTAGTAGTAAGTACGTTTATCAAAGATTAGATATAACGGTACTAATTGCATCATTTCTATATCGCTACAAGTATAATACCCTATAACGTGGTTTTTATGAGAGGAATGGATTACACATAGGCGGATTTTGTATAAATCATCTATTTTTTTTAAATAGTGTATTGTGCCAGTTCCTTTATTTCAGCCAATTGTCAGCAATGACCTATTTATAAGTTAGACTTCATGTAAAATACTGAGACGGATTTAAGTTATTCAGAATTTCAACTGCGAATCAAAATATGTAGTAAGATTTTATAAAGAAAAGGTACAAATAATATCATTAGAGTAAGAAAGTCAATCACTTACAGACTTAAAAATTTAAATCCAAAAGGAAAATTAACAGTGGCCCTACAATACTTAAACCATAGCGCGATACTAACGCTCAGAATTTCAGAAAACATAAATACCCACCTAGGTAACTTTCTTCCGACCTGTAACCTCTGCCATAAGTCATTAGAAATGCATTGCCAATCAAACTGCTAAAGAAAGCCGTCTATCTAGGTCATACTCGGTCGATAAATTTAATACCCATAATATCGATGTACACGAATACTTAGAAATGTATAATAACTATAAATCTGTAACGCATTCCGTTTAAATGCGATTTTCATTGAACTTAACTGGGTTAGTGTAGTGCTCAAGGCAATAGTACGAGTTTGTTCTAATAAAATGTTTTTTAATCCCTCCATTGCCCTCAAAATGTTATCAGTACATCTATTTGATAACTGTGCTTTTTAATTATTGTTTATTATATTTGGTTGTTCTACGACCGTTATAATCGAAATGAGCGTACCGCTATGCGCCGGCGGCCACGTTTTTACTTTTACCACAATGTAGTTGATGGTATTATGATACGAGAGTGATACACGGCGTGAAAAAATAAACGAAAGATCAGAAAATTAACTTGTTCACTTTGAAAAGTTAGACTTTGTAAATTATACATAATTAAATATGTTACAGGATACATCTAGTATACCTAGAAGTACCTACTATGAGAACCTAACTATAAGTAACGCAAAACCCATTTTAAACTCTGACAGAACTCTTTATACAAATGAATGAATGTTGTAGGTATAAAAATAATGAATCCACTGTCACCCCTTGTTAGGTTGCTAATTTGGTTGTCAGTTAAGAGATGGTATCGTATTCATATGTGAAATTGTATTTTTTAATTCTGCTCTTGTTTCAGGTATGCATGGCTCTGTCGGCCTTGTACCACACGTTCTCGTGTCGGTCCGAGTGCGACTATAACACATTTCTCATGTACGATCTGTTCGGCATCGCTCTCTCGCTGCTTGCTATCTACACATCCGGCGTTTACTACGCATTCTGGTGCCACTACGTAAGTTATGTAACATCGACCGCACGACAGTTACGACTGTCCTTTCACAGAGCTGTGATTTTGCAATTTGTGGATTTTGTGTCTAACAGCCCACTCGACGTCCATTATGGCGTCTTTTTCGGTCTCAGTCTCGCATAGAAATCTTAACAACTCTATTACGAATTATAACGGATTTAACCTGCGTATTTTATTGTATTTATTTCGAAACTTTACAATTCCCATATTCATAGCACGACTGAGTTGACGATAGTCTAACGCTAAAGTGAACTCTATAAAGTTTAATCGGAATCCGATTAGTATAAGAGAGCATACAATCAAATATTTAAAAGACGTTATGTATACCTAGTGAAAACAACTTCATATTTTCATTGCGTAATCTTTTAAGAGATCTCATCTCAATCCACTTAGTTAAACCGGAGACAAGCTCTGAACGTAAAACTTTTCGGCATGTAGGTAGGTACTTATAAGGTAGTCAAGGAGTCTTCGTTTATTTATATTCTTTGGTAGTATCGGAATATGAGATTGAAACACAATCTAAATTCCAGTTAGACAGAATGTAATTCTATTTTACAGTTAAGTGAATGATACAAAATTATAGCGGAAATAACTGTAATACGCTAGTCTAGACATTAATACAGGTACCCTAACTAATCTTACTATACAATGATATGTATGAAATTAGAATGATGAAGCAAATTCTGAAAGTCTTTGTTGACTTGCTAAGCGAATCAAATGTGCAGATTGAATTACCATTAGTATGTAGCACTTATAACCACGTGTTAAGGTTGCAATTGGTATAGGATAATTTTATTTATTTTCGAATTACGGTAACTGATAAAAGAACGAACTCCATTAATTATTAATTTGTTTGACATTGACAACGGATTACGTTAATAAGGTCATAATGTTATTTAGACTAAACATTCAATTTAATTCGGTTTTCGTACATACGTTGTGCTAAAGCAATATTATACTTAGTGTTGTAAAATTTATTGGACTTATTAACTGATCGACCATCACAAGAAATTGATGTATTGTTAAGAAATTAGTTCAGTATTCCTTATGTATGTCGTTACGACAGCTCGGCCTTCACTCGTGCTGTACTTAATGTGAACAGTACAAACAATAGGCGTTGCCTCTAAATAATGTACTAGTTGATAATCATTGTAGGTTACCTTATATAGACATTAGTTTATTTTTTCTATACAATACCTAAGTAAATGTTAACATAGACATGACACATTTTTTTTCTACAAGAGCAATCGTTGACAACGTAAAAAAAAAGTAGGTATATCCGAGTTGGATTGCATTGCATACGAAGGGTTTCGAAACCAAGCAATAAAAGTCGAAAACTTTTTTACCGTTAAGAAAGATATAGCTCTAAAATTAACAGATGTGCTAAATGTAGGTCCCTACATTTAGCACAGTGTTAATGAAAAGTATTTCTTTGACACCCTTTTCACTCCTTGAATACAAATGCATACTTCGCAAAATTAAAATAAAATACTATAACGTTAATCCCTAGTTAAGACTTCATTCCACCATGAAAACTCTTTGGCACCCCTTGTCTATGGAACTGTGAATACAAACGCCTATCTCACTACATATTAAAAAAAGCGCTACAACTTTTATCCCTATACTAATTAAGACCTTTCACCATTTCAGGAGTTGAAAACCTTCTACATGACATCGGTGACGCTAATATTCGTGTTGGCAATGGTGATGCAGATACCTCGATTGGGGGTTCCGTATCTGGTGAAGATGTCCGTGTTCATAGGCTGGGCGGCGTATGGAGTCCTACCCACTTTACATTGGACCTACGCTATGGGCGGGTTCGAGAATCCCATGGTTCAGGTAAGAACAGTTCACTTAAATAACACTTTTTTAAGACGTGTTCCATGGAAGGACTATATTTAAAAAAAAATGTAATGAACCGATAGTTTCATGTTTTAACTTAGTTTTAAAAGTGTACTGTTAACTACGCAAACCATCCGAGGCTCAAGCAAATAATAATTATGCTCGTGCTTTATCACACACATTTGCCAGTATTAGGATTCTAAATCTCCAGTTTTGTAGTCATGAACTCTAATTTATTATTTTAGGCCTTATTGATATGTAATTATGGTATAATTCGTAATAGTTTCATTTTGTATCTCAATTTTCAGATGTTCTTTCCACGGGTGATTGGAATGTACGTGATCAGTGGCAGTGCCTTCGTTATTTACGCTTTTAAGGTAATTTTTATATTGTTTTCATTGTATGTATTATCTAAAGAATAACAAACATACATAATTTTGCCTTTATATTATAACTAGCTTCTGCCCGCGACTTCGTCTGCGCACTTTGAGTATTTTACACAATATCGTTATAAAATATAGCCTATGTTCTTTCTCGGGCTCCAGACTTTCTTTGTACCAAATTTCATTTAAATCGGTCCAGTAGTTTTAGCGTGAAAGCGTAACAGACAGACAGACAGAGTTACTTCCGCATTTATAATATTAGTTAGGATAAGATTTTCGTATTTATTTCAATGAATAATAACCATATTGAATTGTTCACATTGCTAACGGATTCAACTCGCGGATTTTATTTTATTGACTGACGTTTGGAAAACTTTACAGTTCCCATATTCGTAGCACGACTGAGCTGACGAGTTGAACCGTTAATAGTTGTTTTACTCCAATGTGATAACCGCGAAGGCATCAGAAATTAATGACCATAATTTTAAATTCGTAGATCCCAGAGCGCTGGTTTCCTGGCAAGGTGGACTACATCGGCCACTCGCACCAGTGGTGGCACATCCTAGTGCTGGGCGCTCTCTACTACTGGCACAACTCCGGCATGATGTACGTCCAGTATCGCATGAACCACGGCTGCGCCAACACCATGAGAATATTCTAAACTAGTATTTAAAATCTGTAATTTCCTAGGGTGCTAGTTTATTTGGCTACTTTAACAGTAATGATAAATTTCCAATAAGTAATAGAAATAATAAAATTTTCTCCGTAATGTGAAATTATTGTTATTATCAACTGTTTAAAATAAAAATATTGAACTTTGTGAGCGTGAAAAAATTTGCTTACAGTTCGAAAATTGTTTAAAGGTAAAACCGTTTACAAGTACACTACTTTGCCGTAACGTGAACACAAAGTAGAATGAGGTCCAGCTGTCATTTTCCACCAATCACAGGCCAGTAGCTTGTTCCTCATTGGTGGAACATGACATCTACACTATAGCATGGAATTTAGCCATTCGGCGACTACCATTCCTACTGCATTTCAAAAAAATCTTACTGATACTATTAAATAAGGAGTAGTGGAAGATTCAAGGAATGTACCTAATTGTTAAACTCATATACGTAATAAAGCTTTTTTGATTTTTACTGCCTGAACTGAACGTTATGTATGCTATTGTTCAATAATTAAAGTTCAAAAAAATATCTAGCACCTCAACCTTCGACATTCTAAATATATGAGGTCCATTATTCTGTAGTTTAAATATTTAAATTTAATGCTCAATTATATTTCATAGTTAATCAAAACATTCCCTAGAAATTTGCAATTGTTGACGAATCGTCTTAATATCGAATATTCTTGAATTGGTGCTTAATAAAAATAAAGTGCCTAAAGTGCAGTTTTGTCTAGACATTAACTAATATAAAACTGAGAAGTTGTAATCAATTATTTAAGTATAAATGTACTTTTTGAAATATAAATTATTGGTTGAATTTTTCTTTTTAAATTTTTTATTTGATGTTTATGATATGAATTTCGTGTTTTTGTAAAAAAAATATGAATAAAGTAGGCAGTTTAGGAGGAATTCTTGATATGTTGATCCGTTACTTATTATGTCATTATCTGTGATTTGCTCGAAGATAATTTGTAAGTTATTTATTTTTTATATTTTAAACTGAATATTTCTTATTTAAAATTAAGCTTTTTGGAAATGGGTTTTTTTTTTTATAAGTTTTTATTAAAAATATTTAATTTTATTTTTTGTTTAATTTATAGTTGTGAATGCCTTGCAAATCCTGAACGAGAATCCTACCAATAGAATACTTATATACTTATATCCTTTTTCTTGCCTTACTTATTACTTGTTCCTTATTAGACCGGCCAAATTAGGAATTCACCTCGGAATTCGAGATACCCGGCTGTAATTTTGTAAATAGTTGTATATTGACATCCTTAAAGTTGTCTCAAAACCTACATATGGTAGGGTGTGAGCTACTATTAAATTTCAAGGTCAAAGTGTCAAAAAATCGTTATTTTTGTAAATTTCTCATTTCCTATGGGTTTTAGCTTTTTATCTTTGTTGGCAATATTGTAGAATACAAAATTCTCTACAAATTTTGTTTAAACATTTTTTTTATACGGTGAACCGTTTTCGAGGTAGGGGCCTTAAAGCGCGCCGTCACAGCCAACAGGTGCCACGGTCGAAATCACGACATATACAGTTGATGAACTACAGATATTATTAATTGTTGATGTTTACGCATGCTACTGTGTAATGCTTATACTTATATAGTTATAAGGAAGTTTTTCACTATATATAAAATGAGAACATAATCATACTTACGTAATATTATAAAATCAAAAGCAAATGATCAATGTGCATAATTTCTTTAATAAGGTTAATTGCACAGCACTAATTAAAGAAATAAACATTTTTTATGCACATTGATCATTTGCTTTTGATTTTATAATATTACGTAAGTATGATTATGTTCTCATTTTATATATAGTGAAAAACTTCCTTATAACTATATAAGTATAAGCATTACACAGTAGCATGCGTAAACATCAACAATTAATAATATCTGTAGTTCATCAATTGTATATGTCGTGATTTCGACCGTGGCACCTGTTGGCTGTGACGGCGCGCTTTAAGGCCCCTACCTCGAAAACGGTTCACCGTATAAAAAAAATGTTTAAACAAAATTTGTAGAGAATTTTGTATTCTACAATATTGCCAACAAAGATAAAAAGCTAAAACCCATAGGAAATGAGAAATTTACAAAAATAACGATTTTTTGACACTTTGACCTTGAAATTTAATAGTAGCTCACACCCTACCATATGTAGGTTTTGAGACAACTTTAAGGATGTCAATATACAACTATTTACAAAATTACAGCCGGGTATCTCGAAATCCGAGATTCTTATCTAATATAAGCTAAAATGACCGGATTATATCTATTCTATGCGTTTCAAGTTGATGTTTAACTGTATATTGCATTGAATTGCATATTACTCTATGCAGTAAAAATATTAATTCTGGAGGTGTGTGGTAATGTCCTACACATTATAAGTTAGAACTTGCAATTTATAAGCGCTAAAACTATAGAATAGCAACTAAACAACAAATTAATGATGCACTTAAGTACAAGAATCAAAATTCGCGATAAACCATACTGGAGATATCAGAGATTGGTTACCCACTGCCATCTAGTGGCAAGTAGTCGAAGTTAGTAAAGGTAGAAGCAGCGCTATCTAGTGCCGAGTAGCAATACATACGGTTTTTAATAGAAACTACGCTAGATGGAGCTATAAGTCCCCTTAATTTTGTAAGTTAGAGAATAATATTATTTCGCAACTTTGAAAAGTTTTTCCTTAGACACACTTCATACGAACATACGAACGAACATATATGTTAACTTGGGATTGAATTTTAAATAAAGTGATACCTATTATTATCTACTAAATGGGTATCTATCTATTAAGTACTTACGTACTTACCTACCTAATTATTCTTAAGTACCCGTTATATACGTTTATACTCTTAATTATTATTGATTTGGTAAAACTTACTACAGACTTTCTTGCGACGTTTCATAAAATAGATGTTTTTTTAACACTTAAAAGTAAGACTACAATGCGCGTAATCTACTACTTATTAGGGTAAGTATAACAATTTTTACAGAAAAATAATACAATTTTTAATAGTACGTATTCATTACTATTCATATTGGTTCAATAGATTATTTACGTACCCAAGGCTCCTTAGTATCTATAATAATAATAATATTTTGTTTAAAAGGAACTACCTTCCCTTGTTCATGAAAGAAATTGAAATCATCCCACGAAATAGTGATTTCACATGTCATCGAATGCGAATCCTTTTTTAGTTGTTGCAGAAATGAATTCTGTCAGTGCACACATCCGGGGGCGGTTTAACTGAACGTTTTGGAGGAGAAAAAAGATAAAAGGCAATATTTTCATTGCGTTGCCGCGTCGATGAATGGTCGCGTGTTCGTTCAGCGAGTCGGAAAATATGTTCCCAATGGAGTTCCGTACGGAACCTGTCTACGTAATATTTAAGCATGGTTCACTATTGTAGAATTTATCAACAACTAGCTTCTGCCCGCGACTTCGTCCGCGTAGAACTCCTCCTTTTTTGCAGTCGGTTAAAAAGTAGCCTATGTCCTTTCTCAGGCTCCAGACTTTCTTTGTACCAAATTTCATTTAAATCGGTCCTGTAGTTTTAGCGTGAAAGCGTAACAGACAGACAGACAGAGTTACTTTCGCATTTATAATATTAGTTAGGATAATGCTCGACTCGTGTAATGCCTAGTTATTTCTTCTGCTATCATACATCATTCATTTACCCTTATGGAGAAATTTTACATTTAGGTTAGCTAACTAAAAGGAAGTTTTGTTAGAAAAAATAAGTTAGCGCAGTAGGATTATTTATTATTTCAAAATCGATTAATGAAGGTGCTAGTAACATAATACCTACAGCATGCCTGTTACTTACCAACTTCTTTGTGATTGTAGATATACCTATTAATATCACAATATACCTATCTGTGGGTTCTTTCATTAGCACTTAATTATGCACCGTATCTTATAATGTTTAGTGATCTTCATTTTATCGAGTAGGTAGGTACCTATGTTAAAAAGAATTGTTTAAGTTAAATCGTGCTCGAGCTTGACCAGTTTATAGTCGCGCCAGGTAAGCCTGTTTGAATGAATAATGTACAAAAAGTTTCGGCGTAAAATTGATTAAGTACTTGCTATCTGTCGATTATACGTGTACCTAACATTTGTTTTTTACCTTTCTGAAAGGTTAGGTACCTACATGGAAGGTAGATAGGTATCTACGGGATTATAACTGATCGTCACCTTTAGAAGTTTGAAAATGATGATTACTGAAAGAAAAAATATTATTAACGTAAAAGCTTGTAAGAATGTACCTATAGGTAGATGTTAAAATGGATAGGTGTATGTGTGTTACACTTTCAGGATAAACCTACCAGGACTGAATGGATTTTAATTAAACTTTACAGTAGGTAGGTAATATAGCTTATACATCAGAATAATATACCTACTTAGGCTATATTTTATAACGATATTGTGCAAAGTACTCATCGTGCGCAGACTAAGTCGCGGGCAGAAGCTAGTGAGTAGTGATTAAATAATAATGGTCTAATAATTCTTATCAAATCAAAATCGTTAGACACATCTTGTCCCGCTCAAATTAGTCCGGTCACTGCGCCACAATCGTGCTGGGTCCCGCGGGACCGCGTTCCCCAACCCGGATCCTCTCGAGTCCTGGGGTCTCTGACGGATTGGAACCCGATTGCGATTGACGCGCGTCGCTCGAACTTACTGATCAAAACGTTTGATGTCGACAACGAAGGAACAAGTACGAAGTTTATTTGATTGTACGAAAGGAGCAATTGGTTTTACTGAGAACAATTTTGTCGGGAGTTTAGTCTTTATATAACCTTGATACCTAAAGTAGGTAAGACAAAGGTTACATGTTTTTTTATTTTCACAATTTTGCAACAAGCAAGCCACAAGTTATTAGCATAAAGTTCATATGCGTCAGATTCAGGCCCGCCCACCGACAGATGTAGGTATTATACGCTATTTAATATGCGTTTTATATGCTAATATTTTTTTTGCATTTCATCAAAAACTTATGGTGGCTTTGTAAACTATTTTTTGTAAAAGTAATAAAAAAATGTGGGCACGCGCCACATAATCTCTTGGTTGTGAACATAAATCATGTTTTTAAATTGAATATTTTAACGTTTTTGTGGTTCAGTGACAAATAGTTCAAAATCATTTAGTAGGATGTTACTATGTAAGTCTAAGTATATTAAGTTATTTAATATTGCAATGTAGATAAAAAAAATTGGGACTTCTATCACAATACAAAAAATTGATCTGACATCATAAGAAAAAGCTTAATTAGGTAACTTTAGTTTGATATGTTTGTTTGGTAAGATTGTTATCTATGTAGATATTACCTGCATACGTAAGAAGACTAGCTGGTTTACATCTATTTATTGGGCAAGTACTAGAAATATTTGATACTAAAATACTTAGATTGGCATTTAGAATCTATAGGGGCGGGGCACAGGGCACGTTAGATATACCTACCTACCTTCTTATTTACGCTCACCCTTTTATCAAAGTTATAGGTAAGCCCGATTTACAAACCAGGCACGCATAACTAATTTTCCTTGCTAAATATTCCCAAATAATCTTAATTTGGGTGCCAGAGCGCGCCAACTTGTAGGTACTAGCATGATTAATAGACCACATGAATATGTATGGGCGTTAAAGCTGTCAGGTGGGCACCTTTAAATGATATTAAATGAAACATGTACGTTCTAAGTTTGTTTAGTGCCGCCTTTGTTGGTTAAATTGGTATTGTTTATGGCTGGTCGTTTCGGTAGAAGCGTTGTAGGTACCTATATAATGCGGAGGCAGGGTTTAATCACATTAGTTCGCTTTAAGTTTACCTGCGAGCAAGAATTTTTAGAAATTTCTAAGTAAGTACCCATATAAAAATATTTACTTATATAAAATATTAATATAAATAAAATTTACCTACTTATATCAAAATATTATGGTTGTATCGTTGTATTCTAGGTAATTGCCTACTTATGTAGGTATATTAGTTAGTATTCTAGATTTGGGAAAAAGGTAGGGATAGAGTTATAGCTGTAAAGAGTAGGTAGGTTTGTAATTATATACCTACAAGAGCAATGAAATACTAACGTTACAGTATTTCAGTTGATATCTATAATTACCTATATACCTACTTAAAATAGTCAACTACTAATACCTAACTGTAAAGTTTTCGAAACGTCTGCAAATAAAATTAAATACACGAGTTAAATCCGTTATAGCTGTTTAATTCCAATGTGCAACAACCGCTAAAGCACCAGGAATTACTAAAATCAATAAAGTTCGGGAACTTGTCATAAAAAAATAACTTTACGTGATAGTCCGTAGCGCTACAAAATCCAAACGGACAGTTACGTTCTTATGCTGAAACAAACACGCTGAAAACACAAACCGAACCACCGCCCCCAATAAAACCGATATAAAAATCACACCGACCGCAGAGTAAACACGCAAAATTACAACCGACGCCCATTATTATTTCTGGTGGCATTATCATCTAAATCGCGTCTCGTAGTGTCTAGGTATTTGCGCACTATTGTTCGGTGTGTATAAAATAAACATTTGTTACGAGGGAGCCACAATATCGCGGGCGGCGGATCGCCACATTAACATTAGAATGGCTGATGTATGGCCAGCCTGCATTACCACCGCTATACGATTTTAATGCCTTTGTTATTGCTAAATAAAAATCATTTCGAATGGGATGTTTTGATATAGTTTAGAGATGTTTGATCTTGAGATAGTGAATGTGTGTGAAATAATGATTATATGCAACCTATCTGTATTGCTTGCTGGATTTAAGAATTCTTAGATTAAGTACGTTTCTTAAATCAAAGTAGGTAGATAGGTACCTACCTACGTTAATAAATAAATACTTACTTATTTAATGATATTTATAATAAAACCGACCAGACCGTATGATATTTTTAACAGGGCCGTTTGATATTCCTCCATAGTTTGCATCGAAGTAAATACAAAAAGCATTTCACATCCCTTTTAACTGATCAATTAAAAAACAATACCCACGTATTTGTTTAGGCAACGAAGCGGACTGATGAAATCTAAACTGAATTAGCGAGGGGCGTTGTCGAGTGACACGTTCTAAAAGATCTAGTTAAATAAATACTAGGAGGGCGAGTGTCTTCGGGCGGCGGGCGGTCGCGTGCCGGCCCGGCGCGCCGCGTGCCGGACCGGCGGCCGAGGGCCTCGGTCCCATCTCTCCTCTCACCATGCAATGTTCCAATGAGAAAATAAGGGGCCAGTAATTCGAATAGGAAGCATTACACGCTAATTTTGTCACATTTGCGGAATAGATTGATTCTGCGGTGCGTTGGATTAAGGTAATTTATGGAAACTATTGTTGGTCGAGTCGAGGTTTTGATATTGTTTAGTTTCATGCGTTTTGTTACTTTGTTGATGTTATTTATTTACATATTTTGTTAAACCTTATTCCAAATCCTGATTTTAATTTTGTCCATCAAAACACCGTATAAATAAGTACCTAAACTAATATTTAATGTACCCATTGTAGGGTATTCTTATTGCTTGCACTCTGAGTGTGATTTACCTACTTAGGTATTTTCTACAACTTCTTAATTAGTGTAGCAAATACTAAGTTGTCCATTACTATAATCTCCTATTAAAGGAACACTAAACTCACTGACATGTTCGGTATTAAATCTTATTCTCAGACAGACGTAAAGAGCACTTCCCGTTGATTGCACAGTTCTCAACCTCCCTTACTTTTTAGTCACCAACGTCGACAGTGGCCGCTCTAATCTGCAAAGCGAAAAGGGCCTTAAGGAGCTTTGAATATAACTTAAAATCGATGAATGTCGTGATAGTATTGGGGATTGTATAGAAACAACAACAGTGTAAGTAAGTCGACACGGATGACGCGGCCGTAAATTGAATCGTAATTATATGTAGCGGAACTAACACAACTATTGGAGTTACGGAGCGCGTGATTGTTCCATTAGTGAGACGAACTGGTTTTATTGATTGTAGACGGTAATTAAACTGGCAACCGTTTCGAAAAGGGATTACGAAAACATTTCCTTCTGTGTTTTAAACAGTACTTACTACCTACCCACTACGTCCAATGACGTACCTACATTCACTTTTTGCACCATCCCTACTAATATTATAAATGCGAAAGTAATTCTGTCTGTCTGTCTGTCTGTCTGTCTGTTACGCTTTCACGCTAAAACTACTGGACCGATTTAAATGAAATTTGGTACAAAGAAAGTCTGGAGCATGAGAAAGAACATAGGCTACTTTTTAACCGACTGCAAAAAAGGAGGAGCTCCACGTGGACGAAGTCGCGGGCAGAAGCTAGTATCATATAAAAACTTGCATGTCTTTATAATTATACAGGTGGTAATTGAAAACGATGTCTAAATATAAAGCCTCTACCACGATCCTACATACTGACTTTGGTTTTATCTATAGTAACTATTCATAGATAAAAACTGCTAATTATAAGCAAATAGATTCATAATTTATAATGGGTAGGTAAGCTATCTATTTGAATTTTGATGTGATGAAAAATATACACCATCTTAAATAAGCCAGTTTAAATAGGCAAGCTATGTAGGACTAGGTACCTATCTCCCTACTCACAAATTGTTAAAATTGTAACAAAACATTACATTAGAATGTAATTTCTAAAAGGGGCTTATAATTAAGGCTCAAGAGATGGCAAAAACACGGAGTGCAGAAAGGCTCTTTCGAAACATAAATTAATTACCCGAAATAAATACCGTCTCAGGTAGGCACCAACAAATTTAAATATTTATCAATTTGAATTTTTTATCATTGGTTATATTGTACAATTTTGTTTATCTATGCAAAAACTGTTCTACAGCACAAACGTTACGCACACTAAGTGTTACTTTAGTTAAAACAAAACCCTGTCGAACGAAATTAACCATAGACATAGAATAGGTACCTACCTACTTTATATGCCGTTCCCGTGTGGAAAAAAGTTAGCATGATTTATTCCACCTTTGATACCTGCTACCTGTAAAAGAGCCCCGCTTTCAGCTTAGCGAGTATCCATTCCTTTCTAAGTATATTTTATACTAGTTAATACTACCAACCCTAAAAAATCTCTTTTCTAAAATCGCGTAAGACTGAGTTCACTGGGACCTCACTCTAATATAATAGATACATCAAACATTTATAAAGCGAGAAAATAAATGCTTTTAATTACCCCTTCCCAAGCAAGCCTTCAATATGCCCGAGCCACCCGTTAAATATCACGTACAGTTTATAACAATAAAATAAAGAGGTTCGCCCATTCCGGCCGGTATTACAGCAAAGCCTTATCTTAAGGCCCCTGGAAGATTCCCATTGTGCTACAATAACTGCGAATCTGCATAATTTCGGCTCGTTAAAGCAATGAAATGATTAATAACAGGGATCATATTGCTCACCATTGTGCTGTAGCCAAGTGTTTAGGGGTATTATGGAAATAGCCAGAACTGTTATTTACGTCGCACAATTCAATTTCCTTTGGGATTGGTAGGTATCCAATGGCGAAGCTTACCTAAATCATCAGTGACATACTTACATGTCAGTGTAATACCTAATAAACCTGACATTATAGGCATGTATTGCGTAAAAACATAGTTTAAATACCTATTAAATTCAACAGTTCCAAAAATGAGTGTGTTTTTCGTGTTCCGCCGCGAGCACTTTACTTTACAGAGCTTTGGTGAATTACCCCAACAACAACGAAGAACTACTAAGAGATATATGCCGACGATAAAAATTATATATGTCTGACGTGTGGAAATCGAAGCTATTATTTGTTATCACACATTTCATGTCGGTTTCTTAGGAAGTAGGGCTGATCCTCGGCATAGACCTGCTGAAACAAAACATAAGTGATCGTCACCCTAGCCGAAGACGTTTACAATAAGCGCGATTTTAGCAAAATATTATCTCTCGACTTCCTATATTAGAAAATTAAATGAGTATTGGAGGAGCCAACGCGTTGAATATTCAAAGAGAATAAATTAAGTAACGAGACACCAAACGGAATTTTGAAGACAAATTATACCTACTTAGTAGGCGTGCAATGCCCCATTAGATTAAATAAATAATAACACCCCGTTTTGTCTTTTACATAAATCGGACCTATTTTATTTATTTATGTAAGAAAGTAGATACTATCTATAGGCATAACTGAACTTTTGCATCGTACCTATATCAATTAACTTTAGTAATGACATCATTGAATGAGTAAAAGTACCTATTAGGCCAGTTAAGCACCAGATGCAGAAAAATCGACAGATCGATTCAAAATTTTAAACATAATTATGTACTTACTAGGTATTTAAATCGAGTCACGGTCAGACGTGGTGTTATTTCTTTACTTTTTACGCGATTATGAATTAGGTATAGTAGTGAATAGGTATATCATTTTAGGAAACTTTTTCATAGTCAGTGGGAGTTAGGTAATACCTATCTGCGCTACTTCAATCGTCAATGAAGTAAAATTTTGGAAATAAACTATTTGGCTTGTAAATATCACTTATCACATGAAAAATATAAAGATAGACCTCGTAATCATACACGGTGGCAATAGTATCAGTTTAGATTTAAAATTATTTATGGCTTTGCTGATAGTAATTCCGTCACCATCACAAATCAGTCGATGGTTGTCATATTTATTCTTTGCAATCTAGTTATCTTTTATTGCACCATGGTCGGCTTATTGGGATTTTAGAGTCGAAAAGCGTTCTACGTTGCTAAGTCAGACATCTATCACTTGATTGGCAGTACAGTACACGGAAGTATACCCATAGGTAGGTATAGGTACTTTAAAAAAAAAGGGATTTAATAGCGTGAATAAATAATTCAATTAAGTACCTTCGATATGTCGACGTTTTTAAGCTTGTAATCAATAAATAACAATCGAGAAAGTAGTTAAAAACAAGCAAGCACAGAGTCTAGTTTAATTAGGTACCTATGAGAGACGGTGAGGCTGGAAACTGATTCTATTATCTATAAAAAAAAAATATCTACATTGCCAAATCTGTATTCGTACTTGTGGAAAATGTTTACAATGTTTATAATGCCATTGTAAACAATTTTCTACTAAGAATTTTACTACCTAACTACTAAGCTTCTACAGTTGAAATGTACCTTTTACTGATTTTCTGAAAAAAAAAAATCTTCCTAATTCCATATCGAAACAAATGAAAAATGAAACAACAGTAATTATGGTAATACAAATGTATATAATACGTCAACAGGTATGTAGGTTAGTAGCCTACAATCACGGACTCAGTTCGGTCAAGTTCACCACGACGGCCTCGGCTTATGTTCTTACAGCTAAGCCCGTAATCTTTACAGCCCGTTACAGCATCTAGTCTCAACAGATATGTACAAGTAACCTATATACAGCTACTAACAGAAACGAGAGGACAGTGTGCAAATCATAATAAACCTCTATTCCGAATAGCCTTTTTGTGGTTAGCTATGATGAAGTCCTAGTAAATATTTTAGTCAAGTGAACAAAAGACTGCGTTCAGTTCTAGAGAGGAATAAGTGCAATTTGGTACAGATTGTATTAGGTACATTTAATTTCTAGATGGTTTCATATCGTTACTTTTTTGTAAAAAATGTCCAGAAAAAATATCAAAGGAGCATCAAATCGTATATTATACGTTTTAGATTAGAGTAACCTACCGAATCTACTAGTAGTGACTAGCTGTAGATATATGAAAATCCTGTTAATGATCTGTATAACTGGGATGATTATTTAAAAGTATTGGACGTTTAGCGTTTGTCCATCAAAAAATATCAAAGATAATACCTAGGTACGTCAAAAGTTCGGCAATGTCTCGTGAAGTCGAATATAAAATAATATAAATTTTATTGAGATATGACGTCACAAGCCCCCACTCCCGAGCTTTTGAAACACTTATCTTTATAATGTTAAGTACCTACTGTAATTATTACGCAGTGTAGTGAATAGATTATTTATAGAATAGATTAGGTACCTATTTGGTTATCCACTTTTAAAATATATACATAATAATTCTGTACCCATAATAATTTCTGATGCCTTCGCGGTTATTACACATTGGAATGAAACAACTATTAACGGATTTAACTCGCGTATTTTTATTTTATTTTATTTGCTGACGTTTCGGATTCTTTACAGTTTCCATAATCAAAAAATTTTGAAAAATTTCAAAATTTGTAATTTAAATATAAGGTAGTTTGCATAACTGTATAAATCACTTTAGCGTTAGACTTTTGTCAGCTCAGTCATGCTACGATTATGGAAACTGTAAAGAATCCGAAACGTCAGCAAATAAAATAAAATAAAAATACGCGAGTTAAATCCGTTAATAGTTGTTTCATTCCAATTCTGTACCCACTTACCCATTTGAATTACCAGGAACGAATACTAATGTGCACTTAGTACAACTAAGTACTTGTCGAATATTTTAATTTAAAACAAATTGATGATTCAAAAAGCACAATCGTATAACCGGAGGGTCGTAACTCTAGGTGAAAACTCTCACCCCTTATGAACAATAAGTAAACCTGATATCCATTGCTGTGTTTCTGCTTAGCTTTCGTTGTACTTACCATACTAAAGCAGGCTCCTATTATGATATGATACTATTGCTATAGTAGCAATGCGACCGTGGTACAGGGTAAACAGTTTTTTAAACATCTGCTACGCTCGATTAGTCTGACAAATTGTTGTGCGACGCGTCGATTAAAATATCGCAGTGTCGACGGGTTGTGATCAATATGTCATAGGTGCATGCCATGGTAAACAGAACTTTAGGTAGGTAGGTACTTGAACATATTAAAGTATGATTTGAAGGTGTCAAATTAATTACTACGTACCTACTTATAATAACAAGTTATGACAGTGTGTAGTAATAAAACAAAAGTCGGTTTTTAACGCATTTATTCGTTTACATATTTCCAACACCGTGCATGTCTTAAATTTAACTTATAACAGTACAGGTACCTATTCTTTAATAATTTTACACTTTTTTTTTTAAAAAAAGGGACTAAAAACATTATTATTTTTTATTTTTTCAACTTCAACAATGATATTCTACATGAAAAATATTTCACAACCAAACTAGCTCTCTAAATTCTCGTCGTAGGTACTTATAATTTCAAACAACTTATGAGTAATTGTACCTACTTATCCGCCTACATTTTAGACATAATTCTGTTAATTGATAGTAGATAATAGTAAAGTTAGAGCAATAAGTAAAAATCAATAATAATTTGTGATGATTTCGCGGTTATTACGCGTTGGAATGAAAACACTATACCTAACGGATTTAACTCACGTATTTTATTTTGTTTGCTGACGTTTTGAAAACTTTGCAGTTCCCATATTCGTAACACGATTAAGATGACGATAGTTTAGAGCTAAAGTCAACGTCAGTAAATAAAATACATACTTACAAATTACAATAAATCTGTTATGTTGTTCCATTCCAGGGTACAAATAGTTAATGTACCTAACTACGGTATTAAAATTAGGTACAATACAATAATTTTAATTTCTAGTTTAATAACGAAATGGCCATAGTCTAAGAACGGCATAGGATTTTTTATATAATATCTATTCCTAGGTGTTACTTACAAATTAAAAGAGATTTCATGAAAAAACAAACACAAATATCTTTGTAAATTATAACTAAATAATCAATCTATTTTCTATATATATATTCTTATTTTTATAAAGTACATAATTAGGTACTAATTAAATTACTTAAATATATTTTATTATTATTTTTAGCTACCTACTGAGATCACGGTATTGTTTAACTTTTTACAATTTCATGAAATAGGTATGATACTTAATTTCGTAAATATTACTCTAGTATATTATTGCAAAAAATAATATCAATAACTGGCAACGTCGCAAAAATATTAACTTTAAAAAAACGATTATTTTTTATTTTGTGTGTAAGTAGTACACAAAATGAAAAATTATCGTTTCAGCGAACAATTGTAGTCCCTTTTTAAACTAATTATTTTTCACCACTAACGCAAGTTTCAGTCAGTCACCTCCCGTCGGTCGCTTGCCGTCGGCGCCGGACGGCGTGTAGCGGCGTAGCTCCTCGTAGCATCCCGTAGACCACAGCGGCGTAGCACCGACCTCAACGTTTCTTTACCCACTCGTTAATAATTACCCACATTAATTATTGATACTGAAACACTTCAAATATTACACACGTGTAACAAACCGATCAGAGCAGCGTCGGCAAGTAACGGACGCTCCAAAAGGATGCAGCGACGCGTGGCCGCCATATTGTTTCGCACCCCGCCCCCCATTCCAGAAACCTTCGCTATTGGCCCAGACGATGCTATAGGCGGAGCTTCTCTCGCCTAAATGTTGCCAGCTTTTTGAATAAATAATTTCAGTAATTTAAGTAATGAAGGCAATTATGGCGTTGTTTAGCTAAGTTCGCGCGGTAGCGAGTGGGAACTTTATATTTATATCGGTCTCTTTATGTACGCCGACGCGGTTAATGCGCCCGATCTGTTTGCGTGGCTTGCCTTATTTATTGCCGAGGACGCTGCACGCCGGCTCGCGATTTAAACTGCAATTATTTTGTACGGTATAAGGAAAACATATTGCACGGTTTAAATTAACTACTGGAGTAAAAAAGCTAAGCGAAGGCTAACCATATATTTAAGTCTAGTACTGAAAAATTAAGCCACAAATCATTGAACTCATCCACCTTATTTTTAGAAAAGCTATCAATAAATTACAACTGAATCTCTGATAATTATTTTCCATGATTATCAAAATCTAACCCGACTACTGCTTACATCCCATGAACTAAATTTCATTGCGTCACGACATCCATCGAAGATCTAGTGTCCACAACGCGAGTAAACAGTGACGTCACGGAGCGTCACGGAGATCCGACAAAAAGTCGATTTTCGCACAAGTTCGCCGCCAGCTGACTGCCCCGCGCCGCGCACGCACCGCTTCAGACCGCCAGATTTCAGCGCGAGCGAGAGAGATAGCGAGTTTTCACACGAGGGGAAAGGAGACGACCGTATGGTAGTGAAGTTAGTGGTATTCGCGCGGTGGGCGGGCGGTCGGATGATGTATAGAGTGGTGGAGTTAGGTTCAAATTGCGCCGGGAAGTGGCCGAGATTAGAGCCAACGCGGGCCGCACCGCGCCGCGAACGTAAGCCCACTTAAGACTGTTTTTAATACTAGTATTTTTTACGCGATCCCGACAGGATTTAGCGGATAAACGACGTCGCCGCGATCGTGCGCTTTGATTTATCGGTTTCGAATTCGGTTTCGGTTCTGGTGTTTACGCTAGTGGGTGACGGCCGCCGACGCGGTAATCCCGTGGCTTGTACCAGATTATGACGGATATCATCGGATTTCGTGTACACACACTGTGAAAACCAGCTTTCCGTGGAATTACTGCTGCCGCTCGGACACCGCATTTGACTTGTTAATAGTGAGTATCGTCTTAGTTCAATGAACTGACTTGCATGTGTTGTGAAGTCTCCCTGAAAATAAAGTTGAGTATCGTTGGCATGCACTCTTATAAGTTTCAGTTACAAGTCTCATTCAAATTTAACAAAAAATACCTAAAGGATCAACTGGAAAGAAAAATCAAAATCATGCAAGGTTTTCTTTAAATGTGACTTTAACTGCGGATCAAAAATCTCTAAGTAGGATCTATTACATAATATTATGATCACATTATAAAATGCTAAAGGAGAAATTATATGAGTTATTTTAGCTACACTTAAGGTAGAGTCCAAATTGTACCTCCAAATAATATAAGATGTCGGTAATAGGTAATTTCTGATGCCTTCGCGGTTATTATACATATTGGAATGAAACAACTTTAACAGAATTAACTCAGCTCAGGATTTTGTCAGCTCAGTCGTGCTACGATTATGAAATCTGTAAAGGCTCCGAAACGTCAGACAATAAAAATAAAATACGCGAGTTAAATCCGTTAAAGTTGTTTCATTCCTATAAGATGTCGGTGATAAAAAATATCTATTATTAATTAATTTGTTTATCAAAATATTTTGTACTTACCGACGTTGTTGCCTTATGGCGTTAATCCAATTAGTTATGAAAATATTTCTTTAAAAGAAGCATTCAAATGCAACAACCATCAACGAAACATTTAGTAAAAAAAAGTAATTTATTTTTAGATTCCTTTTTTTAAATATTCCCAGTATATTGTCACCAATTATGAATATTCAAATAAGAGTCCCATTAGAAACTTGTAAAAGACCTACCTATCGTTTAGTCATGATAAAAATATTTTTTTCAAAAACTTTGTAAATAGCTAAATATAAAAAAATACAATAAAGAAAAATAATGCTGGTTATAATTTATTGCATAAAGTTTCAACGTGGCGCGATCTTGCACTGTATTTAGTACTTACCTAAAAGTTTTTTTTTTAATTTTACTTTCATAATCTGCCGTCATTTCTAAAAAGGCGACCTTCTGAAAAAACTTACTTTCAAGAAAATCGCAAAAAAAATTACCAATTTTTATTTTTGATTGGTAGGTAAATATTTTTTTCTTAGTATACCTACTAAGGAAAAAAAATGTTTCATTTGTTTACCAATCAAAAAGAAATTTGGACACTTTTTTGCAATTTTCTCGAAAGTAAGTTTTGTCAGAAGGTCGCCTTTTTAGAAATGACGGCAGTAATATTTTGCTGTTTTTATTGGTGGATTTAAAAACTTATTGAAATTTAATCTTAATACCGATTGAAGGTAGTTATTATTATATTAAGATACTTTCAAATAAAAAAATATTACAATGATAGTCAAGACTATACTTTCCTATGTGTAGGTATTTTACTTTTATTTCTATAATTTTATTCTTATACGAGAGTAAATTCATTGATAAATTAGTTCTCTGGATTTAAAATGTCCTTAAACCCTTCAAGAGATTCCAAATGCATTTGGTGCTAATGGTACCTAGCTATAAAGACACTTTTACTTTTCTTCAGGCATTTTTTTTTAAATAAGTAAAAAGTTAAGTATCTTGAAATACTATCACC
This sequence comes from Polylopha cassiicola, assembly GCA_038024825.1. Taxonomy (NCBI): domain Eukaryota; kingdom Metazoa; phylum Arthropoda; class Insecta; order Lepidoptera; family Tortricidae; genus Polylopha; species Polylopha cassiicola. The sequence continues at coordinate 10,994,316 of CP149046.1, read as the reverse complement.
ATTATCAAGGACCAGATAGGTATTATATATATCCAGGTACCCAAAATAGCAATTAGAGTCATGATACTGTTAAAACATAGCACTGTGAACTTTGGGATTCTAAGCGGAAATATAGCGCTTATATTATGTGTTTTATTTTCATATTCCATACTAGTGGTCCCGGCAGACTTCGTCCCGCCCGGCAAAGAAGCAATGTAGCGGCATTAATCAATCGATTTGACAGCTGTCATTGTTGCGTTTTGTTATACTATTTTTAACAAATGAGCTAAATATTTTTTTACTGGATCGGGATGAAAAGTATCCTATGTCCTTTTCCTGACTCTAAGCTACCTCCCCGCCAATTTTCAACCAAATCAGTTCAGCCGTTCTCGAGTTATAAACGGGGTAACTAACACAACTTTCTTTTATATATATAGATAGATAGATATGTAAAAAATATTGGTCTCTACTTTTATTAATAATACTAATAATCTTTTCGTTCAATTATAATTTACTAGCAGTGCCAGCGACTTCGTCCGCGTGGAATAGTTATTTTCCCCTTTTTTTTACACATTGTTCACTGTTTCTTCGCTTCTATTGGTCGCAGCGTGATGTTATATAGCCTTCCTCGATAAATGGTCTATCCAACAAAAAAAGATTTTTTTAATTCGAACCAGTACTTTCTGAGATTAGCGCGTTCAAACAAAAAAACAAACAAATTCTTCAGCTTTATAATATAAGTATAAAAATATAAAATTAAACTTAAGAATACCTACAGAACAGTAATTTCAAATGGTTTTATAATATTTTTCCAATTCTTACTTACATTACTTTTTCCACTTTGACCAAAATCGTAATATACGCCATCGAACGCGGACTTGTTCCTTTTTTAAATTTTCTTATATTTTATCCGACTAAGATAACGTCAAACAACCACAAAGTATAATGTCAACTTGACAAATAATAACTATTTTCATAAAATCTCACATATATTTTACAAAAGCTAACAGATATATCGCTCTGTTTTAAGTTTTTAACAGTACGACGACTGAACGCTAATTGTTTTATGTACAAGATAATACATATTTAAAATCATTATGTGACTGAGAGGGAAAGCAACCGCGTGATGTAGGAAATACAAATGTATCTACCTAGTACATACTGCGCAAGGGTGGGCCATATGCTCTGTACATTTATTAAAAAAAATACATAAGTACTTACCTTTTTCTCTAATCAATAAATATTTAACATACCTATACCTTCACCAGTCAAGTGAATGAAACCTTTTATTATCTCATTCATTTTTTCTTTTGTCATTACTTACTTAATTTTAAACAGTTTTAAACTAGTTCTTCTAGCTCCCTGTAAATCAACTTTTTTTTTAGTTAGCTGCTCTCTCTTTAGACCCTGTGTTAGACAATTACTAGGTAAACAATAATGGAACATTCTTGTTTTCATACTTATTTTTCGTGATATGTATTCTTAGTGTTTTTCATAAGGTTAATTGCAATTGTCTACGTAATAATAATATGGATAATCCCACGGCGTAAATTGCCGTCAGTCTCTTGCTCTGCATAGTTTTAATTCTGTCACCATATGTACTAACCAGCACGGTATAATTGTATAAGTCATTGAATCAAAATATAATTCTTGGTGTAGTTCATTTCTTCAATATTTAGAACTAGGAACTAACGGCGGTTCAAACGCTCGTTGGGACACCTAGGTATATTCATGATTTCTGTATGACTCAAAGTCTGACTGGATACATAGTTACTTACATCGCCTTTTGTAGACGTCATCTATGGGTTATTTATATGTTAATTTGTGTAAAGTATAAATATATAATCGTCGTCTCAGTCGTTCATTCTATAAAATATCAGTCGGAATTTCATATTAACAAATTCTACTATCAAATATAAAAGTGATACTCTCTTTATCAGCAGATGCAAGAGGAAATAGATGTCGACAAATATTGAACTAGAATATCATTCCGATCGAACTGATATTTTAGTCATAAATATAATCATATGAGGCTTATAATAGAAACAAGATACAGATATCTTTTGTAGTATAACATGTTTGTTAAGGAGTGTATCTTTTATTGATATTTGTAATGTTTTTGTAGATACGATGGTTTGTTTTTCATTTTAGCTATTATGTGCGAATTAAATGGAATGTGATTATTATCGTGATTAATAAAGAATCAATATAAAGATTTTTAGGAGGAATTAAGTTTGGATTTTTGTTAAATATTAACAATAAATGTGTACCTATAGGTAGTTTTAATATCAATGTCAAAATCGACTACTTAACTGATTTTTTAGTTTTAATTTGAAAGTTAATTAAAAGCGTTTGATTTAAGAACTTGGCTTTGACAATGTCGTGATTTAAAAAAAAACAAATAAAAGTTACAACAAAGGGATGAAACTTTACAGAAACATGATTTTCAATGTTGTTGGAAATTCATCCCCATTGAGTGATCGTTAGGTATATGAAACATTTTAATAATTGAAAAAAAAAACGACAAGGACTTTCAAACTCGTCACATTATTATTAGACTTATGCTGACGTTTCGAAAACATTACCTACAATTCCGTATGAGATAATATGTCTATGAGAGTCTATGTGGTCAAACTACCGCGAAAAATTACAAAACCTAATTCTGCCTAATCGACCCCGACACAACCAGGCGAAAGTAAAGTAGTAAAGGACCATCATCAGAATACTGGAAAAATATACGATCTTCCGAGCAATCTAAAGGGTTCCAACGAACGCCGAGTTCAGCTATTGAAATAAAGAGTGTTATTCAGATTCTTTATCCTCGGATCACTTCCGAACGAATCCAAAGTAAAATTCGAATAAGATCGCGTTTTAATAGAGCGGGGCACTTTCGCCAACTTAAATCTTTTGGCTTAAAAAAGGCTTTGCGTTGGTTTAAAGGGATGAGAGAGGCTCAGGCGGCTCGATTGGTGCCTTTGGCTTTGCTCAATTACTCACCGCCGAGTCAAGATTAGTAGGTGCAGACCGTTTTCAATTCGACTCAGTGTAAATCAGTTTGGTGTTTGCGTAATGTTTTCGAGTAAGATCACTTCCGTGTTTAGAATTATAATGGTTAAAGAAAACGAAATTTTATTTAGCCCGTCAGCTAGATTATTAAGAATTATACGGTATGTATTTTTTCTTGGTTCTAAATTCGGGAGTGGTCACGTTATGGTACAATTTGCCGTGACATCATAAGATCTCACTCCCGTAGGTTCCAAGTGCTTATCTTTGTCATTTATTGTTCGATTGAGAAAAGAAAAACTACGTATCCAGTATTTTTGTGCAATCTACTTTACGGACAAAAAAAAGCTATTGAATTTAATTTTATATAAGTAGGTAACATAGTACAATTCGGTTGCGATACACAAAAAGTTAACTTTCATAACAGATATTTCACTATAATCCGAAAAACGTTATTAAAACAGATAAAAATCCAATAGGTCATTCAACAGCGCCGTTAAACCGCACACACAAGCTGTTCGGTGGCAATTTTGCTCTCTTTTTTTGAATATTGAATTCTCGCTGCAGATATGTAAAAAAGGCAGTAAAATCTATAAATCACTTAGCTTGTCGTTCCTACTTTTTTACCGCTTAACTGTGCCTACGTAATAGTTGCAGCTTTGTATTTTTGTTTTTTGATTTGTAGTAGCACTGTTAGTGAGTGATCTTCCTTTGAAACTTTATGTATATGGACGTTCGGTTTATTTTAAAAGCTTATTTCTAAATCAAACTCCATATATAATGTCTTAGCTACATCTTATTTGTAGTTGGCAGCTAGCATAACATTTTCTAAAAATGTTATTTGTTACTTGTTTAATTTGATATAAGTATTACTTGTACCTATCTAGGCCATACCAAATAGTTTACAGTATCCTTTTCTAGTAATTTAAGAACAGCGCAGGACAAAGTAAAGTTAAGATGGTATCTCCAACCATGCTCTGACATGTCAGTATAAAATACGACAGTACTATACTAATTATTTATGGCTGCCGTTTATCTGACACGGAGTGCGCGCGCCTTAAATCTTAGTTTACTTAAATTGGCTTTAAACGCAGACTTTCTCTTCATAGTCATTTTGGGGACAATTTAAAATCTAGCAATATAGGTATGTTATTAATTTGTTTAATTTTATTGTTGTTTTGGTGTTCATCATCTATACTAATATTATAAAGCTGAAGAGTTTGTTTGTTTGAACGCGCTAATCTCAGGAACTACTGGTTCGAATTCAAAAAATCTTTTTTTGTTGGATAGACCATTTATCGAGGAAGGCTTTAGGCTATATAATATCACGCTGCGACCAATAGGTGTGAAGAAACAGTGGAAAATGTGTAAAAAACGGGGAAAATATGTGGGGAAGAAGTGACAGTTAGAAGACTTTGACAGATCTTTGACGAAACAATCGGACGGGCAGGACGCCGTCTGCCGGGGCCGCTAGTCAGGTTATATAATTTGTGAAAAGTTCATTAGCCATGTTCATCATAAATGAAAAAGTGTCCAGAATGTAACGTATTTATTCATTTCTATTTAATTAGCACGGCATACTATAAGGGGATAACATGGTTATTGACATTGGTCACAGAATAAGAGCTTGCTAAGGGCTAGCTTAAATACCAATACCGACTTACACACACACACTCAAAGCGACATGGATTACACAGATCACAGACGTAAGCAGACTTAATCATGTCCTTTTTCCAGGACAAATGCACCTGGCCTAAGGGCGAGTTCTCCAGCTGCGACTACCGGCCTCACCATTCACCTCCGCGTGTACAAGGAGGCTCTCGCGGCGGGCATGGAGCCGCTCGCCGAGAACGGACTGTGCCTGTCCGAGCTGGACTTGCACGGGCCACATTTACACGAGTCCGTGGCGGCCAGTGTCGGCTCGGCGATATCGAGCCTTATGGCACCATTACACCACGAGCCCCAGCACACCCCGTTGCATGCACACGCTCCGCCGTTACACCATGAACCGCTGGAGAAGCTCAAACGTGAGTAGTAGAATTAGCTTCCTTTATTTTTAAATATGTTGTGAAATCTGCACGTATGTAGTATAGGATGATTTGGAATAGGTAAAAGAACTAAGAAGTCTCATTTAGTTTTTCGTCTAAAACCTTATAAAAATAATAGTATTTTATTTTAATATGCTTACTTACATAAAAATGAGGAAAGTAATATTTAAAGTAAGTATCTGTGATGAATCAGTTTGTCAAGGCCTACTTTCATAAATTAAATAACCAAAGAACTAATAAGACTTTGAGATAATATTATTCCATTGAAGCATCTGAATTACGTAGCGATCGACTTGAAATGTTTTCTGAATCTAGCTATTGGAAACGACTTGTAAGCTTACTCCAATATTTATTGAAATTCTACGAATGAAATCGTCCGGTCTATTTCCGTGGAGCATTCTCTCTATATTGGCAAATAAATCCCGTTTTAAACTCCATCGGGCTTGTAAATAAAATAAAGGGGACTTTTCGTGTTTCATCCGACGCGTCCTCGCATCAGATGGAGTCATTTGTTCGCTTTATTTTTATGAAGATATGTTACTCCTCAGAGATGGGACGCCGAACGGATTGCTCCGGGCAAATAGGGTCTCGTTTTTCGTAAAAACGTAGGTAATTGGGTTTTCGGTTTTGATGAAATTAGTTCGTGTCTGAAATCCTCGTGATATTTATATCCTGTATAAAAGTTGGATTATAGGCACGTATGTTATCATTAAGTGCAGTCTTTAAAATCATTTTAATGACTATCTAATTATCACTAAAAATACTAATTAACAAACTGTAGGTAAATTTTTTTTTAACAAGATTGTTTTTACTAATCAAAAGGTTCGTTCTTTTTTTCCTAGACTTATCATATTATTATTACCAGCTATCCTAAATAAACTTTCACTCGTCGTTTACGTCACTTACTTGTGCTTTGTGTAACAAGTATAAATTTTACAGTTAATATTTGTCAATATAAAACACGTGCGTATTCATGAGATAAGGTGTTGTCTCCCTTAACGGCTCATCGACTTTGACGCAGCGTGACGATAGTATAACTGCAGCGTGACGATAGTATAACTGTAGCGTGACGAATACGTGATGGCGACGATGTGGGCAACGCACTTGCATGTATACAAAATTAGGGATTATTCTATACAACCCTCGTGATGCGCAATTTTTATCTTTTATTCTTGCTTGTATTGTGTCTGGGTGTTGTTTATTTAATTTTTAAAATGCTGAGTGACTATTTCAATGTCAATATAATAATTTGCAATTCATTTTGTATTAATTCTGATTGTATCATTTGAAGTTTCAATATAAAGATAAGTAGGTACTTGAATGCTTAATAAAAAAATTATGTATAAAGTATCTTAGTTCGACTATCGGAAAGTTTGAATTTTCAACAGAAATGTAGTACCAACGTATTGAATAAAAGAACAATGCAACAACAGGAAAATATTTAAATTACAAAGATATAAAAAATAACTTACTAATTTAAATTCTTTTTTTCATGGCACCTGTGCTGTATAAGAAACAAATACAAACAGCTCAGTAGGGTTGGGGCTAATCGGATAGTTTTTACAAACACATCAATATCGGATTATGCGCCCCCCGGATGTTTAGTTACGCAATTAGTCGCCCAAGGGGCAGCACTAGTAGACTGAATGGAGCTATGCTCTACTTAGAAAGTGCTATTTCATAAAATATTATATTTTTAACTTTCTGTAAATCCTGTGTCGATATTATAATACACAGGAATTCACAGGATTTACAGAAAGTTGTCGAAGGTATTTAACTTATTGACATATTATTATGTGTAATTTTAACATTATTGCCTTAGTGATTATGTGCAATTATTAGTGAAACCCCACTCTTTTCATGACGATGGTTTATTTTATATTTTAACAGTTTACTAATAGCAAATCTTTTATATTTTATGATGATTTATTTTTTGTTTGGTGTCTTATAAAAGTTTCGTTCCATATTAGATACCTGTAGGTACAAATAAAGTAGAATATATTTCCATGCAGTACAGCACAAGTGAAACTGGCGTAAACGCAATGATTTGCAATCCATCACCGACGAACAAAAAAGGGCAGCGGAGGCAATCATTTAAAGTCAATTCCAATGAATTGAGTATCCTGCATCTCTTTCCATATCACACACTAGATTCAAAGTTTAATACCGCCGTCCTTGTCACTCATTAAAAAACAACCCCCCTAAATCGCTGGAGCATTATATTGCGATGATTAGCTTGCACTTGCCGCTTTTGTCATTGAATTTAAATGGGGGATTATAATGCTACTGTGCATTTTATTTATTAAAGCGCCATTGTGTATTTGTTCATTAGGCGATTGCATTGCGTTGTCACCGGGCCTTTGTATAATTTGTATAAAAAAATGCTCATCTTTTTCGTAAAATCCAATCGGTTTTTCGCGATGTGGGGTCTTTGCGCTTATCCGTCGAAGATTGTTCGCATATCCCGTGATTTTTATAAAATAGACGAAAAACACGTTTCATGGCTTTAATTTTAAATTTGAGCAGGTTTTGCGGAATCTTACCTTAAGCCTTCCGTTCGTTGATTTTATCGTCGTCTGTGATTTTTTCGCGGCTAAATCGGGTGCGAATCTCATTATTTTAGATAAAAAAATATAGAATATTAATTATGTGGGATCTGGGGGCTTACGAGATTTCATTTTAAAATTCAGCGCTGTTTTTTTACGTATAGGCAGAGAAATTACAATCTCTTTTATTATGTTCGGCTAAAAGTCTATTTTCGAACTTTTAATATGTAACTGCCTCTGTGTCAAGACGTGCTTAGCTATGATGATAAGTTTGCCAGCCGTCAGGAAGTTTTCTACGAGATTACGGGCCTCATGTAATCGACCATTCGCGATATAAAGGATTACAACGAGCCGCAGGAGAGCCGCGTGCGTCTCCGCTAATAGTCCAATCAATGTAGAGCCTTATTTCATCGTTAAATCAACAATAATATAATACCTGGAACAGCGGCAGTTTATAGAAACGAATTCGTTCTGTTAGGTACCTAGAAAATTTCATAACCTTGAGCTTCTGCATCAACTACTTTAAACGTGAAGTCTTCTGTTATAATACAGCTAAATATTCAATGCTTAAATAAATGACGCAACTCGAAATGTATCACATCTCGATTCAAATTTAAACGTGCCTGTTTAGAGTCTCAATTTGATGAGATGACTATACCTAATAATATGTGCCGGTGAACTCCGTTGGAAAGTTCTTTAAAATTATTATAATGATAATAATAAGTTCCTTATTTTTAATTTCATATAGATACAATTATTTCGAAGCAATTGTGAAATATCGTATCGGTGCACACCCTCATTGACTGGACTATAATCACCAGTGAACGGATTGTTAATATTGGACTTGTGTTAGTAAAATGACGACGTTTAATTTGAGCTGAAGGGCTTTGGATACTACTTAGTGAAACAAGACAGCGCGTGCTCTAATGGGAGGATTTGATGTCGTAGCTAATTAAAATTATTAGTTTGTATTATGTTGACTATTGAATTTGATTTGTATTCTTTATGGTGATACCGGTAATAAAATTATGATTATAATTATATTATTTATGGTAAACATTTTAATAAGTACCTTTTTATTGTTTATTGAAAACATGCCAGCATTTCTACAATTGAAATAACTTCAAAGTAGGTAGTCGCTAGACTCGCACAGTTATATTTAAAAGGAGCTAACAAAAAAACCTGTAGTTTTGAGTTATAATTACACCATAAAATTTCTTATAGCATAATCCACCTACCAATAAAACAGATTTAAGCTAAAGTCCTTTCGTGCACATGAAGCTATTACTTTATCAGTTTGTTTTTTGTTTTTTTAAGTTACCTAGTTCCCTTTAAATCTATAAGCGAAATAGTACTTATTTTTGGATTTACTGCGTAAGTATATTGACCTTACATATCTACTTAACAGATATGAAAGACACCTTTATAAACGAGGTATTTAACATGCTTGTCCAAACGCAGTGTAATTATTTTTTAAATGCATTCAAGATTAGGTCTGTTCTAAGAGCAGAGCCTGGACAAATATTTGTGCCGTTGTGGCTCGTCACTCGAGATTAAGATTTATCTCTTGATAATCTGGATGTCACCGGATAACCCCAAACCACTGCATAGTAACAGATGTTTGGGTAAATTTGATTTTACTACTTATTTACGATATGTTTTCATTAGGTCTTTTGGACAGTCGATTTTGGATATGAATTAATTCTGTACGTATGGTATGTCATTATTTTATAATAACTCTCATAAATCGCGAAAAATAATTACATGCTGAATCTCGAACATAAGTTCCTGTGACAGACTATGTTATCGATTAAAATAACTATCGGCATGTTAACTGAAAGCATCAAATAGAGTTCATCGTTCACAGAAAAAGAATCTTGAAAAGAGTGGATCAGCTTCATAGCCATAGTGAAATTCTAGTTAAAAAAAAATCTACTATTCTAGACACAGTCCATGGCTCGCACTCTGGATCCGCCCTTAATTCTAATTTTATACGGAGAATTTGGAAGAAGCATTTTACACAGATTAATATAATGTTTGTGCTTTTATTACTAATTTGGTATTACTTTGTTATTTATGTATTTACAAGCGTTGTATAAAATATACCTACTATGTTGGAAGAAGTACCCACATCAAATAATGCACGTGCTTTTTCTCTGTCAACCTTTACCGTATAATTTATTAACACGGGTATAAAAAACACGGTGCCACACAGTCTGTCCCTCAACTCCGGCGTACTACAAAGTATTTTTTTTACATTGCAAAAAAGAAGTCCCTTTTGATACACGAAACTGTTGGATACCGTTGTCGCTACGTCGAATCAACTCAGCCAGTTATTTTTTGTAAACATATTTCTTTTATTCGATTTTGGGGAATTGTCTACAGAAAGGTTGACCTGTTCTGACCTTTTGATCTTATTTTACTTTGATGATTATTTAAAAGTTTAAAAATTAAGTAAACATAAAATATTCTGATTATTCATACAATTACAAATCTCGATTAAGATCAATTTGTTTTTAAATACGAAGTAACTAAAACGCTTCTGTAGGCACCTCTAAGTGTCAATTAATATCCATTATAAGGTTTTTGGAGTCATCAGTCGTGAACTAAATAATAATAATAATAATTTCTGAAATATACCGTTTTCTGAAAATTCTGCAGATGTGTGTTTTTTTTGTTTGTTAATCATTAAAAACGTAAACATTTTTGATATTCACGAGGGGCGTGACCAGGTTTTCGTACGACAGATGTCAGACCATCCGCCCCGAAAAAAACCCGTCAGGGAGGCGTGGTGGCAATAAATTTAGTCAAAATATGCTCGACACAAACACTTCCCATAGCTCGCCCTATTAGAATAACAGAACAAATCGGTTTAATTTGTTAACAGCCGTTCAGAATGGGTGTCACATGTCTCAGGAATGCCGCCGCGACTAAATTATTTAGTTTCGACTTCACTAATTGCCGATGACAAAGTTTAATCGCTTGTGCACATGTTAATCGGTTGGTTTTTGTTTATGAACGTTTATAGGATAAAGACACACGTTTTTTACGGGTTTTGTTTAATTAAGTACCTATAGTTTATTACCGCTGTGATATTTCTTCATCTTTTTGAAGGCATGTTACTAGTATACAACAAATTCTAGTCTTTACATCTAGTGCTAATAATATCTCGAAGACGTGCTGATACCGATGACAATAAAATGATAAAAAGAAATTGTGATACGGACGCTACAAGACTATTAAGTATACTAACTACAAAATAAAGATGTACTGGTTTTAATTGGTAAGTTTACAGTTCGGTTTACTAAAACTAAAACTTTGTCTATTAGGTAGGTACATCCGATTGAAAAAACGACAATGGAATGCGGATATTGACGACTCCCCCAAATGGTGACAACACAAACAAATAATTGAAATTGATTGTTTTCCTTCTATTGTGTAGCAAAAATCAGAAGTCAAGTAATGACAGAACTCAGCGTGAAATCGGCAGAGTAATACGGAATCAGTACAAAACGGGTACAAACAAACAATATTTACTATGTGAGTGATTGATAGTGTGACAGATGTCGGCTAACCCTTGCACTGACGATGCATCTGTCGGCTATGAGCGGTCAGTAGGACATTTAGGGTTTTGTTTTCTTAGTTTACCCACACTAAATGTTACTTAAAGGATCTCACAAGAGTACGAGTAGGTATGTAACCTAATAAAGAATACACAACACACGCTGATGATATGCATAGGTACAATGTTAATTTGCGCGTTATACTTATGTATTTAGGTACAATTAATTGCAAACAAGAAAACGTAACATGATAATTACAGTAATAGCCAAAAAGTGAGTACCTATACCTTATTTGACAATTAATTTATAAGTATTTGAATTACTTATTGGGATTTATTTTCGTATAAATAATCTAAAATCTAATTATATTTAAGTAACAGTTTCATTTTATTGTATTATTTCATCATTTTATTTTACGCTATAAAAACGGATAACGGTTAAAGTGTACACACGGCGACGAGCAATAAATCTCTATATTTTATGACAAATTGTTGTCTGTCGCCCCAACGGGGCAAATTCAAGAACGAATAGCTACATAATAATACCATAATAGTTTGCGATGGGCAAACACCAAAAACCAAAATAATGGAACATTTGTAAACACAATGGTGCTCTAATATTGGTTTGGAAGTACACAAAATATCCCTATTGTATCAATCTAATTTATTGTTTAGGGCGATACTGAGGTGACAAAAAATATTTTGTATTAATAATGTAAGAAATCCAGTACCATTAGCTAAATATGTAACGAAAGTGACCATATTTATGCAGGTTTATCTAGATTTTAAAAAGCGTTTAGATTTTAAACTATTTTCGTTTTTTATTTTTATTTTAAACTAGTCACGAGTCAAATTTGTTTCACAAAATACCTACAAACATTATGAAGCATATATCTAAATACTTACCTCTGTTACAGTTGTTTTTTATTTTTTTTTTTGTTTGTATCTAAGCCTAAGTTAGTTTTGAAGGAGAAATTTTTATTAATATTGTAGTATGTTGGAATGAAACAACTATTAACGGATTTAACTCGCGTATTTTTATTTCATTTTATTTGATGACGTTTAGATTCTTTACAGTTTCCATAATCGTGCACGACTGAGCCGACAATAGTCTAACGCTAAAGTGAAAATACGCGAGTTAAATTCGTTAATAGTTGTTTCATTCCAATATTTAATAACCGCGAAGGCATCAGAAATTATTAAGGTTTCGATATTTTAAAGTTATATTCGGTAAATAAGTAGGTAGGTAAATACTTCCAGAACTTCTCGATCCTGAACTAAGATATGTAGTATAAGATTCAAAATATAAACAAAATCATGCCACAAAAACATAATTTGCAATTTTCATTGTAAAATATATTAGTGATTCTGGCGTTAGACGAGAATGCCGCAGTGTATAAAACGGTGACACATGAAATATGACGTGACGGCACAACAATGGCAGATGACGGCGCTTTATGAACCCGCCTGCGCGTAATAGTCATAATTATATAATGTTATGACGTCACATATTCCCTAAATATTGTCATTCTCACATCTTAGGCTCTAATGAGAAATTTGACGCGGTTTTCTTACCTTAGCAAGTAAAATTTAGTTAGAGGGTTTCAGACATTTTTTAATTACCTATGTTATGATACAGTTGGGTGATACAGTGATACAGTTCCAAATTTCAATAAATAACTAGCAGAAACAAAAAAAATCACACGTAAATGTGTTTTGCTCGAATTTCAGAATAAGAACTAAATATCGCACGTTTGCCGGAACAATATGACATAGTAAAATGTTTTACCGCGTGATTTTTCTTTACAAAATATACCTAGATATAGTAATACGTCAAAAATACTAGTTATTTTTTGTTTTACTAAATATGTAATAAAGTATGGTGACAAGAATATTATTTATTTGACTAAATTCCTTAACATTATTTTCATCATCGCTTGGATTTTAAGTTTATCTTGGTAACTAGGTTTATTAAGTTTAGATATTACTATATTATAAAGCATTATTTAGTTCCTGCGATAAAGTTTAAATTTAAGCTTTTCTATCCATAAAAGCTAGAGCAATATCATTAATATACAACATGTCAGGGGTAGAGAACATTACCTTCTTTTACAATGTCATTTATTCTTGCCACCCCCAAAACAGATCGCGTCTATAATTCTGTAATCACCATAAAATCTGTATCACCACAGTAATATATTTATGACATTATAGCTCCCACTAATATTTATGCAAATTGAAAACGTACAGAATGGTATCGTTTACGAGGCCCTAATCCCTATCCAGTGGGGAGAGAAAGATCATATGTTCAGTCCGTATGTTAGTATATTATACTATTATAACATAGAATGACTAAAAAATCTGCTAGTGAAATTCATTATTACACCTAGTAGGTAATGGAATTGTGTACTGAAACATCTTACAAAGTCTCTGAGATTATCATAATTACGTGTTCAACAGTTTTGGTAATATCACTGTCGGACTATTTTCTTTGCTTAGTAAATATTTAGGTAGCAAAGTTAAATGATACAGAATTATATTATTTCATAGTCATGGTATTAACACGTGTGCATAATGTGACATATCCTATTATATAAAACTGCATCGATAGGAAAACGCATAGTAGCTACCTATGGCTTTTGTGTTTGGATACATTTCTCGTATTTTTCCATTTCATTTCAAAAGTGCATCACAGTCATTGCAATTTGTCATCTCGTTTACGATATCACAATTCATTCGGCCCATCCCCAATGTCATCGAGAAACCGGCAGAAAAGTAATTTGTGTCCATATGGACCCCGTGATTGCTTACTAACCACCCTCAAACCGCAGTTGGAATGGCCTCTCGCTGCCCTTTAGGGCCCCTAATTCATCTTCTTTTGGGACGTTCTCAAAAAATTGGAGCCGCAACCTGTCACACAGTTTTTGAATAGAAAGTCAAAAAATTATAAGGAATAGGTGGTTGACTAAATATACCAATCAAATTTGTGTTACTTTTTACATCGAGGCCTAATAATATTAAAGTGATATATATTATATATAAATAATAAAAAAAAAGTAAAGTACCTTTTTTACATTAACTTGTCGTGTCCAAACGCAACTCACTCTGATATAAAAATTCACAGTACGATTTTTTTGCTCACCACATACACTTTTTAATGTGAATATCTCTTGAATACATTATGTACTAAATGTACACAAACACATATACTTTAAATCACATATCTTCATAATAAAATTTACGTTCAAAGATTGTCCAGCCGAAATTTCTCACTTTTCTGTGTTTGCACGGCACGGCGCCTAGTGCAAAAACTAAACGAGACTAAACTCTTTATTCCACGGCTAATTTGCCGGTCAGTTTCCTTACATCCATGGACGAAGAGAGTAGTGGGCTAGTATTGCCAGTTTTTTTTTAAATATCGGGCAAAGGCGTAAATCTGGATTTTGTAACAGGCATGTATACTTTATTCTGTCTCGATTTAAAAAAAAACTTGAAGTTAGACTGATTACCGAATACACTGAATGACATATCTTTATGCATGGTTTAAATATACGGACCGAGTATTATGTAGAATACATAGTTTTTAAGAAAATTAATAAAAAAGGCCATTTTTACAATAACTTGTCTCACTTTAACTCGTTTTTAAGGTACAGGTTATTGTGATCCTTGACAGGTTACTATGAAAATATACATTTATTCTTAGTTAGACTTAAAATTGACAAAATAATGTAAGTATATATCGTAAAATCAATAGTCATTTGGTAACATTAAAGTATAAACATGCGTAGGTAATAGTAATAATATAATTTTGATAGTAAAATTGCAGTACAATCTGCATAGGAATTATTCAGGGCATTGATAAACTATTATGTAGAATATACCCTGCCTAGTAAGATTAGATCATCATTACTTCAAAGCTTAATTAATAAATAAGCAGCGTAACAATGTAGGTCATATTGGTTAATTATAAATAAACATTTTATTCTAATAAAATCAAGCTAAGTGCGTGTCGGCCACGCGCTTCATGCATATTATCACTAAATGTGATTTAGCATGATTTTCGATATAACACTAACAGTATCTACACTTTTCATAATAACAAGTACTTATAGTTATTACAATTGGATTTTATATGAATAGTCGAGAATCAAAAAGTCCTTATGTCTCCGGTATAAAAAAATGTTCTATTTTTCCTGATTGATGCAACAACTTAAAACAGAAGCAGTCGATAAAAATGAAGTTCGCTCGAAGCAATAATCGAATTGTATCCATTAGCCATTTAAAAAGTAATCTATTCGCTATTTATGGCTAATGGATTATTATTTAAAAAATTAAAAGTCGATAGAAAATAAAAAGAAATCGGCATAAAACAAATCTCGTCTCTCCAACGTCTTCTAGCTTCGGAAGAACTGTTCTTTGTTGGCTGGTTCTGTTTTAAAAGTGTCTCATCATCACGACAACTAACACAAAATATTTTGAATACAGTAGACATGAACATTTTTGAACACGATTCCGATTCTAATTAAAAATCTTCTAAAAAATCAAAACATAACTTTTGTCAATTATAGTATTCAGTAAATTTCGTATATAAACAAAATTTATAAATTAAATTATCCAATTGTAATATTATATTATATAAAAGTCAAAATAATAAAAATTAATTGAGGTTTAACCACTAAATATGAGAAGTTTGAGCTGCTATATAATGACGATAAGCATGAGTCTTAGTTCTTGTATAATTTTTTTTTTTAGAGAAAAAAAGAATTATTTTATATGTCGATCTCGTATTTGTCGTTTGTACGTATCGCTTTATATTGTTTATGTTATTTTTAGTAAAATTCCCTTTGCTTCTCTCACAGTTTAAAGTTTGTCATATTTTTTAAAGTATTTTTAATATTTCTCATCGTATTATTAATTTCAAAATAAAAAGAAAAATATTTATTTACGCCCAAAGCTAACTTTCAACATTGACGGATATATAAAATAAAAATGAACAATGGATGGGTTCGTCTTAATGCTTCGATACTGTAATGAAATATTTTTTATATGAGAAAGAAATTTAGACCTGAGTTAGTGTCATACCCAAATTGTTATGTTTTAATATTAACACAGTACCTGCGTAGTGCTTAAAACTAATTATTTTATAGTAATTATCTTTTTATTTTGATTTATTATCTCAGAAATACCATACTTTCACATTAATCTGTCGGAGGTAACATTAACCTGTCAATGCAGTATTTTTACATAGCTGTATTTTTCTTATTTATGTAAATATCTTGTTCCCTCTTTGAATTTCCTTATCTTGGATGAGATAAGAATAAAGTTCCGCAAAAAAAACATTATTTTTCGAACATTTTTCAAAATCGACAAATTAAATCGTCTGGCTCCAATTTTTTGAGAACGACCCTTTTATCACTTTTAATACGAGAATTGTCGTAAGGGTTGAAAGAATTGTCGTAATAGGTATCACCTATTTCAAAATGAAATATTGACGCATATAAGTGGTATGCGTAACTTTTTTGGTAAAATAATAATAAGGCAATATTGAGATATTATGTGTAGTTATAGACAAATAAGTATTTTCATAATATGTTTGGTTTATTATTAATGATCTAGTTAAATGGTAGGTGGAACAAAAACACATTCAGAATTACAAAATTAATTAAAGTGGACATGTATTTATTTTCGATACCTAGACGTTATTAAAATAATTTTGTGGATGATGCAGATGATGAACTTAGTTATTATAGAACTCCAGGGCCAGAAATATTTATCACTTTACATCTGCAGTAAAAACAAGATACGTAATTCTCCAAGCAAAGGGGAGTAACCAACGAACAGCTAGTCCGCAGTTGGCACTACTAATAATTTTGTGGACTTTTTTATAAGTCTCAGGTGGTCTGTGATTTGCTTGCGGCGGCGGAAGGGTAGTACTTGATTTATCTGCGTAATACGCGTCTGGGGACTACTAGAGCCCGCGGTCTCCCAACTCGCATAACCCTAATTTATTTAGGTACAACACGAATTAGTTAGCATTTAGTAATTTTGCTCCACCTATTAAGAGCTACGCGACCATATGTTTGCTATGGAAAGCACAATTTCCTAGGAATATAATAAGATCATTACGTCGAATGAAAATCGCAGGCTCTAGGTTCATGCCTACACAATACAAGTGCCGCAAACGTCTCTTATTGTCCCACTAAAGAAAGCCACTTCTCTCACATATCTTCGAAGCCAAGTTCCTGACATCATAAACGTCCCGGATCCGCAATAGATGGCGGAAAGGCGCCGACCTTGAGACTGAACTACGTGGCCAATAAACAGAAGCGAGCGATCCGCCGCGTACGTGTCATGTCGCTACGCTACAATAACGAAACATGAAAAATTTCCAGACGCCCACATCAGACTGATAAATGGCTTCCGAAAATCCAAAAGGAAGTTACAGCTTACTTGGGATTTGGTCTAGAACCTCTCACGTCCCATAACTGCTGCACTCCGCTTTATTACAATTACCATAAGCCTCAAAGTCCCGCACTCCACGCCCGATGGATGCGAGTTCATCATTTTGAACCTACCTACGAGCGCGGT
This sequence comes from Polylopha cassiicola, assembly GCA_038024825.1. NCBI lineage: Eukaryota > Metazoa > Arthropoda > Insecta > Lepidoptera > Tortricidae > Polylopha > Polylopha cassiicola. The sequence goes on along the minus strand of CP149046.1, from coordinate 10,976,590 downwards.
AAGACTGTTATTGCTTGGGTGAAATAGAAACCGCGTCTGGGGCGAAGTCTCGGCGTGTTCGCGGACAACTTTGGCACTTATCCATGACATTTTAAGACTCATGTCGGATTGCAGGAGATGCTCGCGTAGAAGTTATGCGCCGTTCGTGCCTCTGGAGCGGTCCACTCTTTACATTTATGTACATACGTGTACGATGTCGGGGCTATTTGGAATACTAATTGAGGATGTCTAGGGACTTCGCCTAAATGCTATTTACTTTTACCGATAAAAAGTATCTTCGTAAAACGTGTAAATTTTTGCAACAAGTGCTAAAATAAACTGTAAGTAATTCATTATTGATTGTTGTGAAACTCAAGGTTACGGTTTGCCGTAAGGGTCGTTGAACCAAGAATAAAAATATTAAAAACAATATAAGTAATCGATTTGGGCTCTGGACGAATCTTTATAAAAATAACAACGATTCATTGTTGTTATAACCTACCCTAGGTTATAACAACAATGAATGATATTTCATTGTTAGCCGCTTTAATAGGTAAATCATGTAATTTATACCTGGTTCTGTTTTAATAACAATAAAATGTTATCAATTTAAAATGTCACTGATTACATATAATATATGTATATTATAGTTCATATTTAGAACGGTTTCGATGCCAGAATTCAGGTAAATAATATAGTCGGTATCCCAAAGGTAGATACCCTAAACCATCTAGCGCAACGTCGACGTGAATGAAAAGGCAGCAAACCGCGAAATGATGATGAATCGAGCGCGAGAAAAGGGTCGTCAGAATGAGACAGAAACATCAACAAACCGGAAACCAGACAGAGATAGATGAAGGGAAAATTAACGGATGCTCCCGTGAATTTGTGTAGGTTTTCAATGAAGGTTCTTCACGGTAGGTAAAATAGGAATAAAATGGATAGGCCCTAATCCTGAGCCATTTATAACTTACAGATCATTAATTTGAGTGATAATTCATGAATAGGGAACCGATTGGTCGAAGATATTGGCTCTGTGAGTGCTGGCCCGTTGCGCTCGTTCAATTAGATTAGATAATATGTTATTGGAAAATATCAATAACCTTATCTGCGATCAATCTTTTTTGATTTTTGAAACACTTTTTTTCGAAAACGGATCATAAGATTATTTACAAAATTAACAATTTGTAAACCTTGATTTTATTCGAGTACATGTTTTAATTTAATTTCTTCCCAAGATAAGAGGGAAGATAACACCAAACTGATATGATTAAACTCGACTACACTTGTAATTCAATATTATCGTGATACCTGCATCTCTACATTACAACATGTAAAACATTATCTTTGAGATAATGGTACCTTTGCGGTTTGTATTTAAAATTTTCGTAGGTTAACATAGATATTTTAATTTTTTAAAGCAATAGGTACCTACCTAGTATATTATCTTTTGTGAATTAATCTGACTTATGTCTTTGAGAAAGTAAAGTAGCTATTTTTATACAACTTGCTATCTTTTGAAGGCCAACTTAGTACTCAACCTACGCAAGAAACTGTCCTAAAATCAACAAATCAACTGGATACTTGTTTTCCGAAAAACACAAAATGTCTACAAAAACAAAATATGAATGAGAACCTACATAGTTTTTCTTTGCATAGGATATAAGTTTTGCAGGAAACACGTCAACTTTTTTGTGTTACCCACCCGTGAGTTAATCACGAACATCGAAAACCAAACTACCGCTTCCACAAGCTAATCCCCTAATGTTATTTCAAATTCCTTCTAAGACTTGTCTGTTTGTCCATGACGTCACATCCTGACCACCTCGGCCAGTGGCAGGTGCGGAAGTCGGTTCCGCTCTTATCAGTGATACAAATGATGGTATCCAGACGCTAGTCGGCTAACTGGTGGTCCACGCTAAGATTAACGCTTGATTTTATTTAAAAATCTTTTTAAGGGCTACTTAAACGGTCATTGATCCCGAATGATTTGAATTTCTAGACCTGTTCGAAAATTAAATAATTTGTGAATACTTAACCACATCGAATCCAATTAACGGATGCTTGTGCAATGTAAAACTAGAGTTGACTTTAGCATGGTATGAGAGTGTGTATTTGGTACTAAAATAAATATATCACCTGACAACATCATGTACTGTTAAACTTAAAAGTCACAATATAGTAAAGATATTTCTTAGAGCCTATTTGGTAACATATAAGTGATGTAGGTACCTAAATTTGGCTTACCTTGGTAAATGAGCTCATCAGAGCCATTCTCTAAAATAGTTTTATCTGCCGCGAATACAGGTCCTAAATGATATTAGGTATAACAACGCATGGAATATTTACAATGTTTATTAAAGCATGATTCGCTTGAATTAAACGTACTAAGCTCATATAGAACATCAACAGTAACATTCCTTTGACAGTCGTAACCAAGGGTGATTAGTTAAGTTTATTAAGTTCTATACGAATAAAACAACTGGCCAGACAAAAGATATGAATTAGTTCATATTTCACATCGGATTTAAAACAATGCCACGAGAAGACAACACAAGGATTATAAAGACACAACTCAAACTGAAGTCGTTATGTGAGTGATCAATATCTTGTACCGGTCTACTGTATTATTAGATTAGCAACTGAGCAGAGGAATCCAGTTCAAGATTTACTAAAATAATTAGTGTCTTAGAATCGATATCACAATTACTTTATGAGAACATCTCTTGGTATTTCAACGGCATATAATAAACTAAGCTTTAACTCTGACTAAAACTATTTCACAGAACTACTAAACTATTGCAGAAGCGTTGAATCGAAAACACTACCTAAGCTGTCTTATTAAACTATCGGTTTTAACTTCGACTAAATAGTACTTTAGACAAATTCCATGTCCACTATTCCGTAAAGTTTTATCCTGTTCGAATGATCAGTATGTCGTTTAGTGAATCTAACGTGGGCAGACACAGGCCCGGGCGTCAGTCATAAATTACTGTTATCTCTATTTACCTCCCCGACTATCTGTCTTTATTGTAAATACAAAATTCTCTGTCTATATTCTTTTAACACTTTTTTTACGTGCACAATTTATAGACCGTAGCAATAGATTGGTACTAGTGGGCGATAGTGGGGTACACCAGCCAAATATTAGGACGTACTTATTGCGTTGACAATTAAATAAAATCTTATACGTGAAAATCTCATGTCACAGTGTCTGTGATCGCACTCCAAAACATCTTGTCCGATATTTTAAAATTTTTTATGTAAGTATCTTATTTGTTAGGCATAAGAATAGGTCGTAAAGTAGGTATGTTTCATACTGCTGGGTGGTTAGGGTAGAGACAGAAAAACGTTAAAGTTATTTATGTAGCTTATATTTGTTTCTTGCGACTTTTTAATGCTCGATTGACTATAGTACTAAATTCAATAGTTATATTAACGATCATTTTCACTGTTGTGCAATAAAAATAATACCTACAAGATCAGAAACTTTCATGTTTTTTTTTTAATAACAGCATAGATACAAGCACCTGCAAACAGTCACTAATGCAGAATTGACTTGATGTGAAAGTGACTTTTACATTGTGTCTGATAATACAATGTCAATTTTTACAAGCTATTAATAACCCAGGAAAGGTTATTGTATCGGCGGCAAGTTTAGAGCAATAAAACTGTTTTCTTTGTTGTGTTATCGTTATCGTTATAGGAAAACCCAAAAATATTTTTTGCAAATATCGCACACCTAGATCTAAAGGGATCTAACTCAAAAACCGGAAGATTTGAGTTATGCACACCATCGGATTCCAGCAAAACCCACCTACACTAAAACAGATTTCAGCTAATATAACTCTGCTAGGTTTATTATGAAAAGTATAAATTTATACAGAAAACTCATGCGTGCATATGGACATATTAATCAGTTTCTTGCCTCTCCTGAAAAAGTACCTGTTTTGAGTTAGCTCTCTTTAGATCTAGGTGTGCGATATGTAGCTATGTAATATATACCACATTTCCCCTATCTTGCTGTAAATACTATATACCTAAGTTAGTGTAGCATTTTATTACAACGTTTAAACGCGTAACTTAAGATCTGAGTGTTTCATTATTACAAGTTTTTATTTAACTTGCAATGTAAACATGTCCGAGTGAAATCATGCAACTCAAATTTCAAGCAGATAACTTTAAACGATTGAGCTGAAATTTTAAGTACCTACACGTTATGTTTGGTTAAATATAATTATTATAGATTCATACCCAACTAAATCGATCTTTTGTACTCGTAAATTTATCATACAATAGTGATGTATACAATAGCTACCTACTAGAAACACCTGTTTGTATTTGCTTAACAAGAAATAACTACGGTAAGTATATTAACTATCTTAATTTATTATAATAAACAGTAAGGATTACGTTTTATACCAGAGCTTACTCCATTCAGTGGCTCCATTTATAATAGGCATTATTTTTACTAGTTCAGATTCAAATTGAAGTACTTTATCGTAAATCTACATAATGCTTGGGATTTGATGATAGCTTCCCATTTATACTTATGATGTTTATCTTTTTTTGTGAAATGTATATTCATATTAACTAATATTAGATAAAAAATGACGCTAATCTGTTTAGTATAACCTGACGCCTAACAATCTAAGTTTCTACCGAAATCTAGAGAGATTTCGGTAGAAACTTAGATTGTTCATTGCACTAAGTACGTAAAAGTACTAAGTCTTAGGCGGTGATTATGACAAGTAATCATTATTTATTTTTCACTTAAGTAAGTACAACTTAGTTGAAAAACTCACTCAGAATTTAAAACTTCCTTAATATCTGTCTTTTTAAATTATGAATCGGCCGATGGAAATATTTTCGTAAACATAATCAATTTTCCATTAGCTACGCAAAAATAGGTATTTGTTTTTATAATAAAATGTAATGTACCGCCATAAAGGTTACGACTCGTCGTATAATAGAGGTGATACAATTGTGACAGGTGTGGAGTAGGTACACTCGCGAGGAAATTTAAAACAAAATATTTTTATTTTTGCTTTGAATTTCTGATTAGCAACACACGTGAAATAGTGACAACATGTTTGTTAAAATTATATATTTTTTATTATAGATTTACGTATACATAGTATGTAATTATTTTTTATGCTTTCGCGGTTTTTACTCAGAGCAGACGATAGCCTAATGCCAAAGTTAGTTATTGCTTCAACTAAAATAAAATACGCGAGTTAAATCGATCGTAATTGTTTCATTATACTTATATAGTATATAATTCTACGTGTAACTTAAATTGTCAATAAATAAATAAAGTCTATGAACCATTATTTAAATGCAAATAATTTTTAGTAGTGCTTTTTTGTTCAAATTACTTCAAATAACTTGATGCTCCATCAAAAGCAGTTATAAAACTTAACACTTTCCTGCACAACTGCACCACAGTTCATCAGAGTAAACCAGCGAAGAGGTTTACAACAGCAATAAAACAATGAACGTACTCTTATCAACGTTATCAGACCAAACATAAAATTTATTTGAACGTGTTGTCGCGCACTGTACTTACGTTTGTGCCGACCGACGTTTGTCCATGACGATAACACAAACCTAATTATAAAATAACACCGTTGTATTTGTTTAAAATTTAAACATGATAAATTTTGTGTTCTGCAGTTGTCTTAGAATAAAATAAATAGCTAAGGTTGAAGTAATGAGTTTCGTATGGAGTTAATTGTAACCGAAGCCAAAGAAATAGTAGTACCTACCTAGATTCTATAGATGCTTAATTATATTAGTTTTACCGAGTTTTCATGTGCTACAGATAGGTACACAAGATTTTAAAAATGTAAAAGTGTTCTGTGTATTTTGTCAAGTAATTAAGTTTTATCGAATTTAACATAACATGTAGGTAAAGTTTTTATACTTTCCTTATCAATGGCCTTGCTCTTCCAATTAGAATGGAAATAGATTTCAGGTTTGACAATATCTTATCCTGTGGCAAAGTCAATCCTATCGTTTTTTGTATCACAAAACACATAGTAAACCTCTGCGGCCGTACTGCGTCTCATACAAGCAATATTTATTTTGTTATTTCTTGAAAAGTAGGCTTACGATTTCGACTAAATTTACAAAACGAGTCCAGGTTTCTAGGAATATTGGTTTTCTCCGAATTTTAACGCAAACCTATCGATATTTCTGACATAGGTAACAAGAATGACCAGAAGTGACCTTTATAAGAGATAGAGTACCTACTTCGTGTTATTTAACGATCTCGAGCTCTATCGAAGAATGATAACGGCGCAACAATAACCTCAAAAATTCCAATTTCTGATTACTGTCTCCTTAATAATATTAGAAATAACGATGAGTAGTTAACGTTCAAGTAATTTAGTAATGTTTGTCTCATATCTGAAGCACGTGTTTCCCTTGTTTGACAAATAACAACACGGAGACACGCTGGGCCGGGCGTAGATGCTTTCATTATGAAACCCACCGTTACATGATGTTGTGGAATTCTGGGAATGATTATACATTGTCTTCTGTGACGTAATGTTATAATATGAATGTCGACTAGGTTTCACGAAATTCTATTAAGTGCGTCAGTTAGATTATTAAAAGATATTGGACTCGATCTTTCTTAAATAAACATAAAATTACAAAGATAGGCTCGTGACCCCACGCTATGGTACAATTAATACCAAGCACTTGTCATTTATTGAATTTATTATATTTTTCGATAATTTACTTGATGAACAAAGACAAAAATACTATCTCTATATATATATGTCTATTGCCTTGTTAACAGATCAATGCATATTAAAACTTCCTGTTTATGGCATCGATTTTATTAAAGGAGTCATGTCTATAATAAAATATACCTTGACATAAACTAGTTAGGTACATTTTCCTATACTTACCTATAATTTTTCTTTAAAGTGTAATCACTTTTTCACACTCATTTCTTCTTTAGAAAGTGTCATAAATTAGTATTTAGGTCCTGTTGAATCAGGTCTGAAATAAAAAAATATTGATGACTTTTCATGAAGATTTTGAATTGGAATAATTAAGATCATGGAATGTAGGTAATTGTAATGTTTTAATAGAAGATCAAAAATTGTTTACATTCTTAAATTGGTTCGTTCTTAAAAAAAATGAATTTTGTATTTTCCGTTAAATTGTACATGGTTACATTTTAAAAGATTGGTATTTTAATTAAAGAAAAAAAAATGTTTATTTTGTAATTTGTCTGTACATATCGAGCTATCAATCGCACAGTTCGTGACTTTCTCTCACAACAATGGGATCAGGAGCTGGCACAATCAAGACAACTTTAAATAAACATAGATATATCGCAGTAATACGAATGCTTTTTATTGGTATACAAAAAAAAATAACCTATTATTAAATTTTAACTATTTTGTGCATCTATTTCATTTGCTGACTAGTCCAAAACTTTACAATTCACATATTCGTATTCGCGGAACTGAAGATTATCTAACACGGGTCAGTCAATCGGTCTACTCGAGTATTTTATTTTATTTGCTGACGTTTCGAAAACTTTACAGTTCAAAATAACTAACAGTGAAAATAACTGATGATAAAATATATAAATACGGGTGGGAGAGTTTGAGTAGGTACCTACCTACTTACTGCGTGTTTAAATGAAATTAAAGTTTATAAGTAGAGGTAGCAGAAGCAATTTATTATTATAACAGCTCTGTTACACACAGGTTATAATAATATCTTTTTTTGTATATTTCGTGTGATAAACGCATGCAAGTGTGTCGCTCATCTGGCGGGCTCTATAAATAAGGGCGCGCACACACGGGTGTCTCCAGTGACTAATTTGTTAACAAGTGTTCGGGGACACTTAATTACGCCGTAAGCGACGGGGTGTCATCGTCGCTCGACGAATACATTATTTTGTTAAAATCTCCTTGTAAATAATGCTTGTTTGTAAAGTTAACTTAATTTACGACCATTAGAGTACCGTAAAACTGCGCTATTTTGCCCATTGAACCTATCTTTGCCCAAGTCAGAACTTTTGATAAAAACCGAAATAAAACAAATATGGCCAAATGCACACTGTTTTTTTAATGTTTAGTAGAAAGTTGACTATATCTGCTGTCAATGTCGATAAATGACCTTGTCGTACCGTACTGTAGTTGCTAGTTAGCCGCAGTTAAAGATAAGGGTGTTTTTTGGCGGGCCAAAATACTTCCAAAAACTTCTGTCCTAAATCTTTGTACGATGTCTCTACTGGTATAGATTTTTGACAGTTACAACTTTATAGGTAATGATGGTGAAAGACAAAGACTCAGTACTTTATCTCTATTATATTCGGATTTATAGCAATGGGTAATGTCATATCCATATTTCAGGCTCACTTTTGACGACTTTGCCCAGTACAATTTTACCCCTAGGGTTGTCTCTTAAGATTTGTTATCAAAATTAAAAAAAAAGATGAACAGTATACATGTCTGATTTTGAACCCGTTTTTATTGTATTGGTAATTGAAATATTCTCAATAAAATAATATAACAATAGACAGTACAGTTTTATGAGTACTTTTGTTTTAATTTCAAGTTTTATTGTCTTTGTCGCTGGAAAAAGTATCGTTTTGTATTTCTTTTGAGTTTTTTTATTGAGTATAATAGTAAAGAGTTGATTAATAATGAGCCTTTTTATATTTTAATGGCAGCGATAATGTTAAAATACATTACCCTCCTTTTTCTTCATCTAGTTAAGTGTTGACAACCCTAATTTGTTTACACTTTTGTATGGAGCGGCGCACAAAAAGGGTTTGGAATTTTGCCCACTAAAGTTTGGGATAGAAGGCCACGTCAAAAAATAATTATAATCTTATACAATGAGTTTATAGTTATTCTATATCTTAGGTTTTAAGGCTCATGGTAATACAGCTTAAAATGCCAAAGCTATTACCGTTTAGACGAAAGTGGGCAAACCAGGAGAAAAGACAATTTTTTGGCCCTGTTATTTTAATAGCTTATTTCACCCATAAATAACTGTATTATTAAAGTAATTTCTTCACACATACCAAGAACCATATGCAAAGATGTATTTGGTAAAGACTCCTCATTTAAAAGGCCACGATAAATATGAGAAAAAGATCAATCTAAATCAAAACCGGCAAAAAGCGGGCCAAAACGTGAAGTTTGACGGTATTTTAGTATTTCTATAGGTCCTTAATATGGTTTAAATTTATTACTACCAGCAATCGAGCGTAAAATAAGAATTTTTGGTATGAAATAAAATTTAAGAAGCAGCTTAGAACTTAATAATGTTTCCTTCGTATTAGCTATAAATTTTCTTTATATTGTTCTTACTTCTGTCATTCAGTTTTTCTATTTAAAAGCAAAAAACAGAATCAAAATCGGTTCATGCGTTAGAGAGCTATGATACCACACACAAACACGTCAAACTTATAACCCCGTCGGTGGTTAAAAAATAATCTTAGCACAGCCTGTAGAGAGACTTATCGACAACGACGAGAATCGTGCAAATAACAAAATAGCTTTAATTGATATAAACAATGTCGTTTTTCTTCCAGTATGGGCCGAGACGGGCGAGTTCCGCGACAGCGGTCACTCGTCGCTGGCGTCCGGGGGGTCGGGAGTGGAACAGTCGCTGTACGCGCCGCCGCGCCCGCGCCGCGATCGCAAGCACAACGACGACAGTGAGTATACAGCCTTATAAGACAAATTATTTATCAACTAGCTTCTGCCCGCGACTTCGTCGGCGTGGAACTCCTCCTTTTGCAGTCGGTTAAAAAGTAGCCTATGTCCTTTCTCAGGCTCCAGGCTTACTTTGTACCAAATTTCATTTAAATCGGTCCAGTAGTTTTGGGGTGAAAGCGTAACAGACAGACAGACAGACAGAGTTACTTTCGCATTTATAATATTAGTAGGGATAAAATTATTTATTATTATTTGTGTCAGTAATTGGCTAGCCCAGGCAGTACCTAAGTTTAATACACACTATACATCACTGTATAAGGGTATTCGCTCATATACGTGTGTGCTACGTGGGAAAAAAATGACGTAAGTAAGTAGTTAAAAAATTTCATAGATGTCAGTAGGCCATACAAGCTGTAGATGTACGTTAGGTAGGTAATTGTAAAGTTATGATACAGATGTTTGCGAAACAAAATCTACGCTGAGCATACCTTTGGAATCAACACAATTCATGTGCTTTTTGGTAAAAAAAAAATAGGTAAGTACTTAAAGGAATTATTAAGTTAGGGCATTTCTTGAGAAATATTTTTTGTCATATATAATTGAAAAATGTTTATTGAAGTATTCCCAATCTTATTTAATAAAATTATACTTCGGGTCAGAGTAAAAATAACGAGGCTAAAACAATCACCTAACGATCTTAATTGTAGGCTTACGAAGTTGCAAATTAATCACGGCACGCCGCAACAGCGACGAGGCAAAATTTTAACTTTTCATTAAAGGGACCACACAAAGTGACAAACTTAAAACTGAAAGCAAACTGAGCGAAGCGTCGGAAAATCTATGGCAAATACCGAGGCGCTTATTCTAATGCTTTCACAAACAGAACGGGCGGCCGGCGTGGCGGCAGATGCGACGGCTTCGTAATTGTGACACTTTTGCTCCACTTCCGTCAATATTGCTCGAATCGATTGATACGTTCACATATTTATATCGGTGAAAAATTCCTGACGAAATTTTGTTGTCTATTTTCAAGATTCGAATGCTAAAACCGTTTTTGTTTTGTGAGTTTAACTTAGTTGGGTCTGAGTAAGCAAAGATCTACAAAACTATGTTAAAAGGTATAGGTAGCTACAGAAATCGGTTCAGCTGTTTTTGTGAGATTGTGTAACAAACATAATATATCTAACTGACGTATGAAGACATCGCAATTTCTTAACCACATTCTACTATAAATCTATAAATGAAATAAAAAGTAAATAAATAATCTAAGTCATGGTTACAATGACCTAGTAGGTATTTGCTACCTGAAAGATGATAAATGTAGCAAAACGTTACATTCACATTATATTGGACCAATTTAATACATGAATGACTAAGTTAAGCTGCATTAGTTACGCATAGTATATCTCAATCGAAGCAGTACAAAATTGGATCGATTCTCGCTTACAATCAAAATATTTGCCAACCACTTTCCGATATCATGAGACTCGTGTTTCCTCCATAAATAGAACTAAATCGAATAAACGATTGCAGTTTACCAGCATTATCTTGTTTCATCTTGCTAACGTAGATATCAGAGTGATCATAGGTAGAGATACTTATTATATAAATACTAGGTAGGTACATTAAAGGAGACGTTATCAAATAGAGTGTCGGCCGTTGAAGTGGTCGTGTTCCGATATCGGTAACACATGTTACTGCGCTATTTACACGTCGGTATCGTGTCGGAACAACGCAAAGGTTGCTTGCGAGTGATGGATGGGGCGGCGAGTCACAAAGCGTATCGATGATAGCAGCAATCGCCTGCTATCGGCAGTTATCGGACTTTATCGGTTTTTATCAACGGTTATCGGTCCAGCCGCGAGTTCCACCGGTAGCGCTCCACCTAAACTTTGAGACCATAATCCCACCTTGTTCATTATACGCCAATGAGATTGCCAAACCGTACAGATTGATGGTTTTAATAAAGTTGTCGAAATTAACGCGATACGCGCGCAGGCTAATCCTCGGCAAACGTTTTGATTGGAGCGGGAGGCGATGGGCTTTATTAGAAATTCACATCGGGTGCTTACTTGTCTGCACAACCTACTAGGTCATTGTATTGTGCGATCGATATTATACCTTCTGAGCTATACCTAACCTAGTACCCATTATTATTATCGGTCCTCCCAGTCATGCATAAATTTGACACATAGATAATTGTTGCCACAATGATAAAAGTGTGCAGTCAATAACGACCTCGATTCTATCGAACTATTTATTAGGTCTTCAATCAAGATAACTATGTAGGTGCAATAAATTTGTAATATTTAATCCGATAAGCCTTTAAAATAACAGTAATTACAAATGAAAACTAATTGAAGATTGTTACGTTATCTGTGATAAAACGCTGTAAATTTAGTATCTAATAGCAGGTACATTTTTACGCATAAACTTATTTGTTGGTAATGTTTACTTTAAACAACACAGTTCTTTTGAAACTGACCCTAGTAATTATTACCTAGTACGTACGAGTCAGGAACTAACAACTATTTTCTTTAATAAAAAACTCTTTCTGATTTACATTGTTGTAGCTACCTACTTCAACGGTATTCAGGGATTAAATACAATTCCTTTTTATTCAATTCCAATTATGTAATACATTTTCGGAATGCATATTAGTCTGACCATATCTCAGACAGGGGGCAGCAATACGGGGCATATTACATCAATCCGTGATATCGATAGTGATACCGCATATTGGGTTTAGCCGAAATCCCATGTCAATTCAGAGATAAGCCGGCTAATATCATTGTATATTATTATGCCAGTAATTGCTATACTTTTTAATGTTTGTTTTTTGTAGGGTTGATATTCCTTTTATAATATCATCTACTTACAGATACAATTGTAAAGTGATTCCTTAGAAATGGGTACTCTCTTATGTGATCTTAGCAGTTTAGGGATTAAGTTAATAACTTACATAACACTTAATGATCATGAAAAGCTCTTTAGTTTACATCAAAAGTATTGATTCTCAATTATCAATAGTTATTAACAGCCTCGTAGTAGATATATGGCGTACCTGGGTGGATCTTCGAGCGTTTGAGACGCCGTCATTGTCCTCTACATCAGCTGTATCTATAATGTTTGCAAATAATATTATTAAGTATCGATTGAAATAGTACTTGTAACAGTACCGGGGGATAATATCACTAAAATTTTTGTTACTTATTGACTCTGTTCTTAAATATAGATGTAGAGGACAATGACGGCGTCTCAAACGCTCGAAGATCCACCCACCTACACAACTACCTTAATACACATTTCAGGCGTTGGTGCCATAATATTAAATGCACATGTACTGAAATATAAGTAGTTATATAATAATATGACACAAATACAAGGTTATTTTTTCTACGTCCTCTTACCTCATGGAAGGAGAGCATTTATGATCAATAAAATATTATTTGTAGGATGCGCGTGCGCCTAATCCTACGCGTTATAGCTACCACTTACACTGTCTATAATTATCTTAAAGAGAGATTATAATAAGTATTTATTTTATTTCTTTTGATGTGCTACTATTAGTACCAATGATAACTCTCGATTGACATAATGTTTATTTTATTCGAAAGGTCGGTAGGTATCTACAGACTATTGCATTCCATTTACTGTGACACTGACAAACCTAGCTTTTTCAATTATAAATTTTCCAGATTTACATTCTCGCCGTTTTCGTATATTCTTGACCCATAATTGATGAGCCTGTTATCCAATTGACATAAAATTATATTTTCCTAGATAACCGCTCGTTAACTGAGCCCACGATAAAGACAGAATCGACGACGCCCGGTGTCGGTCCTGATGATCAACTCGACGATAAGGGAGACAAAAAAAACAAGCGACAACGGCGGCAGCGGACACACTTCACAAGTCAGCAGCTCCAGGAGTTGGAAGCGACCTTCGCGAGGAATCGCTACCCTGACATGAGCACGAGGGAAGAGATCGCCATGTGGACGAACCTGACGGAAGCGAGAGTTAGGGTGAGTGCTGTTTAATTCGTTTGACTATTCACGTTTGCGTCTCTATATTATGAATAACTACTTATAACATTCGACAATTGACTTTCTCAAATCGGTTTATACTTTATTGTTAAAAAGTTGCACTTTTTTCTTACGCTTGTTATAAACAAAAAAAGCAGTTTTGTTTAATCAGATTTGTGTAGAGATAAGAGATCCTAAATAAGGTACGCTAAAAAGACAAGATACTTATTTAGTATACTTACTATACAAGCCTTCTTATATTGTAAAAAAACCTGTAATAACGCGAGGGGTATGTATAACTACCATATAAGTAATTATTACTTTTTGTCACGTGACATTGGTATAAGAGGTGTACAATATTAACGAGCGAGTGTTTAGACTAATCGGCGCATCCGGCGCGCCTCCGGTATTTTTGTGCCGTCCGACGGAACACGGAATCCCTTAATCCGTTAGCATTTGAACCGTCTATTTCGGTCTCTTCATAATCCCTGGCTTAAGACTGATCGCACCCACACTCACTGTCAATAGTTTCTGAAGGCCTGTTACAGATTCTGCGGTATCCTCTGGCTTCATTCTATTTACAGTGTTTTCTGGGATTCACAGAATTCTTGACGGTTTCTTTGGTATGCGGAGATTTAGCCCTCTCGTTAATCCGTACATTTGTTTTTGGTGAAATGTAAGTAACTAGGGGTCGTAAAACAAAAGATAAATGACGAAAACACGAACTCGACGGAGATTTGTTATAAAAAACAAATGTAAATAACGACACATTTAACGTAACTCTAAATGATCGTTGCAACATTTTACATTAGTGTTACTCTTTTTTGGAGTCGGACCAACTTTCGTTGTCGAAGGCCTTCTGTGCTCACATTTGGAATTCAATGAAGTGACTGCATTTACTCATTGATAGATGTAAACCGATACTTTCGGAGTCGTATGCAGACAAACCTACACTTGAAGCGCTAGTGGTTATTAATTCTATGCAGGACGATGCATCGAATCATCCGTGTGTGTTCTTCAAACAAAACATAGGGATGTGATTGCAAAGGAAAATATTTTATTAAAAATGAGATGCAATTATGAATCGGTTCAAAGTTCATTATAAAAATATATTGACAGAGAAGTTTTTCCTTTTTTTTTGTAAATTTAGTATTATTAAGTAGATTTTGGTACCTATATATATTTAGGTTGTACATACAGATAGCACTTTTTGACTAGTTGATAAATAGTCATCACGTACTCAAAACATCACATATCATACACGATTTTCCTGCTTATTTCTACATCAGTCTAGTTCAACGTTTGTCTCGACACGATATTTTTAGACAAACGTTTTTTAATTAATCGGTTGCGACAGCCCTGGTCTCCGGAGGGATTAGAGGAGCGTCCGCGCAGCGCACAATAAATCTGTGTGCGCGCGCGCCGATAAATCGTCCAACATTATTTTTGTTGCCCGCTCATTAGGGTCATTGCCTGCTTATGACTCAATTAGTCTTATATAAAATACGACTTGTTAAACTAAACGATTTCTGTTCAGCATTTAAGTGCTAATCATCCTTGTCAAAGCGATATGTTTAAGACGTTAATTTCTGTATCGGATCGTTAAAGTCAAACCGGGGAGGTCTGCAATGTTATTTCATGCTTGAAACTTTTTTATCAAAATATGTTATTACTTGGTATGTTTCTAAATTAATTCTGCAAATTGACCTAAATAAGACTAAATATATTGTGGTAAGTAAATATACATGAAAATATATTAATGCGATTAAGATATGTTCGAAACTTAATGGGAGACATCATTTCTTGTGTGTATTTACAAGCACTTCTAACTTGAGTAACATATTTTTTATTATTAACCAAAAGTACCAAAACGATATTATAAACTATAGGTCTGGCGATTTTCGGGATGCTTCTATGATTGGCTCAAAACAACTTTTTTAACTAATTTCAACTCATCTGTACAAACCCAACATTAACGTTCAACGACCCTCCAAATATTAAAAAGTTAAATACAGTTCTCTTTACTGAAAGCAATTAATTTTGTTTCTAGGAGCCGCGAATATTTTCAAAGATCCATACAACATTTTTTTCGCAACCGCAGATATTAGTGATAGTTTCTCAGAATGAGGGGCTCGTCACATAAATCGTGCGTAAAACAGCGCGTGACACGTGTCATTCGACGATATTGACACGTCGCGTCGCCCCAAATGGAATAAGTAGAACGAATTCACGTAAATACAATACAAATATTGTTTTGCACTACAGAGGATAAAAAACAAATAGCAATTTAGGTACACAACAACTAGGTAACTATAAGGTTTTATCATTCAGCAGCAATCTATTTCAGGCCATATTGTATTAGGTACATATTTTATAAATAGTTAAAGTATGTAGGTATATTCCTGTAGCCAATAATACAAATAGGTACTTATTGTCACTGATTTTGTTAGAGTAGATACATAATTAGCAGCTCATAGACTACTTCAATCTTATATAAGTACAAATTTTATATTAAAACCCAAAGTGTAGACTCATTCCGTCGTTCACCTCTACTCCTGTGAAAACTCTCGTTTATAGATAAAATCCGTATGCAACGTTGCCGACAGCGGCTGCGGCACGTAACATTATTTATTTTACGTGCAAAACGTTTATTCTAGGCGGAAAAGGTTTATTCTACCTGTAAAAGGTTCACGGGATCTCTGCTCTAGTTTTAGCACGCGGCGACCTGCATGCAAACAGTTTAGCCGGGCTTACTCAGTTTTTAGTCCAGTGATGGAAACTGTTACATTGATAGTGCGTGTTGCCTAATGGATATTCAAGCCATGGCTTGCAGTTTTAGTGCGAATAAAAATCAACTCTGCAAAATATAGAAGCAGAGATCAGCAGAATATGAAATAGTACTTACCTACTTATTTCATTCTGTATTTTTTAATTAAACCCTTATTGTATGGTTTACAAAACGTGCATTATTCAATTGAAAGAAAACCAGTTGTGGATATAAAGAAAGTATATAGTAGATACTACTTGCTACTCATTCCTACGTTAAATTACTCACGGGACCACCCAAAACGTAATTTATTATTGCACCCAAAGTCCATTCATAAATTTACACGAGTAGATGCGAATTCTGCAATATTGCGCCAATTTCATTAATGGAGCTTTCAGCTATTTCAATAATGTAATGTGCAACTAAGTCGAGATAATCTCGGCAGAAATTTGTTTCAGTAAACAAACGTAGTAGGAAGTTCTGTGCAAATGCACGTCTCTGCCAACAACCTTCTGGCGAGAGACTTATAACTTTACTACGATGGATTAGAGTTTACTTTTGAGTAAAGTCAATGCTCCAGGATTACTATTAGGTCTGTTAATGGTTTGGAAGTTATGCTCGAATAGATTGGAAAGTTTTGAGCGACCTAGGCGGTTTAAAAATGTGATAACATTTGTTTCATTCCAATGTGATAACAGTTAAAAAGAACATTACATCCCTACTAATATTATAAATGCGTTAGTAACTCTGTCTGTCTGTCTGTCTGTCTGTCTGTCTGTCTGTCTGTCTGTTGCTCTTTCACGCCTAAACGGCTGAACGGATTTTGATGAAATTTGGTACAAAGAAAGTCTGGAGCCTGGGAAAGGACATAGGCTATATTATATTCCGAAATTCTATCCCTAAGGGGTTAAAAATGGGGTGCAAAGTTTGTATGCAACAACGTGATTCCTTGGTCCGATCTATTTCAAATTTTACATAAACATTCTTTAACAGAATTGATGGAGTACGTGTTTCGTATTTTATTGAAATTCACCCCCTAATGGGGTTAAAAGGGAAATTTTCTTCCAAATTGATATGAATACTACTTAGTGCTTTTGATTTTGACACATATTTAAAAAGTATAATGTAGGTATGCATAGCAACGGTTGCTAATGTCATTCCTGACATTAAATAAATACCCAAACTGTTACGTGTATGATTTCTTCAGTGTTAACGAAAATAGCATTATTATGTAATATCCCGTGGATGGTGTGATCAGGACTATTTAATACTGTTCCTGGGTAAGCAGACCCCGTTTAATTTGCGAGGGGAAACTGGTGTCATTACGTAGAGAAATAGAAGTGTTCTTCGCGACCAAAGCTGACATATATAAAAAAGCCGTGATAACAGAGGTGACGGAATGGGACGAGACAGAGGTAAAGCAAGCTCGCGCGAGCTCCTGACTGAGAAAATGACCCTGAACATATCCTCAAGACCGAGTGAGCTTACAAGGAGTATGCTTTGCGAGAGTATCTCATTATAGGCAATGAGGCAAACTGGGAAATGTTTTATTTCGTAACACCACTTATATTGTATGTAATCGGTATAAGGTATTTTGTAGGATTGAATTGAATTGTAAAATTGTTTTGTTGTTTTGTTAGATCTTTGTAATAAGTGTGGTAATCAATCCTTAAATAAATAGCCAGCTAAACCTCACGTGTATGATTTCTTTAAAAACTTTGTCCGATTAAAAAAAAAATGTTGAACTCAGTGGTAGCTGTATAAATTATGCAATTTCGAAAGTAAGATAGGTAAGTACTTATGTACTTAGTTTGCATATTGTACATGTTAAACTATTGTTAGCTCCATTTATTACGAATATAAGGGAAGTGTTAGGCAGCAGCCGGCGCAGCGTCAGATCCGGTACTTTTAATAAAAGTATATTTACGACATAACATTAACAAACCAGGTTTTGTCAGTATACTAATAATATACTAATTAATTGAACTGCGACCCAACAATGCACAAGCCGAGCGAGCGAAGCGAGCGTGCCGCGGTAGCGGCAAATGAAGGTCTCCTTTAGGTACGACGACGAGCGAAGCGAGGAGGAGTGTTAGGTAGAATCCTGATCGTCCAGCACGCGATCCAAGCGAGCGAAGCGAGCATGTTTCGGCAGCGGCCGGCGAAGCGTCAGAATTGGTACTTTCAATCAAAGTATATTTACGACATAACGTTAACAAACCAGGTTTTGTCAGTACACTAATTACTTGAACTGCGACCCTACAGGGCGAAAACCGAGCGAGCGTGCCGCGGCAGCGGCAAATGAAGGTCTCCTTTAGGTACGACGACGAGCGAAGCGAGGAGGAGTGTTAGGTAGAACCGTGATCATCCAGCACGCGATCCAAGCGAGCGAAGCGAGCATGCTGCGGCAGCGGCCGGTCAAGCGTCTGAATCGGTACTTTTAATGAAAGTATATTTACGACATAACGTTAACAAACCAGGTTTTGTCAGTATACTTATTAATTCAACTGCGACCCTACAGCGCGAAAGCCGAGCGAGCGAAGCTAGCGCGCCGCGGCAGCGGCAAATGAAAGACTCCTTTAGGAACGACGACGAGCGAAGCGAGGAGGAGTGTTAGGTAGAACTGAGACCGTCCAGCTTGCTATCCAAGCGAGCATGCCGCGACAGCGGCCGGCGAAGCGTCAGAATCAGTACTTTTAATGAAAGTATATTTACGACATAACGTTAACAAACCAGGTTTTGTCAGTATACTAATTAATTGAACTGCGACCGTACAGCGCGAAAGCCGAGCGAGCGAAGCGAGCTTGCCGTGGCAGCGTCAATGGCGAGGCGCCAAAACCGAATAGAATTAGGATGAATAATTAATATGGTAAGTGGGAAATACGTTAAGGAAATAAAACATTATGTGGAAAAAAAAAACATCCATATGATGTTAGGAAAACAAAAGATAGGTCATAAGAGTGTTAGTTAATAATCATTATGACATAAAACGTTAGGGAAATCAATAATAGGTTAAAAAACGTTAGAGATTCAGATATAGATACGTATTCTAATGAAGTTCACCCCATAACGGGGTTAAAAATTACGCGGACG
Source organism: Polylopha cassiicola (assembly GCA_038024825.1). Taxonomy (NCBI): domain Eukaryota; kingdom Metazoa; phylum Arthropoda; class Insecta; order Lepidoptera; family Tortricidae; genus Polylopha; species Polylopha cassiicola. Next base: position 10,957,025 of record CP149046.1, on the reverse strand, counting down.
AAGTCGCGGGCAAAAGCTAGTAATAATATAATTAGTTGAATTAGTTACCTGCAATGACTCCGTTGTTATTAGTCAGTTATTCAAACGTATTTTTTTTACGGAACTTGCGTATGTTATACATTTATGTTTTGAAAGATATACACAACAGTCATTTGTTTCTTTCCTTTATTTGTTGTTGTTTTTTTTTGTGTACAACTTATGTCAGCAGAAAGCTTTAGCTTAATGAAGAATTAGAAAGTTCATATTATTATAGATTTTAGCATACCTTCATTAGAAAAAAAGTAAGATCCTTACACATTTTATTTCGTGCTTCAGAGAAATAGCAACAAGCGATGAAATGCAAAAGTTAAAGTCCAAGAACTTTAAAATAACAGTTTTTACTGTCTAAAAGATTTTGAGATGACAAAATGCTACGAAATAATTTAGGAGAAAATTTGCTATAACCTAATAAACATAACCAGTATAACATCTTTCTAATAAAAAGAAGACGTAATTTTAGACTTCTATAGATTTGTATAAGTTTGACAGACTCACCAACAGAATGTGACCAGCACAAGGTAACCTCAACACATAGATTACTAAGGAATGTAAAGTGATATGACACTTTCCGTTTCCATAAGCCAGTGGCGTGATAAAGGAAGCTGCAACGCTGCGGGGTGCATTTAATAACCTGCAGACCGTAGGGTTGTCGCCGTAATCCAGCGACGGTGATAAATCAGTGGCCATTGTAGTTCCGGCCGACTGTGATGAACTTTGCGTCAAAATACTATAATGGTCGGTTAGTTTGACTGCATTAGGGGAGTGACTAGTTGAAATTGTAATAAGTACATGAGAATAGAATAGAAATATGTATATATTTTTTAACTTAAGTTTACCGAAGCGTAATTAAATATACTCGTAGAATAATTAACATAATTTATCAAAGCCAGTCAAATATCATCTGAATTTAACAGGATGGTTTTAGAAGGATGTATGGTTTTTATACCTGAATAAAACCAAAGTTTACGACGAAACTTTACTGTCACGCTTTTGTGACAACCCTATATTCAACGGGCGTCAATTCCAAGTTTATATCCTCTATCCATTTATATGAGCGCGTGTTTATTTGACTTTGGAATAGTGATTTACTTAACCATTACGCGAAATTGGTCCCACTGGTCACGTGTTACAGTCTGATATTGTTTGCCATAAAATTGGGATAGGAACCCGTTCGGTTAGAGCGGTGTTTGATTGATGACACTAATAAAACTGCGATTCCAGTTTAATTTAAAATTTAAGGCAATTTGGTGACACTGCGGTCTGACGGCCGTAAAATAACTTTGTTATAGAAGCAAGATTTGTCATTTGTTATTCATCTAAGGGAGACGCTTTGACAACGTGTCCGAGTTCATGGATTATGGTCATTTATTAAGTAAGCTTCATGTAATTGCCACTTTGCAATTTTAAAATCTTCGTAGATAACTAACAACTTTGTTACTTTCTTCAAAAAATTTCACTACTTATATATGAAAGCAGTTAATATTTAGCGGAGATATAAAATCCATTCGAAATAGTATTTCTAATTACAGAAAAAATGTAGTAATTCAGTTTGTCAGTTTAATAAAAATAATTACAGACCTATTCTCAAAAAGCATCGATCATGTCTCTCCGAGCTCAAATTTCGGTTCGTATAATAATAAAGTCTAATCCCATTATTTGCCTTATAAACGGCCGGGATATTAAATAAAATAACATGCATGAAACGTTTATATCGATTTGGGTAACATTAAAAATTGTCCCTTCTTTCGGAGTGACAGAGGGCGCGCAGCGTACGGTCACCATCCAACAATAATATATTTAAAGGATTAGCCGGGCGCAATATCGCGACCCTCCGCCCTCCGCCCTCGGCCGCCCGCCGCTCCGCCGCCTATTCAAATAATGGAAATTATTTCCACATATGTGCACCTAAATAAATATCATTCTGTTGTCATTATTGAGCACCCCAAAGTTCCTGTGGAGCTATTTTCACCCGTTTGTTCGCGGTTTGAATGGGAAACCGAACGTATGGTGTCAATTTTATTGGAAATTAATGCAACATCCTCTGCGGCCGGTTATCGGAAACAATTTTAAGATGTTATTTCACTTAGCGCATTAGAGTACCAAAAGGATTACAAAAAGAAAACAGAGGTAGATAAATTCAAAGGTTTACCTGTGCGGAAACGATACATGCGTTCATGCGAATTTGTGAAATTTATGTTTTGAAAAACAAACGATTGTATATGGGGTGGAAACGAGCGTTTATGTTCACTTAACCGAGGGAAGAGGGTATTATTTACCGTTTCGGCTGGGTGAACCCGCCGCACTGAGTGAGACAAATACCGGCAGCGAGACAATATTTATTGCAGTCGCTGCGTGGATTGCACGATTTATCGGCGAGAGTGTCGCACGATCGATCCTGACGAACGATACATCAGCGCGAGTTATCGACACTTACGCCGACTTATCACCTTGCCCATCATTCTAACTGCACTTCCAAACAGTATCGACCTGAAAACACCTCGCTGACAGCCTTGACGTACGTGCAATCTCATCTAGGGCTAATACGTGCAAAACACGAATACGCATGCCTATAGTTTATGTTGTGTTACATATATAATTATTTAAGTATTCAATTTTGTGTGTCCGGTTTAGTCGTGATTTTTATTTTGTCCTTGTAAACTATTAGTACCAATCGATTCTCCTGCATAAGCATAATAGTGATTGTATATGGCAGGGACGCAAGTATATTTTCAGCTTCAGTTCTATTTCCGAATGTTTTATATGCAATACCTACTCGTTCAGTTGGCGTGCAATTGTAGGATAGGTTGAGCTCATTCTTGGTTCCAAAACGTTTTCGCAACAACATTTTCGCTTGTGGCGATGAATAATAGCGGGATGTTGTCTGACGGAAGACACATAAATCAGCAGCTATCTGGCAAAGTGGGCTTCGGGACGCATCGATCGCCGCGGAACTCCAGGCTTGTTGGTAGCTTAAATGTTGTTTCAGTGCTATGACGACGATATGCTTCAGGATTTGTGTAATTAGCAGTCAGAAAAGTATGCATTTTAAGGTTTAACTATGTTAAAAAATTGTGTTCGTCACATCTTAGGTGTCGGCCATGTTTCTGCCTAATAGGTATAAGTTCCAACTTTAATATCTTTAGCTATAGGAAACATTTAATTTGCCATGTTACATCGTACCTATTGAGTATATCAGTGTGAATTGTATTAAACTTTTCCAGTGCCAGTCTTTAGGCCTTCTTGACTTATTTGTATCAATATACATCAAACTGAACACTTTACCATTAGATTCCATTCCATACCTTCTTCCTAACTGTTAACACTCTCTCGATAAATTCTCTTCTGCCAGGGCTAAAACCACAACACCGGTACAAATTTTCCCATAATTAAAGCTAACTACAGTCCCTGCTAACATCGATCGTAAGGCTCGGCGGCCGCTCATTTATTGCGAACGGATCCCGTCGCGGCGTCCCGGCCAATCGCGATGCTCGTCCATCTTCATTCCCGCCGCAATTAGACGGGTCGGCGGCTGCGGTCGCCGCTACGTGGACGGAATACCCTGCGCCGCCTCCGCGCCGCCGCGCACCGCGCCGCGTCTCTCTGTCAACTTTGTAATGAGCAAAGTTAATAACACGCAACGCACCGAGCATCCAGATTCTGAATTAAAACTTCATGTCGCATTGAGTTATGTCCTGTTTGGGAACAAAGCGGAACGTGACAACAAAGATTATTTACCCGTCGTATTATTGCTCTATAGATATATTACCTCTATTGCTATCGTTTATAATAGACAAATGATTACTTACCCATGTGAATTTATATTATTTATTAGATTTAGATAATTTATTTCAATGCATATTGTTTTTGGCCACTATTTGATATGGTCCGATTTTCAGTCCTGCTTTAATGATCAGCCTGGTTTTTAATGCCATATCTCTAAATTTACTCTGTATCTATTGTTTCAGGTATGGTTTAAAAATCGGAGAGCGAAATGGAGAAAACGGGAGCGAAACGCGATGAACGCAGCCGCGGCTGCAGCCGCCGACTTCAAGAACGGGTTCACGACCCAATTCAACGGGCTCATGCAGCCCTTCCCCGACACCGACATCTACTCCTCGTATCCCTACAACAACTGGGCGGCGAAAGTGCCGAGTCCACTCGGAACGAAAAGCTTCCCATGGCCGGTGAATCCCTTGGGGTCGGTTGTGCCGGCGAGTCACCACCAGGGCTCGGTTAACTGTTTTAACACGGCGACGTCAATGGGTGGCGTCGGCGGCGGCGGGATGGGTGGCGTGGGGAGCTCGGCCGGCGTGGGCGGCGGCGTGGCGCCGTGTCCGTACACGGCGCCTCCGAACCCGTACAGTATGTACCGCGCGGAGCCGTGCCCGGCGATGTCGTCGTCGATAGCGCAGCTGCGGCTGAAGGCGAAGCAGCACTCGTCGGGGTTCGGCGGCGGGTACGGCGCGGCGTCGCCGGTGGCGCGCGCGGGCTCGGCGCCGCTGTCCGCGTGCCAGTACGCGGGCGTGGACCGCGTGCTCTGAGAGGAGCCGCGGCGCGACGACGCGCGCTCGCCGCACTCGCCGCACGCCGCGCGCGCTTCCTAGTCGCCCGCGCCCGTATTTTTCGACCCCCCCGCGCTCGCGCTCTGGGACTGGTTTGTTGAGTGATTCTGTGCACGGACTGAAGCGTCAGCTACCTCTAGGCGGCATGGGTTCGGGCATCTCGAACTTGTTCTTCTATAAGGGGTGTATCTCTATATTTGGGTCCTAGAATGTTTCTAAAAATCTATGTGCATATCATATTATGTACTTACTAAAAGTATATCTAATTCATATTTAAAGAAAATCGTGTTTAATTGAAATATGAACTTCTCAGTTATGCATTAACTAGATATTTTTTTATTCAATTATGCACGTCGACATACCTACCAACTTATTCTTTTTACGTTTAAGTAGTGCTTAATCAGCATATCAAATTGCTTTTTATGCATACGGATTTGGTAAGCAGAATTTATTAAAATACTTATTATATTAAGCGGTGTAATGCAATAGTGCCGTCTGCCTAATAGCCAATTGATATAAGATATATCTATCCACGAAATATGATGTTTACTATTTTTATAATAATAAGGACCCGTAGGGAAACCCTGACTCGCTGACTGGGAGGATGTGCTTTACTTAATCTTTAACTAAAATCGGTATGAAACTTCGGGCAATAAACATTACGATTCTTCTAGACTAGGAAATAATACGTACTTTGTAAATATGTAGCTATGTACTTACGTATACCAAAGCGATGTGTGCAATTTTTGTAAGCTTAATTATGTACCTAGATAATAAAACATAATTTTAAGGTTATCAGCTAGTTTTGTAAATATTAATGAACCACGTGAATTATTTGATTTGTTACGTGTTCGGTGAATATTGCAGTAACAGTTAATTGTGAATATAGCTAAGCATTTATAAGTGGGTAACAAAGAATTTCACAAACATACATCGACTGTCGCATATAAATATAATTGTTAATGTGCCCAAATGAATTTGTTATTATGTACATAGAGTTATTTCACCATTGTTTTTTATTCTGAACTATAACTTACATCATGACTTGAATGGTTGTTCAATGAAACTGTTATTATTTTAAGCAACGATAATGCAATAATACATGTGTATGTAAATAACAATAATCTTGTAAAGTAACGGTTATAAAACAGTGATTTCAGTAGCGTATCAACCGCTGTCAGTAGCTAGTTCTAAATATTTATGAAATTAGCTACCTGCATCAAGAATTACGTTTTCGTGCAACGGTAGTGGTATACTGTACTCGTTGCGAGAATCAAGCGAGTTCATATCTTATTCTATTGTTCCTTCAATATTAAGGGACAAGGGACTGAGAGCGATTGAAACGTTCGAATAATCACCCAAAAAGCAATCATATCAATATGTGTAGGCAATGCATTTAAAAGTGCAGTTATATTTATATACACACAAACTTAACAATATTTTACCCCAAAATAATACGTTTAGATTCAGCTAAAAACCAATTTCCATTATATAGGTAATTACTTTTATGTATGAAATCAATATTTTTTGTTAAAGTTTGTCAAGTATGATTCCACATATTTACCTTTTAATTTGTTTAAAAAGAAATTAGGATTTGTTGTTAGAAAATGACGTAGGTACTTAAACCTTTTTTTTATTAGAGCCATATGAAAAGGAATAAAATGTATTATCGATTGTTGTACAATGTATCAACTCTATCGGCTGAAATGTTCAAGCCTCAATCCAACAGAAATTAATGCATATTTTTTGTATACTTAACAATAATTCCTATACTATCGTTTCTACCTATCAGATCCTTGTTTAACCTTATACTTTCTCAATACTCTCTCAAAACCATATTATCGTACTTATACTAGAAAAGTGTGACATCTCGAAATACTTTGTTACTCCATTTAAGACCCTAAGTCTGCACTTTTAAATTTGAATTCATGTGGTGACACATTTCGAATGTCACACTTTTCTAGTAAAGGTTTGATGTATTTCTTCAGACTTCATGTTGAAAGTCCACGGACGTTCCGATAAAGTAGCAATTGCTAGATGTCATGTCATCTTTTAACATCTTTGAACTTTTAAACTGATATATTTAATTCCGTATGAATCTTTATAAGTAACACTATATTGGCAAAACTTAATATGAGATTAAAGTAACCAGGATCTCAATTATAAATATAATATTTATTAAAATCCACCTGAAATGTAAATAAACGTAACTATTTAAGGTTTTAAAGTAATTTATTAGTTACTACATGAACTAGGGACATATTTTTGTGTGCCTGAGCCAGTAACGAATATGTAAATAAAACTGGTAGATATATGAAGTAAATGTGGAATTCGAGGTTTTCATTTTAATACATATCAGAAAAATATCAGCGAACTAGATGATCGTACTTTGATTATTTTGTGAAATAATGTAAGAGAACGATTGTTTTGTATCTTCAAAAACCTCTAGTCATAATAAAAAATATCAATGAGTACTGAAATGGTTTTATTAAAAGTAAACACATGCATGCGACCCTACATACCTACCGTAGTATTTGTTACTCCCTTCTCCTCACTTAGAAAATATATATAAAGGAAGCGAAATCCAAAATGACATAAATATTTAAATATCGAACAAATAAAAAAAAATCTTTAGAAGTTGACGCGTGTTGTAAAAATTCTGCTAGATGTACTAGTGTAGCATGAGGTCTAGCTGTTATGCCAGTCACCAATCACAGGCTAGCAGTTTGTGTCACACTGGGAGAACATAGCCGCTAAATCTTAACTACCGCATCTAGCAGATTCACAATTTAGCACCATTTCGTCTCGCGTCACGGAAACTAACTACTCTCTTATGTTAAAATACATCATAAATTTAAAGAACGGTATAGCCCGTATACAACTTACACTATATGGTCCGTGTTTAGCATTAGTGTTTCAACCCACACCAAGCTAGTTTTGAGATATCGGCGCTTAAAGTTTTTTGAGAACATTCTTCTTTTTCCGCTTATTTTAAGCAAAAAAATATTGTTATGTGTTATCATTTTTTTTTGTTGAAGTGCATAGATTAAGGATATAAATGTATTTATTTCAATAAATTCATAATTAAATAGAAAATGCAGAAAAATGGTTAATGCTTATCGGCTATAAGGTTTATTACATTTAGCATTTATGTGCTAAGCCACATAACACTATGCAAAATTCTAATTTGTTCTTTTATAATGAATATATTTTACACTATTTTTTTGAAAATGTAAAATAATAAACAACTAACGTGTTAAAACTTTAATGTAAGTACTTATTTATTAAGTTTTTATTGTTATAACATGTTTTAAATAACATTACAAGTTCTGCTAAAAATGAGAAATAGGTACAACAAGTTAACACTTATATTATTTCAATTACTTAAAAGCTCAACCAAATTGATTTATTATTATTATTTCATCATATTGAATTAAACCAATAATAAATACTTCCGTACCTAAAAAGTGAATAAACCACCTAAAAACCATTTTTCGAAGAGTTGATAAATTGTGGCGACAATTCGTACATTCTTTAATATTATTATTTATTATAATATTCTAATTTTTATCACACACGTTTAAATCTAATGATGTATATTATAAAAAAAATATCGGTTAAGTGCGAGTTAGTCTCGCGCACCAAGGGTTCCGTACTATAAATAACCTGTAGGTATATATTTTTTTAATGATGTCATTTAAAATGTATGGTTTTCGTATTTTTTTCTTTATCCGTGCTATATGACGTTGCCTCGGACCTACTAAATTAATTCAAGATCTTAGAGTTCACGAGGAGTACCCTGTAGGTTTTGATTCGCTAGCGAGTGTTAAAAACTTTTATCAATCGCGGCATAAACAGCGGCTCTTTTGATTGCGTCGGCGATTTTTTTGTATTTATGTTACAATTTTAAGGGACGGTAGTCCTGAGTATTTGATATTACTATGAATTTTTGTTTGATACTTACCTCCACGCGTTACTGAGGTAAAGGATCACACAGACAACAAAGTAATCCTGTAAGGGTTATTTTTTTTTCCTTTTAAGATACGGAATCCTAAAATATTTTATTTAATATGATAAAAATAATAATAACTAATAAAAAAATAAGTTAGTGTTAACTTGTACCTATTTCTCATTTTTAGCAGAACTTATAATGTTATTTGATACATATTTTACAACAATAAAAACTTTAAATAAATAAGTATTTACATTAAAGTTTTAATGCGTTAGTTGTTTATTTTATTACATTTTCTAAAAATTAGTGCATAATATGTATAGGTACCTATTCGTTTTAAAACAACAAATTAGAATTTTGCATTAATGTGATAGGTATGTGGCTTAACACATTAATGCAAAAATACAAATCTGACATGGGAAATAAGCAATAATGTGTTATATGTGGCTTAACACATTAATGCAAAAATACAAATCTGACATAGGAAAAAAGCAATAACCAATTTTGTGCTCTAGAATATTCTACGATTTTTTTTTAACAAAATGGATTGCACTGCCGTATTCCTCATGATCTATTTAATAAAACTGCATTCATAACTCAAAACCCGATTTTTTGTGGGTTGACACACGAATGTTAAACACGGTCCATTATTATATACTTACATGCTCGAACACCAACTCTCCTACTTCGGTAGTACCACTTTTTTCAGGTCAACATCACCAAGCAGTCGATAAATTCATTGCACCAGAGATAAAGGTGCATAAACTGAAATGGAAATAGAATCCGCTGGCAACCGCTTCGCAACGACGGGTGTCGAACGAGGAATAAATTGCTTTGTTGCGTTATATAACCTGGTACGAAATAAGAATATACTTTTCTCTACTCTATGTAAGTATATATGACACTTGATAGGTCCTTTGGGAATCATGGATATTAGACAAAGAGCGGCAAGTATTAAGTATTAAAAAGAAAACAATGGATTCAAATATCCCTGAATGGACATAATGTCCTATGGTTATTTAATGGGTCTATATTAAAACGCATAAAATAAATCGTCATAATTTGAAGTAGCATAACAATTCTAAGCATAATTGTAAGTCAACATAACATTAATAAGCATAATTGAAAAAGCATAATTTTAATACGCATAATGTAAATACTCATAACGATAAACTAGCATAAAAATAAAAAGCCTAAAATTATTTTTTATAAATATGAAAAATTATAAAAAGTTTAAGTGCCTGTTCACAACCTCAACTGATTTAAATATGTTTTTTGTGTGCATAATGTATATCACATTTTCAATATTCAATATTAAAAAAAAAGTTTTCATACATATACTTTTATTTTCATCTTTTATTTTGGGGTCAATAAAATGAAAAAATATGTTTAAAAACTGATCTACTTTTCTGGTAGCAAATCGATCCTGCAAGTGTCGCAGTTTTAACCTAACCTAACCTACTTTTTTGATAATTTTGGAATAAAGACAAGTATGATTAATATTATACACAACACTAAATGATATGTCTAAGAATAACTATTGAAAGTTTCTAGAATTGTTGTAATAATTTATGATGAAAAACTGTCTGACTTTTCCATTTTATGGAAACTGTGGTGCCCCCTTGTTTATGCATTTATTATATTATGCATATTAATGTTATACCAGATAAAGTTATACTAATTAAAATTATGCTTTTTCATTATTATGCATTTTAAGCAGTATGCCATTTTATAATTATGCATATTGTATGTTATGCATAATATTGTTATGCCAAGTCTGTTATGCGTTTTCAATATATGACAATTAATGTTATGCTATATAAGGGGCACCCTTATTTAATACGTTATGTTAGGAGTTTATATTTTTTTATATAATAAATATAGTTCCAAATTAGAGGGGTATATTACAGTTAAACAATTTTCTTATTATTTTTAGCATGTACTGCTTTTAACATTATTTACATTGGTCGCACCTACTCGTCGTAGCACCGTGACGTAGCGCGAGCTACGGCGTAGCATGCCGGGTACTATTGCAAAATAAAATAAATATGATTACTTATATAATATGTATTTCAAAACATAAACATAAAGGGTTGTAAACATGATAGCATTATAAATAATTCGATACTATATAAATATCATTTTAATCTAATACAACTTATTTTAACCGAAACCCAAAATGATATTATATATATAAATGACCCGTTGAAAGTAGGATAGTCAATAAACTGGATAAACAACCTTCATATACACGCAACCAATATCCATCAAAATACTATTCGGTATCCTGCTAACACCTTCATAAACGAGATCGGCACTCGAAAACTCGTGCAAAGTATCAATTGATTAACCAAATCGTCGACATTAAGTGTAAAGTCTGTAATCCGGAATGATTATCAGGCTGCGAGGCACACACTTCCCAGGTGCTCCGATCAGGCGCTTTAAGGCTTTACAGGATTTGCTTTCAATATTAGCCGCTGCCGGCCGCCATTCTGTCCCGGCACCTTTTTTTATTATTTTGTCGCATCGTTCTGGCTCTAAATGGAATCATTCCACCATCTACATTTTTATTTTTCAATTGCACCCCGATTAGTGGGATTAGCCGGTATTGCTTTCCGATTCTTTGCTCTTTTTGTCGGAGTTTGCGCCGTGTAATGTGTTTCGAATGGAGGTTAATTATTTTATGAGTGTTTTTGGTAGGATTTTGATAATCTATCAAATATATGGACTTTAAAATGTTTGAGGTAATGGTATTTGGCAGCTAGTACTTAGAAATTTAGATTATAAAATCTCCTCCTTAATCAACTGTAAGTATAGAGTACTAGTACTTGCCCGCGATTTCGTTTGTGCATGAATAGTACAATATGTTCTAAAATTAATGCATATGTTTTATTCTGACGTGTAAGCTATATATTGTAAAGTTTCATCAAATTATCTTCAGTAATTTCTGCGTGAAAGAGTAACAGCCATACATCCATACATTCTTAAAGTGTTCGCGTTTATAATATTAGTAATGTTGAAATTATTTTTATTTGTCCATTTATTTGACTATCTATAGATATAAAATTACATCCAAAAGGTTGCCCAAAATAAACGATTTCAAAACAAAGAGTAACCAAGGTGGGTTTTTACAACACTGTATTTAATTAGTTGTATTTGACTAGTGACGGCGCGCGGCGCCCACGGTGGCCGTGCAAGCGCCGCTTATCTTTGATACTGTATTGTACAACAGTTATAACATTTTTATACAAAAAATCGTGCGTAATTCATATAAAAAAGTTGATATTGAACATTACAATTTGAAGACAAATCAATCATTTGTAAAGACGCTGGTCTCTACTTCATAAATAATTCTCAATTGTTATTATGTACCCATAATATTAAATTCAACTCACGAGTACTGAACAATCAATTCAAAGGCCTGATTACAATGTTTCCAATTCCAATATTACTTTTTGTCTCCTATTCCAAATCGTCATGCATCCCGCCATGACACCAGGACGCGTTCTCTTTTTGAATATCCTAACTACATTTTATTCGACTAAGGTAACATCAAACAGCCACATAGTTTAATTACAACTTGACAGATTTTAATTATTTTCTTTTTCACCAAAATCATAAACTAATTTGATAAGATTTTTGATATATCTGATCTTTGGCAATGAATTGCTTCAATAGATAGTTATTTTTAAGGTAGATACTTAAGTATTTTTATTTTAACTCTAAAACGTAGGTAGGTACTTATACGATTTATAAATCTGCTTTGCACTGTTGCGGTCTGACTAATAGGTACAGTCAGCTATATAAATACGTGCATATAAATTCTTCTCACCACTACCGTAACAAAACTAGAGTGTAGGAAGTTTATAATGCTTAAATATATTTAAGAATGACTATACGAAAGACGTGATAGCACTATCGTAGTATTCTCTATTTACTCAGCAAGAAAGGTCAACACGCCCTGAATCACTGTTGTGGAAGCTAGTTCAAGTTATCTATACGATTTATTACACTTAAAAGCTTAGTAAAGTACGTAATGAAATATGTGTGGTCTTTAACTTCATATTTTGAAGTGAGAAGAAATGTTTAGATATATTTTTTTTAATTACTTACTACAACTATTTTAAAAAATCATCTGAAAAAATATAACATATGCAGTTCGGCATACTTATTGAATATTATAAAAGTAACGTTCGTTTTAAAAATCCCTAAAAGCTAAAAGCGATGCTGATGCTTAGACCCCGATTTTACCTCCCTATACGTATGTAGGTATAAAACATAAATGGACAGACAGGTACGCACACAACATGTCAATAGTTAACTGAGGAGCGCCAAAAAGGGCTAGGTTTTGGGTGGAAAGGATCAAATCGGGATTAGAGGAACGACAACCAATCAAGGGTAACTGGACTCGTATACCTACACAAGATAAATGCGCCACATAAAACTTATTTAGCTCCGAAATGAATCCTATCTTATAACGTAAGCTTAAGGTCGGTTTTAGGTTGGAGTGCAAGTTTATTGATGTTTTGTTTTGAGGGAGGGTAAATGGAAGGAGGGCGAGGGTGAGTGCAACCTCCGCAGACAATCTTACAAGTTAATTGTGTTCCGTGCCTGAAGCCCGACTACAAAATAATATCACTCGATACATAAGTATACGTTACTTGGAATTTGAAAGCATTTTGATACGTTTACAATGTGTACAATGTCACTAAATGGAAACTGCATTATGATAGCGCAAACAAAATCGGGGAAATAATCCGCATATATTGAATAAATAGATAGCTATTTAATATGCAGGTTTGCCTATCCATAACATCGGGGTTACAAACGCAGTCGTTAGAAAAAAAGTGCTGGGGACAGTATTTTTGGGTAATTCCTAATATTGGAAAGAAGTACGTATACCTAAATATTTTTTTCGAACAAAAAATCAAAAAATCTTAATCATAAACTTATAATATATTTGAAAATAAGTAGATTACAATTTCTGAAACTATTGAAACTATTGAAACAATTGAGTGAAGTAAGATACTGTAGATACAGATAGTATATTTGGAATACCTATACAAATTTAAAAAACCAAGCAGGCGAAAAAAGAAACAGAAGTCATTTTGGTGCTTTACATAATCTACTTATAACCTGGCAAGAACTGGATAAAAGACATGGTCGTTTCTTTTACATATTAAGCATTACATTTTAAGCCTTTGTAATCAGAAAGAAAATGGAAGTGACAGGTTACTTCCTATCAAGCACTACCTACTATTTCTACTTAGTCAAGCATGTTTTAAACTATATATTGAGTATATAAGATACATGGTAGAATGTTCGCGGGGGAGGATTGCAGTAAATAAACACACAGTGACAGCGATTTATTGCAAACACTCTCAACTCATGCAAATACGTTTATTTAACCAACGGCTTGCGACACTGGGAGACGTGACAAGGATGCGACTTGGGAACTAAAAAATAAATCTTTATTTTTTTTAAGTCATTTGACATCCGCGATAACTTTAATTTATAATCTGTGTAAGCATTACGTCACTAATGTTTTAGCTTAAGATTGGATGTAGGTATTTTCGACTCCTGCTTACGATGGATTTTCTGTATCTACATTTAAATATAAAAAATATTATAAAGTCAGTAAACCAGAAGGTTACTTTACTTTTGTGTATACTATTGTCACCTCAGTCGGCTACGAATATGGGAACTGTAATGTTTTTCAAACATCGCCATAAAAAAACGCGTATTAAATCCGTCATATTATACTAGTTTCAACCCAAACAGGAAACCTTCAGACTCATTTCCAGTTATTATATGGGTAGGTTTTCACACAGTTTCAATTTAGTCAACATTAAGTTTATTTTCACGACATCGAAGATTAACCTAGACCTACAACACTACTTACCACGCCATTAGCAGAATATGATCGGTAATATCCAAGGTTCGAGTAGGGGGGCCGAAATCATGAGAGGGGGGGACGAGAATGAAGATTTACGATCCTCCATAACGAGCGGTAGATGAGGCATGAAGAAGCCCAATTCGGGTTATTATACCTATTCAGTATACAACGTAGACACGTATATTTGAGTAATTTCCCGCCTTCACCGAGAATTTTTGGTAAGTCCTATTAGAAAGTTTATTGGGATGTTTATTTTACGTGCAATAGCTGTTAGCCAAAATGTTAAACGCTTATTGTACTTAGGTAAGTAAGTACTTTATAATAATTATTCTTAATTTGATAAGATAGGTAGTGGGTTTACGTACACATTTTTTAACATTTCTTAATGAAACCTTTTTAATAAAATTATCTACATTAATCGGAATAACAAATACCTACCTAACTGTTATTAAATAGGTAAGTAATTATTTCTTCTAATGTACCTATCGTCTTATATGTATACCACCACACCATGCTTTAGGTAAGAACCTAATTCTCTATTTACATGTTCTAAAACAAGCGGAACCAAGATTTATTGCGAATTCTCTCAACGTTCCATCACATAGGTACTAGGTACCTATGTACATTTACCGAAATCTACCGTAGGTTGACTTTAGGGCGCGCCGCTCACTAATTTATGGATTAACCACATTTGCAAATGTAATTTGTATTCATTAAAACAACGCAGCTAACGAGAACGCGTTTTAAATGAAACTGAAATGTATGACGTCCTGTCTACATTATATTATGCACTGTGGACTGATTGAATTTCATAATTGAATTAGGAATTTTTAAGTAAAAACTCATAAAAATAGAAGAATGACGTATGTTTCAACCAGATCGGAGATAGTAAGTTATTCATGATTACAAGAGAGACCAAGACGGAGTATTTTTTTTTTGTTTGTCTTGTCTTTTCAGTTGCGAGATTTGCTGAGAGCAACAATGAAAGCTTTTTATCCAACAATGAACGCGGACAGAGACAACTTGGAATACGAAATGTGATTGCTACGTATCGCCAGAGCCTCAATAACAATAAAGAAGTCAGTACAAATAAAGCGTGTTCATTTTAATAACGGGCGTCTCGATATCAGAGAACTATACGGCGGCGGAGTTTATTGTGCTGTCGTTCAAACGCGACAGAACGTAATAGAATTAAATTGGGAGCCTCGCTGCTCTGTTATGTGGAAAATAATAACAGAGAGTGGCTGCTATCACAGGGCTTTTCACGCGCCGGTGGCAGGGGTCTGCACTAATGGAAATCCAGCCAATGATAATCTGTTTTCTACACCATTAATCCTCGAGTAAGTCTGAGCATTCTGTGGCGTCTCGGGAGTACGGCTTGAGTTTTATGCGCTCGTTAAGGTCCGCAATTTGTGGAGTCGGGGCCGTTAAGGAACGCCGAGACCCCATTCGCTCCCGAATCCTAATTCCGAGCGTGGACTTTCTTAATCTTACGATATCGGGCTAAAGGTAATTGTTTCTAAATTGTTGCCCGGGTGCTGTCTGGGCTACATACGTGCGCAGAGGATTCACTCTGAGATTTATTATAATGATTTTAATCTTTATCAGCAAGAAGTTCACTCTATTTAATTTATTATGTAATTATTCCACAGAAAATCATTGTAGATTTGGTTTTACTAAATGAAAAGGTGCCTTCAATTTAAAAGCGTCTTGAACATAGAAATGTATTTACTTCAATAAAGTGAAAATAACACATCATATAGAAAAGCATATTTAAATAAAATAACTAAATATCATAGAAGGTTGTGGAGGTGAAACATTACTTAAGAGTGTTTCTGAACTAAATATAGTTAAAACGGGTGACACCGTCGGGGCATAATAAAAAGGAAAGTAATCATGCAAATTGGAGGAGGAAAGTTGAATTAAAAAGCGGGACTATGGGGGGCGCAGGGCGGGTAATGTGTCTTAATGACCGCAATGGATGAGCGCCGTAATCCGCCCTCCAGCGAGGCTTCTACAGCTACAACCTTTAGGGCCACCATCCAGTCATGGATTTAGATATGTAAATTGTAAACTTGTTTGTAAAGATTGTTACAAATAATTACGATGCGACTGTACTGCTGGTGAGACAGACTGAACGTGATATTTACGATTTACCTATTTCCTCGCTAGCATTTTTAGTTGGCGAAGAAATTGGTACCTAAATACTATCTTACACTCGCAGAACCTAGTTTGTGGAAATATTCGTTATAAACATTTATTATAGGAATTAAATAAAAATGTAGAGACTGGTTTAGGGAGAAATAATAAGAAAACAGGTTTGTTGGAAAGCCTGAAATAGCGACAGTGCACATTCCTACTTAAAATAACTATTAATCACAACACATAATGTAGGCATTTAGGTAATATATATAAATATTTTTTTATAATTTGGATGATACTAGGTACCTACTCAATAACTTAAAAAACCTTGTACTTTAATACCCAACGGTCTCAAATAAAACAGCGGACAGTCATACAGACCGGCAGACTTACGGTCCTAGATGTTTACTATTATCCCCTAAAACGTACATTTCACAAGTATAGTAATTGGAATGAAACAACTATTAACGGATTTAACTCGCGTATTTTTATTTTATTTTATTAGCTGACGTTTCGGATTCTTTAGCGTTAGACTATTGTCAGCTCAGTCGTGCTACGATTATGGAAACTGTAAAGAATCCGAAACGTCAACTAATAAAATAAAATAAAAATACGCAAGTTAAATCCGTTAATAGTCGTTTCATTCCAATGTGTAATAACCGCGAAGGCATCAGAAATTAGTAAGTATAGTAATTAATAAAAAATATATGTACCCATTGCATTTTAATGTGTAAACACGATGTTGAAAAGGTTAATATTATTTGAATAGTAACACTAAGAGTACTTTACCTATTTCTGGACTTACGTTGACAGTTCAAATAAAGGACTAAGTCAAGATATTCCGTACTTAAACATTATGTACATTCTAGGTACTTCTTAACTTCCTTCTCCCAGTCTCTAGTTACAGGTGGTCGTATAAAATTGAATGAAATCTCTTGCAATTGTTAGCCCATTACATCTTTTAGTGGCCGCCCGCGTGTGGAACTCGAAAATAATGTACGGACATAAGTACAATGTACAATGTACGTAGGTACTTATTATGGAGAATATAAAGTGATGAAATAATCTAAATATACTACTGTTTTTGTTTGTTCAAATTAGTTACACACCACGAATTTAACTGTGTCGTGCCTAACTCTTATCTGCTCTATTCAATACTTTCTAACTTCAAGCATCTTTTGTTTTTCCAAGAGGGTAGCCTCTTGAGAAAAGTACGCGAACTCGGTGATGATTTAAGAAGATACCTAGTTAAGAAATTAAACCAAATCGACCTAGAAGCTCTGATATTAAAGAGCAACACGCATTAGAAGGATTAACCTACGTTGACCTACGGATATTAAGTGCATTTGCATACTTTTAAAATCAGTGCCATAATTTACCGAGAGGTAGCTATCTAGAGAAGTCATAACATGGCAAGCGTACTGAGGTACGGGTCACGCCGTTCCAACATGATGTCGGTGATAAAACTGAGGTCTTCGGCAATAACCAGAGACACAAGACGACGTGACACCGCGACACCCGACAACGCGTGTAGCGAGGCGACATCATCAAATCAACATTTGCAGATTTGCGAAGCTTTCCCTGGGAGATTTAGACGTAGAAGGAAAATAAAAAAGTTCGTAGAGGAATCCGACTTGATCCCTGTTGCCTTTATGGTAATGCCCGGATGCGTGTATTCGACTATTCAATTTATATTTTTTTCCCTTTCGCCTTATTTCTTTCTCTGAAATTATCTATCCTTCGAATTTCGTTTCGCACTGTATTGTATACGGGATTGTATGTTTGCGAATAAGGTACGAGTTTGGTTGAAAATATCGGGGATAACCGCGGTGGATTGGCTTTGTTCCCGACTTCAAAGAAGTTTCCTTTTCTGAAAAATGTGTATGAAATCGTACGTCCTCTGCGACGAATAAAGGAAGGTTCTTAACTTATTTATTTTGTGAGTCATTTACCTGCTGCCGCTTTATTTTTAACTGGAGGAAGAATTTTATTTATTTACAAATAACTGTCTAAAATCACTTGACGTTTAATAACAAAACGGCGCACCAGTAGGCATGTTCAAATTTAACGCGGCTCATGAATAAATCATAACACCGCGCGGAGGCTGCGCCTTTATAATTCTACATAATACATTAAAACAACGAACAGATTGCTTCTTCTCGTAATATGAACTTAATGGGAATTAGCGTGTAGAAGGGAGTTTTCTGTATGGGTAGGTATATTCAGTATAATTATACAGTACATACATATAAGTAGGTATTTTTATAAACAATGCTATATAGTTATAAGATTTTATTTCCTTCATAAATTATTCCTGCGGTACCAGCACGGATTTTTTAATTCTTAGGTAGGTACATATTATATGCTTATTACGTAACTTCCTACAAAATGAAAAATGTTCTTACCCCCGGTAAAAAATGCGCCTGATATAAACCACTGAGTAGACATATCAACAATTAAGTTGTTATATATTATGGATAATTCTAAGTATATAATTATTTAGTTACTTAACTCACAGTATAGTATTGCGAAAAATATATGAAGATACCTACAGAAAACAAAATGACAATGCATTGTTTTAATTCGCTATTTCTGCAACTCTGGTGTAATCTTGACTAATGGTGCCGATCTGTCTTCGCCGCAGAATCGAATAGTCACCAGTGTCACCATGGATCACTTAACTCGTGTTAGTTAAGGGACAACCTGATTTCATTACTTGCATTTATTCACCATAGTTTTAAGACAAGATAAATCACAACCGTATTATTAAATCGTAATGAATAACATCGTATAGGTATGTCATAAATTTATGATAAAACAGCACTCCGATATGTCAACTTTTACAACCAACAATTATCCACTTACTTTTCTATTTAACATTCAGGCAGAAAACTACTTATTCCCAGTAATTTCTCGTAGAATGCACACAAAACATTGTCAGCCGGCGCAAAGTTAAAGCGAACGTGCAGTTTACTCCATGTATTAAACATGAGTATAATAAAACACAAAAGTCGTTTCGCAAGTGCAATACAGTACATAAGCATTTCGGACGGAGGCTGCGACGGTCGATTAAGGAAGCGAGTGCAGCGTTGCCGTGGCAACCCCGCCATCTTGCCTCGGGTGGTTTGGGCGGCTCCCCCCCTGTAAACAACCCACTGTATCGTTGCACTGAAACACTCGATATACTTATTTAAAAGGCCCGTGAAGCAGTGCCGAATGGAATTGGCGATTTGTTGAGATTGAGAAAACATTGGTCCCATTTTTTTATAAATGAGGTTTTTAAAGATACACCATAGTGTTTCTTAAAAATATGCTTTTTGTATAAACACAGGCACATAACTTGGATGGGAAAGGTATCTTCTTAACTTAGAGCTGATTCGTTGCATGGTTTATTATTAGATCGAATGACGTAGCAGGTAAGTATATGCACACACGTCTGCAATTATTACTTGCCTGTTTTTAGGATCATCGCGCAATTTTTGTCTGGAAATATTGAGGTTAATAGCAGGAAGTATTCCAGACCAAACTTCCTAGACTAACTGCCGGCTACATTTAAAACTGCTATTACACCCCGGTGCCCTGTACAAGCTGCGCAAAATATACGGCGGGCCGGAGTGGAGTCGCAAAGTTGGCCGCAGTTAGGGAAGATTTGTCGCGAGCCGCAGCTAATGCCATACTTGTGCGCTTGTAAGTAAAAATTATGATTATCGCCCGGCGAGAGCTGAGCCCTTTATCCCTAACTAACGGCGAGAGCGGAGGCAAGAGACTTTCCTTTTCTTCTCAACTATAACTCTTTTTTATTGCCGCTGCAGCCGGCCACTGGATTACGGCTCACCTAACTGATCGCGGAACTAAACACTCTTGAACGTGGACGGTCGTTATTTACAAATAGCAATCTGATTTCTTTCGGATTTTTCCAGTTGGAGTCGGATTTGTGATCTGATCTAAGAAATGTTTTGTAGTTAAGTTATAAAGAATCTAATCTGTGATAAAAATTATATGCACGTATAAAATTGTCTCCAATGAGCTTCTGTAGGTTTTAATCACATCTTTGAAACTTTCACTTTCTCCCATTTAAACCAAATTATTTCTTTTAAACGTCTATAATAAAAAAAAATGTACAGGACCTGCCTACCTAAGTGGTGTTTTTATAGCTGTGAAATGGTTTTGGATAAACATCGAATTTAAAAAAAATAAATTATCTTACTGATGCTTAATGTACCTACGTTCACCGCAATGTAGATATATTTTGGATACTGAATTAAATAAATCACAGTACCTACCTACAACTCTTAATCTAGTAAAATCTAGTCACAACACAAAATAAAAATAAATCATATCGGTCATAAGTAGTAGGACTAAACCAACTTTGCCTACCAAGAAGCTGCTATCGAAATGAAATCGGTACAAATTGTTTGCCAAAAATTATCCACTTTCACCACACACTTTATCCTCAATCAGATACGTACAAAATTGTCCTGTTCATATGATTGTGCCACGATAGTACTCGTAAGGGCAGTATCAGACTGTACGTAGTCGCGTCACGCGTGGTTTGAGTGCCGAGTGCGTTACGTGTAGGATAGTGTGAACATACCACAAGTATGAGCAGAAATAAATAAAGGCTTGTAATGCATTCGTACGGAACTTTTAAGGAACTTAGCTGTATAAGAGTATTACAATAGTAGTTTGCCTATAGTTATGAATAGATAGCTGTACCATTAGGTACTACGCGATTGAATACATAGGTACCTACCTATAGATCTATAGATAAATTTAGGCTCCTTAAAAGGTATTTATATTTGTGAAACATGTTGAAACATATTTTCAGTACTTACACAACATAATAATAATATATTTCTAGGTACCTATGTACCTAACTCTAGTAGGTACCTACCTACGTAACTTTTATCAGAGAAAATAAATGATTTAGCGTTAGACTATCGTTAGTTCAGTCGTGCTACGAATATTGGAAATGTAAAGTTTTCGAAACGTCAGCCAATAAAATAAAATACGTGAGTTAAATCCGTACTTATAGTTGTTTCATTGAAAAACATAAATGATGTCATGAAAAACAAAACTAAATTCGTAATACGTATATATACGTAATACGTAACTAGGTAAGCTTAAAGTAATTCCGTCTTACACGGACGAAGTTCCCTCTAAGATTTACCTTCTTTCGACATCGCTCGCCGGCCGGTCTCGGCCACGGATTTGTTTTACGAAGACAGAGACTTACCGCGGCCGCGAGGTCTTCTTAATTTTATTACGCGTCGACTCGTCCGAGAACCTAATTGTGTCTTGAGAAACGGGCATGGGAGACCAATTTGTTTCGTATCCCCCTCTGTTCGAATTAGATTTCCAGTTGTTTGTGAATTGTGAAGCATTTTGGTGTGTGCATTGCGTTTTGCACATAGCGTTAGGCACTACATACATTTATCACATTATGCTTCTATGGAATGCACGTCCATGGTCGATGGCTAACTAAATAAGGAACTGCCTGCTTTGAGCTACTAATATGTATAGGTGCACCGCTAAATCCAGGTAGGTACTAAGATGAGAAAATCTAGCTACCAACCTATGTAACATTATATAAATTTGTATGTACGTATATTATGTACCTTCTACTAATCTTCTCACAGTAAAATAATGATAATAATGTATACCTACATACTAGGGAGTTACTTAACGTAGAAAAAATAATAATACTTAAGTACCTATTTAAAAGGTACGTACATTTACCAGGCAATTTGCTTAAAAATGCTGACTAGGTACCTAACACATTTTCTGCCAGTGACGAAATGAGTGTATAAAGTATATTATTTTTTAACATTATCATTTTTTATGTAAACAATACGCAAAAGTACCTAAGTAGAAAAACTTTTTAAAAGTAAAGTTTAAGGTTGTAAAAAAATTTATATCTAGTGCCGCCATCTAGTAGAGAAAGAAGAAACTACGTAAACTACAGTTGAAACTGCCATCTAGTGCCAAGTAGCAAATCTATGAAGATTCATTTACATGTTTCTAGACCTTGTTTGTATACATCTCCGTTAGATGTCGCACTATAATACCAGTGTGGCCACTTTTAATTTTCTACACCGTACTAGCACTTATTATTTGTTATGTATTGATAAGACCTGGGACATTAATAACACTTAAAAATAAAATATTAACAACATAATATATTCAATAACCATTTTAAAAAAGAAATCTAGAAATATGAACGTGTTCATTTTCATTAAATTCATTCATTCTATTTACATATGATTTACATCTACTCGGGAACATCACAAGCGCAGCGGTTCGTTTCATTCATTCCATTCCGTCTTCAGTTCACTTTATGTCAAAAATGACGATGAGTGAATAGTGACTTGCCTGCCTGCGGTTCTGACATATGTTTATCAATCGATACTGATACGCAATAGCTTTCAAACAAAGTGAAATTGTTAAGTTTTTGTTAGTACTTTTATCGCGGCGCAGGATTACATACAAAACGAGATAATTTACGACTTTTAAAAATGACAAACGCACTTGCTGTTTGTCTCCTTGTATCTGTCTTGTATTGTTCAAGTAAGTATCTTTGTTGTTTTAAATGTTTATTTGCCCTTGTAATTTAATTACGTGCGGCTTGTGAGGCCCTAATTAATGAACCATAAAGTGCAACAACTAGGTTCGCAAATGATTGCACAAAATGAAAGTGGGTAGAATAGAAATATGGAGGTATTACCAAAATGAATTTGGTAAACAATTAAAACTTACTACATATGTCTCGAGCCATATTTTTACTGTATTTTTCTTTAACATCTTAATGGGTAATCACTTAAATATAGATTTATTAGGCTTTAATTGTAAACTACCATCAGTCCTTCATTATCACATCTTAAACATTTTAAAATACCTATCTCTAATAGGTATGCAAAGAAATGGCTATTACTTAACCCATTTAGACAAAAGAAAATTATGTTTTTTTTTGTATAATGGCTGATATTTTATTGCTGTTACTTATGTTGCTTATGCAAAAGTGTTTTATTAAGCATTATAGTAACAGAAATTCCTGTAGGTAACTTAAAGAAACCTCAATTATCGTTATCAACACTGTAAAACAATATACAAAAATGATAACAGTAGTTTTATTGTAAAATGTGTAATAATGATTGTTTCTAGAATGTACCTTTTACAAATCTTGATTAAAGAACTCACAAATTATTATAGAATATCTTTTTATTCATTTTAGTCATAATGGGTATGTGACAAACATTCTTATTCATAATTACTCATGTATTTATCATCTGTTGCCTCCGAGTAGTATAGAAATATTATTATTTTCTACTATGATGTGCAGAAATATTATTATTTTCTAGACACAAATAGGATAGCAATAACTTGGAGTAATTGGTATTTTAATAAAGTTTATTTAAAAAAAAATATGTATTTTGGAACTAAATATCTCAAAATACATATTTTTTTAGATTATTTCTAATTCGGTTTAATTAAAAAAAAATAGATTTAAACATATATTGGAACTGTTTGTCTTTGTTTCGTCATATAATAAATAGTAAAAAAATAGTCTTCAAGAAAACTCTTTACTTAATTATAATCTGAATGTTATTTGAACCCACAATTATAATTATCACAGTAGTAGGTAGACTATCATTATTATTAATAACATAAAGCAGTGGCAATAATCTGTGAATCATTGGTATTAAATTACTCATTGTTATGTTCTGTTACAGTAACAGACAGTTTGCTCCCTTTATTAAATAGATTGCATTCTATTATCAACTTAGATGATAGCATTAATTGATAGAATGATTATGTACCTAGAAGGAACTAAACATACATAACCTATTTGTAAATAGGTAACAATATATATATAGGTATTATGTAAAACAACTGACTATTTATCTATATGTTATTTATTTTTGTCTACAGATTTGTCGTTAGCTCGACAGATACCGAAAGAATGCTCGAAAGGGCCATCATATTGGTGTAGCAGTCTAAGGTAAATAAATATACCTACTTAATTGTATAAATACCTATAAAAAAAAATACAAATGTACTGACGTTTATTAAATTATTTAATAATAGCATCAAAGGAAATGTATTCTTGATGTAGACCTATTCCTGATAATTTTCTATTAAATTTAAAGATAATTTTCATTTCGTGATGTCTTATCATAGGTACCCACATAATACATACACATACCATATAGACAGAAATAAAACCTTAATAGGTACTTCCTCACATAACCCTGGGCTGTTTATTTTATTATAAATCATGATTCTATGCAGTAAGATCCTATGAGACATCAGATCTTTATGGAGACAGAATCCTCGTAATAATGTACATTTTCATTGATGTGTCATCCACTTGCGTCCCCTCATGCAATCGGGCTATTACAGGCAAGCTTCTGACTGCGGTGCCGCCGGACATTGCATCGCGACTGTCTGGTCCACACAGAAACAGGAAATTAGGAGAAATCCCATCTCTGACAAGTTCGTGCAACTGTTCCAAGAACTGAAGGATATTAACGAACTTATCGACGATGTAAGTACATTCGTCGGGTTCATTCACTCTAATGAGGCTATTTACTGGTCCGACATATATTATGATAGGTACTGGAATTATTTCAATATTTTACGAGGTGGAAAAGTTTACCTCGTCTTTCTTCGGCGGCTTCTCTTATGCAACCATTTGATATTGACTAACAGTTCCGAATATCGACTAGGTACCTAGCTATAGCATTGTTTATCGCAACAGCAAGGAAAACAATATTTGTAACAGTTGACTTTTAAGCGAATTGAGTCAGCAAAGAAATTGATAGGTACCTACTAAAACATTGTGTACGTATTATAATTTGTAAATAATTCACACATTGCTTAGGCAAACAATGACATAAGGTACCTACCTATACAGTCATCGGTATAGTACATATACTATATATAGGTATTGGGTAGGTATGTATTACGATACAAACAATTGTGGTCGACTGACTCATAATATTTATAAAGGTAATATCGTTTTTCTCCTGTTAATTAGAATGATTAAAGTTAATATTCAAAAGCATGAAATATTTATTAATTATTGTTATGTTTATTAAAATATATAAAATAGGTATACCTCCTTAACTTACCTACTTTACCTACCATGATGTACCTACATATATATGGGCCTTTCTCTGTAAGCTTGCACAGTGCTCATATAAATGCTGTCCTGGCAATTTTTTTTATTATTTGGCATAAACCAGAGCTCTATTTAGAAGAAAATCAACTATTATTTCACTTAGGCAAGGAAGCCCACTGAATCTATACATATTTTCCGAGTTATTAGCGATTTTCCAAAAAATCATGACAGGGGACTGTTTGAGACATCAGGGGACTGTTTTACGTAGAAAAAAGTCGATTTATATTAATCAATCATTTATTATTTTTATGGCATATTTACGTATTAACAATCAACAAAAGATTCTTTAGAAAATATCAAGTAAAAACATAACATTCTTAACACATCCATATCAAAAATTAGCCTTAAGTACTAGAAATATTTTGTACTCACTGAGATCTATAGTCTTATGCAGTAATCATTGAAATAACTACTATTATTAGTAAAATTATTAGAAATCAATATTTCAAATACTTTGTTCAACTGAGATCTTCATTTAAATCCTAAGGATTATTAATCAAATAAGCATATAATCAAGTTTTTTCAATCACAATCAACTTAACCATCTAGGTTTTATAGCATAGTTGATATTTCCAATCTTATAGTGCTCATAAGGTCCACTATTGCAAAAGCAGCTCAGACTTTTCATTGTAAGTGTCTTACATTCAACTGGAAGACGTAGGATGCAGCTTGATTAAACTCCTGCAACCTGATGCACGTCTAAAGTGCCTTTAAAACTCTTCTGGTCAGACGCTTCCTTTTCAACTTTATCGACCATTGCCTGGATTTCTGTACCGTCGATTGCGATACATGTGATGCTAAGGCATCGCTCTTGGATTACCCTAACAAACTGATCAATATTGTGGATGTCACGGCATCCAGAATTAACAACAAAATCAGCTGTTCTTTTGCACGTTGCCCCGATGCCGTTTGGTGCGCTTTTGCCATGGCCACTTTCGGTATAGTTCCATGTAAAGTTCTCAATATAGAGGATTTCTTCTCTTTTTTGAGGGTAATTTTTTTTGTTTAGGTATCTTTGTTTCTCTTTTTCTCGAGCAACTCCTCACGGGATATTTTTTTCTTTTTGGGAGCTTTTTTGGAGAAGAGTTTGATCAGCCTGTGCAAAATAATTTTAGTTTATGAACAAAATAATGCAAAACAATGATACTGTGGTGATTCTACATTAATAACTAATCAAATTGAAAAACCCCCGACTCATACATAGTGTATTGTATTATACTACTCGATCCCTTTTATTTGATACCCATATTGAGGCGATTGTGACAAAATATATTAATCTGACATTTTGTGGGGGCGGCCATCTTCGATTAATTTTCATCAAACATAGCTAAGAACACTCCCGACTGTTAAAAAACCGATTAACGGTATAAATTTACACAAACTATGTACAAAAATAAGAACCATTACACAAATTACACAGTCCCCTGTTATGAAGAACAGTCCCCTGCTACATTTAAAGACAGAGGACTGTTGCCAGGGGACTGTGTATTTCGGATAAATTCCGCAATGTTTGCAAAACTGCTGTAAATTTGTTTTTTAAGAACCTACCTATCTTTTTAGGCATACATAACAAACCAATAAACTACATTACAGAGATAATTAAAGCAATTAATATGAGTATTATTACTTACCAGAGGACTGTTTCGGGTAGCAGTCCAAACGCGTGTTCACGTCACAAGTGACGTTCTGACACTCAACAAAATGGCGTTTCGCCGGCGATTTCTTCATGGTCGCCAACTTCACGACAGTTGCGTTTCGTTTCACTCAAAGAAACGTTTGTAAACCTTATAGTTTTCTTTTATTATGGCTTTGAATTTTTGACAGGGGACTGTATAGAAATTCAGGGGACAAAGTTTACAATTTTACTTAATATATTATATAGGTAATCAGAATCCTTGTTTTACGACAATTATATAATTTTATTATTTTAGTGTATTATATTACTTGCCAAATGTATTTAGCTTCACTAGTTTCTTTGTAAATCTTATTTCTATGTGGGAATACAGTGATGGGGACAGCCAGGGGACTGTAATTTCAGGGCTTCTATCACGTCTAAAAAAAAACTTAAAATAGTCACGACTTTAAAAACAATTTGCCTGTAGAGTTTAGGGGTTTAAGTTTTATTAGAAGTGATGTCTATTTAAATATTTAAATTACTTTTTGTAAAAATTGACCGGGACAGCCGATTACAAGTTTACAGAGAAAGGCCCATATAATACATACATATTATTTTTTGCTATGTTTATTTGTACCTAGGCATATTTTTACTGATTAATGTTCGACGTGCTTTCATTGTTTAAGTAGACGCTTTGTTTTTGAAGCAAAATACAAAATATTATGGTTCAACTGAAGCTGTAAAATAATATTTCTATTAGGATTACCTGGGTACTCGCGTCAGGACCGCCTGCCGTGCCGTCTCCCAAAAACCCATCGCCAAATTATGCAAAGATAATACCGCCGGTTTGGACACATATCTGCATCACTTGCTGTCGTCCAAGGCCTCTGCTGAAACCATGTGCAGGGCCGTTGGAATGTGCAACAATGAGAAAGTGGAAAATATATTGGCACTAAACGTAAGTTATAGTACTTTGAGCTTAAACATTAGCCTATATTCTGGAAATATATTTTAGAGATAGAGGTATCCATATACAATGATTAGTTAAGTTTAAATTATTTATAAATAAAAGATACTACATATGTATCTGTGACACAGTTTTGAGTCTAAGTGTATTGTTTATAAGATTAAATGGTACCTACTTTATTGTGGATTTTTTAAATGTTGCATGCAAATCGAAAGCATAAAATTAGGATAAAAGTAAAATATTTTAAATTTGGATAATTTCATGTTTTATCTACTTACTTACTTAAAATTATATTTTTGACATCCTCAGAAAAAGACGACAGAGTCTTCAAAACAAAAAGGTGAGTTTTCATTCATCAATTGTTTATACAAGTGATAATAAAGTGGTAATTCGACGTCATTTCCTTCGACATTACTGGACACAAATATCCATTTTAACTCAATTGAATAAGTGTTGTTTATGCAAAATTAGAGACCGAGTGCTATAAACCTTCCTCTTGAATCACTCTATCTATTTAAAGAAACCAATTCAAAATCCGTTTGCGTAGTTTTAAAGATTTTAGCCTACAAAGGGACAGACAGACAGCGACTTCGTTTTATACTTTGTAGTGATTCCTATGGTCTGCAAAATTGTAGCAAATCAAGTTTACAAACTAGGGATATATTTTTATCTTGTATGTGTTAACCGTTTCGATTGATAAAGGAGTAAATATTATAAAGATCTCTTTGTTTTACTCGACGATTCCCACAAAATCGACCTTTTTTAAACTAGTCACAAAAACATTAACAATTTTTCACTCCAAATAAAATGACAAAGTAAAAATTTTGTTACCATGTTAAAACGGAAATATGAGCGTTCTGCACTCATCACTTTTCTATTCGACAAACAGTCGACTGACGTACCTAAGAAATTGTAAGAAAGAACACGTTACACTTTTATAGAGGAAAATAACATTGATGGTAGATGCATTCTTTTACAAATCTCTTTTGAATTACAGAACACCTGTTGGGTAGATCGCGATGCACTTGGGGCCCATCTTATTGGTGCAGCAACATCAGGTAAGGTTTTTTTACATCATTCTTAACAACTTTTTTTATTTCATTGTTGGAATGGTCATTCATCTGTTTACGAATTCAGTGAATGATAACGTTATTGGAGTAGTTTTTATTTGTCATAATTGAAACCTTATAACTTGCTGATAAGGTCTGAAGTTGTGATAAATAAAATATTTTTATTATTAACAAGTTTACGCTCACGTGATTCTAGATTAAGAAAAAATAATTAGTTCAGTATCAGTTTATGTTTTTAAAATAATTATGCTGTAATAGCTCTTGCTTAACTTTTAAAAACTATTTTAACTCTGGTTTATTTAGCCACAGTACCTACATCAATAATTGTTAATTATTAATAATATCTATATCGTTTTCTGCATTTATATTTAAGTCAAAACAATAATTTAAATTGAATTAATTGGTATAATTTTTCCTTAAGTATCGCTATTATAAATAAGTATCTAGAAGACAATACGCCATTTTGTTTGTGTAAATGCAAATTGGTACCTATTTAATGTAGGGTCATTCCATTGTGACGGGTGGGACATTTATACTCATTTTTGCCTGCACTTCGCTTTATTTCTGACAAACGGCAACGATTTACGTATTGAATATGACATTATCAAATACTTGAATAGTCATTGCATACTGTACCATCGAAAAAAGTATGAAAATGTCATTATTATTATGAGAAATTGACGGTATAAGAAGTGTGACGGGTGGGACTTCAAAGTACCTCTCCTCTCAGAGTTGACTTACACTATTCGCAATGTGTAAGAAACTATGTAACTTTTGTTAAACAACCTATTTTTATATAGTTCCTGATATTGTATAGATTAGGTATTAGTAAAATTTACGCAAATAACTCGTAAAATAAAAATAATTTTGCTTCTCAAAGCTTGTGACGGGTGGGACAGTACTTTGTGACGGGTGGGACGAGTAACATTTGGGCATACAAATGTATGAAAAATATAAACACAATTCTTTTGTATTTATTTTAAATCAGTTTTTAGATGAATTATCTAATATTACAAGCAATCATTTCAGTAGTTTTTTAGAGTAATAAACAAAAAAAATATGTTTTTTCTTTTCAATGTTTACAGGTTCAGAAAATTGATAATCATTGGTAAAATGTCTAAAATATGACTTGTTTTAATGAAAAAGACATCTCCCTCATTCATTCGTAATGCTTTGCTAGTTTTATGCGTTTTAGCGTGAACAACTGGCGCTAGGAGTACGGTCAGAAACGAATAAAATGGAAAATATTGATATGAAAATGAAAAACTCATTGATTAATAAAAGAAGGCATAATGTTCTAATTTCTAGATATGTATTTATGTCTAAATTAAGTTATTTATATTTTATGCCTACGGTGCCGGTTTCGCTGGAATGACCCTGTACAAAACAGTGTACAAGTTTGTCCTATTCTTTAGTACTTTCGAATAGACGTCGTGAAATGTTTTAAGGAAATTTCAACAACGGTATTGCTACATAACCATTGTTAGCGAAATGTTTTGACTACCCATTACAATTTGCAACTGTATAAAATTTACTTTGTTCTGCTTTGCAAATGGATTTGATAAACCTTTATAAATTCCACAATATCGTTTTAAAGTTTTATGACCGTAAACGTAAATTAATAAATAATTAAATTATGCTCGGTTCAGTTATGAAATAATTTGCCATAGCCGCAATCGATTTCGGATTTCCATATCGCATAATTACAATAAAGGACGGATTTTGAACAATAATTAATTGAATTGCCAAAATTTTTGATAGGTATGACATAAACACTCACGCGGTACGGAACCCCTGAAAATG
This sequence comes from Polylopha cassiicola, assembly GCA_038024825.1. Lineage (NCBI taxonomy): Eukaryota > Metazoa > Arthropoda > Insecta > Lepidoptera > Tortricidae > Polylopha > Polylopha cassiicola. The sequence continues at coordinate 10,925,798 of CP149046.1, read as the reverse complement.
TGGGTTTAAATCCCACTGCCCGAATAAAATGTTTCTTTATATTACTCGTAGTTGCCTTATTTTCTTAGACATGTATTACAATACAAATATACAGACTTGATTGTTTTTCCTATTGATGATGAATAGGTTAAGAAACCGAAATTCTATTCAGTCACGCCTGTTAAATTGAAAAATATTAAACACTTGATACTTCTTTTCTTAATCAAACGATCTCGATACAATTCAGGTATATTTTGACGTGACGAGCTCTCACTTAAGAGCGGCTCCAGCGTTGTAGACAGCGGATGGGACAGGGGATGACACAGTTAAATTCTATTCAAAAGATAATAATTTATTAATAAGTAATAACTTTAGAAAAATATCTACTGCTATCCCAGGACACAGCTCTTGCTCCTAACACCGAACTTTTGACGCGTTTATCTAGCTAGGTTTAATATGAGCACTATATATCTTACCCCTTTTTTCTAGCACCGGCCACGAATGCAAGGCGACCCACCATTGCGTGGAGCGAGTCTGGTCTCAAATGACTTTCCCCGAAGACAAGGATGACATCTGCAACATTTGCAAGGACATGGTGAAGCAAGCGCGTGATCAGCTGCAAAGCAACGAGACTCAGGTAAGAATTCTCATTATTGATAATGATATTTGTACCAAAACAAGAGTAGAAAAATTCGAGACTTTCATTCCACACCTACGTTCTAAGGCACGGTGCTACATTCCAGTTATACTATGGGTGTCCCTGAGACTATGGGTGTTCTCATTATTACTAATAGTATATCAAATGGAACCCGCGTCAACAATTGAACTCTATCATGTTTTTTTGTTATTATTCCACGAGCTTTTTAAACGCTCGATCACAAGTTCTAAATACTGACTTTTTGAGGATTCGATATACCTTATGTGTTTGCACATAATGTGTTGACAGAAATAATCCATTTTAAAACCTATTTTAGCTTATTCCTTCAATATTCACAGCAAGAGATTGATAGCGGTTGAAACCTGTAATCACCCATAGAACAATAGCTTAATTATGTGTGCGTGTTGTTGTGTTGTTAAGTGTTATATAAATTCACAGTTCTTTAGTTAACATTGTAAGGTTTCAGATTCAGATGTGATGTTTTTGTAATAATGATTCAGGTGTCCTAATGAAAAAGGGTTAGAGTCCTTAAGATCCCAAAATTTTGTAATTTAACTATATTGGTAAGAAGCCTTAAACGTGTTTTGCGATAACTCTTTGTTACTCTTTAAATAATCTAACATGACAGACTCTTGATAATCTATGACCTCGGATACAGATTTATTCATTTGCGTTGCATAGAATATCTAACGAGAAATTATACCTAAAGTTGAAATGGACATGTAATAACAGTGCTTCCAGTTATTTAGTAAATTCTATACCCTATATAAATTCTATACACAAATATACAGCTTAAATATTTTATTACGTTAATGCTTGTACAAAAGCGGCCCATGTCTAGGTATAGGTATCAATTATATTAAGTTAATAAGAAAATAAATCGGAATTTGACACCTATAGTATCGTTTCCTTTGCTAGTTAGCATTAATAATGATAAGATGTACTTTACGATTTAGTAAATCATAGAATTTTAATCAAAAAATATTGTATCAAATATTAATAATAAGCCAACGTCACTAAATAGCATACTATGCTATAGTCACGTTTCTCTTATCACAATGTTTATTATTAAAACTAGCGAATAACACATGATAGGGGATAAAGTTAATTGGCACAATACATTTAACGTTTATTGGTCGTTTGGAATCATTATTATATTGAAATAGACTCAATAATAGATCTATAATATGCCCACATAAGGGTACATTGTGATCTTTATGGTTACCTATAAAATATCTGTTGGGCCAAGTACACTTAGCACTCTCGACAACGTAAAAATATATATGAATATAACAGTTACGCTTAGGGCGGATGCAATGACCAATATTGTATTTTATTTATTAATTATGAAGAAAATAAGATTTATAAGCTCCCCTATACATTTCCAGTGACTCACTACATTCGCTAACGCAATACCTAGGTAAAATGTAATGAAATACCTACGTTTAGAATTGACATAACGCTCATGAAAGGTTAGTTTTGAGTTAGATTGTCACAAGTCTAAGGGATAATATGCACCTTTTTGCCAAAATGTTGTAAGAGATTTTTCAAAGCTTTAGAGGGCAAAGAAATGCCAACGACCGGGTTCTCTTTAAATTATCACTCGGCAAACAAGTAAACTATGCGTTATCCCGGGCAAGGGTTATTGACCGATAAATATTTATCCAGAGTCAAGTTACTCTATTGTTTACTTTGTTAGGCTAATTAAGTAAAAAATGAAAATTTTATGACACGGTTACTTAGACTTGTCACAGCACGACAAACCTTTTAAAATAAATATCTTTGGACAATTCACACCGATTAATCTAGTTACAAACTAAGCAAAGCTTGTACTTTGAATATTAGACAACGGATAAACTTACATAAATACATATAGATATCCAAATCTCAGGTACAGATGCCAATGCTTATCATACTGACATCTGCCCTTAGCAGGAATCGAACCTGCAACCTCCGGTTTCGTAGTTAGGGGCTTTGTCCACTACAACAGGCCGTCAATCGTTTTACTTCAGACTTTCATCAAATGAGCTTCTTGGCTGATGACAAGACAAGGGTATGTTTTAACATACCCTTTAGTAGTCTTGTCATAAAATATTTTTGTTTCGTGGTTATAATATAATATTTTTTTCGCACGTGTAGGAAGAACTGAAGGAAGTTTTCGAAGGCTCCTGCCAGCTGATTCCCATCAAGATCGTGCGCAAGGAATGTATGAAGTTAGCAGATGACTTTGTCCCCGAGCTGGTGGAGACTCTCGCCTCTCAAATGGACCCGAACGCCGTCTGCTCCGTCGCCGGTCTGTGTAACAACGCCAAGATTGACCTCATGCTTCAGGACTATGTAAGTATAACTAAGGTTTCATATATGGATCCGATATATATACAATGATTATGAATATTTTGATCTCTGTACTCTAGACAATAAACATGACAACTGTTTTTTTTGTCGATCAAATAGAGAGAAAATTATTGGGCATGTATTTTTAAAATGGCAAGGATAAGTGCTTCTAAATTTCGGGAGTGGGTGCTCGTGACGTCACGTTTTAGTTCAATTTATACCATAACGTGACGTTACGAGTTCCCCATTCCGTTCTGAACTTATGAATTTTAAAGCGATTATCTTTGTTGAAAATGGAAGTTAGGCTGCTTTTCGTCTCCATCTTACGACTTGTTCATATATTTCATTTCAGAATGACCAGCTTAACAAAAGAATTGGATGCTCCAGCTGTCAGCAAACTGTGACGGTGGTTAGGAACAAGTTCGACGCCACCAGCTACGATGATTTCCTTATTGGACTTCTACAGGTATCGATTTGTATTTTTGTATGTCCAAAAAATACGCAAAAGTAATCACGTATTCTTAAACTTTTGATTATACATTGGTAATAAAAGTTTTAGTTGACGAGGTTACCTACCTTTAATTATATTCTGTAAGTATTGTGCAGAAAAGAGAAAACCTAGCTGCCGATTGGTGCCGATGAGTCGATAATTTTAAGTAAATTGCGTTCAATTCCTTCAAAAACAGTATAATACAACAGTAGAATTCTTATCTTAAAAAATTTAAGTGTTGGGTTTTGCGCTATAAATAACCCCATTCAATAATTTAATTATATTGGTATGATATTTTGCCTCATTATCACTTCTTTCAAAACAGGCTTGCCGTAATGCCGGTTCATTGTCTGACTCCTGTTCAATGCTAGTGTTCAAATACTACGAGAACATCGTAGCCGCTGTGAAGAAAGACCTAACACCCAACAGTGTCTGCAACTTGAGTGGACAGTGCAACTACCAGTTCCACCAACATGACGATTATACCTTCCCCGTTACAAAGGAGCTGTCTGATGTCGAGTGAGTATATGTATTATTTATTTATGTTTATATACCTATGGCATCTATTCTTAAAATATGTGATTCCAAGGGAGTTTCAACCACCGTTGTACTTAGTCCTGAAAATTAAACATGTACATAAACGGGTCTGAATCGCGTAAATAAATGTTTAAATTATGTGGTCCGCATGCGACGTTGAAACCGTGATTGGTTGTAATCGTTTTCTGCAACCACGGTTGCAACGTCGCGTCCGAAACTATCTTGAGTGTTTAAATCAGTATATAGAAGGAATGAGCTACTGTGTTAAATCATATAGAACGGTGTGCCGGGTAGGACGGCGTCTGCCGGGTCCACTAGTAGTATTATATAAAATATTACCTACTATTATTGATTGTTTGTTTGTTTACAGAGATGTACCTTGTGAATTCTGCGAGAAGCTCGTCGACCACCTCCGCGACGTCATGATTGCTAACACCACCGCACTCGAGTTCCACAAGATAATGACGGGTAAATAAAAATTAAATTGTTTATATTTATCCCTTAGAATAAAACAATTATAAAGTAGTTGACGTTTCGAAAACTAAAACGGCACGGTACTATAACTGTTTTAATTCAAAATGTATTTTTTTTTATTTCACTATTACACACTCAGTCAGCATACGCGAGTTAAACCGTTATAGTTGTTTTGTGCCAACACATTTCTATAGTTTACTGTCAGGCGTGTTAGAACGTAGTCCAATTGTTGGATCTTGGCCTCTTCCTTATCTTGGAAGCTTAAATTTCTGTCCAGCGCTGTTCTTTTAAATAGACTAACTTTACTGTTTTCCTTTAACAGGTCTCTGCAAGCAGACTGGTGAGTTCAAAACGGAATGCCTGCACCTCGTTGAGCAATACGGCGACGAAATATACAACTTCCTCGTCTCTGGTCTCAAAGCGTATGAAATATGCTCTATGATCGGTATGTGCGGGAAGCAGGTGCAAGTACCGATAGCGCCCCTCGTGCCCAGAGAGCTGGTTGTTAAGGCGATCACTCAGCCCAACAGGCTGATTGGTACCGATGAAGCTAACAGTTACACCACCGAAAAGGTATATATTATGGCTAGTTGTTTATTTTTATGTTAAGTGTAATAATTATCCCGTAATCTTCACTGAGTTAGGCACAGGCAAAGATACTATTCACAGGTTTTGCTAGTAGAGTCATCTGACGTGTAAAACTTTTTTTATTTACTAATAAATTAGGTATTTGTATTCTTGTATTTTATTTAGATTTTTTTATAGAGGAGGATAAAATTAATTTTGTCGTATTAATCGCTAGTATTTATTTTCGAGTTCGTCTGTAGGAATACCCAATTAAAAACTAAGTCTTTATTTTTGTTTTTGTAAAATAATGTAGTTTTGTTAAGTTAAATTAAAATAAGAAATCAATGTACAATAATTCAATTTCGTACAATAAGGAATTATTCTTCCATTTATTTATGAAAAATGTAGTTAACCAGAATCCATTTTTGTTTTAGACTGGTCGCGTACAAATTGGAGACAAAAACACCAATGTACGCATTCTCGGTTCGGACCCCAACTTGCCGCCGCTGCCTATCGAGAGGATGTTCGTGAAAGTACCCCAGGTGGAAGGCAAGGGTGTTTGTTCCTTCTGCCAGTACTTCCTACACTATCTGCAGGTTGAATTGAGCGATAGCAAGAACGAGGTAAATATTAACAAAATTTGTTATAGTAAGTTCTGGTAAGATCGGACACGGGTTAACACCGTACGATGTGAATTTACGCCTAATCTGGGAGATTTTTTTAGTGCTGGCAACATGACATAACATAACGCGCCATTTCATAGTGCCATGAATATGTCTTTATAGATTATTTTGTGCAAATTATTACAATTACACTTGTATAAAGTATATTAAAGTATATACATACAATGCTGTTTTTTTTGTTGTTAACATTTAATTACTATTAAATATCGTGATACAATAACTGTAACCTAAGACACTATTATTTCTCCAATCAGATTTTGTATCAAACAAAAACATGTGATGCTCCACACCTGAACAGGCCGGACGGAGTATAACTCATTTACTTAATTTCAGGATGCAATTAAAGCCGCAGTCGATAAGGCCTGCGACCGCCTGCCGTCATCTGTGAGCGGAGAATGCGAACAATTTGTTTCGCAGTACGGACCTGCTGTGATCGCTCTTTTGGTTCAGGAAATAGACCCTGCTAGTGTAAGTAAATACACGATTAACTTCGAAACTATAATATAACCTTACTGATTGAACTTGGTCTCTATGATCTCCAAGGAACCAGAGTCCTTCAAGGTATCAAATAATTTAATATATTAAATTGGATTTTATGGACTCGGGCTAGCGAGAAAGGATATTTATAATTCATCCCTTAACAGTAACTAATAGTATATAATAATAGAGTTGGTGGTATTAGATTCTAAAATTGTATTATAAGTCTGTATAAAGAGAAGTACATTCCTATGGATTGATTATTTTATATGGTAAATTTATGTGAATATTCATTATTTGAAGCTTAGTACATAATGGCCAATGGGTCACTAATTAGCATAACCGATGCTCTAGTTTAATAAAGTTATATTTATCCACAGGTGTGCCCAGCGTTGGGACTGTGCCCCCAAACCCAGGAGATCAAACGTGTGACCGTAAACTCCGAGAAATCCAACTGCCCACTCTGCCTCTTCGCCATTGAACAGCTGGAGACAATGATCAAAGGAAACCATACTGAGGTATTGAAAAAAACAGTCATAAGCTCGTCTGAAGTATCTTTGTATTTTAAAAAAGTTCGTAAATACTTATTTATAAAGAGTACATAAAATGCTTATCATATCACATAATGGTATCTACTAGCAACGATTTATATAATATTGACTACGCATAATTTAGTTATGACGCCACTGCCCACTATATATATTTTTTTAAATAACATAATATTTACTATTATTGCAAATATTATCTGAATAAGAAAACATGTCAGTGTGGTAGGAAAACATGTTTGTTTCCCATATTTTCACTGACATCCCTACAATGTATTTAAATTGTTATGGAATAAAAACAACTTTAACGGATTTGACTCGTATACATTTTTTTTAGCTGACGTTTCGTTTTTGTTTCCATATTCGTAGCCTGAGCTGATGTCTAACACCAAAATCTAACTTAAATCCGTTACAGTTGTTTTATACCCATATTTAATAACCTCGAAAGCTTTATAAATTATAATTTAATATATTGTTATAATTTTCAGACCGTTATCAAGAAAGCTCTCGACAGCCTTTGCAACCGTCTCTCTCATGATCTGAAAGTACAGTGCATTGACTTTGTCGATAAATACAGCAAGCAACTTATTGAAATGCTAGTTGCCAATATGGATGCTCAAGAAATCTGCGTTTATCTGAAACTCTGCGACAACAGTGTCCAGGACCCGCTGAAGATCACTCGAGTCGATAAATACCATGAACAGCCCCAACTGAGAGGCGACAGGAACAATTTTAGAGGAAAGTCGCTTCTGCCTAAAGAAATGTTGGAAGGAAACGGCGATATTGGTAAACATTCATTTTATTATAATAATTTCTGATGCCTTCGCGGTTATTACAAATTGGAATGAAACAACTGTTAACGGATTTAACTCGCGTATTTTTATTTTATTTTATTAGCTGACGTTTCGGATTCTTTACAGTTTCCATAATCGTAGCACGACTGAGCTGACAATAGTCTAACGCTAAAGTGATTTAAATCCACGTATTGATCGTGTATTTAAGAGTCAATATTTTCTCAATTGCAATTACAAAGATTATATGTTTGTTAGCATTGTTTTGTATATTCTAGAGCTAATCAACAATAGGCATAATCACTTTTTCCTTTGTCCATCATAACCATAAGTATTGGACACGTATTTTTTCTTTTGAGAAGATGACCGCTTTAAAAGTTCGGGCTCGTCACGTCACGTCTCGATACAATTTCTTCGAGTTAGATGCTACCTCTAGCGAAGTAAGTCTATTCTAGATAAATATATTTTCATATTTATTTTTTTAGAGACCAACGAAATCCCTGACAATACTGTGAACGGTCGCGTGGTCAGGAAGCCGCAGGCTAAGACCATCTGCGTGGTCTGCGAATTCGTGATGAAACAGATCGATGATGAAATCAAGGATAAGCATAATGAGGTTTGTGTCTCTGTGGTTCAGAGTTGATTGTGTGTTGTTAGAAAAAGAGACAGACACGTGGGTGTCAAACTTATAACACCCCGTCGTTTTTACGTTGCTGGTTAAAAATTACATTAAAGAGTTAAAGATGCGCAGACTTATTTTTCAAACCATTTTGCCGTTTCTGTCAGCATACTTTTGGTACAGTTATATTGTAGTATTGGTATTCCTATTGAGGTTAATATTATTCTATTTTTTTATTACTGTCAGACGGAAGTTTTAGTGGTAAGTTGTATATAAATGTTGAGCCATTTAAAATGAAATCACCACAAAGCCGTTTTGTATTTTTTGTGTTATCATTATGTATATAGTTTTAATCCTAAATGCATGAAAAATAAATATTTCTACATTACTCATTTAGTTGTAATTGCAGAGGGGGGTAATTATATAATTTCTTCTCCTCTCTTTATTTTCGATGTAATCTTATTTTGATGTTACGAAAGATTACTGTTAAGTAAATAAGTGTGTCGTAATATTCCAATTATAAAATACCAATTTTTGGTCTACTTACTCTAATGGTCGTACAAGCTTTGTTTGTTAGAGTCTAAATTAATTGTTTCAATTTAAAACAAATATATTCCATCTTTTCCAGGACGAGATCAAGAAAATAGTTCATGGCGTCTGCAAACACATGCCAAAGTCAGTGCGAGCGGACTGCGACCAGTTTGTCGAGAAATATGCCGATTTGGTCATCAGCATGCTGGCACAAGAGTTGCAGCCCGAAGAGATATGCCGCGAACTGAAGTTGTGCGACCAAACGCATATCGCTGAAGTCAAAGGTATTTTTTCATTATTATATTTATTGCATACTAGCGGTTACGGCAGACGTCGTCCAGGCAAAACTGCGCCACTGGTCTGCATTCTGGGTAAATTGTATTGTCAAACCATCCAGGAACCCATTACAATATACAAACAAAATATCATCGAAATCTGTCTAGCCATTTAGAACGAAATAGACCAGTGGTTCTTAACCATTTTACAACACAAACAACACTGCGCCGGCTGGCCGCGGCACGCAACTTAACAGTTTGCCTTTTAAAAAAATATTTTTTAACATAAAGTAATAAATATGGTAACAAGTAAATTGATAGTTTGCTAAATTAGTGAAATAATTGTTATTTACTTTTTTTAACAGAAGACATCTTAAACTGCGCCGTGTGTGAAACAGTCGTTATGGCCGTGAAGAAGGTCCTAAGTAACGATAAGGTGGACCACGATATCGTTCACGTGGTCGAGAAGTCCTGCGCTCTGTTGCCCGCCAAGTACTCCGCTAGGGTAAGTTTAAACCAAACACAGAATTGGGTTCTGTTATATTGGAAACGTTCAAACACTAAGTTCTTTAGTTCTATTTAAATTTAAATTTTAACACGTGATAGATAAGAGTGAGAGTGTTCGCCACGTAATATTTTATCCTGTATGTAGTAATAGAAGAAAGTGAAAGCAATAGAGTGTAGCAGTAAATCAATATTTTTTGTGATAAGTTATGATATCCACATATCGTCGCTGCGCGTGCAAAACCGCGTAAGAACACTTTGTAAATACTGCGTACCTAATAGCAAAAGGCGCAAAATAAATGAAATATCGCGACAGCAAAAGTCCTTAACGCGGATTCACACATATATTCCCATTAAGTAACTTGAAAAGAAGTAGATACATAGTTCAGTCAGAAAAATATAGTAAAACGGCTGAGATATTAAGTTTTTCGTCTTCCTGTAAAATCACAGAGTAATTACTAATTTCGCGTGTTTTGCCGTGCTCATCCGCGGTATTGCACGTTATAATTCTCTGATAAGAATTCTAATGAGTATATTTGTAATTGACAGTGTCATACGATGCTGGAGATCTACGGCGACAGTATTATCCACCTGATCGAGGAGTTGGGCACGAAGGGCGTGTGCCAGAAGATAGGGCTCTGCAGCGCCGACCATGCGGCCTACGTACACCTGCGACAGACCCACAAGCACTGAGGTAATTACCTACAGAATATCATCAATGTCTTCCTTTAGTGCATCCTTTAGACGTCCAAAGCTGGACATAGGTCTTTCCCAAGGTCCCCCTCGGCGAACGGTTTTCCATAGCAATCTTTAAAAGTTTTTGCCAATCACCACCAGGTCTCAGGTCACCAGGTCCCAAATATATTGGCTAGGACTTAACCTGAAGAGGTGTAATTCACCTTTATACTTTCGTTTTTTTTGTTGTCTTTTTGTTAATATTGTTTTCAGTGCTTTATTACAACATATTGAAGTATCGTTTCCATAATTTATCTTTCTTTTTATTCGTCTTTATTATGAATGATTTTAAACCTTGTTTTATTTTATTTCAGGTGCTGCTGGTGGGTTCAGCAGTAAACAATGCTTTTATTTAGAAATCTCCTTTATACTAAGCCATGATTTTTTACCAAAACTATTATAGTACTTAGGTTGATTTCGTTTTCTTTACAAAAATGCTGTGACTATTTAGGGATGCGAAATCGAAAATAACCTTGCAAGATCTGCGGACAATGACATAGTTAAATATATTTTATAATAAATAAGGAATAAAAGTGTACTTATAGAATAGTAGAAAATAGTCACAGCATTTGTCATTCACGTAATTAATAGAACTTTTTAAGCCCAATGATAATAGTATATTTTTCTTTCTTATTAGTATGGGTTTTAGCTTAGGGTCTTATTTTTGTATTCATTTCTCATCTCATTCATGCACCTACTCGTAACTACCGCATGGAAATTCTTTAATATCTCATACATAGTTTCGACGTCAATAGGTTTTTGCCTGTGATAACTGATTTGTAAAATGTTTCTATAAATAAAGTTGGGAAAAAATATTAGTGTTTATTTTATAATAATAATTTCCTGTAACCTTTACGTAAGGCAATACATAAAAACCCTAGTTTAAGATCCTCCGGCATTATTGATATTATTTTACTTCTATATTTAGATGGACACTTAAAAAAAAATATTGGATCGATTTAAACATGAATAAAGTATGGTTACAACAATAAATTGAATGGTTATTAGGTACAGAGTGCGTTATATATAATTTATTATTACGGCCTCTTGAGAGTTATTTATCAGATTGTTCCGAAGGTACTGGGGTATGACACCGCCCGTCTTCCCTCTGGTCCGCTGGCTGCGGTGCCAAGGACGGCTCATTAGGGTTGTGCCGCCTTAAATGTTCCGCTAGCCAGAGTATGGGCTCGGCTGGCCGCTCGTGAGCCAATGCTGTTAGCGCCGGGAGAAGCGTCGCAGTTATGTGGTTTTGTATGTAGTCCTTTACTTGCCAGTGACGGAGTATCGGACCAACGATCACTGAAACAAAAAGATGGTAATTATTCCAATAAACACTTCCGATACATATTATTTTTTATACCTGGGACTATTTTTCAACTCACATGTCAGGAATAAATTGTTACTGTAACTACTGGTAGATAGATATTCATTATTTTTGTATAAACCCCAAGAAAAATACAGCAGGTAGGTACCTAACACTGTTCTATATGGACTGTTCTATCTATGTCTGTGTCACAACCCTGAGTCCATTTAAGTCTACAAAATAGTTTCAGCTCCAAAACTTAACACACACCTACACAGTTACCTACTTACATATTTAATTAAGTATTAACAAAAATCGTTAAGGATTAAACCTAGGTGTATTTATTATAACAATAAGTTAATTTTGAATAAGTTGGTTCTACTCGTCTGTATTAAAAGTAGCTTGTCAATGCCAGAATAGTAAAGAATACACTTATTTAAAAACTATTTTTTATTTGTATGACCGAAAATTACTACTAACTATCAGGAAAAAAGAAATGTATCTCCCTCAAAGCCTCAGCATGGCTCTTACTGCCGTGGATCCCATTAAAATAGTCGCCATACTTGGTGCGGCGGCCGTAGCATGCACGTAGACTGTCTGGCCAATACGCTTGGGCCTCCGCCACTCTGAACATCAAGTAGGTAATCGCTTTGTTACATATAGGTAATACTTACTTACAAGTAAATAGATTAATTTATTAACATTTACTTTTTTTTTTAATTTATTAATATTTACCGTTTTTAATACTTGCCAGTAAATTAACAGCTACGTAATCTTTTACATTTTTCTAATGCTATTCTACTTGAACTGACTACATGGCTGTATGGGTCGAACATAAGACTAAGTATATTTATGCCTATCCATAGACAAAAAAGTAATATTAAATGGCGCTGAATTTGTAAATTCGTCGTTCTACTTACTCGTAGTTCAGTAGTTGTATGTCAAGTATTTAAGCTACTAACTGTTGTGTTTACAAATAATTTGGAAATTATACCGTTAAGAAAGTAATTTAAAGAAAATTAAGAAATAATTTAGATTAATATGATCTTAATGAAGTCAATGAGCACATACTTAGGCGGTAACAATGGAATTATAGCACTTTACGAGGTTGTTTAATAATTGCAAGAAGGTAGGTACGTGCCTATTTTATTTGATTTTATTACCTATATCTTAAAAAGTCTAATACCTACACGAGTGGAACCGCCCAACCCTGATTCACGCTCGTTCCTTTCGTAAAAACTATTTTTGAACTTATTCGAACCTCAAGAAATTATTGACGGTCCTGCCACTTGCAACAAAATTCACAGAATTCATACTAGATGGGTACTTTATTGACTAATATAAGATAGGTACCTGGCTGGGCCCAAAAGCGTCAGGAACTTGTGTATGCAGTTCCTGCCGGCCAGCACTATTGCAATGATTGGTCCACGGGACATCTGCGCGACAAGATGCGGGAAGTGATAAAGTCCGTAGTGTCCCTTGTACAATTCCGCAGCCTGCTCGGGAGTCAACTGGACTTGGCGCCTCTGTTAAATAAATTCGGTACCTACTTATATAAAAAATAATAATTTCTGATGTAATAATTTCTGATGCCTTCGCGGTTATTACACATTGGAATGAAACAACTATTAACGGATTTAACTCGCGTATTTTTATTTTATTTTATTTGCTGACGTTTCGGATTCTTTACAGTTTCCATAATCGTAGCATGACTGAGCTGACAAAAGTCTAACGCTAAAGTCACTAAAGGACAAGGACAAGGTCACTAAATACGCGAGTTAAATCCGTTAATAGTTGTTTCATTCCAATTTCTGATGTCTTCGCGGTTATTATAAATTGGAATGAAAAATGGATTTGATTTTATTTGCTGACATTGCGAGAACTCAAATCGCGTTTAGACTATCGAAACTCAGTCGAGCGATCAATTTTGAAATTGTAAATTTACAAAACGTCAGCAAATAAAATGAAATGCGTGAGTTAAATCCGTTAAAACATTTTCATTCCAAATTTTCTATAAATATATATATTTTTTTAAATGAGCTAAGTAATTAACACTTTAATTATTTCGTTAAGTAATAATAGTATATTTATAGCTTTAACGTAATAATGCATAGTAACTTAAAATAGGTAGGGTACGTAAGTATCGGTATCTACAAAACATAATATTTTCAAAATATATTCTTGAAACTTTCATCTCTGATTCCGAACTGTAATAATGGTCAACTTTTAAATAAGCGAGCTGTCGTCCACACTGACCCTTGAAACGTCAAGAGGAATGCATAATTAGTTTTTTTTTATGGTTTCTATAGGCAGCGGTCACCGCTGCTAGGGAGCTCAAGGATTTAATAATAGAGAAGGGTTGTCAAATATTCGATTTTAACCCCCGAAGTAAAAACGACGGGGTGGTTTAAGTTTGACGTGTCTATGTGTGTGCTTGTCTGTGGCAGGTCAGAGTGTATCAAAGGTAACATACATTAGAACTTAGTTTTTTTTTAGAAAAAGTGTTACCTACCTATATTTACTAGCGGTCGGCGGAGGTTTTGTCAAAGTCTTTTGTCACATCGCTGCTTTTCTAGAATAGTGTCACAAATCGAAATAATGTGTTACTTCATTTAAGATTGTGAACCGTCACATATAAATTTCAATTCAGAATAGTGACACATTTCGAGTTGTGACACTATTCCAGAAAAGCAGCGACATACTGTCAGTCATTTTTAGGGTTCCGTAGCCAAATCACAAAAACGGGACCCTTATAGATTCGTCATGTCTGTCTGTCTGTCTGTCCGTCCGTCCATCCGTATGTCACAGCCAGTTTATTCCTAAACTATAAGAGCTACATTATTAAAATTTGGTGCGTAGGTGTATTCTGTAAACCGCATTAAGATTTTAAAATAAATTTTTGGTGTTCCCCATACATAGAATTCAAACTCAAAAATTTTTTTTTCATCAGACCTATACGTATGGGGTATTTATGGATAGATATTTTAAAATGATGTTAAGGTCCCTAACATACCTATTTTTTTTCTAAACTGAATAGTTTGCGCGAGAGACTCTTCCAAAGTGGTAAAATGAGTGTGTGTGTGTGTCCCCGTACTTCTAAAATATGGGCATGATAAAACTGAAATAAATATATGATGTGTATTACTATGAACTACTAACGAAAATTGGTTTGAATGAGATCTAGACAGTAGTTTTGTTTTTAAACGTCATAAATCAAATTACCTAATTTATTATAGATAAAGGTACGGAACCCTTCGTGCGCGAGTCCGACTCGCACTTGGCCGGTTTTTTGTATTAGATGTAATGTAAAAATGTTTGTGTAATGTAGATTTGACGTTAAAAAAAAATTAACCAAATCTGTATATTTTTTATAATAAATAGGTACATACTTTCTTATATACCTACAAACCTTGTCTTACCAATAAGGAACACATAAAAATAATCACCCAATTTGATGCATCGTTTTAAAGTGACATAAGTACATTTCCGTGATTCATCCTAACTAATATTATAAATGCGAAAGTAACTCTGTCTGTCTGTCTGTTACGCTTTCACGCTAAAACTACTGGACCGATTGAAATGAAAATTGGTACAAAGAAAGACTGGATCCTGAGAAAGGACATAGGCTACTTTTTAACCGACTTCAAAAAAGGAAGAGTTCTACGCGGACGAAGTCGCGGGCAGAAGCTAGTTCTGTATAAAACCAAAATCTTAAGTGACAACCCTGGGCTACCGTCTGCAGTAACAAGGGCTGCCAGTGACGCGTCCGACGCACCCCTCCCTTTATGAATTTTGCATATTGCCAGCCCTTTGCATATCGGTATACGACACTCGGACTTCCCTCAAGGGAATGGTTCAACTTTATACTTAATGCTACTTTTAAAAGATAATTATAAAACAGGGAAGCTTTAAATCATATTGGGAACCCTACATTGAACTGTTGCACGTCATTTTTAGCGAGTTCTCATTCCAGTTTTGATATCATACGATAATAAAATAGTCAACACACATACAAACAGTGATTATTAGTAGATAGGCAAGCAACTATCGGTTCGTACCTATTCCTATATCACATGACTCCTTAAATGAAAATTAGTAAATGTTAATAATCAAAATAATTATAAAATAAACAATAAGTAGTACTACTTTAACGTATAAAATAGTGTAAACTGACAGATACATTTCCAAAGTAAACAAACAGCCATAAGGGTCGGAACGACAAACGTATTTATTAGAAAAAATATGAATTATAGTTACGCGCCACGTGCGTATCTGCGGCATTTGTGTTTTATAGCTCAATAATCGAGGCGACTATACTTTGAACCGTATTTTGTGAATATGTTATGTCTGTTACATACTTATACCTAAAGTAGACAATTTAATTTACTAAGTAAGAAAATATAAATTAAGTATTTTCAATTTAGATCCAAAATAACTATCAAGGCCCTGTTTGTAGACTAAATGCAAGCTTGAAGTTAAGACATAAAGTAAATTTTATAATAACCATCTATATATTTAAAGCCGCTTCTCTCTCTTGTACCTACCGTCTATTCGTACTAAACGTGTACCTAGTATTTTCTAATAGCTTCATGTATTAATTAACTCTTTCAAAAAAATATACTTAGTAGGTAAGTACATATATTCTGGCGAATGAAATACAGAACATCCTCTTTTTAATGTTAGTGTCGATTTACTAACGGCTAAGGTCATAAATCCATTGTCTTTAATGGTGTTTTCTATAGCCTCAGCATCTTCGAAGGCCTCCGGTTTGATTATTGCTAAAGTACGTTCGGAGTAAGCGTGGTACTCCGCACTCGAGTCCGATGATGCCACCGACATTAAAAAACGTTAAATAAAGATGAAATAATTTGTATTGACGCCTTACTTAGGTAGGCTCATTTGTCAACGTCACTAAGACAGTACCTACCTAAGTATTAAAAAGTTTTTGTTCCTAGTAGATATCTACAGGTCTAAGCTACAGGCAGAAAACATTATTTAAAAGGTCCGAAAACAAAATTTTAGAATTTATTTTAAAATAACTAATTACTTAATGAAGAATGTGTAATGTAATTATTTTGTAATTATAAATAAATGACTGCTACCTAATTCTACTATTACCTACCGGAAACTATAGCTTTTAATCTATACTTAAATATTATAGTTTAATTCTTAATTAAAGTACTACTTAGGTAAAAAAAAATTGCTACCTAATAATACCTTCCTATATAAGAGTTAATTATTATAACAACTCGATGAATTAATATTGATTACATCCTTTAATTTCCTTGTTGCCAACCCAAATCGTAAACACAAACGTCACTCCATACCAACAACCGTTTATCTCTCTCTAACTTAAGACTAGGTACAGCCTCATTCCCATCCAAACAATCAATAGATCGTACATCGCTTACAATCGTGAATTGCATTCGCACCAGGAAAACTGGCACGCATTTTCCTTTCGCGCCACCCTCGCGGGGGCTGCGTGCGACGAGGGGACCGGGAGGCAGGGAGGCAGGCGAGGGAGGTGGAGGCGCGGCGGGGGCTGGGGGGAGCGCTAGGCCCCAGTGCCCCCCGGAGCACACGGCGGCGCGACGCCTCCCTGACTGCGCCCGACATGCCCGCCCGGCGTTGACCGACTGTCTCCCGCCACCCGACTACGACCGCCGTATACATGGACAACTCCTGCCTCCTCGACCTGCTCATCAGGTGCTTCGCCATGACGGAACCCGAGGACCTCAACTTCACGGCGTTCACGGACCTCTGCCGGCTCTGCTCGCTAAAGAGCGGCCCGCGGCTGCACATCTTCGACAAGGAGTCTGAGCAGCGGCAGATACTCTTTAAATTGAGGACCTGCTTGCCGACTATGGTGAGTACTCTTTGTTACAACGTTTACCCTTCGTCGTCCTTGACATCATTTTTATAGTCACTTTTTGTAATTCCTCTACATTCGTAGGTCGGTGTATTTTTAATTAATTTTCTTATAATATTTTATGGTTTATTTACCTATGAACATTCATATGCCGTTCGTGGTTGTATCAAAAAGTGCAGGTATTGCTACGCCGCGGCGGCGTCGTAGCTCGTAGACGCCTGCGCGCTACGCCGCTACGAACAACAACATTTACGGAACTCACGATACCTGTTGAACCTTGAGCTATTTAAAGTTACTTTTATTGTTAAGGATAATTTGATGAAATTACAATATGAAATTATAAATAACTCTATGGTTCGGTTTGCTACTTAGTTAAATAAATTATATTTAAACAAAAAATACATAACATTAGGAGTTCACAGTTGAATTAACATAGATGGGATCCAGTTGATTGACAATCGGAAATTAAGATTTTGATGAGATGACTGCGATCTCCCTCTCCCTCGGGAATTATTTATTAATTTAAGTCACGGAAGAATAAACAATTTATTTCATTTTATCAATTCATATTTATTTAAGTATGTAACTTTATTTTATTATCAATTTTATATTACTTGGGTTTTTGTGTTTTAGCGTCATATTTATCAAAATAATACATTCTTGTTTATGCAGTATGTACCTACCTATTTTATAAACACCGCTGGTTTTCAATAGGTTACTTTATTAGTAGGTACTTTCGAGCTATTGTTTACTTTCTGAAGGTTATTGTGAGTGACCTTTGTAATTAAAATAAATTTTATTTCCACTTTTATGCTACTCTCGTTACATCTCAGCACATTGACCTCGTGTTTATCAAATCGAACCGAACCTTTTCGGATTTAAAGAGATTGCAAGATTATATTGGAATATCTGAATCGATTGGTTCAAAAAAACACGTCAGCTTCTTCCGTTTTCGGAGTAGAGAAAAAATACCTAATCTCTTATTTATTTGCAATTAGTGAATTCGGACATTGACCCCCATACGCGTCGAACCGTCCGCTGAGGATTACAAT
The DNA here is from genome assembly GCA_038024825.1 of Polylopha cassiicola. Lineage (NCBI taxonomy): Eukaryota > Metazoa > Arthropoda > Insecta > Lepidoptera > Tortricidae > Polylopha > Polylopha cassiicola. The sequence goes on along the minus strand of CP149046.1, from coordinate 10,907,375 downwards.
TGTCACGTCAGGCCTGAGGGCCGGCGCGTGGCGGCCGACCTTAATCCCTTGTTTACATCTATTCTGTTGTGCCCAGTTAAATTCCACAGTTGTTTTCAGTTAGGAACTGTATATGAAAAATAGGTGTCTTGTACTTATATCTTTATATTCATAGGTAACACAGAATAGTTCCTTTGCAACATTTTCAGATGATGCTTTTGATATGACAGTCATAAAAACCGAGTTTTGGAACTTTGGCCGCTTTTCAATATTTTATCACTAGCGGTCCCGGCAGACGTCATCCTGCCCGTTCGAAATTCAAATTAGGTAACTTTAGTTAGACAACGTTTGTATGGGAAAAGAAAAGGGCTGTTTTTAGGGTTTTCCCGGCAATTATTCGATTTAAAAAAAAAATTGGCCAAATCGGTACTGGCGTTGTCGAGTTATGCGCTTACCAACACATTTTGCGATTCATTTTATATATAAGAAGAAGATAATACCTATATCTAGAAAGTAAATCTATTTAAATTATTAAACAATACGTACTGACCCACGTGTAAAATGTTACCTACTTTAGATCTTCTTGATTTATAAAAAAAACATATCATGTGCGTGATTACAACCAATCAAACGTCGTCATTTATTTAGGTATTGATTTAAGCTTAGACATAACCAAGGAGAACGAAACAAGGTCGAAGGTAATGGGTCAGTCATATATTATTGATATAATCAGAACTTGGAACTCAATATAAAATGAGGTTAACAATAAAAATATTTGTTTTTCCACGCCACGACTGAACATAGTTAATAAAAATTAACGTTTACTAAATTGCTTTAATAGGTACGCACACTGTACAACTTACGCGTCCCTATACGTTCTCTTTTTTATTAGAGACTAGAGCCTCGCCCCGGCTTCGCACGGATCCCTTTTTTTTAAATATTCTATAGCCTCTGTTACTCGTGGATAATGTTTCTCTATGTTACTCGTGGATAAGCTTTCGAATGGTGATAGAATTTTTAAAAACGGTCCAGTAGTTTTTGAGCCTATTACCTACTTAATTACAACCACATAAACAAAGTTTTCCTCTTTATAATATTATTATATAGATAGATATATCTCCAATAAATTATACACATATAGATATCTTGCAAATACAACGTACTTGCAAGATTATCAAGTACGTACGTGGCAATTCATCTGTCTGCAAATCACAGCTTCATTGTTTGAAAAAAATCTACCTGGCCTTAGGCTAGCCCGAGTTCCTATGCTATGCAAGTATGCACATAATATCATGTCATTTGTTTGTTTGGTATATCCAGCAGATATCGAAGGACGACTTCCTTCCGAAGAAGATCTGCGAGCGCTGCGTGACCCGTCTGGAACAGCTGTACGAGTGGCGGCAGAGCTGTCTCAGCACAGACTCTGTACTGAGAAATTATGCCGAGTCCATGCGGATTGTCACGTCTACTATCAACTTCCAGGTTAGATTAATTTTCTTATCTTCTTCTTCTTGTAAGTATTAACTACCTACTTAAACATTAGATGTATATTCGGGGAAAGTAAATATGATACAAAATATTATATTGCGAGTGTCTTCATTACCCACTTAAGTAGTAGGTAGAAGTAAGAAGGTAGAATATATTTCGTTATGGCAATTTTTATTATAAGTAGATACCTTAGTATTAAATTTTTCATGTCTTGATTCTCATTTCACGGCCAAAAAACGACGTGACACATACTTATTAAGTACCTAATCAACTAATTTGGTAAATACAAATACATAGTTTATGTTTATATTGAAACTATATTTATATATAGGTACGATTGCGAAGACAATAGGCAGTACTATTAAGCTAAGATATAATTGCTGTTATACCAGCCTCGTTTGCAAATCCTTTGAACAAAGGTTTCGTAAATTATGAGACCATTTCCAATGATTTAGCGAATTTAATTACATTCTAAATAGATACTGAACTAAAACCATAAATTTCCACAAAACAATTAATTTTGTAATTTCAACAAAAGGTATTCTGTTCAATGTATACAATACTAAAATTAAGACTGGCCAGTTTCATGAAATTACGCAAAACAATCAAAATATTTATATAAATATGTACTTATCATAATTTAGAAATAATCTTCCGTTTGCTATTACGCATTTGTCTTTTAATTATAATATCGATAGCATCTGATAAAAAAATCTATAGATAATATAATGACATTAGCTCATAGGTATGTCAACATAATGCGCATATACCTAACTCATTTTTATCAAAAAAAAATAGTAAAGCATTTGGTCTCGGTGATATACAATAATGTGGGTACACGTCAAAGTCAATCCTTGAAATCGTAGTCCGTCACAATAAATGTTGTACATAATCATTCGTGAGCCAGCCCACCCAGGTCATTCCCATGTTTTGATATCGGCTTAGACTGAGGTAAGGGTCAGTGTTGCGAAACGTCAGGCAATGTGAAGGCACGCGTCGGGCGATGCACGGCGAGTCTCGCCCTCGGGCCGCCGGCCCTCTCCACTCCTCTATTGATCGGCGCGCGGCCGCCGAGCTCTATCGACCCATCACCCACCTCCCACAGACTCGACAATACAATCTCAACCTTATCGAAACATGTGTAAGCTCTCAATTTACTTACAGAAAAAGAGAAATGGCAACATACGAATCCAAACTCAATTCGAATGGACTACGTTTGAAAGTTCAACGCGATGAGTGAATCTTTGAATGTTTTGTAGGGCAATGTATTATCCGCTTTAATGCAATAGTTATAAGGCTGTCATCGACACTTGGTGCGCAGTAAAGCACTTGGAAATTTGGTTGTTGGCTACGCATGTCCGAGACGTTTTGTTTTTATACGATGTGTATATATGGATAGGTATCTCGTAACAAAAATCAATTGATCGCGTCAATTAGACGGTAAGCGTTTGACTCTGATGGATGATGACGTTATTACATAGAAACAAATTTGAGTAAAGTTAATTAAGTAGTCTCAACAATTATCTATCATACTAAATATTAGTCAACTCTCGTACGTATTGGATAGACACGTATTTAAGTACGATATAGAACAACACTTTCCCCTTAGGAGCCTATAAAAACCCTTCCTAAAAAAACAGGTTTCCTCGAGAATGCAGACTGCATGCCCCCCATTAGGGTGCATTAACGCACATAGCCAAGGTCGCTGGTGGAAGGTGGGTTCACCCAGCCGGGGGCACCGTTAACCCTGACCTAGCGGGGTGAAGGATATTCCTACTACGTGTCCCCTCCGCCCCCCTGTACATCAGAGCTGAAATGCTCAAGCCTTCCCCACAGTCCCCACTCATCACATGGTGCTAAAAATAGAGCTAGGTTTCGTAATGCACAGAAATATTTCGGGGGAAAGTGAGGAGTTTGGCTTTGTCGGTGGAGTTTGCAGTTGCGTTATAGTTACGTAACAATTAAGGCTTCAAATTATCGCAGATCGCGTCCTTAGGTTATTAAAAATCGTTCAATTTTTAAAAGAATTATAACCCATCAGACGTCCGACTCAGTTTTAGATTTTTAAAAATAAAGACTAAAATACGTAAATGACTAAAATTCGTCAAAAATCTAAATATATTTTTTTTTATTTAACATTATTTACCCATAGTGGTGACAAATAAAATAATCGCACACCACTTCAGACTAGGAACATAAAAATATCTTAATAGAGAACAATGTAATCGTCCAAAATAAATTCACGCTGAGATTAAAGAAGTGTACAACAGTCGAGATCATTTACCCTTGCAAAAGTTGCAACACTACAGACAACTTCTCCCTAAAGCGGTTCTACGACGCTCTACGATGTTAAAAACATTCGATTCAACCAAAATTTGTCTTATTTATCAATTTTATGAGATATGATTACTGGCATTCGGTAAAACTATGTTAGACGAAAGTCATTGAAACCAGAACACGACATGGCATTGATTTCTTAACTTATCGCCGGCAAATTTTCTTTAAACATTGTGAACACAAGAATATTGTCAAAGTTTGGACGCGTTCCTTATTAGAAGTCATACGATTTCAAAACTAGTTCCATTGTTCTTTCTCGCTAGAATTTGGTTCAATATCCATATAAAGATCATCAATTTGATCTTACATGATGCAATTATTTTTGGTCAAGCATCTAATATCGACGTGAAAGTACGAGTATCATAGGCACGCGGTTATATTTTCGCGCCTACTCCGTCTCAGGTGCCTCGAAGGGGAAAGTGTCGATCGATGCAAGCCTGCACTGAGTGCATAGGGCTAACCGAGGGCGGCATTTCACGTGCCAAGACGTTTTGAGACCAATTCACCGCTTCTCACCCCTTGGTACTTTTAATCGACGACGTGGACGAAATCAGAGTAGTCGTGTTTTTTTTTATCTTAGATGCTATGTGGTCCTGGTACTTTGTACTGATAATATTTTTGTAATTAGTGGAGTTAGTTTAAGAAAATTTTATAAAATCAATGAATAGTGGTTGTGATATCGAGGAAATGCATTTGAATACATATTGCGACGTGTTATGGGATTTTGAAGTGAGTTAAGTATATTATTAATATTTTCTTATTGGTTTTAGCATCAACATTAATTTTAATTATGTATACACATAAGCACAAGTTGTGTTGCACATTATCTATTTTTCTACACATACTTCCATAGATACAATGTTTTAAAAAATGTGCTTTGTGGGATCGGGTGTTAGAGAAAACTTATGAAAGTTACGATTAGGTACCTACTTAGTAGTTCATCTGTATTTTGCAATCCAATTTTATTATTATATCGTCTCCAGAGGTCAGTAGTAACCCGTTCGTACGTCATGTGCTGCGTAGAAATATCATAACAAATATTTCAATATTTGCCCTTCTTAGGAATGGCTAAAACTCTCTCGCATGGTTAGTCAAACACAATGCGAACTAGCTAACTTTGCATTTTACCCTATCTCATGAGTCCCCTTTAGGTGAGTTTACTTTTAATCAGTGCATGATAAGGGGACCCTTGTTAAGGGAACGTCCCTTATCTTTGGGGGACATGGTTGTTCAAACAATGCAATCTAGCTGTTTAGAATTTTGTAACTCGATTTGCCTTTAGCGCGAGTGTACCTAGCCCATACTGTGTAGGTGGTGTTTATCGTTCATGAACATGCTAGAAAACAGTTTACAATAAGCAGAATTCAGGAAAGCTTAAAAGTTATTTCTAACGTTTAATGAAATATTATTTCGGCTGAAAAAGCATGTGACACAGTAATGCTAATATACCTAACTTAAATATTTAAATTACAACTCAATTGATTTCGTATGAATGAAACATCTCATATTGTAGTACCTATACATTGTTTTAGTGGGTATAAGTAGGTACCTAACATATGATTTGTTAAAACATTTTTAAATGTAACGGTGTCATTACGATAGCTCGTTTAATCCCGAACCTTTTTCCAAATGCATTTCTTCTTCCTCAAATCAGTGTTACCCAAAAATGTAAAGTTCGTTGAACCCGTTCCGTGTCAAATTTGGGCAATTAAGCGAGGGTGTCGTAAGGGGGCACTTTCACCGGGGTGACTGCACTGGGGGCTACCCCCGCCCACGTCGAAGATGCTTCACGCCGATAAATATTAAGAATACTTCCCGGATTGTCTTATAACTTGCTATTTTGTATTATATTTTTAGATTTTTTACAAATGGTCAAATACTGATTATGCACCTACTCCTATGTACATATTAACTCGGGAATGGCTTAAATTGTATGTAGGTAATATATAATGCTACTTGTACTAAAAAATGGTAAGAATTTAGTTTATTACCAGCTAGCTTCTGCTCGCGACTTCGTCCGCGTGGAACTCCTCCTTTTTTTGCAGTCGGTTAAAAAGTAGTATTTAAATATAGATCGATAAAAAATCCATAGCAATAAAACTATATCCTTATAGCATTTAATTTTATTATACCGAATCAAGGCTTATTGTCAAAGTCATAATCAATTGAGACAATACGCTTGTGATAATACTAAATTAACGATCTGTCTTTGCTGCAAATAAAACTATTGTGATGACAATTTAACCGGAAGTTAAAACAATATTATACACAGACAAACAGAAAATATTGATCAGAGATTTCGTGAGTACCTACCTATTATACTATGTTTAATAATTAATTCCATTACAGGATGGCACAGTTAATATGGATAAGATGACCGAAGCTCAAAAAACAGCATATTTGGAAGCTCACGTCGCTGTACAACAACATATGGCCCAAGCCGCAGCCGCTGCTAGACGAGAACAGCAACAACAACAGCAACAACAACAACAGCAGCAACAGCAACAACAACAGCAGCAGCAACAACAACAACAACAAGTAAGGCATAACATAACAGCTTAAGTAATTAGCATGTGTATGGAGTATGTTGTAGAATGTATGTAATTCTTGTAATCGAATCTATTAATTGAATAGACTTAAATATTAAAATGTCATATTATAGTATCTACAAACGGTAGTAAAAATAATGAAGTGTGGGTTTACATATTATGTATTGATCTATTCCTATCCTGGCTGGCCAATCATATATACGTTTTTGACAAAATTACGTCACGTTACATTAAGAAACCAAATATGTAGTTATGTAATCATTAATGACAAAAAAAATGATGGGTATTACAGCAGCAGCAGCAGCAGCAACAACAGCAGCAACAGCAGGCGCAACAGCAGCAGCAGCAACAACAACAACAGCAGCAACAGCAACAACAACAGCAACAGCAACAACAACAGCAGCAGCAGCAGCAACAACAGCAGCAGCAACAGCATCAGCAACAACAAGCAAATAACACAAACAATGCCACCCGTCACCATCAGGAATTGCAAGTGAGTAGTTATCCTATTTAAATTTGTGCATTCTTTTGTCTGCATACTTCAACTATTTATTACTATTTTTAAAATAATGTAATGATTTTTGGGGTAATATTGTTGCAGCAGGCACAGAACAACGCAAGTGCTCATCAAGGTCATCCCTCGCCGCCAACCGTCAGTTCTACTCAACATCATTACGCGACAATCAACTCTCCAATCAAGGTGCCTCAAGTGAGCTCTAGCACAGGAGGTCCTGACAGCACATTCACTGTACCTGATGACGTCGGCATGGGTTTCGAAGGAGGTGTCAGGGTGTTGCAGAGCCTTGGGAATTGGTAAGTTCAAAAATGCCTGCAATATGTAATAAGTAATTTACATCATTATAATTATATAAAAGGAATAGATGCTGTCTTAATGACTATCAATGCAGAACCTAAACTATAAGGGTTGGAAACTTTAGATCTTGCTCAAGGGGTTGAAATTTGAAATTTTTCACAGGGGTTCCTTTGTTACGTAGCGGAGCACTAAGAAAATACTTTTGAAAATTCACCCCCTAAGGGGGTAAAACCAGTTATTATATAAACAAGCCTCGTCTTTATTTTCTAGGTCACCAGAAGTAACTAACAATATACCCAGGCCGAACCTTATCCCATTCACTGAACCATATGCGGAAGGTGGGTCCATGCACCCAGGTACCAGATTGAAGGCTTTACAAGGAACCGCTGTAAGAAAACACCCTGCTATCAAACCCACTAGCTCCACGAATGAAGGTAAATATATAAAATATGATACTGTTATCTTTTTTTTTATTTAAAAGGAATAATTAAACAAGGTTTTTTAATAGTTGTTTCAGGTAGCAAAGCGTTTGAGTGCACTGTCTGCGGGAAAGGTTTAGCGCGTAAAGACAAATTGACGATACACATGAGAATTCATACTGGTAATATATACATTACAAATAATATACTTTTAGTAGCGATCAAGAGATCTTCTTAACGCGTTTGTAGATATATTTTTTTTACAAAAAAATAGGGGTCGATGTTAGAACCTAAGGGTGAAAATTTGGAGTTGTAATTATTTTTTATGCTGAAAAAAAAATATATATTCTTCTAAAAAAAAAACTAACTTTGGGGTCGTAACATTTAGGGGTATGTAAAATAGATGTTGACCGATTTGAAATTTGGGGTTGTATATTTTTTAATGCTGAAAAATTTTTTTTATTACAAAAAAAAACTTTGGGGCCCACCCCACTTGACCCCACTCAAAGTTTATGAAAAATAGACGTCAGATTCTCAAACCATACCGATATAAACAGAAAATTTCATAAAAATCGGTCCAGAGGTTTCGGAGGAGTTTAGCAACGAATTTAACAAAGAATTTTATATATTATATTGTTAAAAAACAACAGCCATAACCTACTGTAATACAAAATATTTATTCAGGTGAAAAACCATACGTCTGCGAGGTATGCAACAAGGCATTTGCGCGCCGCGACAAACTCGTGCTACATATGAACAAATTGAAACATATAACTCCATCGAACATAGCACCCCTAGGTAAACGGACTATATCAATACCACGTAAGTATACAATATTTAAGTCTATCGATACTAGTGTATCTATTTGGACTGGAAAATAATGAAATAGGGTACAAAACGTATAAAAATATTGCGTCTCATCTAACATTTTATATATTTAAATTACCACTTTAGATTAATTAACTAACTACTGACACTTTTTCATTATGCTTAAGTAGAAAAAACATCGTATTAGTGAAACTTATCCAAATCGATTACTTATACTTAATTATTTAAATTTCCTCCAAAACATTAACAACCGTTTTAAAGAACTCATTTACACACGCCACAGTTACAATCGTTCAATATTATAAAATAAATATATTTCTCTTTTCAGCATTAAAATTAGATGATGTTAAGCCACAACTAACGAAACAAGAAGATACAAAACCAAGCCAGGCTGAAATTGCGGCAGCTGCTGCTGCGCAACAGCAGCAACAACAACAACAACAGCAGCAACAACAACAGCAACAGCAGCAACAACAACAACAGCAGCAGCAACAACAACAACAACAGCAGCAACAACATTCGCACCAACAGCCTATTCAAGTCTGTCAAGTACCGGGGCATACGTTTACGGTAATGATCATTAATATTGAATTAGGTATCAATAATACTGATGACGACTGGATAAAGAAAACGAAATTCTAATTAGTTCGTCAGTTAGATTATTTTTTTCTTTTCTGAAAGGAACAAAAAATTATAAAGATATATTAATGTTTTGGAGTGGGGGCTCGTGACGTCACGTGATGAATGAATGGATGAATTTATATTACTTATAATGTGACGTCACGAGGCCTCACTCGTTAACTTTGGAAGCGCTTCTTTGTATTTTTCTGATTGTTTCAGTGAAGAAATAATACGTACCTAAAACTTCGTACCGCGTTTTTGAGATTTTTTATTAAAAAAGAAAGGTTGATGGGTACTAGCATCATTTTATGTATTTATGTATGTTTATCCGTTGTCTAGTACAAGCTTTGCTTAATATGGGACTAGATTAGTTGGTATGAATTGTCCAAATATATTTATAAATGTTATTTACTAGCTGTCCGCCCCGGCTTCGCACGGTTCATCTTTTTTTTATAGCCTATGTCACTCGGGAATAGTGTAGCTTCCCAACAGTGAAAGAATTTTAGAAATCGGCCCAGCCGTTCTGGAGCCTATTCAATACAAACAAACCTTTCCTCTTTATAATATTAGTAGGTTGTTTATATGTCTAGTACAAGCTCTGCTTATCTAGTAGGTATGGAACTAGATTACCTACTTGGTGTGAATTGTCCAAAAATATAAAATTTATTTTGGAATGAAACAACTTTAACTGGTTTAACTCGCGTATTTTATTTTTATTGGCTGACGTTTACAGATTCCATAATCGTAGCACGACTGGGCTGACAATAGTCTTATTTATTTTTTGTGATATTTATTTTATTTATATGTCTCATTTGACATGGGTACAGAACACGAACCTGGTGCACACGAGCGCGACGGCGGCGGTGGCGACGGCCGGCATGGTGGTGTCGTGGTCGTGCGAGCTGTGCGGCCGGCTGTTCGCGACGCGCGACGAGTGGAGCGCGCACGCCAAGTCGCACCTGCCCGACACCAAGCTGCTGCAGGACAAGATGCACCAGGTAAATGATGTAAGGGAACATTTTATATATTTACTAGAATGTAAACTTTTTCGCTACCAGTATAATGGAGTTTTTTCTAGCTACTGCCTGCGACTTCGTCTTCGCATAATGAGGAGTTTACACATTATCATTGCCCGATTCGATCACGGCCGCCATAGCGGCCGCCGCGCCCCCTCCCACGGACACAAACCGTACACCGACACACAGGCAGCTGCCGCGCGGCATGCGGCCTCACCCACACCTAGCATACTCGATAGTGTTACAGCGGCCCCGCCGGCGGGGTCGAAGACGTCCACATACACCCGGCGCGCGTCGGACTTATCCGCAGGGACCTTCTGTTCCCTTGCAACATAATAGTCGTGTCAACACACCTCCTGACGGCCCGAGCCGAGGTGCGACCCCCACCTTGGGGGGCCCTCGGGTCGGTCAGGGCTAAAAACCCTAAACCAACCCAAAAGGCTTAAGAGTCTCCTTTCAGGAGTCTCGCCACCCGTCCGGTTTTGCAGTGAAGGCCCATTAGCTGGCCAACTGCGCTTCAGTATTCAGTTCGAAAAAAAAAAAAAAGAATATCATTGTTGTTCTCTTGTATAAGTTATTGTAAATTTTCATTAAAATCCATTCAGTAGTTCTTGCGTTAAAGAGAAACAAACATATATCAAAAAATATACATTAATTTTTACTAACTTTCGCAATTATAATATTAATAGATGACTTTTCGAGAATTTTACTTAGGCAGACGTTACTTGATTCGTTATGGTTATTTTATACCAACGTTTCAGGATAATAATATGTGTTTGTGGATTGTATTATGTCAAATTTTATAATTTTATATGATAATTTCTGATGCCTTCGCGGTTATTACACATTGGAATGAAACAACTATTAACGAATCCGAAACGTCAGCAAATAAAATAATATAAAATTATGCGAGTTAAATCCGTTAATAGTTGTTTAATTCCAATTTTATATAACTTTACGATCAATTACCCTTATAACAACTTTAGTGGGTATTCTTACTACCTAGTGCAAGCCCATATTTTAAAGAGTATCAAAATCCAACATTTCTCCCACAGCAACAAGAAAAAGTCCATCTATCCAACCAGGAGAAGCTGCAGTTGCTTCACCACCACAACCAAAACCAGCAGATCCTAAACAGCCACGGGATCGCGACTGCCTCCGTGTCTACCGCGACGGTAGTCAACGAGGGGGGCGGGGCCTACTTCACGCACGGGCACACACACTACGCCCCCGAGCGGCAACACACGCACACAGCGCACCACCTGTGTCTGATGTGCAGACAGGAGTTCGCAGGTAAGGCGGAGTTCATGTTCCACGTGAGAGGACACTTCGAAGGTAAGGTGACAGACATAGCGGCCGCCGACGTGTTAGCGCGATCTCTAGTCGACAACTCGGGTTTGTGTACCTGAGCCGCGCCCGCGCCCGGCGCCTTCGACGGGTGCGGTAAGGGCGCGTTACAAGACGATGCCATCATGCTAAAGTTCTGAGACTTAAATGATGACGAGTTCTCGTGCTTTGTTGGTGACGTGATGAAGTGATACGGGTCCGCGTCTGTGTTTGACTGGTCGATTGTGTAGTTTCAAGTGAATTTTTAATACAAGGGATTTTATAGCTTATTCTACTTCCCTATGCTTGTAAATGGATTTGGGATGTGTTTTGTAATATGTCGATAAGCGGTTCAAATTGTATTGGATCGTTAATGAGTTTATTTATTTATGTCCTTGTACCTAAGAAGATTAATAATGCAATATAAAATTAACGTTGTAATAAAAAATCTGCTTCTGGTAATTTAAATAATAAACAATAAAGTCTTTAAACAATAACAATGTCTACAATCAAATTAAAATATTAGCAGGAAGTGGTTTTGAAATGTTCATGATGATGATAATGATAATAATTAGAAATATGAGTTTAGAGAAACAATCAATCTTTGTAGCGTTTACTGACTTTTTAACATTTACATTGACAATGTTTTTTGAAAAAATCTGTATTCAAGCAGCAGGTACGAGTATTATTGCTTTTTTATTTTTATATCTTTACTTTGGTTTTAAGCAACCAATCAAATTACCTAGTCATGCTTGCTTATTTCAAATTTTCAAAAGTGTTTAGTTCAATTTAGGTATATAAACAAATATTTGTTTTATTTGTAAGTATTTAATAAGAAATCGTTGAATAGAATCCGACTGTGTCGCTTTATTATTTTCAAAATATAAGGTATTCTAAGTAGTAAATAATCTAGTCTATTTAGTCTAGTCACGGTTTTCATAAACCGAAGGATGAGTGCATCTAGTCATTGCATAGTTATACTACTTGAAATGTAAATATATATTTTTGTATCTAGAATATATTAAGTGGATAAATTAATTAGATAATGTATAGCATATTCCGAGTACTAATTCCATTCTAAACGCCTTCAAGGGAATTTATTTAACTTTTCGTGTATACGTCCGTATTATACAAAAGAAAACGAACGTAAGGTAAGTTTTCTTAAATTTTTAGGCAGCTATGACAATAAACTACAATTTGTATTGAACCTTTGCTAGCCAAATTAAAAACTTCTTAAGGATAGATAATCGTAGTTTATCTTGTAGTGAGCAAACAACGCTTGCATTTTTTGCAGCTATTTCTTACTATATTCCTTAAGAGGATTGTGAAGCTGTTGATTTTCATACAAAAGGCGATAACGTTTTACACCCAGTAAATATAGTTAGATTTTTATAATTTTTGGATATGTTGTAGATATAATGAGAAACTACGCCTGTACGTTTTGATTTTTAAGAAATATTGCTTACGCTAAAATTTATTAGCATTTAAAAATCTCTATATAAATCTAATAAATTTAATAAATTTTAGCGTAAGCAATATTTCTTAAAAATCAAAACGTACAGGCGTAGTTTCTCATTATATCTACAACATACCCAAAAATTATAAAAATCTAACTATATTTACTGGGTGTAAAACGTTATCGCCTTTTGTATGAAAATCAACAGCTTCACAATCCTCTTAAACTGAAATATAAAAACCAATTTTGGAATGAGAAATAAAAATAGATTTACCACAACAAAATAAGTTCATCTTCCCTCAAAATTTGAGTAGAGTTGTAGGTACCTAATTAGTTAAGTATTAATAAGATTGTAAAATTCAATAGTACCAATACAGAGTTCTGTAATAACAATGCATCTAATGCCGTTTACTTTGTAATATACTTTAAGTACTTATATGATATAGTTTATTAGGGTTGTATTTCAAGTTGGGTAAGGAACAGGTTTATGTTTTTTCGATGTTATAAGCGAAAATCGAAAATCCAAGGAAAAAAAGCGCCAAGTCTCCCTAACACTGTGTCTCAAAAACTAATATCTATATATATAAAAGAAAGTTGTGTTAGTTACCCCGTTTATAACTCAAGAACGGCTGAACTGATTTGGCTGAAAATTGGCGGGGAGTTAGCTCGGAGCCAGGAAAAGGACATAGGATACTTTTTATCAAGTTCCAGTGAAAAAAAAAGAAAAAAATATTAAGCTGATTTGTTAAAAATAGTATAACAAAACGCAACAATGACAACTGTCAAATCGATTGATGAATGCCGCTACATTGCTTCTTTGCCGGGCGGGACGAAGTCTGCCGGGACCACTAGTTAAGTATATTTTTATTACTGTGAAACGGAACCAGGTACTAACCTGGAAAATACGCATACTGATTATGACGGTTTTAAAACGTCAACAAAGATTTAGATATTGAGTAAAAGCTTTATCTAACGAGGAACATGCGCAGATAAGAATCAGTGCAAACAATTAATTATAACTTACTTACCGTAACTATTATAATTTTGTATTATTCACAACATTGATAAGAATTATCTTGGTTTAATGTATGACGTGCGATTTCAGAGGAAAGAAATTAATTATATGATATTTCTATATCTCCTGTACGGTAATTAAAAGGATAGGCCTTTCATTTATCTCTATCAGACGTGATCTCACATCTTTCTATATCATATACGAATATTTCCTCTTTCACATAATCCCATTCATATTTTCGTTAGTTTTCGTTATTCATTAGGTATTCTATCGACATGGCTAATATGTTGGATTAATATCAATAAACTACTTTTCTGAACCTCTTTCTAGCAAGCTATCTCAATATAATAATTAACTAAAATGTATGTATGCAAACAATTTGGTAATTGTTTAACAATCTAAAGCCTACAACAAGTACATTGACCCTTACCTCAATGACAGTTCATTCCCCTCAAGACAATATCAGATAGTGTGAACTTTCATTTGTTAAAAGCAAGGTACAAAGTATTTATTTAACTTCTATATTTCCGTATGAAGGATCGCTGTTGCTTATAACATCGAATTAACATATTACCTACGTGTATGTGGACGGTCCGGTGTATGATACATTTGCAAGAACTTTAAATATTTTTAATGATATCCAATTTCATGTCAAATACTATCTGAGAATGTGCTACAGTAATCGAGATGATTAAAGGAAATTCGCAGTTGGGGACTTTGATAATCATGCTATGTACCTACTAAGCGAAGTAGCTATTTCGTCTGTATGGGTACCAGATTAATTTGGTATCTCTAATTCAAAATTAATTGTAAAATCCGTAAGTTTTTAAATACTTTATTAATTATTTAAAGTCTTGCTTGTGAATCTCACAACGGAATGAATTTGAGCGTAATGCCAAATCAGAGCACGATGAAGGTTACAAATTCGAGTAGGAATAGGTTTGTAAAGAATTGGCGTCGACAAGGCGCATAGGTGGGACATGTATGCAATACATACTATATATATCTTATTATAATTAGCATAAGAGCTATTTACGCACAACCACGTCTAACGAAATTGTCAGCAATATAAAACTGTTAATCGGAACGCATTCACTGCCACTAGCTTAGCTACAGAATTATAACAAATGTAAGTACATTAAGTACCGGACGTTTAACACTTTTTGTAAAATAAATAAAATACTTTTTTACTGATACTTTAAGTAGATAAGCTAGCTTTTAAAAGGAATCTGCTTTCATAATGATCTCAAAATCTAGTCGTAGAAATAGTGCATAGACTGTGTGTAAATGTTTAAATGCAATATATGTAAGTCATTTATCTGTATTAAAATTGATACTTGCTTAATTTAAATGAACTAACAAGGAATTTATTTAAAACTCTATTTCACATCAGACAAATTATTTTATATTGAAATCTTCTTAAAGCCGAAATTATATTCTTATAATTAACGAAATATAATATTTTATGTCTATGTAATACAATTACATTCTAAAGATAGACAACATGTTTTGCGTTACCAAACTCTCAAACGTTTAATTTTAAAAACGTTAATTTGAATGATTACTTACCGTGATACAATTTTGTACTTACAATATTTCGTAGGAATTAAATAAATCACTAAGCATCAGACTGTAGAAATGGACAAACTAATATTACCTATAGATAAATAATAATTATACTGTTAATGATTAATCAGTAAATACTGTGCCGTGTCAGAAACTATGTTTAGGGAAGTAGAATATAGCTATGTTTAATGTTAATCTAATGGAAATATTGTACAAAATTATGTAATGAGGTCATCGAAAGCCTTATAGTATTGGAGAAATGTGGGCTCAAAATTATTTAACCCTATTCCACTTTCAAGCACAGTAAAGATTGTAGTATAACAAAATGTGCTTACCTAACATGGAATAGATCAAATTAATGTCAATATAGTGTTTTATAAATATTTAAGTCCATATTAAATTACCTACGGTATGACAAAATTTTGGAACCTAGATACTATTGAAAGGACTATGTCGAACCCTGGATGAGGGTACTAATCTGATAAAATGTATAAATAACCTACTTGTATTCATATTTGTGGTAGTACGCGATATTGCAATTAAGCCGTGAATTTCACGAACAATATTGTACCTCAAAAAAAGGAAGAATATTTACGCGACGTATTACCTACTTCGTATTATAAATAGGGTTCTGTAGAATTTTAAACTAAACATTCCTATGTATATAATGTTTTTCAGGATAATAAATCTGTGATTGCTATGTCTCTCCTGTCCAAAATGGCGATTTGCAGCTTACCTTATACGAAATTATATAAAATTCTATATGAAAATTTTAATCGAATAATGATTGGATGATAGATTATAACATTAGGAGCAATAACTCTGAAGCGCATATCGTAAATTGATGTAAAAATAGTTTTAACATTGAAGATGTAACTACGAGTAGGTAGAGTTTTGAAAATATAAAACTTAATATAATGAAATATTTATTGTTTTATTTTGGAGTATTAACCATTATTCTTAATTCCTTAGTAGCTGGTAAAAGATAGTCAAGTTTGAAATAAAAGGTATACATAATACATACAACTTTCCCGCTTTTCCTGCTTAAACCAGGAGCGGTATTATCAGCGTTGGAGATTTCAGATCTGACCCCATCTAATAACTGCATACCTAGTATACATAGCCACGATCTGCTCCCAGAAGAGATACCTGCGCTCACGAACCTGGGCATAAATAGGTACTAAATAGTGAACTTTAAATAATCAAGAGACAATAAATCAGCGATGGTTGAAATTGGGCTCACAAGTCATAACTAGAGTAATAAATAATCCTACTACTATTATAAAGGCGAAAGTTTGTAAGTATGGATGTATGGATGTTTGTTACTCTTTCACGTAAAAACTACTGAATGGATTTGAATGAAACTTTACCACAATATAGCTTATACATCAGAATAACACATAGGCTGTATTTTATAACGATATAGTGTAAAATACTAATCATACGCAGACGAAGTCGCGGGCAGAAGCTAGTATTTGTATAAGTACGGTTATTACTTAGGGTTAGCCTAGATATCTATGACGCTGATTGTACCTACTAGTCAAGGTGTGATTCATCAAGATGCATTTTATCGACTTCTCAGAATTAACTAGCCCACCAGGATGAGCATGCATGTCGTCACGATACAATCGAGTTGTAGCCATTGTCCAATATTTTTATTCTTTATCTCAACAATAGGTATCAATTATATTCTAATCTGTAGGATAATGTTTGATTATATTTACCCCGTACCGATTTTTATCAATTTTTATATAGAGATAGATGTTCTCGTGGGTTTTCCAATAACTAGATTGTAAGTATAAAACGACAAACAATTATCATGGCATGAAGAATGATTTATTTTTTCTTTTACTTATCAAGTAGATTGCCAAAAATGATTGGACACGTATTTTTTTCTTTTCTCAATCGAAAAATAGATTATATAGGTAGATAAGCGCTCGAATAGTTCAGGAGTGGGCGCCTGTGACGTCACGGTATGTTATAAAGTGTAGCGTAGTTAACAAAAAGCAGTTCTCTTTTTCACTGTTTGTTAAAAATAGGTAAGTACCTACATGTGGAATAATTTTTAATAACCTGACTTGCGGACTAAATAGAACTTCGTTTTCTTTACCCAGTTGTCATCCCTATTACAGAGAACCGATTTATATTTATTCCAATAACTTGGTATATATGTCATTATTAAAAAGCAACTCTACATATTAAAAAGTTTAATTGCGAAAGGGACATAAATACCTATTACTATAGCTTGATACCAACATGAGTGTGGTTGTATTAAGTAAAAAGTCATTGTGCCTAACAGCTTGTATTGTAAGCTTAAAATGAACTTATTAAGATTTCGAATTACGAGGAAGTTATTAAAAAATACTCAATCCGAATAAGGAAAATGGACATCAAGTAATTGTATGTTATTTTCTTTCCGAGAATTTTCTTATTTTTATCGCTATTTTGGTAGAAATATCTAAGCCTACCGTTCGGTTTTACAGTAAAAGCCCACAAGCTGGCCAACTGCACTTCAGCAATAAATTCCATAAAAAAAAATAGAAAATTGTACAGTGACGAATTTTATCATAATCTTGTAAGAGATCAAAACGCGCTAATTTATAGGGTGTTGATACTCTAATGAATTAGCGTTTCTTGATAGCGGTAATCTCTAGATAACTTCAATCTTTATAGCTATGACAAACAATAATTATATAACTCTTTAAACCAGTAATAACTAGTAACGAAAAGATACTCACTTTAATGCTTTCTAATATTAATAAAGATTGAAAAAATAGGGTAATTTTATAGTTAGTATGTACTTACCTAGTCAATAAATGGTAACAGGGATAATTTTTAAACCAAAACAGACGTGGTCAGGTAGGATTGATTTTGGGGGTAGAACCCAAGAGAAGAGATAGGTGATGTCGGGTAACCTCCTCGTGTGCCTTGGTGCTGCGATTCCCCTTACGCAATTGGAGGTGCGGGGGGAAGAGCAGTACTTGGGCCGGTGCACCCTGGGCATCGGTCAACAATTTCTATTTTAGAGATATTGTTGGCCGATGGCTAATAACCCGACACGGGGGTGTCTCTCCGCGTGTCCCTCTTTCTAGAGGGCACTGTGGATGAGACCAGGGGGGGAAGTGTGCTGCCTACTTGTCGTTGCCCAGTGATCTTTCGGAGCTATGCCGGCAGGGTTTCCCACACCGGACAGGTCCAAAGTGAGGGCAGCGGTCATAGGCAGTCACACGGCGGGCCCAGCAATGGGCCTGCCTGGAGGGCCAGGCTTGCCCTTTTCAGGGCGAGCCTGTTCTGCGGGTGCGCCCTTCGGGGTGCTCTGCCTGGGCGGCGGCTTGTTTCGTAGAGCATATCCCGTGGCGTCCCCACTAACGGCAGTGACGGACACGTCGGAGTGGTTTTAGTGGGTATGACCGGGAAACCGGGTGAGTCCCACATAACCCCCACACGGCAGAGGGCCAGGGGGTATGCGTAAATGCATTTCCACTCCGTCAAAAAAAAAAAAAAAGAGAAGAGATAGGTAGGTACTTACTCGCAAGTCTACAAGTCCGAAGTCAAATAATATTTGATTTCTTAGGTAGGCTATAATATGATGAAAAAGGTGTGTTGTTGACACGGTGGTTAATAAAGATGAATGGGAAAGAAAGACATATTATTGTACCGACCTTAATAATGTGATCTATAGGCAGACGAGAATTATTTATATTCTTATAATACCTACCTGCCATTATTCATATTTCTGTAGGTTTTTGATGTGTCGAAAAGCTTTTGCAGATCTTCCAGACACTGCAAAGGAAACATTATAGATACTTAATAATAATCCTTTATCGCTTCGTTATAGATTTGACATAAGTTCTGTTAAATTATTATTCGTTTTTAACATAATTAATCATTAAATTATTATATTTAAAAGCTTTTATTAGATTTACCCTCGCCTATTATAACCCTATTTTAATGTTAGTAAGCGCTTACAATAACCATAGAGTTTTATAACACACCTATAACATTTCAATACCTACTGTCAAAATAAAAATTAAACAACAAAAAGTTGACATAATTATTATGTACTCTTGTATTTAGTAATTATAATTTTTCGGGTATTCTAAATTTCAGTTTTAAAATGTAAATTACTGTTACGCCGGGAAGGAGATTTATTTCTGGTCTGCAGCCGTTAAGAGGTAACTCGTTTATTTACTATAAAATACTAAAAAATAAGCATGTTAATTTTTTGTGGTTGAACACTAAATTTATTATACAATGAATATAATATCGATCCATGATGTCGATAAATAATTGTGAATGGACTAGTCTTAGTCATAGAATCTTCCAGAAAAAACACTAATCAGGATACAAATCACAGGTTGCCAAGACCTTCTTAGCAATTGCCGCTCTACTACTAACCCAGTACCTATTAGGTGCAAATAGTTGTCGTCATACATTTAAATTCAAACCATGACCAACCCGATATTAAGACTCATTATTAATTGGACCGTGTTAAACGTTCGTGTGTTAACCCACAAAAAATCGGCTTTTGAGTTATGAATGCAGTTTTATTAAATAGATCATGAGGAATACGGCAGTGCAATCCATTTTGTAAAAAAAAAATCGTAGAATATTCTAGAGCACAAAATCGGTTATTGCTTATTTCCTATGTCAGATTTGTATTTTTGCATTAATGTGTTAAGCCACATAAAACATTATTGCCTATTTCCTAAGTCAGATTTGTATTTTTGCATTAATGTGTTAAGCCACATACCTAACACATTAATTAATGCAAAATTCTAATTTGTTGTTTTAAAACCAATATACTTACCTATAATGCACTTATTTTTAGAAAATGTAATAAAATACACAACAAACGTATTAAAACTTTAATCTAGGTACTTATTTATTTAACGTTTTTATCGTTGTATAACATGTTTCAAATATCATTATAAGTTCTGCTACTGTAGGTACAAGTTAACACTTAGGTAAATATTTTTTCAATTTATTATTAATTGTATCATTTTAAATGAAACCAATACATATTTTAGGGTTCCGTATCTTATAAAGATATATCTATATCTGGTATCTTACAAAAAATGGAACCCTTACAGGATTACTTTGTTTTCTGTGTGACTCTTTACCTCAGTAAGGCGTGGAGGTAGGTATCAAGCTGAAATTCATAGTAAGTAATTATCAAATACTCAGGACTACCGTCCCTTGGTAATAGTAACAAATTCACAAAAAATCGCCAACACAATCAAAAGATACCGCCCTTTATGTCGCGAATTGAAGCAAATTTTTAACACTCGCTAGGGAATCAAAACCTACAGGGCACTTCTCGTGAACTCAGGATCTTGAAATTTAGTACGAGGTAACGTTTTATAGCACAGATAAAGAAAAAAATACGAAAACCATACATTTTCAGTTACATCATTAAAAAATATATATTTAAACTTATATACCTACAGGTTTATTTATAGTATGGAACCCTTGGTGCGCGAGTCTAACTCGCACTTAATCGATATATTTTTTGTATCCATCATTAGATTAAAACGTGTGTGAGAAAAAATAGAATATTACACATAATAATATTTTATTATAGAATGACAGACATGTCTTCACAATTTACCTATCAACTCTTCGAAAAATGGTTTTTAGGTGGTTTATTTACTTTTTAGGTACGGAAGTAAGTATATATTATTGGTTTAATTCAATATGATAAAATAATAATGATAAATCAATTTGCTTAAGACTTTGAAGTACTTAATTGAAATAGGTAATATAAGTGTTAACTTGTTGTACCCATTTCTCATTTTTAGCAGAACTTATAATGTTATTTAAAACATGTTATAACAATAAAAACTAAATAAATAAGTACTTACATTAAAGTTTTAATACGTTAGTTGTTTATTTTATTACATTTTCTAAAAAATAGTGTAAAATATATTCATTTTAAAAGAACAAATTAGAATTTTGCATAGTGTTATGTGGCTTAGCACATAAATGCTAAATGTAATAAACCTTATAGCCGTTAAGCATTAACCATTTTTCTGCATTTTCTATTTAATTATAAATGTATTGAAATAAATACATTTATATCCTAAATCTATGCACTTCAACAAAAAAAATGATACCACATATCAATATTTTTTTGCTTAAAATAAGCGGAAAAAGAAGAATGTTATAAAAAAACTTTAAACGCCGATATCTCAAAACTACCTCGGTGTGGGTTGACACACGAATGCATAACACGGACCAATTGTAGGTATGCGTTTACTTTTATAGCATTATCGTTGTGATTTTTTTTTTACTGTAAGTATTGTTAAAATAAAAGTTATAATGAGCTAATTGCGTGCAATTACAAACTAAGACATGGTTTTCAGATTAATAGAATCGGAATTAGAATAATATAATCTTGAATAAAAGTAGGGAATTTTCATAATGCTTGACGTATGTATTTAACTCGAATAGTCCTCGCGTCCCCACATTTCTTTATCTTTGTTTATTTTTTTGGTTTTGTTTTAGATACGTTTTTTTCTTGGTTTATTACAATAAAATTCGAAATGGAAACTGCAAGCCTTCGAATTAAGTTCTTCCCTTTAATTAAAAATGTTCGAAGAGACGATTCGCAATGTTATCTTGAAATATTACCCGAAGTATCTAGTATACAAAACCTGGATAAAATAGAGTGGAAACAAGACAACTGTTTCTACGAATACACTATTCCAATGAATTATAAGATAATTCTTAAAAAAAATGAAGTAAATAATGAAAAAATCTTAGATAAAACATATCATTCGTGTGTTGATCTTCTACACGAGGATTCTGTGATCAGTACAACGTTTGCTTCCGGAGACTTAATAAGATATATTAGTGATAATTTTATTCCTAAATCATCTCATAAAGATAATTGTAATATCAAATGGGCAATGTGTCCAAAACCTCGTGAGAGGGACGAAAATGTAGCAGATAATATTACAACTAGTATGCAAACCGCCGAAAACAGTGATGACTTCATTCTTATTGATTCGAATATGGTTGAATGTACTAATAAACCCATACAACTAATTGAGAATTTCACATTTTCAAATACTGATAACTTCCAAGGTAAGTTTAAAAAACTGGTGATTAACGAACATTTATTATTAATACATTTGAACATAATTTATTTTATCTTTTTTAGCACAAAATTGCAATTATGTTCAAGATGCAGACAACCTTTCAGTTATCCAATCCGATACTGCGAAAATAAAAATAATTGAACGAAGCACAAGCACTAATAAAGCTAATTTTAACTCTCATTTCATAAATAATACCGAGATGAAAACTCAAATGCCTACTAAATATAAAATAGATTCACAACGAAAGCTTAGTTTATCGCCAATTTGTTCAGTTAACACAGAAAATGATGCATTAGTCGCTCATAATTTTTGTTGCGCCAACTGCATCGATTCAAGTTCACTTTTCTTTCGTGACAGTTTAGAAAATGGTATCGTTTCGCTAGGAAATTCATCCTTATTTCAAATCAAGCCCTACAGAACAAAGTATAGTTATAGAAATATTTTTCCACAATCTCAATACGAATTGTCAAGTAATGTTCCACCTGATGTGCGAATCGCATATTTTAAAAATTTGATGGAAAAAGAAATGTCGCCTGTACAAGAAATGTTAAACATAATCATACAGAAGTGCGTTAAACTGGGTTCGCCTTGTATATCCCCAAAACGCCCGCCTGAAGACTTCAATAGTATGCTTGAAACTTTTAATGATAACAATGCAAAAAACAATAAAAAAAATGATTTGTCTGAAACTGCAGTAAAAGCAAAATCAAACCGAGTTGTTTATTCTATAGCATTTGATGGTTAATTTCTAATAAATGCACATATTATAAATATACCTACTTTGTTTTATTTTTATACTACCTTACTTTTATTATATACCGGCAGATTAAATAATTGTACCATTTTCTAAGATTTAAGGAATGCATGATGATGCAATATTGCACGAACTCGTCAATAGCCTGGCTTTTGAAGTGGAAGCCGTGCCTCAAGACAGTGTAGGCAAATCAACAATTGTACTGAATAATGCAATGCCTTTAAACGTAAAAGTACGCGTCCGGAAAAAAGACGAACCAAGGCTCATTCAGAGGGGAGCTATATCTGTACCAAAGGTTGCCAATAAATCCAACGTTTTTAGAAGAATAAGACTAGTCAGTAGCGACCAAACGATGCTGTCTTTCAACATTTTATTGGAGTCTGCCCTAGAGAAAAAAATATCTCCCAAAAGCAAACGTGCTTTCAATATGCTCAATTTTGGTAAGTCATATGAAAATAGAAATTACTGGATAAAGTTTCAATGTGTACAATATATTGTTATCAATCATCGTAGCAACCAAGGTGGGTAAATATATCGGAACCTGCTCTAGCGACCTTGATAATAGAGTCCATATATTTGAATACCTTGACTGCGATAATATATATAATACTGACTGTACTTTACTGACATTGTGTTTATAATTGTTTATTTAGGTGGTTGTTTGGAACCATCTCGCGTTGATGATGTTGGACCATACTTACCAAGTAACTCAAAAAGGAGTGATTTAAATTACGAAATAGAAGGTGCAGTAAACAATGAAAAGTTAAAATTTGTCGATCAAAATTCTAAAGTTGCTCCAAATATAGTCGTTCGCAAAAATAAAAACTTCTTTGGAAAATGTAAACCTGGTAATACCGACGTTATTTTTAATTCAAAGTAAAAATAATTTATGCTTTGTCTATAGTGCTCTAACTTTTTATTAACTCATTTCATTTTATTTTAGGAGGGTGTTTAGACCCACCATTTGGAAATGAAAGATATTCGTACAAACCTGTACTAATTAAACCCTCCGAGAATAAACAATCATCAAAGGATATTCCTACTAAACTTTTAATTGAACAAACCTTAGCGATACAGGAAACGTTTGTTGATATTGACAGGAGACTTCCAAAAGAAATAACACCTAATGATTTAAAAACGCAACTTGTTACTAAAAGTTACGTCGAATCCAAAACGCTTCTAAGTTTGTATCAAGCAACGCCAGTTTCTGTAAAGAATTCTGTAATAACAAACGACTCCAATTCGATTATAACTTATCCCATAACATCTTCAAGTGACATTCTGCTAAATAAACAAAACACTGAAAAAACATTCAAACGTAAAGAAAGATCGATACAGCTTGAGGACAAATCAAATTTAAATCAATCACGCAATTCTTACTTAAAGCCATCGAACGAAGTACCATTTATTAAAGACATCATTAATTTACAACATTATTTGCCAAAAGTTACAACATCAAAGACATCCACAGATTATAATATTGTAAAAGATAATATTACAAAACAGTATGATGATGATTATAATACACCATCGAGTAATTTTAAAATAGCACCAGAAAAGTTAGAAGATGCTACTAGTAAAACAAAAACTAAAAATATTATAATTGATAAATTAAATATGATAGACATAAATGAAAGTCATAAGGATAATCTATCCCCACCAGGGATAAACGATATGTATTTAACAACACATCTAGCCAATATTGGGAGATGTGGTAATGTTACTGAAACTGAATCAAATCAAACGAATCAATCAAATATAGCCAGCACTGCAGAACCACGAGAACATATATTGGTGGAAAAGGCACAAGAAACATATGTAGAAAAGACTCCTTATCCTGTACCGTCATCTGAAATGGAATCTAAACCCGATATTGGTTTAAATAAAGTTCTTGGTGATAGAAATATTTTAAAGAGTAATACCGAACATTTTGCATATAAAACAAAACAAAAGGAACTTAACACAAAATCACCTTTACTACTAGGACAAAATGAAGTTGATATTATCAATATTTCGAAACCAAGTAAGGAACAAATTCATAAAGAATCTGTTTCTTGTACTTTACAAAGTGAAAACAACCACAAAAATATCAATAATATAACAGGTAAGGAATTAGATGATCTGTATCTGGAAAATTTACGTCGATCATACAGTAATGAAGATATTAAAGACTTAGAAAAAAATAGTGAATATGCGCAAAAAAAAGAAAACGAAATAAAAGGTCAAAATGAGAAAGAGCCAATCGAAAGCCAAAGAAATATAAATATACCACAACGTATATCAGTAATTAATAGCAAAACAATCCTGGATGCAAATTTACATTCCATATCTTCATTAACAAAAGATAATCAAACACAGGCAAGAAACACATATGTTGAAAACACGGATGTAATTGTAACAGGCGATAAAATTTTACCAAATTCTAATTCTAATTTTCCTGACAAACAATCAATTGACCCTAAGTTAAGTGTTGCTCTAATGGAAACTTCGGTGCCTGTTAATGAATATAGTATTTATGATGACGATAAAATGGTTTTAATTAGTAACAGTGGATCAGAGAACAGAAATATAACAGTTATCGGGTCTGACACACGATTACGTAAACAAAATGTCCGAAAAAGTCAGTTGTATCAGGATTTCAATGACAACGTTAGAAACACAGCCGAATCCAAGAAAAAAACATCAAAAATACTACCTATTATTGATACAAGTAAACTTGACAATGAAGCTATGCATTCAAAAACCGGTAGTAGCATTTTAGTAGATACAGATAACGTAGATATTAAAAAAGAAACCATTACTGATACAGATCAACCAGACGGTAATGATTATATAAGAGAAATATATAATGACACAAAGGGGAACGATTACGGGCGAGAAACTCGTGTGGATATAAATAATAAAATATATGATGATGATATTAAAAGAGAAACTTCTCCCGTTGCAGAAAAAATAGCTAGCAACGATACTAAAATAGAAGGATCGTTAAAAAACTATCCTAGTATTATGATGAATAATAGATTAGAAACAGAAAATAAAGATTTATTACAAGATTATGTTCAAGATCAACGTAGTACCAAATCCCGAATCTCGAATGCCAAATCACCAGAAAGCTTTAACATTGAAAATTATGAAAGTCCTGATCTGGATGATGTTAGACTTGAGAAATTAAAATTATTGGATAGTAGTTATAAGACAGATAATGCTTCTGAATCTGATACTGATATGCATGCCACATCTACAAGAATACCTCATAAGGAGGCTAACCTTCAACAGTCCAGCTCAATTAAAGAACCTCAAAACTATGTTTATACTGATTCTGATGTGATTGAAGCTGCTGAAGGAACTGTTATTAAAATCAAAACTTCAAACGGTTTTAAGACCGATAATTTATCTATTTTTGATAATGATATGCATTCAACATCTAAAAGAATGGCTCAGAAAGAGACTGACCTTCAACAGTCCAGTTTAATTAAAGAAGTTCAACCCCATGTTTATACTGATTCTGATGTGAATGAGGCTGCTGAAGAAACTATTATTAAAATGAAAACTTCAAATGTAGGTGAAAAGTATTACATGCCTGAAAAATATTACAAAGAAGAGGTAAATAGAACAAGTAGCGAAATTAAAGATAATTATTCAGAAAGATATTCAGTTGCTGACACCAAAAAACCTAAAGTATTCACGATAGATAATGTCAGTCCTGCAGATGATGATCATGATAAATTAGATGGAAAACAAACTATGCACAGTAACATAAACTCGGACCTATCTTCGATAAAAGGTGAAGAGAATGACATGCCTACAAAACAATCAAAAGAATTAATTACGGAAAGTTTTATATCCAAAGTTAAGACTTTATCAAAACCTTCTAATGATGTAATAGAAAACGTAATTACTTCGACAGGATTATTGACTAAACGTATGTTTACTGATGAATCGATAGACAAACAAGAGAATAACTTTGAAAAAACAAAATTAATAGATAATATAGAACTAAGCCCTAGTATGCCATTGGATTCGCACGACCTTAAATATAAATTACAAACTGAATATGCGATTCCCAATTTAGTTCAAAAATCGCTATTAAAAGAATCTGACAATAAATTGATGGAACAAGTGGCATCACAAAAGTATCCAAATTATTTAAACTCTACTTATACAAAAAAAGGCACCATGGATCTCGACGACAAAATGCTTGTTTTAGATTTATCATTTCAAAAGTATTTTAATGACAAAAATGAGAGAGTAATAAAATCTCTTAGCACGAGTGATCAACAATATGCCGATGAAAATAATATGTTGATGCTTAAGTCCACCATCAGACTGGACAATGAAATAAGCATCCCAGTTGATTCAAAAACGGACCTAAGCCTCTGTTTTAGGAAGAAGCCGAAAGACACTATCAAAGTGAAGTCACACTCGGCTAACCGTAAGTATAATATTTTTATAGCCTAATTACGTACCAACCGATAATGAATAAAGTACTCATCAATAATGTATTTATACAGAGATAGCAAAACAAATAAGTGAAGCAGAAGTTTTGAGTCAGAGTCTCGCAGTAATTTACGAACATGAATTAATTCCCCTACAAGATCTAATTCGGGATCTGAATGAAGAAATAAACAAATTGTCATTACAGCAGGATATATTAAGGAAAAATATTCGTTCTGTTAAACGTGTGAAATCGATGCGACTTTTTCCAACCTATAAGAAATGCGGTTGTTTGAAAATTAAGTAAATTTATTTTAACTGAAGCCGGTATTTCTTATTTCATTTTAAATAAATATAATTAATTGGGAAATGAAAGACCTGTGCCTACTTATAAGTAATAACAATAATTTTAACTAAACCTAATAATGATATTATAATATTATTTGGCTCATGAGAGACAAAAAATCGTCATTTATTTTATATGATACCTACATACCTATACAAAAACAACCCTAGTGTCTTTCCGGAATACACCCAGACGGGTAAATAACCTTCATAGTCCTTGAGGAATGAACTTAACTGCAGACTCGACTTCCCTTAGCAACCGTTGAAAATTTAATCGAAGCATTAAACTTTACTAAACTTGAGACAAAATAATTAGGTATGTAGGTAAGTAGGCACTCGGATATTTTTCTGATCTTCGCTGCAACAAATAACCATGAGATTAACTAGATTACGGACTGAAAGACGGAATCGCTTTAATGGTCGCGCGTACAATTCTGTATTTTGTAATTACGTTGTGGGCCGTCCGACAAGCCGAACGCTTGCTTTGCAAGTTAACGTTGGCTTGAAATGTATTACTAAATTAAATTGAACCGTAATATCGGCTTTTACATACTCTGATGTTTGCTGACATTTGACACTGTGTTTACTATCATGATAAGTGAAACATAATTTCGAAGCAACGAAGTGAACTGAATATTTCTATTAAAAGACAAAAAGTACTTTTTCAAGATGGATAGTAAAGTAAAAAGTGTATCACGGACTGTTAGTGGTCGTGAAAAATATGCAGCAGATTTGGAACAAGCCCTTTCGGTAGCAGGTAAATTAACGAATTTTAATTTGTAAACATTATACTTAGCTTAACAATTTCTGATGCTTTCGCAGTTATTTTTTAGTTGTTTATTGTTCGCGGTTGCTTATGCCAATGTAATATATTAGACGTTGGAATAAACAACTACATATAACTTTAACACGCGTTTTTATTTTATTTTTATTTTTTTGCGATTCGAAAACTTTATATTTCTCATACTCCAATATTTCGCTGCTTTTCTGGAATAGTGTTACAACTCGAAATGTGTCACCATTCTGAATTGATATTTTTATGTAACGGTTTACAATCTTAAATGGAGTAACAAATTATTTCGAGTTGTTACACTATTCTAGAAAAGCAGCGAATTTGTAGTAGTTTGAGCTAACGATATACATACTATGGTGTCAATAATTAACACAATGGGATCGCATATAATATAATAATATAAATAAACATTTCCCTTAAAGAAATACATACTTACCTATACTTACATACTAATTTCCTGAATAATCGGTCCAATACTTCCTATATTTATTGTTGTCACATACTTATTTATAGCTTTGATGGAAGAGTGACTTAACTCATTCAATTTCAATTAGAAATGCGTCACTACGGGAAGTCCATTTTAAATTGCAATATAATGGAATTACAACATAATGTTTTGATTTGTCACTTTTCTATTTAAGTAGTTGAGAGTATAATACATACTTACATTAATTCTTATGTACCAATTATTGGGTAGGTAAGTATTAGAGGCAAGCTGAAAGCTAGTCATATAGCTCTCCTATTATACCCCAACACGGAATTGTTACTTACCAGACAGGTCTGCCTACCCAAAAATTGGTGCCATCTCTCGAAAAATCGTCTGTCATAAATTTTGCAATAACTAATGAAACAGAAACAGTGACGGGTATTTTTTATTCCAAATCTTACATCTGTCATAACGTCACTATTTTTTATGCGCTTAGTACTTTACCTTCTAATTATTTCTATAATTTTCCACAGGTGTGGGGTGGTACAATATTAAATACTGCCTAGTTTTGGCCCTCTTCTTGATAGCAGCTATTGTTGAAGTAATGGGTTACGCGTACGTATTACCTGCTGCCAAATGCGACCTGATGATGTCGGGCCCACAACGAGGAATCATTGCCTCTCTACCGTATATTGGTAAGTTTTGGTATACTTGATCAATTGTTTACGAATAAATAGTGTTGATGTAAATGATTATTCGCGCAGGTGTGTTGAAAAACGTCGTATGTAATTAAACTCGTGTGGATTAATTATTACATACTCGGCACCCTTAAGGTGTTCGTCTGCAACTCACGATTATAATACCTACCGCTTCATATGCAATTATGAACCTGTGATAAGTAGTTTCATAATTGTAATTGCACTTTATTTTTTCAAAATGTATCAACTGTTATTGCTTTTTTTTTATATATATTATAATACAGTTTAACTAGGGCATACGAAGTAGACAGGTACTCATTTAATTTTTAATTTTATAATAGTACCTACCCCATAGAACTTAAAATAGTAGGTATTTTAACGTCACTTTCTATCAGTAATTCTTCGGTCTCGTTTTATATAATATAAATTTTATGCTTTATTGATTAGGTAAGATTAGTACTACTTACAAGGATTATTGATTTTAATCTTAATCGATGAAATTATTGCCATTTAATTAATAAGTAATAAAAACAATAATAAAAATGTTAAAATAATTAGAAGAATC
The DNA here is from genome assembly GCA_038024825.1 of Polylopha cassiicola. NCBI lineage: Eukaryota > Metazoa > Arthropoda > Insecta > Lepidoptera > Tortricidae > Polylopha > Polylopha cassiicola. The sequence continues at coordinate 10,876,842 of CP149046.1, read as the reverse complement.
TAATTATTTTGAAAAGCGAATAATAACAATTATCAATAGCATTCCCACATCGACATCGTCGATGATACAGAAAATGTGAATATGTATAAGTAAGTATAATTTAATATCTTTACTTTTTTTCTACCTACTGGCGGATACACCTAAATTTGATTAATTTGTTAGTTACGCGGATTTGCAGTATTATCGGTGATATATTTTTAATGTCAGTATTTTAACATTGAATGTTAGATGATACCATTAACCCCTTGCATCCGTATAATGGAAAATAATTAACGATAGAAACATCTCTGATAATTAGTAAACTAATCCAGAAAATACTCATTAATCAATTACTTGGAGGGATAAAACGTGAAAAAGATTGGAGTTAATGAAAGTTAATCACTTCCTATTTATCATTCACATATACGCTTGTATGTAACAGTATTCAATAATGTTGTCTCTACAATTGTTTGTATGTAGACAAAATAATAGTAACGTCGTCGTTATAATAAATAATATAATATATAATAATAGTAACTTTATAATTGCTTAGGAAATATTTCAGTGGTTCAAAGTAACATTAGACACAGTTCTTCAGGTTAGAATTAGATAGCTAAATATTATTAGAATCTATATATTCTCTATTCTTAGTTTCTCAGAATATTAATATGGGTGTCATGTTGGACCTACTCAAGTCATGTGTGTTATATATTAGGTTTCTACATTATCTTTGCAAAGTAGGTTAATGATTTGAGCAGTAATTTTGTTCACTCTGTTCATATGAGATGGTACCTACCTATTCCTATATTTAAGAAATTAAATGCTTAAGGGGGACCTACATAATCTATATATATAAAAGAAAGTCGGGTTTGTTACAACACTTATAACTCGAGAACGGCTGAACTGATTTGGCTGAAAATTGACGGGGAGGTAGCTTAGAGCCAGGAAAAGGACATAGGATACTTTTTACCACGTTTCAGTACAAAAAAAATAATATTAATCTCATTTGTTAAAAATAGTATAAAAAAACGCAACAATGACAAGACTAAGTGTCAAATCGATTGATTAATGCAGCGCTTCTTTGCCGGGCGGGACGAAGTCTGCCGGAACCGCTAGTATAATATATTTTTTTATGTTTTCGAGATTAACAAACATTGAAGTAAGGTTCCCGAGCGTCAGCCTAAAATTCAAAAGCAAGTTAAATTAGTTTAATTTGTTTTTTCTATCTCGTTAGCAAGATTCCTAGGCTGCCAGACCTTATTCCTTATTTTTTACTACCTACAGCAGGTACAAAAGTCATATTTATCCTGATGCATGTTTACAATAATAATAGTAACTTATTCAGATAAATTTTATCTCTTTAATGTATATCTATACGTAGCTCATAATTATATTCCTTATCAGGAGGTATCAAATTAGATGTTGGCATACACACATTCACTTAGATGTTTGTGTCTTGCTATATCAGACTAGAAATGTGGCTACAACTAGAAGCAACTATTTGTTATAGCAACTCATTAAATAATTATATTATTATTCGATATCTTTTGTAGCTAACTGTTTACTTAGAAATATGACCTTTCTCAGACTTAGGACTGTTAAAAAGTAACAATGTGATTTTCTTGAGAAGACCTATCATTCATAATATTTATGCCATAAGGTGCATTTATAAATAACTAAGTAGGTACCTAGTTAACTTAGGAAAGTCATAAGAGAATTATATTACAATGTTATTTTTCCGTATCCGTAATAATTAAAATAGTCATCAAAATGTCAGATTGTCCTTTATTTACATAAAGCATGACAATAGTATAGCTTTATAATATTGCAATCGAGCATTGTTTAAATACTCAATTACCAATCTCCGAAGTCGGAAGCATAATATTTATCCTTGACAAGGCATCTACTTGTTTTATTGGATTAAAGTGACTGCACTTTTATTTCATCAAGACATTAATGTATTGTATTACTTGTGTAAAAAATAATAATAAACTACCTATTCAATATCATACCAGGATCGTTAATAATTGTAAAGGTTACAGGTTTTACGAGTATATTTAATTCATTTATGCTATTATAGGTAGGTAATCATTGTCTCGGATTTAATCGAAAAATCGAAAAATATTTTTAGTTTGTAAACTTTGAAACCACTAACACCATATCTATTTATCTATTTTCTAAAGAGTAACTAGGTATATTATTTAACCATACAACCAATTACAATATTTATCAAGCATCTATTAGGTACTTATTAACATGTATCATCTGTTCAGTAACCCTATCCAACCAAGAATGCCTTTGAGCGCCAAAATTACTTTACTGACATTTCTAAAACTTGACCATAACGTCACCGGAATAATTACCTAGTAAAATAACTACTTTTCATTTCCTTTTTTGTTTCAAATGAAATAAAACCTGATATGTTTTATATTTTTTTAATTAAGTATTTAATACAATTGCGCATCTTTATAACAAGTCAATTTTCTTACCTATAATCGTTCCGCGACACCGACCCAGTTCTTTTCTCACATTAATTACCAGCAATTATCGTGTTACGGTTTCTAGAACAATATTCTGATTCTAGCAATCGTCGTGACGTCGTTCCCTTGGGGTTACCTGGTGGACACGCGAGGAAGGAAGCAAGTGCTAATCTTTAGTTCAATGCTGGCTGGAATCTTTGGGATCCTCTCAGCGTTCATGCCTGAATTGATTAGCTTTACTGCCTGCAAGTTTCTTGCATCTTTATGGTAAGACAGCTTTTAATTTTTTAATAATTGTTAGTTAAGGGAGAGCGACCCTCGGTACGTTTTTTCCGGTGCAGCGGTGGTGCATTTATGGTTTCTAGGCCAACTGCAAAAGTTACTTGGAAAAAAAAACTAATTATTTAAGTTTATTATGAGTATCTCTGGCTCTACACTGAATGACAAGGCTCTTAGTCTTATTATACATAAACTTACTAAATTTTGTATTTAATCAAGAAACTGTTTTATATTTTGTTTATTTAATAGATATAGGTAGGTAATAATTTAGCTTATAATCGTTCCATTGCTAAGCACAGCCGTTTCTAATAAGTACTTATCCCATATACAGTTTTAGAATATCCTAAATTAAAATGTGTCACTACGCGAATTCAAATTTAAATGTGATGACTTGGAATCTTTAATATATTTTGGATTAAGCCACTAGCACTGTAGCACCTATATATTATTATGCATTATATTTGGAAGATCAGACTTGCCTGCATTAAACTAGTTCGGTGCATGTTGACCGCAAATATTTATTTTGTTTTCAGTATTGCATGTCCAGCCGCAGCACCATACACTTACATAGGAGAGATCTTACCTCAGAAGCACAGAGACATTGCGCTGTCAGTTGTCAACGCTATGCAGACTCTGGGATCAGCTCTAGTGCCGCGTAAGTACCACGTATTTATTTAGGATTCAGAGATTTAGTAAGCGTTGACTATAGGATCAAATTCGATGGCGTACAAAACGGTTTTAGGTTTCAATCAGAGATTTAGTAAGTGTCGACAATGGGAATCAAATTCGATGGCGTACAAAACGGTACGTAAAAACAGCCTATATCCAAGTTCGAATTATTTGCCGCTTATTTTCCAATGTAAGTACTTAAGTACTGACCTAATGTTATCTACATAGTAGAAAACTACGTAGTAAAACTTATAATATAGATAGGTATTCAACCTTGAGAATGAAATTATATTTTTTTGAATATATCCGATTAAGATACCAACCTATATATGGACCGTGTTAAACGTTCGTGTGTTAACCCACAAAAAATCGGGTTTTGAGTTATGAATGCAGTTTTATTAAATAGATCATGAGGAATACGGCAGTGCAATCCATTTTGTAAAAAAAAAATCGTAGAATATTCTAGAGCACAAAATCGGTTATTGCTTATTTCCTATGTCAGATTTGTATTTTTGCATTAATGTGTTAAGCCACATAACACATTATTGCCTATTTTCTATGTCAGATTTGTATTTTTGCATTAATGTGTTAAGCCACATACCTAACACATTAATTAATGCAAAATTCTAATTTGTTGTTTTAAAACCAATATAACTATAATGCACTTATTTTTAGAAAATGTAATAAAATACACAACAAACGTACTAAAACTTTAATCTAGGTACTTATTTAATTAACGTTTTTATTGTTGTATAACATGTTTCAAATATCATTATAAGTTCTGCTGCTGTAGATATAAGTTAACACTTAGGTAAATATTATTTCAATTAGGAACTTAAAAATCATAACAAAACTTATTAATTGTATCATTTTAAATGAAACCAATACATATTTTAGGGTTCCGTATCTTATAAAGATATATCTGTATCTGGTATCTTACAAAAAATGGAACCCTTACAGGATTACTTTGTTTTTTGTATGACCCTTTACCTCAGTAACGCGTGGAGGTAGGTATCAAGCTGAAATTCATAGTAATTATCAAATACTCAGGACTACCGTCCCTTGGTAATAGTAACAAATTCACAAAAAATCGCCAACGCAATCAAAAGATACCGCCGTTTATGTCGCGAATTGACGCAAATTTTCAACACTCGCTAGGGAATCTAAACCTACAGGGCATTTCTCGTGAACTCAGGATCTTGAAATTTAGTACGAGGTAACGTTTTATAGCACAGATAAAGAAAAAAATACGAAAACCATACATTTTCAGTTACATCATTTAAAAAATATATATTTGAACTTATATACCTACAGGTTTATTTATAGTACGGAACCCTTGGTGCGCTAGTCTAACTCGCACTTAACCGATATATTTTTTATATCCATCATTAGATTAAAACGTGTGTGAGAAAAAATAGAATATTACACATAATAATATTTTATTAGAATTTACCTATCAACTCTTCGAAAAATGGTTTTAAGTGGTTTATTAACTTTTTAGGTACGGAAGTAGGTATATATTATTGGTTTAATTCAATATGATAAAATAATAATAATAAATCAATTTGCTTAAGACTTTGAAGTAATTGAAATAGGTAATATAGGTATATAGGTTGTCTGGTAGAGAATGCCGTATGGCATTAAGTCCGCCTTTTGTACATTTGTTTTTTATTGTGCAATAAAGTGTAAATAAATAAATAAATAAATTTTAATATAAGTGTTAACTTGTTGTACTTATTTCTCATTTTTAGCAGAACTTATAATGTTATTTAAAACATGTTACAACAATAAAAACTAAATAAATAAGTACTTACATTAAAGTTTTAATACGTTAGTTGTTTATTTTATTACATTTTCTAAAAAAATAGTGTAAAATATATTCATTTTAAAAGAACAAATTAGAATTTTGCATAGTGTTATGTGGCTTAGCACATAAATGCTAAATGTAATGAACCTTATAGCTTTTAAGCATTAACCATTTTTCTGCTTTTTCTTTTTAATTATGAATTTATTGTAATAAAAACATTTATATCCTTAATCTATGCACTTCAACAAAAAAAATGATACCACATAACAATATTTTTTTGCTTAAAATAAGCGGAAAAAGAAGAATGTTCTCAAAAAACTTTAAACGCCGATATCTCAAAACTACCTCGGTGTGGGTTGACACACGAATGTTAAACACGGACCATATATCAATATGATTAAACTACAATAACTTGTATCTTTAATCATAGATATATTAGATATGTATGAATAGTCGAAATAACTCATAGACTTGAACTACTAGCTACTAGGTACTATTGCAAGATGGCGTCGTATAAAAAAAAATTACCTAACGGATTATTTTGACTCCGAGGATCCCAGTCTCCTGAACTGCCTCTAAAATATTTGCCTACATTTTGATTATTAAAATTTGTTCTCAGTGCTTGCTTGGGGCATACTTCCCTTGGACTTCAAAACAAATTTCAGCTCGTATTATTTCCGTTCGTGGAGACTCCTTACTATCGTGTACTCGAGCTTTTTCATATTAAGTGCTGTACTCCTATCGTTTGGACCAGAGAGCCCTAAATATTTAGTCTCACAAGGGAAACACGAGGAAGCCCTAAGCGTACTGCAAACAATTTATGCTGGAAACAAAAGAAAAACAAAGGACGATTTTCCGGTGAGCAAAAAAGGTTTTTTTAACAAGTAAATCTTATTTACGTTTGCTAATTTTTATCAGCTTTGTTACCACGGTCGTTGTTGCCACATAAATTTTATCCTAGGTAATAGAAGTTCAGAATAGAATTCTGAGTAAATATAGATTTACTAAGTTTATTAAGTTTATAAGTACTTATACTGTCTTATACTTAGAGGAGAAATTCAATACTTACGAGTACTGTTGTAGTCGATAGAAGTTTTCGGTTTTATGAAATTTATCTTTAGTTGAGAAGAGGGCTCTTATAGAAATATGGAAATTGTTTTTGAAAGTGAATAACTTATAAGCTTTCATTAATGTATTAATAGAAAAAATAATAAGTTTATTCTGATGGGATTTATCTACGTACCCTACCAACCCTCTTGTTGAGTTGCTTACAAATAAATGTAATAGATACTACTTTATATTTCTTTGCCTGCTCTTAAGAACTCAGTGGATAAAATTTCTCGTCGACATAATAAAGTTTCAATTATGTATGTAATATTCGCTTTCATTAACTTCCTACTTGTACCTACTTACTTTGGTAGTCAGTAATAAAATAGCATTATTCTATAGTCTCATTGTAATGTGTTTTCTTAGAATTTATTTATGTCTTTCCTCACGTCACTTCAGGGAAATTCATATACCTAAACGACTTACGACAATAGATTCCCTTATCACAGACTTTTTATCTTATATTCACCTGTCAATAACAAATTAATATACAATGACTACATTATCCCCTTAAAAGACTTGTATCGAATTATTAATCACTCTGTGTTGGTATTTTTATACCGCTAGTAGGTAACATACTTGTATCCGGTACCGCATATTCCTTATTGGGTATTTAAATAAATTATCTAATCTTTTAACCAAAAATATTGCAGATAAAATCGCTGAAAGAACCCGAAGAAGTTGTGAAAGAAAAAGTAAATTTCCTGACGTCATTGAAAGTGCAATCATTGCCATTGATGAAACCACCTTACATAAAGTGGATGGCTTTAAATGGTTTCCTACTATTTGGTGTATTTGCTACGTAAGTACCGAGGTTTGTTAATAAGTATGTTTTTTTAGTTATATAATTTTAGCAGCCAACGTCAGGAATTAAGCATGTTCTTAAACAAAATACTTATCGTGCGTATGTAGACAAAGTCGCGATCAGAAGCTAGTATTTTATATAAAATGAAACTTCTTGAATATCTTGATACTTTGAAATTAATTACTTATTATTGCGGAATGTACTGAACAGTTTAACACCTTAAAATAGAGCCTGCTAGAACCGCGTCTACTTAGTATGTACTTTCTTTTTAAACTGTAAGACGTGTATGCGATGTTTGTATTTTATAATTATATTACAGTCTGAACGGTTTATACATGTGGGTGCCAGACTTACTGAATCGGGTACTCAGTGGACAGAACGATGGATTGACAGCCTGTGGTGTTATTGCACAACGATTAAATGAGGTACGTTCACGGAATTTATTAAATTTGCACAATTCCTAGGTAGTTACCTAGTATACCTACAGAGATAAAAGTGTACCTACATACTCAAGTAGGTACCTACTAGTGTTGTGAACAAGATCTAATATCGTACACTTAGATCTAGAGAGAGCTAACTCTTTAAGTCTCTAGTAAATTTTTCAGGAGAGATGTCTATATTAATATGCACACAGCAGTTTTCTTTATAGATTTATGCTGTTTAGGTATAATGAATCTAGTGACAAAACTACCTTATTTTTACATTACCTACTTACGAGATAACGTTATTTATACGATTACGTTAAGCGCCTATTTCTCTCTTTTCAGACTGAAGTGGAAGGCGCAATATGCAACGATCAAATAGACAAACTTACTTTCTTAGTAAATTCTGTGGCGAGCGTGTCTTGTGCCGCAATATCATTGGCTGCCAGCGGCACACTCAAAATAATTGGAAAGAAAGCGCTAATGGTCCTTGTCTATTTTACATTAGGGGCGTTCTGTATATCTATAAATTTTATAACACAGAGTCTTGTGTTCGCCATCTTGCTGTCCTCATTGCAAATAACAGCGGTCAACATTGGACCAGTGAATGCGTACGCTGTTGAAATATTCCCAACCCATTTAAGGTGAGTTCATCTAAGCCCTTTATAATCTACTTTACACTCAGGGTGAACGTAGCTTTCCAACAGTAAAATTAAGATAAAAATCGGTCCAGTCGTTTTGGAGCGTATCCAAACAAACAAACCTTTCCTCTTTATAATATTATAGTACCTATAGGTAGATATAGAAAATCATAATACTTAGATTATCATCAACTTAGCCTATTATGAATATGTAAAGTTTCAGAAAAGTCAGTATAAAATCGATATTAAATCCGTTGCAGTCCTTTTAATTTTTATAAGCTTTTACTTAACTTGCGATGCATGATGGTATGTGTGGGTGAAATCTTGCAACTGAATTTTGAAGCAGATAACTTTTAGGTTCTGATTGAACTCAAATTTTGTACACACGTTTAGTTTAAATGACAATGCATGATTAACTACGTGACGTCATTCTAAAACTATATTAAGGGGGTTGGAAAACCAAGCTAAGTTGTTCTACTATCCCTACTAATATTATAAATGCGTTAGTAACTCTGTCTGTCTGTCTGTCTGTCTGTCTGTCTGTCTGTCTGTCTGTCTGTCTGTCTGTTGCTCTTTCACGCCTAAACGGCTGAACGGATTTTGATGAAATTTGGTATGGTAATAGATGATAACCTAGAAATGGACATAGGCTATAAATAATCACGCCATCGCTCTTAGGGGGTAGGCAGTAGGCAGATAACTAAATTGAGATAGTGATTTTTAGTCGTTTTGGTTGGGACTTTTGCTCTATTGCTCTATCCCTACTAATATTATAAATGCGTTAGTACCTAACTCTGTCTGTCTGTCTGTCTGTCTGTTACGCTTTCACGCTAAAACTACTGGACCGATTTAAATGAAATTTGGTACAAAGAAAGTCTGGAGCTTCAGAAAAGACATAGGCTACTTTTTAACTGGCTGCAAAAAAGGACGAGTTCCATGCGGACGAAGTCGCGGGCAGAAGCTAGTATACCATAAAAGCTTACTTTTACAAAGGTAATTTTATTTTATTTTACAGAGGCATGGCAGTGAGCCTGGCTTTAATGATCGGCCGTTTGGGCTCCGTGCTTGGCACTAATGTTGCGGGGGTACTCATCGACCATGCCTGCGAAACCACTTTCTATTTGTTTGGTGGATTACTTTTAAGTAAGTAAAACATAAATACATATGTCGCATCTTTACTAGAATAGTGTGACATCTCGAAATTTATCACCGCGTGAATTTAAATTCAAATATGCAGACTTAGAGTCTTAAATATATAATTAAATATTTTGAGATGTCATACTATTCTAGTAAAGGTGCGGTAATGCTCTTTTAGTTAATCCTAAATACGCATTTTTGAGAATATACCTAATGAATTTACCTATCTATGTACCTACCTAATTGATTCGAAACTAATTCTATTCGTAAACTTAACTACTCGAGATAGGCAAGTTATTTATATTGAGTAGGTACCTTATATAATAGTATTATATTGTTACGAAAAAGTATTCATAATAGAGCACGAGCATTTGCACTTGAAACTTGGATAATGTCATAGTTGGTAAACTTCCTTATTATACCGATTATACGTGTAGGTACCTTGTAACATTTTTTGGTTTTAATTTCAGTATGCGGATTTATGTCGTTCCTACTGCCGAGAGGAAAGGGAAGAATGTGCTGTTTACCAGAACTTTAAACACCAATATTTAATAAACTTCAATAATGAAACGAAAACTGTACACGAATGATGTAGTTTTATAATAGGAAATGCATAATAATCTTTTTACTCTTATGGAATCATAATTGTAAAAATGTTTTTTTTTTATAGTCCCAATATTGTGCGCCTTAAAATTGATCCCAAAACTAAACTGAATTCAAACCTAGGTACTTAGTTAGCGTTTTCATTTTTATTAAGGTTTCTAATTAAGTATTAAGTACATTAAATTACTCACATTGTACCTAGATAATACCATGTTATACATATTACCTATGTACGTAAGTAAGTAGGTAGGTTTGCAGGCCTTCGTTTGCACAAAATATAAGTTACCGACTTATCGAAAATTAGTTTCATTACCTACAGTACAAAAATATAACACTATGGTACCTACAAATTACGTATCGATTAAGTAGCTATAGGTAGGTAATCGCCTGTGTAAGTAAGATGTCGGTGTTTTTAAATTGTGGGTACCTAACTGTTTTCTGTGATTACTATAATAAATCAATGTATTATGAATATACTTACTTAAATGGCGAGTTTTTCTGTGATTTTATTTTAATAAGTACCAGCTTCTGCCTGTGACTTCGTCCGCGTGAAACTCCTCCTTTTTTGCAGTCGGTTAAAAAGTAGCCTATGTCCTTTCTCAGGCTCCAGACTTTCTTTGTACCAAATTTCATTTAAATTGGTCCAGTAGTTTTAGCGTGAAAGCGTAACAGACAGACAGAGTTACTTTCTCATTATATATTAGTAGGGATAGCGGACCCGACAGACGTTGTCCTGTCCCACGTGTGAATGTAAACCATCCTCAAACCCCCTGGAATACACACAAAAAATTTCATCAAAATCGGTCCAGCCGTTTAGGAGGAGTTCAATAACTAACACACGTACCTACCTACAGAAGATTTATATATGCCTATAATTATCCCCAGGATCATTGGTTCCGCTTTCTAGTTTCGTAAGAGTCGAATTTAGTCAGAGGGAAAAATAATGTCAATATTTTTCTGCGAGTTTGATTGGGTTCTAACCAAGTAGCCTATTCGACTTTCAGAAAAAAATAATGTTAACTAGTACATAGAATTTACACAAATTTCAACTCATTACTCTCACATATTTTGTGTGAAAACGTCCTGCTTCAAAACAAAAAAGTTTTATTTGATTATTATGAAATTCAAAAAGAGTTAAGCGATTTTTGGTACGTTAACTTGCAACACTTGTAGTCACAGATATAATATGAATACATAGATAAAGCCTTTGTACGTAGAAGTTATAATATCGCCTGTCTTGTCGTTTATTATGCATACAGCAAGAGGCTAAATTTAAATTTCATATGAATATTTGCATTTCGTTCCTGCTTATGCTTTGTATCCTCTGGCTGTTTTTTTTTAACTACTATAATTTAATAATTTCTAATGCCTTAATTTTACTTCTTAATTATAATTTATCAAAAAATATTTTGCTACTCTAGATATGTTTAGTGGCAACACTAAACATATCTAGAGTGGTGTTGTCACTGTCACTGATAATGAATGACAATTTGTGTCGTGTTGTGTTTTGACGTTTAACTTTTGTTGATGATTAGAGAATAAATAGAATAGATGTTTTCGTGAAATCATAAAGTTTAGTAGTAAAGTGTAATAAAATTGTATTGAGTACTTATTTATCTTTATCCGGAACCATGCATAATCTGGATTCTGATAGCGAAGATGAACTTCCTCCTGGTTGGGAAGAAAAATCCACAGAAGACGGTAGCGTATACTTCGTCAAGTAAGTTAGTTTAAGTACTTATAATACGAAATAACAATTATCATATTATATATCATTACATTCACTATATGAATTGCATAATAAAAATCTTCGTTGTCTATTTTTGGATATATTCTTAGCTAACTTGTGCAACAACATGTGAAGCCATTTTTTTTAAACTTTTATAAATAAGTAAGTAGATAGAATACTGAACCATATTAAAAAATAAAGGATTAATAATATTATCTAAAAAGTTTAGGTTTTGATAATTTCACACTGATTATTGGGGCAAATATTGCAGGCATTATTAATTATACTTACTTACCTAATCTGTGCTTGTTTTTTAAAAAAAATCGCTATCAGCAACAGCCATTTTGTTACCTACCTATATAGGATAGGTACCTACCTGTTTTTAATTATTCAAGTTTGTAGATGCATGCAATAAAACAAAATCTTTAATGTCTGTCTGTCCCAATGACACCCTCTTGTCTGTATTTTAAATATAGTTTTTTTTTTTACACTATTTATGCATCAGTGTTTACTTATTGTTGATGCATTCCATTAGAACTAAATGTATAATCACAGATTTTGATTCCTATTACATCCAATAAGTCAATAATATAAAACTAGGTATTTTTTTCAATAATAAAAACAAATCAAAGTACAAAATATCTAATAACAATCCTTTATCTTTATTACCTTAAACTGCTGCATACCTACATTATTAGGTAATACAAAATAACATTTTGTTGTAAATATGAAACAAAATTTAATTAGTACTCCAAGGGCTCTAAGTTATGTTTCATATTATTAAGAACATGCACTTTTTAAGATAAGCAGGAAAAAATTGGGATATGCTACACTAAGACTTGTAGACTAAATTAGACCCTGATATTGTATGTGTTACTCAAAAATATACATTAAATATTTTTATTATTATAATTTATTATTATTTTTGTTTATTATAATTTGTTTACTAAACGGAGACTTAATGGGGCTGCTGCTTTCAAAAATCTTATAGATGTGTTAGGGTAGAATGCGGTCTAACTGTCAAGTTCCACCAATGACAGCCTGTGATTGGTGTATCTAGCGGATTTTTGAAATGCTGACAGTCGCTGCTTCTCTGGAATAGTGTCACAACTCGAAATGTGTTACCATTCTGAATTGAAATTTATATGTGACGGTTCACAGTCTTAAATGGAGTAACAAATTATTTCGAGTTGTGACACTATTCTAGAAAAGCAGCGCTGTGGTTGCTAATTGGTTGTGTCATATCAACAAATATCTTGATTAAACCAACTTTCTACTTCATAGGAACCTAATATTAACTACATGTCTAATTCCTTCTCTAATTTTATTATTTCTAAGTCCAATTTATATTTCTCCCTATCAGCTATTTCAATTTTCTTCTTTATTAGCAGGATCTCTGCTTCCATCTTCTGTTTTCTTAACCTATTCAAGGTTTTAATTTTTGCCCTTTTCTCAATTGTATTGTCACTATTATTATTTGTATGAGTATAATTAGAGTTATTTTCAGATGTTGTATTTGTTTCATCTATTGTAGTTTGTACTTCCACTAAATCTGGAAATGTTCCAATTGTTATTGAGGCATTCCAGTTGTCTGATTCTTGACTATTATTTTCTATTATATTAAAGATAATATTGTCAGCATCGTCAAATTTGAACCTTTTGCTCCCCTCGGACCCGGTTTGGTGAAGATATTTTTCCCTTTTTTCCTGAAAAAATATAACAGTCAAAGTGAAATAAATATTACTAAAACTTAAATAAAAAATATCTGATATTTGTTCATCCACCTCAGTCATTGGGTAAGAAATACTGGAAAGCTTTGATAATTTTAATTTATAATAAATATACTAATATACTAATAGGTAGGTTAATATAGGTTTGGAGGTAGGTAATATAAACTTACGATTGATCGTTTTCTCCAATTTTGCCATGTAGTGTCTCTTAAGTACTTCCAATCCTTTGTAAAAATCCCTAAATCTTGTATTTTTTGCGTAATTTCTTTCCATGTATCAACTTTCTTGTCAAATGTTAAATTATTGTCAATTTTACCAAATAAAATATGTTTATTTTCATAAATTAAGTTTAAAACTATCATTTTATGTGCCGAATTCATGGCGAGTATTTAATAAAATATTGTAATAGGTTTACAGGTATATTTTATTTAAAACTTCTCTGTTTTGGATTTGAAAGTTTGATTTTTCCAACCTATCAAACTTATTAGCAATCACCATAGCTATGCAGTCAAATAGGAATCATCGTTTCGTACTTATACAAGTTAAAATATTCCTCAAAAAACGTTATCAGATACATAACTACATTTTAACAATACTTTTGTAATATTAGATACAAAACAATTGGTTATCGTAACACGCAGCACTCGACGTGTATTCTCTTTAATTGTTAGAGTTCGACTGATCGTTTTTGTGAACGAGACTGCGAGACTGCCGTCTGCCACGATCAGTGTATAACGACCTCTCTTTCCCGCAAACGTGACGGGCGACAGGTGACAATTACAATGTGATATACATACAATGACAAACTTGACGTGTTCTGAATAGGACTGCGCTGTCAGTCATATAATATTATGTATGTATCGAACGTGTCTTTGGCATCTGTCGTCTGTCAGTTGTCACTTAGGTTAGTGTACCTACTATCCGTAGTAGCACCAAGTGGCGACTCAGGTCATAATCTGATAAATCATCGGAATCGCGCCATCTCTTTCACACTTGCACACCATTTTGGACTAGTTCTAGTACTTGCATGATCAAGGGTAGTGCATAATATATATGCATCAAATAAATGTACTTACCTAGGTACTTAGATAATTCTTTGGTGCTTTTAATGGTAATAAGTAAAAAAATATAATGACAGATTTTTATTTAATTATTCTTTAATTTTGTACTTACGTTTTTTATTAAGTAGGTACCTACTTTAACACAAAAAAGCAAAAGTAACTTATCAAAATAATAGGTGACAATAGAATTGTGTTTTTCATGAACAAATATACTTATTACTTACCTATTCATTTATTTTTTTATATAGTAAGTAGGTAGGTACCTATTACATACCTACAAATTTAATGTCGATAATGTAGTGAACCGAGAAAAATAAATATGATTATTATTGTGACTGTTCAAATATTATTATTTATAGAGCAATTTCCCTATAATACTCAAACCTAAAACTCCAAAATATTTCTCTTTACAGTACCTGCAGTAGCAAAACACAATGGACTCACCCCCGGACTGGGCGGAAAAAAGTCATCCCAAAAAATCTCCCATTTGGATGGTCTAAAACTACCGATGAATCAGGGAAGACATTATATGTACATCAAGAAACCGGTAACAAAACATACGTTGATCCTAGACTTGCGTTTGCTACAGAGGAGAAGAAAAGTGTCCACGATTTCCGTCAGAGATTTGATGCCTCGTCAACCGCTTTTCAGGTTCGTTATCTTTTGTTTTCTACTACGTATGAATCATCAACACATGGAATACTCTGTACCCGCGCCTTGGGTGGTTTATTATGTGTTAACGCATGTTGATTCTATAACGGATTTAACACGCGTATTTTAATTTAACTGCTGACTTTTAGAAAAGTTCACAGTTCCCATGTTCGAAGCCGACTGAGCTGACGATAGTCTAACACTCGTCGTGTGTAATAATCGCGAAGGCATCAGAAATGATTCCCTATTTTCATATTTGATTATGTAACACCAGCGAATAAGTCACGTTCGTATAGATAACGACTTATGTAAATTCGTGATGTTATTAATTTCAGGCGTATTCTTTTTCTTCATTTTATTTAAATCAAACTGCTTTTCTTTCTCTTGTTTATATTTTTAAAGTATAATAATATATGTAGTATAATACAACCTACCCTATTATAATACCTACTTGGGTAGGTAAGTTAGATACTTGATTGCAGTAGCGTTTCCGAATGATTTCGTTAATACATGAAGTAAGTACTTATACGTTTTCAGGAGGAAGAGATTTCAAGATATCTTTCATTTCTTTTTCTCTGATGATATGTTTAATTATGATTTCAGATATTACACGGAGTAGATCTGTCAGGAAAGTATGCCTTAATAACTGGCTGTAACACCGGCATCGGGTACGAGACGGCAAAATCTCTCGCAAGGCATGGCTGTAAAATATTAATGGCCAATAGAAATATGGAAGCCACACAAATAGCCATAGACACTATTGTAAAGGAAACCAATGCGTCTGAAGACAATTTAAAAGCTATTGAACTTGATTTGGCATCACTGCAAAGTGTTAAAAAATGCTCGTTGGCGGTGAAGACTGTGTTTTCTGAGTAAGTGATTATTTTTGAGAAAATTTGAGATCCTAGTTTTTAAGTCCTTCACCTGCAGTATTACACTTACCTATGTTCCTTTTTCATTAGGACGATCGCTTCCTATTGAAATAGCGTGGCTATAAGTGCCATACCTATGTGATAGGCATGATCACAACACATTTCTTTTTTTTTTTTAATTGCCATAGTTTGCATCAAATATATCGCGAACAAGGTGCTCAGATTATTTATAAGTATACATCACAACTTTTTATTTTTTATTTCCAGTCACTTGGATATGCTGATTTTAAACGCAGGAGTGTTTGGCGTACCTTTTACTGAGACTGAAGATAATTATGAAACAACATTCCAAGTTAACCATTTGAGTCACATGTACATGGCTATTTTATTGGAACCTTTGCTGAAGAAGGGGTCAAGAGTAGTATTTTTGTCGTCAGAATCTCATAGGTGGGATAAACCTTTGGTATATTCTAATGTAAACCATTCCGTATTGGAATGAAGCAACTATTAACGGATTTAACTCGTGTATTTTATTTTATTGGCTGACTTTTCGAAAACTTCACATTTCCCATAGCACGTCTGAATTGACGATAGTCTAAAGCTAAAATATTCTGTATTCTTAAGTTGATTTAGTAAAACTAAATAAAATTTAGTAATAACAACTTAATATTAGTCAGTGAGGTTTATTGTGTTTAGTCTCAAACTAACGAAATTATACTTTTTTTTTTTCAGGTTTGCCAACCTTAAAAACTTGTTTGTGCAGCAAAGTCTTTCAATGACGAAGGATCAGTACAGTGCAATGATGGCTTATAATAATTCAAAGCTGTTTAATGTTATAACTGCTAAGGTAACTAACATAAGTGCATTTTAGTAATCGTTATTATAGACATGAAGACTGTTGTTTCGTCTTCGACTATCAAGCAGACTACAAAAATAATATTGGACACTTATTTTCTTATTTCTCAATCGAGCAATAAATAACAAAATAAGCGCTTCAAAAATTCCGGAGCGGGGGCTCGTGATGTCACGTTATGGTATAAATTTTACCGAATGAAGAAAAGATTATGTGTCTAATATTTTTTAATCTAACTGACGGCTGGCAGACTAAATGAAGTTTTGTTTTTCATATGTTTACTACAATATATCATTCGAAATTAGATTGTTAGCAGTATATCTATCTTTAAAATAAAGGGTATTAATTATTTTCAATGATAATGATGTTTGTACCAAGACAAGAGTATAACAAATCGAGACCCGTTTTCTATTCGCGCGGCACTGTGCATTACAGTTACACTATGTGTGTCCCAGTTGGAGTGGACAAAATTTGCTACGACTATAATATTGTCTTGGTACTTTCGTGTTTACAAGCGAAATTGTCGCTTCAGCGCCATCTGTGTCATCTGTGTGCACTACACTCTTACGCACTTAGCAAATCACTACACGCAGATTCGTTTTCTTTACCCAGTCATCATATCTATTGTCGCCCAACCTTCACTTGCGTCTTTTTATATTTTCAGATTCTGAGTGAGGAGTGGACAGACAAAGGCATTTGCGTGAATTCCTTGCACCCGGGGAACATGGTGTATACAAACCTGAGCAAGTCATGGTGGCTGTACAGACTCGCTTTCATGTTTGTTCGTCCATTTACTAAATCATGGGTCAGTATAATGTTTAGTCATACATCCCTTAAATCATTGAAGATAATTATTAAGTTGTTCGTTTTTCTTCAAATATTATTTTTAATGGTAGGTACCCACCGTTATTTTATTTATTAAACTGCGTGTTAAATCACAGGAAATCATATAATGTGGGTAATTTATAAACGTGCAGTAACTTCAGAGCTGACCTTAGCTGTTAATCCACGTAGAGCTAAAATACCTTTTGGTCTGAGTTATGATTCCACGAAAATTTTTTGCGCTTTTTTCACCATTCCTCTTGCTTTACGTTTTTGCTAATGAAAATGTTATATTATTTAGCACTATATTATATAAATGAATAATAATTAATATTGTTCTGTTACAGCAACAAGCTGCTGCAACATCAGTGTACGCCGCAACAGCCGCCGAGCTTGAAGGCGTAACAGGCTTATATTTTAACAACTGTTTCTACTGTGAAGAGTCTGCTTTGTCAAGAGACAAGGATATCGCTAACGAAGTGTTTGCCATTTCACTTAAAATGATAGAGCAAAGGGTTGGACCCGATTATTTGCAAAAATATTTGAAAAAGTATACTTCTAAAGGAACTACCACATGATAATGGAGACAAATGGATATATTATGCAAATTATTATTTTTTCTCTTTTCTAATATTTACGTTAAAATACTAGAGGGAGCCTAGTCAAGTCTCTTTATTGGTAATGGGTTTATTACATTTATGTAAGTGGGTATTTATAAGACTTATTTAGGCTTGAAGTTAATCTATTCATGTCACTATTTTATTGTATGTTTTGTTATAATCTACGACTGCCATATTTATACCATCGCAAATCTCATTGTAATGAATTCTAAAATTGAAACCATTCTCACTTTAGCAATGTGGCAAAATAATTTACAGGAATACCTATAGAATATTTTAATAATGTATAAGGTTTATAGACATTGGAAATAAATGCACATATTTATTATAAAATAAAACGAAGTTTTTTATTTCATGATAAGTAGGTAACGATAAAGTAAAGATTTTTTTCACCAATATTTAACATAACTAATGGTTAATATGCCAGCTTGCTTATACGACTTGTGCCTTATATCGATGGCATAAGGATTATTGGTTACGTACAAGCTCACTAGTAGTGATAAAACTGCCGCGATTTCTTATCGGAATGAACTAAGTATACAAAAAAAAATCTTTGCGTTACCACTACGATATAAAGTCCAAATGGGTTAAGACCATGCTTCGAATATGGGAACTAAAGTATTCGAAACGTTAGCAAATAAAATAAAATAGGTACTCATGTTAAATCCGTTATTGTTGTTTCATTCCGATGTGTAATACTCGCGAAGGTATTATAAATTATTATAATCTACTGGTGTTGGCCTCTAACCAGTATTCGACTACTTTTGAAAAAAGTGCTAAGATTATTTATTTGTATAATTGACGATGCTGTCGGTACACTTTATTTTTAACTTCTAACTTTATCTATTTTCAAACCATAGACAAAGAAATAATGTTCGTTTCGGAACGGTCAGATAATTGGCATCAGAAGTTGCCAGTTAACTAATATAATTTTATTTGTTGAGTTGTAGGTGGTATAATAATTATATTTGTATATTTTTTGGGAAAACAACGTTTGGTTTACATTATATTTTGATATATTTTACTCATGGATTAAAATATTTATAATATCAAATATTTTACCACAGCTTAAATGGCGACGAAAATGTGTTTCTTAATGGCAATTCTATGCAAAACATGGCGGCTCTGACATTTATGTGTGTCAAGGTAAATTGTCAAATAAAATAAATTTATTCAATAGAAGTGAAATTAAACCTTTTCAAAAGCTCTTACTTAGTTATGATAATACTCAATGCGGTATTTATAAGTAAACGCAATTATATCTGAATGTTCTACTATAAGTGAAAATAATGTTAGTGCGGACTAGTTGGGGCCTCGAAACTCCCAACGGTCATTGAAATCTTATCGAAATTAGGACTCTTTCGATTGGCATTTCGCTTAGAGAAATGCCAGGGACGTGAAGGATGTTCGCGAGTGAATAGAAAATAGTGTGTGTTCTACAATGGGCGATAAGATGGATAGAGAGTACTTCCCGCCTGCCACAACAGCCTTCGACTATAATAATGTGGTAAGTGATTCATTGTTAAACTTTTACTCCCTCTTACTTTATTATGAATTTATGATCTATGTTCCTGAAAATATTGAACGTTTGTCTTTTTAAAATTTGTAAGTCGCCATACTACATTATGCAGCTACTGCTCATTTTCCAAGATTAAAATAAGGACCTACCTACTTATTAAAAGGTATCGAATGTAATCGAAAATAGGTTTATCATTCATTGTTGTCACCTTCCAAACCAAAACCTGTGTAAAGAAATATACTATCTGTTTATTCTATAGACCAGTTTATGTTTGGCCGACATGGTTACTCTTAGCAAATATTGTTATTTTTATTATTACAAAATATTACCTTCTGGACATAAATATTTTGTCAGAGGAAGAATAAGTCTGTCATGGATGCAAGTGTTGGTAATAATTAGGGGTGTGCAGTCCCTACAAGCACTATGTATGGAGTACCTACTCGACAACCATATGAATGCACCACTACACACTCTTGTGAGTAATCAAGTCTCTGGGATGTCTGTGCCCTGTCTAAAAGTAATACCCAACCATTATTAGATTTTCTTACACTCTAGAGACAACTCAAGGAGTGTTTAATTTTGCACTCTTTAGAGTTTAGCATAAGAAAGGTTCTTTACTAAAGATGTCTTATACATAAATGTTCTGGAAAAATATCTACGACTGATTGTTATATTTCATTGGAAATAAAACTGTATTGACAGTGGGCATAAAGTGCTGTTGTTTCCATACTCCAACTAATTCCCTGACTGATATTTTATGTGATTTCAGTAATTTTGGAGTGAAGGAACAATAAGGGATTTAACTAGCTTATTCAATTTAATTGATGATGTATCTAAAACTTTACATTTTCCACATTAATAGCGGAGTGAGCTGACAATAGTCTAATACAAAATTTTAATGTTTTAGTGTTAGAGAATAGTTGTTTTATTTCAATTTGTAATAGTTGCACAATAAATTACATATTTACAGACTTTATTATAACAAAACTCCTGTAAGCTTATAAATTAGTTAGTTATTATAAAATAAATACTAGCTGTCACGGTGAACTTCTTACCTTGTTTTTTGAGAATACCGACTGCAGCATCATCGGTGCTAGTACCCAAATGCATACAAAAACAACATTGAATTTGTTCCAGCCATTAAGATGTAGTTCAGTGACACATGTACAGTAGAATTATAAATATATTTCCAATAAATAAGTAGAAATGTTATGAAATAATAAATTTTTGGTCAATAATTGGTTATCCAGTTATGATGCAAATATCATTAGAAATTGCTTATTGATAAAATAATTACTTCATAGTTATAAAATAGTAATTAAAATTATAGAACAGTAAAATTGAAAATTTATGTAACTGGTTTTATACAAGTGACATGTGTACAGAATTCAGAGACACCCTTTTATGGATATGCTGGCAACCATGTCATTGCCAGATCTTCATGATTTCGCAATCAATGCTTGACTTCAAATGTATGCAAAATTGTTCCCAACCCTGAATTCACGACGCTACTTACCTAGGTAGGTATAAGGTTCAAATATATATGTGAGAATATGGGTAGGTTTATTACATGGATTTTTTTCCGTCAAATGTTGCCTTAAGATTTACTTACTACATCAGATAATTAGGTACCTACCTATCCTAGACGTGTAGATATATCTACCTACATTTTGCATCCGGCTTACGTAGTGCGTTTGCACAAACACTAAAAAATCTCGGTTCCTATCCCAACTGTCTTTAAACTTGCATTATCTAAACGACTATCTGACGCGAATGCTTAGTTCCTCGTGTGTATGCCCGACACTCGATGTGTTATCGCTTTGTGTGTGCACACAAATGCATATTTCTTATGAACTAAGGAAAGCGAAGTGAAACTAGAGATTTCTGATTAGCTACGTCTCGTTAGTCGTCTAGAAGTTGTTGTTATTAATTAAAATTCATACCTGGCAGATATGACATGACCTGTCCTTACGCGAAAGCGTGTAGCTTTCTGGAACAACGCGCCGCCTGGCATGATTACTTCTTATTACCCCCCTTTCTAGAAGTACCTATGGGTAGGTAGGTATTTAAAATTTTACTGCGTTTATTTCACAATGTACATAAGTACCTACTTAAGTATATAAATAATGTTTTTTTTAAACTTTCTCCATATTTTCTGTCAATATAAAAATACCTGTCTACGTTAAGAACATATTCTACCTACCTAGATAACATTCACGCGTAGCTTCCATCCATATAGGGAAGTTAAGAAGAAATAGCATTGTTCACAATTTTCTATTTTGCCAGCAGCTCGGCTCGCCATTGAACAATAATGGTATCTAGATCCCACGGCGAGACAATGCGATGTGGGGCAAGCATCTGACACAATTTAATTTGCGCGAAACACTGGTGTATTAATGTGCACTGCAATACTTATCTACTTTTTACTCTCACGCTAAATGAAGCTTGCCTAGTCAATTTTATATGACATACCTATATGGGAACTGCATCTTTAGAATAAGTAAATTCTTAGAACGCATAGGTACCTATCTAGTTGGGAAAATTATTGCTATCCAGGCTTGTGAAGTAGAGATTGAAAGTTTGGTCTGGCTTTGCGCTTTTTTACATAAATTAATTTTAAAGTCGGGTTAATGAGGTAGGTAGGTAATGAGCTGAGAAATTGTCTTAGATTCGTAGAAAGTAGTGATTTTGATTGTCCTTAGTTAAGTTTTTATACCTGTGCACCCACATATAAATAAGTAACTATGGTTACTAAATAAACACTTATTTTTCGACCAAATAGGTACTTGTATTCAAGTAGGTATTATGGTTGTATAATGTACCTACCTACTTAACATATATTACGGAAGGTACTAATGTGAGTACATTAGGTTAGATCATCTAATTAATGTACCCAAGGTCCTTGAACTTTATCGAACTCGTCGAAAACGTTTAGATGTGTGTGTATAAGCAATAAAAAAGATAATACAGTTTTTATGGTCTCCGAGGTCGCATGGGGCAGACGGTACCCTGTGCCAGGGGCGGACTGGTGCTCGCGTGAACTAGAACGTGAACAACTGTAGTTAGGCAAAGGTACCTAATTCGATAAGTAGGTGAATGCATCGATGTTCCTTTCATATCTATTATTTATAGGATGTGTTATATTTAGATAGGTAGGTACTTGTTCGTTAAATCATGAACCTTGTGCATGCCCTTTAGGCGCGTTTTGCCGTTATTACCAATATTGTCCTTATAAAACAATAATAATTATCCCTAGTTAAATTTGACTGCGCAACAGCAGACAGGGGTTATCTTGCCTTCCTCTGAATGAAAAATCGGAATCCTCATTTAGTTTATCTTTACTCGCCCTATCAGTCCCCTCTAATCTGTATGTTTATTTGAAAAATCATAGTGTACATTGTTACAGATGATTTTGTTAACAACTGCCCGTACAACTTGATGTCTCTCTCAACCAAAATTGTAAAAAAAATAAAGAAGCTAATTCTGGATCAAAACTTACTTTCACTATTTCAGTAACGAGTTGACTAAATATAATC
Organism: Polylopha cassiicola; assembly: GCA_038024825.1. Classification (NCBI taxonomy): domain Eukaryota; kingdom Metazoa; phylum Arthropoda; class Insecta; order Lepidoptera; family Tortricidae; genus Polylopha; species Polylopha cassiicola. The sequence continues at coordinate 10,853,520 of CP149046.1, read as the reverse complement.
CAGTATTGTGCTCCATAAAGTTCGTGTACTCTCGATATTACATGTATATACTATATAGTTATGTTCCAGTCGCGTGTTTGTGGCAAAATCTATATCTACCTAGTTGGCAATACGCGGAGGTATTATCAGCCAGTTCGAATTCAACTTGCGAAACTTATGCTGCTCTGTAGCCAGGAACAAAACCTGTTTACATAAAAAATCGCGTAAACTGGCAGTGTTTTATGGATTGATGAAATAAGTCAACATGAAAACCGTTTCGTTTTCGAAAAAGAAAGCGAGGAAACTGGTGCGTGTTCCATGTTGTAATGTTACGTAGATTCGCACTTCGTCATCGTATTGCAGTGCAAGCTAATCAGTCAACCACATTGTCCATAATGTCATGACTTTCTTGCGTTATGTTACCTATAAGTTAAATTATGTTAATATTGTGTAAGAAGCCTTACCTACGATGGATTCACGATTGTGAGGTTGCAGGTATACATCCTGTCAGTGACCGTGGAATTAATTAGCGCACATTTTACCGAATAATATCTCTCTGGTGAAAGATGTGTTGCAACGCGTACGACATGTTTAGTGTAATCCACCAAATCGCTTTGGACCTGATTAATAAATTAGTTCTTCTAGAGATATAACGAGGCCTACGCATATGACCTTTTTATAGATTCTATTATTATTTCTTAATTAATGCTTGTACCTCAGTTTCCAATCTGTTCTGTATGTTCAGTGATCAATGAAATAATGTAATTTGTTTCCCATATATCCTATTTATTTGACTTTCTCTCCTTATTTACTGACCTAGTATAAAAAAAATCATTACCCTACCTCGACACATCATGGCTACTATTTACATCATTTACCGCATCTATTCCTAATGCTTTACCTTATTTCGATTGCATCAACTCATTTCGTATTACATCGATAGCTTCTGCAACACCATTTGAAGTCTCAGACTCAAGAGTTTGACGGTAAGAACCGTGGAATTTCCATTAAAACGTAATGTTCTTTTTACGCAATATCTAATGGCTTTTTGACTGGCTACGGCTTTGTCTCAGCTCAGTGTATCAAGTAACCATTAATGAAATAGGATATCTACAGAATTGATTTTTAACGTAATACATCCACCTATGAACTTATATCTATACCACGAGCTACAGATGAAGGTGTTATTATACAGCAATCACGTTTTGATGGCGCAATTTTTTTCTGCTTCCTAACAATAGCTGTGCAATTTTTTAATCCACTGATATAAATCATTTACTAGTTAAATCGAAGCACAATGTTAACAGTCTAATAATGTTATCTATACTATTATTGTAATGGGTGAAAACAAAAATCTGCAAATAGTTTATCGTTATTCTTGTTGCTTTCTAAGTTTCTATAATGTGCATATTGGTTTCTAACCGCAATTTGTCTGCTTGTCTGAATGTTACATTTTATATCGATACAGTGTAATCGCTTGGCTCCGTATATTCTCATTATCCACTACGTCGAATGGTCAGATGAAAGCTACACGTGATCAATATTGTGTTATGAATGTTTATCCGCTATAAATGGCAATTAGTTACTTTCTCTGGCAAGATTTAGAACTAACTGGTGTTGTAAAATAAAAGTCCGATAGTTTCCTTCTTTACGTTTGTGCAAAGTTTTATACTGTTTGCGAAACTCAAAAAATATATATTCATAATAAGTAATGCGTTTTTGTAATATCAGGCCAATCTAATGTTAGTTATTATTCACAATCATCGTGTTACTTGACTGAGTTTGTTAATTAAGTACTTGTTTAACTTGCTTTGAGGAATAGTTAAATAATCAAGTTTGTTTATGGTACCGATCGTAGTTGACTCAATAAATAATTAACGGTTACGTAGAAACGAATGAAGTTTGAATTTAAAGGACTTCGCTCACTTGTTGGGCTTATTAGTACCGACGCCGAAACCCTACGTTCAGTCCACTAACTTATACCCTTTAGATTGAAATACGTCAATACAAATACCATATTTAATCAATGTCAGCGACGTTATTATTAGTGTAATTAGATTTCACGAGGTTCGTTTTGATAAGCTTTCTTTTTATAAATCGAACCTTCGAACAAATTTTGGAAGTGTACTCTAGTTGTTTTTACACGAGTATTTTTTAAAAACACTTACTTTAACTAGAATATTGTGTCATGCACATATGCAAGATGCAACGTTAGGTTAGGTAGGTATGGGCGATTTCTAAACGGTAACCCGCATTTCCTTGTCGTTACGCTTGTTGGTTACCGTTGTCACCACTTTTACGACCAACTCCTCTGATGTACGTGATCATATCGACATAAATTACCTTGAACTGCTGAAGTATACACCTAATATGAAACTTGATATTTTTAAAAGCAAATTTTAGTTTTGGTATCTGGATATAGCGTTGGTGTCTGACCGTGAAAGTTGTTCCTGTGACTAACTTTAAATGTTAACCTTGAATTACTGAATGCAAGTTCTGAGAGTAGGTTCTAGTTAGGCTTTTGATTCTACCCACGCATGGCATTAAGTTTCAAATAAGAATGAAGGCGGAGTTAGTGGCATTGTTTAAACGGTGCGTTTTGGAATAAATCGTTAGTCATTTTGTGCAATGCGAAACTAATAAGTCGAGGTAACGTCGTCTCCTTGATTTTAGTTTTTGTCGCCACCTACGTTGAATTCGGTTTAAGTTGTTTACGCGGAGGGCAGTTGTCATCGAGATATTATAGGTACTAACTAATACTTAATCCGACTTGAGAACCCCAAGTAAAACTAAGAGCATTCTAAGGATTTATCTCTAATGGTTCAAAAAAGTTTATTTATAGTTAGGGTCTATAAGAAAAGATGATACGGAATTATATTAGTTTTGTTGTTTTCTGTGTTATCGTCCTATTATCGAAAAGAATAGGTAGTGGTACGCGAAAGAATTTAGCTTGTTAATAAAAACAACTTCAAGCAAGAATGACGTTGCTTCTAAAGTTCGAAGTTCTAACGCTCCCCATTGTTATATTTGTAATTTTCGACAATGCTTTGTATTTTTTAATATTACTCACTATCAGGAGACCGATCAAACAATTAGCTTCGCGGTTAATTAAATTGTTAAAATTTAGACCACTTTAAATACATATTAACAAACTAGTAAATTTATTATGTATTACGTTATATGGTCAGGTAAAATTTAAATATAGTTGAACTTTTAAATAAATAGTTTTATGATGGCTACGTTCTATTACTTTCGATAGAGATCTGATGATATAATGATTGGTGGGTCATAATTCGTAATGAGAAGTCAAACCGGTGCAAATGTTCTAACAATAGATTTAATAACAGCATTACGTTATTCAGTAAGTGAGTTATCTTGATCTGCATTAGCATCGATGGTATCAACAATTGTAATCTACCCTGTGGCTACTTAGCTTAGATCATCTTCTCATGTCTTCGATAGATGATTTAATCGAGTCTTTAATTCTCACGACTTCTTTCAAATCATATTCAATTAAACTTTCTATTGTGTATTTTTTTGACCGAAATCACTTTGCTCCAGCTTCACTATGACATGTATCATTTTGGAAGTGATTATTCGATCCATTACACTTTATGAAACGTTTAATGCAGTAAACATGTTTTCTGATAACGCAGTTATCACTTAAAGTGCGCTGGGTAGAAATGCACTGTAATAACGTTCTATTTTGGTTTAACTAGTTAGTTGACTTGGACAAATTGTCGTTTACATACGAGTTAGTCTTGACTAGCAAGAATATGGTCACTGAATACACAGCTAAGCACTTACACAGTGGAACTGCGTGCAGCTAAAGACGTTTCTGTTAGCGACGTAGCTGGAAGTTTTATAGATCGGTTGTATAGTAATGTGTTTGTGTCTTCTGTAGTGCTGTGTGCGCTGGTATGCATGAGCTAGTGTCCCCTAGCGGTTTCTAATGTGATATCGACTGACGCGTCCGGTCGGGGTTTCATTTTGCCGCTTCGATTGCGCCGCAAAGTAATGCGTCTACGATTTATAGTAATTCTAAGGATTTTATGTGCATCTATTGTTACTTTTTTATTACATACATTTTGCTAAAATTATGAAACATCGTATGTGCCAATTCAGCGAAGTTGAACTTGTACCTTTAGGTACGGTTACCTTGCCTCGAAACCAATTTTATTAAAACAACGATGCAGATGATTCACGATGTGTAATTTCATGTTGTTAACAAATGAAGTATTACACACAATTTTTATAATAACGGCGTAAGGCTTTACAATACAACCTTATTTTTTTAGGTAGGTAACCCGAAATAAAGTTTTTCGAATTGCATTGTCATAATCAGCAAGTTACCAGTTAGTAGGTATTAAAATTAACGTTATGTTGACTTACAGTTGAAGATATTACAAAGTAATGACCAAATATGAATATGTTAATCCATCCGATGTATTTGTATATGTAACAACTAAATAATATTTTATTGCTAGTTTTATTTAGGAAATCGTTGTATTAGTGATCAGGCTACTATCGAACTTGATAGTCCGGGTTAATTTTACATTAAAAAATGCCACTTCTAACTCCTGGAATAATGTCGCTTAGGTAATATAAAATTTACATATCGAGTGTGAATCAAAACTATAAAGTTCCATTACTAAAACCGGACGCTATTCTCCTTATAAGGATCGCTGTTGCTGTCATATCCGCTCGTGCTTTTTAATAAGTTACGTCATATCGTTACTAATACGTTACTAAGAGAAAATAAAAATTTCGGAAAGGATTTTATGTACACAAGTACATAATTAACTAGCTATGCCTATAATCTATATGAAATGCCGTATAATTATCATGGAAAATAAACATTTATTTGGAAAGGTAACTTATAGCTATCATTGTTGGAAGTCATTATACTATTAATTAACCTACTAAATTTGGGGTACGTGACATGCTATGAGTGACATTAACCTACAATGAATACCATTATCTAGTTGTTTGTATGCCGCGCCTGTTAGACTAACCCCTACACAATAGACCAGCCCTTTCCTAGCACGATATGGGTGCAGGTTGCAGGCAATTTAAAGCTTAAACTCAATAAAACTGCCTTACGGTGGTCGGAAGCAATCCATTTAAAATGGCTTCCACTTTCAAGGTAATTGATGGAAAGTGATACCTATGCAGAAAGTTGGTATAAAAAACAGTAGCAAATAGTAAAAGAAGCCAACGCGTGACGATTTTACCAGGGAAAAGTGCGAGAAACAACAGTTTTTTTCTTCTTTGTATGTATAGTAATGTCATCTTTTATATTTCGCTCTAGGTTTGAGATAATAAAAAATAATAATCTATCAACAGAGCTGATAAAGGAGAACTCATAACCGCGTTAATTACATACATAGTAGGAAGGTGTATATTTATGTACAATATTGATATGAACTCAAAGAACAGAAATATATGTGGTAATCATATTATATTTATGATAAAAAATATAAAAAATCTACTGATTTTTTAAGTCTGTTTACGTAGGTACAATCTTAGACCTGACATAACTATTATTTATTAGACCTAATCTATTTGTATACCTATATATTATGACATTTAATGAAAACGTGCTGAAAATGAATAAGTACCTACTGCCACCCAGATGTAAATTTATATGAATAAACATTTGCCTAAATCTGTTTGAGTTACAATTTCGGCGCTCAAGAAGAATTTTCAAAGATTCGCTTCTTTACTTCAGTGTTTGGAATGGCTGGATTATGAGAATATTTCTGTGATTTTATGGTGATATTACCGACATTTCTTCTATCTTCATTGATGGGATTCGGTAACTTACGTAACATTGTCTTAATGCTGTTAATAATGTGCTCACGACCGAACATTGCTGTTCACGATTTTGCCGCCGACATTATACCAATGTATCTGATAATATCTTAGATAATGGTCGTATGATCAAATGTCTTGATAATATTAATAATAATTTGTATTTGATTCATTTTAACTTTACAAGATTTTAAACTTACATTTATTTACCTACTTCCTCGGTTTGTTGAAAAAAAAAAATGAAATTTAAGTAGGGATGCCACTTCTTCCTGTAAGTAATAACTTGTTCTTAATTATTTTTTCTTTAATATCACAATTTAGTGAAGTAAATCACATTATACATTTTACATAATATATATTGCAACCGGATCCAATGATCATTTAATAAAAGCTTCAGTGTATATACATTAATCCTCTCCATTAAGTAACTCGTAAAGCTAAAAGGTCGACTTCCAAAATTGACTTAACGAAATCACCATCGATTTCTTTTCAATCTTCCGGTTCGGTTTCACTCGATGGCTGGTCAAAGTTAATAATCCATTCAACTCTCGTTACGCGAGTTACGCGAGTCACCTATGCATACCCTACCAGCAAATTACTGTTTATACCTACCTACACGAAGATTTATCGATCTTTTTTCTTTCGACATGTCGGAGAAAGTGAAGTTATCGCCAGATATCGCAGGCGTTCTCGATAACTGCTTCATCAATCAGGACGCGTGCGGTTCCGAAGATATTATGGTTATCGATATTGCATATTTCGTCTTGTTACTATGTCCGAGATTAAAACATATTAACGTTGATTCTTTTGTTTATTGTCGGTTTATATACAGTATTATTACAGTATTTTCTAAATATCTAATGAGATTCACAAAAGCACATGTATTTGTTAAGTTATCGCCGGTTGCGGTGTAAATCATTGTGCAGTCTCTGCATGCGCTCCTGGGCACGACAATTCAACATAAGTCCTATCGTGACTACACAAATACTAGGTGTGGCTATACGTAAAAGTACTTCGTGACATTACTGCATCAGTCACTGCACTTCATTTAATTGAATCTAAATTATCCATTATTACTTTATTAAGTACCAGTTAAATTTGTTTATAGTTCAATTTAGTGCCTTTTTGTACCTAATTCCAATCCAATATACAATTTTATGGAAATACGGAATCTGAAATCGTTAACGATGATAATCCGCAAATTGTAGAATTAGTGGTCAAAATTTGTTGTGAGAAATAAACAAGTGTGTTGACGTTTTTGACGGATCGTGACGAATTTTCGTAATAAGCGTTAAGTATACGTCTGTCACGTACGAATCTCTTGTGCGTACGGAGCTCGCAGCGGTGATTTTTAATCGGCGAAAGTACCTATGTTGCATGACATGCGCGTGCGCTCGCGATCTGATCGCCGCCATTACACTCTAGCGGCTTTGACTAACAATTCATGTAGTAATTTAATCAAACGAAGTCGTTGACTATTTACTTAAGTGTCAACTTGCGCTCATTTATGTGTAAACGTGGTACTTGTTAACGAGCTTAGTAAATTTCTTAAATGTTTTTTACTGATAATTTTGTGCAATAACCCTGATTAATGAGTTGGAACACGAAAGTCTACAACAGCTCTTATTTCAAATTAGGTTCCATTTAATTTTAATACTGGTCGACGCAATACTTGTCAACAATGTCCCGCTGACAAATGAGCCCGTTATCACTCTCAGATTCAGACGCGCGGTATCGCGCAGATCGCTGCCATTACCGCATTTACACAATCGGACATTGTCAGCCCCAATTGCGAAAGTAGATCGCAGTTAAATTGCTTTTCGTCATGAACGTCCGTAAATAACAGTCAAATTTGACAGGTGCGCTGCATAAACTGCGGTAATATTGATATGTCATAGTTATTGTTTTATATATATTTCCACTGCCAATCGTATTAGTGATAAAATTCCAGAATTTCACCACCGGAGGCTGTCGCACTGTTCCGTGACTGTTGGTCGTTCATTTAACTAATGAAATACTATTTTAGACTGCACCTAAAGTCGTTTTGTCAAGTTGTATCATCTATGGCGTGCAATTTCGTGTTGATTAATGTGATTATGTTTTTTTACTTAACAGTAAATCGACCTTCCATTTGTATTTTTTTGACCACGCCTCTGTTCACTGGACGTCAGCCAATTATTCTTGCTGCTCCCAAAGCGGGAATAAACAGCTTAGCATAACACTTTCTACCTTCATAATCAATCTATTATGTGTTTTACATATACATTACACTCCGATTCACTCTAGTTACCTCCAAGACATCGGAACGTCACATCGCAATCGTCTTAAAAAGCTTTGCATGGATGAAATGCATTATTACAATAATAACTTGCTCGAAAAATGTTAAATCTCGTTGTTTTATCGCAAAATGACGAGTTCACAATGTAAACTTTCTTTGTGAGTGCATTGCCAAATTTCACTTTATACTCTTACCCCAGTACCTTGATACAATGGTCAAATTAGTGTATTTCAACTCGCTATTGTTGTATTATCGTGTGACAGCGGCATACTACACTAATCACGTGAGGCATTGTTGGGAAAACATTTGAAGCAATAATATTATAAATCTATTTATAAAATTATTAGTTTCCCTTAAGTAACTGTAAAATATTGATAGTCAGGCGAGGATCTAATTTGATTGCTCATTATTATCTGATTAATTATTACTTCGTGGTAATGATCCTATCTGCAGCAGGATGTCATTTGGGCTATCAGCATTATTTAATAATCGATATAACTGTCAAAATTGTTGTTGCAAGATATATTAATTAACTAATGAGTTAGTTTTTACCGTTTCTAGTACCAAAATAATCAAATAGCATGCGAAACTAAAAAAAGGTGCCTTTCTTCAAATCATTAAGATTTAAGGATAAGTATAATTATAGTAATTATAGTAAAACGGAAACGATAATCTCAGCTATGATTTCAACTTGCCACAATCACATCTAACGTACCTACTGTGGTTTGGTTGCGTGTAGATATTGCGTTTCATTGATTTCATTATTTTCAATATATCCATTATACTGTCATGTGTCAGAATAACTCGTACCTCTCGTCTAGTATCGAGCTTCATTCGACCTTGTTACAAATGGGATTGCGTGCAGACTTGACCTGACACTATCTGTTATTACAACTAGTACATAATTGGCTTTGGATTGGTGTCTTAACTCACGTCTGTAGACAGATGTTATCTATCAAATCGTAAATTGGGCGCAACACCGATATTTCATTCTTCCTCTTGTATTTGAAACTATTACATTGAGTCTTTGAAAGTAATCTTCCTTTAATCCCTTATCTTAACTAAGCAACCTCTCTAAATGTCAACAGGAATTGATATTCACGAAAAGCAGTCGGCAAATACAAAATATGAAACTATCATATTAACTGAATAATTTGTAGCTATTATATTATAATTGTAGTAAGTAGTGCAGTTCTTGTCAACTTCAACTAGACCGGTTTGCAACACTTGGTTAAATAATAAATATTCTTCAGAGTTGTCTAGTGGTTTCATTGCGCACGGTACATTGTCTCGATTCGCACACAACGATCAAAGACAAATGTTTAGTTTCCACATACAACGATTATTGTAATTGTTCTCAGCTGAAATGGCGAGAATGTTGCTATATTGCGAGGTATGATGTATGTCAATGCTAATATAAACTCGCAAACACCCACACGTGAAGAAGGTCGAAGTGTGTTTACTGATTGAAAGACTTGTCAAAAAGATATATGTACTATCAACCTTGTAGACAAATGAAAAATAGCTTTAGTTGTTTCGGCGATAGGTTAGTTTTATTAAGTAATACATATTTTATCTTGGAGGATATCTCAGTCAGGATTTTAACAATTATCTTAGAAAAAATAGCTTGCTTCGCTAGTAGTGGTCCGTTTATAGAGCGTTTGAAGGCTCCGTCATTTCCAGAAGACGGCGATACCAAATGCAAGCAAAGTTAAATACGTTTGTTCATACGCTGTAAACTACTGTTATTATCACAGAAAGTTGCAGCTGAATGCAACAAGTTTATTGGCAGGGCGTTTATTTTCGCTGCCTAGCTTTCACAATATTGTTATATCATTGACGCCCCATGAGATTCCCATAAAAACAGGGAAAGTGTGCAATCGAAGCCGACGTGCAGGCGGTACAGACGCAGGCCGGCGGGCACGCGTTACGCCCATCCCACGCTAAAGTCAAAGCCGCCAACCAAAAGAAAGTGAAACTTTTTCCAGATAACCTCTTTGACCCGGCGTGCAGTCATACCAGGGTGGGCGCTGTTTGACAACCCAAAATTACAAGCGTCAAACCAAATCGAACTCTATTCCGCATCATTACTCATAACATCCGTCTTTAATTAATCATTGTTTATTGAGACTTACGGAGTGATGTAGGTACACAAAACTCGTTTGCTTAAGATTCTACGCTGTATTAAGCTAAGGGCATTAATTGGGCCTTCACGCTCGGTCGGTGACTCCGCCCTCGAGCTCGAGGCTTTTGTAGTCGGTTTGCACGTATGTCGAGAAAAAATCACTACAAAGCTGAGTAGTTATATTATTTATGGCCTTTAGAGGCACGTGTGGTTGTCCAAAGTTGTCTAAACATGACAAAGCAGTAAGCACCAATCGTTTATAAGTTTACTATAATAACAAAAGTAGGTATTCGCCAATACAAACGTAGGTATCATCAGAGCTCTCCTATAGCCATAAGGTTAGGTAATACCTGTCGATATAGCTATCACTACATCATTTATCTCCTTTCAAAGTGTCGCCTAAAGCCAGTACCATCATCAGAAGATTGGTCTGATTGATCGATTTCTTCTCTCTTAGGTGTAATTAACTTCTGTTATTTTACATACTTGATTTAACAAATTTGACTGATAACTTGATGTGCTGACAGTGAATTGGTATTATGTCTATATATAATTACCAGCTATGCAAAATCTATAGGAATAAATGTGGCTCATTTAAAAGGCATGACGTCATCGAGGACGAAATAGGTAGTTTGCAAAATGCACATCAGATTATGATTACTAAATGGAAAATGATGTCTACACGAAATATTCATTGAATTTGTAGGCGGTGATGGCGGAGACAGGTACCAATGCGCGATCGTTCCCAATGCCATCAGATAAGGTTCACTGGTGACTGCGGTCTTCAAATTATTGATTATCTTGCGGTGTTCTGAAGGCGATAGTAAAACACTACGACGGAGTTGTACATGAAAATCTCAAACTTCGTTAAAATAAGAATCAAGATTACACTGACATGTATCTTCTATCTGTTTGTAGTTTTTTAAATTGCAATTTTAAAAACTTAGGCATACGAAGCCAAAATACATATGGATAAATAACATTTAGGTAATTGCATCTGCAACATAGCATACTCATTGCAATAAAGATTATTTATATTAATATAAATAATCTTTATTGCAATGAGTATGCTTGCATTGATTAATTGTCCCTTAGATTGCTCGAGATGGCGTACAATTATTAAAGCGCAATTTCACGTGTTGTCTAATATCATATATGATTGTAGTTACCAGTTGCCGCGTTTCGCGTAACAAGTGCAATGCAATTATCCGAAACTGGAGCATAACTTCTGTACAAATGTCTGTTGATGGATAAAGTCATAACAATTTGTTTAATTCATTTTGTGTAGGTTATTTTTACACCGTCACGCTGCGTTAAAATCTCATCACGTTGCCCCATCTTCCACGAAGTTTTATAACTATTCTGTAATACTGCTATATAAATACTATTAAATACATAATCCGATCAATTTTCCTACTAGCAAATAGTTCACAAAACATTTAAGGTATTATTACGTATAGCAATGACGCAAACTCATTGTATATACAAGTGCAAACCTTTAATAATATTTCTATTGCGAATTGCTGTTAACATAAGTATATGTATTATTCCGCTGTCAATTCTGATGCAAAAAATATAGATCTGTGTAAATGAGTACAATTCTCATGAGTATTACGCAAACATAAGAAACATGGTGTTCTAATCCGACAAAAGGTGCGCTACTTTAGTTTGGCGATTGTGCTCATAATACTTTCCCTGCAAATTACACAATGTATGATTGCTGATGATATAACCTTTTATCTTGAGCAGTAATTACAGTTTGTTCTCGGATATCATGAAATAAAATGAAAATAATGTTGATTAATTGTCGCTACGCCCACGTTCTCGTTCAATTCATCGCCTCTTCAACTACCGGCAGTGTTGCGTTATGTCAGTTACTGTTACTAGTCAAACTCTGTAAACGCAGTCTAGTCTGCATCAGTCAATCAACGGCAGATGATGAAATTAAAATTATATTGAGCCATATGAAATTTGCGAAGTCATTGAAAGTGTGCTGCAAAACTTTGCTATTCATTATTTCTTGCATAGAGATCATAATTATTTTATAACTAAGTAAAGATAGTAGGTAAGAGAATGGTTTTAGGATATTGTGCTGCATGGTTTGTTTATTTACTGGCCACTCATTTATTTAAATTCACGGTTCATAATTTTGCTGTAACATAGCTATTTATGTATGGTATCATCGACTGGGTTTCTAACCTTCCGCGTGTTTCATTAGCTCGTTTCCTGCCGATGTTCAAAGGGCATCTAAACTATTTCTTATTAATAAACAATGCCGAGCATCAAAGACGATTTCAAGGAACATTTAACTTGTGTGACGCATGTAGAAATGTTTCTTTTACTGATTTTACAGTAACTTAGTTGCCTTTTATTCGCTCGCACGTAATGATTCGTGAAGACGTGTTATTTCATTGTTTAATTACTTCCCGAAATTCTAAAGCATCTCAATTAAAAATATCCAATATTTACCTCTCCACTGAATGGGATGACATAATCAAGCTATGTTTTATTTCAAAATTGAATGCAGCTACGTACTTTTGTTTTGAGATTGTTATAGCAAGCTCTCACGGATAAAGCGACGTTGGATGCATCGCGTCGTAACCCGCGACATAATGTGTGCAGTTCAGAACTACAACTAAATGTCGTGCTCGTCTCATACAATCCTTCAGCTATATCTATACAATATATGTATAGAGAACCAAGCATTTACTAACTCCCACATATCCATTTTGTATTAATTTAATTTGCATATTTAGATGCATTCGTTAAAATAAATTACTCGCATCTTATTAATGTAAATATTGTCTCTGCTTAAATCAATTAACACAGTTCTGTGTAGTCATAAAGTTTGCTTATCTCTGCATAACGGAATCCGTCCTTCAGATCACTGTCTTGTCAATTGTGATCATTAATTCAACTCGCCTCTTCATTTGCTAGTAGGAGGTATGGTACTATTTAATATTGCTACCAAGTCCTCGTTATTGCATTCCAATTTTTTCTTTTCATATTTTTAAACATGGAAACATGGAAGGTACAACAACGTACAGTAGTCGAAATCTATTTAAGTAGATTAAAGAATACGTCTTTTGTGATTTAAAGAAATGATTTGAAACATTACAACCGTGTATTTTAATGGATGAACGTTCCAGGTAAGTATATGTTATATATTAGGATGACCTAAAGGTTGAACAATAAAACATAAATATTATGGATTTATTTGAAGTCTACGTGCCCCGCGGTGGTGGTACCCGTAGTGCATGGAAAACCTGCAACAATGCAGTTAGTGCAATTTGTAGCAGTAAGTAAAATTTATATTATAATTATTAATTTCACTTTAGTGTTAGGTTATCGTTTAATAACCGCGAAGGCATCAGAAATTATAAGGTTTATTTTTAACCTTTACTGCAAATCACACGTATGCCGATATTTCAACAAATAGGTAGTATGTTCTGAGCTGAGGCGACCATTTCATGTTTTGTTTTAAATCATATAACTTCTGCATTTGCCAATTTTTTCTCCAATATTTTGAATAAGTATTGAAGCCCGATATACAGTACGGAAGGTCGCAACAATAGTATGTATACATATTAGTTACCAAATCATAGATATCCGATGATCCCAGATAAAAAATCGTCTTATGACATTTTCGTGTGATGAAATCTTTTATTTTTCAGAAAGGTTCGAAAGTTAAACGTTAAATAACAGTCCTCAACCTTGTCCTTCAACCGCATTTCAGTTCCCAAATACGTAACCAATTAAAACTGCATTTGCAGCTTTTGAAACACCCGGACTCCATATTGAAATACTCAATAAAAAGTTTATTTCATCTGTAACCGGTTGGGCGACATTCAATGACATTTACATTATGTTAACAAACTGGACGAGTTGCCTTTGGGATAAAAAAAGAAAGTAGATAGGTAGGTATACGTGCACACTATGTTAATAAAAGTTATTTATGATCACCTCTCCAATACTCGTCCTGGATATTGATGTCATTTTATTATTTATTTTAATTGGTTTAGTATTCAGCTCTGTTAAATAGTTTAAGATGGACTCTGAAGGACGTTATATGAAATTGAAGATGTTTCTACCAAAAATCCACTTCATTAAAATAATTAGTTGAATCGTCATTTAAAACCAGTTAAGTGCAAACCGGAATCATACACGAAGGGTTCTATACCACCTAATTATAAAAAAAAGTCGAATCAAAAATATTTCTTGTAGCTGCAGTGGCCATAGTAAAATGCATTTAAAAATTATAATGTTCAACTTTAATGGTTCATATGACTAGCTCAGTGACTGATAGACGGATAGGGGAGTCGTTAGTAATAGAACTCTCGTTGATACCCTTTGATTACTAATCTTAGGTATATGCAACATTTAGAAAAAATAGTCAGGCTTTTTTTAAGAAAGGGACCTAACGAAACCTAACGTACAGCATGAGCGGACGTTGACCCGCCCGCCCACACAGGTCCCTATTGATTGCCCGATTTAATACATTTTACTTAAGTATACCATATGAAAAATATTAAACATAACTTAATTTAAGTTAATATTTCCGCAGTATAGATAATTAAGGAATTGTGTTCTATGGTACACTTAAAATCACAATTGTACAAATATACCATCTTTATACTTGTTGCAAATTTACGTGTATCGAAAGAAATCGTAATATTTCATGCTTTATGAATGGAATGCTATAGTAGATATGTATTTATAACCGAGTGTAGTGAGATTGTCACACTTCACCACGCCCGCAAACGGATGCTGTAAGAGAAAATCTTGCTAGTCTACGTCTGAGCACCGGTTTAATGAATCCTTAACTCAACGCAGCGATCAACAGTCAATTTTGATATGAGTGACGGAATTATTATATTAATATTCCATACATACACATGAGCTTACCAGAACAATGCACAAAGCTAATCATTTTTTCCCACTATTTGAATAAAAACGCACTTTTAATCTGCTGGTTTCTACCACTTTCTACATCTACTTGTTATGATATTAAGAATACTGGTGGAGTTAATGTTTGTTATTGTCTGCAGTTTTTAATAACTTAATTATTAGATTTATAACCTTTTTTATGTTATGATTTATAACAGCTAGTTTAAATTTACAACATAAACAAGTGTTATGAGAAGGCGCTGAATCTATATATTATTTTCATTCTTTCTTGACATAATGGTCTTACAGGAAGGAGTTACTTACAGGTACAGACATAAAGCAGTGCAATAAACTACTAGCGTGCATTATATGCTTTATGTATACATACATGCAAGTCTAGTCTACGCGAAACGTGACGTTAGCCGGCCTTGGCGGTCGGCTAACGTTCGGTTGAAGTCGTCATTCGATCGGGCTCCGCTTCCATCCTTGTCGTTCTCAATGACTGCGCGGTTCAACTCTTCTCAAATTTCCACACACAACATTCGAGGAAACTGACTCAGCTGAGTTTTAACAACAATAAGGGGCTCTGAAAATGCACCTTGTTCCTGACTGTATAAGGTTAACTGTAGCGTGCGAGATAAACCTGGTTACGGGGCTACACCTCCACAGTCATAGTATCGTTCTTTCTCTTTTTTTCTCAGTCCCGCACAGTTGCTGCCAGCCAGTATTGTAAAAGCGTTCAAACGATACGGACTGTCAAGCGGTTTTCGATGTTATCAACGTTTGGTTATCCTGGATTTTGACAATATAGGATAGCTAACATCATAATCGTACCTATATCCTAACTACGAACGTTTCCGGTGTCTCAACGAAATCTACACATGTTCTTGCAGTCGAAAAATCTGGATTTTGAAAACTACATCGAATAACACCATTTTTATTGTTGTTGATATTGTTTTGAAAACATCGGACGGTGGTTGGGTCCTCGAAAGAAACAAGTGCAGTAACTGTATTGTTTTGTGGAATAGGGAGCGGTAGTTCTGAGTGAGTGCGTATCGATACGGGCGAGTGTACCGCCGAGCCCGTCTGGAGTGTCAGTGTGAAATTGCAAGAATATTTTTAATTGCTGTCGAGTCGTCAGTGACTGATGGACAAGTGTGTTAGGCCTTGGGTCCGGTGGAGCGGGCGATATGCAGACCCGCATGTTTGTGTTTAGTGATTACCAACACCGGCAAGACGGCGACAACGGAGACAGTGGCGGTAATCGCACCACAGGTTGGTATGTCTCCTTAATAAGTTTATAATGCCACTGAAGAACAACAGAACTATGTTTTTTTAGGCATCAATGCAGATGGACTTAGAAACATTGTGATAGAATTGCATAGGCACATGTCAAATTGAATAAAACGAAATTAATAAACACGCTTTCAAGGCAACTTGTGAAGGGATTAAGCATAGCAATTGAAGTAGTTCTAACATTGACGCATACGAAACCAGAAGCTAAGATCATAATTGTTTTGTGTACCCTTCGGCCAATTATTGAGTGACTCACCAGCAATAACTTTGAGCAACTAACTAATAAAGTTTAATTCATTGTTAATCGCCAGATGATAATACCTTGTTCATCTTATTAAACGTTTACATCATTTGAACAAATACCGATATATAATAACGCTGTTATGCACGTGATGTGTCGACATGACGATAAACTTAAGTAAATATTTTCAAGGTGTCATTATTGATAAGTCTTAATTTTAGCACTAGCAAACGTAAACTGTTTTGATATTAACAGGTTTATTTTTGTTTTATTTTTAGTTCAAATTATTAACACACAAAATTGTAATAAGTATATAAGAACCTACTAGGTAGTAATAGGTAGTGTACTTAATAACGTATTAAGTAGACGGGGTCAGATATCTCACACACTTACTGTACCAATAATTACATTTAAAAGAAAGAATATTAAAGTTTTAGATTAAAATGGCTGAAACGACTTACCTACCTACCTATGACAAGTTCTCGAAACGTCAACATAAAATCTATATGTATGTACCTACTAGATTCATTGGAACTGATTCATTCCAATTTATATATTTTTTTTATTTAGAATTAAGAGATAACTGACTTGGAGACATTAAATTGACAGATATAAACTAAATGTCAGAAACCACGTAGGCAACCTACGTACCTACCTACGTCAGAAGAAATTGTTTTCCTTATTAGCCTTTGTTAACATGTCTATTATTACTTATAAAAACATACTGTTATATATTATTGTTAATTCCAGGTGTTCTAGTAATTAATACAAACCTGTACATCTCTCTTTTTTTTTGGTCTCTCTTAAGTCTTAACAGATGTCTTGATGTTTACTTACCAATTTGTTTTAATGTCACACTTTCAATTAACTTTTATGCCGACATATATATTTGAATTTTTTATTCTGTCCAAATAATTTATTTGTTGACAGGTGCTATTAAAACTGGTTGACAAGATGCAGCCTTAAATTCCAACCCATTGCAAAAACGTGGACTTGTACTAGTTTCAAATAAAAATAAGACGGATTACATTATAAAATTCAGACTCCTCGAGTGGTTACAGTTACTTGAATAAAAGTCAATTATTTTAACAAGATGCGCGTTTAAAATGGTAACAGTTTGTAGCAAGACTTAAATTAATCATTTGGCACTATACTTTTTTATATATTTTTTTAAAACCAATCTTGAAGGAAAAACACAATATTTTTTAACAATGGATGGAGAAATTTTAAACCGACTTTCCAAGTTTGATGCCCTGGATTATCATCTCAATTGTAAACGAAAAAAATAAACTGATTCTGAAAGTATCTCGTTTAGTAGTTCGCTCATAAATCATATTTTTTTGCCCATAAATTATTTTTTATTATATTACCTAGCTATGCCCCGCGGTTTCACCTGAGTGTATGATAATACACATACGATAAAGCCACTGTGACCTAGTTAGGACCAGTTTTTAATGTCAATGTTATTCTATAAATTCTAACAACTAAATTAGCAGACACCTAGTATGTAAGTAGTACCTACATAACATAATATGACCTTCATTAAATCTTCACTATTCTCTTTAGATTTTATATTTTTTTGTAAGTATTAAAATCTAGGATTTTGTTTTGATCGTAGGTACCTACAATATCAATATTAGTGAATTCAGTAAACTAATAACAAGAATGGAAGTGAATGAAAGAGTTAGCTATCGTACATTTGTAAAATGTTACTCTTTTAGATTTTTAATGTAATCTTTTCATCGCGTAGAAAGCTCCCGCGCCTTTTCCCCTGTCATTTGTTTTTATTTTTGTGACAGGTGGGCGCCAGAACCAAATAAACATTTTCCGGTGGGCCGGTTTTAAATACATCACTGCATATATTAAACAACGCGATCCCTTTTCTTTTATCTAGGTTACCTATTGAGAAACTTGACGCGGATTTTAGCAATTTGTTTCACAAATTATTATGATGTGTAAGATATAATAGTAGCTATAATACTGCTAGAAATATGAGAATAACTTCACAACGTAATTTTAAATTAGGTCTTAGCGAATCGACTTTGTATATACAATGCCTATTTATATATATAAGTAAATATATATTTGATCAATCCATGTTTATATTGATCAAGCTAAAAACCTAAACTAAGCAGAGCTTGTACCTTCTATGGGTACTAGACAATGAATAAATATATATTACATATTCAACTTGGGTACAAGTGCTCATGACATCTGCCGCTAGAAGGACTCAAACCTGCAACCTACAGTTTCACCACCGGCACGGTTGGACCACTAGGCCAACAGACCTATCTATCGAGTCAGGTTCTTTCAACTAATTCAATTTATACAGAACGAAGAAAATTGTTGTGTAGTCAGTGCTGAAAAGACGTTATTACTTCTTGTGATTACTTATTAGTTTAAATTAGTCTCGGGTTGTATTCTATTGACCTTAGCTTTTCAAGCTAATGCGAATTTCGTCTGTCGTGACGCCTAAATCGAGAGCACGACTCGCCAGGTAGGTTTCACTTCTGTAGACTTTTTTTATTAAAATTCAAGTTGCAAGTTGCTCTCGATATCTTTTAGTGCTACTGCCATAAAAACGTACAAGTCACCTCAACAATTATTAACAATAATTTTGTTAGTACTTATAACACTATTTATAATTTTGCTCTAAATAGATGAATCATTAAACCGTTTGATTGTAATCCCAATCATAAACGTTTACAATTATATCCCGAACTTAATATAGAACGTGCGTGTTATGCCGAATCATGATTGATCGATTTCTAATTGGAACATCATTTCGTTCAAGGATTTCCTCTATTACCTTCTGACTTTATTGCTATTATTTATAGAAAGCGATAAATCAATTATATCATACGAGTACTTGACAATAAATATCGTATTAATTAACTGCTGTAGTATTTATGCAATCGGTAGCAGTTGCCTTAGCCTTAGCTTGTATTCTGTGGCACGTGGAAGCAAGCCCGTGCTGCTTTGATCGCGATAAGAAATCGCTAAACGTGATCGATTATTTACACTCCACCTTTTGTCGGACAGCCGGACTGACGAATGCACCAATCGTTTCACACTTCTTTATGTTTCGTAAAATTGAGACAATGTCACGTAGTAAAATATTCATGCACACTTAGAGACATAAGTATAACTTACTTAACATGAGATTTCATAAGGAGTTCAAGCAAATGACTGTGCAAATTACGATAGTGCGATTTGTTAAAATTATGATGACTGTGTGCAGTTGCGGAGGCAGTAGCTTTTCGGCTATTGTGAGAGGTGACCTTGTATAGTCTGACATTGGGTGCGTTGATTTCGGATCGTGTTTTATTCCCAGCGACCTTTGCGCCGCGAGCGCTGCTACAATGATCTATTGCCGTGAGTTAGGCACACAGTTAATCGTTTTCTATGTCATAATGTATCTCCGCCTCAGCTTATCTTTGCAGTAGGACAAGAACGTATACTTAAACAACCGTAGGTTAAATTACCATAATGTTCCATCGCAACGTAACAGAGAATATCTAATGATCATCATATGCGGTACTGTTTCTTTATCAAAAAAATCTACAACTGTGGAATCATACTTACGAGCAAACATTGCACAAGTGGTTCAACAGTAGGTAGTTTACGCCCAGCTTTGAGTACTTTATTTGCGGTGTGAGCCATTCCGTTTTGAGTTTGTTCAGGCCGCGTAACGCGGTTGGTGTTGTTTCAACGGCGCTTTCTATCTGTTATCTCCAGATCGCAGCAGCCGAGCCTCTCGACTCAGTAGCCGATGCCGCCCACGATTAGGGATCCGTTGATTGAATATTGTAAAGCTAATAATCCGTTTAAAAAACTATTTTGATAACACTTAATTACTTACTTGTAGATGCTGTCGGCGCAGTTAGCAGCTCTCTATTCAAGCTACGAGACATAACACTTCATGTGCTTTAGTTGATTAGGGTGGTATAATAACTTATCATGACTCCTGATTCTCATTTATTCAATCGTCGATACTGTCATGTTATAAGGAATCCATTTTTATGCTCCAAAGTAATGGTATCAATAACCGCATGCGAAGAGCTGCGGTTGAATTGCCTACGGTTCTAAAGTGCATTCGTCTCGAACGATCGTCGACCTGATATTTTCCTTGTTTTATATATGGCATCAAAATCGCTTTCCGAATCGCGAGGTCTAACTCTCAGGTTCCTCTAATGATAAAGATGTTACTTCCCTATAATTAGCGGCGGACTTTTAACTCGCGACAACGCCGACAACACCGATTATTCGCATTGGTGCAATTTGATGATTTAGCAATTTTAGAAATGCATTTTGAATATCTACCTGGGTAAATCATTCTGTCATTCAATAATTTCAATATGCTCTTTGTCTTTTCATTACTCTTTCCTCTCATTCGATCATCCTTTCCCACATATTACGTATATTATACATTTTACAATCATTATGTATTGCGTAAACATAATCACAATCGTGACAGTTCGTCGTTACATATCAAAGCAAAATTTAATTTATTTTCTTCTTATACATTTCACAACCACAGTCGTGAAGGCATTATATCGATAGGAAGGGAACCTGATTCCGTTGAGTATAATTATGTCATTCAGTAAGGCACAAGTCACGTCGACTTGACGCTTGGACAGAAATAGAAAGTGTCAAATGCTTCATAGTCGCGCGCTGTGTACTGAATACATGACTAACGGGCCAATAAATCTGTGTCTCGAATAGAACCATTTATTCATCAATTGTCGCCTGACTTTGAATTTTAACTGGAGTCTGATAAATGAACGCTCTAATAACCTTGAAATTTTGCATATTCCGCCGGAGGGACGTTTGGCGAACATGAAATTGTTGATCGGAAGACTCGTGTCTGTTCAGTGTCACGTATCACCTTCAAGTGGTAATAAGAATGACGATAGGTCACCACTGCTTATTTTTTTTTAAGGTTAGGTATTGTTATGATTACTCTTATTTTTATCGACATAACATATTTATGTTATCGATGAATTTTCCGAACACTTGAAAAACCGACAAGAACATATCCAAACCCCAAAAGTATGATAGGTCTCTCTAAATCTGGCGTGAAATCTAAGACAAAATAGTAGAAGTTACTAAGCTTAATCTTAACTATGTATCACATTAACGAAAATTATATGAATCATCATTGTTGATTAGGCTTTAAATTACTTACTAGGTGGTCAAACAATTTTATGGTATATTTATATAAAGGCATGTTGCACAACGTTCTAGTAGGTAGGTCTCGAGTTGTTGAAGCTACATATTTATTTTATACTAGCGGACCCGGCAGACGTCGTCCTGCCCGTCCGATTGTTTCGTCAAAGATCTGTCAAAGTCTTCTAACTGTCACTTCTTCATAAGGCTTCATATTTCCCCCGTTTTTTACACATTTTCCACTGTTTCTTCGGTCCTATTGGTCGCAGCGTGATGTTATATAGCCTAAAGCCTTCCTCGATAAATGGTCTATCCAACAAAAAAAGATTTTTTGAATTCGAACCAGTAGTTCCTGAGATTAGCGCGTTCAAACAAACAAACAAACAAACTCTTCAGCTTTATAATATTAGTATAGATTATGGGCAGACGTCGTCCTGTCTGAAAGCAGCTCTACATGAATCTATCGATTTGATAGTTGTTGTCGTTACGTGAGACGGTAACATTTTCGTAAAGATTTCCTTTCCTTCACGGATATTTACAAAAAATATCAAATTTATCTGTGAAACTTTTATTTTTTCATACCTTGTCCTGATCGTAAAATCGTGACAAAGAAATAATTAGTGAAATAGCTCCAGCCGTTTTAGAGTGCAGTGACTAAGGGCATTGGGTTTCATTTGTATATATAGATTACTCTATAATTCCGGTGTCACTTCTAAAAAAGCAAAGGGGTAACTTTAGTTAGGCGGGCTTGCTTAGACATAGTTAAAAAGACAGATAATTTCCGTGGAAGGGATATTTGAGTGGTCGTTCGCGGACTGGTCACGTCCCACTGCGCGCACCGAGGGTACCATTCATGCGGAACGGCCGCTGGTGTCACTGGCTATTGATATTATAAAGAACCCACTGTTGATTACTGATTGAAAACATACTATTTAAGACCGGCCGGAAATTCGTTATTATTATTGTTCCTCTTTGCTATCAAGGAAGTGGTGATCGGAACTTTACCAGATTCATTTAATGATGGTTCCAAACAGCAAATTACAAGTCAATTAAGTACCATAATACCGGATGGGACATTTAGGTTATTTGGTAATGCAGTAATTTCAGAATCTATTGCAACCATTAAACCAGTGGTTATAACTAGGTAGGTATTCAAAATTTTGCAATTAAATATAGGCATATACGTTTTAGCATTCTGCTATAGAATGACAGCTGTTTCTTCGTACAGTCAGAGTATATTTATGGAACAGGTTTTTAGTCTCATACAATGGTTGCAGCCTTAAAAAGGTCTGCAGAGTAAATTTGTTCGCTACTACAATTAGTCGTCTATATGACCGAATTTCCTTCTCCACTATTTTTACTTATTACATTGCCAGGTAATTAGACGGATTTGATTACAGGAAATAATTAACGATGCATAAACTGATCAAAGACAAGTCTCGTAATATACATTCCTTGCTAAATATGCTATGAACCTCCTGCTGTGCTTGCTATTCATTGCTGATTTGATTACTTACAGCAATGATGCAATAACTGCTTCTTGTGCATAGAAATTTTACAATCCACTGCACCCTGGAAACTCTTATGTAAGTGGTCGCAAAACCTATTATCTTACAAAATTTCTTATTCCGTGTCTAAAAATAGATATAAGTATAGTTTTGAAGTGATAACTTAAATATTTTATAGACGTCAATAAATCGTCAAGTATTGATAATATGAATATAGTGCCCATAAGATAATAATATAATAGCAGAGCCAGATGTCTTATTACTTATTGTTGTGGCAAAAAGTATTCCTTTTTATACTCAGACATCCGGCTGACAGGTAAACGGTATCCCTAGTAAACACCTGGCGTTCTGGAGACCTATAGAGAATATTGTCATCTCTTGCCGCTGACAGTATATTATTATGTTGTTTCTTGTTTGGTCATTATTGTTTTATATCGTTTATAAGGATAAGAATGTAAATATAATTCTATTAAGATTCAAGTAACCAAAATAAAGGTTATGTTTATACACCAAAGTTAATGTTATAATAATATTAGCATTCACGCCGATGGGACTGTGGGAAGCAGATATTCAATCTAGTAAAATAAATCATAACAATAATAATTATAAAGTGTTCTTTGACGTAAATAACGTAATCTGTTAACTTTAGTACCTACCTACGACGTGAATGGATTTAAATATTCTGTCTACTTGATGCAATGTGAGCAAATTAGATAGAATTAAGATAATTCACCGGAACTACACAATCTGTACACGGTCGAGTTACGTTAAAAGTAATTGTTATAAAATTAGGTCAACGTTAATAGTTTCAACATACATATAATGTATTTATTGACCAGAAGCTCATTCGACTCATATCGACTACCCTGCACTTATGTTTCTGAAATGGATAGTTTCTTGGCATTCAATCAAGATTGCCATGGTCATGTTCATGATGTAATAAAATTATAACGAAAGTCATTATACCAATTATGTTGATGATCAAGCTAATTCTTATTGTTTTTATTTTCCAGGTAAGCATTGTTTGTTGTGGAGAATCGTGTATTGAATAACTGTAGAGTTAACTGGTATCGGTAAGTTTAAATAATTCTAATAAAAATGATAATACGTTAACTACCCTGAATAATAATAACAACGAGGCAAAAGATTACAGGCTTGTTGTTCTCAAAATCAAATACAAAATGGTACTTGCACTTTGGATTAACTGATATTAAGCTTTATCTATACCTACTATTTTCTTTATTGCTTCCGTTTGAATAACCTGTTATTGCATCGTCAGTGTGAGCCAAGCCCCCTATAGAATAGTGTTTAACGATTGGATTGTCCGTGCGTCAGAGCAGTGTAATTCAATTACAACCCACGACTCGTAAATGGGTTAGGTTAGTGGCCCGGCTTCCTCGCTACTAGAGCCTGGGGTGCGCGTCATTATCACTCTCTTATTGTTTTCTTATAAGACGATTACATGCCATTTAACTTCATTGTTCGTTAAATGTCCAGTTTTATTTAATTTCAAGAGCGATTTAATACATAATGTGGAGATTTAAGAATTAACATTCAAGATTTCAGATCATTTTTATTAAGATAAATAAATAAATAAATATCTTTGGACAATTCACACCAATTATCTAGTCCCATTTTAAGCAAAGCTTGTGTTATGGGTACTAGACAACGGATAAACATACATAAATACATATAAGTCATCCAAGACTCAGGTACACATGCCAGTGCTCATTACATTGACATCTGCACTTAGCGGGATTCGAACCCGCAACCTCTGGTTTCGTAGTCAGGGCCTCTAACCACTAGACCAACAGGCCGTCAAACGAATTAAATGTACTGTAGACACTGCAATACAAAATATTTCTTGGCTTGAACATTACTTACTTATGAGGCAGTCGTACAAATGGAGCAGTAGCGATTGCTACAAAAGATATCTTTGATTCTTTTTAAATAATCCAATAATGCATTTAGCATGATGACAAAGGTACAGACTTTTGACATCATGCTAAACAAAATGATAAAGTGAAATACCAAAACATTGCTATTGTCAATAATATCAGCGACCGCGACCTATCGACATACGATTTTATCTTATCAATCATCGGTAAATAAATATTTAGGTATGTAATAATATTATGAATGCTCTTTCAATGCTCTACTCACCCGTTGATTAACACATTCAATGTTTATTTTTGTAGATATTAAACTCGC
This sequence comes from Polylopha cassiicola, assembly GCA_038024825.1. NCBI lineage: Eukaryota > Metazoa > Arthropoda > Insecta > Lepidoptera > Tortricidae > Polylopha > Polylopha cassiicola. The sequence goes on along the minus strand of CP149046.1, from coordinate 10,828,012 downwards.
TTCTGCACTCTATTAGTTGTTTTGTATGAACCCAATATCGTTTACAATGATACAGACCCTTGGCCGGAAGCGGGCAATGTTATCTAATTCACTGGGTTATCTATCACCGTAACTGTTATTTACTGTCGGCTGAGGGCGTAAGTCACAGCGGTATATCTAGACTTACAACATTTCTCCTACGACTTATGAGTAAATCTGTGTCCATAGGCGTTACGGCCCAATTTGCAAATGTTGGTCATAAAGTTCTCCTTGCGTTTACTTCAGTCTTCAGCGTGTTAAAAGTTTTTATTAAAAAAATATTATTTATTTATTCGCAAAATACTGATATTACCGCCTAATTCCTCCCATTACATGCTTATGTGTATGCAATATGACCGGTAAATAAATAAGTGCATGATTTAGCCGATCAAATGCTTGATTGATTGACAGTATCAGCCACGCAAGGTTGTCCATCAGGTGCACTAATAGCAGTCTAATTGTAATGCTCACACCGCGAGTTAAAGGAACTTATGGTTGTTTTAGTATAATTTAATTCCCTGTCTAAATCGACCTCTAAAATCGTACGTTGCATGCGTCCGATGCCGGATATAAGTCATTGAGAAAGCAAAATTTCAATAAATTGAATTGTGCAATCTGTTTTCTAAATTGTATGATATTACGTGTTTCTAATCGAGGTATCATAAGATGATATTATTGTTCGCGTGCGGCGACACATCGCTATCAGATGTGGAGCGGATTCGTGATTTGAATTCGATACTTCGACGCTCGGATGCCATTCTCGACCAGCTTTCTACTTTTTTCAACACAGAACTAGAAAAAGTAAGAAGTTTCATGATTAACACTGTGAATACTTTGCATAATTACAACCAAATAATGATAACCATTAGTTAAACGCTTGTCATTCTGGAATTCCGAACAAATTCTTGACTGTTCGCATAATTTTCATTGAGGCAATGTCTTCTGTTAAATGTGCGTGTCTCCATAATTGTTGTACGAAGTATGTATGTAAGTATTACTGAGAAAACCATTTGTTTATTGATACTCAAAAGAGCGTGTAACTTCAAACTTTAAGCGGTTCCGTACTGATTTATCTACGGACCTCTAATATGACTTATCAAAGATGATTCGTTATGTCACCTTATTCTTGTTGGTTTTGTTTTTGCTGTACAAACATTACCGACATATGTCACTTGTGTATACATACTAGGGTGGGTCGTTCATGTATGAGAAAAAAATAAAGTTATTTGATCGTAATGTAATAGTTATATTATGTTGTATTGGGTGTAAACAAATAATAATCGGCCATAAAAAATTAAAATAAGTCATATCTTTAGCCCGCGCATGTTATTCAAAGATTCAGAATTTTCCAAAAAAATGTCGTTTGGTTAGACATCTGTAATTTATTAATAAAACACTTTAAATTAATGCAAACTGTGGAAATATCAACATTAAGTCACTAACAATCAAAGTAGTACAAAAAAAAGTGGTTATATAAAACATTAACATACTGAAAAAAAATCTGCAACTTATTCTATTTCAGGCACAAAATCGCGTTTACTCTCAAAACGAGGCATAAGTTTTCTGGCGGCAATTTTCGCTTGTATCAACCCTTCTCTTGATTTTTTTTCACATAAGGACATAGATGCTTCCGTGACTACCTTCACAACACGTTCAACTGCCTGTGTATGACATGGTAACTTCAAAAAATTCAAGCTTTCATCGCCCTGACACTCAATAATCTCATTTATTTGTTGATTAGTGATGTGTCGAAGAATTGGTGGCTCAGAACAGTTCTGTTGCCAATCTATCAGGTCAATATAGCTATTAGCATCAAAATTAATTTGCGGTACTTCAAACACACGAGGTAGTTTTCCTGTATGTGGTTCATTCCGCGCTTTAAGTATCCTTCTAGCAGCGAGTTCTCTCACTGTTTTGTCTTCGTCAGACAACATTGACAGAAGCAAATTTTCAGGATGAGCAAAATAAGCGTTACGTTGAATTATGGGATCCGATATCAGTTTTAATTCTGCTGGCATGTATCGAGAACTTTTAATTAATTTCCACAAATTCTTAGACCCATCTTTGCAAGTTGGGTTTGCTTTTATTTGAAACCATACTGGGGCGTATACTTTAACACAATATTCAGCTAATAGTTTTAATTCCCTTGATGGCTTTGATGTAGAAATATATAGCCGCAATATCCTATTTGCTTTTGTTAACCATCGTGCATGGGACATCTTTTTCCAGGAGATCTGTTAGTCAAAGTCATCAGAGCATTTTCCATTAATAACTGACGTTGTTATTTCGTATAAGTATTTTTGGTCTGTACTTAGATCATTAAATTTTATTTCTGGAAGATCACTTTGTATTTTTTCATAGGTTGTTATTGGCAACTTTTCGCAATTTTCTAATAATTTGCCAATAGGACCGGCATGCGAGGAGGGGCCAGTAGTAACACCATCTAATTTGTTAAATAAATGTCTCAAAGGCAATTCATTTAAATGTAGCATGCAAATAATCCACTGTAAAGGGCGTTGCAGACTTTTCTCGAAGAGTCTAATCACGCCATTGAATTTTCCTGTGTTAGTGACCGTACCATCGCAACCAATAGCCATCAAATCATCCAGTTTAATTTTTTCGGGATACGAGAAGCGCGCAAATTGATGCTTCGATACTTCTGGCAGTACCTTGAATTGGTGTAGCATAACCAACATAAAATGAATCTGGCTCTTTAATAACAGATATATGGTCCTCAATTATGGTTTGTCTGTACTTTTTAACACCCTTTTTTATAATATTTAACGTCTTATCTTTTCGGCCGTCAAAATATAAAGCAGGTATGCTATTTAGCGCCTGTTGTTCAAATAATTTACTACGTTCTTTCTGCCTTTCCCGTCGTATTTTTGATTTATCAACCACTTCAATATCTGAAGAAATATCGTGCAACAATGAAGAAACCATTGCAGCGGCTGCTCTGTCAGAAATACCATAACGATCGCAGGTTTTCGCTAACATAGGCAAACTTTTGACTGATTTTTTTGCTTTCTTGTTTACTTGCGATGTAGACGGTAAGTTTAGCTTATCAGGGGAAGAAAGAATTTCTTCAGGCTCACTGGACGATGACACCGACTCCTGCTGTTCTGTATTACACTTCTCTTGGTTTTTGTTAGTTTTCAAATCAGATTGTATTGTTTTAGAGGTTCGTGTTATTTTTTTTTGTAATTTTGTTGTAATAATTCGGTCTATTCCTCCAATCCGCATCTTCCTTTCTTGTCTTTGGTCCAACAAAAACTTCCGTTCTTCGATTGGTACCTTTTTTTCTCTAAGACAAGAACAAAGTTCAATTTGCTTACATTTACACGAACAAATGTCGAATAAAACTCTGCTGTCCTGTATAAAATCATTTTTCTGATCAGTAGATAATCTTTTTAATGATTTTATTAAGTTTTTGCACTTTAAATGATAAGCTTTTATTTGCTGAACGACTCTTGTGTGTGACACTATAGGAAGGGATGCTTTTCTCCAAATATCTTCTACTTTTTTAGTCACAAGCTCGGCAACATCTAAAAAAGAAGGTTCTTTGATGGTATTTCTGCAAATTTTTAGTTGTAATCGGTTCCATTCATAACATTTCATGACATCTTCGTAGGTTGGCAATACATTGTCTTTAATATCTTCGACACTCCCGAATATAGGGCACTGATAACTTTGTCTCCTAGTTTCCATTATAGTTTATTAGTTTTTAAGAAAGAGTAAATATAATAACTAATGAATGCGCGCACTACTGTACTCCAATAATATTTTAAATGCACTAAAACCAAACTCGTAATAATGACGATACTACGTGACGCAACACGAGTGCGGCCACTTCTGACTACCCTCTCAGAATTATAAGAACCGAACTATTTGTAAACGATAACGGGCTTAATAACTCTTGTCACTCAATAGTAACACAATAATATGCGATTCGTTTACAAAATAATGTTTTAAGTGCTTTAAAAATACGCCACTCGAAACCTCTATTTTATAATTTTTTTACAAACTTGAGGGTCGATGCGCGGGCTGTTATACTGAAAATAAATAAATAATATTTTACAGGTTTGTAATTGGCGTAGTATTACAACATAATTTCACTATTACAAAAGGGTTTGGAAAAAAAAAATTTTTTGACCCACCCTAATACATACCCATCACTTCCATGTTCTCACACTAGATTTCTAACACTTTGCGTAATAATTCGTTGTTTGCAACGGTACCTATGTCAGATGTTTTTGAGAGAGCATTTTAGTCAAGTTATCTCCTACCTTATTTGTAATTTAATCTTCGTCTATTATTGTTTACTTTGTATAATCTCTTAATTTATTCTAGATGTTTTGAAGTTGGGTGGAGTTTATACTTTATCGTAAAATCAACATATTTATGGACGTATATTTTTATTGTAATTATTAGTTTGATATCAAATAATTATAATGTGGACATTTCACTGTAGGTATGTTATTCAAAAATATCAAGCAAGTATGTAGTTGTGATTTTATAGATTCAAGTTCTCTTGTGTGACGTCATTTTACAAATTTTACTAATATTCCATATAACTTGAACTAGTATTGGAAATGACATGCACATGGTTTTCAAATTATTCAAACTATTCCTAAAAGTATTTTATATATAAAATAAATACTTGCGAGAATTTTAAGTTTACACAGTCCAGATATCACGATTTCTAAAAGTATCGATTGCAAAATAGCGATTGATATTTTGCCATTTCATCTCTACAGTATCAAACTTGTAATCGCCTTGAAAAGTCATATGATACTCTTGTCGTGAGACAGATAATATTTGTTTGAGTATGTAGTTTAAACTAAAAATCAAATCATATAAATCATCGAAGAGGCGATTTTATTCGTAGATAAAAGCGGCACACATCAACTAATATCTAAATCAATATTATTCTTAAGATACGCTAGTCGAAATATGTATAAGTAAAACTAGTTTCGAGTAATCTTTCTATACAATTACTTCTCAAAGAATCTTACTGAATATGAATAGTTGAATACACTCAAACTTCGATTTATTAATGACTGTAAATTTAAACTGCTCAATGCTCATATTTTTATCAGGCTAATTTGCAACGCTCAACGAACTTTCGGTAAACAAAACCTTGTTTTTTTCCGTTGCATAAAACCTGTTTGGTATTGTATGGTGTTTTCCGTCTGTTGGCTGGTCCTCTGTGACGTCATGCCATGGTCCCCCGTCCGCTCTGGACCGTGACGTCGTTTCCGCCGCTGCATCCGCCTACCACCACAAATTATGTCAACGTTTAATCGAATTTTCATTTTGCTTTTTACAACAGTCTTTATATCAAATTAATTTACTCATGGTAAATGGTCGATTCTAGCCAAATGCAGCTACGGAAGGCTTGTAGATAATGAAAAACCAAGTTTCATTTTCGCAATCTTTTTTAATCAGAAAATCTAAAATGAACGCCATTTGTTTACAAATAGGTAAATGTTTTTGTTGAAGTTTATTATCGGATTGATTCAACTGATTCTCTTGATCAATGAAATTTAAACATCGGGAAGCTTATCGAAAGCTAAGATGGGTAAAACAAGACCTCCATTATCGAACCGCAGAAACCAGAACCTTAGCCTGGCACGGCTTGTTCGTTGTCGTTTCGTGTGTCATATTGCTTGGCAGACCGGCTACACGATACCTCGCTATCGTGTTTCATCGTACATTAATTAACTCTTAGGGAAATGCCTCGCTCATTGTGTCCACAGTCGCGGTAAGTTTGACGTGAGTTATAAAACTGAATAGATGATTGTAACCTAGTTTCCGGTCTGTGATTACCTTATGTTTCTTTTTTTGCGCATGACGTTTATTATTCTGGGGTTCTTGAGGTTGGGGATCGTAGTAAATGTTGAATATGTATATTGTGTGATACATAGTTCTTTACATAGAGTAATAAGTACATTGAAATTTGAAATTTATCAGTCCAGCTTTTTATCAATAAAACCTTCTCTTTTAGTTTTATCTAAATAAGTAGAATGAATAAATCTTATTCATACTCTGGTTAGATATATCTATATCTTTTCTTGATATACCTTTATGAAAAGCTATGTATATGCGAAATTTATTATGCAGCTTGATTTTAATCTGTTGCCTGCACGAAACTGAATCTCGAACAGTTGAATTAAGAGGCGTGAGCGAGACCCTCAGTGAAAGTGTCCCACTCACGGAACAATCGATTGCTGTGCTTTGAAGTGTCACCAAGACATATGATATATATCTCATCATCACAGTTCCTAGAAACGTAAACTATAATACACTGCACTTAAAGGCTTATGACGTATAGTAATTCCGGTGTTATTTTAACATTACTACTACCATATGCAACAGCGTGTCAGTCAGCGAGACTTGCGAGTTGTTTTACGAACTTCTATATTTAACGCCCACGTTGCTGTTAACGAACTAAAATAAATTTCCTATTTAAGCAAATATACGCTTAATGGCTGAATCCGTGGGAGGTGAAAGAATTATGTTAAAAACTGTACAGAGTTGTTAATGTTTGATGTCGACCCAGATTCGTGGTCTATGGCGCTGTTTCCTTATTTATAATGAATATTTTTAATGTATACGCGATATTCTGTGTTGTAGGTATTTTTTTATATTACGAATATGTAATAAACACTGTAGGTAATGTATGCCTTGTGTGTAGGAAACATATCCGACTAGATACATAATGATGTAAATTATAATGAGGTTGTTAAAATGTTACAGAATATCTATTTCGAACTCGGATTACGAGAATACGGAGCTCCTTCATTCACAGCTGCTATGATTCACTGTATTGTTCGCGCCTACACTTAAAACACTTTAAGTGAAGTTTCTAGGTTGTAATACCGAACTTCTATTAGATATTGTATAGAACTACGTCGACCCACTTGAACGTGCTGAAAGAGATATCGTTTATCTTTTGTCCTCTCAAAGTCTACTCTTGATTTTTTTCTAAAGGAGTCTTTTAATGATATTAATAGAGACTGAAATTGTATGAACCAAACCTGTGTTTGATTGAGATACACAGCGTTAGACGTTGACACGAACAAAAATGGCAATGGCGTGCAAGACTTCGCTTGACAGAGGGCCGGCCTCATTAGTTCCGTTAACCATGCCGTACCGACACTGCTGTGGCACGTAATGTTTCTAATGATGAATATTATTTACTGCAATAGCATTGTCATTTTGAACTTAAACAACAATGAACGTAAATCGTGGCGGGAAGCATGAGATTTAGTTATTATTTATTTCTTAATCTGTTTCAAAACGGATAAGCCGTAATATGGTGTTAGATTTAATTTGTTTGATTAAAATTTGGAACAAGATTACAGTAATAATAAGCTAAAAAAAACGAAGTCGGAAATGTCAAAGGTGTCATTGATCGACGGAAACAATACAGTTTACACTTAAGTGTAAACACGATTGTGTTAAGTGTAATTAAGGGTGTCGTCGCTTTCTAATCATAATGTTCTCTATCACTTAGTTGCTGTTAAAACACTCGGCACCGATTAATATTTGAGAGGTTCTGAGAACAGATGCTTCACCCATTAGAGAGTTATCGAGTATCCTGATGAATCATCCTTATCAACTGTTGTCTCAGAGTCTGCACTCGATGAGTCCAAGTAACTTCAATTACTTGGATTGCTCTCATCTGCAGTCGGCGCGTTTTATTCTTGTAATAAGCCATGTTTCACACTAGATGATACGTTCTTTTGCCAACGTAATCGGCTGTTAGTTAAGTAAGAACACGTTACGTGGATCTATATCGTTTCCTTGATTTGTATTCGACTTTCTATTCGGTTAAATTATACATTCGGATAAAATGATTATAATTGAAGTCCCCGATAGTTTGGACATTTGCAATCTAGTGAGTTGTTATTAACTGCAAGTAAATCGCGCCGTTACGTGCCCGCGTCCTGTTTCGATGTACCTACAAGAAATTGCAAGTTTCACAATTAAATTAAGACTTGCTTCGCAACATGTAACCATCGATAATTGAGTATTACCTGATCCCACAAATAATCTGATAGGAAAATTTTCTGTTTTATTTTTTTAAGTGTTAAGAAGATTCTCTGTACCTATTTCATGCTGTTTTGTAGTTCAGTAGCTCTACAAAATGTAGATATTATTATAGTAGGATATTTTTTTTCGAAACTTGCACGTTCGGAGGTGGTTGGATGCACTAAATACGGGGTTGGTGCAGCGTGACGACACGATGTACGCGCTCCGTTTGTTATGTATGGGCTTTGAAACCGGCGAATAAAACATACATTTCACACACACACAAACACACACACGCATATATGTGTAAGTATTCGTCGTAGAGACGTGATATATCTCTACAGCGACGTTGCTACTAAAGTAAATGAAAAGCAGGAAAAGTTGACATGACGGAATACAGGATTAAAACGATTTGTGTTTTTAAATACACCTAACTAGCTTTGCTTCCACTATGTACACAGTAGCTTATGCTTGTACGCCATTTCTTTTAGTTCAATTGAGCATAATATTGATCTCATAAGTTTTTATTCATATACCTACTGTATAATCTTTTAATCAATTTCAATACCGAATAACACAGTATTACTCTTTTATTTTGTATATCGCGTTCTTCGTAGCCGTAATCCCCCGTACCGCTGCGCGAGAGCACCCATTGCGGCGAATTACCGCTTGAACTCATTGCGTATGCGCGTACGATGGCACTTGGCGTCCAGTCCACCTAACGCTTGGCTTTCTTTTCTGTATGAAATTTGCTAATGCTACGTTATGTTCGAAAATATCGTGGTACTTTCTATTAATCGTTTATAAGGGGACTATAGTTCATTACAGATAAAACTAGTTTTCTGATTTTTCTATATTTACGTTATTGACTAATTAAAATGATGGGATAAATAGTATTTTTATGCCTGATTTTTATTACGGTAGGTATTTTGTTATACGAGGATTAGTGTTAAGTACTTACATGTTCTTGAATAAAATATTAACATGTACATATTATGTATATACTTAGGTACCCACTTGCTTATATTTTTTATAGAGAGGTGACTTAGCATACCTGTGATCTGTCATTAGTTGTTACAGTCCGGTTCCGAATTTAAATCTTCATATGGGCCCTACATGACTATTTTCGTCAACTGAAAACTGTTAAAGGAATACGTGCTTATAAGTAATCACGTTGACCATTTTGGATTTGTCTTGCTCAACCGCTTCATTAGACTAATGTCATTGTTCGCAAACAAGCCTGGTTGCCAAAAATGATACGATTTGCATAAAACGTGTCGATGTTAAATCTTGCTTCATAAAGTATAATCATAATTTATTGTACACGAAACGATTGAAGAAAATATTTACTGAAATGTTTTTACGCCGTACGAACAGTTGTTATCTTTTGTTATTAGTAAGTATCTATTTCATTAATAGTATGTATTTCTATATCGTATCATCAAAGTCGAGTTAGTAGTATGTAGTAGTTACGCCATTTTAACTCTAGATCGAATAAGAGATTTTTATGATCTTTGTTTTGTTGAATGTATCTGCGCTCCGATTAGCAGATTAACTATGATCAAATAAATTTATTAAAAAAATAGTGTTCTTGTAGATACATATTTAAATGATAACTAGAAAACTTAAATTTAATTTAATACTAAAGTAAATACTTACTTTGATAATTATTAATTGAATAAGTACTTCATTTAAGTAATATTTTCTTAAAAAAAAAAACTAAATTAACTTATTATTTATCTCACTGTGTCCAATCAATACATAGTATAAAACAAAGTCGCTTTCGCTGTATGTCCGTATGTATGCTTAGATCTTTAAAACTACGCAACGGATTTTGATGCGGTTTTTTTTTAATAGATAGAGTGATTCTTAAGGAAGGTTTATAGCCCCCGTGTGAAGCCGGGGCGGGTCGCTAGTATTAAATAAAATCTACTTTATGTAGGTAATTGAATGTTTTTAGGGAGATAATCACGTTTCCACAAAGCCATCCGTGCGTGAAGGAAGCAAAAGTAAATAACAAATACATCTTTGGACTGAATAGGCACTTTGTTCCTTGTAAGGTTTTGGAGTGTCAAATTACTCCCACGTAATTGACCTAATACGCTTGTAATGCCGACTCTGACATTTGGTCAATATTTATCTGAACCATTTAACCGCGTCTGATCGGTCAGAGAATCTTAACTGTTAAATTTACTGTAATTGCAGATCGACGCTTTAAATACCTAGTCTGCTAGATGCAAATTTAAGAGTTCAGTCACATTTTTGGTTTATAAACTTTTTCTATTTAAAAAAAAGCAATAGGTACATATTCATATGACCTTTTTAAATTTATGAATGTTTGGATTAGACAAAAACAATAATTATCATATTTCTTTTATTTATTTTACATGTCTTTGTGTAATTTAAACTCCGATACAAAAACTTATTAATTCATCATTATTTTATTGGAAAAAACACTGCTCATATTCTAATGAATAAATTTTTCACGGCTTAAATAATTATTAGCCGTGAAAAATTATATACCTACTGCTACATGGTACTGATTTGTAAAGTTTCTTATTTACAAATACCTATACAGCCTACAATTACAGCAAGTATTTGGCACATCCATACCGATTAGCGCGGTAGCTGGAGCAACTGTTATTACGGCAACTATGAATTACACATTAATATTCATAAACCTAGTTAACCAAATTGATCCTATTATAATCGATCAATCTAAGCGTAATTGTTACGTTTAGTTGAACATTTTGTAGATCAATTTAAATAAATAAATCTTGAAAAAATTACACCAAGTTTAACATACAATATACATTTTTATTACACGAATACCAATTTGTGCTTCTAGTTTCTTAATCAGTTTACTAAGACTAGTGTCAGTACATAGTATAAAATAAAGTCGCTGTCCGTATGTATGGTTACATCTTTAAAACTACGCAACGGATTTTGAAGCGGTTTTTTTTTTAATAAGTAGATAGAGTGATTCACCCGTGTGGACCTTACTCTTGAAATTCCACGTACTATCGGATGCTTTCGGGGTACGCCATTTTAGAAAAAAATTGCTTGCACTTGTTGCTTCACACACAGCCGCCAGGTACCAGGGTCGTTCAAGCGATTATTGCCTTAAAGGTGTAACATCGCCAGCACAGTTGATGTACGGTGGGTCGCTAGTCATTGATATAATATTATATAATTGAATTGTTGTTTTAAATAAGTTTTGTTTACTAAATCCGTGTTAAGAACAGCGGATGTTGGTTTGCTGGTCACGTAGCCCCAATGCTCACAAGACCTCGAATTATGGCGTAATTCAGCCAGTTCACAATTTGCGCTGTGAATGTTTGAAAATTACCGTTTAATAGTAGTTTGTTGTTAAAAAAAAATTATAAACAACTCAAACGCATTGTAAACCACATGTTTCGTTGCGAAACTCATGCATACAAGGGAAAAGTTACTACGACGTCACTTAATTATTATGAAAGTTGCTACACGTGTTTCTATATATAGCTAATTGTTATGCGACGTGTACAGTGATTCAAGTTACGCTTAAGTTAATTATGATAACATGTATTTTAGTTGTACATATTTATAATTTCATGTCTAGCAGACAAAGTGTTACAACCTACTTCAAATTACAAATAAACAAGGATACAATGCGATAAATTGGTTTATTAAATAAAGGCCCACCGAAACATTAGTCCCCCACAATGAATGCGTGTGCTTGATTGTGATTAATTCGCTTCGCACGCTGCAATTCATCAACGCTCAACAGATGGTGGGTGCAACAATCGCTCGCCCACGACAATCCACTGAAACAATGAATCTCTAAGTCTAAACGTTCGCCTTGTAAGGGGACGAGCCTACGAGTCAATTCGCTTATCTGCCTGCATACAAATGTGTTTGCTGTTTGCATTTTCTGTTTCATTTTCATCGAGACAACAGTTGAAATCAAAGTCATATTCAATTCATCAATGTTACCTATTTATATATTAGGCTGAGCATATTGGGGTGATTTCGTGGCTGCGAGTCGTTAAACCATGTTGATGGTATTGGTGAATTGCGTGATTTGGTCCTTCGTTTCTGTTGAAATGTCATTGAATTGCTAATAAGCATCCCTATATTCTGAGTGTCATTTTATCTATGAGGTCTATTAATGATTTGGCTAAGACTAATCGCCAGTACACTAATAATACATTATAAAATAAAAATGCGTGACATATCAAATTTGTCAATCGTAATTTGCGGCTGCGCTCCGCGATTTTACCCTCGTGATATATGATATATATTTTAAAATTTATCATTAATTAACTATCCCCCAAGATCCATAGGTATATTCTCCGGTGATAAAACCTTTGTTTTTTCACCATAATAATATGTATGAAAGTTTTTAGTTACCAATAACGGCCATCCATTTTTGTATATATTCTGATTCGTGAAGGCCAGTAGGTTATATAATTGCGATATGTCAATAAAATTTTATAGCGTATTATCAGATGCGTTAGTTTAATTGGATCTGTCGAGTGCATCTATAACTTCTATAAGACACATGTAAGCTTGCACGTGAGGAGAGCTTGAAACGTGATGGATCAAATATCGAAGTAAGCAACCTATTAGCTCACGTGAATATAAAGTCTATTAACATTCACGAAGTATGTGTTATGTTTATATTGACACTTAAAGTACTTTATCAATAGTTAGAATCCTTGAAACAACTTCACTTTGTTTTTATTCAGCATTTGTCTCCGTAATGGTATCTAGATACAACTTCCTACGAATTTAATGACGGTGGCGAGCGGAAACAATAGAAGGCATCAAAAAAGACCTTGAAACTCTTGCAACCGAATATTCACTTACAAAAAAAAACTAATAATGACCTAATCGTCCATTCAAAAAGTGCTCAACAGCGCTAGAGTTACGAAAACAAACGTGCTAGTACGACGGATTAAATACAGTAACGTACTTAATAACATTACGGGTCGCATCGCTTCGGTACACTTTACAGCTATATATGGCATTATGTATATTTAATGAGTGTGCATCAAAAGTGGGTATGTATCGGTTTAGTTTCGTGCATAGCTATTTGGGCGGAGCTCGGACGCACGGTCCGTGCACAGGCATGCAGCCGTTTTCCGTGTGCGTGCGTTACTAGCGGCCTATACGAGCTGCATTCATTATCACATGTCGTATTTCTTAATGCACCGTAATTCTAATGAAATCTATTCCTGCATGTGGCACTGCTTTGTAGAATCCATCGCGTTTGGAATTCCGATCTATTTCGAAGCCGTATCGATAGGGCAAGTTTTTTTGTTATTTGGTTAAATATTAGAATTTATAACGGAAAACTTTCAAGCGTGACGAGGAGTTGTGAAATGTGTTATGTTTTTGTTACAAATCTACCGTTAATCAAGTGACGAATTTGTTTCTTATAAGAGTGAAAACATGAACATATAAAAACACTTGCGGTATTTAGTTAAATTTAATTTTGAAAATGAACCTTGTTTCGGAACGGTAGTTCAGAGAGTGAAAGCACGTTACGCTTGATTGGATCACGTTGCTCCTTGCTTCTTTTATTTTACATCGCAAGTGTCAACTGTTTGTCAACGACAAATTACCACTAATTTCACCACCGCGCTGGTTTATTCTTGGTTAACTATCGCTTCATCTGTCAATTAATACCTAACCTACACTCTAAGAATACTACGAATTTAATAATTAAAACAATGCCTGGTCACATTCCATTTCATTTGTTAATAAGTTATTTTTTATAAATAACTGGATATTAAATTTGACAGAGTAAAATAAAAGACCGTATAACAACCGCCAGCAGCAGCGAACCAAGATATTGGATTATCACAGAAAATGACTAATTGCTTTCACTTTCAGATCGAAGAAAATACCTGGTTTAACGAGATTTCCCTCAGTAACAATTTCTCTATGAAACCGACGTTATAATTTAACTTCTCCCTTCCAATGACTTTGATGTCTACTTATTCTGTTATATTGAACATCAGATCGGCGGATAGATACTTCAATTGATCTCTGGTGCCTGTTTAAATTAACTACAATTTCACTCTCGCGTATAAGGTTCAATAGGATTCAAAGATTTATTGTTCATTTCTATTGTCTCTTTATCTGACAGGTGATCGTTAGGTTCATGATATGTATAATGTGCTTTTGAAATTGTTGCTCTAAATCGGGCTTTATATCTTCTGTGACAAACTATAGCTGTGAAGAGGCTCTTCGATCAAACAATTCCTTTATCATCACTGCGCAGTTCATACCTAATCCCTAATCACAAGCGATTTTTCCACGACCACGCCTGGTTAATAGCCAAATTGTAGCAGTAATTGTACCAGTTCACTTTTTGTCCGGGTCTCGAGGTTTCATTACATGATTTTTTGCGTTTGCATGGCCGAATATAATATGTTGGATATTTTTTATATACCAATTGGTAAGGCTGTATGTAGGTACCTACGTTTGCCGTTGTCTAAAGCAGAAATTGCGCAATAATATTTGAATAAACTCTTCTATTTAGTTTACTTAAGTAATTGGAAATAAGTATTTGTGGGAAAACTTATCGTTGAAGATATTCTTTTATGAACGTAATCTACTCGTATTGTCTATTATTTATTGTAGTAGTCGTAATATTGCGTGCTTATTATGATTTGCTGATGGATTATACCCATAAGTACATGTAAATTTTTAAATGATTTTGCTACCTAAGCATATCATAATAATAGCTATCAATTACACATTAAATTATTTACCTACAGGCAGTTAACTCACGTGACACCTTGAGTCGTATTGGGTTTATCGCGTTGAATTAATTATAATAATATGTATTATGTACATATAAGTTAATGTGTTTTAGTTTAATGGGGCTACATCAGACTAAAAATAAATACATAAATTTAATCAAAAATAATGAATAGTGCTTAATTAAGTAAACATTTACTTACCTACCTTTACTAAGGGGTTCAAGTTAGTTGGAACTTTGGAACAGCGAGTATTCAAGGTTATGAAAGTATTCATAGTTTAAAATTCTTATTTTTATATTATGCAGGTAGGTACTATTGTTCCTTTAACAAGTATAAGTCATAATAATATTTGTTTCAGTGTAAGTAATATGTATATATTTTTATATTATGTAATATGATTTGTATAATTATCTTAGATAATAAAACAAGTGTCATATTATACTAAACTTCATATTATCACAACGTAAAGAACTTTCGAAGCACTAAGCTTTCTTTTTTATTCTTTGAAACATTTCATAATGCGCGGATGCGTCACACTCCTAATTTGTTGTGCTATTCATGGAAGTTGTACCGCTAATTAGATAGATTCACCTATACAAGGCCACATTTCTCCGTCCGGTTGAGAAATTGAATCAACTCTCTGGCATCAACACACATCTTGCCATATGTATTTCAACCATAAAATTTCTCGATTAAAAAGGTATCTTATCTCAGTTTGTCGATAACAGACATTCGTGAGGATGTTTCAATTTTGAACGATTTAGATGTTCCATTTATTGTTTTTATTGATGAGATAATGTTTACTTTTCTGTATTTTAATTAAAACAACGCTAATTGTATTAACTTTTGTGTTCTTTAAATTCCGTAAGAGCCTTAACGTGTACTTAAACAAATGTTACGACGACGCGTGACTTGGCGACGTGTGGGGCACTGCCTTTGCCGACCGACGCTAATTGATGCCAAACTACACCGTGTAATTACTTGAATTACTTAATAATACGTGTACTTCACAAACGACACAAAGAAAACGAGACGTGTTGCAAAAACATCCGCTGTTAATCACGCAGTGATTTGTATAATATGGTGTGTTAAAAGTGTGTACACATTTTAACTCATCACATGTTAGTTATGATGGGCGTTTGGTAGAATGGTAGATCAATCTAACTTAACTGTAACTGATGTTTTTCTTTTATTCAATCACAACTAGACTGGTAGTTATTTTAAAGAGGTGTGTACCGTAATCTTTATACAGTGTGTATCTGTTTGGAATACTGTATGCATTAGCTAGATTATTAGTATTACAATTATAAAATGAAATATTATTGTTTCAAATATTCATTTCGAATGTACATGTACTTACTTATTATGTTGCTATCGAGGTCTAAGTTTTTATTAATACCGTAAGCAACTACCATTTTATTTAGAATCTAAATTAACAGAATTTCTTGTGAATAATTCGTACTCGCCCGGCAGAACATTTAGGTCGTTATTCGGCGGTCAAAGAACAGACTTCTTATTTGTATCGAATCATTCACCATGTATATCTACAATACAGTTAATTTGACGCATATTAACACCAGATAGCGGATGTTAAGTATAGCTTCTGATAAGATCGATTGGTGCCTGCACTGATTACATTTTCATTGATCAGAATTTTAATTGATGTACATAATTGTATGACGATTGTTAGATTGTTTTGTAACCATTACCAACAGCTTAAAATATTATTAATTAAAATCGGTCTTTTATGTTACAAATGCAGCTATTCACTTACCGTACGTAATGCACAACGAATAAGATAATTATCATTTGAAAGCCACTTTAGCTTGTCGTTTTCAGAACATTATGCAACTTGACCTCTAAGGTCAGAACGTTTTCAATGACCATTACATCTGTATATCTCTGTATTGTAGCTACTATGATTACGTCATTAGAAGTTCTTAAACAAGTACACATATCTAATAGTAGCGTATCATAACCCGTTAATCTGACATGCCTTAAAGGCAAAAACTAACCAGTCTTTCTCTCATAAGTAGTCAGGTATTTGAAGATGACATTAACTTTCGCCTTTTCATTTTTTGCTTCTTTCAAGCAGTCTACGTATAAGACATTTGAATCGTTAAGTTGACAAACACTTCTCGGCCGGCAATTGCCGGTGTCTGAAAGTGTCATTAAGAATTTCCCTACAACACGTGCGTACAAATAAAATATGCTTATTGTTACGTCTTTGCCGGAGAAAATAAACAATCCACATGGTCCAGTGCAAGTGGCACGCGAGCTAATGTCGTATCGCATTATAGTGAATTGTTATTATAGGCGACACCCAGCCAGTGTTTAGTCTGAATTAGTCGCGGCCTTGCTCTGACGCAACCCAAAGAAAGTGAAACTATGAAATCGCCACCAAAACTCGGTGTCGCAGAATGAAAAGCCCGCCGATTGTTGCGCGGTTTGTCAACAAGCGGCCGGTAATTACCGCAACTCGCTTTCCAACAGTGTACACACAACAACTAGTTTTGACTAATTGCGGGCCAATTATAGTAAAACTGTAATTGTCTATTAAAATACTAGTAATCCAAATGGTTTGTTTTGTGCTCTCCTCTTCCGGTTGATTATAACTTTCTACCTATGTATTACAGAGTATCAACGAACGATTTTAGGGATATTGTCCGCTCATGCGTTCGATGGCAATTTATTATTAAAGAAATATACCTTTTGTTCAAATACCCGTACCTACTAAAACTCCTATTTGCTTTTGTCCCTGAACATTTTCATTGCATTGCATAGTACCTCTAGAGATTTATAAGTATGTAGGTACTATTCCTTATTCTGTGCTACGAGTACTTTTCTTTAGATAACAATGCGGGAAAGCTAAGTAGATATACTGAATGGCTGACATCGCAATGCATCTTATCGGTAAATAACAAGCTGCTCGTCACTCCACATCAACGTTATCGGCGATAAGGGCAACCTGAATCATAGCAATTTCTATTCCAATACGCCTTTTCGCAGTAAACAAGTTAACTCCGTCGTTTTACCATTGTGCTCTGTGGTTTATCTCGTCATTATCCATCAAGGGGCACTTGATTGACATCGATAATCTTTACGTATTTACTTTGGAAATTGCAAGTGAAACATTGATATTGCTGTGTTTAAAGTGTAGTTGAATAGTACAAGCGAACTGCGTTTAAAGGGGGAAACGAACTCGATAAAATTATGTTAATTTAATCAATACCTACATTGTAATGTCATGCTAATAGTCTCAGTGTTGGTGTAGGACTAGCTATGTGTCAAATGTGTACGCCAGAAATCAGAAAGGTATTGTACCTTTCGACGTCAGGTAACCTTATATGATTTTTTGAAGTTGCTCAAACGCTGTTTACACGAATAACATTTGCTATAAGATTTCGCAACGCTGCCGCAATGAGTACAATAGTCGAAAAGGAAGAACATGCAGCGGGGTGCGCTCAGGCTTGACGCAATTTCATGGTGCTCAGCACTCGCGACATTATTCTGTTTCCTCTATGAACTACCATGACAATTTTTAAACAATCGAATAAGTACCTATCCACGTATTTTATAAATTGATTTTATTGAAAATATTTCTTGTTTTTTAACCGATATTGTATAGCGTGAGGTTTTTAACCTCGTCTCCGTATTTTTATTAATATGGAGGTGACATAAAAATGCTTACCTATTGGAGTTTTCATTTACATAGCAAATCGTTGCCTAAATATACATTGTAGGTAGGTAATTAATTATGCTTGATTCTGTTTAACATGGCCAACAATAGTAAGTAGTTAATATGGTATGTTAATTCCAAAAATATCTAAAAATATTACTTTTTATTGATATTCATTATTGGTTAACCTTGAGTAAAGGTCAGGTGTCATTGTACGTGGAACAACAAGCTAAGACAGTACAAGAATTCCAAATACAGACGTCATATAACGTATAATACCTACTAATATTATAAATACATATAAAAGTAGCTCTGTCTGCCTGTCTATCTGTCTGTTACGCTTTCACTGAGCCTATTCTGATAAAATTTGGTATCGAGATAGTTTAAATTTCGGGAAAGGGTATAAGTACTTAGCATAGTAATTCATCGGAATTCGAAAAAGTCGAGGATAGAAGCTAATGCTTCTGTAATTTAGTATTCGGTCTGCTTATCAAGTACATATATGCTTAATACATATTACTAGCTTCTGCCCGCGACTTCGTCTGCGCATGATAATCACCCTCGTTTTATCCCCTTGGGGGTGAATTTTCAAAAATCCTTTCTCAGTGCTCCTCTACATTAAAGGAACCTCTGATATGTCAGTCATTATTTCAGCCTCTCCTTTTATATAGTATATATATATAAAACGTTTTTTCATAATATTCTATAGCCTATATTACTCGTGGATAATGTAGCTTTCGAAAGGTGAAAGAATATTTAAAAACGGTCCAGTAGTTTTCGAGCCTGTTCATTACAACCAAACAAAGTTTTCCTCTTTATAATATTGGTATAGATACATATTAATTTTAATAACAAATCACTAATAAAAAATATTGTTTGTTTCAGACGGGTGGCACCGACAGCGCCAGCGGGGGCTCGGGTGGTTCGGGCATGGAGTGCCTGCAGCTGCGCTCTCAACCCGAACCATTCCACTACCTCATCTCGGAGCAGGCTAAGTCCCTCGTCGCTTTACAGGTGTGTATACACTACAAATGCAACATTTAGAATAATATCAAGTGGCGTATACATTTAGAAGATTATTTTCGTGTTATACTGATGTAAACTTTCACCATTATCACGTATATTGTGCAAAAATTGGACTTAATCTCGTAAATAAATAAGAAAACTACCTACGAGGTTTCCGATGCGATGTTGCAACTGTGTACGCGGAAAACGACTTGATTATTTATTTACGCGATCAAGTCCAGATTTTGTGTAATATAATTAATTATCTTCCTGTTATCTAGAGTAATTTATTACTAGAGTATCGGTAAAGATAATTTGTAAAATTTATACACCACTTACATTATTCTAATATTTCACTATTTACCGTAGAAGTTGTCGTGAAGATGTCGTTGGAAAGTGATTCTTACCATTATAGTTCATTTGCATGACAATTACGAACAATCTAGTGATCATCGACGATTACAGTAGTCGTCTGGTTCGTGCAAATCAAACTACTCAGACGTTTGAGCTCGGCAGAAACGATCAATTGGCTCGCACGATTCAGACCACCTGCTACGGCAAATTGATTCATCATTTGGTAACTCTTTTAAAGTGTAGTTGAGTGAATCGTGGAAGGTCGTAGGTCTGGGTAGTTATATTTTTTATCGATTGCCTTATTTGGCTAATATTTTGTACCATAAACTGCATATAGATAGATAGGTACCTACCTGACTGGTTTTGTGTTGTTGCAATGCGTCAGCAATAGAGAATATGTAAGGTATAAAGAGAAATATGATGACATCATGATTCAACAATGGGACGATTCCAAATAGTTTTCTAGTGACCTTAATTTTAGTTCACTTTAAATAATGAAAAACTACTTTTAAAGAACTTGACGACCATATCGTATGATTTATCTTTCTCGTTCGTTAGGGCCGCATAATTTGTTCAAAAATTTAGAACCGAAGGCCCATTGTCTCGCCTGTTCAAATGCACAGCAGTAATGAATTAGAAAACAATGCCTTCAAACAAAAAACATTGTAGAGTTCTTTTGTAATAATCTTTAACTAACGTTTACAGGAACTCCAGAATGAGGTCGGAGCATTGCTCGAGTTTCGCGACCTCGTCATCGAGACATTTCCGAACTTGCGGTCGAAGATGGCTCCGTCGACACCCGCGAGCGGCACCCGCCGCGACTGGGAGCCCGGCGTGCGAGTGCGGCGCAAGCTGGCCGGCGGCGGCGGCGACGCGACGCGCGCCAAGCCGCAACCCTCCGTGCAGGACTCCGGCTTCAGCACGGAGACCTCCTGCGGGAAGGACGCGCAGTCCTCCTCGGCGACGCGGTCGCGGCCCCTCGAGGACGAGCTGTGGGCATTACTCGACGTCATCCAGCGCAAGGGCGTCCGGCTCAGAGACGAGGCCGAGCTACTCCGAGGGGAACTCGACGAGCGACCTAGCACGGACACGGCGGAGGAATCCTTCGCGCGGGCGCTCTCCGGGTGCGGGGAGTGCTCCGACGTCCGCCGCCTGCGCAGCGAGCGCGACGCTCTGCTCTCCCGCACGGCGCAGCTCGAGGCGGAGGCGGCGTCCAGTCCCGAGCGCTCCCCCGGCGCGCTGGGCCGCCTCGACGATGCGCTGGACACGCCGTCTCGCCCGCCGCGTGTCCTCACGCCCGACTCCAAGAAGTTCGCGGCGATTCTCCAAGAGAGCAATCCTGTCGAACTTCAAAGACAACTCCTCAGCTCCACCGTACAGAATCAGGTATTATTACGATCCTAGTGTACCATGTTAAATGTTAATCGAAACGACAATTACCGAAATTTGCTGCGGTTTCCATATAAAAATAAAGCTCAAAGTTTTTCTCGTATTTCTTTAGTCAATGTCGGTAATTAACAAATCTTAAGAACCTGTTTAGGTAAGAGGTAAGTAGGTAAGTTTATTCAATATTAGTACCTAATACATCAATCGTAATCTTTCTAAAACATCAAACTAATTAATAACTCGAGTCAGTGTAACGGTTGCTATCATTTATATTTACGTACCTTTGCTAATTAGTGGTCGAATTGAAAGTCAATACCGGTGCACACCGCATTTTTTTTACCTTCTTTTCATTAGTAAACTCGCGAAGCAATCAAGCGAAGTAAATAAAACTGTGCAAACGTAAACTTTCCCAACCAATACCGTCAGTCGTTCGGCTCCAGATTTAGCAGTTGCAATTTTACATAATAGGTAATTTGCTAAAAAACGCCAGTTGTGCGGATTTCTTTAGTAAGTCGGCCGTGCTCGTTAATTGCAGAACTAGTGAGGTAACAGAGTACGTGCGAACCTCGGATATTTGTCATTGTGGCTTGTTCCGCTTTGGTCCCTCATCTGTTTAAAGCTGTAGATTTTTTTTTTATAATTACCTACCTACAAATTATAGCTTAACAAATGACATTGTCATCATTGCGAATGAGATACAATTTTGTTTGAGTTTTCGGTCACGAACAGGAAATGTAATCCAAGCACGTTATTTGATTCCTCTACCGGATTCAATGAATGTGTGGGTAATTAATAATTATGATAAACGGTTTATTTTGTTTTAGGTAGGTACATCATGTACTTACCTACCTGTTACCTTGTGAAAAGATGTTTAAATGGATTCCTATGAGTATTCAAGTTATCAAATAGCTTATATTATGTAGGTAGGTTAGGTACTTACCCTAAAATAACTATAATAAAAAAGCTACAATTTGCGATGTCGAAGCGGGCCACACCGTAATTTTGGTGTCATTTCACTAACGAGCCGTCAAATAGACTGACGTAAGAGTTTCGGCAAAATTACGCGGAAGAATAAAAACCGAACTAATGGTCTGTGGCGACCGTTCGAGCGTGTATTAAAAAAAACCTATTTAATGTCTTTTGTTGATCAGCTGTACGTTTACAATTGTAAAGACTGTTTGCAATAGCTAAATGTGCGTCCTTGACTGACAATGGTAATATCTTCGCTTCTTCTCGTGTGTTGCGTAATTCATAATTTAGGTACTAATTACCTATCTGTTGTACTTAGTGTCCCCGAAATGAGGTTTTGTCTTGGTGTTCATTTAGAATAGTTTTTTTTTAAATTGCTTAGCTTTGTGGATTTCTTATTTTTTTGTGTAGGTACATTACGCACTTGATGAAGTATGCATGAGTCAACAACCTTGGCCTTATTCCTTCTGATCTCAAGTATTTGCAATCAAACTTCCTGTTAAATATCGATCTTAGTCTGTGGGAGACTAATAATCTCCTACTAGGTACATCACCAGGTTTTTATACTCGTTATCATTCGTTAATTCTGGTATGTTTTGTATAGCTATGGAATTTATGTGGCTGTTTTGTTCTATAATCAAAACCGTATCCGTTTCTACGTTACGCTATTTCATTTATTCGCAGTAATAATTCATTTATCATGATTGTGTACCATAAAACGAATTCCCCGCTTAGAGTTAGGCATAGTGTGTTATTACTTCACAAAATATTTTTCCTTCAGAATTGTCTGATTGTTGTAATATATAGGCCGAGTTTGTCCTTGAAAATAACTTTGTGTCTGTCTGTGACGTAAACTTAATAAGAAACGAGAGTTGGATAATATGATCTAATATCGCATAATATTATTTAATATCTTTCAAAATAATAATAATATATTCGTACGCTGTGTAATAAATAAATCATTTTGTAATTTCAGGTGCTTCGCGAGTGGATGAGCCGTGCGGCGAAGCAGCGCTCGGCGCTCATGGAGAAGCTGGAGCAGGCTACGGACCTCAACGAGGACCTCAAGTTTCGGGTAATCATTTATATATTTACTTTTCACCTTTTTTCTAGAAATACTTAACCAGTATCTAATACCTTTTTAAATCGCGCCTAAGTATTTATATGTAATTTTTCTAATTACAGTTAGAAGAGAAGAGCGTAGAACTGGACAGCGTGAAGACTCGGGTGCGACAGCTGGAGCGCGCGTGCAGCCCCGAGCGGCGGTCGCACAGCTCGATGCGCGACATGGAGCCGCTGCAGATGCCGCCGCCGCCGCCCGCGGACGAGGACTCGCACACCACGCCGCAGACGCCGCAGACCCCGCGGCGGCGGCCCTCGCGCATCCCGCTGCACAAGCCGGCGGCGCCGAAGCCCCCCAAGTGTCAGCAGTCCCCGCCGCGGCCGCCGTCGGCGCTGTCGGGCCGCTCGGCCTCCTCGGCGCGCTCGCGGCCCTCGCTGCCGGCGCGCCGCAGCCCCGCGCCGCCCGTGCCCACCGCGCCCCACGCGCCCCTCGCGCCCCTCGCCCGCCGGACCCCGCCGCAAGAGAACAAGGTGCGCGCCCTCCTGGAATACATGTTCCAATTCCAAAGATTCCGGCCGAAAGTTACCGATCCCAAACTAACCGTGTCGTGTTAAAAACCCACCCAGTGTGATAGTGCACCCCCCAGTGACTCACTAATACGTGCGATCTCATGTTTCGGTTTTGCTTCTCAAGCGAGCCGGCCGGGCCCCGCCGCCGCCGCCCGCCAGCGCAGACGCGTAGAAATGCCATTATGTCGATCGTAAGTTTTCTTTTTTTTTTACCATCTTTTTTTTTCTTTTTTATGCTTCGGTTCCGTTAATGTCATCGATTCGTTTATATTAACCCTCAGTTTTGAGTAGTCTCGTTTTGGTTCTCGGCGTAGATTGTGACGGTCCCCAGAGTAGATTAGGAGCATGTTTACTAACATACCTATTGTGAAACTGTGATGGCTTAAAAATCGTAATCGTTTAACCCAATGAATTAACAGTATGCATTTTGTTCAAGCATGAATAATTGTGAATTTAACACTTATTAATAATGTATCTTTAACTTGCACGAGTAAGATATTGAGAATTTGCATGGTTTGATTTTTAATGCCACCAGCTAATATGATGCTCATAATATGAATGTATACAAAATAAATGTGTTTATTGTAAAAGTTGCCATACACTCAGGATTGGTAAGGTTGAAACTGTTATCCTTCAATTTTATTTCTACCCATATCTTTTAAATCAAATATGGTAGAGCAAGCTAGTATTGTTTCTTCCTTGTTGTTAAATATCATAAGTCTCTGCAATGTACCTAAGGAAATTAAATATGTAAGTATTATTTATATGAAATTGTGTTAGGTGCAAAGAAACATAATTATTATGTAGTTAGTTCTTATGCGTGTCAAATAGACCCATGATTCGTTTAGATGTGATATGTTTTAAATCTGTAGAAATGTATATAAATATTAGAAAATAAAATTAATGACTTATTAGTTATGAAAATGTAGTATGGTAACTTAGTTGTATGATAGACATTTAATTATTATAATGCTGAAAATATGAAATATCTTTTCATTAACTGTTTCCTATAATATATGTATAAAATCGGATGTTGGTAAGTGAAGAAAATAGTAACTTCCACTTAAAACTAGATTAAGTGAATCACAGTAGAAGACTAGATTTTTTTTATGATTTCGTTTGCGATATTACTTTGTTCATTTTATATTTGTTGTCATCATATTTATTTTTATGTTTTAGACATAGTGGCATAATGGCAAAGTAATTGGCAAATCACATAAAAACTTTAAACACCCGTTCGTCTATTGCACTTCAATGGACTTAGAATTCACACAAGTATCAGATTTTACCAGACGTTGAAGCACAATCATGCAAAAAATGCAAACAAAAAAAAAAGTTTTTTAGATTCACAAGTAATAATAACACATTTATTCTCTTAACCTGGCTGACACTGCGGACACACCTTCGTGTGTCTCCTTAGACTTTAGTATTGCTTAAGGCGTCTAAACTAAAGTTATTTTTAAAAAAGATGAATATTTACTCATGTTTGGGCATGGCTCGATTTTACAGCCTTAGATAATTTTTAAATTAGGGATAGGTTAAAATGCTTCGCATGGCAAATAAATTATAACTGGGGTAAGATTTCACCAACATTATTACCATACTAATGTTTTGGGATGTTGACAGAGAGTTCGTGATAATCAATCGGAGGAATCCGGCGCGTACCACGACTCTTTGAACCTGGCCGCGTCGCGCATCGCGCTGGCCGCGGAGTACCTCGCCCGCACAGAGAAACTGGCGCACGCACATCCACTGTTCTCACGACTGTCCGCCGTGCGCGCGCGACCGCAGCCCGCCAACCTACCAGACTATCAACTCGCCTACGAAAGCCCCCAAAACCTCGCACTCGAATTGTCCAAATCCATCCTCTACGAAAACGCTGACTCCATAGACGTGGCGAATCTAAAATCTATAAACTCTCACGGCGAAGACTCCCTCTGGAACGGCAAGCCGCAGCAATATTTCGAAAGTATGAACTACGCCGAAAATGACGCGGGTGGAAAAGAGTACGACAGCGATTCTTTGGCGCCGTGACAGTCTGGTTGTGAACGCGAGTAACGATTTGGCTACAGATTTTTTTTTTAATAGTAATCGCTTTTACGTTTTATTAGTCTTGTTTTAAGTGAGATCGTTACTCGCCAGTTGTGGCTCGTCTCGAGTTTCTGGTGCACTTCGGATGATCCACTAACAGACACCATTCCATGTAAAAAGTCACTCCTTATATTTCTCGAGATATCTGTGATATGGTCACGTTTTTAAATTTATCAATATGTAATCATTTGTACAGCGTTTTGTGAACGTTTTAATGAAGTTTGCAACTTGTAATAAACTTTAATGAATTTTTGTAACCGTTAAAATTTATAGAAAACATTTAATAATCACTATTTCAATTCTTAGACATAAGGATATTCGCCAAGTAATAATAAGTCTCCCATGTTTCTTAGTTTCTCAAACTTATTGTAATTTATTATTGCCACCAATTATTTGCTAATATTACTGTCATAGTTCCATAATTATAATATATAGTAAAATTATGAGCGATGGTATTTATGAATTACTATCCTATTGATATATTAAATGTATTTGCGGAAACGGTAGCTATTTATACATGTCATTTCATTCCTAAGGCTATAAGAACAGACTGTAGGTAACTATTATAATTATAAATTGAGTGAGAGCTTGGAACGACTGTAGCAAGGCTGTGAAACATTGAGTGTGCTTGAAGTTGTGTTTCATGTAACGTTAAAGGGGGTTAGGGATCTTAGTTATAGAAATTATGAAATGGTTCACACGGTAATTTCGGTATCGATTTATTTATACACAATGGGTAACTTGTCCCAACGTCCAGTTGTGAACGTCCTGAGCTTCGGCGACCGCCTTTGCGTTGTAGGATTTGGAGTTAGTTCATTTACTAGCTTACCGAGAATCAAATGACACGGATGAGCTCGGTAGCAAAAGTAGTAGGAGACTGAATTTGTAAAAGAAATATATAGTGATATGCTTTATACCAATGTAGGGAAATTCCTTTTAAATAATGCCCTATTATTGCTCTGTTCTTATTATTTAAGTTTCTGTCTTTGTAAAATGTTGCCTGTTAGGAACATTTGTTATTAAAGTAGTTATTCAGTAATATTCCAATTCTGTAGTATATAATGACTGTATTTTATGTAAAATAAGATTAAATATAGCTGTAACTATTGATAATTAAATAAGTCAACTGTTTATTGTACAGGTTTCATTCACGATGTTAGAGTTTGTAAATTATTAAGCCACTACCTACCTACGATGTAAGATACTCATAAAAAATATCTAGTTGACTTGAATCTAGTTGATGACTTGTGTACAGCTGTACAGAAATCATATCATTATATACAAATTATTCAAATAAATTGTTCATATCGATTTTTTGCTTTTAATTCTAACAAAAACCCGCTCAAACTGAACAATCATTTATTTATGTAATTATTATACATACAAAAAAAATATGACATATCCGTCATTAACAAAGTTTCAAAATTCATACGAATAATCAAGTAATAAAAACATAACAATTGCAACTCATGTCAAGCATAGTAGAATTCATAAAAATGTAACAATAAACAAGTGAATTAGAAAAATAATTAATAACTTAATACTACTTAGTAAACAACACTTATATGAGATCAAATTTTGGTCCTAGGAATATGTCTTGTATTTCCAAATTATTCGGATCCTTTGTCACTTTTATAAAACCGTGCTGCTTTAGCTCTGAAAATAAAATAATAAATTACATTATCACAGACAATAAAAACATAATGAATGCAACTAGGTAAATAATGGTTGTTAACTAAGCATCATACAGGTACATTTTTGGGAAAATATAACACCGTTGACGTAAAAGTAATAACTAGTAAATGATATTAAGAATATCTTCTCCATTTCATCCTTATTAAAATACAACTTCCAGAAAGTATCAAAATCAGACTTACTCAGTATAGAAGTGAAACATCTCGCAGCTATGATACTCTTGTACCCAGCGATAACAGGTCCGTGAGAAATGAGGACTCCTACCGTCAGCGGTTGGTTCTTGTTCTTTATACTTTTCAGAATTTTCTCCATCGTGCCTTCGGTGCCCCATTGGTCACTGGTACAAGATCAAAACAAATCCATAAATAAATAAGGAACTATTATATGCTATAAACTCCGTTTTAAACACTTACCGTATGAATCTTTTAGAGTCAGTAGTTTTTACCGAATCTCCTAGAGACACCTTTGTCCTATCAAGACTGCCTAGCGGGGTTTCGCTACTGTCGCTGTCGTGTCTTCTCTTTCTTTGAGTTACTATCTCTTCTTCAATTTCATTCATTTGTGTTTGCAAATCGGCTAGACCTGCCTTTTGTAACATTGACGTCAACGTTTGCTCGGGGTGTGCATGTACGTCTAATTCAGGTATTAACGGTTGTATATCCTGAATTGGTTGAAATTCCAATAGAATTTGCTGATTGTCTGGTATGTTTTCTTTCTCAACTGAAAGGTTAACATTGAAAATAACACACAATAAAAATAATGACCTGGCTGGAATTCGCTGGATTCTAATGAGAGGTCAGCCAAATATAATCATGATTTTTAAACTGCTATTTCACGACAATTTAAATATAAAGTATCTGTATGATAATTGTATGTACATACCAACTTCTTTATCTCGGGCTTCAATATTCGTAAGCCGATTCTGTCTAAAAGATACGAACCCGCTGTGTCGCTGTCTCTTTGGCTGTAAAATAATTATAATATTATATTATAGGTATATAATATTATATACAAACTGTCATATTATATATATAAAAAATATATATCTAAGTACCTACGGGAATCTGTTCCTTTTTAACCGTAGATTCTATTATATTATCAATGGATAATATTATGTTTAAATAAATGTATTTAAAGCATTACAAAAAAAGTGTCAATTTACATACAGTTCCGTCTTGATCAGCAGCACGTTTCCTTTGCTGTGACGTTGTTTCCATCTGTCTAGGTTCGATTTCTAACTGCGACAGTGTTTCCAATTTCTGCGTCGGCAAATCAGATATATCAGGTAATATACTGACTCTCAAATCCATCAATAGAGCAGATTCGTTCACATTTGGTTCTTCTATTGGCGCTAGAATCTGAGGATCTAGTACAGGTTGGGGTTCCTCCGGTATTATTTCAAGATTCGTGCGTATGGGACTATGGCGTGAACGGACCCGTATTTCCTGTAATGATAAATTCGTTATGTAAATAAATAATTAATGTGCCAGTGCTAATCACACATGACGCAGAGTTACCTAATATCCTTACTAATATTGTAATTGCAAATGTGAACTGAGGTTACGGTAAGTAAATTACTGTAACTATCGAACCGATTTTAATGAACGTTGCTATAGACTTATACAGATAGACGCGCCCTTAGAACAGAACACTATAAATTGTGATCGAGAGGCTTATTTTATCGTTTTCTATATGACACGAGGTTTGGGTCGGGGGGTTAAGGCGAACAGACACAAATATAATAATAATGTAGGTACAAATAACGTGAAATTATTAAATAATCCTTATAATACAACACAATCTTACCTCAATTTCTCTCTCCGCCCGGGTCACAGCGCGCATAGGAGCCAGGTTTCTCGCGAACAGCCTTGTCAACAAAGGACACAAGTTGGTTCTAAACCTGTGACCCGCGTGCGACGGCCGCGAGAACAATATGTCAACTGGTACGCGCAAATCTACTATATCGTCGGTACTGTCCTAAAAGAGGGTAGTTGAGTGTGTTTTAAAAACATGGCATGGTGATAATGAAGTATTCAAAGAATGTTTGTAGGGTAGTCGGAACTGTTTTTAGTAATTAGTTGAATGCTTATAGAAAAATATAAGAAAATAGTATTATTTTAGATATAAACAATAAACATAATAATATATTTTTATATACTACTGCTCTGTTGGTTGTACAAGGTAGCGGAAAAACAGTTTTAGTAGCTAGTAGGCGCCCCGTTACCTTTCTATGATAGTCATTTTTGTGATTTAGTTGCTAGGTAAGTTAGCTTATTTGTGAGGAAACGTGTCTAGATGGTATGACTTATATAACACCACAGAATACCTAATACTGATAATGTAACTAAGTAATAAGAAAAACCCTAATAATTCAACGTCAGTGTTACTACTTATGAACTTCGACATGTTGCCACTTTGGTAGGAAATCGACATCAATGATGTCGAAGTGGCATCTCGTCATTGTTCGATTAAGGCCCCCAGATATATATTGATCTAACTCACCTCGCATCGTAACTCAATCGCTATATTATCTAGTCGCGCGCGGAACAAATGACCACTTAGTTTGATCTTCTTATCGACTATTAATTTATCTTTCAGTCTGCGACGTTTCACTGCAGGCTCAAGTTCTTCTAATTCCTAAAAACAACATAGATAATTACGAAAATAAATATTTTATGTTTCCACGAATATAAGTCCCTACAGTTCCTAGTCCTAGATATTGGAGTAATGAGATACACCAAGATATTTTCGATTCAACGATATACTATGCTCGTACTATTGTTAAATAGTTTGTATTGCAGCTTATTCTTTAAATATTCAGAGCAAGGGACTGACGGCTGTTGAAACACCAGTTTAATCACTCTTATGTGGGAATTACGACCTTTTTTCCGTAGTCCTTCCGAGGAATGGGGGAGTGTATCCAACGAGAAAAGGTTTGTGAAATAGTGTTAACTTTACCTCCAACTCTAATTCCATTGGTTGTACATCTACCACAGTTGCGATGCCCTTTTCACTCTCATTCTGTAGATCTTTTTCGACCTCTGATGTACCCGCTATAGGAGTTATTTCTATTTGCGGTACAGGTTGTCTGTTTTGAGAAAAAATATACGATATTAAATAATAATAATAATAATAATATCTTTGGACAATTCACACCAATTTGATATAGTCCCAAACTAAGCAAAGCTTGTACTATGGGTACTAGACAACGGATTAACATACATAAATACATATAAGACATCCAAGACTCAGGTACAGATGCCAGTGCTCATTACATTGACATCTGCCCCTAGCGGGATTCGAACCCGCAACCTCCGGTTTCGTAGTCAGGGCCTCTGACCACTAGACCAACAGGCCGTTTTGTTTTATTAAATCAAGTATTTAATTTATTTATTGTTATTTTAAAGGTAAGTTTTATCTTTAAAGAATAACTACCTATAATTTACAGATAAAGATTTTGTTTTAGTTACAAATTGTTAGCTAATCTCATACTTACAGTAATGCTGATTTGGTGGATATTTTTTTATTCAACTAGATAGTTTCAACTCAAACTTATTATTTATTACTTTACATTTATGTACACTGCCATAATAAATCCAAATTATAAGTACAAACCACTGATGTAACATAATCGTAAAAAAAAACAATAAATATAGAACATTTTCAACTATAAAAAAATAAAAAAAGGATAACTAACTCTTTCTCTGTAGGAAGAAGCAGGTCCGGGGGCGGGAGTTCAGGGATATGAGGAACGTCTGCGTGCACGGGATATATTGTTAGTAGGAATCATAAGCATAGAATGTTGATTGCAGTACCTAGTAATTTTATCATATTCGTTGGTAATTAAAAAAAAAAATAGGATGAGGATGGGCAATTTTTATCCAAGGAAAATATACGAATTCCATTCTCAAAATCTTGTTTCGAAGTAGGCTCCTATTGATTCATAAAAATAGAATTGTAGGAAAGATAACTTTATAATTACGTAAACAAAAAAATCCATGTAAAAATCGCGGTTGTCACACATGGAATGAAACAAATACCTATAACTGACGTTTCGGAAATTTTACAGTTCTGAGCTGACGATAGTCTAAGACTAGTTATGTTTTTAGCGAATAAAAAAATAAAATAATGTTTACCTTTTTCAAATTCTTCTGGCAAAATATCTTGTGCTGTGGCTGAAAAAAGTACGGACATTACTTTGAGTAGAGTTTCAGTGACGATACACACACGGTAGGTATTTATCTATAAGTACCAATAATAATATTATAAAGAGGAAAACTTTGTTTGGATTGAATAGGCTCCAAAACGACTGGACGATTTGAAAAATTCTTTCACTGTTGGGAAGCTACACTATTCCCGAGTGAATGACTATAAATGATATATAATTATAGAAGTATAGAAATAAATTAGTCATACATTTTCTATAAAGCGAAACATCTGAGATTCTCTCCATCTGCTTCTCAACCACGAGTCGAGATTTGTCGTTAGATTTCTCAGTAAGGTCCAGAGTGGGCAAATCTAGGCCACTGTGCAGCGCCGAGCCCGACACGCCGCCGAGCATTTGTTCTAAGGTCCTATCTTGGAGATGTTGCAGAGCTTGATCTGGGTGCTCTTCACCAAATCCATCCTGAAGATAAGAGTGGTGAAAATGCTTTCTGGACAATACCCACTTAGAAATAAGTATAAATTATTTACTATTTTATATACTAATAGCGACCCGCCCCGGCTTCACACGGGTGCTATAAACCTTCCTCTTGAATCACTCTATCTATGAAAAAAACCGCATCAAAATCCGTTGCGTAGTTTTAAAGATTTAAGCGTACATAGGGATATAGGGACAGAAAAAGCGACTTTGTTTTGTAGGTACTATGTAGTGATACTATAAAATATAACAAAGGCAACATTGCTGTTAGTAAGTTTTTTTTGCAGATGTATACCTATGTATACATAGGGCAAAATTATGGATAGCAACCATACATTTACCTATAGAAACAACACTCAATAGTAATATATGGGCTTAATAAGTACATTGTGTGATACACACTCTACTTCAGCCTTTTACTTACATTTGGGGCCAATTGATGTTCAGGAATTGTAGCTTCTCTTAGGGTAATGTCCTGGATATTACTGACAATGTTGCCACTTTGCTGTAAAGCAGATATAAATTAATTTTGTAAAAAAAATAAATTCAAGTACAGATTTAAAAAAAGTTCCCAAGAACAGCATAATCACTATTATGCAGTTGTTTTTTCTAACATTGACAACATAAAAATAATGTAAAAAAAAAAATGTAACTTTAATATTGTGTTTATCTTACACTTATTATATTACCCTGTATCTACTTGAACCTAAATCTACATGTAAACTGTAAACTGCCTGGAAGAAATTCTTAAAGCACACTATAATATCCGAACAGTGAATTTAATATTAGAAGTTAAATTTTAGACCTGACAGGACAATTATACCTGTATCATTTCTTCAATCCGTTCTGCATTTTCTGCCAGTACTTCTTGTACGGGGGCCTGCAGTTCCACAACTGGCAACAACTGTTGATCTACTTGTGGGAACAATTGCTCTTCTATACCTTCTACTGGCTCATGAACATTCCATCTAAAATAACCAAAAAAAATTACAGAGTAATGAGACCTAACATTCATGTGCCTAAGCACAGATCAAATCCAACTATATATACATCTTTTAGTACCTATTTTTTCTATAAATAATTTTATTAACTTTATCAGAATCCGTAAGACCTCAGATAGAGACAGACACAATGACATGTACTTAACAAAACAAACATTATTTAGTTAATGTAAGTTTTTACAAGACAAAAGCAATATCATAATCTAACTTAAACTATGTAGGTATACAGTTCATTACTTACTTCTTATTAGAACTTTTGAAAACTCTGGAATTGATCATACACAAGTCACCTAAAAATTAAAATTAGTAGGTATTAAAAAAGTTAAATGTACTTAAGTACTTAGGTATGCTGTTCTCGATACCAACATTAAGAACGGTAGATACTATTTACTTACTCAGGAATACGACAACTTTTCTTTGGTAGAGTCGTACAAGACCCCGCATCAATTGCGAACTGAGACGTAGTGAAAATCGTTTACCCGGGCGACCAGATTCGTTGTTCATAACATCCAATAAATCATCGCTAAAATTATAAAGACGTACTAAGTATTTTATTTCTGATATTGGTGCATTTTCTATTTGTCTTAAATGCAGGTTTTCATACTTACCATATATTCCTTATGTCTTGAGACCAAAGTTGCCTGTGAGTTATAGTCGCAAAACGTAACGGCCATGAATCAGCAACCCAGCACAAATAGAATCTACCCCCTTTTTTCAAGTATTGCACGGGATAAAACATTATCACAGCACTTTATTCATATGAATGTAGCTTAATTAAACTCTAACAGTTATTACAGTTAAGTTATAATACATGCACAACTAAAAAGTAAAATCCCGCCAAAATTCTTGGCGTTACGTGCTATGCGTCATTTATTTGAAGTATTTTGAAGTTTCGTACCATATCAATGTTGCTATTTGAAATATAGCGGATTACCCAAGTAAAGGCATAAGTATCTGGCAAATAAAAACTGAGTGATGAAATACATTTCTAGGTGTAGTTGAAAAGATAATTTATTCTTATTAAGAATTTACACTACATTATGAAAACTTAAAAACAACGTTCCACAAGTTCTTCTGAACTTTCGTAGCAGCGGGGAAATTTAATGAATGAAGATCTTGTTTGTCAGTTTCCCATTCCCGCCAAATTTGTTTTTTTTTTGTAATGCCATAAGGCCTGGATTTAAGCCTTTTAAGCTATGACTTAAATTGATTTATTTCCATTTTCTACTAGCCCTACTAGGGCGATATATAAACTTTTCACGAGATATAAAGATAATAATATTTTCAGTACCTTTACATAAAAGTTATGCAAGGATCACAAATATATAAACAATTTATGACATATTATAATATATTCGAAATAATTTATGACTAGACGAGGTGAAAAGGACAGAAAATAGGTATTGTACTTCTATCGTTCAATCTCTCTTTTAGTTTTGGTGTTGACATGTATGAAGTTAATGTTATCATTAGAAATGCCAAGACCAATGTCAAATGAACAAACATAATTATCTTACTCATATTTTTTGTTCTTTCTTAGGATGAATAACAAAAATGTCTTCTAACAATACAAAAAATACGACATTAAAACAACAATATTCGACTAAAATTTTATTTAGAACTAAAATTATTTGTAACATTACAATAAATGAATATGCAGTTCCTGCATTATTTTAGGATGTTATTTACAAGGGCTATGATCATACTACATTCAATCGGAAATACATAATGTAAATGCGAAAATAAAAAATTAAACGGCATATCTGAATTCTTGCCCAGTATTTTCTACTGCAGTTTTCAATCTGCTTATGCAGTTTTTGTTAAACTGGTCAACAGACACACCGAATTTAAGTGCAGTCTCAAATGCTGCTAGGGCATTTTCTACCTTGTTTTCAATTAAATACAAATTGATTAATCGGGAATATATATTACCAAAGGAACCCATTGTGATATTTTTGTTTGTCTTTAAGGTATCAATTAGTTTTTCTATAAGTTGTGGCTGCTTTCTAACGTGACTTTCTTGTAAAAGCCGCCTAAAAACTACTCCTTGTACACTGCACAAATATAGTTTCCATAGCGAATCAGCATCTTGTTCTCTGCCGGCTAAAAGGTATTCCATCCATAATAGATTTGCCGATAAAGGTTGTCCCCTTGAAGCCGCTAATTCAGCTACTTTTTGGCCTGAAATAAAACAAGTTTTCTTTAAAATGAGAAAGTACTATCGTATTTCAAATTAACGGCGGTTACCGGTGCAATATTTAAAACTGTTACACAGCACAAGGGCATATAGACTTTCTTTATCTTAATAAATTAGTCAGATTAAAAATTAAATGGCTTAAGGAACTGTCGTAGCCAAAATTATATGATTACCACATGATTAGGTATACACAACTACATTTATGATTGTATAACGAAACACATATGAACAAAACTGAATAAATAAATTAGTAATTGTTAAAACTTACATTTCTCAACCATAGTGTCATTGTTCATCACAGAGGCGAGGGCGTTGCTTCGTGGAAACTGAACAAGAGCGGCGGCTAGTTCTTCATCTGTTTTCGCATTACTGACCTTTTCGTACAAACCATCTATATGTTCTACGCCAGAGCCCCTATTAAATATAGCCAAAGTTAATTTGTCATCATACGTGACATTACGTTTCATCGTATCAGTTATACGATCTCCTAACGATTGTATCTTTTCAACTTCGCCAGCCTCGGCTAAATTTTTCAACAAGTACTTCAAAACATTGGCCCTAGGAATAGTACCTTCGTCTACAACTTTGATTGTGAAATCCATTGCTGGAAGGATCTTGCCACTCTGGACTAAATCCTCAATTTTATCAGACACATCTTTTTTAGTTGGTTTTTCGGCTTCAGGCTTCTCCTTTTTAGGAGCTTTTTGTGTTTTTGCTTTGGGTTTTTCTTCCTGTGGTATAATGAATGGAACGGGTCTTTTCTTTGATTTGAGGTGTTTGCCGAGGTGCTGCAGGAACTGGTCGCTTGGTATTTCTCCCTCCTCTTGTAAGATTGTCCATAGTCCGAGAGCTTTGTCAGTTTCGTTGGCTTTACAGTATGTCACGAGCAGATGATAGAATATATTGGAGCGGTCAATGTGGGACAGATGTTTGGTAGCTTCAAGCAGTCCTTCGAGATGTTCTGGTTTACCTTCCTAAAAAATAAAAGGAATAAAATTAAGAATCGTTCGGAGGTTGCAAGTAGTAATAGATTTCTTTTTCGTCCATAGAGAAAATACTTTTATATCTGCCAGTGTTTAAAAAAAAATTACCTCTACATATCTCTGGCAAGCGTCATTTAGTCTCTGGTGTCGGGTCTGCATGCCGGGGGTTTCGAGGATGCGCCTCGCTTGCCGCAACCGACCGCATTCCACGAAAGCTAGCACTAAGTCGTGAAGTACATTCACTTCACCGTGTATCTATAACCAATATTAAATCATAAGAGTGAGATAGTTAAAGGTTTATGCAGTACCAAAGTTCACGTGAACTAAATATAATAACTATGGTACCTGTGTACTTAAATCCGCCAACCACTGTAGTTTGGATGCATCTTCTTTCATAATAAGAGCCTTCATTAACTCTCCCTTCCAAGGAGTACAGCGATATTGGTTACAACATTTCTCAAATTGCTTCAACGCTCCGTCAACATCTTCTTTCAGTAAACAAACTTTTATCATCGGTCCAAGAATCAC
This sequence comes from Polylopha cassiicola, assembly GCA_038024825.1. Classification (NCBI taxonomy): domain Eukaryota; kingdom Metazoa; phylum Arthropoda; class Insecta; order Lepidoptera; family Tortricidae; genus Polylopha; species Polylopha cassiicola. The sequence goes on along the minus strand of CP149046.1, from coordinate 10,791,040 downwards.
ATTAGATGGTTCAATGAAGTTGTTCTCTATCAGGGTCGCTGTTAGTTCTGGGACCTGAAATAAATAAAATAAAAAAATAGATTAAAAAGATCTTGAAGTATGCTAGATGTATAGACAATACCAGATTATACATACTTTCACGTCATCCTTCTTCTCAGCCAAGTAATTTAGCATCTGCCAGCATTTTGAATTGAGGATAAAATTGGAGAATTCGGATTCTGTAGCCGATTTATTCTGAAGCAGATAATTGATAGCTTCATCTGTTTTACCAGCCCTGATCAATGCATATGCCATTTGCACAATTTTGAATTTATTCAAGACGAATTGAGGGTCTTTTTTGGCTAATTCAGCTTGACACGATTTAGCTCTATCAATTTCGTCATTTGTGCAATAAAATTCGAACAACTGAGCTAGAGTAGCGGATGTCAACTCAAAGTCTGTGGACTTTAATTCCTCCAGAAACTTGTTCAATTTCTCCACATTGTTTTCTTTGATATACGCCGACAGCAGTTGCTTTTGCAGGCGGGTAACTTTATCGCCTTTCCCTTGTGCCAGTAGTTGTTCTAGTTGTGATGAATTTCTTTGTATAAAACCTTTCTGCGCTTCAAGAGGTACGACTTCTAAATCCGCCGAAGTAAGTTGCGACAGCAATTCAGATATATTGGTAGTCATGTTCTGTGCTAGATATTGTTGAATCGCTTCTGCAGATTCGGAATTAATCCTTAAACCTTTGGCGTGAATCGCCTGTAGCAAGTTTTCGGAAAGGTTTGGCTTCAACAGATTCTTCACCGCTAACAGGATAATGCGACCGATCGCTTTGCTGCTGTCTTGGCCGTCATTGTTGGTCGAATCGTCTTCCGTTTGACTTGCTTGTGAAGAAGATGTAACATGAAGAATAGTTGCAAATGAATTCATATCCTTAGTCTTATTCAAACCAATTATAAGAGGTCGCTCTATTAGCGAAAATTGACCTCTCGGACGATATTTAAGCGCAATATCGGCTGCCTGTTTCATATTTCCTGATTCTAGAAGTTCCATCATTAAATTTCTAGCTGCGTGAATCACGGGTACATTAGCTATTTGTAGCTTCAGAATGATGTTTTGGGGCGTGTCTTTTTTGATCAAGTATGGGATGACATAATCTCGCAATGCTTCTCCGCTGGGTATGATATTTTCTTTGATCATATCGCGGATAATTTGAAGCAAACCTTCTTCATCACCTTCTTTGCCTTTTTGGGCAAGAAGTGGCCAGTAATAGTGTTGTCTTATTTCTAAGCCATCTTTTTGCAACTCCTTGAACAAGCTTTGAGCAAGCTCAGCTTGTCCATTTTGCAATGCAGTCTCAGTTGCAATAAAAAAAGCATTAGGCACTAAACCTTCTTGCTTTAACTCATTGCATGCCTGTATAACTTGTTCAGGAGATTTATTAAGTTTTAGAAGCTGTTTAACAAAGAATGCTCCCTTGAATGGAGTGTCTTCTGCAGTAGAGGATTTTGGCATGGTTTTCATTATTTTCTTGGCAGCATTTTCTTGGCCTTTGTTTAGTAGTCGTAAGATAACATTGCACACATCTTGATTATAGCCAACACCTTTTTGCAGATGGTGGAACAGACTGTCAATTTTGTCTCCATGACCACCTATGGCTAGGTGTTCTATCACATCTAAAATATCCTGCAACAGACAAAATGACAAATAATTGTGATGATAGTAAATACCATTGTAAGCCTTATAAGACTTATAAGTCAATTTTAGGACATCAACTTTAAAGTATGCTCTTGGGATGTGTTTATCTCAAAAAATCCCAACACATTTCACTGGGAAATGCCCAAAATTAGATAATCCTTACAAACAGCAAAAGTTTACTTACTTTATCAGTCATATAAATGTCCTTATCTGTGGATGTCTTTATAACATTTTCGACGCCCTCAACATCCCCTTGTTTAGCATATCCACATGCTAGAAGTGTGTATGTCCTATTTGTGGGCTGGAGTCCAGCTGCAGCCATTGTTTGCAAAACTGCTTTAGCACCCTCAGTGTCACCATGAAAAGCATGGCCCATGACTAGGGCATTTAATACAGGCTCTGACACGGGCATATTGAGTTCTCTCATCTTTTCCAGAACTTTTGTAGCTCCCTCTACATCACCTTCTTGGCAGTAGCGCCACATCAATCTTTGGTATGTAACTCTAGAAGTAGGTAATTATAATTATATGATAAGGAGGAATATTTCTCTTGGATGGATATTTTAATAAATGCAGTGTTTGTCAACCCCAAAATAAAAGTCAAAACATTTTTAGTATTTTTAGTACATTTTAGATGTGTGAATTAAATAATAAGTCTGGTCTTTACTTGGAGACAAGTATCACGCCAAACCCTGTTACTGAAGTGGTTTTAATAATATTGTAAACTGAATGTTGTCAAAACTGTGTAATTTAACTATAAGCGTAATTGTAATGCCAGCATAATTAGTATTTAAGCTGAAAAATAAATAGAAAGGTTGCAAATTACATTTAGTCATTTTACCTGTTAGGCTGGAGACCCTTCTTTTCCAATTCTTCCAAGAACTGTGCAGGTGAAAATGGATGTTCATTCTCAATGTAGACCCTCAACAGAGCATTATAGTGTGAAATGTCCATAGGAATACCTCTCTCAGTAAGTACACTCCATATCTTCTGTACAAGGAGTGTCCTTTGCTCAGGTAATTCCTCTGGCACTAGCTCCCCTAAAGTAAAAAAAAGGGAAATTTAATACAAATCTAACAACATTTAGTTTATTATAAAAATCGCAAATAATTATGAATTTATAAACATAAAATAATGTGAAATGTTTCTTACCACAGCATCTTATAACTAGAAGTGACTGAGAGCTTGTGATGTCATTTTTAGCCCGTATTTCATCAAAGACCTCATCAATATCTCGTTTTGTTATGCGGCCAAACCGTCTCGCTTCAGAATCCAGCTTCTGAAGCAACGGTTCAAGGCTCTCTGTTTTCTTTGAAGTGGCATAATCTCGCATAACACTAAAAAAAGATAAAATACTAAGAGTGTAGCATAGTTGTATGAAATATTATGCTTAAAGTACAATTAATAAACATATAGCATGTAGCATAATGTAGAATGCTGGTACCAAAAATAACATTGTAGGATGAAATATGAACAAAAATACATAATAATTTAAATGCAACCTACAAGGTACTCATGCCACTAAACAAGTATACATACTTTCTGTTTTATTACAATAAATACAGAGTAAAATTAATTTATTTCGAGTTTTTGAAAGCATAGGTCGACTTACTTGTTAGCAGAACATAATGCTTTGGGATTAAGCAATAAGTTAGATTCTGCAGTCTTCGCCGAGTTCAATATCAAAGTTCTAGCCGCACCCGTAAAGTAGCGTACAAATTTAGTAGAACGTAAAAGCGACGACATGTTTATGTCGTGCTAGCCACTTTTCGGCTATTTTTTTTGTTAAAAATTAGTGACACGGGTGTTTAAAGACTATAAGAATAAATATCACTCGAGTAAATCCGCACTAAAAGAAATTAAGGTTATCTCGTTATGTCACTACTGTCATCTTCAGATATATGAGACTGTTCTGGACTCTAGTAAAACCGCCGTGAAAATATTTACGCATACTAATAAAACTCACGTTTCTCTGGTCTATGGTCATTTGACAGTACATGCTAGTGATGTATGATGATAGGAAAGGCGAACGAATGAATGGTTTAATGATCAGATACCATTCAATCACGTAAATTGATAAAAATTGGCTGTGGTTGGTATTTGATACTGAAAGAGGTTTCGCGCAGTTAGCAAATCCTTCGCTTTCATGCATTAAAATCCGATAAGGGGATCAGTCGTGTGTTCTTGGTTCAAGTTTATTTAAATTATCCAGTTGGATATCAAAAATATGGTAAGCCTCAGTATATTATATTCAATAGTTGCAGTGACATTGAGTTGACCTTTATAATTTATTCTATTGCAGTTTTTTAAAAGATACCTTTTTGGTGTGATTACTAGGTACTAAATATTATGTCAACGTTATCTACATTCCATTAATAATTAAAACATTGCCAAAGAAAGTCAAAACATGATTAACCGCGGCATCTAAAATGACGCCGGTGCGGTGACAATTGATTATACCCATAGGTTATTATTTATCTTAAGCTGATAAAATTATCATTAATAGCTGACGAGATTTACTATTTAAATCACTAAACGTTTATTTCGATCTCTTTTAACCATGGCGTGTTGTTGTAGTACTGTACCGTCAATTACTAAAGACATAGAAGCTATAACAATATCACGATCAGTTGCTATGGTAACTAGAACATCTTGTAATTTAAAAGCATTGCTAACTTTTTAAATAAATATATGACAACTAATAATTTATATAAGTACTACTTACTTACTTTGTAATACTTCATATATTGCTTATTAAAAAGTTCTTTATTTAGTAAGGAAAATATTTTCTTATAAGAATCTTATTAGTTAACCTAAAATTAATTTATTTTCTTTTGGGGTTTCCAGGCTGCACCTATCAAAGTGGTTGTCACCGGCGCCGCGGGCCAGATCGCGTACTCTCTGCTGTACCAGGTTGCATCTGGTGCAGTATTTGGACCTGAGCAGCCTGTCTATCTCCATCTTTTGGATATTGCTCCAATGATGGGAGTCCTTGAGGGTGTAGTGATGGAATTGGCTGACTGCGCATTACCTCTGCTTGCTGGAGTTCTGCCCACTGCTAATCCAGAGGAGGCATTCAAGGATGTTGCTGCTGCTTTCCTTGTTGGTGCAATGCCCAGGAAAGAAGGCATGGAGAGAAAGGACCTTCTTTCTGCTAATGTTCGCATTTTCAAAGAACAAGGTCAAGCCATGGACAAAGTTGCCCGCAAGGATGTCAAAGTACTGGTTGTTGGTAACCCAGCTAACACTAATGCCTGGATCTGCTCTAAATATGCTCCATCTATTCCAAAGGAGAACTTCACAGCAATGACTCGTCTTGACCAGAACCGAGCTCAATCTCAGTTGGCAGCTAAGATTGGAGTACCCGTTAAGGATGTCAAGAATGTGATCATCTGGGGCAACCATTCGTCGACACAGTTCCCTGATGCCAGCAATGCTATTGTGACTGTCGGTGGCACCCAAAAGCCAGTGCCAGCAGCTGTCAATGATGATGAGTTTTTGAAGACCACCTTTGTTTCTACTGTGCAAAAGCGTGGTGCTGCTGTTATTGCTGCAAGAAAAATGTCCTCTGCCCTATCTGCAGCCAAAGCTGCCTCCGACCATATGAGGGACTGGTTCCTGGGTACTGGAGACCGTTGGGTCAGTATGGGTGTTGTGTCTGATGGATCATATGGCACACCTAAAGATGTAGTTTTCTCATTCCCCGTAACCGTTACCAATGGAAAATGGAAGATTGTTGAGGGTCTTACCATCACAGACTTTGCTCGCCAGATGCTTGATGCTACAGGCAAGGAATTGGCTGAAGAAAAGCAGGATGCCATGGATGTTTGCAAAGATTGACTGAGTAAAATTTAAGAACAAAACTATTGTATTTAAAAGCATTATACTTATTTGTATAGATATACCTAACGGTTTTTGTTAGAGAAAAATATGGGCAAGAATTAAATTGTTGATGTAATATCTGGTTTTGTTGTCCTTCATAAAATGATAATGACTATATCAGCCGTGGTTAAAGGCCAAAGTTCATAATAAATAATAACAAGTTCCAGGCGTAATGCTATCTGAGCTCTATATAATCTGAGTAATATAATTATATTATACGTCATGTAAGTATATTCACAAGTGGACAAAAAAATATTGTTAAATTGATGAGGGGAGATTATGAGTAGGTAGGTAATGGAATATTTTTGCTTATCTCTCTGATTGTCTTGATACGTACTCGAATGACTTAAGTATTTTGTATAAGTATTACGTAGGTAAAAGTAATTATGTCAGTTGTCGCGCGTCGAGGCCAAAATTCTAATTTTTAAAAGGACACACAGACGATCTTTTTGAAATATTTTGATAAGTATTAATAAAACGTCTCAAATGATTCGATAGAAGGAAATAAATTAGCTATTTAGGTACTTAATCCATTAATTTAAATATTACAAATGTGTTTCTGCACTTTTAATTAAAAACGCCCACTTATAATACAGTTTACCAGACAAATGGATTAAAAGGTAGGAAGTTAAATAAAATCGCTTTTTTTTTAAACGCAGGTGCACCAACCGTTGGAGATAATTCGTTTATTAGGTACCTAGTTGTTTATTTTTTTAATGATGGTGTTCCTGTATTTCTTACAGATAAGAACACTTAACGTTGCATCTGACGACGATTTAACTAATTAGTAGATATTTTGAGCCTAATTTGTTTGTTTTTATCTGGGTAACAATAATAATTAAACACATGGTTGAGGTAGACGTTTATTAGAAAACCCTTAAGCCGTATTGAGCAAAAAACACATCAAATATAACTTAAACTATTCACCAAATGCAACTTAGACAATTATTAATCATATTTATTAAAGTGTATAACTACTAAGTATTAATTTGAATTCAATAAGATAATTTAAGCTTTTCTTAATTGGCCCTATAGTTCCTTGGTAGGTATTTACGACAGGTTTCGTAGAAAACCTTTTCCTATCTTGGCTGTAACCAAGGGTGGGCTCCTCTTAAAAACCGAACCATGGCTTAAAAAGCTAGGATAGACCTTCTGCTCGACACTTAAAATAACTGGGTATCACAGTCAGCTTATAATTCATCATCATCATCATCATCAGCCCGTCGCAGTCCACTGCTGGACATAGGCCTCTCCAATTGCACGCCACTTTGCTCTATCTTCGGCTGCTCGCATCCAGCTCCTGCCAGCCATCCTACGCAAATCGTCACTCCACCTTGCCTGAGGACGTCCTACACTACGCTTGCCGAGACGCGGTCTCCACTCTAGAACACGTTTACTCCAACGGTTATCGGTTCTTCGGCTAATATGGCCAGCCCACTGCCACTTTAGCTTGCTAATCCGGTGGGCTATGTCGATGACTCTGGTTCTCTGCCGAATCACCTCATTTTTGATTCGATCCCGCAGAGAAACGCCGAGCATAGCCCTTTCCATAGCCCGCTGAGCGACTTTAAATTTGTGAACCAGCCGTACCGTCAGTGTCCACGTTTCGGCTCCGTATGTCATGACGGGTAGGACGCACTGATTGTAGACTTTCGTCTTCAGGCACTGTGGGAGTGACGATATGAAGACTTGACGTAGCTTCCCAAACGCTGCCCAACCTAACTGAATTCTTCTATCCACCTCATCCTCGAAGTTGTTTCTACCTAACTGTAATGTCTGTCCAAGGTAGACATATTTTTGAACAACTTCGAGACCGGCGCCGTGTACCGCAATTGGTTCCGGTAGTACATGTTCATTGAACATGACCTTGGTTTTGTCCAAGTTCATCCGTAGGCCAATGCGTACAGAAGAGTCAGCCAGATCATTCAGCATCTGTTGTAGGTCCTGCAGCGTTTCTGCCACGATGACGATATCGTCAGCAAATCGCAAGTGAGAGATGTACTCGCCATTTACTTTGATGCCACGTCCTTGCCAGTTCAGCGTTTTGAACATATCCTCCATTGCATTTGTGAACAATTTCGGGGAGATAACGTCCCCTTGTCTCACACCGCGATGCAATGGTATAGGCATTGTTTGCTGACTCTGGACTTGGACGGACATGGTAGCGGCTTCGTATAAACATCTCATCACTTGGATGTATCGCCAATCGACTTGGCATCGCTGCAGGGACTCCAGAACAGACCAGATCTCGATCGAGTCAAAGGCCTTCTCATAGTCCACAAATGCTAAACACAGGGGCTGATTATACTCTTCGGTCTTCTGTATAATCTGCCGCACTGTGTGGATGTGGTCTATGGTGCCGTATCCGCTCCGAAACCCAGCCTGCTCCGGTGGTTGGAATTCGTCAAATCTTCGCGCAAGACGGTTCGTGATTACTCTTGAGAACAGCTTATAGACGTGACTTAGAAGGGAAATGGGTCGATAGTTCTTCAGCAGGGTTTTATCTCCCTTTTTGAAGAACAAGACGACCACACCTCTACTCCACATCTCTGGAGTTCTCCCTTCAAACAAGACGGCGTTAAAGAGGTGTTGGAGCTCCCTAAGTATAGGTTTACCTCCTGCTTTTAATAACTCTGTTGTAACGCCATCTTCTCCAGGGGCTTTTCCGTTTTTGAGCTGTCCAAGAGCGATCTCGATTTCGCCAATACTGACTTCTGGCAGGTCTTCGCTGTAGTGGCGTGTTAAAGTGGCTCTAGAATCCTCATTTCCGGGATCAGGTCGAGATGCATGCGAAGCGTACAACCGGCCATAGAAGTTTTCCACTTCGGTTAGGACTGCCGGCTTCGAAGCAACGACTTCTCCAATTTCTGTGGTCAACTTCGTCAGGTGGCTTCTTCCAAGAGATTGTACAAACACTTTTGCTCCCCGGTTTTGCTCGATCGCTCTTTCGATCGAAAGAGTATTGAAGGACCGAAGATCGTGTCGTACGCGTTTACTAATCTCTCGGTTTAGAATCCGTTTCTCTGACGAAGTGACGGGTGGGTTTTCACGTCGTTTCTTCATTAGCCCTAAAGTCTCTTCCGAAAGCTTCGACTTCCTGCCACTACGTTGCATTTTACAGAATCTCGTACCTTCTTCCCTGAGAATCCGAACCACATTTTCAAGGTTCTGGTCAACGTCAGTTGTGGTTTCCACGGCAGCGAATCGGTTCTCCAGATTGGACTGGAACGTTTCAGATCCCATCATAGTTTGGAGCAAAGTTGGTCGGAGCCTGGCCTTCATCAAGCGAACACGTTCAGCCCTGAAGTCAATATTCAGAGAGCCTCGGACGAGTCGGTGATCGCTTCCGGTATTGAACCTATTGATCACAGAGACGTCTCTGAATATGTGCTTTTTGTCCGTCATGATGAAGTCGATCTCGTTTGTTGTCACAGTGCCCGGTCTTTGCCACGTCCACTTCCTTTGGGGCTTTTTCTTGAAAAAGGAATTCATCAAGAAGAGCCCCTCGCGTTCCAGGAAGTTGACGAGCATTTGCCCCCTATGATTTCTGCTCCCATATCCATGGGATCCTACTACCGATTCGTTACAATTTTGTACTCCCACTTTAGCGTTAAAGTCCCCCATGACAACGTTGTAATGGGTCTTAGTAGTGAAGTGAAGGGCCCTCGATATGTCATCGAACATAACCTCCACCTCATCATCCGAGTGTGTCGAGGTCGGTGCGTACACTTGCACCACCTTGAGGCTGTACCTCTCGGTGAGCTTGATGATGAGGTACGCTACCCGATTCGACACACTGGACACTTCGACAACATTGTCAGCCAGGGACTTATTGACCAGAAACCCAACGCCACCTTGAGATTGTTGGTCTCCCTCTCGGAAGTACATTAGGTGGCCTGATTCGAGAGATATGGTGTCCTCGCCCCTCTCTTCGGACTTCACATAACCCTAATACGTGCCACCTAATCTTCTCAAGTTCCACCTCCAGTTGCGCCAGATGCGAGTCGAGCCGTAGCGTGCGTCCGTTGTACGTCGCCAGGGTCAGTTTGGTGTGATGGCCTCCCGTAGCCCGGAGATTCTTCGCACCCCCCGTCCCACCGTTACCATGGTCGCCACCGTGACCAGGAATAGCGGGACCGCCGGGAACTAGGGGCCGTGGTCTTTGGTGTGCCTTCATGGAGGTAAAAGCCCATAATCGCCACGCTGGGCAGGCGGGTTGGCGATCGCAGGGCGTAGCTTCTTGCTTCGATGACGCTGCTGCCCGTCATCGAGCGGAATTTAGCTACGCCTATGTAGGGTGGATATACCGCCATCAGTCGGTCGCCAGAGCCTCGTTCGTTGGACAGCAGGGTGCACCGCGTGCAGGTGAGGTTGGCTTGGGGCGAGTGATGATGATGGTTTCGCCCCCTCTCACCCTTATAATTAGCAACTAAAATTAATTTATGTAGGTACCTATATTATCTAAAATAAATCATATTTATTGAGTCGACAAATAAATATGCAGGTATCAATATTTGTGAGATTATTGAAAGGTGTTCTACCCGCGAGATTCTGTGTTTATCTATTTGTAAACAGCACTGTCATTGGACTGTATCTAGGTGCAGAGGCGGCGCTAGGCGTGGGCGACGTGGGCCATCGCCTACGGCCTCGCGGTCCGGGGGCCTCGCGCCTCAGATACGCGTTACTCGGACACAACGTGAAAATTATTCGTTAATCGTTATAAAACGATAAATATATTGATGTACTGAAATAATTTTTTAGACTAGCCACATTTTTTTTACTTTGTGTTGCTATCGCGGGAAACGAACGGGGAAGCCCCTCCGAAATAAAATGGTTTTATTTACTCTAGCAATGTTTACTGGCATTGCGTTGCTATTCACAGGCAACCACCTAGTGGTTAAACTCGAACTCAGAGATTTCGTTTTCTGTTTGAAGTTTATCTATGTAAGAAAGATACTTCACAAACTTCAGCCGCTTCTCAAAAAATAAAGTATCGCACGGTATATTAAATTACAATTATTAATCGTTATAAAGTTATAAAACGATAAATAATTATATTGATACACCGAAATGTTTTTTTAGGCTAGCCAAATTTGTTGGTTTTGTGTTGCTATCGCGGAAAAAGAACGGGGAAGCCCCTCCAAAAACAAAATATTTAGTCTAGCATTGTTTGTTGGCAATGCGCAGTGTTGAAAATTTAGCGACTTTGTCGCTAGAACTGACGACTTTTGCTTAAGGCTTAGCGACCAAAAAAAAGTTTTGACGACAAAAATAGTTTAGCGACTTATCTGGCGATTTTTGGAGTACAAATTAAAACCGTTCTAGAGCCAAAAATAGATACATTTTTTGTCAAATCGACACTGTATTATGCAACGCCATAGCGATAGCGCACCAAATTCAAACTTTATTTCATTGAAGTTCCATTTGTATAATTATACTCTAGCTTTAACTATGAAGCAGACATAGCATCTAAACTTAATTACAGCGCAATAATTAAGGACTTTAGTAAGGCTAAAAGCAGAAAATTTTTGTTTCTTTAACGTTATTTTAAGAAAATGTCTGTCTTTATTATAATATAATAAAGTAGTAAAAACCTATTTTTCAATTTTTTTTTATTTATGGCATTGGTTCTTACGCTACCAGAGGGCCTCGCTGAATGTACCTTGCCCACATAAAATTTTGTTCTTGCCCCGCCACTGTCTAGGTGTCTATTCTATTTTGGGTAGACACTGATAAATTTCACAGAGTGTACTATGGCCACTATCACAATATCTAAACAATTAAAAAATAGTCAATCCTTTACCATTTAGGTACTTATAAATATAAGTAGGTAACTTAAATACCTACCTGTAGATATATATACTTATTCTTCCATACAAGAAACGTGTTTCATTGGCTAGATAAGCGCTATTATTTTTTTAGTGGTACCTACGAAACCCTATCCGGTACCTACTTAGTTACCTATCTCGTATAATTGGTCGGTAGGTACTATAAACATACTAAAATTAACTTTGCTACCTAGGTAGGTACTACTTGCGTCTTCTAATTAAAATATACACAAACGTTACCTACGCCATTTAAAATAACGTTGCCAGCAATTAGCTGAGCGACTCGTGTGATGTACTAGTCACCTATTAAAATTAATTGGCAAATCGATTGATTCATTCTATAATTGTTCTAAATAGGTATTTCTATTTCATACGATTACCTACGTACCTAAGCGTCTGGCTAGGCGAATTTTCTACCTTTAGTTACATACGTTATCAATTTATTAGAAAATTCGACATTGAGTCGATACCTAAGCGCTAAATACGCCAAAGTTCGGTGTAAAACAGTAAAAGCTATTAAGCCGATCATTTGGATAGCATAATTGTCTTTCCCCATACCGACATCTCTGATTAATAGCTTCGGGTCTGCGTAGAGGCAGAATTCAGCACTGCAATCGAGATTTTGTCGATTTTGGTATAGCGCTAGAGTGAAGCCTGTTAAACTATAGCGAAGATACGAGGCAGCCATTAATACTCTCATGTGACCGGCGATTCTTGGTCCGAAGCCCATGCCGTAGCAGCATAGAGCTAGCAGTGGTGCGACGGTTGCTGGTCCAATAATAGAACCATTCTGTAAAAAGAGAATTGTATATGTTATTTGTCTTGCTGTCTGCGATATTTGGTGTTAAAATCATTTGTCTCTGTCACATAAAACTATTCGTAGTTAGATAACAGTTTTATTTGATAATACAAATAATAATATTATTATTATGGAAAACCCAATAATTTGTTATGCCTTCGTGGTAATTACCTACACATTGGAATGAAACAACTATTAACGGATTTAACTCGCGTATTTTTATTTTATTACATAGTAGTTATGATTAGGTAAGTACCTACGTAAGTAATTTTAGAATTCAGATATTGGATATCTTAATAATATTATTGGTAGGTAAGTAGCTAAAACTCAATTGCGATAGATCTTTTTCCTTATTTTTTTAAAAATAAAATTATACCTATTAATTTGAGTAAACAGGAAACGTAATCATAATATTATTTATTATGCTACATAAACATTTCTTCAATTTTCCGACCCACGCATGATATTTGCCGACGCAATATTTTTTATTCAAAATCATGCATTCGCGGGGTTCCTATATAATTTCCCCATTTTACCATATTTCCGATCGGGAAAGAAAAATTGCGTAAAGTTTATTCTTTGATGTGGTCGCTGTAATGGATTTTGTGGGATAAGTAAGTGACGTAGAGTTAAGTGAATGAGTAACGGATGTCGATTTAACTTCGTAGGTAGGTAGGTTCCCTATATTTACTTACAAAGTTACAATAGTGGGTAGGTAAGTATGTTTACACAGGATTTTATTTTATTTATTCCAAATTCTAGAATTCTAGATATTATAAACCATTCTTGCAATTTTAACTTTTAAGAATCAATATAGGTAGGTACTGTATATATTCGAGTAGTAGTGGGTTGTGATGAGGTATCGAATATGTGGTATTTGAGAAATAATCTACTTATAGCTTAACGGTTCCACTAACGGTCCCTATATCTACAGGTAAATGGAAATAATATAGTGTTTCATTCCAATGTGTAATTACAGAGACATAAGAAATTATTGATCTATACTAAAATTATAAAGAGGAAAGGTTTGTTTGGATTGAATATGCTCCTAAACGACTGGACCGATTTGAAAAATTCTTTCATTGTCGGAAAGCTACACTATTCTACATAGGCTATAAGAAAAGGGACCCGGGCGAAGCTGGGGCGGACAGCTAGTCTACAATATATTTATAGTATTATCAAAACTTAATATCAAAACTTCCTTACGGTTGCACTGAGAGCTGCTCCAATCAGTAGTCCCAGGCCTTCAGAGCATAGTGCAGTGAGGATTGCACTCACAGAGAAAAGTACGAAACGGTCCCATTCTAGCAGCTGACCTGACATCAGGTAGGTGATGGCGATAAATATTAGACCAAGGAAAATCTGAAAAAGAGATGAGAAATAAGTTACCTGACCGTTGTGGTTTAAACACATTAAAAATATTTTTCCGTCCTCCGGCCAGAAAGCGCCAACTCTGTGGCCGCTTCGCTAAATGAAATTTCCGCTTTCTGGCTTCGTCGAACAGAAAAATAGTATTATGACCTTGGCCAGTAAAATAAAAAAGTCTCAGATCACATTTTTGTCAACCTCGGCTTCGCCTCGGGCGACAATTACATGTGATCTGAGACTTTTTTATTTTACTGGCCGAGGTCAGTATACTATTTTTCTGTTCGACGAAGCCAGAAAGCGGAAATTTCATTTAGCGAAGCGGCCACAAAGTTGGCGCTTTCTGGCCGGAGGACGGAAAAAATATTTTTAGGCTTGTTAGTAAAATATAAAGGGAGTCAGTATAAAAAGGGAATTACCTACACTAAGTTTTAACCATAATCTAATTTAGTTATCACTATCTAGGATTTTTCCTAGAGGAGGTAGAGATTACAATTGGCGATTAAAGGTCCTCCGAAACGACCGGAAAAGTTTTTTTGAGCATGGTTTGGTTTTCTAAGAAGTGATCATTTGGGGACCACTTATTTTTTCGAGTCTCTGAGAGTAATTTAGGCAAAGTAGAGCATTGAAACCAAGTAACCTAATATGAATAAATATAAAAATGTATCCTTGCGACTGACCTATACCTAGGTACTAAATAATTGGCTTATCGGACAAAGCAGGTAATTTATTTTACTAGACAAAACTAGTTTAAAATATTTTTATAAATTGCAAATAAGTAGGTTGTTATATAAGTTGGTATCTAATTAAAAAAAAGAAAAAGTTTTTAACTAAGTGAAACAATTTCATCGATTTGAATAACTACCTATCCTAGCCATCTAACTAAAGCTTTTCATGAAGAAATCCTTAGCAATTCGGAGCACTTAAACCGATGAATCTGGTTCTACAGACGTTCACAAACTGGCTTTAGCAACAACATAGATTATTTGCTTCGTTAAGCATGCCTACGGATTCCAAATACCCTGAATTATAATGGCATCTACATACAAGCGGCTTTATTCTGAAAGCTTTGAGTTAGGCTCGTTTTTGAAGAACATGGGAACGTATTGTTTACGTTGGTTCGCTTTTTAACGAAAGGAAAAAATTGAATGAAAATATATTTCAAACATTTTTTAATCTGGTTATGTTAGTAGAATGTGGTATCATTATGATATCATTCGCATCATTGTAATTACAGGCAGTAGATAAGCCCGCATGCTGATTAGATTAGGTACATGCTTAGGTAGGTAGTTAACGGTCGTGACAAGGCGGTCTGTGAGTTAGATAACCTATGACGTAGACAATTATAAAACGAGTCACTGTAATATTTCTGCTACTGGAGTTAAAACATTATCACAGTAACGTAGTTAACATTATCATAGTTAGCTATCTTAGTTACTTGGTTTTTTCAATCGTAATAAACCATTATTAACCCAACTCAATCACTTATACAATACAAAATCTAAGTACAACTCGGTTGTAAAAATGTTTCGTCTGGGACATAAAAAACTGGGTAGGTACATTGATGTATTGGAGGTCACGTTGTTTAGTATTGTGGGTGTATTGTGTCAGTTAAAGGTCGTAAGTTAGGTGATCAGGTGTCTAGATAGTTCAGTAAACACATTAGTCGGTACCCTTCGCTCTGTTCTAACGCGAAACAAAGAAGATATTGTACCTATGTAATATTGTGAATGGATTCTGAAATAGTTGTTTGACTTTCTATTAGTCCTCACGTGTGAATACGAGAGTTGGTATCTAAATGTAGGCAGACGTTTTAGTTTGAATATTATAATGCGAATAGTTAAATTGATTTTGGAAAATTTTGATATAAACTGCGCTTAGCGTAATAAATTATTGCACGGGATCAAGATAAGAAGCACCCTTGGTCTCATCTCATTTATCTCTACCTATATCAAAATGGGTTCAGCGGTTTAATCGTTAAACCTTTATATTATATTAAGCATGAGTTTAATAACTAAAGAAAAATATATGATAAATTGATAAAGTAAATAAATAACATCTCGTACCTAATACGATTTCAAAAATTAAAAAAAATTGCTAGTTGTATGTGCCAAATGGACTAGCAAAAATAACATCTGCCGCACTTGAAATCTATTTAAAATAGATTGTAACGAGGAAAATATTTTGTGCATTATTTTTGATTTCAATGTCATTTATTTAAAAATACGCTTGAGTAACTTTCCAAGAAAATACTCAATCGCGTATAAAACGAGTCATCTGAGTTCATTTTACGGTCAATCAATTATAACGAGGACGGTATTACCTTTTTTATCCATTTTAAGCAATATTTAAACAGGAATAAAAAAGACAAAACTATTTTTATATTTACGAGCAAAGTGGCTTTTGTTTTAAGTAAATATATCTTTAACTAGCGGCCATGTTTAAAGATTTCAACCAAAAAAAATTATTCCAGATAGGTATTATAATAATATTATTAAAATACATATGTACCTACTTATGACCTTTAGTAGGAGTATAGGTAGGTAGTTAGTTAGAAAGATATTAAGGATAAAACGAATATATTAATGTTATAATTATATTACGTACAGATTATTTTATAACGTATAGGTACAATATAAAGGATTTTTGATAATTCAACCCCTAGAGGGTAAAACATGCGGTGTTTGTTGTGCGCACACGAAGTCACGGGCAGAAGTTAGTACTAGCACTAACCATACCTACTCTTGCAGAAAATGCTATAAGAATGGAAGTAGGCCGTCAAATGCAGTCTAATGCTGTGGTTTATGCGGAATATGCGGTTTGTACACTAATAACCTAACTATTGTTAACTTCGTAACTTCATTTAAAACTTTTCTTAATGTAAAACTAAAGTAGGTAAATAGGCTATGTACCAAATGGTATATAGCTATTCAGATTGGTTTAACAGGGTATCTAGTCAAACTGAACTATATCTTCCTAAATTCTTTTGAATCAAGCATTTTAATAATTATACCAAATAATAATATGCCAGTTCATGGTCGTCCAATACATCATCACCGTCTCTACCTATTTGTAATTTGAATGGTGTGTGATAATGATGAGAAGTGAGTAATGATCTTCTATTCGGCGATTGCACAAAATTTGACGTGACTTAGTAGGTAATAATAATTATTTTGACTCCATTTTGTACTTATTTTTTTAAACTTACCATTTGCGGCAAGGTTGAAAATGTAAGCGCCATATAGTATGCCTTGAGACTGTACCAGCGATTGAAGTATTCCCTACGAAGCATACGCACTTCAGTTGGAACTAGAACAAAAAGTTTTATTAAAAATAAAATAAATTTCTTTATACTTAACACAAACGCTATTGGACATAGCCTTTCCTAGGGATCACCACATCACGGTGATTGGTTCCCCGCCATATGTGGCTATATTTGTGTTTTTCTTGCGCTTTTTGTTATCTGGCGTTTAAAATCACAGGTCCTAGTGTTCTATACCGGGCGTGGTGGATCTATGAAACTTAACTACGTCTAACTGACTGTCATACTAAGATTGCCTTCTGCAATGGAAGGGGTTTCATTTCAAGTTAACCGTCAAGCTTAACAGCTATATTCATGGCATAATAAAAAGGCAAAGTCATTTAAGAAGTATCAATACTTACATAATAAAATAGGCACCATAATGTACGTGTACATGAAGAACACTAAACAGCAGAGGCAGAACTTGAAATTGACAATAGGAGTATTCCCGTCGTTGCCTACTAGAAAGAATATGCTGCCAACAAGAGACCCTGATATAACGTGGTGAGCCAGCTGGATCCAAAGGGCCATCTGTAAAGTTTAAGAACATATAAAATTGCGAGATAATCTATCTTTTGTGTTCAGTGGGTGACAAAATGCAGCCCTAACAGTACCAAGTCATCATCTATTGGCAGCTTGAGTTGAATTTCTCATTTGAATTCTTACTTACGAATACATATTTTATTAAGCTGTAAGTAGGTTTATAAGTTACGTATTAATATAGCCTAAATGCTGTTCGATAAATAAAATTAAACGAATTGGTTATAAGAACATTGTTTATGGGATTCTATTGTTCTGATTTCTGAAGCTATTAATAATGCGGTAAAATACGCTCTTATTAGAAATTCAGTCTAATTTTTTGGCTTTGTAAGCAATTTCCCGAGCAAATCGAATACAGACATAAAAATATCTGAATAATGTATTAGATGCTAAATAAATCAGTAATAACCACACCTCAAGGCGCAGAGCGGAATCAAATCTTATGTCATCGAGCGTAGGTCTATTTTACCACGTAAATTTATTTTGTATAGACGACAGAGGTATTGAAAAGGTTAATTACCTGGGGGATAATGATGAATGGCTTTAAAGTAGGCACATTATGTCTTTATCGTAGATAACCTTTGACCTGTTTTAGTCATTCGACTAATAGAGATTGTACAGAATATGCCTAGCAATTGTTCGTTTGAAATACCTTATGTAGAATGTATTATAATAACTTACCGCATTTCTCTTATTTTGTATGAACATCCGTTTGGTCAAAATGAGGAACTGAGTAAGGAAGGTCGTCGGAAACTCCATTTTGGTTTGTTCTTTCTTAACGTGTTCCACGAATATTCTTTGGATGGATTCGTCGGAATGTAGTACGGGTTTTCTGTAACATTTTTAAAATAAGTAAATTTTACCTTATGTAATCTATATTCGACAGTTAATAGTGATTCTATTTCTAAACTTAGGTATAGAACGAAGTAGATATCAAACTTTGTGAACTTATTTTTCCTAAAATAAAAAATAACTTTGGAATGCAAAGCAACCCTCTCACGATATTTAAGTACATACCTACTAGTAAGTATATTACTAAAATTGTAAATTTTTATTTTTTTAATGACTTCGGTTTCATTTTACTGATTCTAGTCAGACTTAGTTTAGTGCCTTAGACTATCATCAGCTCAGTCGACTACGGAAATGGAAACTGTATAATTTTCCCACGGCAGCAAATAAAATAAAATGGCCAAGTTAAATCCGTTATAATTGTTTAACCAACGCTGAGTTGCTAATTACATAATGATTATGGTCACTTCCTCTTTATAGTTAACAAGTGCACCTAGTCTGTTACTTACCTTTGTTCAACTACCACCGCTGGCGGAATAGGTACTACTTGTGTGAACTAACACTAAGCTTACAAGACCTCCACGTACAACCTTGTTCCAATTAGTATGAGCAGTAATCGAGACAAGGGAAGTGATGGGCACGGGTCGGTAAAAGCTTTTTCTATTTTAATTTGATAAATGTAAGTATAATATTCTAAAAGGGTATTCGAAGAGGTAGAAAGAATTTTGTGATGTAAAGCTGAGGGGGCCTTGGTCTCATACAATTTTACATTCCTTCGTACTATACTTACCTAACAGAAAGGATAATAATGTGACAAAAGAAAAAAAAAATCAACCAACAATAAAAATGTAGAGAAAAAGGAAACTTCTGGTTGATAATGATGATATGAACATAGGTAAATTGTGCGGAAGTAATATCACACCTACGGTGAAATAATGTTAGGAAACATCAATAATGTTTCGTCATACTTAGATAAATTTTGACAAAAAATGCATAAATGATGTTGTTTCACCGTAGGTGCGATATGTGTAGAGATAAAATACATGTCCATGTATAGGTAGGTACCCTATACCTACGTACAAAAATACTATGAGAGGTCAAGATAATAATAAAATCCCTATTACCTATACCTACAATTTTTTTAGAGGTTTGGAGGATGCACTTATTATATAGCTAAACAATATTACTAGAAATAGTTATTTATAAATTAGTTTCCATGATATCCCATCACTATATGAGGCACGGCGTGTGTGAAATGTTAACATTGATTTAGTACACGACACGATTCCGCTGAAAGCAAAATAATTATTGCCGTGAATAAATTAGACGATAGGTATATAGTAGATTGTACCTAGTTTCAAAAAGATATTTTACATAGGTAGGGTGCGTCGGGGTAAGGTTGAACGAGATTTCGATGAGATAAACAATGTTTTTTCTAAAGCCTCATAATTTGAATCGTATGAAGCTGACGTATATGAAGTGATGTTTTTAGTAAAGTTAATGAATGGTTCTTCCTATCTTTCCACAAATGGGCCTGATTGAAGGTGTTTTTCATGTATAAAAACGATGGCAAAGTTAAACTTATTGCAAAAAAATCGTGGGGTAAGATGGAATGATGAGGGGGGAAGATCGATATAGTTCTTAAAATCTTTAATATCCATTGTAGGTCCATTTGGATTATATGCACCGAAAGCATATTTTTTTCTCTATTCAAATATATAAATACATTTTGAAAATACCTAGTTTTAACTACCAAAATGAAATTTTGTTAAATATAATATTTCAGTCTTACCCCACTTTGTATTCAGATGATATGCGGTTCTCAACCTTTTCTTTTTATATCCTAATATTTAAATTTTACTACCATGTACACAAAAAATGTAATCATTTCTTTATTTAAATAGACAGGTAGTTAAACTAGCTAAATATATTACAACTTTTATTTAAAATCTTTTTTTTTACACATGTTTTCATGAGTTTTGAATATTACACTACTCATGAACGAATCATACAGTTTGACAACCCCTGACTTTTACTATGGGTTTCATAATCGGGGTAAGTTGGAAAAGAAAATATTGCCGTCTTGCCCCTGGGTTTTACAAGCGGTGTAAGATTGAAAAATATAAAAACTCCAAAAATATAATAGATTTGCAAAATCGGATTTTATGTATCAACTAAAAAAAAATTATCAATAACACGTATCAAAAAAACATATTTTTAACTTGCGTGTAGAAAAAACTACGGAACGTGGGGGAAGATTAAAAAACGCATTTATCGCTCAAAAACATACCTTGTCGAAAAATTGCAAAAAAAACATATGCCCTCACACCTGACGATTATCGCTGACTGAGATAAGGAGCGCAATGAAATTACCTACAAAACTCTGTAGTCAGTGTTAAAAAATATGCACGGAATAGGCAGCTATGAGGGGTTTTTCATCTTACTCTGTTTTTCATGTTACCCCGACGCACCCTACTTCACTATATGCGATATTTAGGTAAGTACTATATTGCCTTAAATAATAAGTACAGTTTAATTATAATTGTGTTTTAAACACGTCTCTAATAATTGCAGTTGTATACCGAAAAATCTCGTCGAATCGAATCGAATTTACAGGTTTTTTGTATGAGTGCAGTTCGATGTTTACTAAGGGATTCCAAATTGGATACTCAACCGTTCAACATTTCCACTACACATTTAAGTTACCTATCGTATTAAAGTTCTCGTTTTCAGGATTTATCGCAAAGCAACTTTTTGTTGCGTCAATTCCCACGAAAAAGCGTTCTTTTTCAAACATCAATGCCCTCGTTGATTTGAATGCATCGAAGTTTTACGCCGTGTAAAACACTGGCGATTGAAAACGGGTTTATTTACTTTTTCACAGTTCCAGTGTTGGGTTGTATACACTGTTGTTAAAAATAGTAGCAGGAAGAGTTGCTTTTTTTAAGCCTTTCGTTGCAAAAAAATATCAGGTGCAATATATTTTGTAGAAGAGCTTAATAATACCTATCTCATAGCTTATTTTTTAAAACCATATTAGTTTTCCAATTACACAACTTAATTAGCACATTACGTTATACTAGCTTCAAATTCATAGAACAGAGTCTTTTAACCTCTTTGGGTCCGTTACCCTTATGACCTAACTACTGATTTTACCCCTCCTCCCAATGACGAACTTGCACGCTACCTACGCTTTGTTCAGACTTGTCACTTTAAAATTCGGCGTTCAAGACAACTACCAGATGGCAACCAGCGGGAGTAATTACCCCCAGGTTAAGAACCTAGGTCATAGAACGATTTTCAATTACATTAAAAGCATGATCTGGTAAGTAAGTAGGTATTTAACGCGTTTTAAATCAGAAACGAGGTTCACCGGGTTAATGTTCCATTATCGTATTTGCATAATCTCAGAAAGAAAGAATTGACTTTTCTCATGTACAAAATGTATAAAATATATCGCCTATAGGCATTCTTTTACTAACTTCATCAAGACCTCTGGGAAAGTAGAAGTAATATGAGTTAGGTTGCCTGGTTACCACGCAACACACCACTAACGTCGTTACGAATTGCCAAAGTGCTTACCTATCGAACTAACTTCGACATAACTGAATCATAACTTATTATCCAAGTCTCATCTTTGACGAAAATCCCTGTTATTGTACCTTGAGAAAGAAATGTTATCGTTAATATGACAACTTGTCGGTTGCGTGCAATTTAAATAATGGGAAATTATTGGCATATTTTGACAATGTTATGGATACTCTGGAGATTATTGATAGTGGAATTGTTTCCAAGTATTCTTATATAAGTACAATAATAAATATCTTTGGACAATAAATATCTTTGGACAATTCACACCAATTATCTAGTCCCATTTTAAGCAAAGCTTTGCTTGTGTTATGGGAACTAGACAACGGATAAATATACATACCCGCAACCTCCGGTTTCGTAGTCAGGGCCTCTGACCACTAGACCAACAGGCCGTCAAAACAGGCCGTCACAATAGTTTGTAAAGAGTTTGAAAATGACGCGAAACAAGCGAATCTACTAACGTTTTAAAAGTCATCTCTAAATGGCTAATTAAAATAAAACCTACGATTTAAGAGATAAAAAGGTTTGTAAAACGTATATTACTCAGGAAAATATTACCTACAAGACTTACTATCATCTACGAATTTTTCAAGATAAAAATACAACGAGGAAAAAGCAAGCAAGCGTCGACGAATAAGCTGTCTCCTTTATAATATTGTTTGTACAAAGTCTTTATTGCCTAAGAATGAAACGTTTTCATCCATCGACGATAAAAGTTTTTGATAGGATAATGTGATCTTTTACTAAAAGTTTACACAAATGTTGTTGTTGTGAATTTCACATATATGACAGATGATGAAGTAGCCGCGGAATGTTCGATGATGACAGTGGCACTGTAACTGTG
Source organism: Polylopha cassiicola (assembly GCA_038024825.1). Taxonomy (NCBI): domain Eukaryota; kingdom Metazoa; phylum Arthropoda; class Insecta; order Lepidoptera; family Tortricidae; genus Polylopha; species Polylopha cassiicola. The sequence goes on along the minus strand of CP149046.1, from coordinate 10,768,419 downwards.
TTTTATTCATTCCGTTTTACTCATTCATTCATTTCATTCGTTCATTTCAGTTAAGAAGCATTTGATTCTTAAAATCTGGACTTTAAAAAAATAAGCAAAACATATTTAGCCTTTGACTGTATCTAGGTACATAGTTTTGATAATAAGTAAAACTTACCGTCCACCTCTAGCAGTTATCCTGTCCAGTTTTCGACACAGCTTTCCATTTTGACATAGCTCGGACATTTGGGCAGCAGCTTCCATGTTAGTCACCAGGGTTTCTAGAACGAAATCGGCTGGGTTGTGGGTGGTGGGACAAACGTGGCCGATTTCAGATAGGAATGGAACCAGAAGTGGTGCTGCACCCTAGGAAAATATACGGTTGCATTATTGCAGGCATAATACCTATATTTTTTACGAAGTCTTATAAGTAAGTAAGAAGGTACCTACAAAGATATTTAAATTGATTATAATATAAATAATTCCTGATGTCATCGTGGTTATTACACATTGGAATGAAACAATTATAACGCATTGACTTTAGATTTACACTGTTGTCAGCTCAGTAGTGTTACAAATATAGGAACTGTAAAGTTTTCGAAGCGTCGGCAAATAAAATAAAACAGACGAGTTAAGTATATCCGTTATACCTAATTGTTTCATTCCAATGATCTTTTTTTTTTAATTGTTTAGAAAAACAGAAATTTTATATCGTTATGTACCAACGTTATGGACCTAAAATACTTCGCACATTTTTAGATTAGTTGAAATAATTTATATCAAGAAACCTACGTCGCTCTAATGACTTTCTATTACGAGCCTTTGAGAATGCATAAGTAATTCTAAATACAGATATAGACTTGAACCAAAATTGCGGTGGTCGGACAGAATATCACGATCTACCTTCATTAAAACAAGACCTAAGTCTGTATTTGCTAAATAATGAAATAAAACTCAATTAGTAATTTCCTCGAAACTGCTTTGAAATTACGAAGGATATTTCGCACCTTTACTAGAAAAATGTGACATCTCGAAATATTGTGTTACTACATTTAGGACTCTAAGACTGCACATTTAAATTTGAATTCATATGGTGACACGTTTTGAGTTGTAACACTTTTCTAGTAAAGGTGCGATTTATAAAAGTTTTTTGCACCAAATGTTGCCGGAGTATTTATTGCTGTTTAGAAACAGCTTACATTCATAAGTATATTTACAAAATATTCTGCGCGAGGCGATGCAAACTTTTGCACAAACAGTTTAGTCCATTATTTTAGGAGTATAATAGGTCCCTACTACAAAGAAACTTTCTAAGAGTACTTATTTGTAAAAGCATAATGTTCAATAATTATTACGGTTGGGAAAACCAGTGTCATTATTTTTACACACGGTTTCAAGAAATTACTGAACGACTCAATTCATATTGTTGTCAAACTAACGAATAAATAATAGCGAGGTATTTATTAAAAGCTTTTATTTAAATTACAATGTAAGTTAGTCTATAGAAGTATGTACGGGAACCTTGCAACTCAATATTGAAGCAGATAACTTTAACCGATTGAGCTGAAATTCTCAATTCTTTATTTGCATTCTATAAATTTTGTACACACCTTCAGTTTGGATGACAATTCATGGTTGCGTGACGTCATTCTAAAACCAAATTAGAAGAAGGGTAGAAGGGGGATTTAAAACCAAATGTCTACAAACATACCAGAGTGAGTATCAAGTTTAATGAAAGGATCATAATATATTATGTAGGTACATTGTACAATAGGGTATTTGACATGTTTTTAAAATCCATTTTATATTATGTAGTAGAGTCTAAGGAACCCAGCAAAAGTTGTTTTTTTTAAATCTGGTATGTATTAGCTGAAAAACATCGAATTAAAAATTCAATATTTAAATAGTGTGCCAAAACGCTACTTTGACAATATGGCGCCGCAATGAGGTCGGTGACGTCACATGCCTGTTTGACAACTAGGCGCAACTCAACTAGGTAAACAAAGTTTACGGGCATGTGACGTCACGAAAAACTCGGCCCAGCAGGAGCGTTTTGTGTCACGTGACAAACGTTTAAAAAATGTAATTTTTATTTAAGGATTTTTAAATAAATCAGTCATTATTTTCAACTTACGTTAATGAATAATCATTTTTTAACTCTTAATTTATACTGTTAACAGTAATTTACACTTTATTTTTCGCATTGTCAAAAAGCCTATTATAAAAGCTTGTTTTTAAAAACGTTTTTAATTTTAATCTTATAGTTCAAAATTGATATTTGATGTTATCAGTGTGTTGTTAAGAACTGTGAATAAATTAATAAAATTTTAATTTTAAATTTCTCTTCAAACAAAGATTAAATTCAATCACACAGTAAATTGTACCGGGTAGATTAGAACCCGTCGGTGGCACCCCTATCCTTTCATTATACGCTCTACGCACACGGCTCTGTAGCTGACAACCCTGTTTTACCGTCAGACAATTTTTGTACCTACTCGATTGTTTTTTACACGTGTCCCCATATAAATGAGATATCGTTGAGGAATATTCTTCGAGGAAGCATACTGAAAATGATTCTTTAAAGGTTGTTAAAGTCATGAAAGAGTAACAATGAAATTGGTATAATTATGGTTGCTAGGTTTTCAAAAGTATAATTAGGTATATTGTACAATTGGACATTTAATTTCAGTGTGAGTTTTGAAACATTACATATATATATTATTTCATTCAAAGATTTAGTAAGTACCTAAGTATGTAACTACCGCTCTTACTTTGATACAAAGTTTTAATTGGTAGGCACTACAACAGTCACTTAATTACTACATCTGTTCCTTAATGATTGTTCTACACCTACTTATTTAACATATTGTGTGTCATTCACTGACTTAGATACTTACCTACAAGGTACTTACTACTTAGCGATGAGTATTAACGTCAATTATCCTACTTCATAGAGTGATGTTCAGATTAAGAGGCACATTTCTTTGTCAGAAACGAAATTGTTCCTTTTATACGTTCCTATCTTTATTTAAAGGCAATTAGTATTTATTCTTTACTTTTCAGTCCTATTTTAAAAGTTTCGTAAATTGATTACCTATTTGATTTTTTTTAATCTTTACAAATATTTTTGTTTGTATTTGTAGTTATTGCAGCAACAGAAATAGGTACATCATCTGTGAAAATTTCAACTGGCTAATTCATGAGATACAGCCTGGGTGACAGACAAACGCACTAACGGACAGCGGTCGTCTCAGTAATTAAATATAGTCCTGTTTTACCCTTTGGGTGCGGTACCCTTAAAATGACGAGATTTCCTATTCTATTTCGAAACCCTTCCGCACAGATACTACCACACTTTAATGTAAATTTAAACTTTGCACAACATGTTTTGGTTAAACGCAGTTTTGCAGTCTAAACTTAAGTTCTTGGCCAAGTTAAGCCCAAGACAGCCAAGTTGCGGCCTGTCGCTACATCTGACTATAAAAAATAAGCATAGGAAAATATGAAATTCTCGCCGTCTAAGTTTAAGACGATATCAGAATTTCTGAGCTTGAACGACGCTGGCCCAACAACACTAGGAGACAGAAAGTTGTTAGCTATTGCAGAGGATACTTAGTGAGAAACTTTGATCATTTCTGTGAAACTTAATTTATAATTTTCCGGTATTTAGTTACTTATTGCTTAAACTGAGCTAGTTTAATGAGAAAGTCTGAGTTTTGTGGACGTTTAGTCTTCGTCTCGTGTCTTAAAATGCGCTGAAGTTTGTCTTGTGTTTTCAAAGTAATGGTTCTTTTGAATCTATTAGTATATTAGGTAGATGTTTATCATTATCGATTCGTACAGTTAACAGTTTTATATTTAAATATGTAATAAACAGCGTTTTTTTAAGTGTGTTCAGAGTAAAGACAAACAGGTATTATTACATACAGTAATTTATTTTTAGAAGTTGTGTTTGTTTTCTATTTTGGAAAAATATTAATTCTACACATTAAACTTACCTACCCATGAAAAGTATTGAACCAGTATTGAAAACCTCTTATAGTTTAGTTTCTAAAAGATATACCAAATGACAATTATTAATTAATTTTACAAACGTCATCTATATTTTCAATATTTAAATTTTTATTCAATTCCATAATTCTAAATACCATTAGATGGCATCATAAACATCCTACCAGAGTTGAAAGTCGTAAGCGAGCGTCATTCGTTATTCTAGTGCACAACCTTATATAAGCAGCGCTGCATTCAGCTGCATAATACCCTCTATTTGAGAAGGGAGCGGTTGCCGACGCGCAAACAATCTCAGTGAACGACTATTAAGCTACACAAAGCAGTCTGCTGTTTTGTATGCTGTGTATACTGTGCAAAGTTTAATGGGAGACGAAATTTCTATTTGTTCTGGATTATTTGCAGTGTGACGTCACTGTTTAGATGTTAATTATCATCGCTTAGGTTTGATTTATCTTTTTATTTAAAAGGATTTTTTATCTAAGTAATCCTAACTAATATTATAAATGCGAAAGTAACTCTGTCTGTCTGTCTGTCTGTCTGTCTGTCTGTTACGCTTTCACGCTAAAACTACTGGACCGATTTAAATGAAATTTGGTACAAAGAAAGTCTGGAGCCCGAGAAAGAACATAGGCTACTTTTTAACCGACTTCAAAAAAGAAGGAGTTCCACGCGGACGAAGTCGCGGGCAGAAGCTAGTTACTTATATTTTCTTGGAAAATTATGACTAACATATTAATGGCCGTAGCAAATATAACAGAGCGTAGCACTTAAGCTCTGTAACGTAGCACTTTCTAAAGTGTTCGTAGCGCTTTCGTAGCCGCTTTGGAATGTGTCTATCAGCTAGTTTATAGTTCTGTAGATCCATAAAATAAGCGACGTGACAACGTGACTCTTGCTAGAGGAGTGCATTATAAGAAAATCATTAAATTAAAACTGATGAACTATGCGATTTATATTTAAAAATACTACGAGATTGCTTAATTCTGTCAAAACGTTTGTGTCAGATGCCAAATAAGCCAAATTAAAGCTTTGTAACATCAGAATTTTGTATCAAAAAAACGAGAGCTGAAATATTACTGTCCCAATTCACAACGTAATAAATCACCTATAACTCATTCATGAGTTCCTACAACCTGCATGGAATTATTGCTGTAATGAAAGTCATTCGTTTCGTAAACAATTTAACATGCAGCTATGACGATTTGGCACGACATAGCGTCATATTTAATTCATCGGTAATACACGGCACGAACGAGCGTACCGGAACGTTCCGGTTTGTTCCGGCCTGTTCCGGCTTTTGCCGGAATTCTGCGGATATTCGGAACGGCGATAAAATCCAAATGTAACATTAAGGCTTTTTTCAATTAAGCGTTAACACGGTCCGGATGGATTGTGATGCGTAACAATTATTTAATTCGTACACGAAATTCGACGTTTTAATTTTATGTAGGCACGTTTTATGGTTATAGGTGAACCGGGCTAAATTAATGAGGTTTCCCTACTTTTTTTAAGCATTAATTGACACTAAATCCAATATCGTTTTTTTTAAGGAAAAAGTATGTTATGTTGCTATTAGGTACTAACTTTTAATTCTACTTTAAAGCAACAATGAATTCTTATTACACGACGCTGTAAAATTATAATGACAACTTTTCAGCAAATCCTCGAACTTTCAAAATCCAAGTAAGGAGCTTTTAAAGTGCAAACTTAAATTATAAGTTCTGAAGTCTGGATGAAACCCGACACGGGGCCACTTGGGAGTTAAACGGGTCTTATTAAATTTTGTGCTAATCTTAAGTTACAAGGTAAAATTCAGGTATTCATATATGAGCTTGTCAAGTAAGATTTCCTTAAATTAAGTTAAGGTATACTGAATGCAAGATATTAGACAAAGGGACTGTTTCACAACCTTCAAAGAAGTCCTCAGTAACTGCAATTGGGCAAGCGTGACATGAGTCTCCTTTCAGGAGTCTCGCCACCCATCCGGTTTTGCAGTGAAGGCCCATTAGCTGGCCAACAGTTCGAAAAAAAAAAGCGTGACATAAGACTGATCTATATTAAGCCACCGTTCAACAAATTATTAGCTAACTATTTTGATCTTTAAGGTGAGCTTGAAACTTTCTTGTAGGTACGTTATCAAACAGATCCTAAGTCTTATTCCTAATATTACAGATGCTAAAGTAACTCCCCGTATATCTCCAAAAATCGAAGTAATTAAATATATCTTCCATACTGTACTTATGTATCGGATTGTTTAAATGTTTAGAGCTAAATTATTTTCCTTGCTAAATAAATTAATCGAGGCTCAATAGAACATTGTAAAACAGGCCCCAATAATAAAAAAATCTTGGTAATGACATTGAACTTTTCGCCGTCGTTCATTTATTGAGCAACTGGAAAATATGTTTTTCAATTAGGTAGTTGAAAATAAACATTATTGTTAATGGGTATGTAGGTAACTAGATCCTTAAAAATAAAAACAACTTTAAGGACGCTTAGTTATTTTACTTAAGTTCTTATAAAATTAATCCTTTTATAAAAAACCATTCCTCAACGAAAGCCTTGTTAAATTAAAGAACTTTTAAGACAGCGAAATGGTTTCTCAAAACAATGAGTCGTTGAACTCAGAATTGCCCAATTTTTACGATCAGGGATCTAAAATAACAAGTACCTATCTACTTTGTTCTAATGAATATTGTACCAGTTTCACTTAAGAATAGACTATATCATTTAAGCATCATGAAATGTAAAAAGATAAGTAAGACAAACTTTGACTTTTCTTTTAATCTAGCGACCCGTCCCGGTTTCACATGGGTGCTATGAACTTTCCTCTTGAATCACTCTATCTATTACAAAAACGGCTTCAAAATCCGTTGCGTATATTAAAGATTTAAGCATACATAGGGACGGACGGACATCGACAGCGACTTTGTTTTATATTATATAGTGATTTGGTTTACTTTTATATAGGTACATCATAAGTTTTAAGTTAAAAATCAAAATTGCCACGATCCAATTATAAAAATAATAACGGTTACGTAATAATAACTTGGTTTTAATTAAGTCCCATCGCTTTGAAACTCTGCCAATACGAAATAGTTCTCGAATAGAGTACCATTGAGTCTGGAACAGACTGCTTATTTACCATTGAAATATCTTAGTCATCGAGAGAACAACCGTCACCAGAAATCAAAGCAACCAGCTTAAGTATTTGCTATAGGAAAATACAGGAACTATTCAAAAGTATCGGACTGAGTTATTTGAAAATCAAATTATTTGCTCAGTTACTGTTTCAAACTATAAAAATACGTTTAACAAGTTACAATTTTATTTGCGGTACTCGTATGTTTTTTTTTTGCTCTAATTAAGGTAGGACTGTGCGTTGATTTTTCTCATTTGTAATTTAAGGCAAGAAAAGTTATGCGTGATCATACATATAAAAAAATATATACGCGTTGACTTGAGAACCTCGTACGTTTTTTTCGTCGGTTGAAAAAGCATTAATTTCAATAGATATTCACGAATTTCTATTTTTAATACAATAGTTACAACTTTAAAAGTTCTGAAACTGGGAAATGTTTTGTAATATAAATTAGATTCATAAAGATCTACAACATTAATAAAAGTAATGGGTAAATTTATTAAAACGATGTGTTACAAAGTTACTGTTAACGTGAGTTTATAATTACACATTTGGCAAATTGATTTTGATCTTACAATAGGCAAAGCGTATTCATTTACACATTTCAATTTTATTACGTAGACATTACGGTGCGTACCTAAATGTTAGGTCAGAGATAAACAGAATTCTATTCTAACGTGTGGATACCCGCATGGAATTGAGGTTATCTTTCAGCACATTACCTTTGGGAGATATATTCAGCTCCCGGCTAGGTGTAAATTACGAGTGAGTTGTCGAACGGTAATGTTCCGAAATGGGCGAAAATCCAGATCTTTTGAATCGACTTGAAACAGTATTATTGTTAGTACTGAGGCTAAAGTTTTAGCCCCAACTTTGTTATTTCATAAGGTATTTTAAGTTTAACAGATTTTTTATCGATTCTTTAAGTAAGGCTTTCGCTTAAAGCCACAATGTAATGGCGAGATTACTCTACAAGAAAAGAGCGCTCTTGAAAGTTTTTACGGTATAATTTATTAGCGACTTAAAATACGTGGTTATGATAAAATTACGCGTTTTTAAATTTTCACGTAAGACAAATTGTCTAGTAGATGAAAAGATTGGGTAGTTAACGAATATTATCCATTGGACCATTCCAACTATAAACGGATTTAACTCGCTTATTTTATTTTATAGGCTTACGATTCTGAACCTTTACAGTTTCTAAAATAACTTTAGGGTTAGACTATCGTCAGCGCAGTTCTGCTACAATTATGGAAACTGTAAAGTTTCCGAAACTTCAGCCAATAAAATAAAATGTGAATAATTGTGTCATTCCAATGTGTAATAACCGCATAAATTATTTTGAATATTATCCAGTAGTGTTCTAGCAGTGTTTCGACCTACATTAAAAGCAACAAGTAATTTACTTAATAATTGTAAATAAGACCGTAAGAATGTGTTTTATAAAACGTACACTTTACAAGTGCTGGAAAAATGTTCAAATGAAACTCTCGAACATGTTGGCACTAAATTTATATGCGCTCATTACGAGTACTTGTATTGCAAACAGATAATTTAACAAGATTGAAGTGAGTACAAAAGATCCTCGTTAACACGAATCCGATTTAAGGAATGGTCGTAATTGCAAAACTACTGCAGGATTACTGAATGTGCACCTAAAATGTTGCTATATCTGTTTTCCTCAAAGACTTTTATTGAACTCGCTTTGTTCTACTTTGTTTTATTTTCCAGTAATAAAAGACAGTTAATTGTTTGTCGATTCCAAGTATTGGTCTTTGTTGAAATTTGGTATTACAATAAAAAGAGTTGAAATATCTTTTACATACTCTACCTACACGTGAATATCAATTGTTACTCGTTAATGTGGCTAACAAAAATAACTGAAATATTGAACACTAGACATATTAAGATTGTTCTAGCCAGAGATATTAATAATGCCATTGATTTATCAATATTTCATTTTACTTTCCTAACTTCACAACTTTCACTATTAAGAATTCTAAAACTATTTTTGAGAATGATTTGTCAAAATTTCATCGTTATTATAAATTGATGTGTTTTCAACGTGGGTGCACTTTTTCTAACGTGGATATAATTGTTCTTAAGAAGACATAATGACATTGATTTTTACTAGCACTATTAATAAATAGTACTCCACTGTCGCTTGCTAGTAGAACCTCCTACTTATAATTTTCTAATCGCTTACCTACTAATTTAGTTTACCGTAGATCTTATTACCTCTACAAAGTACAAACTAAGTTAACCAAACTTATTGCCTCTAATTTGTGGTATAACAATAATATTATGGTGACACAACAGGGGAATAGTGGGGTAATGAACAAAGTTCCCGAGATTGTGTACCTATCGTATGTTATATTGGTGTCTGGGACATTCATGCGATATTCTGTACTAACTGATAAAGGTTACAAGATGGAGGACGATAACCAATTGAGGGTTTTGATTGGCTATACAGTAATAATGAGTTTGTTAAACTATTGGATACTATCCCTATTCAATCCTTACTTCCTTACTAATATTATAAATGCGAAAGTAACTCTGTCTGTCTGTCTGTCTGTCTGTTACGCTTTCACGCTAAAACTACTGGACCGATTTAAATGAAATTTGATACAAAGAAAGTCTGGAGCCTGAGAAAGGACATAGGCTACTTTTTAACCGACTGCAAAAAAGGAGGAGTTCCACGCGGACGAAGTCGCGGGCAGAAGCTAGTGATTTGATAAAGTTTCAGTCTATAGTAACACACACATAAAAGTATAAAGTATCGTGAAGGCTGTGTCGCTGTGTGGATGACCGGTTCTTTTTTAACGTTTCACTTTTAATACAGCAAATTACACAGCTGTAAAGTTTTTGTTACCCTGAATCTTATCATCGCAAATTTTTATGTTTTCAAGTGCCCAGATTACGAATATATTGTGTTATCTACTATGGCATAACTAAAAAGAAAGAACTTACCTGGTAACAGCACATTCCTCTAGCGAGCACGTAGACTCTGTCGAAAAGAGCAAACAGTGAGGCGGAGGGCTGGTGTACAGTGCATATAATTGTTCTTCCTTGCCGGGAGAGGAGACGCAGGAGGACGACCAATTGACGCACAGAAACCACGTCCAGGCCTCTGGAAGAAAACAAGACGAAACCTGTGACGTATGTTAGTACTTCAACTTTGTTAACGTTCTCCCCGCTTCTCAGTTTCGAATTAGACTTGAGTAAGAACACTGCGTCGCGTCATTCCCGTTTCCATAGTAACCCTAAGTGTCTAGTAGTCCACGGTAGAACCTGATAAATAATAAAATCAAGAACAGAATTCCCTAAGCCCTATAAGTACTCCATGGCACGCACCTAACTATATCAAACTGATGGGCTCCCATGATCGTTATTATTCTGCGGGACTTTTTAGTGCGCAGTTGGAAAATCGCCCTTAGCATAGTTTTATCTGACGTTTTATTTGACGGCCTGTTAGGCTAGTGTTTTTGAATATTACAAATCAAACACAAAATTTTACTGAAGTACTAGGTATTCATTTTCACAGCAAACCTGACACTCGATTCGAGTTTTTCCGTTGTATAAAAAAACATTGAGCTTTTTTATTTGCCAGTAGTAGTGAGTTACATAAAGTTGAATATTTTTTTAATAGGTAAAAATTTAATTTGCCTAGTTTAAAATACCTACGCTAACATTTTTTGCGGCTACTTGTATTATAGTTTGGTTTGGAATGAAAAAAGGCAATGAGTTTTTAAAATAGTTACCGGGCTTAATTAGGTTTCGTATTTTAAAATGTTTTACTTTCAAAAATATTTAAAATACGAAAGCAGGTATTTTGGTTATGGATATAAACGAATGCCTAAAATTTTAACGAAAGTGAATTTGTTACCAAAATATGGGTAACTTTGTTACAAATTCTTTACTGAGATAAATAATTTATTATCCTTTGTTCTGAATGACTGACTGCCGGATACGCGTACTGCCTAAATAGCTGATCGTAGAGAGCTGAAACTTTGAGGATGTGTTCTTTGTATGACGTAAGCATCCGATAACAAAGGATATTCCGAAATTCTACCCCTTTAGGGATGAAAAAGTTGGGCTAATTTTTATTGTTATTACGTAATTTCTTAGTACAATCTATTTTAAAAAACATGTTTTTAAACAGGTTGTGGAATTCCTTAATATTCCTATGAACACAACAATAGAAGCATGGGCTAGCCGAACAAAGAGATGGCTGAAATCAATAATAATATTTGTTTACTTGAGGTCAAGTAAACATACACATATATTATATAATAGGCTATGTAGTCCGATTTGACGTATAGTGTATCATTAAAACCGGCTTATAATTCATTTATCATTCTGAAAGATATGTTTACTTATGTATACTTTTTCCTGTTCTGTAAATCTTTATATTTTGATTTTTGTTTGATTTTCCTTGAGATCATTTTAGAAAAATATCACTATCCAAATATTATATATTGTATGTATATATAATTTTCCTGTTTGTACAAATAAATGGAAGATACTTTATGATACGCCGAATTGTCCAAAATAGATTATTTTTGTACTATGTTTGTTTTGTCGTAAGTGTGATTATGCCTGCATCTTTACTATTACGAAAAATCGTTGATAATATTTTCACTAAGTACAATATTCTATTGCTTCATTAATCTGGTTAATGCATTAAATTCCTTTGCCTACTTAATAATCGACGGACGGGTCTTTGTGGAAAAAGGGTGTATTTAGAAGAAAGCGATTTTGATGTCATTATGATACTGAATTTCACTGTTAATTTTAACTCGCACTGACAGAAAAGCGATAACGACTAACACCACCAACGCGTGTTCACGCGGAAGACATAACTGCTTAGAGAAGGTTTCCAATACCGGTGAAGTTAAACTTTACCGCCTGTACTGCCTGAAAGCGTAAACAATAAACATGATTATCCATGCATGATTCAAAGTGTCAGTCGAATCTGCAAGTACCCATTTTGAACCGACACTGCGGTAAACACATCCATGCCACTCTTGTGTAAGGCCGCAATAAAATTGAATGCACATCCCAGTTTGCACAGTAATCGAATTGGCGGTAACAGAAATTGCGCGTCCATACCGTATTGTGCATGCAAAACTGTTCATGCTTTAAACGCCGCTCAAAATCTAGTTATCACGCTTAGCTTGTTAAAATGTTGACACGTGTCTTCTTGTTAAAATATTAAGAGAAAAATAGAGAGACACATGTCAATATGCTATTTTTCTTTCAACAATCTAAGAAAAAATAGGTCTACTAAACGAAGATATCTCCTCAGGGGCTTAGGTACCTATGTAACAGTATAGGTAGCAAAGGTAATGCAAGAATTCTATTTACCTCCTATACTGCCTACTACATTACCTCGTTTTGATAAATAGAAGATAGAGGCTTTACGTTTTAGGTACTACTTGAAGCACTATCAAGTCGAGATGTTATGATAAGAAAACATTGCTATGAATCATAAAATTAGGTTTAATCAACATCGGATTTTGGTAGTCTTCGTTAGACCAACTTTATCAACAAGACTTAGTTGGTATTGGAATGAAACAACTATTAACGGATTTTACTCACGTATTTTTATTTTATTTTATTTGCTGACGTTTCGGATTCTTTACAGTTTCCATAATCGTAGCACGACTGAGCTGACAATAGTCTAACGCTAAAGTTAAATCCGTTAATACTTAGTTCTTTCATTCCAATGTGTAATAACCGCGAAGGGATCAGAAATTATTAGTTGGTATTATTAACATAAATTATAAAACATGTCGATTTATCAACATTGGAGCTGTCTGTCAGATTGATAGTTTAAACGAACAAGATTACCTTAAAACATTTGCATTTGGAATGTAAAGTACATTTGCGTGTTTATCTCATTATCAAAACAAATATAAATTAGTTGGAAATGTAATACCACGATTTTTCATTCCCGATTACAATCCAATCTAACGTAACAAAACATAAATAAGCATGACCTTTTTTATTGTTTAAGGCCAAAGATATAGTTTTTTCGGCAGACATTGTTAACCGAGATTGGTCGGATGTGCAGACAATCTACCAACGCCACAGCGTCTTCATTTCCGAGACGCGCCCGCTGCGTTCCGGCGTGGGAAATTGAGACAATTACTCATGTTTAATCCGGCGATTCCTGTGTGACTCGTTGTTTATCCCTGTTTTCTTGTACGGTTTGTTGCGTGACAATTTTGCGGGGATAAGGGAGGATTATAATTCCGACGATTCAATTATGGAACCGGCAAACGGTTTGGAGTTTCTACGAGGTTTAATTGATTGATGGGAGCAATTTGGAAATACGTGCATTAGATTTGGGTTTTGTTTTAATGTCCTTTTTAATAACGTTGCCCATCTGGGGAGAGGGAATGTCACATTCTATTAGCGTTAACGGTTATAGAAAGGTATATGTCCGTACATAATACGCTAAATTGAGAATTCTCTAATAATTTCTGATGCCTTCGCGGTTATTACACATTGGAATGAAACAACTATTAACGGATTTTTCACTTTAGCGTTAGACTTTTGTCAGCTCAGTCATGCTACGATTATGGAAACTGTAAAGAATCCGAAACGTCAGCAAATAAAATAAAATAAAAATACGCGAGTTAAATCCGTGAATAGTTGTTTCATTCCAATGAGAATTCTCTCTCATTCGTAATTATATTAAAAATATAAACATATATGTTTCTAATTAGTCTGTACCTATGGGGTAGGTAAAATAGCATAAAACTGAATTCGGCAATTTATTGTTATCTCGAATAAATTTGGGTTTTCCGATTTCAATAAAACCCTCGTTAAGTTTCGGATTTATTTAATAAAATGAAATATAAATCTTTTATTTCAGCTCAAATCATGCGAAATGCTCGTTAAAATCGGTTCAACGACATAGAAAATTAGCCAAGCGGTTTTGTGCCATGAAATGATTTGACAAATTAGTGAAATCGATCAAATATGAAGCCTGAATAGGATGGTTGGAAGCTAAATAAGCCAATACTTGTAGGACGCTATTTGATAGAGTATCGTGTTTCAGCCCTATTTTATTTATTACCTAACTGCAGAATAATAAATTTACCCGGTAATGATGCAAACTCTGGTCATAAAAAAAATAAAAATATATTTCAGGAGCTATATCTTTATATTACCTAGCTTGGTTGAAATATATATGTACGTCTTCCTCTATTATTTACATCATAAGAAGCTGGAATTTATCTGCATAATACTTTTTAGTTATTTTTTGCCAAAATTACTACGATTTCTCTTAAGGTCCCTTCTAATATCCTCTCTCATATAAATTTTAAGTAAGTACTTTAAAACCTACTTATGAGTTCATCTCTAATATCTGGAGTTATAATAACAATATTAATTAATTAGATCTCATGTGTTAATAATTTATTATAAGACATTAAAAACTTGCACCTAGTGTTAAAACCCTAAATCCAATAAAGTTTGTTTTAAACAAACAGTATTTCAATTATTCATACGCATTAAAGATTTATTTCACGAGTTTTAAACACATGACCCACCTTTTTGTGTGTGAAACTTCGCATACCCTCCCCGTGGTAAGAAATATTAGAGGCAAGTTTCCACTAAATTTTAGTTAGGTTCCTACATTCGTGGGAATAATGATTTATCTACATCTCGACCCATTTTACCCCACTTGACTTAAATGCCTCACTTGCAAGAACACTAGGAACTATAACCTCTCAACTTTATGCTTCTAAAAATAATAATATTATTATGTTTTCCCATTTATTTCTAGTTACCTAGAAAACTTATATATTAGAACTTATATATTGGAATGAAAAAAATATAACGGTTTTAACTCGGCTTTAGAGAGTGTTAGACTATTGTCGGCTCAGTTGGCTACAAATTATGAGGACAGCAGTTTTTGAGACGTCATCATATTATTATAAAATATATAATAAGGACGTAATATCAAAGAGTGTTATAAATCTCATAGGTTAAAAGTTACATCGTTGATATCTTGTCTTTGTAGAGACAAATTTTGCTCATGTCTATACTGAATCTCTAAATTGGTTATCCTTGAAACAATTTGGCGCTAAATCCACATTCATTACCCTGTCAGAAAGAACATTGAGTCAACTCATTGAAATATATATTATCTTTTTGCGAGGCCCCCTCAGACGTTCGCTGTCTCCTAGCGCCATTATTGTCTGGAAACTTAAAATTAATAAGTGAATACCCCAATATTAGAATGAAAATGAGGTTAGTAGCTTCAAGAAGATTGCAAAGGGCGTATTTTTATGAAATACAGACTAAGTAAGAAATAATACTGTCGGTAAAAATCGTCAGTCATCACCATTAAAAGATAATTTGTGAAATGAATTTCCTATTTCCTTTTAAGGTTTAAAGGAGTGGGTTTGGTTAGTCGAGCGTTGTTACAGTGTCATAAGAAATGGATTCCTTTTCCCTCTCTGATAAGGTGTTGAGGGGAAACTCGGAAATCAATTACAGTGCCTCTGAGCGACAAAACGTTCTTTTAAAACTCAAAGGGTCCCTTAGAACTTTCCGTACTTAAGTAAAATGGTAAGTAAGTTCGCAGACTTTTGTAGTCTTGCACCGAGAATTATTATCGGATAGCGCCGTAGGACGAGAATTCACACTTTTATTTTAACTATTGACCAGGATTTTTTTTTATCAAAACTCGATGCTTGTTAAGTTTTTACCACTTTATTTTTCAGAGTTTTCACTATTGATTGTCGATGTTTCAGAACTGTAACTGAATTTAATAAAGATTTGGATCACCTAACACCTACACATCGATTTCGTTCTAGATAAAATATTCGTATTTCGTAGTAAAAATATTCTTTATATTTAGTTTCACCAATTCCACTGTGTTTTAAGGTTTTTTAATCTATCCATTCCGATGTCAGGGCCGTTAACGATTGTCTCCGGTAAAAATATTTTGAAGAGCCTTTTAATTTGTTTGACGGGAAGTACCTAAGCTATATAAATGCTACGTAAGCACGAACACCATTATAATATAGCCTTTCAAGAGCTCTTATAAAATTTATGGTCTGCTGTGAGTTTGAATACTTACGTGGTAGGTTCATCCAGGAAAATAATCGGAGGATTGTTGACAAGTTCCAAAGCAACCGAGAGCCGTTTGGATTGTCCACCAGAGAGACACTCGGACCTCGTATCCCGATGCTCCCATAAACCCAGGGTCTGAAGTATTTCTTCTATCTGTCGATAATAATATTTGTATATTTAGTTGGCACAACTGCACTAGTCCTTGGAGCCGTTTAAATAATACGTAAGCAGATTTATTAGAAGTGTTTATTCATTGTCAGCAAAAGTAAGTAAAGCTCTTACTTTTTGTGTTAGAAAGTAAATACTACTGTTGACGTTATCACTATTTTGGCCCCCTCTACCCCCATGTCATTAAAAAAAACAAAGTCAAGACCTCAGCCCCCCTACATGTCTTATGTAATACTTGAACGGCCCCCTTCAAATAATATGATCAAACTATATTATAAGGAAATAGTATTTATCGAAATTCGAAACCTATTCGATAACACAATTGAATAGGTTTCAGGAAGCCTTCAAACTAAATGAATATAGAAATGTCGAAACGCACAAAAGTTATACACGCGAATACACTAATAAACATATATAATATGCCTATTATCATACCCACTTGATTTGCCTTTATGAACCAAATATTAAGCTAATCTAAATACAAGTAGATAGTAAATATAGCTATACTATTTAATTGCGCCCTCTAACATTCAGCTCTAATCTCCTAACTAAAGCGTCCCCACTAAAACCCACCCGTTTAATTATAAACTAATTCATTTGTATCATTATGCCTTTTTATCCTCGATAAAAAGGGTCACAAAATCTACACAAAAACTAATCCCGTCTAAAAGGGACGTCTTATCCGGGTGTAACGCACCCACAAACCCGAAAAGGCCGGTGCAAAACCGGTTATCTATAGAAAAAGGCAAGTACAGATAAATGGAGTCCACTTAAAGAAAATCGGAGGGGAGAGCGCATGACCCTAATGGCACAGATGACATAAAGGCCGACCCGGACCGGCTGCGGCCTGATTAGTCTCCTATAACGCAGACTTTGACATGCAACCTTTTAAGGATAATCTTGGAAAATTAGTATTATACACGTGGAGACTTTTATGGTTATAGCTTAACATACGCTATTATTTAACATAGTATAATGAATGGGGATTTTCTTTCAAAATAGTAAACCGTTTGAATCTATTATTAGACTTAAAACGTAAGTACCAACCTATTGCGTCTCTTAGGTATACCTACTTAATATTTTATTTTAGATGAAAAGTAATTAAGGTGAGGCTCCTTTCTCTGGAGTTAAAATGATGAATCGATATATTTGCAAGATGTTTTGAAATTAAAAAAATGTGTATTTTTGATAAAATTTAAAATTAATATAAATTACTGAGAGACAAATACGTAAAACTGACTGCTTCGTTTACAAACTACTCACTATAAGCCATTTCTCAGCGCGTCCTAGCTCCTTCCCCAATTTCAAGTCAGCTGCAATCCTCATGGACTCGATAACAGTTAGTCTTGGCTGCAGCAGATCGTCCTGCATTATGTAGCTACTCAATTTCTTGAACACGTGCATGTCACGGGCGTGACCGTTGACTGTCACGCGACCCGTTAAGTTGTTTGACCTGAAAAGGAAATTAGTAATTTGAAATGGTTAATTAGACAAGTCTTATTTGTGAGACAAGAGTTTCATTTAGCTTGACCTATTGCGTTTTCGAGAATTTTTCATCTAAGGAAATAAAATAAGGGATGAAATTTGGATTTAAAATTTTATACGCCTTCAACGGGTTCGCTTATAAATTAAAAAAATCGAAATCGGGGTTGCAAAGTCAGGAAGCGCGTTTTTCATAAAAGTACAAAATCTGTTTCAAGACTTTTGTTTCTATTCAATTAAGTAGTACTGTCAGTTATACGGTCACAGTACACGAGCGGTTTACAAAAGGGTACCCGAAACCTTATAAAGCTCCGGTAATGCAGTACGGACGCGTTAAAGGCAAACGAGTTGAAAATAGAAAACGGGTGTCCGTCCCAACTTTTGTCCACGATGCATGTGGGATGAATACCGCCTGTCCGCCTTCAACTCCTAAACTGCACGATTCAGCTGAAATTTGCTCTGCACTTGCAAAATTAACTTACACGCTTCTGTTTCGGAGTTGTTGAGTTGGACGAGCAATGCATATTGTGTTAAGTTGGAAATTGTAGGAAGCACGGAAAGACTGTCCGTAGAAGATTTTAAATAATAAAACTGAAAAGGATTGCAAGGATTTTGGTTATATTCAGCAGTTTTTAAAATTTATAAGTGATAAGTGTTATTCAACTTTTTTTGAGTAAGTATAAGACTTTGACGATTACAATACAAGCCTGAGGGATCTTTAGGGACTTTTTTACTTTCACTACAGTGCCTACTCGAAAGTATGTAAGTAATCCTACTTATATCTTACTATCCATCATATCACACGAGTACCCGAAATAATACTCCAAAGTCGTGGTCCGAGAGTGAGAAAAATCTGGCCTAGATGACAAAGCCTAAAAGCATACGAAATACAGCTGAATATTATCCTTATAATAAAAGAGACAAAACCGCCTGGCAGCAGTCTGTGAAACAATAATGTTTCCTGTCGTTTCCTTTACGATTCATAACTCCATTTTACCGCCACTACCATATGAAAAGATGCCACAGACTCGACAAACTATGTTACGAATATTTATGTGAAATACATTCATGGTAAAAGTTGGGTCATTTAGAACAAAAGTAGGGTAAGGTTTCCCTTTGAAACAGGCTTAAACTTTTCTGAATTGTTGAGTTAGCTATCTATAACGAAAGTTATCCAGTTATTAAGGTTGCTTTTAGCGATGTTGATATTATTATTTAATTTTTCCAATTCCATTCAGCCTTGCAACCATTAAGTTATGCATATAAGATACTTTAAAAGTAGATTATCAACCATACATTTATTATTATCCTGTTTTATTATTTTATTGTTTAAATGATAATTAAAAAGTCCATCTACGTGCGTTCTCTACATTGGGT
Source organism: Polylopha cassiicola (assembly GCA_038024825.1). NCBI lineage: Eukaryota > Metazoa > Arthropoda > Insecta > Lepidoptera > Tortricidae > Polylopha > Polylopha cassiicola. The sequence continues at coordinate 10,749,167 of CP149046.1, read as the reverse complement.
AGACAGTCCTTAAACTCAGGTAACCTGAAGCAAAATTCTTCATTTTCCAATTCTTTCATCTGTAAATTTCGGCGAACCGAACAAGGTATCAACGACAAATCTAGTTTGAAAATGGAATCGCTTATTCAATGTCATTCGATTCGCTGTGTCACGCCACGGTCCGATTTTTCACGGTATATCATTGATAGTACTTTTTAAATAAAAAAAAAAACATTAGAAATTGTTAGTTTTTGCATTTTCAACGTGATTTCGATTTAAGAATATAAGGCAATGACAGATGATTTGAACCCTAGTGGCAGTGGTCGACGCTTGTATGATTGGTTAAAGAGTGGAAGTCTGCTGCGGCTTAGTGCTTAAATAGCAACCATGTAACAGAAGACACATCGTAGATATGTGTGTTAATATCTACCAGATCTTTGCCTTCAAAGATCGTGAGATCTCATGACATCTCTTTGGTAAAGGTCTGACCTGGAATAGCCTTAATGGAGGCGGTGGAAATTCGACCACTGTAGAACCGAACATAAGATTTAAAGGTGACAGAAATGTTTATCTCTACAGACACTATTAGTATGTCTAACTTAAGCTTATAGGTATAATAATGCTAATGTCTTACTAATAGGTATAATAAAGAGGAAAAGTTTGTTTGTTTGTTTGGACTGAATAGGAAACGACGGGACCGATTTAAAAAAATCTTTCACAGTTGGAAAGCTACACTATTCCCGAGTGACAAAGGCTATAAAAAAAGGGATCCGAGCGAAGCCGGGGCGGGTCGCTAGTATGAAAATAATATTTTTTATAGTTATGTTGTAAATTAAAATTATTAATTTATGGTTTCATATTAAAAAAACTAGTAAAATTTATTCCAAATATAACTTACAAATCCTCAGTAAAAAAGAAAGAGTTTAACTACGAATTGAAAACTCAAAACTTTTCAAACTTTAACTTGTCCAAAAAGACTTTTTAAAAACATTTCGAATGTTTTCACGAAGTCGCAAAACAAATTTACACAGCGAAAACATGCTTAGATACTATTTGTGTACAGTTCAGTGAAACTGCATTTATGTTGACAGGAGGAGAAATTCACAAGTGGATGTAATTTTCTTGAGCTACTTTTGTATTTCATCAAAATGAAGCTTTTATTGCATGTGTGTCAATAAAATATGCTATTAGGCAGCCGACGTCCGTTTTGCAAATCGAGTTAAATAAGACCGTATCGAACCTTTTTAATAAAAAATGTCCGGGTTTATTGCCGCTGGTCGAACGTTCTTTGGTGCAAATAAACGCTCCGTGACTAGTGGGTGTGTGTCCTAATTTAGTGCTGGCAGCTAATATTTTAAAAGAAAAACGCTTTTGGTACTGACTGCTTGGAGCGCAGAACTGCAAAGCGTTTATTATGAAAAAAATAAATTAAAAATTTTAACAAACCCCCGACATAAAAATATAAAAGCCCTCTAAAAAATATTATAATAATAATAAAAACTTGATATTAGGTAGGTACCTAAGTATTAATAGGTATTTCTATAAAGAAAACGTCACATCGGGGGGACCGCTCATTATTTACCTAATTGTACTCTACATATTTACCTACTATGTATCGAAACCTAAGGTCCCCCCGACATGACGTTTTCTTTATAGAAATACCTATTAATACTTAGGTACCTACCTAATATCAAGTTTTTATTATTATTATAATATTTTTTAGAGGGCTTTTATATTTTTATGTCGGGGGTTTGTTAAAATTTTTAATTTATTTTTTTTTATTTCATACTTTTTGAAAGTAGGTAGGTAACTTATTATTTTTTTAACCAATTTCCATTTTACATGGAAATCTGTAATGTACATGTGATCCTCTTTCATTTGATACCTCACTCGGTTATATTTGTATTCATTTGGTTAACCATCTCCACACTTTCACTCCCTATATTTTTTGAACTACTTAACCGATTTTCATTATAATATCAATTTTGTAATGTACACGTGATCCTCTTTCATTTGATACCCCACTCGGGTATATTTGTGAACATTTATTTTTCCATCCCCTCTTTCACCCCCCTCTATTTATTAAACTACTGGTCCGATTTTCATCAAACATAGCTAAGAACACTCCTGACATATTCACCTTTCAAACAAAAAAAACAGAACCAAAATCGGTTCATGCGTTTGGGAGCTATGATGCCACAGACAGACACACACACACACACACAGACACGTCAAACTTATAACACCCCGTCGTTTTTGCGTCGGGGGTTAAAAATAAAAGAGTAAAAGAAAAATCTTAATAGCTTTTCTTAAATCGTTGTAGCCAGACCAATTTTAAATGGAAAATGTGATCGTAGCATAACGAGCATAATGATATACATATAGGTATATTCAATTCGTGCATTTAGTAATTATATGTAGGTTATATAGCTACCTACTGCATGAACAAAAAATTTCGCCACAATGATTTTCATTCTTCTATGATTGACGAATAAACGTTTTGTAACTTAATCATATAAATGAAAAAAAAATAGTTTTTATGAAATTAGTGCGTGTGTGATTATATGAATATGATACCTATACTTATTTTATTATTGTGGATGTTATTAATGTGGATATTTTCAGGTTAATGCTGACTTACGCGTATCCAGCTAGGATGTTCAAAAGCGATGACTTGCCGGCGCCGGAGGGTCCCAGGATGCATGTTAATTCACCGGAACGAAATTCTCCAGAAACGTTGTGAAGTATTGTGTGGTTTCCTACAAAAAAAAACACAGTTTAAGAACATTTCAAATCAAGTAAAATATTTATTTAGTAAATAGCACACAAATAGCACAGTAAATAACACATATACCTATACCTATATAATACAAGTGACACTATGTTGTCTCCTGTTCCTGTTCAACCTATGATGATGCAAAAAAATCTATCTCTTCTATATATATAAAAGAAAGTCGTGTTAGTTAATCCTAATCCATTTATAACTCAAGAACGGCTGAACTGATTTGGCTGAAAATTGGCGGGAGGTAGCTTAGAGCCAGGAAAAGACAATAGGATACTTTGTATTCCGTTCCAATAGAAAAAAAAATCACCTCAAATTTTAAAAATAGTTTAACAAAACGCAACAATCACAAGTGTCAAATCGATTGATTAATGCAGCGCTTCTTTGCCGGGCGCGACGAAGTCTGCCGGGATCACTAATAATAGATAATATCAGATACTGTTCGAGTGGTGGAGTTATGAATTTGTGATCCCTATTTAAAACCAATTAAATCGTTTAAGTCTCATAAAAAAATCTTCGAAAACAAAAGACTTACCAGACCCAGCTCCTCTCGAAACATATTTGGTGACTACCTTGGGATGAAATAATGCTGAAGATACCGCTACATGTATATAGATAGCATAGACTGGTTTGGATATAGGTACCTACGACGTTTAAATTAAATATATCACAATTATGGATAAGTCTTTTGAACGAATATTTTGTAAGATGATTTTGTCTTCCCGTCATCATAAACAGCACAGCTAGCAGATATTTTAAACCGAAGTTATATCAGCTATTATTTTATTAACAAGTTACGTATAATATGAAATATACGAAATATTTATAATAGAACATCTTATGTGACGCAATTGAAGGTATATCTCCAGCAACTGTTCAAAGGTGTAATAAAAACGATTAACTATATAAATACCTAAAGATCATTCATACCAATTATAGCTACCAATTACATCGTTAATTATGCTTTTATGATGACAATAAAATAGTTTTGTTTTTCGCCGATTTGTTGCGTGATTAAATTACATTAGGTATCTACATTTATAATGAACGAGTTCAGAGTACAGAAAATAAAAAAATAATTAGCATGTAATTACACCTTATATTTATAATTGATAACCATTGATAATTTCTGACGTAAAGTTAAATAATTAGGGAGGGACTTATCGCGAATAGGAGTAAAACTGATAGAGTGGCCAAGTAGGCGACTGCAGCAGTGATGGGCAAAATGTAATCGACTAACGATTAACAATTAAGATTAACCTAAAAGTAATCGATTAACGATTAAAAGTGACGATTAATCAATCTTAATCGTAAGATGTTCGACTAACTTAATCACGATTAAGTTAATCGTCGATTAAATACGAGCGATTAAATCTATAATCGATTGATTAATTAGATTAATTTTCTTTCGATTAATATCAGAAAAAAAAATTGTAAGTCTAAGTTTCGGGGTACGCTGATATAAGACATAGGCTATTACGGGTCTTTTGATGGACGAGGAGATACCTGTTAAAATGAAATATCCATAATAAATAAATTTACCTAACTCATATACTGCCTAACCATTTTTTGCCCTGCTCTAGAATTATTTCTAAGAACATATTGAATGATATATGTACATATATTTTTTTTGTTATGCACTGTGTTTCAAAATTTAATCGAGAAATTTAGTCGATTAAAATGACGATTGACCAATCGTTAATCGAATTCTGCGACGATTAAGTTAATCTTAATTAAATTAATCGCGATTAGTTTTGTGACGATTGATTGTTTAGTCGATTAATTAATTGATTAAAAAAATAATCGATTAATGCCCATCTCTGCTGCAGCTTATGAAACTACATTATCATAATCAACATTTATGCTCGATATAGGCATTCCTCAAGGTCATCCATAGCGACCAGCTACTATGACGAGTTGTCGAATCGATATCTTGTCATGTCGATGTTGTCTCTTAAACTATATCGACAGAACAAACCTTCTCCTTGTCGGCAATGTTCTCAATATTATATCGACAAAATGTCGACTCGTCAGTTTATCGTAGGTTCGCTGTTCTAATGCCCGCATCCAGCATATTCTATCGATCTTCGACTGGTCACCGACACACCTTGTAGGGGGCATATCCAACCTACGTCTTTCGATTCGGGTGCAATTTCTGGCCCCATTGACCTACACTCTATGAGCAAATAAATAGTTGCACTTACTTATCTTGCAACGTATTTCGCACTATTTATAATTGGGAATAAAACCTACTGGAACATAGTCACGATTTCTGTATACATATAGTTTTATTGAAACTTACGTTGTGTCTTTTACACAGTAACATAACACTTCTAATACTATATCAATGGCTCTAATTAATCTCAAGTGACGTCACCTGTGGGTTGAAACTTTGAACGGCAGAATGTAACTCTAAATCTAGTTAGTAAGTACCGTGATTTTACTCGTGCTTAGTAGTCCATTTGACTACGTAGAAATCAAAGTCCCGGAGCTCAAAGAGATCTATATATCTGCTCTAAAGTTATAATTAGGGTATAATTGGCTTCGTTACCCATGCTACCGTTTCCTTATAAGATTAAGAGTAAAATGTGTTTAATTACATCGATTGATGTTTGTGTAAAACTGCTGTAACTAAGTCAAAATATTTTTAGGTAATATGTAAAGGCTTACGGGTATTATGGCCGAATAGAATACATTTTGATTTATAGAAAATATAAGTACCTTCCGGGATAATCCTCAAAATCCATTTGGATGAATCTGTGAATTACCTATAGGTATCTAGTACAATACCCATTTATATGGGTACTGTGAATCCATTAGTTACTTCTGGTAACTAAATTGAATCGAAATTCCATTTAGTCTGACAGTTAGATTATTAAAAAGTATTGGACACGTATTTTATATTTTCGCAATACAACAATAAATGACAACGATAATTACTTAAAAAGTTCAGGAGTGGGGTCACGAGCCCCGACTCCTTAACTTTACAAACACTCATCTTTGTCATTTATTGTTTTATTGAGAAAATAATAAAAACGTGACCAATTATTTGTTGGTAAATTAGTTGATAGACAAAAAAAAAAGAAACATTGGTCATGTCTATTGTATAAAAAATACGGTGATATGTATTGATTTTTAAAATAAGTTCCTATCAATTCAAATCTGAAAGACTTTTATTAGGTAGATACAGAACCTGACACTGGAAAACATGACACTAGATGAAATTTCATGAAATTCCAACTAGGTATCCGACAGCATTTTTAGAAAGCTTTCTGGGTTAGCTTTTAAAGTGACGGTGAAGCACTCAGTATATATAACACTGAGCTAACAACACCAGTAAAGTCTGGTCTTCAAAGCGCTACGAAATAATTCCGAGCTTCACAAATTGCGGTTTCGGGATACGTAACGTAAAAACCTGAATACATTTTCGGATTACGAATGAAACCATTTCATCTCAATTCGAATTCTTAGAGAAGTCCTAGGAATTTCGGAATTGTGGACAAAATAAATGACTGATCTGCTAAGGATATGATACTATACCCTCAATTAGTTAAAAAAGGTAACATTACCTATAGTCTGGGCGAGAAGTGAGTTCTGTGAGAAAAATCGATACAGTTGTCTTAAAAATATGGGGATTGTTGATTCCTTTCTCGAAATTAAATTCTGAATCGAATGCAACAATCCCCATATTTTTAAGACAACTGTATCGATTTTTCTCACAGAACTCACTTCTCGACTGACTACTAAACCGATTAAAAATAGAAGTACCTATCTATAGTTAAGTGACACATATGACATGAAACGACTCTATAACGGATTTAACTTGCGTATTTTATTTTATTACTGACGTTTTGAAAACTTGACATTTCCGATATCCGTAGCACTGACGATATTTTAACGATAAAGTGAAGTAACTGTATTGTTGTTTCCTTGCAATGACCTTAACTTTGTTCCCATACAAAAAATAAGTCGTTTATTTCCTTAACCAAATCGACGAAATAATAATATGTTGCTTCTTATAAGACGCAGAGCAGTCGTACATTTATTTAAATGCCAATCAATATATAATTTGGACCGATTCTAACACATGAGTGGACAGATGGGTCTGCACGCATATGTTGTCAGTGATTGAATGACGGTCTGGATTGGGTGAACCCGTCTTACCCTTGCCACAATAAAATAAGTAGGTTCCCAGTACAGACAACATTAGAAATTGAAAATTTATATTCACTCCTAGGCCTTTTGTATAAAAAGTCACGCAATCACTGATAGTTGTCTTCTCAATAAAGCGGTTAGCGATTTTGTGTTGGCAGTTTTGTTAAAATTGGAGGATTCATCACATAGTTTAAATGTAATATTTCAAAATCAGATAAATATTAATGAATACGTAAAGTTTGTAATTATTTTTTAACTTATAGTTGGATTCGAACCCGCAATTTCCGGTTTTTGTAGACTAGCAACTAGGCCGTCTAATTGAGTTACAAGATACCTAATTAATTTATACATTGCAGCCGCGCGATACACGTGTCAGAATAACGATTTGCAATATAATTATAATAATAGTTAAATAATTTCTGATGCCTTCGCGGTTATTACACATTGGAATGAAACAACTGTTAACGGATTTAACTCGCGTATTTTTATTTTATTTTATCACTTTAGCGTTAGACTATTGTCAGCTCAGTCGTGCTACGATTATGGAAACTGTAAAGAATCCGAAACGTCAGCTAATAAAATAAAATAAAAATACGCGAGTTAAATCCGTTAACAGTTGTTTCATTCCAATGTATAATAATAGTTTATTCACACAAATATATAGCTACGGACTGACCTTGGGACTTCCGAACTAAAAAAAGCGTTACAATGATAACTTAAAAAACTAGATGAGGACTTGTAAAGTAAAACAAGTATACAGTTTTAAAATGGGAGATACAAACCTATCTATACACTATAAACAAAATGTGTAGGTGTGTGCGTTTAGCTACTGCACAGAGGTAAGAATAAGTTCGGAATGCCAATATGCTAATTATGTACTAAAAAGATTGCTTAGGATTTTTTAGTGTTGTGTTACTTTTATAAGGATTGCAAGAGTTTGTGTACTGGGGTACTACTTATATTGTATCCTCACACTTGCGCAAAAAGAGGGTTTTATTGATAGCACAGAGTCCAATTGACCTTTGTTAATACTACTACGAGATGTTGCGTACGACACGTTGTTTGCGTAGCTCTTGATAAGTTGTTATTAGGCTTTCGGAGATGTATTTCCTGTACTTTCGATAGTGTACTTTTAAATATTGTTTGTATTTATTTAATGTTGCTAGTTATTTTATTTTATATTAGTTTTTGCCCGCAAATTCATCAGCGTGCTTAAACCCTGTTATTAGTTAGAAAACCGATATACGTTATACTTCCACCAATTAGGGGTAGAATTTCAGAAAATCTTTTCTTATCGAATGCCATGTGTTTTTTGTATGCAAAAGCAAGTTTCGGGCGGTCAGTGGTATACACTGTGCGAGTTTAATGTAAAATCATTTTAGTGTTAAACTATCGTCAGTTAAGTCGGGTACGAATATGTGAACTAATTGTTTCATTCTAACGCTGAGTTGAAGCTTAAGTGGCTGATAACATTATTATGGTCACTTACACACTATAGATAACACGTGTACTTAGTCTATTACTTAGGTACCTTTGTTCAACCACCGCTGGCAGAATTGCCTGTGTGAACTAACACTAAGTTTACAAGACCTCTACGTACAACCTTGTTCCAATTAGTAGGAGCAGTACTCACCTTACTTTTTTGAAATACATTTTCTGAGTAGGTAAGTACATTTAATGTTCTACAGTTATTACCGCAGAGCGACGACAAAGAGAGGTAATAAGAAACTGCATCGCCAGAGAGCCAATGCTATCTGGAGCCTTATAACGAAATTAATCAAAAGACTCTCTCATAAAATACACTTCACTGCGCTTTTGCGAAGACTGAAGTTCTTAGTGTAAAATGTAACAAAATGCTGGAGTGTGTCTATAATAACCTCTGACGCCTTTCACGGAAAAAATCTTTCCTAATTAATTATGATGTGAAGTCATTTTTAATTAAAACTACGCTGACTCGGTGAATTTCGTTCCGCCATATTTTAAATTTAATATAAGAATTTTTATTTCTTTTAATTTTCTAATATGTAAATCTTGTTCTAATAATAGCAAACACCAAAATAAACTAGGAAATTATTAAAAAAAATAGAATTATCCAATTTGGTGCAGCTGATCGTACATTTCGGTACCTACCTAATTAATTTTTAATTTTTTATATGTGTTTAGGTACAGATAAAAATAGTTTTTTTTTATGACAGTTTATTTGGATTCTCATCTCTGGTATCTATAACGTGTCTCGTAACCAGTTAAGCACCAAACTGTCTTAAAGATGTGTGTTCAAATTATGTTGACTGATTATCGAAAATACGATCAGATCTTAAATACACTGAAAAATATTAGATAATAATATAATTATTTTCTAGTTAAAATAATATTTCTTAAATGCATTAATTATCTCTTTAACTAGGGTTTATAGTTGTATTTTATTTAAAAGGTCAAGTTCCTGATGATGAAAAAAAATCTTTAGAAACGTCCCAGTACAAATTTCTACAACTTTAGGATATTCGGATGCTATTTATAATTAATTTGTTTTGTTTGAATATTGTGCGTAAATTTAATTTGTGTTTTAATATTAATATTTATATTGAGTAATTTATATTAAAGGCTATTTATAAGCAGTTCAACAAGTTAGTAACAATTTAATAAAATTTCCTGAACTCAAAGGCGGTACTAATTAAAAAAGTTAACTCACGTTTAATTAAACAACAAATAATTATCGCGTGTAAACGGTTCGCCTCTAAAAGACAACTTCGCATTGTTTGGACGATTTATTGATACCAAAGTTTTAGAATTGCGGAGAAACATTTTCAGCCTTATTCATAATTTATATTAATTGAACGCAAGAAGTTTCCTGAAAACTCTTCGGGAGATTTGTTTCAAAGAACAATTCGAGGCAACTGCGGAAGGACTAGGTATTTAAGAATATACCTACTCCTATTGAATATTTAGATACCTACCTTTTTAGTTATTAGCCTATTTACCTATATATTAACATTTTTAAAGAAGGTTCACAAATAGACATTTATTAAGTACCTATAACGTCTTAAAATAATACCTCGGTATGTACTTTTGTTAACAATAGAAAAACCGTATAGGTAAGTGTTTCCAGTACGAGTAGGTACTTCATAAAATTAGTAGGTGCAGAGTGTATTTTTGAATCGAGTTTTCTGTTATGAAATAATAATATTTTGTAACGAAAAATATATACAACGTACCTTAGACAACGTACCTACCGTCTAGTTTACAAAATTGTTTATGTAAAGAAATAGGTAAATTAGACGAACAAATTTCCAGCCTCCGCTAAATAAATACAGTTAATATATTTGTAACAATTTCATGGAATAGGTTGTATTTTCTTAAATTATGTCTTAATAATGAAGCTGGTGACGTTAACGACAAAACAATGGCAATTTATTTTGCTACACAAAATTATTCTTCAGAGGTAACGAAGTGAGAAGTCTCAGGAATAATAAGTAAGGAACTCATAATTATATAAACATAAAATAACGAAACACAATGAAGGTAATTAGAGTAATCTCTCTTGAATTTGTATAATTGAAAAGTTCATTATACTCGTAATTAATTTATCGTTCGAGTTTGGTTTCACTTTCTTGAAAAACCAAATTGAAAAAACAAGAATATTTCTGGAAGTAGATAAGTTAGGTACTAGTAAAAGATACACTATCTTATTTTTACGTTGCCTTCACACCAAAATCCTGCTTAACTATATTTGTAGCAAAGGTTTCATTTGTATTGCATCGGCATGGAACGTCGCAAAATAGGCAATCGTTAGAAATGCGAAAGCGAAGTGAAAGAGTTCTCTAAAAGAGTGTCGAAGAATAGACGTCCTTCTAAGTGGTATTTCTCGTTGGAAATAACGTTCGGGTGGTAAAAGGGTACCGATGGATTGGACGGTGGCTGTGTTGGGCGATGAGTTTGTGACAAGAGGATTTAACGCAACCGCAGCCTAAACTTAAAAGAGGAATATCACTCTGTTTAAGCGAACCTTCGAACGTTTGAGGCGCCATCATTGTCCACTTCAGCTATAGTTACCTACCTACCTATATTGGTTGCAAATACTATTATCTATTAGATATAAAAATGAAACCCGTTTTCCGTTGTCACGACATCACGCGTGAATGGCTGGAACGATGTCACTAATTCTTTTTTTGTTGTATTTGTTATTATTAGCAGAAAGGGTCTTATGTAAGAAAAAAAAATCTATCATTGATATAAAAAGGTAAGAGAAAATTCTTGATTATAGGGCGGTACGAAGTTCGCCGGGTCAACTAGTTAAATAATAATTTCTGATGCCTTCACTTGTTATACACAATGCTAATTTAGCGTTAGACTATCGTCAGCGCAGTCGTGCTACGCATATGGGAACTGTAAAGTTTTAAAACGTCAGCAAATAAAATAGAATACGGAAGTTAAATCCGTTTACTTATTGTTACTTAAATATTTATACAATTAAATACTTAAATTCAATATGTGTGAAAAAAAACGACATCGATTAATCTATACCTTAACGTGAGGTAAGGTATAGATTAATCGATTTTAAAAAATATCATTTAAAACACATACATACACATCTTATAAATGGGACCAAGGTCCCATTGTGACATACATGATTACTACTCATTAATACTCATACTATAACATATACCTACTCTAGCTTTAATATTTATCAGTGATGCAGCTGGAAAAGTGCCTACTGCTTACTTTTGCCAAAACCCTTTGCGCCCCAAGCAAGTAGGTATCCTTCTGCTCTCAACTCGGCCCAATTCAAAATTAAACAAATTCTAAATAACATATTTTGAGGAAATCGAGGATTTAAGGTTTCTGAAATTTTGAAATGACAGCTTTGAACTGGGTTTATATGTGAAACATTTATTTTATAAGGTTTTCTAATGCTTTCGCATTTATTACTAAATGATATAAGTAAAACAAGTAAATTAAATTAGCTTTAATTATATAAATTATATTTATTTGGAATGAAACAACTATTAACGGATTTAACTCGCGTATTTTTATTTTATTTTATTTGCTGACGTTATGCTACGATTATGGAAACTGTAAAGAATCCGAAACGTCAGCAAATAAAATAAAATAAAAATACGCGAGTTAAATCCGTTAATAGTTGTTTCATTCCAATGTGTAATAACCGCGAAGGCATCAGAAATTATTATATTTATTTATTTGGTTCACCAACAGTTACTTACACTAAATCATACGTAGGTAACAATTATAAAACAATAATTAAAAGAGTGTAGCAACTACTTAAAGGTAAACTCAGCATGCAATAAGTTTATACAGTCAGCAAGAAACAATAATATACTTAATGCTATTATAATATTTAAGAATTAAAAAGATTTAAGTTTAAATCGAAAAATGTTACATAACTAGGATATATTGAGATAAGTACTTAAAAAAAGTCATAACTTCAGTCTTGCTACTACAATATTCGATATATTTTATATGGTAACATTCACTAAATACAGTTCCATTAAAAAGAGGATATTAAAGCAAGTTAATGCGGGAAAACGGAAAAGCGAAGATATTATGCTTTTACCTCCATTTACTGAATCACGAATATTCTTTAACTGAGTACTCTTCCGTGAGTAGCATTGCTCATAAATTAGTTTGCGTGTCTCGAAAGAGGAAATTAAAAGTGCTCAGAGTACCGAAAACAGGTGAAAATGGAGGAAAACCAGCAACGTCAAAAGATTATGTAAATAAGCGTAATGAAATACGATTCGAGTTTTCAACAGAGCTTATACATTTGGACCATTGATAATTGATTTTTATTCATTGAAATATGAACTATAATGGAATTAACTCGCGTATTTTATTTAATTTGCCGACGTTTCAAGTTACCTACGCTAGTTAAATCCTTTGTAGTTGTTATTTCCAATAAAAAAAACAATTCACAAACTGTTTCTATACTTAATGAAGTTTTTAAACTCCGAAAATTAACTTTTGTTATTTGAATGAATAGTCGAATGCAGCATCATCAGCATCAAATGTTTTAGCGACGTCTTATTATTTGTTTTTTTCATAAGTTATTAATAGTAGGTAGCTGTCTAATTGTTCCAAAAATCAATCAAACAATCTGGACCCAAAAAACAATACTTATAATTTCTGACTATTTTATTTTACACGTCGGAATAAAAGCAACTTGTTAATTATAACCTCTAATAGGTTATAAGGTTATTTTGTCATTCCTAGAACATTACTGTTCTTATATTCGTAGCATGGTTGACGTCAGTTCGATGTTCTGTAAAAAAAGCGAAAATCTGTTACAGTTGTTTTTGTCAAAAAATACAGGTTATAACCATTTTTTACCTACTTACTTAAGCAGTCGAACAAAAGAATTGTAAAGAACCAAGTAACAAAAACATTTTCCTTTACGGATTCAAATATCCCCCAGAACATCTTTTACTTTATTCTATGTACGTACTGAAAGCGAATATAATATTCTGTTTTAATATTATTCCGTCAATGCACTTGTATAGGTAGGTACACAGTATTAAGTAACAGAAGATTCCGGTCGGTAAAGCGGATACAGCCAGCTAAAATGCTGGTAAGCAAGCTGTAGAATGCCAAGAAGATTTACAGAAATAAGCTACATTTAAGACATCTGATCTCTTTGTTGCCAAAATTCGCAATTGAACCTTCTATTCGTACCGTATTTTCGTTTGATGTATTTGGCAAGATAGGTAGGTTTTATATTATAATGGTAAATTGACAAAACGGTCGTAGCGGGTTTTATTAAACTAAAAATTTCTCTGGGGCTTTCGGGAACGAAACATCGATGTAGTTAGGTCTTATTTCTTAGAAAATTTGTATATTCTCTGTGCTTTATTAGGGCGATACTTGGTCGCCTATAGTATAATATGAAAGCCGATCCAGTGAGAGTTCGACTACCGTGAATAGGGTTCCATACGGTATTTATATACTTAGTGAGTGAGAAAATGGAAACGATGTTATAACTCACATCGTTTCAACTCCAAAATAAACCGATACCCACTATGCGTGCACTCGTGTATTTAATACGTATCAGTTTATATTGGATATTCATATAAGCCGAAACGAAATAAACTACACAACAACAAACTACAAAGATTACTAAGGTTTTAAAAAATATGTTTCAGATGTTCATACATTTAAATTATTTTAATTTAATCAGATTTAGGGTAAGCGCACCTCGGAGCGCTCCCCATTTGTCCGGTGGAGCAGTGACGGCCCCAGGGCCAACTGTGAACAGTCACTCAAGAAAAAAAAAGAAAAGAATTTAATCAGAGCAACAAAACACGATTTTTATTGAGAGGTAGGTACGGAACCCTAAAATATTATATGTTAGTCGAACTATCTAGACATTAGGGAATGAGATTAATGAAGTTTTTTCCGAAACAATTCGGTTAAATGCCGAACTCATTAGTTTCTACTATTATCTCGGTCAACCCATTAGTTGATTTTATTTAATATTTATTTGAATATCTTTCAAAATATTTGTAAGTTTATAGCAGTCTGGGGATAATACTTAGTTTCAAAGTTAAATAGGTACTGTAGAATTAAATCATATTATAATCATTATTTACTTTTATTTTGGATTGTCACAAGTATATACTTACAAGAATTTATATAGACCTTGGCGTGCATTCCATATAAGTTCAATGCCATAAATATAGATAGTGTCTACTAGATGCCTACCCTGGCGCCCTCCCAATGCACGCGCCTGTGTATCTTCATTCCCACATCCACCCTCATTCGTAAAATACTTGTACAACGAAATGAAACATTTCGATGCCGATGATTGGAGAGAAGCACTATATTTCCGCAAACGATCGGACAATATTTAAATTTTAAACGGTATTTATGTAAATCAAGCCTTTGTCTTCAATCGTTGTTTTAAAGTACCGCCGGAGTTCTGAAAACGGTACAGATGATGGGAAATGTATTCGCATTCAATTGCAATCAAATTAATTCTTAAAATGATAAGTGATACTGAAAACAATCGGATAAATAGGTTATGTTCTGGTAAATTTAACGTGGAAGGAAATATTTTCGTGGTATTCATTTTGTTTCAGTATAAATCTATAATGTACCAAATTACAGAAACATTATTTTATTTTAAACATCAAACAGGTTGATTGAATTTGTTAATGAGGTAGGTATTACATGTAGAATAACTACCTATAAAATATTAATAGGGTATTTACACCTGTCTGTAAATACCCTATTAATATTAATTTTGTAGTAGTAAATATTATTCCTGAATGATATTTACCAGTTTTTTAATTGCCATAATTATTTTCAAAAAATAATCTTTATTCATAAATTTCACTCATTCAGAAATAAAGGGTTTTTAATAACTATTTTTCTATTTATTCGCCCCATGGAAAACCAACAACTGTACATAACAAATAATATAAAAAGGTTTTCACATAAAAAAAATGCCCCAAAAAGAACAAAAACTATACATTTCTACACTTGCTAACATCTCTTGATCTTTTTGATTCCTTGAGGATATATCGTTTTGCTATTTCTGTGTATGAGAAAATATTCTAGGAATGAAAAATATCATTCCAATATCGAGTGAGGCGCAGACCACCGACATTTCAACCAGGAAATTGGTCATTCTCGCCTACTGCATAATAAATTACGCCGATTTCTCCCAGAATCTGTCCTTTACTGTGTAGAGAAAGAAAACGGTTCTGAAATATTGCTCGAGCATCGCTAGAATCTGTAGACAAAATGCGACGGTTTGTTTGAAGATGGTCGTAGGGTCGCAGGGTTAAAGATTCAGCGTTCATTAGTTGTGCTTACGTCAGACATTACGTCAGACTTATTCACAAAGTCTTTTATATCTATATAAAAGACTTTGTGAATAAGTCTGTAATGACTAAATAAGTTTTATAATTTACGATGCAAATCGTAACGTTTTTATATCTGTTGAAAATGTTGTATGTACAATATTGTACATCCCTACTAATATTATAAATGCGTTAGTAACTCTGTCTGTCTGTCTGTCTGTCTGTCTGTCTGTCTGTCTGTTGCTCTTTCACGCCTAAACGGCTGAACGGATTTTGATGAAATTTGGTACAAAGAAAGTCTGGAGCCTGGGAAAGGACATAGGCTATATTATATTCCGAATTTCTATCCCTAAGGGGTTAAAAATGGGGTGCAAAGTTTGTATGCAACAACGTGATTCCTTGGTCCGATCTATTTCAAATTTTACATAAACATTCTTTAACAGAATTGATGGAGTACGTGTTTCGTATTTTATTGAAATTCACCCCCTAATGGGGTTAAAAGGGAGATTTTCTTCCAAATTGATATGAATACTACTTAGTGCTTTTGATTTTGACACATATTTAAAAAGTATAATGTAGGTATGCATAGCAACGGTTGCTAATGTCAT
The DNA here is from genome assembly GCA_038024825.1 of Polylopha cassiicola. NCBI lineage: Eukaryota > Metazoa > Arthropoda > Insecta > Lepidoptera > Tortricidae > Polylopha > Polylopha cassiicola. The sequence continues at coordinate 10,732,830 of CP149046.1, read as the reverse complement.
TCCTGACATTAAATAAATACCCAAACTGTTAAGAGGCCCCCAGACGAGCTATACTTTTGGTGAAATATGTGGCTACAACATTGCCGACTATATCCCAGCAATACAAAAAACATTTTAATGCAGCATGTGGCTGGAAAATGTCTATCTCGGCAATATTTCCGTAGCAGTAATGGCTCATTATTTTGTCTTTACATGGGCTACATACATGGCTCGTATGGCTACAATGGCTGACGAACTCATACGCGTTGCAGCAGCTTACATTGTTTTAAAAGCAAAGTCGAAGCCAAAAAAAACAAGAAAAATGTGGATTCGACCTTATTTCAATAAGCGTGATACAATAGATATTTTAAGTCTGGAAATAAGACTCGACGAACAATTATTTAAAAACTTTACACGAATGTCAATGTCCTTAAACTTCTAAATTTTTTGTACGCCTCATCAGTCGATATATTAAATTTTTGGGCAACATCTGCCCACCCATCTTTCTTAGCATTTCTGTCTTTGTAGGTTCCGCATTCCACATTCCACAATTGAGGGTACAAATGCACTTCATTGATGAAATCAATAATTTTTTCATTTGACCATGTACCAGTCATTTTGATCCGTATTTTAATTTATAACCTCAAACATTCACGCACCCGAACCAAACTAAACAAAAGCAAACAAACAATGAACATAGCTACGCTACTCGAACGAATCGCGGCAAACTTCACGTAGCATGAAAAAGGGACGCACTTATGCCGTATAGCGAGACAGCAATAAAAGTGGCTGAGAAATATTGCAGTATTTTCGATTGCGAAGCGATAGCTCCGGAAATATAGCTGAAACCCTAAACATTCATCGGCTACACTAAAAATATGTGACAATATATCCCGGCCATACTAAAAATATTGCGAGTGTTGCATAGTCTAGCCGTAAATGCTGGCTGATGCTGCCAGCCACACTATTGCAGCTATACATTTTTGTGAAAATATGGCCCGTCTAGGAGCCCCTTTACGTGTATGATTTCTTCAGTGTTAACGAAAATGGCATTATTATGTAATATCCCGTGGATCGTGTAATGAGGACTATTTAATAATATTCCTGAGTAAGCAGACCCCGTTTAACTTGCGAGGGGAAACTGGTGTCATTACGCAGAGAAATAGAAGTGTTCTTCGCGACCAAAGCTGACTAATATAAAAAAGCCGTGATAACAGAGGTGACGGAATGGGACGAGACGGAGGTAAAGCAAGCTCGCGCGAGCTCCTGACTGAGAAAATGACCCTGAAAATATCCTCAAGACCGAGTGAGAGTATCTCATTATAGGCAATGAGGCAAACTGGGAAATGTTTTATTTCGTAAAACCACTTATATTGTATGTAATCGGTATAAGGTTTTATTTTGTAGGATTGAATTGAATTGTAAAATGGTTTTGTTGTTTTGTTAGATCTTTGTAATAAGTGTGGTAATCAATCCTTAAATAAATAGCCAGCTAAACCTCACGTGTATGATTTCTTTAAAAACTTTGTCCGAATAAAAAAAAAAAATGTTGAACTCAGTGGTAGCTGTATAAATTATACAATTTCGAAAGTAAGATAGGTAAGTACTTATGTACTTAGTTTGCATATTGTACATGTTAAACTATTGTTAGCTCCATTTATTACGAATATAAGGGAAGTGTTAGGCAGCAGCCGGCGAAGCGTCAGATCCGGTACTTTTAATAAAAGTATATTTACGACATAACATTAAAAAACCAGGTTTTGTCAGTATACTATTAATATACTAATTAATTGAACTGCGACCCAACAATGCACAAGCCGAGCGAGCGAAGCGAGCGTGCCGCGGTAGCGGCAAATGAAGGTCTACTTTAGGTACGACGACGAGCGAAGCGAGGAGGAGTGTTAGGTAGAATCCTGATCGTCCAGCACGCGATCCAAGCGAGCGAAGCGAGCATGCCGCGGCAGCGGCCGACGAAGCGTCAGAATTGGTACTTTCAATCAAAGTATATTTACGACATAATATTAACAAACCAGGTTTTGTCAGTACACTAATTACTTGAACTGCGACCCTACAGGGCGAAAACCGAGCGAGCGTGCCGCGGCAGCGGCAAATGAAGGTCTCCTTTAGGTACGACGACGAGCGAAGCGAGGAGGAGTGTTAGGTAGAACCGTGATCATCCAGCACGCGATCCAAGCGAGCGAAGCGAGCATGCTGCGGCAGCGGCCGGTCAAGCGTCAGAATCGGTACTTTTAATGAAAGTATATTTACGACATAACGTTAACAAACCAGGTTTTGTCAGTATACTTATTAATTCAACTGCGACCCTACAGCGCGAAAGCCGAGCGAGCGAAGTTACGCGCCGCGGCAGCGGCAAATGAAAGACTCCTTTAGGAACGACGACGAGCGAAGCGAGGAGTGTTAGGCAGAACTGAGACCGTCCAGCTTGCTATCCAAGCTAGCGAAGCGAGCATGCCGCGACAGCGGCTGGCGAAGCGTCAGAATCAGTACTTTTAATGAAAGTATATTTACGACATAACGTTAACAAACCAGGTTTTGTCAGTATACTAATTAATTGAACTGCGACCGTACAGCGCGAAAGCCGAGCGAGCGAAGCGAGCTAGCCGTGGCAGCGGCCGACGAGGCGCCAAAACCGAATAAAATTAGGATGAATAATTAATATGGAAAGTGGGAAATACGTTAAGGAAATAAAACATTATGTGGAAAAAAAAAACATCCGTATGATGTTAGGAAAACAAAAGATAGGTCATAAGAGTGTTAGTTAATAATCATTATGACATAAAACGTTAGGGAAATCAATAATAGGTTAAAAAACGTTAGAGATTCATAAGGAAATAAAACATTATGTGGAAAAAAAAAACATCCGTATGATGTTAGGAAAACAAAAGATAGGTCATAAGAGTGTTAGTTAATAATCATTATGACATAAAACGGGAGGGAAATCAATAATAGGTTAAAAATGTAGATCCGTATTCTAATGAAGTTCACCCCATAACGGGGTTAAAAATTACGCGGACGAAGTCGCGGGCAAAAGCTAGTACAATAATATAATAATAAGTGTGTAATTATAAGTATTAAATTTTATGAACCAAATTTAATTTTAGATAGGTATTCATATTATTTTTGGACTCTATACCATATTACCTAAGCATAGAAATTATTAGTTGTACTAGTTTTTTTTTATATAGGAACTAAATGACCTGGTAATCGTTGGTCTGTCTTTACCCTGATCACCTAGCGGTATGAAATATACTTTAGTACCTATTCTCATACCTACCAAATATACATAAAAAATAAATGCAATTCGTTAGAGTTGTTTCGAGAGAGTGCGACCAACCAAGAGATGTTTATACATCAGAGACAGATAGGTAGGTACCTACCTATTACCTCTCTATTTTATTCAAATATTGTCTTTTACATCCGCGCATTTATTTTGATAAATAGACATCATCCCTACTAATATTATAAATGCGAAAGTAACTCTGTCTGTCTGTCTGTCTGTTACGCTTTCACGTTAAAACTACTGGACCGATTTAAATGAAATTTGGCACCAAGAAAGTCTGAAGCCTGAGAAAGAACATAGGCTACTTTTTAACCGACTACAAAAAAAGGAGGAGTTCCACGCGGACGAAGTCGCGGGGAGAAGCTAGTAACATTATAATTAGTAGTAGTAGATAGTACAGCAAACGCTACCAAACCGTAGAAGCTGCATCATAACGTTACCAAGTTTTCATAAACTGTTTACTTGCGTTGAGCAAATTAAATTATTATGTTTCAGCTGCGCAGTTCGCTGTAACGACCGCATAGCATACGGTGAAGATTACCCTCACTAGCCGCAGTACTTACAGTTAATCTTACTGACTCGCATATTAACAGTGTTCTATACGTAGTAGGTAGCCGACACAAGTTTTACATAAACTATATAAAGCTCTTATAAAGCCTTTGTAAAGGTTATATAGAACTGGGAGCACACAAGTTTTATATAGACCGTAAACAGGCTAAGGGTGTATGTTCTTGTAAAGCCATTGTTCACGTTCTGCAGAACTGGCTAACAAGTGAGTGGCAGGCAGGACACAAGTTATATATAAACCGTATAGAGGCTGTATAAGAGCGTTCGCTTGTTTGTACAGCTAATATAGAACTGGTTATCATAATCCTACGAATATTAAAGGTACTCTATTATTTTTGGGAATATAATTTATAATAATAATTTATTGGACGCTCACCACCTAACAATATATTTTCACTCATAGTAGGTAATATAAAAACGATTTATGGTGTGAAATCTTTTATGTCATTATTCTATTCGGTAATTAAAAATCGATCATTCGTACACTTAATTACCCTTTACAAAATTTGTATAAGTAGCTCTCGAATATTTCATCGTCTATCATAATAAAATTCTAATAATATGAATGTAATTGATTAACGAATAAAATTATATCGAGGCGCCTTAAACGACAAGTCGTATTTGTAAATGAGTCATTAGATTTCTACATTTGTTTTCAATTACGTATTTTCCTCTTTAGCGATTTCTAGAATAACGAGACAATGATAATTACCATATGTGTTTCAACAATATGACTTTAATGACAGATGTGCTATTATGTTAGAATCTTATAAATTGCACAATTAGAATGCATTATATTCATAAATGGTTTGCAAGCGTAGTTGCACCGTGATCTCTTGTGTTGAATCGCATTCAAAGACATTAAATGAATTACGTTAATGTTCAAGAAACCATACCTACTTATACAGATAATACCTATTTATCTAATACTTGAAAATTTAAACTTATATTTTAGCGTCCTTTGAATTGCGACATTTATGGCGGACTTAACTCGCGTATTTTTTTTTCCTGACGTTTTCAACAACTTAACAATTCTCATATTTCTATTTGACAGATCTGACGATATAATCGCGAAAGCATCATAAATAACTGATAATCCCTTTTTAAATTTATTTAATACAATAAACGATAAATGTACCTGATTGTACCTACATAAAAATGATCATGTGAGTTTAAAAGCAGAAATTTTAAACATTTCAAAAGCATTTCGATGAAATAATATTTATAATTAATTAATGTCATCAATCCTGGAGCCAACGGGAGTGAGACTGACGTGTTAATTAGTGATAAGTAGTATGAACGCAAAATTATTATTAATGTTTCAAGTAGGTAATACCGCAAAAAAAAGAATAAATATTCATAATATTGGAATTTAATTAAAGTTAGTCAATTAGATACTTATATTATTTAATTGATATTAAATAATTGGAATACACTTTTGATTTTTTAAAGGTTTTACCCATTATGAGAAAAAAAACGAATTCACCTTACCATTTTCGTACATACCTACTTGTATTTCGGCATTTAATTTTTTTATCCTTAAGTTTGCAATAACGACGAAAGCTCCAATTTCGCCGTTTGGCTTATTTTGAAAAATACAACGCCATTGTTATATTGCAAAAATATGTACTGGCAAAGACGCGTGACAAAGGGAAATTTTCACAATAGAAATCGTCATAGAATACGGAATAAGTCCTAATTCATTTTCAACATTCGTAGGTATGATTTCTTTTATGGAAAGCTAACAACCGAGAACTTTAAGCACTTCACCAACGAACCATAAACGTAGAGGTACTGTAGGAAGCGACAGTTCAAGTTTGTCAATAATAAAACTTTCTAGAAAGGAAAACAGTTGCTTAACTAGCTTAAAAATAACAAATAGGTATTGCTGCCGAAAAACATTAAAAAAATAGCCAACCATTAGCACCTTTCTAGTCAAAACATCTAACGTAACTAAAGTAAAACCTTTCAGAATTGTCTCTTTTGTTTAAATTTACTGACAACAATTTCAACTCTATGAAGACAACTTCACACCGTGCACTGCATCGCACAGCCAATTGTCTCAATATGAACAGATGTGAAACACTGAAATTGCAATTTGAAAAACATTGCGAATCTTGAAATAGTTCTCTCACGTAGCCTTGCAAATCTAGCGATATTCAGCGTAGGATATCCGTACTATCGGTGACTTGCCAAATTGCATATCTATATTGGATTCGGATTTGGCGACAGAGAAAATCTAATACTAGTATTCGGGTTTTAGATTTTTTAAAACTTATGTTGTCAATAAATTGTGTCTTGCTATAACTCTGTATATAGAGTGCTTGTTTAGTAGTGATGATTGCGATATAATAAAACAGTATGTAATTAAATACAAACGTATTGTTCATTTAATTTGTGTCTAATATATGCCGCATTTATAGTACCGTCGAATCCTTAAAACTTCGGTTGTTGTTGTGTTGTGATTTAAGTAATCAAAGAAAAATAATACATATCTAAATATATAAATACTAGAAACATATATTATGTTATTTTCTAGTATTTATGTATAGTACACAACAAATCGAATAGTAGAAAGTAATCGAATTTTAATATTTCCTAGTGGTTTTACATATACCTATATAGCAGGTATTTTAAATTATAAATGCTTAAGATTTTCACGAATGGATATTTTTATAATGATTTCGTAATTAAAAAAAATAATATGGTGTCCTTATGATTCAATTCAATGGAATATGAAAAATATGTACCGATTAGTCTAAATTCGATATTAGTACATAGTATGCATTACGTAATGTCGTATCTGTTGAGTCGTGATAATACATATTTGTACAGACATAATATAAATTGTAATAAATGGAATATTCATTACGAGCAATTTATATAATAATGGGAAAAACTCGTATAATCGCGTACATACATACAAAGGTTGGTAAAAAAAATTATATTCGCATATAAAATGAGTGATGATTTACGTATTTTCTAAAAAAACAAATTACCTAAGTAAGATATTACTTGATCAAAGCATTTTATAGCTGTTATTCATTCATCAATTTTTCGATAAATCACGTGTTACTGTTCTGATTGTATTTTACTATTTACTAGCGGTTCGCCCCGGATTCGCACGGATCCCTAATTTTTTTCAAAATATTCTATAGCCTATGTTACTCAGGGTGAACGTAGCTTCCCAACAGTGAAAGAATTATTAAAATCGGTCAAGTAGTTTTGAGCCTATTCATTACAAACATACAAAAATAGGTACAAATCTTTCCTCTTTATAATATTTACTATTTATTAAAACCTACTTTGTTTCTATCGGTGAGGACGTGTTACTTTACTAAGTTAATTATTGTAACGTTTTCAGCCGTTGGTTCTCTAATAAAATTAAATAAATAAATAAGTACGTTAAGTATAAATATTAGCTTAGGTATTGTTTAATGCGGGTCTGGATATTATTAGTCTGAAATGTCGTCCCAAGTGAGTAATTATTAAACACTTGTGAGATGCGAGAAACGACATTATGCCAAGTGAAATTGAGTTTACAGTTCAACAAATTTTAGAATTGTAGAAAATGGTCTCAGTAATTACTTATCCTTGGAACACATTGCATAATAATGAAATGAATATGGATACTTAAAAGATTAGAAGTACCTACCAACTCTTAAATCAAAGTACCTGCAAAATATGAGCCCATAAATACTTGAGATCTTCAAACCTGTAGGTAGTACTAAAGGACACTTTTCTACAGACTTAATTAATTTTACTAGTATTTTCAACTTTAATTTAGGCTGTCATCGCATTCCGAAATTATGTTTCGAAATCTCCTGACAATTAAGTGTGTACGTTCCATTTAGCTGTTTAATGTTGAAAAGTTCATTAGAATTGTTGTTGATGCCATGCTACTGACATGGGAGGTTCTAGTATAAGAGCATAACTTAGCAAAAGTTATCAAGCTAGGTTTAATTAGTTGGCTTCTCAATTGAATTCTAGTCGAGTTCAGCACTGCTACAGTCTGCTCGAAGTTTAACTTGATTTGCCAAAACTCAACTTACAACACAGCTAAAGCTATTCTTACTACGGAAAATATCTTGTTGAACTACGAAGTTGTATTGTAGAGATTGATTTAGATTGTTTATCTACTCTAGACTGAATGTATAAAATAATATCAAAAGGAAGTGCGTGTGACACATTTAATTTAATTAAAATTCTTTATACAAGTTAGATATTACTCATATCAAAGCCATGAAAGATATTCTTGTTTGCTATTTTATGATCTAGCGTTCCCGGCAGCCATCCTGCCCGTTCGATTGATTCGTCAAAGATCTGTCACATACGGTAAATCACTGTATGTATTAGATTGTAAAAAAATAATTTTTAATAAATTTATTTTATATGTTGGAGTTTTTTGGCCATTATGGGTGCATGGATGTCTGTATTGTATGAGAACGAAATCATTCGTTTATTGAAGATTGCCAAACCATCGATTTATAAGCTGATGAGGCTTATTGTGCCATGGATAAAATATTTATGAAGTTAGTTGTCAAACTTCAACAATAGTAAAAAGGGTTTATTTATTTATTTATTTATTTATTTATTTATTTATAGGCCCAAATACTTACGCAAAGAGTGCAAGTGATTAAAATCCTCGAACCTACTAGACCCTATGTCATTTACTTCACAGAAAGGTCGTTGATCTCAATTTTAAGATAGACAAAGCTAGGAATGTCGGTGAGATTTTCGACTTTGTTCTTTGTTCATTTTTTTTTGATAAGTAGAGGTGTATTCATTTATCAAGTACATATCGGTAGTAGTATTTAATATTTTTTTACGAGGGTTCGCACACTTGGAATTCAGTTTTTAATTCTTACGAAAATAACATCAAAAATATTTTACTCATATGTTAAAATTGAGTTAATAAAGAAATAAGTTTCATAATATCAGTTTTCCTCACCCTAATACATCCTAATGAAATACTAAAAACGTTAAACCACAATTTTTATCATTTAATTTAGGTCCATGGATGTAAAATATTTATCTTATATCATTTTAATAATTATGTGAATTGTATAACATATTAATATTACAAATACCGGATCAACAAGGTATCTGTAACGTAATTTAAAACTGGTTTTTTAATTTACATGTTTTTAAAATAGAATACAAACTATCTAATTATTTTTATATTTGATATATATTATGATTTATATAGTCTACACGAAAACAATTTCAAATGAATATTATGTTTTTTTTTTTTAAAAGTGTATCAAATGTCTCTATATGAGTGCATATAAGACAATAATGTAATTCAACAATAGATGAATCTAATATAATATCTTAAACTAATGGAATTGTTTATTGCGTACCTTAAAGAATTAACCTTTCAACTTCATGTCCAAGCCAAATTTACTTTAGTATCTACTCGTTTATAGCAAATATTTATAAAAGTTAAAGTTATTGGCAAACATCAAAAGAATCGAGTTAACGCTTAATTAGATTTCCAAAAATCTTCAGTGATCGTATTTTTCCAATGTTCTTGACATCTTTAAAGATCTTTAAATGTGTCAAAAACAGTTTTCAATAACATTTTTAATCGAAAGTGTAATTAAATTCAAATAATAAATTTTTGCTGGTTCTTTTTCAGAATAGGGTGAGAGTATAAGTTCAGATTTCACAATACAAGATTTAATTAAATTAGCATTCAGTGCAGATGTGCAAAGGCGTTCATTTTCCTTGATTGCTTTGCGTTTTCCCAACCAGGACCATTTTGAATAAGTTTTCATTATAAATCATATAAGATTCATTTATTTCTCAATCATTATCATAAGTAATTATATTGTTATGCTAAATTACATGCATTTATATCGAGATCGTCAAAACTAAGAGCAATAAAATGACTTTTATAATAAATAACACATAATATTGGAATTAAACAACTATTAACGGATTTAACTCGCGTATTTTATTTTATTTTATTTGCTGACGTTTCGGATTCTTAACAGTTTCCATAATCGTAGCACGACTGAGCTGACAATAGTCTAACGCTAAAGTCACTTTACTTTCATTCCAATGTGTAATAACCGCAAGGCATAAGTAATTATTATAACACATAATATTTTGTCATAAATAGGTATAAAATATCATACTCTTTTGTCATATGTTATTTTATTTTATATCAGACACTGATATTCTAGAACATTTCAAATATTATGGCAGCATTCCGATTAATTTGATATTTCTTCTGAGTTTTTCGACATATTAAGATAAAATATAGTTTATGATGCTATTGCAGATTTACACATAGGGGAATAGAACAACTGTAACTTCAGTGTTAGACTATCGTCAGCTTAGTCGACTGTGAGGTTTTCGAAATATCAGCATATAAAGTAATATAATTGCGCGAGTTAAATCCGTTATAGTTCTTTTTATCCCAATGTTTATTAAGATTGTTTAATAAATGCATAATTGGAGAGAAGGTAGGTAATTGACTTAATATAAGGTTCTAAGTCAACAAATTACAAAATCACGTACCACTGCCGTGTGCTTAATGATGAAAAGCACGAGGTTTTGTGGTTTAACTCCATTTCAAATGGAGGAAACAATTATGGCTTAAGAAATATTGCTTAAAAAGACATTAGTGATAATGATGACAGCTATTTAAATGGGTTTGACATGAAAAATTCGAATAGCATGGTAACCTCATTAGGGACAAGGAGGCGTAGACAAAGTGCCAACGTTCAACGTTAACGTTATACCGCGAACGATTGTCACGTAGGTACGTCGCAAACGTTCGCGGATGTCAAATCCCATACATTTCGGTTGTTTCGTTTAACGTTAACGTTGAACGTTGGCACCTTGTCTACGCCCCAAGTTCAAAAGATCGATAGAATTTAAGAATTGGTTAGCTGTGTCCTTGGACTCCTTGGTATCCTTCTTAAAAAAAGTTTAAATGCATTTCATTAAATTACACGGTCGTCGTCACTGTTTAATTTATTTCTTAACTAGTGACCCGCCCCGGCTTCGCACGGGTGCTATAAACCTTCCTTAAGAATCACTCTATCTATTAAAAAAAACCGCATCAAAATCCGTTGCGTAGTTTTAAAGATCTAAGCATACATACGGACATACAGCGAAAACGACTTTGTTTTATACTATGTATTGATAATATCACAATATAATTATAAATTATTTACTCATACTGATATCGTCAAATCAAGGAGCATATAGCTAATAAAAGAAAATTGGTATACTAGTAAGTATATATAATAATATGTATAATATTTGTTGGTTGTTTTTATTAGTTTTGTTTCTAATAATTGGTTGCACCTCCAAATTGTTTTTTCTGTATGACTCTAGGGTTAACTGGTAAAGTTCGCCACTTGTACACTTACATTTGTTAGGTTTTAAATATTTAATATTATGCCAAAAAAAATAGTTAATGCGTTCAGAAATAGTACTAGTCCCAGTTCTGGTAAGAAATGGAGTTGTTATCCACGGTAAATTGTTTATCGTTTTACTTGTCGAATAATTGTAATGAAAAGTGTACCTATAACCGTACAATACAGTATATCTATAAATATATAAAAATACTCTACAAAGCAACTTCTTTACGTAGGTAAAGTGTAATTAAATAATATTTTCTATTAACACGGGTCAGAATGTCAGATTAATAATGCTCTTCTCAAGGTTAAGGTCGTTCAATGAAAACAACAGCTAATAATATCTAAATGAACGTTTAAAATGTTAAAATATTCCAAACCTTGACCGAAGACCATGTGCATATTGTGTTTATTTTATTAAATAACACTTATCTATAACATATTTTTTAAGATTATATAGAAAGTAATCTATATGTAAAAATGAATAGCTGTTAGTTACTTTCGCAAAAACTCAAGGACGGCTTGACTAATTTGACTTTTGGTTTTAAAACATTAGTCGTTAAAAATTTTATTCGGTGAGAAAATTTAGAAACAATACAAGAAAAAAAAGAGTCTCAAAAAACGCGGTATAAAGTTTGCTGGCTCAGATAGTGTAATAAATTATTATTGAATTATAGTTAATGTTAAACTAGCTTCTAATGGCGACTTTGCCTGATTTTAAATTATGCATCAAATAGTACATTCCATCAAAGTTTTCATCTCCTTAAGGTACGATCCGCGATAAAAAACTCTTCTATTACCTTTTCCTGGACACAAATAACTTTAGTGTAAGTACCTATTATCGTTACAATTTGTGGTTAGCATTCCAAACATATTTCTCATCGAAATCATACTCGTTCCTTCCTACTGATAGTTGTAATATAACAAGGAAGCATTATTGTTGATTGTGCATAAATAAATCACTTAAATGAAGATAGAATGCGTCATATTAAGGTAATATTTAATTTAAGGTTTCTCTGCGTAGTGATAATAATACAATTTAATTGGAAAATATTTCGTTACTTAATTACTTGCCTCATTCTATGTGGTGTTTTTTTTTTATTAACTGGTATGACTTCACAATTATTAATATGGGACTGAATGGAATATTAAGTAGATAATTTACAAATAAATAAATGGCTATTTATATAATGTTTTCGTTGCTATTTTTTGTGCAATACGTATGTAACCTTTAGGCATTATTGACCTACGTTTTTTTTATTTTATACTTGGTATAAATAATAGTAGTGGCGTGTAGCAGAATATTCATTCGACGCTAATTTAGGTTTCTTAATAACATCTAGAAAGGTTTAATAAATTATTAGTAGTACTATTGGTTACTTCCCTTCTCAACGTTAACAGTTTTTTTGAGTCTGATGACGTCACTTCTCGATAAAGTGCGGCACCGTATAATGACAAGTGGAATATTAACATGTTACATCTTTATCATTCTTTGTTTAGTTCATAAAATGAAGTGTTAACTAACAAGTTTTGTATTTTTTTTCAGCACATCGATTAGGTATATGAAACTCGTTATACTTTTAAACATGCAAAACTTTTGACGTCAAGGATAATAGGCGTAGCAACAAACATCTTGACACACGTCACGTCTCCATATTTGATCGAATGACGTTCAAGTCAATGTCAAAATTCCTAAAAAAAATTTTTTCATTTTGACGTTTACTTTAAAATAATATTATTCGCCTTCGAACAACTTCTTATATATACCTACGTCTTTGAGTTTTTTAACTTTTGTTTGCGAGCTTAAAGTCCACTAAGCATATTTGACTAAATTGGGTAGCGTTAGCTTTTGCCGCAATAACAAATACATCTCGGAAATGTGATTATGTGAAATGAAAATCGCTGAATGTACCTAAATGAGCTCTCTATACCACAGTATAGGGGTAGTTAGGGGTAAGGGGTAGTTAGGTAGTAGAATTAGGGATCACAATCCCTACTTCTACTTCTAAAAAACACGTTTCTGCGGCACTGCACAAAAATTATCCTCTATAAAGGCAAAACGACCTTAGTCCTGTAACAAAAACTGTTTCAGAAAACCACTACAAGCGTTGTTTGGGGGTAACTCAAACACTCTAGATGCAGGGTGTTAGCGAATGAGAAAACTTTATTCATTAGTTATGTGTGGCCAAAACTAGAAAGTTGTTTGATAGCACTTGATATGCTTATGCCATTAGTCCCCTAATATTATAGTTAATTCATTAGAGTGACTACTTCAAAAACAGGGCTTAATGAATGAAGCTGTTTAGTTTTGGTTAATTTAATGTATCACGGTGTTAAAGACTTTTAATGACATAACCGTGGTACCTTCAGACCTTCATGAGAGCTTGTAAAAGCCTGGATTTTTTTTTTATGATTCTGAATTTAGTAACTGTGAATATTATTTGAGATAAAGAATTTTATAACCTAGGTTTTGTTATAGAATTCTTACGAAATATAACTTTTTTTAGTCAAGAACATTTGTCTAAATTTAAAAATAATTTAAATTTATGCCATACTTAAATTGTAAATAAATTAAATCGTATGAGACTTATATAATAATCGAGTTCTTTCTTTAATTTATGATAATTGTCTTTTTTTTACTGGCTGCTCGTGTAGATTATGTATTTTATTAAATAAAATACTAAAAAAATGGTCATTATTAAAGACTAGCTTCTGCCCGCGACTTCGTCCGCGTGAAACTCCTCCTTTTTTGCAGTCGGTTAAAAAGTAGCCTATGTCCTTTCTCAGGCTCCAGACTATCTTTGTACCAAATTCCATTTAAATCGGTCCAGTAGTTAAGGCGTGAAAGCGTAACAGACAGACAGACAGACAGACAGAGTTACTTTCGCATTTATAATATTAGTAGGGATTAACGTGTTATGGTCACAGTCGCAACTACGTTATACAACGGGTAGGTACATACCGAAAGCTCCGCTGCGATTCTGAAAAGCCATCGTTATCCGTAAGCTTACTGGATTACATACCAACCGTACATAATTGACCTATATACAGGCTACTAGTATCTTTCTATATGAGAAGATAAATTTGAATATGTAGGTATACATAAATTTACGATACCATCGCGGTTGTTACACATTGGAATAAAATAACTGTAACGGATTTAACTTAAGTTTTTTTTTATTTGCTGATGTTTCGAAAACTTCACACCTTTTTCTTTCTAAAGAAACATAATAATAATATATGGTTATACTATCGTCAGTTCAGTTGTCAGTATAAATATGTTTGTATAATCTATTCTATCTACTATCGTTATCTTAATAGTGATACGAATATGGGATCTGTAAAGTTTTAAACGTCAGCAAATAAAATATAATACGCGAGTTCAATTCGTTATAGTTGCATCCCAATATGTATACTCAGAATCGTTTTTCTTGTTCATACTGTTAAGTAATTTTATAACGTCATAACTTAATAATTATTATCATACTTACTACAGGTACATATATTTTACATAGCTTGACATGTAGGAACGGATATTGTACCTACCTATTATATTATTATGTATTGCGCATGACCAACTAGCGCTAGTGCTCATAGCGCGGAACGGTTTGTTATGTCTGAATTGTTTTTTTCCGGCGTGTAAATAATACTTAATAGTTATCATTCGGTACCTACGCGAGAATTAAAAAAAAAAATGTGGAGGCAAATCGTGTCAATAGTCATCTATTATCACGTCATAACGTTACTTAGTTATTTTATATGTTACTAGATGAACCAGCGAACTTAGTACCCCGTTATTGAGATTTTTTATTAAAAAATTGGGCCGATGTTAGAAGGGTGGATATTTAGGGTCGTATGTATTTTTTTTATCATAAAAAAACAAAAAAAAAAAAAAATTAATAAATTAAAAATAGATGTTGGTCGATTCTCAGATTTTTATAAAAATCCAGCCGTTGAGTTTGGCAACAAACACGGAAACTAGAGAATTTTATACTTATTTGATAATTACCTAGAATTAAGAAACCATAAAAAGACTAAAATTACCATACCTTTGTATGCGTTTACTGTATAGTTTATATCTTCAAATAGAATATGAACGGGTGGTCGTTTTGCCATCCGATTTAGGGCTTTAAGGGTTGAGCCAGCTCTTTCCAAAGCAGCGGGGGTCCACTGATTCTCCTGAACAGGGTCTACCACCAAAGGGTTATTTTCCTTTGAAGGGTTCGAGCAGTGCGCAAGCGCCGCGCCGGCAATTGCTTTTCTCACCAACGGAACATTAGACATCTTGAATAAAAAAAATCACTTCCACTTAATTTTGAAATGTCATCACTTTGGTAGTTTAAAGTCTTTAAGCACGTTTCCAATTTAATTTAAAGGTCAGATTTATTTAACGGCAGCGCGTGCGACGTCAGGTAAAGACGTAGACCAACTAAGCGGTGTAAAGTAGGTACCTGTAATCACAGAAACGACAGCAATTAAGAGAAAATGACTGAGAATCATGCGTTTCCAACGATCCGTGAAAATAACCGCCTGGTTAGTAGGTAAGTAAGGTATTTGTTAGTGCCTGTTTTGTAATGGTTAGGTAATGTGAAATTAAGGGTTATGTTTTACGACCGACTGGTCACGTTGCAGTTGCGAACACATACCAATTACACAACGAAGTTTTATAATGTGTAATAAAGTATATTCCAATAACTGAGAGATATATTTTTTTTAATTATGTTGTTTAAAAAAAATATTTAGCAACTGATTTTCTCAGTTGATATGTCAATGCCAAAAGAAAGCTACTTGCCTTAATAGTTTACTTTTAATTCTGTGAACAATTTCACAAGTGAAAATGTCAAATTTACGAATGCAATACCATTAATAAGCACGAGTTCAGTTTTTTTTAAATCGGAGTTATTTTTAAATATTGAATTTTAAAGGTTATCGAACAGAAAATAATTGTATTTACCGTCAACAACAGAATATATTTATTTATAAAGAAACCAGTTAAAGTAAGTAAGCCATTAAAATATCCTTCTCATTACGAAATGTTTGCAAAAACCTGGTTCCTTAAATTACAAGGTTTGTTATGTTTACTCATGTAATTACTTCAATAAAGAAAAGGTTGATTCAAACTGTGCTAATTTTATAACGCAAAGATTTAAATACCAAAAATGTTTCGTTTATCATATGGAAGAATTCTATTCATTACGTACTAATCTAATCGATTTTTATTATCAGGAAGGAAATGATAAATCGCGAGAATTATTGCGATATTTTGAATTAGAAAATACGTAACTTTAACAAAAGACAGTCACAAATTAAATTTTATCTGTCGAAAAAGATAAAGATCAGGTTGCATGCAAAAAATGACTATTTACAGTATTTTTTTTTAATGCAACGTATTTCTCGAAATATAAAAATATCTTTTATTTTGGAATGAAATAATTATAAAGGACACGCGTATTTTGTTTTATTCGTTGATGTTTCGAAAACTTTGAAACTTTGTGATTATGTTTTATGTTTATAACCTTGACTGTTCTTAATAAAAACAAAATCATTTTTGTCTCTACATTTACGATAAGAATGATGTAGGTCACATCTTAGGGATGAAAGGGTTAAACTATCCAAGAAGTTTTTGTCCCTCGAGTAGGGCTTTCTGTTGATAAAAGTTAGAAAGTTAGCCTTCAGGGACAAGTTATGTTTGATTTGAATTTGATGGGACTTCCTAGGCAAATAGGGAATAATCTAATAATAGTATACAAATGTTCCTAACATAATATTATACAGAAGAGTATGAATTGGAATGAAACAACTTTAGATGGATTTAACTCGCGTATATTGTTTTATTGGCTAACGTTTCGGAGCCTTTACAGATTCGGTTGTGTCATTCCAATGTATAATAACCGTGAAGGCATCAGAAATTAGGAGAGTATAGAGTTTAAGGTCGAGATGTTTGTTATTCTTTTAGTCTATATCACTTGACGGAATTGGATGAATTTTGGCACATAGATTATTGGATTAGGTACCTAACTTTTTTTATCCAATCAGCTGGACTGATCTTCTAGATAAGACGTGACTTATCGTAATTGAATGTCAACTTTACAAATTTTTTATTCTATTTTAATGCGTTACTGAATGTAGTATTCGTGATTATTAGTACCGAAAATTATCAGATAGGTAGATATTACATAAAAATTCCAAGAGTTGTTTATAGTTAACGAATATTGCTAGTTAACCTGTGACCTTACGTTTGTGGTGAGGGTCATGGCATCATTATTATGTCAATAACTTTATTAAGTCATAATACAGTAGTCGGTATGACACTAATTGGATTTCTGATAAAACTCGCAAAATTTTAGGGAAACATTGAATTAAAACTTAGGTATTAGAATAAAACAATTACAACGGATTTAAGTCAGAACTACTCAAAAGCATAAATGATTTTATCCTTTTTAGTAGTTTTGACTTATAAACGGAGTTAAATTTGTTCTAATTAATTTCTGATGCCTTCGCGGTTATTACACATTGGAATGAAACAACTATTAAAGGATTTAACTCGCGTATTTTTATTTTATTTTATTTGCTGACGTTAGCGTTAGACTATTGTCAGCTCAGTCGTGCTACGATTATGGAAACTGTAAAGAATCCGAAACGTCAGCAAATAAAATAAAATAAAAATACGCGAGTTAAATCCGTTAATAGTTGTTTCATTCCAATTTGTTCTAATTGTTTTATTTTGATCTGTGATAATCGCGTAAGCATTCGAAAGTATTTCGAATTTTGTTCATTAATACTGTTATAGGTTAGAATTTAATTTACTTCATTATAAGACAAGACGTATATTATTAGATGTTACGCTCAATAGTGTAACGCCTAATAATACGCCTACACGGTTAAAATTTGCTGATTTCCATACAATTGTCTTCTGTGTAAAGGTATTAGTTGTTAGTCTTGTATATAAAATACTATTAGTGATAAAAAGATAACGCTAAAATATTTTATTGTGCTTAGGTATTTAGAAGGTTGTTCAGAACTTTGAAAATAGATCTTTCTCGTACTTTTTAATGGAAAAGCAATTTGTTGATACATCAAACAGCAGTAACGATAAATTTAAGCCGGATATAAACGTCTGTAGGTCGTAAAATAGTCATTTATTATGTATTGTAAAATTTTACTCTATATATTGCTTTTAAGTGGCCATTTCTTATTTTATTTGTTATATTTTTATTTAAGTACATTGCACTTATTAATTGTTAGATAGCTTTGTATAAGTAACGAATGCTAATAATAATAAAGAAATAAAAAGTTTTTAGTATAGATAATAAAAATCACAAGGACCCATTCACGATGTACAAATGCAATTAATGCAATTAAAAGTTCTGTGACATTACCTGGTATAAAACTTAATAAGCATAGCAAGTTTTTAAAGGAGCGAATTGAAGGTTTAAATAACAAAGTCAAAATGAACGTTGATTATTTATGCTACAGATTTTTAAATTAACCAAACCATCAAGGTCTACCTCGAAGTTAAACAACCAGTTTCTACATTTCGTGACGTGGTTCGCATACCTTGTTTTATTTCCCGTTTTATGCCAGATATATGCTTTATATACAGATATCAATTTGATGATTTCTGTATGGTTTAGGTACCAAGGGCTTAAACAAGTGCGTTAACATAAACTCGCGAACAGTCACGTGGTTTGTTTCTCCTCGCTTATGTCAAATCCATACATTTCTCACTCGACTGTAGTTTTAGTGAATGTAGAAATAGAGAAGTGTCTAGGGAGCTTGTCAATTTAGGTGTCTCAACATCTCATCCGAGGATGTGTTCCAAAGGATCTGTTCCTAAATTGAAGTAGAGTTGCAGATACTGACTAATACATAACAAATGCTTTTGAACCTTTTTTTTTTCGCTGGAAAATGCATTACACATACCACCCTAGCCCGGGGGAGCATCGGCCCGGGGGAGCATCGGAAAGATACCTATAGATACCTATAGCCATTAACAGTTTTTGTTTTAATAAATAAACTTTTTTTCCTGTTTACTTTATAAAATATATTTAGAGAGCCTTCCGGAGGATTGAGTTTTCATATTTACTTAGTTTTTTTTTTTCAATATTGTGCTATATGCTCGTTATAAGTAAGTGAAAGGTCGAATTTCACTGTTTAATTTTAAAAGTTAACAGAAAAGCCAATAGGCAATGTCTATTGTAAAATGTATTCATTTTTTACTGAAAAACTGAAATATGGGTTTATTTTCATTCTTATTTGTTTTTCTGTCAGAAACGAAATTCGACTTTCAATGTGTGTAGCTTGGATTATATTTAATTATACTGGCAATAATACATTTGGAGGATGTTACACTTTTGAATTCTTATAAAGCATAACTAGTTTTGCAGAAGTTTTACATACTCACTCCACATTTAAAATTTAATTAATTCCTGAAAATTTGGTTCTTAGTAATAATAGCGTCAAGAGAGCGTAATTTTAATTGCATAGCATGCATTTAATTAGCTATTCCTTTGTAAATTCCTTTTTAATGAATACCCTGTAACTAGTCTTAATAGAATTTTATTAACTTAGGTCTTGTAAAGCAATGACGCAGGAATAAACTATTTGCAATATTTCTATCAGATAAAAACATTATTTAAATCTGAATAGTAAACTGGTCCTATTATGTAGTATCATCTATCCGGTAAATAATTTAATTTGCTACTTTTACTACCTATTATAGGTAAGTATATTAATTTTGATAATCACTACGTGTGGAGTACTTAACGTATTTAATTATTAATAAATACAAACTCTTATCACTTACCGCATTTTGTAAATAAATTGTGGTCG
Organism: Polylopha cassiicola; assembly: GCA_038024825.1. Classification (NCBI taxonomy): domain Eukaryota; kingdom Metazoa; phylum Arthropoda; class Insecta; order Lepidoptera; family Tortricidae; genus Polylopha; species Polylopha cassiicola. The sequence goes on along the minus strand of CP149046.1, from coordinate 10,712,775 downwards.
TTACCGAAATTTTCATATTTTCTTATCTCGGAGTAGGTTATCTTTTTCACTACCTTATCAATTTTCCTTAAACTTTGTTCCCCTTTTGTCTTTCGCTCATTCATTGGTACCAGTGGACAAAAATTATGTCTAGCCAGAAAATGGAACTGTTAAATAAAGGAGGTTAGATATTTTTCCATTCTATTATCGCACATAATATAATATATTAAGATCTTAATTTTACTGGTATCAAGTACACTTATTAGTGTTGAGTAGGTATACTTAATTTTTATCTATACTAGTATAATAAACAGGAAAAGTTTGTTGGTTTGTTTGGATTGAATAGGCTCGTAAACGACTGGACCGATTTGAAAAATTCTTTCACAAAAAAAGGGGTCCGGGCTAACCCGGGGCGGGCCGCTAGTTTATTATAAGTAGGTATACAAATTAGTGCTAGGTACACTTAGTTTATTTACGGTAAGCACGTTACCGGTTAACTGAAATACTCACCCCAGTTTGGCGATTCACTAAATTCAAATTATGCTGTCGAAATATACCGAGTATAATTTCTCTGAGCTAACTGAGTTGTTTACTATTTACTTTAGACTAAAGGAACAGAAATGTACTGAACCGGATTGTTAAATTAATACTGGAACAATGCGAAAGGAATTCATATTATATTTTATCTTAATTAGCATTAACTACTGCTTGAATAATGGTAGGTACTGATTCTATAGTTCCTAGGAAAATATAAACAATAAAGGACGCACATGACATGCAAGAGGCAGGTAAAGAATTCATTCTCATAATTAAAGTGAATTATAATGTCCACGTGGACAGTCCTCCTATACTGAAAAACATTCTATATTTACCAACGACGTTAAAATAAAAAAATGACAGTAATAATACTATATCGAAATATGTAACTTTTCTAAGGTAACAATTCTATACATTTTTGTTACTGTAGAATTCATTTGTTACGAAACTGTTTATTTTATTTTACCTATTGGCGTAGTATAAGACCTTGAATGCAAAGTTAGAGATTTAGTTTAACAAGTATACCATATAGGTAATTGCTTGGCTTAGTTTGGGACGAGATGGACCTGTCCCATTTTTAAAAAAAAAATGTTAAAAGTGGTATGGTTTATGAAATATTTTTCCTAAGCAATGTTTAGTTTTTCAAATATCTTGTATATTCCAGAACATGCACCTAGTCATTATCTATAATTATTGTTAATCTTCACCAAACACGCAACATAAGCGTTTCAGTTTCGGTTCAACCCTTTTTCCTTATAGCCAAAACATAAAGAAAATTCACGTTTCCCGTGCTTACTATAAACGCAGTAAGTTAGTATGAAGCCTATACGTACTTAGTGCGTTTATCGTTAGCACGTCACAGTTACAATGGCTTGTGAAATTGAATAACTACGATCACAAAAATGATCTATACCTAATGCATATAGTTTTATTCGCAATTACAAAAACAGTAAAGTAACAGTATTAGCAATATCAGATTTAAGGTCAAGGTTGAGAAAGTAATGCCAATGTACTCTCAAAATTACATTTCACCTTGAATATTTTGCTTCACCTTCAAGGTTTTTTAAGTAGGTGTATGTCAAAATTTTTTAAGACTATTGTAGTTTCTGTTACAGATAATTAAATAAGAGTTAGAATTGCATTTAAACTTATAGATTAGATTAGATTAGATTCATTTATTTCCCAAAATTTATACAATATAATTACATTATTATATCAAATTACATGTACTCATATTGAGATCGTCAAAAACAAAAACAAAGAACAATAATTAACATCAAAATTACGACTTCATTAAGTACAATAAGATTTTGTCATACATATATAATGTCAAATATATTAACTATTATAGATTTTTCTCGTTAGTCGTCAATACAATTTGTCTAGATTAATAAAAGGTATTACTAAACCAACGTCAAATTAAATCTAATAAGCGTATGTATTGGAATAAGTGCTTGAATGTCATTTGCGAAAAAGATGGATCGATGATGTGCTCAGACACACATACTAAGTATTACTAAGTATTTGTAAAAGTAATCATTCTTCTCTCTGTTTTGTATTGTAGAACATTTCATGATAATGAAAGGACTCCGTGAAACATTTTCCGCTCCCTTTTACATAAAATGTTTACTCTTACCCGTTGCAAGTTACAGGATGGTTCGTTTGTAATGTCAATGGGTTCTGTGAGAGAGATAACGTGAAATAATAACCATCTATGGAATAGTATTTTGTAATTGAAACAATTTAATGTGAATATAAAATGTTCACTACCTAATATGGATTTTAAGAGATCGTCGTGGCATTACCTACTTAAAAAAATAAATGTAGATGGATCGATTTGACGGCCTCTTGGTTTAGTGGTTAAAGTAACTGACCTGAGTTCGAACCCTGATACAGGCAAGTTAAGATATCTTATTTTGTATGTCTACCCGGTGTATAGCAACCATAGTCCAAGTTTAGGTCAATTTGTGTGATTTCTCCGAAGATATTTGGGTATTAATTATTTATGACAGGTAGGACCTATAAACTTTTACTGGTAAACTGTAGTCATTTTTATGAAAACTTGATTCAAAAGGATACCTAATTTCATAAACATTAGTCTATTTATAACAATTTAGTATGAATCAAATAAAAAGAAAAAAACGAGATACCGACCTATTTAATTTTTTGTTTCTTTTTTAAGTACTTTGTATTTATCATACACAATGTACTTTTATATGATACGCCTGTAAAAATATTCATAGCATTAACTCACCGTAGGTAGTTTTTGCCTTTATAAATGTAACAAGTAGATTTCTAATAACTAAAAATTTAACAAACCCCCGACATAAAAATATAAAAGCCCTCTAAAAAGTATAATAATAATAAAAACTTGATATTAGGTAGGTACCTAAGTATTAATAGGTATTTCTACAAAGAAAACGTCACGTCGGGGGGACCGCTCATCATTTACCTAATTGTACTCTACCTATATTTACCTACTATGTATCGAAACCTAGGGTCCCCCCGACATGACGTTTTCTTTGTAGAAATACCTATTAATACTTAGGTACCTACCTAATATCAAGTTTTTATTATTATTATACTTTTTAGAGGGCTTTTATATTTTTATGTCGGGGGTTTGTTAAATTTTTAATTTATTTTTTTTATTTCATACTTTTTGAAAGTAGGTAGGTAACTTATTATTTTTTTAACCAATTTCCATTTTACATGGAAGTCTGTAATTTACATGTGATCCTCTTTCATTTGATACCCCACTCGGTTATATTTGTAAATATTTGATTTTCCATCCCCACTTTCACTCCCTATATTTTTTGAACGGCTCAACCGATTTTCATTATAATATCAATTTTGTAATGTACACATGATCCTCTTTCATTTGATACCCCACTCGGTTATATTTGTAAATATTTGATTTTCCATCCCCACTTTCACTCCCTATATTTTTTGAACGACTCAACCGATTTTCATTATAATTTCAATTTTGTAATGTACTCGTGACCCTCTCTCATTTGATACCCCACTCGAGTATATTTGTGGACATTTATTTTTCCATCCCCTCTTTCACCCCCCTCTATTTATTAAACTACAGGTCCGATTTTCATGAAACATAGCTAAGAACACTCCCGACATATTCACCTTTCAAACAAAAAAAACAGAATCAAAATCGGTTCATGCGTTTGGGAGCTATGATGCCACAGACAGACACACACACACACACACAGACACGTCAAACTTATAACACCCCGTCGTTTTTGCGTCGGGGGTTAATAATAGATTAGATTAGTTTCAATTATTTCTCAATAAGCACACATTGTGATTAAATTGCTACGTCAAATTACATGCACACACACCGAGATCGTCAACACAAAGGACTATAAGTATTTATTGTAGTAGGTACCTACATAATATTATAATACAATATTATTATTTAAATGCAGAAGTCGGCCTGAATTGTTATCTTAAAATACAAAATATCATATTCGCACTATTAACTAAACTTGTGCTACATTATGCATATTAGAAAACATATATAAGTACGTAATAATACATATATATATAGGTAGGTAGATAAAACATAACATCTAAGGCTCAAGCACAAATGCAAATACGGTCGCGCCGAACCCAAAACATTTTTCATCGTCTAAAAATCTCACCGTTTCCAAAGAATTTTTCAAGGTTTGTCCATAAAACACTGGTTTTACGTTATGGCCGTTCAGCATTAGGCATTTTATGTAAATTACATGTGGGTACTATCTCGAGGGAAATAAGCGCATATCACTAGAACCGGGTGATATTCTAACGCGTTTTATTATCTTTATGTCGTACCTGCCCTGTTTTTTAGGGTTCATAATGAAAAATATTACTTTATAATATCACTTTTTAGTGTTTAAGAGCAATGTTTATTAACGTATCTATTGCTTACTATGTTTCAGAATGCAATTAATGTTTCCGAACCCACTTAAACCGGCTTAAAACATTGAAAATTTGTTATGTTTTCTCGGTTAATACATATTCTTGTATAACGGATTTAATTCACGCATAAATATTATGTTGAATTTTCGAACACTTTACAGTTTCTATATTCGTAGCAGTATGACCTGGCAATAAGTTAGTTTGATAGACTTCGTTGTTAGACTAAATTCGCTATGATTGTTTTACTCCGAATAAAAAAATAGTACGGAACTATTTCTAGACATAAATCAGAGTCACACTTGTCTGTCCTTTTTGTATACCTATCTCTCTTAGTACCTACACCTGACTTGAATGATGAGTCTGGTTTGGCAAGGGCGGTTGAAGCCCGGGCTTTGCAAAAAGGCAAAGACAGAATGTTTATTTTTATTGCAACCCCGTGTTTAGGTTAAAATACTTTTGCATACAAAGTGAAAGCTGTATTCTCATAAGAGTTTGCTGTTTTGACAATACTCTAAAGTGGCATTTTGGCGTATAGTGTTAAATTTGCACTGAGATTTTCGTGGTTAGGGTAAATGGAAGGGAAGACGGGTGTACCTACTCACAACTGACGACGATGCTGACAATGACTTAGATCACTCGGATTCCATTGCACTCTAAGAATAGTTCACGGGTTAGGATTTCGGTAGTCACTCGCGACATAAAGATATACTTCTTTTTCCAAGAGAGCTTGGTGCTGAAGAAGGTGCGCGTGCGCGCGTCTTTGCTAGGTCGTCGGTGGACTGGGAGTTCCCGGCCGCGAGCGAAGGAAAAAAGGTGAGGGTAGTTTGTATGAAGGATTATACTGTTGCGGGTAGGCCGCACATTGTCACATATTACTAATGTTTCCGTCCAGCAAAACAGCGCTACACTAATCAATTGATTTGACAGTTGTTGACATTAACATGGTAGTAGACCATAATAGTAATGTATTCGTAAATTGTGTTTTTTCTAACAATTTTTTTTTTCGTACTTAAGAACCTTCTCCTCCCTAGACTTTCTAGTGTGATGCCATGACATAGGGATTCATAATATTATATATGTAGAGAATTGGTTTCAACTTTTATAAACAATGCCAAATTACAATCTTGTATAATTATAAGTAGCACCGAACAATCAATTCGAATGGCCTAGTATTTATTTACCAATTCCCACATTCCTTTCTCCTCTTTGTCCAAAATATCAGTCCTCTCCCGCCAAACAATGCGGGCTTGTTTGTTTTTTAATCTCTTTACATTTTTTTTAACTAAGATATCATCAAACAGCCACAAAGATTAATTTCAATTTGGCATACTAACTATGAGAATGAAACGACTATAAACGGATTTATCTCGTATTTTATTTTATTGGTTGACGTTTCAAAAACTTTACAGTTCTTATATAAGTAGCACGACTGATCTGACGATAGTCTAACGCTAAATGTACTTAATAACAGCGAAGTCATCAGAAATTATTAAACGTTAGCCATTTTCTTAAACTCTTACATTTAATTAAACAAAAGCTAACAATAGATAGATAATACTATGGAACAAACTAACAATCTCTATTTTGATATTTGACTCGCAAACTGCCTAGGCCACCGAGTAATAATTCAAGGCCTTTCTTAGTCAGTATCATGCCCGGTTTTCAGCGACGCGGCTTAGCAGGGTCCCAGCGAGCCAATTTTCGAAATTGCCTGTAGCGGAACCCGACGGCTATTTGTAACGCCAAGTTATTGTGATTCCGGGGATAAGAGAATTAACCGCCGCTGAAATATGCTTAAAGAACAACACTGTTTTTAAAATTGGAGAATCGCGATATCTATGGAAAGTTACCGGTGGATTATTTTGGATGAAGAAACTGATTAAAATTGGAGATGAGCTATAATGATTGCTATGATCTTGATAATAACTACTGATACCGAAAAAATAGTAAGTTTACTATACTAGTACTTACTTGTTTCTGAGACCTATAGTAGACAGCAGTAGTAAATTGTTACAAACCTACCTACTGATAAAAAAATAGGTTAGGTATTCTTAAGATCTCGAGAGTTTAATAACCACAGAATATTTTTTGACAGGTCTTGTTAAAAAAAGGTGTTAACAGATTATTCAATCCAAATCCCTAAATTATGGAGTTATGGAAATTACTTTGTAAGAAATATGGTTTCATTTATTACCTACCTGTAAGTTTACCAGCATCTATTAATTTCATGATGTTTTTATTTAAACTTATAATATTAGGTATGTCATGCGTGTCTACATCAAATAAGTATCTTAAAAAGGAAATTTGAATTTGCTTAAATACAAAAAGCCTTCTTGATTTCAAAATTGCGCCTGTTGGGTTTCTGGAGATCGTTGAATTGTTATATTTTAATTACACAAAGGCAATAGAATTAAAATTAGGGGCAGAATGCAAAAGACCGCCTCGGAGCGAAGGCTGTTTTGCCACAACGAAGAAATTTTCCTTAAATTAAGGAGTAAAATTCTTATTACTGACGCAATTTATTTTCGAATATATTCTGGTTTGAGTGAAGTGAGAATTTTGATAGGGTTGTTTTTAACGAATAATTAACTGAATATAAGGAAAAGCGGAGGAAAAAAAGGAGTCGTAATACATTTTTGAATTTAAAAATATGAATTTTGTACTCAGGGAAATCGTTATTATTTACGCTTTTTTAATAATAGTAGTAAAAGAACTCTCTTTTCAGACAGCTGAGTTCTCTCTTATCTTGTTTGCAGTTGTGAGCTTCATGCTAAACCCTAACCGAGTCGCAGATTGTTACAGATTATTAGACGATTTTGACAGTATTTCTTAAAACTTTAATGCGTTAATCATAAATAATAAATTTAAAAATCATAGAATAGAAGTTCGCCAAGACAGGACAAAAAAATAAATAGGGTAATTAGTTCTTGAGAAAATTACCTACTTTGTCAGGCGTCATTTGTGCTATCAGCATTTTTTATTAATTTAGTACCTATACTACGCAAATAAAATAAAATAAAAATACGCGAGTTAAATCCGTTAATAGTTGTTTCATTCCAATGTGTAATAACCGCGAAGGCATCAGAAATTATTAGTACCTATAGTCATTTTAAAGCATTATCTTATTGTGATGTGATACAAAAACCGCGAGATGGTGCCTTAAATTTAATTACATTATCATTTAATACAATTGTCGTTAATAAACCATCTACGTTTTACGAGGTATTTAAGTTACCTACTAAGTAAATGAGTTTTGAACTTTTCATTCGTTCAATGAAATTTGGTACCCACTAACATTTTTTCGTACCAATACCTAAGCATTATCGGTAATTTCCTTCGGGAGTTGTCGCAAGAAGTTTTGCATAAAATAATTAGGTTCATTTAAATCTCTGTCTATTTTTCACGGATTTTTAACATTCTGCTGAAGTGTTTTGTGTTTACTTCAAAAAACCCATCATAACTCAAGAAGGAGGCAAATTTTATACAAATTTACTACAGAAAACTGTAATACACATACTTCGTCATACCTACATAATATGACAAATATAACATATATGTTTAATTATATCCGGTTATTAATATTATTACAAGTAAATTCCAATTAAACTATTGAAATCATGGTACAACTATTTAACATGAGTAGATTTATAATATTTGTATATTCACCGAAATACCGTTTTCATTAGTGCAATTTAATATAAGCACACCTTATACTGAATTAATATTGGCATAGAAATATTATATTCCAGGCAGTCATAAGCCGTTGGAGTTGGGTTTATCTTCAATAATATTATCGTAGATAGTGTCAGTAGACGGTAATTTGACCTAAAACGTCGGCAATAGCGGAAACAAGAATACGTGGAAAGTTTCACGCCAGTAACTTTATGTACCAAATATGTTCTTCATTATCATTGAAACTTATTAACTCTATGCAATTTGGTTCAATCGATTAACCAAAAAACGATTTAAATACAAATCATTTTATATAACAACAACAGATTGTTTAATTTGCTACAAGCACTAAATTTAATTAACATACCGTAGCTTATAATTACATACGTACTTTAAGTATTACAAAACGATCCTGTTTAGTAAAACGGCTAGCCGTAACGTAATACGGCAGGTTATACGATCGGGTTGCGACATTTACACAAACTCGACAAGAATCTGCGCAAGTTGGCTTCATAATGACAACGAATTCCATTTCGAACTATCACTTGCCATCAACAATTCTAACGCTGGTGAAATTGGAGCCTGTCCTTGCGCGGAACTCAAAGTACCTCCAAGCTAAATTGCATCTAAACCAGGGCTGCTAGGGGAGCACACAATCATTCAAGATCCATTTGCCCCCGCAATAGCGCTACTGTTCAGCGCTTTATGCGTGAAGAAATGAAAGTCAGACAGATGTATATATATATATATATAGTAAATTTCATTTATTATAATAGTGTTGAAATGGAATTACTGATTAATATATGCACGTGCACGGGAGTATTCTGTTTTCATGTATGCTTTTGATATGAAGCCAGAAGCGTTATCTTAAATTTGTTATTTCCTCTGCTACGCCGCCACCTCCGCTAAGCAGGCGTATACAAACTAAAGATATGACACTTGCAAGGGAATCAAAACCTACAGGGAACGGGTGGCAACATCCCCGCCACCCGTACCTCGCTACGCCTTTGTAGGAAGGTAAGTTTTACTGTAAGGAATTCGATGGTGTCCGTAATTAAACCTTCAGGTTTTTGAGTGAGTAAGCTCCCTTTAGATATAGGTGAGCGATATATTAGTTGTGCTTGTTCGTTTATCGCTACCTTCTATATATTAAACCGATGTTTCCGTTTTGTTGGTAATAAAATGTTTTGTTTATTCGTTGGTGACATCTGGCGGCAGTTGTGGCGCTATTGGGAGGAAGACGCTGAAAATGAAGGCTGGTCTTATAAACATTTGACAAGAAAGAATCCTTTTGAATATGTCAGTCAGTTTATTTTTGTTTTGACGGCTTCGTCCTTTGTCTATTTTTATAATATTTATATTTTTTTTTCATAACTTAAGGTCATGCTGCTTTTTATGAAAAAAATAAATAAATTTAATTGGGTTATCGGGCACCTGTTGTAAAAGCTGGCAGCAACGTAATAATTGAATACTATAACGGACTTATCTCGTGTGTTTAATTTTATTGGTGACGTTTCGAAAACTTTACAGATCTCGTACTCGTAGCACGCCTGAGTTGACGATAGTCTAACGCTAAACGTTTTAGAAAACTTAGTAACGTATGCAATTAGTAATAAATGTAGTAATAAGTAAGTATAATATGAATCTGAATCGATGTGAAAAATATTTTTTGCAAGTAATTCTGTTCTATTTTCTATCTTTATTACGAAATCACAGGTAAACAAAATATCTTTTCGCTGCTATACCAGCCGTTAAGTATCTAAGTAAAATATGAGTGCCGAAGTATAAATAAAAGCGGAGAAATAAAGAAAATGTATGTGCTCACACTTCCTTTCCAAATAAAGGTAGGTAGTAATAAATAAATATGGCGTTTCATATTTTAGTCTCGAGTCGAAATAACACTTTGAATCACACATCAGTACCTAACTAAGTTCTCCTTTTTTCAGCAAAAAGCCTGAGTTGTATATTATTGTGATATATTATTACACTAGCTTCTGCCCGCGACTTCGTCCGCGTGGAACTCCTCCTTTTTTGCAGTCGGTTAAAAAGTAGCCTATGTTCTTTCTCAGGCTCCAAACTTTCTTTGTACCAAATTTCATTTAAATCGCTCCAGTAGTTTAAGCGTGAAAGCGTAACAGACAGACAGACAGACAGAGTTACTTTCACATTTATAATATTAGTAGGGATAGTAGGGATTATGTTACTACTATTATATACCTACAGTTCAATATTTAGTTACAGTTCAAAGGACAAAGTATTTTATCATATTGGAATGAAACAACTATTAACGGATTTAACTCGCGTATTTTTCTCAACTATCGTCAGCTCAGTCGTGCTACGATTATGTAAACTGTAAAAAATAAGAAACGTCATCAAATAAATAAAAAAACAAAAATATTCGAGTTAAAGCCGTTAATAGTTGTTTCATTTCAATTTCAATGTGTAATAACCGCGAAGGCATCAGGAATTATTATTTTATCATATTATTATCTTTAAATTCCTAACGCAACGGGGTTATACCTACTCTGCAAAAACTTTGATCTGAGTACGATTTTTTAAAGCATTAGTGCATAAAAAAAAATTAATAGTTGTAATCCCAAAAAATATTCTATACCTACCTATATTATGCATGAAATTCTTCAAATAAAAGTTATATCAAACATAAGATTCCTTTAATTAACATGGTACTTATTTATTTTTGCAGCAAAAACAGATTAGCTTCCCCTATGCGTCATTGTACTAGGAAATTAACTGCGTCAGACGTTGTTACCCAAGACACCATCCTATCTTGATTTGCTTACAATATTGCCTTTAGAATGTATAGTTTAACTCTAATCTTACGCTAACGGTCTCTTTTGGGGTATATTATGTGTTCAGTTATTGTAGGTGTAATGGGCACAGTATTTTATAAAGAGACGTTCAGTGTTTTTTCAGTAGTAATGGTAAGTTAAAGGATATAATAATAATTATTATTATCACTTTTTTTAATTTTGTTTGTAGCTTCAAATCGCATTATTTCTTTTGAAGATATCAAACCCTAACATTTAATGTCAATTAATATCTAATTAGTTATTTGCCATGTTTAAGGCAAGTAAGTTCCAAATTAAATCGATTTAAACTTGCACGATTATCACACATTGTACTAAACTAATACGGGGCTTAATCGCGTAAATCTATACTAATATTATAAAGCTGAAGAATTTGTTTGTTTGTTTGAACGCGCTAATCTCAGGAACTACTGGTTCGAATTCAAAAATTCTTTTTTTGTTGGATAGACCATTTATCGAGGAGGCTTTAGGCTATATAACATTACGCTGCAACCAATAGGAGCGAAAAAACAGTGGAAAATGTGTAAAAAACGGGGAAAATATGAAGCCTTGCCTATGAAGAATTACTATTCCACGGGGACGAAGTCGCGGGCACAGCTAGTAAATAATAAAATTATCTCCGACGTTATGTCTACGTCGGAGGTGTTTTAATTATTTATTTATAAATGCGATTAAGTCCCGTTTTTGTATAGTAGCTATCTTCTAAACAAATTATCAATTGGAAAATGGTTATTGGATAATATTAAAATGTTTTATATGTTGCAGTAAAATACAAAAATGACTAAACTAGTACTAATTTGCTTGGACTTCGTGATGTAGGATTTACATAATATTACTATTAATGATCATATAATATTAAAAATAAACATAAAAAGTAAGTTAATTCAAATAAAAATATATTCAGGTACATTTACCACTTGCTAGATTCCTCACAATCAGATAAGTTTGTTTCTTCTTCTTGGCAATTGCGCCACTACTAAAGTATTAGCTTCCCAACATCCTAAAGTCACGTTTCCCGCATAAATAGAGAACACCGTCATCCACAATCCATAACTAGTAGAAGGCAAACCTATAAACTTGCTGTCAATAACGTTTATATCCACATTTTTAACAAAATAAATACCTTTCTTGATGGTACATTTATTACCAATTGGAACGCCGAAAACACCCAAAATTGCTACAATTGTAATGTGGTCGCACTTTATGTTGTTCAAAGTGAATTTCCTTTTTATACCATGATCTGTAACGAGCGCACAACTGAACGAGGCTGATATGTCTGCGCGTATTATATCCTCTTTGATTGAAATTTTTCCACGGATTAAAGTTGTTGTACTAGTGTTAAATAGTTCCAAATACACTTCAAGGGGATTTTTTTCTGCATAAGGTAAATCTGGTCGAGAGCACTTTGTTATATTAACCACGTGCGATTTATATGACTTAATAGCAAAAGTTGTTTTGCTGAGTGATAATAAAATTATTATAAGTGATAGAAAATTCATGTTGTCGGTAAAGGTGTGCTGGAAATTTTATGTTTCAATTCGGAAATGAGAACAATGCTATAAATGAGAAGTTGTTCAAATATGGAAAATTTACTCGGTTAACGTCGCAGTTGCTATCATTAAAAAGTGTTTAGCATAATGATTTCGATACGTAATGTATAATTGGTAAATTGGCCCCTCTATGATACTACATTTTTTTTTTTTAGAACATTAACTCAGCAACTTTTGGTTAAAGGTAAATTTGTAAAAATATAAAACATTCATATATTTATTTTCTATCATAAGTGATTGGTTCGTAACTGTTGACTTACATTGTTTACTTTGATCAAGGCTTAAGAGTCTCCTTTCAGGAGTCTCGCCACCCGTCCGGTTTTGCAGTGAAGGCCCATTAGCTGGCCAACTGCGCTTCAGTATTCAGTTCGAAAAAAAAAAAAAAAAAAAATTACTTTGATGTAATTAGTGATTTTCTTTAGTTTCATTTCCATTAACATCCAGATAAGCTTCCCAGCAACCAATACTGTTTTTTCCAGAATAAATTTCAAACTTGGAAACCCACAACCCATAATTGGACTTAACAGTTAATCCAAATAAAGAATTGTTTACATAGTCCAGATTTAATTCATGTATGGGGTAAGTACCTTTTTTCATTGTCGTGCATTTTAATAAGGAGGGGATCCCTAGCCCTTTCAATACTGCCCGACCTATCAAATTCCTGCAAGTCAATTCCCTTATGTGAGTCTTCCACTGAATTCCCAGAGGCGTCCAAATACCAATTTTAAGAGAACCTTTTAAATTTCTCAGAACGAATTTTTCTTTGACAGTTAGTTTTCCTTTCACGACACTTCCAGTCTCCGAATAATATGTTTGGAATTCAGTGTCGAACGGTGTGTTTGTCGCAAACGGTAAATCCGTATCAGTGCATTTTGTGATATTCTTCAATTCGTAAGTATGTAAGACAGAACGTTGTTCGTAAGATGATTTGCAAATAAACAGGAGCACAAAAAGTATTATCTTCATTGTCGTCGTTCTATGAAATACCCAGTTATTTTAGACTATAAGTATATCAAAGCAATATAATTGCATAACAATTATGTACCTACGATAGTTCTGTACAGTGAGCAACAAAACTGTTTGTTGTGATATTTATTTCAAAGGAAAAATATATTAACTTATAATTTTTACATTGGTTTTCTTAACTTTAAAAATCTAGGTAAAACATTATGTTATAAAAACATTATTTTACTACTTCGTGAGAGCGTATAACTACAATTTTCTATGCTTACATTGTTTCTAAGCTTTAGGAATTATCAGTTTATTAGCAGGTTATAGCATAATATTCCATTAAGAATAAATATATAAATTTATGAATATTATCGTGTGACTGTACTGTATATTATTTCATTCAACCAAGCGAAACAAAATTAAAATAGATCTCTATAATCACAACAGATATTATCTATTAACCTAGAGCAATTTATAAACGAAAACAGTATTAAAAACATATTTTTCTATAAAAAACAATTAATGAATAGGATGTTTAAAAAAATGATGATTTTGGACCTGTATTATTCAGATCGCGTTATATGTAATATTTTACCTATTACAATAAATATGTATACTTAAATATTTTTTTAACCCTTAATAAATAGGTACTTATCTGTAATTTGGGTTTTTGTGGTTATTCAGAGAGAGAGAGAGAGAGAGAGAGATATTTATCCAGTCATTAACCTAAATTAGTATGGTTTAAAAATTGCGAAAGTAGACTTTCTCTAAATGAAACACGTCATGTTTTTTATACAAACTTTAGGAATAGGTATAAAGGGGCTCCTAGACGGGCCATATTTTCACAAAAATGTATAGCTGCAATAGTGTGGCTGGCAGCATCAGCCAGCATTTACGGCTAGACTATGCAACACTCGCAATATTTTTAGTATGGCCGGGATATATTGTCACATATTTTTAGTGTAGCCGATGAATGTTTAGGGTTTCAGCTATATTTCCGGAGCTATCGCTTCGCAATCGAAAATACTGCAATATTTCTCAGCCACTTTTATTGCTGTCTCGCTATACGGCATAAGTGCGTCCCTTTTTCATGCTACGTGAAGTTTGCCGCGATTCGTTCGAGTAGCGTAGCTATGTTCATTGTTTGCTTGCTTTTGTTTAGTTTGGTTCGGGTGCGTGAATGTTTGAGGTTATAAATTAAAATACGGATCAAAATGACTGGTACATTCTCTTTGACATTCGTGTAAAGTTTTTAAATAATTGTTCGTCGAGTCTTATTTCCAGACTTAAAATATCTATTGTATATATAAGCGTGAGCTTATTGAAATAAGGTCGAATCCACATTTTTCTTGGTTTTTTTGGCTTCGACTTTGCTTTTAAAACAATGTAAGCTGCTGCAACGCGTATGAGTTCGTCAGCCATTGTAGCCATACGAGCCATGTATGTAGCCCATGTAAAGACAAAATAATGAGCCATTACTGCTACGGAAATATTGCCGAGATAGACATTTTCCAGCCACATGCTGCATTAAAATGTTTTTTGTATTGCTGGGATATAGTCGGCAATGTTGTAGCCACATATTTCACCAAAAGTATAGCTCGTCTGGGGGCCTCTTAATGAATCTAGGAAAACCATTTGCGTATATAAATATCAATATTTATTGCGCAACCTCTAGCAATACAACCTATATAACATTATAATTAAGATGGTAATGACTTTTTTATCCATCTATTCATTAAATGTATAATATCTTTTTTATTACGAAAAGTATCATAAGTAAATTGTTCATATAAAGTTATCGAAGTGAATAAAGTGTAACCATGGGAACTTTAACATTGATACTTTTAATGCTACACCATTTATCACAAGTAGATGCATCTCAAAACTACAAGACAATGTTGTTGAGTATCGATAATTGTACTGCTCCAGCGCTTCCTTACAGAGAACCAGAAAAACTAGGTTTCGAGTTAAATATATCAATACACAACAACAGTAGAGGAATCCCCGTGTTAGATGGAAAAGTTATTATCACACAAAACCTTTATGAAGAAAATAAGAAAGGCAGCATTGAATATGGTTACGAAACACCTTCTGGCATACATTGGGCTTACCAGTTGAAGAATTTAGATTGCAGTAGTATTGTCGCTAAAATCATGTTCCGGGCCTTCAGCGTACCGATTAGGAATAAATGTGTTGTAAGGAAAGGAGTGTATAATGTAAATAATTTTGATATAAATAAAGTTGACCACGCTTTTCAAGGATCAATGGCAAGACGCTACGGTATATGGATTTTGATTGTATCTATCGAAACCACAACGAACACTATACTTTGCTTGAAATTCCGAATGAGTGTTGGTCCAGATGGTACGTCACATAAACCGTAAAGCATCTCTATTTTGTATCTACACGTGGGAACTGTAAAGTTTACGAAACGAGAGCAAATACAATAAAATACGCGAACTAAATTCCTTATACTTGCTTCATTAGAATGTGTAGCAACCGCGAGGCTATATCAGAAATTATTTTACGTATAATATCATAATAATTATGGTTACTCAATAAATTTCACACAATTCAAAATGTTGTTCTAAATTAATATAAACACATTTCGTTTTTAGTGAACCTATATTTTTGAGTACACTTTCAAATTCCTAAGTAGTAATAGATGCGTCTAGTTTTGTAGTAAATACTTCGGTTAAAATATCGGTTAAGTGCGAGTTAGACTCGCGCACCAAGGGTTCCGTACTATAAATAACCTAGTAGGTATATATTTTTTTAGATGATGTTCTCCCACACATTCCACCTGCAAATGTAAGTTGGTACGCACAATATTGAGTGATTTACCATGTTATTTTAATATCATGGACTTCTTATAGGTTTTCCTATAATCTATAAGGAGAAAACTAATTTCTGTATTTTTTTCAAAATTTTAGGTTCAATAGTTTCGGAGATAAGGGGGGGGGGGGAATGGTCAATTTTCGTCTATTTTCTTGAATAACTTGGAAACTATTTATTTTAAAATTACAAAAAAAATACATTTAAGATCTTCTCAACAAGACCTTTCATTTGATATGCCACACGACGCAGTTTTCAGAATTTGTTTTTTAAATTTTCCCCTTCGCCCCCTAAAAATGACCCCCCATATACAGATTTCATCTGCTCACGTCACACTTCTTTGTTTGGGTCACAGGAATTGATATGTGTACCAAATTTCAACTTAATCGGTCTAATAGATTCGGAGATAATTGACTGTAAGCGACGGACGGACAGACACACGAGTGATCCTATAAGGGTTCCGTTTTTGTATTCAGACATACGGAACCCTAAAAAGCTTTCAAATAGATCTCATTTTTATCAAAATCCATTTCAGCGTTACACTATCGTCGGTCGTGCTACGAATATAATTGTAAAGTAGTATTCGAAACATCAGCAAATAAAATAATAAGGAGACCTGCTACCGAGAAGAAACGCCATATGAAAGCCAAAAACTAATTTGTACATTTATTATAAAAAAAATAGATTAAATAATATAAATGTACCTATTAAAGTTTTAATGGGGGCTTGTGCAAGTATCTGCCTAGTGGGTTTTAATATCATTATAAGTTAAGAACTGGGCTGTAAAATTGTTAGCTTGCACAGATAAAATCGAGCGACACATATTCTATGTTATCAACTAATACTTATATGTATTGTCTTTTTTTTACGCTTATATAGCAATCAAAGTATTACCTATTTTTAAATGATCCCTTTATCTTTTTTATTGATGTCCCTTGTATTGTGCAAATTCCTATAGTTACAGAATTAGATCAACTTAAATTTAATACATCCAATTGTTATTTTATAATTAATATAAATATCTTTGGACAATTCACACCAATTGATCTAGCCCCAAACTAAGCATAGCTAAATTATACTAACAGTCCATAAATTGCTCGCTAATATAACCTGTAGGTACCCTCAGATACTTTGATAAAATAGGTAGAAATCACAAACAAGCACGACAGATACTGCCAATAACTAGGTACTAAGTACTATTATAAATTGTGCGGCAAGGGATCATAACTTTTTCGTTCTATCTATCGTCCAAGTACCTTAGTGTAAGCATTTCAGAATATATTCGTTACTTTATTTACAAAGCTCGTTGCGGCGTTAGAAGCAATCATGCGCTTAAAAGCTTATAAAAGTTTTACGCTCGCTCACTGCCCGCCGAAAAATTTAACCGTGAACCAATTTTGTAACAAGATTTCGCTTTTAATTTCATGAGTGCAGTTTTAAATAATTAGGTAGCTTATTTTGTACTTAAAAAATATTTATTCGAAAGGTAATAATGACCTTCTAAAGTTGTACCACTTTTTTACTAAAAGGCGAATGGAAATTAGTTTTGTAGGTTTTAGTTTCCATTACTTAAAAGGATATATTTTGGTATGATGAAAATTTCATAAAAAAAAAAACTATCGGAGGAGGCTTATGGGTATCTAAATAGGGCATATTTAACTATAATTCTAGGTGAGGTATATGACGTACAGTAATATATTCATTAATACCTAGCATGTGATGTACTTACATATGAAAAAATTACATACATTTTTGTAGTAGGTAGGTACCTATTTATTCAGTAAATTTATTTACGGATTTTTAAACAACATGATTGTATATAAATAAAAGTATTTAATCTATAAGTTGCAACCTAAGGAACTCGTACCAATTATGCAAAAGAAAATAACGCTTAAATAGACACTAATACAAAGTAGGTACCTATGGGTTAAGTAAATAAAAGATTGCATTGTGTTACACCGACGCTTGCAAATTGGTTGCAAGCATATTTGTTGAAAATCAGATAAATTTTATTGGCAAACTGAGCATATTTCTGACCGAATACAATTTGGAATAAATCGTTGTAAACAGCTACGGTTCTCGTTGGAGGGTTTTCAGAATATCAGTTACGACTTGTTTGTTAAAGAGAAGTTCTGCTTACCAAGTTTGGAAGTTATCTTTTGATAATGCAATTTGATCCATCTATTATATCGGTTACTTTAGTGGCTTTTGACCGGTTTCTTAATTACGTATTTATTAGCATCTGTTTATTTGTTGAGCACACATACTTATCTATTATGCAGAAGTTTCGATTAGATATATTATATGTATTATATTTTGTATAGGCACCTACGACGTGTGATTGTCACATGACACAAATTGTCGATGATTACTATGTACCTATTAAAAACAATTTTCATCTGTGAGTTTGTTGTAACCTACCTTTAAAGTACTCAATTCAAATAAATCTAAAATCGACGTTTTGCAAAATGCATATTGTTTTCACAAATCTATGCAAATTCGAACTTTCATCCGGAACATAAGTTGATATCGATTTTGATCGTCTATTTTTCATGGCTGCGTTCGTTAGTTGTCGATTCTACTATAAAATTTACAAACGAGTTAGTAAAGAGTAAATTAATAAATTAATGACTCTAATAAACTAGAGGTAAGTACCTACCGATAAGTCGTCTCGCCCGGCGTAGCATCGCTACTTTAATCAATCAATTTGACAATTGTCAGGGTGATGGTACTACGTTAATATTTTCGTAAAGTTTCTTTAACTTAATAATTTCTGATGCCTTCGCGGTTATTACACATTGGAATGAAACAACTATTAACGGATTTAACTCGCGTATTTTTATTTTATTTTATTTGCTGACGTTTCGGATTCTTTACAGTTTCCATAATCGTAGCATGACTGAGCTGACAAAAGTCTAACGCTAAAGTTACTTTAGCGTGAAAGTTAAAGTTACTTTAAAGTTACTTTAGTCACTTTAGCGTTAGACTTTTGTCAGCTCAGTCATGCTACGATTATGGAAACTGTAAAGAATCCGAAACGTCAGCAAATAAAATAAAATAAAAATACGCGAGTTAAATCCGTTAATAGTTGTTTCATTCCAATTTCTTTAACTTTCTAATTTTCCGTGAAACTTATTTAATTTATTCCCAAATATCTTCTCCTGATCATAAGTAAAAAAGAGTTAGTGAAATCAGCCAGCCGTGCAAGTAAGTGTGATAATAAATCAGGAACCTCACTGCTGTACGCCTCACAAGTCCCCAATGAGGCCACGTGGGTACATTGGTCATGTTCAGCGTTGCGTTACGTTATTTCGTGCGCTAGGTATTGTGGGAGTATTTAGAATAATCTACAAAATTTGATTGTACCAACATTTGGTAGCTCTGTTGTGCACAGCAAAGGGGTAATTTTTTTTTTTTTTGCAATTAAATAGGTACTTATTTTAACAAGTAAGTAGAAAGCAATAAGTAAAAACCAAAACATAGAGTTTAGAAATACTATTTACTATTCGTTATTTAGGTTGAAAACGATGTGAGTATTCCAACGTCTCCTATACCCTTTGTTTCCATACTAAGAGAGTACCTATTATCACAAACTTCGCACCGAAATCTTATTGTCCTCGAACGACTTGGAACGATGTCAACGATTTAATGATAAAAGACTTGAAACTTTGTTACGACGTTCTCGTACTGAGTGTCGGATTATATGTCTTTTATAATAATGTTATCTCGTGGTTAGCGTACACTTTACTAGCTGTTTCGGGGGATTATACACACTTATGAAATTCTATATTGCTATGTGTTTGAATTATCTTTGTGTTAGTATAACAATAAAGAACATCTTTTGTTTCGTATGGTTGAAACAATGGAATTATATTATTATGCAAAAGGTATTTTCCTCCTTTTACACATGGGAGCTATCAATAAATTTTGCAAAATAGGCGTTACATTTATTTTTAGTTTTCAACATTAACTTATTTATCCCAATAACAAGATTTCAGCAGCAAGATCGAGCCGGCCGTAATAGACCAGAGTTGCGTATTTCTAACTACCGTAAAGTAAAGATTCAAATAGGATTTAACGGTATAAAAATCTTGTAGATGCTACTATAATATTACTAACATAAACAATATTAAAATATTTACATAGTAATATACCTACTGATTGATAATAAATCAAGTATGTGTTAGTTTTTATTATAAAAAATATTCAGAGCTCTTGCGGTATGATTGAGATTAGAAACAAATATCAGATTAATTTCATACAGAACTACAGTTAAAAATATCCTATTACTAACAAGAAGGAAGTCGAAGCTCATGATATAATATAGAGTTGAGAAGTTAACGCTTACGTACACTTGTGTGCTCTTAGAGAGTTTGTTCTATCAAAAACTTCTTGCAACCTCGAGCTGGGAGCGAGACACAAATAAAACTTTTTATGAAGATAGTTTTCCCAACGTTTAGCACGTTACTACCTTTTTAAAACTGTTATATGAAACAACTAGTAACAATAGCACAGAAGTTTTAGTTTATTATACTTTTCTACCTTAGTTCTTAAAGGTTTTAAAACGATATGAAGATCGGTAGATATAGTTGCTTGTGATAGCTTTTATTCTACTATCTGTTAACTGCTCGTGAAAAATACAGTTATATAAATGTACCTATCTTACTTTTTTATGTTAGGTAATAAGCATCTCTAAGGCATATCTCTAAAATATTTAGATGGAGTAATTTATCCTATTTAGGTAGCCTTTATGTATACACACATATCAATGCTCGGCTTCTATTTCAGAGATACAAATAATTTGACGCGGACTAGAGTAGGTGCTAATGAAAATCATATAATGTTAATTAAAAGGGCTTGAGTATTTTAGGAACCGTATTAAATTTTTTTCAGCCTTTAAAATGACATTAAATATACTTATTCATTTAAATAGAAAATTGCTTCATAAGATAATCTCCCACGTGGATTACGAAAGTTACCTAAATATTTTCTAATTTTCCGTTAATATTAATGAGTGAAACATGTTACCTATATTTATAACTCATCAGTTTTAAAACAAGAACCTTATATTATATCATGTTATTCATCAAACGTCAATACTTGTTATATATGTACAGACATAAACTTCATTCCGTTAACAAATTATTCCACGGATTATATTACATATCTCGGAATAGAACGTAGGTACAATACCGATTCCAGGCTCATCCTCTTATCCAAGTTTTAACTACGTAGGAACTTGGGGATACAATATTTCCCACAACTTTATTTTGTGGTTCCTCAAAAACTTTTCTAGCAATCTGCGCAAGCAGTAAAGTTTTACCGAAACGGGAATTTAATTCAAAATCTTACTGTCGAGAATTCTGTCCACCTGCAGACATGGCGGTTCAATTTTGTCTATTAAAACTTGGAAAGCTTTTATTTTTATTACAGTGTCCGTTAAGGTTGTTAGCGAAAGCTGCAAAAGAGGGGAGGTACTTGATAATCTTTACAAGAAATTTTATTGTATTAAGAAAACAATAAAGCTTTAATTTCAGTGTACGCATTATGAAGTGCACATATTTTATTCTTATTAAATTTAATATTTTCGCGCCAAACGCGACGCAACGATCTAGTCGTTGTGTGATGTTACACCGTAAGCACAGTCTTTATAATTGTTAATTGAATGTGTCAAGTTGTACCCAGAACATTGAAAATATTAATATATGATGCAATTCTTCAGTTTTTTCACTACAGAAGCACAGTTCCTTGAAATGTCGATGTATAGCATTGTTGTTGTTTTTTATTATTTAGTAAACTAACCATTATTTGTAATACTGTATTATGTTACATTGATTTATCTATGCATCGTAGATATTTAATTAAAATTGACAATACGGTTTCAGTCGAAAAAAGTTGAACACTTGGAATCTACATCAAGCCGATTCTGCACATCTTCACGGCTTCAAAACTAAAATGTGAAAGTAATTTATCTTATCATTTCTAGTTCATAGACGTCCACTGCTGGACATAAGTCTCTCCTAACGATGAACACATCGACCCGACCGGTCACGAGCCTCTCTCATCCATCGGTTACCAGCTAGTTGGTAATAATTGATCTGAATAAAAGATTTTTGTCCATCGACTAAACAATAGTGTCTCAAAAATATGATACAAAGAGTTTTCCAATACAAGTAGGGTATTATAGGTAAGAAATATGATCAAAACAGTTTTCCAATACAAGGTAAGTTTTGTACGACGTATATTTAGACAGTTAAGCGACTAGGCTCTTTAATTTACATTAACGCTATAACTCAAAGCTAACAATCCCGATAAAGGCTATCCCTCTAATGCTAATTGCTGTCACCGAATTGTGGCAACTATCGGACGGCGCATCGAATCCTAATAGCCCCATTAATTGAACAACTTAGATGGTGAAACGGTCTTAAGTGAATTAAAATAAATTAGGGTTAATAAAACTTACTTTAAAAATTTTCTTTCTAGATATTTTGTAGAAAATAAATGTAGACACTTGTTTTGAATAATGTAAAGGGAGGTCTCTAATGCAAACACTTTTATATAGGTAGGTACTAGCTGTTCGCCCCGGCTTCGCACGGATCATCTTTTTTTTATAGCCTATGTCACTCGGGAATAGTGTAGCTTCCCAACAGTGAAAAACTTTTTGAAATCGGTCCAGCCTAGGGTTTCTGCTCGAGATTTCTCGAAGCGGGAATTCCCGGGAAATCTGGCCTAACTCGAGACGGGAAAAATCGCCTCGAGAAGTCGAGAAGTCGAGAAATCGCACCTCAAAATAATCACACATAAATTTTAGATTAAAATGGCCTTCCGCAACACTTTTTGCAATTAGTTCTCCTTCACGCTATTGTATTCGGTTCCTTGGATTCGGCCGATCCCGATTTTGACTAGATATTTCCCCCGCTTGCCGCGCTCTAATTTATTGTAGGTTTTTGTTTAATGAAAAATTTGAAGTTGATTATTTAAGATTTGCTGTGTTAAGAGATGATTGAGAAAGACGATTTATTAGTTTAGTTGCTAAACTTCCTAATTATTTAATTTTCTTTATTGTTTGAATACTATTTATATCTCCTAACAGTCGTAATACCCAAAGTAATAAAAGGGTTGTATCTCTAATCATTAATATTATAGGGTTATTAAGTGTTCAAAACACGTCAATATCTTCTTATATATAAAATTCTCGTGTCACAATGTTCATTCCCGTACTCCTCCGAAACGGCTTCACCGATTCTCATGAAATTTTGTGATGAGTAGGTCTGATAATCGGCCAACATCTATTTTTAATACCCCATAGTGATAAGGGTTGTCCACCCTTAACATTTATCTTTTATTTAATTGCCAAGACGAAGTCTGTCGGGACCGCTAGTAGGTACCTATCTATAAACTCTTCTAGAACTACGCAGGGTTTACAGGGGAATATGCAGAAGAAAATACAGTATTAGGTACATTATTTTAGTCTTTTAAGTCAAGATTCTCATTTATATATTGTTATTGGTTTGATGATTATAATACAATGTTTAGTGCAATCTCAAATAAATGCCAATGATTAAAAAAAGCAAAGTCATTAAGTTCATTATTTTTTTATTATGTCTAAGTATTATGTATGAGTCGCGAGTAGGTAGTAGCAGGTACATTTAGTTGGTGATCAAAAAATAGCGATATTAATGAATTTGAAGTGTTTTTTACGCCTTATATTCATGATTTGTAAATTTCTCGAGTTCCCGGGAATTCCCGGGAATTTTTAGTCGAGAAATCTCGTGCCCCGAGAAAAAAAAATTGTCGAGAAATCAGAAACCCTAGTCCAGCCGTTCTGGAGCCTATTGGGAATCGTCTGGATTCTCCTGTCATTTCATGTACAGTACATAGGTGTCAAAACCTATGTCAAAAATCCTAAGCCACTAAGCTTTTGAAGATCATTGTTTTTGGGGACATGTTCTCCTTGTAGCGACATCTACATGGCTTATGTACCTACTTGTTAGTACCCGGGTCGGTTTAACTACACACTCTACACAGCGCCTGTCAGAAAACAGCAGTGACGTTGTATCGCTTTAAACAATTTAATGATATATTCTACAGGCGAGGTTGTATTACGAAAAAAAATATAAGTAAATATGTACCTAAATTATTATAACAGGGCTTATTGAGCTAAATATATACATTTTAATTAATCTTAATTGTTTTGTTATACCTGTCAGAATGTTTATACAATAACATGGGTATTAATATCAAAACCTTCTCTTTTTAGGTACCTACCTATGTCATACTACCTAATAATTTTAGCTTTTCAATATCCTAATCAAAAGTCATACTCTGACATTTGATTGAGAGGGTTTTGATTTTAATGTTAGTAGCATTCAAAGTATTTGTATTTAGGTTATATTAAAGCAAGTATTAAACGAACATACCTACTCCGAACACAGATAAAGTTATATTGTACTTAGGTATTAAGGCTGATAAAACGAAGCCTTACATACCTACATGTATATAATTAATAAACATACATAGAAAACTATTGTTCAAAAATGAATCACTAGGCCAGCACATTTGATATCATTCGGCCTGATGATAATTTGTGGATACCATTTCGGCTTTTACAGGTTTCTGATACTTTCAGTATAGCACCCGGTGCGATGCCTGGGCGGGTCACTAATATTATAATAAAGAGGAAAGGTTTGTTTATTTGGATTAAATAATCACCAGAACGGCTGGACCGATTTCAAAAATTCTTTCACTATTCCCGAGTGCCCATAGGCTATAGTAAAAAAAAAGGGATCCGGGCGAAGCAGGGGCGGACCGCTAGTAGTATATATATATATATATATATATATATATAACTTAAGCTAGGTTATCAAATGCGTATTTAATCCATATAAGTCCTGTCACAAGATAGACGCAAGTGGTGGTCGGTCCTAATTAGGAACTGTCAAGGGACGTTGTGGTTAATCTCTTTTGCATAATTATGCGCCACCTCTGTGACATCCTGTTGCATGCAGCGACGTCATTCTATGGCTAATTTCAGGTTGTACGAATTCAAGTTTTTGGACAACTTGAAGTTAACTGAAATAAAATTACCGTTCTTGGCTAAAAGTAAATGCTGAATTAATCCACTTATTGAATTTTATTATGGCTAAGAATATTTTTGTGTGTGTCTACTTAAGTACCTGAAGAATTGGACTAAACAACAAACATCCGTTATCAGCAAAATCTATCTATCTATATTTATATCTTCTTCTTCTATATCTATATATATATAAAATAAAGTTGTGTTAGTTACTCCATTTCTGACCCCTAGAACTGCTGAACTGATTTGGCTGAAAATTGGTGGGGAGGTGGCTTAGAACCAGGAAGGACATAGATTTTATCACGTTTCGGTAAAAATAGTACCTATAACAAAACGCAACAATGACAACTGTCAAGTCGATTGATTAATGTCCATAGAGATATAAGACTAGAGTACGTGAGCCATAGGACTGTCTATAAGTGGAAGCGTATCACGGTAAAGAGAGACTGAAACTCTAAATAGAGGCACTGTCCTTGTCTTGCCGCATGCGCAATGGCAACATGCTGCGCGCCGTCCGTTGCTATGGTACCGTTGACGTCGCAATCAAATTTCTCGATTATTATTATCGATATTATTAAAAATAATATATGAAAAACAAAGATGGTAATTGCGTGCATTTTGTGCAAAAAGGAATCGACTTTCCTGAACGAAGGTCGTAGCTTTCACAAGTAAGTGGATAAAAACATTGTGTGTTAATTTTCCAAACTACCGGTAATATTATTTCTATCAGTACAATACTGGAGGCGAATCGTTTACTGCGCATGCGTCATCAGACAAAGACGCGACCACTATTCCAATGCTCTTTCTCTTTCTACCATTATAACGCGTTTCTGGCTGGCTCACGTACTCTAGTCTTATATCTCTATGTTAATGTCGCTACATTGCTTCTTTGCCGGGCGGGATGAAGTCTGCCGGGATTGCTAGTAAATCATATACCTAAGTAGTACACAAATAAATATAATTAGGAACCTTCTTTTCTGAATAAGGTTAAAAATTATCTACTTATACCAGTTAATTAAGAATTTTGTATGATGTACCATTTTTTAGGAAATGCATGAATTGGTATCAATGGCAAATAAATTCCAACCCGCATCGGATCTGCGAGTGGGCGTGTGCCTACTAGCGAAACCATTATAAAAGGCTGATGCCTGGACAAAACGTTTTTCTATATAATTGGACTCGTGTTTTTTCTTTAACAAAAAATAACGGCAACTAGCAAATTTTGGGTGAGTCTAAAAAGTGTGGTAAAAAGTAAGGCGTCATGTCGAACTGTATTGGGGTAAGTACCTATAATTATCATTCAAAATCAAAAATATATTTATTCAGCTTAGGCTTTTACAAGCTCTTACGAAGGTCATATGATATCATCATTTCCGAAAAAACTTTACTTGAAAAGAAACGACAAGAAACTCAATGATAACTGAATTACAAAAGTAAGAATAGGTATACCTAATATTTTTAACGACCTAACTGACTGACTTTGTATAATTTTTCAGTATACATTAAGTAATCTGAATCCTCTGTATAAAACAAGTATATCGTATGTGCAACCGCAGAGCAAACTCATGCAAATTAGACCGGTGTAATCATAAGTCATCAGACTGTCATTAGCAGAAAATGAACTCGCCCGCGATGAGTATTTAGCATAGCTTTGATTTTGGTGTCCCTTGCCCTTTAAATTATACGGGTAAATAAATAACGCACGTGTATGAATGCGATATTAACGATATGAACGTTTTGTCATGCAAGAGGTACAAAGGCCTTTGTATGTCGATGGTTCTCTAAGTTAAATCCTGGTAAACATATATTATAATCATGTAGGTAGGCATAAAAAAATACATTATTTTATCTAGTAATCAGTAGGTAATGCATATTATTTTATATAATTTCTCATAAATAATTTCTCAAGTTTTCTCAGTTGTAACACATTGCAATGAAACAACTATAACGAATTTTATTTGCCAATTTTTTTAACTATATTTTTAGTCGACTAAGTTGACGATATAGTTTTGGAATATACCTATATTCCAGAGTATACCTATACTTATTCATCATCATCACATCAATCGAAAGACGTCCACTGCTGGACATAGGATGACCACATGGTCCTTATACTTATTATCTAACCAATATATATTATGTTCAAGAAATAATCTTTCAGTTTAAGCAGTAGGTACTGTACAGTGTTTCCTAAATATTTCGAGCTTATGTAAATGTACTTCTCTTGCAAATAAATTTGATTTGATTTGATTGATTTAAACTGGTAAATAGTGGCAACAAACAAGAAAAACCGTGCCCCAGTGATATAATTGCATTGAATCTGGTTTTAAATTAGTCTGAGAGTTATTACCATTGGAGTTTAATTCCCAAAATCTCATCAAACGAAAACTCGACGCTATTTGCATTTATTAATCAAAAATACATTTTAAATGAGTAAAGAGCCAAAACCGAGTATTACTCTATGAATATTACATGATTTAATAACTGGGAACGTGTCAATCGTCGTATATTCAAATAATTATGCCTTTTGTTACCGTGAATGTTAATTATTTTCATACAGTGAGAATTACTTGGTTGCAGGTGAAGCTTTACAATTTATAGAGGAAAACTATGAAACTAATTATAGTGAAATTGTTATTAATTTCCGATATCTTCACGGTTATTAATCACTATTACTATTAGTCTTCTGTCACTTCTTCATAAGGCTTCATATTTTCCCCGTTTTTTACACATTTTCCACTGTTTGTTCGCTCCTATTGGTCGCAGCGTGACATTAAATAGCCTAAAGCCTTCCTCGATAAATGGTCTATCCAACAAATAAATAATTTTTGAATTCGAACCAGTAGTTCCTGAGATTAGCGCGTTCAAACAAACAAACAAACAAACAAACAAACTCTTCAGCTTTATAATATTATAGTATAGATTGGAATTAATTTAATGAAAGAACTGTATAACAGATTAAGCTCATGTGTCTTATTGTAGTTTCTGACGTTACGAAAACTGAGCTGACGACAGTTTTAGCTTAAGTTAGACACCGTCAGCTCAGTCGTGCTAAGAATATGGAACCTGTAAAGTTTTCGAAACGTCAGCAAATAAAATAAAACGTGCGATTTATATTCGTTAAAGTTGTCTAGTTCTCTAAATTGTTATTTTTAGATTACTTACTTCTAAATATATATTTATTAAACATATAACTTAGCGACTGTGGATGGACCGCACAAGTCCCGTGGTACAAGCTTAGGACCTATCAGTTATCACTATTTTAGGCGCTTCTGTGGTACCCACATATTTTAATTCATGAATATACATAATTATTTGCACTATATATACTAGGTAGCTTATTATCTAAATTGTCTAAATAAACTTGATCAAATAAGTTTATGATATAAATTTAATATGTTCACATTTTCGAATGAAGTGTACCTCGGAGGTAGTTTCAGAAGCAAATTTGAATTTCATAAGAGCGAGTTCCTTTGCACCTAGACTTGAACGTTAAACATCGAGCTAAGCAAACGAATAAGTTTAAAATGAAATTGATATTTCGAAGTATATTCACAGTTTTGCATCGGCGAAGGTAAATAATTATATTAAACTACATTTTAAGCAAAAGCTTTCTCACTAGAAAATTAACTAGTAATTAGTAAAGGTGGCTTAGCTATAAAAACCGTAAAAAAGGGTTGGAATATACTTGTGCTAAAAGCTATTTTATAATTGATATATAATAGAACGGTATATTATTTTACTAGCTGTGCCCGCGACTTCGTCCGCGTGGAATTTAAGTACTGGGACATAAGTATGGATAATTAAAGATTTTTTTCTAAAATGAGTTACTCTTTATTACATAAGCTATCTGCCAGAGAAAGTCCCGTCCAAATCAGTCCAGCTGTTCTATAGATTAGCCGGAACACACAGATAGACAGACAAATAATATAAAAAATATAATATAGGTATGTATTTAATATTTCAAATGTAAATTATAAAATGTCTTTATAAACCACATTAACAGTTTTTCCTTCTGGGGCTAATATGAAAAGGTTATCCGCATTACTAACCCGCGAGCAAGCCACGTATAGTTGGCCGTGTGAAAAACAATTCGACCTGAGATCAACTCCAACAGCCTTTAGCGTCTGCCCCTGAGACTTGTTAATTGTCATAGCAAAGCAAACGGACACTGGAAATTGTGTCCGTTTGAATTGGAATGGGAAATTGTTGGGGATGATTGGTATTCGTGGTATGTATACAGTTTCACCTGCACTACATCCAGTAAGAATCTCAGCTTCGATTAAGTTTCTTTGTAAAGAAGTTACTCTAAGTCGGGTTCCATTGCACAATTTAGGCGGAGTAAGATTTCTCAATAGCGATGCGTTGTAAGCGTTTCGTCTGGGCATTTTTAAAATCAAAGCAAATACATACATACAATAATACATATATTTATTTCAATAAATCTACGTAGGCAATATTTTTTTAGATTATATCCGATATTTTTCAACCAATTCACAAAGCAAGTTCAGAGTCCGTATTTTCATATCCAAGTATATCATCAAAAACATCAACTAACCGAATCGCAAGACAAACAAAATTAAATAGTTTTAAACGTAGTAGTAAACAACCAGTTTGTATTTATACTTTTCAGAGAAAAAGCTATAGCGCGTTTTAATTGCCTTGAGGCGCCATCTAGTACTATATTATGTAACTATAAAATCTCCTATAGAAAAATTACCTTTAAACTTTAAAAGACGATAGCTTTTTTATTTGAAATCCGATTTTAATGAAACAAAGCCTATATGTTGCTCAGGGAAGAGCTTAATCTATTAGTGAAAACCGCGTCAAAATCTGTTCAGTAGTTTTCAAGATTAGCGAATACATACAGACAGACAGACAGACAGACAGACAGACAGAAAAGAAAATCTAAAAAATCATTTTTGTGTTCTGTTACTCTTTTATTATTGCCCACACCCATTTTTTGTTAAAAATTTCAATTGTACAGACACGCGGTTTCTACTGTTTTATTATATGTAAGATACGAGGGCAATAATACCTATTACCTATTCTAGAGATAAAAAATAGTTTCAACGTACCAATATTTTTTGTTCTTTTACATACATTAGTATTAAATTATAAACGCAAACCAGGGACGCTATTCTGGATCAACAATATCATATGGATCTTGTATAACAGCTTGCTCCTGAGAGTCATATTAATATTAAGTTCATACCTAGTAATATGACTCTAGGTTATACAGCATCCACAATAATAAGACCTACGGTCATAATACTATCAACTTGTTCGTAGATAATACGACTCTACGGGTGCAAACAATCATATTATAATACCGATATGACGGTTTGCTCCTGAATACCGCTGCAGCATCTTCTACACCGATAAATCTTAGAAACCGCCTCAACACAGGTTCAGAGCTACGTATACAAAAACCAAGTCCATTATTTTTATAGAAACGAAACAACTTTTTACCCAACTCCTATTTGCGGAGGGTTGTCTTTCTCGTATACCTATAGTAGTATAGTACTAAAGTTGAGCATAGATGTATCTATATAAATCACTATCTAAACATATTATAAGGTTAAGTTAGATTTTTTTAAACGGTAGGCAATCACAATTGCAATAGGTGATACTAAAATTTATTCCTAAAAAAAAGTTTTTCAAAATTTTATTTTACAGTCGGTAAGAATAATTTGTTATAGATACCTATAGCATCACCTCTATATTATTGTTATTGTGCCACTTTTTTTCATGCTACAATATTGCATTAATATAACCTACATTCAGTGAATAAATCTGTATTCACACGGTCACACCAGACAGTAATTAAATGAAACGTTAACATGAACAAACATGAAAAACATTAATAAATCACATATGAATATTCACTACGTTCCAATTTATTCCAACGACAAGAAGGTATTAATTATATTCGATATATAAGATAAGGGATTATCATTATCGTGGAACTTTTGCGGAGACAAAGGGTGGAATTTTAGGGTACGAAACAATAAGGCCACCTGACGGCCATGTTTGTTCAACTTTGGCGATTATCGGGCCTTATTAAGGCTACGACGTAAATACCCTTCCCAGTAAGGTCGGGTAATGCGGCTGTCGTTCTCCTATATAATGAGGTGGAAATCTTATCTAAAATGTTTAGAGATTTCGTCGGATAGGCCTGATTTAAACATATGAATCCCTTTGTACCTATTATATTAGGTGATACATTTTACTTTAATATTTTAAAGTATTTTACAAGTGTTGGAACGAACAACTATAAACGAATTTAACTAACGTTTTCATATATTAGAACTACCCTGGTAGTACTTAAATTTTGTAATTTCAACAATTAGGTAGTTCGTATAACTGTAATAATCACTTTAGCGTTAGACTATTGTCAGCTCAGTCGTGCTACGATTATGGAAACTTTAAAGACTCCGGAACGTCAGCCAATCCGTTAAAATCCGTGCATAGTTTTGTCATTCGGCATTCCAATGTGTAATAACCGCGAAGGCATTAGAGATTATTATTTTAATGGTACCGTTATTTATGTCGAATGATTTGATTACTTTTAGTATTATTTAACTGACATCGTAAAGTGATCCTTCCAACTTTAGTTTATTAGCGTTAAATTTAAAATACCAACAAGTGTTAATGTGCATCAAGAGCACTTGTCTATTAATTACTTTATTTTATAACACTGTTTTATGGTCTTTGTTTAAATGCTGACTATCAAGTTGAAAAACAAAAGAAATGTAGAAGATTAAAGTCTTTCTTTATAATCAGCCGTAAAATCGTTCTTCTTATTTTATTTTTAATTAAATGTGAATATGTATACACCAATAAACACAATATTTAACCAGTTTTTAATAACGATAGAATTATGTTAAGCTTTTTTTCTGAGTAATATCGTAATAATTAAGGACTTAGGATTTAATAGACAGTTCTATAAAAATATGTTGTCAAATAGATATTATTGGACAATTCACATCAAATTTATCCCCAAACTAGATCGCTACATACAATAATAATAATACAACAAGATTCAGTTATAACCGTTAGTGTAATACTTCTTCTAGTAGGACTATTTGAAAACAGTGGAAAGGAATATATGTTGTTTTACGTACAAATGCTAAAACTTTACACAGTAACAAAAACAACTGCAATAATTAAAAACACTTGATGTATTTCAAGACACTTTCAAATGGAAACAAAATGGCGTTCTAACTTGTTTATTCAAATGAATTCCAAATAGGTCAAACAGAAGGCGACACTTGTCGTTACTCGAGTAGAAAATCTTTTAAGAACTCAATTAGGCAACTTTTGGTAATTCAAAGCCTATTTGAATCACGTAGATCTCGTAATCCAATGTTAAATTTCCAAATCAAAAACGTTGTTATGGCTTTAATCTCGGCGGGAATGTCATGCATGTCGTGTGATATATTTTTTATAAATACGTATATCCAATACCGATGGGCGAGAAAGAGCTGGTGTTTAATACTCAAAGTGGTATAACAGTATTTAAAATACGAAATTACAGTGGCGAAGTAACTAAAGCCGATACTTTAAAGTGTATAAGGGAAGATGACAAGTATACAAATAGCACTAATATTTACAGTCCCAAATTTTCGGTATATAGTATACTTACTCAAGTGTAAACTGAAAATTTTATATACGAAATATATTATTTTTACTTTTTATAATCACAAGTAGCTTTATACTATTTTTGATTAGATAGGTTGGCAATTAAGTTGAGATTTTCGTAAATATGGGTTTTTATATAATGTCGAAAATATGAATTACTTCAATCTGGTTATGGTATTGTTAGGTACTGATTAATACTTATTAGTACTTACTAAAACTGCGAACTCATATTGTAATGATATTGTAATTATTCGAATTAGTTGAGCTCCATACGATTATAGTTCAATAGGTTCTTAATTAATTATGTAATGCACATAAGTGCGCCCTGTAATTAATGTTTAAAGCAAATACGTACCTACTGGATCCAAACGTGTAACATCCCTACTCGCGTGACTTACCGTATTAATCCTCGTATTCCAGTTTTTAATAACGGCTACCGAGCCCCTAATATATTTGCATATGATCCCAGTGACATACACACGTAAACTCTGACATTGCGTCAGCAGATTAAAACATTATGTACTTACACATTTACGATCCCCGCTTTGTTGCTTTTTTGTTAGGATAATAATTCTGTGTGTTGATTTGATTTGTACACGTACAAGGTTTTTCGGAACTTATTTAATTAAAGTTGATCGTGGGCGAAATTAAAAAAAGTTCAGTGGCAAACTTTGCTGAGTAGAGTGCTGCTTAAAGTAGAAAGCTTTTTTTAAATTAAAAGTTGGCAAAGATCTCGAACGGGGGTTCTAATAAAGTTGTTTATGCGCCAACTTAGCTAAATAATGATACGTGATAGTCTGTTTTAATAAGAAGAGTTACTCTGGAATAAATGATCTGCTAAACTGCTACACTAATTTGATAGCATAATCAGTCTAATCACGTTCCTCGGAACTATTTCCACCGCTCTTTCAAAACAAGGTCAAACTTTTCCGCAAGCTCACAGCATGGAAAACTTAAGAATTAATCATTCACCTATCGGGTATTTATATCAGTTCAGTTATTCATAGGCTCTCAATCACATACCGAATACGGGTTCAAAGTATGACACATCACGTTCAGATCGTGATGGATGAAGATATCTGGACATCGTGATTAGTCATGTTCCCCTCCATAGCTCTCCCGGAGCTATATATTTGGAAATAGAATATTACCGCTATTTATGTTACAGCTAATGCGCATTAATAAGATTAGTTATGGAAGGGCCAGCGCTTATTTATCATAGGTGCTTATTTATTCGCTTGTTTCTTGACCCACTTCATGCTCCACTACATAGTATAAAACAAAGTCGCTTTTTCTGTCCCTATATCCCTATGTACGCTTAAATCTTTAAAACTTCGCAACGGATTTTAATGCGGTTTTTTTTAATAGATAGAGTGATTCAAGAGGAAGGTTTATAGCATCCGTGTGAAACCGGGACGGGTCGCCGTTATGTTTATAAAAAAAAATTCCTTGTAAGATAGGTTACAGTGAGAAGTTTTGTTCTTGGCATTGCTGCATTGTTACGTTTTTATATTTAAAAAGTTTTCCTTAAATACTAATCACAAAGTGGGAGTAAAGTAATGGCGTGACGCTTTGAGTCTATATTTGGATTGTTCGACCCTCATGTACACACGGTCCCGATATAACATTTATTACAAGTTGCCTTGTAACAATGTTTACTTCGCGTTTTCTTTTTATATATTTACTTTGTACTTAAATAGATCCTAACATACTATCTTATGAATAAACACACAGGTTAAGAGAAATATAACAATGTGGAAATTGGCACCCAAATGAGGCTTATTATATTTTCGCATACGTAGGCACGAAAAAGTGGTTTCAATAAAATATTTCGCGTTTTCACCGCAACATGGGATAGAATCGCACCCGATTGTATCCGCGGATACATGACTATGGATTTGTGGCATTCGAAATCGTTAGACTCGTCCATGAATAATTCAAAATTTGGAATTGTAATTCGTGTTGTTGTTGAAGACAGAGTTGTGGTTTTGGACTGATGGAACGGCGGGTAAAGATAGCACTGGAAATGGTTTGTTTTAATAGCTCGTGAATTAATTACACTATTTTAACACATATTATTTAACTGTTTTAGTGTTATTGTTCCCTATCGACTTTGACAGTCAAAGGTTTATTATCACTTTAAAAGTCGTTAAATGGAGAATACCTTAATAATAATACACATAATGGAATTATTTTCGATGGCAATAGGGATGATATTTGGACAAAGAAAACGAAAAAGAAAAAGAAAATATTTAGTCGGTCTGTTAGATAATTGAAAATTATATACATGTATATTTTCTTCTGCTTCTGAATGTTGGGAGTGGGGGGTCGTGACGTCATGTTATTGTACAATTTATACTATAGGTAACGTGACGTTATGAGACCCCACTCTTGAACTTTGGAAGCTCCTTATATTGCTTTTTGTTTGTTTGAGAAAAGAAAAAATACGCGTTCAACTATTTTTGGTAAGCTACTTGGTAGACGAAGAAAAATAAACCAGTCATCTTGCCTTTTGTATAACTACTTATAACTTTATATAAAGTAGCTACCAAAGAATGCCAGAAACAATTTAAAATACGATTTACATTTCTCACTGCAGGTAAAACTGCAGACGATGTAGATTGCTTTCAAGTTAGCAATCCTATAATATTAATCAAAAAGTTTCCGTTTTAATAAACCTTTTACGTAAACGACTGGCTCTAAGCCAGGGAAGCGATACTATTTTCAAAAGGAGAAAATTAAACTTCGCTTCAACCGTAAAGTGTCCTCCTTAGAAAAGTAAGTGTCCGACTTCTTCTGCCAGTTCTTTGTTACTTTAAAAACACGTGCATTAGCAAATTTTCCAAAACTTTATCTAAAGTGAACACGTCATTTACGTTGCTTCTCCGTTGATGTTAAAGTTCGTTTTACTTTATTCTGTTAAACTTGTGGCTACTCCACTTTACTGGTAAAAATAGCTGTTAGGTAAGTACTCCTAACATTTTTCTTTCCGTCAAATTAGACTGAAAGAAGAACAGTAGCTATGTGGTATGTAGGTTTTATTTCGTATTGCTTTTGCCCGCGACTCTGTCCGCGTGGAATTAGTAATTACAACATTCCATGATGGAATTACTAATTCCACGCATTCCACATGATGGATTTCCATCCTCTTACAACCATTTTTTCGCAATTAAAAGTAGCCTATGTCCTTTCTAATGCTCTAGACTATCTGTGTTCCAAATTTCATTTAAATCGGTACAGTAGTTTTACCGTCAAAGTGAGACAGACAGACAGAGTTATTTGGCATATATATATAATATTAGTTAGGATTATAAGCTATTTCAGTTACGCAGTTACTAATACGTAACGGACAGTTTTGCCGCGTTTCAATTTAAACTTTAAACCAGTGTATGTAATAACCCCTTAATTTAGCGAAACCGCTTTCACATTTGCGCAGTTAGTTTTGGGTCCTAATTATGTAAATAATTATAACCGCAAGCGTTAGTCTGCGTGAACGTATGCTAATGCAGCTAAACCCGACGGGTGCGCTCGTCAAGGAAATTCGGTTGAAAATATTTGCACCTGGATACACCTGCCGGCTTTGCCATTTATATTAGAAATGCAGTTTATTTTATTCATTCTGAAAATTGGAATGTCTCTATTATATATTACGTTCAGATTAGACACCTTATGATTTTAAATGTTTACTACAATGTATCAGTGGAATGTCGATTGATATCTATGGTTTAATCAACAACAAAACAAAAGTAGACACTGGTGTCTCAATTTTTTTTACTCTTGTCTTGGTGGAAATTTAGTTTATAAGTAGTGGATCGATTTTGTCAAAATAATGATTGGCATAATATTTTA
Source organism: Polylopha cassiicola (assembly GCA_038024825.1). Classification (NCBI taxonomy): domain Eukaryota; kingdom Metazoa; phylum Arthropoda; class Insecta; order Lepidoptera; family Tortricidae; genus Polylopha; species Polylopha cassiicola. Next base: position 10,675,939 of record CP149046.1, on the reverse strand, counting down.
CAAAATGTTATGGTTGTACTGAAAGTAAACATAATAATTATTATATTGAAGATTTTATCCAACCGACATTGTGGTGAAAAGCAATCAACCTGGAATAAGATGCGTAAGTAACTTTTTTACACTTTTTAGCCAACTTACAATTCGTCTGAATTTTTTCGTTCATCTCACGAAGGTTATTAATAAAAACTACTACGTAAGGCTTTCATAAGATATAAGTACGATATTTTAATATGGCAGGTAGGTACCTATAACCTACTCCATTATAGATGTGCTCACTTTTAGAATATTTTTCCACATTACTTTTCTAACCGGGCGTTGTGGAAAATTCACGTCCATACCCTTTACTCTCATGTTTTTTCGGGAATATTTTAACCTTAGAATAACATTGTTTAAACAAGGTAGGTATGAAAACAATGGTTCGAAATATAAGTTTTTCATACCATTTTTTATGTTTTGCCGGTACCTACGGAAATTAATTAAATTAATTAACAAAACGCTATATAAAAAAACGGTATAACGGTATTAACGTTTGCTGGAATTCAGTACATTCTATATTGAAATTTTAATGTTTGTTACACTTTAGAGCCTTTACGATTTCCTACTATAAAGAAGTAATAGGTATAAATCGAAGGAAATTAAAATTAGTTTCTTAATTACACTAAAATTTTATCTGTATATATTATTATATGTTTACTCGTGTCAATTATACCAACATATAAGTGCGTGTACACCTAAGGCCAATTGCTCGCGAGCATGACCGCACAATCGGTTGTCCGGGTCAGATGCTATTAGTTGTGGAGCCCGGGGGCAAACCACGACGTTACTCTATGCTGCACTCAGAGACAGCCTATCATTTGTGTATACGCTTTATACTATTCTACAACGGAGAAGATTTTTTGTCGCATACGTAATAAGATACTTCGCATACTCGTATACAGTACTAAAGTGACTTAACTCTAAATGTGTACGCAAATTCAAATTTAAATTTGATGACTTATTATCTTTAATGATGTAACGATATATTTTGAATTGAGTAACTTTAACACTGTATATGCGGACATATAAGTTAAAATGAAAACAAATTATTAGGTAGGTTAAAATTAACTCAGGCTGTATATAGGTAGGTACATATTCTTTATAACCTGTACAAAGGCGTTCGTTTTTATATAGTTTATTTATAATTTGTGTGCTACTTTGGAAGTGACCAAGCATTTTGTTTAAGGTTACATTAGGTGTAAAGTAAAATATATTTTACTTTTTTTTTTACTTAAAATGACCTAAGTATATGTTATTATAGTTTAAGCTCCCGAAACGTTACTAAATTTTCTTCTCAAAGATGTATATTTATTTATATTTGAATGTCAATTCATAAATATAAAATCCGCAAAGAAACTTCGTCAAAATTAATTACAATTTACACTTATAAAATAGTACCTACCTACTTACTTAAACCGTTACTGGATGTAAATCACAATCAAAAAATATATGTTTACGCCCGTTGAAATGCATTAAACATTTTTAATTTTAAAATAAAATGCACTAGGTACTTACTGATAGATTGATACCCAATCTAGTGTAAAGATCGTGTCTTATATTTTTAAAGGTTCTTAAGCTCGACTCATTTCATGCTCAATTTATTCTGGCTCTCTTGAACAGAATGATCTATTAAAGATCGGATATCCGAGATCGATTAATCTTTGTTCCGTCTTGGAAATTAAAGTAATGGGTCTCTTTAAATATATTATTATGTAAGATAGCATTTTATTTAGCTATTTATATCTTCTATATTGCGTGTAATGTGTTATTTACGTAATTGAGAATGATGCAAAAGAGGTTTTTTAGTGTCGTATCAAGTGGTATGGTACCCATAAGGAAGAGGCGTGATTTTATGTATGTGTTAGTTTTTATCGCTAAAGTATATAATTTGCAGTATAATTTGTATAGATTAAATTTTGTAGTTGAGGTCATGATGTCGAATAATAATTTAATAATTTTAAAATATTATTATTTTTGTAACGCACACAAAACTGTCAAAACTCTATGCCCATACATCAGATCAATTCTCACTATATATACAAAAGGAACCTTCAATTCCAAAAAATACAATTGTTTTACTTGTATATTTTTGCGGGCAAAATTGGATGGAAAGGCTATAAAATAATATGGACAAGGATTGTTAGGTGATGTGTTTTTTTACTCTACTGTGTGACAGCAAAGACCGGGTTATTCAATAGATTCTATAGGATTAACAATGCATGTGAATAGTTGGTGGACTGAAAGCTAAAACTCAATCATTCCAAAATTAAACGTTTATCTGTTGTACGCTATTCATCCATTATTTTTTAATATTGACTTCGACAGTATTCTAAACTGAATAACCACGACATTTTATATTGTAAGCGTGCAATATGGTAAACATTTTTATGAACAATTTAATTAGCAACTTACAACTTAGTAGTTCATTAGGTACCTACCTACTCGGATATCCAATTGTCCAAGTCTATGCTTATACGCTGTCTACTTTCTACTTTTGACTTTGAACATAGAACAGTATAAAGACACATTTTTGTTGTTTTCAACACACTTAACTTAATTTTTCTTTGACTAAAATTACTACCCACTAAAAACTCGACACACATTTTCCGGTCAGTCGCCTTTCTTCGTAATATTGGACACGATGTTGAAAATTAGCATAGAAATGGCCATGGCAGAGCGTGACTGTTATCACTCGTTATTAACCTGTCACCGCTTGTACGTTGGATAATTTTCGCCAAGGCACTGTAAGTTATTTTGGTTTTCGGTTCCTATTCTACCTGCTTACGTTAAAAATATGATTAAGCTCGAGAATGATTTGTATTTTACAATTTTAGACCTTTATGTGTTATAATTATATACATAATTAGGACCCATATCTGAATTGGTATATATAATAATTTCTGATGCCTTCGCGGTTATTACACATTGGAATGAAACAACTATTAACGGATTTAACTCGCGTATTTTTATTTTATTTCCTGACGTTTCGGATTCTTTACAGTTTCCATAATCGTAGCACGACTGAGCTGACAATAGTCTAACACTAAATTCAATTGGTATATTTAAGTAAATTATTTTTCAAGTAGGTGCTACGTATCTTTTTTAAAAAAATAAGTCAATAGGTATTCTAAAAATGTGTTAGGCAATTTTGCTATATAAAAATAGATAAATAAATATATTCAAAAAGTAAAGAGCTTTGTTTTATATTGAAATATTCAAAACATAACAATAACTTTAAATAACATAAAAACCGTAGGAAAATCCAATATTACCGAGTTCCGGATGATGGATGAAGCACATTAGCGGGACAGAATAAAAGCGATAACTCAAAACTGGATGAAATACCAAATCTAGGTTTCAAATTTATACCTTCACGGGGTACAGAAATGAATCGACATAAATCGAGTGGAATTACTCTTTGTCCCTGTTGTTTCAATTAACGTCACGTGAATTTAGACTGTTTTCAGATAAGGTATTGTTGTCTGGAGGTTAAGGGTTATTTATCAAAGTGGACTATTTCTAGCGACTCTCGGTTAGCGAAACACTTAGACTTAAACCTTTTTAAGCCTTACTTTAATGAAATATTTTGAATGTATAACCTTGTTAAGGAATTTTACTTTGGGCATAATTCTTTTTAAATTAAAACAAGTCCCGTGTTTGATGCTTGCTAATTTTCTTAATATAATAAAATATATATTTTTCGTTTAAAATAGTTGACTAATATTATTCATCATCACTTGTTTTGTTGATAATTTACTCGTATGGCATAGGTTTTAATTATTTTGCCAAATTGGAGCTTACTTTACTATCTGAATTCTAATCTGATTTGAGAATTGATGAAATACGTTTTTAATAAGTACTATAAACAAGGCATTATTGTTCTAAATATTATGCATCCCGGCTGAAAATTATTGATTATAATCTGTAACGAGCTTTAACTTGAATAAACAGTAGGCACTTTGACAAATTCAAGGATACTTAATTGATAACCTCGAACCACTTAAATTTGATGAAAGACAAACGGCGAACTGAAACTTCAAACCAGTTTCAACCACCTCATAATCATAACAAAACTTGTTTCCTAATGAAAGGAAAGTACAAAAACACGTTATTTTTACCTCAGCTTTAATAAAAGTAGTAAGTTTCCACTGCACATAATAATAATTTTATCCGTCATTTATACGACGTTATTGTAACATTTGTTTGTCTTATGAGCATTTTTCATCGATCAAAATGCTAGTAGAAGTGTTATAAGACACAAAACCAGACTTAATCGCGTAAATAAAATTGACTCTCTCCGTATAATAATGCGCACAAATATGGCTACTGGCTATAATAATACCTACAGTGAGAGTAATTTTATAGTATCTTATAAAATATTTTAAATGAAAATGGTTATAGATGCAACCTGTCTTGTTTATATACTACTAGCTTCTGCCCGCGACTTCGTCCGCGTGGAACTCCTCCTTTTTTGCAGTCGATTAAAAAGTGGCCTATGTCCTTTCTCAGGCTCCAGACTTTCTCTGTGCCATTTCATTTAAATCGGTCCAGTAGATTTAGCGTGAAAGCGTAACAGACAGACGGACAGAGTTACTTTCGCATTTATAATATTAGTAGGGATGTAGTTTGAGTATCAGTAACCAAAGACTTCACGGAAAGCGAAAAGAAGAAGCGACGACAAGTGGATTTCTCTCAGGAACAAACAAAAAGTCAACGTTTTTAGAACAAGCAAGAAAGTAGCAAAAAACTTATCGTTTATCACCCTGACATTGTAGGTAGTTTTATTGTCGCTTAGATAGCCGCCATTACATTTATTCAATCGTAATTTATTGTAGGTATCTAGTTATACTTATATTATGACAGAAAGTGAGACAAGTTTAGAATTTCGTTCCTTAGTTGTAGGTAACTAAGGTGATAGTTTGTCAATCAACTTAATCGTTTTTATTCAGTTGTATAAAGGATTCGTCTTTGTAGATTTGCTTATGTGTTTTACATACATATGTACAAGTAGGTACTTATCTAAAGTAAAAAAAAATACATAACACCAAATTATGGAAACAGGTCCCTGTAATAAAGTGAATAAAAACATCAGGACACCGGCAGACTTAGAAGTTTTCAACAGAGAAAACAACATGGAAGAAGAAAAAGTTAGTAAATATTACCTGTAAGTTCTTGACTTTCTTCCCAGTTATATTATAATAACTCAAAAGCCAAATGATTGAGTTAAATTCTTTAATAATATACCAAAATCTTACCCATTAAACTGTTAATTAACTAAATAAGTTAGTCAAAATATAATTGATATTGGATAATGTTTAATTGTTGGAAGCCTAAATAAAATTTTGATTAGATAGAAATTAAAAAAAAAATCGAGATTAAAACCGACATTATATTAAGTACCTACCTAGTTCTAGTCCATTTCCCTTAGGTAGTATCGGTATAGGTACATGAACTGAGGAGATTTATAAGTATAATTTTTAAGTTCGTGTGTTTTTCACCTACCTAATTGACCGGTTTGAATTAAAAATTGTGTATATTTAAAGGGTTCCGAACGTTAGAACATATAATAGGACTCGGTAGCACTGCTGCTTTGCCGGGCAGGACAACCGATTTTCTTAAAATATTGTACAGGTCGTAAAGTATATGTACTTCACACCGCTAGTCCCCTGTAGTCATGTCTATTTTGACTCTCCTGTATTAATTTTCTGTTTCAAAATTAATTCACTATCAGCCGGTCAATCTCGTCGCGACATCACTCATGCGTGGGATTGTCCCTTTAATCCTATTTGGTCATCCTAAACTTAGACAGAGCAATTTGCTATCTGACTCTGACACAATGTGCCTACAAAGTAATAAATACGACCCTTAATTATTTCCGACTCCATGGGTCCTAGAAAGGGCTTTTAGTGATAAGACCATCTTATTAAGTCTATCTATTGTAAGATTTTAATATGTTTTTCTATAGAGATATAAGTTGCATTATCTCGAGTTAATTTATAGCATTCTGTTCATAGAGGAAAATCTTAGATTTGCTATGTAATAATATCCACTAAAATTCAAAGGTCCTCATTTAAAAAAAGAGGATAATCGAAGTATCAAAATACTAAATAAAAATGTAACTCCGACATAGTTTTTTTGCGAAACTACTTAACATCAAATTTTGATGTTTTTAAAACTATCGTATTTATTTGGACCCTCATATTTATGGAACTAAATGTAAATATTTCATAAAAAAACTTTATCATTATCCAGTCTGGACTGGACAGTTTTCTCTATCACATATTTTAGAATTATCACAGAATTTCCCCAATTCCAAATAATAACATATAGTTAGTAAAACGATGCTATTGAGGTTTAACACTACCTCTAAGTTCACTTCACCATGAACTTCATGTGAGCTTTGAACAATTTTAGTTTATCTTTTGTTTAAGGCTTCCGCCTCGGCAGCAGAAGTTCTACCGCAACTTTGCTAGGGTGATGTCCGTATTCAAGATTGGCAACAGTGTATGGTGGAAAATGAAACCTGTGCACTGGATTTGTTACATGCATTGCCGAAGCTTTTTCGTACTAGCTCCGATTTGTTTGCTCTCACAATTCATATACATGTATGTCAACTTTAGCGATTTGAGTTTCAGAACCCTTGGTACCATGTTTTCAATTATACCTGCGACAACCGTCGTCGTTGTAAGTATGAATATCCATTTTTTTTAGACCATATCGAACACCATTAAAGTCCTTACAACAAAACCTACCTACAAATAAAACAGAATCACGATAATTCTTCTAATTTAATTATTAAAAAGCATAAATCTATACAGAAAATTCTATTGCACATATTAAGCAGTTTTTCGCTTTTTCTGAAAAGTGTGCGATATATTTCTTATAATACATGAGAGTTTAAGCTTTTTTGTTTAAATATTATAAAAATCTCGCGAATATTATTGAATTAAATACTCTATTCATGGTATATTTGTTTTTAAAATTGCTTCACTTTTGAATCTCTATTCGGCCTAATAGTTGAGTGATCAATACATTTTGTTTCCGTTATTGTATTATTACAATCGTTCGAGAATTTAATGGAAGATATAAATAAAGGTTTCGTTTTACCTAAGTTTATTTATTCCAGGTCAAAGTGTTTGCCGCTGCTATACCCGCATACAAAATGATAATGCATGATTTTTTGGACAAAATACATTTGTACAATTTTTTAGAAGATGACTATGAGTATGTCAAAACGGTAAGTAAAAGTTTCATAGTCGTTATTTACACATAGAAAAAAAGATGATACCTATAGTTATATTAACTTGTCAAATTATATAACTACATCTATGTATAAAGGAAATCGTTTTAGGTACACATTACAACTCATGAACTGATGAACGATTTGGCTGAAAGTTGGTGAGAAGGTACACGTAACTAAGATAAAAAAGTAATGGAGTAATTTTTGTCCCGTTCATGTGGATGAAATGACAGTCAAAACATTAGTCTAGCCATCCATTTGTTAAAAATAGTATATAATAAAACGCAACAATGACAAAAACCGTTAAATCAATTGATTACTTTAGCGCTGCTATGCTGGGCAGGACGACGTCTGCCGGGACCGCTAGCAGAATATAAATAATATTCCTAATGTATATTATATTCAATATTGATTCCAGAAACTTATCAAAGTAGAACGATACACGCGTTGGATAACATCGTGTCTGCTTCTATTTTATTGGCTTCTCTGGATAATCGTTCCAACGTACAACAACATCAAAAATGAAGAACTTATAGAAAACAGGACAGTTCGCATGGAAACTTGCCTTTACATGTGGATGCCCTTTGACTACGGTTATTCATATAAGAAATGGATAATTACTCACGTTTTAAATGTTTATTTGATTGGGACCGGTTGTTTCGTTATGGCTATATACGATTCTGTTAACTTTATGTTTATTTTCCACTTCTTAAGCCATATTGATATACTGAAGCATAAAATCAAGACATACTTTGCGATTAAGTTGAATGATCGGGAAGCTAAAGACAGGATTGATAGTGTGATTAAGTATCATTCGTTTATCCTCAGGCAAGTATTATCGACATATTTACATGAGAAAGACTACACTACACTTTTACACTTCTTGAGAATTGATACAGCCAGTTAGGAGCTGGCAAGAACAAGTAGAATTTTGTTCGCTCGTTTCTATTGTAGACTATTGTTCTGAAGTAATTTATTAGGTATTTTCTTTATTTTGATTCAATGTACATTACATTGAAATGAAACACTATAACGGAGTTAATTCACATGTATTTATTATAGCGTCAGACTAGCGTCAGCTCACTGTTGCTATGAATTGCAATTGTAAAGTTTTTTAAACGTCAGCAAATCTAATACGCGAGTTTAATCCGTTATACTGTTTCATTGCAATGTATAATCGCGAAGGCATCAGAAATCAGGCAGGTTCACTAAATCTATTTAATTTTATTTAGGTACTAATACCACATTTGATTTATATACTCTATGTCATTTTGGTTTCAGAACGTTTAGAGATATGCAAGCCGCTTTCGGTGTCAACGTTGCTCTAAATTATATACACAATCTAATCGTGGATAGTTTGTTATTATATCAAATTATGGTTGGGGTAAATATCTACATGTTTAGTTCATGTTCTATTCGTGCAATACTTATTAGATAAACATTTATTATTTAATGAATAACACGAATGAGACGTGGTCATAATAAACCATACCTTAGAAATCCAAAAGGATTTAATTTTGGAAGAGATCCCTTAAGGGGATAATTTCTTAATTCATGTGTTTATTTTGTTGTGCCATAAACACTTTACATCTGGGTAAGTATATCATAAAAGAGTTTCAGTATTCAGTTCGAAAAAAAAAAAGAAAAAATATCATAAAAGAAGAATCTGACTTAATGACTGACATATTAACACAGAGCCTAAACTCTAAGGGTTATAAACTTGAAATTTTGCACAGGGGCTCATTTTATAACGTAATGGAGCACTAAGAATGCATTTTTGAAAATTCACACCCTAAATCTCATTATAATGCCAAATGACGTCAAGTATCTAATATTATAATTAATATTTAAGGTATTGCTTCATTACCATAATTTGATTGAGATAATGAGTTTATGCGGTTTCGGACTGTTCACTAAAATTTGTTGCATCCAAATTAAATGTCGACAATAATATGATTGGAATGAAACAACTTTAACAGATTTAGCTCGCGTATTTTATTTTATTTATTGTCTTTTCGAAAACTTTACAGTTCCCATTCGTAGAACGACTGAGCTGATGATATGGCACCTTCGGTAAAACAAGGGCACAATTGTCAAAAAATCCAAAATGTTTTTTGGAACATTTCTGTATACTTACTTAACTAATTTTTGGATTTTTTGACAATTCTGCCCTTGTTTTACCGAAGGTGCGATATTCTAACGCCAAAGAATAATAATTATGATTGTTTATCATTTATCATGATTGCACAATGCGTAAGTTAGTATAAAAGCTTTATTTATGTTCGCATAATGATGTAAATATTTTAATGCCTTATCTACTGTCGCTACTTTCATATAAAATTTCATCGCCCTTTCAACCCTTTTTTCACAATTAAAAGTAGCCAATCTCCTTTCTCAAGCTCTAGACTATCTGTGTACCAAATTTCATTTAAATCGGTACAATAGTTTTACCGTCAAAGCGAGACAGACAGATAGACAGAGTTTCTCTCGCATTTATAATATTGGATAGGATTTCATTTATAACTACTGTAACAAAAATGATAAAGCAAGTTCAGGAACTAATAATAACTAATGTAGTATTGCATGCAACTTAAACACATGACTTTGTCTTATTATATAAGTTTGTCACAAATTACATAACTGTCAAGATAGTTCTGTATTACTTTATACGATTGAATTTGCATAGTAATATTCACAGCCTTTGACTTTGTAAGTGACATAGGCACATAATGATATAATTATTTATTATAGCCTTTATTGCCAACAATATTTATATACATTTTAAATTATATAAATACCTAAAATAAGCAAGACTTGACTTTTTCGCACCGGGACCGGAAAAAAATACATATATAATTACATATACGAGTAATGATGTACATGTAATGAAAAATATAATGATATAAGTACCTAATATACGATACTAGTAGGTAAATTAGTAGTAGGTGGTAGTAGGTAATTTATCAAAACGCCTGCACAAAAAGAATGGACGTGAGTATTTGTTTTTTTTTAAACTACAATCTAATAAACATAAAATATTGACATGAAAAAAAACATAATGTCTTTAAGGAGACTGCAGAATTTAAAACGATAACGTATAATTTGATATTGAAGAAAGGTCACGAGACACCTATTCTAGCCTTAAAATCAAATAAAGTTTTATCTTTTGTACCTATATTTCTGTCAAAAAAACTATGAAAGAAAGTATAAGAACCTTGTTAGTGAGCGTTCGGTCTTCAAGAAAGTCTTAAACTGCCAGTTAAGCTTACTCAGTATCGAATGTATCTTTTGAAAAAAAAAATTTGAGCATAAAATAGTCACGTCCATTATTAGTTTTCGTGTTCACTTTTATCATGCTTTTCAGCTATTATAGAGATGAAATATATATTGTTCGATTTTTGTTCTTACATAGTATTATTTATTTATTGGTAAATAAATATAGAATTACAGGTAATAACTAAAGCACATTCAAAAATGTTTCAATATAATATAGCAGATGGGTGTCTTATTATTTCATTACATTTTACATGGTAATATATGCGTATCATTAAATCTATATATATAAAAGAAAGTTGTGTTAGTTACCCCGTTTATAACTCAAGAACGGCTGAACTGATTTGGCTGAAAATTGGCGGGGAGGTAGCTTAAAGCCAGGAAAAGGACATAGGATACTTTTTATCACGTTTCAGTAAAAAAAAAGAAAAAATATTAAGCTGATTTGTTAAAAATAGTATAACAAAACGCAACAATGACAACTGTCAAATCGACATTGCCGGGCGGGACGAAGTCTGCCGGGACTACTAGTATAACATATTTATTCGATTTAGTAGTTCATAAAAACTACTTTCTTCATGAGCATTCCTACTTTAACTGTACCAAATAAGATTACCTAAATATAATTACCACCTACAGCAGTTTGCAGTTTGGTGTTGCATTTTTTCAGTAATTGCTATTTCCTTTTTTTATTCAGGATAAATCGAATAAACTGACCTATGTCATAATGATGCAGTTTCATATGGGAGGACTTATATTAATGTCTCTAGCTCTAGAACAAATTAGAATGGAGGTAATTAAATCTAAGTACCTAATAAAATATTTTATTTTGCTGCCTAGAATGAGATATTTTAAGTTTCACAGCATATTAAATACTAGCTTCTGCCCGCGACTTCGTCCGCGTGGAACTCTTCCTTTTTTGCAGTCGGTTAAAAAGTAGCCTATGTCCTTTCTCAGGCTCCAGACTTTCTTTGTACCAAATTTCATTTAAATCGGTCCAGTAGTTTTAGCGTGAAAGCGTAACAGACAGACAGACAGACAGAGTTACTTTCGCATTTATAATATTAGTAGGGACGTAAGTTCGGCCAAGATGATTCTATACACTGATTGGCTGTGAAAAAAGTTACATTGTAACTATAATTACAGCTTGCTTTAATATCAAGCAATAAAACAGAAATTGATTGACTTTATTAAAATTCCTAATTTTATGTTTTAAAGACTGATGATTTAGCACTGGTGCTGTACAGCGTCCCGTGGGAGAATATGTCAACATCTAATCAAAAGCTATTAATACCTATTCTTATGAGGATGCAAACACCATTAGTTTTTAAGGCCACGGGTGGTCTGAGAGCTGGCGTACGTCCATTATTATCGGTGAGTAATAATTATAATCAAAATCAAATAAAAAATGAAAAATACGTTTATTCAATTAAGGCTTCTACAAGCTCTTGTGAAGGTCGGTAGATACCACCGTTTCCGAAAAAAACTCACATGAGAAGAAACGGTAAGAAACTCAATGAGGTATCATATTTTTGGGTACAAGTTATTTTACTTTATTTGAAATTAACTAAATAAAAATAAATTAAGAGTAAGTACTATTGTTTGTTTTGGTTTCAGATATTAAAATCAACATTTTCATATTATGTTATGCTGAAATCTAGTATTGAATAATGGATTAAAATACTTTACCGTAAGCCATAATACATGCATAATACGTAAGTATATAATACATGCATTAACTGCTTACATTACTTTTGGGTCTATTTGACTTAGTTATGCTTTTAATTTATAATATACTGTGTAGTAATGTAATAATTTTAATTTGAAAATAAGTACTTATACTTACCTTAATGTCAATAGATTTTAGTTTAGACATTATTATTTTTCGTAAGAAATTGTTGCGTCAATAAAAAACATAGTACACGATACGAGTTATTCAATTCACATTAGTTATCTACCTGATTGATTTATGGAAACAATGACATCGGAAACCGATAACCACAATTTTGTTAAACCAGGATAAATACCTACTAATGCAATTTCAGCCGCAATGTTTCATAACTTCTAAGCTGCGTTATTTACGTGTACCATTATTAAATTGCCTCTGAAGCAGTTAGGAATTGCTGCAAGCTGCGACATGTGGCTACGTCGCTGAATCACAACCTTGCTTTATGCTTTTATCCTCCTAATATGGCCTAAGACCTTATCGACTAACGCAATTGGTTTTTATAGCAATTACAAATTGGTTTGCTTCAAAATTCTATTACTTTCGCATAACGTAGCGCTCGATAGTCTCAAAATCATTCCATTACTTCGTTGAGTACCCACCGTTGTGTTCTGAAAACCAATACAAACCAATTTAAATTGTGTCCATGGGCCATAAATGAACAAACTTTTGGGATCATCTAGATCGCATTACTGTCGTGATCTATTAATAGGTGCAGATAAAGGAAAAAATATATTATTATGTTTACGTAATCTACTTAGGTACTGCGGTAAAAATATCCATACTTTAGCCTCTGGCTAACCGCCCGATCGCCTATTAATTTAATTGAAATATAAAGCGTGCTCAAAATACTTAAAACCTTACAGAATTTATAGTACCTAGGTAGGTATTTTAAATTTGCATCGTCAAGTTTTTCTGTTTTTAATTTAGCTTGGGAATGCTGATGTTATGGGTTCTTTTAGATCGGGTGCGATTCGTGAAGAGAGTATAATAATAATACAATGAAAGTTTTAGGTGTATGTCTACAAAGTACTATCTGAGAGCAATTTTCTAAATTGTCTTTCAAGTGTTTTCCAACAATGTAATCGTGAACATTGCAAAAACTTTCAAACAGTTAATGGATGAATTTTGTAAGGACACCTAAGGTTAATACAGATTCCTTACGTGTACGCAATCAAGGATCCATCAATAAAGTGGGATGTGGTTCATAATAAATTATATTATCATACTGCCCTCAGACCACTGATAAATTCAGCATTATTATTGTTACCGATCCCTAGAATTCTATTATTATGTATTTTTTTTAGTGAAACTAACAATTCCTAAAGATTTTGAAGACTAAAATTGGAATTTAATATAGTATTTTTATTCTTTAAATACCGTTACCTAAATACCTAATGCATGCAGATTTTTCATTAAATTTGGAACGTTTAAAAATATACTTAAAATACCCTATAAAATATCTTAAGGTCATAATAAAATAAGTAGGTAATCCATTTTATAAATTCGTGTTCCAACATTAAAACTGCAACGTTTTCTTTAAAACTTAAACTTTCTTCGTTATTGCTGGCTTTCATCTTAAAACTTAAGTTTAATCATAGTTTGCTCTATTCCAGTGAAGTTTGCTAAAAACACCCTTACGTTATATATATTTTTATGATATTATGAACAAGTTACCATTTTTGAATCTGAATAAAATACAAAACCATCAATTCTCAAAATGTGAACGCAAAAATTTAAATAAATTGGACCAAGGAATCACGTTGTCCCATGTTAACTTGCTCCCTTTTTCACCCCCTTAGGGTTTATTCCGGGAAATTCTTTCTTTGTTTTGTTTTGGAATGAAACAACTATTAACGGATTTAACTCGCGTATTTTTATTTTATTTTATTAGCTGACGTTTCGGATTCTTCACAGTTTCCATAATCGTAGCACGACTGAGCTCCTGAGCTATAAGTTTTATTAAGAACCCTCCAAGTTTCAGGTATCTACGATCAATAGTTTAGGCTGTGCATTTATCTGTTAGCCACTCATTCAGGACAAAGCATTTTATACGTATAATAATTATAAGATAGGTAATTAAACGAACTGTCAACAATGAAACCGAGTTATTTCCTATTAAACAAGGGTATTGAATAAGGGTGGTCCGGTGGGACCGGTCGTTGTGGTGATCCTCGAGTGGGACCTATGTCCAGCAGTGGACGTCTTTTGGTTGACATGATGACAATTTCCTGTTCGAATTATATCAAATAATTTAAAGCAACGGTTATCATTCTTATATAAATAAATAAAAAAAATATACAAATGCTTATGTCCCGCAATGATTAGGATTATATTATCTAGAGCCGCACTGGATTTGTACAAAAGTAGTTATTTTTATAGGACCCAAATGGTAAAATGAACGAATTTACTACTTCGAGACTTCGCCCGCGCTGTATGTACTATCATAGTATCCAATTGAAATTGTCACAGATGATGTATTTCTGTTGCCACTATAAAAATAAATACAACTAAAAAACAGAATCAAATAAATATCTATGACGGCTCGCATACAACAGACATGTTTTGATAGATAATGGTACATAACCCATCGTTCGGTCAAGTGTGAGTTCGACCTGCATTAGACTGTTTTTATTTTTTACTTACGTGCCAGTATACATGAGCTTGATATTTAGCTCTACCACACGGTTACAACGACTTTTTGTTAAAGTACTGAATTTATTTAAACTGTGACTACTGCAGTGGCGTAAAGCTAGGTTGTTAAGTGTAAAGTTTATGTGAATGAATTGTTTTCGAGTGCCCCCCCGTGTCCTGGCAATCCTCATTCACTCCCACGTTATCCCAACGCCTACTGAATGAGCAAATGAATGGCTTCAGCTGACAGCTTTAGAGCTCAAGGGTTCCTTGTATAAAACTCTAGTTGGTAAAAAGTGCACCACCAGCGACCAGTTTAAAAATATTATTACACTCGTAGCTGTGATATTTGTCCGCAATCCAATTACAGGTCCCGGGCAAAAAATATCTTATACTCTGCCGTCATTTTTAAAAAGGCGACCTTCTGACAAAACTTACTTTTGAGAAAATCGCAAAAGAAGTGCCCAACTTTATTTTTTTTTTTTTCATTGGTTTATGAGGCGAATATGACTTACGTGAAAATTCGTACTTGTAGAGTGATGTCTATTCTATCTTATGTATATTTTTTTATTACCATTTTGTACATTTAAATGAATTAAATTAATCAAAAAACATTTCTTTAAATTATTGGGATCAGTTTTTAATCGAGCATAATCCACTAAAAAGCCGTTTGAGTCCCGAAGCGACCTTATAGTGGAGTAATTTTCACAAAAAATTATGCGGCCGGAAAATTTACTGTTCATAATTCTCTAAAAGGCAGTTTATCCACATAGCGGCTTTTTTGTTCAGTATTCAAATTAAAAAATTTTGTAAAAAAAATATAAGAAAGACGTTAAAGTGCAAAAACTGCCATTTAAGTAAGTAATGACATTAGTATACCGGTGAAAAAAATCCTTAAAAGCAGTAAAACTCCAATTACTGCTTTTAAACCAATTATCGTATATGCAATACTTAAAGTAATGCTTCTATAAGAGCAGTCAAGTGAAATGGCATTGTCAAATCAAACCAAATAATTGTAGCAAAGTTATAGTTGTTGTGGGTTTATTAATAATAGGTTCATTTTTAAGCTGTTCTTTGAAAAAAATACTGTTTCAGTATTTATAGGCAATGCAATACTGACAGTAGTTTAACTCTAAAAGTTTTTTTTGTGATATTATACTAATATCAAAGCTGAAACTATTTACTGTCTAAACTGTGTCTTTCAAAATATGAAACATGTTTACTTATATGTTTCATTCTAAGCATAAATACATTTATTATTCAACAAAATACAAACATATCGAAATGACCACATTGATTGCTGAGAAGAAACGTTGCAAGAAACTCAGCAGGAATAACAAAAATAATTTAAATTGCCTCTAGGGTAGCACTCTAGATAAGTAACGGAGTTCCTTCGCAGGTACCTGATGTTTATTGAACTTCATTGTACGGTTAAGTTTATCCATTACATGTTCAAAGATTGCAGACGTCCCAAAACGGTGGTTGTATATACTCATAATATTATCATTTTTGTTTTATGTACCTACCACATTCATAATCCATTTTAAAGCTATTCGAACAAACATTTTAAATAAAAACATTATCTAGCGTCCAGCTTTTACGATACATTGCAACCTTTACAATACAGACCTATCTGTAGGAGTTTTCTTTCAATATATCGTGACTATGACCTATTTAGAAAATTATTATTAAGTTTTCCTTTAAGTAGAACATCTAATTAACCTAAGCTATTGCTTAATTTTATTCTACCTAACTCCATCGTAAATTGTGTTTTACCATTGATGGAATTACAATATCAAGAAATACAGCAACACTCTTTCGGGTTCTTTTAGTTGTTTTGTCCCAATGTGTGATAACTAGTAAATCATCAGAAAATAGACAATATAACGTTCAAAATGACTGAAATGACACATCTTTTGTCGTCATACGACATTACAATATTCGATGTACCTACGTAGGTATTCGAAATTGTATTAGGTAATATTAAAGGATGCATTTCTTATATATAACTTCAATAAATAAGAACTAACTATAAATAGGTGTAGGTACCTTCTATATTTACTAACATACTGTATAGCTACTATGTAAAGTACAAGTCAAAAACCTAACTAAAGATAGCAGTTTTTAAGCATTTCGTAAAACAGTTGTAGTTTACACGGGAGTAAAACTCAGTATAAATTAGATGAAAAAAACTTTAGTCATAGATTATATTAAAAATAACTATAATATATCATTTAATTGAATTTTAAATTTTACCTTTGAAGTTTCATGCAGTGTGTAAGTAGTAGACAACCATCTTACCTCGACTTTTGGCGCACTAACATAATTTCATCGACGCACTTACAAATAGAACTGCACTTAATAACTCGCACCTACACGTAACTTAACCGCTTTTTAATTAATTATTGTGGGAAAACTGCTTTTTAGTGTCCAATAGCCTACCAAAAATAGGAACTAAAAATTTATAAGACAGTATTAACTTCTTTCTTATAAGTACGAATAAAAATGTTAACCACTAAATAATTATTAAAAAGGCAGTGTAAGTGACATGACGACCTTTATAGAAATTTTTGCTCAAAAACGGCCTTTTAATGAATTATTGTGTAGTTTTTGCTATTGTGAATTGGCAGCCAAGGGACTGAAACTGCCTTTAAATAAAGTAATGTAACATTACTGCCTTTTAGTAAATTTTACACTAAAAATAATGTCGCGTCACGGCCTTTTTGAGGAAAATCTGAAAAAATATCTCGTGAACTAAATAAGATAGAGAAAAACGGGTTGGATGGGTCGACGCGCCTTTTTTTTCTGATCACGCCCATGTATATAACTCAAAATCGGTAAAGTGTCAGAAGGTCGCCTTTTTAAAAATGACGGCAGTACTTACAAGGATGTAATATTGTAGGAAAACATACTGCGGAAAAACAGTTTTGATTTCATCCGACGTGAAACATGAAATAATGTTGAAAAACATACATTAATATTGTGATATAAAGCGAATTCTCACATACATACTACTAATTGTCGATGAAAGTGCTGCTAGTGTGATTGACAGATTTTTATAAAACTAACCATCCATCATTTAGCAAAACAAAATGGGTGGCCATTAGTATATTTGCAATGGTAACATCGAGAGCTGTCAAAACAAATCGTCACCATGCATAATGAAAATACGTGTATGAAGTAACTTTTACGTTATTGGACAGTTTTACGAGCGCTGAAGTGATTCCAGCCAATCGACAGTCAGCTTTCATTGGTAAAACTTTGTCGGACGGGCTGTAGTCAAACGAGAGCGCACGTCTCAAAAATATTGGTCGCACAGGACCAACTTTCGTAAGGAGATGAAGATATCCCTCGGGAATCCACGATTTTTACGAAGGTTTAAGCAAACGGATAAAAAGAAAACTTATATTTATTTATTAGGTTACCTGACCTTATTTCAAAATTCAGAGTATTATCTATGTGGTACCGCGCTTTGTTGACTCAAATCCAGTGAGTGTGGAATGTTACCTATATATTCGTACAATCAATTAATTTATTTGGATTAATTAATTACAATTTGTAGGTATTCAGTAATTTGAATTAGTAAGTAAACATTTTAATCAAAATTGCCGAGTCGGTGCTGATAAGACTTATTTTACTCAATTTAAACATTAAAGTTAATAGTAACAGAAACACTGTTACTAAGTTGTGATTTCTCTGTTAATCAAATTGAATAATAAGTTTGGAGAATATACCTACTGTAATTATACATTTTTAGATCTTCAAAGACCAAAACAGAAGCAACCCTGAAGGCTCGTTTCAAAAAATTACACCGTGTTTTCTTCAAAATGATGATCTGTATAATAAAGAAGCTCGAGAAGGTAACGCAAGAATTTTGCGTCAGTTCGTATGGAATTATTAATGAAATCGTTCTTCATGTGATGTGATGCGCATATATACAAAACATTCCTGTAACATACACGAATATTGTACTGTATCTTACCTTTATAATACAACTAGCTGTCCGCCCCGGCTTCGCTGGGATCATCTTTTTTTTTATAGCCTACGTCACTCGGGAATAGTGTAGCTTCCCAACAGTGAAATAATTTTTGAAATCGGTTCTGGAGCCTATTCAATACAAACAAACAAACCTTTCCTCTTTATAATATTAGTATAGAAAACATTTTGTATAATAATCTGTATTAAGTTTTAGCTTCCGTCAAGGTAATCAACGTTAGAATACATTGTAATTTTTAATAGATTTTATTTGGATTTAATTATTATTTAAGTTACCTATACATGATTGCCAGAGTTCTTTGGGTGTTAAATTTCCTGCTTGTTTATTTTCATTGAAATGGGTCACATTTTTAAATGCACTCCTTAAATTGGTTTTGCAGTATTTAGTACTTTCTGGATATAATTTATTTAGTAAAAGGTACAAATCATAAAGTTGTCATAGTAACTCATACAAAATAAAAAAGTAGTAATGGAACCCTTTTCAATTTCGCAATGCAATTTGTTACAAAAACATATTTGCATTTTATGAAAAATATAATTTCCCAAGAGAAATTATCTCTATTATTAACCACAATCAAAAAATAGACGCTCTGAAAAAACTTGATGTACTTAATACAATGACAGAGTTGATTCAAGAACATTCTAGTTTGATTAATTTTTTTTAGGTATAAAAAATAATAATAAAAGCTAAGTTCTTAGAGATTAAAACTAACGGCACGAAAGGGGCATATTGTCATTAATGTATTTGTATGTATACGTGTATATGCATATTAAACAACTCAATAAGGGATTTGGTTTCCTTAACTGGAGGAGTTACAACCCTTATTCAATTGGTGCTGCTATTCTGTTGACAAATACAGATGATACACGTGATTATAAGTGGTTAATATCAGTAAAACGTTCTAACTATATTTTATCTATGTACATTTTGATATCTGTGTGAGTTGTGACATTTAAGCTGTCATTCAATAAATCGTTCTCTTTCCATTCCGACTTGCACCAAGACGCATCGTTTTTTTTAAATCCCATATAATAATTAGAACCCACCAAGAGAGAGTTGAAATACAAACCTCTAATAAGTGATATCATTTCCTGTGAATTCATACAATGTGTACGAGCATTCATTGTAATGCAGACTGTACAGTATCTGTGACATGAAAGGCGAAGAAGTTAATTTTATGCACGCAAACAGGTTAGGTGTTCGCCTACCTATCATAGGAAAAATTATGAATAAACATTGTTACAATTGATACGGTTGCAAAGCGGACATTAACAAGCGTTGATTCTACTGATGTTCTAGCTGCGTGTGTGTTCTAATTTCGAAATCTTTTGTGACTACCATTTGACGTGAAAATCATCAAAGGGGTTCATTAAGTTGAGCTGGGTTTCATTGGAAGTAAATCAAGTTAGTACAATTAACAGTGGGACACGTCACCTGGCTCGACCGCAAATAAATTGGACCGACCATCGTTAACAGTCCGGTGCGCCATTTCCCTGGATACTTAATGCATGGTTCAGTATAGGAAATGTGCAATTTATATTTGAATACTGAATTCGGTGCGATAATTGTCAATAGCTATAGTTTTCTCTATATTGGTCGTGGTATGAAGTGAGTGGTCTGAAATCTTCGGTGTTTCCAGCAAATTTTCACTGGATTGAAATCTGATATGAGTTGGAAATAAAATTTGAAAAAATGTGTAGGTATTTTAATTACAAGAGGATTCAAATATTTGCAAAAGGCTCGAGTTATTGAGATATTTAAATATGTAAAAAAATACTTCAACTAGAATAGGATAAAATTTCATCCCGCAAATGGTCATCGATATGTCTTTACTTTTTTTTGCAAAATCAGTAGGTATTTTTCAAAACCTATTTTTAAAGAATACTAGAACTACAATTCACATTGATATCTCTTTACTTCATGTATTGACCAACTAACCACTATCGTATTGTACCTAACATAAACTATTCGGGTGGCAACATAGTCGCAATCGCTGAAATATATTGCAATAAAAGCCTCATGATCACAGTTTATTCCCCCATTAAACCGTTATCTCAATTGCAGTTAGAACGGATGCTGCAAACTGTCCCGGAAATGTTCTTGCTTCTTCCGGCTTGTGTTAAATTCACTATAGCTCAACGTGGCCAATATCACATTATAAACAGCCTTACATAATATGTTTATATTTTAAGAATACTAATAATAAATATAAAATTCTTGTGTCGCGGTGTTTGTTGCCAAATTCGTCTGAAACGGCTGAATCAATAGGTACTCGTATTTATGAAATTTTGTGTGCATATCGGGTAGGTCTGAGAATCGACCAATGTCTCTTATTCGTACCCCTTAATATTAAGGGTAACCGTTGGAGTAAACGTGTTCTAGAGTGGAGACCGCGTCTCGGCAAGCGTAGTGTAGGACGTCCTCAGGCAAGGTGGAGTGACGATTTGCGTAGGATGGCTGGCAGGAGCTGGATGCGAGCAGCCGAAGATAGAGCAAAGTGGCGTGCAATTGGAGAGGCCTATGTCCAGCAGTGGACTGCGACGGGCTGATGATGATGATGATGATGATGAATATTAAGGGTAATGTTTCATGATTCAGCATTGAAGAATATTATATTATACAACTCTAAATTTCCACCCTTCTACCATGAACCTTTTTTTAAAAAAAAAAATCTCAAAAAACGCGGTACGAAATTCAATCATCTAGTCTCATGATAAAAATTAGGATTATAAAGATAAAATACCTAACTTTTGAACGATGACTTATTTAATTAAATATTTGTCTGTAATGTATCATAATTATTTGTTTTTAGCACTCATTTTACTTCAACAATAGTGGTAGGATTAGGTGAAATACCTACTAAGCAAGTTCAGCAACTACAAACTAGGTGTGTGCACTGAAGTAAGAACCGTTTGTGCAATTGATTTGTCGGCTGCGGCGTGCATGCATTGTGCAGGAATGCACAATTATTGACCGATGGACGCCTCTTCGTTCATTGGAGTGACTTTTATTAATCTATAGGTTAACGATACATAAGTATAATTTAACGTAGTTTTGATAGGCCGTCATTTCTTTTTTGAAAATGAACTCTGAATGTCATCATCATCATCACATCAAGCAAAAGACGTCCGCTGCTGGACATAGGTGTCCCCCAAAAATGACCACATCGACTGAAGTTCAACTCTGAATGTATTTTAATAGTACATTACGCACCTAGGCCAATAAAATAAAAAATGTCTCAGATCACATGTAACAAAAATGTGATCTGAGGCTTACCTATACTATGTGACCTATACTATTTTTCTGTTTGACGAAGCCAGAAAGCGGCAATTTCATTTAGCGCAGCTGCCAGAAAGTTGGCGCTTTCCGGTCGGAGAACAGAAAAAATAATTTATTTTCGAAATAGGACACAGAATTAGACTTTTATAACGTAACATGGAGTAAATACCTACTCACTTATCCTCAACAAATGCATTTACAGTCGAACGAATCCGCAAAGCACAGAACAGGATAATAAAATGCAGCCTTCGCAGTCATTGGGAAAGTCTGGCGTATTGGAAACGACCTTTGAAATCTAGAAAATGTTACATACGAAATGTTTAGAATTTTCGGATACAAAATAAATAGCTGGTGTTTGATTAGAGAGCTTTTAATATATATTTTTACAAATTCAATTAGTTAGAAATGTATTTCTTTAACGATCATAAATGTAAAGTTTAATTATTTGTGGTTGAAACATTCGTTTTTGAATAATAAATAAAATACTTACCTGACTTCCTATTTAAAATAAAAGGAACTCTTTTCACACTACAGTCATAAAAAAATCGGCTTAATAATCGTATATAAACACAACGACACAAGAGGCTTCGCAAAACTGAACAATATCCTTTCGCTAATTTGCACATAATACTTTTCCAATAAAAGAAATTCTTTTTCCATTGAGTATCTCGGGTCCCATGAGTGGAACACCTTTATCAACGCTTCAAGAATAATCCTATTTCTCGAGGACGGGTAAATACGGGACGTATTTACCTACTCTTACCGACTGAGATCGATTCGTATGACATTTGGGATTTGATCGTGTTAGCGCACGTTTGAAGTGTTGCACCTCCGTCGAGTATTCGATAAATCGGTATTTTGCGAATCATGAATCGGAAATGTCATTTCGTTTGATGTTGATATTTGTTTTTAATATAGGATGTTTATAATTAGGTTGACGTTCTGTACGAGTAAATAGGTGAGGTATGGTGATCTGATATGGGGAAGATGCTATGGAAATACTTTAAGTACGAATAAATTCTAAGCGGTTGGTAAAATAGGTATTATTATTAATTTAATACTTATTTCATTCATAAAAATAATAGACATTATGTTTGAAAGAGTTAGTTATTTTTAAGATAATGTGTTTATGCGACAGACGAAACTGTAATGACATTTGCATCGAATTTATAGGTACAATTCGAAGCTAAAAGAAAAAGTATAAATAGATTTTGTGAAAATAGAAAAAAAACTCAAGTCTTCGTAGTCGTTACAAAAATCCCTCTAAGTTCGGTGACTGCCTAAAAAAGTCTTTTAACAAAATTTGGGAGGTCTCAAGTGTTCTTTCAGCACCTTACTAAGATCCTGTTTTATTCAAGCCTTTGCGTTATTGAATTTCTTGCGGTCTACGTTAAAACTCCACCCCGAGGGGACACGAAGAACAAAAAGTTTACGTTCATTAAACTCAGCACTCTCGACGCGTCGACGAGTTTCTAAATAATATTTCAAGAACGTGGAATATATATTTTAATGAAGATTTTTTAATTTTACTGCTATAAAAGTATTAAAATGGTAGTCGAGTTTTCGAAAACCTATATTAGCTCAAAATACTTAATAATTGTACAATGTAGACACATACTCGTAGGTGTTTTTTTTAATAATTACTGATGTGTTCGTGGATTACACAAAATGACACAATTATAACGGAATTAACTCGCGTACTTTATTTTATTTGATCGAAAACTTTCCAGTTCCCATATTTGTACGCGACTGACGATAGTCTAATACGGACTCAGTATTGAAGATATCTTTGGAGAAAGTAAATCTATCGAAAACACTATAAGTTCATATTACTACGCAATTTACGAATGTCACGTTGATAACTTCAACGTGCCATTTTCTTTTCGTAAGAAATATTCTAAGATGAAAACTAGGCTCGAATTATTTAAAAGAAGATAGTCCATTATAGCATTACACACAGGTATTTGATGCTGGAGATGAATTTTCACATTAATTCACATTTAAAATGATTATGCAAATAGCATCATCAATTATGGAATATTATGAATTTATTTGTGATGGTGCATTATATATTAGACGGTTACGATTTGGTACAATTGATGAACTTTCGCGATTATATAACGAAATTAGTAGATTGAAGTGCTTACTTTTTGTGATGGAATTAATTATATTGTATTTTTTTCCTTATTTTTTTTAAAGGAACGTTTAGTACCTATTTCATATTACAGTATTTAATTTATGTTTTTAGTAATTGGTTGCATCTACGAACGGTTTTTTTTTCTATGTAACTAAAGTCGACTAGAAAAGAAAACTTAAAGATATTTCGCCTTTTATACACTTGCTACTATTAAGCATGGTAAATTAATAAAAAAAAAAAATTGAAACAGCCATAATGGATTTACGTAATTCGTGTGTTTTATGTCATTTACTGACGTTTCGAAAACTTTATATGTACGATGGTCCAATGGTCAAACAATGTAATCTAAATTAAATATTTCTTACTATAATGGAATCTGTAAAGGCTCCGAAACGTCAGCCAATAAAAATAAAATACGCGAGTTGAATCCGTTAAAGTTGTTTCATTCCAATTTCTTACCATTTAAAATATCGCTTTTAACTTGCCCCCATGCGTAAGGTCAACTTGAAGGTAAGGCGGCCGCTAACAATGATGGATGACAGCATTAGCATGACTAGCCCCTATTTATCTAGTTCACGGCGTTCGAGTAGACGTGATCGGATCTCAGGTGCGTAAGTAGGTTTAGTGAGATGAAAAGGAAGTTACCTACTTTGAGGTTTTAAGTACCTAAGGCTGTTTAAAATGTATTTAAGGTTACGTAAAATCCTATTAGTATGATATTGTGTTTCAATAATCACGCAATGAAGTAAGTACAAAATTAATCCGTTACACGCTTAAATACAAAATAAATCCGTTACACGCTTCGTCATATTGAATATTTACTTGGTAGGTACATCTAAAATATCCGCTTCGTCGTCAAACATAATAATATACAAACAACCTATAGTCTCCACTACTCGAATGTGTACATAACGTAAAATAAAAGTACTTAATAGAATTGGAAATGTATTATACCTACATACTGACAGCACACACGGTATGAGCTGACCTGTAAGATGTGCATCGAATATCTGCTGAAATCGATGTATGCGGGCTTGCAGTAAATGCAGGATGTTGCAAAGAGTCACGCTGAAGGCCTTTGTTCTGCAGCTGTTAAAATCTAAAAAAAAAACCATATAAATACACAGCTCTCGCGTTGACAGCGTAAAAAGTCAGTAATTTTCAGTTGTTTCAAATATTTTTTTTATGTAGGTAGTACAATTAGGGTCAGAAATATCAGACCCACCTTATTATCGGTTACAAGGGTTCTATTAGACATTTAAAATTTCCCCATTTTATAAAAATCGTTTACAAACTGTTTAAAACAAAGGACCTCTCGCGGGTTCGATGACAAAATGAAGTGCAAGAAAATGGGCTTATTCGTAGGCTCTAAAAGAGAAACCGTCAATTATGAATTATTCAACACACAACCCGGGAAAGCTTTGAAAAATTTATGTGTTCAGAAATGTGTAAAATGGAGACCTCGAGTGTCAGCTTTTTTAGTAAGAACACTTTTATGTCTTTATTTCAACGGTCAAAGCAGTGCTAATAAATTGCGCAGATAACGAGTTTTCTTTTGCCTCATAACACTGTCAAAAGTTGGCCGACTTAAATCTCAAAATAATTACATTGAAGGTCTAAATTACCTTTAAAGGTTTTCATTTTGATGACTAAGTTTGCAAGGGTTCCCTGATGTAGGTAACCTTTGCAATGACAATTAGTTTAGTTTAGTTGGAGGGATCCCTTGGACCCGCGTCATAGAAACTGCGACGTCAGCCCACCGCTCTCATTTAATGAGTTAACAATATTGTATGGCAGTATATTACAAAATGGGTACACTTATTACTTGACATTATTTATTGTAAACTAGCTGACCTGGTAAACTTCGTACCGCCTTAATTTTTTCCTTTAATTTTCCTTTATAGAAACCTTGTTATGACAATTTCAAACCCAAACAGGTATGATACAATTTAGCACTGGAGTCGATCGAAAGTTTACATTTTGGTTAGATTATTTTTTATATATCGATTTACACACCTAAATCTATTTGTAATGGTTTTGCTTATCAGCCAATATTGGAACATCGTGGTGGATTAGGATATCCTATCAATATTGAGGCCTGTAGACAACGAGCTGTGGTACGATTATAGGTTGAATTATCATTATTTATTAAATTATAGATTTTGACAAATTTAACTCAAGTACGTATATTGAATTTGTGGTTAGTTTCTTTAAAGTTTCTCATTCATGATTTATTTTTGGTAAATCCTAAATGTTTGTTGAAAATAATTATCATGTGTGTGATCTTTCGCATTTTTAAACTAACACTTCTGGTTTTAAATAAGTAGTAACTCGAGGATTGTTTGTAGTACCTACACAGTACACACTCTGCTCGTCATCATGAAAGACAACGATCGTCAAAAATAGGATGTTATCAGTATACTTACTCAAACCCCATCTTTCCAGACACTTAGTTATTTCAATATCGCCTAGTATTCGGCGAGGCATGAACGCCTGGCGTTTAAATGGAAACCGATCACCTTTATGCCTAAATTCCGGGTCAGTGTATTGGAGCTCGTTAAACCGAGGGATTTTCTCTTTTATCGCTAAAGGACATTTATTTTATGTACTTACTAGTTTTCACCCGGTATCCGCATTGGTATTAACTTAAAACATATACTATTATGTAGTTATGTAAGGAAACTTATAGTAACTGCAATGAAATATGAGATCGTCTATTTTTATATCTACACGAGCGGTTCGCCCCGGCTTCGCCCGGATCCTTATTTTTATAGCCTATGTCACACGGGAATAGTGTAGCTTTCCAATAGTGAAATAATCGGCCCAGTCGATAGGAGCCTATTCAATCCAAACACACAAACAAACAAACTTTTCCTCTTTATTATATTAGTATAGATAAACACGTATACCTACATGGAGGATTATTTTTAAATAGATATAGATGGCTTTTAAAATAATTATGCAGTAGGTATATATTATATTCGTAAGCTTAATTATTCAAAGGAGGACAAGCTTTTTTTGGATTAGTACCAAGTACCAAAATCGCATTGCGAGAAAGATCACTTCAGTGCTAGTATACAAAACCAAGGTAGTGAAAAATTTCGTTGACGTCCATGGCGCCACTAGCCATCACAATTCCTCACGTTAAGGTACAAATGTAGGTTTAAGATCAAATGTGATCTAGTTTTTTTCTAAAGGCTTAAGAGTCTCCTTTCAGGAGTCTCGCCACCCGTCCGGTTTTGCAGTAAAGGCCCATTAGCTGGCCAACTGCGCTTCAGTATTCAGTTCGAAAAAAAAAAGTTTTTTTCTACGCTTATCTTGGTACAAATTCATTACGAATTTCTATTGATACCTCGTAGTAAACACCCAATAAAGATACATTACATTACATGTATCTTTGTTTACTACGAACATCTAAAAAGTTTTTAAACTACAATGTACGACAATGTAAATAAAACCCTATAATACGTCACAAAAGAGTACAAGCTCAATTTATTGTAGAACATATTCATTGGTTCGATTGATCTTTTGCTAGTGAAATTCGCGGCTCATTTCATTCATAATAATGCACATTTGTATCATATCACCTATTCACTGTACTCTACTGCTTAATGATGCGTACACTAACCAGTAAGCGTAAATTTAAACGAACTAAATAGGCGTAGGTACTTACGCTTCTAATCGATGTAAATAGTACTTAGTGTGACGAATAAAATTGTAATTTATATAAAATCACATATAAGCAAACTTTCATAGAATAACCATTGATTGTAATTATAATTGGTCTTCTTCTTAGAACGATGAGATTACCTTACCCCTTTTTTACCAACGAGGCAATTGTTAGTGACAAGTGACAGTTCGACATATACGATGCCAATTAGTGTAGATTCTTGTCGAGTTTCTAGTGTAAACGTAACTGTCCTAGGGTTCTCGGCAAAAGTAGGACATAAACGCACATATTCTCGTGGAATCC
This sequence comes from Polylopha cassiicola, assembly GCA_038024825.1. Classification (NCBI taxonomy): domain Eukaryota; kingdom Metazoa; phylum Arthropoda; class Insecta; order Lepidoptera; family Tortricidae; genus Polylopha; species Polylopha cassiicola. The sequence continues at coordinate 10,647,644 of CP149046.1, read as the reverse complement.
ATTTTGTGCTATCCTAGTTGGAGAACACGATAACTCGGGAAATCTTGTCAAGGGTAAGAATGTGAATTCTCGTAAAGGAGTGTTGACCACAGAGTCAACTACTACTACGAGTGGGTCGACTAGGCACAGGTCTAGTCTGGTGCCATAGGTACATTGTCGTAATATAATAATATGCCTCACTTCACGAACCCGTAAAAAATGAATACAATTCTACAGTTCTCTATTGAAAGGAGAACAGTAGAAATCTCTCATTTTTACTGAACACAAAGATCGTTTTAATGGTTCAAGGCCATCCCCAACCAAAACACAATCCTTCGTCTATTTTGTTACAAAAATTGTTGAGTCAATTCAGGGCGTGATATCAAATTTCTAGAGATGGTATTTCTATCCAATGTTCATGGGCAAGGAATATGAGAATCTTGTATTTTATTTCTGGAATGAAGGAAAAAATATATTGTTACGACTGAAGAATTTTTAGCTTTCTTCTTTCCGTCGTCAAAAAAAATAATTAAAACCATAGTGATGGATCATTTTGATGATATTTAATTTAAGCGGTTTATTTCGTGCCCTAGAAGTCAGTACCAATGAAGTAGATTAATTTCGAGTAAGTATAACAAAGTTACTGGACTAAAAAAACCATTAAAATCAGTTCTATTTATACCAAAAATAGCTAAAACCAAAAACTTTACTGCTTGACTATATTTAAAGGCTTTGATACATTGTTAGAAATCGTTAATAAGTACCTACTCTATAATCATTCATACTTTATTTTCTACAATATGATTGCAAAAAAGCACTCATTTGTAGAAAATGGAGCAGACGATAATGTTATTAATTTGTATAAACACTGAATTGAAACTGAAAAATTCTCGTAACGGCATTATCAAATGGAATAAAACGATTGAAATCCGTTACTTTATTTCAATCCGTAATAACTACGAACGCGTCAGAAATTTATTAGACACTAACTATGTGATATTTTGGCGTCAAAACTAAGCTCTTTCAACTAAAAGTCTATTCAAAACATTTTATAAATGTTAATGCAGTTTCCCAGTTTTTCCACCGACCTTTTTATGTGATAATCTATTTACATTGTCGTGCACTCCGGTACATTTTATAATTACGTACAGAACTTTCAACTCAGCACAAAATGGTTCCTTTACCGAAATAATAATTATGTTACGTTGGCAACGTTATTTTGAAATTATTATAAGCTCCGCTTTGACGATGACCTCGTTGGTCGAAAGTTCAATTTATTATTTTGAGAGTATTTTCTTATGGGTATGATTTAGAGGTAAAGGGACTAAATGTTTAAGTCATGAGTATTTTTGATGTTAGGAAGGTATAAACATGGTGCCCATATAAAATACATTTTAGAGGGAATATTCTGTAATATAAAACGATAAAAATATTGATTTGTAATCACTTTTTGAACTGCTTTACAGTTAATAAATAAATAAAATATGGATAATTCACGACAATTCACGCCAATTAATCCGGTTTCAAACTAAATAAAGCTTTTACTATGGTTACTAAAGTTGTCTAGTATCCGTTGGATAAACATATATATAAGACAACCAAGACTGAGGTACAGCAGGATTTGAACCCACAACGGTTTTTAACTACTTTTCAACTTTAGCGTTAGATTATGGTTGACTAAACTTATGAGCTATAAAATTTTTGAAACATCAGCTAATAAAATAAAATACGCGATTTAAATCCGTTATAGTATCATTTCAGTGTGTAATAATCTCGCGATTATTCTAGCATTCGCATGCATCAGAAATTATTAAGAATTTTTCAGTTGAAAATTACTGTGGATAAAATATTTTTATCTGTCCATCTCTGGTGTACTTACACAGAGATAATTTTGTATATTGAACAATAACATCAACGTAATGGCATGCATATCCCATCAATTTCCTAAATATTGGAACCAAATAGCCGTGAACACTTTTACACAGGTTAATAAATAATGCTCGGCGAGTGAAAATACCGCTAAAATCGCTTTTCAACATTTTACAACCGACAGGGGCTCTACTGCGCAACTTAAAAACGTGTTCCCATTAAAATGGAGAAATGGATGCTACAAAATACTATTTCTTTAATGTTATCTCTTACATTTTAGTACTGATTCGAAGCAGGCGCGTGCAGGTTTGCACCGGGGTAGACACTATACATTTTTGTTGTGGTGTCTTTGTGCTTCAAAGTTAATTCTAATTTGGTATTTAAACATAAAATATTATTTAACACTTATAAATACAAAATTGTATTTGGTCATTACGTAACTGTTTCTAGTTTAGTTTTGTGTTAGTCACCGTAATAAAAATAAAGTAGGAACGGGGGAGTTACAGTAATCTCTTAATGCAGTTTAGGACTTAAAATAAATTTTATAGTTGTTTTGTACCGCAACATTGTATTTGCTATTCGGTTTAGTAGCAAAATGATAGTGATTCTCATCAAAACCTCTAACGTAACTCTAATTTTATTAAAAATACTGCTGTAGTGCACAAAACATTGTCACACATGCACATAAAAATCGTAAATGGACATTGTAATTTCATGAGTGTGTGTATGTATGAATAATGAAAATTTAATAGCTAGAGCAAGGCCAGCAAAATATAACACGGTGTTTATTATCTTAACTCACTACGTTATGACTGCCTGTAGATAGTGCAATTTAGGTTACAATTTTTATTATTTTTAAGTCACTAATATTCAAGCGTGCGTTATACGTTTACGTGTGTACGTTGTGTTCGGTATTCTATTTTTTGGCCCCCAAAACAAGTGCCAAACGATAATAACGACAAACATTGTAGGTAATGTCAATTCTCTACATCTGAGAGCAGACACCGATTTTTTGATAGGTGGTAACACCCGACTAAATCATCTGGCTTTTTTGTATCAAAATTACAGATTATACTCAAAAATTGGTACCAGCTTTTGGAATAACGTTGTATTCTTTTCGTTTGTTCACTAGTTATTATTTATTAGCACTAGTCTAGAGGGACAGGAAATATATAGGTACTTCAGAGTGATCGGTTCATGTTATTTACAAGTAGCTCAAATGGGAATCGTGATTTTCATTGATTGTTATCCGCCTGGTAAAGCAATAAACGTCTAGACAAGACACTTTCGTCACGATAAAGCCTCTTGTGAGAGACTTATGTCAACTGTTGCGACTAGCGTAACACGAGTTGCTTATGTAAGCGGATTTCGGTTGTAAATGACGAAAGCTACTTCAGAGTCAACATTTTATAATCGAATTTCATCCTGTAACTATTTATATAAACAATATTGGAAATTTCCGACACTTTAGATTTTGATTATGATAAATCTGCAATGATAGTGTTCAAGGTTTCGAACATTATTTTCTGATTTAATTAAACAGAATAAACTTCAAGAGAAAGGTCTCTTGAAGTTTATTTTGTAAATCCAAAAACAAAACAATGTCATAAATAAACCATAAAGAAATATAAAAACTGAAATACATATTAGATACCAAAAGGTTCTCCTACACTACGTATATTGCAAACAATAACAAGTAGTGAAAAATAAAAATAAGAACATCCGTAGTATATATACTTCTATTGTGACTGTTATTTTACCTCAAAGTTCAAAAGTCTTAAAGCTTGAGCGTAAGACTATTGTCAGCTCAGTCGTGCTACGATTATGGAATTTGTAAAGGCTCTGAAACGTCAGCCAATAAAATAAAATACGCTAATTAAATCCCTCTAAAGTCGCCATTCCAAAGTTTTTAAGATATTATTAAATAATATTTCAAAACAATTTATATATTAGATGAAACATAACTTTCATGTTTTAAAATAGTCTTTTAGAATAATTACATAAACACCAGTCGAAAAAAGTAAAAAAAATGTAATTTTTCATGTAGATTATTCATGAGAATAAAATACGGTATCTACATAAAAACTGAGGATTATAACGTCAGTGGGCATGCTGCCTTTTAAAGCATTCTCCATACAGAAAGTCTTCAGAGAATTGCTTTTGGCCACATCGTTGGTGAAACAGAAAGATCACTTATAAAGGTAATACATTTTAATCATATTCATTATGAATTATTAATTTAATTGATTGTAATACATATAATGCTGACGTATTTTGATTGACTTTGTTTTGAAAACATATTTAATTTTACTAAATAAAAATATTATGACGAGTTAATGTGGAGAACTGTTATATTGCATTTCTTATAATAATAATTTCTAATGCCTTCGCGGTTAATACACATCGGAATGAAATAACTACAACGGATTTAACTTGCGTAAGTATTTTATTTTATTTGCTGACTTTTCGAAAACTTTACATTTCCTATATTGGTTGCACGACTGAGCTGACGATAGTCATATCAGCCGTTTTTGTTTTATTCCAATTCTCCTTATTATTTTTATAGTGAACTATCTTTTTTTATTTATCTTTAGTTTTCTGCTCTGAGTGTTGTGTTTTATTTGAATAAATTGCTCACTTTAGTACGGCGGGCGGCATTTGTTTTCACTTAGAGAATCAACGCTATTTTCCAAGGATAGCTTTTACACAATATTCAGTTTGGCAAAGAAAAACTTGTTCAGTAAGCTTAGAAATAAAGTTACTTAAGTAAATTCGATATTGTTGTTCCCTATAATTATCCTTACTATCCTTACTAATATTAGAAACGCGAACGTTTGTAAGAATGTAAGGATGGATGTCTGGATGTTTGTTTGTTCCACTTTCACGCAAAAACTACTGAATGGATTATGATGAAACTTTACAATATAGCTTATACATCAGAATAACATATAGGTTATATTTTGTAACGATATCGTATGCAGATAAAATCGCAGGCAAAAAATTGGAGGTAACTAAAATATTTCGAATATGAACCTCAGAAATCGTTTTTATTTTATGAATTCTTTGTTTTATATTTTTGATAATCTCGCATTGCACTTACACAACAACATACCTATAATGACATGACAGTGTAATTAGGTATATTGTATAAAATAATTAGAAATAAATGAACTTAATCTAATCATTCAAATTCTATATCCGTATTTTCTTCATAAGTATAATTACTGATTATTTTCAGACTTCGAAAACAATTTTAGATTATATAAAAAAAATTTGCTCAAAAAAATACTTTCTTAAATTAACCAACAAAAATACCTATCACTGTAGATGGAACACAAACCTTAGCATACTATCCTTACTAATATCACAGAATAGATAATAGTACAAGTACAGAAGGTTCACTGCTTTGATGTTCACAAATGCTGCCTTTTATGTGCCTACATAATTATTATTAGCAAACGGACCGCAAGCGAGCAGCCGACATTGAGCTCTCTGGCGCCGCGCGAAGGTCGACATTGTTCCGCACCTTGTCAGACGTTCTGAATAGGGTTGTCAGTACTGGCTGCGTAAGCCTGCGTAAGAAGTGCGCGCGTGCGTCACGGGCCACTGCGCGGCAACCACTGACGATTCGCCCCAAGCATTGGGGCGGCGCCTAGCTCGGCGCCGGAATGGCGCGGCGGCGGAGTGAAACCCCCCTGCTAATATTATAAATGCGAAAGTAACTCTGTCTGTCTGTCTGTCTGTCTGTTACGCTTTCACGCCTTAACTACTGGACCGATTTAAATGGAATTTGGTACAAAGATAGTCTGGAGCCTGAGAAAGGACATAGGCTACTTTTTAGCCGACTGCAAAAAAGGAGGAGTTCCACGCGGATGTCGCGGGCAGAAGCTAGTAATATATAAATATATTTTTCTTGTACAGTTTCCTGTTGTTTATTATGTTAAAAAAACTTGAAAATACTAAGTCGATATTTCTCCATTTAACTGATACCACATAAATGATTTGCAAAGTTCGATAGAACTTGATACCATCGTAAAATCGAAGTTATGAGGCGCTTTATAGAATCAATTTATCCTTGAATCATATTACTTCTTGTGATGTTAGTGCTTCGTGAAATTAAATTATTCCTAAGTAGGTATGATTAATTTTGAGTTCTTTAATTTTGTCTGGTATCTAGTTAGTTCTTATATTTAATTTTAGAGGATTTTTTAGTTGTTTAAGAAGAAGAAATGAGGTCAAGTCGGCGTGGTAGTACTTTGTTAGTAAAGCACATACGATGAAAACCTTTAATTACAAGTTGGTATGTATAAAAAAAAAGTATATATAAAAAAAAACAACACCAAATGTAAAAGCCTAAAAGTCCTCTCAAAAGAATATACACGCACACGCAGACAAATAGACACGTCAAACTTATAACACCCCGTCGTTTTTTTTTTCTGCGGTAACAACAGGGTTTAGGTATAGGTACTATAGAATTAATTACTTAAAAAAGTTTTTTGTACGAAAAAATATTACAAAATGTAGTTGAGAATATAAGAAACTTTTGCCCTTAATTAAAAAAAAATAATGATGCGGTGTGCCAAGTTGAGGAGTTCTCGACTCTCAGTGACATCTCATTTCAAGTGACAACGGGGTAGCTTCATGACATTCCTTAATTAATTTTAACAAGGATGTGGACAGGAAAAGTACAATATTAACTTTTATGTTTATATCTTAACAATTTGTAATATTACGTGCTCCTGCAATCTATGCTGTAAGAAGATTAAAAAATATAAATGCAGCTACCCAGTAGGTACAGAATCGAATAGGTAAGTAGTTAAAAATAATTTTAAACAAGGGAATGAAACAGTTATAACGGATTAACCTACTCGTAAAGTACGCGAGCTAAATTCGTTATTGTTGTTTCAGTCCAATGCGAAGTAAATGAAAAGGTATCAGAAATGAATATTATTAAAATTAAATGTTAGGCATCAACCTATTATTAAATTATATGATCATTATTTAGATAGAAATTAGGTTAGTTTTATAGCTTAAAGCAAAGTTAACTAAGTAAGTAGCCGTAATATATTTTAGGGTTGGTTTGAGTTTCAAGTTTGTTAAAAGCTTTGTGTAATATTTACTTGAGGCTCCTATTTACGTTTATTGGTTAAACATTATTTTGTTAGTTTATGTTATAGCGTATTTATAAAGTACCGAAATGAAATGAATTGGTGAATTTACAATTATTGGAAACGCAAGGATAAAAGGTAATGATTTATATGAACGCGATAGGCTTTTTTCATTCACAGTCACTCTGAAATTAATTCTATATATAGCTAATATTTATAATAATATAGCATTCCGTGAATGTTTCTTTCATGTACTTAACTAACATAAAAGTTTTTAAATTTTTACTTGTTGACTAATTTATTAAAGTATTGTCTGTGAATGCTATAGCGTGCATCTATAATGATGCCATTATTTATAATAAGTACATGGATGCGCATATTACATGTTTTTCTGTATAACTTATGTCCGTAAATTTCTTTATGGTCGTTGTTGGTGACGCATGAAATAGGCTCGCAGCCCCGTTGGCGGGGTCGAAAACGTTCACCCAGGTGTGGGTCAGAGAGGTCAACCGAGTCGGTCTTACCCGCAGGAACCTTCTGACCCCCGGTATCATAATCGTGGTAAATACCTCCACTTTGGTCGTGCGGTAGGTCAGGGCTGAAAACTCTAATTATAGTTTTGAAGCATCCCATCTGGAAGCTCACTTACAGGCCGGTTTTGCAGTAAAGTGCTTCAATATTCATTTAAAAAAAAAAGGTATTTAACTAAAATTTATGAACGATACCTTTTTCAATTTCAACATAGATATGTGGGTAGTAGGTATACTTTCATAGTAATTCGTAAGTAAACTAAAACTAAGTTTTCATCCAATGTTTGCCTGCATATAGTGTATTAGAATCCATAACCAATATTTTGCGATAGTGTCACATTAGATTAACAATGTCATCCAATAACGATAACGATATAGCCTTAGCGTGTCCCATAAATTTAGCGCCAGTTGGTTGTACATTCACTGAGACATGCGTTGGTATATCTACAGATTATTAATGTCTTGTTAATATTGTGATCTCGAATACTAATAGTGTTTGTATAGAAGTAATAACTTAACTGATTTAATTGACAATAGTTACGAGAATACATACCTAAATTAATATTGATATTTTGAAATAAACAGGCCCTTGATATTTAAGTATATGATGCTGTTTGCACTAATAATAAAAAAAAGTGGACTCACGTGTGGTTTAGCTCATAAAGTACCTTCGAAAATAAAGTCGAGGTTATTTACTGTCATTAACTTCGAAAATATTTCATTACGTTGAAGTTAATGTATCGTTAATATTTTTCGATTTTACAATGAAAATGTGTTACTCGCTTAATGTAGAATCACAATGAATAATTTAATGTGGAAAACATGTTTTCGTCTAGATACTTACCTATTTAATGTTTGATATAATAAAATACGTTATAATGGAGCACAGAACAAAGGTATATGTGCGCAGCAGTAGAAATAAGCATAACCAAGTAAGGCATCTACTTGATTATTATATTCGATAAATAATAATGAGGAATACATAGCACGCTTTTAATGGTACCTGATGCCAGTGGAATCCTAGACCTATTATTTACATGTCCGTGTTTATTGCCATCATTACATTTGGCTGAAGTCATGAAACATAATATTATATAAAATAATTAAATTACATTTGACATTACCGATGCGACGTTGCAATTGTGGTTCCAAAGAATGACTGGCTAAGTTAGACATGTTATGTACACGAGTCTTCATAATTAACTTTCAAATACTATAATAAATATTATATAATAATATAAACTATAGACCAAGATCCCAGCCACTTCAGACTTATGTACGTGATTTTAGGAAACTGATTTTTTATAAGGATTGTTAGTATAAAATAAACTTGATGAAAGCGTGGATACTCGCTAAGCTAAAGCGGGGCCGTTTTACAGGTAGCAGGTATCAAAGGTAGAAAAAAAGTCATGGGTTAAAATAAGGTATGAATACAAATTAGGCACTAATGAAATTCTTATTCTTATAACTAAGACGTCAAGAAAATATAATTACGGTATCAGTAGACCGAGTTGAATACAAAATGTTCTTATTTAGATACGCAATTTAGTTTAAGTAAACTGTTATCGTACTTCTGAAGAAAAAGCATTCTACGCTCACTACGATAATTGCTTTCGGTTTGACTTAATAATAAATAGATTAAATATATTAAGCATAATATTTTAAGTGACTTAAAGTTATTAGGGCGGAGGATTTGTTATTAATGAATTATTTTACTATATCTAAACTTTTTTTTCTGATTCTCTGCTAAAGATTGACACCGGCTAATCGCGAAGCGCCAAAACTGAATAGGATTTGGATGAATAATCAATATGGCAAGTGGGAAATACGTTAGGGAAATAAAACGTTATGTGGAAAAAAAAACATCCATACGATGTTGGGAAAACAAAACATAGGTCAAAAGAGTTTTAGGACAAATGATCATTATGACAAACGTTAGGGAATGCAATAATAGGTTAAAAAACGTTAGGGATTCAGATATAGATATCCTTATTCTAATGAAGTTCGCCCCATAACGGGGTTAAAAATTACGCGGACGAAGTGAAAACAAAAATAATGACAGCTGTCAAATCGATTCCTTGCCGGGCGGGACGAAGTCTGCCGGGACCGCTAGTTCATAATAAACACCATTTCCGTAGTTTTATTAATTTGCACTACGAAAACGTGATTAAGAACAGTCAATATTATTTATAGGTAATAGGTAGGTACTATCACTACATAGTATAAAACAAAGTCGCTTTTTCTGTCCCTATTTCCCTATGTACGCTTAAATCTTTAAAATTACGCAACGGATTTTGATGCGGTTTTTTTGTTTTAAATGTAAAAGAGTAAAAAAAACAAATGAATAAACTCACTTTCAGGTTAGAATAATGTAACAAACTATAATGTTAAATGAACTGTTTTAACTTACCATAGTAACCAACAAAGGAACTGCTTTGAATTTGAGGAATCAAGGAACAAGGAACATTAAAGTTACTCAACTTAGTTACATATTCACCCCAAGTCTGTGTCCGTCCGTGACAACCACTGCAGTCGGTATTTGGGTTATGCAGGAGAAGATTACCTTTGTAAGGTGTAAGTACCTACGTGACGCCTTTAAAGAGATCTAGGTTGCCATAAATTCTCGTTTTAGTAATTAACTAAGTGAAAATCTAATAATTGAGGTTATTATGAGTCAAAAATTGAGTGCAATGAGTTTGAGTAGTGTCCACCAACTATAGATAAAAAAGTATGTTTTTGATTGCTGTTACCTCTGAACAATAAACGCAGTAAGTGCAATTGAGCTTCATATACACTTACTGTGTTTATTGTTAGCAGGACAGACCTGATAAGATGTGACCTTTTGTCTCACGAAAACATCCATTCAATCAAAAATATGAAGGAACTGCTGCAAGTATATTAAATATTATATATATATAGCACATTTCGTTGCTAATATTATTTTCATCATTATGAACTCATCAGTATAATATTATACTGTATCATAAATTATAGAAAAAAACTATTATTGTCTGCATATTTCGACTTAAAAATACTAAGACATTCTTACTGTCGATTTTATAAATTCTTAATTTACTATATATATAAAATGACGAACATATTCAGTAGATAAAATCAATTTTTATTGTTATTCGTATAACAATTCCAGTTTTAGATTGCCATTTCATTTACCGGAACAATGCGCCAGCAGTCGGCAAATTCGTAACCGTCCGAACGAAATGAAATTTCTAGTTCGCTCTCAATACAAGTGTACAAAACAGGTAACGTGGTGCGACAAAACGCGATGTGAGTTTATATTGTTGCCTATAAAGCTTAAGGTGGAATGAAGGCGCTAAAACTACACTTTTAGTTTTCGTACAAACCAAGAAAGAGTTGATTTTTATTTTAGCTCTTTTCCGCTCCGTGTTTGGTATATGGACTTTAGTTTTCAGGGTTAAATTTATAGTTGTATTTTATAACACATTTATTAGTTTTAGCCTTCGTAGTTATTACCTAGGTACACATTGCAATGAAACAACTATAACCGGTCAAACCTGCATATATTTTTTTTGCTGACGTTTCGACTAGCGTTAGACTCTCCTCAGTTCATGCTACGAATATGGAAACTGTAAAGTTTTCATAACGTCAAAATATAAAATAAAATACGCTACTTAAATACTTTATAGTTCAAACATTCCAATGTACGAAATTGTTCAGCAAGTAACGATATAGGTACGAATAACTTTATGATAAAAATTGGTATCGTTTATGTAGTAGAATTCCTCCATTTTCGACTAGCTGGTATTTATCCACGACCCGCCACTGAGCCTGGAGGACCTCCCAAGTGTGCACTCGCTAGTAGGGCTGTCTCCTTTAGGACCCGTTATTTTATGATAGATCAGATAATGAGACTTTGTGAAATTTAATATTCTCAGTATTAGCCTTCACAAGAAGGCAAGAAAATTAAATAGTAATTCGTCAAAATAAAAACGAATATCTCAACTGTAAAATTATATAGAAATCAGTAAGTAACGAAGTAGTTAAATAAAAATAATTGTTGTTCCAAAAGCGATAATATGTAAAAGCATGTGTAATTATTAATTATTTCAGATAATATTCAGACTATTTTTTTGTCTCTATTGATTACCTACGAACCTAATAGCCAAGCTTCGAAATAGGTATCTAACTAACCAGTATTTTATTATTATGAATAAAATGATATAGTGAATTGAAACACTAAACTGACTGACCTCTTTACGTTGGTTCATTCAAAATGGCGACAAAATCTATAAAATATTATAACATTCGGTTTACGACATTTGGTAACCCTAAAGTGGCCCTCAGCTCACAGCCATTTGCCAGAGTATACTCACGAAAAATCGCCTTGGCACCAACCTGACTCAGTTTCGTTCTTTTTTGCAGTGGTCGAGCCTCTTTGGAGCTAAGTATTTGTTCACGACCTCGTTACACATGAATACTTGCAATGCTTGGTCAGTGTTTATAACTATGAAGTCTTCTCCGATAAGTACCTATCTACTAAAGTAAGATACGATATAGTTACAAAACATGAAAGGTAGGTATAAAAACTTGGGGTAAGAAATCTACGTAAGTAGTTATATATTGGGCATTCTGGCACACATAGGTGTGCCAGAATGCCCAATAATTTTTTGCGATGCAAAATGTTGTGTGCTAGAATGTCCAATAGGTTTTTTGATGTGAACTGTATATAATGCGAAAATTTTAACGCATCCTGCAGCGAGCATCTCAACGCGAACGGTACAACTCACGCAAACGTTCTATTATCATGTGGAAACGTTACTCTGTTACGCGACTCATAGCAGAAATCACTTCTGTATTCAGTTCGTTTTCGGATTCAAATCATGGGTTTTCGGATTCGAATCATACAACAACACAACAAAAATGGTACAAGTTGCTTTGGTATCGCGTTAATTTTCTTTGGGTTGCGCCAAACCGACTGTGATCGTATAACGTTCATGATTTCTACGTTAGCAAGTTTGATTTGAATACGTCGTGCAACTGATATTATGTTGTTATGTGCAATTATACCACACCGATAACTCGAAATATTTCATAATAATATCATAATTAATGTACAAGGTTTATTGTTTAGAAAAACAAAAGCTTAACACAACGTATCAATGGTGTGATCAGTACCGTGTATGATACATCAGCACCCAATCCCCAGCCACGGGTCATGGGTGCACAAGGTGTTTGGCACATCCGCAGAGTTGGCAAAGCTCGGGACGTGAGGATGGGACTCATGTACCGTCAACCGCTACAGTATTGAGATGATCCCAAGTTGAAAGTGGATTTGTGTCATACGGTCTCAGGCCCCGATCATCATAGATTTATTAAAACCAAGCCAAGCGAAACCGTAATACGCCACCGCGTTACCAAATCCATATCCCGGGTGATCAGTCCGTAAGGAGTTATGATTTGGTAAGAAATTCATGACTAGCGGTTGTGATAGCCACGAGATTTCCGTCTGTTCAAACATTGACGTTTCTATATATATCAACGAATCTTAAAAACTTCGTAAGCGTGATTTAGGTTTAGGTAAAATTAAGTTTAGATAAAAACGATTTTATCTTAACCGAAGTTATGTAAAATACTAAAATTAATCGTTACTTCGTTTGTCTAAATCAAAGATATTATTACTGTAATAGAACCAAGATAATTAAAAAAAATCTGCTTTATTTCAAGAAATCGTCGACGCTCGCGACATCTATTAGTAAACGCGTGCATGAATGTGCATATCAATAAATCTAAACACTTCGTAAGGTTAGGTTTAAGTTAAATAAAAAACGATGTAAATTATCCCAAGTTATGATATAGTATTTTTATAGTACATTTAATCATTTGTCTAAATAAAAAGTATTATTTCGGTAACAATACTGTAATAGATAATTTTAAAAAAATCTGCTTTAATTCAAGAAATCGTTGATGATCGCGACACCTGTTAGTAAACGTGGGTATGAATTAGTCACGTATGTGACTAATTGTCACATACGAATATGATTATTGTTTTAATTACTCTCATACCTTATAGGTGGTGCTTTAAATTCATAGTTTGAAGTACTTTAAATTAAATAGAAAATTGTTACAGGAAAAAATATTATCAAAAATTCCTACATATTATTATTTGATTATGTTTTAATATCACATTTTTACTAATTTGTATTTATCTAACTTACATTTCTATGACTTCAGAATCTGATTGTAGACGTTTAAACACAAATTGTTCTACCCACAAAGTAAGCCCAATAAGGCTTGTGTTATTGGTGTTGGACAACGATATACATACTTATGAACTTCTATATGTTTATAAATATGTACTTAAATATATAAATGATCATGATTTAGATACACTCATATAAATGTTTGTCCTTAGTGGGATTCGAACCTAGGACCGTTGGCTTCGTAAGCAGAGCGATTAGACTAGGGTTACCATAAGTGTGAGGACTCAGACCGGGACATTTCAAGAAAAACTAGTAGGTACCTACCTAAATGTAGAAAAAACTGAACTTACATATTGTATTGCTATTACAACAATAGGTAAACACAGAACAACTTTTAACATAAATTTTTTCAACGCCAATTCAATAGTTCTAATAATTTTACAGAATATTGATAAAAAAAATATTTTTACGAAATCAACATTAACTAAACTAAGTCCCTATATGTTATCATTTTTTAATTAGCACACTATGTAATCAACAATCTTACTAACAAACTAAAATTATCACGCCTGCACACCATGCTTCAAACCGAGACATGTCTCGGCGTACCGAGACGTATGGCGACCCTATGCTAGACCCACCGTGCGGTGTCATCAAAATGCGATGGAAAACGAGCGACCTACTTTTAAATGCATAATTAGCAATCATTAAATTTACACCAAATTAACATATTTCATTTGATACTTGTTGTTTTAAAAAACTCAATGCATAATATATTTACAAAGACGCCGCCTACTCATCATTTCAAAACGTAATAAGTGTAATATTAATCTTTATCATACATAAGTAAATTATGTGTATGATATAAGTAACTATGGAGTATAATTGCATATCATAATTTGGCAGTTATAACTTAAACAATGATTAGCGAAAATTGATTACTCGCTATTATTTTGTGGTTAAATAGCCATTGTAATGCGGATTTGGTGTTCTGTACTCTACGTGCATACACTAGGCTCAGTCAAGCTGCTATCTTGTGCTATTTCCATTGAAGTGCTGTGAAGTTATATTATTTTAAAATGTAAGTAAAAACTTAATTGTTAAACATAGTTTACCTGTAATTTTAACCAGTAATTCAAATATTAAGTCTTAGTGTGTTTTTCAGGTCGGACTCTGAATTTTCAATCCATTCACGCAGCCCAACTCCGGTGTCAGAACAGAAGAAAAAACCACGCAAAACCAGTCTCCATACTTCAAGGTAATTTTCGAATTTACGATTAAATTAGTGTATGTATGTAATACCTTAATTAGCAATTTATAATTGTTATGTTTATATTTGATTCAGGTATGAAGACTCTGACCGTAGCTGCTCACCTGCACTAGCAGAGAAAAAGAGAAAATCTAACGAGCCTTCCTCTAAAAAGAAAGCCAACTCAAGGTATGCACTTCATAGTATTTTCCTAGTCTTATTTTACCTAAAAAATGCTATTATAGGTAAAGGTGTTGGTTTAATTAATTTATAAAATAATTATTTTCAGGGTTGTGAAAAAGAATACGGACATTTTTCAAATCATTAGAGAAGAAGAAAAAGGCGTTTCCAATCCTCAAAAACAGAAGCCATCACAAACAGTATCATCGTTTAGCAGCCGCGTGTCCGCGGGCACCACGAGGCGTAATATAACCAGAACAGGTGACTTCTTGATTGACCTCAAAATTTATAAGATAGAAGATTATCAGATATCAGATGGTCTCGAACGTTACAAAAAGGCGTTAGCTGTAACTAAATTGCAGTGTGAGGAAAAATCTGATGAGTGGGAACAGATTCAAAAGTTTATGAGTATAGCTTTTAAACTTTTTAAGGACTCTGAGCCCACTTTCTTTTCCAA
The DNA here is from genome assembly GCA_038024825.1 of Polylopha cassiicola. Taxonomy (NCBI): domain Eukaryota; kingdom Metazoa; phylum Arthropoda; class Insecta; order Lepidoptera; family Tortricidae; genus Polylopha; species Polylopha cassiicola. The sequence goes on along the minus strand of CP149046.1, from coordinate 10,632,093 downwards.
TACTAAAAAATATCAATAATTGGGTATAGTATAGTTTTTCTGATATAAGATTGACATTTGTCTGACCTGTGGGATAGGTTTTTAGATTTTAATTTTGTTTTGTGTGTGAGTTTCTTTTTTTATTTTTTAGTCTTAGTTTATAATGCCTTTTTGTGTATCCTGTAGATTGTCTGTAGATAAAAAGTCATGGGTAGGACATCTCAGAAGTATCGACCATAAGTCAAAAAATGAGTCTATTTATGTAATCGGTAATGGTGTTGAAATGATTCAGTCGGCGTTTCGTAATCGTATCGCTTCGTATAGGATTACAGCCTCTAATGATATCTTATCGAGTTCAGTAGATATATTTATGAATTCTATTCGTGACAAAATAAAGTTATTATTAAATAAATCTGTTCGAAAACATATCTGTGTAAAAGTAAATTTTGAATTGTATGGAATTTTTTTATTGTTCAAAAACAGCAGTCAATCCATTAAATCGTTTGGCACCAAAAATAAGATTTTGTATCAAAATTATGATTTTGATCGATTGTATAGTGAACTTTTAATAAGTTTAAAAAAAAAAGTCGAAGAGTTTCAAGAACGTGATAGTGGGTGGACTCTTTTAAATAATTCTCATTTGGAAATTAATATAAATAAATTTCAACCGTTACGCGGTGCAAGCTTTATCGAATTACCAAAAGTTATTCGTAATAAAAAAGCTTGCATTAATATCCATAACAAAGACCTTTACTGTTTTCTATGGTGCGTGACAGCAGCTTTGTATCCTGCTCAAAAAAATCCTCAGAGAGTAACATCGTATCCAAATTTTAAAGATGTGTTAAATATTCCTGAGGACATGTCTTTCCCAGTTACAATATGCGATGTTAAAACCTTTGAAAACTATAATTCTTCACTTGCCTTCATTATTTTTGGTTTAAAAAATAATAGAATAGTTGGTCCGCTTTACAAATCAGAAAATAATAATCAAATTAAAAAAAAAAAGTATACACCTATTAATGTTAGAAAATGGTAGTAAGTCACATTTTTGCTTGATCAAAGATTTGTGTCGATTGGTTAGGAGTCAAATAACCGCTCACCATGATAAGTTATACTTTTGTGAAACTTGTTTGATATTTTTCCACAAAGAAGAACAACTAGAAAATCATATGTGCAACGGTTTAGTTACTATATTACCGGAAAAGGGTTCAGTAATTAAATTCAAAAATTATGAGCGCAAGCAAAATATGCCGTTTGTGATTTACGCGGATTTCGAATCCTTATTACAACAAGCTGATGTTTGCAATTGCGACGTCGACTGTACCGATCACAGAACACCCGATACAGCAATCTTACAATACCACACACCTGCTGCTTTCGCGTATTACGTTGTTTGTTCCGCTGATCCAAGTTATAATCACTATGTTTCATATCGTGGTATTGATTGTATAGATAAGTTTGTAGATTCTATTTATAAAGAGGTAGGCAAAATAAAAAAGTTTTGAATGTCAACACCCCTATTATATTCACTGACAATGATAAAATAAATTTTGCTACTGCTTCACGGTGTTATATTTGTGATAATTTCCTTTATTCCGATAGAGTTAGAGACCACTGCCATATAACCGGTCGCTACCGAGGCGCGTCTCATAGTATTTGCAATTTACAATTGAAACGTCCATCTTTTGTACCAATATTTTTTCATAATTTATCGGGGTACGATAGTCATTTATTTATAAAAAAGTTAGGTGAGGCTCCTGGCACACTGAAAATAATTCCAAAAACTAAGGAAAACTATGTTTCTTTCACAAAATTTATTCCAATCGAGAACGAATTTTTTCAGCTTCGGTTTGTAGATTCGTTTAAATTTTTAGGAACTAGCTTAGATAAATTGGCGAAGACAATGCAAAAAGATGATTTTAATCACCTGCGACGTTATTTCTCAAATTCATTTAAATTTCAATTACTTACTCGTAAAGGTGTTTTCCCATATGAGTACATGGATACCTGGGAACGTTTTGAAGAGGAATCTCTTCCTGACAAAGTTTTTTTTTACAGTTCTCTTACAAACGAAAATATTTCTAAAGAAGACTATGATCATGCATGTTTAGTATGGAAAGAATTTAATATCGTTAATTTGGGAGATTATACAGATTTGTATCTCAAAACAGATGTTCTTCTATTAGCAGATATTTTCGAAAAATTTAGAGCCACTTGTAAGAAGAACTATAACTTGGATCCAGCTTTCTATTTAACTGCACCTAGCTTATCATTTGACGCCATGTTATTAAAAACGGGTATAGAATTAGAGCTCATTAACGACGTTAATATGTTAACAATGATTCAGAGCGGCATTAGAGGTGGTGTCTGTTTGTGTTCGCACAGATATGCTAAAGCCAATAACAAGTATATACCAGAATATGACCCCTCACAATCAGATTCCTTCATAATTTACATAGATTGCAACAACTTATATGGGTACAGCATGTACCAGTCTTTGCCGTTATCAAATTTTAGGTTTTTAGAACAATATGAAATTGATGCATTAGATATAACACAGATACATAACGATGCTAAGTATGGTTTCATACTTGAAGTTGATTTGATTTACCCTAAAAATCTGCACAATTATCACAATGACTTACCCTTTTGTCCTGAAAAATGTATACCACCTGGGGGTAAAGATCACAAACTTGTACCCAATTTGCATGACAAATACTTTTATGTTATACATTATGTTCATCTCAAAACTTGCCTTAAACATGGATTACAATTGAAAAAGATACACAGAGTGATCACGTTTTTGCAAGACTCTTATTTGAAACAATATATTGATCTTAATATAAAGTTGCGTCAAAAAGCTACTTCAACTTTTGAACAAGACTTTTTCAAGGTTATCATTAACTCTTTATTTGGAAAAACTTTAGAAAATAATTCGAAAAAAATAAATGTTCATTTAGTTAATAATTGGTGTGATAGTAAAAACATAACTAAAAAAAAAACTACAGCAGACAAATTGATTGCCCGCCCCAATTTCCATAGTGCCACAGTATTTAGTGAAAATTTGGTTGCGGTACAGTTGAAGCCAGACTGCTTATATTTAGACAAACCGATATATATCGGTTTCACGGTACTAGAGTTGTCAAAAAGTCATATGTATGACTTTCACTACTCAATATTTAAACCCATATATGACAATCGTTTACAGATGTGCTACACGGATACAGACAGTTTCGTTTATCATATACAGACCGAAAATTATTATACAGATTTAAAAACAACCTTTTTACCTTATTTTGATACTAGTAACTATCCTATTAAAAATAAGTATCTGTTACCTATTCAAAACAAAAAGGTACCGGGTCTTTTTAAGGATGAAATGGGAGGGGATATCATTATAGAATTTGTTGGCCTTCGATCCAAACTTTATTGTATTAAAACCAGTGCTGATGTTATAAAAAAGGCTAAAGGAGTAAAATCATCAGTTATACGTGAACTAAATGTTTCTGATTATGAGAAAACATTGTTTCATGGTGAAATAATTAAAAAGAAGAATATTTTATTTAAATCGATTAAACATGAAATATTTACACAAAGTGTTAATAAAGTCGCTCTATCCTCTAATGATGATAAACGCATGATTTCTATCGATAAAATATCAACTAAAGCGTGGGGTCATACCTCGATACTTAATTTTTAAAATGCTAGTTTGGTCTGTTTTTATGATGAATGTATTCATACTTTTAACACATTTCTAAAGATAAACTTTTTCTATCGACTGTGTCTATATTGTATTTAATAACATTATAATGTTAAAATGTATACTTTAATGATTTTTAGGTTTAGATTAAGGTAGAGGCTAAGTTTATTTGTGTTTACTTCGTTTAGAAATTATTTTTAACATAGAAAAACCTGTTTCCAAAAACAATATATCTATAATTTCTGTACCTATGTTATTTTTATAAAATAAATATGAATGAGAATAACGTTATTTGTTTACTTTTAATCCCAAGCTAAGAGCTAAGGTTCAACGCACACTGGTAGAATAACACTTAAATTAAGTATTTACTAATGAATGATTCGATTCATAGATAATTAAATTTAATAATGAACGCTTACACTTATGATTATCCACCTAAAAACTCTTTACTGTATAGTTCTACTAGTGTGCGTTGGGTCTAACAGAACCCAATATAGAATTCGCTGAGTACCTAATTTTAATTACGGTTTGTAATAAATGCCTAATTGATCGAGTTCAGCTATTGTTGTGACAAATAACTTTGCATTGTTCGACACACTCGTAACATAATTACATAATTATAACTTGATAATGCCACATACATACTTAAGTTTTAAAAGTGTTTCAATTTAATTAAGGTTTGCTAATTGCATAATTGAACAAGTCTTAACCTGCTTGCCACGTGACAAATACTTAGCAAAACATTAAATACGTTGCACATCAACTCGTAACATAACACTGATTGTTGCTTGATTATTGCTGATACATAGGATTTACTATGTATAAAATCAAGTCTTTAATTAGATAATTGTTATTAGTCTCTCGACAACACGAAACAAATAATCCGATTACATACGTTTGGTGAGTTGAACATTTACTATTTTACTTTATTTAATTCCTATCATTTTCGATTGCACTGACCATGTTTGATATTCTCAATTTGTTTATCATTGTTGTATTTTTATTTGTCACAGAAAATGGACCAAATCAACGAAATTTCTCCGAGGCTATTTTCTCAATATGCTCAAGACCCGTTAGAGGGTTTTCAAGAAGAAGAGGAAGAAGATAATAGCGCTTTATACAAGAAGATAAGAAAGGCATCTCAAAAAACTAAAAATTTCAAAAAGAACCAAAAGGTACAAAACAAAATTACAAAGAAAACTATTCCGGGTCAACCACCATCATTTGTTATCAACAATAAGCCTACCAAGGGGAGTAGGCTTGTAAAAATAAAAATTATAAATTTAAACAATGTCTCCTGCTATGATCAAGACAGCGACGATGGTGAGAGTGTTCTCTTAAGCGCGCAGTATGTGGCAGATGACGGCTATGATGAAATTGTAGACAGCACGGAAAGTGTGATTGACAAAATGTCTAAAAAAATGTGTGGTTACAGTTTAAGTTTTTAAGAAGATTAATGTAATATTTTATAAATTATTTAATAAATGTGCAATTCAAATATTAAAATAATGTTTTATTAACTCAGTTATAGATTGGGTAAAAATAAAAAAGGTGTTATAATTAATATATTTTTATTAAATAAATAATTGATGAGGATAAAATTGTAAATTATTTTCGAAATACCATTTCTTGATACACAAAACATTTTTCAAAGCACAAGATCTATTATGGATTAAACAACACAAGCTGTCATCTTTACAATACTTTTGATACATGATTTGAAAATTAGGTGCGCCTTTCTGACCCAAGTCTATTACAGTACAATTATTACACAAATCTTTAACCCACTGAATTTTTTCTAAACCTTTTACATATATTATTTTGTTTTCCAAGTAACGATGAATAATTCTTTTAAATTCCCTATAGTCAATATAACCTTCACGCCATATAATACCATGGTTTTTCTCTATCCATCGAACTTGTCTTTTTTCTTTTTCTGATAATGTATAAAATAAGAATGGAGGTTTTATTGAAAATATTTGCGTATGTTCATTTGTACTATATACAAATTCTTTGACAATAAATTTACTGTTTGATAATTGAAATCCCTGTAGATCTACAAATAGTTGTTCAGACATTATGATATCTTTTTCGTGATATTGCTCAACGGTTTATATTCTACAATACTATCATTCAAAATAAGACAATAAGCCGCAGTATTGTTTGGTATATCTGTTTCACACTCAAATTCAACCCGCACATCTATTGCACCCGTTTTTAAGGCTTCGTTTTGACGAGAACAGTCGATAACAAAAAGAGGTGCATTTTCTTTATATTTTAAAGGATCTAACAAAGGTGCTTGACGGCGGTTATAATATGACTGTTGAAATTTAGCATACTGTTCATATAATATAGCAAACTTTTCAGCTAAAAAACTAACATTCAAATTTTCATATGGAAAATAGTTAGAATTTAAAAAAACTTTGACTTCTCGCAAATTACAATGATCAAAACACGATACATCTTTGTCAGCAACATTTTTTCTACCTGTTTTTAAACCAATTATAACATATCGCGGTTTTTCAACTTGAGATGAAGTTTTGATGGCCCAGGAATGCTTTGATGTTTTTGGTAAAAGCGGGTACTCATACAGATCCCAGTTTCTAAATGCTAACTGAATAGCTCGATCTTTCTCTAAATATTTAAGTAAACTTAATCTTTCTCGATCGCAAACTTTAATGTGAGGCATCCGCCATACTATTTTGGATATAGTAATATTATCTATGTACTCGTTTGTATTCAGCTTTACGCTATTTAAATTAGTATTCGATCGTAAGAGAATAAGTTCATGCTTGCAGTTGATGATAATTTTGTTGTAATCTTCCGCAAAACCGAGAATCTTGTTTAAAGGAATAGATACAGAAAACGATCCATTAGTAACTTTAGTGCCATTAAGATCCCAACCCCATAACTTTGACATCATCGATTCATGTTCATTCATCGATATGAGAGATTTCATTGTTGTTGTGACTCCTGCGTTTTTAATTTAATTCATAACGAATATCTTGAAATAAATGAAGTATAGGGTTATTTGTAAAATGAACACTGTTCACCATTGCTTTTGTTTCTCTGTTGAATACTGCAATAGTACCCTCTATGTATAAAGCACTCGCTGATGGTAATACGTAAAGATCTTGTTGGTTTATAGGAATACGGATTTCATCGTTTAAGTTAAAACTTGTTACGTATGGTTTATAAGAATGATATTCATAACTTTCAATGGAGGTATCAAAGTTAATAGGATCTGATAAGTTTAGTATGCTCATTTTAATAAACCTATGGTTTTCAAAAATAATTTATTTTCCTTTGTAAGGTGCACTTTAGGTCTTCTTTTCTTGATAGCAGAATGAGCACTAATGCTTTTGATGCGTGAGATTATACTTTTATTGAAGTCAATCATTTTTTTCTGAGATGTAAATATATTTGAATCTCTTCACCACGCAAATTGATCAAATTGTCGTTTATGTCTAGTATCTTTATTTTAAGTGAGTTTAAGCTTGTTTGAGTAACAGGAAAATAGATAACGTTTTTCGGTGTCTCTATAATCCTATAACCAGGAGGCACATTAGGAACAAACTCATGAATTATATGGCTAGGTTTTCCGTTTACAAATGATCCGCGCACGAAATCACATTCAATTCGTACTATAGTTGTAGACAGAATGGATACAGGAAAAGGGGATTCTGTTAATATACCAGCCTGCACAGTTTCTTCACCGAATCCGAGTAATTTACCAATCGAGTTTGGTTTATTAAAATAGATATTTTTAGAACACAATATAGATGTCTTTAAAGTATTGTTATTGCATAGCAATGTAAATGTACATCCCTGAAGATGACTTTTAAGATAATCATCAAGATCTTGAAGTTCATATGATCCTTCAGGAATTTCTACGACTTCGTTTTCACCATAGTAAAACATATTATTTCGGTAGTCTATATTAGGTATAGAGTTAAAAGTTGACATGTATAGCAGTCCGCATTCATATTCGCCATCAAATTGAAGAGCTGGCGAATGATTCGCTATCAGGGTAGATGAGGTTCCAGTTATAGACAGAGTGAAAGACATCGTGAGAATGAAAAGGTTTTTATTATTCAGATAATTTTATATACTTAAACGATTATTCCAAAATCTTTTTAAATACTTCAAACATAAATGTCCACAATTAACGGTGTTAAATTTTTGATATGTGTTATAATTGTATGATATTTCATGATTTTTTAAATACCTTAATAATTCTAGCGGTGGTTGAAGATCACCATAACTGTTAAAATATTCACAGTAATTATTATCTTTAGCATAGGCCACCCAGTGAGTCCCTCTGTTCTTAGAACTATCTAAATTTATGATTGCACATTCTGCTTTTTTGGATGCTTTGGCAAACTATCTCTCATATAAACTCCTCGAAAATGTGGAATATCTGAGGAGTGTCTTAAAATATCAACATTTGTAAGAGCACGTCTGGGTAGCCTTTTAACTAGTTTTTGGGTGATGTAAACACAAGCCCTTTCCATTTCTGTATGGTTTAATGTGTAACCCTTTACCTAATGCGATAGATTCCATCATCTTATTATGGCGTTCTGTTTCCGATAAGTTTTTTTGCAGCTTTGTAATCACCAACAGCTTTTGCGATCCCAGCAGCTCCACCAGCCAAAGATCCTAACGCAGAGAGTCCAGCGAAAATTGGTATCAGTGGTAATATACCTCCAGTTTTCGGGATTGGTATTAAACGCGGAACCTTTATTTTACTTGTTTTGTTTTTAAGGAATATTTTATTTGCAGCGGCAAAAGCTTTACTGATTATACCACCTTTATTCTTCGATTTGTTTCTTTTCAATTCGCTGCGTATCTTAGAAACAAAATGCTTAAATGTTTTTATTCCTGCACCAGCTTTTATTTTAGATTTCATTACTTTGCTAACTAACCATGAAGCAAGTTTTTCACCTTTTCCTGCAGCTTTTGAGTTCAATCTTTGTTTAGCCATTTTATAAAGTTCTAAATCTGCTCGGTGTCGATCTGCTAGGTTAGAATATTTATCGTAAGCTATATCATGTAGCATACACGCGTTGTCTAAATCATTAACTCCTTTATCACCTCTTTGTAATCGTTTATGCAATTTTGTGCCTGGACCACAATAATTGTAACCAGGTAAATGTAACTCAAATGGTAAGTGATTAATAACACTGTTTAGAAGTCCTTCTCCTTTCATATCCTAAATGTTAATGGCTGCATACAAGTAAGTTTTGAAATATATTTATACTACAGCATTTCTATCAATCCAGCTATTCTCGCTATCATTAAGTCCTAACCACTTAACGTATAATTTATCCCCCTTTTCTTTATTACCTTTTCTATGAGATAAACGTCAGGATACTTGGTTTTCTGAAGTTCTTGTTCGTAAAATGTACCAAGTATACTGTTTTGCCGTTGGTCTTCAATATGATAAGTAATAGGACGAGTGTTATTCACTTGTTTAATAGTAAATAGCTCTGTTGACCAATTAGGCAAATAACCTTTACGAAAGACGCTTTTATACTTGCTTATACGCACACGATCTCCAACATTAAATTTATGAAATTGGTGACATAACTTGGATTGTTTTTTTTCTATGTTTTTCTTAACTTCAACCTCATTATACAAATTTACATCCTTTGGTCTAAATTTTGTTGTGCTGTGCACTGTTTGATTATAAGTTTGAACGATGTCATCTAAAGGTTTTCCAACCCATTTATAATTGCCTATCAAACTAAAATATTTGTAAAGTTTGTTCTTAAGCGTCTTTATTAACCTTTCAACAATAGCTGCCTTTTTAATTGAATAAGTGGAATAATGATTTATTTTTAAGGATTTTACAAAACAGCTGAATTCATTATTGTAAAACTCTTTCCCAAGGTCTGTCTGTAAGTTTCTAGGTGTACGCCTTGATGATTTTACAACGTATTGAAATCCGTTTTTTATTTCGGTCTTACTTTTAGATTTTGTAGGAATACACCAAGCGTACTTTGAAAAAGTATCAATAACAACTAGAATATAACTATATCCCTTATTAATCGTTTTTAAACTCTGTAAATCAATCAAATCTGCTTGCCACAAATCATCAATTCCTTTTAATATAACGGAGCGACGTTGGAAATTTTTCCTTGCTAATCTATGAATTTCATTCACGACTTGTTCTTTTGCCATTATTGAAATTATGTAAAATATTATCTATGTCCTTTTTAGTATAAAAGTTTATTTTCAACTGATTTGCAAGCTGATGGATTTGAGAATTTATAGTTTCAAACAAAGAATCTAAATACTTCTTGTCATAAACGTTATTCTGAACGAGCTGATCTACATACTGCTTGTTAACTGCTTCATCAGGTGATGAAGGATCCAGCACCCCCTTTAATCTTGATGATTTTAAATCGAAATGTCCATTATCTAAACGTATCAAAGCTTTATTCTTAAGTTCAGAAACTTCCCATACACGCAAACGTTTATGAACATGATGACCAAATTTGTCTATGTTCATTTTTATTATTTATTGGTTAATTATTAGTAAGCAGTCAGAAGTCCAACTTCGACTGATTACAAAAGTAAAATTTCGGCTTTATATCTTACGTATTGACTACACCAGCTTCGCGCAGCTCTTCAATAATTGATATGATTTCATTATCTAATCCTGTGTTACCAGCATCACGGGAAGCTATAAGCAATTTTAATCTTTCAACTAATTCGTTTGCATTATCCCAATATACATATGAAACATCTCTTTTAACGTTTTTCATTGTTGGTAATCCTTTACCACAAGTAAATATATCATCGCTAATTGAACGTGTTTTGCTTAATTTAAAAAGTGGTTTGATAATGTATAAATATTTCATACCTTTGTTACTTTTTATTGGTTTATTGGGATTAAAATCTCGTCTATGTGCATTAGTTTCTAATAGTAACATTTTATAATAACGTTTATCTTCTACAGTTACTTTATCTAAATCTGGTATTTTTTTAAATAACAATTCATGTAAACCCGGTGTTAAATTGTACGTACGTCTATTTACTTTAAACTTTTTGCCGCTAACAGAAACTGAACAGGAACCTAGCATTAGTTTGTCGCGCTCTGTTCGTATGCCAAAAGGAACATTCAAGTTGATATCATATTGCTTTTGCAAAGCGGGGTCATCGCGAGGAGACGTAAAAGATTCAGACGTATTTAATGAAGTATCATCTGCAGTGACTAAACTAGTCTCGTCATCGCTATCGCATGATATGCTATCATCATCTTCAACATAATCGCTACCATCAACCATCTCTTGATCGTTCTTATTAGTAGATCCAGGAGATTTTTGTACAACTGTCATGTTATTATAACTACTTCTCTTCTCATCACTAGGACTAAATTTTAATGTCTTTTTCCATTTAAATCCATCGTCATCAAAATCGGTATCGTCAGGGTTAAAATAATTATGATTACTACTGTCGTTATTTTTAGCGATTTCATTAAGTGGTTCTGTTATTGGTTTCAATACAGATTCTAACATCATTTCATTATTAGTTTTCATGTCACGAAGGAGTTTAACTTTCTTTTTGACTGCCTCAACAGACTGGAGCACTTTATCTTTCAAAGTTTTCTCTTTGTTTATTTTCAGATCCATGTCCTACCTTGATGGTTTCACATACAGAAATAAAAGGTTTAAGAATAAGAAACTCATTAAGTATCATAATTAATCTAGAGTGATAAATGTATCGAATCCCATTCTATAACATCCTGAATTTTTGACACAATCCTTGTTTATAACCAAGTAACTGTATGGTACAGCCCATATTTTTGCACACATTTCTCGAAACTGAGACCAAGACATATCGGTACCAACATGCTCGTCATAAACATGACGTAAATTGACATCGTCTTGTTTAAAAATAATTATTAAATTAGCGTTGTCCCTTATTAATTGTTTAGGTATTTTACTGTAAGTTTGATTCAAGTAGAAGCTATCAATATTTTTATGTCTCCCCATTGCAAAGTAATCTCTTATATTGTTTTGATTTTCGCATGCGACATCATCAAATATGAAAACTGAATTATTCCTGGCTTCATGGGGGCTAATTATTTCATCATTTTCCCGATATGTTTGAAGTTTCACTGACTGAACCATCATTAATATCTTTTCTAAAAACTGATACATTGGTTGGAAGAGTGTTTTTGAATATATATAAACATTTTGGAAGCGTAGGCCTTGCTCATGAAGTAAAAGACCAACAATCAAATTAGTTTTTCCACAGTTAGAAGGACCACAAATTATACAGCGAATTGAATCAGGTATAAGTTCACCATGACGAAAACTACGTTTCTTGGTATCAGGACAAAGAACATCAAACTGTAAGGACTGAATTTGTTTTACAAACTTCATACTCCTTCAACATGAATTTAGGTTGATTTCAATGCACGCGTCTTACAAGGATGAAGCACTCATACAAAATGAGCATAATACGGACAGATCATTCCTAATCAAGTTCCCGGGTAGCGTAACCGAGTAACGCTTTCACATGATAATAGAACGTTGGCGTGAGTTGTATCGTTCGCGTTGAGATGCTCGCTGCAGGATGCGTTAAAATTTTCGCATTATATACAGTTCACATCAAAAAACCTATTGGACATTCTAGCACACAACATTTTGCATCGCAAAAAATTATTGGGCATTCTAGCACACAACATTTTGCGTCGCAAAAAATTATTGGGCATTCTGGCACACATAGGTGTGCCAGAATGCCCAATATATAACTACTTACGTATCTAAAATTAATGGGTGTGTGTAATTAATTCCTTATATTGTCGGACTTCTTTTTTGAAAATAGTATTCGATCGGCATAAAATCCGTTCGTACTTCAAAAAGGAAATTGCGATTTTATATTTTAAACATGGTCTTAAAAGGTTTCACGTTCTTATATAAATTATTGGTTAAATACTCTATTCTGTAGATGGGTGGATCTCCGAGCGTTTGAGACGCCGTCATTGTCCTCTACGTCTATATTTAAGAACAGAGTCAATAAGTAACAAAAAATTTAGTGATATTATCCCCCGGTACTGTTACAAAAATATTATTTCAATCGATACTTAATAATATTATTTGCAAACAGTATATATATATAACAGTAGGGTAGGGTAGGATATCAAAAACAGAAGACTTATGTCATATAGGCTAAGGTATTCTTACCAAATAGTGTTATGTTCAATATATCCAACATTTTGCGGTGAGCACTTTAAAACCTTTCTTTTTCATAATTACCGTACACTTTGTACTAATTTACATTCATTTCAGGTGCGTTTTCTCCCACTGCTAAATAACTGGGTACATCTCGACAATGCCGCCAGCGTGAGCTGCAACACAGAGCCGATGTGAATCACGTACTTCCCTGCTCGTTACAGAGTCTACCCTGTCCCTTGAGATTTTTCGCTACGACGGAAAAAAAATAAAAAGATTGTCTGACAAAATTCACATTGTCCTCTAGCTTGGGTATCGAAATATTTTTCGTATCAAACACTCGAACTGTAGGAAATCACAGTTTTATGGGTTCATTGTTCTTTTTATTTTCATTGTGTCTTGTTTTGATTTTGTTACAAGATGATAATATGTGTACCTATTGATAGATAATTCAAATTCTTGATTCCACATTCTGAAGACATGAAGTATTAGAAATGATAATCTTGTATGAACTTGGAATGAAACAACTAATATTATTTATAAACGCTAAAGTTTGCAAGAATTAATGTTTGTTACTCTTTCACGCAAAATCTACTAATTCGATTTTGATCAACATTAAAGTACCTAACCAGGTATCTTATTCATTAGAATACCATACATGTTCTATTTTATAACGATATTGTGAAAGTTGTCATCGTGCGCGAAGAACTTTACCAAATAAGAAATGCTATGTCAAAAGTGTATGCACAAATAGACACTCTAAGAAACAAACCTAAGCAAGTTTTAAAAAAGGCCAGATATAGTTGCCATTTTTTTCTTCACAAAAGCTATCAGCGTCAATCGCTTGTTTTTAATAGCCGTGTGAATGGAAATTTTGCATGACATGAGTAGAAAGAGTAAAATGTTTTGGATCCTAACGTACCTAATTGAACGTAAATCAAGTGAGCCAGGTGTTCTGCGCAATTTATTTAATTCGGAGGAGATTTAACTTTTTAGTTTTATGGTTTTATTAAAGTTATTAGCGCTTGTTGTAAGCATTTGCAATTGTAGAGAAAGTAAACCGCATAGTTCGTTAATGAGTTTTAAACATAAGCGTTTAGAACTCATTAACATTTTAGTTCTAGATTTGGCAGAAACTAGATAAGACCTATACAAAATTTAAAACTACTTTTTGCATGTAATATTCTATTATTTTTTTTAACGTAGAAAAGTAATAACGAAAATACACTCATTATTATTCTTCCTCCTTAGTTAAGCTAAGCTATTACGATGCAAGTGCATATTTCTGTGTTATATTTTATAATGCTTAATATTTTCATACATTTAAGTACCATTAATTTTTATTCATGTAAATCAAAAAGTTTTCCTCCGTTTACATCCAAGATAACCAATGTGTATTATTTATGTAGTAGAACTTTGTAACATTTTTGTTTTCCAGTGTTATATGGGAATCTCAAAACAGCCATTTGCGGTAAACAAACATATTTGGTAATATCTTGCGTTGTATTATCCCACCCAACACCCAAGACACGATGAATAATGTAGCGTAAAAATAATGAGCCAGAGCCTACTTCTCGCCGACAGCTGTCTCTTTGGGAGAAATTGGTGCGTTAATGGACGAAGCAAGTATACACTTAGGATTACTCTAAATTAAGTCCGCTTCTTTGCAAGGGATGTGTGATATTTTTTAAGGAGTTATTTATTCATTAAAAGAATATTTAGTACAAGGTCTAGCTTCGTAAATCCTTTTGTAAGAATAGTGTTATTCATTCACTTATTCTAATTCTTCCATCCTTGTTATATGTTATTTATATACATGTATTTTCTTATAACAGATTTTAAATTGCCATGTAAGTACATTATAATAATACTAGCAATCCGCCCTTCAAAACCCGTTGCGTAATTTAAAGATTTACGTATGCTTATACGTATGGATGGACAAACAGCGACAGCGACTTTGTTTTATACTATGTACTTAGTGATTTAAAAATAATAAATTTTGCTGGCGCATTTGCAATTAATCTTTTAATTTCAAAGTTTACGTCTAAAATTGTTGATAAATTATTAGCTCTAATTAGACCGAACCAGTCACTACCTACGATTAATGGGTTTAGTTACATTTAACTTTGTTTAAGTATACATAAATAATGTCACATCAAATATAATGTTTAAAGTAATGCTAGTTGAAATAATGTTTTAATGACGGCAAGGTTTAGATGATTAAAACATCAAACATTTTAGAGATGGGCAACGTGGTAAGCATCTAATTAATTATGAATATATGTGCAGATATATTAAAATAAATTCAGGCGCGTGCAGTGAGGGGAGGGTAAGTATGGCGCTAGGGTAGGCACTCCATACATTAGTGACACTGTGCCTATATGGAATGCACGCCCTTGAACATAAAACAAAAACAAAGTAAATTTGAACAATAAAATAACTAATAAACAAGTAGGCAGACCGACACCCTGTTATTGTTAAAGTTTATTTTTTAAAAATGAAGCCGGACCGCGTCGAATCCTCCAGAACAATAGAGCAGACAGATGACTCGCCATTTTCATTGTTGCGAAAACTTCCGCTGACTTTTTTCCTACAGGGCGCACGTTTCTTGAGCTATTTATAAAACAAATTAATGCGACGAGGAATTGTACATTTTTGAAAATCCAATTGTTCCTTACCATTAAGCGAAGTCCCGAAAATGGTCGAAAAATCCATTTCATTACACGCTACGTACACTTTGGTTGTGTGCCAAATGAGGCCTACTCCACTTTGTACCACTGAACTAATACCTTATTCATATGTTAATTGTTCTTAGAACCATGAGAAGCTATTAAATTGCTAACGATTCCAATCGGCCAGCATTTATTTTTAAACTTTTGCGTATCTAATAGGTAATTCAGAACGACCTAGAAAACCACCGTGGTCAGAATTAGTTATGATATAAGAAAAAAGTAGTAGGGAGTCTAAGTATGACCCGAGAAGTAGGTACTACAGATACTTACTTACTATTTTGAACTGGGAGTATTAGCATGCGTCCTTTATCACACAGTGTGTTGAAAAGTGACATACCTACCTAATATTATTGTGCTCATGCCCTTTGCAGGAAGGTTCATACAGTTACATTAAAAATTCTCACACTTGAACTGTTTCTATTTAAGTGTCACTTTGTAGTGGGTAGTGTTAGTGTAGTGTCGCTTTGTTTAATGAGTGAAAAGGAGATGATGGTCCAGAGGTGAACAAACCACGTCCCCCGCGGCACATACTGAATGTATCCAACACTGAATTAGAGCATAGTCGAAGGGCAGAGCAGTATCACAACAATGCATTATCATAAAATAAATTAAAATTTCGTATTATTGTTTGGAAAAGTTTTCATAATGACAATGTGACTTTTTTTTTCAACCTTCTAGCCCTTACAGTTTAGACCCAGCGTTGATATGTCAGTCATTAATTCTGCTTCTTTTATTTAGCTAGTTACCTATTTATAGCACAAATATTTTTTTTAGTAATTTATGGTTAGCTCTAGTGGTTATGTAATAAGTAATTATGGCTGATTTTACTCTGAAATTTTACTGCGAATTACTTCTACGTATGCACTACTGTGCGAATGTATTACAGTGTTAATGTAAAGTCACGTTCACATACTTCGGCGTTAGGAGCAGGTGTCGCAAACTCGAATTCAAAGCATTATTATTTAAGACTGAACAAAACCTTTTTAAAACTTCTAATATAATATTTCGTTTGAAAATGGTAAACCGATTGACAGGTACTTCCCTATAATACTAGCGTAATACCAGGTACTGTTTGTTAAGTTATTTTCGTAACGTAATTATCTAATAACTTTTAAACAAAGCGGGTGGTTTCTCTCACTGGTTATTACCAATTAATTCTGTCAATCTCGAATGTAAAACAAAACGCAAATATAATTATCCTAAACATAAAAACTATAAAAATGAGGTTGAATCGCCAACAGGTACAATAAAAAAACAATAGCTAAACAGGTTCTTAACAAATAAGGTAATGCCATGATATAAGCTAAATAATGTAAAATAATAATTTTACTATCTACGCATAGCGTCTTGACATTAAGTCTACATACTTGACACCTTAATTCCCATACAAGCTTACTTTGCTCTTAAATGAAAACCATGCAAAGCTAAATTTCCTCTCCTTCTTATCCTAAACGTATTTTACTTAGGATCTTAGCACTCACTCTATTCAGAGTAAATTCTACTAAATAAATTCATGTTACGTGTCAAGAAGCACCGAAAGTGCTTCAAGCCAACATTGACTTAATGAATATAAAGAGCGAATACGAGCGAATATGTTGATACGGGGTTGACTTGAGTGTCGATACATTATGCTTCCGCGTATAGGATACGTTTTGATATCTTGAAATAAATAGGTCAACCGGAAATTTCATACATTTCTCCCACAGAAATAGATGTTGTAACTGAATTAATTAACGTCATGATAGTCAACATATTAAGGCTAAGCTAAATAAACCATATATTATGGCCGATATTATAGGAATGGTGTTTGGAAATTATTTATTAAATGGACTGAAAATTACGTTGATAACATTTTTAATTTAATAAACCTTTACGATTTTCACACATTCTAATATACTAACACGGGACTTAATTGCGTATAAAGGTAAATATTTCTATATTAGGTACGTCCGACGTGTAGCAATTAGCGTTTATGAAAATCGTCACAGGCAAAAAATGGTGGCTAGATGTGGTCATAGATAAAAATGTAGAACATAGACAATATAGAGTTTTTTGTTATTTTAATTCTTGCAACGTTGAAACCATAATTGCAATGTGGTGGTGGTTCTCCGCGATCTAAGCACCATTATCATGGTAGGTAAGAAAATTTAACGTTTACACAAGCTCGGACGTGAAATTTTTTGCGACTCACTATATTGAAGCCTACTGTTTGGTGTACTGTGTACTTGTAAGGCATCTTAACATACCTAGTTATTATTCTGAAACTTATAATAAAATACACGAGGTAAACATGAAGTCCCTTTAATATTATGTCAGTAGCGTGGGCGGTAGGCGTGTATTCCTTAGAACAATGTCAAAATGTAAGCAGTGAATTCCCTGCCGCCTATATGGACACTCCGGTGTACGCACTTGGTCACTAGTGTTGTGAATTTAAAGATATTTAATATAAAATAACTTGAGCACCTAAATTAAATCTGCTTGTAGACCAGCCGCAATCGTTTTATTTCTGAACACAAATCACGCAAACCAAAAACCATTAAAACGTTTAATCTAATGAAGAGTTAAAATAAAATTAGCACAAAAATATGTTATTTTAAAACTCAGTACAGCCCCTGGCACAAATACCGCGCGTGACTGTGCCAAGCACGTGATCCGAGTTACAGTGAACGGTTTAGGAACAGTATATAATAGGTATTAATAAATAAATATATAACTACAATCGTCATAATTTTTCAATTTTACTGTAAGCCCGAGAGTAAACAAAAAAGTAGATAAAATTTGACTTCTTTTGTAAAATAAAGAATTGACTGATCTAACAAAACGTAACTTAAAGGATGGAATCTAATTTGAATATGCGTAAATAGAAATTAGAGTAGGTACAGACTTTTTATTTCACGACCATAAAATGTTACATCATCATCATTTTGAGTCCACTGTTGCGCATAGTTTATCAGGTCTCCTTCCAAGACTCTTTAAAGCGTTGGGTGCCACATCTAGTAGATTTCAGCGATCTTTACCAGGTAATCAAAACCACCATATATGGCTCTTTTGTTTCTTCTCGTTAACGGCTCTTTCTGGCTCATTGGTCATCCGCTCTACGAGCAATAAAATGGTTACTGCGCTAGTTTTCTATGCCCAACACGCTTCGCTCATCAGTTCAGACGCAGCCAAGCTTGCTCTCAACAGCACAGCTTAATAATAAACTTTAACAACTCTAGAAGCGACTATAAGCATGAATCGAAATTAAGTTATGACATCGCTAACTCGGTAATAAAGATTTTGAGTTGATTTACGATTCCAGTTTGTTTTTATTGCATTGATCTTTGATTATGTTTTAACAGCCAGTGAAAGCTATGACGTAATAGGATTTGTCCTTAATATTGGGAACAATTATTTGAAATTAAAGCGTCCCATTTTGCTCCATGGTAACGAATACTGTATAACTTAGTTTGGAAATAATGGAGCGCGAGAGATGGACCTAATTGAATTGCACTGTATTAGTTTCTCGTCATTACTGGCGTTGTATTTGCAGTGGGTAGGTATTAACACAAACACAATCTAGATGTTTTCAGTGAAACTCCCATTAGCGCCTCGACGAGCGCTTTGTTATCAGTAGAAATCTATTGTAAACCTATATTGCTGCGGTAAATAAGTTTTCGATTTAGGTACCTATCAATTTAGTTTTGACAAGACGTAATTGAAATAGTTCCAACTGCGGGAATATGAATTTGAAAAAACTTATTTTTTTTTAAATATTTTACGCATCACTATACTTATTCTTATTACATAAACCACTAATGCTAACCTAACACAAAGACGCTCTTATACTAATGTTGTGAAAAATCTGAAGTAAGTAGCTACCTACTTACTTCTACTTATCGTAGAAATCGAGTCCATGTTATTTGGGTTTATATTAATAAATAATAATGTCATATAATAATGTCATTTCAAATTAAATCAATAAAAGGTATGTATTATGACAAAAAAAAAATATATAATTATTATTCATTGCAAGCTCTCTGTCACGGCATGGTGCGTGTCACTTGTCAATGTCTAAAAAACGACAGCAAATTATCGATGAGATTTTTTTACTCTTTAAAACTAACATTTAAATTTTTGGTTCTAAATTGAACATGGGTCTTTTAAAATTGTCAAAATTTTGTATTAATTATTAAATGCACAATAGCTAACAAAAATGAAAACATAACTGGACAATTTATTTATTAATTTGATCTAGCCCCAAAACAAAGGAAAGCTATGCTATGGCGTTTCTAGAAAACAAAACAAAAGCTAGTCACGTTAATTATGTTTCGTAGTCTAATCAGTAAACAAACAACGTTGACATTTAAAAATAAAAAAGGGACAATGTAATGAAGAAAGTGCGAAATAATATCTTAAAAATGTAAGAGCTGTCAGATTGAATTAAGGTATTCCAATTTTACCATAACCTTTATCACCGAGCGAAACGACGTCATATCCACGATTTCAGAAATTTGATTTTATGACGTCATCCTGTTATCTTGCCGAAGCAGGCTGGAACGCTGGAATTCTAAATCGTTTTGAATTCAACAACGTAAGCGAACTTAGAGTTTATTTGAATTTTTAAAGAGAGTTTAAACTGATGACGTTTTATTTTATAGTAAGTGGGAAATCTTGGATATTGTCGTCTCAGACTATGTTTAAGAATGGGATAAGGAAAAGGTAATGCAGCCTTTATAGTTTTACACTTATCCTGATCTTGCACCTTTGCCGCTTGGTGTTATCAAGTTAGGTGTTGTAATTTTAATGCGCTTAATTGGTTAGTTTCCTGATAAATATTTTAAATATATTTAAGCTAGTCAATGATGAGGTATAAGTAAACAACTTTAGAGTTTACTTTAGTGTTTTGCTATCGTCAGCATAGTCGGCTATGAATATGGAAACTGTAAAATATCCAAACGTCAGCAAATAGAGTCCGTTTTAATGTTTCCCTGAAACTAACTAGGTACTTGAGAATTTATTGCGAACTAGGAATTCTGAGATCCAAAGTAATTATTTGAGCGGACTTCATAAAATTCAGTTTTTATCAGAGGACCTTTTCATTTGAACTCTATTACTATTTACATGTCAACATTTTTTGAAGTCTCTCTTTAGTGTATTAAAATTTGGTTTATCATAAAATATTTTTAATATAATAGGTATAGGTACCTACTTTTGCGACACCATTTGTATTTAATTTCCTATAGTAATCCTATTATAAAACTACAAATATATTTTATTTCATCAATATAATGCAATTTTTAAGATTTTTTATATGAATTTATTTAAATAAAACCAATTAAATAAGTGATAAACGTTACAACGCACTACACATAGATGGCGGTGAAGCGACATTTCGATTCTAAAAACGAGTAAAAAGACGAGATCATGGAAGACGTCGAGGCGATCAGTGATAATGGAAAAATAAAGCCTATAGTGTAAATGGAAAAAGCATGGAACCTCGTGTCATGGTATAAATGTGTGTCAACTCCCACTCTCACTTTTGGTATAAATATCATTATCACTTAAATTAATGATAGGAAACCTTAGACATCCATCAAATTTCGATTCATACAATGTAGTAAACAATCAAATAAGTGTGTAAATATTAAAAAGGTCATACATCTATATATTACTATTTGCTTAACATTGCGCAATGATGTATTTACATCCGGAGTCATTGGTTTCTGGTAAAAACACAATAAACACTTATGTCGACAAAAAGTAAATGATGCAAAAAGTGACTTTATATTGAAAAAAGTACTAAACGTCGCCCAATTGGTTGTTATTTTAAAATCGTACGATATTTTGTCACATAATTGTGTATACTGTTTGATGTAGGTAGTCAAATACTTTAAATTGCGTTTGGTTTACATAATATTAGGCAACATCATGTAGGTATATCCTGGTTAACAATAATGTTTAATTGGTTAATTGTTCTTGGATGATTAAAACTACAGAAACATTTTTAGGAAGGTTTGATAAACGATTTTACTTTAGATAAAATCTTAATTACTTACTTCTTTATTAAGTGCTTTACCTTAAATCAAAACCTTATCAATCAAAATTTAGTAAAAACACGTACAAATTATGTTTTTGTAGGTAGGTATCAAATGAAATACTTTCGTATTATGCTCATTTGTATTGTAATTAAATACATTTTAAGGAACTGACGCGAATGTAATTTTTATGCTGATTTTTCGAGAACTTTTGACGATACCTACTTAACACTAGCAATTATTATTTAAGCTAATTTGACGTTGTAAATATCTCAGTATAAACATAATGCTACGCAAATTTACTTGAGTTACAAATTCTTAATAATTTCTGATGCTTTCGCGGTTATTATACATTTGAATGAAACAACTTTAAACGGATTTAACTCGCGTATTTTCTTTTACTGACTGACGTTTCGGACTCTTAGCAGATTCCATAAAAGGTTTGTCAATAAAATAAAAATACGCGAGTTAAATCCGTTTAATGTTGTTTCATTCCAATTTATAAATTCTTAATTTAAATAGTCACGTTCAAAATAGATGTATTAATTCTAGGACCTTGAAAATAACCCCGTCCCTCGTTGTTGTTGAAGGTACAACAATTTTCTGGTATTACGCCTTCACGGTAAATTAACTCCCGATTTTCGCACATTCATGATTGTATAAAAGGATAGCACGGTTGTTTACTTTATCAGTGTATTCACAACCAGTGACCATGCTTCGTTTTATTGTATTGACTGTGCTGTTAGGCTTAGTTTGGGTAAGAACTTATACAAGACACGTGTATTTCCTTGTTACTAGCATTTGATATGATTGTGTAAAAGCAATCCTATGGTATATTTCTATGGTCTTTCTGAAATAGTCAAAATGTGAAAAGAGTAGGTGTGTGTGAAATTTAACTATACTGTGTACCTATTAAAGACCTAATGTTATATTAGGTAGTGTTTTCGTCCTAATATTAAAATTGTGACAATTTTGTGCTAGTGTTTTGTAAAAGCTTGATTTGTTGTTTATATTTTATGCATCTTACTATTGGTTGCACGTACCGCAGTATTTATTATTGTTGTATTTACAGGCTGATTCGGAGGAGACGAACAGAAAATGCATGAGAATTACTCATCCCGTAAGTATTTCTTAATTTAACTGAGTAATATTATAAACACGAAAGTTTCTATGGATAGATGGAAGTGAAGATGTTTGTTACTTTTAACTCATACTCGCACTGAGTAAATGGATTTTAATGAAACTTTACAATAATGTAATAATATTTATGCCCATTTGGTGTGAAGTACTAAGTCGCGGGCAAAAGCTATTTTAAAAGTATTTCAGTAATTTTATCAGTTTTAGTTCTATAATGTTTAAATTTAAGTACCTAATAAAAAACATTGATGTCACTGGATTCTGAACGTATATCCAATTTATTAAAGTAGTTTAAAGATCTTTCCACAGTTGGTTTTGGTTTTTCATGTTTTCTTATGTAGGTACTGTTATTACAAATTTTATATCACTTATAGGAAACCATGCATTGCTGCAAAAAAGAAATGCCGAGACCGAGCGGTGACCCCGAGGAGTTGAAGGAATGCTTCCAAATACCGCCAAAACCTCATTCGGTATGTTATAAAATGATACTGAAAGTAAGAAGTGAATATTTTGCACCGTTTCTAGAAAAGTGTGTCATTTCGAAATATTTTATTACTCCATTTAAGACTCTATCAAAGTCTGCACATTTCAATTTGATTTTATATGATGAACATTTCGAGTTGTCACACTTTTCTAGGAAAGGTATCATTATTCGCTTTTGCCTGTAATGTAATTCTAATTATAAACTATGCATTATATTATATTACTCAAACGAGTGTATGTGCTTCACTATTCCACTATGAGAATGAATTAATTCCGCAGTACAATTTAAATAGGAATTTTCCATGGAATGAAATCGTATACATCGATGTACCTATACGAAACGTTGATGAATTGTTTATTGGTTAAAGTGTCAATAATTAATTATGTACGTATGTACATAATTTATTACGTTGTACATAATTCATTAGCTTTTGTTGTTGACCGCTAAAACTTGTTGATGCCAATTTAGTAGATATCTTTTTTTTATTTTGAAATTGACATTTGATACCTTTTTCTTGTCTTTTTTATATTAAACTATGATTGTACAAACAAGCAGGTATTGATAAGAAGAGTTTAACGATGGAGTTTTCATAGTCAGTCCCGTTGCATAGGTACAACTTTTATTAAGAATATTAATAACAACAAATATTTTTTACATAATTATAATATCTTCCCTTTAAGCAATAATACCCAATAAACAATAGTAGGTAATAAAAACGTAGAAATAACATGGATACGAAACTCACAAAAATCTCACATACTTTTCAGTGCGAGCATGACATTTGCATCGGGAAAAAACGTGGATATGCTTCTGACGATGGCACTGTTAACATGAAGGCATACCAAGCAGTAATAGAAAAAGATTTCGCAAGCGACCCTACTTTGGTACAACTTATTAAAGATGTCTGCATCAACAGTGCTATCGATGTGTATGGCCCCCCAGATGCATGCAAACTGGAGAAATTGAAGCATTGCACTCACGCAGCCGCTGCTATGGTAAAGATTGTTTTATCTACTTAATTGTGACATTGACATTATTGAACGGAAACAGTTAAAAGTTTTGGAGCCCCATCTCCCTGAGTTGAAAATCTATGGATTTTAGACGGATTATATTATTGTGGCGTTTAGACAATAATAATATTATGATACTGAACCCTGGTTTGTTAGACAGTAAATAACAATTTAGATAAAAACACAAATAAAACTATAACTTTTGTCGTATGTATTATGTTCAAGTTAAATTGAATCAACATAATAATATGACTTTATACTTATAATAAAATAATTCAGGGAATTGGTCTATTATATTCTGCGAGTCATACAAATATTTCTTTAGCGAAATTATATAGGTAATGTATCCGTTTACGCCCTTGTCGGTATGTGAAAATTACTATTGTCTTGTAAATGATATTATTTAAGTTGCAAATGTATTTTTTTTTCAGAATTGCAAGGAATGGGATGACAAAGGACATTGCGCTGGAATCAAAGCTTTGGTTGAAGAATGCAAAAAAAATATAGATTAAACACAAAGTATTCAATAAAATACTTAAGCACTTCAATTTGTAACTAAATGATGCGAGCGTTAAAGCACTTCTAATAAATTTGTGTACAACTAAAAATATTTTTTATTGTCTCTTCAAATTGGTGTTAATTTTTCGATTTTTTATTTATCTATTTTGGTAAAAATCTCATCTCATAAATCTTAGGTACGTTTACGATGTAGGTACCTACATCTATATCTACTAATATTCCTTACTAGCGACCCGCCCTCGCTTCACACGGGTGCTATAAACCCTCCTCTTGAATCACTCTATCTATTAAAAAAAAACCGCATCAAAATCCGTTGCGTAGTTTTAAAGATTTAAGCGTACAATGGGATATAGGAACAGAAAAAGCTTACTTGTTTAATACCATGTAGTGATATTTGAGTAGGTACTACCAAAAGACTAGACTACTGATCTATTGTAACTCTTGACTATTTCATTTTACACGACCCTTCAAAAACTTGTAACATAGGCAACATACTTGGTAAAGTAGTTTAAACCATATCCAGGTTATTTGAACCACACCTCATGCCGAAAGTTCCCGGTTCTCGACTCGCCTCAAATGGTGAAACTTAGTTTTACTTAGAAACACTTCGTTTTATGACATTCACGACTATGGTGACTTTTGTAGTTTCGCATCTAAGATTAAGTTGATAGACGGGAAATTTGTAGTCGTAGGTATAGCATAGATATTATGCTTACAATACTAATGTTTGTACATGCTAATATGGTTTATAAAGTTCAGAGCTTTGTATTTCAACATGGAAATACAAAGACATATATAGACAGACTTACCTTGTCGTTCATCAAGTATAATATAATATATTAATCCAAGTTGTAAATTTCATCTAAACTAGACCTTTCAATTCCGTTAAGCCTTTTTAACTTAAAAAGAGACACGAAACACCATGCAGTCATACACACAGACTGCGATGTTCATATTATAAAGTAGGCTTTCGTAAAGGCTTCATTTCACCCTATCAAGTTATAATTAATATTATATAATATTTGTATGAATTATGTAGCAACAGATATTAAAATAAATAACTAGGAAAAATTCCAAGGATGAATTACTTTGATGAACTCGAAATAAGGCAGTGTATGAAGGTACTTGAAGGAGTGTCAGTGCCAAATATAGAATGTAGTATCTGCGGAAGACATTGCATAATCTGGCGCCATTTTCTACCCTTATGAAGGGTTCTGTTAATACGAGTTTACTTTATTGTTCGAGCCTTAAGGCGTAGATTAGCATATAAACGCACCCACT
The DNA here is from genome assembly GCA_038024825.1 of Polylopha cassiicola. NCBI lineage: Eukaryota > Metazoa > Arthropoda > Insecta > Lepidoptera > Tortricidae > Polylopha > Polylopha cassiicola. Next base: position 10,606,049 of record CP149046.1, on the reverse strand, counting down.
GCCATGATTCCTAGATTAATAGTACAAAACTTGTTGCCTTTTGTCTCGTAGTTAGAATTGTATTTTAACTGTTACTTGCCTTGACTTACAATGCCAGAGACAACAGCTTATTCTGCGTCGTTAAGCCTAAAGAGTGAACTAGTTACGTTTTATAATTTAGAAGCTATGGAAGTGCTTATATACCTAGGCAGGTATGTATATAAAAAAAGTTGAAGCATGATAATTGATGGCAATAACAAACGTATCCCAAAAATTAACACCAATTAAGTAAGTGCACTTTTGACTACAGACTCAAAAGGCTAAAGGATTTAATTTTCGAATTACTTAAGTTCCTAAGCTAGGTTTCAAATTGACCCTCTAAACTATTCATGTTACTAACATCTACGAATAAATAGGCAAGGAAGTAGCTCTTTGTTCTATAGGCCATTCTGTAATGAAAAACTTGAGCACTAAAATTAACCCTTTGTTCGCTTAATCACCTCCATTACCATAACAGAGGCCGTCCGCTTAACTTTATTGTACTGAATCTACGGTTCATCGTTTCGAGGTAGTTAGTAGTGGAGGACTAGTTTTTATTCAGAATTAAGGACCAATCAGGTAAATCGGAATTTTATTGGCATAAGTAAGTAAGTTCGGATTCAGTTATTTCAGAATAATTTTCAATTCAGAGACCATTTGTTAGAGTTTCATTTGAAATCAACGTTAATAAAGATATTATACAGAAGAAGATACATCCAAATTAAACTTAATTTGAAACTATTTATTAAAACCTACACTAAGAAGCCAATTAATAAGGCTTTTATGTATAACCTAAGAAACTATTATTTTATCGATATAGTAATTATAAATACTCATTTTGACTACCTATAATATTGTTAAATTTCTTATCATCTTTTACCTTGAATTACATTAATAATAATAATAAAAAATTAAAAAAAGTTATTAGAAAAAAAACAGTAGTGCCTAATTCAAAAAAGCAACACTACCAAAATCCTACCTATTGTTTGAAAAGGTGTCACCATATTCATTTAATTCGATCACATATATTCGTAATGCCTCCAGTAATCTATAAAATATTTAATACAAGAATCTCATCTGACTATGTAAAATACATATTAACATTATTTATAATATAATTATGCAGTGCAAACCAGCTACTACTAAATAAATCTTCTTGGGCTTGAACAAGATCATCATTCAGTAGTGACATGGCCCTAGTAGTTGTGTTTGTATGTTTGTATCGCACAATTTACATTTTCGTAACGATGAAATAAGTTCCATTTTCGCATAAATTAACACTCAGAATAGTATACTTGAAATTGTTAATAACTCAAATATTCCTTTCGCGACTTGCAGGAAATCTGCCTCGCTGGATCCTGTAGGAATTGAGTCGTGAGTTAATAAAATCCAGGAATTCCTTCCAAAATCCACTGAAGACGTTAAAGAAGAATCTCACAAATGTAATTAAGAATATCTGAGCATTCTTCACGTAATCACATTCGTAAATTTTAGCTCACATATTTAATGTTTACTGAACCTATATTATACTCGCGAATATTTCTTTGAATAACTTAATCACAAAATATATCTTGAATCCTGTAGAGCGGATTCTAAAATTATATCAAGAACTCCATCTCGTATATCAAGGATAAAGGATCCGGTTAGAAAAATGTTCATCAGAAATTTTCGAGCGCGTCAAATTTAGGTAGGTTGAGTTAGGTTTATGAAAATAAAAAGTAAAATTATCAAGATTAAACATTTTTATTACCTATTTGACTATTCACACAAATTCTTAGGTATTATGGTTATATAATGATTTTTTTTCCTTTTATACAAACACGTGTTAAAAATAATGATATTCTCAAAAGAATTTTGATTTATTTCGAAGCATAATGAGGTTTCTTTTGAAGTGAACGTTTTCAGATTTATCAATGGTTATTAAAATATAAGGGGCTACGTGTGACAACTCTTTATAACCGATAAGGGTCAAAATCTTATAAAAAATAGGACTTTTTAAATCTTCACAAGAATTTTGTGCTCAATATGATATGAAAACACAACATTAATTGTTTACTTTCGTGTTTACTTAAAATAAGTGAGCTATACGCAAAAAAAAATAATTACTCAACATAATTAAGTGTGTACGCGTTACGCGTTAAAACAATAATATTCATTTGAATAAAGTAACTATAACGGATTTAACTCGCGTAGGGTTGTATTTGCTGACTTCTATTTGCCGATTATGCAATAGCCGCCTAGATCATTAAAATGAATATTATATTTTCTAAAAATGTTCAACACTTTTTTGATAACGTAAACACTTTATAGCATTCCGAATGAATATCAAAGGTAATGCGAACTTAAAAGACGTCAAGTATATTGGGAATTCCGATAAAATACCTCCTATAGGCTCCTGTCGGAATTTGAAGAACCCTTAACCAGTGCGCCTACACTGAAGTAGAAAAAGAGTAGGATTTTTACAAAATAAGTCTATGACCCCCGTTTAGATTGTACAATTTTATATTTCACTTTCCGTACCAAGCGGGTAAAACAGGATTCTATTACTGAGACTCCGCTGTCAGACAGTATCTCAAAACCAGTGATAGTTACCCAGTTTAAATGTTCGCAAATAATGATGAACAAGAAATACTAAAAAATAACATACGCGTCGAACTGAGTGCCTCCTCCGTTTTTTTCGTCGGTTGAAAACAAAACAAATATTTAAGAGAGCTCCGTACACAAAAAAATAAAACAAGAACCTGTTACTGACATTTCGGTGACTGTCCGTCTGGCATTATGCTGTATGTCTACAGATAATGGTACAGAACCCTTCGTATGCGAGTCCGATTCGTAATTGGTCGGTTTTTGGATAATGTATTCGATGGGCTAATTATAAATCTTACTGCTTAGGTAAAATAATGTAGTATTTTTCTACACAAGCAACAGGGTACTATAAAATCTATTATTTTTTTTTGCTCAACTGATAAGAAATCTAATAAAAAATTTCTCGCTGGCAGTGTAAGCATCCGCTTCACGCCTCGACTACCACAAAGCTCTTTATTGTCATGGTGATCTTTTGTAGACGTCCACTAAATTGGGTAGAATCAACAAAAATATATACCTACCTATAGGTATAGAAGATGAGGTCGCAAACGCAACCGCGCTTCCGATAAAGGATTCAAAATTGTGTTAAAGGAATATTTTCTCGTATTTAGTAACGAAAGTATAATTTTATCATGAAGAAAATCCTATCAATTTTTATTAGAAGAAGTGATGTTAGAAATATATCTTTAATTACAATAGTGATTGAATAAGATTATGTACTTTTCAGAAAAAAGTTTTCTATTTATATTGTGATATAGGTACACTGTATCAAGATCGTTAAATAGACGAGGTAAGTAAGCGATGACGAAATAACTTTTCTTTATATACTATTGAAAGAAAGAAAGAAAGAAAATAAATTTATTGTAAATAAGCATGCAGGTTCATGCAATTTTATAAAACACCTATCAGTGTATTAAGTATAATAATATTTGTTTAATAGATAATATAAATGAATTCGCAGAAAATATCTGAATTATTAACTTGGAAGCGGACAAAAGTCACCACTAGATTCCATTTAAGTTGGCAAGTGAACATTGCTCTTTCACTCCAACAAACAACAGAATTACAGAAATCTCAATGGACACAGGGTCTATTTTATTTCTGTCGTGCGGCGTGCGGTTTCCTCTTTTAATATTTTGTATGTTTGAGATAATTAAACTGTTTTACGGTGACACACTTTTAAAACTCGAATTAGAAAAAACTGACGAATATTTGACATAATTTCGGTTTTAATTGTTAGAGTGTTGTTGATGCATTTTGTTGTTTAATATGCAATTTACATAACACTTTATTCTGTTGAGATTTGTTTATTTTGGTTGAAAATTTGGTTGGAATATGAATTCCTAAGTAAAAGCCTAGAGATATAGATTAGGCATTTCCTGAACCTATTAGGTAACAAATCATTTTTAGACGTGTTAAGAAAATTCTGAAATGAAAAAAAAATCGGTACTTTCTATTGACGATTCGTTTATCTTATTAAAATAAAATAACATAGGTATTATTACCTATGTATGTATTATCATTAAGTAACTTTCCTTTGCCTCTGCCACACACGCATGCAAAGGCGTGGGAAGTACGGAAAGAGGTAAAGCATTAGTGTGGCATTATTCGTCATGCCATACGTCATGCTCCTCGTTACGCTCACCGCTCTCGGTTTTGACGGTTTTTTGGCGGTCAAAGGAGCGGCGAAGCGTGCGATTAATTACGAGAGTAGAGCAGTGTGGGCAGAGAGGGCATTATAGCGACAGCCTGAGAGCGAGGAGCAGTACGGTATGTGGCTGAGGTATTTTGATAGGACCCATATTTATTTTTTAATTTCTGATACCTTCGCGGTTATTACACATTGCAATGAAACAACTAGACCTTAGCATTACACTATCGTCAGATTAGTCGTGCTATGAACATGGGAAATATAATATTCAATATTATAGTATAATTTTATATTTTTTACATCTTAATGTTGTCTAAATATGATTTTTGCATGATTTTTTTTAACCAAATATTTACATATGTGTATTTATATGTTGAAATAAAACTCAATTGTGTTGTTCTGAAATGAGATATAAATTATTATTATTTTGGTTAATATATTTAGCTAGGTACTGAATATTACAAATGTTTTAAAGACTAAAAACTAAAGAAATAAAGAATCTTACCTGAAACAACATTTTACGCTATTATTCCAGTATTCACAATTAAAATTCTACATTAAATATATTCTTTAAATTATCTAAGAAACATCACCTCTTTACATAAATCTTAACATAGGTACTACTAATAAACAATTAAATTAAATAAAAGTCAAAATTAAATACCTTTTGGCACTTACATACAAATTAAGTTATATCGAAAAATAAATATAAATAAATAAAAAAAAGTAGTTAATTAAAAAATATCATCATTAAACTTTATTATTGAAGGGTTATAATAAAACAATACGGTTGAGGGTAACGAGTATCATAAACCCGAGCTGTAATAATTTGACATAATTAACTTAGTCAACTGTGGAAAGCAGAACTTTTTAGAATGATAAGTGTATTTAAAGTTTAATCTGCAACTAAAACTCTCTCGGATTATTGCAGACAAATTCCAATGTTTTTATTTATTTTCTAAAACTGTCATTACATTTAAAATACCTACACGTTAGTTAGATTATTGTCAACTCAGACTGCTACGAATATAGGAACTGTAAGGTTTTTAAAATTTTACCACAAAATCTAAACAGGTACGCGAGCTGAACTTGTTAGTCTTTTTACAATCAATATTATATTATTACAAATCAAAATAAAATTAGCAAAAATTTGCGAAAACAAGCGAAAAGTTTTTTTGTAACAGGAATAATTTTCTTCAAAAGACTGTTTTGTCTATATGACTGTGTGACTGTTTTTTTCTGATATCATTCAATCTTAGACTGCTTATCTCCACTTACATCTATAAAGTGTGGAATAAAGTATAAATAATAATTTCTGATATCTTCGGATCAAAGGTACCTACGTATATAAAAAAAATCCGTAGGTAAGTAGGTATATACATATTATATAGTACTTACCAAAGGTATTTCGCAGTCTGCAAAGCTAAACTAAGCTAAATGTGCGTTCGTATAATATGAATGTAAATGGAAACAGTTTTAGGAATAACAGTGCAGTGCACAGGCAGTTATGCAAATATAAGACCCCAGGCCAAAACCTACGGATTTACTAACCTTATGCTAATCAAATCCCTATTTCCACTTCTAAATCAAATAGTGTATTCTTTTATATATTTTTAATGGTTGGAACTTTATTATATTATGCTTTCCGGGATTTTTTTATAAGTGTTTTTTTTTTATAAAAGACAGGCTTCTGTCCGCGACTTCGTCTGCGCATGATGAGTAAAGTACTTTATACTATACCTACCTCAAAAATTATTGCCTATGTATTATTTTGATGTGTGAGCTATATTATTGTAAACACTCATCAAAATTTATTGAGAATTTTTTGCGTGCAAGGGTAACAAACAGAGATCCATTCATTTTTACAAACTTTTGCGTTTTCAATATTAGTAAGGATACTTGATTTATAAATATTTACCAAAAAATGATGTGAATCTGTTACACGATAAGAATACGATTAATATAAGTAAGTATTTTGAGACTCCCGTAAAATAACTAAACATAAAACTTCACTCATTGCAACGGCTGACGTGTTAACGTATTGATAAAAATAATATTACGTATGTATGACTAATGATTATACTAAAAGCAAGGGCGTGCATTCCACACGTGCACGATGTAATGTATCTACGAAATACTTACCCTAGTGGTATATGTGTAGGTATATCCCACCCTACTTGTTAATTATTCGAGTTTATTTCAGTACAAATTTCTTGTCGATTGCTAAGTGATTCGGTATAGAGTTCTAATTCTATACGAACTGCTTAATTAATTTATGCAACTAATTTAATTTCGCAGTCCAGTCTGTATTCCGTTTGTGGTTTAATGAAATTCCAAAGTCTTTGATCATTCCTGAAATACAATTAGGTGATTGAGAATTGAGGTCAATCAATATACGATCACGGTTTTGTGTAGTTTCCTTGTTTATAAGATGTACCGGTGAAATTCTACAACAATTTGAAAACGTCTTTTTTATTTCGAGCAATATTACTTACTATTATAGTAACCTGCCAGCCATTTGACAATTTTAAAACGTGTATTTTTGATAATTTTTTTCGAGCTCAGTTCGCTACTACAGCTAGCAATATATAATTCAACAAAGCTTTTGGACAGGATTGCTACATTTTTAACGATAAGTAACAATTTTGGGTAAATCCAGCAACAAATTCACGTTTCATGTAACTAAAGTAAACCAAACGAGAAAAAGATAAGGAAATTGTAGGTTGAGAAACTGTGACGTCACGTATTAAAGCTCATAATAAAAAGCGTTTAATGTTTTAGGTTAATATTTGCGTGTCATGATATTAAAATAAGAGGAACTATTACGATAAACTGTGCTGCAAGTCACGGCATATTAGGAGCGCATTAGCCACAAAAGGATAGAAAGATGAACGACTTTGTAACGGGGACTATAATCAAGTGAGATTGTTTAGAAATTATAATTTATTATGATAAATTGTTCCAGTAATAAATCAATTACACACTACTTATTCTCGTACGTTCTACTTTGCGTGATCTGTACGAACATTTTCTGCGAAAAGTTTTATTCATTTGTAGTTTTCTGGTTGCCCCTTACCTAACAGTTTATTGTACGCAAACTTCAGAAACTATGTCCCTTAAATATACTTTACGAGTTTTCTGCTTGCGGCCTTGCACAAGTTACCTATCAAGTTCTAAGCCAGTTCGTGTAATTCTTTACCTGCCTTATTTCTTTCCTTACCCGGATAAATATTCAAAATTGTTAAATATTTTTAACCACCATACATACATCTTTTAGCTACATTTGAACCGTCTCAACTTTTTCCACAAAGGTGAAAATCTTCACCCCCTGTTTTCCCGTAAGACAAATTTTCGAAATTCCATTTTTAGTTTACCTATTTATGTACTCACCTAGTCATATAACATACCTCCATTAAAAACTTCGAAATTGCATTAGTTTCGGGTGTATATTGATACCAGTCAGTTTGTCTTTTCTATATTTACATATCTAATTTGTTCACAGTCACGCGTCCGAAACATGGTGCTACTTTGCCCGGCTTTTCCTTATAACGGACATGGCACCTTTCCAACCCGACACCGATCTCCTAAAAGGCCGGATAATGCGCATTGGAATTATGCAAAAGTCTCACGTATATCGCATACTAGTGAGAATATTTGGTTAAAATATCTGTAGTAGAAATACCTTCTATTAAATACTTTGAAGTACTCCTATTTTTTGAGATAGTGGAATGTGGAGCCGACGGTGAGTTAAAAGTCCACTCAATTTAAAATGAGTGGACTTTTAACTCACTGTTAATTAGAAATGTAGCAATTTATAAATTACCTGGAAATTAATATGGGTCTGTATGCTGACTTGGTAACATTAATGAGATGTACAATAATGTGAAGATATTGTTGAAAATAAATAAAACGAATATACTCAATAAATAATCTCACATAAGTAGGAGCTATTGACGTGAAAAAGTGTAAGACTTTTAATGGCACTGTTCTGTCATCAAAAGTCATCTTAAGGAACATAAAATATATTTGGCACTATTTAAAGTTAAATAAACAATTTTGTTTACTGAGTTTGCATTTTTATGTAGTAGGTATTTGTACTTGATAGTTAAACAAAAATAAAACAAGTATTTCACATGTGAATCCCCTATTTGCAGGCCTCAGCAAAGAGAGCTTTTCATAAACGACGTTCATATTTTTAAAAGGTGACGCCCCTTTCCTGATAGCATTGCTTTGAGAGCGGCCTCGTGTCGTTTGGGTGAACTATTGAGAAATTCAGGTTCTGACGTAATAATTTATGGTGATAGATAGAAAATTCATAATTACGAATCTTTCATGCAGGTACGTCTCATTTAATTTAAATTTGCTCGTTTTAGAATTGTTTTTTCATGTATTATTAAAGTTGATTTACATTTGCTGATACTGTAAATACTGTAAGTTAAATCTGTATTGACGATCTCAATGTGAGTGAATATAATTTGACATAATAATGTATTTTTTAATGTTATAATGTAATTTGTTCATATTATTTTTTTTCTGACGATCTCAATATGAATGCATATAATTCGACATAATAGTGTAATTGTACTGTATGAATTTTGAGAAATAAATAAATCTATCTATCTATCTATCATTGGTGTTCTTAGTGTTTAAGTTACTAAGGTATTGTTTGCTTTTTTCGTAACTAAAAGTCCAAACAGTCAATTTATTAATATATTTCACCTGTATGAGGTCTCTAATGATACTTGTTAACGGTTTGTAGATAAAACCAGATTTTATAAAATATCATATTATTTAATAATATAGAATCATGCACTTATGCAAAGACGTGGCTAAAAAGTATATTTATTTTGTTTTGAATAACTTCATATGACAAAACCGAAGAAAACACCCGCTTGACTGTTATAATAATCTAACCGCTCTATTGAAATAAAAAAAAGATAAGTATGTATTCAAACGCGAGTACATTTTGCTTTCAAGGAGGTTCCTGGAAGCACTTACAGTTTGATGTACCTACTATAGTCTATCGTGTCATTAAATGCAAAAAATACATCTCGTATTAGTAGTCAATAAATAATGTTCTTATTGCATACACTGTTGTTTACCTGTTACTAAATTTATGCAGAATTTTAGGATATCCCTTAATAAATAAATATTACTACAATAAGACAATTAATACCAATTGGTCCAGTAAGGTACCTACGAGTTAAGCAAAGTTTGAACTACGGGTATTACGCCGTCAACGTAATTTGATTGTAATTACCTATGGCAGTTTTTTTTAATTATGTAAGTATTGTATTTTTTGTGTGCAATTTTATACCAAGAAATTTTAATGAAGGAAAGCATTGATTATTTTTACAGGATTTGCCACTTTACAAAATTTGAGTGAGATATCAACGTTGAATAAAATTCGACAGATATTGGCCGATACGCTTAGTTGGTACATTAATGGTTTATGCATAATAAATCCGCTTTAATCTGCAATGTATTATGAACCCCCTAAAATATATTATTTAAGGTAAAAATATTCAGAATGTGTTATTGGTTTTTGCCTCCCAGAGGACTTTGGAATGTGACATTTAGGGATAAAGAAAATCTCATTTACATAGAACAAGAGACGCTTTATTTGTATTTTACGAAACCTCTGTTATTATTCAACCTATCTAATTTCAATGTTATTTTCGATACAGTGAATTTTGCAATATTTTAAACTTAATTTAATTTAACGTCACTTGATTACGTTGAGCTTGTAATCGTACTTCTAATAGGTTGGTATTTTATTAAAAATATTTTGTCATATTTGGGAATTAGGCAAAGTAGGTACTTAACAATAAAGTCGGCAGTTATCCTTGCCAATAAATAATAAACCTAGATATAGTGAACTTGGCATCAAATCCGTCATTAGTACAATTCAAACAAACTAGTGTTCACATCATAGGCTAGGCTTCTAATACTTTTTTTCACTTGAAAATCATATAAAAAAAAAACAAGTCCCACCTTCCCTCATCTAATTGCATAGATTGTTTATTCCCCTCACATTAATCGAGCGGGGAGCTAACCAAGTCGTTCCAACTTCTAAATTCACTCGCTTATTGAATCCGACACTAAATTGGATTCATTGGCCCAATTAGCGGACTACGATGAGTTCTTTTGTTCTAAATGAACGTTTTGGAGCGAATTTACAACGTTTTAGCTACAGCGATTAGTATTCAAGGTCATTGTCGATAGAGAATTAGGTCGTGTCTCAGTCTTTGTTTTCTCTAGGAAGTTTTAATCTGTTGTAGAAAATGAGCTGATTTATCCTTCTAATTTGTTACGTCGTATTTAGCTTTAAAGGATATTTTTGTCGATTTACGTAAGTACTGTTTTCTTACTTTAGGACAGTTTATCTTTTCCTTATTTTGTTAAGGATAATAAAACTTGTGATGATAAAGTTGTACTATTATTAGCGGGTAATGAATTGAGTAATTGGTACGATAAGATTAGCGAAAGATTAGGAAAGATAAATGTTGATACGAACTGATTTAATGCTAAATTTATAAGCTAGACTTTGAATATGTGTTTTTAAGCCAATGAATTGAATTGGAAATGCGAGATTAACTGCATGTTTTAGGACTACCTTTTATATATGCAAGAATTTCTACTGGTATAGTTACACCCACAAAACTGTAGGTATAACTAAAGCGGTAGAAGTGCTTGTGGACTCTAAGCGCCAGTGTGCGGCAGCCGCTTTGTGACGTTCCCGAAACAGCCTCTTTCAGGCTTTTCACTAAACCGTAATGTCAAACTGTAATCAACATAACACAGGAATTGTTTTAATTTTTCATGTTACTCCAAATTTTTGTATAAATCATGAATACAAAAGATTACGATGTTAAGTACCAGTAAGCCTATAACAATAGTTACTAGATATGCATATTTATCTCATTAAAATATTTAGCTGCAAAAGGAACTTCACACCTTTCATATAAAATGTATGTTACGAAGTTGCTTACAATCCTATCCAGACTTTATCTGTGTCGCGTGTAGTTCAACGCTCACTTCAGTAACGAGTAACATGACTTCATTTACGATCCAAAATGAACAAAGCGAAAACAATTTAGAATTCCTTACCATTTCCTTTTTTATGTCTCGAACAAACAAACATTTGAGTGCTCACATGTTCCAAAAAGCTGGAGTAAAACCCTTTAGGTGGCTCGTGAACACAGAGGCTGTACTTTGTACCGTTTGGAATAGGTTGAGTTACGTGACATGAATGCTGCGGAAAGAAACGGATAGTTGATAATGAAACGGAACTTTCTAGAAGTGTTGCTTACTTGTGTTTCATCTAGCTCTGGTCTGATTTTTAAGTGTCTAGTGTCTGTACAAATAAATCTCTAACGCGGTGTCGGCACCTTATTCTCAACAGAAAAGTAAATAAATAACTAGGGAATGAATCGTTGGAACCTTTAAAATTATATTATTATATTCTCTCAAAATGCACAAATCGTATTTTTTCAGCATTAAAAATTAAAATACGACATTACATATATATTATAACAAGAGTTCGACAGCACGGTTACCAATGTCTTATTAAAAGTATTAACACAACCATTACCTATTGTAATAAAAACATCGAAAACTCAAAACCGAAGCCTTACAATATTTCGAGAGCACATGAGAAATCCAGTTATTATGTAAATGTCAATAATAAATAAATAAATTGAATGGGCTTGCGGTTTATGTAAACAGAGCTATCTAGGCTTAAAGGGAAATATGGTTTGAACATGTGCCAAGAATGTGATTAGCTTTCCCGAGATGAAAATGAACCGGTCGTTGCTCGCATAAAGCCGCTGAATCGGAATTTGTAATTTGCCCGTTGAAGTTTTCCAAATCAATGCTGAGTAGGTGTTATAGGCACTAGGTAGAGTGAAATCACTGTTACTTACCAGTATTACCTACCAAGACCCGTTTAAATGTGTATTTTAAATAGGTAAATAAATTTTAAATAAAAATGAACTAGTAGGAATTACTTATTTTTTTACAAATTAAATAACTCAACTACCAGAGACCGTGACAAATGCCTGATGTCGTCTAAAACTTGCACCCAAGGGGGCGTAGACATGGCAACAGTCGTTTGGGGATGTCAAATTCCATACATTTTGGTGCCAACGTTTAGCGTTAACGTTGAACGTTGGCACCTTGTCTAGGCCCCAAGGTGTTAAAAGTTTGACAACATCAACTGATGCACTAGTGGAAACAACGTTGACCCGTCGTTATATATAAATACTACATCTTTCTTTGTAAAGTTGTTCTTAAAAAAATGTATAGAAGAAAATTGTGTTAGCACAGTTAAATCACGCAATCTGATGCATTCTGACCTAAAAATACAATGCAAAATAAATCTTTCATGAATATTTCAATTTGAATAGAAAATGTAAACATTCATGTTTAACGCAATAGCGGAGTTAATATCCCTACTGTCTAGTTTCGAACGAAACTTATTCATCAAATGCGTTTTTTCATTTGCATGTCAACAGTAGTTTAATAAAATAAGGGTGCCAACTCACGCGCGGTTTAAATGCGATTAAAATCAGTCGGTACTGTTAAAAGTAAAAAACTTACTCAACTGAAAATGGAGTAAATTTAACTTTTTTTAAACATACACTTGCCAACGTCAAAAAAAATTTGAATATTATGGTGAGTAGCGTTATATATTTTTCCTGTGGCAAGATATTGGCCAACAAATGTCATAGGTACCCCACTTTCAAATCCTGCCATAGGTACCTGTTGATAGTTTTATATTAATAGAAAAACTTTTTTTTTTTTATTTTATAACCCAAAGAGGTTCGTTGTTCTTCACCAGTCCCGCTCGTATTCGCGAATTCCAATTCCGAATGTCGTGTGACGTCCTTGTAAGGATTCTTACTCTCTACGTCTTAAGGTATATTTTCTATAATTATTAAAAGTAGTAATGCAAACAATATCCTTATAGTAAGCCCGGAGAGCCGCGGGCCTTGCGTGATCTTCGCCCGTCGGGGGATGATTATGCCCATTCATTGTTTGCAACCCATTGTAATATTTAAGCACTCAAGTCCGTACCGTACACAGTTTTCGTAACGGTTATAAATAAAACATGTACGCTGTACGCTCATTAAGCGCTGTACAAGTTCATTTATTTAAAGCAGATTTGCAGCTTAAGTCCATTCATATTTGTGAGTTGAGAATGGGGAGGTTTTTGTGCAAAAAAATTGCTGCTATATTTTGGTGTAACAAAACATATTTGTGAGCTAAGTACCTATAACTTTCATAGTCGACGAAAAATATCAACGTCAATGTTTTGTATTTCACGTACCTAAGAATTATATTTATTAGCAATTAGCCTAAACATAATAAAATTATGGCGTACTTAATGTAAGTAGAAAAGGGGCTATTAACAACATTAGTGTCGTTTGAAAATTTAATTATTTTTTTTATACTTACTACAGTTTGCTACATTACTACACACTAATTACAATTTACTTGTAGAACACCTAGTAGGTACCTACATTTTTCATTATATTTCACAATAATGGTTCTGTAAGTATAATAATATTATTATGAGTCCATAATTAATGTTATCTTTTAAGTAGCATAATATAATTATGCCTCCGAATATTATAACAAAATTATAAAATTAACATTATATAACAACGTAGGTACGCTATTTAATGAAGAGTATTTAATATCCAATTAAATCTTTTAAAGCGTACCATGTGTGTACTCTTAAAAAGCAATCAGACAGTTCAATCATGAATTTGATGAGTATTTTAATATTTGTGCCATTAAATAAATATGTCAATTTAATTAAAACAACACCCGATAGCTGATGTTTAATCAACGGTTTTAAGGACTTGACACACAAAGCGGGATGAAGTAGACATGTGACAGTTTACATACGCTCTACCTATAATTAAATACAATTGTCGATAGTTTCGATATGTCAGTCTTCGTTTGAACTCGCTCGCTTCAGCGTATCAACGGAGAGTTTTTTTAATTATCAAAGCTGCCGTAGGTATACCTGTTTATTTCACTATGGCGAAACAAAAACTGTCACATTTTCAAAAGTACGTCATGTAACGTTCGCTCCTCTTAATTTTTAACGAAAATGTTTAAATATTTTGTTTTTATTAATAACGAGTGGGAGTAAAAAATAACAATATTATAATAAATATTTTTTAACTGTTTTTAGTGTACCAATACCTTATCAGATGACAACAGCTATTGCTTTTAATATAAGTGGTTATTGTAACAATGAACTGTTTTATTTTGCAACGCGATAAACTGAAATATTTTACACTTCCCACAGCAGTTTCGTAACATTTTTGGAATGAGCAAATAGCTATAAAAAAGTACGTAATTACGAGTAAGTCTTTATTTATGAAAATATGATGCTAGAGTGTGAACAAAGACCCGTTCGTGGCTGTCCCAATGGGACTGTTAGGTTTAATTATTGTTCAATATTATAATCTTGCCACAGCAAGCAATATAAGATCTTATAAAATTGACTCTCAGAAAGGCATGTTTGGGGTGTCATTGTATGGGCAAAATTGACAACGATTCTAAACAGTTTACTTGCTTTTATGAAAGTTTTTTAATAACGTATCTAACAAAGCAGCTCAGCATTTTCTGTAACTGTAAGGAATATCAAAATGCTATTTAGAATTCAATTTCAACGCATATGTGACTATTCCATATAAACTATTTAGAAAATAATGTCATGTAGGTAGTAGTTTAGGTAATTATTGGTAGGTAGGTACTATGTAACTTTCAGGAGCTAAAGATTTTTTTAGAAAAGTTAAAAATACTGTATATACTGTATAAAATACTATATACGCTGCTATCTTTTAAAATCTAGGCACATTTGTACTAATGTTAAATAGTTAACATAACTGTAAACACATCGTTAAATATATTTCAATGGCAAATTCGGTACTGCTGTTATAATAATAAAGTATGCGAGAATTCCTCACACGATTATCTCCTAATTTACTAGATTTATAAGTACGTTGACGTAACGTGAGCTAAGGGGATCATTTTATGTGATTTACCTGCAACCTTTTCCCTTTCCGATACTCTCTCAGAGAAATACACACGTTCTTTTTAAGAGGATTTGCTCGAAGCTTTTTGATACGAATGCTATTAAATTGTTCTTATTGTTCGGTTTTTATATCGATAACTACAATATACCTATACTTACACAACGATCGGTGGGACCTTGGAAAAATATATAGGCTGCTTTTTATATCACGGGGCACAATTATTTTATTACTAGCTTCTGCCGACTTTGCCTGCGCACGATGTGTATTTTACACAATATTGTTATAAAATTTAGCTTATATGTTATTCTGATCTATAAGCTATGTTATTGTAATGTTTCATCGAAATCCATTTTGTAGTTTTTGCGTAAAAAACTTACAAACATGTATCCAGACATTCGTCCTTACATCAATGCATTCTTACAAAATTTCGCGTTTATAATATTAATAAGGATATAGTTGAATTTTTCTACAGTTTTCGCAAAACGGCAAAACACGTCTGAGAAATTATCCACTAATTAGCTTATTGCATGAACGAACAAAGCTCTTGTTTCATTATTAAATCATTAAATGTGCGTGATGTGATGTGCTTAATTAAAATCCGGATTGCCTTGAAAAGAGAACGTTTTCATTTCACAATCAAAGAGGAATAGGAGTGATTATGGGCGGATCTTCGAGCGTTTGAGACCGTCATTGCTGCTTGTAGGCACAATTAATTAACAATTGTGAATTAATTATTATTTCAGTAGTAGTTCTAGACTATGAAATGGTTAAAATTTTGGTTGTTACTACGACGTTGATTTAATAATTTCTGATGCCTTCGCGGTTATTACACATTGGAATGAAACAACTATTAACGGATTTAACTAGCGTATTTTTATTTTATTTTATTTGCTGACGTTTCGATTTCTTCACAGTTTCCATAATCGTAGCACGACTGAACTGACAATAGTCTAACGCTAAAGTCGATTATGGAAACTGTAAAGAATCCGAAACGTCAGCAAATAAAATAAAATAAAAATACGTGAGTTAAATCCGTTAATAGTTGTTTCATTCCAATACGACGTTGATTGTTACAAAAAATAAGTGTATTAGATACTTCCACTTAGTAGCACTTTGGTACTTGTTATGTATTGTATGCTAACGCGGACGACTTAAATTATGTTTTACTTTATCTCGCTCAGACAATAATTCTAAAGACATGAGCTTCTTTTCTGTACGAAATGAACCGAAAAAAATTGCGAACGCGTATTTACTTATTGACTGAACTGCCAATGTCATTAAAGCGACGTCGCCTTTTCTTAACATTTATTGACTAAGGAAGGTACAACGCTGATTAGTCGTTTTCGGCACGTACTTCTTTTTTTGGAAGTATCCCAAATGTATCGTATTATAAACCGGAAAAAGCTTTCATTATTATTCCCTTTTGTAAGTTTAGTTGACGATTCTTAGGAAATAAAAGAGGATTGATTATTCAGAGAATAGTCATGTCACACACTTAGATCTAAAGGGAGCTAATTCGAAAACCTGAAAGTTTGAGTTATACACAGCATCGAATGCCTTACAGCAAAACATACCTACGTATCAAACAGATTTAAGCTAACTCTTCTACCTTCATATAAAAAAGAGAAATCTATAGGTACCTACAGAAAACTCCTAGCAGTGCACAAGGACATATAAATCAGTTTTTCGTCTTTCCTGAAAAATCAATTTTTGAGTTAGTCCTGTATATTGCGATGTGTAATACAAATAATAAACTCATAGATAAGCAAAGTCCTGAACAAAATAAATGTAAGACAAAATCGGGTCGCCTGTGAAACTTAAGCTATACCAACCACAATTTCAATAAAATTAGTTCCCGAATTGACTAGTGATTAGCATACTAAGTGAATGGAAATTATCTCATCACTTCCATTGTTCTCAATTACAAAGGATTTCATAATTGTAATGGGAACGCCTCAATCGCTTTAATTTATCAGCGTTATCGATTAGTTAATCAATATATTATTATCTTAGGTCGGAAGATTGATAAGAGACTTCCAGATAATTTTGTAACTTGCGCACTTTCAGTATAAAGACGTGATTACCTTCCTGTTTGTATTTAATGAAATCTTCGCTATTAGTTATCGGTATAAAAAAAAGAAAAGGCCTGCAATTTAAGAACTCATAATAACTAAAACTAAATTACATCAAAATAATGATGCCATATTCCATTTGATACAATCAATTTTGAGATAAAAAGATAATCTCTAATTTCTTTAGCGTTAGACTATTGTCAGCTCAGTCGATCGTGCTACGATTATGGAAATTGTAAATAATCCGAAACGTCAGCTAATAAAATAAAATAAAAATACGCGAGTTAAATCCGTTAATAGTTGTTTCATTCCAATCTCTAATTTCTTATTAAATACCTGTAATATTTACAAACAGAACAAGTCATAATTACTGATAGCAGTACCCGCAGATTAGTAAAAGCTGATATAGTATTTTTTCCGAATTGTGTTCGTTTGTAGATAAAGAGTAATTTGCACGAAACTTGTGAAGGACGTAAATCGAATTAAAAGTTTTTCGATTTGTGCCAGGATCACAGAAATCGCTGCCAACACATACAGAGTTTCACGAAATGTTATTATCTTTTGACTTTATCGAATAACATCAAAAGCTTTAATTTGATTCTGTCAAAACCATGTATCAATCTCCAGTGAATTCATTGTTAAAAAAAGTAACCTGTATGTGTGTTAATATCGAATTCGATAGTATTCCCAACAAAAAATCCGAATATTAGGACACTGCCAATTCAAACATTCTTAATTCATAATTATTAAGCATTCCACTTGACTCCTAATATGTCAATTTCTACCTGCATGTTACAAACGACAAAATATATAGACATATTTAAAAAAGAATAGTTCATTAGTCTTGTAAAACTAGAGAACGGCTGGATCAACTTGGATAAAATCGATTTTGAAATATTGGTGGTAAAGCCCGAAATACGATAAAGAAATTTGAAAAACAAACATAAGAAAAAAAAGATTCTAAAAAAACGCGGTACAAAGTTTGCTGGGTCAGCTAGTTTTAAATAAAAACATAATTATTATCATTACCTAGCGGCCTGCTTTTACGATGGATTGCCAGGACAATACCTATATTTGTAATAGAAGTAGGTATCTACTTATAAGATGGGTATAGACGTAAGACTCCAATATGAATAACAGCTTTCAAGTCACATACCTATTTTGAATATAGGAAGGTATGGATAGGGGTATCGAAGAATCAGTCTACCAGATTCAAATCAAACACGTCATTACGTATGCATGGCGATAAAGCCAGGGTCTTACAAGGTTGCTAACATCCGTACAGTCAGTGTCTCTGTGAGATTCTGCTTTGTATTCTATTGAATGAAATCGATACAAAGTCATGGTAGCTATTGTATATATTATCCCTTGTATAACTATTAGATTCTGATATTGTTTGAAGTAAATGTTAGTTTATAGTTTGTGGTCATTTGAGATTTATAGAAACTGAAATACGTATAATACTAGATAATAAATTAAGGTTGCCTTTTGTATATTACTTGGTTTTTTATGCAATAAATAATAAATTCTGACGCCTTCGCGGTAACTATTTACGTAACGTAGTGAAATAACTATTTACGGATTTAACTCGCGTATTTTATTTTCTGACGTTTCGGATTCTTTACAGTTTCCATAATAGTAGCACGCAAACTACAAAATTATAAAACACTACCCTGTTCTAAATTATGAAATATTAATGTTACATTCTACGCATTTATAAATAAACGTCAAAAAATAAAATACGCGAGTTAAATCCGTAAATAGTTATTTATTTCAACAACTTAAGATGTTATAATGTCTCTGTACATTTATTAGGAGTAATTAATTGTTACTTGGTTTAGTTTTATCAAAACTTATTTTGGTAGGTATAGTTTTGCTTTTCTTTGTTGTTGATACCTTCGAAAGCGCAACACTTCTCATCATTAGTTCTGACAGTTTGGCAATCAACTTCCCAGACACTGAGCCAATGTTTATGTCAAAGCTCAGTCAATCGTCCAGCTTTGATGAACGATGATCGTGGAGTATTGCATTCTCTTACTGAAAACGACACTAGCAAATACTGCACCTACTACTATAAGTCCGCAAATTGTACACCAAGATAACTTTGTTAATAATCAAGTTAAAAGAAGTGTTTTAATTCCGTCCCAGGGATCATTATTATTGATATTTTCAGTTCAAAGTCAGGTTTGAATCTGTACCATCATTAAGGTGGTTAAGTATTTTTTAGGTTTTAGATGGCACACATTTTTTATTACAAGAATTCTGTTATTAGTAGTCTCTATTGGCGCTTTTCTTTTAACCTATGTTTCACGATTAGTGAAAACGTGTAATTGGCTTCTAAATCTTCTTCTTCTGTTGGTTGTCCAAAAGTTAAATAAACAACTATTGTATCTGTAAGCGGATTTTTATAGAAAATGTATGTTATTGACCATAACAGTCCATTGAGCAAGAAATATAATTTCGCTTCACTAAATCCACAATCTGTTTAAGCTGACAACGTCATTTTCTTTTCCGAGCGGTTCTGTTCGTGCCACCTCTGACGTCATTCTGTCGAATAATACAGCCTAAAGGAAACAGATTGTCCGCTGTCTCATATTTATAGATGGTTTCATATTCATGTTGGTCTACTGATTTGAGCTCTTGATTACGAAACCGATGGTCGTGGGTTCGAGTCCTGCTGGGAGCAGGTGACTGTATTATGTGTGTGTACGTATGTTGATACACATAGTACAGAGCTTTAGTAATATTGGTATTATATCAAATGATGTTAATTGTCCAAAGTTTTTATTTATTACCTACTAAAATAAATAAATTAGGTAATTATGTTGCCAATTCTCTTGTATTCATTCGTAAAGATAATCAATAACAAATTAAATAAAAATGACAATTATAATTCATGAACTTAAACTTATAGAAATTAAGATATGTTTTCATTAATAAAAGAATCATAATTTAAGTAGGCCGTATATGGTTTTAATAGTGTCTGTTTAAAAACCACACCCTCTATTTTCGCTGTCCCAGTTCAGATATGACAAAGACCCTTAGCAAAATTACCGCCATTCGCACTTAATCCTATATAATCCGCGAACAAACGCACCGACTCCCGCTAAACAGTTTAGAATATAGATTAAACTTAATGACGTGATCCCTATTTAGGCTTTAGTGGCTAATAATTTAATACTCAACTGCGTAACGTACAAAAAGAAAGTTTATCTTCAGGTCGTTATAGTCGGTTTTTCTTTGGTGTGTCTTTTAAAGATAAGGAAGGACCGAATAGTGAAAGAGGTGGTCCTAGTGAAGGGGGATTAAGTTAACATTTGATTCTTGTAAATATTTTGAAATATATTCATGATATTTGTACTAGATTAATTAGGTCATTTTATAAAATAGAGAAGAATTACAAATCGATAGAAGTAATACTAGTTACGTAGTTTTAAAAAAATACTCACCTAATTGCACATTGCGTAACAAACGTGAGCTAAACTTGGCAGTACTCTTCATGACAAAGTAACCTCGCTATTTGTCTAAATACAAAACGCGTTTGCGTGTTCACGTAACGATAAAAACACAAGTTTGTACTTTAAATTTAAAAATGAGTGCAATTTATGTCACAGCAGTAAGCTAAGTCTAAAACGGTTGCACGAAAACGTTATCCAACGTCGTAAATGCTGAACGGCACTTACAGAGTTTATCATTGTAAATGATCAGATAGGTAAGCAGTTTTAAAGGCACCTTTGATCAGAAATGGCTCAGAGATCGAAAGCATGAATGTTTCAGAAAACAATTATTGATACCGGATTTTGGAAAAAGTTTATTTTTACGAAGTAGGTAACTATTAATAGGTATATAGTTACATACAATCAATATGGTCACGCAAGATTAGTTTAAACATTGTTGATCGAGTAAACGGCTAAAATGCTCCTAACGCCAATCAATTGCTTTGAACGATTCATTTGATTTTAATTTTTGGTAAAAAAAATATAGGAGGAACATACTAATTGTGAAGCATTTCCTATAACCATATTCTCTAAATAATATGATGAAATACCTGATAACGAACGAAAGCCTCAAAATTATATTATAATAATTAAATTTTCAACTGGTATCAAATATAAAGAGTACCTGTCTAATTACATAACTTGTGTAGGTATTATGTTGATTTAACAAAAGAGAGATCCTTTGTGTGCTTATTCCGTTATCAAAAACCTAAGATACGCTTATGATAACATCTAAATATATCGTAGGTGTAATGTATCTTTATAGAATTTGATGCTTATATACAAATCAGTCAAAAAATGTGTGGGTATCCTTACTTAATATTATAAATGCGAAAGTAACTCTGTCTGTCTGTCTGTTACGCTTTCACGCTAAAACTACTGGATCGATTTAAATGAAATTTGGTACAAAGAAAGGCTGGAGCCTGAGAAAGGACATAGGCTACTTTTTAACCGACTGCAAAAAAGGAGGAGTTCCACGCGGACGAAGTCGCCGGCAGAAGCTAGTATTATTATAACATTGTAAGGTGCTATAGAAATCTGATTGATTCCTTGTAAATAGTCGTCCTTGCAAATTCTAATATTTGTGTGAATGCGTGTGAGTGTGTCTTTATTATTGTTTATGTTTTTTTTATCTTATTTTTTTAAGTTACAATCTTGAAGAAGACTCGACCTGTTTTGATTACTAAATAGTCGTTTAAAATGCGCATGAATCGAAATATGTAACTATCATCGTTGAAAAATAAGGAACATTTAATTTATTTTTTGAACTCGTATATTATTGTCTTCTGGTTATTATTTGAAAGGACGTGTTTATCAAACTACCTTTGAAACAAGCAATTTTTTAGGAGACAATTATTTACGGGTCATTGGCTTTTATGTTCCAAATAAGGAATGTTATCAAAAATAGTTGGATCTAACAAGACATAAACCATAAAGATGAATGTGGGTGGGTTAAGTTTTGACTAGTTTTTTATACAAAGAGGAAGGTAAAACCTTCCATAAAGTCGGTTAAACTCTCGTATTTTAAATCTAGTACCCGCTTTTCATCGATCTAGGACTCGTTAACTCTTTTCGACCGAACACTGTCCCTCGGGGCAGCCCTTTGCGGTCCTATTGACTAACTTGTCGGTGTGTTAAAATGTCCATTTGACTATACCACTTTGAATGTAATCGCATTTTTTGCTTGCGTTTCAAGATTGAAAGTCAGGTAATTGGGTTTTCTAGTCAAAAGCATTCTGTCTGATAGTCAAATGACACGGTGTATTTTATGTCGGGTAGGTACTACTAAGTATGTTCAAATATTTAACGAAATATTTGTGATCAATACTTATAAATTGTAGGTATAATTTAATTTGCTGCGTTTTTCAGTGCGTTTGCTTTATCTTGTGCTCTTAACTTTGTAATCACATAAATGTGATTTGTGACTTTATGTGATTTCATATAGTAATATGTGCTCTAAACAATGTTCCTACTTAAATCACATAAATTATAACTTTAGTTGATTTTAAAATAGTTTTTCGCCGATTTTTGCTAGATGCGTGGTTAATGTTCTGCAATACCGCTAGTAGGTAACTTTACCGAAGTCTTTCTGAGTAGAAGGTAAAATTCTATCCTGAAATTAATTTCATACTTGATTGGAAAATATGCTAAACCAATTATCCATTTCGCGATCAATTTATTGGCGTTTGCAATTTAATGATTGGCAATTTGACCCAATTAATTAGGTATTCACTTGATGAGGAAATAATATTTATTATGTGTATTTATTGCCAATTAGGTACCCATTATGTAAGCTAATAAAGCTATAGGTACTAACGAATAAATACCGATCAAATTTCAGATTTTCAGATTCAATTTAAAACAATTTTAGATTGAGTACTAAAATAATGTGATATGTAATTTTCTGTCCCCCGGCTAAAAAGCGCCAACTTTCTGTTCGCTGCGCTAAATGAAATTGCCGCTTTCTAGCTTCGTCGAACAGAAAAATAGTATACCTACTGACCTCGGCCAGTAAATTAAAAAAGCCTCAGATCACATTTTTGTCAACCTCGGCTTCGCCTCGGACTACAATTACATGTGATCTGAGACAATTTTTATTTTACTGGCCTTGGTGCGTAATGTACTATTATTAAAATTCATATTTTTATTTACACCTAAATTAAAGAAAGGTAATTAATACGATACTTTTAGACAAAACCACTTTATTTAAATCAACTTCAATTTTTGAACATTATGTCTAATCTTAATTCAAATTGTATCGTCTACATTTATGTTTTTTATTATTACTGTACAATGGCTTTAAAAGTTCTTATGAATATAAATATTAAATGAGATTTCATACTGTTACACAGTTCAATAGTACTTGTAGGTATGTTTAATTTGCTTATGTTAATAGACTATTGTTTTTAAATTTGACAATTTAACACTGAACTTTTTTACCTAATAACTGCAAATACATACTTATTGTAAAGATGAGCAAACGGCAACAATAATTCATTTATTTAAACTATCATATACTTGTAACATGACAAAAATTAAATACATTTTTTTTTCTATAATCTTAATGTTAATACAAATGACAACATAATAACAATTGCAGAATATTATGCAATAATTGTACAAATGTTTTTTTTTCATTAAAAATAAAATTAATAAGGGTATTTTTTTTACGATACTGATTACCCTGATAAATTGGGATTAACAGTAGAAAGAATTTTCTTTTGACATCATTTTTGTATTCTTACTTTATTGTTCAAAAAATACTTTTCAAATTTAAATTCGATGTATTACATCCCCACTAATTAATAATATAAATATTTTTACTATACCTAATACGAAATGTTGTATTTACATGTTGTTATTAGAATTCAATTAAATTTAACATGAATGTAATTTTGGCGAGTATTTTTTTTATTTTATTTTAACCAGTCGCTATTATTAATGTAAAACTTGTGAAGAAAAGTGCTGGAATATTTAAACTACTTGGCCATGGTGCGTTGCCTTGCATGGCCGCTGGGGTTTCACCTGAAAAAAAAAAAACATGAACACAAGAAAGTATGTACGCTAAATTATATCACGTATTCATAAAATGACGAAACACTCTTATTTTAGTAAGTATACTCCTTAATTAAATTTATCATTTTAGGTAAGTATGGCCAACAGATGATTTTGCACAAAATTTGTGTAAGTAACATTAAAATTTAATGTTTCTAATGAGCATAATAAAAATAGAAGCATAGCGGAAAACTCGACACGTGTATGGCTTCTACACAAATTATTCTCAGATGTTGACAGCATGGTAACGTGCCCACACGTAATTAGTAAGGTAATTAATAAGTGTCTATCTATATTGTTACATAATATAAAATTTTACTTAAGATTGTATGCTGAAAATATATAAAATTTATATAAAAATTGAGTAAAAGTAAATTCCCGGTACAAGAATCAAATATAACTTTTAACTTAAATAAAGAAGAGGTTTTAAAATTGAAGTCATCATTGTTTCACAATCACCGATACGTGCCTAACGCTCGTTCGTGCGGAATTTTTTGCTTCATTCATACTAAAAAACGTGCCTCAGTTTGAATAAAAAGTGTTTCGCTGTAACAGCGAGTCACATTTTTTGGCACCTGTATCTACGGAATCTGTGTTCAATCAGTTTTATGGGCGATTGTACTAGACAATTTGGAACTGCAAAATATACCTACGCGGTTAAAATAAAAGTTTAATATAAATAACAATATTATACTAGGTGACCCGTTTTCATATAGCAAAATGTTTTTTAAAGTGCATATATAACATAGTAAACAAATATATTTTAATAATTCACAACAATCAATCCAGATTTAAACTATGCGAAGCTTGTGATACGGGTACAATAGACGTACATGCATATATGTATATGTATTTAGATATGCATATGTCTAAATATATAAATGATATCCAAGACCTAGGTATATAATAATATTCGTGTTCATGAAACTGAAATTGAAACGGGATTCGATCCCGCAATCTCCGGTTTCGTAGTTAGGAGCAGTGGTGCAGTGGTCAGTTACTAGAACAGTATTTTTAACGCGTGGGTCGTGACCACCTGTAAAGTCGCGTATGGGGGCGCAATCGGTCGAGGAACAATGTTTAAAATTATAGACTTAACTAGCTTCTGCCCGCGACTTCGTCCGCGTGGAAATCCTCCTTTTTTGCAGTCGGTTAAAAAGTAGCCTATGTTATTTCTCAGGCTCTAGACTTTCTTTGTACCAAATTTCATTTAAATCGGTCCAGTAGTTTAAACGTGAAAGCGTAACAGACAGACAGACAGACAGACAGAGTTACTTTCGCATTTATAATATTAGTAGGGATGAAACTCAACCAACATTTTAGGGTGCTTATCATTTTCTCAACACATCAATTTTTTTAAACTTTATTTTTTAACCAAGGTAGTTACCTCCATGTCTTGCGACCCCTTATAGACTAGATAACATACAAGGGTCAGGGGGTTCACATTCATACTATGGGGGTCGTGTCATGAAAGTAGTTGACACCGGACTAGGCTGAAAGACCGTTATATGTTCCCGCTGTATATTTTTCAACCGACGAAAAAAACGGAGGAGGTTCTCAATTCGACGCGTATATATATATATATATATATATATATATTATGTATGACCACGCATAACTTTTTACAGGGTGGTTCGATTTTGATAATACTTTTTTTATTGGAAAGGGTATACTTCGAAATAGGTCCCATTTTAATGTGGAAAAAAATAGGGGATGATTTGATTCACACACTGATTGTATCGTTTGACCATGGGTAACTTTTTACAGAGTAGTCCGATTTTGATAATTCTTTTTTTATTGTATAGGGCATACCTCAAAGTTAATCTCATAAAAATTTGAAAAAAAGAAACTTATCCTAAGGATGGGAAAAAGGGGGTTAATAGCAAAAACAAGGTAAGTAGCTATTTTAAAAATTAAGCATGTAATAATTTGTATAAATTATGGCCACAGAAAAGTTTTTTTTCGGCGGTTAAATTTTTTTATTATTGTTTTTAAACTACACTTACCAGTGAGTACATGTACTCGTGCCGTGGCAGAAAGCGCGTTATCTGGCGCGCACTGGTATGATCCAGCATCAGACGTGCGAGCCGACTGTACCAGCAGTCTACTGCTGCTGTGAGTCCCTTTCTCAGTGACGAGCGATATACCGCCACGAGTGGAGTCAAAGTTTATTGTCTGTGTAAAAACGGTTTATTTAAGATATTAAGCTATATTACTTACTTATTACTTAATTGCCTAATTTATAAAATTTTATAATATAAGTAAACTATTTAGAGATCAAAGAAAACTACCTAAAGTCATATACCTAATAGCATACCGCATATACCTACAGTACCTAATAAAGTGACTCAATTCAAAATATTATATCGTTAATCCATTAAGGATTCTAAGTCATCACATTTAAATTTGAATTCGAGGGTGTCAGATTTGGAGTTAGGGCACTTTAGTGCTATATTAGATAATTAATATAGGTACCTCCCGTCGATACTTTTACGAATTGTTGTGTGCAACCAAAATGGATAGATTTTATTTTGCGATATTCCAATAGTATTCAGCTGGATATTGTGTTGCCGAATTTATCGATGTATGCAATACTAGGGCTACGATTTACACCGACTGCCTATTTGTAAGACTGTTTGAAAAATTGATAGGTAGCACAAAAGAAGCTGATTTGCAATAGTGCAAAAATACCATTATAACACAACTATGCATTATTTTAAGAATAAAGTTGTACAAGATAATATGGCACCTTTTTTTGGTTTATATAAAAAAATCTCGCACAAATCAGAGTCTAAGGAGAAAGGATTAAAATTATAATTATATTATTGGTTAATAAATAAACATTTAGTGTTATTTATTTCTCATTATAGATACATCATAATTACATATTTTATGTCACATTATGTGCATTTATAGTGAGATCGTCAAAATTATATATTATAAGAAAAACAAACATAGAACAAATAAATTTAAAAATATTCTTAGTATAATATTTATAGGTTGAATAGTGAACTAGTAAAAATAAGGAAAGATTTTGAAAATTACTCAAAATCTTAACTTATCTTTACGAGTTCTTATATGGTTATCCATGTTTTAGTTACACATATTTTTATTAAAAAACCCATCACGCAGTCCATTCTCATCGTTAATACAGGTCCTTTAGTTTCATGAAATTTAAAGGTACAAGTTATTTTGATGAAGTGAACTGGCTGTCACCGAATATATTTTATGTAACGTCCCTGACGGGTACGTGATGATGTTCGATTGCTTCGGTTTACAGTCAAATTGTGCTTCGGGGAGTTACAAAGGTCGTACTGAGGTATAATTTATTTAGATAAAGACTTGTAGGTAGAACATATTTTAATTATCAAGATGCTATGGGTACATTTTGTGTATATTTTAAACAGGATACTGCTTGAATAATACTAGACTAAATAGATTTATTCGTGAAATTATACCTATTTTTTGGTAGGTACCTACTAATAAATAATGCCTGTATCTGTAAAAAAATATCTAAGGAAGTAAAAAGTAAAAGTTCTGATTACTACAAGCTGTACAACGGTTGCGTAAGGGTGTTTTAGTAAGTTAAAAATATTGGTTCATATTATTATAGCAACCAAATAAAAGGGCTCGCACTTGCACTGCTTTTGTACAGTTTATATACAACTTGTGGGTTGATTAGGTAATAATCAATCTTACCTTGCCTCTGTGGGTCCAATTGATAGTGTTAGGAGGTTCTGGAGTATGCTTCACTATACACGTCAAGTTTATGGTAGAACCTGCATAGATGAATAAATCTGGTCCTCCAAGGATTTCAGTTTCCGGTTCTGCATAAAAAAAGAGATATAAATGCCAGGATAATTATGAAAATGAAAGTAGGTCATCTGGTATAACTTTATTCGAAGTAAGCAGATACCTAAATTCAATAGAAGGACACAGAGATTGCGGCAACAAAAATGTAGCGATTTTAACTACGCATTGTATGAAATAAATCCATCTATTCAAACTATCACATCTATTCTTTATTGAAAAGACATGAGAGGAGCAATTAATCCAAGATTGTTAGTTTAAAAATGTCAATTGAATAATCCAACTAAGGGCGAGTTCTTTAGTTGTCAAACTGTTAATAAAGACAATATGTACTCTCTTACTTTGTCATTATTTAACTATTACTCTAGTAAACTAAGGTAAGGATAAAAATCCGTTTTTTAAAAGGAAGTTTTTAAAAGAAATAAATGGATGTGGCAACTTTTCAATCTGTGCAAACATAAACATGGTAAGATTTAGCTCTCTTTGTCATGCGGATGTAAGATCAAACAAACGATTGTTGGTGAGGGAGTGAAGTGAGCAAATATGTTTCGTATGAAGTGTCCTATTTAACTTTAACTCTAGCACATCGCGTAACATTATGGAATTACTTTTTCTTCAATTTTTCGCTTGACGGATCCTTTTGATGTATGAGTGTTTGAGAAACATAATCTACTCAGAACAATTTGAATCTTCGCTCGGATTTAGTTAAATATTTTGAGTTGAGATTTATGTTGTGTTTGGAATAATACAGTTATTATTAGTAGCAGACTAACCTAATGTTGATCTGATCAGATGACAATTTAACATCGAAAAATGGTTTCTTACACGTAATAATTCGAAGGTATCAATAATTACCTACGTATCATATTTTTGTTTCTTTAAAACAGTCAAGAATTTTGGCAACATACACACCAACATACATTTGTAATAATATTAATACGACTCGAAACTCCTGGAATATTCTGTGTTCACGTAACTTTGTTATATTGCTAGGTATAATTGGCGATACACTTCCAATTTACAAGTCAGTTGGGCTAGTTGCAAATGGCTATTTCGAAGACCACGAGTACGAAATCTATTGACAATTCAGCAATCCGTTAGTTCGTTGTCTGTTGCTTCGCTGGACCTGGCACCTTGTAATTGGAAACGTATCGAAATTCAGATACACTGGCAGGCCAAGTCACGTGTGTGTTGCCAATTAACAGTTCCTTGTAGTGACATTTAGTTAGTTCATCGTAGCGATTTTAGTTGCGATGCAGTATAATTTACACAAGGACTAGGATTTCATTGAGGTGCATGAGTTGGTGGTGAGGTGTGCGAGTTGGTTGGTTGGTTGGGGCCAGTCGTAGATAAACTAAGAATATAATATGTAAGGTAATTTTTGACACTCGCAAGGGAATCAAAACGTACAAGTTACTTCTAGGGGGTGGTAGCGGCCCCTTCTGTCCTTACCTCGCTACGCCCTTTAATTTACACGTACCTAAGGTCTTTTAGCTTAAATGAAAATTAATCAGTCACTCTTACCTACGATATTAAGGTAGACAGCGTGGCCAATAGGTGGCGTGGTGGAAATCTGACACTCATACTGTCCCGAGTCGCGGCGCTGCGGGCTGCGTATGCGCAGCGCCCACTCCTCGGAGCGCGGCTTGTGCTGCGCCTCGAAGCGCTGGTCTGAAGTGTACGTGTACCGACCCACTGTCAGCAAGTGGATGTCACGATGACGCACCCATGATACCTAATGAGAGACTTTATTAATGTACCGAGTTTCATTATTATTTATCCTTAACTCTGTGGGGTGCGCAGATTTAAATTCAATTCAACAACATGTTTAAAAGAGTAAATTACAAACTTCCCACTTGATTTTAAATTGAGTCAAGCTTTTAAGCAAACATAATGTATTGTGCCTCTAGACAGGTAATGAAGTTCATGGAATTAAAACTTCGAGCACATTACGTACCATTTGAGAGTGTGGTTCTTAACTTTTGATGCTTAGCAACCGGAGAT
This sequence comes from Polylopha cassiicola, assembly GCA_038024825.1. Taxonomy (NCBI): domain Eukaryota; kingdom Metazoa; phylum Arthropoda; class Insecta; order Lepidoptera; family Tortricidae; genus Polylopha; species Polylopha cassiicola. Next base: position 10,575,799 of record CP149046.1, on the reverse strand, counting down.
TGAACTGTTTGGCGTAGTCGGAAACATTTTCGCACTCTCGGTTTTGTTCGCGTGAAAAGTTACCGTGCAATTAAAACTTTTGAATAACTCGGGCCAGTTTTGTCATAGAAAAATGTTCTTTTAAAATATTTTATGGCACCGTCGTATTTTAAACGTGGTTTTCCTGTAGCGTTTCTCTATGCTTTTAAGCTGGCATTGTTTATGAGTACAATTTAGTAAGGGAAGTAGTTAGGTGAAATTGCTATACAAATACATATGCATGAAGTTATTCATATTTATTAGACAAATGAAAAGCAATTTTTAATATAGTGCTATATTAATTATTTGTTAGGTTAAGTTAGTAAATTATGTTCAGTATAAGGCTCTAACCTAATAGTTACAATTCTCGTTTTTGTGATAAACATTAGGTTAGATATACCTATCTATATAAAAATTTTGAAACAGTTCATACTAACCGTTCTATTTTGTAAATTTTTCACTTTGCACAACAGGGTGACCGGGTGTCCAACTAAGCCGGTCACATTATCCGGTGTGCTAGGATCAAAGTACGGGGCTACTGGTGTTTGTGGCCAGTCTTCCAAGAACTCTGCCCTAAAGCGTTTCGAGGACTCCGAAACAGTGCTCTGATCTCGAGGCCTGTTGTTGCCACTGTCCTGGCGGCAAACTGTAAACAGAAAAATTATGAAATCACCCTTGATTTGAAAACGCAGTTTATTTTATTTAGATTCCTGAGTAAATAAACGTAAACAAAGTAATGAAAGCTTGTGGAAAACATCAAATGAGACGTTGATGAGAACAAGCTTTGTAATTTATGTAATTTTAACTGGCAACATTTGTAAGGGCTTATACTTAACACCGAGTAGGTAGCTGTTCAAATATCGTTTATAAATGAATAAATCGTGTATATTATCCAACGGGTACGTGACTTCGAATATTTCTTACTTTATCTATACTGAGGGTTGATTTTATCCCGAGACTAATTTAGACATTAATAATGTTATAGTTGGAGGTAGTATTAAGATTGATAATAAAGCAAACAGTGTTATTAGGCGAAAAAACATGGACAACATAATAATATATAATTACAGGCCTGTTCCATACAGTAGGTAAGGGTTTATTTACGGCACGGGTTTTTAAGTGAAACTGCGTATAGAGATAACCTATGGTATCCATATAGGTACCTTATATCAGTGTGTATAATTTTTACTTTTGAATAAGTTTACGCCTGAAGGCATTACAGAGGAACGTATTCCCATTGCGGTTGAAATACAAAGTTTTGTTTGCCACAATTAAACGGACCGCATTTTAACGGTTACGGTCGGAAAAGGATTGTAATACTCATATGTATACATGTATGTTTTATATTAAACACGCGTGGGAATAAGGTGACTCATTTAAATGTGTTCATTTTCATTTATAGCGTATTATAACTTCTTTGAGTAAAATTAGTCCACCATCGACTTTTAGAAGCGCTAAAAATCAGAAAAAATAAGAAACAAACAACAGAAAATATCATAATAATATTAATAACAGATTTGCCAAAAAATACATTGTTATTGTAGGATTAAAATGATAATATTGATATAAATGAACCTGTCAAATCAACACAACTATAAATAGATAACAAAAATATTATATAATTGTAAAGATATATCACATCAGCGAGGCGATAGATTCCAGGGTATCTAGTAGGTATTTGTAATAAATGCCTGTGACTAAAATTTTAATTTAAGTACCTAGTCTAGTTTTATAGAGCTATAATAAAACCACTCTATACATGTTTAAACTTATGCTTCACCTTTTATATACAAGAGTATTAATATACCTAGTAAACAAAATAAAATAAAAGAGTAGGTACTTTAGTTTTATAATTATATTGCTATACTGGTTATATTCAGTCGTTCCAAAGATTAGGCTTAAGTTAACAATAATTTCTAACCGAATTATCAAGCGACTTGGCTGCAGAGGTCATCAACCATGTTAATCTACCAAAAGAGCAACAAACATTAAAATCTACGAAATTCAAAACAAAATTAACTTGAGTTAAACTCGCTTTGTTCGTTAAGTAAACGTAATCGTAAATCACGAGTAATTGTGAATATTCAAGCGGTGCGTACTATAAACAAAGCGATAATTTGGTTATTCTCGAAAAGGGGTGGGTTTTGACACATCAGTGTTTTCTCATCTGAATTTAATATTTTGAACTTTAGTGAGCTAATAATAGCGATGAAAGGTTACTGAACTCTGGCAAGTTGGCAGGTATTCATTTATGCTTAATTTATTATCTACACGTTTACTATTTAGGTAGGTACATTATAATAATACAACACAAAATGAATATCTTTTATCAATGTCAATTAAACTTTGACATTATTATCATTATTTCGAAGTCCTCTTATTATTAACACTTAAATAAAAAACCTTTCCTAAATCAAATTGTTTACCATAAGCAGAAGCCTCCATTCAAGTGAATTTGAAGCCATTGGTTTAATAGTAAATTGAATTTGTTATAAATTATACCATTGTTTTGTTTTTTCCGGTAACTTCCAAGTTCTTGTAAAGTTTCCAAATTGTGATTTTATCAGACGCTTCTGGTATAAAATATTTACAGCGCGCGCGGACCTAGCCTTGCTGAATTATGCTATACCTTTTATATTAAGTTACGTAGTGACTTTTACAAAACGAGCTGAAAATGCTTGGAAATATATTTTTTGTCAACCGTATTTTGTTGATTTATTCATGAACTCTTCAATTACAGGGCACGCTTTTACACCTAGTGGCTTCATTGTATTTATATTATAATGCCAACAAATAAATTGGTTTATTTCACTTCGTTTCCTGAATATACTACAGCGTTTCAATATAGGTATTCATTTTTTATTCAGAAATTTATCGAAATATAATATTATAAATTTTATTATATAATATCGATTTAGTTAGAATGGGTACGCACATACTTATGCGTGTTTTATTATTAACTATAATAATATAGTCAAGTCCGTTTAATGATTTTGTATAATTATGGTTGTATTTAAGAGTTCAGGTTACAATAAATCACAACACCGTTCAAAAATATACGGCAATTTCTCGCTGTGTTGCCACATTTAAAACTTTATGAAATACGTCCCTAATATTTTTGCAGACTTCATTCCGACGCCGTAAATGGGATGCAAAGACGACGGTGATAAAAATAATTCATCAATTTGCGTACAATCAAGCACGTCAGCGAGTTCGAGTGAGAAATGGACGACAACCGTCAGATTAAAAATTAATCGCGCTATCGCCCTAAAGACCTGCGGAAAGAAATGGTCCGGAAAATGAAACGGTCCCTGAGGAGACGTAAATCTTGATTGTCAGCCAAAGCTTGATTAAGTGTTAAAATTTAAATTATGAGCCCGCTTTGTCCCGTTGACGGACAACTTTACAGCACCGTTTTATGTCAACCTACGCGATGACGAAATTTAACGGGTAAGGTAGTAAAGACTGCGCTCCATAGTCCATAGACCATAATTTTGTTTACGTCTGACTGATGTTAATCTCTTTATGAAATATTTCTTTGTTAACCTTCCAACCCTGTTTAATAGCGTCTTATCTATAATAATGACGTCTTTATCGAAGTGGATTTGATGGTACTTATTTTTATATTTGAAGTCCTTTAGTAGTATTATCTTTGTAGGTTGTTCTTAGTTTCTTATAATTATTTGTGTGTTTGAAAAATCAATAATAAATATTTTTGAAAATAAATGTATGTATTGGTCTCAAAATATTTGTCTAAATATTAGATAGTACCTACATCACGTCTACTTCTTATAATTATTTGCTTATTCTTTAAATCTATATCCTAAATGATTATTTACGCAGGTAAGTAGTTAGTAAAATGATATCGAAATAAATAATTTAATTAAGTATCTGTAAAAAATATTTAGTCACCGGACCAAATTTATGTCGATCTGTTACGTTATAATATTCTTCTAATATAAATATATTATTTAATTTGGAATTCACATGATTTCACGAGTAAATACCCGACTTATCTACAACAATTTGCAACAAACACAATTTTATGAGTTGTCGTACGAAAACGTAAAGAATTTATTTATACGTCACATTCCGTTACCCCATTTCGTAAACCCTTTACACATTCTTTCAGGGCAAGCAGGTCAAGTGTGTCACCGTCTTGTATCATAAAGCACGAAATCGCTTGCACCGTTTGAAAAACACTTAACCATCCGTCAAAACAACTCACCTATAATGTACGAGAGAAAATGAACCGTAAAAAGGTAGACTGCGGTGGTTCGCGCCATTTTCGTAACCTTGAGTCGGAAGTCAGTCACCCTGAAATAAAAGACAACGTTAATAACCCTCTAGAACTTTGAACGGAAGTAAAAAATAAAACAGATTTTCCAAAGTCAACAATAGGGGTGAAAAGCTCTTAAGAATAATTGTCATGTCAGCTTTTTGAGGGAAAATTAAAACATAGTACAGGTTTAGCTTAAAAAAAATATTATTTTGGTAATGTCACATCTATTATTGTAAGTAGAATCATGAAGGTTGTTCCGAACTTAAATCCTAGACAGATAAGCGCAAGTACTTGTACCATAATACAAGCATAGTTTTTGTCCAGATCAACGGTATCTTCCACAGAAATTTAGGTAATTACTTCACTGAATTAAATTAGAGATACTTTTCAGGACTGTCAAATGCACGATATCAAAGTGTCCGATCAGAATCTTAAGCTGGTTTAACGTCAGAAAATTGTACTCGCTCAATCCTTCACAACTGTGTTGTTTGTTAAGATACAGTACCTACCTATAGCAACTACAAAATGGAAAAGAAATGATTGTCACGGTTCCTGATGGAATTTAAATAATTTGTTGCAAAAAAATAATAATTTCAATGTTAGTTAGATCGTAGGTGACATAAGAGTTACATATAAATCAAGTAGCATACAAGTACTGACTGTATAAAGGTAGTATATTATTATGACAGAAAAGAATTTTTGTAGTGTTGCTATGTTGAAATAGAAAAACTATATAAAACAAATTCATTATTAAAATTAGCTAATAATTTACATAATATTATAGTTGATATAGCACCATTTCATTGAGGTAAGGCAATATGTAACAGATCTTTATTTAATAAAACTATTAACGAGGAAAAAAGGGATAACAATGTAGGTATAAATGTTTGCAATTCATGTATTTTTTATTTTTTTTATGGAATAGATTTAAGCCATGACATACATAATTATGGTCAAGATTTCATTATAATAATATATAATTAAATACTTCTACGGTAGCACATATAGGTACATAAAACTTTTTCTGGTGTTATCTGTGTGACAGTAAAGTTTAGTTTTGTTCAATTCTATTTTCCCTATTGTAAGAACAGCCATGCCTAACTTTTACCGACAGGATTTTTTATGCCATCATAAAACAAAAAATCTCGTTGCAACTTTTACCAACTGCAAAATCGTGTAGAACAATACAGAAAGTGTTGCGAACTTACACACTTTGTTATCAGCCAAGTTATTTATTTCGACCACAAAGCCGTTTCCCGCATTCTTGTTCAACTTTTAAGACTCCTGTGAGAAATTTCAAAGGAACTTCACTTGTTTCGCTTCATTGGCAGACGCACGAGTTTTCTTTCAAGATGAAACTCGAACTTTCGAAAAGGTTTCTGAGCGCAATTGTAAAGAACAATAAAGTAGCTGGACAATACTTCAGTCATACGACGAAACCTGTACCTTCAATGGGATTGATTGTTGTAAGTTGCACCAAGATCTATCCAGTTTTAAGTGTTTTATTGTTATTATTTCTGATGCCTTTGCGGTTATTATACATTGGAATGAAACCAGTATTAACTGGCGTATTTTTATTTTATTTTATTTCCTTACGTTTTATATTCTTAACAGTTTTCATAGACGTAGCACGACTGGGCTAGACTATTATTGTGCGTTAGATTATTGTCAGTTTTTTGTAAAAACATAATTTTTATACATAAATGTATTAAACTTTGTTTACGAGCTCAACTAGCACTTGGTCGCTTTTTACGCAATATGCAGTAGATTTTGATTAGTTATTAATGATTACACTAAACATTTTTCAATGGGGGTTACTAAACAAATTATTTTTAAATATCGCACTACCTTCGTAAACGTTTAAGTTAAAAAAAAATCTCTTATCTAGATTATTTTAAACATGCATGAGGACAGGACTTTACCTGGTCAAAGGAAGACGGAATCCAAACACTTTGGCAGATGGAAGCTAAATTTGTTCAGAAGTATTCGGTACGAAAACCTTTTTGGAGATTGGCCCCTAACTTTCGAATTTAGTAATGCTTAGAAAACGTTGCAGAATAGATAACTTTGTGATCAATTATTTACCTACCTAGTAATGCATGGGTAACATAGTTTATTTACTGAAGTGTGTGTTTTGGCATATAATTTATAATGGACTAGCGATGCTTTCATTCATGTTGAATTTATTACTTACATTATAAATAAATATAATTTTACTGAGCAACGATGTTCTCACTGGACTATAAAATAATATTAAATATTTTGAACAAAAATAATATTTTGGTAAATCCACCACGTCATAACTGACGCCGTGGTTTATGACTTTTATGAGGTCTTATCCTCTAGATATTGCCAGACTTATGTGCCCAGCGTTGGGATGATAATAAGCGGAACTAGTATTTGTTACTAGTTTCTGCCCGCGAATTCGAAGCATTAGAACTTACGCTTACTCATTTATGTAGGTATAGGTACATTTTATAACTGTAATATTATTAATTATTTGTAAGGGACATTATTTATAAACATATCTTTGGACATAACATATCAATTTAAATTTATAATTATTATATTGACATTAAATATTTGCATGCCAGTATTATTGGCGAGATGTGCTGTACTATGTAATCTACACATAAGATCTTTATGTTTACCACATTTCAAGTGAATAAAGTTATTATTATTATATACGCGATATCTTTATGAATTATGAAACACGAGTTGTAAAATTTCAGTAAAATTCTTTACTTACCTAAGCAATTTTTGTGTGAAAGCATCGATATGAACTTTCGCGTTTATAATATTAGTAAGATAAGGTTAATAAGTCTCGCTTCCCTCAGTTAATAGTAGTTCAATTTAATACGTACACATTTTTGCATTAAAATTGCACTTTTTTCAGAGTAACATGCAATAGCGTGCAGGTTCATGCATCGCTTAACCCCTATAACAGCAGGGTTGTCATACCTGCAGGAAAATTTACTGCATACTTAATTCCTAATGGTAATTTATTGTGTGAGGTACATTTCACAGAAATTTACATTTTACTGTCCCTGGGTTATTTATAAAAATATGACTCGACCCGTGTGTTTAACACGCTAGCATATGCACGTGACCTAGCTTAATTTACAACAATTTTTATTTATGACTTAAATACAAAATAATAAAAAAAAAACAACACAATAAATTTGTTTATACATGTCGGCAGCAAAAGCAAGTGTCGAGTGATCTGAGTGATTGTCACTATCATTGTCGGATGTGAGTTTACTCATCTTACCTTCCTTTTGTCCTAAACATTGTCACATGTCATAAAAAAATATATTATGATGAAGAATATTCGGCAATATTCGTATATTCATTTACAAAAGAAAGATATATTTTCGACTAGTTAAGCCTTTTTTCTACATTATATTTATGTAAATAAGCATCATCGGATTGTTGGCGTAACAAAGTATTTCCGTTTCATACCAAATTCCCCAAAGTACATCTTATTTTCATTACTCTTAAGTAGACTTCAGCCAGGATTGTACAATTTTCAAAATACAGCTGAAATAAAAATCATATTTTGCTGTTTGCATGATCCATCTAACATAAAGCAAGCAAAGCCAAAACAAACGGTAGAGCAAAAACGATAAAAAACAATTCATAAAAGAGTTTTCTTCTATTTACTAACGGCAAGTATGATGAATTGTGGTGAAGTGATTCGTCTTGTTTGCACGCACAGTGCCTCGACAAATTGTTCTCCTGCGGAAGGCTCTAATGGATGGCAAATACTGAGAAACTTGGCAATTGTTGCGGTATTAATTAACGTGACAGTAAGAATGCTTCTTACTCTTTTATAAACTCAATTAGCGAGTGTTTCTGAGTAAATGGAGTCGCGAATATACGTTTATAGAAATGGTTGAACTGATTTTATTGTAGATGCAGTTTGTTAAGGTTTTAATGACTGCTATAGATTATGTTTGTTTTAGTGACTGTGTAAATATTTGACCTTGTGTGTATGGTTAGTAGGAAATGACGTCAGTATTTTTGTTCTTTATCCATCAAATTAATTCCAAAAAAATATTGAAGATGTATTTTTTTCTTTTCTTAATAGATTAATAAATGACCAAAAAAGTTCAAAAGTTCAAAAGTTCGGGAGTGGATGCTCCTACGTCACGTTGTGGTGTTAATTGTACTTACCACGTTCGGACTTTGGAAGCACTTATCTTTGTTTTTTTTTTTAATTTATTTATCAAAAGAAAAAAATACCTGTTCAATATTTTTTAATAAACTAAGCGACGGGCTAATCTACAATTAATACTGTATACAACATTGAATTAATTAATCACCACTTCTAAGTAACTAAATAATAAATATGAAATTGACAATTTATAGAAGTTAATTAACATCTGATTCATTATAGATTGCCAGTTTAGGTGAAAGGAAATCTAATACCGAAATTAAAGGAAACAAAAAAAACTTGAGAATTTCTAATTAAGTTGGTTCTTTTAAAGTTTTACTGTAAATTAATCGTTCTTTTTTTATGGAACCTAAATTAATCAAAGTAGGATAAAGTATGCCCAGCCCAATTTTTCCGTTACCCTCATTTTAGTTAAATTCAGCCCTTTTAAAGTAGTACCTAACCAAACAGACTATGGAGTTTAATCCATCTTAAGTATTGAAAGGCATTATACGTTGGCAGATTCGTTTATTTCTGGATCAGATAATATTTACGTCTCGTACCCAGAAATATCTAACAATTTACAGTAAGATATATTTTACCAAAGCCTTGCACCAATCTGCCCATTTAGAGTTTCTGAAGCGTTCGCGGTTATTACCTACATAGTGGAATAAAAGAACCATTACGAAATAAACTGACGTCATCTCAGTCTGATAGGAATATGGGGACTGTAAAGTGTTTAAAACGTCAGCATAAAATGAATACACTAAATTCCTAAAATAAACTTGACAATTGCTTTTTTTTCCTTGTCTAATAAGTTGATTACGAAAAATTATTGGACATAGTATATTATCGGGAGTAAAATATACTACAACGTGACGTCACGAGCCCCCATTACCTAACTTTAGAAGTACCTACTTATTTTTCTCATTTTTTGTTAAAAAAAGAAGAAATGCGTGTCCATTATTTTTAATAATCTAAGTGACGCACTAAACAGAATTTCATTTTATTTGCCCAGTCGTCATCCCTATTATTCTAGTAATAATATTATGCTTATCTTTTTAAAACCTCGCCCGAATATAACAGTTGGCATAAAATGTTGTCTGATACCAATCTGTATATGTTTTATGTATATTTAAGAGTTTTGGACCAAATCCCGGGATGAGCGCGCTTTAGATAGATGCCAAATTTTAACAAAGGGAACTTGGACTGTGCTTTTCATTTCTTGGCTGTATGTTTACGTATTAGTTGTTGTATTGTTAAGTAAGATTTTAGTGACGATAAATTCTCATTGCTAATGATGTTGGTAAAGTAAACGAAATAGGAAAGGTAATAGTTCTCTGACATGACGTCTTGAATTCTTGATATCATTTTATAAACTGGATTGAAACAACTTTAACGGATTTAACTCCCGTATTTTACAGATATTCCATAATCGACTGAGCTGACAATAGTCTTATGCCTTAGCGAATTAAATCCGTTAAAGTTGTTTCATTCCAACGTATAATAACCGCGAAGCCATCAGAAATTATTATCATTTTATAAGCTTTTATTTAATTTGCAATATACCTAAGTATGTGCGGGTGAAATCTTGCTATTCAATTTTGAAGCAGATGTCTTAAATCGATTGAACTGAAAATTTCTGTAACGTTCAGTTTGATGACAATGCATTGTTAACTAAATGACGTCATTCTAAAACCAAATTTCGCGTTACGCATTTGTCAACTTAGTTATGCTACGAATATGGGGACTTCAAACTTTTCAAATCAGCTACGTTGATATACGCGAGTTAAATCCGTTATAATTATAGAATATAATTATTCAGCATAGTGTTTTACAATTTTTATTAGTAAGGACAATTTTGTCATAAACATAATAGCATTGAATGTTTGACTTCTGAGAATTATAACAATGAATTTCACAAAATCAACACCTATTCGGTTTTGTGGACAATTTTCTCTCTGGCTTATACAAAATCTACAAGTTTACCGGTTATATTAAACGTGAACAAATAGAGCTCGACATAAATCTATTTACATAAGTGTGATGTAGTTACTCGACCGTGTTTAAGTAGTTGTTTAGTCAAACATAATTATCATATAACATTAATTTTAGTAACGAGCATTTTGCTGCCATGACATTGAGCTTTATTTAGTGTAGGTAGGTACTATTTTTTGCCCGCCACTCCGTCATACATAGTATCCTTTTTAACCAATTACAACCCTTTTTTTGCAATCAAAAGTAGCCTATGTCCTTTCTCAGGCTATAGACTATCTGTGTACCTACCAAATTTTATTGAAATCGGTTCAGTAGTTTTAGCGTTAAAGTGAGACAGACCGAGTTACTTTCGCATTTATAATATTATTTAAGATGTGACACTTTTACACATTGTTAATCATATTTTTAATAACACATTATATAAAAGTGAAGCTTATTTTATGTTAATTTTATAAAAATGAAATAAGTTAAACAAAGATTTATTTTTAAAACAGTAAACAGCTAATGAGCTTATAAACTTTAACGATCAGAGTATCGGTTTCATTTATTTTTGTTTCCGATATAAATAATAAAATTATAGATAGATACAAAAAAAATATTTACCGAATGTTGTAATGGACGTCAATGTTTTAACTGAACATAAGAAGAGAAAATATTTGTATTTAATTAAATAACGGCGTACTGCACACGAGTTTTTTTTATTGGTTTCCTAAATTAACAACACACGTCATGAATTATTCCTCAAAATACGAGTATAACCTCATAACCCCAGTTGCGTAAGATATATTTTTCCAGGAAATCTCGTCAAAATAAAATGATATTCGAAGAACTGGCAGGCCAAAATAATAATTAGCTATTACGGTTGACTGTTGGTATTAGCATTGTATTACATTACGGAATTTATTACTATACGTATCTATATCAAAGTTCATGTCAACGATTTCTATTTTTGTTTTGACGATTAGAACCTGAGTTCTAAATAAGTTTCTGTACAACTTAAACGTCAAATATTTTTTTTTTTGCAAAAATAATATAATAATTTTTGATGCCTTCGCGGTTATTACACATTGAAATGAAACAACTATTAACGGATTTAACTCGCGTATTTTTATTTTATTTTATTAGCTGACGTTTCGGATTCTTTACAGTTTCTTCTCTAAATTATGAAATATTAATGTTACATTTTACGCAAAATATTTTACTATTATACATTACAATTACAACCTAATAGGGGGCGTTACTCCCGAACTTAAGCACTTAGCTATGTCACTTTTTGTTTGTTTGATAAAAGAAAAAGTACGTGTCAAATAATATTTGGTAATCTACCTGATTAACAAAGAAGAAGACAATCGTCATGTTTATTATAATAATAATATGTTATTTTTTAAACTAGTAAAACAAACGAATTAATTACATATCTGTTGTCTAAGCAATTTTAAAACTTGCAAACTATACTAATATTATAAAGAGGAAAGGTTTGTTTGTTTGTTCGGATTGAATAGGCTCCAAAACGGCTCGACCGATTTCAAAAAATCTTTCACTGTTGGGAAGCTACATTATTCCCGAGTAATAAGCTATAAAAAAAAGATGATCCGTGCGAAGCCGGAGCGGACAGCTAGTATACTATAAAACGATACTTAATTTAGATTACAATTAGGTCTGTTATTAATTACATAACTAATAAATTAATTTACGTCCGACCACCCGTCACGGTGGTCAGGGCTCAACGCACCCTGTTACTCCCTCCGAGTCTAACCTCAACTGTCAAACTGACAGCCAAAGTCAAAGTATCTTTTCTACAAACTTCACGGGTTGCAAGATTATTAACGCACGTCCGAAGTTTTAGTTTTAATTTAACTTTACTATCATCTTATAAATTACTCTATTCTCAAAGGGTCAACAGATATCAATTATTTTTGATTGATGTCATGACAATCACCAATCCTAACTAATATTATAAATGCGAAAGTAACTCTGTCTGTCTGTTACGCTTTCACGCTCAAACTACTGGACCGATTTAAATTAAATTTGGTACAAAGAAAGTCTGGAGCCCGAGAAAGAACATAGGCTACTTTTTAACCGACTTCAAAAAAGGAGGAGTTCTACGCGGACGAAGTCGCGGGCAGAAGCTAGTCTCTTATATTTCTTTGACTTTCATTAAAAAAATGCTCATTATTTTCTAAAACGGTCTAGTAAAACACGGTATTCTCAAAACGAGCTAACTAGATTAAATTTTCGCCTCAGTAAACCTCAAATCGTTTTAGTCATTCCCTTTCCACGGAACATAAATAAAAAGTAATCTAGTTTTATCTCATTATTTGCCTAAATTTCGAAGTAAAAGGAGAAATAGAAGCTTCTGGAATTTTAGTAGTTCCTTTATATATTGATAACTTATAACCAGTATTTCAAACAGTATTTAAAAATCATCGATATCTCTTGACTTAAGTGTCACAAGTTAGTGAACGACTCTGGTTCATAAAGAATGACTTAATTATCTTTAGCAGTCAAGTAAGAACAATAGAACAAATACATAATATTATTATAGATTTTGTCAGGTCTGTGGAATCAGCCATTGAAATAGTACTATGAAATTAAAATAAAAATCCCGCGAATATTTAAATCCTAACCGATATTATCAGTTTCCATACTAATTGCAGAATAAGTTATACGCAAGTTATATTCTTATTTATTATAATATTAAACATGTTACAGGTTTTTTATTACAAAGAAAAATATTGAATAATAATTTCTGATGCAGTTATTGCACATCGGAATGAAACAACTATGAACGGATTTAATTCGATTTAATTTTATTTTGTATAAATCACTTTAGCGTTAGACTATTGTCAGCTCAGTCATACTACGATTAAGGAAACTGTAAAGAATCGTTAGAAAATAAAATAAAATATAAAATACGCGAGTTAAATACGTTCATAGTTGTTTCATTCCAAACATTGAATACCACAGATATAAAAATACAAAATGTTCATTGTGACATTCAAATACGGCAGGTTTATACCCACTGAATATGTTTAAATGCGTCAAATCGATCAGTATCTATACTGTTTACAATCTCGGGAAAAAGAAACGTCTTTTAGCACGATAACGTATTTTCACATTTCCAGATTTAATTTCCCGTATTTCTAAGTCGCCTTCAATGCTATTCAATGCTTTTCGTTCCTGATCGGAAAGAAGCGAGCACTCTACAAAGTTTCTATCGAATTTCAACAGTCAGTGTAGTGTAAAACCTTTTCAATACGGAATTTCTCTTATATCAAATGGATTTCTTTTCTAAATCCATTTTCATTTTGTTGCATAAAGTAAGGGTAACTATTATATTAGTAATCTTATAATAATAATAATATATAATATATATGATAAGTAATCTTTTTGACCTGTATTACGTGTCTTGAATTAAAAAATAGATATTTATTAACATTTTAATAAGGGAATTACTATCGTATAACTATGTGTACACTTTTTTTTATCTACCTATGTCATAAATCAAACCTACGAAAAAAAAATAATAATAATGCCATTTCAAATAAAATGGCAAACGATTATTACTGTCGATTCCTGTAGTATTTTCATGCTTGTGTTTTGACATTGTTTAAAAACAAAATGCCCACAGAAAAGCAATTAATATAAATCCCCCTGTCAAAACTGTCACAGTGCAGAGAGTCGCGTAAAATATCAAAGACGCTAATTACCGTTGCCTCCATCTCTTTTCATCCGCCAGGCGAGATTTTAATAACTTATCAACATTCCAAACAAACACTTCACGGGTACAAAAGACAACAAAAACAAAAGAACATTGAAAAGTCACTTTTGTTTTCTGCTACAAAAACTTCCTCGCAACACTGATTTCCATCGTCTTTTATTTAAGAAAAAAGAAGTTGTTTTTTTAATTCGCGAGTAACTCTAGAGAAGGCCGCGTAGGTTGCGGGTATCTCGTGCGTGAGTAGAACTTCCACTGCGAAGAGATGTGCCCACAGCGCTTGCGTAACTTTGCGCCACCGGTCCTGCACTCATAATACGTTTCTGCTTCAATTAATCCAGCTCTATTCTCAATTACACCTACGAGTCCTGTTATCCTGGTAGCGGTATCTGCGAGATCGGTTATTGAATAAAGTGATCGAGTATCAGAGGGTCGTAACATTTTTGTGTCAGGTTACTTGTTTGCGGTATTTGTTTTCCATTTGGAAACGGACGAAAGAAACTTTTATTTCTGCGTGAAGTTTATTTATACAACCTAAAATTTTGAAATATTGAACTTTATTTAAAATTTTGTAACGAGTGGATAACGCCAGTTGTCATCTCAAACTTAAAGTTTGAGACAATGTTTAAGAACAGTATAATTTACTAAATAAAAAAAACTTAAACGAAAGTATCTCCTGGCACGGTTGCAAGCATTGTTTCAATTCTTACTTAATAATATTGTTTACAACCATTAAATTGGACGATAACGGCGTTTGAAGTCGTTGAGTCGCCCTATACACACACACACTATTTGACAATCTATAAAATAATTTATTTATTAATATAAGCATTCCCAGACGGTTTCACTAATATAAATACATAGTCTTGGGGCACATATAAATGAATGCACGGTCCCTTTGTCATATTAAATAGGTCGTATTTTAAAAATCGAATATCACCGAGAACAATTGAAAGTCGCTTGCCCGAAAAGATTGTTCCCAATCTACGATTCATAAAAAACTTATACTTATTCTAGGATGAATTTGTATAAAAACGGCAATGGGATGGGTTCGGGTGTTCACGGTCCGTTTGGTTACTCTCGTTAGGCGAGGCCTTTTTCCTTTAAGCTATAAAGAAGGTTCATCTTAACTGAGACTCAAAGATACATGGGACAGTGTGACAAAATTATCGAAAAGAAATCGCGTGTATTATATCGAAAAGGACTTTCTAAAAATTGATTGTTGTGCTTTAAATGGTCATTAAAAATATTTTTATAATAATTATGCTGGAATGGTCAAGTTATGCAAAAGAGTGTTTTTTATTTATTACTGCATTGGAAGAGTTCTTATATTATATAAGTTTCGTATTTAGGTCTACCTCTAATACATATGAAATCACATAATATAATATTTTATTCACAATTTGAAGGTTACGATATACCCCACTAATACCTAAGTGTTTAAAGTTAAAATGAATATACAATATAAATATAAGTACTTACATAATATTATGGTTGTTTGTTGTTTCACGAATATTGTTTTGATATATATATATATTTTTTATAAAACGAAATATAATAATTATATTATATGTGTTTCCCTAGTTACTGCAGAATGAAGTTATTTTATAGATAACTAGCTTCTGCCCGCGACTTCGTCCGCGTGGAACTCCTCCTTTGTTGCAGTCGGTTAAAAAGTATATGTAGACTATGTCCTTTCTCAGGCTCCAGACTATCTTTGTACCAAATTTCATTTAAATCGGTCCAGTAGTTTGAGCGTGAAAGCGTAACAGACAGACAGACATACATACAGAGTTACTTTCGCATTTATAATATTATTATTATTAGTAGGGATAATAATATTGGAATGAAACAACTTTAACGGATAACAATATATTTTATGTAAAGAAAGGAAAATATATTGTGTTCCGATGCATAAAACTTCGTTAACTTACAGGTAAGAAAACGTAAGGAGTACCCCGAGGAGTAGAATGTTTATTCAACCTTGCGTTCTCGCCAATTCGCCCTCGAGCGGCCAACGCGTTGTCACATAAAAATACGATTTATCTCTCTTTTCAAATAGCAACAAAACGGAAGCTGGAAAGAGACAGCTATATTCAGTTAGTGAACTAATAAAACAAACTAAAATACTGAATGACAACGCGAAGTCATCCTCGGGGATGCTCCTTTGCTGTGCAGTCAATAAAAGTTTTCATACAAAGGAAAATCTTATGGTTGTAAATATAGCGGTTTCGAGGCATTTCTTTGGTATTAGAAAGCAGGAAGAGATTTTCGTTTCGAATATTCGATTTTACGTTTTACGTGGATATTTGCGACACTGTTTCCAAGATGGTGCACAGTTTTTATTTATTGAGAATTCTTTTGCTGCATAGGAAAATTTTGTTTTAAAATTTTGGTGAATATTACTTTGAGTTTTGCAACGTACGAGTTTGGACTATAAAAAGCTTCTTATTCGCAAGGAGATGCTTGTATAAGAAGAATAATATCAAAATTAATCAGTTGGCTACAAATTCGGGAACTGTGAAGTCTCCGAAACGTTAGCAAATAAAATAAAATGGCAAGTTAAATCTGTTACACTTAATAATTTCTGATGCCTTCGCGGTTATTACACATTGGAATGAAACAACTATTAACGGATTTAACTCGCGTATTTTTATTTTATTTTATTTGCTGACGTTTCGGATTCTTTACAGTTTCCATAATCGTAGCATGACTGAGCTGACAAAAGTCTAACGCTAAAGTCTGTTACACTTGTTTCATTCCAATGTAAAATTATAATGTTCGGATATTACATTTTGTCATAACAATATTAGGTAAACTTGAAAAAATGAAAAAAAAAAGATTTATTCGTTAACTACTTGTTTTAAAATAAAAACACAAGGGGGCCTAGACAAGGTGCCAACGTTCAACGTTAACGATTGTAACTTACGTCACAAACGTTCGCGGATGTCAAATCCTATACATTTTGGTCGTTTCGTTTAACGTTAACGTTAAAAGTTGTCTAGGCTCCAAGGTACTTTAATGAGCACAATGAACTCTTTTAACATTCTTACCTGGACCCCTATTTGTCATTACTGAACAATGTTGTCGTTTGAGTTATGTTATAGCGGTTTGGTTAAACTTTGTTATGACGTGACGTAACAATGTGTTTTATGAAAAGCTTCGTCACTTTACTAGGTTCTTATCACGGTATCTATTCTTTACATTATTACTAGTTACGCAGCCTTTTATGTATGGAAAGTGGTAAAAGTATGCTTAAGCTTGTTTACTCAGGACCTTCAATTGTGAGAAAGTAACTTGTATGACAAGTGTATTATAAATTATTTACGCTTTGTTCAAGGTAGGTCTAATGAGCACTCAACCGATTTAGTTTTAACCGTCTGTGGAATTAATTATAAATGATGTTCGCTGTTATAATGTCTGATGCCTTAAACGATAAGCTAAGATTTGAACGATAGCTTTATGACTTAACTATTCGGTTATTGTCAGCTCAGTCGGCTACGAATATAGGAACTGTAAAGTTTCCAAAATGTCAGCATATAAAGCAACATACGCCAGTTAAATCCGTCATCCAATAATGTTCGTCGGTTCATTACGTATATTAAAAAGTATTTAATTAAAATACAATTAAATTCCTGTTTTATTCAAGCCGTAACTTGCAATTTTAAACTATTTGGGCTCTGTGTTTGCAAAAACGTACAAGTTTTTAATATAAATTGTAAGTCAACTGTAACTTTTATCTTATTCAAACTGAAAAATTAAACGTTACTTTTGTGTTTAAAACAACAAAAATAATCTTATTTATATCGTATGTATGTATCATATAGCACGAATATTCAAAATATTTTTTTATTTTGTTTCTGCGATTTCAATACTACACAATATACATAGTAATCATTTTTGATAGCGTGTGACTTTCTTTGTTACAAATAATTGGTGTCGGATTACCAGTCACATTGTACAGGCCTATATTAAATAGGATAGTACCTAGGTAGACAATTAAAAATCATACCTTTGTTTCAATATATTTATTCGCATACCTTAACACGTCTCCATGCTCTGCTACGGGTTTTGCTACGAACTTGCTTTTGCTACGAAGCTAAGACCCCAGTGCTACGCGCTACGCTCGTAGCACCTCTTAGACTTGTATTGAAAAAAATACAAAATTTATTTCGCATAACGTAAAAATGTTCATTGCATGCTTTGAAATTATCTGAATACTAGCTCTTGCCCGCAACTTCGTCTGCGTGAAAAAGTAACTGCTTCGTTACTATTAGTTTTAGCGTGATGATATTATATAGCCTATAGGTAGGTACCTATTTAAGGTTAGGTAACCTTTCTCGATAAATGAGCTATCTAACACTTAATTAATTTCCCAAATCTGCCTTGTAGTTTCTGATATTATTTTAGTGAACTATTTTTTTCACGCATTTGAATAAGAACTTAAAGATACGAAACAGTTTAAAGTTCTTGTTATATAACGCGTGATACTTTAAATGGGAGAGCAATTATAACTCATAGGTCATCAAATCATCAGGGCAATGATAAATAATAAATAATACAAATTCACCCCAATTAACAAGCGTAAATATGAAGTTTGTCTTCATCAACGTTATAAACAAAGTGAAAACAAACATTGCCTTCATTTAATTCCCTTAGAGTTAAGATTCGCCGGTCGCGAAGTAATTAATATGTTGATAATTTATTGCGGACAAACGCGAGTAATTAACGCGTTAATTAAATTCACGGGAAAATAATAAAACTGGCTTCGGATTGAGATTTGTAATAAAAATTCGCTCCCACCGGGAATGGAAGGGACCCCTGATAAATTTATACTAACTGTTATTTTGAAATGTTATTTTATGAAAAAATGGATGTTGATATTAATCCTGATACTTTGCGTTATTAAATGGAACGTTTCGTTTTCGGTGTCTTCATGTTTTTTAAAAAAAATATCGCAAATATAAATTACTAGCTTCTGCCCGCGACTTTGTCCGCGTGGAACTCCTTTTTTGCAGTCGGTTAAAAAGTAGCCTATGTCCTTTCTCAAGCTCTAGACTTTATTTGTACCAAATTTCATTTAAATCGGTCCAGTAGTTTAAGTGTGAAAGCGTAACAGACAGACAGACAGAGTTACTTTCGCATTTATAATATTAGTAGGGATTTTATACCTGAAATAAGTTGAAACAATAAAAATATTTATAGCCTTATTCTTCCTAATGAAGACGAAGTTTTCTAAGAATTTTGCCTTGTGTGTAATATATTTCATAACATAGGCAAAGGTAACGTTAGAACCTAAATAGCCACTTGCGTGCAGAATTTCATTATTAGGTATATACTTCAACGGGTCCTAATAAATGGTTGTTTTAATATTTAAAAGTAGCAATTACTGTACGTATTATTGTGTTAAAAACAGGTAATTATTTCTTATTGTAAAAATAGCAAGTAATTGGCAGATTAGGTAGGATCTATATCTGAAGAGATCTTGTATGCGCTGGTGTTGTTAAATAATACTTTGTTTGATATTATATAAATTATTTATTGATTAACTGAGCCACGTTACATGTCGGTGATGGAGAAATTGGAAGAGGAAGTGGCGACAGTGTTGCCATAAATTATATATAAATTATATTTAATATATTTAATGTTGCAAACAGTACCACAGTGTCCAAGTGCTCAATGTTCCTCGTAAGATATTGGCCACATACCCATTAGATAAAGATTGGTATTCTCAAATTGTCAAACACGACACGCAGAATTATATGGGGACAAATTACTTATTACATACCTATCTATTAGGTATGTACCTACTTATTTGATACCTAATTCGAAATTGTTTAATCAAGCCCTAAAAGGTACGGCTAGTTGAGTTGAAAATTAAGAACTAGTTACAGTCTAGACCCCAAGAAAGGAGTTACTTTATTCAATTTAGAGAACTTGTCTGAAAATGTTAGTGAATTTAAATACTGATATATATCTTATCATCTTATATTGATATTTCTGACACAAATACTTATATTGCATGTAATGTACTTACAATATAAATATTTATGTGTACTTATAACATAAATATTATCCTACCTATAAACATGTTCAGGATTTATATCCAAAAGTTATCAAGTTTTGTGACGTAATAAATAATATTCTTATAGTAAGGTACTTAGGGATTAATAGGTAGGTAGGTACTGTAGTCTATCTTTTCAAAGATTTTTTATTCGTTATAAACAAATTATTAAACCTTGAAAGATTTTGAAGCAGCATCTGTAAATCGAAACTTTGCGTACAAAATGAGAGTAATTTGCTACAAAATTATAAGTTTTCGTAATTTGTTTCATATTAAAACTTAATCAAAACTTAAAGTTGAAATTCACATGCGATTCTAAGTTTAAAATTAAGATACAAGAAGGTACTTACTTCAAATTCTAAACTAACACTTATAACTAACTTTGCTAACTAACTGAGCAAATTGGCTCGAAATCTAGATTAGGTTTCGTTTAAGTTCTAAATCGAGGTGGTAGGAGTACAAAGTCTGTGCATAGTATTTTAGCCGACAACTAAATTGCCACCTAGACGTTATTATACCCTTAGTTTATGTAATCGAATGAAATGGTTAGGGTTAAGTTATGTTGTGAACTCATGAAAATGCATAAGTTTAGTAGGTCTCGTAATTTCTTTCAGCTCACGTAAGTAGTTGATTTAAATTTTCTTTTAAGCTCTAAAGATAAAACGATTTCAGGACCTAAATATCGCCTTATCAAATCTCAAGGAATTCGCTAAGAAGTAGGAAGTAGGTAAATTTTTAGGAATTGTTTTCATGTACGAGAATATTTATTCTGATGTAATGTTTTTTCGTCGGGTTCGCTAATTACTTTATCCTAATCAGTTTTATTCAAAGACACCTTTTGCATTACCATTTGACCCCTATAGTTTAGATAGGGGTTAGAAACTGGAAATTGTTAATAACGTAATGGACCAAATTAAAAAATATTCATGAAAATTTACGTCCTAAGGGGATAAAAGGAAGGTATTTATCGTGCTCAAACGAAGTCGCGGGCAGAAGCTAGTCTTAAATAAAAGTTCAAAATGTTACGGTTTATTTTTAAATCACGACATATTGGTCGGCTCGCGTCACCGGCAAGTGGTCGTGACGTAACAAATGGCTTCAAAGCACGGATACTGCACTAGGCTGTATATAATCGTTTTATTAAATTTTGCGATATTGCTGGGGTTCTGTTAATTAGTGGTCGAATGTGTAGAATTCACTTTTTAGAGGGATATTTCTCATTAAATTTTGCAGTTCGCTTTGTTACGGGTGTATTAAATTAGCACTGGTTCATAGGTAGATTTTTTTTTATTTAGGTACTTCTCGACCCCGGCAGGGCATAGATATCGTCACGGATTATTATAAAATTCAATTTTTTTTTTTGTTAAACAGAGTAGCATAATAATTTCTGATGCCTTCGCGGTTATTACACATTGGAATGAATAGCATATTCATTCCAAGAGTAGCATAGCATAATTTTTAAAATATTTTTTTTATTGTTACACTATGCAAAGTTTAAGGAAAGAAGACTAAAATCCCTTTATTAGATATATAATAATAATATATGAAATGATTTAATGTATAAATATTAGTTCAATGCAAACTGTTATTCACAAAAAATGCTAGTAAACCCTAAGGTTTTCTAGAAAACAAAGTTCATTATTTCTTGATTATCGTTAAAGTATGTGGTGCACGTATAACAAGTTTCAGATTTTCGGGGTAACGTCCTGAATACCTTACTTGCCAAGAAATATCTTCACAGTAGGTACTTACGAAGAAAATAATAAAATGTAATCCATAGTTTTGTAAAAGTAGATATTACACAAATATCATACGCTGACGTTTCGAATTCTTTACAGTTTCCATAATCGTAGCACGACTGAGCTGACAATAGTCTAACGTTAATCAAATAAAATAAAATAAAGATGCGAGAGTTAAATCCGTTAATAGCTGTTGTTTCATTCCAACGTAATGTTATTGTTTTAATTAAAAAATAATTATATATTTTGTAATAATTTCTGATACCTTCGCGGTTATTACACATTGGAATGAAACAACTATAAATTGTTTTACCTCGCGTATTTTTATGTACAAATAAAATAAAAACACATTAGTTAAATCCGTTACAGTTGTTTCATTCTTATCTGTAACAACCGCGAAGGCATTAGAAAGTATTAGGTACGAATTACTCCGATGCAAAACGAATATCAGAACATATTCACCGGATTTATAATTAGTAGGTACCTATTAACTTGGATAGGTCAAAATCTATTGCGTATATCTGATCCGATCACAGATTCGAAGTTTCATAAAAATTATAACGAGATTCTGTGTGTAAAATGAAAGATTTATATCCTTAGCCGCAACAAGGGTCCGCTGTGTATACATTATTCATGCACTCCATTGAAAGTCGCAGTCCCCAAACCGACTTTGAGTGTTTTTAAAGGGAAACCTCTTTGATATTCTATCAGTGAGGGACATCAATGTCTCAAAGAAACGGTGAGCTTAAGAGTGAAGCTTTGCAAATGCATCGAATGCATGACTTTATCAATATTCTGAGCTTTTGTATCTGTATTTTGTCAAAAGCTTTTCCTTGTGATCTTTGGGTAGATGAATGATAAAAGTGGCCTTTTTATTTTGATTCACTTAAGTTTACCAACTGATGCACAGTGTTTTTTAATCATTACTAATTACATGTAGGTTTTAATCTAATTGTACACATTGTGCTGTGTGGTAAACACGACTAAAAAAATAAATAATAATGATACAAATAAAAGCAATAAGTAATAAACATTTGTGACACTTAGGGTGGTCGTTTAAACTTTGACTGTGACGTAATTAATTTTAAATACCTGTCATTATAACATCATTAGAATATTCATCGATTATTTAATAAAGTCGAATATTAAAATTATTATGTAGGTAAGTACAATTAACTGCCATGAGAAACAGATTTTAAAAAAACATACTGATAAAAATATTTTTTAATTAAAAATTGTAAACATTTCTAGGTTGATATAGTAAATTAGTTAATATTACCTAGTAAACAATTGATTATTATCATACCACATAAAGTTTTTACTATTCAAGAAATTGAGGAATTTAATCAAAAAATCTTTAGCGGAATGGAACGGAATTTAAATATTTCTCCGTGGAATCGGAAGAATCGAGTTAGATGGAATTCTAAATTCGAGATAGCATGTTCATTCAGTATTTTCGTTAAACAGACTTTTCAATAATAAAGTCCTTGCCTAAAGGTTAAACAGTGTCATGAAATAAATGGGCTTTTGAATGTAGGTAGAACCTTAATTTACGACTTTGTAATTATTTGTCCGACTAAAGATATGTCTCTGTGGGTAGATATAATTGTTTGCTTTGAACCAGATACAGGGACAATAATTAATTTCCAAATATTTTATTTATTCATCTGTAACGTATGGTACATACATATCCCTACTAATATCCCTACTAATATTATAAATGCGAAAGTAACTCTGTCTGTCTGTCTGTCTGTTACGCTTTCACGCTAAAACTACTGGACCGATTTAAATGAAATTTGGTAGGTACAAAGAAAGCCTGGAGCCTGAGAAAGGACATAGGCTACTTTTTAACCGACTGCAAAAAAGGAGGAGTTCCACGCGGACGAAGTCGCGGACAGAAGCTAGTATATTATAATTATGGATTTTAGTTTTTGGTGCTCTTGTTAAAGTTTACCAACAAAGATGCTCCTAGTCAAAATATTAAAAATAAGAGACGTAGTCTTCTGTATGTTGTCGGTCAGCCAAATAAGAAAGATAGTATAAATGCATTTTTATTTATTATTGTTCACCAGTGTGTAATAGCATTGTTATAGCTTCAAATGTTAACCGCAAAGTTATCAGATATTATTATTATACCTGTTACAATGATTACTATTTTTACTAGGTATTACAAGAGTCGTGAAGGGCGTGGCCAAGAACATAATCACTGTTAGAGAAAATTACTCACTGTTTGGTGTCTGAAAACAGAAACAAGAAGCAGGTTTAACCAGAGTTGATACAATTGCTACAAGCTACATATTAGTTGCAGGCAACTAACTAACTACATAGTGTAGTTTTTCGGAAAACATTATGGTTACTACCAATGCCGTTATAGTGGTAAAATTGTCTTCACTTAAAGTTTACAGACATTGTAGGACTTACACGTGATAAAGTCGATACGTTAGTCTAGTGGCCTGAGTTCCTAAGTACCCATGTACTCACTATTTATGTAAGTAAGTAGTATCATAACTTAGTCTTTTTATGAAAGTAGATACAGTTATTTCTATTATATGGCTGTGAAAATTGTACGACTGAATGTGAATTTCATATCACTGTGACGTGTGAGACATATTATTTATGAAATATTCTTGCCATTCGTTGTTATGAAATTTCTCTCAAATATAGGACAAATGTTACTTAAAAACTTTTTCGTTTGGAAGACTGTTTTTCGTGAAATACTTTACCTAATTTGAGAATACCTAATTAAAATAGTATCATAATTATCGCTTGCGACGTATAGTGTTATAGTGTTTTTGACAGCACAATAATACAGTATTGCATCAAACTCCCACTCTCTTTTATGATAGTACTAGCTGTCCGCCCCGGCTTCGCACGGATCTTTTTTTTTAGCCTAATAATCGGGAATAGTGTAGCTTCTCAACAGTGAAAGAATTTTTGAAATCGGTCCACTTGTTCTGGAGCCTATTCAATCCAAACAAACAAACCCAACCTCTTTATAATATTAGTATAGATTAGCAAGTAAAAACTATACGTTACCGTTCCATCTATCACATTGTAAAACCGCGTTAATAAGTGCCTGCCATCTCTAGAAGCAATTTTAGCTAGGTACTGCACTACCCTGTGGTAAACCTATAAGGCCTGTGGTAAATCCGATGTCATCGCACCTTGGAGCTAGATGTCTAATTGGAATAAGCCGCTTATAGCTTATCTTTGAGGTTAGTTTTCATGAAATTTCAACACGTGTATAGTGTAATTGGGTAACGTGAGATTCTGAACACATGAACTGTAAGTCTGTAACAGATTTAACGCGTCTTTTGATTTTACGCTCGCGTTTATTGTTTGATGATGATGAATGAATTACGATATTTATATTTGTAAACTCTATTTTATTTTTCGTGCGACTTAATGAGGATTGTTTAATATGTTTTTTTTATATATAAAATAATTACCTCATGTTTTATCGGCTGACCATTAATATCAGCTAAAGGTTAAGTCATTCCAGTGTGTAAGAACCGCGAGAGCATCAGAAATTAATAAAGGAAATATGTGTAAACAATTATGTTACAAATATTCTATTTTGTAATATCAGTTCATTGTCTCAAATTTAAGAATTACTTAATTGCAAAAAGGTACCTTTACCGGGAATCTAGGCGAGTGCCTAAGAAGTAATATATTATACTTATTGCCTTTATTATTATGTTTTTTTCAGTGTGTACCTGTTTTTTTTTTATGTAATAACATTTTATGTCATACTTCTTGTAATTTTAACGTAATAAAACATTTATTGAAAACGAGACCAAACTAATTAACTAAAACTGTACCTGAGCGGTACTATTCGCATTTTATCAGGTACGAAGGTACGAGAAAATTGGGTTAAATTTCACTGATCTCGCCATTTCTTTCACTTTCCGTTATTAGATGACATAATTTTGCGAAGCTTTCCACACGGAGTTGGAATAATGTCATGGGCAAAGACCTGAAGTCGTAAGCGCGGAAACATACTTAATAATATTACAGACGTTTTGTTATTCTTTAAAATCTCTTCCACGACGTTCTTACAGGAATTGTAATAAGAAAATTTACGGAATAAAATGTCTTCTTATTTTTTTACTCCTGTTTATATGGATAAAATAATTTTCAATTGAAAATTATTTGTGATTCTTTTGGGGTTATTACATGTTACAAGAAACAACTATAACGGATGTAACTCGAGTTACTTAATCAATTTACCTATACCTATATCTGAAGTCGGCTGAACTGACTATTCTAACCCAAAAGCTATTTCATATCATGCAAGAATAATAGTTTGGTAGTGTAATCTGAGACTGTTTTCAACTCAGTCGGCTACGAATATGGAAACGATAGTTTTCGAAACTTCAGCATTTAAAGTTATACACGTCAGTTAAATCCTTTCCAGTTATTCCTATTGAGATAATTTTCTGCATCATAAATAGCAAACCCAACTCTACTCTTAATCTAGACTTTATAAGAAAGTAAACCGTGGTCTAATTAAATGGTATAGTCCTATAACACTAATCAAAATTACCCTACACTGCTATCATGAAGATTAAATGCAAACTGATACACTGACCCTCGTTACACCTACACTAATGTCAAAAAGTCTACGTCACTGAAACGCGCCGTTTCAACACACCTGTATATCCCAACAATAATAATTTGACGTGATTATCGGCGAAGTGTATTCCGGACGCGGCCCATTCGTTCCTTGGACGTTATCTCGCGCGTCAGGTCACGCGCCCGCGTCTCTGGTTCGTTTGTCACTTGTCTACGTCAGTCAGACGTTACGTCTGTGACTTTGAAAGCGATTATTCGGAAGAGGAATTATCTCTAGGGGACTACGCAGGTATTTAATCTTAGGCGTTGAAAGGTGTCGGGTTCTGTCCTTTTATTACTTTTGGATTGTACCTTTTTATTATATACCTAGGTAATATACCTAATATATTCAGTTTGTGATACGCTCTGCGTAGAATTGTGCTGTCGCATTCTTGTTTCTTGGTATGTGACGTCTACACAACACATATTATTATATACGTTATGCAGGTATATTGGACATGTTGCTACGTTGTAAATTAAATTCCATATAAATAGATGGTAAGTAAGATGATAAAAAGATAATAATAAATAAGTTATTTATGCTAATGGTAAGTTGAAATACCTGAAACTTTGACGGTATGTTCTTGATATGACGGCGTCCGACAAGAAAGGATTTTACGAAATTCTACATCTAAAATAGTGAAAAAGGGGTTGGTCCCATCCCTACTAATATTATAAATGCGAAAGTAACTCTGTCTGTCTGTCTGTTACTCTTTCACGCTAAAACTACTGGACCGATTTAAATGAAATTTGGTACAAAGGAAGTCTGGAGTCTGAGAAAGGACATAGGCTACTTTTTAACCGACTGCAAAAAAGGAGGAGTTCAACGCGGACGAAGTCGCGGGCAGAAGCTATCTATTTATAATTAATTGGGGCTCACTTACAACAAACGTGCTTTTGTTTTCCTTTTTATAGTTAATGGCACGGAACACTTCGTGCCACTTCGAGTTCGACTCGCATTTATTTTTTGTTTCATTCACGCAAGTTACTTTATTTCGAGAAAAGAATGAGACGAGAGTAATTCGTAAACGATTATCTAAAGCTGACGAGTAGACCTGAAGGAATTCTTAAAACGTTGAAATAAGTGTGGGAAAGCTCCACATTTCCAGTTCGCTGCTTAATAAAGGCGATGCTACATTGTTTTTTTTTTTAAATATTTTTAAATAAATCTTCTGATGCCTTCGCGGTTTATTATGTTGATTTTAAAAATATGTATATATTAAACTGCTCCATTTTCAGGGCTTTTGCTTTTCGTGGTTAGGTACTACCCTAATACCCCAGATTAATTTCATAAAACTAATAAATCAATGCGACAAATAATTATCGTCATTTTAGCTATAAAAAAATGGCACGTTAACCAAGCATCTAGTATTAAAATAATATAATCCAATATTCTTAAAACAACTTCTTACAGCAAAGGCAAGCCTAAGGTTAGTTTAACCCTTCTTATTAAATTATTGCGCGTGTTTTCTTCGCTAGTGTTTTTCGCAAGTCAGTAAAAGCCTTAAGGCAAGATTGAAAGGGGTGTCGAAGCGTCTTACAGCAGCTAACCGATTACCATCGCTTTAAGATACTTGCCGTTATAGCGGGAGCTCTTTACAGCTACTGAACAGCTAAACGTATTGATAAAACATTTCTTTGAATACTGTGGTAGTTTAGCTTTGACAGATACAAAACTAGGAATTTTAATGAGGTGGTTATCGTTTTGAAATCAACTCACAACTGCATTATTATTGTGTTCTTTAAGATCTTATGCTACCTACACCACAAAATTAATAATTATTATGTTTGTTAATTGCTTTCCGTAGACATTACTTCAAAGTTTTCAACAAGAAATTTTATTTAAATTAAGGCAGGAACAGGAAGTTTACGTAGTACAAAAAAATCTTCGGCGCAGTATTTTTATTTTAAATGTTAATTAAATAACGTTTCAGAATAAAAAGTATTTTTTTCTAGTACATTGTTTGCGCAAATTGAGTGAAAATCTCTCGACCCTTGTTTACCTAATCCCTACTCAAATGGAAAATCTGACAATGAGTTATTTAGTTTTTTCTTCAGTAAAGCTTGTTTTCTCTTCATTAGGAGCGACGTCTTTTCTAATGTTCTGCTCGAGTGATCTTTAAAGTTTAAATTAAAACGTCCATTAGTTATAAAGCGGTCGATAGAATTGTATTTAACTTACGTCCTTCAATGTGTAAGTACAAAGGAATGTTTATATTACCGTAGAAGAGGAAATGTTTTTTGTTATTTATTTTATGACATCGATAGTTAATATTTGCACAGATGTTCCAATTATAGACCCCGAAATATCCGATGTTATAATAATATATAGGTATTATGTAACATATTGGGCGTATAGGTTATTAATCAAGTCATTTAGTTGGTAAATTCTGATGTTTTCAGGGCTATTATGTATATTGGGATAAAAAAGTATGGCGGCGTTGCGCGTACCTATAACAATTTTATGTTGACGTTTTTAAAGTTTCCATGTTCGTAACAGCGAGCTGACGAGAAGTTAAGAAATTTATTATTCACAAGTCATTAAGTTAGTTTCACGTAATATGTCCTATTATTTCTCTTGGCTAGTCAGAGACCCCAAACCAAATAAAATTAGATGCCTAAAAAAATATCCGCCAAGAAACCCTAAGTAGGCTTGGAAAATAAACGGGAACCTAATGAGATATTATAATAATTTTCTTTGTGGTATTCCGACACTGTCTCGCTACCTAATAATACGAGTAGGTCTAGTTATATACGTAGGGACATGAATGCATTATTTCAGCTATAGCTGAATAGTAGAGTTTGATTATAGTTTATTTAAAACCAAAAAAATCACGACGAAATATTGTAAATTTCAAATTATTCTTAAAAATCACGTATTCTCTGTTCTATATTTTTCAACGATCTTACTATGAGTGCTTATAGTAAGTACTTATATAACATAAGACTTTATAACTATAATATTATATAAAACAATAAAAAATAATCTAATCTAAACTAAACCAATGACACATAAAAATGTGTTTGTAGGTAATACTAATTTTCTTGTACCAATGGCTGTCTTCCTTTTTTCGGTTTTAACATAATTATTAACAATTAATGTGCTTAAAGTCCCAATAGTTATACGATATTAAAATACATCAAACTGAGTGACGCTCGTAGTTTTAATAGGGATAGTTATATTTTATGTAAGTGAAGACTCCTAACAGACCACGTAACTATCGATCAACCTTGAGAGGCTTCACGTGGTTCGTTAGGTTCGTTAGTTCACGAGAATCGTGCATTCCCCTCTGTTCTGCCAACTTCGAAGTATTATTCGATCTGATAATATTTGATCAAGGTGCCAGGTGGCGGTTGTGTTTTGTTTATACAACGCAAGGTGTGCCTTCTATTGTAAGGGGTAAGTAGGGTTGCATTTTATATACCGTTTTCTAATTGTTTTTAATTAAAACTTTCTTTGTGTATAGCTTTTGTTTTTCTTTCTAAATGGAATGTTTTTTATTTGCTTGGAATTTTACAATAATTAAAAGTAAACACAAAAATAGTAAGTTTTGATTTGATTATTTAAAGACCATTGTGTAAACTTTCTTGTTATAATTTAATTAAAAATCTCAATTTAAATACTAATTCTTTTTCGCTTATTTTAAAACCTTAATTTCTTCGGCTTTGTTAATTATTACTTTTTATAGTAAAATATTATCTATCAAAATTCTAAGACAGATAAAAAACATTAATTGAAATTTGCTTCAAAATCTATTCGGACTAATTGCAGTGTTTTCTTATCACTATTTTCAATCTCTTTTTAAAACTTTTATCGAAATCTAACTATTATTTTTTAAATTACTTATGCATGATTTCAAAAATCATAACGCAAACGAAATACATATTATAGGGAATTAAGTTCATCTTTTGTAAAGTGGTTTAAGTACTTACGTGTTTGTGGTTTAGCTGGTTTAAGTTTTTTGTTATAAATTGCACTTAAATAGTAATACACGTTATAAAAATTTTGATATTAGGTGGAATATTAGTTATTGGTAGGTGTTGATAAAATAACTTTTACTTATTATTACTAATAAATTGCCAATTACGGAATTAATACAGCAAGTCAAATTAATATCCGTCACCAATATATATTATATCCATTAATTTAACTACCTAATGATACTTTACTTAAGATTAATTTATGTTATATAAGTACAAAATAAATTATCTATCCACGTGATCATGATGTGTAGACATCAGTCTAGTTTATTTATTTTCCTTAGGAGATAATAAACAATATAATAATAATATTACGAAATAATTAATTCATTGCGAAAATATCGTTTAATGTAAAATGGCGCCAAAGACGAAACGTTTTTCCATAAATTATAACCGGTCAGCATTATTTTTCTTGACGCTGTCAAATTTTTATGCAACCTTTTTTAAATAATTTGATTTACGGTTTTTAAACGTGGCTCGGTTTCCAGCCAGTATTATACAAAGATTTAAGTGTAGTTCAATACTCGTTAGGATTGCACCCATATTTTATCGGGTCTATATTAAAACGCATAAAATAAATCGTCATAATTTGAAGTAGCATAACAATTCTAAGCATAATTGTAAATCAGCATAACATTAATAAGCATAATTGAAAATGCATAATTTTAATACGCATAATGTAAATACTCATAACGATAAACTAGCATAAAAATAAAAAGCCTAAAATTATTTTTTATAAATATGAAAAATTATAAAAAGTTTAAGTGTCTGTCCACAACCTCAACTGATTTAAATATGTTTTTGTGTGCATAATGTATATCAAATTTTCAATATTCAATATTGAAAAAAAAAAAGTTTTCATACATATACTTTTATTTTCATCTATTGGGGCCAATAAAATGAAAAAATATGTTTAAAAACTGATCTACTTTTCTGGTAGCAAACCGATCATGCAAGTGTCGCAGTTTTAACCTAACCTAACCTACTTTTCTGATAATTTTGGAATAAAGACAAGTATGAATAACTATTGATTTGTTTCTAGAATTGTTGTAGTAATTTATGATGAAAAACTGTCTGAGAAAATTTTCGGTATCTCAATAATCGACTTTTCCATTTTATGGAAACTGTGGTGCCCCCTTGTTTATCCATTTATTTTATTATGCATATTAAAGTTATACCAGATAAAGTTATACTTATTAAAATTATGCTTTTTCATTATTATGCATTTTAAGCAGTATGCCATTTTATAATTATGCATATTGTATGTTATGCATAATATTGTTATGCCAAGTTTGTTATGCGTTTTCAATATATGACAATTAATGTTATGCTATATAAGGGGCACCCTATTTTATCACAAGTACTTTTTGTAAATGAAAATACTGATACTAAAAACCGGTGGAATCTATGTGTTAATGTAATCTAAGTAAGAAATTTAAAGTTTCTTGAACATTAAATATCCATTTTAATATTTCAGATTATGAAGAAGACTAAACTTTCAAAAGTGTCTAATAAAAAAAATGCTAAAATAGTTAATGAAAAAGAAGATAAAGAATCTGAACCAGAAAAAGTTAATTCTTTGGACGATGAACACCAAGGTTTTGGAGGTTGGCTCAAGTGAGTTTATTTATATAACAACCTTATTATTATTATTATATGTACAAAGTATTTTTTTTAATGATATGGGCTCCTAGACAAGTGCCAATCGATATAGCAACCGAATAAAACGAATGTAAAATGCTATGGAATTTGCTTGCGAACAAAAACTGACCACGTGTCATTTCGTTTGCATAATAATATGTTAATTCCATACAATTATGTTTCTTTTTATTGCTTGATACATGTCTAGGGACTCTGATTACTTAATTATTAACAACAATAAAGATTCAGCGTGGTATCTTTATTGAAAGCAATTTCTTATATCTTCTAGATAATCTATGATTCAGAAATAGTAGGTACCTAATAGGCATTCTACCAATAATAATATATTACGCAATAAATTATACAAGTACTTTTATGATTTCGATTCAGAATACTTTCGCCTTTCAGATGAAAAAGCTTTAACGTGCCTCTTTTATTAAACCTTATCTTTTATAAATTTCAGATCAGCAAATGGTATGGAGACGATGAAGTTATTTGTCCTAGCAAACAGCATAGTAATGTTAACAACTGTAGCTTACCCGCATATCCAGACCATATTCTCAATCGTATCGGAGATGATTTATGGATACGACGAGTTTTATTGAATACAAACTGGAATAGTTTCATTCAGAAATATAGCGAAGATATAAATTTATTTGAGCGTAAAGATATTACCGCTAAAGATATTTTAGATAAGAGCGCTTTCTACCAATACTTCTCGTCTATCATATGAAGTGAATGCTCATTTTTTGCTTTCATTGTGTATCATTCAAGTTTACGAGTAAATTATATTGTATTAGTTGTAACTGTGTACGTTTTGTATCTCTTTTATGTGTTAACAAATGTCGTCACATGAAATATAAGAAAGTCGTGGGTATATTATATTTTAAAGATTTCTCCATACTTGTAGTTTAAGATACACTGTAAACATCCGAAATCTAATTAACAACTGGTAGTGCTGGAAACTGTTGCCACGCCCAGTTTGTTAATTACGACTCCTTGTGATTAATCAATATATTGCCCTATTTATTTAATGGTGAATAATATATCTATATGTTGCCTCGGTTAGATGTATGTTTCACGATTATTCATGGTATTTTGAATTATTGCAATAGGTATATTACGGTATATTGAATAATTGCAATATACATTTGTCGGTACCCACAAGTTAAAGATGCCTTCAATGTGTTGTTAAAAGTTTTAAAGAATATTAGCGACTATTTAACCTTCTATTTTCAATATTTGTTAATATGCTTGCACTTGTTTTTCGTGTTGTTTTTTCATTGAGTGTTGTTGTTTGGTATTCTGTTAATGTTTGGAACATGATTTCAGACTATTTCAACAGAGAATTTCATAGATTTTTGTTAAACGATACGGAAATAAGTGACGATGAACTATAGTTCGTAAATAATACTTATGTCTTTGCATTGCAATATTATGTTAATTTGAATACAAAATAATAGTTTTTTATTAGTGTTTATTTACTTTTCTGGTATCGCTATTCACCAGGTCATCATGACCTTGTAGGGGGTCTCCCAACGCTACGTATCCCGGTTATGTAGGTAAGTATAGTCTTATTATACTGGCAAAGTTACAAAATTTTGGAAGTACGGTTAGTAAATGAGAGTGAAACTCCATTTTCCGTCTTGAGAATTTGTCGTAACAACTTTCTATGCAAGACGTAGTTAGGATGAATTTTGTATGATCTTCTCCCTGTATTTTTCTCAAGGTTGAGCAAAATACCAGCAGGTAGTAGCAAATCGATACGCACAGGTTTTCTTTTAGCTTTTGGCCGTTTGCCAGTGCAGTTGCATTTGAACCAAACTTCGGGTTTCGCTGCTCACAATATACGTTGCATTCAGTAGCTCGCTGGCCGGCGTAATCGCTTCACGCATTGTTTGAAAGCTGCATTGCGGAATTGAGTAACCTATTACATGAAACTTATTACGCATACTTAATTATAAT
Source organism: Polylopha cassiicola (assembly GCA_038024825.1). Classification (NCBI taxonomy): domain Eukaryota; kingdom Metazoa; phylum Arthropoda; class Insecta; order Lepidoptera; family Tortricidae; genus Polylopha; species Polylopha cassiicola. The sequence goes on along the minus strand of CP149046.1, from coordinate 10,541,623 downwards.
TATATATTTTACTAGAGGTCCGCCCCGGCTTTTTTTATAGCCTATGTCACTCGGCAACAGTGAAAGATTTTTTCAAATCGGACTAGTCGTTTTGGAGCCTATTCAATCCAAACAAACAAATTTTTCCTCTTTATAATATTAGTACAGATCACCCTGAAAATTATCACCTATTTATCCAATATTTATAAAACTTATATGATGTTTTTAAGTTTCTGATATAATTATTGGTATATTTAGATAATTCAAATCGTTGCTACAATTCTAAAAAGTTATATGTTCGTCAAAATTTTTGGAAATACCAAAGCTTATATATTAAACATGAAAAAATACACAACAAAAGAAACTATATTACAAAGAATAGCCAGAGGCGGCTACTGTAATTGGTACTAGCTACTCGATACCTATTTATAAGAACATAAGTAGATGCTTGTTAAATAAACATTCTATTCTTTGATTAAGTAAAAAAAAATACTGGGTATTTATTGTATTGTGACTTCAGGCCTCGCTAACACGGCTTATATAAAGCTCTGTTAACTAATTACTCCAGTCATTTCACTAAAAGGCCACTTTAGGTTCACTGTATCACTGCAGCGGAATCGGTTTGAGTAATGCGCTCTTAATCTGTGCTAATAAGTTCAGTTTACGTTTGATTTTAATTATCTACTTAGGAACTAATTAATTAGTAGGTAGGCACGCAATGTCATAGTACCTAAAGGGAATAAGGAGTTAAATAATAGAGTTGTGTGTTTGTTACGTTAAAGCTTTAACTGCTTTTCAATCCCGAATTGAATTTTATATGTCATGAATAAAAAAGGTGAAATTCATCGGCGAGCTGTTTTATTATTAAAAAAAACTTTTCAACTTTTTGAACTCGTCGAGTCAGCTAAGGACAGATTTGCTAGACTATTTTCTAAAAAAGTAATTTGTTTGCGTAAAGTAAATATTCTTTGATATTTGAAAAACTTACATTTGTCATTTTTATCTCAAAATATATTAGAATTTAGAGCTTATATCTTATAAGTCTTATATTAATATTACATATTAATGAAAAATCTAAATACCAGTGCATATTTCAGTTCTAACTTTAGCTTATACAAAACGAAATGTAACTAGCTCTCACGATGCACTTAGAAAGATTCATGACTACAAACAGAATCAATATGCCCGGGTTTTCAGGCAAAATATTGGCTCTAGGCCAGGCGTTTGTTGTTTTCCATTTATACAAAGCAGAGGCCACTGTGTTCAGTACAGTGTCGATTTAGTACGAAGGCAAAGCACTGTGGAACACTACGCCAACTTGTGTTGACTGTTGAAAAAACACACATCAGACCGTGTAGTCACGCCCAGACTGTCAGCAACCGTTGCCTTGATTGTTAGTATGCAAATCGGGCAGGAATGTACGAGCTAAATAATTGCTACTTTATCCAGAGTATAAACCTTTATAACGGTTCTTAGCGAAAGCAAACAAAGACTCGACGAACGTTAAATATTATGAATATTATTTTGTTTTCACTAAACAGCTGCTAAGAACCTTGCGAATTTATCTTAGCTCCTCTTGTCTTGAAGTTAATTAATTTATTTCTACAGTACGTAATTCTTGAACATAAAAACTTAGCGCACCAAGTTTACCTTACTTATAAAAGAACACTAATCTTCGAAAATTATAACACTGTAAGAAAAATGTACGGCGTACAAAACGAAATGCGTTCTCTAATAATAATAAAAAAATAAGTTTGGAATTACTAATAACGTTCTTGCGCTCCCTCAATGCGTTATATAAGTCTTATTAACATGTATAAGTTGTTAATAAGTTAGATATATGACTAATTAATCCTATAATCCAAATCTTTAAGACAAGTTTCTTACAAAGAAAAACGAAGTAGTCTTGAAAACGCTGTAAGTAGGTACCTACTGATTTTGCTTCTCGGGCAATTGTCTTCTCTATTTCAATTTCTTTCCTTATCACATTGCTTCGTCGTTTATTAGGTACTTAGGTTGCACTCGAAAATAATTCCACAATAAATTGCGGTTTTGAAACCGATTTCCCCCTCAAAATAATTAACCATTATGGTAAGAACGTATGTACGCTGGCATGTATCACTGTAATGCGAACGTCGAGCGACCGCCTGCGTTCCGTGTTTCAGCTGATATGCAAATTTATTTAAACTGGAATCCACGAATCCTTGAAACCGTATGTGTCTTGAGTTCGAAGCGAGTAGAGAAGGTTGAATAAAAAATAAAGAGTTTTTTTATTCATCTATATTACTAATTACTCTTAAAAATGGCATTAATCTATACTAATATTATAAAGCTGAAGAGTTTGTTTGTTTGTTTGAACGCGCTAATCTCAGGAACTACTGGTTCGATTTGAAAAATTCTTTTTTTGTTGGATAGACCATTTATCGAGGAAGGCTTTAGGCTATATAACATCACGCTGCGACCAATAGGAGCGAAGAAACAGTGGAAAATGTTTAAAAAACGCGGTAAATATGAAGCCTTATGAAGAATACTATTGTAAAGACACTGGTCTCTACTTCATAAATAATACTCAATTATCTTTTCGCTCAGTTATGTATAATATTAAATTAAACTCATGAGTACTGAACAATCAATTCAAAGACCTGATAACAATGTTCCCAATTCCAATATTACTTTCTGTCTCCTGTTCGAAATCGTCATGCTCTGCCGCCATGACACCAGGACGCGTTCCCTTTTTGAATATCCTGACTACATTTTATTCGACTAAGGAAAAAGCAAACAGCCATAGAATTTAATTACAACTTGACAGATATGAATTATTTTACAAAAGCTAACACTATTCATTAAGTGACAGTTAGAAGACTTTGACAGATCATTGACGAAACAATCGGACGACAGGTCTGTATTGTAAAGGTTGCAATTTATCGTAAAAGCTGGCCGCTAGATAATGTTTTTTCGAATATGTAGCTTTAAAATGGATTATGAATGTGGTAGGTACATAACACAAAAATGATAACGTTATGAGTAGGTATATACAACCACCGTTTTCTGTCTGCAATCTTTGAATGACACGTTCACGGATAAACCTAACCATAGAATGAAGTTCAATGTTTATCAGGTCCTTGCGAAGGAACTCCGTTACTTATCTAGAGTGCTACCCAAGGCAATTTTTTTTTTGTTATTCCTGCTGAGTTTCTTGCAACGTTTTTTCTAAGCAATCAATGTGGTCATTTCGATATGTTTGTATTTTGTTGAATAATAAATGTATTTATGCTTAGAATGCAACATATAAGTAAACATGTTTCATATTTTGAAAGACACAGTTAAGACAGTAAATAGTTTCAGCTTTGATATTAGTATAATATCACAAAAAAAACTTTTAGAGTTAAACCACTGTCAGTATTGCATTGCCTATAAATACTAAAACAGTATTTTTTTCAAAAATCAGCTTAAAAATGAACCTGTTATTAATAAACCCACAACAACTATAACATTGCTACAATTATTTGGTTTGATTTGACAATGTCATTTCACTTGACTGCTCTTATAGAGGTATTACTTAAAGTATTGTAAATACGATAATTGGTTTAAAAGCAGTAATTGGAGTTTTACTGCTTTTAAGGATTTTTTTCACCGTTATACTAATGTCATTGCTTTCTTAAATGGCAGTCTTTGCACTTTAACGTCTTTCTTATAATTTTTTTAGAAACATTTTTAATGTGAATACTGAACAAAAAAGCCGCTTTGTGGATAAACTGCCTTTTAGAGAATTATGAACAGTAAATTTTCCGGCTGCATATTTTTTTGTGAAAATTACTCCACTAAAAGGTAGCTTCGGGACTCAAACGGCTTTTTAGTGGATTATGCTCGATTAAAAACTGATCCCAATAATTTAAAGAAATGTTTTTTGATTAATTTTATTCATTTAAATGTATAAAATGGTAATAATAAAATATACATAAGATAGAATAGACATCACTCTACAAGTACGAATTTTCACGTAAGTCATATTCGCCTCATAAACCAATGAAAAAAAATAAAATAAAGTTGGGCACTTCTTTTGCGATTTTCTCAAAAGTAAGTTTTGTCAGAAGGTCGCCTTTTTAAAAATGACGGCAGATTAGATCTTTATTACATTCTGAAAAAAAAACGTAAGTAACCTAACCTAACCCAACTTTGTATGGTAGAAATGCAGTCTTTTTATACAAACTACTAGCTGACCCAGCGAACTTCGTACCGCGTTGACAGTTTTTTTTTGTTTTCAAATTTTCTCACCTTTTAAAACCTTTTCTGGAGTTTCACAAACATTTCAAAACTAAAATCAGCCAAATCGGTTAAGCCGTTCTCGAGAGTTTTAACCAGACTAACCTAATCTTATTTTCGTATAATAACATTTTGAATATACCTAGTACAAGTTTCACTGCCTAATTATTAAGGGAAAAGGTTAGAGAGTATGAGACTTGAGGTAATAGTAGCAAAACATTAGCTACTAAAAATAATCATTCGAAATAAGCTACTCTACAGATATGCATCGTCTCTTCTACATGGTAGCTGCAAAATCTAATTTTATTTTGCTCGGTGGAGAAGTTTTTATATCTATGAAAAAAAACAGGATGCCATAATGTAATTCCTGTGTTTCTTTTTTAAAGCTGAGCATTTTTCCGTTGAACTCGTTATCTTATAAGTGCCTTAATTATAACCTACTGCTATAATTGGGTTGTCGACTCCTAGAAGTAGTCCGTCGGTGCAATTATCATAAAATCTTTGACACTTTTTTTTATGCTAAGCCTAAAAAAATATAGCATTACAATGCCATAAAAGTTTGTTAAAGCTCGAGCGTACGTACCTACTCGTAACGTCACTTCTTCAAAATATGAAATCTCAACATGAATAAACCATGGTCTTCTGTTTAGCAACATTGCTTAATAACTGTTTTAATTGTGCCTTTTTAAAGTCCACTTACAAAGAGGCGGATTGGAAAAGTTTTTTCTTGTAAGACTCTAATTAAAGTTGTTAAAAGCAATTTCCGGAATATATGTTGAGGAAGGACGCTAAAAAATCGACGCCTGCTATTCTCACTTTATTTAACGTTGCTTATTTTTGGGGTTGTATAGATTATTATTTAAAAACGAATATAACTATTATTATGATCAATTAACACCAATGGGTTCTAAACTAGCACTATATGCTAGACAATATAATAATATAAATACTTATTTACATTAAATAAACCGGCCACCAAATTATAAAAATATAAATATAAATATAGATAAACATTCAATATTACGTACCTACTTATATTAATATTATGTACGTACTTATAATTATTATGACATTTTTAGCCTATGAAGAAGAAACAAAAATAGTTCAATGATCTATTTTTGTTAGTTCATAGGAATTTAACCTTAACTCGATAGCGATGTTAGCTATAACAGTAGGTACGAATATTTGTGCCATAAATAAAACACTTATGAGAACAGTATACCTATATTAAAATTGTTATTGTTTTTTCTTTTCCTTTCTACTTCCTACACCGGTGTGTGGCAAAGGCATTCGATACATTTAGATATAAGTTGAATCAGAATACCATCGAAATACCATCTTTAAACACGAGTACTTCTTAGTACTGTACTGTAATGCATATATTATTATATACATGGGTGGATCAAAAAGTACCCGCGTTCGGAAACAGATGATGTCGTTGAGCTATGTTGTTATTATCATCGTTTACTTAAGGTATTTAGAAATTAAAAAATATATATTTGTTTAAAAACAATACATTACCTTTTATTTAGTGGCCAGTTTTATCACAAGAGTGTTGTATTTCGCGGTGACTTGGAAAAAGATCAATATCGTTTCGTAATTCGGTTTTTATTTTTAGATGGAAAAACATGCGATGAAATAAAAGTAAAGTTGGATGCTGTCTCTGGGGGCCTTTCGCCTTCTGTGACAACCGTCAGATATTGGTTCCATGAATTTAAACGTGACACACAACTGTTTTTAATGAAGACCGGCCAGGTCGCCCTCCAGACGTGGTTTCCGAAGAGGTCATTAAAAAAGTTCATGACATGATTATCGCAGATCGACGAACTAAAGTTTGCGAATTAGCTGACATTGTAGGCGTATCGTACAGAACATTTTTCAGTATATTATGTAATAAATTGCACAAGAAAATGATGTCCGCCCTTTGGCTGCCGCGTTTACTCACAGATGAAAATAATCGGATTCTATGTCAATGTCAAAGCAATGTTTGGATCTGTTTAAGAGAAACCCGATGGAGTTTTTGTCTCGAGTTATGGATGTTAACGAAACCTGAGTCTATTATTATACGCTAGAGACCAAGCGAGTCCAAACAATAGATTTTCCCATATGAATCTCCTCCAAAGAAGGCGAAAACGGTCCCATCTGCCGGAAAAGTCATAGCCACGATTTTTTTGGGATTCGAAGGGAATACTTCTTATTAACATCTTACAGAAAGGAAGAACAATCACAGGGCAATATTATAGAGAATTATTGGATCGATTCGATAAAAAAATTAAGAATACACGGCCCCATTTGGCTAGGAAAAAATGCTCTATGGCCCCGATAACGCACCAGCACATTCATCCAGGTTTGACGTTGTCAAATTAGTGGAATTTCGCTACGAGTTGTTGCTGCACCTACCATATTCAATTGATCTGACGTCCTACGACGTCTTTTGGTGCCTCAACATGAAAACTTGGCTCGGGGGTTGAAAAAATCAGCTCAAACGAAGAGGTGATTGCCGAATCAGAAGCGTATTTTAAAGGGTTTGAAAAAACATATTTTTCGAGGGGTTAAAAAAGTGGCCAAAAAGTGGGGTCATGTGTAAAGACCTCGAAGGAAATTACGTAAAAAAATAAAAAAAAAATGTTTTTAAAAAAAGTTTTTTCTGTCTTAACACGGGTACTTTTTGATCCACCCACGTACAGTCGTTATAGTTAATTTGGTATCATAAAATTTGATATAGGTATGGCCGTCGTGCTACGGAATTCCGAAGTTTCTCAACCTTTTTATAAATTTTAATATGAAAACTCGTTTACTTGTTTCTTATATTAGCGAGTCACGTCAAACGTACACGCTAAAAAACGATTTATAATATTAAGTGACAGCTGGGACTGAGATATTATTATATTATTATGAAGATGGATTTAAATCCTAATTGACAAATTAGGTTTCAGGCTTAGCGTGTAGACCGAAAAGTTTTTTTTAAGCATCGATTCACTCAAATTATTCGATAAAATTCATTGAATATAATAGCTAGAGAATAATGAAATATGGGTAATGATGTATTTTTAATAAAAAAAAAAAATCTTGACATTAGTAGTACGCTATTAAAAGATTAAACTCGTATGGCATCTGAATCTGTCTTTAATCAGGTTAAGATCAGAAGGTTCTTAGCTAAAAGTTGCGCGGATTCTTAAAAAAAAAAGAAAACTTTACGAAAATATTAATGTTATAAACTCAATGACAAAAACTGCCAAATCGATTGAATAATGTAGCGCGAGCGGTGATTTTATGGAAAGAACAACGCATCCCGGGACCACTAGTTCATTATATACTTGAATTACATTTTAGATGAGTAATGAAAAACTTGATTAACCTAGCAATAAATATCAAAATTATCTTGTAGCTAATGTGAGATATAGACATAGTGTTGCGTACTCCTTGCGTTTGTATATAGTATTACTTTTTATTTTTTACTAGCTTCTGCCCGCGACTTCGTCCGCGTGGAACTCCTCCCTTTTTGAAGTCGGTTAAAAAGTAGCCTATGTTCTTTCTCGGGCTCCAAACTTTCTTTGTACCAAATTTCATTTAAATCGGTCCAGTAGTTTTAGCTTGAAAGCGTAACAGACAGACAGACAGACAGAGTTACTTTCGCATTTATAATAATAGTTAGGATTGGCTATTGCCCTTTTTAAATCTATTGTTTTTCTAATTGTCAGTCTGTTTTAGTTTTGGTTTAGTTGTGTCGTAATATTGTGTTTGTGTGTTCGTTTGTAAAGTTACCTATTAAATTCCTATATTCCTTTATCCTATTTCATTACAGTCCATTCCTTCCATAACACACAGATACCTCGTATTTTTGCGGTTTGTTTATATTAACACGTTATTTAAAATGAGACCATGAGCGGCTACGCTCGTAGCCGATCTTGTGTTCGTCCCCGCTTCGCGTTCGTAGCAAAACCGGGTTCGGAAGTGAAATGAATAGTGTTAACGATGGAAGTGGGCTCTACTGTAATGGCGAACTATGAAAACACGTATGTAGTTAATCAATGGAAATGTAATACTTTCTTCGCTAGCGAAATACAACAACTGATTTCTAAAAACAATATTCATCAAAATGTCAATGGTTTAAATTGATATAAAAATAGAACAATTATAATATAAAAAATAATACAGAAAACACACCGAAAGAGGCCGTCTAGCAGCCAGTCGCCAACAAATAGGTAAGTATAATAATATGCACTTCTAGTGTGAAACCGTTTTTCAACTAAATACGTAGAATTAAATTGTAATTGTACCTGTTTAATAAATAAAAAAATAACGTAAAAGCGTTAGAGTTAAAAATTAACCACCTTAATAGAACTGAATCACGTGTATGTATTAAAGCGAATTGCCGCAATTATGCTTTCCTCAACGAATTCATGATATTTATACCGACGCTTGAATAACACGCACTATAATCATTTTAAAAAAACTTCCGTTGTGGGATTGGATGCAGTTTTCAATTTATTCCGTGTTGATTTGGTTAATTGATAAAATAAATTTGAACCGTTGAAATTAATTATATTATTATGTATAGATTTTTTCCTGATTGCGTGTTGATTTTTGTCCTAAAACCGGCGTTCACACACTAATGTTCCTTTTTTGTACGTACTTCTCACAATTACGCATTTAATATTATAATACTTACTTATAAATTAGGTACTTACCTACTAAAGTTTTCCTTTCTTGTTTCCGTAAAGTGATTATTTCATCACTTTACGTTAAGAGCTTACTGAGGTTTTTAGCGTAGGCAGAATGTATTAAAGATGTTAAATAATCAGTTTTTTACAAAAATACGGAGAAATGTAATTTTATCAGAAATCTGACGTAGCTAAATCGTTTCGCCCCCTAAATTCCCCATTTCGTCAAAATGATAAGAAACGTTTTCGAGAACTCACTCATGCTTAATACCTATATAAATACAAAAATAAATATTGCTTAGGTATTAAAATACATCCCTACTAATATTATAAATGCGAAAGTAACTCTGTCTGTCTGTCTGTCTGTCTGTTACGCTTTCACGCTAAAACTACTGGACCAATTTAAATGAAATTTGGTACAAAGAAAGTCTGGAGCCTTAGAAAGGACATAGGCTACTTTTTAACCGACTGCAAAAAGGAGGCGTTCCACGCAGACGAAGTCGCGGGCAGAAGCTAGTTACCTATAAAAGATCATAATTTATATTGTCCTCGCTTGAAGCAAATTAATACATTATTTGATTCCATTATCATTTCATTTAAAGTCAATTTAGGATTGTCTTCATAGTCGTAACATAAAACCTGTCTTCAAACACATTTCCCATTGCTTACGTATGCATACCTCGTGTTTAACAAAAAGGTGTCACATTTCAAACTAAGGAACCCGTGAGTGCAGTGCTATTGCTGTTTCTGAGAGTATAAGTCCATAAGATGAATACTGCCGCTCGTGCTTGTAGCGGCCAATCAGTGTCTGGTGATTATGTTCTTCCCTTAACGTTTGATTGGTACATAAGATATTGAGACTAAAGCTATCAAATCGTGGATATCCGTTCTTATAGCAACAACGTCACAAAACGTGAGCAAAAAATAAATGAACGTTTTATCGCTCAATACGAGAGTTATGGTTTTAAATCTATTAAATATATTTAGTTATCAATATTAGTATACATAATATTAATAGGAAGATTCATAAGCCAAGAAATACTTATTAAATTTGTATAAATATAACAACTTTCTTACGCATAATAAAATAAAATTTTCAATAGCCTTATACTTTATGAACAAAAAGATTAAAGATATGTTTTTAAAATAATATGTTACTAAAACACATTTTGTAAATATAAAACGGCGAACAATGTTTTATTATTCAAAGGACCATAAACAGCTCAAAATACCTCATAAACCTTTCATAATACCGTCAGGTCGACAAAGCATGATAATGGGAAAATAAATAGCCTGTTACCATAAAGGTTGTAGGGTCGGTAACAAAGTGTAAATAAGGGTCGAACAGTCGATAATAAAGTTAACAGGGTATTTGGACACTTGTTGCATCTGAAATTAACTTATTTAATTAGTTCACAAAACCTCTTAGGGAAAGTTGAAAACGTTTCAACGCAGTCGTGCAGAATGGCTTGCAAACCTTCAACTGATGAGGAGAACGTGTTCTGCATGATGCTTTGTGAGCATAGAATAGCAAAATGCAGTACAGGAATTTAGTAAAATTGTATGTTTTCAAACAGAGGTGTTTGTAAATATTGTAGCCTGTGGCAACTAAGTTTATTTGGTTGGAAAATAAAGATTATTCTTTTAATATTTAGTGTTGAAACTTAATGGTGTATTTATTGATTGCACTACTGCACAAAAGATATGTTTATGGCAACATAGATTACGTTATGACGCAAAAGTTTCATGTCTGCAAGGGTCATTTTGACATACCTACATTAATGAAATGATTTTGTAATTTGGAACACATGTCAGCACATTCCCTGCTGTAAATGATTAAAGATTACATAAACAAATGATGATGTGGTACTAAGCTTGCATTAAAATTGAATTTTAATAATAAATATGTATTATGTCAATTAATAATTTTGTTATTTGTAGCAATATAATCAACAGTAAGTTTTACAATATAGGTACAAGTAAATTTCGGCTGAGCTATATTTAATTATGCAAATTTATTGAACAATAAAATCATCGTTTAAGCGTCTAACAATTATCTTATTAGTATTAAATATGTGATGGTTCATACATGTTAGAAAAGTCGCAAGACGTTTATCGAGACTATCTTAGATACAATGAAACTTACTTGTCTAAATTACCTGTAAGTTGTCTGTTGACGAGTCAACCTCTCTTTATTTTATACTTTTTAATTCTAAACATAAAACATAAATATTTCATGTTTAGAAGAGATATATTTGTGTTTTGTCTTACATTCAAAATTGTCATGTTTTTAGATGGTAACAAACAGTGAAAAAATCCACTCGCTTCCACAATATCGTTCATGCTTAATAAACAAACCTGTTTACACGCGCTAAAAGCACACCCAATCGTAATCGTGTGTGATTTTCATTATAAGTTACATATCGTTAAACACCGCGTAAGAGATAACGCGGAAGGAGAAAATAAAGTGAACGAATTTGTTACAGATTGTCGAGAGCGGAACACATTGCAGTTGGTAGCTTAGAAGATTACCTACTTAGCGCTCGATAACCGATTGCCACTCGTATTAAACGGCAGACACGTGCGAGTTTCAGTAACCGATTTACTTTAGAGTACGCACTGAACGGTCACCTCACACTGTACACATAGTATGTAGGTATGTATGTATGCATTTTTTTTTACAACAATGTATATATTTGTAATTAATTGTAATAAATTTTGCCTGATTTTGCACATGTTCAAAATGATTAAAACTATGTAGATCTTGCTAAATTTCATAAAGATCGTAATAACTTGTTATTGTGAAACAAGTATGCAAATATAATTATTAATGCTCACATTAAGTTACAATTTTATAATAAAAATGATCTATGCATGTATTACTGTAGGTAAGTATATATAAATAGGTACATACATTATTATCAAATCATTATAGGTAGCTTTATGATAGACGATCGCAAAGAGAAGTCTTAGTAATAAGATCAAAAAATATATTCTACTTATTACTTATTAAGTAGGTTCTTTAACATTTTGTAAAGATTGCTCAAAATGCTCCTCCTCCGTTTTTTCGTCGGTTGAAAATAATAAATATTGATATATTTAATATTAGGAATAAAAATGTTACATCATTTCGGATTTAACTCGTCATAATTATTTTATTCCAATATACAAAAATATATTCTTATTCAATATTACAAAGTATTACTCTTAGGAATATATTATATTGGTTAAATATTATGGAACATTGATTAATTCATGGCAGCTAACCAAAACGGATCTAGATACAGGAAAAAGTTAATTTGCGCTATACAGTAAGCGTGTTATAGATGTGGCTGAAATCCGCACTAACCATCATTAATCACTTCAAGAGGACGGTACGAAGGTCATGTGCGTATACTTTATGTCCTTGTATGTGTTTTGTATAATATCTTGATGAGAAGTAATGTAGCGGAAGCTTTTCTTAGTTCGATAAAATGATCTTTGACTTTTGTTATTGTTATAGTGTCAGTATCTGTTTTACTGATGGTGTGTTTTACTGAACGTCGAAGTTGATTCTAGTTAAGTTATCAGTTATCAAATTTTCAAGCTCATAAAAAAAATCAATCTATTGGACTATTTTTAAAGTTATGAATTATTCTGTAGATATGTATTTATTATATTAGTTGTCATTCGAAATTTGAAATCCGTTTTTAACATTTTGAAATATGGGAATTAATGTATTCCTTCATTATTTATTTAACAATGTAATTGGACCCAAACTTTAATTTTTTACTATGTCGAATGTCAATTTTGATCCCATCTGCAAAAGTAAGTATATAATTTATTTATGGTTTGGTATAAAATGTTGTTTTACCAAGTTATAGAAGAAACTTTGTAAGAATAAGAATTTCCTAGCATAAAATAGTCGACCGAAATATAAAAATATAATCTTATTTTTATATTGTCTATAGATGTTACACGTAATACCTACATGCAGAATCCAGGTTGATTACACCTATTGAAATGCAAGTTGCACATATTCTGAAATACCTGAAAGCGGCATTAATGTATTAATTAATTTTATGCGGAACACGTAGAAACTGAGAATTCTCGCCGTGATCCGTGATATTCAAGCCGACATTTGCGGCAATAGATAAGTTTAATGACATCATTAACCATAAGCGTACTGAAATAGATTTTTAAAAGAAAATTATCGTACAAAAATATTGCTGATTCATCTTAGAATTAATACATTTAATGAAATGCCTTAACGTGCAAATTGCTTGGTGTCGCGGCCCTTATTCTTCAAAATCATTGCCAAAGAGGAGAAAATATTTAAAATGTTTTTTTTTTTGTTATATTAAAAATCTGTATTTAATGCTGCCAGCGCACACAGGTGAGATTTACTCAAAAGCTGGCCAATATTAGGTTAAGTGTGTACATTGCTGTAGTTTGTCTAAAATAATAGTTTGAAGGTGCTTTAGAAAATTAAACTTTATTGATACCATGTTTAATTGATATATCCAATCTTACTAGTATTAAAAATGATAAAGTTAAAAAAATACAATTAAGATAAAGAAATTATTATACTTCTTTATCTTAATTCAATAGTTCTTTTCGACTAATTGGAATGCTACGCCTGGAACTGCCTGAAAAATTGTCAAGAGCATTTTTTTTATTCAAAAACCTTGTTGAGTTTTATTCTACTTTGTTAAGGTGAAGCAGGTAGTAGCAGCTAATTTTATTGTCATATGAAAGCTATAGATATGTTCTTTCGAAATATGTAAAATAAACTGATTGAGTGCGATTGAGTATGAACTATTTCACTATGTAAAAAAAAACTAAACTCTTAAAGTATAGCCTTCTATTCAAAACTATTTAACTTTGAAATCGTAAGTTTTATAAGCGTTTTAATTATACAGAAATAACATACTTACCTTAAGGTATAGACTACATTACGTTTTACACCTAATATCAACTAAATAAAAACTAAACTTTGTTGTTAAACTAATGTTCAAAATTCTAATAAATTACTCCATAAATAAAACTGTTTAAATCGAGTGTTGTGGGTATCTAAATAAAAAGTTTCAAACATTCGATAGATAATTAATAGATGGAGTCATATGTCGTGTTCCTAAATAAGTTTACTATTTTTAAATCGGAGTAACTTTGTCTTTGGCAATATTGGCCATGAATTACGTAAATTTCACTTGTGTGCAGCGTAATAATATTAGGTGGCTACTTTAAATTCGATCTATCATTTATGATAGGTACGTTGATGTAATAATATTCTTTTATTAGAAATGTAAGAAAACTAATAATTAAAGTCATAATAAAAAAGTAAAAACCGTTATCGAAAAGTCTAAACTAGTTTTTGAAAATATGAACTATAGGGGATTAAACTCTATATTGATTCAAAGTTTCCAAAACTAGTTTCCCTAGTATTTATAAAACACATTAATTAAAATAACTTTCCAAAACAGGTCTCACTATCGCGGTCGGTAAACAGAACAAACCCATGTTAATACGTACTTAATACATTATTATGAACAGCGAACAAAGTGGGTAAATAAACTTTAGTCGGAATTTCGCTACCACCCCTAAAGTGTACATCACACGTTCAAAACTCACACATTCACAATTAATCCTATTAATTATGAAGATGAGTGGAAATAACAGGCGGGTACGTCTTCTTTCATGTTGATGTAATTTCGAGTCTTGCTATCAGCGGATGTTAAATAAAGCTTCTGGAGTGATGTGAATGACGACGAGAGAGTATAGCCTTAAGCGGTGTTTACATCAGAAAGATGTCAAACCTACTTATAGATCTGGATCCCATGGTATATTTGGTAACTATTAAATAATAATTCCTGATGCACTTGCGGTTATTACATGGAATGAAACAGCTATACTTAAATGGATTTGAGTCGCGTATTTTATTTTATTTTATTGGCTGACGTTTCAGAACAGTACAGTTTCCGCAATCGTCGACTGAGCTGACAATAGTGTAACGCTAAAGCTTTAAACTGTAAAGGTGCCGAAACGTCAGCCAATAAATTAAAATACGCGAGTTAAACCCGTTTATAGTTGTTAAATTCCAACTATTAAATAAATTTTAATTACATTATGTAGGTACAATGATATTCGAAGCGATGGATCGAATTTCGATTGATGCTTTGTATTACATATCCAATATAAATTGTTGACACAGTTGCGTAAGTGTGCAAGCAAAATTTTATTACACTATAATAATATATTTCAGAAATTATGCTATACCTATGTTTAATAAGCATAATGCTAGTCAGAAACATTTTAGGAAATACTTTTGAATATTTCTTTTATAATAATATAACCAACATATTAAAAAATCTTCTTCAATAAAACGAAATAAAATTTAAATCAGTAAATGTTCTTATCTTGTATATATTTGATAGCATGAAATTAGATTTAGAGATTTGTTCAATAGTTAGCATTTATGTCATGACCTCTCAGTCTATATGGCTATATTCGATCAGCATTTATATCCAAAAAGAGCGTTATACCGAAAATAAATGTTGGCGAATTCAGATACTTATGATGATTTATCAATCCAAGAAAATATATTCTTTGATCTTAGAGAAGAAAATTCTTAGTTGAAGCGAGTTAATAAAAAACGCGCAAAGGTTATAAGAGAATGTAAGTAACGACGTTGTTTAAGAATTATGATCAATATATTGTAATGATTATAATTATGATACATACCATAATAAAATTCTCGTGTCGCGGTGTTTGTTACTCCGGAAAGTCTGGTACGATTTTTATTAAATTTTGTGTGCATATCGTATAGGTCTGAAAATCGGGCAATAACTATTTGGCATACTCCTAAATGTTTACGGTGGTCCAGTCCAAAGTTTTTTTTTTATATTTTTTTTAATTAGTCATAAAAATATATAATTACTACTCTAAATACCCCTGACACTTTTTAATAAAAATTAAAAACCTCAAAAAATGCGGTACGAAATTTGCTGGGTCAGCTAGTTATAGGTACCTATATAAGTAATGTTACCAACAACAAACTGCAACCGCTTTCAATCATAGATAGTTTTTTTATAGACAATTAGCACTTACCTATAAAAAAAAAAATATAAAAATAGACGAACGTATTTTTTATCCAATAACATTTACAACACGATTAATAAGAATCACAACCTCAAACATTACCAGCACCAAAAAGTCATAAGAGCTTGAAACAGCGTTTTGCGTATATATTGATAGAGGGCGTATAACGTTCAAATGTCTACACCATCAACTTTCAAAGCAATGGTTTCAATGTTAGGTAAGCTTGACAAACGATCAGAATACTACGTGACTGTTTTCTAGACCGTCAGATTTTTAACAATACCCGCTTGGAATAACAATGTCACCTAAATATAACAAATGACCAACGGTAAGGGAGGTCAATGTGGAAATTATGACTAAACTTATCGATAGAATGATGCAGCTCTATCTGTTTTGATTATTCACTTGTAAAACAGTTAGATTGTAGTATTTTATTTAGGTCTCATTTAGAAGGTTTAATAATAATATGATGGAATTCAATAAATGGGAAACACACGAAGCGAGTTGATGCAAGGCGGAGATGGGAAAGAGATTTCATATTGAACTGACAGTTAAATGTCAAAAGGTACACAGATACAATACGTTCCGTTATTTGCTACTGTTTTAAATCAATACAATCATTGGCATAAGTGAAAAAGGCATAATAATATAATAAACATAATAGATAAAAACAACTCAGAGCAATAATGACTGAGATGTTTTAAATGCACTTTTATTACCTCATTTTCTTATTTTAAGATACTTAATTACTTGGAAACCGAATAGTTGTTTAAGAGCCAAGAAACGCTTCAAAACTAACTTATCTTTACCCAGTAAAAGTACGCTTACATTGCTGTTAAGTTATTTACATCAGCACTTAAAGGATATAGTTTCACCTCCTGCAAGTTATTAGAATTACAGAATATGCTCTTAGGAGGAAAAGGGAAATATTTAAACGACAAAAAAAACACGTATTATGAAAGAATCAGCAAAACTTTATGATCGGACCACATCTATGTAAAAGGAGAAGCTGACTTAATGACTGTCATATTATTAATAACGCAGGGCCTAAACAATAACATTTAGAACCTTGAAATGTTGTACATCGGTTCCCTTTATAATGTTCTTAAAAGTTTCCTTTCTTAGTACTTAGAAAGGATTCAAGAAAATTCAACCTCTAAGGGAAATAAAAGGAAAATAACGATTTGAAATAATTAGCATTCTTTGTATACAATATAGTACCTATGTAGTACCTAAGTACCTATATTTTGCTATTTGGAATTAAATGGTAACGCTGTAATAGTATTTCAGTACCTATAAAATACAAACTGAGCACATTGCTTCCTGGAGTACATTTTACTAAGACTAGTCCTTTGGCACCTTTTGAATGGAACCACTCACAAACTGAGAAGCTTTGCAAGTTTCTTGTTGCCTTTACTGAAGTTTGATTTTATTGAGTTCTTTAGAAAGTGCATTTGCTAATTATATACGTTAAGGTGTTAGAATTTCTTTGAAGTTTTTATTAGGTAAATAACTACAGTAGGTAAGTACAATTGCCTGCGTTTGTGTGCCTTTTAACCCCCGATTTGGTTCTCTTATCGTAAGTTAATTTTGCTGAAATGATGCAGTTATAACACCCCGTCGTTTTTTCGTCGGGGGTTAAAAATACATAGTATCGTTATGCCCTAAGAGAACACTTTTCCTTATTTCACGAACTCGATAATGTTGACCACAAGTGACAATTAAGTTAACATTAGTAACTACAAGAATCTATGCTGTTGACTACGCAATGCGTTTCAAATTGTCACTTGTCACCGACAATCCTCGTGTTAGCCAAATAGGGGACAATTATGATAAATATATGAACAATAAATTTAGTCGCCAATTCTCTTTTGTTACAAGGTTTATGAATAATCAATGATGTGTAAGCTTACATGAATGTAGACAATGTGATAGCACTAATAATTGTATTGATAATACCTATGCAATGATGCATTTTGGAGCTGGAATTATTAATGTATGTTTGTGGGTACAGAGATATTATTGATGTGATGTGCTTGTTGTATGTTGATATCATTAATAATGCGGGATATTGATGGATTCCAAGGTATTATTAGTTTACTTTGTTTACCAACTGATAGCACTGCTATCTATAAACATGCTGCGTCTATATAACTTTGAACTTGAATTATCGTGACGAACATGCCTACTATAATTTATCGGATTCTTATTTAAATTTGTTGCTATCAGCAGTTTTTTTTACTACCTACATACCTACATTTCTATAAAAACTTGTATAACGTAACCTAACCCTTATAGGTACATAGTTTAAGCCCTGCGTAAATATGTAAGTCATTAAGTATGTCATATAAATATATGTCGTATTTCAATTTTATTTAAAATTGATTGATTATTAAACTAACACTAACAGTATAAGTATGTTGGAATGAAACAACTATTAACGGATTTAACTCGCGTATTTTTATTTTATTTTATTTGCTGACGTTTCGGATTCTTTACAGTTTCCATAATCGTAGCATGACTGAGCTGACAAAAGTCTAACGCTAAAGTGATTTATACAGTTATGCAAACTACCTTATATTTAAATTACAAATTTTGAAAAACTACCCTATTCTAAATTATGAAATACTATTGTTACATTTTACGCAAAAAATTTTACTTTTATACATTACAATTAAAACCTAATAGGGGGCGTTACTAGCGCTTCGGAAAGACCATCATTACTGAGAAGAAACGCCGCAAGAAACTCAGTAGAAAGTCATTTTTTTAGGACACTTATATATTTACAATTAAAAAAATATTATGACATTAAAATTAAAATTATACAAAACCAAAAAATTCAATTAAATTAAAAATGAAAACTAAGTCTATGCAGTCTTCTGTCCGCTTAGGATTTGATGAGGTGGACTACTGGATCCCAAGCTGCTGGAACGGAGAAACCATCTTCCCTATTGAAATTCGGGTGTTTTTGAATTTCAATTGCCTCGCGAAGCATCCTAGGTAAGTAACGGACTTCCTTCGCAAGGACCTGGGCTTTATCAAATTGGATAGAGTGGTTGGGTTTATCCATGACATGTTCACAGACTGCAGACTTCCGGAAACGGCGGTGTTTCACATCAGCTATGTGTTCCTTCACACGAGTAGCAATACTCCTCTTTGTTTGCCCTATATAAGAGAGACCACAATCACAGTCCAGCTTGTATACTCCTGCATCTTGTAAGGGGATGTTACATTTTTCTGGTCTCAAAAGTTGAGAAATCTTCTTCAGCGGTTTAAAGTATGTTTTGATGGAAACACGCTTCAAGATCTTCTCAATCTTGTCTGTAACTCCTCTCACAAATGGCAATACGGCAGGCCTCCGCTCAACTGTAATTGCTTTTTCATGACGTCTGCGACGTTGGCGTGGTATCTCCAGCTTGTTGGCCTGTAGTACTTCTCTAACATGCTGGAGCTCCACAGCCAGGTGTTCATTGTCACAGATGCCATAAGTATGATTTCGAAACTTTAGCAAATAAATAAAATACACAAGTTGGGTTCTTTATAATTCTTACATTCCAAAGTCTTAAAAAAATTGAAAATAACGTACTTATTGCATAAAAAATGCTTTCATATCGTAAGTGAGACAGAGAAAAGTAATCTCGAGTTCTACATGATCTATTATAGAAAAAAATTAAGCGTAGCTTTAATAAAATTGGTTATGATATAGTAGGTTCTTACTTACCAATGTCAAAGACGAGCAGAAAATATTACATAACCTTTCCTACGTTATACAATATTTCTAGTTTGGTTGACAATATAATTACTTAAATACTACGATTAAGGAACAAGTGTACTATGTAAGTAGGTACATTTATTTTTATGTTTTTTATTTCTGTATAATAAATGTTTTGTTGATAAGAGTAGGTACATACGTAGGAATCAACTTGCATGCTATGAATGTGTATCTAATGCTTAAGTATATAAATCTCCGTAAAATAATATAGCCTTAGTAGTTCTTTTATGAACGAATAAAGGAATTCCAGAAAATCCACAAAACGACACAATGTAAACATTAGATGAACAGAAAAATAAAGTTTTAATATTTAACGTAACCGTAAAGTTGCCACGTACATTATGTAAAAAAGTATTCTTTAGGTCATGTTTTCTACCCATAAACCTGCATTTGCAACTAAGAGCTCGCATGTATCACGAGATAGCCGGCGGTTGACAAACGATGTCGGAATATGAGGGCAGTGGACGACAGTGATAATGTCCGTGTTACGAATGGGTAGCTGCAGCGAATGGCCAAATGTCTACCTACAAGGATTTATTAAAACAAAATATACCATAATATTATTACATTAAGCTTTTTGAAGTCGTACGTATATTTCGTATTTATCGTCAAAATTAGATAAGGGGTGCCAGTCGATGTGTATTTATTGACTTTCTGTTGGAATGTAACGCTGGCCATCTCGGTTATTTTTAAAATAGCTAATGTCAGTACTTTATGTCAATCCTCTTTTATTCTTCTTATTCGTATGTTATATTAATTATAGACATTTTCTTATAGTACTCTGTTTTAATATATTTCCAATACTTTCACGCCCTATTTTACCTTAGGGGATAAATTTTGTAGAAAATTGAATCATACTTTTTATTGCCGTAAATACAGACGGAATAAAAAAAATCGTACATTCCATTTCACCTTGTCTATTCCTGAAAATAGGATTAATAGGACAGTTTCTTCATAAAAATACATAAATTATCATAATATCAATCGCGAAACGTCCACTACTAGACATAAACCTCCAAAACCGGTGTACTATGTGGAGGCATAATAATATTATAGTAAATCGTGCGGTCCAACAAAGCCCGTATCCTGGGAATTCCAGCGCCTTTCACCAAGTCGCCGGGACACCTAGCAGGCTACGTTTCCAGGTACGTGGTAACCACTCTATTACTTAAGCATGAGCTTATGTACTGAGTGCTTGAGGTTTAGCTTTGAGCCCTCTTATAAGCTTATGAAAGCTCAAAGTCACCTAAAATGTCCCAGAGGGCAATCGCAAGGGGTTTTCCTATGTGATCGTATCAGAATGATAACTAGCAATGTTGATGTTTATTAAATTAGTCACCGGTGTAAAATTATAGACTACTTTAGCGAGCCGCTTCGCACGGTTTTATTATGTATCATACATATAAACCTTCCTCTTGAATCACTTGTCACAAAGCCGTTGTGTAGTTTTAAAGATTTCAGCATACAAAGGGACGGACAGATAGCGACAGCGTGGCGAGTATGTTTTATACTATCTAGTGATAATAAGGAGGCATTAACAGTAATAAGCTAAACATCAAAAAAAGAGCCTCAATTAAAAGCTAGGATCCTCAGAAGGCTTATTTATTTAGCAAAGACAATAGATGAGTTTCAAACAACTTCATTTCGCAAACAAATTACTTTCTTCTCCGGAAACGTCTTTCTACTTATATAAAATGTTCGAGACTTCAAATAGTCGTCGCGTTTTGTTTATTTTTGGATTTTGCAAGTAAATTTTATATACCCAAGTTTATTCAAAAACCATGACGTATCAAAAGTTCGTGGTAATTACTGGTATCTATTCATTTTACAATAATTAGGTAAATGTAAGATATAATGTTGGGTATAATTATCTTTTGTATAGGTATGTAATTAAAAGGATACTAATTTATTCAATATTACTACAGTTCACAGACAGGCAACGTACTTATAAGTACATTATCTATCTTACTGTTCCACGAAATGTTTTGAAATTAACATGTATAAGTACCTACAATACCTATCTATACCGTTGCACGAAATGTTTTGAAAAATTGCATCAATATTTTGGACGTTATTGTATGCACAATAGTGTTAAAGTTTGTAATAACCACTATTTACAATACACCGTTGTGTATTTACTCTCGGTAAAATGCAAAGTGGGGAATAAATAGTATGCTGCATCACGTTCTTTACAAGAATTTATACTTAAATTTGTAATACTGCGAGCGTTTGTATTTTGTTTCAAAATTCTTCAAGTATGAAATATTTACTTCAGTATGCAAAATAAAACAATCAAACAATAAGGTACCTACTAGAAGTAACTACACGTTATCTCATAGTTGAGTCCATTTACTAAATACGTTATTTTGCTATTTAATTAGTAGTTCGCCTCGAAAGGTTAACCTTGCTCGGTATGTCTTTTGTATTTCTGAACTTACAATTTTCTCGTTTTTCATTTAATAATTCACTCGACCATGTTATTTATATTTTCGACTCCAATTTAACTTGTATCTTCATTAGCTAACCTAAAAATTAAAATAAAAGTAATTTAATCGATAATTTCATAAAAATAGGAACAATACTTAAATTATGGTCGAAGAAACAAATGTGATGAAATACTAAAGTACCTATAACTCGTAAACGAAACGTAGAGAAAACCTATGTCCAAGGGCGGTCAAAATAAAAGCGGCAATACAATACAAGGCAAAATGTCAGTCCTCTAATACCTATACCCCAGTACAGTTACAAGTTAGTACAAATAAACAATTTCCTAGCCGGCAATTCTATAATTTCTATATAAACAGCAGTTCTCAGTGAGACCGCAGCAGCTGAGCAAACTCGGCTTTGTACACTATGCTGCCAAGCTTCCGTTAACGACTTTCCAACAAACACCACCCGAATACGACCTGAAATATAAATGTGGTAGTTCTTACGACACTACTAAATGTTTACACGTTTTTGTACAATATTGATTTAATACTTAAATATTCTATGTTTAGGTTTAATTCATGTGGGAGTTTTGAAAGTTACAAACAGCCTAATATCAGTTTCGTCTAGCGTCCTCCCCCTCGATTGTATAATACAACTACGTTTAAAAGTGACCCCATCGATACCGCTAAATTATATACCTACTAAATGCCTCAATTGTCTACAAACCAATTCGTCTGACATCATTTTAAGGTACGTTTTGATTGCTTCTAAGACAAGTGACATTCGAGATTCTCGTACGTATAGAAACGAACAAAAAAATTATGGAATTAACATATGCTTACGAAAAATCACGGCAGTTTTATTATTATCTATGACAATTGAATATCACCTGTTTTCTACATAAGGGCCCTAGACAAGGTGCCAACGTTAACGTTAAACGTTGCGATCAAAATGTATGAGATTTGACATCCGCGAACGTTTGTGACGTACGTAACAGTAGTTCGCGGATGTCAAATCCCATACATTTTGATCGCAACGCTTAACGTTGAACGTTGGCGCCTTGTCTAGGCTAATGTTCACTCAAGCAACACCATCTTATTTCAATTGATCAGATTGTTTATTAATTTGGTGGATATCTCAGTAGAATGAGCAGTTTCCGGGCTTAATATCTTTTCTTGAAACGTGTACATTTCGGAGCAGCGGTGTCGTGAAAAATAATTTAATTAATGTCAGAGCAGTGTACATAAGAGACAAGGACGCAATCAGCACAAGATTAGTGGAGTTTACTAAGAGATTCCGCCTTATGCTTGTGTAGTCGCAAATCCTGATTTATGGCCTTATTGTGTGTCCAGAAAACACCTTCTGGAATGCAATGAAACGGGAAAAAGTTATAAAAAAATATATGGTACAATATGATCGTCAGTTTACTAATAGTTCTACTGATTATTCTTTTTAATTTTTGATAAGTTCGTTTTTAATTAGAAATAGTGAGCTTACTTTATGTTAGTAGTTGTTTTACATGTTATTTTTGTAATATTTTATTTAGGTCAAATTACTTAGGCATAAATAACAATGGTCTTATGAATGAAATAAAGCTTTACGATACCTATTTCTCATCATAAAACGCCTCGAAGCGATAGTTTCTACTTGGTAGATGATTTAAAGGTGACCGATCTAAAACTAATTGCGTTAAGAATATATAGTTACCGGTTTTTCTTGATGAACTATCATGATATATCTAGTAGTATCTACCTATTGGGTAAGTAAGTAAATATTTATAATATAATAACTAACTATCCAAAATGCAGTAGACATTAAGCTCAGGCATATTTTATGTTTAATGAGATGAGCACAATCTTTAGCCATTTAGAATACGAGCTCAGTCAACTGACGAGGGTGAGTAAATGTTTTGAGCAGAAACATCGGTTCCTTAATCAAAACGGACTAAAATACCCGAACTATCTTTTGACTTATGACTTTTTGGATATGTTTCGCTGTGTTCCCATATGGACCTTTCGCGACTAATACCGAGATGGCATCTATTTATCATAATAATTTCCTCTCCTATGTAGGAAAGTACTCGTCTCATTAGTGTTTGATTGATAATGCCTTGGATGGTAAGATAACGGTTTTTATATCCTGATATATTGAATGGAAACGAGGGTTGGATTGCGCCCAATTTTTCTTGTTGGGTTGTAACTGTTGCTAAGTTCTGATACACAATATCAATATGTACTTACGTACTACATTAAAAATATCCATATTAATATTGTCACATCGTTATATATTATATTGTAATAAATGATATACATGACATAAATATTCAACTGAGTTAAATAAAACATCTAAGGACGGTGACGAAACTTTGTTTAATTTGCAAACAGAGACGCAGATTATAATCTGCCAGCCATTTGAAATTGTCATACTGCGCAACGCTTTATTAATTAAAGTAATTTATTTTAGGCGCTCGATACCTAACCAGTGATATAACTAAACGTAAGCACATAATAAAACATACAATTAAATATGCTGCATGGCATTTCAATTTGCAAAGTGACTGGCTAACTGCGCTCATCATTAATTGATATTAAAACCATGATAGTCAACGTTCATTCATTAAGTAGTATAATTCGGTGTGTTACCGCAAAACAGTGTCCAATTTCCGCAACAAGGTATTCTAAATGCAGTAATTTTGTACCATCAAATTTAGGGAATGTGAAGTAATTTCACAAATCCAATTGATTGTACCGTTTGGTATTCGATCAATAGGGAATATCGATTTAGGTCTATAAATGACTTAACAGAGTTACTGAAATTATTATCAAGTTACAGACGAAATTGATAGGATCAGAATCTTAAAATTTAGCGTAGAGGATTCTTACAGGTATAAGGACGCATCTAAATGCGTTAAGCAGGACGTGAAAGTTTATAAACTTTAAAATATTTTAATTCCTTATAGGGTTATATCAGATATTGCAATAACGAAGAAACTAATTTAATTAGTTTAAAATTTCACCTCATAGGGGGTGGTAGTAAAATATAACTGAGTTTATGCTTTAAGTTTCTTCTTACCCATCTTCAATTTTATGTAGGTAGGTATCAAGGTTTTAACTTGTTTCCTAGTAATACATAGTTTAGCAATATAGGTTCCAACACCCGTTCAGATAGAAAAGTAAACTTACCTAAGTAACTTAAAGGTGCTGAGTAGAAATCTAAAGTTGGAAGTCGACGGTGGGCGTGAAATTCTCTGAGAAACGCTTCCGGCTTTTAATGAGAAAGCATTTAATTGTATTTACTGTCGTAAGTATAACATTTCTTGGATATTCTTAAAATAAAATTGTACTTCACGAAGACAACAAAAGTAAGTACCTAATAGATACTAGGTATTTGATTACGTTTTTAACTAGATTACAAACAGGATCTAAAAAAACTTTATAAATAGGTACTAACTTACTATTGATAAGGCAAAAAATATAGTTCTGTGGTTAATCAATTGAGTATAATACCTACACATTTCATTAATTTTAAATTTAATTAGAAATTTAGCAGCATTCAGTTTTTATGGTACCTTTTCTATTATTTATTTACGTTATTCGTTGTAGCTGACATTACATACACACACCAGCACTCCAACATTTCACTTCAATACTAGTTTCGTTGAAATAGTTTATTTACACTTGAAAGTTATTGAAGATAACATTATTACTTAAATATAAACTAATAAAATACTTCTACCCATATATTTTTTAAACTCTTACTCGTCCTTGAATTAGAAATACCCAGCTGTCAGTCTAGGTTATCTCCTAGGTCGTATATCATTTGCCCTCATACACATAATAATATGGAACACAAGTACGCGCATATAAATAGAAATACTACGGCAAAATCTTTTAGTTACCAAATCGTAGTTAAACGCAAGCTGTTATTTACCAAATAAGACGCTTACCGTCTTTTTTGAACGATTCAAATTACGAAATTGTATATTTGTTTACGATTCTTCTTTGGTAAAATCAATTTTTGTTGCTGTTAAAAGAACAGTCGGAGTTATTTTGCAATCATTGGATGAAGTCAGATTAGTGTCAAAACGTAATATTTATATAAAATTTTGAATGGGTCTATATTAAAACGCATAAAATAAATCGTCATAATTTGAAGTAGCATAACAATTCTAAGCATAATTGTAAATCAGCATAACATTAATAAGCATAATTGAAAATGCATAATTTTAATACGCATAATGTAAATACTCATAACGATAAACTAGCATAAAAATAAAAAGCCTAAAATTATTTTTTATAAATATGAAAAATTATAAAAAGTTTAAGTGTCTGTTCACAACCTCAACTGATTTAAATATATTTTTTGTGTGCATAATGTATATCAAATTTTCAATATTCAATATTGAAAAAAAAAAGTTTTCATACATATACTTTTATTTTCATCTATTGGGGCCAATAAAATGAAAAAATATGTTTAAAAACTGATCTACTTTTCTGGTAGCAAATAGATCATGCAAGTGTCGCAGTTTTAACCTAACCTAACCTACTTTTCTGATAATTTTGGAATAAAGACAAGTATGAATAAACTATTGAAAGTTTCTAGAATTGTTGTAATAATTTATGATGAAAAACTGTCTGAGATAATTTTCGGTATCTCAATAATCGACTTTTCCATTTTATGGAAACTGTGGTGCCCCCTTGTTTATGCATTTATTTTATTATGCATATTAAAGTTATACCAGATAAAGTTATACTAATTAAAATTATGCTTTTTCATTATTATGCATTTTATGCAGTATGCCATTTTATAATTGTACTATCATTGTAGGTATGTAATATTGTTATGCCAAGTCTGTTATGCGTTTTCAATATATGACAATTAATGTTATGCTATATAAAGGGCACCCATTTTGAATAGCTCTCGTCAATTCTCGATCGTAAATTGGTAAAAAATAAAATAAAACATTGATAAAAATAGTTGATTCATAATCCGATAACAGGTAATTATCATGGTATTTGTCATTAATTGTATTAAAATGGTATGTTGTGATTGTATATTGTACCTTAGTCTGATAAATTATAGAAACCTAAAAAAAATCTGATATCCTAAATCGATAATTTCGATGACGACGACGAGCTTAACACGAAAGTGAGGACATAGATTTTAGTGGAAAATATAAAGTTTTCGAAACATTAGCAAATAAAATACGTGAAGTAAATCTGTTAGAATTATTTCATTCCAACCTTAATTTGAGTTCAAAGTATGAAACATATCTACATAAAAAATAATCAGGCTACGTGAAAAGTACATACTTAATATAAGTATAATACATAAAATAACATAAGAGTGAAAATGTTTTGATGTCAAAACATTCAAGAATTCCAACAGGTTTAAAATTACCAATGGAAAACAAAATTAAATGTACCTGCAATTTAATTAAATATACTGATGTAATTACTTTCATCGCGACCGCTAATAACGTTAACAGCAAGCATGTGATAAATTACCGCAAAATTTAAATTAATTGAACACTCTTACATAGCTCAAAAAACACCTACTGGTAACATAAAATTCAAAGCTCACTTTGATTATGAAAAGTATAGTCAAAACAACTCAGATAATTAAGTTAGGTGTGTAAAGATGGTAAGTTAGTATAAGTAATCTACTAATAATTGAGGCCATCAGCTAATATTGTGTGGGTGTCTAGACTCTATAACAATTAACTAAAGAGCACATGAAAATAAATGACATCAAGCCAGATTATGGCATATATTTTCTTACTTAACTGTTAGACGTGATGAGTTCACGTTCCTTAGATTGCTACGTCAGTTAAACTTAACAAAGAATAGACCAGCCAGTAACTATTAAGACCGAGAACTTTGCCCGCATAAACTTTAGTACCTAAGCACTGGAACATAAGAAAAGTTACTTCACAATCAGAAGCGACTTCCTAGCCCAACCGGAAAAAATGTTAATTAAAATAAAAAGTTAAATAATATAGAAGTAATAATTTCTGATGCCTTCGCGGTTATTATACATTGAAATGAAACAACTTTAACGGATTTAACTAGCGTATTTTATTTTTATTGGCTGACGTTTCCGAGCCTTTACAGATTCCATAATCGTAGCACGACTACACAACACACAATATAATATACAAACTTAAGTATTAGAATATGACCTACAGTTAATATTTATGAGTACTTGTTGTATTTGATTACCATTCAGTACAATTCAAGATGGTTTAAATAAAAAAGGCATCAAATTACGACATAGTGTCTTCTTTTCATTTAATCCATGCTCGAAAGTAATTAGGCATATTAGATTGTTAATTTAATATGATTGCTTGTTCGTGTTCCACCTAGTTGTAAAGTAGAGTAAGGTTTTTTTTTCGAACTGAATACTGAAGCGCAGTTGGCCAGCTAATGGACCTTCACTGCAAAACCGGACGGGTGGCGAGACTCTTGAAAGGAGACTATTAAGCCTTTTGGGTTGGGTTTAGGGTTTTTAGCCCTGACCGACCCGAGGGCCCACCAAGGTGGGGGTCGCACCTCGGGCCGTCAGGAGGTGTGTTGACACGACTATTTTGTTGCGAGGGAACAGAAGGTCCCTGCGGATAAGTCCGATGCGCGCCGGGTGTATGTGGACGTCTTCGACCCCGCCGGCGGGGCCGCTGTAACACTATTGAGTATGCTAGGTGTGGGTGAGGCCGCATGCCGCACGGCAGCTGCCTGTGTGTCGGTGTACGGTTTGTGTCCGTGGGAGGGGGCGCGGCGGCCGCTATGGCAGCCGTGATCAAATCGGTAGAGTAAGGTATATTATTCCAAACAGCACAAAAGCTTAGAAGCTTGCTTTATAATTATAAATGTTACAAAGGCTTAGTACAGCTTTCATAGAACTTGTGTGTTAAAACTAAAATTTCGTTAGCAATAGCTCTTCTTAAATTATGTATTGTTTAAGATTGTAATTGCAATAAATAAAAGTACTTAAATTTGTAATTTATCGTTAGATTTTTTTTTTTTGCGATCTGACTCTTTTGCAGCTGGCCCTGGGGCCGTTACTGCTCCACCGGATGAATAGGGAGCGCTCCGAGATGCGCTCGCCCTGAACTATTGTTAGATTGAGAAAAGAAAACATAGGTACCTACGTATTCAATAATTTTCGGAATGAACAAAGAAAATAGAAACAACCCATTTGTCTAATCAAAGTTTTTTCATTCATTTTTATGTATAAATATATTCTCCTTATATCCTCTAGCTCAATATAGTTCTGCTTTAAGGTGTTGGATACGAGTACTGAGCGGGTGATTGCCGCAACCCCACTTCAATCTGCTTAATGAAGTTTCGTCTTCAATGGTCATAATGAGTTACGGAAAGTTTACCTTTCTCCTTGTATTATTTTGGCTAGGAATAGATGAATCGCAGATGTGTTTTAGGAAACTTTAACTAGGTTGTAAACGAAACGCATCTGTTTTCATTTTTGTTTCTGATATTCAGTTGGAATATTAGATTTGTCAAGACATCTTATTTATTTTGAGCTTGTAGTCAGATAAAAAGAGACAAATAAGAAAAGTTTTGATACTACACCAATAGGTATTACGTAGTATACGTGATTTTGAAAAACATCCAATAACAAAACTTATGAACTGAAATAATTACCAAGTATAACTACGTGACTTTGAAATGATTCTAATAAGAAAACTTATGATTTAAAATATGCAAAATAAAGGACAAGATCGACAATTTCTTGTTGCACGTATTGTGACTCCTTAGTTTTCATAACTATACAATATATATATTAATTTGTTGTATTGTTCTTTTTTTAATATCATTAAATTATAATCTTGTTAGAAATATTTACCAACTATTAAATTAGGTACTTACCTAACACATTACTGTTTTATTATAAACATAGTCCAATACACCGCTTGCTAACATTTATTTTATCTAACCAACATTAAAAACAATGTCAATCAATAGTTATAGGAAGTATACAGGGTACATGCGTTTAATCGACGCTGTAAAATAAAGAGTTAATAAATACAATTTGTTACGCAATATCAGGGCTTCCAGTGCTAACCATGAAAATATAGTATCCCAGTTGATATATGGTTTAGTGAACGCGTCTACCGTCCAATCTACTTGATTTACAGTACCAATAATCTTCGCTGTCACGCCACACCCGTCAGGTGTCAAGTGAAGCCAGGAGCAACCTACTGTCGCATAAAGTATTTGATACACGCACGAGTAAAGATACGCTGTAAAAACACTTTACTTTCAATTTTTAAAAAATGTCGCGTGGCCTTTACGGAACTGCTTAAACTGTTGGAAAAATAACCTCGAAATTGATTGCTAGCATTAAAGCTACACGTGGGACTTTAATGTTTAGTTTTGTCGATACGATCAATATGTTGTTATAATTAAAAATCTTAATATACACTAAGTCGATAAATATTATGTGTTAAAATTATATTAAAGGTAAAACAAAACCAGCCCGATTCTGTAACGCACTTGGTTTGAAAGCGATACCTACTAGGTAATTGGTGTATAACACACTAAAATAATGACTTAAGAATTGCAAATTGCCTTCAAATAAAGTCAATTGAATATTGTTAAAGACATTCAATTTATTTCGAAAATTATGGCTTTCGAAGCATACCAATTGGGATCGCCTTCAATGTTAAAGATTACCTTAGATTAAAACCAATGACAAGGACACTTTGCAACAAGACGCAAAGTTTACGTCCAATAAAATACCCCGTATGTTTTTAAAAGCTGCAAGCAAGTAGCAAAAATGTGAGATTAAGGTCAAATAAACAATGGAGCGGAGCAGGCGAGTGTCTCCTAACGCCTGTTTTCTTTGGCTTCAAGTCAAAGTTTGCATTTGGAAAATGAAACGTTGGTACTTTAATATTTCAGTATGACGCCAATCATTGTGAATGAATGATCATATATTATTCTGGCATACCATTCGCCACACGTTTTTTATTGTGGTTATTATGTCTCTGATTTACGTCACTTTCTCTTAAAGAGGGTGTTTTCAAAATGAAATTACTCTTTATTAAGACCGAGTAGGTATGTATTATAAAATACGTAGACATTAGTAAATATTTATCAATGTATATTCTTTCTCTTTGTACACATTTCAGACTTTTTAATTAAGTCTTTAATTGCAATAATATGCTTTTACTCTTTGTTAGTAAATAGACAAGATTCAAATTAATGATACATTGTTTGACAACTGTTTGGGGTTAGTAGTACCGAAGTTACGTATAGATGGCGCTGTACCGGTCTGGGAGTTTTTCTGTATCGCGCTATAGAGATTTCCCTCAGTATACATATATAGGTTCTTTATATTTATTAAATGTGATTCCAAAGTAACGAACGGGTTTTATTTTCAAGTGAGAAATGAGAAATGAGAAATGAGAAAGTGAGAAAGTGAGAATGAGAATCAACATCATCACAGTGCCTCTTTTTGATGTAGGAAGTACATACAACAACTATGATTTTATTACGCATTTATATATTACTAGCGGTTCGCCCCGGCTTCGCACGGATCCCTATTTTTTTTTCAAAATCTTCTATAGCCTATGTTACTCAGGGTGAACGTAGCTTCCCAACAGTTAAGTTAAGTACCAAAAGAATTATTAAAATCGGTCCAGTAGTTTTTGACCCTGTTCATTACAAACATACAAGAATAGGTACAAATCTTTCCTCTTTATAATATTAGTACAGATATAGATTATTTTCATGTTCAGTTTAAAGTTTAAACATTGGAAATTTAAACATTGGATATATTCACAGGTAGGGGTAGGTACTTATAGTTTGTTTTAGGAGAGAGGAGGCTATTAGCAACTAGGTATTTATTGCGATCTCGTTTGGATTACTACAGTTCTATTTTTAAGATAATACAACGAGAACCCTCCACACCCACCTTTATTAAAATAATTCTCGTAATAAAATATTTAAAAAGATAAGTATTATCTCCTTTAATTTTTCAACCTCCTCGACCTCAATTACTAGTCATTCCTCAGTTTAAGCCTTAAATCATTCCAAGCCGTAATTTTAACGTTCCCAATTATAGAATATTTCAGGAATGTAAAGCTTTTAACTTATGAGGAATAAAAGGAAAATGGGGTCGCGATGAATACCGCGACCTTAGGGGCCAAAAAAACATCTGGTCGGCGAAGCGGTGACGTAAGACCAAAATAAATATGTTTGATGATAATAAAAGGCGGTCGCCTTTTTGACCAAGAACCTATTTTCCAGGAGATTCAAAACTAAAAACTGGAATTCGAACTGTAATATCAGCAATGATGGTCTGTCCGCAGCTCTAGTACCTACTCCTATCTGATATATTTTTGTATATGAAAAATAGTTAATTAGGCGTAGAATGAAATATTTCATGTTATTATCTTAAAACAATAGTAGTTTGAATTTTATTTATAAAACAAGGTAGATTACATACGTAAAAATTTTAATCATCTAATAATTGATCGTTTTTTATGCATTTTTCTCCAAATCGGCGACGCGTACCAAATCTGAATAGGCCCGGTAGGGTGACCCAGCGACCTGGTGAATGGTGCTTGATTTCATTGGATGCGTATGGTGCGGGATAGGTAATTGTTAAAAGAAGGTCTCTTTAGGTGAGCTATGTCAAGGAAAAAAAACGAAATTATAATTTAGAACTCTTAGAGGTTTATAATGATGAATTAGACCTGCCATTCATAAATTTTGTATTTACTAGGAAATCTTAAATTCAGGGTAGATACCTAAACAATGTTGATAACATAAATAAATAATATCATTACCTAAATCACTTAAAAAGATCATTGTTTTTTATGCGCATGTTTTATAACATTTAATGTGAATTTGTTTACCACTCAGTCTGGTACTAACAGTTGTACAATCAGCACCAAATATATCGTAACAGGATACTTGAATGTTTAAACGGAACAACCGGATGGCCCTTGATAGTAGAGATGTATTGATATTTGAGCACCTTGACCGCTACGATGTATTTGATGCCGACTGTACACAGGTACGTGTAATGTGAGACGGCTCAGTTAAAATCGCACGCCGAATGTATTTCGTGACAGAGATGCTACACCTTGCGATGTAGATAAACTAGAAATGGCTTTAGATATTTGAGCGTAGGTTGTTTTTTTAACCAAGCGTAGTCGTTATTTAATAAGTATCGTAATTTTAATAATAAACAGATGATATTTTGAAATGAAAACTTTAGGTGCACGTTCTATATACCTAGATATAGTAGTTTTTTTTTCTTTTTCAAAGGGGTTATTTCGAAACATCTGAAGTAAATCATAAATGGGATACTTTTCTAGGAGAGGAAATAGTTAACTCGTAGTTAGTTAAATAAAATGTTTACTTTTTTTTTTACAAACACTTTAAAATAGATATTATATATATTTAATAGGCAGCACACGAACTCTATATAAAATACTAGCTTCTGCCCGCGACTTCGTCCGCGTGGAACTCCTCTTTTTTGCAGTCGGTTAAAAAGTAGCCTATGTCCTTTATCAGGCTCCAAACTTTCTTTGTACCAAATTTAATTTAAATCGGTCCAGTAGTTTTAGCGTGAAAGCGTAACAGACAGACAGACAGACAGAGTTACTTTCGCATTTATAATATTAGTAGGGATAGATTATATTAGATTAATTTATTTCTCAAGATTCATACAGTATAATTACACTATTATGTCAAATTATACGCACTCATATGAGATCGTCAAAACAAAAATAAATAACATGAACAAATTACATTATTATGTCAAAATATGTCATATTGAGATTGTTAAAACATATTTAACAATACATATTTATTAGCAAAATTACAATTTTATTATGCATAAAATTTTAAATAACTATATCAATTATATCAGGATTTTCTCATTAGTCATCAATACAATTTGTCAGATGAATAATTAATAATATATAATCAAATCTAACTTTATTTTTGACTAAATTGAAATTCAAAAGCTTTAAAGGCGACAAGCCATTTAGAACCGGTGTATAGTTTTTATAGTAGCTTACCTATATTAATTGGTTTTCAAAAGATATGAAGGAAGTGTCACTTCCATTATATCTAAGGCAGTCTTAAGCATTTCATATCGGAGTCGAGCACGCCCTGGCATTTCCCGAACCTCCGGGGGCTCTACGTGACGAGTTTGCTCTCAAATATTTCTACTATCCATCGTCGCGAGCATTAAAATTCGAGCTATGCTCGCTTTATCTCACTCTATTTATGATGCTAAGCCTCCGCTAAAGAAGAAAAGGTTAACACTGTGTGGAAGAAAATTCAATGATTAAAAGCTTAAGGTAAATAATAGGAATCACAAAATTCATAAACCAACAAAACTGTTTGAATGCCGAAATGAAACAGAAACTAGACCCGACTAGTGGTTAATGTAAACAACCAATTCAGCTAATTGTAACTGCGATAACAGCACCCTGCAGGAGCTAATAAACTCTAAATTATTCACTAATCTGACTCGACTCGAAGCTAAAATTTAATTCTGCTGTACAGACTTTATGCTAATTTTCCGGTCAATTATGAGATTAAGTCGGGTGTGAATTACGGGGGGCGGGTAAGAAAAAAACGGTAGTTCCGGCTTGTTGTTCCGGTGATTACATTCTGTGGAATATCCCGAGGGGTATTCTGGCGGTTTATCGTACCTTCAACGGTCGGCGGTTTCGCAATTTAGCCGGTACGGGTAATGAGAAAAATGTTTCTTGGTAACCATTGAATGGGCAGCGCGCAGGCGCGGCGACGGCGCGGCGCGTTGCCGCGGGAGCCCCGCAGTCCTCCGACATCGCCACGCGACCCGCCCGCGCCGACACGGCCTCACCCCGCGCCCCGCGCCCCGCACCCCGCGACACTTGTCAAAATAACTAATTGATTTATATCCCCAAACATTACCCAACTAGAATCCAAAGTTAACCAAACACTTTGAACCGGTCCGAAGCAATTTACGACGGCGAAACTTTTGATCGAGTGCGTTAATATGTTAACAGAAATTATACCGCGCTGCGAGCGCTCGATTAAGTTGGTGATAACTTTTGAATGCGTTTGATTAGGCGGGAATTTTACTCATGCGTTGAGGATCGAGTTGGACGCGGGAGGAGCGGCAATCTGTCATGATAAAGTGACAGAGGAATGAGTGATCGTAAATATTAGGCAGTTCTTTGTGGTAGTTCGCGGCTGAGTCACCGTGACACGCACGCCTTAATGGATTCCCCTGGTAGACCATAAATAAAATGATCCCGCAAGTATCTGAAATATTTGCACGCGGTGTCGCGGCGTATTCTAATTAATTTCGGCTGCGACTTGTCATTGCTTCCCTCCATTAGCTAAATTAAATAACGAGGCTAACATTTTTATGCCGACGACTTAATTTGTTTGAACATTAATTATTGCTGCCGTTAAACCTGGAAGTGCTCTTTGATATAGTAAGTATTTTTTTATACTTACAATTAACCCACAGATACTTAGGTACTTTTTTGTAATTTTATTTGAATTTTTTTTGGACTAGGCCATTAATTCGTTTTAGTTTTAACAGCTATCGCTTATAGTGCTTTTTTGTTCTTATAATTTGCTCATCTGCATTTGACTTTTAATTTTAATGTCAACTAGGCATGTGATTTTTGTTTATAGTCTGTTTTGAAATGTTCTTAAAATAATTTCGCCAAATATTAATATTTTTGTCCGTACCAATCGCTTTTACTAATTATACAAAGCAGTCCTCTCCCTTACCTTACCCAAACCCTACACGAACATACCTAATACATAAGTTGTACAAAACCTTTCAGCAAAAACTCTAATATATGGAGCTTTCCTGGAGCATACATTAAAGTTATAATTGCTGCCTGTGTAGCGAATTTGAAAAACTAGAAGAATTTAATAAGTCAATAATTCCATACTATTACATTTACGGCTTTAACAAATATCACATTTCTCATATTTAAGAAATAATTAATAATTAAAGGACGGCTTATTTCGACCTCATTAACGAGTTACCTTTTTTAGGTTACGTAACCATTTATCCATAATGAGGGCATTACACACGGTTACTTACATATTTTATGTGTTTTGTATTATCTCTTACAATCCCAGTTAACGAAATCCAGTATTAATAAAAATAACATACTTGGAATGAAACAATTATTATAGTCTAACGCTAAAGTATTAAGTATTGTCAGCTCAGTCGTGCTACGATTATGGAAACTGTAAGGAATCCGAAACGTCAGCTAATAAAATAAAATAAAAATACGCGAGTTAAATCCGTTAATAGTTGTTTCATTCCAATGTGTAATAACCGCGAAGGCATCAGAAATTATTAATAACATACTTTTCATTTAGTTTTTTCGAAACAGAAAGTCTAACATACCAAACTTAGGTATATTTAAAATACCACTTGAGTAAATTGGGAAATGACTGCGAAAGGATTATTACACGTTATATTCATTTTAGTTTGAGGCCACCTAACAGGCCTGTGACCTATTTTTTTTGGAAATCTGGGCAGTTCAGAACAACGCCGTAAATGCCTCTGCAGCGGTTAAGCGCAAATTACCTAATATTGGATCGAGAACTCGGGTCAGTTGGAAAATGTGTGGTTTTAATATTGTTATTATATAGGTATACCTCTGTCGGTCTTTATTCCCGTACGTTTTATACAAGTACTTATTTCATTTATTTAAATCACGTCCATCAAAGAAATTAAAAAAAAAAATATCAATCTTCTAGACCTTTCAATTTCGGCTGTGCGATGACATCATTCAGCCAATTAAATAAAACGATAGGAAAATATTACTGTTGGTGAGTAATGGACTGTAATGAACGCAATAGGATAAAGGAATATAGGGATTTAATAAGGTAACTTTACAAACACAATACAACACAATATCACAACACAACTTAACCAAATAAAAACTAACTAACTAAGTGACAAAAGAAAACAATCGATTTATAAAAAAGGGCAATAGCCAATAAAAGTAAAACTATATACACACAGCAAGGAGTACGCAACAATTACCTAAAGCTACAATTGATTTAAAAAAGTAACACTTTTATAATAACATTCCTGAACTGAAATCCCGATTCATAACCTTATACTAAATGTACATTTATCTTATCTTAACATTTTCAATTGCGTAAGCCTTTCTTATTATAATGGCGTCTTTATACGCAACCATGAAAATGTCACTACAATCAAACGGCTCGCTTATTTATGGAAGGGTTTTATTACTGGCATCTCATAAGGGAAGAGGACGCCTGTGGGGACGGAGTCAATCTCAATCTTACAACATCCAATGACGGCTATATCCGACTATTTATACATAAAAAGATACACGCTATCTATAGTTACAGAAGGTTCAAATTAAAATGTTGCGTGATAGAGATGTTAAAGTTAAACGGAACCGGAAGAAACTCGGATGTTACGCTACTTTGTTTATTCTTTGGAGACTTGCTATCTTTTTAAAGGATGCTCAGTATTTTTTAGGAAAAAAATATTAAAGAGTTTTCTGAGGCGAGTTGCGTTAAATTGTGTTCGTCACTTTAGTCAACTTTAAGGTTTGAATATTTGACTACTGTCTATGTTTACTTAGCCAGTAGAGCCTATTTACCTACTTCAAAGACGTTCTTTTAGTACCATAAAATAAATATTTTTTTTATGATAATTAAATACGTGATTAAATAAAAAAATGAGAGTAAACATACTTCCAAATATATAAAACTCAAAGAAGTCCTTTGATATTACTTTGACTTCTTTTATTCAGTTATAAACATTTTCCAGCCAACTTCAAGTTTCTTTCTCGTAAATCGAACTCGTTTCAGTCATTTCTTTAATTATAACATACATAAGTACTCGCTTTTATACGTTACTTATAAAATATAACTCCGAATGGAATGTTATATTCTGCGAAACTACTTTATGAGTTTCGGGTAAAAATTAGGAAATGTTTCATTTTCAGTCGTTTAGCTCTAAATAGAAAAAAGACGTCTTCAATATAATATTATAAACAGGCTAATAAATGAAAATGAAATACCTCAGTGTTACTACCTATTGTTCGGTTGGCTACTAATGTGGGATGTGTAAAGTTTAGAAATGTCGACATAATAATAATTCCAAAGTTTGCGACAGCAAATCATAATAAAATAAGCACTCGAGATGATTATTACTCTAAGTCCTTAATAAGTAGGTAAGCAATCGTTTTTGAATAGTAATAGTAATATTCAAATTGGGAGTAAACTATATTAAAGTACCAACAATATCCCATTACAAAGACCATAGTACCTAGCAACTTGTATTTGCAAACAGTAAATTATTCTTGACATAAGATATTACCTACATAGTTGGTTGACAGCAAACCAGCTTAAAGCAGGGTCTCAGATTTATGACACCTCGTTTGGGCACCTTGCTACAATGCAGCGTGTACAAAGTAGTCACTATTGCAGAATTTGTAGACGATCCCCAGAGAATCTTGGGGGTGACGACCTGAAATTATTATAGTGAGACACGGTAAAACAGCAGAACTTGGAAAAGTATCACGTCAAATTTTAAGAGTGCTATACAAATATTGAACTCGCGTAACTTCCTATATTACTTACCTATATGCTATTAATGACGGGGTCACTACACACGAAGCGGATGTTTGGAAGTATTTCAGTAGCATGTGTGAATAGGAAACGCTGCGTGGGTAGAATACAAGGTGGAGAACTCGAGATCACTGGAATCCACTGGATGTGAGAGCCTTCTTATACTTAGAAGCGACTGTTATGATAAACTGTACCTAATCTGTCTTAGTTTTTTTGAAGTAGATGAAATGTGAGTTTTTTGGTATTTTTTTTTATAAAATCTTACTTGTTCTTCATATACTGTGCGAGGACAGAATTCATGAGGTCCTGTGACATGATATAAATGAGACACGTATAAATTCATAGCCACTTTCGCGAAGATAAACCTTTTGGAATAATAAAGCTGGCAGTGTTGTATAATTCCAGCATTAGAATTTCGCAGGGGCACAAATTAAGGTTTTTAATTTTATTTGAATGTGGGTCGGTTAGTTTAAATGTTATCATGGTAAGTTGGTACATAACCTAGACATATTTTTAAAGAAAAATACTTATACCCAATCGTTATTTTATATTGAAATGAGTATTGGAGCAAGTTTATTCTTTAAGTGCTAAATTGTGGTGGTCCGTTATAGTTGTTTTATTTGATATTTGAATAGTAATAAGTTTGGTTTGGTGTCGATTATGTAATGACTGTGTGTAAAATTAGGAGTTCTTACTAACATTATCAGAAATGACTTCTAGTAAAATTTGATCAAAGTACTTATTTCAAAACGTTCCCGAATCGGAACAGTCAAAATATGCCAAAGTCAATCTACAGACATATTTGATTTCCAATAGCCAACCCGTAGTCGTGCGGAGAATTCCAAACGGTGCAGTGGGAACCGACGTATTGCAGTAATATGCACGAAAAATTCACGATTGTTACTGCTATTCTGTAACTGGATTTGACTTTTAAATCGAATTAACGTGAATTAACCCATCTGTAGCTCTTTTTTGTGTAGATACCTATTCATGAGGAGCGATATCAAATATTAAGCAGACATTCATATTACTCATTAGCTGTTTTTACTTTCGTATTGTTAAAAGCTTATTGTTTTTATACAGTACCAATAAGTGTTTAATGTAAGTGTTTTTCTAGCAGTTTTCTGATATTTTTTTTTAATAGACAAAACTCATTTTGTAACGCGATCCTAACGTAAAATAGCAACATAAGTCTTAGGTATAAGTAGGTATATATTATACCTAATAACAATATGAAACCAGTATGATTTGTTAATTTATGTAATCCTAGTAGAAAGCCACGTTTATGTAAATTAGCCAATCCTCGATTAGCATTCAAATCTAACATTTCGTAGAACGAGGATACTACTCTCCCATTGGTCAGAATGTTTATACAACCGTTCTCTGATTGAACGGAATTGATTTGTTCAAACGATTAGAGCCTACGTTATTCGAATTGAAATGTATTATCTGATTGTACTTTGTTTCGTGTACGTTGGTTACAGAATGTTATTTTGAAATATAATCAATAGCAGTGATAGATAGACATGTCGCACACCTAGATCTAAAGAGAGCTAACTCAAAAAAGGTACTTTTTCAGGAAAGGCGAGCAACTGATTAATATGTCCATATGCACGCATGAGTTTCCTGTATAAATTGATACTTTTTATAATAAAACTAGCAGAGTTATATTAGCTGAAATGTGTTTTACTGTAGGTGGGTTTTGCTGGAATCCGATGATGTGCATAACTCAAAACTTCCGGTT
The DNA here is from genome assembly GCA_038024825.1 of Polylopha cassiicola. NCBI lineage: Eukaryota > Metazoa > Arthropoda > Insecta > Lepidoptera > Tortricidae > Polylopha > Polylopha cassiicola. Next base: position 10,501,078 of record CP149046.1, on the reverse strand, counting down.
TTTGAGTTAGATCCCTTTAGATCTAGGTGTGCGATGTATGTACTGTATGTATAAACATACATACAAACTGTATTTTATAAGGGATAAAGGATCCGGTGTGAATAAAGTTGTAACTTACCTACGAGTACCTAAAAAAAATATGCTTTGCTGTTATTACACATTAGTTGAAAATTTGCTGGAGTAATCATTATCAGAATGTTACACTGTCGTCCTAAAATCAATCAATACCTAATAAATAGGCATATACGCATAAATCCATTTCATTCCAAAGTTGATGATATTTTTCATAAAAAAATATAATGAAACAAATGTTTTAAATGGAAATATGTCATTAATGTCGAATAATTTTGATTATTTACAGTACCTATTTAATAAAATAGAATACTGTGAATTTATTTCTATTACTCATTGCTCAAGGCACAAATATTTATAAGACAATACAGGAGGTAGTAATAAAGTCTAATATCTTGTAATCAAAAAATTGCGTCAACAATAAAGTCAAGAGTGAAACCAGTTGTCGCAGTCATCAATTGAATGGCGCTATTTGGTCAACGAGGGGCACCGTGTATCATTGTGGTGTAAATTTAATAAAAGATAAACTCAATATATAAACGGCTTAACGCATAAACGAAAAACTACCCTTAAGTGAAAGCGCATTAGGTTCAATTTCACTTACGTATGAGTTTTATACCATTTCATGTAATGTATTGAAAAGGTGGCGGACAATTGATGTTAAGCGGGACCTCGAGAATCGAGACCTGATTGTTACATTAGGGTCCGTCTAATGGAGCTATTCACGAAAATACTTTACTGTCATGCGTTTGAAAGGATTTTTTTTTAATTACTGGAAACACTTGCTTTCGGTCATATCTTTTAATTCAATGTACTGAACGTTTTTTTTTAATCTGTACCCTTTTAATTAACTTATTTTTAAACAATGAACTGTGGGTACAGTTAACATAAGAGATATCTGACCCCACCATCGCATATGTATACGGCTATTAGATGGAGTCGATATCTCTGACGCTGACTGTACCTACATTTAATTTTGGATTTATTGTCACTGTGTTATCTTGCGTTTTTCCCAAGTCTACCGTTAAATCATAATTTAACGTTCTTACATATTTAATTCATTAGACGTTAATACAGCCTTTTACTTCTTTACGACTACGACTTGGTAGGAACTTCAACGCATTACTTATAAAACTTTTATTTTTATGTTCAAAATTTTTTTACTAATCATAAAGGTATTAGCTTTATTATTTGGAATAAAAATCTCATAACGCTTATTTTAAATAAATAAAGCTTTTCTTTTTTTTGAAATACGTGTCTGGCTAGCACGTAGGTACGGTTTCTTTTGGGCAACAGAAGATGTCTGTATCCCTGATTTATTTATGAAAAGATGTATGAATTAGAATCCTCTTCAGAATCGAATCGAAACGTAACAAAATTACTCTCCTGAATCAAAAATAATTTATATAAGCCAAACAATAATTAGGGCAAACTAATCTAAGATTGAAGTTTAAGAAAATTAATCCATGAACCTGGAACTTGAAACTTGATTAAGTAATTTACCGTGATCCGCTTAAAAATGTTCTAGTAAACCGATAATGAATTTAAATTGTTAATCTACTTATTTGATTAATTTAAGTTATAAAATAAATCTCTTAGTTACTACAGCCATAATTTATGTACCTACCAACCAACCAATAAATAATCTCTTCAGGTAGACAGACTAGCGGACTAGCTTCGGTCTACGACTTCGTCTGTCGTTTTACCCCCTTAAGGAGATTTGCAAAAATATTTTCTTAGTGTAAATTTTGCACAGGGGTTACTTTTACAACGTAGATGACGTTGTAAAAAGAACCTCTGTGCAAAATTTAAAGCTACTAACCCTTATTGTTTAGGCCTTTTTTTTTTTTTTTTTTTATCGCTGGAAAATGCATTACGCATACCACCCTAGCCCGGGGGAGCATCGGGTGGTTATGTGGGACTCCTGAGATGATACCCAGACTACCCACTAAAAACCAGCGTCTACCCTCACCGTCGTTTTGAGACACCACAGGATAACTTGCGCATTCGACTGTGGTGTCTCGACGGAATGCCTAGTGTTAAGGCCATCAGGCATTTTGGGTGCCCAGTTGGTGGGGCACCCTCCGTCCAGTAGGCCTCTTATTGATGAAGGGTCCTTATTGTTTAGGCCCTGCATTGATATGTCAGTTATTAAGTCAACTTCTTTTATAAAATATACTAGTGGCAGGCTTCGCACGGATCCCCATTTTTTTTTCAAAATATAACATAGCCTGTGTCACTCGGAAATAGTGTAGGTTCCCAACAGTGAAAGATTTTTTCAAATGGGCCCAGTTGTTTTGGAGGCTATTCAATCGAAACAAACCTTTCCTCTTTATTATATTAGTATAGGTAGAACACAGATTAATCTCATGTGCCAAGTATGAAATGCAGACAATATAAATCTACTGTTTTAAATTCACGGGTATTACTTGAGACTTACTAGGAAAATGTGAAACAAAAGTAACTGTGTCTTGTGTTTAGAATTCAAGTGGATACCAGGAACTTAATAGCCACGCTCCTTAGCACTAACGTTTTTCTAAATTAAAGTCTAGAATGTCTTCTCTAAATTGTAGTGGGTGAAGATAGCACTGTTATCTTTATTTTGTTACAGATACATTATGTCATTAAACATAAAATTATAAAAGTAGAAAACATAAGCAAAAATAATAATTGTTATCCAAAAATACAAATTTATTTGAAAGCTCCATTTGTTTCCAATTTAGATGTTTATTTTAGAGTGCGCAATTGTACTTAAAGTTCGAAACCCATTTAAACTTGGCAAAACAATAACAAAGGCAAAGATATAAAGCCTGGAGAAGACTTGTTACGACCCGTGGGCGTACAAATATGTCACGGACAATTATTCCCCACCGCCATAAAAACACTTGCAGGAAAAAGTTGTGCAATAAACACTGCATGCTGAATTAGTTTAAAAAAAAGTTTTATGAACGAACGTAGTTTTATGCTAGAAAATCACATTTTATCCCCTTACGTTACTTACTTAATTCTCTCATATAGGTACTTATATTTATAGTCATATAAAATGTTGAGGTGTAAAGTTAAGGTTAGGTAACCCAACCTTACCAGACAACGAAACAGCTCCTCCAAATTTTCAAAGTAAACATATTATCGATATCAAGATAAAATTTCGAAAGGCCCAAGAACACTTATAAATATTACAAAATAATTTATTGAATGTTGCAACTATCATATTTTAGTAAAATACAAGATACAAGACTTACTTGACTTATGTACATGCTTTTGTATATTAGGCAATAATTAATATGTTCATGTAAATTATGCAACGTATTATTATGTCCTAATTTTGGCCAGTAAGTACCATATAGGCAAGTAATTATTACTTACTTATGTTATATATATAACTTAAAATTAGGAACGTAATAAAAAAGAAAAAGTACGAAAAAATTATAAAAAAAACGAGATTTTAATATAGAAACAAAGAATCACTCGCCGTTTATAAAATCGATACCGCAAAGATAACGCGGAAGATACTAACATCGCAAACTTATTTTAGTTTGTCATTTTCTAAAAATCTTGAGCGAGCTTTCACAAATATTAGTTTCAGTAACGAACATTTATAAAAAGACCGGCTTAAAGTTCAGGCAAACTGCAATCACGTTAAACCGGTTTAACATAAAGACTCGTTGCATCGCGAAATGAACACAGAATAACCATTTTATAGAAACGTCGCGAAACCGACTCTTAATAATTGAAATCCCACGATGTACGTATATTATAATATTCGCACTGTGATTTATAAAACCACTAGCTTCTGCCCCCGACTTCGTCCGCGTGGAACTCCTTTTTTGCAGTCGGTTAAAAAGTAGCCTATGTTCTTTCTCAGGCTCCAGACTTTCTTTGTACCAAATTTCATTTAAATCGGTCCAGTAGTTTTAGCGTGAAAGCGTAACAGACAGACAGACAGACAGACAGAGTTACTTTCGCATTTATAATATTAGTAGGGAAGTAGGGATTCAACAATGTTGAGTTTCATTGTTAAAATAGAACCTGTCTCTCTGAGTAGAAATACCCGACAGATTTAAAAAAATAGGTTAATGGCCAAATGTTGATTAAGTCACGTAAATCGTACCTCGGATCAGAGAGAAGTCATAAAGTGCGTATCTTGTTTTTTTTAATCTAAGGCCTCAATTCACTTCTAACTTTTAAAGAGTTCTTAAATTTATTGACGTCTTTTTGTTATTTCGTTATCGTTAAAAATACTAAACGTAAGGAACTTTGCGAAATTATGAAACTTTGAAAGCAAAACTTTCACTTTGATATCATAATATTATAAAAAAATACGCATAGGTACTTTATAATATGAAGCCACATATACACTGTTAGGTAACGTAGGTCCATTACCTTAATAGTTTACTGGAAGACGACCCATGAAATACGTAATTAACTTTAACGACTTAAGTAAACCACTAAATAAAATTAAGAATACTGAAACAGGCCGACATGAACGCTTTTACGAGACTCAGGTATGTATCGGGCACTTTTCAAATAAAATGAAGGACGGCTATCAAAATCGTTCCTAATTAAAAAATAATCCTATCCAATTATGTTATCAGTTTGTGTACATTATTATTTTAACCAAATACACTATGCAATTACAGTCTAGCCATATGTCAGGCTAATGAGTAGGTACCTAATATTAGATTGACCTAGTTTTATAATATCAACGTGACTTATTGTTTCTGTTAACGGAAACGGCACGGCATTATATTATTTATTCGTTTTACTAGAACTTGCAAATAAATTTATTTTAAGCAAAAAAATTACACCTTATAGTATTGCGACGTTGTCATCATCATTATTTTCAACCTGTTTCCCCCAAAATCAGACAGTTACCAGTCAGCACTGCTCCTTATTCATCCAGTCATATCCATCATATGGATTCTAGCAATCTTCGTCAGGTTATTGAGACAGCCTGAAGAAAAAAAAAAGACTTTGTAACACTGACTCTTTACTTGCCTCAGACTCACAATATGTGTGCGACAGATGTGGATAAATTTGGCGCAACTATAGGATTATTAAATCACAAACGTAAATGAGGTCAGCTTGTGCTATCGTACAGTACAACTTAATGACTTGAACCACGGTTGCTGCTACAATCATCTGTTAAAGATGAAGTTGCCAATAATTGCACATTTTTACGCTGTCCTCCGGTTTACATTTTGTTTCTAGCCAACTTCACTCGACAGTCAAAACATCTGAAGTTGTCTTAGAGCATAAACAACTGGAGAGGCCTTCGACAGACGTTCCCCTCTGCCAAGGTATAAGATAAATTATCTAACGCGTTTGTAAAAACTGTTTTCAAACCGCTCACTTTGACAGTGTCACAATCGAAGTCAAAGAGAAAAGAGCTCCCGAAAAATGTCTCCCTGCGCTAAAATAAGTCGTAAAAATCCATCCACTGCATCAAATATACAAAAAAACAGTATTTCCTTTCATATGTAGGTATTTTTTTTGTTCATTAATTGTTATTTTAGAAATAATTATTTTCTCATTCACCACGTGAGAAGCATCGATTCAGGTATCGATTGCATTTTTATTCGTTTAAAATCGTTTAAAAATCTTTATGATAGTCTATGGTCACCATTGACTAACGGCACACATGTATAAAAAATTTGCAGAGTAGTGTATCCGATACTAGGCGCTAATTCGTTTGAATTAAAAGCGATAATAGCATCCAAAATCAAAATTCGGTTAGAGATGTACTTACTGGATAATATAAATATCGATGAATTTACAGTACACACAGTACAGATGATAAGAAGTACCTACGTATATATCCGTATTAGGTATTGTTTTGTTAAAATATTTCTATTTCGTTATCCGATTTTCAGCTTGGGATTCAGTAGTCTACTTATTTCTCCAGCTCTGCAGTAATAAACATTTGCCTATTTTTTCATGTTAGATATAGTAGGTAATTGTAATTATTTAAGCATTATTGCTAAAAGAAGTTTACTTGTTTGCTGAACTACGTAGCAACTGACGTTTAATTCTATAATACTATGAATTAAAAAAGTAAGTACACAATTATGTATGAAGTTAAAATTATTATATTTAAATATAAATTGGTTGATCCGCCATTTTGTGTCAAATATAGATAAATGTATCAACAGCCACTTAATCAAGCACTATGTAATCGGTTCAAATCGGTTGCACACACATGTAAAACTTGTGTACGGACCTGTCGTTTATAATAATGTTTTTGCTAGTGTGAATAAATTCCGCCTAGTGTTGACAGTTTCTATTAGTGTGCGTGTGTAACGATGAGAATTATTTTTACATCAGTGTGCAGTTTTTTGTATGTGTTCCTACCTCGTCCCCCGCTAAAAGTGGCTAAAAAATTTGTATGACAAATAGTGTCAAAGGCCTCTCCAGTTGTTTATGCTCTAAGGAAGTTGTTTATGAAGTGAGTCAAGCGAAGTAGGTCGGAATAATTATTAACTCAGTTCAAGAGTTAAAACATATCACAACTCAGGATTTCTGGTCGACGTAATTAAATAAGCACATAACTTTTAACTCTGTCAAGACCGCTTAAGTCGTTTAATTAAAATAAAATTACTTTTAGTTTAAATGACAGTTCACAGATACTATAGACTACTTTATTTTTGCAAGCTCAGTTAACATGTAGCACAGATAAATCAAAAAGGGAAATTTAAACAAACTCTAAAAAACGGAATAGTAAAGAGTACAAGAGCTATAAAAACGTATATTTTCCCCCTGGGAACACTAATTACTTAGATCTTGTAATGAAGACAGAGTACACGTGCCAAGTTTACTGGTTTTTTTAACCGTGTAGAGGATATACTTTGTTGAACTTGTACTAGAGTGGATTTTATGGTTGCTTTCTATTTGGGACCCGTATATGACCAATCGTTGACTTCAACCTTGGGGTTTGGGTGCGCACGTACACGTGGTTACCAGGATAGGCACATTTTTGACATAATACCTGACTACCTGTACGGAAAATCGCCCCATTACCTGATTTATAAGTTACTGGCATTGTCCTATACTATTATTCTACAGGGAGCAATACTAATCAAGCTAGGCTTATTTCTGTGCTCCTATTTCTAGAAAATTAGTTTTGTACTTCACTCGCTTGTAAAACCGATCGATAATTCAAACATTGTTAATTTAGACTGTAAACGTCATGTTAGTTGGAAAGACGTGACGTGTGAAGGTTTAATTTCGGGTTATTTAGTAGAAGCAAAACTCGATTGTAGTTAGGTACAAGTATGTGGGATAGCCAGAATTTGTATTACTTTTATAATAAGCGATTTTTATGAAGCGTTCTTCAGGGCTTATGTACCTAATTATAATATAAACATATTTTGAAAAAGTGTACCTTTCTTCATAAGCAATAATAAATGTAAGTAAATATAGGTGGGTACGTATAAAGGCGAATGCCTACCTTCGGATATAATCTTAACTCTTAATTAAGAAGACCTAAAAGTTTTACAAAGCCATGATAGTATTGAAACGTGTCTGTTAATTGGCTGAAAGACGATAGGATTTTAACAAAAAGACAAACGATTAAGTCGTTTTGATTTATTTTACGAAAATTTGTGTCCAAGTGGGACTAGGAATATAATACTTACCTTTAGAATTATGGGAAGAATACTAAATATACTGAAAATATACAGAAGAAAACTGAATATAATACTTACCTTTAAATAAGGTACTTACTAAAGAAAACAATTATAGTTTTTGTAATTGAAAATGGATTATTAAATCTATTTTTTGATTTGTTATATTATTATGATAAAAAATTCTAATGTTAAAAAATATTCTAATTAATTTCATCGCCTAAAGACTATGAAAAACGAAATGATCTGCTATTGTATATTCTTAACCACTAACTACGTAGGTAGGTACATATAAATGCAAAAAAACAATTCCATTTATAATTCAATGTCTCAATTCCAGTACTTTGTGCGTGACATGAACATTACGGGCAATTTTGTTTACAGCCTAACATAAAGGAATGTCTTTTTATCACTGCTCCACTACGTACAGAAGTTTTAAACATACTGTGTAGATTTAGGATCTGTTTTGTTTTTATACAACATGATACACGATGGCAGCAATAATTAGGTTTGTTAAACAAAATAAAAAAGGACTGTATAAAGGCAACGTCTACTTTTCCACCAAATATATATATTTTTAAATTCTATTAATTATAACCATTATTAACCATGAACATTTCTTAGAGAGCTGCCATATCAAATTATGTTGAGAAACTTATTTCACTCGATAAAATATTTCTTTCATCTGGTTGACGCAACAGTGAAGGGAGACCTAACTTTAGATCTTAGACCAATAGATATATACGAGTTATCGTAATTTAACTATTTACTTAGTCTTTCAATTTTTGCGCGAGTTCTTATTAAAATTCATATAGGTATGTAAAACGTAAACTTTGTTTTGGATATGTTCAATGTTTTACCTAAATGCTAAACAACAACGATAAATCCCCTTGTACATGTAATGTTAAGGGCGAGCTATCCAAGAGAGTAGACATATATATTCAATGCTATGTCTCTTCGTACCAGAGACAAATCAAATTAACTTTTAATACCCTAAATTGGAATTCCTCTCTATGTTTGTTTCCTGTAGTGTCATTCGTTAATCTTCTAATAAAAGATCCCGTCCCGTTTTACTTTATTACGCTTTTGATGGTTTCGTTTTAGTTTTAAAGTGATTGGTTCAAACAGCCGTTTATAGTTCTTTTTAGGGTTTCGTACCCCTAAATGGATGATTCGAACCCCTATGAGATCACTGACCGTAACAGTTTATACTGATCTTTATAATTCGTTTTAATGGCCTTGCTAGCTAATAATGTAAGCAAAGTACGCAACTCTGCGCATGCGACTAAAATTAGCACTAGACCGTATTTTCTTTTCCTTTTTTTTTTTTTGTTTATTTGCAAATGGAGAATATACTACTTATTTTGATACCAATTTTGTTATATCTTTAAATAAGTATCACTATTAAAAAAAAATACAATTTTATTTCGTATAAAATAGCGATTTTTTAGTCATGAAACTAAGACGGAATACCATTGCAAACTTTATAACAACGTCCTTAAAGTATTTCAATTTAAATAAAATACGGAAACTAAACAGCAACTTCGCCGGCGTACACGTATTTCCAACATCACTCCTTTCCTTTCCAATGCAAACCGTATTTAAATTTAAACGCTTAACTTATTCACGTATTAAGGCGATAACATTTTTCAGTTGCTCCAGTATGGGTCACGCAGCGAGCGGGGCGAAATCCATGTTATTGCTATCTCTTCTACATGGCTTCCTCTTTCTCATCGGTACGTATGTGTAATGTAAGCATTCCAGAATAATCATGAATTATGATACTGTTATCAGGCATAGCGTGGCTCGGGATTGTTTTAAGAAAATGCTCTCGATAGCTCGATAAAGGGCTTTTGTCGTCTGTTCACGAATTTTCATATTGTTCTAATTTAGAACGAGATCTTACAAGTTGACTGATAATTGATGAGAATTGTTAAACAGAAATGTTGAAGGTCATAGTGTTCTTGTTACCCTAAGGTATAATAAGATAAAGGCTTTTATTACATAAGTCTAGATAATTTAAAATTTCGTCTGAAACTAAAACGTTATGCCTTATTTGTACTTAGTAAATGTAATATTTATTTACTTACTAGTTATATGGCATCAATGAGATTAAATATAAAATAAATATGTTCTTAAAATTATTTTGAAGAAAATAATAGACCTAATAAAAAAAACAACCAAAATCATCTTAAAAAAGTTTGTACCTATCTATACTTACACATAATAAATAAAAAATATTAAATCCGAAATTATATAACTATGAATTATTGTTCTCATCAAGCTATAAATAAATCTTTAAAACATTTGTTGGAGTATTTTCTAGAGTAATTAGCTTAAAAACTTAATAACTGAATCGCGTTTCAATACCTAATTGCATTGTTTTTAACTCACTTACCTCTTAATTCTGAACTGGTTAACTTTCAAAGTGAAAATGTTAATCACGTAAGTGGTCGGGTAACTAGTTTTTCGTTGAACTCTTGTTTAAAAATTGACAACGCTTTAATAACACTGAACACAAAGATGTCCATTAATCCTTCTGCACTTTACCACATTGCCAGCTTTATGGTGATGGCAATAAGTTGCCAAAAAGACCAATAGCAAAACATCAAAATGGTAAAAATATTCGTAACACAAAACGAAAGAAATCATGAACGTTAAAGTACATTATTAACTGTTAACCCGGGCAATAAAGGCGTTCTTTCTTGCTCCGTTGCCAAATAAATGTACGTTAACAATTCGGCTCAACGGTATGACGTTCTTTCTCGTAAATCATAAAAACGGGATTCGTGAATTCTTTGTGTAGTTTGTTATGTATATATTTATTCATCCTCGGTTCGCTGAAACTGAATGGCTAGGGTGAAACTGCTTGTATATCGCAAGAAGCAACGTATACTGAGAGTAGCCTTTTGTCTCCTCAAAAGACTTCTTTCAAAGTGAACCATTAATTTTTAAAAGAGGCGACGTTAGCGGTTTTGGGTTCTAAGTCATTACGGCATGCTTTGGAATTTCAGACTTTAGGACCTCTTAATGTGGTAGTCTCATGACTTTTAATGTTAATAGCGTTATTTATCAAGTGAACTTGCGACGTACGAAGCCAAAGGGATTCTGAAAGACTTATTTCGTCGCCTCTTCGCTATATAATTACTTTAAAATACTACTATAATTATTACTAAAGAAAGTAAGTTACTTTTACCACTTCATTTTAAAGTGTTAATATAAATTACGTTAGGAGGTTGGACGTAAAAAGTATACTTCGCAGAAGTTTGTTCATTACGGTCAGGGCCACTCTCTAGATTTTTTTGTTTACAAAGAGATTCGTTTAAAGTACCAATATTTTGACAGCTGGATCAGGTACTGACGCTCCAGCTGACAGCACTACAGTGGATATCTCTTCACGTCGCTTCAGAGCTGAGTTCCTTCAAGAATGGCAAGGGTCGGCAGATGCGCCATATTTTGACGCAAGCACTCCAAGAAACATTACTGGGCTCGTGGGTCACCCCGTCAGACTACTGTGTAGAGTGAAGAATCTTCAAAATAGGACGGTGAGTTCATAGTTTTTTCGAACATATTAACCACAAGTTTGTAACAAAATAATGAAACTCTCATCGAGGTATGTCTCAAACAGCCTTTATAGGGTTTTCATTACTCAGTATTTTTAATATTGTTGGTAATTTTTTTTTAATTATAAGACTTTAACGTAATTATGGTAATTAAATGGATTACGAAGACTATTATCGACAAAATTGTTAAATTTTAATAACAAATTCTTAGGATTTGGAAATACAAATGGTGTAAATATAACAAAATAAGGGTATGTCATGTTTGACTCTGGCATGTCATACTATTCTAAATGGATTCTATCAAACTTGGAAGGACCCCGTTTTTATTGCTCTTGACCATAGTTACCTACATCGTACTTTATTCCGACCTGAAGAAAAACAATAAAATAAGTAGTAAACAAAATACTAAAACAAGTGAGTACGGTCAACGCCGTAATTAACTAATACATGTTTTTTAGACTTTTATAGTTAGGTAGTTTTATATTTGCTTAATAAACATTACATAATAACTTTTTAATAAAACTACACCTTTATATTATGACAGTATTATTATCATTGTCACTGTGTGTGTATAGTGATTTCAGTATTTCATGTTTTACTTTTATGAAAAAATCACCCACTGTACTGCAAAACTTTGGATAACAACATTTATTGTATTTTGTACATCATCATTATCCTAAACGAACGTCGTTCACGGCTGAACATATTTCTCCAATAAAAGTAGGTTGAGAAGACCGACTATGTACAACTATTTACATATTTTATTGGCATAGGCTTTCAAGCAAGTCTTTAAATTATCTTTACGTACAAATGTGTACTCATTCACTATCATTCAAGCATTTGTAGTAGGTAAAATTTGCCAATATTTCATAGATCACTTTTGGGTGCATTATGATTTCTAGCTGGGGACGACAACTTAACGTCAATCGGGTGATCAGGCCCCTTTGAGTTATGATCGTTTCCCCATTTACCTTGTTCCCGTGAGTTATGATATTCCGTCTCTCCAAGGTCTCCCCTCAAACGTTCATTATATTCTTGTGAGGGCTCACATACTTCTATATCTATCTTACCTACTGTATTATTATATTTATACGTTACTTGTATTAATAGCCCCTTTCTTAGTATGTAATAAATGCATCAAATATAATATAGTGGATACATTTTTTTTATTTCGTTAAAAAACTATGTGATCGTTTTTTTATTTTGCTTTCATGAAACTTACAAATTAAATTGGGGTTCTTGAATAACCTCCACCTTCGGCTAGTCACTAAGCAACTGCCACCATGTAATACCTAATATATATACGTTTGATATTGCCAAGCGTAGTTTTACGTAGCTATTAGCAATAATTGGCATCGTCCTAAACGATGCCAACTGTAACCATTAGCGGAATGAATGAAGTTCCAAATGTGTGGCGGATTTTGATAATTACCTATCTTTCATTCCAATCCATTTGTTTTATAGTTTTAATGGATTAAGCAATTAAACTTGAATAAAACGTTATCCGTCATTAAACATCAAAAAATATGATAAGTTTTGGGAGAAATCAGATTTTAGACTTGAACAGGGTTAATCTGATAGTTTAGGTGTTGTATGTACTCATATCTATCAACAGTTGATACTTTAATTTCCGGATAGGACATAATATTCTACGCTTGACTATAGAAAATTGTTTGTTAGTTTTTCTTCTACAATATTACCGAGTTTAGTTTTGCGCTGTCGATATCAATAAAAACTTTATCGTCATTACAATATATACAAATAATTCACCTCAACTATCCATACTAAAAATGTTCGAAATTCTAAATAAAATTGAAGAAAGTTCAAAACATAGCATAATTACTTACCGTTATTAATAAACAACAAAGGAATATGATAACGGCTTCCCTTTTAGCATTGTATAAATTGTATCGAAGTTTATTCCTGGGAAACATAAAACTGCTCCAGGTTATAGCAGTGGAGGCTTTATATTTATGATTACCTTCCCTGATAGCGATCGTTTTACCTCGGAAGTACGTACTTAAGCATACCATTGATAACACGTAGACCAGTAAAATGCCCCGTCACGAACCATTTTACAGAATCCAAAATGAAGCCCCGAGATAAAATGGAAGTGTTTTGGCCAAACTAATTTCTTTGGACGGTTACACGTGAAAATGTTCTGTATTGATTTGACGATCTCGAATAAGTGTGATACTTTGCTAGGGCTATAGTAATGCTTGTGTGTTCGACTATATTTAATTTAAGGTTAAATAGAATATTATCTCATATTTTTATGTTTTCGAGGAAATGACAGTTTTGTAGTTGGTTTTCGGAAACTGTACGTAGGTACCGTACGTGTTGACGTTTGAAAAACAGCGCTTATTCAGAATTACTCCGACGAGTAATTCTGGGTCAGTCAATGTTTATTGAATTATCGAAATAAAATGCGTAGGTCAATATATTATCAATAATTTTAAATAAAAAATGGAATTAACTTGAACTTGGAGGTTATCATATATGTTATCCAATCGTTATAATTGAGAGGTACCTAGTTGTATTTTTCGAACTATTATACGAACCATCCGAAAATATTTAACCAATTATTTGAATTATTCGTCAATAAACAAAACCTATCCCGTTCATAGCATTTCATGCAAGACTATCATAACTTTTAAAGCATTAAAATCAATTCGCTGTAATGTAAACAATAAATTAACATTTAAACTAAAATAACGAGTAAACAACTCTGAATATATTTGCATAGTTCAAGGTAAATTGTGTTTATAGCTGAAAACATGCACGAATGCCTCCAAAATGAAAAACAAGTGAGATATTGCCGTTTGAATTTCCATACATGCAACTTTTTAGACTTGAATGAAAAATGTAATGGTCTTTTGTACAAAAGCTGACTTTTATCGTTTTATACTATTCTGATTTTTTTAACCTTTTCTAATTGCGAGTTTACTTTTAACACTATCTCTGCCTTTTGTTTTAACTTTTTGGTTCTCATTGATATGAAGACGGAGAGATTTTTTATTAATATTAAGATAATGTTTCATACCCATATGTGTATAGGGTACGTATAACAACAAAATACCTGTATCTTACTTGTAGCTTCCTAGGGGCAAGTGTCCGTCAATTCTTCCAATGATTTTCATAAAAAGATACTGTAATTAATAAACGTTTATGGCCGATTTTCAAGTCAACAGAATGATATTAGGCATGCAATTGTTCGTTTTTTCGTCTTTGTTCACATTCATCTTCTTTTTAATAAAAAAAGTAATAAATTAGAATAAAGAGACAACGAAACAAGGAACGAAATGAAATACGAGACCTTTGGATAGGGATAATTATACTAAATTAAGTCAAAATTACTGACCCAAATTTTATTTTATAAAAATAGGAATCTATCAGAAACTAAACGGTTTAACACAAGAAGATTTAATAACAGTGGCAGAAGCAATTCAATTAATGATGGTGATATTATGGTGCTTACTCTAACTGGGGACCGTTTAAATACCTATAACGTTAATTGATTATTAAGAACTTATTAATTTAATCGCGAGTAAATAGCTATTGAATTGATTTTATGTTTTGACGAAGAACATCTCGAAAAAGAAAGTAACGCTTTATTTAATACAATCTACATAAACGTTTTTTACAATTCTTTATTACAAACACTGTAGGTATTGTAGAATTAATTGATTAAATGAACTTACCTAAAGTGAAGTTTAATCATAATTATGTGAGGTCCATTGTCCGAGATATAACTTCCCACACTTTTCCCAAAAATAATACTCTAATACCTACATATTATTTAGACTTAGGTTATTATTATTATTATAATTTTTTTCCCTCTAAGATTATAGGGTTGTTCATACTTCCAACATAATGAAGTTCAGCCGAGTGACAGCGCGGAAGTGCGAGCAGAGGCGTTTTTTTCTTTGAATAGCTTTAAAAATATCGTGACAGTCGGTGTGATCTACATACACTACAATAATCATATCTCGGACAATGAATAAACATAATTATTATTTAACGCTTGTTTCAATTCAAACTTTCAAAGAACGGATCTCAGCCAGTCCTGAGTAGACAGTTCTCACCAAACAAAGACGATAATTACTCTTCTGCTTCGGCGTCTCTTTGTTTTAAATAATATCTGGACGTTTCTTAATTTTAAGAACATTTCCTAATTGAAGGGATGACGTGAACTAATGGAATTAAATAGGTTTTAACAATACTAAGTAGGTAACTTTTTAAAAGAAAAGCAAGCATCCTTAAATTATTAATGGTTTATCGTGAAATCGGTAACTAAAAGTAAGAATAAACTTTACTGACGCGCCCAATTGTGTATAGTACTTATGTCATTTTTACTATATAGGTATCATGGGTGCGTCATCGTGACATCCACTTGCTGACAGTGGGTCGGTACACGTACACTTCAGACCAGCGCTTCGAGGCGCAGCACAAGCCGCGCTCCGAGGAGTGGGCGCTGCGCATACGCAGCCCGCAGCGCCGCGACTCGGGACAGTACGAGTGTCAGATTTCCACCACGCCACCTATTGGCCACGCCGTCTACCTCAACATCGTAGGTAAGGCTGAATGACTTCTGACTCTTTCTTGATAACTAACATCGTGAGCTTACAGCTATTTCATACTATGTATCCAGTGTTACATAGATGAATGTTTCTGACGTATTATAAGCTAAACTCTTTGAAAATGAGCATAAGCATGAGTGCATATGCAGCAGAAATGGTATATTTTTTTGTTAAAAAAGTTTTTAAAACTTTATTCAGGTTAAGCTCCAGAAAAATGTAGCATAAAATGGAAATATCCACGCTAATCCAAATAAATCCTTCGGAACTGACTATGTATCAACTTTTCAGCAAACATCTATTTGTCGCACCTTCGACCAAAGTAAACATTTGCTTTTAAGTGTGTTTCTCTCTGGTAGGTATTGCATTCACGAACTCGGAACAATTTAATTAAAAGGAGATATGGGAAATGTTCCGAGTGAATTACTTATCCGGCTTTGTTTACAAAGTGGGACATTTGATACTGGAGCTTGAAAGAAATGAGAAACGGTAAAGAAAATAAGCGGCCCTAATCCTTGTGACATAAAAACGTATGGGTTTTTTGTAAGGATTTCCTTTTTGGTAATGCTATAATAAAACATTTATTGTGATCTTAAAATATGATCCTGCCAGCCAAAAGTAGCTTACTTTAGTAATCGATGTGTCTATCTCCATTTTTTTTTTTGTTCGACAGAAATAGGTACCTACATACTGAATACCTAATCATTTTGGTGTTCAAATGGTCAAAAGATAACGAATGTCGTTATTTGTTATTTTAAAATAGTTAATTATGCTTATACTTTTATCTTGAATAGTGAGTGAGAATATTATTTATCTTTGTTTTCAAACATTAAAAAATATAAACAGATACCTATCTTAATTAAACTAAATTGCCACCAGTTTTTACCTACCCCTAAAACTACCTAGAAACTTAAGATTCATTGACGTAGAAACTTGTCTAAGCTTTTTAACTTTCCGCAAAAGAAACTCAACTTTACCGAGTTTCTTCCAAATCATAGATAGGTACCATTTGCTCAAAACTCGAAAGCGTAGAAGGGAGATTTATGACACTGTTTTCTTGTCACCTTTACCTTATTCAGTACTAGAAGAATCTCAGCTATGTTATTATTAGCGCTGCAAATATTTAGTTATAAATAGGTATCTATAGATAGGTTGCCTATCGGCAGACGATCGCCACGGAACCGAAGAACATTTGGAAGACCTGGAGCGAGTTGAACCGCGAAGCTCAGGACAGACAGGGTTGGCGACGCTTTGTGACCGCCCATAGGATCATAAGTCAAGTCAAGTCAAGATAGGTTGTGGTTATAATAAGTTGTATCTATTGCAGAGCCAGAGACCACAATCTCGAGCGGCCCAGAACTATTTATCCAAGCTGGGTCTACCATCAACCTGACGTGCACGGTTCGACATACTCCGGAACCACCTTCTTCTATTACCTGGACTCATGCTGAGCAGGTAAAAAGTCACAATTCACACCGTTTTATCTCGGATTAAGCTCAGCAAAGCCTGTTTTGAGTTTATACTGGAAATCACATACCTATTCATACATAATTATAGGTAATGCTTCCAATTTTCTTTCTTTACAGAATTATAAAATTAGCACTAGCCCTTTTAGATTTTAGGTTTAAGATTTTAGTTCTTATTTATTTTGTGATAAAATTTATTTCTTACAATGAAGACATAGACACTTTTTTATAATAACAGTTTGTCTCAAAAAACATTTTATTTATATATATATTCCCTATACCTATAGATTGTATATAATAATATACTCTAAAGATATAAATTATCTAACTCTGGCAATGTTACCCTAATAATTTCTGACGCTTTTGCGGCTATTTTATCTCAAAATGTTGCCCCAACTTGACCATTTTTCGGTCTAGCGCCTCCCAGATTGGAAACATACCGATCCTTTTAATCTTTTACTGAAAGTGGTGAGGTAGGTATAGGTATCTACAACTCGCCTCGATTTAATAATAAACCTTGTGAAGTATTTAAATGATTCGTAAATTAAAGGTCGTAGATTATCTTACCTTAATTAATACATAATAATATTATATTAAGAGGATTGTGAACCTGTTAATTTTCATACAAAAGACGATAACGATTTACACCCAGTAAATATAGTTAGATTTTTATAATTTTTGGATATGTTGTAGATATAATGAGAAATTACGTCTGTACGTTTTGATTTTTAAGAAATATTGCTTACGCTAGATCTAAATATAGATTTTTAGATCTATATATAGATTTTTAGATGCTAATAAATTTTAGCGTAAGAAATATTTCTTATAAATCAAAACGTACAGACGTAGTTTCTCATTATATCTACAACATATCCAAAAATTATAAAAATCTAACTATATTTACTGGGTGTAAAACGTTATCGTCTCTTGTATGAAAATTAACAGGTTCACAATCCTCTTAACGTAAATTAGCTTTCTCAAAGAGGAATAATTAGGAACGAGTAGATATAGAGTACCTACACGATTTTTTACAAAAATATATAAAAATACAAATTTAGAAAGGTGCCTAATATATACCAACACAAAGTTATATTTATAGTGTGCGAATAAATTTAAAAAACTAGGTACAAAATATTACTAATCACCAATCTTTCTATACAATAATGTATTTCGATTTAGGATACGCAGTTGTTTGTCCTACAAAAAATCTGCTATTATTTGAGAAGATTTCTTTATCTTTTATTAATACTTAATCCAATATAAAAAAGGTAAGGTTTTCGGATAGACCATTTTCACAAATATTTTCAAGGGTTGTTAATTTTCTAGCGTGTTACGCTATGTTAATCAAGCAATGATAGCTATCATTTATAACAGTGATATTGAAGCCATAAAGATGGACGGGACGAAGCTGATTCCAAGTCTCGCAAATCACTGGTTTAAATGTTATTAGGTACCTCATGAACTGCCGTTACGAAGTGAATTTAATTTTAATTACTTCGGGGCTATTTGAAACAATAAAGTGGTCAATAAATAATTCAAAGGTCTGGTTTATTGTAGATAGACATCGATTGACTGGTGTTAAGGCTTTTGACTTAAAAATGTGCTTTATTTGAGACATCATGTTGAACTAAAACACATGTTATGGTTTTAAAAATACGGTTCATAAGTTAATATAATGAATTGGAATGAAACAACTATTAACGGATTTAACTCGCGTATTTTTATTTTATTTTATTAGCTGACGTTTCGGATTCTTTGCAGTTTCCATAATCGTAGCACGACTGAGCTGATAATAGTCCAACGCTAAAGAAAATAAAATAAAAATACGCGAGTTAAATCCGTTAATAGTTGTTTCATTCCAATGTGTAAACCGCGAAGGCATCAGAAATTATTATAATATAATGAATGTTTAGAGAAATTAAAGTTAAAATCACAAAAGAAAACATACTTAGTTAATCAGGGGAAAGTGGGATATTTTATTATATATACATAATTGTGTAAATAAATATAATAATGGAATTGGAAAGTTGACAGTTTTTGGTACAAAAACAAGCAAAAAAACATAAGAAAATAATTTTACAGTTATTTTTCAGTCCTCATTGTTTAGTTACAATTCTGTATTTGTCTAAACAAATATCTAACATTATAAACAATAAATATAACTTACTTACCTCTATATTAGGTAAAACCTTAAATTTATTCAAAATGTAGATTTGAACTTTGCTCCAAATAACTTGTCCGTTTGCCAAAATACCCAAGCCAAGTTACCGTTAGCTGTGGCCAAAAGGAAAATAGCTTCGTGTTTTCAAATTTACTTCAAAGTTTTTGTTGTGGTAACATGTGAATTATCATATTTTGTAATAGTTGGTTCTACATTCATGAGCACTCGAAAATATTGTTTACTAGCTTCTGCCCGCGACTTCGTCTGCGTGGAACTCCTCCTTTTTTACAGTCGGTTAAAAATTAGCCTATGTCCTTTCTCAGCTATCTTTGTACCAAATTTCATTTAAATCGGTCCAGTAGTTTTAGCGTGAAAGCGTAACAGACAGACAGACAGAGTTACTTTCGCATTTATAATATTAGTAAGGATTATCAAACTACCTACCTACTATTTAGTGTTAGACTATCGTCAGCTCAGTCGTACTAAGGCATTAGAAATTAATAGGTAACCTTACCTTAAACTTTAAGGATAGCTACATTATAAAAAATTCTGTTTATAAAAAAATCCCCTCATATATAAGTACACATAATATTTAATATTTGACAAATCAAAATTAAACTTTGTGGCTTTTTAACGTTATTTTAGTATGTTATGTTAAGTATCATTAAAACGATAAAAAAAAGAACAAGCCCGCCTCGATTGGCGGGAGCAATTTTAAACAAAGAGATAAAAGGAATGTGGGAATTGGAAAAATATTACTAGGTCATATGATCGATTGTTAAATTTTAATTTAATTTGATATAAGTTTTATAAATAAATTTTGTTTTATTTAAGATCAATGATATTCAAACAACAAATTAATCTGCAACACGCTTCGTCAAAAATAATAGTTATATAAGTACATCAGTATATAAGTTTAATTTAATTTCTATAAATAAAAGTAGAAACCAGCTCCTTACATAAGAGCTATAGAGATTCAAGTGAACATTTCAGTTGCCTTAAATAAACTTAACCCAGACATTACTTAGCGTAACCTTAAGTTTAATCTCTAAGAACCTCTTTCACAATCTCTTAGTCACTCTCAAGCTATTTGCAACTATCCTAGCAAATAAGAATATCGTTTAAGCTCTAGATAGTTTATTAGTCACTAGCTTCTGCCTCGACTTCGTCTGCGCACGATAAACCCATTCACACCCTTAGGCTTAACATTTCAAATAACATTTATTATTGCAAGGAACTTCTATTCAAATAGTGTTCAATAACCACAATTATATTATCGTTTACGTAACAATATGAAATAATTATAATTTAAGATTATTGCAGTGTCCTTCTTTACAGGGTGTTATTTAGCAACTTACTTTATAAATGTAAGACCAAATGTAATGCATATACTAAGCAAGGAAAAAATAAATAAATAAATTCTGAGATCCTAATTAGAACGAACGGTTATAAATTTTTCATAACTTATGCCTATTTTCTTTGAGACAAAGTTTATAATAGATTGATCAAAAATACATAATTCGAGCCTGATCATTATGAGACTTGGTCCAAGTCCCTAAACTTTATGTTATTTGTTGAATACTAGACCACATGAATAAGGTTTGTTACATGTTATTTAATCACAAATATTCCTCACAGATTATTAACTTCGACTCGGCTCGAGGAGGGATCTCGTTGGTGACTGAGAAGGGTATGAGGAGTACCAGTCGACTCCTGGTGCAAAGAGCTAGGGGATCTGATGCTGGGCTGTACACATGCGGGCCTAACAACGCGCCCCCCGCGGCCACTAGGGTTCATGTGTTATCTGGTAAGTACTTTTCTTAAGATAATATTTTTGATGCCTTCGCGATTTTTACACATTGGAATGAAACAAATATTAACGGATTTAGCTCGCGTATTTTTATTTTATTTTATTAGCTGATGTTTCGGATTCTTGATAATCTAATGCTTTAGCTTTAGACTATTGTCAGCTCAGTCGTGTCACGATTATGGAAACTGTAATAGTTGTTTTATTCCAATACTTTTCCGTAGTCCTTATAACAAAAGCATCATTATAATTTCTGATACCTTCGCGGTTATTAGACATTGGAATGAAACTACTATGAATAGATTTAACTCGCGTATTTTATTTTATTTAGCGTCAGCTCTTTTGTCAGCTCAGTCGTGCTACGAGTATGGAAACTAAAGAATCCGAAACATCAGCAAATAAAATAAAATAGGCGAGTTAAATCCGTCCATAGTTGTTTCATACCAATAAAGCATCATTGTTACTATTATAATTTATATAGATATATATTGTATTTATGTATTTTTTAGTAAATTAAAAAAAAACTAAATACGCGAGTTGAATCCTTTATACTCTAGTTGGTTCCTCCCAATGAATGTATAACCTCATGTGTTGTACCCAGTTAATTTTTTCTAAACTCTTCGGCAAATTATATCACCGGTTACAATACTTAAATAGCCTAATCATCAGCGAATTTGTCTCTCTTTTTAATACTAGTTTTGGCAAAATCTTCCTGATTTCCGTAAAAAAATAACAAAAGCAGAAAGCGAGACACGATCATCGTCCAAAGTGTAAACTCTGCTAGAATCTTCGTTTTTCGTGTTGCCAATTCAGTTAAAAGGACTGCTTTTTATGTGATGAAAAACATGTTGCTTCGTGATATTTTTCAACATTTTATCTTGTATACAGATTTATGATTTTTTATTGTACACTGGAAAGTAGTCTTGCCTTTAAAATAGGTAGACAATTTTATGAATAAAAGGAAAAGTGTTACTATAGTTAGTAGGTACTTATGTTTTTGTTGACAATCCATTAAAAAGTTACATTTGAGGTTTCGTTTTTCATAGCACGCAATTTTATTTCTTCAATAAACACAATTATAATTATTATTATTGACACACTATAGGTCTTACAAAAATCTTTACATTTTAATGGGGTATGTTACTTCTAATACTATCTGAATAGGTTTTGTAATAAATTGGCAAAAACTTTTTTTGGCCAACACAAACTAATTAAAAGCTTGTAAAAAAATGGATTTTCTTTCATTTCTGTACCGCAATAAAAGGACCTTTTTACAAAAGTTCTCAATCCTTATTTCTGTTAGACATACAATACTCATTTTATAAATTTTTGCCCATAAAGCTATCTACAATCTACATGCAAATAATACATAAATTTTCATGCGCGTTTGCACGAAAGGACAACCAACTAACACCACATTTTTCAAATTTATAATAATATAATATAATAAAAGTTGTGCTCTAGGTATACCTACTAATAACATAGGTACCTACCGAATGTTTCTATTACATTATATACGGGATGTTTAATTAATACATTAGCTTATATTTATCGATATTTGGCTTATACAGATTTAGTGAAAGCTCTGTGGTGTTCGACATAGTTAAACTTTACTTTAATTGTTACCTTAATTTACTTTAATGACCGTCTAGGTGATAAAATCAAACTAGGATAAAAGCTAGACCATTATTAACTGGAAGCCATTTACAATGTTTTTTTTTCTATACTTAACATCAAGGGCGTGCATTCCATATAGGCACAGTGTCACTAATGTATTTAGTGCCTACCCTGGCGCCATACTTACCCTCCCCTCACTGCACGCGCCTGCTAACATTAATCGTTTTGTTTTAAGGTGAGCATCCAGCGGCCATGCAGCAAGGAGGATCAAAATCATCCCTAGACAAGACGGCATCTATTCTGTGCTGTCTCTTAAGCCTTTATGTAATAAGAATACCTTTTAGCGATGTACAATTTGGTACTTAAGCTCTTCAAGTTTAATATTAAAACGATGAATGTTCCCTTTCTTGTATTGTACATAAATTCTATGCATAAAGCATATCTTAATAATTGTCTTCGTCGGATGTAGATACTCCCATTGTTATTCGTTTTGTCTATTTAAAACATTCGATACATATTAACGTTTTATTTCTGTCACTGTCTTTATAAATAGGAATTTCAAAGAATATGTAGGAATTTTTTTAAGGACAAAATGTAAATATTAAGAATAAGGACAACGAATAAATAAATTGTCATAAAAGTTGTTTTATTTACATAATTTTATAAAATAACGCAACGTAACCTTATCTACCTAATTCGTCTTAATATTTTTACTACAATTTTGAATTGAAACCAGGACCGTATTTCTTAATAATATTAAAATATAAATTGCCTAACAATTTTGGTTATTAACCAAATGAAAGATAATTTAAATTTTACGAAAAATCCATTAGGGAAGGGGTAATGGAATTATAGCAATAAACCTCTGAGAAAATTTTAAGGATCATTTATTTAGGCGTCGGTACTCAACATAAATATATGGTAGGAGCAATTCTTAAATTTGGAAAGGTAAACGTGGAAGAAAGAGGCCTTTTAATGAAATCATCTAATTTATTTTGCCACATAATTTGCATCTATTGCCACTGGCTTCAAGATGGCTACATTTATTAATTTTTAAGCATAATGTTATTTTCACATCATTATAATATATTGGCTTTAGAAATATTTGGAAAGTATCGTTGACGTGATGAGGCCCACTGTGACTTACAAATTGGAAAAAGAACTAGTTATTTACTACGACGAAAAATGGATGAGACAGAAATATACAAACAGTCAGTTGTTTTATATTAGAAATCACATAAGTATAACAAACATTCTACCACAAAGTTATGCACAGAATTAGCGTGTTTTTGGCCTTTTCGAAAATACGTTGTTACCTTCTCATTTAGCTCATTACCATGAACTAGGTACGTACCTATACCTATAAGTTTAGTGATTTGTAATTTCCAATGAATTTCATTTACATATTTAAAAAACAACATTGGATAGATATCATTCAATACTAACAAAGTTATTTTAGGATATCACAGTTATTGTTCTACACCGGAATTGATAGAATTATATTTCAATTACATAAAACTTTATTTATACAAACCAATTCATTTGTTTGGAGTTCTGCAAGTTGAATAATTTATTACGGCTATGTTAATTAATTGGTGGAACTTTAGTAATTAATTTAAAACAACGTGAGGGTCTTGTGGGAAAAGAGGCGGTTGTTTCAACTCGTATGGCTAAAAAAGAAAGAGTCTTGGTGCGAGGAACGTGTTACAGAAAGTTCACATGAGACATTTCGGTCTAAATTACTTGTTAGATGAGCTGCTTATCTAATATGTAAAATTCTCGTATCGTGGTGTTTATTGCCTATCTCCACCGTAACGGCTGAACACATTTTTATGAAATTTTGTGTACATATCGGGTAGGTTTCAAAATCGGCCAAGATCAAATTTTTCGTGTTTTGTATGTTAAGGTTCACCCTAAAGTTTCATTTTTAATATTTGGACTAAAATTTTTTGTTTTTATTTTTTCATAATTTTGGTATAATTTATAATATATATTTATTATATTATACATTTTCACACTTGTTTGTACAATGAAACCCTGCTTGTCAGTACAATGTTCGCCAGGTCTAAGAAAAATAAAGTGTACCTACTTCTTTGAACAATTATCGTATTTTATTAACCAGTCCCTTGATCGGATAACGCAGTTGGTAAGTAAGCGATATGAATTGGTATAATTCGTAACGTTCATTAATTAATTCAATTAATCACCGCATGAATCCATACTCATTATACAATACAAATTTAAACCTAAACATTAATTATCAATAATAACTTTTCCGCCAAATTTAACACATAATAAGGCCACTAAATACTAATGCCTTCGAGGTTATAACATAATGGAATTAACGAAATGTAATGGGTGTAATTCGCGTATATTCATTGTAAACCAAGTAATGTATGTAAAATGAATCCAGATTCAATACACATGTTCAGTCAGTAAAGAAAAATCAATTTGCATAAAATAGATGCAATACTCAGATAGCTGAAAATTACGAGCTAGATAGGTACGTTTTAAGATAGTCTTGGAACAAAGTTAGACAAAATAGTAACCTGTTTATATTTTATATTATAACTGAATAGACAAAATAAACAGCTTAAATGTAAATGCCTGGTCTACCTGTTTATTTTTTGATAAAAGAAAATATTTTTTTTATTAAATAAACTGATATTTTTAAACTATTATGGGTCCTGCAAAAAAATTATGTAGGTACCTAGTTTTAGAATATTATGAGACAAATTTTCACAATCAAAATTGTTAAAGCTTTTGTCCGGATAACGTATTTTATTTCATTTTTGTTAAATACCTGCTCCGATACATGAAAGCGGCTTTTAGGAGTAGTTTCTATTTTCCCCCTTCATAATAAATTTCAAAAGGATCTAGAACTGTATGATTTATATAAATCGTAAAAACCCTCCCACGATTTGGAAAGATATAAAATAAAGAAAATGAAAAAGGAAAGATGAATGTGTTCCAAGTTGTGGTTGAAATAAAAAATAAACTCCAACCGACTCAAAAAGATAAATATTACTCTTATATTTTTTAAAAGTTCATTTTATATTACGGACTATTATTTCTGATTACCTACGCCAGAAGTGGCACTGAAAAGTTTTAGCTGTGAATATACGTTCAGGGATTCCAACTAGCTTAAGAGTCGTACGACATCGTAACGACTGACACTACGTTATGTCAACGTTTTATCAAAATATGTAATACATACACCTTGATAAAATCAATGTTAACCTAAACCTAAATGTAGTAAATTGCATTCTAATTAAAACAAAGCATTTATTAAATCAGTGCGAATTGGAGAAACCAAAAGTAATGTACAGGAATAGCATTGCCGATAGCCAATTCATTGGAGCCATAAACCCTTTTAGGGGGCAGACCCCCATCAATTTCACTAAAAACCTTCGGTGAAGAAATTAATACTCTTGGATTCCTTCACCAATAACCATTTGTCCAGAGACCTTTACAATTTAATTATTTCCGGTAACATTTGACTTGAGTAAAAGGGAAACTTTCCAAGTGCTTCACCGTGATTCTATTTTCAAGTGAAAAGCCTAATGAAACCCTATTTAAATTTGTGTTTGAAGGTCTTGTTGATTTTTCACTACGGTGCCAAAAGAAGGACTGTTACAAACTAGAAGTAACTTTACGAACCTAAATGTTATAAAGAGATAAAGTTTCAAGTACGTTTGAGAAGGTCAATCTCCTCGAAAGTCAATAATTAAGTTTTTTTTTTAAATTCCGGATACTAACAAGAAAGTTTTAAGAGTTTCGCCAAGTCATTTTTGTTTTAAAATTTGAAGAACAACCCCTACAAGCTACGCGCTATCTTTGACATAAAAAACACCTACTTCACAAATATTTTTGCATGTTGATAGTTAACATTAGGAAGAACTTCAAATTTCACCGAAAAAATCCTAATTGATTTAAAAAAAAGTTAAGTTTTTAATATTTTAACTGCAAATAATTAAGTTATGTATTGTACAGGTACTTAATAAAAACAGCACACGCGGTTACCTAATAGAAACACCAACATTAAAGAAGCATTTGGAACAATGAAAAGGGCGAGAAAAGGGACTAATTAATTTTTCTTGTTTAAAAGAAGCTCATTTCAACTCATGGTCACGTTAGGGTAGACTCCGTAACAACCTCGTTTTCCTTGTGTTTCTAATGTAATCGTGAGCAATTAATAAAATTGGATTTCAGAGAAAGAAATGAAATTATGTCTATTCAATGGAAGTTTATCAGTCTGACGGCTATACAGATTGTAATTTTGATATCATTAGGGGAAAATATGAAAGAATATAATTATTTTCGAAAATGAACGAGAATAGTTATTATGACGTATTATATTCATATTAAGTACCATGGCGCCACTTGGCCATAATAATATATGTGTGATGTGTGTGACGACAAATATTATCATGATATAATATGATATATCACACATATATTAATATATTTTATGTTTTATTGTACTTTTTCCTTACGATAATATAATCTATATATATATTGTGTTTAAATATATTACCTATTTGCCGTTTATTTTATTGATGATATCTCTTAAATTTTAGAACACAGGTACAGTACACCTAATATTAATCCTTTAACACGATTGGTATGTGAAAACAGAATAAGTAATAGTTATTTTTTTTACAAATGACAGCGCCACGCTGAATCCCATTTAACTTCTGAAATAAACAAATAAATCCAGTGATTCATATTCTTATTTTTTGCGTTCGTGATTTTTTTCATCTTACAGGTGAATTAGCAAGTTTGAAGCGGATTAACCTGGGCCACGACAGGCCGAAGTAACTTTGGCTAAGTCAATTTACGAGCCGAATTTCATGTCTTCCAGCGGTACCGCACGACTACCTCAAAAATCTCATTAAAACTTAGGGACTGTATCAGGTCGACACTCAACATTGTAAACAAGTTAATATTCTCTATTGACATTATGGTACGAATCTATAGTAAAAAAAGAGTTTAGCAATAAATTAGAATCAACCGATAGATCAGTTTTGTATGTATAATTTTGATGACGTCACCAAATTGATAATCTTAGGCTACTTATTTTCTATCTGTTTATGATAAATCAGATAGAATAGTTAAAAATATCCTCAGCTCGGTCGGTTAAAAGTACTGTACAGTTTAGAAACGCAAAGCAGGAAATGAAAATACGCGAGATAAATCCGTTACCTATAGTTGTTTTATTCCAAGATGAGTTTAAGTTATCTAAATAAAGAAACACTTCTTAAATTTGCTAGCCGCCATCGTAATTAAAATCCCTTTCAACGGTTGCTAACTCATTAATTGTGTATAAAATTTAACTTTTTTAAGAAATTCTGGTTTTCATTAAGAGTTTTTTGAAAGAAGTTCCATGTTGGTGAGAGTTTGGCCCAGATATGCAAATAAGGATAACTTATATTTAATTTTATTAAATAATTCGAATCTAAAAATAATTAACGGTGCTCGTAGAAAATAAATGTATTACTTAATCTGTATTTTATATGAATACCTACGGCAAATCTTATGTAGGTACTTACCTACCGTAAACTTTTTCGCTAGTAAACTAAATTATATATATTGCTTTTTACTCCTTTTTTCCAGCAATACTTACTGAAAATAAAGAGAAAAAAATACCATTTTCATTGTAGGTTCTTCAGCTATTTATCCCATGAAACACCGATGATACTTGAGTACCTATATTATAACATATTGTTATGGTGTATGAAATGTTATTTAGTCTATTTTCAAATATTTTATTTGTTTTTCTACCGAGACATATTAATTATAAATGATTAAATCCATCTTTAATGATAAGCGTATAATCACTTATCTTAAATGTACGGAGCTTTTCTAATCACTACTCTGCAAGCACTTACGATATCCAATCTACGGCAATTCTCTGAAGAATTGACTGGAAAGTTTTTCAACTAAAATCACGAATGAGAAATTAGATTCGTAACTTTACAAACTGAATACCAATCACTGGAACTAATGAATAAATATAAGTTAGCTGGGTTTATTTCTATATAATTACGTATTGTTAAATAATTGGAGCTAGTTTGAGTGACCTTTTTGTTTACTGTTTATTGAACTACAGATATAAAAAACTTTTTTTCTCCGCGCCACAAAAGTTTAGTAGTAACCATAAAAACAATTCCAAAATTTCTTGTTGCAAATAGCTTATATACCCAAAATTTTGTATTTTATCATTATGAATCCCTTAGTCAGATTTCCTAATATTTTCCTGTTACCAAGTGGAAATGTAAAAATAGAATGTATGAGTACCTACGCCAATTTTACTTCCTATTCAGCAGAAATGTTAAACAGTTGAAGTGCTTTTGGTGTTACCGACCAAATATTTTTATTCCAATTTCACGCTCGGGAATGGTGTGCACGTAAAAATATTTTTATCGTAGAACTTTTTTAAAAATCTGTCAAAAGAGGATATAACATTTTAAAGATAATATTGATTTTCTAGTTATTTTATTGTAGAGAACAAACCAAACCTAATAGTCTAAATATAAAAATGTAAGTACTTATTTAAATTCTTTATAGGTACTTTATTATAAAAAAAGGATGTTTTTTACTATAGCGATTTTTAATAAATGCAAAAAAACTTGTATGTAGGTATTTCATCTATGAAACCCAGAAAATGTTCTGTTTTGATTTATATTGGATAGCTGCTTCGTTTTAATTTTGCACAATATTTTTTTATAATTACCTACGAGCATACGATCATTCAACACTTATTAATTAAAAAATACCTGCATGTGTATTATAAAAGGCACAATAAAATACTGCGAGTGCTATTTTATTGTGCTTATAAATTAATCAATGTTAATAATGTTAATCATTCGATTGTACTTATTTTATGTACTTATTTGTTAATATCTCGTAATAATATAGTTGTCACAAAAAACTTTTCCGCATTCCTATGTAATATAAACAGTTTAAGTAATAAATATCTTACAAACTTATATTGAATCTCAATTGTGGCCTCGAATCGAACTTTGCAAACTGACAGACGCATTCAGTGGGCCCGTCACATTTTTCCCATTTTTTTCTATACGAGAAAATGTTTTCCAACAGGGTTGAAATGGAGTCGACATGATAAATTATGTAATTTGCAACCCACTCCTGGCAAGGGCAGCCACGGGAAAACCGCA
Source organism: Polylopha cassiicola (assembly GCA_038024825.1). NCBI lineage: Eukaryota > Metazoa > Arthropoda > Insecta > Lepidoptera > Tortricidae > Polylopha > Polylopha cassiicola. The sequence continues at coordinate 10,471,012 of CP149046.1, read as the reverse complement.
GTTGGAGTGACGAGAAATTCCGCGAAATGCGAATGTTCCGATACCTACTTTAATATGACGAATGATGTAAGTAAGTGAGATCCGAAGTCGGTCTTTGCTTACGCAAAGTTAGTAGCTGGCTTTAAACGAGATCAATAGTCTTAGCAAGTCATTGCTATACGCCATGAATGTATAATATACCTAGAATAGCATATGTGTAGTAAAAGAAAGTAGACACAGAAAGTATGCGAAAACAGGTGATGTTTGAAATTAATTTTGGGTGTTAACGCATTGATACAAAAAGACACAAAAAGTTTTCTTGACTTCTACTAAATTCTATTTAAATGTCTAGAAACTAAATAGGCGTTTATCGTTTCAGTCACAATCGCTTTTAAAAGCTTTGTTAATCGTTAAAACAGCTTTATTTTAATATTTTGTAAATAAACATAAGATAGGTACATTTTTTTTAAAAGAGTTCAGCAAACAAGTTATTCACATGAAGTTGATTAGGATAATCAGTAATATTATATCTCATTAAAAACAAAAATGGACAAAAAAGACAATCCAATAAGTAGCTTTTGCGAAATAAAATGTAAAAAGAAAAGGCCTGAACCAGCTTATAAGAACTTGTTTCGCCCGAGAATTGTTTAAAAGAATGTTTTGCCGGCAAACTGGGTAAAAGATTATTTGTGAGGGCCATAAATTTCTAAAAGCTCAACTCTGAAGCTCTCGGAAGCTGCGCTTTATTTGAGATCTCCTACGGAATTGCCTTTTTTACTTTTCCGGACAATTAAATTTAGTGCATTGTCCTTGAATGGAAATGTTCCAATTATCTATTGAGAATGTTTTACCTACCTGTATCTACAGCCCTAAAAATATAGTTACGTACTCGTATTTACCCGCATTTTAACATCTTCTTTCAATTAATAACTAAATAAATATGTTTAGAAAATGTACACCAATTGAGGTTGTCCGGAACTTAGCAAATGGGTACTAGTACTGGTACGTGGGACCAATGGAAAAGCTTACATAAGTACATAAGATCTCCAAGATTCAGATACAAACGCTCATGTTCATCACACTGACATCTGCCACCAGCACGATTCGTTCCCGTAAACTCCGATTTCGTAGTGCCTCTGATCATTTGACTGACAGGCCGTGAAATAATTGAATTAAATTGTATTCAAAAGACTGGTAAAACTCAGATCTTTCACTGAATTTTTATATGAACTTAATTATATTCATCTAAGTGATACTGCATAGGTACCTAGCTACTCTATTGACCTCACACACGTTTTCATTATTAGGTAGGTACCTACCTACATTACATTATAGTTCATTATTTTACTACAATTAATGTTAACCACACAATGACGTAAATCCGATCGAGGTCAACCTACAATTATTAAGCGCGTACACATCAGATCATAAACAACAATGAATAGTAAATATTTTCCACCCGGCGCCGAAAACTACCAACAAATGAACGAACAGATCGGTCAATAAATCTCTAGATAAATTTGAATTGCTTACAAACTACCCAACGCTGTTGTGGCGACTTCGACCTTTGACCTAACCCGTCACAGCCAGTTTAGGAATTAGGAGGAAACAGAGTCAATACAATAACAGTAACGGTTAAAAGAGTAGCAGTTTAAGACACAACAAAATAACATTTGGTAAAATAATTTTGGACCATCCGAATACTTATTTAAGTGTAGATCGTACGACTCTTTTACATAAATAAGTAAGTCATTTTTCAATTAACGTTAACGTATTAGAATAGTATGAAAAAGCTACTAGTGATTAAATAGGTCTTAATAATTATAATGCCGTGATTTTTACTACTACCTGAACCAATATCTATAGGGGCAGGCACATTGCACTTAGGTTTACCGTCTCTCGTTTATTATTGATAACTTAACCTCTATATTATTATTCGTTTTATGGTATACTAGCGGTTCGCCCCGGCTTCGCATGGATCCCTAATTTTTTTCAAAATATTTTATAGCCCATGTTAGTGAAAGAATTATTAAAATCGGTCCAGTAGTTTTTAAACCTATTCATTACAAACATACAAAAATACGTACAAATCTTTCCTCTTTATAATATTAGTATAGATTTGTATTTAGATCGTGTATATATATTTTTGATAGTTTTTTAAACAATAGCAATCGATTATTGTACAATGTGAGTTTTCTTGCTCATATGTTTTATAGCAGTTATTTTTTTTCCATTCTAGCACTAGACGGTGTTAATTTAATCTTATCATGAACTTTGCAAAACTTTTTTAAAATCCCACTGTAGCGGTTGTTTTACTGTGCATCGCTGAACTACTTTATACCAACATCTGCCTAAATAGTGGTTAATGCAAAGCTGAGACTAAATTAGCTTTATCCAATATTTACTAGACTGTTTTGTCTGGTAATTGTGACAGTAAATTGGATGCATATCCCGGGAGATTTTATCGGGATATCGTCTAATTAGTATAGTAGTATAGTAGGTATTTAAAATTACATTATATTGCATATTATTATTATGTAGAATGAGTGTCTCCAACAGTACTGTCCATGCTTTATAATATAATTAAGGTACCTATCCGAAATAACAAAGAATACGATAAAATTACTTTTTGCATGCACCAAGAAGTATTAAGAATTTAAAACATTTAATATATTTAGTAAGCACCTATAATATTTTGTTATTTTAATTAAGTAGGTAGAAAAATATACAGGTTGTATAATATACTGCTACTTAGAAATTACATAGGTTGGATATTTAGAAGTTAGGAATAACTTCCTTAGAAAAAAAAAATCGGTAACCTACATAAGATATTTAATGTTTATCACCTACTTCACAATAATAATATAATTTTTGATCATTATTATTGTACCTAATATTATGTCTGTGAATCAATAGTTTTCAGGCTTTTCATTGGTGTTATTGTGTTCACTGCATTTTTTAGGACGTATAAATTTAGAAAACAATTTAAGGGTAAAAAGAAAATTATCTTAATACAATATTTATCACTTTCAACTTTGAATAACATCATTCACTATTCATACGTACATACAATTTATCTATCTTAACCGATCTACATTCACATACCGTTGTATACACATTTACGCTCCGTTCCTATTCTGACAATCTTCTATTGAATCTTACACATTCTAAATTTATCAGCAATCACACTGTAACTTTCAATGGAAACCCCATTGTGAGGTTTTGCCTGACTGATCTTATCCGCTGTTATGTTGGCAATACTGAAAAATTTAGGAATTTCATGTAAGTAATACAATTGTATGATGTACAACTTGATTCGAATCGTTTCCATTGTTTGTTTTTATCAAGCGACTTTGAGGTTATAAGGGGTCTTGAATGTTTGCTATTTATATTAAATGTCTGTTGACGAAATCTTAAACATTCGCGAGTTACAATAAAATACGAATGTTTTTTTTGGGTACAAGGACTAAATAAGACCAAACGGTACTTACATACGTATTGCGTTAAGAGATAAAATTTTAAAATTCTTTAAATGAGACTTGAAAAGACTCACGAATGTAAGAGACGACCGTGATATCGACAGGATTACTTTGAACTTTAAAAGATATGCTAAAATTAGAATGAAAAACTTTAAAACCAATCTCAAAATACATTTGTCATATCATAATATTTTTATAAATCCACGCTCGTACCCAGGAGAGTGAAACAAAACCTAATACTGATAGTGTAGCGAATAAAGTTTTACGAGTTTACGTATCAAACGCGATTGTGTAAAGGGATCCTTTCTTTATCTTCTCCCTTTGGGACGAGTAAGCTGCATCCTCCAAGGAAATTAGTGGTCGGATGTAATCTCTGTGGAAACTACGGAACAGGTGTATTTACCTACAAATTAGTAGGGTATTGTTTATGCTCGAGAAGTTAGTTGTCGGAAACACGTCAGTGAAAGTTTGATATTTTGACAAGCGATTATTAGGAGGTTGCGTCGAACAGCGGAAGATTGTCTATTGAAGCGCGAATTATGGGAAGGTCGAGTTAAGAATTTATGTTATAAGCTTATAGGTGGGGAAAAAGGTTTCGTCGATAACCTCTAAAAGTAAATAAATAAATGTTATTAGTTGTAACGCTATCATAACACCTACTTATGTTATAAATTCGTAACAACTCTGTTAGTTTCTGTTACCGAATGACATGACATTCGGCTTGGAGTCTCGGGTCATAAAATAGTTTTCTTCGCGGAAACTATTTCTTAAGGAATGAAAGAGAGGGTTTTATGTTTGTATGTTGTTATCTTAAATGTTAATTCTACGCAAACGATAACAAGGCGAAACTGGCGTTTTAAAAATACTAGCTTTTCAACGCGACTTCGTTTGCGTCTATTGTTCTTTAATAGTAAATTCAAACCTCTCACACCCATTAGGGATTTTATTTTCGTATAAAAACTATACTATGACTTTCTATGAGCTTTTAATTCCAATAAGATATTATGCATTTCAATAAAATACAAAACACGTCTTCCATCAATTCCGTTCATGAATATTTGTGTTTATGCAAAGTTTGAAATAGTTTGGGCCAAAGAATCCCGATATCCCATACAAATTTTGCCCCCCTTTTTTATCCCCCTTAGGAGTAGAATTTTGGAAAATCATCTCTTATTAGATGCCTACGTCATATAAAAAACACCAAGTTTCAGGTCTCTACGATACGATTACCTGTTTGCTTAAACATGGTATCCATCAGTCAGTCATTCAGGACATAGCATTTTATATGTACTCACCTATAGAAGATAGATTCAAGCATGAAATATTTCAAACCAAATTCATTCAAGTTGTAAAAGACCAAACGCACTAGTCTGCACTGTTTGTCTAGTGGACTGAAGTGTCGAGAGTCATCGTTCGTCAGTGTCGGCAATTAGTGTACAGCTCTACAGTCACAGGATGTGAGGAGCGTGCTTGCGGTCGGGTGGAGACTTGCTCTATTCACATGAACGGTATTAAGTAATTAAAAAAATATTTTAAAAATCTCGCACGTACAGTGCAACAACGTCACTTATGTAATTTTTGAAAAAAAAACTGAGTATGAGGAATCATAAATAGTGTCATTATTTATGTAGGTGTTTGACAAAAAAATGCATAAGTGACGTTGTTGCAGTGTAGGTGCGATGTACATACAGTTTGATTATACCGTCAAAAGTACAATCATATTTTTTTTTATTACCGCTATCCTAACGAAACGTGAGTAATAACTAATAACACACAAATCCGAGCGAACACCCATATAAACCTTTTGTAACTGCAATGAATAAGAACTTCACGGACTAAAATGCATGGAATAAAATTCTCAACACTGGCCCTGAGAGATACGTACTTCATTATAATATAATGTATTTTCATGAATAGTTATATAAGGAATGTAAATTGACTATACAATCTTACTTCCCACACATTTTCAAATACAGCCTGGTGCTCCAGTGGGACGTTAAATAAACTCACTGCTGATAATTGTAACGTTCTATTGTTTATTAAGACTGAATTCTAAAATGAAGGTTCTAGCACGTGTACTCGTAGTTGTTTTTTAGTACTAGTATTTCCTCCTAATTACCTAGTTATTATGTCACTAAAACACATAGTTATGTGTTTACAGAGTATCTACTCAACTTTAATAAAAGAAGGGACCTGTGCAAAAGAACACTACATAAAATCCTGTAAAAGTATTTTAGTCTAAAATCTATACAAATAAAAAAGGAATCGCCGCGCCGATAACTTTCGTATTACTGGATCAAATTGAATAATTACTTTTCTGTGTTCATCTATGTTTGGAACATATTTGTATAATGGCATTCATGCAAAGCCGGCAGCTAGTACCTTATAAATATCGGTAAGTGAATGAAAATGATGATGAGAACATTCTTGGCATTATCATATTTTTTAAGCTATTGAGCCCAAAATCATCAGTAATAATGGCATTCACCTTTCTCGTATCAAAGTGGGTCTTCTTAACATAATTTAGATAAAAAATAGGCTCCCATATAGGTAAAACATTGTATAATTTTAATCAAAATGAACCTTACAACGACTTTTTTAATGGATTAATTTATCCAAACATAGGTACTATCTGAGTGGCATATTTATCAAATTCATAAAAAATACTTTTTCAATGTCGTTCACATTCAAAATGGATCCCCATTATTAAGACTCCGCTGTTCGCCCGTCCGTCCGTCTGTCTATCACCAGGCTGTATGATGCTGTTCATGGGACATGTGATAGTTAGTCAGTTGACATTTTCACAGATATTGTTTGTTGCCGCTTTAATAACACCTACAAAAAGGATAAAATAAATATACACAATAAACGATATTTTATTGCCGTTTTTATAGGAATGGTATGGAAACCTTCGTGCGCGAGTCCGATTCGCACTTAGCCGGTTTTGTTTTCAAACCAATTGGGATCGCTTTTAAACTAAGCACGTTACACAATCAGGGTACTGGCTTTTATCTATGACTTAAATGCAGAGACTTGAATCTTGCACTTTATCTCCAAGTACCTACATAGCTTGTGTTTAATTCAGCCAGGATGTTTCATCAGAGTGCTCTGGAGTAGAACTTGTGCATCGCAAGCATACCGATGCAATATGCAGGTATATTGATGCTCGATTACTAACAGAAAATGGCTTTACATAGACAAATTCCTACGTTACTACACAAATGTATTGCCAACGTTCAAATATCACCAGGAAAATTAAAAGTGTTGTAATACATTTTTACGTCTTATTTGTTGATTTGTAACTGTTAATAAAAAAAAGACCTAAGTAATAATACCAAAGTTGTTAGTGTAATAATATTATTATACCTAAGCTGGTAATTAATTTGTTATTTTATTAAAAAAAAAAACACTTTTTAGGTGCTTAGTACGGGTACTAAACAGCCGACAAAAATACGTAAATCCAGGGTGTGGTGAAAATTCTCTTGGTCATCAAACATACATCTGCACCTAGCAGGCATCAAACCTATTACTCCAATTTCATAATCAAGAGGTCCAACCACTATACTCGTAACATCCTGTCAAATAATAACACAAACTTCACAGAAGTTCGACTACAATAGCAATTACTTATCTCTCAGTTACAAGAGTATTTCAATCATACAACCTATCTGTAATTGATTATCTTCCCATTCAATTACCTTCAAGAGTAATATTGCTATTGCAAAGCGGTCGCCGGAATAATTCCTTGTTTGTGGGGCAATAGCTGATACATTGAGCGTAAAGAATGCATCCACATGGCGGCCTTTATAAATATCCTTATTAATGTTAACATAAAAGGGAATGGAGGGTATTTTGGTCATTGCTTTGTTGCTATGTCATATAATATTACTAGATTTTGCCCACAACTTCGTCCACGTACTTTTTAACCCCGTTTTGGTTTTGAAATTCAATAAAAACGAAACGTCTTCTTTTATGCAAAATTTGACCTACGCATTACGTTATCCTATACAAAATTTTCACCCCTTTTTACTTCCTTAAATAGGAGCAGAATTTTGGAACATTCGTTCTTATTGGACGCTTACCTATGTTATACAAAGAACACGTATTGTCATGCTCCGAGTTTTATGTCTCTATGCTAAGATCAGCAGTTTTGGCTGTGATCCGTCAATCGTTCAGAACAAACATTTCTGATTGTTAGATCCCTTTTTCCAAATTAAAAATTACCTGCGATTTGAGAGGTACCTACTTAATTTTAAAATGTTCTAGTGGAACTTTTTATTTAGACATTACCCACCTAATGAAATACTGATACTCTGTTAAACAGAGCTATCAAATTATCTTACATGCGTTTGACTGAATCAATAAAACATAAAACCACAGGTCTATAATAATAACTCGATGGGACGTAGTTGATAACGCAGCGGGGTATAAATTCACGAGAAAGGCACCCTTATCGTGTTATATTTGTCATTTCTTCTACCAATAAAATATGAGATACGACTTGCCCACAAATTGTCGTAAGATTTTCACTAAAGAAATTGGCGAGCGCCTATGAATTTGATCAAAATTGAATTGAAGTAACGGTCGTAAAACAAAAGGTTTGAGATAAGCAAATATTGTTTGCGGATAACTTATTTTCTCATTGTCTTCGTAGATATTCGTAATAATATACAAATATTATAAAACACTATGATAGTCCACGTACCTACTTATAATAATTACAGTCTGATTGATGGCTTTCTAAGTATAGGTACCAAAGTCGGAATAGACTATGGGCCCATGTTAAAAAAATGATGGGTCATTTGAACCACCAGATAACCTATGTAGAACGATATAAGAGCATAAAATAATAAGATTTAGCATTGTGCCGTCACTTGTAAGCTGTCCAACTGAGTGCAGGTGAGAATTCAAAAGTACAGGTAGAGTGAGTACATTTTGGTCATATATTTTTGAACGGCATTGTTACCATCGATAGATCCATGAAAAATAATACTAAAACGCGTAGTGCCGTAAAAAAATGGTGATCCAAATAGTCGGAATTTTATTTTTGATTTTCCGACAATTTCCAGGGTGAATTTGGTCATTTGATACTGTACGGCATCAGTGTCATACTATTTCAATACTGCTTCTAATCTATTATTCCGCAACGCCGTACAAAAATCATGCGACAAGGGGAAAAAACCGAGGGTTGCAACCCCCTCTCTTTCCGTGGTCCAGGGGGTGATTTGACACAACGTCAAATTAATTTATTTAGAAAGTATTTTATGCATAGATAATATTTTTTTATATGCCGTACATTTTCGTTGGTTCAAAAAGTCTATGACATAACGGCACCGGATGAGGAACCGTTTCACTTCAGTTAGACGTCATAGTGATTTTATCATATTATCAATTGTTCTCTTTAAAAAATATGTTAATGCCGTACTGTATCAGATGGCCATAAAGTACCCTTAAAATGGTAGCGTCATTTTCATGAACCTAAAAGATATGGTCGGCATTAAAATGTACTTACGGCATCATTTTTTCCTAATTTATTTATGTTAATACTATTTAAAACATGGGATACAATGTAGAAAACTGCTATATTTCATTAATATATGATATTTAAATTACTGCAATAATTTGCAAAATTTCAGTTTTTGTATTTCTCCATAATTTTTTTCAGAACAGTTTCTTTTGAACGGCAATACTATATAACAATTGTATTTTACAATATTATGTTAGAAAAATAGTTCCCGTACAGGATCAAATGATTTTACAGCTTTATAAATCAAGAATATGATGAAATTAAGATAATTATTGATATACATTCAAATGAACAATCATTTCTTGACGGCATTATTTTTAATAGTACTTTTAAGTGCTAGATAATGTTTTGGAACCGAAGCCGTACTTTATCAAATCACCCCCTGGACCACGGAAAGAGAGGGGGCTGCAACCTTCGGTTTTTTCCCCTTGTCGCTTGATTTTTTTACGGCGTTGCGGAATGATGGATTAGAAGCAGTATTGAAATAGTATAAAACTGATGCCGTACAGTATCAAATGACCAAATTCACCCTGGAAATTGTCGGAAAATCAAAAAGAAATCCGACTTTTTGGATCACCATTTTTTTACGGCACTACGCGTTTTAGTATTATTTTTCATGGATCTATCGATGGTACAAAGCCGTTCAAAAATATATGACCAAAATGTACTCACTCTACCTGTACTTTTGAATTCTCACCTGCACTCAGATGGACAGCTTACAAGTGACGGCACAATGCTAAATCTTATTATTTTATGCTCTTATATCGTTCTACATAGGTCATCTGGTGGTTCAAATGACCCATCATTTTTTTAACATGGGCCCATAGTCTAGAATTATTATTCAATTTTCGTCAATTTTACCTACTTACGTGTAAATACTGACCTAATTTTCGACAATAGACCTCGTCATTGGAATGAAACAACTATTAATGGATTTAACTCTCGTATTTTTAATTTAATAATTTCTGATGCTTTCGCGGTTATTATAGGTATATTAAAATGAAACAACTTTTACGAATTTAACTCGCGTATTTTATTTTTATTCAAAACGTCGGCCAATAAAAATAAAATACGCGAGTTAAATTCGTTAAAGTCGTCATTCCAATCGCGTATTTTTATTTTATTTTATTTGCCGACGTTTCGGGTTCTTTACAGTTTCCATAATCATAGCACGACTGAGCTGACAATAGTCTAACGTTTTGTTTCATTCCAATGTGTACTAACTGTGAAGGCATCAGAAATTACCTCGTCACCATAATAAACACTTATGTAGTAAATTATATGTAAATCCTAGGGTCTACTTAATATAGGATAATGTTTTTTTTATGGCCTGACATTGAAAACAGTGGATCGTGGGCTAATATATTCAATCATTGAATATTCACGGTTCTGGAAACTTGAGGCTCAAAGTCAAGTTTATTATTCAGACATTGTTTGGAATCCATTAAACATACTGATTGTTGTTATGATAATATAATTAAACGAGAAGCCTGCGTGTAACTGAAGCGTGATCTGGAGTCGGTTATGTATTTATAAATTACAGTTCTCTTTTCCCCGCAATTTCCACTTTCCGCTTTAAAATTATAACCCACGTATTTCCAATTAACTTGAAGTACCTAAACATTCGAATAAAGAAGGTAACAACAACGAATTATTGATTCTCCGCTTTAAAATTATAAGTAACTTGTATCCAATTATTTGGAGTAAGCCTTTAAATAATTAATAAGGAAAGAAAAATAAATTTATTCACTTTCCGCTATAAAATTATAAGTAACGTGTATCCAATTAACTTGTGGTAAGCATTCAAATAAAGAAGGAAACAAAAATAAATTTATCCAATTTAGTAAACCTAAATTGATTTCTTTTTACAAGCTCACGAAAGTCAAACTCAATCATAGAACAAGGCTTATTTTCTTGATTCGTTCTGGGTGGCAGGATTTGAAGGCTCGAATTATTAATATATTTAAGTATTCAAGCATATAAGCCATTTAATGCTCTTCCTTTCTACATGTTTTGAATCAAAGGCTAGTGTTGACAATGAAAAACTTTCATTAGGTATTTTAAAATAATTAGTTTATCCGGGTATCAGATTTTCATAGAATTTTTATGCCGTTGAAAGCATAGTGTATTTATTAAAAAAATATCTTACGTATCTAAAATCAAACTACAATATGAGACACATTTGAAAATCCCCAAAAATCCCATTTATTTTATTGCAAAATTCGACGAATTTCGGGAAATAAATCAGCAAAAGTGAAGCTTCAAAAAACCGCTGAAATATGCGTTTGTTTTCGAGTAGCTAGAGTGAGCTGAAGATCGCATTTAAATGAATAATTGGTGATTTGAAACAAGTTATGTGTTTTCAAAACACAGATTCACTTTACTGTATGCTACTGCAAAGATATTTCCTTTTTTTAGTGAGGCAAATACCGTCGTCTAAAACAAGCAAAATACGGAGAAATGTTACTCAGTAAACCGAGTGGTGCAACACACAAACAATTTCAAAGTTTATTCATGGTAATTAAATGCATAAAACCTTGGAATGCGATGTTTATTTATTATCGAGATATTTATTTATGGCTCGATTTTCTACTTATTTGAAATGATAAAGGTTTTAAACGTATTCTAATTTAATGGAACTTTATAGAGGATTTTTTTAAAGATAATTATCTACTTTCTGTTTAACAATGACTTAGTAAACTATTAATTTTTAATAGGCAAGATTAAAAAATTTACTCATATTATTATATTAAATTTACCACGATGTGATAGGTACTGCACTGCACACATATGAACTATTTGGAAACAAATTTAAAACATAAGTAATAATTTCGATTTATACGCGTTTATTACACATTAAAGTTAACACAAAATGTTTGTTAGACTATTAGCCCAGTCAGTTACGAATATAGGAACTGTAAAGTTTTCCAAACTTTAGCAAATCAAATAAAGTACGAGAGTTAAATCTGTTATAAGTACCAGTTTCATTCCAAAATGTATTACACTTGCAAATAGCTTATCTAGGATTTATTTAGTCTTTGTAAAACGCTCTTACACTTAAAAACTAAAGATCTACTCACTAGCAGTTAACTTCGCGTAGTGATCGATCGTTAATCTTCATTTAAAATGGCCGCCTCATTTGGCTCAGTAATTGCGGTTACCAGAGTTCGAATAGTTACTAGAACGAAGACTATTATTAAGATTGGAATCGTTTATTAAGAACAGGATAGTACTTAATTTGTTTACTTAGTAAATAAGATAGTTTGCCACTTTAGCATAAGACTATTGTCAGCACAAAAGATTCCGAAACGTCAACCAAGAAAATAAAATACGCGAGTTAAATCCGTTTATAGTTGTTTCATTCCAATGTATAATAACCGCGAAGACACCAGAAATGATTAAGATTGGAATCGTTTATTTCCTTTTCAGTCTTCCGGCCTGAAAGCGCCAACTTTCTGGCCGCTGCGCTAAATGAAATTGCCGCTTTCTGGCTTCGTCGAACAGAAAAATAGTATACTGACCTCGGCCAGTAAATAAAAAAGCCTCAGATCACATTTTTGTCAACCTCGGCTTCGCCTCAGACGACAATTACACGTGATCTGAGGCATTTTTTATTTTACTGGCCTAGGTGCGTAATGTACTATTGTGCGTTAATTTGTACACTTTTAATGTTATAAATAAAATAATTAAGAAAAGGATTTATATAAAGAGTTTATAATGAAACGGATTATCGAACTACCTAAACGTCGTAAATTTTGTAGTGCGTAGTAAATTCGTGCTTGAGTTTATAATATTATTACAACTTTACATCACAACTCTTTTTTTCCTTACCTCCTTTTTAATAACAGTATAATGCAGGCACAAATTATTTTTGTTTATACCACGTTTATAGCATATGTTTAAAGTTTACGTAGGTATTCTTGTACCTAAATAAAATTATCTGAAAACATATAAATATTTTATTATATCTGAAGATAAGTAGTCTAAACCAGTAAAGGAATTTGATCTTAGTAAAACTTTCTGAAATAAAATTATTTTACGAGTACGTTTATAGATATTATTATGCTTTATGGAGGCCTGTGAACTCTGTTGTTCTCATTTGAATTAGGTTTCAACACTTCGCAGACCATAATTTTATTATAAAGCCACTTTTCATCAAGCCGGATATAATAATATTATTAAATTTCTAGATATATGAATTTTGATACATTAATATTATGTAGGCACCTGTCACGAATTTTCTGTTCGCGAGCTTAACGCTTATTTATTTATTTTTATAATGATGTAGGTATATGTTTTATTTAGGTATTTATTATTTTCCTTGTGAATATTGTCATAGTGTTTTGTAGTTAATTCGTAGTTATTCTGATCACAAAATATATACTATTTATTTGATCGGTAAGACAGCAGTGGAATATTTTTGGATGAAATTATGATAATAATTCAATGTTTTTTTAACTATTTCCCTTGGTAGAAAACATGTGATTTCCCATGCTGACGTTTAACCTCTAGCAGTGCCAATAGAAGAAAATTATATTGATGATTAATAATGATATATTGATGTATTACAGCATTTTCAGCAGATTTACTTTTTATACTTTTACTGACGATTTAATTGATATGTTATTGGCTTTCATAATCACTGCGACATTCAGAAATATGAGCTCCTGGCAGTTCTGACTTGACGCAGTAAAATAATACTTATAAATCTCAATTTTAGAAGTATGAACCATCATCAAAAATATTAAAAAAAAAACCTTTTAAAATATCTGCCAGAGACACGCATTCTCCTCTTTCCATGAAGACGTTAATTACGTATTTCACAAAGCCATAGTAATAATCTCTTAATTAAAATTTCAGTAGCATTCCTTAAAAGTCTTACTTGTGCCTTCTTAAGGGTAATCCTCTTGTCGTTTACTCCATGCCATTATAATGTTAATTGTCGGACCCAAATGGCTCCTTAAATGAGACAGAAAGTAATTAAACAGCGTTAATTATTACACTTAAAATGGGTATTATTTTAGAGCTACATACTGTCATTTTGTTTTCTATACTTATACTAATATTATAAAGAGGAAAGATTTGTATTTTTGTATTTTTGTATGTTTGTAATGAATAGGCTCCGAAACTACTGGACCGATTTCAAAAATTCTTTCACCTTTGGAAAGCTACATTATCCCCGAGTAACATAGGCTATATAATATCACGCTAGGTCTTATAGTTGCGGAGCAGTAACCGAAAATGTTTCAAGAACGGGGGAAAAGTATCGTTTCTGAGGCCTTAAAAAATTCTTAAATCCCCCCCGTGCGAAGCCGGGACGGGCCGCTAGTCTTGTAATAAAGTGACAGGAATCCGTTATTTTGTAAGGCGCTGAATGTTTTTACTGACATCATTTTCCTTAACTTCGGGACCCTATTTTACCAACGTGACAATTGTCTGTGATAAATGACATTTATGTTTACAAACTCGACAATGATCTACTCAGGCGGACTTTATATTGACTACACATTGATTTTCAAAATGCTGTTACTACCGACAGTAAGTATAAAAATGTTAATCATCATCGACAATTGTATCATTGGCGAAATAGGTATCTGATACTACTTAAATACCTACTAAGGTTCTTATATAAGTTATATAAGTTTAGCATTTAGAATTAACACTAAAAATAAGATTTTCATAGATTTTTTTGTTCGCTTAGGTATTATTTTTAACCAATTAGATTTAAGTAGTTTATTGTTGTATGTATCTACGAGTAGGTATATTCAATAATACGATTAGTTATTATCCATTGGAAAATTTAGTATAACTACTTAATTTACATATAAAAATGGCTTTTATGTTAAGAAAATAATATGGTTACATAGTATAATTACTTATAGTAATACCGATTACTTCAATTTAAAAGTAGATGTATAATAATATAGATCTGTAGACTTTATTCAGCTAAGAACCAAATCATCAGTTTTCTAATATACTTAGTATTTTTTCATGCTGTGACATTTGCTACTCAAAATAAATGTCACTGCGCAAATAAACGGTACATTACTATGGCGTCTAAAGATGGCTTATTATTCCCAGCTAGCTATTATTTGGGTTACCTTTTGTTTCTTATAAAAAGGGGCAAAAATTAAAAATGTTTTTTTCTCATAACTAAGCCAATACCCTTGTATCTTTAGGGAGAGAACAGAAGCTCAGTGAAGTGTGGCGATTACCAGCCCGTGGGTGGTAAAGACAGTGACATACTGTTATGTAAATATTAAAAAAACTTATTTTATATATTACTAGCTGACCCAGCGAACTGCGTACCACGTTTACCGTTTTTTTTTCCCCTTTTTTCCAATTTTTTTTTCACCGTATAAACCTTCCCTGGAGTTCCACGAACACTTCAAGACTAAAATCAGCCAAATCGGTTCAGCCGTTCTCGAGTTTTAGCCAGACTAACGAACAACAATTCATTTTTATATATAAGAAGAAGATTAATCTGATACTTTCGCGGCTATCATATGTCTGAGTCAAACAATTTAACGGACTCATTTTTGTCAGCGACTTCATCTGCACAAAATAAGCACCACCGTGTTAGATGGAGAATTTTCAAAAATCCTTTTTAGTGCTGCTGAACATACTAACCTTACGTTATAAAAGAAACAACATTATAAGTTTGTAACCCTTATAGTTTCGGCCCTGCTTTAATAAATATATTAGTCATTACATAGGTACCTAAGTTTTTTTATAAATAAAGATTTAACTCGCATATGTAAATTTTTTGATGATGTTTCGAGAACTTCACTCTTGCCATTTTTGTTACATTTTATCTGAAACAACCTACTGAAATATGATGACCTGCCAAACGATTTTAATTTGTATAATAGGTAATTGAATATGGAAACTGGAAAGATATAAAAAATACCTACTACACTTTCTATTCCAGCAAAAAAGGAAAAAAATCTCAACGCTTTGAGAACTCGGGAAATCAATTTAGCGCACTAAGTAATACGAGAGTGCATGAATCAGAAGCTACTATCTAGATTTAAGTTTTTAGGTTATGAATAAGGTCATTTGAAAATATCTTCGTAGCGGTTATTACACATTGGAATGAAACATCCATTAACGTATATAACTCGCGTATTTTTATTTTATTTTGTTTGCTGTCGTTTCGGATTCTTCACAGTTTCCTGCTCGTATAACGACTGAGCTGACAATTGTCTAACGCCAAAGTGATTATTAAATCACTTGCAGTTTCATTGAATTCAAAATACAAAACTCTTTTGAATTTAATATTTAAGAGCAACTTTTTTTAGTGGCAACATTGTGTCCAAGGCTTTTTAAGGCAATCAGTTTCTGGTCGACCCTTCCCCGGGCGGCCAAGTCTGTATTATCTGCAGTCGCCATATTCAGCTCAAAATTACCTTTATTTTCGCCCAGTATTAATTTTTACTTTATCGTTCCGAAACATCGGGAACCATTTATGTATAGCTTTATATTTGGTAACCTTTTACGTACTTCGTTAAATAAAAGCCTACACGTATACGTACCTACTTATAGACTGTTTAAAAGTGATCATGAAAAAGTGCCTACTTATTAATTATTTCGATAATGTGGCCATACGAGTATGACTAAGCGTAGCGACCAATTGCGTTCAATTAAACAAAATAAATGATAAACATTATGTTATGAAATATTTTCTAATGCTTCGGTTTGTGGACACAAATGGTAGTTATTCTATTATAATAATTATTTCCCTTTTAATACGAGCAAACATTGAACAAGGAATTCAGTTTTAGTCGATTATTATTGTATTTTTAAAGGGACATTATATCGATACCAATATTAACTTCTAATAAACAAGACACAGTGCCGTAACCTTGTTATATAAATTATAATCAGCTTAGAATTATTTTTCTTAACGTTGTTAAATACTAATAAAAACACTTGGCTACAAAACGCAAAAAGGATAGTGCTCTAAACTTTTGTGTATATTCCTTGTCTTTACGAAACGTTTTTAAGTACCTAGTCCTCGGTTTATAATAAACATGTTACACAACTATAATAGCATAAGAACCAATCTTTCCGCAATATCAAACGCTGAACATTCATTATTATGATCTTAAGTATAGTCTAAGCATAAAAGAAAATAACAAGATTAAGTGACGTCACATAAAGCATCAATTTTATCGATGGTGTAGTAAGCTCCGAGTTTCAAGGTTACAGATGTGAGGTCAAAGGAAGTGTTTACGCAAGACTATTGACTGAAGGAATAATGTGGTAAAACATTTGTGGCTGCGTCTATAGCATGCAGTATTATAAGTAAGTATTATGGAACTTACATTAAAATAGAACAGTTATAACGTATTTAACTAGTATAATGAGGGCCACCGCGTGTCAGAAATCCGCTAGATGCGCTAGTGTAGAATGAGGTCTAGCTGTCATGTTCCACCAAAGAGAGGCAAGCTACTGGCCTGTGATTGGTGGTACACGACAGCTGTACTTACCTCATTCTACACTAGCGCATCTAGCGGATTTCTGACACGCGGTGGCCCTCATTGAATTTTATGCTGATGTTTCGAAAACTGAATGGCATTAAGTTCACCTTTTCAGCAATTACTTATGTTAAGTTTTGACAAATAAAGTATCTATACATTATTATTTTAATTAGCTATAAAGTTTTATCAATATCCAATAAGTAATGCAACACATCCAACATGACATTATGTCGAGTGTATTTATTGAAATACATATAAATATACCTATTAACCGTATGTCGAAAAATTAGGCTCCCTCGTTTAAATTCTCATTACTAGAAACAAATTTAGCAAGGCATAATAATTAAGGCTTCGATTCCGAGTCCCCAGTCGTTAAATAAAAATGAATTTCCCAATTGACCTTTGAATGAAAGGACCGAAATTGCAAAATATTTACATTCGAAATTAGAACATTTATCTGGTAATAAAATTTCATTTCTCAATCAATTGAGTATTTAAACTTCGAATTCACCAAAAAGTTTGGCATTCTTCTTTACTTAGTTGGTAATTATCGTCTTGTTTTTTAAAATCTTTTATTTTGTAAGTACCTATGTACAAGTGAAATCTTGCAACACAATTGTGAAGCACTTAACTTTAAATAGGTAATTGAATTGAAATTTTGTACACATTTTCAATTTAGATAACAATGCACAGTTACTCGTAAATAAAGGGGGGGAATGAGTATCAAAAAACTTGTTAATCGAATAAAATGTCAAATAAATGTATTCGTGCTCATTTTGCTACAGATTTTCATTAGGTACCTACCTAAATATTTCAACGAACCAAATAATACTAGCAGTATTTTTTCACTTCTACTTTGTACAATTTTTGTCTTAAATTTGTTCCTTAATGCAAATAGACTACTTAATTTGGACGAAATTGTCGTACAAAATAGAATTAACTACCCTCGGGGATGGTAATATAATGATATAGGATTTTTATTAAATTTGGGAACCTTTCTAAGGTGTGATTACCTTGAATTCTCGTTACGAGTAAGTATAAAAGTTTTTCGTTATAGGTATTTCCATATTACTTGAGATTATTCGTCTATATAATGTAATTTTATATATTTTTATATTTACCTATCATTAATTATTTTCTACTATTGAATGTAAAATCTTTTGGAATTGAATTTGTTCGCTTCTTTTTGTTTTTTTCTTCTGTATAATTATAAGCTTGAATCCTGTTATTTACTAAAAATCGTATAATAAGTGCTGATATTTGTGTTAGGCTACATCGTCAAAGATTTGCTGTACTTACTAGGGTTTAATTTAAAATCTAACTTTTCTCCACCCATATATAATAATATAAGTACTAAATGCTACCCTAACCCATTTGTCTTAAAAGGCAATTTAGAAGGAAATAATTTTGCAAGTCTAACTAATTACTTGAATTAATTAACTGAGTAAACAAACAAGTGTCAAGTCTTCAAGACTCCGAAGGGATCTTAAGTCCTATGAGCGTGAGTTAGCATTTGAAGGTATTTCGGTAATTACGATTTTGAAGATAGAAACCGTCTACGATAACATCTGGCATCGCTTGGAAGAGCTTGCGTAAAAATCAAGTCGCATGTTGATGTAGTCTAAGTGTAGTTAATTAGGCTACTTATTTATTGTTTGCAATTAAGGGTATTTGTACAGGAAGATTCAGTTCTAAATGTCTAGTTTGAGAATGTTATAAATTAGAGTTAGGTACCAGGTTGGATATCTCAGAATAATTTTAAATTATTTTGGATTGAAACAATTACGATGAATTTAACTCGCGATTATGTTGATAGCATGGTTGAGCTCAAGATCGTACATGGGTATATAGTTTAGCGTTAGACTATCGTCAGCTTAATCTTGCTACGCATAAATACGCGAGTTAAATTCATTATCGCTGTTTCATTCCAACGTGTAATAACGGCCAAGGCATCAGAAACTTTTATTTTTTTATTTCTTTTTGGTCATTTACAAGTATTTATTTTTAAGCTAAATAAGGTAATTTAACGATTTTGTCGCGTTTCTTGTCAAAATAAACTTGGAAGATTGTAATAAAATGTTAAGATTTTATCACAATTTTAGAGAAGTTTTAACGAGAAAACACTTTGCTTCCACGTCACGTCTTGTTTAACCTTACAGTCCTACGGGGTCCTGAAGTTATTTTTGAGAGTAGGTATTTAATATTAAAAGGGGGAAGAAAAAAACAAAATTATTCAAACTGACTTGCCAAATTAACTGAGAGTTATAAGTTGATTGAGAGTTATAAAAACCAAAACGACAGTAATGTTTAATTAGGAAACAATAAATAGGTTGATATTTAATAAATAGGTAATTTTTGAACTTGTAACTATTACTTATTATTAAGATTTCTTATTAAAATAAAATAACAGCCTCACAACGACAATGAGAAGAAGGTTTGACTTTTGTCCTTTGGCACCTGAAATTGCTATTATAATTATGAAGTTTTTTTTATTTTGAAATTATTAAAAATTTTAGCATAAAAGTAAAGATAAATATTTTATGTCTGTACTACTTCATCACGGAAGTTTTGTTACTCACACCACCTTTGTGTTGACTAAAATTAATTCATGCAAAAGGGCCCAGTGCACGGAGGCACGGTTCAAAATGGGTATAATCTTATCGTTCGCATAATTGTATGGCCGCCACGCAAATTGAAGGTTAATTTTTTTATCAGCTAAATTGCTGGCAAGCACTGGGCTTTATTTAATTTGTAGTTATCTACATCTTTAAATTATTTGTAGAAAAGTCCTAACAGTCAGCGTTATTATGTCTTCAGAAACTTTTTACTAAAATATTATTTTTCCGTCCTCCGGCCAGAAAGCGCCAACTTTGTGGCCGCTTCGCTAAATAAAATTTCCGCTTTCTGGCTTCGTCGAACAGAAAAATAGAATACTGACCTCGGCCAGTAAAATATAAAAGCCTCAGATCACATTTTTGTCAACCTCGGCTTCGCCTCGGGCGACAATTACATGTGATCTGAGACATTTTTTATTTTACTGGCCTTGGTGCGTAATGATAGTACATTACGCACCATTAATAAGTCACTATTACCTATTTTTCACCTACCTGAAGGTAAAAGTTTGTAATTAGCATGTAGCAGCACGAAACAAGGTTTTATTTTCACCGTTAGGGATGCGAAATAATACATCGATGACATTTTTTTTATATAAACGATACTATCACTTAGTGAAAGCATAATCCAATAAACACTATGACCAGATGGGCAACTGCAGCGTGATGGCACACTGCACAGCCTCGGGGTTCATTTAACGAGACTGCTGCATCTACTGCACCCTCACAGCATACCGATTCATTGCACAAACACTTGCACCTTGCACCAACTCACTTGTCTCATACAGAACTCTTAATTTGCCATCAGATTCAGATTCAGATTCAGATTCATTTATTTCTCAATATTTTATACATCATAATTACATTGTATTTATATGTACTAATAGTGAGATCGTCAATAATATATAAGTAAAAGAAATACACAAAATTCAAACAAGTCATTATTTTGGGAAATAACAAAATGTCGTTATGATATTTTTTCTCTTAGTCGTCAAGTATTTTTAAACATTGAAGTATTAATTAAAATGTCAAATATACATAACATCGATCGTTAGAAATACAAATGAATGTCATCTTAAAACTAGCTTATCATATTTTTTATAAACATTGCGCAATCTTTGTAACTTAACTCTTTTACAAAACCAACTACGTCGGCGACCACAGTGTAGCTTCACTGTGATACCGCAAACGATTTTAGACAGCGTATTTTTTACATTGCATTATTTTAATTTATCTAAGTACTATATTATTATTGTTGCGAACTCCTTGCTGTGTGTGTATATAGTTTTATAGTTTTACTTTTATTGGCTATTGCCCTTTTTTATAAATCGATTGTTTTTGTATTGTCACTCACTTAGTTTAGTTTTTGATTTGATTGTGTTCTGATATTGTGTGTATTGTTCGTTGTAAAGTTACCTAATTAAATTCCACTATTATTCCTTTATCCTATTGTTTGCATACAGTCCATTACTCACCAACAATTATGGAAGTAAAATTTAAATATGATCCGTGCGGTGTTACTACGAAAAACTTTAATCAAAGTTACATGTCAAATACTAACAGGATCTAGCAGTTTCGTGAACGCCGTAACGTAGTTTCACTTGCCTTTAATTATAATGTCACTGACCTAGTTGCAAGTTCCCCTTCACGGTGGAGTTATTATGAAATAGATACGGAGAATCACAAAAAGGTGTGTTATTTTTTAATATTTAAAAATAGCACACAATATTAAATAACAAGTGAAGTATTTGTTTTGATACCGCTTAGGAGTATCGCTAAAATAAAGATCATAAAATTCGATTCAGACGTTCAGTTTCAAATACAGTAACTAATCCGAATATTTATGGTGCAGATAAATTAATGGGTACGCAGTAAATCAATAACTTTTGATACCTTCGCTATTATTACACATTGGGATTAAGCAATTATGGCGTATTTAACTCGCGTACATAATATTTTATTTAGTGATATAATATATAGACTTTCGTATGGTCAGTGGGCTAAACTCTTTATTGTGCAACAACAAAGTAAAATAATACATAAACGAAAACACAATAAATGTACAAAGGCGAACTTATCCCTTTAAGGGATCTCTTTTGGGCGATTGAGAGATTCGGAAAAGTATATCGTAAGTAAGACAAAAATATGTATACAACTTAAAAGGTAGATTTATTAGATTAGTATTGTATTTCTCAAAAATAATAGATTAATACGTTTTATATTAGTAACATCTGATGCCTTCGCTGTTATTACACATTCGCAATCGCGTACCATTTTATTTATTATTACTATTGTTAGTACTATCGTTGGTACGTTTTGATTGTAAATATTGTATGATTTGTAGTTTTCAGTTAACATTTTAATTTTTCTTACTTATCTACTATTTAAACTATCTTTACTTAAAGTGAGACGTCGTGGGTAACTGGATCAGTTTTGGTGGTGAACATACCTCGAGTGAGTGTTTTGACTCACGTAGCTCCTCTGTTGAAGTTCCTTGGAGAATATTTGTTTATATTATTATTATAGTTACCTAATGTTATTTTAACTCGAGCAAAACTTTTATATATCGCTACTAATGGCGAATAATATATAGAGTATAATGCTCTAAAGCATTACGTGTTTGATCTCGACATGAGTGCATGCATATATTTTTTAAAAACAGGAATATTGAATAGCTGTTCGTTAGTCTCGCTAAAACTCGAAAACAGCTGGACTCATTGAAGTCTAGAAAGGGTTGAGAATATGGGAATACAACTTCAATAATTCATTGGAATGAAACAACTATTAACGGATTTAACTCGCGTATTTTTATTTTATTTTATTTGCTGACGTTTACGGTTATTCTTTACAGTTTCCCTAATTAATTATTGCCAGCCCAGTCGTGCTACGATAATAGAAACAATAAAGAATCCGGAACGTCAGCAAATAAAATGATATAAAAATACGCGAGTTAAATCCGTTAATAGTTGTTTCATTTCAATGTGTAATAACCGCGAAGGCATCTGATATCATTACATGTTGGTGAGGAATGGACTGTAATACAAACAATAGGATAATGGAATATAGGAGGAATTTAATTAGGTAACTTTACAACGAACAGTACAACACAATATCAGAACACAATCAAATCAAAAACTAAACTAAGTGAGTGACAATACAAAAACAATCGATTTATAAAAAAAGGGCAATAGCCAATAAAAGTAAAACTATAAAACTATATACACACAGCAAGGAGTTCGCAACATTACAATAATTCAATTTTCAAAAAACGAGATACGAAGTCCACTGGGTCAGTTAGTATACTAGTACCGTACTAATATTTACCTACCTATTCTTATTTTAAAAGCTTTTATTTAACTTGCGATGTATGTATGTATGGATGTTTGTTCGGGTGGAATCTTGCAACTTAATTTTTAAACATAAACAATTATTCAAACATGTTATGTTACCTTCTTGATCAACACTATAAATACAAATTCAAGATGCAATCACGGTTGCTTTATTACCTGTAAGTGATATGGGAATGACGATCATCGAGAAATTGTTTCTTTTGTTAATATTGTCCTTTGTTTTATAAAGAGGCTTATTACACAAAGATAATCAAGCTTCAAAGCTTTGTTTCAATGAATGGCGCGACCGCCATATTTTTCCATTAGGTTTTTCTGCATCTGCTCTTTGTACTCTGACTAATGGTTAGTCGTTAATCACTAGGCATTTTCTTACACTCACTTCCTGTAGTAATTGGGCTTTTTGTGGCTTACTTACAGATATACTAATAACTCTAATTTAGATATGAATTGTTATAGATAGATATAATCTCTCAATTGCCCCAAGGTTAACTGAAAGAGATACTTAAAGGGATATGTTAGCTTTTGTACATTTGTATCGTTTTCGCTTCAACTTTATTTGTATATGCACGTTATTATAGAACTGTTATATTATGAGTGTTTTAACGTCAATCGTAGTTGCATAGACTACTTTATAGCCCGAGATCCCACCGCAAAATTGTGCAGGTATCTGTTTTTTAATGAAACTTCGTTAAATGAATGATGAGTAGATATGTAGTGCATTAGTTTCGGGTTGCCTGTAAAAAATTAGCCGCAATCACCTTTGATTATTTTTTTTGTAATTAATATTTTTATATGAATTGCAGCTATGTTTTTTGAATAAAATATAGGTAAGTACGTCATTTTGAAGGAAAATATGTGAAGAATGTAAAAAACAATGGTTGCCAACTCCCAGTCAGCCGCAAAGGGTTGCCAGGTGTAAACAGGTACATTATTGTTAATTATGTGCTGACATGTGTTTTTGTTTCTGGATCTTAGGCTATTAAGTAGGATTAGATTTCTGAAATTATAGTAGTACTCACAGACAGGTTCCGAGTAAACTGGCGTTCAAACGCATTTTGCAAAAGCACTTTCTGATTCAAAAATATATGTATTTATGTGTTTCATATTTATCATACCTATAATGTTTTCATAGTATTTTTGTTTGTTTTAATCAGCTTTTTTATCTACTTAGTAAATTGGTTGCACCTACGAACTGTTTTTATTTGTATTAAGTTCGCTATTTGTACAATTACTTCTGATAATAAATACGTTTAACATAATTATTAAATGTCTATCGCAATTAGAATATACAATTCCGGAATGTTACATCGGAACTGTAATTACACACTTAATAGGAGTGTGTAGCATAATTACATTTTATTGACAATATTACGCTGACACAATCTTCGGCACTTCAATTTTAATTATTCATTACACGCTAGATGATTTATACGTTGAACATAATTTCTATCAAATGAATATTAACCAGTTTAATGTTTTTTTTTTTATATAATGAACTTGCTTTTGCCCGCGACTTTTCGTGAAATTAGCAATTAAAAGTAGGTTATTTCCTTTCTCACGCTCTGGACTATCGGTGTACCAAATTTTATTTAAATCTTCTCAGTAGTTTTAACGTGAAAGCAAAACAGACAGAAAGAGTTACTTTTGCATTTATAATATTAGTTAAAATGAATTTTAACCAGTTTAATGTTCTTTTTTAAAATGTATTTACTGAAACATCGATGTTTGTAATGACTTGATGAATATTAAAGTCCCAAAAATATGTGTAGTGATTGAAAATATTGTAAACCTTTATTTTCAAATTGCCATTAGTACTTAAGATTTCCAATAGAAATTTCAAACTTCTGTATCGATAATTAATAAGCCTTGCTCTACTTTAAATGTGTATACCTAACCTTAAAGCAGAACATCGCAATTGAGCAAGCCTCGCGAATTTACTTTAGTTTCCATCAAAAGTCAAAATTGGATTTCTGACGTGAATTGACGGAGCAAATATGTTTTAAGACTGAATTTAATTTCGGAGGCTGAACTGGATTTACCCGTTTAAGAAATTTGAATTTTAGTTCAATCAAGATACAATTATTTTCTTTTAAATTTTAATAGCTTTTCATGTAACTAACTTATATTGTAGCGCAACAGAGGCACTGGGTTAACATCATAATCCCAACTAATATTATAAATGCAAAAGTAACTCTGTCTGTCTCGCTTTAACGCTGAAACTGCTGAACCGATTTAAATGAAAATTGGTACATAGTGTGACGAGCCAGGTTTCGCGCCTCGTACAGATTCACAAATTCTTCTATTTTTAGTCTAGGTTACGTATATTTATTACCTTCTTTATTAAAGAAGAAAATATTCGATAATTTCTTTTTAAAGTTCGCGTTTCGAATAGATTAGACTTTTGTTTAGAAACGTCGCGAGGACATAAATAGGCATGTAATGTCAAAATCGGGGTCATTCTTGGATTATTGTTAGATTAGATAATATCTAATTTGTTAAACATTTTAACTATAAGATGTTAGTCAAGAAGTATTCGCATAGTCCGCGGAAGTCGCGTGCGCGTTATTTTATTGCAGATACTTTTAGGATTTGGATTTATTAGCAAGGATACTAACAAGGATCAGGCAAAGGTAGGGGCAAGCCGTGACTGTTAGATATCGGCCCGATGGTGGCTAAATTAACGATGGTAGATCATTTATACGTCGCATAAGGGCGTGAGCTCGTTCCTTTATTTAACTATGTAATCAACTTAAGATCTAAGTTCGATTTCTAGTTTTAGAGGAGTTTAGCATTCGTTGAGAGAAACGAATACTTTAGGATAATAGAAGCTAGGCTGGGCTCTAATGTTTTAGGTAGGGCTTCATCTCATCTTACCATTATTTGTTATTGCAATCATGAGTAACTGTTAACCTGATTATTAACATTATGAAGTAGTTTAAGTGGATACGTTTTATTTGTTTTATTTGCTGTTCATTTACATAACTTCAAACGTATCCAACCTTTTGTCCGTTTGCAAGGACTTCTGATATCCTCCTGGATACAGGCGTGGGAGTCTAAATATGTCCCTGGACGTAGACTACAGGTTTGCATAATGCAATGCGTTATCAAGCGTACGAGCGGATGGCCGGGGCTCGATCCTTTGCGCCTAATAAATTATGTTATACTTCATTATATTCTTAGTCAGGTTAGGTTAGTTATTTACTTAAGTCATGACCCTAACGTCTTCCACTAAAAGAGTCTGGGTTATCTGCGGTACACAACGGAAACGGGTTCTAAATATTACTACTAGACGATTCGGCTGGCCATTAGAAATAAGTAGAAATAAGTAGATTTAGGTAGGTAGGATAGTTTATTATTACATAGCATACTAAGATTACATAGGTAGGGAGCGTTACAATAGATAGTCTAGAGCCTGAAAAAGGGTACTTTTAATTACGAAAAAGGGTTGTTAGGTTAAAGGGGGGATGAAATGTTCAATTAAAGTAATTTTTAAAATTGAAAATATAAGCAGATTATAAAATTTAGGCTGCCGTAATTACTAATTCCACGCGGATGGAGTCGCAAGCAAAAGCTAGTAATTTATAAAAAAAAAAACAAAATAATGTGATCATTTCTGATGCCTTCGCGGTTATTACACATTGGAATGAAACAACTATTAATTAACGTGACGGTTTCATTCATATATATACCTAATGTGATTAATTTACATGAACAACTACAGTATAATTATAATTAGGTTTAAGGTACACTTCAACTAGTTGGTAATTACTAACGCAGTAATATGACATAGGAATATCAACCTGTCTCATATATTATATCAATCACATTGTAAGCTACCTAGTATTCGCAATGTTAATCAAATATAAGATCTACGTCAATCTAGTACAAGAAACTGCAAAGCTATTTGTGACATATTATCATATCAATAATTAATGATAATCTTTTAAACTGTTTTGAACCACCAATAAGTACCGTGACATGACATCGTGACAATTATGACTTTTTTACCCCCGTTAGGAGGTAAATTTCAATACGAAACGTAACACGTTTTTCACTAACTCTGTTAAAGAATGTTTATGTAGAATATTTTTTTTATTTATTAGACCAAGGTATCACGTTTTCCCGTACAAACATAGCACCACTTTTTCATTAAATAATTTCTCGCCCAAGCGCAATCATAGGAGAAATTATTTAATCCTAGTTAGTCCTTGTTTGATTTAATCCTATTTAGTCCTTGTTTGATAAGAAAAGTAAGTCTTGAAACAGTCCCAATTTTGTTTGTTAGAGCATTAAACAGCGGCTAATTGAAAAACATTCATAATCTTTATCGTAGGAAGCAGTGACAAAAGAGTATGTCGGCTGATAGCCGGCGGAGTGCAGCGGATTGCTTCCTTCCGGGCGACGAGCCGGACGTGACGTCATACAACGCTTTTATGACTTACACCAATTTTGTTCATGGCTATAAAACTGACCAGCATTGTATTACAATACTTACTATAACCTGTACAATGTCAAAGTGAGCAATCTTATCTTTGTCTATACTAATATAATAAAAAGGAAAAGTTTGTTTCTTTGGATTGAATAGGCCCCTAAACGACTGGACCGATTTGAAAAATTCTTCCACTGTTGAAAAGCTACACTATTCCCGAGTGACATTGGCTATAAAAAAGGGGATCCAGACGAAGCCGGGGCGCGCCGCTAGTACTTATAGAACGTTTAACCTCAGATATAACCAATTAGATGTATCGTCCAACTTTTAAATTATATTTCAAGCCCAATTGGAGCGCATTTTACAAAACCGTTCAATCTTACTTTTGTTTTGTAAAATTTGAGACCTTAGCGTTGAAGTACTAACGCCGGCTATCAGAATTGGAAATTTATATTGTAATGTCACCTGTCTTGATGTCGTGCTTAAACTTTTATTTCTAGTCCCATAGTATAATTATTGTATTTAATTATTTTATTTTATACATAATATAATAGCAAAGCTCTCGCTTTATTTAACCTTCAAATAGGAAGACGTAAGCTTTAAGTCACCTACTAACATACAAACATCTTTAATTATTACAGTTTGTTTTCTATTAAGTACATAAACAAATAACTTAATGAAAAGAAAAACATCATAAGTACCTACCAACAAACTTGTACCTTCTTAGGATTTTATAAAAACTAGACTCTTAAATAAAAGTTACAGCTCTATATATCCAGCAATTTGGGCTCTGAATAAAATCCGCAAGGACCATGAAATATATTATTGGCATATTTTATAATGTATTGAGGTATTTTCAAGCACACAATTTAATAAAAGCCTTAAGGACGCAAGGGAAGGATTAAACCGCAGGATGACACCTTTTAAGATTAAATTACGTTCTCGTGGAAGAGTTCCTTGGGCACGTGTAAGGCCATAATTCAATTTTAATCTAGTATACAGCATTTGTGTTTAATTCAATTTGGAAAATTTCATAAATGAAATAATCATTTCTGGTTATTACGCGGTTCTTACTTACACGTTAGAAAAAAACGCTGGGATTAACTCGCGTAGGTATATTAATTTTTATGTTAACGTTTCGAAAACTTTACATTTCCCATATTTATAGCCGATTAAGCTGACGGTAGTCTCACACTCACTATCATGTTAAATTATCGTCAACTAGCTACACGAAATAGTGGTTGTTGCGTACTCCTTGCTGTGTGTATATAGTTTATACTTTTATTGGCTATTGCCCTTTTTTATATATTGATTGTTTTCTATTGTCACTTAGGTTAGTTAGTTTGATTTGGTTGAGTTGTGTTGTGATATTGTGTTCGTATGTAATGTTTCCTATTAAATTCCTATATTCCTCCTCATAAACCTATTGCATTTAATTACAGTCCATTCCTCACTAACAGTGGTTGTTATATTTTGTATTATTAATAAAAACAGTAGGTTTTCTTTCTTTCGTTTTTGGTAAACTATAACAAATAAACAAGCTCGCCGACCATTTGAACTATAAGTTTTCTAAATGTCTGCATGAAAATTACATATTTAATATACGCGATTTAAATTCGTTATTACGTTTTATTTCAATGAATAATTGAAATAACTTCAAGAGCTTCTTACACAATATCCTAGTCACAGGTAGATAGATACACGTTTTCGCAACTTCTGCAGCAAATAAAAATACAGGTTAGTTTGGTATTCGTTATTTTTGGTTACTTAAAACTGGAAATGATTTACCCTCGTCAATGTCATTAATATGTGCATAATTTACGTTTTATTTCGTCGTGCCCGGGTATTTTGCTCCCCGGCCTGCGTAACGCATTAAGTACGTCTGTCACGTCATTATTTTGTCACGCTCTATTTCACGTTATTTGGATCAGAGGGTCACGGCATAAAGTGAACCTTTTCAGGTAAAGTAAGGTTTACCTTCTTACATCAAGATGTGATTTGCTGAAAATTTTAGGCAATGACATAGGTATGCTATTTAATTTCATTTCTAAATGGAAAATATTCCTTATAAGTAGCTAATTTTATAGTGGGTAGGTACTTTTGTTTTACGTACCTACCTAAGTTTATTAATATAATAATATATAAAAGGATAAGCTGGCCTAACTATAAAGTTAGAAACTTGATATTTAGCACAGAGGTTTTTTTTCTAACTTAAAGCACCACTAAAAATTGATTTTGAAATTACACCTCTAAAGAAGGTAAAACAGTGGATGCTTATCATGCGCAGTCGGAGTCGCGGGCAGAAACTTGTGTTATATAAAACCGATCAATTAGTAAGTGAAAGACAAATAAATACACACGTACAAAATAATAGGCATAATATTGTACTTAATACCGCTGTATAATTAGAAAATGTTTTAATAAACAGGCTGAAAGCAAATTAATAAAAAGTATAAACTCAAATAACAATCAAGAACTTATTTAGAAAACGTGAGAAATCTTTTCACAAATTGAATCTCGAAGGTAACTTACGAAACTTCGTTATTCAACAGATAATCCAAACGTTTATCAAAACTCCAACGGTCCTAATTTATGACCGTCTAAAACTTAAGTAGTATAATAAAAAAACGTAGCAGGTATGATATACAGCAGTTACTGCTACCAAACAGCGCTACGACCCTGCAAACTGCCGTCCGAGGTGCCCTAAGGCAAAACTTGGCGATATAAATACCCAAAACAACATTTACATCGGCAGTTAGTATTCCGTGAGTGTTGCCAACTTTGCCAACATTTCACGGAGTAAGACACTTTTCTGACTTAATCATGTGCTACTGGGAACACTGGCCAACAACTCCAAAGGAACGTGAGGAGATGAAAATCTTTATTAAACGCTAGTATATTGATTGTGGTGACTTTTCACTTAACCGTTTTGGTACGATATTTAAGTTATCGATTCAGTTGATAACATGTTGAGTGAAAGACGAAACTTAAAGGAATAAAACGTGTCGTTTTTATCGAAATGAATACCTATTTACCTAATTATTTGCGTCACGTTTCTTTTGTTTTTATTACTTATATATATATTCTATTTTGGTCTGTACCTTGGCATACTTATTTACGTCTCTCTATATATGAAATCATTAGTGTCATTGTGTGCTTACAGCAAACGGTTTGATCAAGTCGGTAATTTACTCGATTGTATTATGAACAGACGATGTTATTAAAAAATATTTTTTAAACTTTTGTGAGGAGAATATAAAATGCCATCAAACAACCACAACCTCTTAATTCATCCCGGCATTACAAAGCATAAAGAGTTTGTCTGTATAAATAATTAGGGTAGATGCTGACATGTTTACAAGCGTTCCTTTCGTTCATCGATCACATGCACTGTTATTAATATAGGTAACGTCATGATACGATCCTTCTCGTCTTAATGGTTGCTAAAATGGACTTGTGTTTTTTTCTTGTGTTACTAATTGGACGCTGTTTTGTAACGTGTCAACCCTATAGATCGTTTTTTTAGATAATTGTATTTTAAATACCTATAGTTTATAATGATGCCAAAATCTTGTGTTTAGTATTTATTATGTAATAATTCCTGATGCCTTCACTGTTATTAAATAATAGAATGAAACAATTATAATAGACTATGGGCCCATGTTAAAAAAATGATGGGTCATTTGAACCACCAGATGACCTATGTAGAACGATATAAGAGCATAAAATAATAAGATTTAGCATTGTGCCATCACTTGTAAGCTGTCCAACTGAGTGCAGGTGAGAATTCAAAAGTACAGGTAGAGTGAGTACATTTTGGTCATATATTTTTGAACGGCATTGTTACCATCGATAGATCCATGAAAAATAATACTAAAACGCGTAGTGCCGTAAAAAAATGGTGATCCAAAAAGTCGGAATTTTTTTTTGATTTTCCGACAATTTCCAGGGTGAATTTGGTCATTTGATACAGTACGGCATCAGTTTCATACTATTTCAATACTGCTTCTAATCCATCATTCCGCAACGCCGTAAAAAAATCAAGCGACAAGAGGAAAAAACCGAAGGTTGCAACCCCCTCTCTTTCCGTGGTCCAGGGGGTGATTTGACACAACGTCATATTAATTTATTTCGAAAGTATTTTATGCATAGATAATATTTTTTCATATGCCGTACATTTTCGTTGGTTCAAAAAGTCTGTGACATAACGGCACCGGATGAGGAACCGTTTCACTTCAGTTAGACGTCATAGTGATTTTATCATATTATCAATTGTTCTCTTCAAAAATATGTTAATGCCGTACTGTATCAGATGGCCATAAAGTACCCTTAAAATGGTAGCGTCATTTTCATGAACCTAAAAGATATGGTCTGCATTAAAATGTACTTACGGCATCATTTTTTCCTAATTTATTTATGTTAATACTATTTAAAACATGGGATACAATGTAGAAAACTGCTATATTTCATTAATATATGATATTTAAATTACTGCAATAATTTGCAAAATTTCAGTTTTTGTATTTCTCCATAATTTTTTTCAGAACAGTTTCTTTTGAACGGAAATACTATATAACAATTGTATTTTACAATATTATGTTAGAAAAATAGTTCCCGTACAGGATCAAATGATTTTACAGCTTTATAAATCAAGAATACGATGAAATTAAGATAATTATTGATATACATTCAAATGAACAATCATTTCTTGACGGCATTATTTTTAATAGTACTTTTAAGTGCTAGATAATGTTTTGGAACCGAAGCCGTACTGTATCAAATCACCCCCTGGACCACGGAAAGAGAGGGGGCTGCAACCTTCGGTTTTTTCCCCTTGTCGCTTGATTTTTTTACGGCGTTGCGGAATGATGGATTAGAAGCAGTATTGAAATAGTATGAAACTGATGCCGTACTGTATCAAATGACCAAATTCACCCTGGAAATTGTCGGAAAATCAAAAAAAAATTCCGACTTTTTGGATCACCATTTTTTTACGGCACTACGCGTTTTAGTATTATTTTTCATGGATCTATCGATGGTAACAATGCCGTTCAAAAATATATGACCAAAATGTACTCACTCTACCTGTACTTTTGAATTCTCACCTGCACTCAGTTGGACAGTTTACAAGTGACGGCACAATGCTAAATCTTATTATTTTATGCTCTTATATCGTTCTACATAGGTCATCTGGTGGTTCAAATGACCCATAATTTTTTTAACATGGGCCCATAGTCTATAACGGATTTAACACACGTAAAGTTTTCGAAACGTCAGCAATATCATCAAACATCATCAAATGATAAAATACGCGAGTTAAATCCGATATAATTGTTTCGTTCCAATACTTTTTAGGTATCTAGTCATTTTCGATTACGAGATAACAACGTAAAAATAGTCCAGTTACTCGTGTTTCTACGTAGGTACTTCAATGATCAAAAGTAGCAAATTCATTGAAAAAACATTGAGGGTAGAATTAAGTCCAGCTGATATACCAACTTGCTGACCAGCAACTTAGCCGTATTAAGAATTCTGCTCTAACCGTACCCTCAAACCACATGTCATGAATAACTCATAACCGGCACTTTGAGACATGCGAATGTATAGTAAAAATATTTACACCACTTGGTAATATAACAGACTTTATTCTCAGAAATTTAGGTGTATTGAATGGATTGCGGGTAATGTTTTATTAAATACATTTACTTTACTTTGAGGCATGTTTCACATGTTTAATTAAGTTACTTGTAAGTTTTCTAACACATGAAAACATCGCTAAAAGTCTAATTTGCTAACTAATGAAATAAACATCCATTAGAGAGAATATGTTTTTATTTGCTGGGAAAGTTGAAAATGTAATAATTTCCAACGCTGCGCAGTTATTAAAAAAATATAATAATATTATTATATAGGTACCTGATTGATTTTATTCTAGTGAGTCTATTAATTTTATTTTGAAGTATTGAAACCTATACAGTTTCAATATTTAACTCTTAGTAATGTTAGACTATCGTCTGCTCAGTCTGCTACGAATATCGGAATTTTAATTTAATTGTATTTTTTAATTTTATTCTTACATATTAAACCCATTCTACACAGACAAAACTCTTTTACACTTAATCTAAATAAGTAGGTACTGTACATACCAACTTTTTTGAAGTATACTTATAAGTTTTCTGTCAAAATTTACTCGTATATAGGTACACAAAGCTCCGTAATGTTGTAAGTCGGTAGAACCTCCAAGAGTGCGCAGTATTTATCTTACACTTACTCGAAAACCAGAGAACACTTGAAAGCTTATGATTGTCAAGAACGTCGCATACAATCCTAATCCTCTCAAAATACAATAGCATAGTATAATATATTATGTTGAATATAAATAGGTCTTTGTATTCAAGAATAGCAAGGTACTTGACCACTGACAACGGAAGCAGAGAAAAAAAATAGTAGGTAGATAGGTATTTACTTTACCACTGAATACAAGGTTAGGCGGTTGTGGGTTTCAGCCTGTTCAGATAATCCCTACTAATATTATAAATGCGAAAGTAAATCTGTCTGTCTGTCTGTCTGTTACGCTTTCACGCTAAAACTACTGAACCGATTTAAATGAAATTTGGTACAAAGAAAGTCTAGAGCCTGAGAAAGGAGAGTTTCACGCGGACGAAGTCGCGGGCAGAAGCTAGTAGTGTGATAAATACTAGCATCCGTGCCTGAGAACAGATTATCTTATGTGTATTTATACGTTATAGCTACCTGCCCGCGACTTCATCCGCGTGGAACTCCTCCTTTTTTGCAGTCGGTTAAAATTTCATTTAAATCGGTCCAGTAGTTTTAGCGTGAAAGCGTAACAGACAGACAGACAGACAGACAGAGTTACTTTCGCATTTATAATATTAGTAGGGATAGTACAAGCGTTGCTTATTTTGGAACTAGATCAACCGGCGTGAATAATTCAACGATTCCAGTCACTTCCTAACTGATCGGTTTTATATAACACTAGCTCTTGCCCGCGACTTCGTAATCGTACAATATGCACCCCCTTAGGGGATGAATTCACAAAAATCCACCTTCATGTATATATATAGATACACAGGTTAAAATAATAGAGGGTTATTCATTTCTAATTTAGGTAACCATTACATAGATACCCACTTCTAATAATAAAAGCTTATAACAACCCATGACGGTAAAATAACGTAATTACATTACATTAAACGGAGGCTTTGATTAATCATGCATACTAAGATAAAAGCTGAAATTCGAAATGAATCAACCTTTCCATGAAATTATTGTTTACATGTTCATACATTAACAATTAAGTACTTATGCATGTTATTGATATTATCATAATCATCATGTAATTTCCGTGTTTGCACATTTTTTTTTCTTAATAAGTATATTATTATTTTGCAAATAATACAATATTTTATTATCACTACATAAAACAAAGTCGCTGTCTGTCCGTCTCTTTATATGCTTAGGTAGGTACCTATATGCTTAAATCCTTAAAACTAGGCAACGGATTTTGAAGGGTGATTCAAGAGGAAGCTTCATATTACCCGTATGAAGCCGGGGCGGGTCGCTAGTTTAAGAGCAGGTTTTCAATTTTAATTCTATTAGTACAGCCAGTACTCTCACAAATACGTAGTTATAAATCAATTTTGTTTTGTTTGTGTGTGTAAGTACACAGTTCTGTTTGTCCGATCAGTCCCACTTTGATTGTTTAGCGCCCGTTGCCAAAGTTAGAGTTTGTTCTACTTAGGTTCACTATAAGCATCTTAAACCTTATGTGGGTTTTAGGTCAAAAGGTTGACTTTCCATTGTGTCACGTGATCTTTGTTGTTTGATAGGCCAACATCGAAGAAATATATTTCAAGTCTTAATAAGCATAAGGACTGGTTCTTTTTTCTTTGTCCATCAAATAGATTACCAAAACATAATTGGACACGTATTATTTATTTTCTCAAACAAACAAAAATCACCTATGAAGTTCGGAAGTAGAGTACCATAACGTGAGGTCACGAGTCCCTCACTCCTAACCTTTAGGAACACCTAAAGGTTGGAAGTGGGGACTACTCAACTTACTAACGTATTAACGATCTGATTCGAAAAATAAGTTGCGATGAAGATAAAATATTCAATGAAACTTTGACGTTCGAGTTGTAAATTATGTTACGTAGGTACATATTATTAATCAAAAAAGGCAGTATTAGCGTGAACGTTGGGAAAAGGTACTTTAATGTCGTAAGCAACGTAAATTTTACTTAAATTTATAACGTCCCAAAATCACTATTGATTTATTTGCAACCACATTTATTATCTTCTACGTGAACTAGATATTATTTAATAATTTTAGATGTTTTCGCGGCTCATTCCAAATCATCGTCGGTGGCACCTAAGTTATAGAACAAAAAATATCTATCTTTGTTCTTTAACTTAGGACGACAAATCCACTATAGAACTGTTAAAATAGAAACCCAAAATCAATTCAATTGTAGAAAAGATACACTAGTCTTAACAATATGCATCAAGTCATTAAAGATTGGAACCTAGATTTTTTCTTTATTAGGTGACATCTCACGAAAGTTAGTAGAACAAGAAAGGTTGCAACTGTTAATAAGAAACACGTGCTTTGAATTTTTTGTAAAACTGACACACATTTTTTTTGCCTATTCTTGTACTTTAGTTCCGTAGCAGAAATAAACGAAAGTCATTTTAAAAATAAAAGCCAAACAAGAAATAAAATCAATAAATCATTGATAATATTTTAAATGTTAACGACAGACTTTTAAATAACATTTCATAATCATAACGATATAAGTAGAAAGTCTTACTCCAATAGTAATAGATAACAATAGGTAATGGTAATAACTGCGAAATAAAAAAAAACATTAAAAATGTATTATCTACATTTAAAATATGAATCAAACAGTTTTATCGGATTTAACTCGCGTATCTAAGTACTTAAATTAAATTTATCTTCATATTCTAAAACTAAATAATATTCATAAGGTTAAGTACCTTTACCTGCATCATAGGACTGTCATTATAATTACAATAATAGGTATTACATTAAAAACAGCTCATGTTTAATTTGTACATTAAACCCTCACAAGTTTTTGTATAACAATTTAGTGGATAAGTATTTTCCAAGGATGGCTCTTAAATTACGCCAATCCCAAAGCAAAGAGAGTCTAGCATCCAACTAGCTTTCTGAAAACAAAGTTTGCAATCAGTTTATCTCACTGCCTTTAAAACACCAACATAACGACTCTGGAATAAAGTTAGGACTGTTATTTATTCAAGCTTCATTTGACGCGGTAAGTTAAATTGAAAACGGGCGTTAAGTGGTGCAAAATATTTAAATTCTACAAATGTCTGAGAAAACTATGTTTTAAAGTTTTATTCGTATAGTAGTGGGTAATATAGTTTTATAGTGTTGTTTTTATGTAAGTATCTAAGTAAGTGCCTATAAATTTATATGTAGGTATGTGGAGCAATATATACGTCGGTTTTTAGTCTGACGGTAAAGTGGAACAAAATTTAAAACTTGTAGGTGTCCTTTAGGTAATTATTAAGACATGAGTATGTATATACTTAGTTGAGTACTTACGTAAATAAAATAGAAATGAAAAAGATTATATAAATTGTCTCAAATTCAAACAAAAAGCAAAGTTATGGAATATAAAAGAGAGGCTTAAGTATTTAATGATGTAATATTTTTTATCGTCACTCTTTTTGAAGGCTAAAATCCAGACGATGAAAAGATTTTAAAAATATCCATCTTTACTCTATAATGCTAAAAGGTTCAGTAGGCTTTGTCGTAAGAAAGGACTAAAAAAGCTATAATCCTATTATTTTACCTAAGTTTGGTGATAAATTGCAAAGTTGAAAGTTCCCGGATGTCAGTAATAATACCACCAAAAGTTATCCACTTCAGAAACTACGTTTCACCAATAACCACAGCGAAAAAATAGTAATCTTAAAGGTAGTTTGAGTGTTATTCAGTTATTCGTAAGAGGTTGTTTTTAAACGACTTTCTAACAAATGTTTACGTTTCTGAATGTGAAATCTTTTTGAATAATGAGACAAAACTAGGTTACTGGTATACGACTAAGCTGCATCGTCTTTATAAAATAGAAACACCATTAGATTATTTTTATTAAATGGCCCTATTTATTGGCTAGGTACTTGATGAAAAAGAAAAAAGTAATTGAGAAAAAAAGGAAACGACATTAATGTATTGATGGATTTCCCTCCGGACAGTCTTTACTTTCTAAAAATTAAAAATATCGTCGATTATGCAAGGAAAATAGGTCAAGAATTAATATACCCTAGGGTTGGCAATACTGTGAAGGTAATAAAGTATCATTACGTTACTTTTTTATTATAGAAAATTTATGATTACTTCGTAATTGCTTAATATAGGTCGCTAAATTTAGCTTCTAAAATATAATAATATTATTATTATAAGAAACATTTGATAATCCATAAAATTTGCTTTTCCTTCCTTAACTTCATCATTATTCTATGTGAGATTATCGTTGTATAATTTCATGGTTCATCCAAAAATGGATACTAATTGTTTGAAATCCATGCAATTAAAGTTTTTTTTTCATTAAACGGATACTAATCGTTTGAAATACAAACAATTAAAGTAAGTATGTTTTTTACTTACCTTCATATTGATATATATAAGTCTGTATAAAGAAAAAAAAAACTAATACCTAATTGTACAAAAAAAGGTTACTATGTCAACCCTACAGCGTTTGACGGTTAACTGAAGTGACACAAAGAACACTCTTCGTTTGAGAAACTAATTTTTGTTGCTGTTACGAGCCTCAGAAAATATCTTTGAAGTAACTTGCTTGTAGGGGAGCTAGCGGTTATAATGCAGAAATGTAGAGTGACGCGTCTTTGTCATTTATCACTCTTTGTAACTAGCTTGCGCGGGAAGTTTCTAGGGCACGCTTTGAATAAACCTATATCTTGAGTGCTCAAATATTTACTTTTAGCTACATTCAGGAGCAATTCAATTTTGTACTCTTATTTTAAAATCGACGTAACAGGGTTATTACGAATTTATGAATAATATTATTATGTTACGTAGATACCGAATAAAGTTCGTCATTAAATGTTTAAAGTAGGTATATGTACTCGTATCTTTTAAAGTTTTAAACTTACATATTCATGAGAATTATATTTACAAAATCTCATTTATTAAAGTAATAATTATTAAGGTTTAAGTAGGTACCCATCAGCTTACTCAAATGTTGTTATCAGAAGGTTACGTATATAGATATATTTTAAGATAAAATATCAGTTCCTAGTTGGTTGAATCCAATATCTATATAGATATTTAACCGGAATTCAAGTTAATATTACTACGTGTATACGAAGTCATATTAACTTAAATTTTGTTTTTGATACTTATTTTATCTTGTAATAAAAACGACATAATATGTGTTAGCTTTTGTAAAATATTTCATATATTTATAATTGAGTATTATTTATGAAGTAGAGACCAGTGTCTTTACATATGTTAACTGCTATGGTATTCACAATACTTGTCGAAATAGTTACTTTAACAAAATTATAATATTAGGCATCTTTTAAACACATGACCATAAAATATCATTGAAAAAAAAATCTGGAAATACAAGCCGTAGTAAATTGCATTACTGGAATTCAGTGAGTGACTCAGAGATATCGAAGGGTAGCTCTTGATATGATTACATATTCAGCCACTTGGCAGTTCCACGCCAGAGTAGCCAGGCTACGAAATTTCAGCTAACTCACATTGCTAGTAATATTCTAAATATGTCGAGGCTGGGACTTTAATCGGGATACATTTCTTCATTACCTACACGTGGTTAGGGTATACTATTAGACAAGTTCCAAAGGAATAGCAACAGTAGCCACCGACACCGATAGAATGACCGTCCTATCAAAGACTTCTTACTTATCATCTTCCATTCTATCTAACTTCACACCATTGCTAACGTCATTCCGAATCAAGTGTTGCCAGCATAGTGATGCCACATTAGTGCCCTCTCTCCTAACTCATGCAAGGAACAACAAATTGACAACTGTCACTTGTTGTAACATTCCGTTATTGCTAATTAACAAATCGACAACCGTCATTATTTTACTGTGATGGTAGTAGTTTTCGTAAACATCACTTGTGGAATAGATGCCACAAAATACGTACAATTTGTAATTAGGTACTGATTTTTTTTTTAATAAACTTCATGATTCTTGGATGCTACGTTGGCATGTCATATTGAAACATCACGTCATAGCACATCTAGTAGGTACTTTAAAGTGCGTTCTAGAAATGACACCGTGTTTCGCAGTACGTCTGACTCCGTCCTTAGGTGGCGTGATGACGTCAGAGCGGCTGACAGAAGCTGGATGAGAAAGCTGAAGACTAAGTTTGTGTTCAGTGGCGTACGATTAGAGGCTTATGACAGCAAGTAGGTACTGCGTCTGATGATTAAGGCAGTTGAAACAATTTCTTAGGCCCAATTGCATGTACACAGACCAATTGCATGGACTAACCCGAGAACGTGCAATTGGGCCTTACACTCTCTAGTATATATAATAATGAAACAATGCCGTATTTTTTTCCCGAAAGTATGATAACGCTGTTCCTCTCATGTTGCGACCGACGGCAGCCGCGACTCAAACTCGGTAACAACTTACGTATACGTGCCTTGAAAAGTTATTTGATTTATGCTTGGGCGTAATGTGGGTAAAAAGGTTAAGCGGGATCAATATTGAGGTAAATACATGTACGCATCTGTAATTTGAGAGCTTGTGTACAAATCAGCGTATTCATTAAGACACGTGATGAGACACACTCAGAATTGTAATTATTTACCTCAGAAGCTGACATAAGTACATAAATTAGACTGCTCTTATGTTAATATTATAGGAGTAGTAATTACTGATGCCTTTGCGGTTGTAACACATTGGAAACAAAACTACTGTAACGGATTTAACTCGCGAATTTTATTTTATTTTCTGACGTTTCGAAAACTTTACAAGCGTGCTACGAATATGGGAACTGTAAAGTTTTCGAAACGTCTGAAAATACGCGAGTTGTATCCGTAATACCTACCTAGTTGTTTTATTCCAATTATACGAGTAGGTAATTCGGTGAAGTAAAAGTTAAATTTTGAATATGTCATCATAATAATTTCTGATGCCTTCGTGGTTATTACACATTGGAATGAAACAACTATTAACGGATTTAACTCGCGTATTTTTATTTTACTGACTTTAGCGTTAGACTATTGTCAGCTCAGTCGTGCTACGATTATGGAAACTGTAAAGAATCCGAAACGTCAACTAATAAAATAAAATAAAAATACGCGAGTTAAATCCGTTAATAGTTGTTTCATTCCAATATGTCATCATAATTATTTGCAATCTCCAACCTATTTTAGAAGCCGAATTAGGTATATAAAACAAAAAACAAAGACACCCCATCAACTTTTAATGGATTGAAATCAATTTTGATAAATCGGGGTTAATTAGTAGGAGTTTTGCGTTGAAAACTTTGAATCGATTAATCGCACCGCGCCAATTAAGAAGCAAAATAATTGAATCGTGGAGAATTGGGTACTTGACAAGGCAATTCAATTTGGTTCTATTGGGGTTTTATGTCTTAAGATATTAATTAAAAGGTCTTAAGATTATATTAGCATAAAAACGGACGAAAAAAAAATACTTGTAGGTATTATGGTTACCATGGGACTAATAATATTAAATTCCACCAGCTGTCTGGGCTAGGTGCCAATTCTATAATTAAGTACCTAAATTTCTTGAAATAGGTACTTACCTTATAAACTAAGTACCTACTAAATTAAGTAAAATTTACGCCATGTTAATGTAATTTTTTACCTCAAATTACACCCTATACCACAATTACAAATTAAATCACTTAGAACCACAAACTTTTGAATTTTCATGATTTTCAACTTTGATTTTCATCCTATCTTATTTATAAGTGTAAGGACATACTAATAATCTTTAATAGGCTTTTAATTTGCACCTAGCCTTCAATGAAATAAAATTGTAATTTGACCGTGGCCAATAAGCTTCATTAATTAGTTTTATTATACGAAGGAATTTGTAACAATTTCCCAAGCACTTTAGTATATTAATTAAGGCATATTTTTAATTAAGAAGCCTCTTTAAGGCTAGTAGCCATTTGAGGCTTGTCAGTTATATTACCTTAATAGAGTAGAGAAGTGTTGAACGAGTATATTTATTTATATAAGCTAAATCGACCGTCAGATATTAACACAGACCAAGGGCGTGCATTCCATATAGGCACAGTGTCACTAAAGTATGGAGTGCCTACCCTGGCGACATACTTCCGCTCCCCCCACTGCACGCGCCTGACACAGACGGATATGGGTGTTGAAGCAAAACAAAAATCATTATAATAAATTTTGGGAAATTCTTCCTGTGACTAATAAAATAGGT
This sequence comes from Polylopha cassiicola, assembly GCA_038024825.1. Taxonomy (NCBI): domain Eukaryota; kingdom Metazoa; phylum Arthropoda; class Insecta; order Lepidoptera; family Tortricidae; genus Polylopha; species Polylopha cassiicola. The sequence continues at coordinate 10,428,657 of CP149046.1, read as the reverse complement.
ACCCACCCACTTTTTATAGATTTACAAATAAAATCATAAACAATGTAATTTTATGTTTTTTTTTATTCATTTACTTGGTTGAAATAGGAGGTTAATGCTGATAATATAAAACTTTCTGTCGTATTACGAGTAGGTATAAGCTTATTTCAAATTAAAAAAGTTTTGACTATTGATATTTTTAGGGCTTGAAAATTGGTGAAAACGAAAGTCCACGAGTTCAAACTCGTACTTATACAATAATATTCTCTTATGAAACAAGACGGTCTACATCATGCACAAAGAGTATATGTACGTAAATATGCATTAAGCTCTTCACTAAGAGCATGCATAGAGGGAACTGCTACTACGTAGGTGACTGACTTCAACCTTTCAGAGTTCCGTTTCGTTTGAAAGTGTTTTATGACGCCTACGTATGTAGTTAGTCACCAAGCAACAGATTTTTTTTTTGGTATATGACTCACTAGCGATCCGCCCCGGCTTCACACGGAGGCTATAAATCTTCCTCTTGAATCACTCTATCTATTAAAAAAAACCTCATCAAAATCCGTTGCGTAGTTTTAAAGATTTAAGAGTACATAGGGATATAGGGACAGAAACAGCGACTTTGTTTTATACTATGTAGTGATATCCAGGCTGGCTAGTTCCAGGAGGCAGTTCGCGGTTCAATTCTCATTAATCCGTTGCCCAAGCTTGTTAGCACAGTAAGGAGTTAGCACTTCAATCCCTAACGAGTTTATTGTCTAGGTTGACTAGCTCACGCTTGTCATGCTTTGATAAGCTGGCTAGCAATGTAAGATTGTCGGCGGTTCAATCCAAATGAGCTCACCAGCCTATACAACGGATTAAGACTAATCAGTCCGTTGTCTAGGCTGGTGAGCTCAGTAAGGTAGTCGCGGTTCTATTCTCATCAATGCGTTGTTTAAGCTGGCTAGCACAGTAAGGTAGTCCGCGGTTCCTGTTGCTTAGAGTAGCGCACATGAAGGTTCTTAATTATATTATTCTAATCAAGCAGTATTCTAGGCCGGCTAGGTTAGCATATCTAAGTTGGCTACATAGAAGTGCTTTCTTTGTCGTGTCATTATTATCAGAAACTATAATGAAACCAAAATAAAATTTGATCACAGTAATCATTTAATTAAAAATATGTTATATCAAATTACGCGTGATTCATCGTCACATTGTTTTCATTGTTGTGTTTCATTACTTGTTTTCTTGATTGCCCGGATCCTGAAATATAATACAATAGCAATTAATTACCATTTTTCTTTGATTACGACAAATAGTTCAGACAAGCACAATTACTCAGAATTATAGATTTGCCAAGTCTGTTATATCAGTTTATTGTCACACCGAAGTTTTACTCAGAGACTTATATTTATATAAATCCTAGAAAAAATAATTTGAAGGTGTTTACTTTTTACTTATATTGAAATAACTGTATGATACAGTTTTAAAGCACTTGGTCTATTTATTTAACAATCATAAGACGTAGGTTCATTTTATAGTGTATAATGCGACCCAACTAAACCCAAAAATCAGACCGCACTAGTAGGTACATGGACTTAGTCTTAAGTTGCAATTGATTTGTGCTATTTATAAGATTTAGGAATATAATTATACTGATTAATTATAGACAATACCTCCACCAATTGCCATTTTGATGAGAGTGGAGAATGGTGAATCAATAATTAAAGTCACGAAGAATCCGAATATGAGGGACATCGTGACGTCAGCTAAAGACCTGTAAAGCTAAAAAAACATCCATCCATCTTGAATAAGAAATGAAATGCGTTTACTTGGCAAGTAGTAGGCAAACTTATTTTGCTTGTTCAACCATTTTCGTTTCATATTATTACATTTCGTAAATTGGTCAATATGAAGTGTAAATATGTGTTGATATCATCTTTTATAGCTCGTTCAATGTCCGACCTCATCCAACATCAGTCTGCCCTTATGCTGAGAAAGGTCGTTAACCCACAAAACTTAATTTCCAGAAAAACCCTGTGGTTGTATGTGTTATAAAGTACTAGCTTCAGCCCGCGACTTTGTCCGCGTGGAACTCCTCCCTTTTTGAAGTCGGTTAAAAAGTATCCTATGTTCTTTCTCGAGCTCCAGACTTTCTTTGTATCAAATTTCATTTAAATCCAATCCATCCAGTAGTTTTAGCGTGAAAGCGTAGCAGACAGATAGTAGACAGAGTTACTTTCGTATTTATAATATTAGTTAGGATGAAACTCTTTTGGAGATCTTAACATATGCTAAGTTTCTAGGACAATTGTAAAATCACCAATGAAATGTTTACAATGTTTTCAAAACAAAATTTGTTAAATTATTTCATTAATATTTTATACAGGGCTGTTAAACTTAATGTGCACTTTACTCATAAATATTAATTATTTTATCTTTGATACGATCAATTTAATATTCAAGTAACGTCAAAAGCATCATCACTTTTCTCATTAAAAGTTGAAAAGGGAAATAGATATTTTCATGGAAATTTAATTAATATTTCTTTGGCAATACATCAATGTGTCACTTACTTGTGATGTCATAGTAAAGTAAGTCGGTGTAACAGCAGATGAATTCACTATTATGATTAATGGATAGTGGAAGATGTACATAGCAAAAGATATCCGTGCTGGTAACTTCCACAAATTCAATGACAAAAACCAATTGACTGGACCTGTAAATGATAAATACAAAAAGTCATTAATTGACAAAGTTAGTTAACTTTTACTCTTTGATGTATTTGATCAAACAGCAAAATTTAACTTGAACTTGGTAATTATATTCGATCTTTTAAAGGTAACTTTATAAGTTAGAATCAGTCAAACGGAAGTTTCCTTTTAGGAGACGATAGGATTTATTGATGAAAAAATATTTAAAAAAAATAATGCTGTCACTGCGCGTGAAATACCGCGAAGGTTTTTCTTCCTCCTGTATAATCGGTAATTATAAGATACGCGGTTTTTACAAAGTGATCTTACGCGGTTTTGCACGCGCAACAGATATTGTAAAATGCCTTCTTCGTTAATTTGTTTATGAAAAAAAAATTTTACCTCCATATCCATGAGCACAGGCAAACACCACCCATCCAAGGCAGATAGCCCAGGCAGGCCTCATAAACGAATTAATAAAACTATCCAAAAACTGATTATCCCAATCAATTTGAACAATAGGGTATGAAGAGTAAATGATAGCTGACGAGATCACCACGGTACAGATCCAAAGGAATGCCACAAATAACTAAAAAAGGTAAAAAAATATTAAGCCCCGCCGCATATGCCCACACTCTTATTGGCTGTCACGAGTCGTGTGCCTGTGGCGATATTTAAAACCTATGGCGCTGTACCAAGATCCGCATTTGCTCTTACGTGTTTTAGACGCGCCAATGCGAGTGTGGGCATAAGCGGCGGGACTTAGGATTTTATTTAATGAGTTTACATAGATGATCTAAGTTGGCCTAGTGATAAAGTGATTTTAATTACAAAAGCTGGGGGTTAAGACAATATTTGTATGATAAGCACGAGTAGAATTCTATAGATGTTTCCGTAATCTTGTACCTATCATAACTTAAATATTGCTTAAGTTAGTTCCAGATAGTCGTTAATTATAGGTACTTACATGTATAAATTATAAACTGGTACTGTTTAAAGTTATTTAGGTTAGTTTCTGTTATAATGAACATAACTTTGCTTTCCTTGTTAGTGATTTATTTCATATGTGTACGACAGACTAATTGCAACAAATCGTACGTACCTTAGGTAAACTAATAGTTTTTCCTTTACACACGTTTAATAAATACCCGAACAGCATACCAACAAAAAAGGGTGTACAACGTGTTAACGTGTTGATGTAGTACTTTTTTGTGTATTCCAATGTATCGTCAGGGCGCCTAAAAGATTACAATCATACAAACATAGGTACCTTAATAACAAGTGAAAAATTCCGTAGAAAACTTATTTATTGCAGCAATAACTATCATATTAGTAAAGTTTTGTATATTAAAAAGCACGACCGAAACCATTTTAAAATCTCAGTGGGTGATCTACGTTTCTCTCTATCTTGAACTCAATCAGGCGTTGATATCTGTCCATCTGTCACCAGGCTATGTCTCATGAGCCGTAGTAGCCAGTTGAAATATTCACAGAGTATTTCTGAACAACAAATACTAAAAAACAATACCAAAAAAAAATGCCGTTTTTATTATACTTACGATGGAGCTAAAGAAGTTGATTGAAACTCATTTATGTAGTTATATACCGTTGACACTACTAATGATAATATCAACGCCGCTGACAGAGCAATCCATGCTGTACGCTTTTTACCAAATATCCAGAACAGAACAATAGGTGACAGGATATGAAGCTGAACATCGATAGCTAAATACCATGTTGGTCCAATACACTGGAAATAATTCAAAATTAAGAGATTAGACAAGCAATTCAATGTTTCTTTAATAGGTCTTGTAGTAAGTCTGCTTACTACCAGTGGCGGGACTAGGGTTTCAGAATAGGGCAAGCCGAAAGATATGATATTGTAATTCGTAACAGTTGAAGACTGAAGTAGGTAGGTACCTACCGAAAAAAATTACGGAATACATGCGATTGACAGTACATAACATGCCTTTTCATAACGCCAGATAAGTTATTCAGTCATAATATAACTAGGTACTTATATTACCTACGTAGCTACTTATATTACCTACGTAGCTACTTATATTACCTACGTAGCTACGTTGTAATCCATAAGTTATTGCCGCCGAAAAAAATATGCAACACTAACAATATAATTTGTTTGAATGACAAAATACAATAATAATATAAGTACCGATCGTTTTAATAGTTTCACCTTTTTTCAGATCAAAATTTAAATAATTATTTTACCTTTGCTTCACGTACTTGCACCAAAACACACACACTTTAAATCCCCATAAAGAACTATTTCCGTCATATTGTAACATAATTATATGCCTACGTACTCAATGTTAAGCTACAGTTAAATTAGAAAACTCTCAGACATTATGAAACCTTAAGAAGTTAACTAATGTTTAATAAAAACACAGAAAAACCAAGTAAACTAACGCGAAGTTGTAACGTTTTGCGGAACAGACAACTGTCACTACGCATGCGCCAAATCGGTTCGTTCATACTTCATTAGCAAGCCGGGCTTAAAATCAACGATTTGACTGCAATAGAAATATCAATTTCTTATAGGTTAGAAAGAGAAATAAACACTAAGAGACAACATGAACGCAAGCCTCATAAAAGCCTCCAAGTGCGAGCGAGAGGTCGCGATCAGTCGTGGTTTCGTAAGCATCGATTGGTGCGCGTGATCTAACATATTATTGGCTGGCGGCGAGCGAGTGAGCGAGGTCATTGCATTCAACTGATCGAATATTATAGCGCGAACTTTTAAACAGTTCGAATGTTGATATTCCTGATGGACAATATTTTTAGTAGGGCAAGCCTGGCTTTTCGGCTTGTATGAAGGGCACGCCCCTGCTTACTACCTACCTATTAAAGACACGAAATTGGAAATGAACTGAAAAGTTTTCTAAGTCCTTTAAAATCCGTTATAATTACAAATTTTTAATTGATTCCAAAATACAAACAGCTTTAACAAAAATCTAAAGTCAAGTATGTACTTAATATAATAATATAAAGTGCTTCAACCTTTCGATCCTATCCGATCCGAAGCATTCAAAATTAAACAGTCTTGAACACAACACAACCTATTCTTTTCATTAATGGTTCATATTAAATAGTTTAGAGTTGTTAATAAGTCTATGTACCGCGAATAAACGAAGCTTTTAACACGTTAAATTATGATAATTCAATACTCACCCAACTGTTAGTTATATAAGTCTGTAAATAAGTAAATGTTGACCACCAGTAAGTGCGGCATCTATTCACTTTTGCAGCAACCACGTGCCATTCGGGACCATCAGATATATGGTTAAATAACGAAGCTTGAAGCAATACTCCGGTAGCCAAAATGGGAAACATGCGCAAGAGTCGGTTAAGGTAGAATAAATGAAGATACTTCATTAAGCGACCTGAAAATATATATTGTAACAGATTCAGAATTTTAAAATAAAATCAGCCAAGAGTCGAACTCGCGCACGAAGGCTTCCATACCTTTCTCTAATTCATAAACACAGCAAAAACATTTTGCTGATGGGATTAATCTTAAATGTTTATTTTATGATTTTTTTAAGTACCTACATGTTTGTTGTTACAGCGGCAACAGGAAAACAATTTTTTTGAACATTTCAGCTTGCTATCAAGGATTCATAAGATACAGCCTGGTAAAAGAAGAACGGAGAGCTAGTCTATTACGGAACTGTAATAAAAACTAATGTAAAAATATTTTTAAGAATTACTAACTTCTGCTTAATTTTCCCACTGTAGTGTATACAACTAATAAACCACTCAGCATGAAGAAAGTATCGACACTGATTGGAGCGGCAACAATCCAAGTAGCAGAAAATGATGTTATATACTGTAAATATTCAAAATAATAATCTTTAGTGACATAAGCATTTAATTTTTTTGTGAAAAATAAAATAATATTATTAGTTGGCAGATCATAATATTATACAATAAATGAAGTAACTTAAAGTATAAACGATTTTGGAAACGTTACAATTCTCAAAACGTGTGCATTAAATTCTTTGTTATTTATTTTGTCCCAATTTGTAAGAAGTGCTAAGAAATATCTTGGTACAAAAAATTATCACGTACCGAAAACATATCTATTGGATTAATTGAAGGAACACTTAATTGTGTTGAACAAGAATGTCCAACAATGATCCACAATATAGCCAGAGCTCTTATTCCATCCACAGACTCCAACGCACTCGGATTGGACTTGAAATTTAAAAGTCTGCGTGTATTTGTGTATAATGAGAATGATTTGCATATAATGTTGGCATCATTGGGATCTGAAAACAAGAACTTAAGATGTACCTACTTTAAACAATAGACCTAATGAATAAAAACAAAAGAAAATGGTACATAACAAGTTTCGTATAAAACCTATCCTTTAATTTATTCAAATGCGTTTTTTGAGCTTCTATAGAATTAATTTGCTATTTGAACTTTTATCTATCGGTGTCATAAAATATCAAAGAAGCTAAAGGTAAGATAAGTATTAGTTATCATTTATCATTATCAATAATACTGCATATAATTTTTATACAGATTATTTTTTTATATCATTGACCGATTACAACTTGTTTTTATCACTGAGTCAGTTTATTTAGTGCTTCCAAGGTCAGATTTACAGGTCTTTGACGATTTAAAACTTCTAGAATCTAAAAGGTACCTATATATCATAATTAAAACTGATAATCATTATTAGATAAGTAGGTAAGTTGATACTTCTAACATTCTTAAATACTTCAGGGTATACCTTTTCTGAGGATCAGCGTATGGTGTAAATCGTAGCATGAACTCAGCAATGTAATCACAAATATTACACCAAAGATCACCCTGAAATTATGAATAAAATCAATGTCTAAGATTGTGAAATAATGTTCATTACATTTACATATTACTATTATAACCTAAAACCAGAAGAAGTGGCGTGTGGAGAGGTAATCCAAAGATCTGGGGAAACTCGATGGTATGGATTGGAGATTGAGGAAGACCTTGAGGAAGAACTGGCCAGTGGATGTATTTCGGTTGAAACGGTAATGGCGACGAACGTTTCATTTTTCTGTTAGGAATATTATATTTAAATACTTACAATGCAACATAGTCGCCAGGGGCAAACGGCTTATCGTCTTTGACTCTGCAATATTCATCACTATAATCCAAGTCTACTACAGTGGTATTAAATAGCAGACCGCGCAAGGCCTGTCCTGTAGTACATGTTTTTGGAATGCATATGGCCAATCTAAATGCCAAACTAGATAAAACACTGCCTTCTGCAACCCTAAAATGTTAGTTCCTTTATATCGGTAATATGAATTACAATAAAATGATTTTAGATAACAAACAAAAATCCCTGTATAGTTTAGCATTATCTGTCTGTGTATGCATGGAACAGAACTCCAAAAAGCACGGCTATATTAGAGTTACGAGTACTAGCACGTAAGGTTTTTTCGCTCATTCAAAATATATGACAGTGACAGATACTTCGCACGATCCGTGCACATAACAAAAAGTTAAGAAATTCAAACAGGATTATTTACCATATAGCTAATTTACCTCATTACATCCATAGATCTCCTAAATGGAGCTATTTCTGCATTTAAATCTTCAACTTTCTGTAGAAAGTCAAAATTTCTTGTAGCATTTGACGTCAGTTCTGGCCACTCAGGCCGTTCGGGAAGACTCAGTAACGCCAAGTTATCTTGTCTTAATGGAACATTAATCATACAGTATTTTCCTTCAATATTTAGGTTGTCGGCGTCTTCTTGAATCTCTAGGCATTTATAATAATTTCCAAGGTCGACAAGGTTACCAGAAAGTATTCCTTTTGGAGTTCTTATACCGGCATCCATAACTGAAAGTTTTTTTTTATTCAATTGTAAATTTTACCTTAAACTAAGCTCGAAAACAAAATGTCGATTATTATTAGGACATTTTGGGTTATAATTCTAAATATTGAAGAAATTATTATTAATGCAACGGTAGGTATAGGTAATGTGCTCGTACACAAATATTGTCAGAATAGATCGAGGTCAAATTTTGTTGTAACTTTTTCTTCAATATTTTCAGGCCAGACACTTGTAACTTATTTTTGTATTAACTCAAGCACATATTATAACAGCTTTAAATGTTTACTTACATTGAGCCCACAGCATAAAATTATTGAACACAATATGCCGCAATTGTTCTTCACATAATTCTGTATCCAGAATATTCTCATACAGTTCTTGATCAAATGCATCCCTAGGCACTTCAAACTCTAGGTATCCATTTACAGATTTAAAATATATAATACAGATCGAAACAATTATCACTTTGAAATTCATTATATTTAATTTAACGGTAAGTACATAACAGTTCGATCTTGACAGAGTTCAATTTATGAATAAATATAATGCAGGGAATTTAATACATTATCGACAACCGATTGCTGTCTTAGATTAATGATAACTAAAGCCTTTAATCATTCGTGACCGATAGTATTTTTAGTAGGAAGATGTTCGTATCTTAGTTTCGTTTAAAAAAATATTAAGAAAACTAATTATAATGTTCTCTTTTTACCCATTATTACGTGGGTCACCATGTCATCAGAAATTATTATGTTCATTAGATTCAAACAAAAAAATCGAATAAAACTGTGTGTGTGTACGTGTGTGTGGGTAATATCCGCGAAGGCATCAGAAATTATCATCTTTGGATACAAACCAAATAACAACTTATCTTAATAAAACTGCACATTAAATATACTGTTTTTATTCAAATGACATCATTTCCAATGGAATGCCTATCTTAAAGAATGAGTCAAGTTTATTAAAGCTTAGTTTTTGCTATCTCCTGAGCAGGTAAATCTACTTCATTATTTCCATTCACTTCTTCTTTCACTGCTTCGTTGGGTCTCGGCCGTTTTGGTCCTAAAAAAATATTTTCACTATCAAATGGCGCAACAAGTATCATCTTAATATATTTTATTAAGTATATTATATTTCTATACGTGTGTTTGCTACATACTATTATCCTAAACCAAGTTAAAATTTTAAGTGTATATTTCAATGGGTGTCTGGATGTTTTGAAATTACAATTGGATCCGGTAGGAGGCGCTGTTAAAACATTACATACTAAACTACTAGGCTCAAATCGGCTTAGTATATGGGTTCAATGACAAAATGCTTCAACTGGAATGAAACAACTAATAACTGATTTAACTCGCGTATTTTTGTAAAGAATCCGAAACGTCAGCAAATATTTATTTTCTAAATTTTTGAAATTTCATTCTACGTATGTATTTACGACGCACAGACGTAGATATTGCCATTCTAGGCGGCCATAAGTCTAAATCTTAAAAATCAACATACTAATAAGCTTTATATTACATTATCTAATAGATATTCCTGGGCACCTACCCCCAGCCTTTTTACCCCGTTTGATAATGTTAGTGCTGAGATACAGATAATCGAAATTAGGTCATCACTCGAAGTTTACGTATCAGTTCTCGGTGCCTTGAATTTACTTGTGTTAAAAAGGTTAAAAAAATATATTTTAACGTCTTTAATATAAGAAAAAATGATGAATTCTTATTATACAGGAAAGTATCTTTCAAACTAATATAAATTTAATGTATTTTTTATTGGTTTATTGTCCTAAAGTAGGGCTCAAACGTAACAAGTATTTTTTAAGAAAATTATTGGTGATTTTGGAATTGAAAAGCTAATTTGAAATGTTTCTCAGTATTTCTCTGCTTTCATTTTTATTTTATTTGTGTAAGTATATATTCAGCATTATTTATTATAGAATAGTTTCTGCCGAGACCTGCCCAGTGCAAAAAAAAAGTACTTTCAAGTCTACACTGAATTATCTACTAAAAATGTGATTTTTTTTCTACGTAGGTAATAAGTCGTTTTTTTTCTACAGAATCATCCAGAACGTCTGCATTTAAAGTGGTAACTCATAAATATTGGTTTAAAAATATGCAAGATCAAAATTTCCCATGTTTACGTGAAAAATAGGAAAAATTGCAATGCTATAGGTTCTGATGCCCTAGGGTTTGGGATTACAGTGATACATGCAAGAATACGGCTTTTTCAAAGCATATATATATCTAGCCTATAAACCAAAAGTAGAAAGAGTTAGAAAAACTAAAAAAAATGGAAATTCATGAATAATTTCGGGCAGAAACTGGCCTATTGATATACATGCCTAAATCCCACTTTGGTAACACCAATAACGCGATGGTAGTAGGCGTCTCCGATTATCCAAAACACTTAATTTGCATCTGAAATAACTAATTTACTTATTAAAAGTGGTTTTGTAAGCAATTTAAAGTGGACATAAAATGTATGTAGAGAAATATGACGAATATGCCTAGAATACGGAAACACAGCATGTTGAAGGTATGGGAGCACCCCATGACTCCAGCATGGCTCAAAATTATGAGCTATGGTGCTAAAACTATAAAGAAAGCCTTTAGGCATAATTTGCCAACTGTCAAAAGACATTGCAGAAGCCCGAAATTTCTCATACCGTCTAAATTTTGCAAGTAAGTTTTCGTGATAAGAGTGCAACCTAGTCATTTGTTACTAAGACTGTTGCGCACGTCAGTATATTTGAAGTATGAGGACTTCCAAAAATTCTCAAATACTTAAAAAAAATCTCGTCAAGCAATCGAATTATTACTGCCAGGATTTGCTTAAAAAAGACAGTGGACTTTTATAATTTATTTTTGGTTTTTATTTATTTAGTACATATTTTTACACTTTATTATTATTGTTTTATGTTATATCATTGATAGAATATGTATTAATTAAATTTTAGTTTTTTAGAGATTTTTTTTCTTTTATTTCAGAGTTTTTTTTTGTAATAAATTCGATTTTATCGAAATTCCGATTTATTTTTATTCCGAATTAAATTAATTTCAGTGAAAATGAATATTTTTTCCGATTTACCCCATTTTAGGGATGATAAGATGCAAAAATAATATTGGCCGCCTAGATCGGCCAAATCTACGTCTGTGCGACGGTAGGTAAGCCATTCAAATCTTTTTAATCTATTTTAATGAAATATTTATCTAATAAGCATGATCAGAAATAATTAAGGATTAAATAATAATATAAATAACGATAATAATTAATTTTACCTCCCATGACCATCTTGATGATAGTTGAGAATGGTGAATCAATCGTAAGAGTCACGAAAAATCCTACTATGAATGTTATTGTGACGTTAGCCATGAACCTGTAGAGCTGAAAATAAAAAAAAATATTTTATAAAATACGTATGTCATTTATTAAAAAAAATATTTTATACAAAAATATTAAATAATTATTATTAATGAAATCTGTTTTATTTTTTTATGAGTGTAAAGGAATCTTATCTAATCCACTATAACTGTAATATTTGTCAAAGTATTAATACGCATTATAAAATGAGGTTAACTCGAGCTTAATTCAAAAACGTTTGTAATAATATCTACTTATATAGTTATTAATCTTGTAACGGTTTTATTTTCTCTCATTACGCCACACATATATTATAATAATATAATATATTTATAAAGTACTAGGTAGCTTCCTTTTTTGCAGTTGGTTAAAAAGTACCCTAAGTCCTTTCTCACGCTCCAGACATTCGTTGTACCAAATATCATTTAAATCGGTCCAGTAGTTTTAGCGTGAAAGCGTAACGGACAGATAGAGTTACTTTCGCATTTATAATATTAGTAGGGATATTATTACCTAGGTAGTAGGTACTTTACTCAAAATTGGTAATTAAATTGTCATCATTAGATGTTGTGAACGCGTCTGTGAGTTTAATAAAAATACAATTTCAAAGTAATTACGAGCACCTTACTCTGATCCCTACAATGTGTACACGTCTGTAAAAATGTTACCATCTTCATAAAATATAAAAGGAAAAGTGGATAATTGGTAGGTACCAATAAACTACGGAGTAAACTTTTACAGTGTTGTGCCCTCAGCTCACATTAAAATTAATCACTTAGGTATGTTGGAATGAAACAATTATAACGGATTTAACTCGCGAATTTCATATAATTATTTCCAGACGTTTTGATAAACTTTACATATAGTCCGATACGCAAACAAAATTAACTTATAAAATTCACAAGTGCGCAACTTTTGGTAGTCAGTTAGAATATTATGAATACTCCTTGTAAAAAAAATATATATCGGATTTTGATGGTGGCTTTTATAATATATAGGTATATGTATAGAGACGTTATAAACCAAAAGAAAGATTATGTAAGTGCAATATTTTTGCACTAGGTTATCGCATTTAATTATTAGAACGCCTCCTATAATTTTTTAACTGTTACATCAACAGCTTTTAGCAATATAATCGAAAAAGTGAAAAAAAAATATATATTTCCTAAATTAATATTAAAGTGAATGTTAGTTTCCGCAATGTGCCCAAATCGATTAAAAGTAACGTCAGTTATTATATCTAACAGATTTATCAATAGCTTCTTTTTTTATTAACATAAAACGTTCTCTAGGCCGTAAAAAAAATTCCAAGATTCTTAAGTCAACGTTTTCTAATCCAGAATAATTGTAGTAACGTATTGACAGATTTTTTAACTAATTCAACAATAGCTGCAGGTTTTATTACCTTATCAGTTCAAATAATTTTGTACAAATGTACTGAATATTCCGGTCTCATCCTAAACACTAAGCTGTAATAAAACGCATATACCTATAAATTTCAACCTATCTAATTAAGACTATCTTGGCTTAATGCGTAAGGCATCGCTTAGTATACCGAGAGTCGTGGATCGAATCCGACTGGTCAACATGCTTTTTTTATTTTTATTATCGGATAGGAAATATGGTATTACATAATCATATTATTTACTTTTTTTATTTTCCATAATAAATTGTTGTACCTAGTTAATATTTTAAAATGAACAAAATAAATGTTAATAGTATTTTTTTATTTGTCGCAAGATTTTTCTGATCTGTAATAGGGCGGCGAGATATTCGGAGATGGGACAATCAAAACTGGTATAAATATTTGCAGTTTGTTTATTACTTTTCGACTTATTATTTTTTAAACGACAAACTCTGTAATTAATTAAGCGCCATCATTAGACCCTGGTTAGGTACTATATAATTGGACCGTGTTAAACATTCGTGTGTCAACCCACAAAAAATCGGGTTTTGAGTTATGAATGCAGTTTTATTAAATAAATCATGAGGAATACGGCAGTGCAATCCATTTTATAAAAAAAAATCGCAGAATATTCTAGAGCACAAAATTGGTTATTGCTTTTTTATTATCTTATAGCATTAGGGTTCCCTGGTATATGGGAAAAGACAGGCCAGATATTCGGAATTACCAAAGAATCTTTATTAGGTACTTAACACAAAACGAAGCCTCTTAAGAACTTAGACTAAATAAACCATAAAGCTAGAAAATACACATTTTAACTAGGGTTAGTCTTGAATGTGTCTCACCGACGTACAAAATATTATCATAATAAAATTACAAAAAAAAATAAAAGTTTAAACACATTAACCTTTCCTGGTCTTGAACTCAAACCAGCCGCGATCTATAAACGCGCAATTGACATGACCGCCGGGCCAGCGGTTCAATTACTCGTTATACGAAAATCCGTTACCAATGTCGACACCGCTTGTCTTGACACGACAGTGATTGAGATTCTTTAAATAAGACGCGATCTAAACGGCGAGTGAAGTTTGGCAACAAAAAACAAGAGTCAGTATGACAACGTCGCATTTCTCGTTTGCTTTGCATAGTATATAATATGGAATATGGAACTGATCAGATAATAAAAATAAAAAAAGCATGTTGACCAGTCGGATTCGATCCACGACTCTCGGTATACTAAGCGATGCCTTACGCATTAAGCCAAGATAGTCTTAATTAGATAGGTTGAAATTTATAGGTATATGCGTTTTATTACAGCTTAGTGTTTAGGATGAGACCGGAATATTCAGTACATTTGTACAAAATTATTTGAACTGATAAGGTAATAAAACCTGCAGCTATTGTTGAATTAGTTAAAAAATCTGTCAATACGTTACTACAATTATTCTGGATTAGAAAACGTTGACTTAAGAATCTTGGGATTTTTTTTACGGCCTAGAGAACGTTTTATGTTAATAAAAAAAGAAGCTATTGATAAATCTGTTAGATATAATAACTGACGTTACTTTTAATCGATTTGGGCACATTGCGGAAACTAACATTCACTTTAATATTAATTTAGGAAATATATATATTTTTTTCACTTTTTCGATTATATTGCTAAAAGCTGTTGATGTAACAGTTAAAAAATTATAGGAGGCGTTCTAATAATTAAATGCGATAATCTAGTGCAAAAATATTGCACTTACATATTTTTTTTCAACGATTTACAAATATTGCTTCTAAAAATAAGAATAATTCCTAACGCACGGTCAAAAACTGTTATATTTTTTTTCCCCATTACATTTCAATGTACTCTAACAGATTACAAAAAAGAAAGCACTTGTGAGTTTTGTTAATTGTAAGCCTTTTACATCGTTCCCGTATCGGACTAATAATATTATGTGAACATATTCGTAGCCGACAGTTTTGGGAACTATCTTATTATATAAATTAAAAAATTGAACTACTACCCTGGTATAGAACATGAAATAGGTATTTATGTTCAAATCTTAGCATAAATAAACTTTTTTAAAACAAAATAAAGCACGCAAGTGAAGCCCATTATAATTATTTTACTTCAATGTGTAGGTACTAACTGCGAAGACGTTAGAAATTGTTACACTTACGTATGGCTTAACAGCGAAGTACCCTGGTGCAACTGCTGATGCATTGACTGCAGCGATGAGTGGAAAGTGAAAGATGTACATGGCAAAGGATATCCTAGCTGGCAGCTTCCACATACGCAGCGACAAGAACCAGTTGATTGGACCTTGAAAAGTATAATATACAAATATATAAGTACACAAGAGTTATAGATATATATAAGTATACACACTCATTAAGAAAAATGCAATTTCGAAATAGGTACATGAAGAGAAAAAAGACGCTGTGATGTTAATAAAAAAATAGGAATAATAAACCGTATGATATATACTAAATAATTAAGGTAATATAATTATTACCTTACCTTATTGTTAAGGTATTAAAAAATAATTATTTATATATTTAAAATGAAAACATTAAAATGTGATCGCCTAGCCGCCTAAACCTATTTTCCATTAAAATATCACTGCAGATTTTATTTTCAATAAAAATCGAAAATCACAGGCTTAGTCTTCTTTAGCTTTAATTAAATAACATAATGAATTATCAAGGTCATTTGTCTTAAGGGACAATTTGAAAGACCAAAAATACCTCCATATCCGTGAACACATGCAAACACCATCCATCCAATGCACATGGCCCAGCCAGGTCTCATGAACGAGTTTAGAAAACTGTCCACAAATTGATTGTCCCAGTCTAACTGAAGAATGGGGTTCGAAGAATAGATAATCGCTGCAGAGATTACAGTGGCGCAAGCCCAGAAAAAGGCTACAAGCACCTGGAACATAGCAACAAAAAATAGGTACTTCAAAAGTTACCTCAGACCTGTTGATCATTAGGTCAACAAGTTATAAGACTTATAGTTCAACAAATAAAATTTACCAATTATCATTATTACGTAACGTATTATAAAATCTGTCTTTTAAATTGCTTAACATACTTAGACGTGACAAAGTTGCAAAAGCTACTTCGTATTAGTTTAATTGTTTTATCCTTATTTTATTATATTATCTAATAGGTACAGTCGAAGCTATTACTACCTCGAATGCATTAAATCTATCTTATAACTTATCAGGTACCCGGCCACGCCGTTTTTATATAGTACCTTCTACAATTTTTATATAAAGAATTACCTTAGGTAATTCAACGATTTTTCCTTTGCAGATGCTCAGCAAATATCCGAAGAGCATACCAACGAAGAATGGAGTGCAGCGTGTCAACGTGTTGACGTAGTAATATCTCATGTACGGCTCCATGTCATTAGGACGTCTGAAAATAATGTTTCAGGACTTTCAGGTTATTTAAACTTTAATATTCACGCGAAAATCTTCTGAGGTCTTGGATTAATTTAATTTTTAACCGTTCTTTCAAATAGTCTGGACTATTCGGCTTTACATAGGGGCGAAATTAAATTAAATATTGAAGATCTGTAACAGACTAAGGGAGGTCAAATCGAATAACGCCTTATTCTTTATTACATTTTAGGTTGCCCTACAACCAGTTTTAGTTAACTAACGAACTATGTAAAAAAATATTAGAACCTTAATTCAACCTACTTTTAGTACCTAATTGCATCATTGCGAAATTTGGCAGGTAATGTAGGTAGTTCTGACAACAATAAAAAAACATGATGAGGCTGGAAGATAATGATTAAGAACTCCTGGATTCCTAGACAAGTGTCAATCAAAGAATAGGTAGAATTAACGTAAGCTAATCAAAAGTCACGTGGTCAGTTTTAGTTCGCAATTTTATTCAAATTTGATTAGTACTTGTCCAGGGAGGCATAACAGGCAGATGTGCTCTTAGCATAATTATTGTGTTTTAGGTTCATAACTATTAGGTACTTACGATGGAACTACAGGCGCTGCCTGAAATTCGTTCACGAAGTTATAAGCCGTTGACGCTACTAATGTAATCATCATTGCTGCTGATAAGGCAATCCAAGCTGAGTGTCTTTTGCCGAAAACCCAGAATAGAATCAGTGGTGATAGTATATGAAGCTGCATATCAACAGCTAAGTACCATGATGGTCCAATACACTAAAAACATTTTTTTATCGAATAAAATTTCTCAAAAATTGCAACAAATCGCACCTTCGGTGGCACAAGGGCACAATTGTCAAAAAATCCAAAATTGAGTTGAGTGTACAGAAATGTTCTAAATTTTTTTTGGAACATTTCTGTATACTTGGCTCATTTTTGCCCTTGTGCTACCGAAGGTGCGAAATATTGCCATTTTTATATTACAAAAAGTTATATTTAAAAAGAGAAAAGTACCTACTACGTTCGAAGTTTTTACGCAAACTGTAGGTAGTTTAAATGAATTTCAAACTTTTCCCCTCACCTGATTCCGTGGCGTAACATAATTCTGAATATGCAGTAATGTCGCCCACCAAAATCGCCTACATTTGTGGACTTTGTGCGAGAACCTTGGGCCCCATTGTGGTCCATCTGATAAGTGGTTGAACAACGTCGCTTGCAATAACACACCAGCAGCCAAAATTGGGAATATACGCAGAAATCGGTTTAAGTAGAATAGGTGGATGTTTTTGACCAGTCTCACTAAAAATCGGAAAATAAAAAGTTAACGAAAACCGTAAAATTTCGTAACTCAGTGTACCTACTCACAGTCAGTCAGTGTGCTTTCGAAGTTATTACACATTGAAATAATAAAAATATAATAATTTCTGATACCTTCGCGGTTATTACAGTGGAATGAAAAAACTACAATATAAATATTTATTTATACTCATCGGTATTTTTTATACTGATGAGTATAAAGAAATGTGGAGCATCATTATTGGTTTCATTCCTTTACAAAAACTATTTATCAATACTTACTTCCATTCATTTTGCCAACAGTTGTATAAACTATCAGGATACCACCAAGCATGAAAAAAGTATCCACCGTAATTGGAGCTGCCATAATCCAAACTGCAGAGAGCGATGTCATCCACTGTGAAAGGAAAATACCTAATATATTATTATATAATATACACATATATCATAAGGAGGTATTAGGTATAAATAACGTGTAACTATCTTGTTCATCTTAATATCGTGAGTCGAAAATTCGCCTGATGCTCTATTGCCTAATAAGTACTATCTGTCATGCTCCATGACTAGACAATTTACTGACCCGTACTTGGTGGAACATGAAGGCTAGTCCTCACTCGACATCAGCGCAAATCTAGCGAATGTTTCACTTGCGGTTGGCCATAATAGAAGTAAGGTGAGTAATTAAGTCACATTTCCTATTAATAGTTCAACTATTACCGTAAATAACTTAGTGCTTACCAAATAACTTACCGAAAACATATCATTGGGATTCATAAAGACTCCCTCCAATTGTGTTGAATATGTGTGACCCACTATGACCCATATCATCGCTAAAGCTCTTATTCCATCCAAACATTCTAGAGCTCCCGGATTCGACTGGAAGTTAAGAAGACGACGAGTGTTTCTGTACAACGAAAATGATTGACAGAGAGCATTGGCTTTCTTTGGATCTGAAAAGAGTATAAGCTAAATTGAACTACTTTCGGCTTGGTGTACCAGGTTTAACGTGTATTCAAATAATTATGAATTCACGCCTAATCAATTTCCGAAAATGCTGACGATCTTGTTCAAAACCAATGAAAGCTGACCATACTATGATAAAGATATAACTTCCCAAGTAACTGTGTTTTGAATTTTGTGTCAATGGATTTACGCAAAGTTACGCTTACTCACCATTTCCAAGAATTAACGTGTGATACAAATCGTAACAAGTGCTTAGCAATGTCAATAACATCATCATTCCAAAAACAGCCCTGTAATTAAAGAACCATGTATTTATATAAATAAAGACCAAGATAAATAATGAATGACATACCAACAGTTAAAAATAGCTAATGAAATATATTGATCACCTTAGAAACTCAATTCACACATTATTAAAAAAGAAAAAATTACAAACTTTGAACTGAATTATGTTAGAAGTGAGCAAGGTCGACCGAGTAAAAAGAGTCTGAAAAGTTCGAGCTTGAATAAGTAATTCCTAAAACGTGTCATATTAGCAACCTTCTTACAATATTATACTTATTTTATGAAACTGTGTCAATAAAACTAATTACTTACATAGCTACGTAGTCACCTGGTACAAATGGTTTATCATTTTTAAGTCTGCAAAAGTCATCTGTGTATTCCAATCCTGCTGTTGTAGTATTAAACATTAGCTTGCTGAGAGCCTGTTCTGTAGTACAACTTTTCGGTATACACACTGCTAATCTGAACTCTAATCCATTGTTATCTAATACCCTAGAACTGTTATTTTTTAATTAAAACAATGAAAATCTTTTATAACGGTGGATTGAAGTAATTTGATAATACCTACCGTCGAGACCCCAAACTTCGCCTGGATTTTGGCATATTTTGCAACATAACTTGTTAATTTGAAAGTATTCTAGACCGTTCAAAGAAAAAAACTAATTAAAGGACTCCTGTCCATCTTTAGAGACCATTAGAGCATTGAATTTCAATGGCTAACATGGCAAAAAATGGACAAAATGGTGCTAGGCGAAGAATGGGTATTTTTCCCTAACTTCGCCTATGTATGCCTGACCGCTTATAATAAACATTGATGGGATCTACTCACGACAAGTCTCTTCGGTTTGAAGTGTGATAATATAGTATGAACTTAAACAACGTCAGATTACTGTTATTTCCTAGAAAAGAGGGGTAGGCGAAGTATGGGTGCAATATGACGTTAGTTACATACATTGACAGTGACGAAGCTAGGGCTGCCAAAAATCACGCATTTATCTAACTTGCCAAGAAAAAAGAGGGTATAGTGTTTTGTTCAACATTATTTTTTTTAAATAATTTCATTTCATTTATTTTAAAAGGAGTTTTTTTTGCACAGTTGCTTTTTATGGTTTGTAAGTATCTCTTCAAAAAACGGTATGCCCACTTTCTGCCGGGTAATTTATCAGCTAAAATTGAACGCTTTCCACTGGGTTCTAAGTATCTGATAATTTTAAATACTCCACTACACTTTACAAGTAGAAACAAGTCTTATTATTCATTTAATTGAAATCTTATAATTTTTATATAAATTTTGTACAGTACATTTGCCATCCCTAAGGGCAGGCGAAGTTTGGCACGAACATGATGACCAAATGCCCTAATGAACAATTACTTTTATTATGACTTAAAAACGTAATATATCTATGAATGAATAGTGTCAATTGATAAAGCGATAGTTATAGCATATACCTGTATAACAAAAATAAATTTATCTGGTCTGCAACACTCCTTAAAATCAAAGTTCATTCACGACTTGAAAAAAACGTGCGGTCGGCGTCACGAATAAACTGCACTAGACGCCAACCATATGAAGTTAGCCACAGATTGTCCACAGAATATTGCCAGTCATAAAAAATACTTTATACTTAGAGTTATTATATAAAGCCTGCTATAGAAATAACTTGTAAATTTGAAGTTATGTAAAATTAGGCGAAGTATGGTAGTCTAGGTGAAGTTAGGGGTTTCGACGGTACCTAATAAGATCCACATCAGTCGAAATGAGATTTCTGTATAGGGCAGTCTTTCTATTCGATTCTTCAATATTTCTCAAGAAAATATGTTTTGTAGTATTTGGGATCAGTTCTGGCCACGGAAACTCTGGCCATCCTTCGGGCCAATCTGGCCATTCTGGTAAGCTGGGTAGCTCAAAATTATCTTGCTCCAATGGCACATTGATCATACAGTATTTTCCTTCAATATTCAAATTGTCAGCATCTTCTTCGATGTCAAGACATTGGTAGTAATTGCCAAGATCCACGAGGTTGCCCGAAAGTATACCTTTCGGAGTTTTAATACCAGCATCCAGAACTGTAAATGTTTGTGAAGATTTTAATTCCTATTTGAAATATTCCAAAGTGAAATAAAGCTTAGCTGATATTTTATTACAGATCAGATACTTACATTGGGCTCTTAACATAGAATTATTGTTCACAATGTATGCTAATTGTTTTTCACACAATTCTGCGTCAAGCACATTCTGGTAGAGTTCTTGATCAAATGCATCTCTAGATATTTCAAATTCAATAAACGCGTTAACATAGTTTAAAAATGAAATAGTTGATAAAGCTAAAATCACTCCTAATTTCATCTTTATATTTAAATTTATTAGCACTTCTTAAAAATAATTAACGCGTTTTTGTGGAACTGATCTTACTACGGGTTCGACGCCGAAAGTATCAACCACGTAAACACAACAGTGATTTTTATTTACTAACAACGAAATGATTATCAAAAAATTATCACTGATGATTGTAATTAATCGAAGTTTGTTTTTTGCATTTGAAGATAACTAGTGATTAAATGGTGTCAATAGTTTCCTGTGCATTTACGAATTTTAGGGTGACCTTTGAATCCACTAATGTTATTAAACTTAAAATAAATAGGTCTATAACATAGCATAGATCTGTAGTATACAGATTATTTATTTTTATCAGTATAATAATATAAAATAAAATACGAGACTTAAATCCGTTATACGTAGGTAGTTCTTTAATTCCAATGTGTAATAACCTTAAAGACATCTCAGATTTTTATTTTATTCAAAACCTTAAGACTTGGTGTCTCATATTTATGTGTCCTCTTAATAATTTATAGTTTTATGACTGCTTTATCCGGTTTTGATTGCTTTGGACCTGAAATAATTGTTTGAATTATTGTTCAAATTTTAAAAAATACTAAATGATTACTAGAATAAGGTACCTAGCAAATAAAATTTGAATTAAATAGACAAATACTAACAAATCAACGTACCTCCGCTCATAAGAAGTTTGGTGAGAGATGAGAATGGTGAATCAATTATTAGAGTCACAAAAAATCCCACAACTAACGCCATAGTTATGTCAGATATGGCTCTGTACGCCTGAAAATATTTTAAATCCATGATGAAATTGTAAATTTAAACCAAATTTCATAATCTAAGTTTATGGTCGTTCAATCGCAAAACGAAAAACTAGATAAAGCCTCTTAGGAGAGGTGTGAGTTTTGGAGAGTTATAAATTCTAAGAAATGAGCTAAGATCCGAACGATGTTACCTTTGGATCGAAGTTACTTCGACCTAACCCTTTTTCTGTCAGATCTTTTTTGTACAATCGTATTTAGACACAGAAAGAAAGATTAAGCCAAGTCCCAAGAATCCTGAAGGATGGGTATAGGTGTCAAAGTTATTTTAACAACATAGTACCTATAGGTACTTTCCCTATTTTCTCAGGTCATTTAAAAAGAAGAGTTGATAATTAAAAGGTCTGCTTAGGTCTGAGAGATATTTGTCGCATGTGCTTTTTTATATTATGTTAATCGTTTTTGTTTTCTTATCTATTATACCTTGTACGTTATTTTTATTTATACATCCTTAGGACCATATTTACCAAAACTATTATTTTATTAATTGCAGTAGTACTTATTGTCAATAGTAAGCAGTCAATGGACCTTACGTCAAAGTCATCAAGTTCATTTATATGGAAATATTTTAGATAAATATCTTCAGTGAACAGATTACTAATCTAGTTTACTTATAATTATAACGAGGAGGATGGAGGAGGATTTTATTTACAAAATAACTCATACCTAGTCTGAACCTTGTGAAACAGGCTTGACAGCTTCAAGTTATTAGTTATACAAAACAAAATTAAAACATCATAATTAAAGTACCTAACAATTAGTTATGTCGCCCTTGCTGGATGCATGCTTCTAAATTATTAAAAAATACAACTTACTAATGCCGTGGCATCGAAATAATCGGGGGAAACATTTGATGCATTCACTAAATTCATTATAGGCTGATGAATGACGTACATTGCAAATGATATTCTGGCCGGCAGTTTCCACAAACGCAGTGACAAAAACCAATTAACAGGACCTTGAATTGAAAAACAAAGCTTTAAAAAGGACGAAACATAAAAACTACACACGTAAGTTAGACCAAAACTTATTCAGTATTGTTAATTACCCTACCTTACTTAAGTTTCAACGTGTTTTCGGTTCGTTAAATGTTGTCGTTTTCATTAAACTAGACATTATTCGTTTAATGACAACGACATCTATAAAAGTTTTTACAAACTATTTAATCTGCAGTTCACTCACACGAGGACCTTATCTTTTTAATTAAGAGATGTCGCTATAAATTGATCAATGATCTATTGATTGATTGACAAAAATCACTTCCATTGTACTAAGAGTTTATACGATAAGCATTGGTGAATAATACTAATATTATATCGAAAGTTTAGTATCGCTAGGCCTCAACTTGAAATAAGTCACCACGCGAATTTAAATTTAAATATTAATTAAAATATTGTAGTAAGTAATGGCATTTTGAAAAAAGGACACTATAATACTTACCAATGGATCATTACGTAGATACGCATTAAAGTAAACGTAAACGAATGACATAAGAAAAAACCGTTATTATTAGCATGAACCTTTGAAAACAAACTATGTCTTACCTCCATATCCGTGAACGCAAGCAAAAATCATCCATCCAATGCACATGGCCCAGCCAGGTCTCATAAATGAATTGAGGAAACTGTCCACAAACTGGTTGTCCCAGTCAAATTGAACAATGGGGTACGAAGAGTAAACAATACCTGCTGACATTACAGCGGCACAGACCCAAAGCAATGCCACAAGTATCTGAAATAGGAGAAATAACAGAAAATATATTGTGAACAGCTATGTTTTTGCCTTGTGAGTGACTCAAAAAGAGACTCGGAAACAGTTCTGTTGTAAAAGTCATTTAAAAATGTAGTACTCCTGAATCCATAAAATTTTTACCAGTATTTAGAGATTACACGAAATCGCAGGTTTACAACAAAAAAAAAGGAAGCACCTAAGTACGAATAAAACTGAGAAACTCTTTCTGAAAATATAAATAAGTCTTATATGTGAATAGTTTATCAATTGAAATAATATAAAATATTGAAATAATATTGAACAAGTTTCAACACTAATTAAAATTTAACCCTGTATAAGGTTAACAGTCAGTTACCTTTGGAATGAATACTGTTTTTCCTTTGTAAATGTTCAGTAGGTATCCGTAAATCATGCCGACAAAGAAAGGAGTGCAACGCGTTAATGTGTTCATGTAATAATATTTTGCGTAAGCTTCTGCATCATCAGGCCGCCTGAAAAAAAAAAGATAAGAATCACTATAGGTAATTATCTACTTGAAGAATTGCCCGAAGAAACTATAAAAAATCTACATAATACTTCTACAAATAGGAAAATAAGCACATAA
Source organism: Polylopha cassiicola (assembly GCA_038024825.1). Classification (NCBI taxonomy): domain Eukaryota; kingdom Metazoa; phylum Arthropoda; class Insecta; order Lepidoptera; family Tortricidae; genus Polylopha; species Polylopha cassiicola. The sequence continues at coordinate 10,403,938 of CP149046.1, read as the reverse complement.
TGCTTAGAAGGTTCAGATGCGTATGCTCGTGATGATCACATAATATTCACTCTTAGCGGGATTCGAAGCCGTAACGTCCAGGGATACTGATCAATATACCAACAAATCGGTTAAAATAAAATATTTAACCTACTTCAGCTATTTTATTTTATATACCTTCTGACCTCTCGTAAGCACACCCGTTTTACCCTCTTCTTTAAGAGGTGAATTTTCGAAAATATTTTCTTATTGGTCATCTACGTTATAAAAGGAACCCCTATGCAAAATTTTAAGTTTTTAACCCTTATAGTTCAGGCGCTGCATTGATATGTCAGTCATTAAGTCTGCCTCTCCTTTTATATATACCTATACCTAAGGATAGATTATCACTGGATTGATTAGAAGTCAGATTAGAAATAAAACTCACGAAGGGACAATTACTCCTGCTTGGAACTCGTTTCTAAAGGTATAAAGCGATGACGCCATTAATGAAAACAACATAGCTAATGTAAGAGAGATCCATGCAGACCGTTTCTTGTTAAGCACCCAGAATAAAATTAAAGGCGACAGTATGTGAAGTTGAACATCGACAGCCAAATACCATGATGCTCCAATACACTGTAACAAAATAATATTATTATAGAGTTGCTGTTATGTTTGATCAGAAGTACCTATGTGAAGTATATTCGGGTAAGATTTTGCAACTAAATTGTAGGTATAAGTACGTTCAGTTTGTATGACAATGCATGGTTTACTATGTGACGTCATTCTCAAACGTTTCTTCAAGACAAGTTTTCTGAGCGTTGGTAAACGAAATGGCGACAAAATAATATGTACCCGAGTGGAAATTGGACGTCGATGTAGGTACATTGTAAAATAAACAGCGGTCAAGCTGTTCTAAAATTATCTCCAAAAAAGCTTATTTATAAAAAAGGTTTTTGAATGTTATTCAAAGTTACCTGATCGAGCGTATTCACATAATTCTGAATATGCAACAATGTGGTCCACCAAAAGGTGCGACATTTGTGCACTTGATATGCGTAAATAGTGCCCCACTGTGGACCATCTGATAAATGGTTAAATAACGTCGCCTGCAAAAATACACCAACGGCCAAGACAGGAAATATGCGCAAGAGTCGGTTTAGGTAGAACAAGTGAACATTTTTGATTAATTTTACTGAAATAAAAAAAAACTGTTAGAAACTGTAACTACCTATGTAACATGATTTTTCATCGAAGGAAAAAAAAGTCTACTTATCTTAATTTATATTCGCCGAGTAAAAGTTACCTTATAGTAGGTAAGACAGTCAAATATTTGTTATAAATTATAGTAGTTTTGTAATTAGTAAAATTTTTGTAACAGGTTTTTGTATTAACCTAACTTTAGCGCCATCTATGAGCTATCTCTTGCACTATTTAGTGATTACACAGTAGTCTCTGCATCGTTAGCAGCTTTAACTTGTAAGCGAAATAGTTCGGCTAGAAATCGATAGATGGCGCTGGTTGCCTGATTATTATCCTGAAATATCACTATTACAATATTAATTATTATACCTGTTTAAGTAAGCAAAAACTTACCTCCGTTCAATTTTCCAACCGTCGTGTAAACTATTAATAATCCACTTAACATAAAAAATGTATCTACTGTAATCGGAGCGGCCATAATCCATATGGAAGAGAACGATGTCATCCACTGTGGAAAATAATTCAATTTTATTATAACTACTTAATATCCAAAACCCAAGAACTTCAATAAAATATGATAGTTTAAGCCAATAACAAAAAATATAAAGACCAATTCGTGATACACCGTGATAATTATATATACCTCATAAAAATGAAAAAAAAATAATATCTTAAACGTACCGAGACAATATCAATAGGATTGATAAATACTCCAGTCATCTGCGTAGAATACGTGTGTCCCACGATGACCCATAACATTGCTATAGCTCTGATTCCATCCAAACAGTCTAAAGCGCCAGGGCTTGATTGAAAGGATAAAAGACGACGTGTATTTGTGTAAAGCGAGAATAATTGACAATGTCTATTTGCTTTCTTGGGATCTTAAATAAAATAGTATAACAAGGTTCAGACAGACAGAATAATATACAGGATTCAAAAATGTGAACTAGCTATTCTGTGTACTGTATTCCAATAAAATTTTGTTCTTATTTATTCATTTTAATAAGCATGCTAAATTAGACATGTTTTTGACTTAAGTACCTTTATTAAGAAGCATCGTATGATGTAAATCATAACATGTGCTGAGCAATGTAATCATTATAATAACTCCAAAGATAGTCCTGAAAAATCAATCACAACAAAAAGAAGAATTAGTAAAATGTCGTGATGCCATGACCAAGGGAATAAGAATTCCTTCATAGATTAAGATTTTCGAATACCTAGCACATGTGGGTAGTGTTCGTAAGTAAAATTTTATCCTAACCTTATTTGTATACAGGTAATACTTACATTGCAATATAATCGCCAAGAACAAACGGCTTATCATTCTTCAGTCGACAGAATTCATCTGTATACTCCAGTCCAACTGTGCTAGTATTAAACATCATCCTATTCAATGCTTGTTCAACGGTACAAGTCTTCGGAATACATACAGCTAATCTAAACGCCATACCAGATAATGCGCTTTCTTCTGCAACTCTAAAATCAGAATAGATGACGTGGTAAATGAAGTAAATACCAAGTTCATTTATTTGTAACTTATTAAAAAGAAAATTCCAAAAAAACGTACTGAGGAACATTTATGTTGAGTTTAACAAATTTTCTATATGCCTCAGTCTTTGCATTTAATGCTTCTATGTTTCTAAGTAAATTCATATTTCTAGTTGTGTTCGGGATGAGTTCTGGCCAGGGAAACTCTGGCCATTCAGTAGGCCATTCGGGAAGGCTTGGTAACCTCAAATTTTCTTGTCTTAAAGGCACGTTAATTATACAGTATTTTCCTTCAATGTCCAGATTTTCTGAAGCTTCTTGGATATCCAGGCACTGATGGTAATTTCCAAGGTCAACTAGGTTACCGGTAAGCATTCCTTTTGGAGTTCTAATGCCAGCATCCGCAACTTAAAGTAGAAGAATTGTCCCAGTCATATTTCCTTCTGGTTCACAGTTCAAATGTATAATTTTACATTACGCACCAAGGTCAGTAAAATAAAAAATGTCTCAGATCACATGTAATTGTCGTCCGAGGCGAAGCCGAGGTTGACAAAAATGTTATCTGAGGCTTTTTTGTTTTACTGGCCGAGGTCAGTAGGTATACTATTTTTCTGTTCGACGAAGCCAGAAAGCGGAAATTTCATTTAGCGAAGCGGGCACAAAGTTGGCGCTTTCTGACCGGAGGACGGAAAAAGTACTTTAATATCTATTTCGCCTATTTACTTACATCGAGCCCTTAAAATAGAACTGTTAGAAGCGATGTAACTCAACTGTTCTTCACATAACTCTGAATCGAGAACATTTTCGTAAAGTTCTTGGTTAAATGCGTTTCTAGTTACTACGAAATCCACATGCGATTTTACTAAATGTAGATACATGAGGCTAATAAAACTGATTATTAGTTTAGATTCCATTTCTATTTTTTTAACAAAAGCTAATTAATTTTGGGAATTGTTTACGCGAAACACGAATTTGATTGTAATATGGGCGTTTATGCTCCACGAAAAAAATATTATGAATGAGATAAATAAATACTGATTAGTCAAAACAGTTACTATCATACCTACCCTAAATAGATATTATTATCAATTAATATTAAACTACCTGCGCCGCCAAGCTTGCCTTACTTATAAAATATGTAAGTACTTAAACTGAACGTGGTCTTAAATTTATTACCTACTAGCGGTCCCGGCAGACGTCATCCTGCCCGTTCGAAATTCAAATTAGGTAACTTTAGTTAGACAACGTTTGTATGGGAAAGGAAAAGGGCTGTTTTTAGGGTTTTCCCGGCAATTATTCGATTTTTTCTCGCCGTAAGAACCATCCTTGGACTTCAACGAACATTTAAAAAAAAAATTGGCCAAATTGGTCCAGGCGTTGTCGAGTTATGCGCTTACCAACACATTTTGCGATTCATTTTTATATATTACCTATAGGTTTTTGTCCACTGACATATTGAAAAAAGCAAGCTTAAAATTATAATAAAAGTTACTTTATTATAATTTTAAGCATGCTTTATTTTTATTATGAAAATTTTAAACGAGTCAAACAGAAATTCTATAATATTACTTTCAAACCTAGTGTATTTTTTATTGAATTATTTTAACTCTGCAAATACTGGTATGTACTTAAAAATGGTATGATGATAACTACAGCAACATCGGTGCTTTTACATACCTTAGCTTTAGCCATAACTTTGATTGCATTTCATCAATTATTGCATCCATGTTTATACTTTTTTTAATTCGACAATACTAAAGTAATAGGTATTTTATTTTATCGTAGCGTCCTCTAAATCTTGTAATTTATTTATATTTTTAAATTAATGAAAAAAAAAAATCCATATTTAAAGTATAAATTTTAGACAATAGGTATTACTTACGCAAGTAGATAGGTATTGAAAATTTTGGGTTTTTTGCCTAACTCTCTAAGCTCAATTACTAGCCAAGAGAGGTTTTTGACTTTCTTTAATAAACACTGGGAAATATGCACAAAATACAAAAAAAAATCTCCAAAACACAAAAAAAAGTAAAAAGGTTTAAAATAATATACGGTAAACTGCATTAATAGGTAGGTATAGTAATATTAATGAATAACTCTATATAAAACATCACTGATTAAAGCAAGTCTTATCAAAAGGAAACAGTAAAAATAAAATCGGAATATTAGATAGAACTTTGTAATCTTAAATGTGTTGCAAGACACTGATTGATTATTCGTTATCAAAAGTCATTAAGATATTGAAATCAATCAAACATACTTACTTAATAGATATAAATATGTATCTGCAGGTACTTAAATAAAATACAAGAGAAAATTATTAAATAAAAAGTATTTATCTTAGTTTTAATATAAAACAGTCTTAAAAATCTTATAATAACATCTGATTTATTAATCGTATTTTATTCTAATGCTTATCAATAATACCTACATTATTACGAGGTAAGTACCTTACATAGATTAAAATTCATTAATACAAATTAGTATTTTATTCGGTACGCATATTTATAATTTAGTTTTGGCGATCTCTGGAACATAAGCCGAATTGATTGCCTCTCTGTTTCCATTGACCTGTTCTTTTTCAACTGCTTTTTCGGTTCTTGGTCGTTTCGGTCCTGAAAAATTTTGTTAAGATATTGTAGTTGTAAAAAATTGAAATTTTACATAGGCACCTAATCATAATTGAATACCAACTTAATTTTTTTACTTATGATGAAGTCAAAAACAATTTTGAGTAATCAGATATAGACAAAATAATAAATCTTACCTCCACCCAAAGCAAGCTTGATAAGAGTAGAGAATGGAGAATCAATGATCAGGGTCACAAAGAATCCTACTATTAACGACATTGTTATGTCAGCCAAGGACCTATAAAACTGAAAAAAAAAAGAAATTAGTAAAAAGTCATGAAAACAATCTATCTGTATTGTTAATAATAGTAATTATATAAACATTACCCGTTACCCCAGTAGAACCAAAAAAGTCATGCGTCAAATCTAGGCAATATCTATCGGATTTTTTCGATAGCATAAAATGTAGGGTCAACATTTTGATTTAATGCTTACAGATGCCTTGACGTCGAAGAAACCAGTTGCAACTTCAGATGCGTTCACAGCGAACATCACTGGGTAATGGAAGATATACATGGCGAAGGATATCCTGGCTGGCAGCTTCCACATACGCAATGACAGGAACCAGTTAATTGGACCTTAAAGGAGAAAGAAATGTACTTGAGTTCGAAGGGGAAAGAAATAAAAGTAGCATGCGTGAGTTAAAAATCTACTACAATTGTATAATTCCAATATCTAACTTTATGACGTCTCTCTAAAGCCTAATCTCTATCAATCATAATTGTAGTCTCTCACCTATTAATATACGAGTAAACATATTGATCAGTGGTTTCCAAATAAAAAGCATCATAACACTTATAAAGAAATAAGCTGGTATAATAATTATCATTATATAAACAAAATACAAGGTATCTTACCGCCATATCCATGAACACAGGCAAACACCATCCATCCAAGGCATAAGGCCCAGCCTGGTCTCATAAATGAGTTGAGGAAACTGTCCACGAACTGATTGTCCCAATCCAGTTGCAGAACGGGATGTGCAGAGTAGATGATAGATGCAGAGATCACAGTGGCGCAAGCCCAGAAGAAAGCTACCAGAGTCTGTAATAGATAAATGTTATAGAGAAATGGATTGAAGAGTGTTAGACTATTGTACCTTTATGGTTTGTTTGTTGTTTACGCTACGAATATGGAAACTAAAGTTTTAGAAATGTGATTTTAAAAATGACATAACTGAGTTACATCCATTATAGTGGTTTAATTAGATTTTTAAGTTTTTTTACTTTAAATAATAAGTAGTTTACTCTTTTAGTATTATAATGAATCTTCAACGAAATGAAATAATCATCTGAAGACGACACTTTTAATTTTACTTTAACTTTTATAAAATAATATATTTGTATACTTGATATAATTATATTAATGAGAGGAATTCACCTTTGGTATTCTAACTTTCTTCCCTTTGTATATACTTAGGAGGTATCCAAATATCATGCCAACAAAGAACGGTGAGCAACGCGTTAACGTGTTTGTGTAGTAAAATCTCAAATACTGTTCTCTGTCGAGCGGGCGCCTGAAAAATTAAGCCTATTAGAATAAACTATATACCTAAATAGCTATGTCGGTACCCTCTTAGCTAAGTAAGGATAGACATACTCGTATGGTATACCTATCTCAATAAATAAATCTTTGGAAATACCTACATATATTTTGTGTTATTTAGATAAGGTAGGTATTTTTATAGAATTTTTATGTAGATTGGGTACATTAGCCGAAAAGTTCTGACGTTATTACTATAACGTGTCATTAAAGTAGTCATTCTTAATGATTTAATATTGAATTTTTAAGATTTAGCAAATTAGCAAAACTTACGCAGGAATAACAGGTGCTGATTGGAATTCGTTTATAAAAATATAAACCGATGAAGCTACCAATGAAATCAACATAGCAGCTGTTAAAGAGATCCAAGCAGATCGTTTCTTGCCAAGCACCCAGAAGAGAATCAGAGGCGACAGCATGTGAAGCTGAATGTCAACAGCCAAATACCATGTTGGTCCAATGCACTAAAATAGGAAAAAAATCGTTTAACAACTAGGTATCCATAATGTGACGCAGATTGAAAAATTAACCAAAGCCAACATAATGGTAAAAAATACAAAACAGTAAAGCATGTGGTAATCAGTGGAACACCTTTATAGGTACTTTTTTGTGTGTAAATGCATACAATAGCTACGTTGCCGAAGATTTTTCTATATTTATTTAATTTTGTAAATACATATCTAATAATTGCACCCGAAAGCAATTAAGTACCTAGATAGAATACCTACGGTAGGTAAACCAGTGAAATTTTTATGAAGAGCGAAAATCCAACTATTCAAACTTACTTGATTCAGAGTTGTAACGTAGTTCTGAACATGCAATAATGTAGCCCACCACATAGTCCTGCATTTGTGCACCTTGTGAGCAAATATAGTGCCCCATTGTGGACCATCTGACAAGTGGTTAAATAGCGTCGCTTGGAGCAAGACACCGGCGGCCAAAATCGGGAACATTCTCAAAAGTCGATTGAGGTAGTATAGGTGAATATTTTTGATTAGGCTCACTGGAATTGTTATAAGAAGCATTAATAAATTTCGGATAACACCCTAAACTTTGTAATAATCATTAAAACTTTTTATTATGTTAGTTATATCGGTACTAGATAGGTGCCAAGGAACATAGCCATAATAATTTAGAACTAATGGGAAATAATTAATAAACGGGTATCTAAAATAATTTTTAAAAGTTTACTTATCAATCCCTTGAGATTTTGATAATTTACATACATGTTGTTTTTTCAGCGCCATCTTTTTGTCAACTACAACATTTAAGAGCATCTAAGTTACTCAAGTTGACTGACGTTGTTCATGCTGCTTAAGTTGTTACGGTTGAACTCGGAAGATGGCGTGAATTAACAAAGTCCTTTCATTGGATATAACTTACCTCTGCTTAATTTTCCAACTGTTGTGTATACTAATAATGCACCACTAAGCATAAAGAAAGTGTCTACGGTAATCGGGGCAGCCATTATCCAAACTGCCGATAGTGACGTCATCCACTAGAAACAAATCAGTAAGTATATATTAAAAATGCGAAACAGTATCAAGCAATAAAAAATCTAATCAGAACAAGCATAACAGTAAAGTTTAGTTAAAGAGGTGTTTATACAACATTTTGACATACCGAGAAAATATCGACGGGGTTAACAAATAATCCGTTCAACTGCGAAGAATACGTGTGTCCGACGATAACCCATAGGATTGCTAAAGCTCTGATTCCATCGAAACATTCTATAGCTCCTGGAGGCGAGTTGAAGTTAAGTAGACGACGGGTATTCGTATATAGTGAGAAAGATTGATACAGAGTGTTGGCTTTCTTCGGATCTGGAAAAGGAAAAACAGAATCAAAATCGGTTCATGCGTTTGGGAGCTATGATGCCATAGACAGACACACACACACACACACACACACACACACACACACACACACACACACACACACACAGACACGTCAAACTTATAACACCCCGTCGTTTTTGCGTCGCGGGTTAAAAATGATTTTACTAAATGCGTCAGTAAAAATGGTACTTACTGTATTTAAAAAATATATAAGTATAGAAATTTTACGTTATGTGGGATTCACAATAAAGTGTTTTACTTGACATTAGATTAAAAAGGAACTGAACGGCCTAAGATCAGTCACCCAAAACTTACGTGATTTTAGGAAAGATATTTTTTTTTAGGATTAGTAGTAGGTATATAATAAACTTGGTAAGGAACGCTAAGCTAAATCGCGGCCCTTTTAAAGGTAGCAATTATAATATGGAATCTCAATAATAAAAAACTTTTAACGTTGTCACAGAAAATTTAAGGAGTTCCTAACCCACTCCACGGGGAACTATCCTGTAATTTTATGTATACCTATACGATGTAAGGAAGGAATTGAAAACTATAAGGAATGACATAAGACTATTGTCAGCTCATTCGTGCTAGGATTATGGAATCTGTAAAAGCTCAGAAACGTCAGCTAATAAAAATTAAATACGCGAGTTAAATCCGTTACTGTTGTTTTATTCCAATATATAATAACCGCGAAGGCGTCAGAAAATATTATAAGGAATGATTTAAGGTACCTCGTTGAAAATATTAAGTTATAATTATTAATTTTTATGTCTGATAAGATAATTAGTTCATAATATTTCCCAACGTAATTTATCATTCTTAATCCGTATTTCTAATTAAAAGTCTGCAGTAAAATACCTAAGTTTACCTACGTATGACATATCTGTCTGGAAAATCCGGTAGGTACCTACATCAGATTAATGCATTTGATAAGATTATTCGAATAAAATAATTAAGACTGTCATATTTAAAATTATAAATTGCTGCGTTTCTATAACAATAATAATCTAAGGAAGTAATTTCATTATTAATAGTAGGTAGGTATAATTAAATTTGTATTCCAGTATTGGGTAATGAAGTCAGTTTTTTGACTTTCGATTTCAATGTTCAAAAGGTGGTAGTATTTTGTGGACGTATTTCTTAAAAGATTTAGATTGTTATTGCTTAAGAATTAGGCAATCCTTTGTCGTACATAACATACGGGCATCAAAATCAAAATAATATATTAATTCAGTTTAAGCTCTTATGAAAGTCAGAAGAAGATACACCCTCTTAGGAGTAATTTTTTCCTTGAAAAATATCACCATATCACCAAAATACATCTTACGAATACGGTTAGGTATTTAAAAATCACGTCTAATAGAAATAGATAAAAGTATAATCGGAGAAAATACCCAATTTATAAGGCAATCATAATTAATCAAATTTTTTAACATGATTTATAATAAACCTTATCAAAATTTGATAAGTTAAGCTTTTTAAGTAGTATCTCGTTCCTGATTGAATTAATGATTTATTAGTCATGGATAATATTGTATAATAGGTAATATACAATAATAAATATTTAGCCAACATGAGATAATCACGGCAACGACACGTGCAAAATAAATGATAATTTTGTGCCTATTTTACACAATAATTTAATATTATTATGAAACTTATATCTATATGTTTTACTCACCTTTTCCTAGCAATACTGTATGACGTAAATCGTAGCACGTGCTCAGAAATGTGAACAATAAAATTGTACCAAATATGGCCCTGTAAGAAAATAAAAATATTTTTATTTCAGTGATATCAATTATTATAAATAAGTATTAGTCAGTCGAGTATTATAATCCAAGCTTTTTTAGTTATATATACATGTATGTACTTATACCTAAAAAAAACTTATTACTTAAATACTTTCTATAAAAATAAATGTACGGAAGTAGGTATACATTTTAATGTATGGAACAAAGCAATTATGTCAGATAAACTTGCTGTATATTATTTTTTTGCTGACGTTACACCTCAACAACAAAATTCATCTATTCCATCAATCCTTTGCTTTATTCTGCTTTGTTCCAACATGCAATAATAGCCCCCCAAAAATTTATATTCAATAGAATGTTATATATTTGGCATGAAATTTGCAATACTTACATTGCTACGTAGTCACCGGGCACAAACGGCTTATCGTTTCTGAGTCTGCAGAATTCATCTCTATATTCCAAGCCAGCTGCTGTGGTATTAAACATCAGTCTGCTTAAGGCTTGTTCTGTCGTACAAGTCTTTGGAACACACACTGCTAATCTAAACGCCATGTCTGACAGTTGACTATCTTCAGCTACCCTAAAATCACGTGAGAAATGGTCAAGATGTTAGTTACTAAGCTATATTATGTGCTAGGTAATCTATTTAAATGATACTTTCAATTTAAATACGGTTAAAAGTAAAAACTTTTTTAAAGTTAAGCTTCTATCATTTTACAAAGTACATTTGTGATCTCTCTCATTTAATACACCACTATGTATATTTGTAGAAATTTGCTTTTCACCCCCTCCCTTGGGGGTTACCCCATAGATTTGGTTTTAGAATGACGACTTATAGTAAACCATGCATTGTGATCTAAGCTGAAAGTGTGTGCAAAATTTCAGCACAATCAGTTAAAGTTTTCAAAATTAAGTTGCAAGATTTCACCCGTACAGCGGTACATACTTAATATACTTATATATTTACATACTCACATACCTATTTACATTGCAAGTTAAACAAAAGTTTTTATTAAAAATGTTATTCAATTACCTATATACGAATATCGTTTAATTACCTCATAATGTCAGTATCTGTTCCGGCAGCATTTTTAAATGGTGCCATTTTTGCATGCAATTCTTCAATATTTCTTAGGAAATTAGTATTCCTTGTTGTATTTGGGATCAGTTCTGGCCAGGGAAAATCTGGCCAACCTTCAGGCCATTCTGGCCACTCTGGCCATTCTGTAGGCCATTCAGGAAGGCTTGGAAGCTCAAAGTTTTCTTGCCTCAATGGGACATTTATTAAACAGTATTTGCCCTCGATGTTTAAATTTTCAGACCCTTCTTGAATCTCTAGGCACTGATGGTAATTACCGAGGTCTACAAGATTTCCAGTCAGTATACCTTTTGGTGTTCTGATTCCGGCATCCATGACTAAAATATTTTGAAATTATATTATGTGTAGGTACAATAGTCATTAAAAGAAAAAAAGGAGATTGATGGCACGTAATCACGTAAGGTTTTAATAGCGCGATAAAGCATCACTGCCAATGTCATATTTCAGCAGTCAGTAAAAGAGGAACAGTTGATGCTTTTCAGCGCGAAATAATCTACAAGCAAGCTCTTTCGATGTTAAATACAATTAAACAAATAAATACAGCTTGTACCTTCCTACATTCATTAATTGTTAATATCAATAGATGAAACCTTTTCCTAGTTTTTAAGTATGTGTAGAATACTTTACGTTTTTTTTATAAAATATGAGCTCAAGATATTATACTGTCATATTATTAGCTCTATTTTTAGGATAAATGCTATTTCTGAAAAGCTTTTTTACTTACATCGTGCCCTTAGCATAGAACTGTTCAAAACTATGTAACTCAATTGTTCCTCACACAATTCTGGGTCGAGAACATTCTCATAAAGTTCTTGGTCAAAGGCATTTCTAGACACTTCAAACTCTATATACGCGTTAGTAAAATTTATATATAAGAACCACGTAAATATGAATACTATGTTTGACGCCATGTTAAAATGTTTATTTTTATTTACAATTAGAATAGTAAATAAAACCGTGGCACATTTTTTTAGTAAAAGACGTACAAATAGTCAACACGGCGCATTACTGAACGAAAAAAAATATTCCGAGATTTTTATTATTGTCAACGAAACTGTTATTATCAATTAGATCGCTGTAAGATTATTTGGGCAATCAATATCTGTTATTATAAAGATAATAATTCAATTAAAAATGGGTTCCGTTTGATAATGAGTACCTACGTAAGAAGCTAATTTTTTACTTACCTACCTATTTTTTTTATGTATCAAGTTAGAAAACCTAAAGTTAACGTACCTACCTACTTGAAAGCCGAGTGGGAAAATTAATAAACTGTAGGTATTAGTTAGCTTGTGTATTTTTAATGTTTATTTGTTGTGTTCCAAGACGACATTAAATTTTTTATTTATTTAACAATTGGAGTCAGTCAATTCAAAACTTAGGTAAGTACTCTACTTTTCAATGAACCCTAAATTATCAGAATGCCTTATCAAATAATAAGAAATGGTGACACTTCGCGTGTAAAACTATGAATCAGTTATTTAATCTACCTGCTAATCAAAATAAATGTTTGCCTACTGCTTGGCTGTGATTAATTATCAATAATGTTTGCTGCTAAATATATTTCTTACACTAATACTGGAACCGGAACCACTTATCTTAAAAAACAATAGGTAGGTAGGTAACAGAAAAGTTTGGGACGGGTTTTCCATTACAAGTTTGTAAATCCGTATATTTCAGTTAAATTTACTGCGTTTTGTTATTTCAGCCCCGAAGAAGCATTCAAAATGTTAAAAAATTTTTTTTTTTTTTTGTTTATAAATGGTCTATAAATCTTGAAAGAGTTATCACTTTGAAGCGTCCATTCAAGAATTTAACACATACCGTGTGTAGGTTTTAACTTGAACGTAAGCTTTATAAGCCCTTCGCCGCCTAAGAAACGAAGGCAACAATTAACCATAATATTAAGTTCCTTAGGTATTGTTTTATATGATAAGTGGTTCCGGTACCTCTTTTGTTAGGGTTAATTTCTATAACCTGGGCATTATGCATGAACGATGAATGGTTAAACCAAAAGCTAACTATGTGGTGCATACCTACTTAAATGTAAGTACCTAAATATATAAACATACTTTATTAGGTATTATAATATAATACGAGTATGTGTACCTACTCTGCTATATTATTGTAAATTGTCTATGGTTGGTAATAAAACAGCTAAAAGGGTTCTTAAGTTAATAAATTGCAAAATTGGGGACATACACTAAAACCAGCGACGCACATAAAAATTGGGCCTTCAAACCGGATAATACCTATGGCAATGTTGTTAATAATAATCAGAAACCTACTTTTTTCACGGTCATTTTTCGTTTATCTGTGAAACCTTCATAATATAGGTATTTATGGATTTGAAGGTCATTTTGTGCTGTAATACTAGGTATCTAATGATAAATAATTTGATAGTGCAAATCAGGTTAATTTTAAGTTCACGAATTTATAAGTGTGTGTGCGTTACTAAAAATGTCGCCGTCGTGTTTTTGTAACCGTTGTTGTCTATACTAATATTATAAAGAGGAAAGGTTTGTTTGTTTGTTTGTTTATTTGGATTGAATAGGCTCCAGAACGGCTGGACCAATTTCAAAAATTCTTTCACTGTTGGGAAGCTGCACATTCCCGAGTGACATAGGCTATAAAAAAAAGATGATATATAGTAAGTAATATTTTGGTAGGTATGTACCTAACAATTACATAAATCGTACTGTGGTCCTTATAATTAATGTATAAGATCAATACCTACTGCGTATTATTATTATCAGTAGGCCGGTAAAAAACAATAGTACATTACAGACGGCGCAGGGAAGTGACGGCTTGCGAGCCGAGTATACAGTATAGACGGCCGACCGAAGGGAGGCCGGATATTGTTACGAGGCTTGCAAGCCCCTTCCCGGCTAGGCATGTATAGTGCTTTTCTCAAAGTAATGCAATGAAATAAATAAATACAACATTGAAATAAAATAAATTACACTTGAATAACAGGATTTTTTATTTTTTTACACCAAATACAACTTGATTACTTTATTCCGTTCTTGAGAATCACAACTTCTAACATGTACCAGTAAATCCCTTTACTTAACAACTTCTAGTTATCAATCGTATTAGCGTATAAGTCTTCAACAGGCCGTTAACCTCCAACCTCTAAACATTGCGAATTCATTTTACAATATTTGTCCAAAGATAGCCATCTCCTTTTTCGTTCCCGCGTCTTCTACCATGACAGCTCTGATTGCTGCTCGCCGCTGATTGGCCACGCTCGCTCGTCCGTCATTGGTCAAAATATACAATAGCCAATTATAGATCAGCGCGAATGTTGCCATTCGTAACTTAAATATACCAGTAAAACTAAACAAATAACAATACTTTTTAAAAATCATGACAAGTATAAAATTGAAATTAATCTAATAATACAGATTCTTTTTTTATTCTCAGTTCGTGTATAATATAGGCATTAACGCGAATATTTTTGGTACAATAAAGTTCTAACTTATTAAAAAAAAACGGTTGCTTAAACTGTTTATGAAGATCAACGCCATGTTGATATTCAAATTAAAAAGAAATTACTTCCCGGCCTAGGCCAGGAATGATATATTTCCTGGCGTGTTTTGACGCACGTAAGGACGATATTTCATTGCATGTTTGAGAAAAGTATATTTCATGCAAATCAGTGATTTATTGTACAATTATCAATTTATTAAGCTATTATTAATCAATCACTGCCATAAGGCCTTTCACGCAATTTATATTGCGACATTGTTATTTAAGTATTGATATATTATAATGATGTGACAAACACTTAGTGTATAGGAGCAATATAAGAAATAATAATTTCTGTAATTAACTGTATGCTTAGGTACGTAACGCATAGAATAGTGAACATAATAACACAAAAAAGGTTGTCAATCAAAACAGTCCTAAAAAAAATAACCAGAAAAAACGAATAAGAAAATCATCACTTTCAAAATTTGATATCCAAAGCGTTCCACATCTTACAACTTTACAATCCCACAAATTTACAAACAGCATTTTAAAAACCCAAAAACCAGTCCCAATACAGAGTCAATTAAAACACGCAGTACAAGAAGCCATAATTTAAAGGTAAGCAAATCGGTTGTATCGCGGTAATTACCTAGAGTATAATGTCTCATTGTTAATTGTTAGGCTGGGGATATCGCGGGCGGATCTCTTTGGACTTGTCTGCGTTATCGGAGAGAAGTAGCCGCGCAAGGGCCGCTGTTCGAGAATGAAACCTACTCGTAGATTGATAAGTTTGGGCTTAGAAAGTTTATAAGGGTTATAGGAACTTTACTTTGTGTGACTCTATACTATAGAGTAGTACAGACGATATAAGTGCTAGTTCGCCTATTTTATACCCGAAACTGCAGTTGTTGAATTAAGGAGCTGTTTGTCATAAATAATTTCTGTCAGTAGCGTAGTAAGATGCTAAATGGGATCTACTAGAGCGTAATAGAGACTTTTCATCAGTGGGGGAAGCCGTTGTAAGTAGATTTTCTAATAAGAGCGTGAGATGTTGTTAGCATCCATGTCTTACTAATGTTTATCTATCATTTGCATGATTTGGTGGTCATACGTAAGGGTTGAAAATTAAAGAAAATCTAGCGCATCTAATTTTTTAAGGGGATGTTTAGTAAACTAGGAAAAAGCTCTCATTCATTTGTTACCTACCTAATCCATAATTTTAATTTGAGTTAAGAAGTAGTACCTTTTACGTACACATAAATCTTACAACTGTTTAAAGTGTTTTCACATTTTCTAAAATGATTGGTTTTAATTTATTTACGTACCTAAATTGAGATTTTTCACATTATATAATTATTTATTTGTATTCTTAAATCATATTTATCCCGTGAACAGACGGCTTTACTAGTACATTTTGCTCGCAATTAGCACTCGATATAGCGAGTGTATTCAAAAGAATATGGAGTTTGTCTGATAAAGAATAACTTATTGCCTTACATACCACATCGAAGACTAAAACAATAAAGTTTAACTCGAATATTTTACGTAGGTAGTTAGTTTATGCTCTTGTTAATTTAGAAGTGCTTGTAAGAGCAAACTGCATTGATATTTATTTGCTGGTTTATTTTATACTAGCGGCCCGCCCCGGCTTCGCACGGGGGCTATAAACCTTCCTCTTGAATCACTCTATCTATTAAAAAAAATCGCATCAAAATCCATTGCGTAGTTTTAAAGAATTAAACATACACAGGGATATAGGGACAGGTAAAGCTACTTTGTTTTATACTATGTACTTAGTGATGTTCCCTTTTTCAAAATTAGGTACTCAATCAGCTCATCGTTGGGGGTAGAAAAGGTGACCTATTGCTGAACAGAAACCTATATTTATGGAGTGAATACAATAAAAACTACTGCGAGTAGGAATTGCGCTCGAAAAACAAAACTCGAATAACAAAACAAGGCCTATTTAGTTTAGCAAATAATTATCAAGCCGAGGAAAAAGCTAAAAATCACATAGCAATTACATATGAAATGTGTAATACGTTTTTAAGTAGGCGCTTAGAGAGTATTTCTTAAAAATATTTCAACACGCTCAATGATTCAATTGAAATATAAGTAATATAATATTATATTATACTACATAGGTTCCACAGTAAAAACAAATGACAGTTCTAATGAGTAGGTACTGTGTTTTGTTTTAATTGGTTAAGCTTTAAGTAGCTTAGTAGTAGCTTGTACTTTGTACGTTACAAAAGTACCCATTTTGAACCTAGTGTCGGTTTCAACGAATGTATAAATAGGGTCAAAAAGTTACAGTTTGTCCAAATATATATTATTTTGTATGAAAGTGAAAAAATTTGTATTTTATTATGAGCTACTGTAGTCTGAATCTGCACTAGTAATAAAAAAATGACTAGCTCACAAATAAATAATACATCATAATATTTTTTGTATTATTTACAAATTTCTAGATACGCAGTTACCTACTTAATTGAATTAATATAAACTAACCCCAATTACATGTACAAACAATTCGTTGTAGTGAAATTCAATTAAAAACTCCTTATAATCTATCAATGGAATCTCCTTTTGGTTAAAAGCAGGAGGGAATTACAAATAAGGCTCGCGTTTATATTGTTCAATAAATCGATATAATAGTTCAGTCAATAATTGGTGTAATTGCTCAGTAAATGAATCGATGTATTCACTAGCTTGTCCGAATGAGATCGCTGTATAGGGAGATATCTGCTGTTCCAAAAGGAATGAATAGAGCAAAAGTACAGCAGCATAAACTAGCCGTAGGTCTGTGGTAGATATACCTAAATCAGACTAGCGGTCTGCCATGATGTCCATAATTTTTTTTCAAAATTTAATATAGCCTATGTCACTCACGAATACTGTAGATTCCCAGCAGTGAAAGATTTATTAAATTCGGTCGTCTAGTCGTTTTAGAGCCCATTCAATCCAAACTAAGAAACCTTTCCTCTTTATGATATTAGTAAGTATAGAATAATTATTTAAACTTAGCTACTTCAAGAACCTGCCTTAGATGCCAAAATTTCCAGTTCGTCTTATTTTATTAGCGAGACATCGCTTTTGTGAGTTATTTGCAGGATATCACTTCTATCGTGATATTTTTCATTATGTTTATTTTCAATCATTATTTATTGTCATCAAAACGATACCTATCCTGTAGCTAACTAAAGTTTTTAATACACATCAATATACCTTTTACTGGCGCCAAATTCAGTAGCCAAAGCCTAAAGCCACAGACAATTTAATTCATTTTTAAATCCCAACGGAAACATAAAACGAAACAAAACCAAAAACATAAACTCACGAATCGTTCCCAATTCAAATTCTATTTGGATCCAGTATCAATTTGAAACACCTAATACTGGCCATAAACGTTTCTAACTTTGCATATGAAATGCCCATTCCATTTTTGAATCCAATTGCCAATTTGGAATACCCGAGGCACAGTAGTCATCAGGATATTGGTTAAATGGTGGTTCCCTTTCCGCGGGCTATTCTTGAAATGTTAAAATGCGTTTTGAATTTGGAAGAAAACGTGCCAGACGATATTCTTTTATTTGTGACCAATTATTTTGAAATGGTGGTATATTTAAGACGGTTTGTACCTATAGGTACCTATCTATCTACACCTACAAGTCCTAAAATTGGAACGTAAAACTAGCGTATTTTATTTTATTTGTTGACGTCTCTAAAACTTTTACGTCCTCATTTTCGTAGCCAACTAAGCTAACTGTAGTCTAGCATACTAGGAGGAGTGTTACGCGAATTAAATCCGTTATAATTCATTAATTCCAATGTGTAATAACCGCAAAAAGAGACACCTAATAGGTATTTTTATCAAGGTGGTGTTATTTTTGTACTCTAATAATTATAGCACGATAATTTTGTTCTGACACACAAATCACAATTTTTGTTATTGAATTTTTAAAATGTTATCCAATGTGTTTTCAAGTAGGTAGGTACTAATAAATTCCTCTATGAACACAAATTGGAAGGAGCTGCTTTTGACTTTACAATTAAAATCGTTCTTGTTTCGGACATATACGGTTTGACCCTATAAGGTCTTTTAGAGTACTCATTAGAATAACTCTAAAACATTAATTGATTTAAGTTGTTCTTACAAGATATTCTCATTGTAAGTATGATGATGAAATATGATCTGGGTTTTTTTTTATTGTTTGATCTACAAGTGGCTAGGTATCTACCTACTAAAATTGCATGTTTATGTATATACTTAATACACCACAACTAATAATTATGTAGGTACCTAAATTATTATTTTTTAAACAAAAAAAGCGATCACACTATGCATATACTTATATATAAATATGTACCTACAGCATTTTGAATGGTTAAAATTAAATAGGATTTTTTTACGCCCGATCACTTTACGCGTACGCTATCGCCTTTAATTTCAGGCTACCAAACTTTTTAATTCACGTCGTTACGAGCATAAAATTCAAAAAGAGAACTCGGAACCATAACGCAACGGCCAGTGGGCTGTTCCCGTAAATGAAGGCTGATTTAACATTTAAATTCGTTCCTCAGGCTATGCGGGAGCACTCTAATTGTTGTCGGACGGCGCAAATTATAAATTCATTTAAAACGCCGACCTCCGGCTATGGAGATTTTTTGAGACGCTTTTCGAAGTCTATGTAGAGTTTATTTAAGGTCTATGGTAAATTTAATAGTTTATGAGCGTGGCTGTTCAGTTATTGCTAATTACTTCTACTATCCTATAAATAGGTAGGTAGATACCTACATCAAAATGTATTTACCTACGTAATAAAAACGGGAGTAGCTTATAGTAACTCGAGGTATTGGTGTCTTTTTAAGTCTTGAAGAACATCAAGACGTTTCATTATTGTTTTTGACGAAATGCATTTCGTTATTTAAGCATGAATAGGATTTAAGATGCTGTTGGTAAAATTAACACTTATAACACTACCTACCTACTATACTTACTATAGGTACCTACCAAATTTCTTTTTACAAAGGTAGGTAAACTCATCATCAAAAATATCGCAACTAACAAAATCCTCAAATAAATACCCGTACATATATTATGTCTCTTATAAAAGGCGTTAGAGCTTGTTCAGTTATACATATATGATGCTTACTACCTACCTATCTACTTAATAGCAGCAAGCTAAAATTAAAAAATACTCCAACATGCCCTTATTACAATATTAATTACAAACAGTAACCAAATGACTTAAGGCGAGAACAGTAACAATTAAAAACTACTTTGAAAGCAACCATTCCTTATACCATAGTGTTTATTAAAAGGCGAAAGTATAGGTACCTACCTAGTATTTATGAACAATACAGTACAATAACGGTTTGAAATGTTACTTTATTAATTAACGGTAGTTTAAAGAAAATAATTTCTTTCGTGACACAATCCCTACTACTAATATTATAAATGCGAAAGTAACTCTGTCTGTCTGTCTGTTACGCTTTCACGCTAAAACTACTGGACCGGTTTAAATGAAATTTGGTACAAAAAAAGTCTGGAGCCTGAGAAACACAGTAACCTTGAAATATAATATAACCGAGAATAACGTTCTACTTTGAGTTTTTTTTTACATTATGTACAACATATTAAGTAATATGTACCTACATTTCAAAAATTGTATTGAAAAATGAAATTAGCGGTTTTTTTTGGCTTATAGGTATATGATTGTATCTAATTCATATAATTATATATTTTGTGGGAGCACCTACCTATTCTTTTATATAAATAAAATAAGACATGTTATTGTTTCTATGTGCATTCTGTGCATTACAACAATAGAATATAAAATTGTTGTCGGTATGTATTTGCTTTTAATATTTTAGGCATAATATTATTTTCTTTTAATAATTACATCTATTGAAATATATTATATTACATTCAATAAGCTTTAAGTGTACATAGTTCTTAAAAGATTAAAAAATTGATACGCCGCACAGAGGAGTATTTGGGCCTAAAAACCGCTTAAAAGTCTAAATATCAAAATTGGTCTGAGCCATCGTTGAACCCTTTTTTTATATACCTGGGTAACCAGACCACATGACCTCATTCATAAAAACATCCCCCACTCACTACCCTACCTGCAAGGTCAATCGAAACTTAGGCATTGCTACGAGTGCACGTCTTTGTTTTTGACGATCTATAATTTGCAACGTGGTATTTTTGCCGTGGTGTTTATTTGGAGCCGTTTATTAAAATAAACATTTTTGAACTTGAAAGAACAGGATATGTGTTTTATTTTAGCATAGTAATTTTCTAATTTTAATTGTTATTAATATATATAAAAGCAGTCCAAATTGTTACTTAAAAATTCATTTTTTTTTTCAGTTTTTTTTAGAAAGTAGTCTTTTTGTTTATGTGTCAGGCATCATCAAAAGATTACGAATAATCTTGGAGGTAATATCAAGTGGCCACAGTGTAGACACTGACAACTGCTGTGTACGCCCAGGATACATCAAAAATGTACATTGAGCTATATGAGTGGTTCCCTATGTCACCTACAATGCATAAAATTTTAATGCATGGTGCAAAAGTTATAGCTCATGCAATACTACCAATAGGCCAGCTTTCAGAAGAGGCAGCTGTAGCGTGAAACAAGAACTTCTGCAATTACAGGCAGCATTTTGCCTGAAAATTTTCACGGATTGACTGTAACAAAGACGTTTAAAACAGATTGTTGTTGAGCTCTGACCCCTATCTTAGCTGTAGAAGAGGTAAGGAACCGAAAAAAAGTATTCCATTTTCAAGAGAGGCAGTAAAATTAATGTTAAAATACACACCACTACCTGAACATGACCTCTGTAATGACCTATCTATCGAAGAAAATGAGGATGAAGAAGAAGATGAAGAATAACTTATTGTTTTTAGTGATATATCATGTAGATGTTATTTTAAATACACAATTATAATTAAATACGTTGTTTTATTTCATTTTATGACATAAAAACCCATAAAATAATTTTGATCGGTTTTTGGACCCAAATACTCCTATGTGCGCCGTGCTGCATATCTGCAATAAAAAAAATATCATAATATTACAGCCGACATTATCCGTCTATTATTTTTTTTTGCTATATTCCAATTAATTATTAAGTCTATCTTGTTATCAAATTTCCTACTCTAGAAAGTAAAAAAATAGACTATGAAGATTTAGATAGCCTGACTTTATTATAATAAAAGTGTAGGCCTTAAGTTTACATATTTTAGATATCAAATAAAATAAAAATATCTGCGATGGCAAAATCATTATTATACTTTAAGGCAAAAATACGCAATAGGTAGGTTACTGTAATTATATCTCCAATAAATGCTTTATTCTTAACACTTACAGCGGTAAAGGTGTTTAAATTCATGACAACGAAGCCTTTAGCTGTAAGCTCAAATGGCTTTTGCAAACGAAGAAAAAAAATCAACATGGTTGTTCTGGTTTGCTTGTCTGCATACGTCCAATCCGAATCGTATAATGCATTTGCTAACTCCACACTCTAAAATTAAAATAAATTATTTAGAATATAGGTACCTTGACAACAAATTGGTAATTTCATCACCCGTGAGCCTAAGATGAACCGTTGAGTCGATATCTTGTCGACAATATTGAAAACGTTGGCGACTTGAAGAAATAAGAGACGACATGACATAATTAGATTTCTGGTTGTCCACAACGTTACCGATTTTTGGCAGATCGCCGGGAGAATAAAACAACATGGACACATAAGATGTCATCAAGATCAAGAATTCATCATAGGCTCGCTGGTACATGTAGTTTAATATTCATATACCTACATTGGGCTTTTTCACTTCTATAGGGGAAAATTAAGGAAGTAGCAAGATGCATTACCTAATTAATTTAGGTAATGCATTTTTTATATTTATAAAGAGGATATAAGAAAATTACTTACATGGTCACTGATGGCCTGGCCTATGAGACATTGATAGAACATGGACAATAGCAATGACAAAAACAAGAAAGAGTTGCGTATATTACTATACAATTCATCAACCAACTGAAACATCAAATAGCGATTATAAAAATGTGTGGTTACATAAGTACCTAACATAGATACAAACTAACGTCGTCCTGCCCGTCTGATAGTTTCGTCAAAGATCTGTCAAAGTCTTCTAACTGTCACTTCTTCATAAGGCTTCATATTTTCCCCGTTTTTTACACATTTTCCACTGTTTCTTCTAGCCTAAAGCCTTCCTCAATAAATGGTCTATCCAACAAAAAAAGAATTTTTGAATTCGAACCAGTAGTTCCTGAGATTAGCGCGTTCAAACAAACAATCTCTTCAGCTTTATAGTATTAGTATAGATTGGATCGATCGAAATCCATTACACATTTAAAGGCAATAAGTGTACGGCCAACTTAAAACTCGACAAAAAACCTGCATACGTTTCATAAAAATACCGCATACGCTTAAATCACGGTATGGCGTGTAAGAATGTTTGCCCTAGGGCCGGAAGAGAGGACCGAATTAAATGGGAGCCGCGCATGCAAAGTGATCGCGTAATGGCAGAAGCCACTCTTGCGCACGCACCGTGCTTTATAGAGGTTTTGGGTAATTTTTGGGATCTCTGGAGGGAAAGGGGCTGGGGGGACAGTTCGGGATACTAAAATTTTAATACCGTAATTAAGAGAAACATTTTTGGACAAAAGTGATATAGGTAGGTACTTACTTAATAATTACTGATGTCTTCGCGGTTATGGTTATTACCTATATGGTATTGGAATGAAACAACTATTAACGGATTTAACTCGCGTATTTTTATTTTATTTTATTTGCTGACGTTTCGGATTCTTTATAGTTTCCATAATTGTAGCACGACTGAGCTGACAATAGTCTAACGCTAACGTCAGCAAATAAAATAAAATAAAAATACGCGAGTTAAATCCGTTAATAGTTATTTCATTCCAAAAGTGATATAATTAGGTACCTATGTAGGTATTCTTTCCTATAATCCTTGTACTCGACTGTCATAGACAGTTGATTGGTGACTAGTATCTAACTGGAAAACTGTTAAGTACGGTAGTAATACTAAAAATAATATTAAAAAGGTAGGTACCTAAGTATTGAACTTTTGCAATAGGTAGGTAAGTACGTAGTAAGTAATCTTTCAAATGAATCTATATTGAATTAATATTTTATTATATCTATATTGTATTAAGACACCACGTCTTTCATCATAGGATGTCTTTATTAAATATCTCGTATCTACAGAAATATTGGAGTAATGAGCATACGAGCTAATTCCATCCATTTTAAATGTCACACGAGACCGCATGTCAACTGACCAATGAATATGTCACAAAATATAGATTTATCTCAACTCGCTTTTATAAAAACTCTTATGCGTCTAAAAGCACCCATCTCACAAAATAAAAACAAACAAGCATGAAACCTATACACACGTAAATAGAGTTGAGTTTTGTATGTATTACGTAGTACAAAAGTCTTATTGATGTTGAGGGTTTTTGGTGATCTTCTTGTCTTGGAGTAGATTAGAATAAGGTCGGTTTTTCATAAAGGGATTTTGATAATAACGAAACTCTTTTATTTTAATGTCGGCATCGTTATGAATATTTTGTTGTTGTTAAGTGTCGTACCTATAGAGTTTTCATTTACCATTTATGGGAGATATTACCTACGTACCTACTTACTTGATTATGCGTGGTAGGTGCCTAAGTACCTACCTACATACATATTATGTAGAAGAATGGGAAAAGGTATAAGTACATACTTATAGGTAATGTCTTCCCATTCTTCCGGCAATGAAATCAGGTTAGTGAAGACAGATAAATTTGCAGCTTTGTGAGTGTTGTGTAGTGTTTTTCGAAATAAAATAATAAATCTACTTACTTACCTATAGATATTAGGTACCTACTGTTTTAAGGCATTTTCAATTTGATGAACGCGTAAAAAGAAATAACACGATCAAATAAGCCATCTTCGTACAATATTGACGTGTTATACCGAGTTCTGTCAAATTGACTTGAAATTAATGACAATTAATCCATGCCCAATCGAAATCGTGCGTGACAGGATCGGCTTAGCGTCCGTTTCGTGAGGGATAAGGGCTAAGCGGAATGACACCGAAGGGTACTAAAAATATAAATACCAACTTACAAGCCCCGCGGCTTTGCTTGTGTGGAATTCGTAAATTTATAAATACTTTTCTCGTGGGATTTTTTAGATAATTACCTTCGTTGGTAGTACCTACGTGCTTACGAGGCTACCTGCTTAGGTAGGATTTATTTGCAATAAGGTCAAGGCTTCTAATTCCGGCATATTTTTGAGCTAGATCAACTTTGGTTAAAAAATTGAGACGTTTATTTTTAACTATTTACCCATGGCGCGTATGTATTAGACCAACAATTTACTTGGCAATCAAATAATAGTATGATATTCCCTGTATCTAGGTTGCTTAATTTATTATATATTTTTTTTAAAAAATAGTCAGGTAGACGGAGTTTCCCGCCTGAGTGGGGCTATTCCGTCATGCAAGCAGTTTCTCCTAGAACTACGCAGTTTTTTCAAGTCTTAGCTAGCGGAAAATGAAGACACGTCGATTTCAATCAAATATGTGTTATTAGACCTTAGATATAAGATTTACAATAGGAGTTATCCGCAAACACAATTTTTTGGGGCTATTCCGGCATGTTTTGCCAATCAGATGAGCTCAACCTTTTAAAAATTTAGTAATATATATATTTTTTATATATATTATTTCATAAAGTAAGGATTTATGCATTTTGCAGTCCGAAGTATTTTCGTACTACGTTCTATTGAATTACCTACTCATATATTTCGTCACAGCTAAGCTTATTATTGCCAGATTAACAAGTGTACCTATTTTAAAATGTAATACACTAAAAAAATGTTGACAATGTCTGGAATCGGGAAATACCGGCATATGACAGCTTTGCCCCTTAAAAAATAGACGGAATTCCCCACTTGACTATTTTGAAGTTGTTAATTTTTAATGGTGAATTACTAAAAACTATCGGGATTTTACGCACCACGAACAGGCAGACACGTTTATACATATCATAGACGTTGTAATAAGCATACAAACAAGCCTAGAAGTCTAACTGTTTCATATTTATCTTCGATCAAACTGCATAGTACTATACTCGCACTTCGACTTCGAAACGCAACTGAACTTTGAAAGCAGATATTTTTCTTCCTTTATTGCACAGCGTCATGGGTGTCTTTTAGTTTGCATTAGAAAACCCTACTGCTTTACCAACTGAGCCGGCAGCGGCGAACTGTGCTTAGATTCGCCAAAAACGTGTACGTGACGGAATAGCCCCGTAGACGGAATTAGAAGCCTTGACCTTACATATAAAAAAATCGATGCATATTAAAATTTCGTTTCTCTAATGTACCTACCAGAAGTACCAGATTTAAATTCAGGAAATTATCCTACATTAATATCAAGCCAAACATAAATTCAGCATACTATAACTTTAATTATTTTTTTGAAAATTTTACACTTAAGAACAGGTAGGTCACCTGCAAATACTTAGTGGAATTATGAATTCCTAAATCGATGACCTTAATAAATTCAGTTTATCTGCAGCGTACCAACTTCTTTTAAAAACTTAGGTAGGTATCCAATGACTAAATTATTTATTACCTAACTTAATAGTTATTTTTTCTATAGATAGGTAGGTACCTACATAGATTAATGTTCCAAAAATCCCTACAAGTACCTTCTGTAAATCACATACCATTCACTTGTTTTATTGAATAAGCCAAGCACATTAACATACTTAATACAAAAAAATCACTGAACCAATAGCTTACTTTAGGATCGCAAACAATAGCGCGCGGTCCGGTAAGGCACGCGTGCGCAGGGGCCGAGCTATCGAGGCCACGCCTCTCCGAAACCACGCCCTAATTGGCCGTATTCTGTGCATTGTAAGCATAATGTTCTTTGTGTAAGATACTTATACTATTTAGTTTTAGTCCCTAAATTAGTTTGTTAGTACTTATTATCACACCCTAATTGGCAGTACCTATTCTGTGCATTTGTTTTAAGTACCTTAGCATAATGATCTTTGTTTAGGATACTTGTGCTATTTAGTTTTAGTCACTAAATTAGTTAGGTACCTACCTACTTATCATCATGAGAGTATGTTGCAAATGATAATTTTATTGTTACAATGAATGCCGTTTTATTCAATGAGTGTGCTGATATTGTGTCTGATGTAAATATAGTGTATGTTCTCTGTAATAATTATTCTTATCTGCCATCACAAAACAAGCAAGTAAGTAGGAGGTACGTACTTTTAAAAAAAATACTTGGGTGTTTTAAATATAAGGAGTTGGATGTAAACGTCTTTTCCTGACCAAACTAGGTAAATGTTTAAAATAGCAATCAGACTTTTGGGATATCGTGCTTTCATTATTTTGTTTTACCCAAGTTAGTACTTTAGCATCTATTTTCTTAGTTACCTTCATAAGTATCTAGTTATCGAAAAGTTTTTATTTATCGTCCTTAAGTGAAAAGTTTTAAAATTAAATATTTCATTTAAAATTCCAAATAGCACTTCAGAATAAGGACGCATGATGCGCTTTGTAGCTAATATCAGATAAAATTTATTATTATTCAATAAAAATAAAAACTTCACATGTGCAAATACATTTTGTTGGTTTTTAATGATAAGTTAAATAATAGGTACCATACCAACCTAATAACATAAGTAGAACCAAGCATAGATAATACTTACAAGTGTTTATTCATGAATCAAACCTTTGCAATATGGTAAAAATGTACTCGCCTTTACTGCCAAGTCAATAAGGTTCAATTGAGGTCACTCAGTGATACGCGTAATATGAACATACCTAAGTATTACCTACCTATCGCGCTTATATACCTACATTCCGAATGACCGTGACGTAGTCTTCATCTGAATTTTAATTATAATTATATAGGTAAGGTCAAGGCTTCTAATTCCGTCTATGGGGCTATTCCGTCACGTACACGTTTCTGGCGAATCTAAGCACAGTTCGCCGCTGCCGGCTCAGTTGGTAAAGCAGTAGATTTTACTAATGCAAACTAAAAAACACCCATGACGCTGTGCAATAAAGGAAGAAAAATATCTGCTTTCAAAGTTCAGTTGCGTTTCGAAGTCGAAATGCGAGTATAGTACTATGGCAGTTTGATCGAAGATAAATATGAAACAGTTAGACTTCTAGGCTTGTTTGTATTCTTATTACAACGTCTATGATATGTATAAACGTGTCTGCCTGTTCGTGATGCGTAAAATCCCGATAGTTTTTAGTAATTCACCATTAAAAATTAACAACTTCAAAATAGTCAAGTGGGGAATTCCGTCTATTTTTTAAGGGGCAAAGCTGTCATATGCCGGTATTTCCCGATTCCAGACATTGTCAACATTTTTTTAGTGTATTACATTTTAAAATAGGTACACTTGTTAATCTGGCCATAATAAGCTTAGCTGTGACGAAATATATGAGTAAGTAATTCGATAGAACGTAATACGAAAATACTCCGGACTGCAAAATGCATAAATCCTTATTTTATGAAATAATATATATAAAATATATATATATTAGTAAAATTTTAAAAGGTTGAGCTCATCTGTTTGGCAAAATATGCCGGAATAGCCCCAAAAAATTGTGTTTGCGGATAACTCCTATTGTAAATCTTATATCTAAGGTCTTATAAGACATATTTGATTGAAATCGACGTGTGTTCATTTTCAGCTAGCTAAGACTTCAAAAAACTGCGTAATTCTAGGGAAACTGCTTGCATGACGGAATAGCCCCACTCAGGCGGGAAACTCCGTCTAGCTGACAATTTTTTATAAAAATTATATAATAAATTAAGCAACCTAGATACATGGAATATCATACTTTTACTTGATAGCCAAGTAAATTATTAGTCTAGTACATGCGCGCAATGGGTAAATAGTTAAAAATAAACGTCTCAAATTTTTAACCAAAGTTGATCTAGCTCAAAAGTATGCCGGAATTAGAAGCCTTGACCTTACTTCATTAGGTGCAGGATATTTATAATTATTTTCATTTAGTATTTATATGACTTGCGTAAAGTATTTAATAGGAATTAATTGCACTTGGCCATTTATTATTACATAACAGAAAAAAATACCCGCATCATAAAAAATGACATTAGAAAATGTAGGTAGGTCTAGGTAACTCATACCTAGTAAAAATATTTGTTCTAATATGAGCATTTGATCGGTGCGTCGCATTGTAAAAACTTCACTTTAAAGCAACAAAGTTTTAAGAGTCTATTGATATACATGGTTTTAATACATTTGTCACCTAAGTAGGTTGGTATATCCTACTACTATTATAAAGGCGAAAGTTTGTAAGTATGGATGTATGGATGTTTGTTACTCTTTCACGTAAAAAGTACTGAATGGATTTGAATGAAACTTTACCACAATATAGCTTATACACCAGAATAACATATAGGCTGTATTTTATAACGATATAGTGTAAAATGCTAATCGTGCGCAGACGAAGTCGCGGGCAGAAGCTAGTTTAACTATAAAAGGGAGTCCCAATCATCAATTCCTTTTTAAATATCTGTGACCAACGATAGCTGTCTACCAGAGATACTCATGTCCAAGATTCATATAAAAATATTAAAAATGAATAAAATCATACAGCACCCTAAGTAAGGTACATACAGCAAAATATACCAGTAGGATTGCGGTTACGGCAGGTGTGTCTCGGTCGTCGACATTTTCTGTATCATATCCATGACATATACTTTAAATGACACCTAAAGACACTAGACTTAACGTGTATATTTCAATGACGAGTGAAAAGTTTCAGTGTTAAGGCTGCGATGTTATACGATCGGATGTTACGTAGTACGGTAGAAGGTAACTTATATTTATTCACGGCAAAAAAATGAATTACCACTTACTTGACTTATTGACAACTAGCTTCTGCCCGCGACTTCGTCCGCGTGGAACTCCTCCTTCTTTGCAATCGGTTAAAAAGTAGCCTATGTCCTTTCTCAGGCTCCAGACTTTCTTTGTACCAAATTTCATTTAAATCGGTCCATTAGTTTTAGCGTGAAAGCGTAACAGACAGACAGACAGACAGAGTTACTTTCACATTTAATTCGCAATATTAGTAAGGATAGGTACTTACGTCATCTTATCATTTAGGTATCATTAAAATTAGTCAATCGAATCTGTAATAAAAGAAAGTACATAAGTACCATATTCTTAAAGTACTTGAGTAACCTTTTGTTACTAGCGGGGCTATTAAAATACACTCGTTAATTTTAGCAGGTTTTATTATTGAAGAAAGTAACAACCACACATAAGGACAAAAATAGATCAGGGCGCGGAACTAAAAAAAACGTCAAATTTAAAAATTACCATTAAAAACAAATTCCTGCAAAATAAAAAACGTCGATAATACTTAACAATAATAATCCCTA
Organism: Polylopha cassiicola; assembly: GCA_038024825.1. Lineage (NCBI taxonomy): Eukaryota > Metazoa > Arthropoda > Insecta > Lepidoptera > Tortricidae > Polylopha > Polylopha cassiicola. The sequence goes on along the minus strand of CP149046.1, from coordinate 10,373,438 downwards.
CTAATATTATAAATGCGAAAATAACTCTGTCTGTCTGACTGTCTGTTACGCTTTCACGCTAAAACTACTGGACCGATTTAAATGAAATTTGGTACAAAGAAATTCTGGAGCCTGAGAAAGAACATACTTTTTAACCGACTGCAAAAAAGGAGGAGCTCCACGCGGACGAAGTCGCGGGCAGAAGCTAGTATCTTTATACAATACTAGCTGTCCGCCCCGGCTTCGCACGTACAACTTTTTTTTATAACCTATGTCACTCGGGAATAGACTAGCTTCCCAACAGTGAAAGAATTTTTCAAATCGGTCTAGCTGTTCTGAAGCCTATTCAATCCAAACAAACAAACTCTTTATATTATTAGTATAGAAGTATAGACTATTCCGTAATTCAAAATTCCGTCCGTCATAAAAGAAATGCAACGACGATTAAATATATTTTATTTAAAGAAGGCAAAATGTCGCACTAATTTGAACACGTAATTAACCTTCATAAAGTATGCGAGTCATCTAATGCAGATGGGTTGCTTTAGTCGTGAATTCGTACGTCTTTATATGGAGTGAACTTGGAGGCTGCCACCTGCCTGCCGCGTCTAATGATAGAGCGGTCCATGCAACGTCTAGATACAAAAGTACACACACTGTGGACTAATTGTTAGATATAAATGACACTTTTAATGACTGATATGTTTTTTAATTTGGGATTATTTGTTTTTACAAGTTTTTTAAATACTTAATGATTTTTTTAAATTGGAATGAAACAATTGTAGCGGTGTATTTGGTTTGCTGACGTTTCGAAAACTTTACCTACTGTTAATATAATTGTAGAATGACTGAGCTGGCGATAGTCTAACGCTAAAATTCACGAGTTGAATCCGTTATTGTGTTTCGTTTCAATATGTACCTAATAACCGCGAAGGCATCAGAAATTATTAAGATTTTTATAATTTCTTAGGGCTCCTGAACTGGCTAGAATCCTGTTAAGTACCTACTTTTGTCTGTTTATTATTTCTTTGTATATTGGTTTAGGAAAATAAATGGTGTAATTTGGTTTTCTCAAATACAAACAATGTCTTAAAAATCAATCTAACGTGTGAAATTTAAAGGTGTGGTCATTTAAATTTCCAATAAGTACTTTGTAAGCCCGCAAAATTTTAACGCCTTTGTATTGAATGGAGGCTTTGATGGGCAGCTGCATGTCACACCTAATGATAGAGCCCGTCTATTAATTTATTAGGAGAGCGCAGTCAAAGATGTTCATCGAAGATTTAGATAAAATAAGTAGGTAGGTATGAATGTCCTATTTTGTATATGGAAGAAAATAATGCAGTAGTATATTTATTATAGACATAAGTGAGTTTTATATCTAGGTGGACAGGTAGCAATAGATTAAAAAAAATGTGAAGCAGTACGATATCGCAATTCGCAAAATAAATTCTGATAAAGAATGATCATGATGTGTACCTATAATGCTTGAAGATACCTATTATAAAAGTAAATACCTAAGTAGGTAAACAAGATAGCAGATAGTTATTTATGATAATGAAAACCCATCCATTTATTTATTAATATACATAATAATTAAATTTAAATCGTAACGTCTAAACAAAAATTTCAATCTCACACGTTACGTAAAAATCAAGTACCTAACCTGCAAAAAAAACTGCTTCAAGGTGTTTTTAGCCATCGAATGACTACCCAATTAATATAGTTTTTTTTTTCATTAAAAAATGGCACCTGTCCGTACTATACCGAAAAAACCTATAAGGCAGGTAGATTACGTTCGGCTCGCGCGCCTCGCCGCTGTATAGTGCTCTGACGGGCGGCGCACGGGCAAGACAGGTGCCGCCTTTGGAGGGGAGAGCACCTTACTACATCTTACAAACTTAAACCTGCACCCGACTACCACCTTAACTCAACAACACAGAGCTCGTTTTCCTTTAAGGTTAACTCGAAAAATTCTGCAGGGCTTTACTCCTCTCCTTTTTATCGAACAAAAAATGAACTGTAAACGCGATCACGGCCGCTACTAAGGTCAATGTTAACGCTTCAGTCTACGTTCAGAAGAGACGGCGCGCGCATCCTACTGTGTTCGCCGTGCACTACCCTCCGCCCGTAATTTACTGATATTGTACCTAAACACAATATCGCTCGGGTTGAACGAACTTTGAAAAAAAATCTGATATGTTATGAATTAGACGTGCGTATGAGCAGTGATTAATCCACCCTGACGTTTCACCGACCGATCGATCACGTACCCACCCGATATTTTGTTGGCGACATCAGCGACCGATAATCGAAACGACGTCCCGTCTTTTTTTCTCGTAATAAATTATTTATACTCATTAACTGTGATGGACGAGTTCGGTCACATTCTCGGAGATTACTCATTTGTGCCGTGCTGAGCCTGTGGGTGGATTGTACTAATTGTTTATTTTTAATCCTGATTAATTAGACGTTATGTGTATGTGACTGATTGGGAAGATGGAGACTCTAGTATTGATTCCTCAAGAACTTAGCTTGGCTTTGAGGCCTGGAGGTGCGAGGGGTCGCGAGGCTTCTGTCAACGTTTGGACCTCAACAGAACTGCCCAGGGGCTCCCTGCTGTACCCATTCCAAGGAACGATAAGAATTGATAAGCTCCACGTCTACTCCTATGTACCGGATCATGACGTGAGTACCTTTTTTATGTCTATTGATGATGTTCCTCTTTTATTGACTCTAATGTACATTATATTAAAATAATAAATCAGCTTATTAAATCCAACCATTAATATGCATATTTATGTCTCTTTTGATTGAACAGTAATTATAAAAGTACTTATTAATTGATATGAATACGCAAATAAATGAAGAGTAATGAATATTTTTAATGCGATTTTGCGATTCGTTTTATACATATTTTTATGGAAATCTTACTGAAGCCTCTAGGATGTTCTTTATTTTATAATTCTTCTTACAAGTAAGTAAGTGATTAAAAAAATATTTCGTTAAGAATTTTATGATTCCATTTATGTAGTAGGTACATATTTTAATAGGAATTATTTTCCTAATAATAAAATAAGAGTATCTAGTGTCTAGGTACTTTCTCATGTTACGAAAATATAGGTAAATATTTTATGAAATACAGAAAAAGCAGGTATTAAAGATACGTTACAGTGCAGCAATAAAAATCAAAGTTTTTTTAATTGAGCACTTTTTTTCGCTAATCTAGTGACATAGACAAATAAGTTGATAATAAAATGTCAATAATTAAACAAGGTGCTCATGTTTTATTATAATAAACGTGTTCAGAGCATGTGTCTAATAAACATTTGACATTTACAAGCCATCAAGGACGTTTGGATAAACACTTTAAGTAAACCTTCCTTATAAAACAAAATGTACTTAATTAAAACTCAAGCAAGCCAATAGCGTTCGTTTTAAATAATTTATTCAAATGTAATGAGGAGTTTACCGCCTTTTATACGTCTCTGTGTTCGTGTTTAATGCTTGATAATAATCTATACGATTTTTATGACTTTATGTAAGGAAATAGATAGTTGAATACGATTATAAGAGATTATAGTAATGGTTATGTTTATACGAACATGCGCTTGATTAAACAATATAAATAGCTTCAGCGGATTACTATAATTGATTTATCTATAAAGAAGTAAAGTACAGTTCTTCAACTTATTATAGGTATTTTGGACGACTATTTATGATACTGAAAAAAAAAACTGTCTTTTCATTTAAAATTTGACGGGTATTATCTGCATTAGACTTACCTAGGTACCCGAAAAATGGAACCTATCAATTTAATCAGCCAAATAAATAAAATACGCGAGTTAAGTCCGTTAAAGTTGTTTCACTTCAATGGAACATTAATAGATCGTCGATTGTCATTTGTTTAGGGACTTATGTCCGTTAAAAAACTAAGTGACATCGCGGAAATAACGTTTGAAAACACGAAAAAAATATTATGACGATAAAAGAAGCAACTAGCCGTGAAGCATTTAGCAGACAAGGATGTGACGGACACAATTGAGTAGGTAATAAGTAGGAAGTTTTAATGATATCTGTAGCAAAACAAGCATAGAAAGAGATCTGAGGGCCGTTAGTCAAGTGCCGATTGATAATATCAAAAGAAAGAAACAAATGAAAATTATATGAATGAAAACTGTACATACAATTTTGAATTCGTTCGGTCGTCATAGATTGGCACTTATATTGGGGGCTGATATTAATCTTATTTAAAAAAAAATATGCTCTAGTTATTTTTTAATTGCTTCAATCCAAAAACACTAAATAATAAAATTGTAAAAATATACATAGGTAGGTCCATACGAGAATTGTAATTTTTAATACGTTTTAGGCTATTACACATTTAAATAAAATTACAAAAAGAAAATCCTATAAATTTTTGATATTGACCTTTCAAAAACTGTACAGTTCCTATATTCGTAGCCGACTGAAATGACTAATTATATTCCCAATTCTATATATAATATAGTGCTATGTGTAATATTACCAACATAATATATATCTATTTTCTATATAATAGGGATAAGTAGAAGAAAACAATACAATCGCTTCTCTTCGCTTAAATTTTGCGGTAGTTATTTGCGAACACGTTGATGTCTTTGATATGAGAAAGATCAACAATAAGCTTCACTGAGCTTCCAAGCTAAGTGATTACTTTCTTGTTAATTGCTTACTTTTTGCTCATAAACAGAGAAAAAATCTGGGAATCAATTATGAAACAATTAACCATTTAGCAGTACGTATACATATTGGAATGAAACAACTATTAACGGATTTAACTCGCGTATTCTTATTTTATTTTATTTGATGACGTTTTCCTTTGATAGTTGTTTCTTTCCAATGTGTAATAACCGCGAAGGCATCAGAAATTATCTGCCGTCATTTCTAAAAAGGCGACCTTCTAAAAAAAATTCTTTCAAGAAAATCGCAAAAAAAATTACCAATTTTTTTTTTCATTGGTAGGTACATATTTTTTTCTTAGTATACCTACTAAGGAAAAAAAATGTTTCATTTGTTTACCAATGAAAAAGAAATTAGGACACTTTTTTGCAATTTTCTCGAAAGTAAGTTTTGTCAGAAGGTCGCCTTTTTAGAAATGACGGCAGTTATTAGTACATATACATGTTTTTCGATCGTAAACAAAAGTATAGCTAAACCATTTACTTCGGAAACTTCAAAGTTTTAACAAGTGCCGTAACAAGGTCTGGTTCATTGGTATTTTTTCTATTACTTTCCCGTTCATTATAAGTTATGGCGTTGGTAAACTTTGTAATTCCGCACCGACAGACGTAATGAGGTGTTTCCTATGTTATTTGGATTCGAAGAACTTCATACAAAATCTTTAGATGATTTAGATTGCTGACGATTTGATTATTTCAAAAAGTGTCTCAAGAATAATAATTGTTTTTTTGGAAAATCTGTTTAGAATAAATAATTAAATTAATAATTGAGTGACATAGCCATTTAGGTACCTAGCCGTATTAATTAATTTTAGACGTATTTTTTTAAACATTTAGTTCCTTTAATAAGACACATTACAAATTTAATAGAATAATTTCTGATGCCTTCGCGGTTATTACACATTGTAATGAAACAACTATTAACGGATTTAACTCGCGTATTTTTATTATATTTTATTAGCTGAGCTGACAATAGTCTAACGCTATAGTGACTTTAGCGTTAGACTATTGTCAGCTCAGTCGTGCTACGATTATGGAAACTGTAAAGAATCCGAAACGTCAGCTAATAAAATAAAATAAAAATACTCGAGTTAAATCCGTTAATAGTCGTTTCATTCCAAAATTTAATAGAGATAAATAACTAATTGTTTGTTTGTTTACGCTTTGACGTTGGACCAATTTTGACGTATTTTAATTACCTATGATACGATTTCGTAGATAAGCAATGAGTAGGAGTAGGAATTTATACATTGTCATGATTCGTATATAATGTATGTGAATGCCCAGATTTTAATGCACTTTTGACAATACCTGTTCTTAGATACGAGAATAGTTTTTACCCCCGTGGTTCTATACGACCATTTTCTCGACTTGAAAACGATGTCTGTTTTTATAGTACACTAGCTGTGCCCGCGACTTCGTCCGCGTGGAACTATTCCACATATAGACTTCATTTTTTTCCCGTTTTTTACACATATTCCACTGTTTTTTCGCTCCTATTGGTCGCAGCGTGATTTTATAAGCCTTTCTCGATAAATGGTCTATCCAACAAATTTTTTTTTCAATTCGAACCAGTAGTTCCTGAGATTATCGCTTTCAAACAAACAAACAAACTCTTCAGCTTTATAATATTAGTATACATGTTGCTGTATCCCCAGCCCTCACGTACTTCTTCCAACAAGATGAGTGTTTTTAACAGTTCCTCACAAAAACCAGATCATAACCCGACCGCACGATCGTGCTCTTTTCATACTCGAATCATTTCTATTGTAAATATGGTTGAACATTGAGGTGTAATTTGAAACAATTTTCAGTGGTTACTGGTTGAAAACGTATTTTCTTTTTTATTCTTGTTTTTGTTTACCGCTTTTATATAAAATCTATGTAGTCTATACGGTATTTGTGTTGAAGGTTTATTTAAAGAAAAATAAAAAATCTGATGCTTTCGCGGTTATTCTAGGTGTGGACTGTAATCTAATAACTAATACCTAACATTTAAAAAGCGTGTGGTTTCTTTAACTGTTTATTACCAACTGACGCTTACAATTTGAATATAAAAACAAAACACAAATATAACTCTTCTAAACATAAAACATAAATAAAAAGTATAAAACTGTAAAAAGAGGTTGCATCGTCAACACTAGGTATACAACAAATATAATGAATTGAGTTAGCTTATTTTGATTTTATACTAACTATATCGTCACCTAAGTTCGCTACGAATATAGGAACTGTAAAGTTTTCGAAGCATTAGCATAAAATTAATATATTCAATAATTTGAATCCAAAAAATTAACAGATAAAATGTGCCTGTTTTTGATAGCCTTAGAGGTTTAGGCTCTAAGGCTATATTGTCTAAATACTCATGTTTTTATCTTTTTACCATAATTTACTTTTTAAATAAATAACCTTTTCCGTCATAGTTACTTTAGAATAGCAATCATTTTAATAAACAAGTTACATTTCTAATAACATCCTGTCCCAAAATATACAAGTCGTATAAATGAGGTCCTTCAAATCAACTTCCTGGGGCCGGAAGATTTGAGGTGCTATCGTTGATACTTGACTTTCACCGCAAGCGCAGCCGGGTGCGTCATTTGTATAAAAAAGCGAGATCGCTGCGCGCGCGGCTCTTTCCGTACCGAGTATCGGTCGGTAGTTTTTTGACCACCTTGTTGAATAGTAGCTGTTTCTTTGATATTATAAATAAGTATTTGAAATGTGTACTTAGTTTAAGTACCTAGGTATAGTTATAGTAGTGACATTAATTATGTAAACTGAATGATTCATAATATTCATAAATTATAAAAAGAAATAGAAAGGAAAAAAACGAAATTCCATAAAGTTTAGAAGTTTAAAGCAATGTTAAGTTCGCAAACAATTATGTACTTACCTATACCTACGCTTAGGTATTTTAATACAGCACACCAGATAGATTCCTTAAACAAAATCACAATATTTTTTATATTCTTAGCATTTTAATTATCAGAGCGTATTGTTTTCCTGTAGCTATAATTGTGATTCATTAAGAAACATCGTAATCAGTTTTTCCCTTGACTTTGGCCTGCCTCAAGGCGTTGCACTTCGTACATTGACTGCACTCACTCCACGAGACATTCTCTGTTACTGTAGCCACTGCCGTTTGAACGTGTACAACTTAGTCTTTGAGATCAGTAGCTCAGCTGAACAGCACTAAACAAATGACAATTGATAATAAATCAAAGTATCGATAGTAGGAACCGAGAGAAATGAACGTAAATTTGCGAAAATGGTATGGCATTGACCACAGTTTTATAGAAGTGCTAATATAATAAAGAGGATAACATTTTGTTTGTTTGGATTGAGTAGGCTCCAAAACGACTGAACCGATTTGAAAATTCTTTCACTGTTGGGAAGCTACACTATTACCGAGTGACATAAGCTAAAAAAAATGGACCGTGCGAAGTCGGGGCGGACAGCTAGTGTTATACATATTTGCACTTAACATATTATTATATCTTATAGTAATTAGAGCTGGCTTTCTTTGTCTATCTATGACAGATACGGGAGTTTTATCGATAGGTATAATCATGCTTCTATGGTCAACCACTACAATAAATTTGTCACTTTACTTGAAAGAAAAAAAAAATACATCGTCAAAGTTTGAAATATACGTGAGAGAGTAATTTAGTTAACTATTTAAAAGTTAAACAATATTTTTATTTGCCAACTAGCGGATCGCCCCGGCTTCGCACGGATCCCTATTTTTTTCAAAATATTCTATAGCCTATGTTACTCAGGGTGAACGTAGCTTCCCAACAGTGAAAGAATTATTAAAATCGGTCCAGTAGTTTTTGAGCCTATTCATTACAAACATACAAAAATAGGTACAGATCTGTCCTTTTTATTATATTAGTATAGATATATAAAGCGCCAAATATCTTGACCAGGACAAACTTTGAATTTGTGAAAGAGGCCCCCAATTTAGTTTCCTTGTGGTATGTTTGGGGTACGCGTCTTCACGTAGGGAGTAAAAAACTTTTCAATCGCATCGCAGCATCGCTTTCAATACGGTACATATACCTATAGAATTATTTAAAAGGAATTTCATTATTAACAACTCGTAAATATTCCAGTGTAGTGGACATACTTAGGTACAAATTACAGACGTGTTCGGGATTAACGATTTACAAAACTATATTAATAATTATTAACTTACCTACCACAATTACGTATAATAGATGTGTGATCTATCTGTGACACTGATGCGAAATTCACAAAATGAATTACATAGGTATTGGAATGAAACAACTAATAACGGATGTAACTCGCGTATTTTTTATTTTATTAAAGTTTAGACTTAGACTTTAGCGTTAGACTATTGTCAGCTCAGTCGTGCTACGATCATGGAAACTGTAAAGAATCCGAAACGTCAGCTAATAAAATAAAAAATACGCGAGTTACATCCGTTATTAGTTGTTTCATTCCAATGTGTAATAACCGCGAAGGCATCAGAAATTATTACATAGGTATTATTTTATATCAGCTCTAAGTTTACACAAGATCTTAAAATAGGCTAAAACACCATCTGCTTCTGTTTGTGTAACACACATGATTTGAAAGCTATCCCGATTACCTACTATGCTTCAAATGGCTAAAGTCAGCACTTGCAGCGTCTCTGTAGTAGTCCATCAACAATTATAACGGATTTAACTCGCGTGTTTTGTTTTTCCCTATTGTTCCCATGTTCATATAATTTTAGTGTTAGACTATGGTCAACTGGAACTGTAAACTTTTCAAAACGTCAGCAAATATTAAAAGTCGACGGTGTCCACAAAAAAATCATTACCAAGTCTTCAATAAAAAATATGATTCATGTTAATACAAATCCGCTTTCTTTCATAAATCAGACCACGATCTAGTAGCTTTTTGTGCTTTGAAAGCACGCGCTACAGATTCTGACCACCATTTTGTTCCCCACAAGAGAGTAATTACTATTGTGCTGGTTATTTCGACACGAGCCATTTATTAAAATACTGTCTTCATTGAAGCAAAATATTTATTATTTTTTAACCAACGATGAGTTCTAAATGATCCAATTTAAATGAAGCAACATGTATACAATTTGTTTCTTGATTAATATTGTACTTTTTTATGTAATTTGGACTATATTTAAATATTACGATTTGACTTTACACGGGTGCTATAAACCTTCCTCTTGAATCACACTAACTATTAATAACAACCGCTTTAAAATCTGTAATGAAGTTTTAAGCATATAGGTATAGGGACGGACAGACAGCGACAGCGACTCTGTTTTGTACTATGTATACCTAATGTAGTGATATTAGAATTTATCAAGGGTTTTTTTCGTGGAAGCTATCTTGTAAAGCAAGAAATTACTTACTCATAATTATGATAACATATTATTATTATATTATGTAGGTACTTAACTGTTGGATTGAGATATTACAATTTCTCAGAAATTATAAAAAACACTTTCATAATTACATAGCTGTGATTCCAATTATTAAATTACACAGATCATCAAAATATTTTAGGAAATGAATGCTATTCAACGCAGAGTTATTTCTGGTGATACAAGAAGACAAAAGGCGAGCAAAACGTGAGAGAAACATATAATTTCACTATGGATTCTTGAGGGGACAAAAATGAAGCAATTATGTGAGAACGTTGACATTTGACTTGCGTATGCGCATTAAGATTATCTACCACGAGATTGAACTATCTTGGCTGACAGTTTGTGTTTAGACTATTATTAAATGACGGTGAAACCATTTAAATGAAGAAAATTTCATTGTATTATCCAAATCTGATATTTATATATCATATTAGGTTCTGCCTGCGACTATCTGCCCACGATTAGTAGGTATTTTACATAATACTTTACTAATATTACAAACGAGAAAGTTTATGAGAATGTATGGATGCCTGGATGTATGTTTGTTACTCACTCACGCATAAATTTCTTAATAGATTTTGATGAAACTTTACAGTAACATAGCTTGTAAACCAGAGTAGCACATAGGCTATATATAAAAATGACACTATAGTGTAAAGTAATCATCGTGAGCAGACCAAGAGCGAAGGCATAGGCTAGTATTCTTATAAATTATAGACAAAGTTTTATTTAAATTTCTGAGCTATATACTGTAAAGTTAACTAAAATATATAGGTAGTAGTTTTAGCGTAAAAGTATACTAACAAATATCCATCCATTAAAAATCAGGACAGGACTTCTAGACAAGTGAAGATCGAAAGTACCTAATCACGTGACTTTTCGTTGGCCTAAATTAATTCCATAATTTTCTCGTTTAAATTTCACTTGTCTTTAATCTCGTATCTTTACTATAAATTATACTATGTAAATACATAGGTTACCTATAGTTCTATCGTCATGAAACTATCATAACATGTCAAGATCAGACCAGGTTAGCTACATGTAAAAAGAGTATAAGTTACCGCAATAGAGAGTGCAAATCTCATTGTTTTAACACAAAAGCGAAAGTTCATTCACTATGAGATAATTAGGTGTTTCACCCGAAGCAATGGATTACGTCACTTGAAGTTTTTCCCCGATTGTTCAGATTGTGGACGGTGAACTTGTGGTAAGATTTTTTATGACCATATTGTTTGTGATGTGTCGGAAGTGTGAAATTCACCGTGTGGGATCTGTTGTGAATGAATACTACATACTTAGGTGTAGCTTGTTTCTATATGGAAACGATTCACTTTTTTATTTGGTTCAAACACGTTCAGAATTCGTCCTAATGATTATACCTAATTGTAAGGTATGCCTGATAATTTATATTCGTATAAATGGAGGTAGGTAGGTTTTGCGTTTCTTTGTTCCTTATTACAATACGCAATGTAAAGATGTGTTTTGTTGGACCTCCAATCATGGTGTCCCTTAGGACTTGTCACTAATATTCTAAGAGCCTGTTGCTGGCTACCTAAACATTACATTACGCACCTAGGCCAGTAAAATAAAAAATGTTGGTTCTCGGCTTCGCCTCGGACGACATTTACATGTGATCTGAGGCTTTTTTTATTTTACTGGCCGAGGTCGCCAGAGGTTCGACGAAGCCAGAAAGCGGAAATTTCATTTAGCGAAGCATCCACAAAGTTGGCGCTTTCTGACCGGAGGACGGAAAAAGTATTTTTATTACATTAAACCATTTGATATGTTTAATATAGTTCCCATTATTTACGTAACTAGGTATAAATGTCGTACGATTCCAGTAATTTTCTTTATTCATTAATGTCATCTCCGGAATAATTTTCGTTTTCACATAACTGATCGTGTACGCAGTGAAATAAGTAATAGTTAATATATTATACATTTATAAACACGCACGTTACGCAAAGGTAATCCGAATATCACTCAAGTAACGAAGTCTCATTATAAATTCATATTGCTCTGAAATTAAAACCGTTCTTAAACTGTGACTAGTAATTGCTAGCAACCATTTAATTAATGAATCACGAAATGTTTCAAAGTGATTTATTCGAAGTTTATTAATACGTAGAGCTTTTTTATTTAAGTCGTTTTAGTAGATATTTGTCTTTGACCAATTATTTATTATTATTTAAGTTACTCGTGCGAATTTGGGAATTATTCTAATTATCTCGTCACTTATTAAATTACATATCCGATATGGTTAAAACTTCTTTTGCTTATCGATGATTTGAATTTAAACAACAGTTAAATTTTAACATAAATAATATTAAGTTTTAAAGTCCAACAAGTGATGTACATGTTTAACAAAACTTGTTCAAACTAACCAGCGGTTTGTTTTAGCCTGAGGACTTAACATTTGAATAACCATCGTAACGTTACCATAACGCAAACATTATGCTAAAACACTCATAAATAAATATAACTACTCATAAATTTCGCATAACGAAATAAATATAAAGATATACCACGTTACTACTTAATAATAATTATTAGTTACAATTAACACGGGTTAGTTCTTACTGATAATTGCCAGGACAAGTATTGTATAGCAGAAAATTTTAATCTTTTCCGATGTTTATAGATAAGAAGGTAGGGATACCTACTTATCTATAAAAAATAGCGGTACGAAGTTCGCTGAGTCAGCTAGTTTAAAATGTTATCTTAGAACATAGATAGCCCTGCAAAACATCTAAAGGAAGCCAGATATCTAGATGACTTTCATATAAACCAATACAGATTGTGTAGTCAGGCTGTGTAGCCAATACTCATAAACATCTCATTTCCAAGTTATTATAAACCGACATGGCGTCAAGTAATGGTCCATGGACATAAACTCTTATGGAACCGTTATATTCTCATTTCATGTTTATATTAACGAGTGAACCAATATCTTTACTTGTTTATTCACGGTAGCTAGATCTTGCGCGTGCTAACCGACTGACTTTGTATGGAGGTCTCGTCTACAGTCAATACACGCCCCTAGAGACATGTCTCTAAATATATTTTTCTGTCCTCCGGCCGGAAAGCGCCAACTTTCTGGCCAAAGCGCTAAATGAAATTGCCGCTTTCTGGCTTCGTCGAACAGTAAAATAGTATAGGTACTGACCTCGGCCAGTAAAATAAAAAAGCCTCAGATCGCATTTTTGTCAACCTCGGCTTCGCCTCGGACGACAATTGCGTGTGATCTGAGACATTTTTTATTTTACTGGCCTTGGTGCGTAATCTACTATAGCTTTAGTGACACGCGTGTGTTTGCTATTTTGTCGAATAGTTTCAGAGATGTGTGCGTCTCAAGGGCCGGTAAAGCTTCTGATGCTAAGATAACAGAGCCCATAATAGCGTAATAAGGACAGCATATAAATGTAAAAAAAAGATAGGTACTACTTAAGTACTTCTATGAGTACTTACCTAGTCATATCTAAGCAGACGATATCTTCCACAGTTACAAAGTTGTAAGCATCAAGTTTTTATAGCATAAATTAGACTTGTCTATTTTTGATAAACTCTGTATAAAATTCAAATAATATCTGACACGTTTAAAAATGAACTTTCGCGAGCTTACAAGAAGCGTCACGCCACAATCTAATTAAAAATATTACCGCCATTTATAATATTAATCAATTATATTCCTTTACACTTTTATACGGATCATCAATCGAATACGCGTTCAATCAATAACACTTATATCATTCACATTAAACATTTCACTTGAATGGGGCGTCGCTTTTATTTTTAGAAATTTAATTAATAGAAAACAGATGGTCCCTTGTTAGCCGGTCATATTATTTCGAATCGATTCTTAATTGAAAAAACGATAGTCAATTCATCGATAACCTGGGCTTTGAGCGATCGCGCAAATACAATGATATCACGCGGAGCTTTTGAGTTTACACAAAGCTCGATAATCACCTATTGTTCATGATGATCATATAGTCGCAAATAGTACAAAGTTGTATGAAAGCGTAAAGTATCATAATGATGGTAAAGGAATTGGTAAACAGGTATTTTCGGTTGCAGCTAGTTGTTGATAAAACTACTGGCAAGAGTTCGTCACTGCTTAACATAAAAAAAAACGATCGTATTTCGGATTATTTTTGGGACGAAAGCAAAGAAAGTTGTCATCTGTACTCGTTATTGACGGCTTTTGGAAATCCATATTTAACCAAATCCAATGATTGGAACGAAAATGATTGATTTGATTAGTAAGGCTCGCATATAAGTGTTCATTTTAAAGGTTGACTGGTAGAGAATGCCGTATGGCATTAAGTTCGCCTTTTGTACATACATAATTTAGTTTTTTTGTCATATAAAGAATAAATAAATAAGGTTTGAAAACCATAACTAAAACATCTCACTACAAATTTACGATGAAACATAATCATCCTTTCACCATGATGAATGAGGTGATAATTCCAACATTTAGGAACTAAACGAGATTTAATTTACAATAGTACAACAGACGTAAACGTCAATAAATAAAACATAATGAGAGTGAACCGCTGTGAGCATTTTTATTTGACCGGCTCTCATTTCCGAACAGATTTCGTAGTTAACTTGTTTCGATTTTTAGTTTCTCACGTTTTTTGCTTAGTCTGTTGCCGGGGGTCATATTGGAATCATTTTTCAAACTAGTTTTGTGACATTATTACTTTACGTGTCATCTTTAGGTATATTAAAAATATTTGTAGATTAAGTTTATTTTAAGGACAAACCAGCACAGTTTAAAGCTAGTACATTTATGCTTAGTCTATAATTGTAAAAACTCTCATTTTCAAAACAATTGTTACAATTAAATATAACGCTGATCTCGGCCGGCCAAACCAGTTAGTTAGTCCAGAGTTATGTGCGTTGCCTTATCTCGCAAGCATTGCCATAAAATATTATTATTTGCAGGAAACCAATTTGTTGTTTACACTATTGAAATTGTGATTTGTAGAACGGGATTTATTGGCCGAGCTCGCGGGCACGGGTAAGCCACTGTTTTAATGGGGTCTTGGAAACGTTTTCAAGAATTGTAAACTGCTTTGTAATATCTTATTGTTGTATGGACAGTTAATTGAATTCAGTTACTTTACTATTTTGTTGCATTAAATTTTTCTATTACTGTTTTCTTATCCTATGCAAAGATTATATTCATAATAATAGTGTTATTTATCGACAGATGATCTTGATTATTCAATACTTTTTCATACAATATAGTTAGTGGCATATGGATAACATCGTTAAAAAATCTATAAAAACTTACCGGAAACATACAATCCCATTCATCGTTAGCGGAATTGCATTAGGACCATAAAAACGGACATTATGGTTCGGTGCAAATTTGAAGAGTTTTTATAAAAAACATCATCTACCTGTAACTAAAAAGTCACAATGGGGTAACAAATTGACATGTGGTTTGTTAAAAAAGGTCTTGCTAATGCGTTATAATGTCAGGTTCTGAATGGATCGTTGGATTTGATAGAAAAAAAATTGGCGCCGTAATTATGAATGAACAAGGGCGAACTTAATGTCGGCGAGAAAGTTTTTTCGCTTCGTCTTTTCTGTTTGCGTTTAGGTTAAACTGCAATCTTCTTGGTAGTGAAAACCGGCAATAAGGAATATTTCTTATATCATTCTATTAGGTATATTTATGGTTTAAAAATGTAGCTACATGCAAAACACTTAAAACCTTGAAATATTTTGGTACGTTCGATACTTGTCTTTCTCTTTTCAATATTTAGGTATTGCCACTCTTGTCTTATAATTCAGGTAGGTACTTACATATATTTTTTTTAAAACGACCGGTATCATTTTATTCAACCTTTATGTTATCGGATGAATAGTTAAATTTTCTCTACTCATCTAAGCGCATCGAGACATGTCACTCAAAGATGTGGGAACGAGAAAGCGATGAGCTGACCGTGACAGGTAGAGTTACAGTTTCCATGTCACGTTTCGAATGTCCTCATACCATTTTCTCACCCTCAGTTTTCTATACTAATATAATAAAGAGGAAAGGTTTGTTTGTTTTGATTGAATAGGCTCCAAAACTACTGAAAAATTCTTTCACTGTTGGGAAGCTACACTATTTCCGAGTGACATAGGCTATAAAATAAAGGGATCCGTGCGAAGCCGGGGTGGAGAGCTAGTAAAGTATAAACATACGCTTTCATAAGTACATAGCTGCGATTTCAATTATGAAATTACACAGATCATCAAAATATTTTAGAAAATAAGCTATTCAGCGCAAAATTATTTCTGGTGATACAGGAACACGAAAGACGAGCAAAACGTTGTCACCTTTCGAAAAACATTTTCTCACCCGCAGTTTTGAAGTATCTCACTTGACTAATGTAAGATTAAAATTATGATAGCATCTTATTGAAGAGAATAAACATAATCCTTAAACAAAAAGTGAAACTAAATTTGCATCCATATATCACCAGTAATGATAAAGAAACAGTAGTATCTACTAAAAGAACTAGCTCTGCGGAAACTTTAAATGGAACAAAAAAATACTTAAGAAACTGTCAAAACGTACTAATTAGCAATTAGGTTTGCTTTATTGATTCATCTATGAAAGTTTAATGCTAGTTCTCACACTCAACGGAAGCAATTGTTGGGTCATCAACCTATAAAGAGTTATGGTTCTGAATAATATTTAGACCGCACTTTATCAAATAAAAAAAAGTGCAAAACTAGACTAATAAATAACCGGCCAGTAAATTATGCTAATCAGTTTTGAACAAGAAACACCCTGGACTTCCGTAGTAGTGGTTCACACCATAAAACAGTTAATTATGTCATGGGAAACAACATAAGTTAAAAAATCGTAGATTTTAAATCAGATTGACTCTGCGATTGACAATTTTACGGCGATCTACGTTAGACTACCGGTGTTTAAAAGCGTCGCTGGAATTTTAGATTGATTTGGATAAATTTCATTATTGCTTTTCCAAACGACATCAAGACTGCATGACTATTTGTAATTAACTTCAGATTTATTATAAAACATCTATAAAAAATCAATTTAGTTTTGGTCACAATGTTGTCACAACATGTTGAAAAAACAAAAATTAGCATAATTATTGTTATTAGAAAAATAGCAAAATAGATAATTTGGACCTAACTATAAACTACTGAGGGTAGTATTTTAAAAAAATATGTTGAATACAGCTAGCATTTATTCCGATATGTTCTGACAAATCGAAATATACCTACCTACCTACTTGTGACCAAGTTGGAGATAATTAATTATGAATTTTGTATACATTATAATACAATATTACCTGTTTAATAGGCTGAGAACAAATTCGAGACCATAAAAACCGAGTCCACTCACACTAAATTCTCATCATTAACTTTCATATTATTTTGATCCATCACCTCTAACGTTATTTATTTTATTGGCACTGCATCATAAGACTTATTCACATAATAATCCATTTGATAATTAGATTTATGGCGTTCCTATTGAAAATTGACGTAAATTTATTCAAATTTAGTCCGTTAATTGCGAAACTAGTGTTTATAGTTATAACGATTTGATAGCTGACGTATGTCTATACATCACACTATTCCCTTTACTATGATATTTGACCAGGCTTTAACCTAAAGTGGTGTCTAAAACCATTGCCTCTTCGTGAATGGGATCACATTTCTCCTCTTCCAAAAAAGCAGCAATGGTTGTTACGCTTAGTAAATAAGTTTGTTATGATTGATTGTCGTGACCATAACACGATGGGAGATGGTAAATGTTTGACTGGTGATTTGTGAGCAGGTATTAAGAGCATAGTTCCATCACTAACACCCGTGGATGTGAGGTCAAATGCATTAGCCACCTAGCGGGTCCGCGTATGCAAACGTTTATTAATCAAACTCACTTAGCTTTTTTTATGGCTTTTGGGAGCCTGAGAACGAGTGTCGAAAATTGTTTTGATGCTAATTCCCTCAGCATTTATCAAACATTACAACCTCATTAGTATGGTTACTTTTTATTATTAATTTTTCAAATTCGTAATATCTAACTAAGGTTTATCTATTACCTACTTACGATTTTGTGACCATTGAATTCTGAACTGGCTTTAAAAAGGAAGCATTTGTTTTGATTAACGATTCAAAAGCGGACCATAAGCCATTAATTTAAGCTATAATGCATTATTAATACTATTTAACTTTATTAATATTTCCTTTGGAACAAACGGAAGCGGTTAACATCTCGATATTATCTTAAACAGTTTGTCACCTACCGTTAAGGCGAGATATACTTAAAGGTATTTTCTGTATTTATCAATGTGAACCAATAAACTTAAGTTAGATGAATCTGAGATATTAAGTATATAACATATCTCAGGCTTAAGAATAGTTATAATATATTAATTATGCAAAATATATGACAATTAAATAGTGTATAAATTAACCTCCTGTCGCCGGTTGTACAATATACTTATTGTACAAAGAGTTTAAAAATATAATATATTTTGAGAAATTTCTACATAAAAATAGATTTGCTAGTATAATACAAGTTGGGAGTTAAGTAAAAGTCACATTTTCTTGGACGGCAAAAGTTAGGTAAGTACCTAAGTTACCTACTGTTCAACATAGTAAAACTACTAAAACTAAAAAAAGGTATTTAAAAAAAAATATCGTAACGCATTAATATTTTAATTATTTGAAGTTTCTCCTCACCATCTAATTTAAATTTACAAGCCTCTATAATCTAGACCTCAACATAGATAATGATGATACCTAATGTTCACATTTCTTATCAACATTTCCTCTCATAATTATATAAAATAAAAATATAACACTAGACCCCAAAAACCACAGCTACTGACAATAAAAAGGCAATTAATATCTTAGACTTCCTTTTACAGATTAGTTTTATAATCGGATGTTGTTTTAATGATAGACGTAAGTTCGGTATTTACCGTAATAGGTACCTTATTAACGGTACTCGTAACATATTGTAAAATAACAGTATTACATTACGTCACTCTCTGATAGTAATACTTTAGCCATTATATTAATAAACTAGCGACCCGCCCCGGCTTCACACGGGGGCTATAAACCTTCCTTAAGAATCACTCTATCTATTAAAAAAAACCGCATCAAAATCCGTTGCGTAGTTTTAAAGATCTAAGCATACATACGGACATACAGCGAAAGCGACTTTGTTTTATACTATGTATTGATAAGCATTAGGTACACTAGACGTGCACCTAATGGTTGCAAACAACGAATGCACCTTTTGATACCTGCTTAGTACAACTTACTGTTGCTTATATCGTACCTACTGGTACTTAACTAATGGTTGCAAGCAATGATTGATACCTACTTAGTACTACTTACTTATACTTACCTACTTACGATAGTGGCGAGTCCGATAGTTTTGGATCATTTTACTACAGTCGACTGAACCATATTACCTACTTTTGATATTTGATATCATGTTCTTGGCTAAATCTATCCTACAGAATACTTATATCTAAACTAGCTTCTGCCCGCGACTTCGTCCGCGTGGAACTCCTCCTTTTTTTCAGTCGGTTAAAAATAGCCTATGTCCTTTCTCAGGCTCCAGACTTTCTTTGTATTAAATTTCATTTAAATCGGTCCAGTAGTTTTAGCGTGAAAGCGTAACAGACAGACTCTGTCTGTACTTTCGCATTTATAATATTAGTAGGGATTTTAAGTCTAGACTCCTCAAAGCGCGAGCACAAGGTTTCAATCGTACGAGAAAGCACCTACATTACGCAATTGTAATAACTATTTCACACTACTGTGTAGTAAATAAAGAACTTATTATACATTTTACCGTATGATTCGACTGGTCGACCGGAAGCAGCCATTGACCGCGTGTGAAACTCTTATCAACCACTTCCGCAGATAACTAATAGTAGAACCTTAATGGGATTTATGGATGATTATAAATCTATGCAGAACGATATACGTTTATTTGTTGAGTTAGTAAAAAATATAATGTTTATTTAAGTATTATATTTTCCCCCAGTTTTACTTATTTCTCAAATAGTTTGAATGCTGGTATAATTTATCTTCGAATGCAAATTAAATAGTAATAAGGACGCTCAAAATCCTTTATTTATTAAACTCTAGAGATAAGCATCATTTATAAACACTTACAAATAATAAAATAAGACATAAACCATTAACTATCCATACTGGCTCAATCTTGTCCGTAATTATTGGATCGTCAAAAAAAACCTAACTTGGTTTCGACGTCTTTATAATGGAGTTTGACATTTAAACTGTTTTATAGTTGGCATAAAATCTACCAGATCCGACGTGGAACGACCGTAACGTTTTGGTTTATGTTATTTTAGTTAGGGTACCTACCTATAATTTTTTAAAACACTTTTATGAAAAAAAAACTGTTATTTTTTATGCTTTCGCGGTTATTACACATTGGAATGACGCAACTATACGATTTTGTTTGCATTTTTTATTTTTGATGACGCTTCGAAGACTGCAGACAAAGATGTTAACATTGTCATCAGCTAAGTCGTTCTACGTATATGGGACATGTAGAGTTTTCGAAACTTCAGCAAATAAAATAAATACACGAGTTAAATCCGTAATAATGGTTTCATTCTAATGTGTAATAAGCGCTAATTCATTAGAAATTATTAAGTTACATTTACTTAATATGAAAAGTAAGTCTACGGAACCACCTATAACTACAGGCAAAATTTTTCAACTAAATCTTACACACTTTTTTAATTTATATACCACGGCGTCTAATGACTTTGGTAATCAGTATAGTTTTAAATAATCATCGATACGTTCGGAATCGAACCCGCAATCTCCGTTTCCGTTTTCAATAGTAGTTAACCAATTTGCATTGAAATGATGGTAATTAGATGTCAATATGGTCTACGGTAATTATTGGTACCTAGTGTTTTTTGTTAGTTCAACTTCTATATAAATGCGTATTAAAAACCGGATGACGAAATCGTCATTCGGTCCAATAAGAAATCATGCTAATTCGAAACAGATAAGTGTAACAAACGTCTTAACATATTTTTTTTTTTACGAAACTTTGTTTTTCTTCGTCTTTTTTTATGATATCATGGTATTTGTATTACATAATATTATATTACCTACCTGGTTACAATACCTGTGTTGTGAATTATACAGCTTGTAAGTTTTTAATTGTCACAATAAAAGTGTTTTTTTTTTTTTACAAGAAGTTTATCTAATAGATTACATTATATTAAAAAGACAAAACCGCTTAAAATACTCAATTTAAAACTATATAATTGAGGCAAATTATCCCATGTCCCTAATTAAGTAATTCATAATTTCTGAACCTCAAATGAATGGAAACTTAATGCAAATTAAATCCACTTTGTTCTATTCCAAAGTGTAATAACCGAGAAAGCACCAGGAATTAGTTTTAGCTTTGTCATCTGTCATTGTCATTGATATAAGAGGAATGATCATGATGCACATTGCACATGTCCTCAGCTCATGTCAAGTTACCGCAGATAGTCACTCATATTTCACCGCACATATGTATTTATTGATATTCGATCTACCTACGGGTATTGTACGGTGTGGTCAGAACAAAAGAACATCTTTGTTATTGATACCATCTTGGAGTTTTATACTACGTTTTATTCTAAAATGTTTATCGCGAAAGACATGAGTCATATTTTGAACTAGCAGCCCCGGCAGACGTCGTCCTGCCCGTCCGATTGTTTCGTCAAAGATCTGTTAGTCTTCTGTCACTTCTTCATAAGGCTTCATAATATTTTCCCCGTTTTTTACACATTTTCCACTGTTTCTTCGCTCCTATTGGTCGCAGCGTGATGTTATATAGCCTAAAGCCTTCCTCGATAAATGGTCTATCCAACAAAAAAAGATTTTTTGAATTCGAACCAGTAGTTTCTCAGATTAGCGCGTTCAAACAAACAAACAAACAAACTCTTCAGCTTTATAATATTAGTATAGATAGGCATGATGATTTTACTTTCTTTGTCCATCAGATTACCAAAAAATATTGAACACGTATTGTTTCTTCTCTCAATTAAACAAAAGAAGTAAGGGAGTGTTGGCTCCTAACATTACGGTTTGATAGGTACAAATTTTACTGTAACGTGACGTCACGGGCCCCCCACTCCTGTACTTTAGAATTTATCTTTACAATTATTTTAGTTTTTTTGAGAAATTAAAAAATGCGTGTCTCATTATTTTCAATAATATTCCTGACAGATTAAATAGAATGTCGTTTTTATTACCCATCAATATTGAGTGTCCAAAAAATATATAAGTAAATGAATGGCAGACAAATATTTCCTTTAAATACATTTTTTTGGTAACTTTGTATAATTCTATAAATTAAATTGACAAGTCCCACTTTCCAGTTATCACCTGAACTAGACAAAATGTGTCCTCACTTCATTTATTAAACATAATTACTGAACATTTAATCAAGTTTCCAAAAAACCGGTAAATTTTGCCATAACCGCTATTTCCGTAAATGAAAAGTCGATCCCATAAATTTTATTATAAATCAACCGAATACTAACTAGCCAATGACTTTGAAGTTAACCGGCCAAAAAGTAACATTATAGTGATATATAGTTTCGTCTGGCACCAACAAAATAAAGTGTTCAACTATTTTATCGCATCTGTTTACAATATTAATTGTAGCTACTTATTTTGTTGATGGTTTGATATTTTTAAAGCGGTGTTTAACGACGTACAGTAGAGTGAGATCACTGTCACCCCAGACTTACGTGATTTTAGGAAAAACGTTTTTTAGGATTGATAGTATAAAATTAACTTAGAAAGGAATAGATTTACATGTCTATAAAAGAAAGCCGTTTTAGTTACACCGTGTAACTCAAGAACGGCTAAATTTTATATTAAATTTACTCGCAATTAACTAACGTTCTGGGCTTAGCATGTTGCTAATTTAATATTGTCTCGACCAACCTTTTAGACTATAAGTTCTTATTATCCTATAAGGTATACTTACTTTAAGAGATAGGTAGGTAGGTAGGTACATGTGCGATTTACAAGTAAGTCTGTAGGTAAACTAATCTCCATTCCAATTTGTTTTATTAGATATATATAAACTTAAGTAGTCCTTAGAATAACGACTGTTAATTGGCGGAGAGGATAATATCTATTTGAATAATGTTTTAAAACCACATGGATACTTCTGCGGTGTATCGTCAATGGAACACGTTTAGGGTTTCCTCTTAACATAGTACATAAATCATACAGAAAGACGTAATGTAATAATGTATATATATATATGTGGGAACGGAACGCAGTGTGATGCCTGAATCGGAACGTGATTGTGTGAGAGAGATGCATGCTATAAGAGTGAGTGAGTGAGACGAATGTCATTTTTTTTTTTACATTGCGATTATCTGTGCGAACTGGAAGATGTCGATTTTGTTTACGTTGTGATTAAAATAAAAATCAGTTAATTATTCCACGATCTTTTAATTCAGAGCCCTTCCCACAATTGGGGGCTCGTCCGGGATAGGCGATGAATATAAAAGAAAGTTAATTTACGGTGAACGAAGAAAAACGAGGAACGACGAAAAATTGCACACCGGTTAACGACGCATGGCCGGCGGTTGCAACGAAGATTTTTACGATTTACGGTGGTACGAAGATTACGACGTGACGATGGAAAAGACGGAGCAAGCAGCTGGCGAACCGGCGCAAACGACGATGCCTATGTCTTGGATGGACGGTGTAACGGTGACAAAATTTAGCGGCGAGGATAAGACGTACTCATCCGCTAAATGGGCGCAAGATATAGAAGACAACGCAGAAATATTTAACTGGACGGCGCAGCAGACGCTGATTATTGCTCGCAGATCGCTAACTGGCACGGCAGAACTCTGGATGAAATCAGAAAAAACATTTAAAACCTATGAAGATCTTAAATCGGCATTGCAGAAAGAATTCCCATCTGTATTAAACATCAAACAAATGCACGAGGTTATGTCGGCTCGAAAGAAGTTAAGAAACGAATCGTGCTACCAATACATGCTTACGATGAAAGAACTTGGAAAAAGGGCTAAGTTTTCCGGACTACGTTGCTATTCAATATATCATAGACGGCATAGAAGACTACGAAGTTAACAAGACTGTTTTATACGGCGCGTAACTAACTACACGAAGCTGAAAGAACAATTAGAAATTTATGAACGAATGAAGGCTAACATGAAGACGAAGAGACCTGAAAGAAAAGAACCTGAAAGAAGAGAACCTAAAAAAGAAGATTTCATTAAAAAACGGCGACGCTGCTATAAGTGTGGTGATGAAAATCATGTGGCAAGTCTGTGTGCAAATGGTGTAAAATGCTTTCGTTGCAACGAATTCGGTCAGCCATATTGGTGCGAATTGTCCTAAGTATGGCAGCACTGGGACTCGATCGGCAAAACAGACTCCATACGTCGGGATGGCGGCTAGTCAAAACGTCAGCGCTGAGGTTGGTAGCAGTGACGTTTCAAAGATGGCGGCGTCGATTCCGGATGACAGTGACAGTTGCGGCATTTTGACAGCTAACGAGAATATGCAAGTTGTAAACAACGATGTTATGAAGAAAATGTGCAATAAGCCTCTGAAAAGTGTTACTATGTGCGGTAAAACAATAAATGCGCTAATCGATTCCGGTAGTGAGGTGAATCTGATGTCGGTGGACTTTAGTGACGCGATCGGTGTATGTAAACACGACGATAACCTAAGTTTTTCGGGACTTGGACTTCTCAAGGTGCAATCAGTAGGAAAGTTCACGACGAGTATCACGATTGATGGACACTGCTATAACGATGTTGTTTTCCATGTTATTCCTAAGAATACTATGCCTTACGATGTTATTATTGGTCAGGAATTTCTTAACGGTGTTACAATGATAATGAATAAGGGGTCTGTGTTGTTGTTACCTAAAGTTGAGGATTGGGTGCAGTGTGTAAATTATTTTGCAGGTTGTGTGAATGTTGTTTTAGACCACGTAAGTAGTCCAGCAGTGAAGAAGATGGTACAGCAGTGTGTGGATAATTACATACCTGTTCAAACTAGGGAGGCACCAATCGAGCTGAAGATAGTATTGAAGGACGACTTACCTGTTGCACAGCGACCCCGCAGGTTATCATTAATGGAGCAGAAGATTGTTGAAGACCAGGTTGATCAGTGGTTGACAGATGGCATTATACAGGTGAGCTATTCAGAGTATTCAAGCCCATTAGTTTTGGTTAAAAAGAAGGATGGTTCCACTAGGGTTTGTGTTGATTATAGAATGCTAAACAGTAAAATAGTAAAAGATGAGTTTCCTTTGCCAGTAATTGAAGATTTAATAGACAAGTTGAGTAATGCCAAGATATTCAGTGTGTTGGATTTAAAAAACGGATTTTTTCATTTGAAGGTTAGTCGAGAATCAATTCCATATACCTCTTTTGTGACACATCATGGACAATTTGAATTTTTACGTGCTCCATTTGGATTGTCGATATCCCCTAAGTTTTTTATGAGATTTGTGTCAATTATATTTAGAGAACTGATAGCAGAAGGTGTCATGACAATATTTATTGACGATATATTAATTTCAGCTGAAGATGAAACACAAGCAGTAGAACGATTGAAACGAGTGTTGAATGTTGCTGCATCATATGGATTGCAAATAAATTGGAAGAAAGCGAACCTTATCTGTCATGAAATTGAGTATTTAGGCCATGTCATAAGCAATGGAGAAGTGCGGCCCAGCCCAGATAAAACCGATGCTGTAGTGCGATATCCGGAGCCCACTACAATCAAGCAGTTACACAGTTTTGTTGGATTGACATCCTACTTTCGGAAGTATATTGAAAATTTTGCAACTATAGCTAAGCCGTTGACAGATTTATTAAAGAAAGATGTGAATTTTATATTTGATGATGAACAAAGAAGAGCCTTTCAAATACTAAAGGAAAAGTTGGCAAGTGGACCAGTTTTAAAAATATACGATGGCAATCTGAGAACAGAGTTACATACAGACGCATCGAGTACAGCATATGCAGCTATACTCATGCAGCACCACCCAGGCACTGGCTTGCACCCCGTCTACTTCATGAGTAGAAAGACTAACGAAGCACAAAGCAAATATTCCAGTTACGAGCTTGAGGCGATGGCTATAATTGAAGGTGTGAAGAAATTTCGCCATTACCTATTTGGAATTCATTTCAAGATAGTTACTGACTGCAAGGCATTTGAAATGACACTTAAGAAGAAAGATTTATCAGCCAAAGTTGCACGATGGGTTCTCCTGTTGAACGAGTATGATTTTGAGATAGAGCATAGAGCAGGCAGTAAGATGAGACACACGGATGCATTAAGTCGAAACCCACCTTATGTTGCTGTAGTGACTAGCTTGCATGAGCAAGTGAGGCAAGCTCAGGACCAAGATGACGGTGTAAAGGCAATAAAAAGTATTTTGAAAGATGGAAATTACAATGACTATTGGTTAGATAATGAGATATTATATAAAGGAGATCAGAAACAACTTGTAATACCAAAATCTATGGAAAAAGAAGTAATACGAAGAATTCATAATAATGGTCACTTTTCAAAGAGAAAGATGAAGGATTTACTGAAAGAATACTACATAAACGATCTGGATAGGAAAATGGATGAATTCATAGCTAGTTGTATACCATGTTTGTTAGCTACAAGGAAGGAGGGGAAGCAGGAGGGTTTTCTACAGCCTATAGATAAAGAAGGTATTCCTTTGGATACAATTCACTTAGATCACGTTGGACCACTTACAGAAACAAGAAAATTATACAATTACATACTTACGGTGATTGATGGATTCACAAAATTTGTTTGGCTATTCCCTACGAAGTCCACATCTACGAAG
This sequence comes from Polylopha cassiicola, assembly GCA_038024825.1. NCBI lineage: Eukaryota > Metazoa > Arthropoda > Insecta > Lepidoptera > Tortricidae > Polylopha > Polylopha cassiicola. The sequence goes on along the minus strand of CP149046.1, from coordinate 10,346,416 downwards.
GAGACATTAGATAAACTACAGATTCATCAGCAGACCTTTGGAAACCCAAGGAGAGTAATCACAGACCGAGGAACAGCTTTCACTAGTAATGATTTTGAAAACTATTGCCGAGAAGAAAATATAGAACATGTAAAAATTACTACTGGAGTGCCAAGAGGCAATGGCCAAGTTGAACGAATACACAGAGTAATAATACCTGCCTTAACGAAGTTATGCATTCAAGACCAGGCTTTGTGGTACAAGCATGTAAGTTCAGTGCAGAGGGCACTAAACAGCACATACCAACGCAGTATAAATACGACGCCTTTCAATCTATAATGGGGACTAAGATGAGAAATAAACAGGACATAGAAATAGCAAATATACTACAGGAAGAAGCTACTGAACAATTTAACAATGATAGAGAGCTACTAAGACAACAGGCGAAGGAGCAAATTATGAAAGTACAAGAGGAAAACAAAAGATTCTATAACCAAAGGCGAAAGGACAGTTATAAGTATGTACTGGGAGAGCTGGTGGCTATAAAAAGAACTCAGTTTGGAACAGGGCTCAAGTTGAAACCTAAATACCTAGGACCCTACAAGGTGACTAAGGTCAAAAGGAATGATAGGTATGACCTAGAAAAGGTGAACAGCTCCTCTGAAGGACCCAACATGACCTCCAGCGTTGCTGATCAGATGAAACGGTGGCCGCAGGTTAATGATGATAGTTTAGGTGAGTAGTTATGTTTGTGCAGATGATGGATGTGTTTATTTTATTTTTTTAAAGGTAAACGGTAACTACTATTCAGACCCTTGTTCATTTTATTGTAAGACTATTGATGTTATAAGGAAATTTACTAAGATGTGTATTAATTAATAATCTTAATTTCACTGTGGTATCAAGATAGATAAGTACAGAGTAAAAGTTGAATACCTATTATGTTGTTAAGCATATTTTTAATAGCTGTAGTGTGAAGGTGTACCTACAGTATTTTGTTTATGTTATGAGGATAAAATGTACCTACAAAGAGTATACCTACTTAGAGATTATTTGTCATGTTGAGATGTTTAATTATGTTGTTTAAAAAATGTATGTTTAGAGGTTGTTTTATTTTTTTAGGTGTTATTTTATAAGTAGTAAGTATAGTTGAATGTACGAAGTGAAGAATGTTGATGATGATTATGGTGATGACTGGATGGTTAGGTTGTAAGGATAGAGTATGCCTGAGGACAGTCATATGAGCAGGACGGCCGAATGTGGGAACGGAACGCAGTGTGATGCCTGAATCGGAACGTGATTGTGTGAAAGAGATGCATGCTATAAGAGTGAGTGAGTGAGACGAATGTCATTTTTTTTTTTTTACATTGCGATTATCTGTGCGAACTGGAGGATGTCGATTTTGTTTACGTTGTGATTAAAATAAAAATCAGTTAATTATTCCACGATCTTTTAATTCAGAGCCCTTCCCACATATATTCGTAATAATATAGATATACTATATATGCACAGTGTATCGTCCATATTTTTGATTACCTAATGAAGTTTATGCATACATAATATATCGCGCACCTAGATTTAAAGGGAGGTAGGTAACTCAAAAAAACTTTTTTCAAGAGAGGTGAAAGACTGATTAAAATGTTCACGTGCACTACAGGAGTATTCTGTATAGATTCATGCTTTTAACATAAAGCTAGAAGAGCTAGCTTAGATCTGTTTCAGTGATAGGTAGATTTCGCTGTAAGGAATTCGATGGTGTCAAAACTAAAATTAGATATAGACGTGCTATATATATACTTTATTGATAACACTAGTTATGGATATAATAGGTAAAAATTGATTCAATTTACTTTGTACCATCAATTATTTTCAAGCTTACTGTATATCTCGTTGGTAGTTCTATTAGCGTAACTACTCGATCACACGGCGTCATACTTATTCATAGAACCGAGATTGCTTGCAAATACTAAAACCAGTCTATCGGGAATCTGGTCCAATAAGCGAGAACAGATCTGGATGAGTTGTGAATGTTTTTCAGTTAAAACTATTAGAATGTATAAAAAAGTAAAGCTGTTATTACGTTTCTTATAATGCTTTCCGCTTAAGCGAATACTTTTTATACCCATGCTTTCATCGGCAAAACTTACTTAGGTATTATAAAGTTATCTAAAATTAAATACCTACGCGTTTAAAAGTAAGGATCGTACCTACTATTTGGATTATTCTGCAGTATTTTTAAAATTGTCAGCGCAAATCAAAAATGTATTTCTCGAAGCTACTTACTTTCTAATCATAAAATTATCATTACTCTTATCTTATAATATAAAATCCTTTGTCGTGAATAACGGAAAGTACAACACAGCCTAAACTTTGACCAGAAACTTTTATGATCTGCTCTATAATGCTCCGTAATAGGTATTACTTATCAGATGCCTAGGTAGGCATCTGATAAGAAAGTATCTTCCGAAATTCAACCGAAGGCGGCGAAAAAATATTGTAAAGTTTGTAACATTGAGAGACTGAATTATTCTTTGGTTAACATAAACATTCTTTACTTGAATTCATGGAAAACGTATTTCATTTTTTTATTGAAATACAACTCCTATCTGGGTTAAAAAGTATGCGCACGAAGTTGCGAAAAGAAGGTAGTTTATTACAAAGCATTTGACACTGTTACTGATAAACGAACGAAATAAAATATCAAACGATTTCCGTGTGAACCAGGTTCTAGTTATTGGCATTATTTTTAAGTAGGTATAAATGTCACTAAAATTGTACGTTTTTCTTTACTTTCTCACATTTTATTATGAATTTAATTGCTCTCTACATCAAGTTTAGCAAGATTCAATCGTACAGACGATGCTACGGACTTCCTGCTTTTACTGGTTTCTAAAAAAAATATTGGATTATAAAAATGATCAAATTAAAAACTTGATAATGTAACTGTTTCTGTGAAACTAATGATGTTTATTTCGATAATTTATTAGTGCTGATAAAATGGTTTTGTGAAAAGGAAATTTTTGTAAGCACTGATAAGAAAATGTCGTTAAATTGATGAAATTAATTTTATAGGCGAGTGCTAATTAAATATTTTTAAATACCTAACAATTTAGCTAAGTTTTTATAAAAAAATATACCTATAATTCAGTACTTGTAGGTATCTTTTCTGTAGAATAAAATAATTATTAAGTACATTAATATTATAAAAAGAGTCACAGTTATTTATGTGATAGAAAAACATGGTAACATTTTCAAAGATAATATTTTTTTTGACATCAATTTTATGTCGTGACTATTCATGACATCAAATTAATTTCAATATTTTAATATTGATGGTTGCTAATACGGCAATAATGAATAAATACATTTCTATCACAATATTTGCTTAAACGAAACATTTGGAGATGTTGCTTAGATATTTTATGTTACTATCAAAGATCTGAAAAGCCGCGTGACATTATACTTTATAATTTATTGGTACAGTTAAGTAAAAAAGCAAGATATATTCCATATAATAAAAATATGACTGTATTTACTGATCGGCTATGTAAAACTTGGTATTGTAAGATTATTTAGCTTTAATTCTAATAGGTTTAAAGATGTAATTGACTACTAAAATAGTACCTACTTTCTTTTTAAATACCTGCCGTTAAGTTTGTTGGTACCATATGATACTTAACAATGAAGGCCTAATAATATAAAATATAAAAAACCGACTATATAGGTACATGGAAAGCACCAGCTTTCAAATAAAAAAAGAATTATAATAATTTCTGATGCCTTCGCGGTTATTACACATTGGAATGAAACAACTATTAACGGATTTAACTGTATAAATCACTTTAGCGTTAGACTATTGTCAGCTCAGTCGTGCTACGATTATGGAAACTGTAAAGAATCCGAAACGTCGGCAAATAAAATAAAAAAAAATCAGTTTATCCAGTCGTAAGTTCTGAGGTAAAAAACAAAAAAATATTCGGTTAAAAACTGCTAAATAAAAGACAATACCCGATATGTTTTTGTTATTTAAAAAACAGATATCCTTTTTGTCACCGACTGTCCGGCGCCCTCTTAGTTTTATTTGTTACTCACATTAATGTTTCAAGGCATTTCCATACAAAATCGGTAGCTTAATCGGCTGTTAATTTGTTTAAAACGACTCCAAAAGTGCCGCGGCCTGATATTTATGACTTCATCTCATCATGTTTGCTTTAACCACTTTTTTCCATTGACACTTTTAAGTCCATTGACCATAGTTTATTGGTTATTCGAGTATCGATAACGACGGTAGAAAATTTTGTGACGAATTCGGTTGCTAAGATGGATTTGGTTTTATTTTTATAGCCACGTTGATTAACGATCTCGTAAATTTTTGGTTACTTAGCCAAACTTTAATATTAAAAAAAAACTAATGTAATAGGCAAATAACCTATTCAGTAGGCTATCTTATCTTATTAGTGGGCTCAGTAGGCTATACTTAAATTAATCATTAGCGGTGTTTGTCTCTTGCTATCAGCAGCTAATTTTAATATTGTGTTAAAAGATGTTTTACTTTACCTATCTTTATATCACAGAATATTTTTTAATTTCTTATGCTTTCGGAATCATTATCAAATAAAATAAAATACGCAAGTTAAATCCGTTATGGTTGTTTCATTCCAAAGAAAATTTTTGTAGACATAAGGGGGTCTAGACAAGGTGCCAACGTTCAACGTTAACGCTGAACGTTGGCACCAAAACGTATGAGATTTGACATCCGCGAACGACTGTCACGTACCACTGTCAAATCCCATACGTTTTGGTCGTTTCGTTTAACGTTAACTATGGCACCTTGTCTAGGCCGCAAGGGCTGCTCATTCATTGATATCCTAGTTTAATAGATTAAGTTTTGGATTAGAATGAAATTACGACTAAAATTTTAAGTGCATCTGCAACTTATTTACTCATTTACGACTTATATACTGGCTCATTCATTTAGGTACTTATTGATATCCCAGTTTAATAGATAAAGTCTTGGTTTAGAATGAAATTACACCTAAAATGTTAAGTGTACATGCGATTTATTTACTCATTGATATCCCAGTTTCATAGAATAAGTCTTGGTTTAGAATGAAATTACTCCTAAAATGTTAATGTACCTACGTAACTATCCATGTGTAGTATTAATAAGCCCGACAAAGAATCTGTATCGGGTAACGGTACAATCCAGAATGCTAATTCGTTTGGTAACGAGTTCGTACCTAATACTCACTTATCTTAACTAGACGGTTGGCTAAACATAACCTTATGGCCTAAGTGATAGAATGTAACGTATTTGAAATATAAACGCATCTTGTATTCATTAGTTATTCATATTAAAAATAATTTTAAAAAGTGCATACGTATAGATTCAAAAATCTACTAGATTACCTACTAGCAAATAGCTCACTCGTGGCTTATCCTCTTAATTGTTCCAAAAAAAGTAATTCATATTTATAAATAACAATAACAGTAATAGTGTATATCAATTTTAAATAAATACAAGCTTTAATTATAGAATAGGGTATTTAAAATTATAGGATAGGTAGGTACTAGGTACCTACTTTTAAGAATGCACGCGACTGCAACCTGGTATAAATGAGCAACAAAGAAAATCGTAGTACTAATCGCTTCCTCTATTAACTTACACCGCTTCATAACTAGTGTACGCTTTAATTTGAAGCCAATAAAATCCGTCCACTTTTCAAGTCATTAGAGACTTTAATAAAATCACAAATGATGCTATAATCGCGTAACAACAATCTGAACTACGTCAAAATGGAGTTAAACCATACCTAATCATGATTAACTTTGATCTTCTACCCGTAAACATTGAACTTCATATATTGATCGTACAAGAAAAAATAGAAAGGAAATGCTTTTGGCGCTTACGCTATTTTTTCAAACGAAACTTGGAATAATGCTTATTAATTAGATACTAATTAAAGGAGTAGTATGACTACACAGCGTAACTACCATAGCATAGTAATTTTACTTACAAGAAATAACGTGAAATTGGATGATTTTTGTTGCGACATTTAATAATTTAACGTTTTGCTACAGGTAAAATTATTTTAAAATAATTTATATATTTAGTTTAAATATAAACTAGATAAAATATTATTGTATTTAGAACACTAAGGATGTTTGCGAATAATAAAGACTCCATTTTATTTCAAGCCGTAGCGTACGAACACGTTTTTGAATGTACTTCGTTCGCAATAAAATACCTAATGAATGTTTCTTAGGGATTTTCTTAACAATATATACCTTCGTTTTTTAAGTTAGCATTTGTATGTTTCATGGCTAAAAATAATTTAATTCACGTCAAACAAGTAGTCACTAGTGACTACAGAGCAGTTTAATATCAAAAGTTACCTAAATATTGCATAATTTTATTTTATTTACACTACCACATTTATGCTTTATAAATGACACAAGAATAACTGGCTTACAAATATTATTTCCGGCTATTAAAAATTAATATTGAAGTAATAAATTCTACCTGTTAAAATATTTTACGTTTTCTTATTGCCTTTTGAATTATATAAAACTATTACTTTATAGAAGCGAATTTCGTTTTGCTTGGCGTTAGTTGTCCTAGTAAAATTACGGCTTGTTATATAAGTGCTAACTATTGTTACTATATTTTTCTTATTTTGCACGGTATTCAGAATATTGTAGGTTTAATGTTGCGACTACTATTTTATACCTGGGGTTAATAAACTAAACTACTACTTCGAATAATTTGATTAAGATCAGTAGATACTGATAGATGTTCAAATAAATTCACAAATAATTCGCTGCTTTTCTAGAATAGTGTCACAACTCGAAATAATTTGTTACTCCATTTTAGATTGTGAACCGTCACATATAAATTTCAATTCAGAATGCTAACACATTTCGAGTTGTGACACTATTCCAGAAAAGCAGCGATATATAGCTAAGAAAAAAAAATAAGTCGATGGCTTAAAATTGAAAATGATAGGTTAGGACCTATATAAAGAATAGTTTCTATGAACTTTATAAGTCTTTTTTAAAATTTAATAGCCATAATAATATATGAAACTTCAGGTAAGTACCTATTAAAACATCGTACATAATTAAACAATAGCTAATAACTTTCCACGAAACATCATAATATAATAATATGATGGTTCTATAATGATAAAATGTTTCTTACCGTCTTAAACGTATACCGGGAACGGGTAATGTAACTTTGAACGCAACCAAATTACTTTTAAAATCTTTCCAAGATTTTCAATTAATGAGCTCTTCCTTCCTGGAATAATTGAAATTTCAAATGAAATCTATCATTGTTATTAAATGATAAAGTTATTTTATAAAAATGATTTATTCTTTCTATATTATATAAAACAAAGTCGAGTTGCTTACGTATACCATTAATATATCTGAAGAACGGTTGGATTTTTATAGATGTTTGATTTGTCGGAATCCTAAATTACAAAATAATACAACATAACATAACATTGGAAAAGATACAATATTAAAATTATAAAGATGTTTTTACTTTATATCAAGTAGTCTATATGAACTCCTAATCTGTACCTACAAAGTTCTTATCAGATAGTTATAAATAAAAATGACATAAATAAGCACATTTTTTTATAGTTAGTAATAGTTTTATTTACATCATAAAACAGGCAGTAACGATAATTTCAAACCATAATTCTCGTTGAAAAACATTTCAAAGTTGATTTAAGGTAGCAACACAAATAACGTGAAACCTTGCGGCGTTCGCGCCCTCACTGGCAACCAAGTCCAATCAAGGCTTAAGGCTGATCCATACTTGTTATTAACGAAAACCTTTTTTTTCTCCAAAACGGCAGCCTCTTGTAACGGGTGATTAAATATCTTTTTTGTGTTTTATGATTATAATGTGACTGAGAAATTAATCGGTGATAAGATTTTTAAAAATGCAGATTATATTTTTCTGACGGTACCTTTGTAATGAAAATTTTAAAAATGGTCTATTTTATTGTACTTACCATGAAGGTAGTGTAGGTGTACCTATTCAAGACACTTAGAATAATCTATATAATTATTATTACATGAAAATGAATTGCTGTTCATTAGTCTCGCTAAAATTCGAGAACGGTTGAACCGCTTTTGCCTTTTTAGAATTTGTAACATTCTTGCAAGTTCAACCTCATAAAAAGCGGTAAGAAGTTCGCTAGGTCAACTAGTTTATCAATAAAAAGAACACTAGGTATATATTAACTTAATAGTAAATAAGCAAATTAAATTACACTAGTAACTTAATAGTAAGTAACTTAAAATACAATTTGCCAAAAGCCTATAAACAGCTGACTTATAAAGACCTGTGTTACAATGATGGTGTAACTACCTATACACCGATATTGTAAAAGAGGTCTTTAAAATAAGTTTAAAAAGACGTTTAGAATTATTTCATCCTTGTGTACACACCTTAATAAGTTCAATTCGGAACCTTAATCAGAACCCGTGATATATCTGCTACCGAGGCTAACCTGCCCACCAATTACTAAATAATTACAAAACATACAACACGAAACTGAAACGGCTTAACTACCTACATGTTCTTATATAGGTATACGCCCTTTTGATATTCAGAAGGAATAAAAGCTTTAGATGAACAATAAAAGGGGTACTAAAATTACTTTTGAGACATGAAAAATAATCAAAGTAACATACGAAACAGCTAGTCATTATACTATTTAAATGGTCTATACAATTTTTAATTATCTTATTTGATCCAGATATTATATATATATTTATACCTATACCTACATACTGAATTAATTTTGATTGTGTTTTTCAGATTTATTTAATTACTTACGTCATTTTATAATTATTTCAATTTTGGCGTAGCAATCACAACGGTCTACCTTAGGTAGGTATAGCAGAAGTAACAAAACAATAAGATTTCCTTGTATATTTTTGGCTTCCAAATGGATTAGACATCGAGATAAATATTAAGATGAAACATCATACATCACAGCCACCCAACAGCGAACCCTTAATACACCAACCAAAATGCAACCGGCCGGCCTGTTATTTGGTGCAATTATTACGTCGTGAAAGAATGCAAGGGCAAAAAAAGCGATAGAATTTGCAGGGCCCTTGATTAAAATTGTGACGGCATGATTGTTAGCAACTGCATACTGGAAAAGATCATCCGTTTTTTTTTTCGGTGAATTACTTACCAGCAGCCTGATTGAGTCTTTTTTACAGAGAATTTCGGTAGGTACTTACTTCTTCATGTCAAAATCGTTACCTATGTATTAAAACTTTTATGACTGAAATTTTGCCAAACATTTTACAAAGGAGATCTTTTCTGAATGATAGCAAGCACACGACTTGTAGGAGTTACATAAACAACCATGGAATTATTTTTTATGCTTCAGAAAACCACTTAAATTCCAAAAGGTGTCAATACAATAGATTTTTTTTAGTCTCCTAAACATCGATCACGAGCGTAGAGGCGCGTGCGCAGGCTCAAGCGACAGAATCGCGTAATCCAATTTAACAGTCGGCCACGTTGAATTTACTGTGAAATTCTTATTGTCATACTATAACTAGGCCTATGGATTTAATTATTTGGATGTAATTCAACCGCTTACAAATTCTGACCTTAGAATACTTTTACTATAAAACCAGAAGAATAAAAATATCGACACCTCTATCCTAAAACTGATTTGGTTTATAAATTGGTAAAAATAATTGGGTGAGACCAATCACTCAGGTAATTAAAAAGTCTGACAAGAAATAAACCGTGCATAAAACAAGACGATTCCCATTGAAATAAAAAAAAATGCTCTTGAAAGTCAGTACATATTTAAATTATTAACTGATTTGACTTAACATATTTCCTTAAGCATCCCTACTAATATTATAAATGCGAAAGTAACTCTGTCTGTCTGTCTGTTACGCTTTCACGCTAAAACTACTGGACCGATTTAAATGAAATTTGGTACAAAGAAAGTCTGGAGCCTGAGAAAGAACATAGGCTACATTTTAACCGACTGCAAAAAAGGAGGAGTTCCACGCGGACGAAGTCGCGGGCAGAAGCTAGTTATACATAAAGATGATAATCATAATCCAATTATCATAGGTGTTGACAGCAATGTCACGGTCTGTCACACACCCCCCGGTAACGCACGTGGTATACCGAAGCGTGACGTGCTTTACCATTCAGTGCTACCCCTTCGTTACGGTCAATATTGCACGCAAATAGCCGAGTAATTCATTTGATTAAACAGGTGTTATAGTATGGTTGAATCAGGGCATTGTTTATGTTTGTAAAATATGGTAAATGAAAGAAATAGTCTTTTGCAGCTGTGATTTGAATAGCTGAAAGATGTTTTTTTAAACAAAATGATAAAATATATACTTACTTCGTCGCAAATGCATAAAAAAAATGCTTCTAAGTGTTTATTAGCACTTTCTTGTCTTTCATTTCGTATATATATTTAAAGAACTAAAAGAAAATCACATTATTTTGTATATTTAAACTACTGACACTGATCTAATACTTAAACAAAAGATAAATTACTAATGTAAATATCAATTTCACGGACTGTTTATCACCCTATAGTATGGCACATGGTATACTCAACCATGAAGTGTGAATCAAATAAAAAGGGAGAGTAATGGATACATTGTTTAGAAATTTAATAATATAATTGTATTAAAGATTGCTGTAAAACATATTATTACAATAATTATTACATTATGTCGTGACATGCTTTAATTTAAATATTTCTGTAAGTAAATGATGTTTACATAGCTCAATACTTTCCGTGTTATAAAACATAGGGGGTACATACCTTATTTGCAATTATGAATGCCTTTTTGTTTAATTATTTGACTTCATATTTATAAACTATATACGTATATACCTACTTAAACATTTAACAATCGATTATGACCACTGCGTTACTAACAATGTCACGCTTCGGCGGTAACGCGTGCCGTGCAATACCGTCACGGTCGGTATTGCACGCAAATACCGTGTAATATCTTTGGATATCCATGTAAATGTCTTGTTTGTTAAGAATTATGGGTCTTGATACTTAAAAAAAGTCACGTTTTATGTGATATTTTATGAACTTCAATAAGTAAAACAAAATATTTTTTTTTCGGATTTATGTCAGTATTTTTCTTTAAATAACTAAACTCAATAAATAATACACGTACAAAAATGTTCAATGTACTATCGGATGCTTTCGGGGTATGCCATTTTAGAAAAAAATTGCTTGCACTTGTTGCCTCACACACAGCCGCCCGGTACCAGGGTCGTTCAAGCGATTATTGCCTTAAAGGTGTAACATCGCCAGCACAGTTGATAGTATAACAATATAAATCGATAATATTAAACTACCCAGCACAAGACTTTCACTAGTAGCCAAGAGCAAATAAGTTGTTACCAAGCACTTGCAATCAGCCAAAAGCATTAATACAACCTAACTAACAAAACCTTCCAACCAAAATTCAAATCAAATTACATGATCTTACGATTGAATTTGGAATGTCTTTAGATTGAAGATAGTTTATTCCTTTTACAAATGTTGTTTTGCTACCAATACAGCACGTGCCACTGGGGTCGGGAAACAATTTCTGAAACGGTGCGAGTTCGTGAAGGCCGGAGGTGTGTAATAACTGGACATTACTCGAACTGGACATATTTCTAAAGTTTGAGTTATGGAAAGTAGGAGCCAGCGGTAAGGCTTCTATTGTAGATAATAACAATACGTTCAAGTTAGGAAATTACTGGCGAATGTTCCAAGCGAATCACATGAAATGATTTTATATTCCGGATTCAAATTTAAAGTATGGCAGATGCTAGTGAAAAACAAACAAAAAATAAACGTATTTATTTTATTTATTGAAGCCATCTAAGTTTTAATTGAAAGATCAATATCAAACTTATATCACGCAGAACTGCAACTACCAATAAAATATTTACTGCCCATAGCGTATAAATACAAATGGTTCAATATTTTTTTTTATAACCAACATCCGCTTGCCTCTTAGTCCACGGATGTCCCGGGGGCCCGTCACAAATGGTACAGTCATGATCTCAAATTGCATCTCATTACGCCCCGCACCGCACCTACCGGTTGCAATGATTGTGTACCAATTTGACAGACGGTACACCCAGATATAAAGGAAGTATCCTTGATTGGGTTCGCGTTGGATAATCGATCTTATCTTTAAAAAGATAAGGTTGAAAAAAGCGGTGAAAGCAATGAGAGCTAAGTCTTCATTTTCTTGCTTGTAAGATAGAGACAGGTTGCAGAATGAGTTTGAAATGAATCAGGACACTTTGGTATTTGCTGTAACCGTTGTGGTTTTAGGGTTGTGGTAATAGTGTAAAAATGGATTTCCTGTGGAACACTAAATAATATTCAGGTACTAAAGAAACTGAACTTATGGCGTCATACCTAACCGTGAAAACATAAAATGGGTCCATCATTTAATTTCGGTCACCACATTATATACGATTAAATATTGAGACAAAACCACATGCTCTCGTCGCAGGCCTCAACGCATCTAATCAAGGGACAGTAATTGGCCTCCGACAACCATACACCCATACACATGCACATAAATACATACTTACATAAAAATGCGTATGCGCACGAAGGCACGGGTCCTCAATTTGGAAGTGAAGCAAATAATCGCCTCCGGGTTTACTCGCAGTTAAAGTGCGGTTTCTCTTGGTGTAACAGGTGTTCGGAAAAATCTAATAAATAAAATTACGATGTAATTACAGGTTTTTTAGAGTGTTATTACATGATACAATCATAGATAAGTGCAGCTTTGATTAAAAAAACTGATTGATATTTTGGTTAAACTAAAAGGTAAGTATTTAAAGTTTCTTTTAGGATTCGTATGACTTTAAGGTCTGAAATATTAATGTTGGTACATTTTTAGTACAAAATTCTCATGTAATAGGTAGATACTGAAATCTCCAGATCTTGGTATACCTAATAATATGATCTAAAATGAAAACATGACGTAGTTAAATTCTCGTTCATCAAAATGACTGAAAAGAGTTTGTTATAAAATGATTTAAAATTTGTAAAACAGCAAGTCGTATTATATTTTGTTTTCTAATTCGAAAAAGATGAGAGAGACTCCATCTTAAGAGGTTCGAGATATCCTTTTGAAAATTGTTCCAACGTCGCCCAAGGCCCGGACGTACGTTTCGGCTTCTGTTTAAAACGTTATTACAGAATGAGTACATCATTAATGAAGTACACTATGAAACTACAAAAATAATGTACAGACTTATTACGTACGTGTACTTCAAAATCGAGTACCGGAAAAATTATACTGATCTTTGTTAGTAAATAATCGTTAAAAAGGTTAGGTACACTGTAAAATTACCACCGAAATATTTTTAAAGTATCTCCACAATGAAAGTTCGCATTAACTAACTACTGCAACAAGTAGACATGATTATGAAATAAAATATATATCAAATCAGTGTTTATTTTATTTGGCAGGTACAATGACATAATTATAAAACATAAAAAAGGATAGCTTAACACATAGACTTATAAGTAATATTATATGGTTTAAGACATTTATTTTCTCATAAAATTTACAAAAAATCGCTTACTGAGAAAAAACTATTATTTAACTTAATTCTAATGAGTAAAAGAGGGTAGCATGCAGAAACGGCCGAACAACTCAATACAATGGCGAAGTAAACAAGAGGCCGGTTAAACCGCGTAGGTACACGTTCTAACCGACGATTAGCACTATAGATATAACTTAAAATTAAAAATACTAAACATACATAACTATAATTACTATAATATTATACGTGTTTAACAAAATTATATATTTACCTACTTATATGTATTTATTAACATTCACATTTAGTCTTAATAATATTATATTTAACGAAACTATTTTAATGAGGAAGCCGAAAAAGATGTAGGTACTTTACGAAGTTTAGAATGAAATACATATATATATTTTTGTATTATTTTTTTTTATATATATTTTATTATTATTATTATTATTAGGTATTATTATTTTTTTTATTATTAGGTAATATTAGTTACAGTTGACTTACATAATAAGAATATTATTTTTAATATGGTAAAGTAACTTTGTATAGACTTTTGTCTAACCTACGAAAATATACAAGCAATACCAAATACCTAACCTTTATTCTTCTATCTTGCCACCGACCGGCTCTTATTCACCCACATATAAATAAACACTGTTCTATACTATTCTATTCCTTATAAATAGCATCTCAAAGGCTTGAACCAATGTCAGTTAACGCTGCTCTCGTCAATGGAACTTGTTATCAGATTACAACCACTCGAGCGCGAGTTGAAGCAACTGACGTGTCCATCAGTATTTCACATACTACGTATTAAGACGTGTTTACATCTAGTTTAGCTTTAAAGCTATGTGAAGTGAATAATAATAATTATAGTTGCATTTCAATAAATGTTATTGTTACCTATTTACTTTTTTCACTACGATGTATCAATTGAAATTTGGTCGTTATCTAGGTATAGTTTAATAACATTCATTTAAATGATGATGATATTAATTGTACAAAGACAAGATTTCGCTGACTGGTCAGTGACACCCGGGGAGTAAATGGAAGCACAATGCCTCGCTTTAAGGCATGAGTGTGTGTTCAAGTCATACTGTGGTCTCGAGTTTTTTCTACTCTTGTCTTAGTATAAATATCATTATTATTATGATTAACAAAAGCTATCGCTATTCAGATAAATCTAACCGCTCTTTTTTTCCTGGAAACATTACTATTTCCCTATATAGCCTGATAACTATTTTCAGTTACTTTTTAAAACTCATGGAATACTAGGTATAGTATAAACTAAAAATAATAGTAAGAAATTAAAGGCAGATGCTTAAAAATTCAAAATTCAACCAGGAAAGTGTAAGCGGTTGAAGAATTAGTAGAACTACCCACAATTCAGATATATAGGTGCATAAGACCACCAGGGTACAAATACCGGTTGAATTAATATTATCCTACTACTATTATAAAGGCAAAAGTTTGTAAGTATGGATGTATGGATGTTTGTTACTCTTTCACGTAAAAACTACTGAATGGATTTGAATGAAACTTTACCACAATATAGCTTATACATCAGAATAACATATAGGCTATATTTTATAACGATATAGTGTAAAATACTAATCATACGCAGACGAAGTCGCGGGCAGAAGCTAGTATGCATATATAGATATAACTAGAGACGACAATGACGTCTCAAATTCTCGAAGTTTCTTTAATATCCCACTTTACGACCACCTCTGTACAATATACAATGTACATGTATCTTAATTCGGTGCGTGCGCATGTTGAACGATTTGACGCCTCCGGCGCGCTTCTGTAGGTTCGTGGTCGTGACCATCCGTACGTTGTTCACTTTAGGATTGGCTACTTTCTAACTTATTTTATTTTTGACTAGCTTCTGCCCGCGACTTCGTCCGCGTCGAACTCCTCCTTTTTTGCAGTCGGTTAAAAAGTAGCCTATGTCCTTTCTCAGGCTCCTGACTTTCTTTGTACCAAATTTCATTTAAATCGGTCCAGTAGTTTTAGCGTGAAAGCGTAACAGACAGACAGAGTTACTTTCGCATTTATAATATTAGTATGGATTAGTATGGACTAGTATGGATTAGTATGGATTTAATTTTTAGTCGAAGCGGTGTAGATGCTCAATTATATTAGTATCGGTGCAGGTTACTATTGGCAAAGGCTTTAGGCTGCTTTATGTTAGTGTTATGAATATGAGCGTTTGTACCTGAATGATGAACCATTGTAAGTATATTATTTATAGTGCAAGTTTAGTTTGGGTCTAGTTCATTTTGGTCTAAAATGTCCAAAGACATTTATTATTTATCATCACCTGGCACTAAGACACTTAAACAATCGAAATAACAGACTTTATTATAGTGAACTCTTGTTGATGTTTTAAAGCAGTATAATCTAGTAATAAAATGCCATTAACCAAATTGTAACTTATCAAATTAACTAATAAAACCCGCTGTTTTTCCAACTCGGTCGATATAATCACATATAATCCAATTTACTTCAATAATAATCATCGTACACGTCAGTTGCGGTAAACTAACCTAACTTATTGATTTACAATATCACATAGAACTGGTTGTGTTTATGTTGAACTTTACTACTATTATTACATTTGGGTTCCGTGATATGTAAGATAAATAGTTCGTTATTTATAAACAAAAGTGTACATTGGATACTGTTAGGTAATATGTACTTGCATTGTGGTGTAGTAGTCTAAAACTCTGATTATAAATAGGAGGTAGCGAGTTCGAAGCCTTCTAGGGTCATATATTATGTCAGCGTGATGAGCACGAGATGTGCACAAGCATTTGTACCTAAGTATTAGATGTCTTATATTATTTATTTATGTGTGATCATTCGATATCTAGTATAATTTAAGGTTCGCTTAATTTGTATGTCAATTGATATTTTTTTATAGTACCTTTTTAAATATAAGGGTATAATCGGGGCATCTCTTAGAAATTAGGGGATAAATCTGATAAGTTAAGAATATAAGTCAAGGTATAAAAATTATGTTTGTGCTGCAAAAAGAAGATGCCAATGGTTTACCTTAAAGTGACTAAGACAACTTTCAAGATTATTCCTCGGCGGTACCCTAAAAACTTTAATTGGTACGATACTCGTTATTCGTCAGTACGTCTCAATATCTGCTTCGGACCAAAACAAGAACTTTTTAGGTCTCGATTCACGATTGACGTCAATTAATTTTGATAGGGCCATTTGGGAGATTGATTAAGAATCGATTGCCCGGTGAATTCGTATCGATTGTTCTTATTGTAAAGTCGAAAACTTTAGCGGTTGAAAGCGGAGTGAACTACTTTAGATTTTAATTGCTTGCATGTATGTAATTATTTAGGTATTGTTGAAAACTTTAACAAAAAAGTTTCTTGAAACGCACGCCCGAAAGCTTTTAATTAGCTGAATTTAAATATAGGTAGGTTACATGCATGTTCAAGTAGGATCAAACTCATCCCGGTCTAAAAATATTTTTATGGACTATTTCAAGGAAACATCCATATTGAATGTACTCGTAAATGTATAAAAAGAAAACTTTCGAAAGAATCGTTTAATGCAAGTCTTGTACAGAAGGAATCCTGTCCGGATATGGTCCGGCAAAATTACACTCGTAGGTATTGGACCACCAAAGAAGTTTGCGTTTCTTACTTGTAATTACACATTTGCTTACCAAAACCTGTTTGTAATTAAATTCTTAATAACTCTATTTAATTTATAGGGGCGAGAAGCTGATATTTGATCGCTAAGTGAATTTAAGGTAGTCCCGATTTTTTTCGGATTTGCTTAATGTAATATTTATCAAAGATAACGTTATGAATCCGATTTATTTGACAGGATCTGGGTGGCCACTTATCTGATTTTTTCAAACTTGACCACTATTTTTTAAAAAAAACGTTAATATTATGTCCATTTACTGAATCCATATTAAACTTGAATATTTTCCTGCATGCCTCATAAGTATCTTCTATATTACCTAAAATAGAACCATACTTTCTTAGCGACTCAGAATGTATTAAGTTATTCATGACCATAGGATTGTTGCAAAATATTTCATTCACTCTCAAGTCCATAATGTCGTATGGAATAAATCAATGGCGTACACAATGGGCTCGCAAATAACGGTATTTTTTACTAAACATAAGGACATAGAGGCAAAAAGCTGACGTCTCAGAAACGCATTTCGGGAGCGACATAACGGTTTAAAGATTTATAGGACCAACTTCTTAAAAAACTAGCCCCTTTCAACTGGTATTAGTCGTCTTTTGTTTATAGTTGAATTTAAAATACTGTTGACGTGAATAATCGAGTTTCCTAAAATGTATAAGTGAGACGTTTACTTATTAGTGAATTATATTCGTATCATTGGAATGAAACAACTATTAACGGATTTAACTCGCGTATTTTAATTTTATTTTATTTGCTGACGTTTTTTTAAATACGCGAGTTAAATCCGTTAATAGTTGTTTCATTACAATGTGTAATAACCGCGAAGGCATCAGAAATTATTATATTCGTATCGTTATCAAAATCATGTATCTGTTTAAATAACTACCTCTAATACATAAGTAGATGTGGTAAATTTAGTTATAAATCAGGAATAACCAATAACGACGTGTGAAATGATACACTTTAAAGTGACTATCATTTGGTTATTTAAATGCTAAATAGCTATTTAATATTATTAAACTGCTCATTTGTATAAAATTATCATTTTTATATCTATTGACATAAAAGGCAGAGCAGCAATCATTGATTGTGTAGAGATAAGGCTTTCTCGGAATATTTTGACTTTGAGAAAAATGTTTATTGCCTTGACAAATAAGCCATTACAAATTTATGGTCTTACGTTCTCATCCTACCACTACTAGATGCGTTCCATGGCTTATGTGTGGGGTCGGGATAAAAAGAAGCCTATAGTTGTAGATTGGCTGGGGTCTTTATTTTTTTTAGTCTTGTCTTGATTCAAATAAAATTTCATTTAAAACTAACGGTATTGAACCATAGATATCGATTGATAGGCATATCGTAGTAAATATTTACACATTCTTTTTAATAATCGTAGGAACACGTAGTGTACCAATTTTGCAAGTTATGCATATAAATTGAAAAGTGGTGCGTTATAAATTATATTGCCCATGAGTGCTCTATTAATTAATAGTTTTTGCCAATAGTAAAAACGGAGCAATAAAAATATTTATTTAATAATAATTTTATTATTACAGCAATTTGTAACGTTTTTATAGGTTAAGGCGTAATAATTACTACAATTTCTTTCTCACGGCTCAATTCAAAGGAAAAAGTTAATTTAAATAAATACTATTTCGTTAGGTGGGTACGTTTGTAAATATTGTGATAGACAAAAATATTACATATAAAATACATATTATACCAATACCTGTTATAATACTATTATAATACCTAGTGACACAAACCAAAACATTTTGTTACCTACTCTACCAAATAAGTCTTACATATCGACTTACCTACGTCTATTCTACACGTAAAGCAACCATATATGAACGCTATTATGCAAGAATGTGTCAACCAACATAAAATAAGTACTAAAAGCAAGATGTTCCATTTGCTTCCTTAGACAGTATTGCATAACAGCGTCCATGTATACATTAAAGTATTAATCTGTCCTCCACTAGAATTAACAAATGCATTGGAGTATGTAAAAGGTCCTACTCTAATTGCGTAGGAATTCTAGGACTTGAGATAGCTTATCATCATCCCCATTAATTATGATGGGATTGGATCTTGCGGCGTTCTGTGAACACTGAACAGTAAAAAACAGTAAGCATACCCTAAGCATATCACTACATACTACATAGTATAAAATTAAGTCGCTGTCGTCGTCTTTTCGTCCCTTTAAAACTACGCAACGGATTATGAAGCGGTTTTTTAAATAGAGTGAGTTAAAGAAAGGTTTTCTGTACCTGAGTCGCTAGCTAGTATTATAATAAAATGACATCATTTGAATAGTCTTAGGTAGGTACCTAAGTTCACTCGAGTGTGTTTCATAAGCTTTTATCTATTTAAAAATAAAATAGATACAAGTATAACAAAATAATGAACACTTAAAGAAAACGAATTTATTATAGGTACTATATTTTAAATAAATATGCGAGTTAAGTCCAAAGCATTAAGATTTAAACTGACATCAGTACGAGTACCGTGACAGTTATGCACTAAGCTTCTCGCTCATATTTGTTGTAATTTTCACGTCATTATGCGTAACCCCGCTGCATTGGCGGTTAGTTGAAAGCTAGTCCGCGACAAAGATTATAATATAAGTACAGATATGCTAATATGCACTTTAAAATTATTTATACTAGTTTTTTTACATGTTTAAAAACCTAATAATTGTTTAAGATAGGGACATTGTTACAAGATTGACTAAAAAAATAGTTATAAAAAGTTTTAAAGACAACCAATCCTTATTTTAAATTATGTTACATTAATTCAGAGATCGCAATAGGTAGTGCCTATTTACCTAAACTTGGCGGGAGGAGATGACTAAGAGTGGTTACAACCACCAAAAATATTATTTATTTTTATTGAACGCGGGATTTCCCGGGATTTATAAGAATACATAATCGATATAGATTCACACTCAGGGTGTAATGGTTAATGAAATGTAATTGTTTAATGCCGAAACTTACGTTGAGAACTCAAAAGGTGACTCATACGAGTGGTCCGTCAGGCATAGGAATATAAACATTTTCTATATTCCTCAAAAGGATTAATACGTTTTATTTTACTTGTAAATCTTGTTACATTGATTTATTTTAAATTATGTTATCATGAATGTATCTTTCAGATTTCGATAAAAATAAATAATATTTTTGGTGGTTGTAACCACTCTTAGTCACCTCCTCCCGCCAAGTTTAGGTAAATAGGCACTACCTATTGCGATCTCTGTACATTATAAACTAATAAAATTATATTAGATTTATTTTTAATCACCTACTTATGTGTAAGCGTACGTCTGCACTCAGAATACTCTTAGCGCCACTACGATTAAGAAAATAGCTGCAATTTACATCGTGTTACGATAATGTAGTTATGCATATTGCACTGCCTCTCCCGCCATTAATGCACATGATACGGAACCATTACACTTAATAGAATCGCAGGTTATAATCGTTTAGAATCTAATAGATAGACTCTTTGGGGTAAAAGGATGTATATTTCATGGAACCCTGATAATCTCGGCTAATGATAAGATAGGTTTGAATTTGCGAACTTGGAAAAGATAAGGGAGCGACAGCGTATTATAGTGTTGAATTTATTAGGTCCATGCGTGGATGTAAAAGTATAGTGTAGCGACTAGGAATGTTACAATATTGTTGCACTCATAGATTTTGTATAATTATATTATGCAAACTATGTATATGTTATAGGCAATGTGTATAATGCAGGCATTCTATACATTTCCTAGGTATTGTATAGAATGCCGGGGTCGTCCAGGCAATGTGTGAAATGATATTGAATGTGCAAACTATTTTACACTTTACCTAGGAAATGTATGGAATACCTAGGCATTGTATAGAATGCCGGTTGACGCATAGGTAATGTATGTAACGCGTTTTTTTAGTTTACACATTGCCTGATGCGCTTCGGGCATTTTATACAATACCTAGGCAATGTATGAAATGAATCGTATTATACACATTGCCTGAACGTTTTAGGCAATGTATACAATGCCTAGGTATTCTATACAATGCCGGATTATACACATTGCCTATAACATATATAAATAAAAAAATGCATTTTTTTTAATAGGCTGATGTGGTTTAACAATTTAATCTGCAAAAACTACATCGGTTTTTATTGGGTACATAACTATCCAAAAGTTAAACAGAAGAAAAAATATATAAATCTATGACCAAAAATGGGTAATGGAAACTTTCCTACATAATATTATTATAAATTGTAAAACAGAATTTAATTAAAAGATTAAACTAAGTACCTCAATAAAACCCGGAAAAGATTTTTATGCAAAGTTAGCATTTAAGTAACTCGTCTTGTTTTATAATATACTAGTGGTCCCGGCAGACTTCGTCCCGCCCGGCAATGTCGATTTGACAGTTGTCATTGTTGCGTTTTGTTATACTATTTTTAACAAATGAGCTAAATTTTTTTTTTACTGGATCGGGATGAAAAGTATCCTATGTCCTTTTCCTGACTCTAAGCTACCTCCCCGCCAATTTTCAGCCAAATCAGTTCAGCCGTTCTCGAGTTATAAACGGGGTAACTAACACAACTTTCTTTTATATATATAGATAGAAGACTAGCTTCTGCCCGCGACTACGTCCTCGTGGAACTCCTTCTTTTTTGCAGTCGGTCAAAAAGTAGCCTATGTCCTTTCTCAGGCTCCAGACTTTCTTTGTACCAAATTTCATTTAAATCGGTCCAGTAGTTTTAGCGTGAAAGCGTAACAGACAGACAGACATGCAGACAGAGTTACTTTCGCATTTATAATATTAGTAGGATAGGATATTAGTAGGATAGGATAACAGTGCTAACAAATATTTCTTTTACCATCAGATCCGACATCGGTTCGGGTTGTTCGACGAGGTCTGCACGTCGGGCGGAGTCCAGGTGCGACACTGCAACTGGGTCAGATTCCTCCGCGTCTCCGAGAATTATGGACCTCAAGTAAGGAACAGCTGCCGCGACATTTCGCACACCTAGATCTAAAGAGAACTAACTCAAAAAATGTACTTTTTCAGGAGAGGCGAGAAACTGATTAATATGTCCATATGCACACATGAGTTCTCTGTATAAATTTATACTTTTTATAATAAAGCTAGCAGGGTTATATTAGCTGAAATCTGTTTTAGTGTAGGTGGGTTTTGCTGGAATCCGATGGTGTGCATAACTCAAATATTCCGGCTTTTGAGTTAGATCCCTTTAGATCTAGGTGTGCGATTTGCTAGTTACGAAATCAAAATGTATAACTAGCTGACTCGGTGAACTTCGTACCGCCAACTTTAAAAAAAAAACCTGTAAAAACCATAATGTAGATTCGTAGAGAAGACAGAAAAAAATAAAAAAATAAATTTGGACAGATAATTAGGTTAAACGAAATAAGAAAAAGGTAATTTCTTAAATGCAAATCGATAGCATTATTGTTTTCAAAACATAATCAACATAATATACACAATTAACATATTAGAACACGACATAGGTAATATGTATTTTCATAATGAAGTAACAGATATAGGCCAGATATAAACTAGTTTAGACAAAATAGATATAAATTACTAAGTAAAATACTTCCTTAAACCAGGTAAACCTAGTCTGCACAAAAGTCAAGGGCGAGCCGGTGTACGAAGCTGTGAAGCCAGTGTCTGCTCATACAGAACTGGTGGTCTACTACCTGCCTGAGAGACCTGAAGAGTTATTTTTCGTCAGAATGAGGAACAACCTGTATAGGCAGACGATGGACTCCATTTTAGAAGGTGAGTTTATTTATAACCTTTTTATATAACAGAAGAGTATACGGATCATTTTCAAATTTCGGGCAGGTTATTGAATATACCGTTTTTTTTAAATGAACCAAAAAATGCCCAAAAATATTATATTGTATAATATTATGCATTGCAATACCTAGCAAACATCCATGAAAAAAATAAAGATCTAGTACTGACCCTTCCCAGTTTCTTAAAAGTAACATAGTAAGTAGTTATCTCTGATAATAGAGATAACCATTATGGTAAACTTTCCATTACACGATAGGAAAACATAATACTAAGTACCTACATCTCTCAATGAATGGATGCTTTACTTGCGCAAAATTTGAAAATTATTATTCTAAAAGTTTAATTTTTAGCTTAAAAACGATTCTAGTGAAAATAGCAATTACGTAACTGCATAGTTTTCAAACAAAATATATTATGACGAAAAAGATAGGTCTGTGTAATCAGTAATTTATCATAATAAAACCCAATAAAAAACAATCTCAGCTGATGTCAGTACGGGATAAAAATTGTAGAACCGGATAAATGCCATACAACTTTTATACCTAGTATCCGAATGTCAGCCGGATGCAAGCCCTGTAGATTACGCGAGATCTATGGATCGGATTGTTAATAAGGGATAAGGCTGTAGCCCATGTACTTACACTAGGACAAGCCTTATTTTATAACAAGAATTCCCTCGCATTTTTTACTGCACATAGAATTTAGATTCATAAGTAAATATAAATAGAAATATTATAGGTACTATATTTATTATTTTTTATTTCATTTTATTTTCTTTACTAAGAATGAATACTTATTGTTTATAATAAAATGAATATAGAAAATATTATCCATTGATTACCAAAAATCACACGCTTCCACTACCACCCGTCCTTACATCGGCACATCAAAGAACATTCCGACCTGCGCCGGCGTCGGTTCGGTAGTCGACTGTCGTGATTGCTTTTTTATCACTTAAAGCTTTACGCATACCTAATAAGCGCCAATCCGTACATGCGTCCCCTTCTCGCATGAAAAGAAAAGCAGAGATAGAATGTGTCAGCTGTTCTTAAATAAGTGCCAATAGTTAAGTCCGTCTCGGTTTTAAAGATAAAGACCGAGTGAGATAGAGGAAAATGTAAGGAAGTATCTGGCGAGTTGAAATGGCGATATCAGTGTGTCAACGTGATTTATTCGACTTTACTTAATTTAGTAGCGGTAAATTAAAGAAACGTGAAAGCTTTTTGATTAGGACATGTCAGTGATAAATAATGAGCCAAAAATGTATCTTTATAAAAACAAATCTCAGAATTTGCCTAAGAAATTAGTTTAGCGAACGTAAAAATCTACAGCAAAATTATCTCACGGAATAAAAACGGCATCTCGCCTTAATACCAGTTAAGTTACATATGAATCGATAACAGGCGGCTTCGTTTGCGCAGGCGATGCGATCGCGACCGTATTGATAACTACTATGCAGCTGTCTGCATCAGATGTTTTTTTTTTTATAAAATTGAATTATTCATTTGATTACGTAGAGTTTCATAAGTGAGTGTTTATAATAAATTGAAGAATCTTATTATGAAATTATTCATAGTTAAAAGCTGTTTGAAGGTTAATGAAGTAACAAACAGACGCGTAAGCAGTGGAAACTGGCTGACTAAAAAAATGATAAATATTTTGTACATATCATAAGAATACAATAAGAATATAAAGAGTATTTACCTCATATTATAAATCCCTGTACCATGTTACCTTTTGACATTAAAAGTACATACCAGGGACAAATTAGATAGCAAATCCTATTAGGTACTGAAAGTTCTAAGATAAGTAAGCAAAATGCAACGACAGCTTAGCAGCGATAGTATCGCTTGACCATCTGTCTGTTTGCCGCTACGTATCTTCCATCGTGCCATCTAACATATACCTAACTATACAGAAGAGGTAAGAGTAAAAGATATAAATGTCGATTTCAAGTAGAACGAGGCAACTAATTAATCCACAGCATCTTGCGACACTGTATTAAATCCATGAAGATTTATTACCAATCTAGAGATAACTTTGAACGGAATACGTATTCCGCAGAATGTTGGTACAAATGAAGAAATAAGAAAGTATTTAGATACAAAAACAGGTTCAGATTTCAGACGGGCGATCATAAACATAAATTGTCTAGACTTCCTTAACTGCTACACGGTTGTTCGCAAAATTGGTTCATTAAAAACTCCGCTTGATTGGATCAGCGCTTTAATGACAGTTCTTCTAATGTTTTTAATGAATGTGATCACAATCTATTTGGAGTGTTGCGTCTTTTATTACAACAGACATAACCTACAGAGTATATGTATTACCTTTGAATATTATCTAGTTTACGGGTTATATGACGTAGGCACTTCAGTAATTTTATCTACCAGAAATGGAAATTAATTCTTTGTATATATTTTCAGATTCCCCATTAGACCTTTCAACATCCCTCCTTTCTAGAGTACTCCTTCCAATTTCTCCACCGTCCGGACCTGATGACGAACACAAGTCAGTTTCCGGAGATTCCCTAACGTCATCATCAGCTGGCTCTTCAAGTGAACTCCTGGATATGACACCAAAAATCCAAAGAAAACCCGCTAAGTCTGAACGAGCGTTACTACCCTGCGAAGTCTGTGGAAAGGCGTTTGATAGACCATCTCTTTTGAAACGGCATATGAGAACGCATACTGGTGAGAAAAATAATTACCTATTGGAACTTTTACATTGTTATATTGGGCCGTAAAAATAAAATACATCACAGATTTCCCATACAGTTCTCATACACGAAAATATGGTTATTTATAATATTATGAAAACAACGCGACTAACTCTATCTGAATTAGTGTTTAGGGTTCAATATAAAATACTTTAAGTATTTTTTTTTTCTCTAGGTGAAAAACCCCATGTTTGTATGGTCTGCAATAAAGGATTTAGCACATCAAGCAGTCTCAATACGCATAGAAGAATACATTCGGGAGAAAAACCTCATCAGTGCCAGCATTGCGGGAAAAGATTTACAGCCAGCTCAAACTTATACTACCATCGAATGACGCATATTAAGGTAAGACTTTTTAAATATCCTAAATATCTAGGAAAATTTCCTGAAAATGTGTCAATACTTGATAAACTACACGTTAGTTCTAAATGGAGTGAGAAAGCTTAGAGATAAAATCGCTCTCGTAAGAAATGTAAAATTTAAGAAATCGTTTAAAAGCGTAATATGTATTACATGACTAACTGCATGCGTAGGGGCAAGCGCAGCGGTGCGGAAAAGTCATGAGTCTTAGACCTCGGTCGTGGGAACGGGTCGGGTTCAGTGGGGTGTGTTTTGAAAACAATTAACTTTTTAAAAAAGTGAAATTATCCAGTAATTGCAGAAAGCGATTTACTTGAAATTTTATGATACAATATACAAGGAACTAAGTGAATAGGTATTACGCGAATACCCGTAGAACAAGGATACAGTCATGACGACACTGATACTTGCAAAAGGTAGTATGTTATTGCATAAAATCATAATCTTCAGGACAATAGCACATCAACGTAATGACAATTCTTCATTGGACTCTTTTTTTTCTAGACTAGGTGTGTGCAATGTTCAATGATATCCTATTACAAACTCTTTGCTACACGGAAATAATACACTACTGATTAAACATTATTGAAAAAAACTAGATATCCTTGATGGCAAAGACAATAGAGAACTATTACAGTTTTTTTCAATGATAATTCACACCAGGTGTATCCTTTTTCATGACACTATAGGATGTAAAACAATAGTTTTTTTTTTCTAAAGTATGATGCTACTTGTCGACAGTCGCGTGTGTTATAAGGTAAATAGGTAAGTAGATACAATAGTATCTACTTACCTATTTACCTTATAACACACGCGTTAGTTACATCGTAATAATAATTACGATGTAACTATGATATAATTACT
This sequence comes from Polylopha cassiicola, assembly GCA_038024825.1. Lineage (NCBI taxonomy): Eukaryota > Metazoa > Arthropoda > Insecta > Lepidoptera > Tortricidae > Polylopha > Polylopha cassiicola. Next base: position 10,319,370 of record CP149046.1, on the reverse strand, counting down.
ATTACTGAACATATATACAGCGGTGCTGAGGTGTATAATTCATTTACGACATAAATAGGTAGGTAGATTTGCGTTCTGAAATTGCACCTTATGAAATATTTTTTCGGCATTTACGACTTTTATTTATCCTGTTGTATCATGTTGCTACTCGTATAAATAACACCAATTTTGTAATTCTCGTCAGTTGAAACGCTAATATTTTCTTTATCAGATTTAATATAGTCTAAATGAAACATAATTACATCATATAAGTGATGATAATTTATTCTAAAGTGCTATATTACGGCTGGGTAAAGCTTGATGCACATTATACGGTGATGTTACCGAGCTCATTTCCCATAACGCCCCTCCTTAGGTTTTTACTTTAACTATGACCTCATGTTGTGTCCGCGACTTAAGAAAATCACACAAGTATACGGTCTGTGGGCACAGGGTTGCCACACTACACACAAGTTTTTACATAATGAAATCTAACCTCCAATATTATATTCGGTAACACCATTTTATGATATACCTTTGTCAAGTAAATAAAATAATAAGTACTACTTCTGAAGCAACAGATATTATATTGCGTGTAATTATAATAATTAAAAAAATATAGGGAATTGCGTGAAGTCAATATTTCTTGTCATTTTTAGAGAAATACATAAAAAAATATTATGAAATTGCGCTTTAGTTTTATATGTGTCGCTGCAGTTAAAACAAATTTGGTTGGGTAAGACCCAAACATAGGTATGTTAAGATACGGTTAAAATATAAAAAGTAAATAATATTAATAATTTCTGATGCTGTCGCGGTTATTACACATTGTAATTAAAAATTGGAGTTAAATCCGTATTATTTGTTTCATTCAAATACGGAACTTATTCATTTTATTTTTAACTAGCTTCTGCCCGCGACTTCGTCTGCGTGGATCTCCTCCTTTTTTACAGTTGGTTTAAAAGTAGCCTATATCCTTTCTCAGGCTCCAGACTATCTTTGTACCAAATTTCATTTAAATCGGTCCAGTAGTTTTAGCGTGAAAGCGTAACAGACAGACAGACAGACAGAGTTACTTTCGCATTTATAATATTAGTAGGGATTTACATTAAGCTTTTTTTAAGTCCTTGGAGTAGGTATATAATTTCTAAGCTACAGCCCTGGTTAAGACGCACCTGCGGTCACAGGCAGTTATAAGGCGTTCGGGGCCAATAAATTACGGGTCGGGTCAACGTGGGAACCCACCCTGTGCACAACCTGTGACGGTCGTAATAGGTTAATTTGATTTGGTATTGTTTTGTGATTGTTGAAGCGGGGTTTCAAATTGTGAGCTACTTTTGTAATTGTGCTACATTTTATTGTTTGTGTTTTGTTGTAAATTGCAATCATCCTTGTTGTCATATCGTACCTATTTAGGCAGGTACCTTTATCAAATATTGCTTGACCTTTCTCCTATGCACAATCATTGAAACTAAGACAACTGAAAGTCGGCTCTGCTATCATCACATACTGTTACAAAGGTCTACGTTTTTGCTTGACTTCTATAAATCTTACCGAGCCAATCCCTATTTCAATTTTATGGACTTTTATTCTTCACTTACTCAGTTTTAAAGTATTAAGACCATTTCAACTTTGGAATTAAAAACCATAATGGATTTGGCTTTATTATATTTCCTGAAGTTTCGAAAACAGTTCCCATATTCGTAACACAACTGAGCTGACGATAGTCTACAATAAAATCAAAGTAAAGTTTTATTAAGTAGGCGAGCATTAGTCAATCTTACAATGTACCTAGGCACTATTTATTCTACCACTGCTACACTATGTCTTACTCGTTGGCTTATCCTTAATTAATCATTGATCTTCTTTTCATATATTTGGTTTTTTCCCATACATCATAGCAAGATACTGTGGTCATAATATTCGAACGTCTCATATAGCTACAGTTCACACACGGCGTGTGAAGCCACGGTCTGGTGACGCCGTCTTCGGTATCGTCTTCGCGATACGGTTCCTTGGGCGGTCGTGGGAATTCCAATTTGGATGTTGGCCGTATATGACAAATGTTTGATCAAGATTTTGTTAACATTTTCTTTGTTTTCATTTTAGATGTTGCCATTTTTTATCCTATGGCTATGAAACGTTTTGGCGGTCCAGGGTTGTGCTTTTCGATAAATAATTTTGTTATATTTTGCAGTAAATAAATGTTTCCTCTATCTTTATTAGAGGAACTTTCACATTCATAGGAAACTACTAACTTTGAATTTTACAATCCTACACGCCAGGAGTTGAAAACCATATTTTTCCCAACATCCATAGTGGTATTTTATCAAACACGAACCATATTTTTCCATTGCAACTATTTTTACATTCACAAAGTTCAGCACAATCCAACTCACTTTAAATAATAAGGGGTTGAACACAATGCACTGATCGCTGATTGATAGTATTTGCGAAGGATCTTTTGAGCTGTCTAGAATTAAACCGGGCACTGGACGGCTAGTTAAAGGCTCTCATTGTTCAGGAGCTGATATGTGTGCAAGGATCACAATAGACACTACCGGTCACTCCAGGGATCCGCTTCTCATGTTCATAAAAATATATATATCGGGCTTTTGTTAGTAAAAATTAGCAACAAAATTGACCCGTAAAGTGAAAATAGTGACCCGTACCTACTCCTGAGTTCAGATTTGATCCAAGCTAGAGTTAGATTGATAGATCAAAACATAATTTATATCTTTTTGTTGAAATAATTAAATAGGTAATTACTTGTATATGACAAATATATACTTATAAAAAAAGAAGAAAATTACACAGACAGTATATAAATATTCAACAAAGATTATAAACAATTTCAATAAGTTATAAGCTGTGATATACTTTTCATAAAGAACGTATAAATTTACTCGAAACTACATGAAAAAAATGTTTTTGGCAACCCTATTTCACTATATAAAGCCCTCGTTAAAGTTAGCTTTCATCATGACGCGAATGATCATTGTCTCTCTATCAAACCCTTTATTTACTGCTTTCTAAAAATAAACAATGTTGGTACAAATGATCACGCTTGTTATTGTAAGTACCTTTCATTATTTTGCTAATTTTTTAAAACAATTGTCATTAGAAAGGGTACTTAGTCACCAAAATTAATTTGTTTCTATGACAAACTAGTTGACCGGTAAACTTCGTACTGACATTTTTTTGTATTATTTTTCTACTCAAAACGAAAACAAAAGAATTTTCCAATTTGGTGCAGTCGATCGAAAGTTATGCGGGTAGATGCATAAGTATTTCGGTGATTCATTTTTATTTATATTGATAGATAAACACCTAACTGTTATTGTGTCAATTCAATACTTCGACCGTATAAAGTCTTACTATAAAATATTGAGCGTAATTTTATATTAATCTATAATAAAATATACAAAATAATTTCTGATGCCTTCGCGGTTATTACACATGACTATTGTCAGCTCAGTCGTGCTACGATTATGGAAACTGTAAAGAATCCGAAACATCAGCTAATAAAATAAAATAAAAATACGCGAGTTAAATCCGTTAATAGTTGTTTCATTCCAATATAAAATATACAAGTAAGGTAAGTCTGAAAAGAATTCAAGGACTTACTGCAAAAATTTACAATATTCAATATTATTATAAAATGATGAACGTTATCTGCGTAAAAAAGTTTTTGAAAATGATCATACAATTTCCCATTCTTGTTACGTTCTCAGGATACCAAGAATCCAAACAATCTTTGCATTGGTCACTTGACACTTTTCCACTCGTTAGAGCGTTGTTTGTTTGTTGTCTGTACATCTGTCACTTGACAATCACAATTGGTGGGCACAAAACATTACGTTGGGTTTTAAGGGACTAACTTAGAGTGGTTAACTTGGTCGCTTTTTCATTCATTTTTCTTTTATTTCAGTTAGTTTTCATTCATTTCATTTGTTACTTATAATTTATTAAGGAAATAAGGAACATAGACTGGGCTTCAGTTTTAAGTTAGTACCTAATATATGTTTAATTACTGAACACTATGACATGTAGGTAGTAGGTACCTACAGAAAGTACCTTATAGCAAGGTCCTAATCTAATTTTATTTATTTGGTTACCTATAGGTGTATTTATATTTTTGGATAATCCCTACTAATATTATAAATGCGAAAATAACTCTGTCTGTTTGTCTGTATGTCTGTCTGTTACGCTTTCACGCTAAAACTACTGGACCGATTTAAATGAAATTTGATGCCATTCTTTGCATCAAATTTCATTTGGACTGGACCCTGAGAAAGAACGTAGGCTATTTTTTAACCGACTGCAAAAAAGGAGGAGTTCCACGCGGACGAAGTCGCGGGCAGAAGCTAGTATTGTATAAAAGTTAGATAACTTTACCCAACCTAACCTTGCAAACAAACTAGTACCTTTGTAGATTTGTCGTAATATTTGAAAAGATAATAGGTAGCATATTTTTTCTATACATTTTTTTCATTGGGGGGTGGCCCGTGTAGATTTATTAATTGTTCTTCGCTTTAACACAGTTAACCGTTAATATAATTATTTTAAAAAAATATATCGATATCGGAAGTATAGGTAAGTACCTATATTTTAAAGTAGCCAGCGACAATAGCTTACCGCTTCCATCTTGTGCCGTCAAAGAGAGTAACGAGGAGTCAAGAAGATTGGTAGTTGTTTCGAATCAGAATCCGATTTGCGTTCGTCAACGCGTATTCCTACAGCCTGGGTTATTTGTTGTAGGATAAATTGCTACTGATTTGTGTTCACTGAAAATTGTAACTCTAACTTACAAGGTAAAAAAAAATTGTACCAAAAAATATCACAATCAAGTAAGGAAGTATCGTAAGCTAGGTAGTACAATATCGTGCATAAACAAAAAATTGTAATTTGTACCTACTTTGTTTAAATTGTTTATTATAATGCGTTCTAAATTATCTTCACCTAAACTGGTTTCTTATAAGGGATTCGTATAATTACACCCAATGTCAAATCCGGAATAAAGACACAAAAAATAGACACCGCACTAAAATTAAAGCAAATTGCACCTTTTTCGACGTACCTATGTCATAATACGAAAGGATTATTTTTTTTCGAAATAAAAGTCCCAGCTTTATGGCCATATTGCCTCCATAATCTCATTAAAGTTGTAGGGGTTGATAAATAAAGGTCTTACGAGTTTTAAGCTATGGGTGCATTTATAACGTTTTGGTTTTGTGAAGATGGTATATGACGACCGGTGTGAGGCGCCTGTTTCATGCACCTGCCATGTATGGGTTGAAAAAATCGAATTGCCGCAACGACTTTTTAGACGCCATTCAATGGAGTTTTCTTAAGAAAGTTCGTGTGACACGTGACAAAGGCGCCTGCTAATTATTCTGCAGTTTTTCTTGTCATCTATATCTATACTATCTATACTATATATAATATAATATATAATATAATAATATTAATATTATAAAGAGGAAAGATTTGTATTTTTGTATTTTTGTATGTTTGTAATGAATAGGCTCCGAAACTACTGGACCGATTTCAAAAATTCTTTCACCTTTGGAAAGCTACATTATCCCCGAGTAACATAGGCTATATAATATCACGCTAGGTCTTATAGTTGCGGAGCAGTAACCGAAAATGTTTCAAAAACGGGGGAAAAGTATCGTTTCTGAGGCCTTAAAAAAATCTTAAGTCCCCCCGTGCGAAGCCGGGACGGGCCGCTAGTTCTTGATAAAAAAATACTGGACGTAACTACTGAAAATGGCTATCCTGAGCTGAGAGATAAATAAATTTGTCTGTGTTGTCCTTTACCCAAGTATTTTTGATGTTCAACAAATATAATGATATTGAAGTGTGTACCAAGATAACGGTAAAAAAAAATTAAACTCAGTAGGACTCGAACACACACCTATATCTCAACGCGAGTTACAGTGATTATATCCAACTAGCTTCTGCCCGCGACTTCGTCCGCGTGGAACTCCTCCTTTTTTGCAGTCGGTTAAAAAGTAGCCTATGTCCTTTCTCAGGCTCCTGACTTTCTTTGTAGCAAATTTCAATTAAATCGGTCCAGTAGTTTAAGCGTGAAAGCGTAACAGACAGACAGACAGACAGACAGAGTTACTTTCGCATTTGTAATATTAGTTAGGATTACACTATAGGCGTCACTGATTGAGTCGACGAAAGCTTCTACTATTTTGTCTTTGTCGAATTTCGTTTGATACGAGATAGTAAATATAAAAAATACAATGACTAAATTTCTTAATCATACAAATAAAAATCAAGTCGGCTCTAATACCGTTTTTTTATATCGTTGAAAAGACACGGCTCTCAAACAAAACGTTAAATATTGATTAGAATTTATGCCTATCTATTTTATTAGATAAATACGGTTCGTAAGAACCCACACAACTAATCTGCATTAACACCTGAGCGCAAGGTGATAGAACTTGCGTTGCAACAATTTTTAATCAATCTGCTTGTAAGGCCTCTGGCAATTCGCTAAAACAGGAAGTGGCGTCAATTAATGATTTTTATTGCCCCTAACTTTCCAATAGAAATATGTAGAGCAAATTAACCTGTACAGCGCAACTAGTTTGTATATTGCTGACATTTACTGTGACAGATAACGTATTTTTTGGCAATTTTCACTAAACACTAATTGGTGTTGCCAGGAAATGAAATCACATGTTAATGTTTATACTTAATTAGCGGTTTTTTGTATGTTGTAATGATTTAGAAGCTGTTTTCGTTTTTAATCATGTCTTACAGATATCCCTACTAATATTATAAATGCGAAAGTAACTCTGTCTGTCTGTCTGTCTGTCTGTTACGCTTTCACGCTAAAACTACTGGACCGATTTAAATTAAATTTTATACAAAGAAAGTCTGGAGCCTGAGAAAGGACATAGGCTACTTTTTAATCGACTGCAAAAAAGGAGGAGTTTCACGCGGACAAAGTCGCGGGCAGAAGCTAGTATTTTATAATGTAAGTATTAAGTACAAATGATTCTTTTGAATATGGAAAAATATGACAATATCCTATTTGTATTTTAATACGATTTAAGTACCTAATGATTAATATATGTAGTTTTAAAACCGTGTCTATAAGTTTAGCTTTGTTTTGTATGGAACCATTAAATCAAGGAAAGAGTTTAAATCATTCGTACCCATACATTCGCGTAAACAACATTTGAATTTCGAAACGTACCAAATAACAAATCATGCGAAACTGAACGGAATCTTTTGCATCATAAATCCAGAACTTTCTCATACATTTTCCATCTGACCGTAAACAATTCAATTTATAGTTGCTTTGTGGGCCTTTCATTTAATACACATTATAATGTACGGGAGAAATATGTATCTGGTATTGTTTGGTATGATTAAATACGGCTTTCACAATCGGTTCATAAGTTCCACATAAGAAGGCATTTGGATTGTTCTGATACAAAATAGACCAGGTTGTTGAAATAATTACTTTATTATAAGTACCTACCTAATCTACCATACCTAACTTCACGATATTTCTTTTTTTAAAAAACATATAGTATAGATACCTAGGATGCACAGGTAAATAATCTTTTAATCATAGACAATCTGCCGCGTAACTGGCATAATAAAGATCGCGTGTCAGCAACATCTGCAACCAACGCGGATGCCGTTTTATATAAAAAAAAAAAACAATACACTTGATTTACAAATAATGACCAATGGCGCACTCACAATCATAATTTAATCAGCCACAGCGCGTGCTGAAGCCATTTTGATTTTTTTTATCACACAAAGAAATGCGTGCAGATAATATCATTTTCCGCCTGAGCCCGGAGTGTGGCATAATGATGAGACGGTGGCTGCAAAAAACAGATATGTCAATAATTATTTTTATGAAACTTCCTAGTAATGACACGGTCGATAGTCTATTGTTTTATTGTTCTCTCCACAGGTTCACACGTAGCCTTACCCGCACTTAGATAAGGGCAAAAACGATTTGTTATCAAATCCTTATCGATTTTCTAATTTACCTTATAATGGGTGTTGCTGTGCTTTTGCAACTACAATACTTCCTATTTAGGTGTGTGACATTTTTTGCGCGAGAACCCATTTAAGATATTCTCTTCTTCTTTCTTGTACCTAATTATTTTATACTGAAAAAATTCTAAAGCCTTCGCGCTATTACAAAATGGAATGAAAATATAATAACGGATTTAACTCGCGTTATATATTTTAGCAAACTACTTTATTTTATAAAATGTAAAAATATTTAAATATCGTAAAAATCACTTTAACGTTACACTATCGTCTGCTCAGTAGTTTTTTGAACGTATAGAAATGAAACAAAATACGCGAGTTAAATCTGTTATAGCTTTTTCATTCCAATATTATATACCTACTAGCTATCCGTATCAAAAGCAATATGAAAGTGAAACTTTCATCGCTCGATATATTATTATAAAGAACATGATAATTATATTTATTCATTGTCCGAGATATAATTATTGTAGTGTATGTAGATCACACCGACTGTCACGATATTTTTAAAGCTACTCAAAGAAAAAACGCCTTTGCTCGCACTCCCGCGCTGTCACACGGATATACTTCATTATGTTTTTCGTGCCGAACTGTCAGTGTACGCGTTACGTTTTTATATTAAAAATTAAGCATTATATTAAGTTAATCTACATTATCCTTACTAAAATGTATTATAGAAGTGACAAAAGTGTTCGAATTATAAAAATCACGTGTTTTTCACAAGAATTTAAGCGTTTTACATCGCCACCGGATTGTGTTCTATAAGAGGTTATGTTGTTGTTTTGAATAAACAAGTGTCTGGTGAGTCAATTATCATGATAACAACATCTACGACAAGAATTTATAACTGAAATCATTATGTAAGTAGTTGATTTTATCTTAAATATATTTTTGTCATAAGAAGAGGAACAGGTTCGTCTTTTGACAGATAATAATTCCTCCAATAAAGCATAGACAATAGATAAAAATTACTCGTCGCAGATTTAATACAACCTAGGAAAATACAACTAACGGTTTTTACTTTTCTTTATCTGTAAATTGTCTACACTTCCTTAGATTTTTTCGTTTCCGCTTCCTTTCACCTTCTCGAAATTCACGGTAACGACGCTCACGTTTTTTCGTCCGGGAAAAAAGTTTTTTCTAAGTGTTTAAAATGGGAAAAAGGAAAAACAAAACCCTAGACGAAGAACAAATTAAGAAGAAAATCAAGAAGCTAACTGAAAAGCTGAAGAATATAACAAACATTGAATCTGACACATCATGCGAAAGCGCGGCGGAACTAGAAACAAAACTGCAGGAACCCAGAACATCAACAACTCAGCCTCAAACAACTGGACCCAACACAGGTGTGTTTTTAAACAAAATCCAATTAAAATCTTAATATAAAACAACATGGCAGAAAAAGAAATTTACCTTTATGGACATTATCTTAGCGCTAACACAATGCGGTTAGACATGTTACACTTACAATACCTACAAATAATTATTCCTATAACTTTGCGCAATCACAATAGCGGATTGACATGTTATATATATATATTATTATCTTGACTAGCGCCACCACTAAGCGGGTGGACAGATAAAATAGGTACATAATACTTATGATGTCATATCAACAAAAATTATAAAACAATTATGTGTTGTTATATATACTAATATTATTAACATTATGTCTAGATGAGGCGTTGACACTCTGCTTGCCTGATGAATTCTTGGCTGCCTTAGGAGAAGAAGGTATGGACAAGGAAGAAGATGGCATACCTATCAATGAAGAGTTGGCATCCCGATGGACTAAACTTTTAAATACTGGACTGACCAAAGAAGCCAGACAAGCGCTCAACGCAAAACATTTGATACCTAGAAACTTACCAAGAGCGACCCCTTCAAAACTCAATCTAGAAATAGCCGCCGCAATATCAGAACTATCACAAAATAGAGACAAAAGAATCATATCTAGACAAAATAGCCTGGGAAAGATACTGTCATGTCTAGGCTATTGCCTAACGAACATTTTAAGAGGTAACATAAATAGTATAAAGCTAATTGAATACATGAGCGATGCAGCAAAATTTGCTACTGACATATTTTACCATGACGATAATTCCAGGAAGTTTTCTGCTCTAGCTGGTGCAAATAAAGATGTTCAATTAGCAGCTAAGAATACTGTGACAGATGAATGGCTTTTTGGAAAGGACCTAATGGAAAAAATAAAGTCCGCTCATAAGGTGCAAATAACCAGTCACAAAATTAAACCAAACACCCAGCCTTTAAATCGGAAATCTCCGCCGACACAGGAAACTCAACTGCCACACAATGAGCAGTGGTCAAACAAATCAACGAGATACCGTCGAGATCCGCCTCTAGTTCATCAGAACAGGAACACCAAACGTCATTCACCACCACAGAAATCCAACTACAGGCGTCATTAGTACAGGTACATATTCATGCTGGTCGACTCAAATATTTTGTCCACAATTGGAACCAAATATGTAACTGATAATCCTAATGTGCTAAACTGATTAAAAGGATACTAAATCCTTTTTATTTCTGGACCAACAGTGGCCTGATTGTGATAAACATAATTTTTAAATTGAAATTTACTTTTGAAGTTAGGGCTATTACTGATATGTTCATTTGAAAATAATAATTAAAATATATACCTATAGACTTATTTTAAAAATCGAAAATACTATATAAATACATTTAAAATTAGCATTTTAAATTAAAAGACATAAAACTGATTACAAATTAATGTTAAAACTGTCTTATGGCCCTTAACTGAGACATATTTCATTCTATCTATCAATTACTGTACCAAAATATCTATATTCTTATTGGGAAGAAAGTATATCAAATTAAACACTACCCTACAGGTTGTGACTTATCTCAGCAATAATGACATACTTTCTTCTATTTATCTTGATGTCAAAATTTTATTTACAGAAGATCATACTAGGTTTATAAAAAATATTATATTCACTGGCAAATGGTGTGAACATAAAAATAATTGGAATTTTGCATCACAATGACATATTAGTCTAATTAATACTCAATATAATATAGAAGCTGATAGCAGATAGAGAAATTAAGAAAATTAACATTGAGTGGAAATTATCTCATTTAGCTTTCAGTAAAATTATAAATAAACTGGGATTAAATTGCCTCACTTGGTACCCATGTTCAGGTCTTAATCTGTTAACTAGTTATTACCCAAATCAAGGGTATTAGAAAAACTTACTAAAAATTTCATTTTAACATACAAAAAACCATTCCACTGTGCTTCGCCACAATCCATTAGCAGATGGATTAAAGCAACATTAAAGCAGCTGGGTGACCTGATACCTACTTCTCTTACTTTTGCTCATTTTTATAATGCTGTGACAGATGCTATGGCCTTTAGCAGGCAATTTGTGATACTCATGATAGGAATATTACAAGTTAATGAATCTCTTTTAGTGATGATTGTTCTTTATGTATGTTAGTCAATATTGATACCTAAGTAGGCCTATATCTAGGTAAGTCTAGTACTTACCTACAAGGCTATAGTTATTTAAAGAAATAGAAGTTTTAATGTGTATTTTGAGTTAATTTTATTTTCTTAATAAAAACGTTTTTTTTTTCTTATAATTTAATAATTGCATTTTATTATCTATTCACAACCCTATCTTCAAACATCTACAATAATTATATCTCGGACAATGAATAAACATAATTAATTGATTAAATGAACTTACCTAAAGTGAAGTTTAATCATAATTATGTGAGGTTCATTGTCCGAGATATAGCTTCCCACCCTTTTCCCAAAAATAATACTAACATACATATAATATTATATGGACTTGTTATTATAATTATTTTTTTTCCCTCTAAGGTATAGGGTTGTTCATACTTTCAACATAATGAAGTATATCCGTGTGACAGCGCGGGAGTGCGAGCAAAGGCGTTTTTTCTTTGAGTAGCTTTAAAAATATCGTGACAGTCGGTGTGATCTACATACACTACAATAATTATATCTCGGACAATGAACCTCACATAATTATGATTAAACTTCACTTTAGGTAAGTTCATTTAATCAATTAAATATATTAACATACTCTCTAACAAATAGAAGATACAAAAGTGACGTTATCTCACACTCACGACTCCATCAAACGAATATTAAAACATACTGCGCGGGCGCCGTTAAGTACCGGCCTCTTAGATGTGTCATTCAATAATACACAATAAATATGATACTATATTTAATAAAATAATAATTCGCATTTAAATTTGAACCTTCTGTTAATACAATAAGGATTTACTTTCAATTGATACTTGCTTCATCCCTTCGTCAATATAGGGAAAATTATCCCTATCCCTACTAATATTATAAATGCGAAAGTAACTCTGTCTGTCTGTCTGTCTGTCTGTTACGCTTTCACGCTAAAACTACTGGACCGATTTAAATGAAATTTGGTACAAAGAAAGTCTGGAGTCTGAGAAAGAACATAGGATACTTTTTAACCGACTGCAAAAAAGGAGGAGTCCACGCGGACGAAGTCGCGGGCAGAAGCTAGTTCTAAATATAGGAAGATCACACTAATTACTACATAGTATAAAACAAAGTCGCTGCCTGTCCCTATGTATGCTTAAATCTTTAAAACTACGCAACGGATTTTGTAGCGGTTTTTTTAATAGATAGAATGATTCAAGAGGAAGGTTTATAGCACCCATGTGAAGCCGTGGGTCGCTAATTTACCATAAAATAATAAAAACCATCCAAAATGGAAAGCTAATATAAATATACTCAGCCATGCTGAGAATTTCTGACACATAAATACCATCACAATATTAAATTGAATAACAAGTTATTTTTGTCCCATCTGTAAGTAAAAAAAGGTGCACCGCACTGCAGCCGATTGCATCGGTACCGTCTGCAGCGCAATCAATCATGCGTTATCGTTCTTTTGCCGACCGTACTGATTAAATTATTCTTGAGGTGACTTAATGAAATAGCCAACTTGTGAAGGGGTGTTCACACGAGGCGACTTTTGAATGGGTAGTCATGTAAAAGTGTTGTTGATTTGACACTAGCTTTTTGCTTTGATTTTTTCTTTTTTAACTTACGTTATTATAAAATCGTCTATGCAATGTTTTAAAGCTTCATAGTCCTTCGGTTTAAGCTGTTAATGTCAGTCTATAGGTAAATATTCCTTAACCCCTTTAACTAAGGTGATTTAAAGAAAATACCTGATTTTTGAATACCTAGTCAACACTGGAATGACAGCGGTTAAAATGCAAATGGAAAATGAAAGAAGAAAATAATGATACAACGAGATGTACCTAAAAGTGATTCACGGTGTCTTTGTTTAAAGAATCCATTGGAATCGGGACAGCAGGACATTATCTGTTTTAATTAACCGTTAAATTTCTATGGCTAAAAAAAGCTTTCTTAAGTGTGGATGCCTCTTTACATACGAATCAGTTCGTAATCATAACACGGGCATCGTTATACGACGATCCAATTAATACCGCTCCCTGTCTTAACTCTGAACATTGATCACAGAAACCCCGATAATTGGGCCACGGTTATTAATTCAAACGTCTTCCGTTGAATATTTTAATATAAATCGGACATAATTTTATTACTCTAATTTTGTTACACAGATGGTTTTATTGGTACCTCGAGTCATTTGTGTGAACATGTTCTTATAATTTTGATAAGTTATTTGTGAGTCATTTTGAAACGTAGTAGAATAACAGAAATAAGCGTTTGGTATGAAATTTTTAACAAGTCCGAACTTTAGTGATTCAAAAGCTATAATGTAATTTTAAACATAGTTACTCGAACGTACGTATCTAAAAAACAACATGTAACTAGAATAATTTTATGCACAGGGTATTTATCTGGACTGCCGATAATAAACTCGAGATCCGAGCTAACGAGCCAAATTCCAAAACCTAATAGTCCCTGCACGCACGTTACCGGCGCATCAATTTATTTAGTTAAATTAACCGAAGCAAAGAAACGCTGCCGGGAACTTTTTAAAGAATCTAAATGACAAGGACAGGGTTAAGAGAAGTGTATAGCGTTGTCTCTTTTATGTCGGGTTAATTTAAGGATATTTTAATGCCTTGATAGGGTTTTAGGTCATTTGCATTCGATTTCCATAACGTGAGCCAGGCGTATCGGTTAGCCATACGTCACTGTACAGATACAGGGAATGGATCGGTGATCGAGGGTGATTATGCTGCGATGTTGTTGCGATTTTAAAACGATGCTGTGTTTATTCACTTGTGAAATCACTGTGTAAAAAAATATCAAATGGAGTTTTTTTATTTGTGTGTATCTCATTATTGTTATTAAATCAGGTAAGTACTGATTACAATTAGTAAAATAAATTAAGGTAGCATTTTATTGTTTAACTATCAACTTAGTTACTACTCCGTCTTAATTTCATTGTTTTTGCACATTAAAATGTTTCTATTCAAAACTTCAGCTTAAATATGTAGGTACGTAGCGATATCGTTTTAATATCGTTACACCCCGAACCTTTGCCCTTCATTACCGTACGACGACTTTTTGTTTACATCGTGATTTATCCAACGGAAATTGCCTGACAACTAATGGCTCTTTGTTTATTGATTTATATACTGCAATATTCGGTAGCAAGAAAGGTCGAAATAATATCGGGTGTCTTTTTTTTGGTCTTGATTAAGCTACCGCGGAGTATAACGTGGCCAATTTTAGAAGACAAGCAGGTATTCAGTTAGAAGCAGTCATAATATTAACTTTTTAATTGGTAGGATTGGGTTTATTAACTTTATGGCAAGTGGGCGGTAAGCGAAAATGAATGGGAGGGCCGGTCCTAGACTATCAAATTGGATTTTTGGTTTCAGTTTGATTGAAAATGATGTTAATGATTTACTAATGCATGTAAAAAATAATTTCCGCTGTGTTCTAATAATTCTGATTCATAGACACAAGGTGTTACTTACTATACTTATTAAATTAGTGTTGTACAGATTATAGAAATTAGAATGTTTTATATAGCTAACGTGTTTGATTTTTACCTTTATTAAAGACTAGCTTCTGCCCGCGACTTCGTCCGCGTGGAACTCCTCCTTTTTTGCATTCAGTTAAAAAGTAGCCTATTTCTTTCTTAAGCTCCAGACTTTCTTTGTACTAAATATAATTTAAATCAGTCCAGTAGTTTTTGCGTAAAAGCGTAGTATACAGGCAGATAGACAGAGTTACTTTCGCGTTTATAATAATATTAGTTAGGATTTTTTTGAGTACCTAGTAGATAATTATTGCATGTAGGTTCTTTTGTTTTCAATAATCCTCACATTGGGCCGGTTCATTTACTTGGAAGGTATTACTATAGTTTTCAATGACAGGAATTGAGAAAATACGCCATATTCAAAGTCTTCCCCAGTTCTAATGCACCGTTGAATTTAGATCAAAATCTCGCATCAAACTTTACCGCATTTCATTAAAAACAATAAAACTCTCAAACATTTAAGATACCACGATAATGGTCTATCATCAAGGAGTCGTTTACACTTTTACAGCCATCATTGAGTCCAGATAGAAGCCGCAACTGTATGGTTTATTCAATTTAAGAAGTACATCAAAACCCTGTCCTAAAGTTTGATGAAATGAACTTCACTACATTTAGAATAGAGTTTAAAGTTGTAAAGCTGTAATGTGACAGCAATGAAGTAAAGTTTGACGAATCCAAAACATTAGCGGTCCGTTTTGTTACAATTCATTTTAATGTAAACCATTGCCTACTGGTGACATTTAATAGGGATGTGCTATGTCGATAAAATATAAATAATGCACAGTGGCTTTATAGTTTACGACCACTGAATATCATGTAATAACTATGTACTCACGTAGGTAATTAGAGGTTTTAAATAAAATTGATTAATAATTTCAGACGCTTTCTCGGTTGGTACACAATGTAATGACGCTAGTCTAGCACTAAAGTACCAAACCAGGTACCTATCGAATAAATTAATATTAAAAGATTTTTAAAATTAGGTAGGTACCTTGGAATGAAACAACTATTAACGGATTTAACTCGCGTATTTTTATTTTATTTTATTAGCTGAATAAAAATACGCGAGTTAAATCCGTTAATAGTTGTTTCATTCCAATGTGTAATAACCGCGAAGGCATCAGAAATTATTAGGTAGGTACTTATTTGTCAGTCTTCACCTTATGTGTGTCTGTACATTCATAAATCATTATTCGCATCTGAATTAGGTACAATATCTAATAACCTAATTCGTACATATATAGTTTTAAAAATATTTTTTTTTAATCAATCGTAAATTCTACATCTCTTTATTTTTTAATGAATTAATAAAAGTACCTAAAGATAAATTAATTTATCGATATTCTTCCGCCCATCACTATAATTTTTATAGTTAGTAGTCTTTTTCTGTCACGTTCCGTCGTACATGTGAACAAATTGACATTTTACTGACATGGCACCGTGCCATCATTTGTGACCGAGTCTAATGTCAACTAATGACAATTATTAAACTGACAGAACTTACTACACGACTTTACTGTTTTTACTGATGTTTAAATTCATCATAATGATTCCGTCTGGTCACCGGAATTGTTATTCAAGGATTTAAGTAAAAGTGGATTTCTTATAATATTTTAGGTTACGTACTTACTTAAAGAGTAAAAATCTATATCTATACTAATATTATAAAGCTGGAGAGTTTGTTTGTTTGTTTGAACGCGCTAATCTCAGGAACTACTGGTTCGAATCGAAAAAAACTTTTTGTTGGATAGATTATTTATCGAGGAAGGCTTTAGGCTATAGAACATCACGCGGCGACCAATAGGAGCGAAGAAACAGTGGAAAATGTGTAAAAAACGGGGAAAATAACTATTCCACGCGGACGAAGTCGCTGGCAGAAGCTAGTTACTAATGTACCTACATAAATTAGTGCAACTTCCATGTCTTCCGTCCCTCTGTCATCAGACTGTACCTATGTCATGAACCGAAATAGTTAGCAAGTTAAAAAATCCACTGATAATGTGTTTCTGTTACCGTTATTAAAACAAAGTATTTAAAACAATGATTTAAGAGGGCTCCAAGTCAACAAACGTGATTTTTTTGCCGTTAGTACGGATCCCTTGCGTGCGTGAATTCGGCTCGTACTTGGCCGTTTAATTCGATTCGTACTTTGGCCAAGTACGTTTATTGCATCTTTCTTTCAATTTGAATTATAACAGTAATATTGTTATACAAACTATAGCCCTTAGTTATGGACTGTTATTCAGAGCGGCAGCCGTTTTCATTTTAAAATCATTTGCACTTCAAAATGCTTCGTCATGACTTCGATCATCGGCGATGATTGTTTTTATTCTCCATTATTTTGTTCTATTTGTACTCATTATTTGTTGTTTAAGAACTTACATGGTTGTTTAGATGAAATAGTCAAGTAACTGTTATAATAAGGTCTTGGTAAAAAAGTTACTTGAATAGAACCTCCTACTATTGAACATTATGTTATTCTGATTATGTTATCGATCAATATTTTCGTTGACTATGTTTTAGGTGCCTATTTATTTTGAAAAGGTAATAAAAGTACTTAAAATGAAATAAAATCAGGAGTAATTAACCTATTGAAATGCGTTGACTCAAGGATCACAAATTGTTCGATCACATATTTTTTCTCAGTCTCAAAATTTACATCTATATTACTCTTAAAATTTGCCACCGATGTATGGAGTTTGACAATGTGATAAATCATTGTTCACGCATATTCTTATGACCTTATCAATACTTGTGATTCATGTTAGTAGTGACAAATATCTAACTATCTCTTTCTTTTACAGGAGAAGCCCCATAAATGCAGTTTGTGTTCGAAATCCTTCCCGACGCCTGGGGACTTGAAAAGTCACATGTACGTCCACAGTGGTTCCTGGCCCTACAAATGTCACATCTGTTCCAGAGGATTCTCAAAACATACGAACTTGAAGAATCATCTCTTTTTACATACTGGTTAGTATTCAAAACCCGTTTTTAGCATAATATATTTTTCATTTCCAAAGTTGTTAAAAAAAAAATCTCTTACTAACACTCAAGTTCCGTAGACTCTTAATCGCCTAAAGTTAACTCGAAAAGATTCCTTGAAAGCATAAGTTCACCTTTGTTTTGTTTTAATATATGAGTTTACATACCTACGTAATCATAATATAGTATGTTTAATATTTATACAAAACATATAATCTTACTATGACTATATTTATTTATCATTTAGAAAATATTATGTTCGAAAAGCTAATGTTATTTTCTTTTTTCTATAGCAAAACATCAAAGAAACGGGACAAGAGAAGCTACCTGAAGATGTCCTACATACATTTCAAAATCAGATGGTATCAACATTCCACTTATATACGAACATTCCACTACCTATAACACTTCAAACGAACAACCGGTAAAAAAATATAAGCTTATGTTTGTACCAAATTGAATCATGATCACAATTATGAAACTTGCATTGGTGGATAAAGTTTTACATAGTGTAAATATAATGTTATTTAAGCGTACCTTTACGTATTTATATATTCAAGAAAAAGTGTGATATTAATATTAAGAACATTACATATAAGTGTTAATTTATTATATAATACTTATAAACCGTTACGTCCACTAATATAGGTCAGTCATAAAAACTTTGCAACGGTCATTACTTCAAAATGGTATTGGTCTTTATTAGGTACTTATTTTATTTATTAAATAGAGTGGTCGTCTGGATTTTATAATAGCGATAATTTGCAGTGACTTTTAAAAGGGCTTATTTCCTTTATGGCGGTAATTGTACTTAAGCTTAGCAAATTAAGTCCAAGTAAGAGAGAGCTATAATGAATTATTACTGCGTAATTAAATAACTTGTATAATTAATTCATCTATATCCTTATAACGAAGTTCTGGCCCGCCAAATATTTAATTACGATACATCTGTGTAAACTAGTATTAACAGGATTTGTTTCATGGCTTTGACTACTGAATCTCTATTAGTGTACACACTGTGAGGATGTGGTTATAAAATGCGCGAGCAGTGGCAGCGGTGAGCGATGATAGGTGAGCTTTGGCTAGAGAGCGATGAGCGATGAGCGGTAAGCGACGAGCGGTGTGCTTTGTTGCTAAAGGTTTAATTTTCGCGCTCGCTCGCCCCTCTCCGCTCATCGCTGCCTCTGGCCGCGCAAATTTCACTGGTTTTACAATAAACTTGATGACAAAGTAATATATAGTGTTGTTATATAAAAAAAACGTACAAAACAGTACACACCGTAGGACTCGAGCCAAGTTGAAATTATGGAAAACTTCAATGCAAGTGCCGTTTTGATAAATTTTTTTCAAGTGACTGGTGACTTAAATGAACATTACTTTGGTGTGGAAATTGGTGTTTTATGACTATTTGCTCCCATAGAGTCATATTCCTACCAAGTTGGTAGTAACGAGTCTATGAGCAAGTTATATTATTATTATAATGAATATTTGAACTTGTATTACTGACAGATAAAACTACTAAAATATACTTTTAAATATATAAAATACGAGAACTGAGCTTTATCGCTACGATATTGCTTATTTAAGAAAAAGGTGTGTTTTATACGAATTTCAAAGAAATAAGAAGGTTCTACGATCTTGCGTACTTATATGATTTGTTTAACCCATACGGTTATAAGTAGACTAATCTACGTCAGTAAATTCTTTTATTAAAAAATACTGTATCAATAGCTGTCTCCAAAATAACTTAATTTATTCGAAAGTGATAAAAACTGTAACTGTAAATAATGTGAAACAGAATTACATAATCTTATGTAGTTTATAATCTGGTATAATATACTTACATTATGTATGTGTATTGTGATTTTTAATTCCGTCCATATATTGTAAATATTATATTAAGGATTAATTTAAGGAATCTATTTATATTTTTTGATCAAATAAGTATTCGAGTAATAAACTATTTTAAACATGAGTGATGTGTTTTAATATTTTTTTTTAACAGGATCATGATAAACCTTAATATTGTTTCCGAAGCGGGGCTTTATAATAAACATTCGTACCTAGGTAGAAACTTTAAATTAGGTATTATGCTACAAATATACAAACTAGGTATAGACTATACTAGTCCCGACTTCGTACGGATCGCTGCGGAACTTATACAAGTAGTATCTACAGCAACGTATGAAACAAAATCGCAAGGATACGTTTTTTGTAATACCTAATATGAAAGTTACCGTTATATTTTAATTATTGCCAAAAAATCGGTAGTTTTTGCGTCTA
Source organism: Polylopha cassiicola (assembly GCA_038024825.1). Lineage (NCBI taxonomy): Eukaryota > Metazoa > Arthropoda > Insecta > Lepidoptera > Tortricidae > Polylopha > Polylopha cassiicola. The sequence goes on along the minus strand of CP149046.1, from coordinate 10,299,040 downwards.
CCATACAGATTGACGGACGTGTTGGGGGGACTGCATTATAATGTTATTAAATTATAAATAGTAACAAACATGGTTGAAAAAAGCTGTCAGGTTGTATAGATGATATTATTATAACTACTCGTACCTATGTTAAAAATAATTGTGTAAAAAGATATCCAACACGGTGTAGTAAATATGACTGACAATAAGGAACACATAATAGAAGAATCTCCCAATATTTTTCTATATTTATATAAGACTAGCGGTTCGCCCCGGCTTCGCACGGATCCCTATTTTTTTCAAAATATTCTATAGCCTATGTTACTCAGTGTGAACGTAGCTTCCCAACAGTGAAAGAATTATTAAAATCGGTCCAGTAGTTTTTGAGCCTATTCATTACAAACATAGAAAAATAGGTACAAATCTTTCCTCTTTATAATATTAGTATAGATTACATGTATATATTTTTATTTTTATTAAAAATATATTAAAAAATAATATCTGATAAATTCTGATACCTTAGCGGTTGTAACACATTGGAATGAAACAACTATTAACGGATTAAACTCGCGTATTTTTATTTTATTTTATTTATAACAAATAAAATAAAATAAAAATGCGCGAGTTTAATCCGTTAATAGTTGTTTCATTCCAATAATATCTAAGTGAACTTAAAAATATTTATGCAACTGCAAAAATTAATAAAGCAGAGCTCGAATGTGAATTTATCGAGCATTTAAATATAGCCAAACGGCGAGTAGGCGTCGCAACACGCGATTCCCGACTTATTTGCATAATACAACTTCAGCTGGAGTATTAAGTCTTAATTGTATCTCGGCTGTGGGCTGAGACATGCCCTTGCTCCTGGACGATAAAAGCAATTCTAACATTTCACCGAGTTGATTTACTGTATTCAGATTAATGAATAATAGGGATGACTGGGTAAAGAAAACAAAATTCTATTTAAAAAATGACAAAGAATTATTCGGCACTTATTTTTTCTTTCCTTGCATACAAGAAATGACAAGGATAAGTGCTTATAACCATATCGTGACGTCACGAACTTTAGGAGCGCTAATCTTTGTCACTTATTGTTCAATTTAGAAAATGAAAAATACGTGTCTAATATTTTTTGGTAATCTACTCGATGTCTGCCAGTTAGATTATTGATTGGATACGTATTTTTTATTTTTGCAAATAAACAATGATAAAGTACTTCTAAAGTTAGGTATAAATTGTACCATATTGTGACGTCACGAGCTCCCGCTCCCGCACTTTGGATGCGCTTATCTTTGTCATTTATTGTTCGATTTAGAAAATGAAAAATACATGTTTATTTTTTGGTAATATACTCAACAGATTAAGGAAAAGATCAGTTGCCATGATTTTTTTAGAAATGACTGTTCCTAGAAACATCGGGTGCTATATTTTGAATGCGATAAAATGACTTTTTGATTGGAATCCGAAACAAAGCAACTCGGGACACGTAAGTTAGAAAAATAAGATATATTCAAATGCATCTTACGTCATTTTAAATGTGTAAGTACCTAATGTTTTAAGACGTTTAATGAAAGACACTATTGGGTTATCTAATTTACAAATAGATAATTATGAGATGGTAGATAATAAATATAAGTAATATGAAAGAGTCGCATATTCCAATCCTGCAGCTTGCAATACATACCTACCTAATTATTTATCAATGTGAGCTTTATAAAATCAGTTTCCGTGATTATTCCCATAACTTAGTCAACCATAATTATAACTTCCTTCCACCCTTTATCATTACTTATCAACTTTGTTTTTTAAATAGAAACATCTAACGCTTGTCACTATGATCAATTCACCAAATCATCAGTAACTTTCACTAGTATAATACAGATATACTTTAATAAATTAAATGCATTGGATAATAATTAATATCAACCACATATTGATGATTGATATAATTTACTTAAACTGTTTGAAGATTTTTTATAGAGCAGCGTACAGGGTGTTTCATTTCAAACTACTGTATAATTAATTCTATGAAAATATTTCAGAAGTACCTATTCATAATAACATGTTATTACGCCACTGAGTAGATACCTTTTGTTATATCCCCGACTTATTTCGTTCAAAACATAAATCTCCATAAATTTTTCGAACAATTAACAATGCTGCTATTAGCTGTCGCTGTTTACAAAAACACCCGCCATATTTCATCATAAGAATATTTATTAAGTACCTATAATACTAAACATCCTATATTAGCTTGAAGAAAGCCGTCCAAAACAGCCGGTATTAATCTCCCACATTATAAATCTTTACACGAAATCAATTATAGAGACCGCAGTCTAAATCTGGACCACCCAACTGGTCTTAAACTGGACCACCAAACCAATTGTTTTATTAGACTATAATAAACTATCACGATATTTTACCGCACTGACTTATAATGGAAGGTAAATAATAAGCCACGAATTGTACCGTCGCTTATACTCAAATTAGCGGTTACATAAAGTAGCCGTGAGCAAATCAGACTTACCTCGTAAATGTAGTTTATGGAAAGTTATATTCATTGGACGCTTAATAATATAGTATAAAAATATCTAACAATCAACGTACATCGAGAACTAGGTGCATGTAAGAGACCAGGGGATTTTAAATGTATCTTTAAGGTTACAGACTATACCGTAAAACTGCGCTATTTTGCCCATTGAACCTATCTTTGCCCAAGTCAGAACTTTTGATAAAAACCGAAATAAAACAAATATGGCCAAATGCCCACTGTTTTTTTAATGTTTAGTAGAAAGTTGACTATATCTGCTGTCAATGTCGATAAATGACCTTGTCGTACCGTACTGTAGTTGCTAGTTAGCCGCAGTTAAAGATGAGGGTGTTTTTTGGCGGGCCAAAATACTTCCAAAAACTTCTGTCCTAAATCTTTGTACGATGTCTCTACTGGTATAGATTTTTGACAGTTAGGTACAACTTTATAGGTAATGATGGTGAAAGACAAAGACTCAGTACTTTATCTCTATTATATTCGGATTTATAGCGATGGGTAATGTCATATCCATATTTCAGGCTCACTTTTGACGACTTTGCCCAGTACAATTTTACCCCTAGGGTTGTCTCTTAAGATTTGTTATCAGAATTAAAAAAAAGATGAACAGTATACATGTCTGATTTTGAACCCGTTTTTATTGTATTGGTAATTGAAATATTCTCAATAAAATAATATAACAATAGACAGTACATTTTTATGAGTACTTTTGTTTTAATTTCAAGTTTTATTGTCTTTGTCGCTGGAAAAAGTATCGTTTTGTATTTCTTTTGAGTTTTTTTATTGAGTATAATAGTAAAGAGTTGATTAATAATGAGCCTTTTTATATTTTAATGTCAGCGATAGTGTTAAAATACATTACCCTCCTTTTTCTTCATCTAGTTAAGTGTTGACAACCCTAATTCGTTTACACTTTTGTATGGAGCGGCGCACAAAAAGGGTTTGGAATTTTGCCCACTAAAGTTTGGGATAGAAGGCCACGTCAAAAAATAATTATAATCTTATACAATGAGTTTATAGTTATTCTATATCTTAGGTTTTAAGGCTCATGGTAATACAGCTTAAAATGCCAAAGCTATTACCGTTTAGACGAAAGTGGGCAAACTAGGAGAAAAGACAATTTTTTGGCCCTGTTATTTTAATAGCTTATTTCACCCATAAATAACTGTATTATTAAAGTAATTTCTTCACACATACCAAGAACCATATGCAAAGATGTATTTGGTAAAGACTCCTCATTTAAAAGGCCACGATAAATATGAGAAAAAGATCAATCTAAATCAAAACCGGCAAAAAGCGGGCCAAAACGTGAAGTTTGACGGTACATAATCGATGAGCTTAGTCGAATATTCAGTTTCGTCAGTTATGATTTTAACGTCTTCGTAAGAAATATATACCTACACCTACTGCATAGAAGACGATTACCTTACAAAGAATAAAAAAGTATGTAAGTATTACCTTTACTATAATGCCTCAGATTCTATTACCCTTATTAACAAAAAAATAGTTTCTTTTATTTTAATAACAAGTAGGTAAGCAACTTTTTCTTTTATAGTCACAACAATACCTGTGTGGTTTTGTTATTTCGCAATTATTGAACTTTAAAGAAATGGCACGCTTGTAAAAACGAATCCGTAAGCGCCGCAAAAAATCAGCACTGCAATAAGTTTTGCACGTTTACAATTTTAGTCGCCAACTATACTTATGCATTCACGATTCAAACGGTGCCTATAAAAAGGTCTATTAAACCAACAATTTAGTTCGGCACAGGCGCAAAAGGCCATAGATCGCGCCACGGGAGCCAGCATACGTATCTAAGAGCCAGTTTTTCATCATCTATTCCTACGTGTCTTGTAAGAAGGAGCAAAGATCTTCTTATATTGGTTGGTGTGAAGCTATCAGACTGAGATGTTGGTACGAGGTTTGAGTTTAAAGCGTTCCATTATTTCTACTAGATTTAGTATTGCTTGTTAATTCGCAAATAAACCCAGTATCTTGGTATATGTTTAGAAGTAGTAAAATATTTTATTACAAGCAATATTTCTATTTCTATGTTGAAAATAAAAAGGTATAGTATTAGCTAAGCTTTTGAGAAACACCGAAGGGTTCACGCTTTTGCTGTTCTTCATTAAGTTGTGGTATTTCTATCGATATTTTTTTCTTTTTCCATTTATAATTATGTAAGTGGGAAAAAGAAACACGCTTAATTTTTATTGACTAGCTATTTTCATGCAAGTATCCTCATTCCATGTCATAATTAGTCACATTCTATAAATAGCGTAACAAGGAAACTGAGATTTCGAAATCTCGGTTTTTCTCCGCTGCGTCTCGCAACTCGAAACAATCTGAATCAGCCAAACAAAAAATCTAATAAGGTTCAAACAAAATAGAGAAGTAGTTTGGATCAATATGGAGTGTTGTTCGAAGCAAAATGCCTTGTCATAGGGCGTAATCGACGCGACGGTGGCTCTTTGTGGTACGCCCGTCATCGGTTTTTGTTAACTGATGAGTATCGCTCCGATTTCGCTTACAAAAAACCGATTGGTCGCAATGGAGTGTGATTCGACTCGTGAGTTCAGATAACTGGGAGCTGGTGCCCTTGGAGTTTTAATAGCTTTCTTCAAAGGAATCGAACGGAGAAATGTCTCGCGTAATGTTTTGCTTTTTTTTAAACGGTAAGTTTTTGTCTGAGATTTAGGATATAAATAACTATTATCTATCGTGAGGTATCGTTTTTATTATTGTTAGTTTGTATAAAAAGTAACGAAATGTCCTTATGCTTATACAATATTCATTTTTGTGAACTACCTACGTTTAGATCATCCATGTAGGTAACTAAGCGTTTTCTTTAGTTTAGGTATCATCACCGCCCCGTTTTAATTAAACATTTTAACTACCAATTTCTTAAAACTATTAAACCAGCAAACAGGTTTCACAATAAGATTTCACCTCAAAAAACACTGTCTCTACAATATTTGCAAAACAAACAACATTATTACAAATTCTCCGCGCAACATTATCAACGTGTTAATTGCCCAACACTAACCTGTATGATTTACAATCCGCCAATTCCCGCATTCAAATCGACTCCTTAATAATCTCGATTAAACTTACGAGCGCTGCTTGAATTAATCGATAATTGTCGGTAAATCATCGATGTTCGATGCACAAAGCGTCGGGGTGCGAACGGTTTATTTATCGCACGGTGTAGCGTGAAGATGGCGTGCTAAACCCACATAAGTCCGGAATGAGCAATCCGGTGTTTATGATGCAAGTTCGCAGCAATGTAATTGTGTGACTTATTTGCGGATGGTATGTGGTGGTTATGGAAATGACGAAGAAGTACAATCGAATGAAAGGAAAGGTGTGGGTAGATATACAGATAAACAATGCGGATTTTCTAGTGAACTGGGCAGTATAATAAAGCGACTAATTATATTTTTTCATGGAGGCTTCTTAGACCCCAAAAGCAACTCCGTGGAAGATATTAATGGGATTTAGCTGGAAATGGTCTTGAGATTAGCATTTACGTGGATACCTGAACAACGGTCCATCAGTGGAAAACTCTCCGATGAAGTGTTTAATATAGATTAAAGAATCTTATTTCGAAAATTAATAATGAGATGACAGTAATAAAAACCCAATCATTGACAAGGTGATTGACACTAAAACCTGTATATGCAGAAATTGCCAGTTTTATGCCTTAAGACCCCCATATCGTAAACCTCGTCACCTGCTTTATACCAAGCTGCATTGCAAACGTGGAAATACATAAGGTATCATTGCATCAGTGAGACTGCACTAATTTAATATTTAACGTCTTTCATGTCGGGATCGCGAAATGATATCAATTTTAGAAATGTTTGCTTCATCTGTGATGAACGTTGTTGACAGTAAGTTTCCGACTGACTATTAACATAAAATACCTACATGCTAGAGGACTGTACCACGGACAATGAACTCTTTTAAATTCTAGTACCTTCTACACAATGTTTAAACTAGTACTCGCATTTGACGGCCTGTTGGTCTAGTGGTTAGAGGCCCTGACTACGAAACCGGAGGTAGCGGGATTCGAACCAGGCAGGGGGCAGATGTCAATGTGATGAGCACTGGCATCTGTACCCGAGTCTTGGATGTCTTATATGTATTTATGTATATTTATCCGTTGTCTAGTACCCATAACACAAGCAAAGCTTTGCTTAAAATGGGACTAGATAATTGGTGTGAATTGTCCAAAGATATTTATTTTATTATAAAAATTCTTGATCACAAAACGAAATGTTAGCTATTACAGGAGTCAGCAGACTTAAAGTGTATCATGTTGAAACGAAATAAGAATTTTCAATCATATAATATTATCTTCCTCGGCCCTAAGCCCTTTAACTAACTCCTCTTTATTTTAGAACATCATATCATGCACATGAATTTAGAATCAACACTGCATATTGCATTTCGCAAACAAATGATATTCTGTAGATACAAATTTATCTAATGCCTGAGCAAAAACCAGGATGATTGGTTTATCGCCACACCATTCCGATATTATCTATCCGATACCTTTAGCCAGGGCTGTCTGACATCATGAAAATAATTGAAATAAGCAAGTAGGTATTATTTATTTGTATATTATTAAAAAACTTAAATAGAGTAATATTTGAAGCTGTTTTTTTCGCCTGTAATATGTAAATGCTTGCTATTTCACTTTTAATAAATCTTTATAAAGTTCGTTCTTAAATTTACCAAAATACCATTTATAAATGTACAGCTTTACCTTATTTACTTTTACGCCATATTATAACACAATCGTTGGCACAAAATGTAAAATTTAGCTAACTGGGTGTGTAGGTACATAAATTTATCGTCTAAGCCATAAACTCTTTTGACTCAATTCCGATTTTTTTTTACTGCCAAACCTAGGATTGTATTAAATATTAAAAATATCCGCACTTTGACCTTCAAAACATGATATTATTAACGCATGTTGTATTTACAAAATATTATTGATCTGCAGTCATAAAATTTAAAAACTTTAACATAAAAAACCTACACAACTACTTCAAGGGTACCTATATGCGCACGACCATGTTTCTATAATGAGATTCTTACATTGTAAAGGCAATATTAAATAACTTAATCAATATGGCAACCTCATATCCTGTACATTGCAACAACCCTATCAACAAATCACTTTGAACTAGGCTAAAGAAGGCGCGTGCCTCTCACAGCAAAAACAATTTCACTACAAAACGATGCCAACTTAAAAATGCTTATGGAATCACCGTATGGACTTATATATAAGGTTGATTTTGAAATGCTTTGTTATTATTGAAATAGTTGGTGTTAAAGTTAGAGATAGTTCGCTCACGATTGGGTATTATTGTTATTTGTTTGTAGTGCTGATTATTGTTCTAGAAATGTTATGCGGCGCCCACAGAGTTGTGGTTTAATATTTTTTGATAAACTTTGAGACTAGGTAATACTTACTGTGTATTAAAGTACCTACTTACCTAAGTAAGCAACACAAAGTACCGTTTTGTACTATTTATATTATGTTAGACATAAAGATTGCGTTCGAACTGGTGAAAATACCTAATAGTCCAGTGCTGCTATTATGGAGCAAACAGCTATAGAAGATTATATGACTGATAGCGCCTGAATAGCGACCCTGGTCAGTTATATTAGTTACTTACTTTTTTGCTAAGTCATAAAATTCTGATAAGTCTGAGAAGTAGTAGGTAAGTAGGTTACTACTGATTATTATCATCACAAAAGACAATACCCACCGGTATTTAATACCTAATAATAAAATAAGTACATACCTACTTAGGTAATAAAACACATTTGAAAAAATATTTTTGGAATTTAGGTAATTTCCAGTATACTTAATTTTATTTAGTAACTACATATACATACATAAGAATACATATTAGCATAAAGGGATATCATAAAATATCAAGTCACTACTACCTGCAACAGAAGTCAGAATAAAGTTGAATAAACAAACGAACAACAGACGCTGCAAAAAAAACAAAAGAATATCTACCGTCGCAACATTCGAATCGATAGCACCCCAATATACACATACGTCTAATCTAACCATCGTAATGTCAAACGCACAAAGGAAGCGACCGTTGACGCAGGTGCCGGTTCACCTGTTGCGCCTGCGCATGTTAAAATGCAGTATGTTCTTTACGGCATTTGGCGTTTACGACCATTTTGGGTAAGGAAACAACCGCCCGCGCATTCATCCCCGCCATGACCGTTAACGTATGACGTAATTTGATTTGGAAGCGGTTTGGTGCTATAAAGGTGTTTTAATGGTCGTTTAAGAAAAAGGTTTGACATTGGTGTGATATAATTCGTTTCCTTTTTTATTATGCAATATTGGTACATTTTATGCTTTATTTTTTGCGACTGATTCTGTGGTTGAAAGTTTAGTAAATTGAGATGATTTAATACAGGACCTATGTGTTTGTACAAGGATCATAATCTAAACTAGAAATAGAAGTTCCAACAAAAAAGCGACGTACTTACCAAACTTTGACAAACAAATAGGTAGTCTTATAAAAAAGTTATTAAGTAAATTTATACATTATATAGGTGTAGGTACTTATTTATCTATACTATAATATAATATTATAAAGCTGAAGAGTCTGTTTGTTTGTTTCAACGCGCTAATCTCAAGAACTACTAGTTTGAATTCAATAAATATTTGTTGGATAGACCATTTATCGAGGAAGGCTTTAGGCTATATAACATCACGCTGCGACCAATAGGAGCGAAGAAACAGTGGAAAATTTGTAAAAAAAAACGGGGAAAATATGAAGCCTTATTCCACGTGTATCATATATTTTCTTTGACATTTAACATTATTTTGATTAGTAACAGAATTGGTAGGTAATTGAATTTTATTCATAAATTAGCAAGCTATTATATATTAGGTAAGTATCTATCTTTACTAATCTTATACTACTTTCCATCATAAATCGTATAACTATTATATCTTCACAGTACCCACCTATTTACCAATAAAATATATACAAACTTTACAGTCCAACGGCAGTTACACAATGTGATCCAAATTGTTCTCATTCTATCGCCATAGACTAAAGCCTAATTAACATTTGCGACATAATGAAGCAGCAATACTAACCACTAGGGTCGCGAGACAGGTGCGGTGCGCACGCGCCGACCGTTAGCGGTAGAAAGTGCGCGACCGCGCCGGCACGCGAATAGGGTAACTATGGCTTTGAAATGTTAGTAAAAAAGTTTACGGTAAAAGTTATACAAGATGTGGATTTTAAGAAGTTTTTATTACTAGAACTTACCTGTTATTAAGACTAAAAGGAGGTATAGTATGACGGTTAATATCTGAAGTTATATATATAAGTTATATCGTGCTTAATTAGACAACTAGATTCTGTCCGCAAACATGCATAATTACTTTACATATCGTTATTAAATATAGCCCATTGTGTATTTCTGATGTATAGTACCTAAGTTATATTATTGTAAAGTTTCATAAAAATCCGTTTAAAAGTTTTTACGTAGGATGACGAGTTTGTAGCAGGATGGTCTAATAATAACCTTTCTTAAACAATTCTCTTTATTGTATACTGTTAACTTTTTAACTATGCAAAGGTAAGCTGAGAGATATACCTCAAAAAAAAGGACGATACGCGCAAGCGTATCCCCTCGCGCGTATTGTCCTTTTTTTTAAATAATATTTTGTATTTTTGTACCACAGTAGAGTTTATATACATACCTATATTATACTTATATAGGGACAATTTTATAAATGTATCAAGTGCCTGTCTACCCTGTGCTTACCCTTACCCAGTACACCTGTACCCCCTACAGCGCACACTTAAAAGAAGGCAGTATTTAATGAAGTAAGTTATATCAAAACAGTAGTGAAATAGTACAGGTACTTAGAAGCTCCTATAACTTTTAAAGAAGTTATGTATACAATATTAGAATTGTTTTTAAATAGTCTCCTCTAATACTAAAAGCTGGTCGCCGAACAACTTACCAACATACTAGTATGATTAATGTCAAGAGGAAATTTGACGGCTGCTGTTGTTTTATCTACTTACCTGCACGCCTTAGATTTTTTTGTACACTCAATATGAATGTGGAGCGGTTGTTAATGCCTTATTTAAAACCCCGAAAAGACGTATAAGCCATTTGCAATAAGCTACACTACACGTACGGTTAAAACCAACTAACTCATATACGCTCATATTTATAGTAAGCAATTTGGTAGCTTCATAATGTTGTTGGTTAAGACTTTTTGTGTTCCAAATGTAGTTTAGAAAAATTACGTTTACGCCTACCGGTGAATGGTTGTTCTAATGAAGTAAGAACATTGGAGCAATCACGGTAGCGTTTGCGTGTTACTTTGGTGCAAAGATAAGTACGGGCTAATGTTAATGACAAGAAAAAATGCACGTTTATGTTTTTCATTTTCGGTAGCCATGGTATTTCGGACATGATCGAAGGATTTTTTTTTAAAACTGCAGCCGTTTTGGTCAGTAGGAACCTGCTGCTTAACAGACAATATTGTAATGTTTACTAGAATCCAAATAGTTCAATTTAATATCTTTAATATAACTAACTTATCGATTATACATATAGGTATATTTTGTTGTAAATTGTTTTGTTTTATTAGAGAGATTACAAGTTGAATTTAAAACAATTATGTATTCTGTTTCATTTTAGGGATTACATAATCAAAAAATTTACACATAAAATTACCGATCATTCACATCCAATTTAAATTCGCAACGGTTTACGTTAATAAACACGTTTAACTTTTTAAAACATATCTAGGTAAAATAATAAATTAGCAATATCGAAAGCTAACATACCCCGGGGGTAAAATTCTACCATGAAGATCAAATTTAACTCTTAATTGAGCGTTCTATTTCGTTCCCATGCGTTAATGGACGTCATAAATTAAATACCACCTACACTTTTCGTCATTAGTGACTAATAACTTTATCAAAATATATATTCAAATGTAAAAAGTTAGGTATAACATACAGACAGACGCACGTGGCATCCTCAATTAAGTTAAAAGCGGAAATGGTTACAACGGCCAGACCTCTGTTTCCCCTCTTCAAGCACGTGGTTGATGGAAAGTATTTTGTTTTATTTAAACAAAAGTCAAGTTACGTTTCATTTCATTCATTTGTTTACAAGTTTCTTTTTAATTAAATTGTTTCAATTATACCTTTAACTTTAAATATAATTTTATGTCGTTGAGACACACAAGCATATAGGTTATATTTATATATTATTGAACAGCTAGCTTAAACATATTAATTATATTATAGACTAACAATCTTCAAGCAGCAGTGCATAGAGGACATAACATATAGATACCATAATATATAATTGACATCTAACTACTTGGTCTGTAAGGATATATATATGGAATGGAATTTTAAACGAAACAGCGTACGTAAATACATAATATATACTAGTATTTACGTATAGGTATCTATCCTATCTTGTTCATATATAAAATACTATAAGTTAAAAAATCATTCTACTATGACCGGTAATTTTCAAAGTCACTAATGGTAAGCTACCGTAAAGTCGAAAAAATTCAAAAATCGAATTAAGCTGTGACCACGATCGGTCTGGCCACGGCGTAACATTTTTTCTCTTGGCCATTACGCCGCTCGTGCCAGCACAAAATCTCCGTTCGTCACCGTCTGCTTGATGACGTTTAGGGTTCGATCGATTTTAACAAATATCGATCGATCATAACTACTTATCCCTGCTAATATTATAAATGCGAAAGTAACTCTGTCTGTCTGTCTGTCTGTCTGTTACGCTTTCACGCTAAAACTACTGGACCGATTTAAATGAAACTTGGTACAAAGAAAGTCTGGAGCCTGAGAAAGGACATAGGCTACTTTTTAACCGACTGTAAAAAAGGAGGAGTTCCACGCAGACGAAGTCGCGGGCAGAAGCTAGTACACATCTATATATATAAAAGAAAGTCGTGTTAGTTACCCCGTTTATAACTCGAGAACGGCTGAACTGATTTGGCTGAAAATTGGCGGGGAGGTAGCATACAGCCAGGAAAAGGACATAGGATACTTTTTATCACGTCAAATCGATTCTTTGCCGGGCGGGACGAAGTCTGCCGGGACCGCTAGTATCTATATATATAAAAGAAAGTTGTGTTAGTTACCCCGTTTATAACTCAAGAACGGCTGAACTGATTTGGCTGAAAATTGGCGGGGAGGTAGCTTACAGCCAGGAAAAGGACATAGGATACTTTTCATCCCGATCCAGTAAAAAAAAATAATGCCGCTACATTGCTTCTTTGCCGGGCGGGACGAAGTCTGCCGGGACCACTAGTATTATATAGATTTAGGTTTGTTAAAATCGATCAAAATAAGTAATTTAGGTAGGTAGTTAAAAAAAAATGGCGATGTATTGTCTCTGAAGAATATTTTTATCCGGTAAAATCTTAGTCTTCATAACAAGTAAAGTCATATAATATAAATCCTAGTGATCTCATAAAATGATATACCTATCTAATATTTATAAAATAACGACTTTAAAATCTGAAATGTGTGTACGAAATAAAAAACAATATGATTTCTGTCTAATTTAAACAATAGCATGTTATATTTTAGTCTTAACACGAGAATGAGAGGTAACTAAATTCTTGCCTTTAAATAAAAAAAAACTCGCCTTAATATAAATAGACTAAAATCCATCGATAATTTTCTAAAACTCTATTGCACAATATTAACTACAATCTATTAATCGAAATTCGATTAATATTTTTGGTTCAATTCCCATAGTGTAATGGTTAGCACGCTGCCGCTAGTAAAGGCATAAGCGTGGGTTCGAATCCCACTGGGGGTCTAAGATTTTTTCTACTCTTGTCTTTGTACAAAAATATCATTATAATTAAAATCTATTGGATAAGTTAGAGCCGGGATATAACTATTTGGATCTTATTTGACTATTTGCTCTCTTAGAGTCATAATATATTAAGTACAACCAAGTTGCTTGTTACACAGATCCGTATTCCAACTATACGCTTCGGAATGCCACAGAACCCTTCAACGTCTCCTATTTTGAGGAACACAATGAGCTAGAGCAAGGTGCGGTAGACCACTCGGCCGCGGTGAATCCGAACACGCGACACCGTGACGGTTAGGGTGCACGATTTCAACCAGATGAAATGAATTTAATCTTTATCAAAACATTACTTTCCTCAAACTTGAAATGGGAGTGAAATTGGCAATATAATTATGACAATTAAAGAAAGCTTTAATTCCACGAAAATTCAGTTGAAAGACGCAAGCCTTAAGGAAGTTAAATAACTTTTTTTGATGTTCATTGCTTAAGCTCTGCATAAGCGATCTTACAAAATGATTATAGTTTCTAATGTTTTCGCGGTTATTACATATTCTAATAAAAAAATCTAATAATTTCTGATGCCTTCGCGGTTATTACACATTGGAATGAAACAACTATTAAAGGATTTAACTCGCGTATTTTTATTTTATTTTATTTGCTGACGTTTCGGATTCTTTACAGTTTCCATAATCGTAGCAGACTAGTCTAAGTAACTGTTAAATAACTATCGTCATCTTAGTCTGCTACAAATACTTACTTGACAAAGTGAAATATTGCCTAATTAATCAAAATTTATAGTAACGAATGATATGACATTATACAAATCGATACTTCATAAGAAAATACAAATGAACATCACAAAAAAGGCTTCCTACGATTTTTATCATGTAACATCCAATATCAATAGCGCCTTATGCCCCATTGACCATGTGTCGCGCATATGTTTCATAATGATACATACGATACAACAGTTCAGAACGACGTATGAATATCTTGTTTACTAACACGATACGTCGTTTTTCCGATAGACACTTGTGAATGTTCATAACAATTGGTAATTTTTACGAATAGCCTTTGTGAGCATTTTTTATTTTACCCTTTCAAGTGTCGACGGCAGAATGGTAGCGAACAGTGCGTCAATTAGTTGTATTGTGTAGATTGATGATGATTAATCTGTTTTAAGGTGAGCTATAGTTTTTGTGTGATTTTGTTTTAAGAAGCCGCTAAAATCGAACTATGAAAATAACTGCTGTACCTATTTAAAATTTTGATAGAGGTCTTCTGCAGCTAGATTGTAAAGCTAAATCAGCTATTGTCAGCTCAGTCGTGCTACGATTATGGAAACTGTAAAGAATCCGAAACGTCAGCAAATAAAATAAAATAAAAATACGCGAGTTAAATCCGTTAGTTGTTTCATTCCAATATGTAAGAACTGCGAAGGCATCAGAAATTATTTATTTGTTATGCCTATTCTTTTTTTAATCAACCAATGTCAAACAACGGACGCTTTTGTTTATGAATGCCTTGCATTTTAGTCAAAAAGAAAATTTAGCTATGTTTTAATGAACATAAAAATAAAGTAAGCAAATAATATATCAAAATATGATATACCTAATTTTAAAATTAAACATTAAAATGTCCAAAGTAAACCAATATATCAATAGGTACCTAGGTATTTACTTAGACATTGTATGATACACACCTCTTTAGGAATACTTTACTAAAATATTGTACCACATACTAGATTCATATGATCATAATAAAAAAACCTGCTTTTATGGATTTCAACCTGTTGCGCTCAGATTCACAATCACTGGTCATTAGATGGTTGATCTATTTTATTTCTTTCTAAAATTTATAGTAATCGGCGAATAAATGTTTGACGCTCTTGATAGTTGCAAAAATATTGAAAGACATGACTCGACAATAAAGAGGGTTGCCTCGAATAAGACAAGACGCCAATTGGTAACTTCATAGTAAATCCGCTGTGCTAAAATAAAAATAACTTGGTAAAAGTATTCAATTATGGTACGTTGGTTAAAAGAATAGTTACAAAATTTTATTATTCACTACTTCATTAAACCACTAACAAGCCGTGAAACGTAATCATTCACATTGGAAATTTATTAAACGTTTACTACAAAACTTGCTGTCTCGTAAACATTACAAGCGTGAATTAACCACGCCCCCCGAGTCATTTCTTCAGTTAAATCACTATCGCCTATTTCATTTGGACCGAATGATATATTCACAATCAGTGGATAATTATTTTATTAATATGCAGCACCTTTTCGCCTATTAAATTGTAAACGTCGTAAGTGCTTCGTTAAGAAAGTGTAGTTACGACAATTTCAATAAAAGTCACGCGTTTTGATTTATTTGTAGCGTTGTTTTAATGATACATAAACTGATATGGAAGGTGTGTTTTGCCAATATTACACTTATTAATTCCACCTCCAGTATTTTTAGAGATATAAAAAAGTGCCTTAATAGAATGGTGGTAATTAAAGCGCTACTTTTAAGCTTCTTTAATTATGTAAGCGCAAAATACCTCCTGTATAGGTATATTAATACATTTAATTATAAAAGCATCCGTTTCAACTAGATTTTTTATCCTCGACTGGCAGTAGTTTCAAAAAAATAAATTCTGAATTTGCTAATACTTAATTACGACGATTATGGTGACGTCATATCTTATGAGAAGATTTAGGTAAATGCACTTTAAGAAGATTGTGAACCTGTTAATTTTCATACAAAAGGCGATAACGTTTTACACCCAGTAAATATAGTTAGAGTGATGGCACCAATTATGGACATGTTAAGCGCACTAAATTAGAATTTCGTTTAAAAATGGGATGTTTTTTGGCAATACAAAAATGGTGATTTTTTGTTCGGTACTCAAATACATGAGGAACATTTAAACAACACCAAAAATCCTGTATGAATAATACATAATTAATAAAAAATACATAAATTGAAATTTACGATATCACCATTGATGGACATCGAAGATTCAGTGATGGACCCCCCGTAATGGACATGGACCCAGTCATGAACATCCATTAATGGACACTTTTTTATTGCTCAGATAAATAAAACAAATATCAAAAATCTACTTTTGATTAAGTCTATTTGAACTTTGAACGTGATCAGCCTTAGATTTCAAAGTTATACTATAAGGCTTTCAATCAACGATCTGGTTTTTAATAATTTATTAAACATTAATTGAGGCTTTGCCTCTTTGCCAGCAGTTGCAGCTTAGAATTGGTAACATAGGTAATAAATCAATCAACTGAGATCTATCAGAAACTGCGGTGCATATATATGCTATAGTGTAAGCATGGGAAAGCATGCCACAGTATTTCAGGCAGAGACGTATACTGCATGTGCACAAGAAAATATAGACAGGCACCTGGACGAAAAACCATCTATATTTTGAGTGACAGCCAGGCTGCGGTGAAGGCCCTTGGAGCCCATAAAGTGCGGTCGGGGCTGGTATATAATCCGCATGGCGTTCAACACCTTTAAGGCCTGTGTTAAGGAAAACACAATCAAGAGCCACACCGAAGAGTGGAAGGCATGCTTAGGTCTAAGGTCCTCACGGCAATTTATACAACACCCAAATGAAAACTGGACTAAAAAACTCTGGTTTCTAAATTGAAGACAAATCCGACTTATAACAGGAGTCTTCACTGGTCACTTAGGAGTCAACGAACTCCTACACAAAATGGGACTTACAAACAGCAGCGACTGCAGAATGTGTGGAGAGGAATGTGAAACTGTGGAACACTTGGTGTGTCACTGCGACGCCCTCACCAGATGTAGAATGAAGATACTTGGCTCCGGATACCTGGAGCCTGGAGAATGCACGCTCTCTGTTAATTTATTTGAAAATTTATGTGAAAGTGCTTTTAACTCATTGCGACCAACCATTTCACCAAATTGCCATCTTCCTCTGCCGTGAGAATAGTTTGAAGTCCCATAGCACAAACTGCAGGACTTTTGGACTGGACTTTGTTATGCAAAGTTATTTGAGGGACCCCAAACCGGAGGGCGAATCCAGCTGGGATGGGGGGATTTTGGTAAGCTCTCAGACGTCCTGAAAGACAAATGTGTGCGTCTTTATACCTCAAGCGTCGCACGTTTCAACAGTGCGTTCTTCTCGTAATGGTCTATGGAGCCGGGACTTCACGAGGCAAATCATCCATCGACTCCAAGTATAGACTCCAAGTAGTATAAGGCAAGAGCTATGTTAGGTATTTCTCTTTGTGACCGGGTCCGTAATACCGATATTCAGAAGAGAACCAGACTAACCGACGTGCGACATAACAAAAACCATAGCTTTGAAGAAAAGGAAGTAGTCGGGCCATGTCTGTCGTAGGTCCGACGGAAGAAAGGATGCTGGATTGGAGACGGAGAAAGGGGCGGCGAAATGTCGGAAGACAGCCAGCGAGGTGGACCGATGATCTGGTGCATATGGCTGGGAAACATTGGATGCGGGAAACTTGAGATCGTGGGAAGTGGGGTGAAATCGAAGAGACCTTTACTCAGCATTGGCACAGAATATATAATAGTACAAGTACAGAAGGTTCACTGCTTTGATGTTCACAAATGCCGCCTTTTATGTGCCTACATAATTATTATTAGCAAACGGACCGCAAGCGAGCAGCCGACATTGAGCTCTCTGGCGCCGCGCGAAGGTCGACATTATTCCGCACCTTGTCAGACGTTCTGAATAGGGTTGTCAGTGTCAGTACTTTCATTAAATAGGTACCTATTGTATTATCCGATTTATGCTGTTTATAATATTTACTTAGCGGTTGTACTTTTATTTAGTCTATGGTGCGGGACCGAATATTATGTAAGAGTAAGAATAAGCTAGGTACCAGTCTAGAAACCAGATGTACTAGGTATCGGCTTCTATAATGCTACTTGTGTTGCATTCTTGTCGGTTATAAATTATCATGTAACTAACTTAAAAATTTTAGTTCATAAAATATGTGAATTACTTACCTAAGTATTTTAAATAAGTATATAATCATAATAGAAGATTTGTATGCATATTTAATAATAGGTACAATGACAGTAGATATAAATGAGTAGGTAAGTAATGAATATCTCTTACCTTTCGCTGTCCGTCTGACCTGCCGGAACCGAGAAAAACTGACAGTTACTGTTTTTATTGTTATTCCGACAATTACCCAAAATATTGCCAAAAAAATACTGCATTGCAGCCGTAATGCAGTATTTTTTTGGCAATATTTTGGGCCCGATTCATACGTAAGCGCGCGCGTGCGTCACGGGCCACTGCGTGGCAACCACTGACGATTCGCCCCAAGCATTGGGGCGGCGCCTAGCTCGGCGCCGGAATGGCGCGGCGGCGGAGTGACACCCCCCTGGCATTGGGTAGAATAAGGTTGAAGAAGAAGAAGAAGAAACCGGAGGGCAGCTGTGATCATCATTTCTCCCATCCTCAGCAGCATCATGCAGCATCATACAGCATCAAATGCCCTCCCTATTTGTTCCGGGTGTATTGGCGCCATATAAGATAAAACAAAGAACCCAATGATGGACGACTAAAAATAGCCATTTATGGACATTGTCCATCATTGGAAAATAAAGAGCAATCACAAAATCAACTCAACCGAAATGTTTAGTGCAACAAATTAAATAATTTAATACAATAAACTAAAAAATATTAAAAAACTTAAGAATGGACACTTGTCCATAACTGGAATTCGTAAAAAATCGAATCCAGTGATGAACAAACCCCACAAAAAACTTATTATTGGGATTGGACATATTCAACTTAGCTCAATTTACTTGCAATATAGTATTATTTCGTAAAAATAACAAAAAATCTCATTACAACACAACACAAGATAATACCATGCACAAATATGTACTCACCTCCTTAACGATTGCAATAACAAAAACGGATTTTTATGACCACCGAGCGAAACGAGATTTCAATTCCCAACCATCTTCAAATAAAACGGGCAATTTTGATGAGGTGTATCAAAATGAAAGCCCAAACGTCTATTGCTTATGTTTTAGTATCTCCAATTGAAAAATGTTGGGCCAGTTGCTTAATAAATTCGATCAACGAAAATAATGTCCATAATTGGTGCCATGTCCATTACTGGTGCCATCACCCTAGATTTTTATAATTATTGGATATGTTGTAGATATAATGAGAAACTACGTCTGTACGTTTTGATTTTTAAGAAATATTTCTTACGCTAAAAATTATTAGCATCTAGAAATCTATATATAGATCTAAAAATCTATATTTAGATCTAGCGTAAGCAATATTTCTTAAAAATCAAAACGTACAGACGTAGTTTCTCATTATATCTACAACATATCCAAAAATTATAAAAATCTAACTATATTTACTGGGTGTAAAACGTTATCGCCTTTTGTATGAAAATTAACAGGTTCACAATCCTCTTAACGCAATGAACTCTTTTTTGATACCTTAATTAGTGCATTTCTATAAATCGTAATATCCATATCTCCCGACAACTGAGCCTTAGGAAAAACTTTCCTGCACATAAAAGTTATCAGTACTTAAGTAAGTACCTACCTAAATATGCACAATTATAGGAGACTAGCTTCTGCCTGCGACTTCGTCCGCGTGGAATACCTCCTTTTGTGCAGTCGGTTAAAAAGGAGCCTATGTCCTTTCTCAGGCTTCAGACTTTCTTTGTACCAAATTTCATTAAAATCGGTCCGGTAGTTTTAGCGTGAAAGCGTAACAGACAGACAGACAGAGTTACTTTCGCATTTATAATATTAGTAGGGATGGTTAAATTAGTTACGAGCATTCCAGAAAACTAAAGTTTTAGAAAATAAGATAGGTACTTTACATATTTGTATAGATCACTTTTGCGTTAGACTATCGTCAGCTCAGTCGTGCTACAATATTATGGAAACTGTAAATTTTTCGAAATGTTAGCCAATAAAATAAAGTACACGAGTGAAATCCGTAAGTATACAGTTGTTTCATTCTAATGTGTAATAACTGCGAAGGTTTCAGAAATCAAAGAAGTCTTCTGGCTTAGAATCTTCATACAGCGTCTAACAAGACCGCCACATTATGATGATGTACTAGCAGACATCTACCGGTAATTTCTTTCTTCGTTACAGTTTTAAATGTGTAGGCGGGAACATTAAATTAAATGCTACGTTGATCTTCGGCAAACTAATATACCTATAAGGCTGTAGACAGAGTATGTATATAATTTAGAAGGTTAATAAAAGTAATAACGTAATGCTGAAATATCGGGGAACTGTTCTTTTAAATAACTTGTAAACTTGTGTTATTATTATACATGATATGTGTGCGCTGGGAGGATGACGTTAGAAAAATCACCGGACCTGACTGGATCAAAGTAGCTGAAGACCGAGACCGATACTCCTTGGAGGAGGCTTTCACCTGAGAGGGGTCCATAAACAAGCAATAATAATAATAATAATAATAAATTTAATTGTAAACTCAATTATAATAAGCAATAATATTTCTCAAATTTACCTGTACATTCGAATTATTTAGACTTTAGTTATTTTTCACAATTTAATTATTTACACATTTATGATAAATTACTCTACTACTACTACTACTATCTTATGTGATGTTACTGATAAAGACTAAGTAAGTAGGTAATACTAAGCTATACTATTATTTTTATCAAATCTCTTTTGTAATGCATGGAATAAAAGGCTTTTTTATTTATTTATTTTATTTTATAAACTTGTGTTAAAGAATATTAGGTATCTAATAAAGTATTTTTTTTATTTAAATGTATCAGGGTGAATCTTCGAGCGTTTGGGACGCCGTCATTGTCCTCTACATCTATATCTATAATGTTTGCAAATAATATTATTAAGTATCGATTGATATAGTATTTGTAACAGTACCGGGGGATAATATCACTCAAATTTTTGTTACTTATTGACTCTGTTATTAAATATAGATGTAGAGGACAATGACGGCGTCTCAAACGCTCGAAGATCCACCCATCATCACTGTTGCGTACTTACTTCTTGCGCGTAGATGGTTATAATAGTTTTACTTTTTATTGTCTATTGCTTTTTAACGCTCTATACCTAGTTCTATTTTAATTGTCAGTTTGTTTAAGTTCCGTTAGATTATTACTGTTTTCGTTAGTGTATATTATAATTTTTACTTTGTTAAATTCCTCTTCCCTACACCCTTCGCTAACAATCATCATGCAGATCATTATGCATGATGATTGTCAGCGAAGTCAACTTCATAATTGCTGGACTGCTTATGAATATCTACGACTAATTGATTTTATGCTAATTGGAATGAAATAACTATTAACGGATTTAACTCGCGTATTTTTATTTCATTTTATTAGCTAACGTTTCAGATTCTTTACAGTTCCCATAATCGTAGCACGACTGAGCTGACAATAGTAACGCTAAAGTAATAGTAATAGTTTATGCTAATTGCTTTTGTAAAATTTAATAGCATGGCAATGTCATTAAGTACCTACTTTTTTCACTATAGATTCTGAAGTAAATAAATCTGGTTTTATTATGTTACTCTATTCACAGCCTTACTTTGATAGATATCGGTTAACGCTAACTTTAATTACTGATTTTATGTCGCCTACGCGTTCAACCGGGCCTTTAAAACTCTGGTTATCGGACCCAAGTGGACTGAGATAAATGATTTATTGCCCCGCATCAAGCTTAGTATGTAGCTACCTCTTGTACACAACCGTACCGGTACCGGTAAAAAGCCTCAGTTTTAATTTATGCTCCCGATAATTGCTTGAAGATAATATTGCATTTCTGTATATTAAATTCGTCTGTAACTGTTTTAGAGTTGCGAGCTAACACAAATATATTACAAACTATAAATTTAAATGTATATAAGTAGCAATGTCTTATATCCTTACTAATATTATAAATGCGAAAGTAACTCTGTCTGTCTGTCTGTCTGTTACGCTTTCACGCCTTAACTACTAGACCGATTTAAATGGGATTTGGTACAAAGATAGTCTGGAGCCTGAGAAAGGACATAGGCTACTTTTTAACCGACTGCAAAAAAGGAGGAGTTCCACGCGGACGAAGTCGCGGGCAGAAGCTAGTAAGTACATAATTTTAAAAAGTTAAGTAGGTAGTTATGTTAAGTGGCTTAATGTACTTTATTGGTTTTTAAACAAACGTTTAGGTAAGTATACTTTTTTTAACAAACGAACATCGATAAATTGATGACAGGTAGGTACCTATACTTATTATGACACATTACATATGTGCACAAAGTAATATAACTTTACTAGTTTATGATTTTAATTATTACATAATATGATAAACTTACCTACAATGTAGGTATATTCGGCATAGTACACATTGAATAATGATAAGGAACCTGTGTTATAAAGTCGATACATAATATGCCCAGGCAAATGAATCTGATACGTTGTATATTGATTAGGCATATATATTATGTCGCGGAACATTTGTTTTCATCGTTAATATGAAAATAAATAGAGCATTTTAAAAAACTCAATCATTAAAATTACTTAAATAGACCATACGCAACTGTGTTACAGTAACCCAATTAAAACAATAATTCATTATAATGAATATCTCTAAACAACGGAGCGGGTTTTCTTAAAGTTCCAAATGTAGGTACATCATTAATTATTAGAACGAGCACAGATCGTAATTTTACGAGATTGTTGTGATTCATTGAATTGATATCCAATTTGAGTTTCGGTTCATCAAAGAAACAATCGGAGGTTTTGCTTTATAAAAACACTTTTTTTTCTGTATCTATAAATTGTATTAATGAAAGTTGTAATAAACTTTGAATTTGATTGGAACGTCTGCTAATGCTTCTGTGTTGCCAGTAATTAAAATTTAATTACACTATTAATTTTAATCTGAACAATTTTAAGTGAAGAAAGAAAGGCATTGTCAAAGTACGTAAATTTGTCAACGGCGGCACGATATCCACTACTACGGGTTCTACAGGTACCTACTATTTATCTAAGATAGCAAGTACCTATAGTACACTGTACATATTTAATCTGACCATATCTGATTAAAGAAAGAAAGGAATTATCAAAGTACGTAAGTTTGTCAAAGGCGGTACGATGGTAAACTTTTGTTGCATCGTGTGTTACTGAAAATACTCGTTAATTTAGAGAAATAACAAGTACCTAAGTACATATTGGAATGAAACAACGGATTTAACTCGCGTATTTTTATTTTATTTTATTAGCTGACTACCTTATATCTGTATAAATCACTTAAAAATAATAAATAAATCACTTTAGCGTTAGACTATTGTCAGCTCAGTCGTGCTACGATTATGGAAACTGTAAAGAATCCGAAACGTCAGCTAATAAAATAAAATAAAAATACGCGAGTTAAATCCGTTAATAGTTGTTTCATTCCAATGTGTAATAACCGCGAAGGCATCAGAAATTATTAAGTAAGTACATGTCACAAATAAATCACTACTAAACAATTCTTTTTTAGTCTTCTTCAGCAGAACAATGGTTAAAGTAAATGCCTTATGTATATAAATAACTTTTACTCATAAGACATACTACATAATCTTTTAGCTCCTTTTCCATATTACCATACCAAAACTGTAATAAACTTACAATAACAAAGCGTACAATCCGTTGACAGTACAACATCGTAAACTAGTAGAGCTATTAATATTTTACCAAAGGCTCCAAACACAGCCCATATGGACGGGCGTGGTGGCCACAATATAATGTCGGATCTCACCTGCCAGTCTATTGGAGTGTAGTACAAGGAGGTTAAAAGGAGCGTTGTTTTACATAGGGGCCCTTTATCGGTATCGTTGTCTTCGTGCTTACCCGACAAAGTAGTAGTTTAACAAATATAAGTCTGTAATAACTAATAATTTCTGATGCCTTCGCGGTTATTACACATTGGAATGAAACAACTCTTAACGGATTTAACTACAAATACGCAATAAAAATACGCGAGTTAAATCCGTTAACAGTTGTTTCATTCCAATCTGTAATAACTAGTAAAGTTTTCATAAAGGTACTAGCTCTGCACACCTTAAGAGGTGAATTTTCAAAAATCTTTTCTTAGTGATCCCTTCCAAGATTCTAACCCTCGTTGTTTAGGCCTTGCGTTGATATATCAGTCATTAAGTCATCACCTTTTATATATCTATTTATATTGCGGCAAACTCCTTCCTCAAGTACCTATACATATAATAATTTTAAAATCCCTGGTCCGGAATGTTTGACTGACGGATATGTGCAGTCTTAAGAGCAGATCCTAGAGACCTGAAACTTGCAGAGTGCGTTTTTTGTATGACTTAGGCATTCGATAAACAAGGGTTGTCCGAAATCTTACCTCTAAGGGGGTAAAAAAGGG
Source organism: Polylopha cassiicola (assembly GCA_038024825.1). Lineage (NCBI taxonomy): Eukaryota > Metazoa > Arthropoda > Insecta > Lepidoptera > Tortricidae > Polylopha > Polylopha cassiicola. The sequence goes on along the minus strand of CP149046.1, from coordinate 10,274,211 downwards.
AGGCAAAAATTTGTATGTATATAACCTGATTCTTTGGTCTAATCTATTTACATTATTCATCATTTGTATATTATAGGATGTTATTACTCTATTCCAATTTTTTTTATATGTTTACTAAAACAAAAAAAGGCCTTAGAAGTATTTAATTATATTTAAATTAATATCATAATAATTTTATCACTTGCACCACCTAACACCCGCAGGCCGACAACACCTGAGTTGATCTACAGCTCCAACGGTACTGCGGGCCAAATTGTTACTTGCAATGTATTAGTTAAATAATGCATGTATATAGACCGATGGTTAATTTCTTAGGTTTCCAGGCAGTTTGGAATGGTATGCAAATAGATAAGTTGAAGGTAAGACGGATTCTCTTCGACGTATTACAGTACTGTAGTTTATTGTTAACCTCTATGATTGATTTATGTTATGTTTACTAGGAATTATTTTAATGAACGTGTAGAGTTTTAGACGAATTTTAAATATTACTATGCGCCAGCTAAATGCTTTGTAGTTATTTTGATTTGAATGAGTAACTAAGTACCATTACACATAGTAATACAATAAAAGACAATGGTAAAATTTCTAATAATCGGGGCCTCTAGTCGATCAAGAATATAATTTGAATGCTAACTAGATAAAATATATTAAAATAAACTTAATCTAATTGATATTAAAAAAGATGTAGTTGTAATATTATGAAGCTCAAATCATATAAATTCATTGTAAATATAAAATCTATAAATCATGGACAGCTTCGGTAATGCTAAAGAAATATGGACATACGAAAAGATAAAGTAGTGATACACGTAATGAGAAAGAGACGTAGCAAAGAGATATTGATACTGCTCGCCGACATAGAATATATCTTCTATTTCCAATAATATATCTTATAATCTAAAGAATTAATATTAAATTTGCAAAGAAATAAATATTGAATATAGTATTTTCGAATCATGCAACATTTTTTAAAGTCCTTACTAATATTATAAACGCAAAAGTTCATAAGAAATAAGAATGTATGAATGTATGCTTGTTATTCTTTCACACAATAACTATTAGGACGGATTTTGTTAAATTTTACAATAACATAACCTATATCAGATTAATATATAGGCTATATTTTATAACGATATTGTGTAAAGTATTTATCGTGCGCAGATGAAATCGCGGGCAGAAGCAAGAATTACAATAATACCTTTTCATTCCACAATCCTATTGGTGAAACAATTAGCAAACTCGAATTCGGAATACTAAACAAAAAACGACTATATATTATTAAGATAACATCTAGCTCAAGAACATTCTTAAATAATGGTGATGTTTGAGGCGCGTGCTATTCGGATTATCGGCTTTCATCTTGTAATAACTATTCATTGTGAATAATAAAAATTTCATATCTATCGAATTGCCGACATACCGTAATAGCTGGGAGCTGATTTCTATTGGTATTTATTACAGTCTTTATTTTCGTCCGGTCCAGATGTTTTTTTGTGATTGTTAGACCATATTATTATGTGGCTATTATACTTCTTTGCATTTAGATTTTTGTTAAATAGGTACTTACCTAATATTTTTATGCTCTTATTATACCTACATAGTCATGTCAGTTAGCTACAAGTGCTACAAATTAGGTATATATATAGTTCTGGAAATCTCAACGTAAAATCAATTAAAATTAGTTACGTAGTAGATACTCGTATTCATAAATGGACGTGCAGAATCTATGTAAACCTAATCGATGCTTATTAAATATTTGTTTTATTCCTAAAATACAATGAGCGTTAATTATACTACAATACTGTAACAGTTATTAAAAAACAAAGACCAAACACAGACAGTCTTCTCATCAATGGATTTCAGCAAAGCTACTCCTGAAGCCATTAAAATACCTAAATAGAATACACTAAAATCTTTTAGTTTATAATAATATACAATACTACCAGTGTATTTGAAGTTTCGAATTAAGTCATATTTAGATACCTATCCAATTTTATAATCGAAAGTTTGATCGCCTTGTAACGCAATATTTTCCCGAGCCCAATCAACCAGTAGTTAGCCATTCGAGTGTAAAACTAAATAATTTGATTGATCGTTCCAAAACATATTTTGTATTGAACGTCTCAATTGCGTCATTACTAACAAAATGAAGACTTCATTCTTCGGAGAAATCTCGATCAGCTTTTGTCTAATTCGAGCCATCAAAACGTAGCTATGGGAACATTAACAAATTATTGCCTGGAGCTATTTTAAGTGACCGGATATGGTACCTTTTGGATGCAGCCAGGAGAATTCTTACTCTTTTTTAACCGGAGTAGGGTGCAAGTTTGATTGTAAAAAACAGTGATTTGCATTTACGAATTCAATGAGTAAAAATTAAGGTAGTTTCCGATTACTAAAAGCAATAACAATATTGCCTCGAGGTTAGTAATGTCTCGGGAGTTATAAGATACCTACTTCCTCTTGTTTTTATTAACTTTTTCATATTGATCGTTATTGAGAGCAATTTCGGGCATTGCTTTTCATGCCTATTAAAATAAGAAATAAAATAAAATTGGCTGATAGTATCAGTATTGATGTATACAATATTCTGTGGAGGCAATTTTCTAGAAGATTATGCTTTTGCCAATTAAAATTCAAATCTAAATATATACATAAAAGAAGCTGTCTTAATGAGTGATATATCAACGCAGGGTCTAAACTATAAGGGCTAGAAACATGAAATTTTGCACAGTGTTTCTTTTTATAACAAAAGGTTTCACTAAGACAGGGTTTTCGTAAAATTTACTCATAAGGCGGTAAATAACTGCGAAAGCATGCAAAGTTATTAAGTTGATTTTATTTACCACCAATACGTCTGTCTGTCACTAGGCCGTATCTCATTTACAAAAGAAATATTTAAGTATTAGGGCTATAATACTGCAGACGTGATTATTTTACCAGTTTTATTCCTAGGTACGGAATCCTTCATGCGCGGATCCGACACGATCTTAGCCGGTGTTTTAAATATAAAATGTCGTCATAGAAAAACTCCTTTTACATTTTACGACTGTGTCCGTAAGCTACCGTTCATCATACGTCAATAATTTCATTTTATGTTCAATTAGACACCGTCCTTTTGTCTCGAGTTTCTCATAAACGAGCAATATGCAGTTTGGTTCACATTTGATTAGTTTTAGTGGCTGTATTCATAAAGTATTGGCCATAACATCAGCGAGGTAAGACGTTATCCTAACTAATATTATAAATGCGAAAGTAACTCTGTCTGTCTGTCTGTCTGTTACACTTTCACGCTAAAACTACTGGACCGACGTAACTGAAATTTGGTACAAAGAAAGTCTGGAGCCTGAGAAAGAACATAGGCTACTTTTTAACCGACTGAACTCGCGGGAAGAAGCTAGTTTTAAATAAATATACTTATATTATTTTCTTTAATACGGGGAAGGGGATCTTTGTTTCGGGACCAGCTGTAAGTCAGCACTTTGGTGTCACACCGCAGCACAAGCTGCTTTTTGCAAGCTTCTTAATAATAATAATTTTAAAATATAAATTATTTTTAAACCTAAAATCACAAGATTTTTTTATTGCCTTGCATTAAATTAATATTTTTCTTTCTTTCTTTCTTTTTGTAGGTAGGTATTGAATTTATAATTTACCGCTTTGTGTTGTTGACATTGTTATTATTATATTTTGGTCAATTTCAACTGTCCAATACTTTAATACATTGTACACATAATTGAACCTTTCTCATGAAACTCTCCTTCTATTGTTTGGTATTGGTGGTTTGTGAGTTTATCATTTAAACGCCGAGACCAACTTAAATGGGAAATTTGTACTATAATCTTTTTGTGTTGTCTTACGAACTTTAATGCTAAAGAAGTAGGTAATTACAAATAATAGGCAAGCGTAGGTACTTCTGTGACGTTATCTTAATAATCGATTATTGTTTTTGAAACTTGGAGAAAGTTTCAGCAAGGCCACAAAATAACTGTTAAATATAATCTTAAATAAGTACCTACCTAAATACTACAGCTTTAAAGAGTCTGTAAGTAAGAGAGTTTTAGAAATCTTTTCCATTTTTTTTATATATCGTAATAAACGGTCTACCGCCTATATTATAGCCACAATCTTAGCGGCCTACGTTACAAGCGAGCCTCCGTATTTATTGAACTAATTGGTTGTAAATCGAAGGCAGATTGTTCAAAATGGCCGGCAACGATTTTGTGTAGTAAAACTCATAAACCTCCCTACGTGTTCGTTGTCGGCTAATGGCTTCATGATAAGACCCCTTTTATGGTTTAATTGGAGTTTCAAATGTGATTCGTGGAGGTTTTTTGTCTCAATCATTATTAATTTAAACGCCAATTAGTTGAATTAGATTGGCTTTTTAATCGGACTTTTTATTGCTGAATTCCATTTCACCGATGTACTTAAATGTAACAAGGAGTTACTGACAGATTAATTTCCCATCTTGTTAAATTTTAGATTATAACTAATTCATGGCGTTTCCGAGTTGATATTTCTGGTTTATCTTAAGAGTGGGTGGACACAGAAACGAAAATTAATGACACTTAATATTGATTCGAGTGTTATAGTAGATATTTCGCATCGAATTTTATTCGGAAATTATTTTTTCTAATAAATATCTATTAACGCTCTTTAAGAATTGATGGCAAGGTAAAAGTTTAGGGCAAAACACATTATACAATTTTGAACCGTAATTTATTGTCCATGTACGAAGAAAACTTAACTATAATAGATATTTTATTTTGTGGAGATGATTTTTTAAATTCTATTTCCACAGAATCCTAAATAATTTCTGCCCCGTGGGTGCACTCAAATATAACTAACGTTTTTTTAGGTCTATATCAGATATGGCACATTTATAATAGTATGGAATCAACTTTATACCTTTATTTAGTCGTGAGAATGTACTTTTTATTAAATACAATACCTAATATTTATTTTAGAACGGTTAACATGTACTTATCATTTTTACTTTTATTTGATTGATTTATCCGATCTTAATCAATATAAAAATTTATCGCCGAAATGTATGTAAGTACTTACACATATTATTATAACTTCTAAACGACTACATTACTACACTTTTTTTTTCTATTGTTTTTTTTCTATGTAGGTACTTACTTACTGAAGAAAGACTTTTTCAAAACAGGTATAGATTTGATATGAATTATTTTTTATAATCTTATACAAAAAGTTATTGACGGTAAATATGTTTATAAAGCTTATAAGTATCATTTGTGTACTGCCTGGTTCATGATCGTAGATAGGCAGGTTATACCATAAGATGTACTACACAAAAAATGTATTTCAAGGAAGAACTCACTCCATATACGTATGCCCCGTGGATTTTAGTGTAATTTTCCCCAGGACAAGACTGCACCGATTCGTCAGCGCATTATTACGTCATTACCATAATGCACCCGAATTTCGAGTGAACATTATGTATAATACCCCCATTTGTATGTATGAGATGTAGCTCCATACAACGAGCTATTTACATGGATCGGAACCAGACTATAATTTACTGTAAAATTTCGTTTTAAAATAATTCATATGAAATTCTGATTTAAAAATAATTTTCGGGAAATTAATATCTGGAACCTTAATGTGATCGTTGGTTTTTTTTCTTTTGTTACTAAATATAATAAAAAAAATAACAACCTTATAGTGAGTAGGTACCTCTACCTAGGTATATTGTGTTTTCCTGTATGTACAGCATCTTTTATCATACGAGCCTAGTCTAATAGACCTTATATTATTAAGAAAATATTTAGGTACCTATCTATATTATACTTAAATTTGTCATAGAACGAACTAAAAGAAAGATTAACATATTACCCTAAGTGTTTAGTGTAATTATATTATTTCTGTCAAAAAAAATATCAAGCTGAATTTTTGTACAAATATTTGTTTTGTATAACAATGGATGGCTAACTATGTGACGTCATTCTAACCTAACCTAACCTAAAACCAAATTAAGGAGGAAATTTATAGGAGAGTGAAAAACCAAATGTCTACAATTATTATCATACCAAAGTGGGGGTATCAAATGAAAGAGGATCACAAGTAAATTGAAAAATATAAAAGTCTGTTTTTAAAAAGGTTTATTTCAATTCTCAATTTAAATAAAATAAAATAAAAATACTCGAGTTAAATCCGTTAAAAATAGTTGTTTCATTCCAATGTTAAATTAAATTGTCAGTTGAAAGTAAATCTTAAGTTAATATTTCAAGTGCATTACAGATTTCATAGCGTCAGTCATTAGTCCATCTAAGAATACGCGTCCCGTGAATGGATGCAGCAGGTTGCAGTAATCACACAGCCTGTCTGTAATTATTGGCGTCCCCATTATAATGTTACGTGATACAAGATTTTCTACAAGATTCCTTTACACTTGGTTGAACTATGGTTGTCAATTTTCTATATCTTCTCCCATATTTGTAATTTTTACACGGTCATAAAGTTTTGTTTAACTTTCGTAAGTAATTTGTTTATTTAGTACCTACAAGTACCTACCTAAATTTGGGACTACTTTTTTTTTAAGGATATAGGTATTTATTATAATTTCATACCTATTTCTTTACACTATGTTATTCTTTGTACTAATCTATATTTATTATAAAAGGAGAAGCTGACTTAATGATTGACATATCAACGCAGGGTCTAAGCTGTAAGGGTTAGAAAGGGCTTTTGGACACTAAGCATAGTTTTTTTAAATTTTACCACCTAAGGGGTAAAACGGGGCGGCTTATCGTGCGTAGTCGAAGTCACGGGCAGAAGCTATAGTCTTAAATAAAAGCGAACATACTTATTATAATACCAATTTTAACAGAGTAGTTGCTATATTTTAGACAGTTACAAAATAGGTATTACTTAGCCAGCTTGGAAGATTATTCAAATTATATCACGTGTTCAAACCAAGCTTGTAAGCAGAAAAACTCATACTCTCTTAGTACACTAATACTCATATTTAAACGGCACAGGAGACTGTTTTGTGCAATCCCATAGTGTTATTAAGCTTAATTACATAATTCTTATTCAGCTTCTTGGACGTTACGACAGTTAAAATAATGATAAATAATTCCCACCTTTGTGTCACTAAATTTATTTCTGTACTCACGCCCGTTGTTTTTCTTTTTATATTATGACATTCCATTTCTTTTGACAATTATAATGACTAGTGTACAAATTTTGTCCAAATGCGCTTTGTTTTTTATTTTGATTGATCGTTGACTAAATTGTATATACTTAAACCTAAATATTGCCTACGAAGTATGTTAGGAACGTACTTTTACCTTTAACCTATATATAATACCTAAGCACATAAGAAAAAGTTACAGCTAATCTCATCTATCACACATAATTATAAGCATCTTTGGGCAAATCACACTCAACTATATTATTTTAAATAAAATTTTCGGTAATTGACAATAGATAAACATACGTAAATAGATATATCTGCCCCTAACAGAATTTGATTTCACAACTCCCGGTTACGTATTCAGTGACTTTGATCACTAGATCACAATATCTCGGCAGTTAATTTATGGTAGCATTTTAAAATATGAAATAACATACCAGTATGCAGTTTTTTTATTAAATACATACTCACAGTCCGGCTGAAACGCGTGCGTGACGTTGGCGAGATAAATAGAACAGATGTTGATGAATGTGGACAACGATCATTACTAAAAAAAGAATGGTCAAGTGCAAACTGAAAATCTGAGCACAGGGGTTTTTATAAGCTTGTTTTTTATTTTTTTATTCAACCATCTTTTTTTTTTTTGTTTAAATATCTTTGGACAATTCACACCAATTATCTAGTCCCATTTTAAGCAAAGCTTGTGTTATGGGTACTAGACAACGGACAAATATACATAAATACATATAAGACATCCAAGACTCAGGTACAGATGCCAGTACTCATCACTTTGACATCTGCCCCTAGCAGGATTCGAACCCGCAACCTCCGGTTTCGTAGTCAGGGCCTCTGACCACTAGACCAACAGGCCGTCCAAATCTTGCCTTCTTTTTGTCTACTTAAAGGATGGTTTCCTTAATTAATAGTACCTATGTCCTGAGTACATTAATTTTGCATTTTTATTATAGGTATCAAGAGATGAAATGTCAGAATCAGTTAAGCAGGTAGGTACCCAATTAATATACTTTTCTACTGCTGTTTTATATAATTATGTTATATTTTTGATCTAGCTAGTATATAATGATGTATCAGAAAGAGGTTAAGGAAAACTAATTACAACATTTTATTCGTCATTATGTGTAATACCTTTTTCGTCGAAAACTCGTTTCTGAAAAAAATAATGCTATTTCTTATAACGTTAATTATAGGAAACTGTCTCATTTTCTTTTCACGTGAATATTGATAACACAATAGCGATTTTGTTTAATGTAAGAGTATTAGAATTAAATATGGAAATATGTTATGAGCAAGGTGAAGTAGATTTATCTTTAATCAAAATAAACCTACCTACTTGATTGGAATGAAACAACTATTAACGGATTTAACTCGCGTATTTTTTTATTTTATTTTATTTGCTGACGTTTCGGACTCTTTAACGTTAGACTATTGTCAGCTCAGTCGTGCTACGATTATGGAAACTGTAAAGAATCCGAAACGTCAGCAAATAAAATAAAATAAAAAAAATACGCGAGTTAAATCCGTTAATAGTTGTTTCATTCCAATGTGTAATAACTGCGAAGGCATCAGAAATTACTACCTACTTGATTTTTAATAACTATCATTATTCCCTATTATTATGGGTATAATGATATACAAAAAAGAAATTGTTACATTTTTGTGAAGATTTGATTTGATTTGATTTGCATCAGTTCAAAAAAAAACTGTGAAAATAAATATTAATATTTTTTATATTAATAAATTTTTAATGAGACTTCCAAGTGAACCCTGAAAACAAGAGACTCGCTGCAATGAAACCAATTGTGATTACCATAATTTCATCGTCCCACGTGTCTGGGGACGCTGCCGTACAAAAACTGGTAGTAATCACAGTACATTGCAGTACAGTCGGAACGAAAAATCTCAAACGTCTTCTTCATTAAATAAATTTTAATAAATGTAACTTAATTGTGACGTGATAGTGTTTGATTGCATAAACAGGCTCCTCATTAAGCTTAATTCTTCTTCTATTTATTCCGTCAGGTCATTGAAAATTAATGGACACGAATTTCACAAAAAAAAGATAACTGCATCTAAAGTTCGGGAGTGGGGGCTAGTGATGTCATAATATGGTACAATTCATAGGTATCTACTAACGACTGTAACGTAACGACTTTTGAAGAGCTTATTTTTCTCATTTTTTGATTGAGAAAAAAAATAGTCGTCACGCCTTTTAGAATTAAAATATAATTCTTCTATACCTACCAGTATAGAGGTATCATTAATAGCAAAAATGGATGCAAAAGTTTGTTTTTGAACTTTTCACTAAACTAAAAACAAGTATCGATACTATTACGATTTAAAAACATACTAGCTTCTGCCCACGACTTCGTCCGCGTGGAACTCCTCCTTTTTTGCAGTCGGTTAAAAAGTAGCCTATGTTCTTTCTCAGGCTCTAGACTTTCTTTGTACCAAATTTCAATTAAATCGGTCCAGTAGTTTAAGCGTGAGAGCGTAACAGTCAGACAGACAGAGTTACTTTCGCATTTATAATATTAGTAGGGTTTGATTGAAATTGATGCAAAAGAAAAAGACGACAAAAATAATCTATATATATAAAAGAAAGTCGGGTTTGTTACAACACTTATAACTCGAGAACGGCTGAACTGATTTGCCTGAAAATTGACGGGGAGGTAACTTAGAGCCAGGAAAAGAACATAGGATACTTTTTATCACGTTCCAGTAAAAAAAAAATGAAAAAAAAAAATGAAAAAAAATAGGTACTTATTTATCTCATTTGCTAAAACGCAACAATGACAACTGTCAAATCTATTGATTAATATGCTTTGCAGGGCAGGACGAAGTCTGCCGGGACCGCTAGTTACCTACTTATAAATATAAATTATAGTATGCCCTTTTCACTCGTGTAGTGAAGTGTACCATGGACCTGCAGTAGCCAGCGCTGCAGCGCCTCCCCCGGGCAGGCGTGGGCTACCGTATGAAATAATAGCTTTTTTGTTCGAACATCGGCTTGAAATCGTCTCTTATACTGATGATTGTATGCCGACGGCATTTCTTGAACTTTTGTTTACGTAAACATTGACACAAAAAGAACATAATAATTTATTTTTGTATAGAAACTTATTATTATCAAAATTTAAAGAAATTATATCAAAACAAGACTAATCTAGTAACAAATCACACTAATATTATAAAGCAGAAAGTTCGTTAGTGTGTTTGATTGTTACATCTTCACGCAAAAACTACTATATGGATTTTGATGAAACTTAACAATGTTATAGCTTACACATTAGAGTAACATATTATTATAGACTATATTAAAACGATATTGAGCAAAGCGCTCACAGTACGCAGACAAAGTCGCGGGTAGAAGCTAGTAATTAAATATAAACAAATGAACTCTCATAATTTTCTCTTTACAAACTACACGTCAAATCTTAATTCATAACATATTATTATCATAATTATTACAGTTAATACACTTTTCCGACGCCAGTACAAAACGTAATAAGTACTTACAGTTTAATACGAAATCCAGCGTTTCATTCATTCATCTCATTCACTAACCGGTACCGACCATTCACGGCGCTAGTATAGAGCGGGTACAAGATTCAATCCTGCTAATCACAAGCACTTCATCTAGACCTGTTGCGAGAACCTATTATAGACTATTCTTACTTTGTAATGCTTAAATAACTTTGCTCATTATAAACTGTAGATGGTGTTATAGAGCATAGATTTAATTGCTCATTAAGATTTTTTAAACTACTTATCCATAGGTACTTAGAACTCTAGTAACTAGTTTTGAGTATGTATAGGTACGTATGAGTAAGCTAGCATATTATCCAAAAATGTAGGGGCCTGCGAAAGCAGGTCTTCCGTCGAGGCGACATAGTAGAATACGTAAGTAATCCTGTGTGGCCTCAATAGGAAGGTGCGGGCAGACGCTGGTTTTTAGTGGGTAGTCTGGGCATTTTGCTCAGGAGTCCCACATAACCACCCAATGCTCCCCCGAGCTACGGTGGTATGCGTAAAAGCATTTTCCAGCGACAAAAAAAAAAAGGCTAGCATATTATAATAGGTACCTATAATACTAAATAATTGCAGTGTGAATATAAACAGACTTACTAGTACCTACTGCAAGGTATTGGAAATGTGAAAAAAAAACAATCGAAATTGATAAATTATTATTAACAGTAATTTCCTTTAAATAGGTAGTGTACTTAATAGTGATTTTTATCGATTTATACCAGATTTCGCTAACGAAAATCTTTTCTAATTCTCACGAAGCTATTCTGCAATAGACAAGCCTTGAGAAATTTAAAAAATAGCATATTTACCTACTTGTTGTAACTAACTAAAATAAACTAACAAAATAGTTTGAAGCTACTCAGGTTTAAAGCCAGCTGGGCAACTGCGCTTCAGCATTCAGTTCAAAAACGTGTCTGTATTACTAAGACAGAAATAACCTTTTGTATAACTACGTGTTATACTGCACTTATGCGTTTATTCGGATTGCACCACGAGCGTATAATGGTCGGCTTACCGATGGCGCTTCTGATAGCGACCGTGCCCAGGGCGCGTCATTAACGCTCGATACTGGCTTCCAGTTATTACTGCTGGCTTGTAAGAAATATTAAAATGGCCCTTATTGAATTTAGTGCTACATATATTTTATTGCCAGTTTGGCATAACTCGCGTTTTAATTTTTAGACTGAATTATTTGTGGAACAGTAAGGAATTATCTTATTTCAGTTCTTTATTTAAATCCGTGTTGGTTTCCTCTAATTTGAAAAACAAACTTTTATGAAGATAATTTTAGAACGACTAAGCCGATTGAAATGTGATCCTCTTTCATTTGATACCCCATTCGGGTATATTTGGAGACATTTGGTTTACCATTTCCCCTTGTACCCCACTTAATTTGGTCTTAGAATGATGTCTCATAGTTAACTATGCTTTGTCACCAAACTACCTATACACAATTTCAACTCAATCAGTTAAAGATATCTGCTTCAAAATCGAGTTGCCAGATTTCACTCGCACTTATTTACATAGTTACAATGCAAGTTAAATAAAAGCTTATAAAAATAACGTTGTTATCATTATTACCACACTACTCACCCTAAATTATGATATTGTTAATTTAGTAAGACTTGTCTCGAATTTATGATTACTGTATATGCGTATCTTAAATGCATCTGGACAATGAATGGATCGATTCGGTGGAAATCTTCCATGATGAAAATTGGGCGGTTTGTAATAACAATTGGATATTTTTATGGAGACATATTGAGAAAAAAAATTAAGATGGTAGCTTAAATATTAGCACTTTTAATGTGTCTTACCTTTTATGAAATCGTGTTACATAACATTGGTATATTTTAATCTGTCATTTTACAAAGTACTGTTAAGTATTTTTTTTAAACAGGGAGATAGTATTTCTTTCTTTTGTTTGTAAACTAATAGAATATAAAATAAGGTAATAGTACTCGTATATTGAAGAGAAATAGGTAAAAGTTTAAAGCAATGGAATACAAAACAGTATTTCGAAAATATAACGAGTAGAAATAAGTAAATGAGTTTTAACTAAGTCTTCACTACTAATAGAAATGTCACCACAACTTGCTTATTTACATCTGAACTCGTTAGCTACTTTGTAGTTAACTCTTAACCCAGTAGCGTAGGTATATATGTTACTTTCCTATACCTAATGTCGAATGTTTGCAATGAAATTGATACAATGTATTTTATACACAAGCCAGAAAACGAGCGATTTACGTCAATGGATTATTGAGCTATCAAGTAATTTTCAAATGAAGAAAATGAAATAAGCAGTATTATATTTTAAGACATAGTTAAATTTGTAAATACCTACTCTTTTTTTTACATTCTCAGATTATTGATATTTTGACACGAAATAATTAATAATAATATAAAAGCATTCAATTATCGTCTTCGATGTTCATTTTTTCATTTGCTTCACCAATAAAATTACCTTTTAGGGTTCTGTATCAAAAGGGCAAAATTACTATGAAACCCCTATCTGTCCGTCCGCCTGTTATCAAACAGTATCTCATGAACCGTGATAGTTAGCTAGTTGAAATCTTCAGAGATGATGTAGATATTGCTGTTGCTACTATAACAACAAGTACTAAAAACCCATACAAAAAACATGATTTTTTTGCCGTTTTTGTAGATGATAGTACAGAACCCTTCGTGCGCTATGGCTCGCACTTGTTTTACTTTTAAATCGACTCAAATTTAAAATCCCTACTAATTATTATAAATGCGAAAGTAACTCTGTCTGTCTGTCTGTTACGCTTTCACGCTAAAACTACTGGACCGATTTAAATGAAATTTGGTACAAAGAAAGTCTGGAGCCTGAGAAAGGACATAGGCTACTTTTTAACCGACTGCAAAAAAGGAGGAGTTCCACGCGGACGAAGTCGCGGGCAGAAGCTAGTACTTACATACATATATCAACATTTTCATTAGATAACGCATTTTAAAATATACCTACTTGTCCTCAACATCAATGATTAGCTTCACTATTTTTTAAGGACCTGTCTAAAAAAAACTATTAATATAACACAAAAACAGTAACTAAGTCAACGGTAAACACAGTGTTACGCTGTGTTCATTACTCCAATGTAATCCGATCCAGTTGGTCTAAAGTAATCACACGTCGCGGACTGGAAGAGGTCTGGTATGTATGATAGGAGCATATCTTCAATTATCGTGCCTTACTTAAACACACGGCCACAACGCCTACAGCCCGTCATAGATCAATACAGTAGGTAAATTAATTTGCATTGCAGTTAGCATATTTGGCACTTATTGTTTATATTGAAGTAGGTAATTTGTGAATTTCACTTTTGTACCAAATTCGATATGAATAAATGACATATAAAAGAATAGGTATGTACTTACAGATACTTTGCTCGAGAATATTATTTATAATCATTCTAGTACTTTACCGGTCATATTATGATCGAGTGAGATCCCAGTCACCCCAGACTTCAGTGATATTAGGAAAGAAGAAATTTTGGATCAGTATTAGAACATAAAGTTATTAGATATTGGAATGAAACAACTATTAACGGATTTAACTCGCGTATTTTTATTTTATTTTATTTGCTGACGTTTCGGATTCTTTACAGTTTCCATAATCGTAGCATGACTGAGCTGACAAAAGTCTAACGCTAAAGATTTGTCAGCTCAGTCATGCTACGATTATGGAAACTGTAAAGAATCCGAAACGTCAGCAAATAAAATAAAATAAAAATACGCGAGTTAAATCCGTTAATAGTTGTTTCATTCCAATGTGTAATAACCGCGAAGGCATCAGAAATTATTATGTTATTAGATATTTCAAGTTGTTTAACTTCTTTTATAGATAAAATAATATATATTTATGTAGTTTTGGTCAAGCTATTTATAATTCTGTATTAATTCCATATTTACTTAGACTTCTATAAATTAAATACCTTTGTAGGTACCTACATATAATTTTATGATAGTTTCCTTAAACGTTCTGTTGTACAATAAAGAGTTTACATACCAGTCTCATTAGAAATACGTACATACTCTTTGTCCAACTTTTTACCGACACCGACACTCAAACGTCAGTGATCAAGCGATCACTGGCTGATCAGTGATTGCTGACCGCTAATCACACTGGCCACTGACAGGCTAAGAAGCCACTTCCTGCGTGTCTGTCTAATTCACAGCACACTTTATAAAGAAGCAATGACCTCTGCGACCATATGTACTTTTTGTTGATATTAATCTTAAGATATTTTAATAATAAGGTGTAGCTTAATGGCCGAACGGGATGTCTATGTTGATAGCACCTGATTGACTTTTTTATATTATTATGTCATTGTGTTTTTCAGTGTTAAATATATTTTTTGTAAATATAGATATGTATAAAGATTTAAGGACCTATTTAAGGATGGAAATTAAGAATTGTACCTATTAGACCGGTCAAATTAGGAATTCACCTCGGAATTCGAGATACCCGGCTGTAATTTTGTAAATAGTTGTATATTGACATCCTTAAAGTTGTCTCAAAACCTACATATGGTAGGGTGTGAGCAACTATTAAATTTCAAGGTCAAAGTGTCAAAAAATCGTTATTTTTGTAAATTTCTCATTTCCTATGGGTTTTAGCTTTTGTCTTTGTTGGCAATATTGTAGAATACAAAATTCTCTACAAATTTTGTTTAAAAAATTTTTTTATACGGTGAACCGTTTTTGAGTTAGAGGCCGTAAAGCGCGCCGTCACAGCCAACAGGTGCCACGGTCGAAATCACGCCATATACAGTTGATGAACTACAGATATTATTAATTGTTGATGTTTACGCATGCTACTGTGTAATGCTTATACTTATATAGTTATATGGAAGTTTTTCACTATATATAAAATGAGAACATAATCATACTTACGTAATATTATAAAATCAAAAGCAAATGATCAATGTGCATAAGAAATGATAATTTCTTTAATTAGTGCTGTGCAATTAACCTTATTAAAGAAATTAACATTTTTTATGCACATTGATCATTTGCTTTTGATTTTATAATATTACGTAAGTATGATTATGTTCTCATTTTATATATAGTGAAAAACTTCCATATAACTATATAAGTATAAGCATTACACAGTAGCATGCGTAAACATCAACAATTAATAATATCTGTAGTTCATCAACTGTATATGGCGTGATTTCGACCGTGGCACCTGTTGGCTGTGACGGCGCGCTTTACGGCCTCTAACTCAAAAACGGTTCACCGTATAAAAAAATTTTTTAAACAAAATTTGTAGAGAATTTTGTATTCTACAATATTGCCAACAAAGACAAAAAGCTAAAACCCATAGAAAATGAGAAATTTACAAAAATAACGATTTTTTGACACTTTGACCTTGAAATTTAATAGTTGCTCACACCCTACCATATGTAGGTTTTGAGACAACTTTAAGGATGTCCATATACAACTATTTACAAAATTACAGCCGGGTATCTCGAATTCCGAGATTTTTATCTAATATAAGCTAAAATGACCGGATTACTATGTATTTTTCAAAGCTGAAACGTGAAAAAATAAAAACATGTAAGTACAAAATTAAAAAAAACCTTTAGGGTTATAAATTTAGGGATATAAATTATAGAAGTCACACAAAATTTCATAAAAATCGCTCTAGCCGTTTAGATATTAGATAATAAGTAGGTATATAAAATTGACATCCTTTAGGACCCAGTGTAAATAAGATAAAGATAAACATAATAAAAACCAGGAATACCTAATTAGTGAAACAAGTACAGGTGTATCAATTTATGGTTTAGGGTTTTAGAAATAATTACAATTAAATCAGCCAAATCGTTATACGGCGATGTTATAAATAACTAACGATCTCGCAACAAAGTAAAATATAATCTCTCGATGCTTTGTATGATAATTAAGTTAACTGCATCTCAATTTTACTGTAAACAATATTAATACAAAGTAGGTCTTGTTAATAAAAAATACACATGAATGAAAACATAATTAGTAGGTAGGTACCTAGTGAATAAGGCACAAATACAAAAAATCTTACTGTTTAAGATTTTTTTTTTATACGATTTTTTCATAACTATTAATATAGTATTTGTATTTGACAACTGAAAAGTAATATTTTGATGATTAATATTTCAATATTGACATTTAAGCTGATTTTTTACATAATAATTGTAATAACATGTTTTTAAATAAGTAAATAATTAATGTTAATATTCTTTGCATTGACGTTCTCAATAGGAGTGAAAATAATTTGACATAAAAATGTATTTATAATGTGTGATTATTATGAAATAAATTAGTCTTATTCAATTCCCTTTTCTAATTTTGAATGTAATATTATATACCTACTTACAACTTTAAACGACGTCCAGTTTAGCCTCCAAGCAGTATCTTAAAGTAATACTTTGGAAACCAACTTCTCCGACTAATTGTGTAGTCATCAGTACAAAACACAAATTTACGCGAACAAGCCACTTTGTACAACTCCCTTTAATCCAAGATAAGGTGGAATTTTGATAGCCTCCGTCCAGTAGCCGGTTCAAATCCACCTTGATTATAGTAATTTCTGATCCGAGCTCCGAAGTAGTTATTTGCTCCACATTACTATAGTATCGATTTCATTAGATCGCCTTCGATTTTAATAATAAATCTAGTAGATGATAGATCGGACACCGGATGAGATTTTTTGTTTAATGGTTTTTTATACGTGTACGCATGGTTAGGGTAATTATCGTACGGGTTGTACTTATGGGCTGGTAATTTAAAAATGTAATACGGAGATAGCATTATCTTTCTCAAACGGTATCTTGCTTATCTTGACGATTTAATGATAATACATTTTTGCGATCAACATAATGACGAAGGTAAGTAGCTACAAATAATTATTGGTATAAAAAAGAGGCAAGTATTGGCCCTCTTTTATTAAGCTTGTCTCAGTGGAGGCGTTAGCGTAGATAATCACTTATTTTAATTGCGTAAGTAACCAATCAATCAAGGTAGGTACTCAAATAAATATCAATTTGAACTCCTACCCCCAATAAGTGCTTATCGATGATAGCTAATGAATGAAACGAATACAAAACTCTATCAAAAATTGACTTACCTAAGATAACGAATAGTCAATTAGTTCGCTTACGTAAATACCATACAAATCAAAATTAATTTCGTTCTTTCGTTGTTATCGATTGGCACTTATACTACCAGTTTTGCTAATATATATTTCATATTTTCGTATACATTTAGGTATATATTTTAATATTATAAAGCTGAAGAGTTTGTTTGTTTGTTTGTTTGTTTGTTTGAACGCGCTAATCTCAGGAACTACTGGTTCGAATTCAAAAATTCTTTTTTTGTTGGATAGACCATTTATAACGTCACTCTGCGACCAATACGAGCGAAGAAACAGTGGAAAATGTGTAAAAAACGAGGAAAATATGAAGCCTTATGAAGAATTACTATTCCACGGGGACGAAGTCGCGTGCACAGCTAGTATTTCATATTTACTAGGTATACTAAGAACGGATCGTTAAAGATTTTTTGTCAAAAATAAACAGCGCAGCAGCTAAATGGCTTCCTAAAATAGCATCGAAATTATAAATTTAAAATCCCATTCTAGCCGCCGTAAACTATTTTTCCCAAAACATCGACAAGTAATCTTGAGAGTAAGAAGCAATTTTAGATTTGGATCAAAAAACCATAAAACGTGCTGCAAACGATAGGATAGAACGTTGTACATTACTTCAACTATACCTTATTGCTAGTGATGGGACCAACTGAATATGAACATAACCGTTTTATCTAATAATTTTATTTAAATTATCGTGTGTTATTGTTACTTTGCATGATATCTAAGGTACTTTTGGAATAGGACACAAGTGACATACAGTCCTTGTAAAAAAAAGCCTATAACATTTTTAACAATTTTTGATGCTTTTGCGATCGAATCACCTACCCGAAAAAAAAATTTACTTAAATGTTTCAGAAACTTTTCAGTTACCTACCTAATTTGTTCACCAAAAACAATATTTTTGGGCACACCTTATAATCATAAAAATAACCATTCCTTGCTTTTACAAGTATTTAAAAAAAAAAAACACTGTTGCAACTATCTACACCAAAAAAACTTTGTCGTAGTTAGGCTATCAAACCAAATAAATGTAATGTACCAACTAATAACCGATTATTCACATATATGTTGATTCAGCTTCCTTTTACCAATTTCGTTAAATTTTAACGCTAGATTAATAATCGATCAAATATGTAACAATCCATTTTAGTACATATATCGCACCTTCGGTGGCACAAGGGCACAATTGTCAAAAAATCCAAAAATTAGTTAAGTATACAGAAATGATCCAAATGTTTTTCGTAACATTTCTGTATACTTAACTCATTTTAATATAACGTTAATCCGCAAAAATAACCATGATTATTACAGTCAGCTATTAGTTATTTCCCTGCTATTTAGCAACGCGCAGATTCAATTACGATATAGTCCCTCCACGCTACACGCAGACCGGGAGCCAGTCATTACAATAATAATTGTATCACGATCGATTAATTTATTAACGAGAACTTGGCCCAACTCTATTCAAGTGTCGTTGGGGCATCCTTGATTTATTAACGTTATTCCGTTTGCAGATATTATTTTGTATGTTGACGGTTAAATTAATTGTTAGGTTGTCGGTGCTTTTAACTATTGACAAGGTGTATGTTCCGCGGTTTTACCTGGTTGTAAGATATTGATATTTTAATTTTTATTATCATTTGAAATGTATTATTATGACTTTAGCGTTAGACTATTGTCAGCTCAGTCGTGCTACGATTATGGAAACCGTAAAGAATCCGTAACGTCAGCTAATAAAATAAAATAAAAATACGCGAGTTAAATCCGTTAATAGTTGTTTCATTCCAATGTGTAATAACCGCGAAGGCATCAGAAATTATTATGTATTATGTTTTTTATATCGTAGGGGAGCAAGGATTTTGGAAAATTCACCCCCTATAGAGGTAAAATGTAAATAAATGTGTATCACCTTAACATGAACCTATAAAAACAGAATTAGATGGTCATATATTTTGGGTGTTAGAATTATGTATTCGTATCTATGCCAATAATTAGGTAAGTATATAATTAATTCTGTACTCAATCCATACATAAAATTTACAAATAGATTTGAAAATTGTTCATACAATAATTCCGTAAATATTTCGCATTAATATTAGACTTAGTAAAATCATAAACAGACATTTAGTAATTTAAGAAAGAATATAACTTATACTGTGTACCTTTAACATAATAATAATATAATATTGAACACATTAGCGTTACTATAAAAATATCCATACTAATATTATAAATGCGATAGTAACTCTGTCTGTCTGTCTGTCTGTTACGCTTTCACGCTAAAACTACTTGACCGATTTAAATGAAATTTGGTACAAAGAAAGTCTGGAGCCTGAGAAAGGACATAGGCTACTTTTTAACCGACTGCAAAAAAGGAGGAGTTCTACGCGGACGAAGTCGCGGGCAGAAGCTAGTACTAAATACAAAACGAGTGTAACAAACAAGGTGAGAAGAAATATTATTAACAATGACTATTTTGCTAAGTTTAAATAGGTAAGTACCTACCCAAACATAGCGAAATAGTCATAACACAAAACCACTATACAAATGTGTCACTATTTCCACACACCATTAAAGCCGAAACGCGAACAAAACAAGCTAAAAGCTAGTTATGGTATAAAGATTCCAAATTCTTTTGTGTGTCGCCGCCCGACCAACAGTAGCGGCATACATTGAATACAATACGACACTTATTTATAGTCCCAACGTCGCGCCATAGCGTCCCAGCCGGTGGGATAAAGGGGTGTTCTCTTTCTACTACGAACGGGATAAATTTAAAAACTATTATAAAAATATTTTGCAAATTTATGGCGTTTCTTCTCAGTAATGTGGGTCCGAAGCGCTAGTAACGCCCTCTATTAGTTTTTAAGTGTATTGTAAAATAGTAAATTTTTGCGTAAAATGTAACAGATATATTTTATATTTTAGAATAGGGTAGTACTTATAATTTAATAAATAGGGTAGTTTGCATAGCTGTATTAATAACTTTAGCAAAATACTATTCAGCTCAGTCATGCTACGATTATGCAATCTGTAAAGGCACCAAAACTTCAGCTAATAAAATAAAATACGCGAGTTAAATCCGTTTGAAATTGTTTCATTCCAAAATTTGTCTATAAACATTTTTATAAACAATCGAAAGACGTTCAATGCTGGGGCAAAGGCCTCAAAAAAAATCTATAGCGAGTGGAACGCGCCACCGGATCACTTTGTAGAGTTAAACATTTGCCTTTATGAAAAATACAGCAGACTAGAACTAAAAAATAATAATTGCATATTCTTTGTATAATATAATTGATAAGAAACGTGCGTACAACTTTGGTACGAATTATACGAACTTGGTTTTACGTATGACCGTTCAAAAATCAAAGTCGTCTCACGACCAATCTAAAATCCCTCTTACACCGAATCAAGCCGCTCTCCTTTTGCGGTTCTTAAGATCAGAGGAATAGCAGCGGCCTAACTTTTTTCAAAAAGTTCGCCCTAACGGTGCTTCGGACCGCAAGGTCAGATAGACTCGTCTTGCTTTTGTTTACTTTCTGGTTAGGCCTGATGAAAGTAAATATTTGGAGATATGGTAATCGTATTTAATTTTGTGTTAATTTTATTTATACTTGTAAAAAATTAAATTAGTCGCCCAAAGTAACTTCTGAGTAACCTCAGAATTATTACCATTTGTGTGTTTTTACTGAAACGAAATCCTAAAATCTAGACATTTTCGTGTCACTGTAATTGTGTTTGTTAACTACTGCCCCCGAGCTTGACTTTTATGAAATTAAATAGGAGAGCTTTAAAATATATTTTTTTATGTCAAACTAGCAACTCGCCCCGGCTTCACTCGGGTGCTACAAACCTTCCTGAATCACACTATCTTTTAAAAGAAACCGCTACAAAATCCTTTGTGTCCTTTAAATTTAAGCATACATAGCGACGGACAGACAGCGAAAGCGACTTTGTTTTATACTATATAGTGAACTAGCTGTGCCCGCGACTTCGTCCCCGTGGAATATCAATTCTTCATAAGGCTTCATATTTTCCCCGTTTTTTACACATTTTCCACTGTTCCTTCGCTCCTATTGGTCGCAGCGTGATGTTATATAGCCTAAAGCCTTCCTCGATAAATGGTCTATCCAACAAAAAAGAATTTTTGAATTCGAACCCGTAGTTCCTGAGATTAGCGCGTTCAAACAAACAAACAAACAAACTCTTCAGCTTTATAATATGAGTATAGATTAGTGATTAGATACGCAGCGTTAGCAATTTTTGGTTACGCGGATTTTCAGTATCATTGACAATATGTACTTACTTACTAAATCATCTATGAAGACATCCCAATTACCTGTTACTTTACAAACAAGTTTGAAACTAAAACTAATAACAGTTACTTCATAAGATTCCACAAAGAACCGCCAATGCTTGTACCATATTAACATGACACAGCCGAACGTGCCAGATATCTCAACCGATAGTGTTTGATTGACATAATTTGTAATTTCGTAATTGGTGAAGCGACGCGCATGGTTTGATGGCTATTGGCGCAAGCGTGTATGAATAGTTAATATAAGTGCATATATTTAATGTTAGATAAATGCATTGTGTAAGGTGTAAAGTTTTCACTAATCATTTATATTAATAAATCTATGTAAAACAAAATCTGCCGAAGTTGGCAAGAAAGGTTTGAGGTCACAATAGGCTTACTCGTCTCTAGGTAGACTCGTTTATAGTGATTGACTTAATTTTTTCACAGTATTTCTTGGTAACGTTAAGTACTTATAACAAACTTTTATTTACGAGTAACTTACAAATCTTAACTAATAGCGTAAGATCCCAAGGCCGCTAAACCTTACTTATTTTCTCATCTATTATAATAATATAATAATAATAATAATATTATAAAGAGGAAAGATTTGTATTTTTGTATTTTTGTATGTTTGTAATGAATAGGCTCCGAAACTACTGGACCGATTTCAAAAATTCTTTCACCTTTGGAAAGCTACATTATCCCCGAGTAACATAGGCTATATAATATCACGCTAGGTCTTATAGTTGCGGAGCAGTAACCGAAAATGTTTCGAAAACGGGGGAAAAGTATCGTTTCTGAGGCCTTAAAAAAATCTGAAGTCCCCCCGTGCGAAGCCGGGACGGGCCGCTAGTGTATAATACTATTATGCACCTATAGGATAAAGTACCTAATGTTATTTACTTAAAGTGTATGCATACCCGCTAACTTGGGTAGACGGCCATAGATCTTAGACCATAATGCGTTCGAAAACAACCTTTCAAAATATAACACCCCAAAATTAAATCCCAGTTATGATTATTTTGTAATTCTGCGTCATCGTCAGTGGGTCCAAATTCAGTTTCGGAATAAAAAACTCGTTACCTTTATTATCCCTAATAAACGAGGGTAATTATGGTCTGGCTTATAATGGTGTGGTCATTAGACCAGGGTGCCCTGAGGCCTTGTACCTTTGTGTCGCCAGTTCGATCCGGTAAAGTAACTTATCATAATCTAATAAAGTCACATTCAAGTTAATAAAAACAAAAAGGATAGTCTTGAATGATTCATCAGAAATTTCAGAATCCGTGGAAGTTTAAACCTAACGTAAGCATTTATGTGTGAATTCCGAATGGAAATGATAACCTTTGTTTTAGGTAAAACTACCGTTTGTAAAAAAATATCTATAGGTATGAGAAGTTTCTAAATAACACACGATTATGTTATTTTTTGATGCTTCATGTGTTTTGCAATAAAATAGTAATTTAGGACATTAAAATTAATACACTGAATGTCCAACCTTGTCCAATAATTAAATTATAAAATGTAGACTCTAGTTATTGAAAACTATAAATACCTATATCTATAACTATAGATTATTGATTTTACTCGCACACATTTTGATATTCTTAAAAAAAAAAACTGAATAAAAAAAATTCTAATACATAATATTTAATAAAAAATGTCTTCAAAAGACTTAATTTCCCCGCATTTACTTTACTTCGCCACAGGTTTGATTCAAATCCAAGTGAAATCTTAAGAAACATTTTTTTATAACGCGTGCGATCCTTTCACGGGGAACTTGCACGGTCGATTTAAAATCAATAATGCAATCAAAAGATCGCTTCTTAATCGCAGTCAGAGATCGATCAGTGATCTATAGATCTTTTGTTGGCCGGAATCGATTTCGGTTTTGATTATGTACGCGAAGTGGAATGCACCTAACAAAACGCGACAGGTTCTTTTGTTATACTTTTAGGACTTTATATAAAAGAGATAAAGTTTAAAGTTGAAAAGCGTAAGATCGTCAAGGTGTCTAATGCGTGACATATTGGTGATACAATTTTTAGAAGTTTTTGAGTAAAGGGTATCAAATTATCAAAATTATGAAGGAATAACAAAAAATATAGATTTGATAATACTCTACCTGGAATAATTTGTAACGAGTGGTAGGATACTTTTGTAGTCTGTAATCAGAATTCTTCACTCTTAAGAAAATACTTACAATAACTTACTTTATAGTTATACACATTCTTTTTGTGTTACCTACGCTCTAACTTTCATAGTTTCTTCGCCCAAATATTAACTGGAGCAGTTCCCTTATAAGCATAAGTTACCCTTTGTACATTTTCATTCTTTTTGCTTCAATAAAGAGTTTACATATGTTCATACTTCTTTATTTCGACAGTTTCATCCCTAATTTATAACTTTCGTCTTGATTTGATAAGTCCCTAAGCATAAGGTTTCAGCACGACATAGTACTCACTATTCCAGTAACTATTTTACCGAAGAGTTATTGTACTTACGTGCATTAGTTTGTCTCAAACCCAGTAGTTACCGGCCGAAGGAATGGGACATATTAATCAGAGGCAAATGCACTATCTCCAGGGGCTATAACATGGTACATTCGTTATGTAAGATTTTTTATAGATAAGACACAACTAAATGGTATTATAAACTACAGATTTTAAACACACATGGGTACAACATCTTAAATAGTAGGTAGTATCAAAATAGTCTCTTCTAGGTTGTGTCACTCTTCTTCTACTAACTAGGTAGTACTACTACATATTAACTTCTTAATTCTTCTTAATTTGAGAAGCCCTCACACAATAATACCATTTAGGAAATCCCTGTCAAAATTCAAAATAATATAGAATCTTGACGCTGAAGTCTGTCAAAGTAGCGATGAGCATTTCTAAGATTTAAAAAAAACTACCACTTCGCAAATGGAACGGGAAATATAAAATAAAGAACACTCCTAAGCTTCGTTTCATGTGCCGAGCAACAATTCCCTTCTCCAACATATTAATCAACGGTGCGCCGGGAGCTTCACAGATCTGCAATCACATAGTAGCACACGTTGCAATGCGGCTGCATTAGAATTTGTCGCCCGAAGCGATATGATTGTGCTATTTGAATTAGATGCAGATGGATTAGGTATCTTGTATTGGTGCTTAGGACATCAAATGGTTTGAAATCATGGTTGGCGAACCTGTTAGGGAGTTTAACGGGATTACAAATTCTAGGTTTGGGCTGTGAGGGTGTTGAAAGGAAATGATGCTTGGATGACTGAATATTTAAAAAAAAACCTACCTAATATTATTCGATGTTTCGAAAGACTAATTAATATTAGAAAATGTAGGTATATGCGTATAGAAAAAAATATCGATTGGTTAATATGAGGAAATATCAATAAGAAATATAGAGTAGAATTCTTAGAGACCATCCTAGTTCTTCATTTATTACCACCATCCTACATTATACCTGCGCTTACGCTATGCAGTACTTTCCATCCAATGATTCAGTGGCACGTGACGTCAGAACATACAGATCTTTGATAAAATAAGGCCAGTCATTATTCAAACTAGTATTATCTCTACAGAATCCTTTGCGACATCTCTAATTATATTGCTATTATTAATTGTCTTGTGTTATCTCTGTTTGTTGTTATAATTAATCACATTGAAAATAGGTACCAGTGGTCATCTGTCACTAGATGCTTCTTCATGTTTTGTATTATTACTTTTTTTATCTTTGTAGTATTTATTCAGAATAATAATATTATTATTAAAATTAGGCACTGAATAATAAAAATATATACCTCCAGTGAGTTTTATGAGAAAGCTCCTATTGTATAAATTATTTTTTTTTCTAAGATTTTTAAATTGAAATTATGTGTGTGACAAAATTTCCTAAAGTGACTCGACTCATTATTGTAGCTTCGGTATATTTTTTTGAAATAGATAGGTACTTACTTAATGAATGATACACAAATATAAATAATTATGTTAACAACTAACGCCATCTAGCGTAAATGGCAAGAAGAACAAGGTTTTGGTTCAGGATTGGACTTAGCAGAGCTATGCAACGAGCTTATAAGGTTCACAAACAAGTGTCTAGATGGCAGTTCAAGTCGATATACTTTATTTGACTACAACGCCATCTTAAAGTACTAATTTTTACTTACACGATCGTTTTATATGAAGTTTCGTTATTTATGGTAAGATACTCACACTTGTTTGGAGTTCCTAATGCAGATGTATTGAGAAAGATGGCACTGTAAAAGTTTTGATAAAGGGACCTTTTCAATTATAATTTTGACTAATTAATTCTGTTTAAGAATTCCGTAATTATTCATTGAGTTAGCACAACAATCTAGCAAATATTTCATTTTTTTTTATATTTAGGTAGGTAAGTATAAAGAATTAAAAAAAAATCCTAAAAGCTATTACGTTTTTATAAATTAATATGCTAACGACTCTTGTTGAGTTTCGGTTATTTGAATAATTCTAATCTAAAGATACTCAATTAAAATTATCAAAGATGACGCGTGACGATACATTTATGTAAGTATAACTACGTATTAATTCATACGTTCACCAAGTTCAATGGCTCACGAAATCCATCAAAACTCGTACGAAGTTGTAGCGCGCTAAGGTTCCGTTATTTTGACCCACACGCCGCAGTCTCTGCAGTCGTCTTTAGTAACCGTCCCGGCTCTGCACGGCGCTCACGCAAAATGTTTTTCGAAAGTTTTCTCTTAAATTTATCCGTCATTCTCATTCTAATCATCGCATTAATATTTGACTATGTCACAAAATTTTTCAGTTACTGGTACGTTCGACACATATCTTACAAATTATCCATTCCATTCTTCGGAGGCGACTATCATCGCGTTCTCGGAATTAGGAGCACCACGAATGAAGTGAACAAGCTATACTCCGAACATCCCAATGAGAGATTTTACGGCACTATTAAAAGCAGAATTCCGGACCTGATTGTCAAAGATCCGGAAGTAATCGAGAAGATGCTGTGTACGGATTTCGCAAATTTCCACTGTCGCGGCCTCGACTTGGACAAATCCCAGGATGTTTGTTTACGAAACAATTTGTTTTATGCCGAGGGTGAAAAATGGACTCTATTACGTGAGGGAATCGAGTCATTACTCAAGAGCATGCCTCACGAACTTGAAGACAGTTTACATGACTGTTTGTCAGGAATCAATGGAGATACAAACGTTCAACAGATCTTGGCCAATATATTGGATTGTACCTTTGAGTCATTGCTCTTTAAGGACGACTTGGAAACAAACAAAGGCTCAGTTTTAAATAAAGTAAGGTCAGTAATACAGAAACGTACTTTAACCGAAAAGTTTAAGAGTTATTTGAAAAACATTTTCCCCTCTATGTACATTTTGCTCGGCCTAAATACACTGCCTGGAGAGACGGTAAACAAAACCCTCCAGGCACTTGAGAAATCAAATTTAATGAAGGAAGTCAAGAGAATACGATGCGAATTTCAATTGGACATTAACGAAAAACACAGCAAACGAAAGACAGAAACTGACATAGAATTTGCATTTTCCATTCTATCTTTATTTGTTACTGAAGGTTATATTCCTTGTCTCAATTTGCTGACAGCGATTCTTTATGAATTATCTAAAAATCCTCAGGCCCAGAACAAAATTAGACACTGCGGTAGCAGAGATAATTGTGAAAATTATTTGGACAAGGTTATTAAGGAAACTCTGCGGTTGCATCCAGCGTACTCTGTCTTAACGAGAAAATGTGTTAAGGTCTACAAGTTCCCTGATGGACTTCTTCTTGATAAAGGAATGACGATAACAATTCCTGTAGAATCTTTGCATAACGATAACAGATTGTTTGAAAATGCTGAAGTATTCAATCCTGATCGTTTTGAGCATGAAAATGTAGGACGCGATTGCTCCTATTTGCCGTTTGGTGCTGGACCCAGGAAATGTGTTGGTAAGATATTTTATACATATTTTTTTGAGGAGGATTAAAGTTTCGTTTTCAACGCGTTTTGCAGTAGGTAAATAAAAAAAGAACTCGGAACTCCATACAAATGTGTGTCATTGAATAATTACCAAACAAAGCGAAACAAATACCTAAGATAATATATTACCTACAATAACAACAATGAATAGGTATAAAACAAGATAAATTTATTACTAAAAAGTTTCCAGACAACATAATAACTATTCTGACCCATGATGACCTTCATATTTGTATAGGTACACTATGTATCTATACTACACTACATAATAGATACAGGTACCTATACTAATAATTATTGTCGTATCCTTAAACAAATGATGCAACATCGGAATGTGTTTATTTTTTTTTTGTGCTTCGATAGGAATAATGAGT
The DNA here is from genome assembly GCA_038024825.1 of Polylopha cassiicola. Classification (NCBI taxonomy): domain Eukaryota; kingdom Metazoa; phylum Arthropoda; class Insecta; order Lepidoptera; family Tortricidae; genus Polylopha; species Polylopha cassiicola. Next base: position 10,245,664 of record CP149046.1, on the reverse strand, counting down.
AAAATTCACACGATTATGCATACAGAACTTTTACTTGAAACTTTTTTACGAGTAATAAAGAAACACAATTTGATTGAAAAAACAGTTATCGAAGAAAGAAAAAGTACGCACTCAAAACATTGAGGTCGAAATGCCATTGACCTCATTAAAGTTAAAAGACATTTTCGTAGGGTATTGTGTAGAAAGAGTGAAATTGTATTCATAGTAGTTCCATTTTAAATATATTGCCAATACTATTGCACGGTGTAGAATTATTTACAACAGAATTACAATGCACGTTATTTATTAACAGTGATTTCAAGGTGAACTGTTTGGGCAAGCTATTAGTATTTCAGCACCTGAATAAGGCTCTGTTTAATTTTATTTACCTACAATAAAAATATTTTCTGAGATCATACCCATTCATCAAAGTTTTAACCAGAAGTAAGTACCTACGAGAAAAAATAAGTAAGAGAAGACAATATTTTCCGAAATTTAAATTAGATCCAATTAATGTGAAATGAACGACTTTCACACACCATCGACCTCATTTCAGACCAGTTTTTTGAAATAAAGGTCTAGAATAAATGTCTCATTAAATAACCTGTTTTCAAATAGGCATTGTAATGGAATATGTTTTTTATAATTTCAATTAAAAAATGCTTAGTTTTCCTTTTTTATGCGTAGCCACTAAATTTTATGTTTTATGTGCGAGTTCATTATCAAAATTAAATAACGTAAAGTAAGTTTCTTCAATCATCATAAATTTATCTAGGTAGGTACGTAACGTACGTTCTAGGGACAATAGAACAATAGTCGTCATCACAAGTCAATAACCTATGCCAATTTATTTCTAACTATATTTTTGACGGTCACTATGACTATTTCTTAATTTACCTAAGTCCTGTTTAATTAATAATAGTAATTATTAGATACCTACCTCTCCAAGAAAATTTACAAATAACTAACTCGAGTCATAACTGAACTTTGTGAAATGTAAATTTAATACATTTGGCTATAGGTAAATGTATTACTTATACTACAAACTTGGATTTAAATTTACACTAACCCCCCCCCCCCTTCCGCCTTTAATATCTAAAATCAAAATTCCCTTAACAAATCCACGGTAAGCTCAAAAAAGTTTCAATGAGGTGCTCACGATGTTCCGATTTCGAATCTTACCGGGTTTTGACACCGATAAAATATAACCAAGATGGAAATAACGAAAGCTAATAATCCTTAAGCATTAAGGTCAGTGGTCGCGTTTAATGCTAGTATAGAAGGTCATTGAGACCAGAAATTGCATAAATAGCAACTGCGTACATCGTAGAATAATCTTCTACAAAATGGTCAAACGAATTAGTAAAAGAAACACAAAAATCGTCTTCCGGTTATCAGGGGACACTCGCGGTTGTATTCCTGGAAACAAAATGACGTTTCGAAAAATCAGCACTCAATTTGCAATGCATGCGCGCGCGTTGCAGCTCGGTGCAGCTCGGTGGACTGGCCGTATCCCCCGATTTTGTTCAGTACGTTTGAGGTTAGGTAGGTTAAAAGGTTGCGGGTATCTGGATACCGCACATTGTCACAACAGTACTAACAATATGACATTGTATATTTTAGTAAAAACATCATCCAAGTGTGAGCATTATCTGTAAAAACGGCAAATTCTTTTTTGGGAGCCCCATTCAATATTTATTTTATTCTGGGTGTTGCTATAGCGGCAATAAAAATTCAACTGTAAAAATTTTAACAAGCAAGTTCATGAGATACCTATAGCCCGATGACAGACGGATGGACAAACAGCGGAGTCTCAGTAATAGGTTCACGTTTTATTTACCCTTTGGGTACAGAATCCTAAAAATAACAAGTATGTAGGTAACGATAGTCTTATCTTGAAATATTTTGTTCCAGGTGAGGACATTGCAAGACGTATTGTTAGCAGTATAACGAAGCAAATCCTACAGAGTTATCAGCTGGAGCCTTGTGCTAAAACTCCAGCCGCACTACCCAAAGCAGACCACAACTTTGGAAGAATCGTAGATAAGGACATTTGGTTGAAATTTTCACCTGTCAGATGAATCTAGTTACTCTGCTTAGGCCCAATTGCACGTTCTCGGGTTAGCCCCTAACACGGAGATAATCGAATAAATCTGACAGTTGTTGTACTGATGACCGTCAGATTTATTCGGTTCACTCCGTGTTTGTAGCTAACCCGAGAACATGCAATTGGGCCTTAGTTAGCCAGTAAGGAAGCGTGATTTTTAAATAAATTTACAAAAAAAAATCACATCAGAAATATACCAGACTAATTTATGTGTTACGTTCATTTGGTTTTAGGATTATTTTAGCGTTGAAATAAGCTATTTAAAGTTAAGTAGAAAATCGATTCGGGTCGACGTATGTTTAGTAAGTACCTAATTATTAAAAATGGCCGCTTAGAATTAATTATTATACTACCTTTTTGAAAATACGTATAAGCCTTATTACTATAGCTGTTATTTAATTACCTACTAACAAAATAGTTGTTTTTCATTCATAGGAAAATAATTATTTAGGAGACAATGTTCTTGTTTACGTTTAGGAATAATATCATTATATTAAATCCTTAATTTGTGCTCAATTTAGTTGTAAGCATTTATATTTTTATATAACTTAGAATAATATTTCCTTGCCAAGATATATTTATTACTCTAGCTATAGTGAATTAAAAATAGTCCTCTGACTACTTGTAGCTCTTAATTTAGGTACCTAATTATTCAGTAAACTTTTATAAATTAAAGATTCTTTTTCATTTTTAACATTCAATTACAGGTTCCGTCAATCAGAACCATAACGGCCATTAAAAAAATAAATAGGAGCGACAATGATCGAGAGGGATCGAAAAAATGATGAGACGGCAGAAGTGGGGCTCGGGAACGGAAATGTTTTCCATGGCGAAATCGCAGTCGCCATAGACAATACAGTATGTTATTATCGAACCTTTAAGAAGCGTTACAAAAACATAGAACACTTATGACAATTATATTTTTTCCAAGACATGAGTAGAAACAAAACAAGACCTCAGCGGGACATCTATAATATCTATACCGATGCCTTAACATTGTTATATTGTTTTGCCTCGCATTACAGCATAGGTGTGGGTTTAAGTTCCGCAGTTTATTTGTTTCTACTCTTGGTTCAAAGATTATTTATCATTTAAATCAATGGATAGAAATAATACGATTTACACAAAGAGTAGAAAAAATTGAGACCTCGAGAGCGGGACTAGAACCCACCTATGCCTTAACACGAGGCGACGGATCGAATTCCGATTGATACATCGAAAATTTGTTTGTTTAAAAAGAAAGTAGGTAAGTTTCTATGGTAACTTTAATACAAGAAACAATTGGGATATTCTACTGCGAATGTATCGATTAGTCACTGTTCATATAAGAGAAAGCTAGCTGTTTAACTTGTTAAATATAATGTCAACACATAACTCAAAACGAAGTATTCAAAAACATAATAAACCATTAAGTTAGAAAAAAGCACATAATGCTTGTTTTATAGAAACAGGTTCTACGCATCGCAGTAGGTCAATAGAATAAGGACTTTCATAACAGTTTGGTTCTTATATTTGGTAAGATGGTATTAGAAATATCGATCAGGCTAGACTCTCGTCTTAAATCAAGGTTATTTACAAAACAAATTGTGTGAATGATAACAATAGGTATATTTAAGAGTTAAGGATTAAATTCTGTGTAAATATCTTAATTTTCAAATTTGATATTATTTTTGTTCTATATAATAATATGGGAATACGTTTCGACTTTTATAAATAATACCAAATTATATTATGTAATAATAATATATTAAATTTAACTTAAGATTATTCAACAGTCCATTCTAATGGCGTAGTAATATTTCTCTTACTCCGACATTCTTCTTTGTATTAGAATCGAAGCGATCTCCTGACAACAAACGCGGGTTTGTTTTTTTTTAATTTCCTAACAATTTATCTGATTATTATAACATCAAACAGCCACAAAGGTTAATTCCAATTTGGCAACTATTACCCATTTTCTTAACTTAACTGCATAAATACATTTTAGACACTTGTTTGTTTACTGACTCAAGTAATATTTACCGTACGATAGGCGTTGCTTGATAATGGAGCCTGTCGTGTACGGGGGACACTACGCTCAGTATAATTTAGTCAAAGCAAGCCGGACCAAAAAAACAAAATGACATTTTGAAATTTCATTTTGTTCCTTTTGCGCTAGGTTTTTCGTAAAGAAATTACTACTTGTACATTGTCATATTAACATTTGAGGAGGCCAATATTGACCTGTAACACATGAAAATGTTTTGATTTTATAATAAAAACCTAGAATCTAGATAAACAACGAAAACAAAGCTTTTGTGTCACAGTCATAAAATAAAAAAGTTTGACTGAAAATGTGCGAAACCCAAATAGAAAGCGTTTTTAAAAAGTTAAGTTGGTAGTTAAACTTTGCAGCATTCATACCTAATATGGCAGTAATGTTATTAAATTGACGTTTGGGTTATGATCAAATTAAAATAATATATAACCCATTAATTGTCGTCTCACTCTATGGATTGTCTATGGACTAACCTCGAACATACGTCTCACTCTATGGATTGTCTATGGTCTAACTACGAACATACGTCTCACTCTATGGATTGTCTATGGACTATCCTCGTACAGTCTTTACTGTGGTAAACATTGCATGCCTATTCCTGATTTATCGGCAAAGCCCTGGCCCACTCTCACCATCCTGTTTTGGATATATGACTGATGGCGCCGAACAAACAGAGTGAGCGATTTTTGTGCAAACAAAGAACGGCCGAGGTGGAATTTATGGATCGACGGCTTTTAGATGGGATGTTTTATATATTTGGAATGTATATGATTATACCACAAAGTCGTTAGACAAAGTTGCCTTTAATAGTAATAGGCAACGGCCTATTACTATTAAGGCTACCTAACTTAACGACTTTGTGGTATAATCACGAGGTAGGTAATTAAAAAATAGCCTAAATTGTAATGTAAGCCTGGACCCTGGAAAAAAGATGCCTCAATTTTTCGTCAAAAATACAATTAAATTTGGTAAATAAAATCAGAACTGTTTTGTGTATAACAGAAAACAAAATTAGGAGTAAGTACATTTTTAAATATGGATTACAATCTGCGCTATAAGGAAGAATCCTATATTTTTAATAATACATAATTTGTCTTCTGATGACGTTGTTGACCTCGTTATCTAGGTGCTATCTAGTCAGCTTTGACATCATCAGTCGGGATGCAATCACTGATGCCAAGTATTATGGCGTGTGCAAATTACCTTTGTCCTGAATTATTCACAGGGACGTATCTAATAAAAGTTTCAAGATGGCGGATTGGCGCGGTGTCGAGTGGGATGCGCCTAATCAAATATTTTTATGATCTACGCAGTTTACGAGCGGCCTGTGGAGTTATTTGGTAAGAGATTGGAGCGAATAGCGGTAAAAAAGTTATATCAATGTCATTGTGGCACTTTTTCTGGCCGCATGGCAACTGATGGACAATTTATTACTGGATGAGGTACTGTGGGTTAGGTACTCTTTTATATGAGTTCTAGATTTTTGTACATACATAATAAATGTAAAAAAAGGATATATTTTTATAATAAAGTTGCAAATAGTTATTGAAACTTTAAGAAAACAACTTGGAGTTTTTGTATTTATAGAGAGAAGATGTCCTATGATGTGCCATAGCTATATCGAAGGACTATAAACGTGATAAATATTCTTTAATTTCTGTATCAGGCATAACAAATATACGACCAGACAAGGACACCTTACTACCTTTTATCAAAGAGAAATTTCGATATTTATTTTAGCTCTTAACTCTTTTAAAATAATAATATAACACCACAGTATCAGTAACATTGCTTGCGAAAAAATGGAACTGAACAATAACTTGACATATTATAACAGTAATGACCTTACAAATAAGTGATTTTCATCTCTCACTAGGTATAACAATAATACTAATAGAATTCGCTATAGCTCATTCTTTGTCCCCTATCGTATTGCTTATACAAATCCTTCCCGCTGTCAATGTGGACACAGAGTCTTCTCATTTATGAACCCAATTTGATAAGAAATGAGCCATGTTTATTAAACAGGTTATTTAATTGCTTGTGTTTATTACGTATTCTGGTTCGTACCAGATTTTATAATCTTTTAAGCTTTAGGGGAGAAAATTTAATGCTAATTTAACCTTGATTATATTTATTTGGAGAAAATTAGATCTTAAATTACCTAGAGCTTACAGCAATTACAATTTTCGCTTAGAAAACGCGTTAAAAAAATGTACGGAATTATTTAACTTTGATACTATATATTTTATTGAAAGTTCCTAAAATGAGAACATTCCCAAGGGTCATTAGCCCTTTTTGCTGGCCCAAAATATTTTCAAGCAACCCTTGTTACCTTAGTAAATTATTTGTTAATTGGGAATAAATAGAAATCCACAGGCAAAGTGCTATAAAAATCCCCAGGCACATTTTCAAGAAACATTTTAAATATACATTTTCTTTATTATTATTTTCTAAGTAAAAGGTCACACTTTCCTATGCACCTACTGAGGTTAATATAATATCTAAGAAGGTGCTATGAGGAAGTGTAGTTTTGAGACGGTGCTTCTTCCGAGAAATTTAAGCTAGTCTAACTTTAGAACAAGTGCTCAATTCGTCAAGGCGAGTTAGATAAGCATTAATCCCAAAATTCGCCATTCGCCATGTTGGAGATGGCGATGGAGTCCTTAGTTGCTCGAGTGGTAACAGTAAAACGGTAACTACAAATGCATCGTGGGTGGTTCTACACGGCAGTCCAATGACCTGTAGAAGGTCGCTGGAATACACTGAATGCGGTTCCAGTACCCACGAAAGTCCTTGAAGAAGACCTCTGCCTTAAACCTGACGGACGTATTCCGGTTCATAACGATGATAATGAAAATTGAGAAGAGAAAGTAAGCCAAACATCTTTGTATGACAGAAGCTAAATAAACCAATGTAACGCTAACGGAAATAAACAAGCATTCCACTCAATATAGGGATGTGGGCAGACAGGTAATAAAAACAAAAGCGCACTTAACGGTGATCCCTGTGTTCAAACACGAACGTGATACTGCTGAAAATGGAAGGATATCACCAATGTTCAGTAAACAACGTACGTTCCATTCCACTTGTGTATGCCAAGCTTTATACTTTTCACTTTGGGGATTGAGTTAGTAAGTATAGAATGTATCTATTTGATATAAAAATCCTACTGTATACAAGGGCGTGCATTCCATATAGGCACAATGGTATAAATGTATGGAGTGCCTACCCTGACGTGGTCCATGCGCGATCCTCACTGCACGAGCCTGACTGTATACCTATCTATTTCTGTAGAATTGCTCTCGTCTGTTGCTTTTAACCTTGGAATGAAACAATCCGTTCATAGTTTCTTTCCAACCTGTAAAAACCGCGAAGGCATCAGAAATTATTAAATTAACATGAACAAGAAATCAAGGTTAACAGACAACCTTGATTTCTTAAGTTATTTTCTATAGTTAATAGTTGAAGACTATACTACTATACTGTCTCATAAATATACCTAAGTAGAACCTACTACTGTAAAATTTAAAACAGCAGCGCTATTCGAGAGTAATATAAACAAATATTTAAAATTTGCTATGATTGTTTGCTTCTTTAGGGTCATATGATTACTACCAAGTTTGGTAGTATTAGTTCTAAAGGAGCACATTTGCAATATGTCATGAGCTTAATTATTTCGCATCATAATCGAATAAATATTCACCGTAATTAATATTTTAGATAAGTATCGAATATTAAAAACAAACATTAATCCACGTTACGTGAATCACGTTCCACTTACGCAGTGTTTGTAAAAAAACAACGCGGGATTTGTTGAAAATTAAAACCAATATCCGAATTAAGCCAACAAAATGCCGATAATCCATCATTTTGAAAAGCAATAACTGCGAAACTACGTCTCTTTGTATGCGATGCGCTTATGGTTAAGAGCGAAATCTGTTTCATGCCAATCACTATTGCGTTGTTTAATATTATTTAAAAGGTTTTATTTAACTTGCAATTTAGGTAAGTATGTAAATATGTACAGACAAAATCTTGCAACTCTCTTTTGTAGCAGGTAACATTAACTAATTGAGCTGAAATTTTGTACACACGTTCAGTTTGGATACAAGGTAAACTATGTGACGTCATTCTAAAACCAAATTAAGGGGGGGGACCGAAATGATTACAAACAAATGCATAATAAAATTTAACAAAGCTTTTTTATTAAAAGCAAGAATCATTAACGGAATTAACGTAGGTAGGTAAGTACATGCATAATTCATTTAACTGTAAGTGGTCAATGCCCCCAGTAAAGTTAGCAACAAAGTTAGACTTTAGAAGATTTATGGACCACCAAGATGCAGTTGCCAACTTAGCCAGTTCTATGTGAACTTTGGGAATGTTTTAAATGAAGTTTAAATGTAATTAATATCAGGTACGACAGGAGCTAAATTCTATGATTTTATATTAGGGACACTAACAGAGGTTATCTTTATAAAACTTACTACCTGATTCAGCGAACTTTGTACCGCCATACAGGGGTGATCGTATAGGACTTTAATACCTACTACAATCCAGTGAATAATACGCCTTAAAGTATACCATCAAATACGAAGCGATGTACTTAATAATAATAATTAATACTAATATGGTACACTTTACACACCTAATAGGTATACACTTACTATTTAAAATTACAATCAAGCTATTACTCAATTTATCTAAAGTAATTTTAAATGAGAAAAATCCACGAAGGCTATTAATAAAAAGGGTAGGTAGTTTCGAATATTAATCACAATTCCAATTGTACATAAAAATTCTATATAATATCTATGAATACCTTTTGAAGTAGCTACCTAGATATTTCAGCTATAAATTCATGTTATCTGGTAGGCCCTTTTGCGGTAATTATTTTACAACCGAATGATTTTACGGATCAATTTTGTATTTCGCCAGTAATTTTGATGGAGAAATTGGACGTTACGTAAGAATATTATTTCGTGGAATATAAGATTCCGCAAGATTGTGGTAAATTATAATAATGGCTGGCGAAATTCTATACAAGAATTACTTTCAGTGTGCTTTATTTGAACGAGTAATGATATTTTTGCTATTGCTTTTAAAGACATAGTATGAAATATAAAATACAATATAAATTACAAATCCTTTTGATTAACGCAGTGCGGAATCTATTTTCGCAATGAACAATATAGTCCAAGATCCCAGTGCCGCCAGACCTACGTCATTTTAGCAAAGCTGAAATTTCGATGACTTATAGTCTAGTATGTGGTTAAGAGAGTATGCGTACTTACTAGCTCGAAAGCGGGGCCCTTTCATAGATAGCGCGAACTAAAGGTGTTTCAAAAATTAGGTAAACTACGTCATTTTAGCAAGCCTAAATTTGACATATATAACTACGTGGTACTATTTCCAGACTCTTTGTAAGTAGCCAGACCAATCCAATGGGCCAATTATTCTCCCAGACACCTCAGACGCTTTTAAGGTACCCAAAAAATGGATCTCAAAGATGGATGAACATAAACATATCGTGTTTAGGCTCATTCGCCTCGGTATGACGAGCATCATCTGTTTCAATTAGTGTTGGCATCAATCGATTACAAATTTAATCCAATTACTAATTTGATTACTAAAGGACTGGTTGGTTTTCGTAAAGTGGAGAACATAAGCATCAATTTCACTCATCAAAACGTGTCATGGTGCTGTTGATGTTGGAAACTAAAGATTCATCATTAGCACTACCATCATCATACGTTTAGAAAGTGCTCGTCATACCGAGGCGAATGAGCCTAAACACGATATGTTTATGTTCATCCAACTTCGAGATCCGTAGTAGTCTTCAGGATTCATCATCAGCACTACCATCATCACGTGTTTAGAAAGCGCTCGTCATACCGAGGCGAATGAGCCTAAACACGATATGTTTATGTTCATCCAACTTCGAGATCCATAGTAGTCTTCAGGATTCATCATCAGCACTACCATCATCATGTGTTTAGAAAGCGCTCGTCATACCGAGGCGAATGAGCCTAAACACGATATGTTTATGTTCATCCATCTTTGAGATCCGTAGTAGTCTTCAGGATTCATCATCAGCACTACCATCATCACGTGTTTAGAAAGCGCTCGTCATACCGAGGCGAATGAGCCTAAACACGATATGTTTATGTTCATCCAACTTCGAGATCCATAGTAGTCTTCAGGATTCATCATCAGCACTACCATCATCATGTGTTTAGAAAGCGCTCGTCATACCGAGGCGAATGAGCCTAAACACGATATGTTTATGTTCATCCATCTTTGAGATCCATTTTTTGGGTACCTTAAAAGCGTCTGAGGTGTCTGGGAGAATAATTGGCCCATTGGACTGGTCTGGCTGCTTACAAAGAGTCTGGAAATAGTACCACGTAGTTATATATGTCAAATTTAGGCTTGCTAAAATGACGTAGTTTACCTAATTTTTGAAACACCTTTAGTTCGCGCTATCTATGAAAGGGCCCCGCTTTCGAGCTAGTAAGTACGCATACTCTCTTAACCACATACTAGACTATAAGTCATCGAAATTTCAGCTTTGCTAAAATGACGTAGGTCTGGCGGCACTGGGATCTTACTCTAATATCATTATACATAAATCATAAACAGTAGCGATCAAATTGAAATAACATAGATTTATCGATATCAAACAAATTTGACTGAAATAGAACGCGAAAACAATAATGCCAACCACATAAAAGTTATCAACATTAATTAAAGCAATCCCATTTATACAGATCAATACCTGTTCACATCCACAGAGTATGGACAGTATTACCTCACTCTAGTGTGCAACCTGTACGAAAATTTTAATTAAAATTTGGATTATGAACACATAATGTCATTAACTTATTCCAACCCATTACCTATACATAGTGCTGGTTCTTATTTAATTATGCAGATAGCCTTTAATACTGTGTTTTTAAAATTAATTTTTGAGGTGATTTCTTGCATATATTTTCGTAAACAAAATATAATCAGTTTATAGTTGCAGAAAATATATTTGAGCATGGCCGAATAAGCATTACAAATACAGTTTCCTGATACGTTGAAGCTTGTCAGATATCCTAATAAAAACAAGATCACCAAACCATAAGTAAACGAACCAAACGGACTCTACGTCATCCTTTGACCTGCCTACGAGGACCTGCCCACTCCATACGCTTATGCCTTGTGACCGACGGGCCATGTCAATGAGCACATATGAAATCTAACAGTACGTCAACTGTGTGCTCAGTATGACCAACATGTCAAAGAAGTTTTCCAGTTAACATTGAAATTTGTGTGAACATTTAGGTACTTTGTCACCTGACTCAGCCAAGTTCAATAAAGACCGACGCACCTGCCATATAATTATATTTACAGGAACTATTTAGAGCTAATATTCATATATTACAAATGACTATTGCGAATGACTGTTACTGTTTACACTTTAAACCGTTAGATAGCCTCGGGGACGAACTTAGGATGATTTTGAACACAGACCATTCTTTAGGGGGTCGAATTTATCATCAGCCAAGCTACTTGTGTAGCTTGGTACTGTATCTATATGACGAAATCACTTGTAGAAGCTAGTCCATTATAAATTTAATAACCTAATAAGGCAAATGTGATTAAGACTTTTAAATGACATTGAACTGCCACTATCAAATGAATCCGAGAGAAAGTAGGCCTAGAGATCTTCAAACCTGTTTCAGAGAAGCGTTGTCATTCTGCGTGCAGGCAGTGATTTTGGGTTACTTCCGTATTTGCTTATCCTAAAATTTACAGTTGCTATTTATTATACGGTTTAAATTGTCCTTATTAAAAAAACCTTTTGAATTCTTTGAATTTCAAATGAGCTTGCGAAATGGAACCGTTTTATATATTGAAGTGCATCTGCCAAGTCGAGCAAAACAAAGGAATAATAGTGCATCCGCCAAATAAAGCAAAACAAAGGAATAATATACTCGACTCAACTATGAATGTACTTAAGAATTTTTGTTAATTACCTAAAGGACGGTCGCAGAGCACAGCGAAAAACGGACGTTGCCCTTTTTCTATTTGTCTCTCTCGCACGCGCGTAGTAATAGTGCCCTCACGCTCGCACAGCAACCAGTAACAGTAACCTTCTGAAGGTCCGTTTTTCGCTGTGCTCCGCGACCGTCCTTTAATGAAAGCACCTAATTTAAAGTTTGCATTGCGTTAAACGGTTCATTAGCACCAAAACGAGTACTTAAGTGATTTAATCTTTGTTGACCAACTTACTGTTAATTTTATATCAGTATGACAGAGGTTTGTCTGGGAATGGTCTCGTACTCGTGAAGTGCTCGTTCAAGCGAAAACGGTGACGAGAGCCTCCTCTACATCACTCGAACACTTGCTTTATCATTCGATATTATGTATCTCTATGACAAATAATATGAGCTTAATGAAAATAACATGATAATCGTCCCACGCGTTATTTATCTTATCGGGACCGATAGTAAATGATATTTTTTTAATAATAACTTATCCTGTAATCTATCTGCTCGGTCTCTTAAGACAAAGGATCGAGAGAGGCGAATAAATGTTTAGGACATTAGATAATAGGTGGATTATATAGCAATCTTGGCTTAGAGATAGAATAATGGATAAATATTTTTATAGATCTTTTTACTTAGCCAAAAAACTTATCAACTGAAATAATTAAAAAAAAGAACAACTATTAACGGATTTAACTCGCGTATTTTTATTTTATTTTTATTTTATTTGCTGACGTTTCGGATTCTTTACAGTTTCCATAATCGTAGCATGACTGAGCTGACAAAAGTCTAACGCTAAAGCTTTAGCGTTAGACTTTTGTCAGCTCAGTCATGCTACGATTATGGAAACTGTAAAGAATCCGAAACGTCAGCAAATAAAATAAAAATAAAATAAAAATACGCGAGTTAAATCCGTTAATAGTTGTTTCATTCCAATGTGTAATAACCGCGAAGGCATCAGAAATTATTAAAAAAAGAAATTTTAACTTTTCTGGAATTTGTTTACTTAAGGTTGAAATAGGGAGTGTTTTTTTTTTTAATTCAGTAGGTTCATTTAGTAATGTGGCTTAAGTTTGAAAATTCCAAATAGAGTGAGAATAGGATGAAAATCGAAACTACTTCCACGTGGCAAACGGAACGCTCGTGAACTATGTAGAACAATGTTTCGTTTATTGTTCTTATTGTTCCGTTAGTAAACTTCATATTTATGATCGTGTTTATTATACTACATAATTGTACCTTAATTATCTTTGATCATACTATAGATAACTCAACAATGTGCGTTCTGCTAATTGCAGGCTACTTCAACTATTACTTTCTTCATACTTTTTGTAAGAAAATAAGTATAACTCATATCTACAATATAGCATAATATAGGTTATATTTTGTAACGATATTACAAAGTCGCGGGCAAAAGCACTTTAAAAAAAAAAATACACGACAAATTATTCAGTCTTCTTAGCATTCCGTCCGATTCATTATGGACAATGCATATTATTATATGAACCTACATAGGTTTATTAACTAAAAGCAATACACTTCTCAGCAAAGTGACTTTTGTTTGTATTGCTCAGGACATTCGAGTACAAATTGCCTTAGTTATAAAACTGCGGTCCGGTATGCATATTCTGCGGTCCCTAGCCACTATTTTAGAACAACTTCTCTCGGTCTATTTACTACTACTACTGTTACGATCTTGTAAATGTGGGATCGAAAGGAAAAATTGTAAAGTACATCTATATACTTATTATGAAATTCAAAAGTTGCTTAATTTACTTTATTTATTAAGTTGATGGGTATAAATAAATATACCACCAGAATAGAGTCTTACTCAATTGATGTCTAATAAAATGACAAGATAGCATAAATAATTTCTAAATGAGTTCTAGAACTTATGCAAAGCATTGCATCTCGTTAGCGAAACTAAGTAGTTATAATTGCATATTAAAGTGACAAGACAGTCCTCCGACAATGTTATATGCAGTTCCAAAACAATCCCTAAGACACGTTAGAGTTTTAGCTCCAAAGTTTCTGTATGTAGGTACTTATCAAGTCCAGTAACTCAGACTTACCTCACAAACTACATAGAATATCCAACGACAGTACATTTTGACTACTTCCAAGTAAAAGCAATTGGTCTGCAGAATTGTGCAGTCTTACAACTTATTCTATTTCTTGGGAAGTGTCAGGTAAATAAGTAAATACTTTTATAGTCACGAACAATGGACAAAGTGCACAAATAATTTAGTAGCCGCTGCACTACCTACATCTTTGTTGTGGCTTATATTAAAAGATGACCTAATAACAGATAGTAAAGCACATTTTGCGCTCAATTTAATATCTTTAAAATGTCAATAAAATCAAGTTCATCGTGTTCCTAAGGGTGATGTTATAATACCAGTAGTATTAGACGAAATGGTGCCATGGAAACATGTCAATTGAAGTATCTCACATCAAAATATGCTCGAATAATCACATATTAAGAACATAATTATTATATTATACGCCCAGTCAGTTTGTTTACGCGTTCCGTATCATTATTTACGTATTCGCTCTCTCAATGTTTTTGCTCATTCGTTCGCTTTTAATTAATGTAAATGATTTATGTGAAATTAACGCTTGACGAAATAACTATAGGATTATTTTTGCAATGGATTCTGAGGTATAATAATACATTAATATAGTACACATACGGTGCTCGTATTGTGTTATAATGGATAAAATGCCAATAAAATTACTAAGTACCTTTGATCGAGTAAAAGACAAAAATGAAGAAAAATTTGATTGAGAAGGTACTACAATTTGTTTCGTTTAACCTACACAAGATGCGATTATTATCAAAGAAAAAACACCTGTCGTTTATTGGTAAATTGGTACTTAAAGTTGCGTCTTAACCGTAATCAAATACGTGGATTACTATTGTATATATTCTATCTGTTAAGATCTATACTACGCACCTAACGGCGAAATTGTAATAGACTGCCATATAACGGTACCGTAACGCGATGTTCGTTAGTTTAATCTTTAATGTGAGCCACGCATATTCTTTTCACTGTACAGCCATTTCGGCCAGTCTCTTTTTCTTAAGAATTCTCATTGGTAATTTGTTAAGTAAGTATCAATATTTTCTATAAATGCCTTTATGTTAGTATTGATTTTTATCAAGGCAAGGCACCCCGCCTTCTCCATTATTACTTTGTTTTTGTCTTAATATTATTAAACTTTAATTATATAACTACATAATTTACTTTTATAAGGTAGTATTGGTAATTGAAATCTCAGCAATGATAATCATTGGAAAGTGCTACCATGCTTAATTATTATTATAATATTTTTTGAAAACCTTCTTTTATTGTTTTAAAAGTATTTTGTTTGTGTTTTAGGTAGGTACTTGTAATAAAATATATAGTAACTTATGTCATATATCCGATGTAGGAGGTCACAGCACTTAGTAATCTACGATCAAGTATAAGTTAGATATTGCCAAGTACCCGTACTTACGGTCGCCAAAATGGTTCAACTTGAAAGTAACTTTGCGCAGTAGTTTAGGTTAATGGGGACCTAAACTATAGAAATTATACTTAGGTACTGTATTATATATGTAGGTATAAATAATAATACAATTTAAACTTGTTTAAGTACCTTTTAAACGATGTAGACTTTTTAAGGTAAAGCACCTAACAAATAGTATGGTTAAGACAACAAACTAGATGAAAAACAAATAAATACAAGTTTTAAATTTCAACAAACATTATATTTTAAAAATAATCAACGGCACATAATAAAACAAATCAAATAAAAAAGTAACATCTCGAACATCCAAGATGCTTTCGTATAAAAAATCTTGATAAAAACAAACTATCTATATAAAACTCGTATCACAGCATTGCTTTGGCTTGACTTCAGTGCTTTCCATGATGGAAACCCCACGACTTGCCGTCGTGATGACCGCCCTTCTTACCATGGTCATGATGATGATGATGATGTTCCTCGTGACCGTGATGACCCTTGTGTCCCTTGTGGTCTTCATCGTAGTGATGTTTATCATGATGGCCGTGCTTCTTATGATGATGCTCGTGATGACCAGACTCATGATGGCCTCCCTTCTTGTGACCTCCGCCCTTCTTTTCGTGGTGTCCGTGATGTTTTCCATGCTTATGATGCTTACCTTCATTGTGATGGTCATCGTAGAAGTGATGGTCCTTATGGAAGTCATCCTTATGATACTTCTTGTGGTATCCTGTAGTTTTCTCACCCTTATCATGATGCTTCTTGTGACCGTGTTTGCCACCCTTATGATGATGACCATGTTCATGATGGGAGCCGTGGTGATCATGTTCATCATGATGTTTCTTGTGTCCGCCGCCATGTTCATGATGGTGTTCGGCATGATGATGTTTGCCGTGGTGCTCGTGTTCTCCTTTATGGTGATGATGATGTCCTTTGTGTCCCTTATGGCCCTTTTCTCCGTGCTCATGATGATGGTGGGCATGATGTTCCTTGCCTCCTCCTGACTCATGGTGGTGGCCCTTGCTCTCAGCTGGTACTAGATCATGTTCCTCCTTGATTTGCCTAGCGTAAGTC
This sequence comes from Polylopha cassiicola, assembly GCA_038024825.1. NCBI lineage: Eukaryota > Metazoa > Arthropoda > Insecta > Lepidoptera > Tortricidae > Polylopha > Polylopha cassiicola. Next base: position 10,228,917 of record CP149046.1, on the reverse strand, counting down.
GCCGCTAGGCAGAACAGTGCCACTGCGACAAGTAACCTCATTGTTAGTCGAGTTTGTTTTGTGATTGATTGGTGATATTTTCTCTTTTTATAGTCTGATTTGGATGAAGAAAGCGTTCCGCAATGTTCAGGGACAAGGTTTGCCGTTGCAGGCTGCATTGAGCGTTGGAGCGTTACGCGCAATGATGTATTGTTCAGTTAATTGGTACTTTCGTTTATAAGAAGGAAAATGTCATATACTGAGTAATTATACCAAAATCTGCTTAGTGCTTATAATTATTTGCATCTATGACCAGATTTTTGCATTTGCCTATTAAGCCTAATTATGTTACTTATTAAATCGCGAATAAATGCAGAGTTATATACTAAATGACAGTAAACATCCAAAAATTACTACATAAGTACTACTACCTATGTTCAATTAACTATGTAGGTAGGTAAGAACCCAGTTAATTGATCATTTAGCTTTCCAACAAAACAATATTCAAATATGTAAAAAAAATATCTTTAGGGATTTGAGCAAAGTTTCAAGATGAACACTGTGTATTTAGATAAGGCATACATTTTGCCTGCAGCCACCGTTAAAGCGGACACCATTGTTATTTATAGACATTTTATTCAGTTATCTAACGTAATATGCCATAAAATATACCGAGATTATGTTTTACAGTAAAAAAATGTATAAAAAGATGTGTTTCATGGTTTTCTTTTTTATCTAGGTAGGTACTTAGGTACATTTTTAGTTTTAAAATTGTACCTATGTATGTACGAAACACCTTATAATAATAATAATTTACTAGTTTTGTTTGTGTAATGTATATACTTACCTAAAAAAACATTCTTACTAAAATAATCAATGTACTAAGAAATTATCATTGTGGTGATATTAAGACTACTAGCGACATCTTGTGGCGATCGATAAACGTAATTAAAAATACCGCTTGACTATTCTATACTATTCATGTAAAGAGTTTATAGATTTAATATTATTTCCGTGAATTTATAAAATTAAACAAAATTACGTAGATAGGTACCTATTCTGTATTCATTACAATAAAGCAATCCTTTAATAATTCCGTACCAGGAAGTCGGTGATTATTTATATTTTAATATCTTGCAAGCAGTATAAATACAACACCTACTCGGTATAATTATATAGGTATGAAGTACCTTGTTCATCATTATCATACTTTGCCTATCATACTACCCCAATGTATAATTATGTTGCAGAAATTCCTTACTAGATATTACTATCACCGTCAACCGTTTTTATGAATTTGGTATCGTGTTCCACTTATTAAATAACTTTATTTTGTATATTAAAATACCTTAAAGATGTTTCATAATAAAATGTCTCGACAATTATAAGCGCCTAATAAAATAACACGGCAATCTTTTCGACTGCGTATTGTTGCTGTTTTAAAACGTAGGATCCAAGTAACGTAAACTAAATAATTTGCTTTTACATCTAATTTTCGTAATCATTTCTGATGCCTTATATAGTTAGGTACCTAGTTAGCATAATGTCAAATCACTTCAGTGTTAGACTACCGTCAGCTTAATCGGCTATGAATTGTAAACTGTAATGTTTTCGAAACGTTAGCAAATAATACAAAATACAATCCGTTGTAATTGCGTTGTACCTAACTGTTTCATTCCAATAATATTTTCGTTTCAGAACTATTAACAGATCTGAGTAACAAAGCAATGGTATCGCCGTGTTTTTTGTAAAGCGATTTATTTTTAGAGACTGTATTTAGGTTGACCTCAGATTAATATAACACTAACAGAAAAGCAAAGGGCATGTCTGCTGTCTCTCAATTTTACCCCTGTTGCATAAAAAGAGCAATTTCTGCATCACCCCGTCGAAATTTAATCAAAACAACAATAGGATTGTCCGCTGTCAAGCTGCTAGTGCCTTATTCTGTTTTTATTTAAGCTTGGCTGTGGCCACGGTTAGACCTTTTTTTAGAATATACTTATTTAATTTTGTAAAAAGATAAATTGCTTTACGAAAACATTATACTTTTTGGACTTAACACAAATAACAATGTAGGTATTATTTATTGTATGCGGCGCTGTCGTCAAAATTTCAATGAAAATATTAAAATAAACTTTTTGGAATCTACTTATTAAATTCATAAAACAAACATGTTGATTAATTTTACTCATTATTTTAAAATATTATATTATTACCTAAAAGGTGGGTCGCAAAAGTATTGATTTTAATTAAATGTAACAGATAATAATATTTAATTAATTAATATTAATATAGTCAATGATAATAATATGAGCCGTCCAACACCACAATAACATAATTATAAAGACCAAAGTTTGTGAGTATGTAATTATGTTAGTTACTCTTTCACTCAGAAACTATTCAATATTAGTATAGTCTTATATGCACATTAGAATTACAATCATGTAGGATAGACACTAGTATTTTATAATTATTGTCCAAACCACTCAGACAGCGACAGTACCCCACGCTACCCTTCAAAAAGGATAGTGAACGATCATCGATGGCTGAAGACATTACATCTTCGCCAGCCTCACGCTCAGGGCACCGCGCCACGTCTCCTCATCGTGGGTGGGTCGCATTCACATGTTGTGAACGTCTGGTGAAGAGCTTACTATAGAAATGATCCTATGAAGTAAGGTCTTAAATAAGTTTTCGTGTTTGGGAGTAGTCATTCAATGGGGAAAAATCTTAACACCGCGATGTAAAACTTTGTATGAGTGCGCGGCGACTGTAACAGCGACATCTAGCGGGAGATTTTAGCAACGTTATTACGGTCATGGTTATCCTCCTGCCGCCCAATGACCTATTTAAAGGTCTTCAGCTGAGTAGTGGTTCCGGCCCAAGCGTGTTGCTGATTTTTACAGCTTGACGCCCAGTGTCCTTTTAAAAGGTCTTCAACTTTGACTTGTCATAGAACTTTAAATTTACCGCATATTACATTTAAAGGATTTTAAAACGAATACGTCATATTTAACGTTCACGCTAGATGACAGTCTGTTAAACATCATCTGTTAGTTTTGGCGTAATATTCAAAACAAAGTCGAGAGGTCGAGGAAGGGGTAAGTAAATCTGTGATTTTCTTTGCTATCTCGGCAGATTGCGTATGAGTTTTTGGTGTGAGTGTTGCCTAAGATGTTCATCTTTGTTTCAGCATATTTATTTTATTTATTCAGTTGATATCATTATAAATACAACAACTAATAATCGGATGACCTATTAAAAGGCATATGAGCACCAAGATATTTAAAGATTTTAATAGGTCTACGGGCTATAACCGCTATTCTTGTTTTGATTACTGATCTCTTTGCTATGTTTATTAATAATTTGTAAGACAAAAGTGTTTCTTTTGTTTAGTTTTCACAATTCACACCCATTATAACCTAATCATAATGATAAATTAGTGTTCCACTCGAATTAGTTGTTATGACTCTACGGGATTTTATAAAGGTCTATGGGCGGTTACCCCGTTTTTAGCCAAAACTTCGATATGGTCAAGTTTGGTGCCAAATTGTCAGCTCATTTTCCATTTTATTAATGTTCCATTCCATTTTCGGTAATAAAGACATACTCTAGTCGTAGAATTTGTATGTCACGAACGGAAAATTACCAGTATATGGCCAAAATTAATGGTAACAAGTGGCAGACGTGGTAAAAAAATTATATATTTTAAGAAAATATATAAAATGCGTTACTTTTATTGCAATTTAACAAAAATACACTATAGTAGCGTAAAAGACCAACACGTAGGCACATAAGATATCGGAATAAACACAGAAATACGGATTTTCATATTTTCATATTTTTTATTGTTGTAACCCAGATACCTATAAAAAAGACATCGAATTTCGGTGTTTTTTCAGTCTCAAAGCCTTTTATACATATCACTTATGATACCATAAAAACAATACATTCATACGACAACGATAACTCAAGTTTTCATCGGCCGAAAGTCGTGGGCCGGAACCATGTAAACCTATAAAAAGGGATGTGGGCTGCTATCCCATCTTTGACCAAAACGTGCTGGGCGGCAGGAGGTTATGCGCACTTTGTGCGTAGCTGTATTAGACTTTATAAGTCATTGCGTTGTGAAAAATATAATTAAATATGTTTCCTTCTTCTTATAATACCTATTTATATTTATCCTTGCTTTTCAATTGTAGAATTTATTTTACCATTTTGTAAAATAACAAGACATGTGTCCTAAATTAATTATTAGTTAGTATTTTTTTAACATGGCCTCCGATTTATCAGAATACTACCATTAACAAAGAGGCTTTTTCCCAACGACCCTTCAGGGACGGCCGTGAAGTTTTCAACTAGGCAAATATTTTTTAAGTTGAAAAACTGGATGTTTGCAAACACAAGTAGCACTTGAAGAGTTTGGATAACGTTCGAGTATATTGTCGATTGCTTTTATCTATATAAGTCTACTACAGTCAAGTATAAAGTACTGTGTTATCATTAAATTCGTTCCTATCATATACAATTTTCCTAATACCTACTTTATTGTTCTGCTACTTGATCGTACTATTTTGTTTTCGTCCTAGTATATTTTATTGTCTTATAAGCCGCCAATTTCACTAATTTATTCATTAGGGTCATTAATCTCTGGATCAAAATGAATACTAACAAGACCCTTATCCCGTAATAATTTCTTACTATTTGACGTACAAACTTTACACAGGTAGTCACTAAATTATACCTAAACAAAATAGACCCAGAACTGAAACAAACAAGAAACTTAGTTCCAACACAACCTTTTAGAACCCAAATAATAAATAAATACCGTACACTAACTTTTGCGAGCCTGTGTCTCTAAAACTCGTTAGGCCATTAAACTTTCTACGGATAGGCATATTAGGTTGCTAAATGTGTTTTTTATTAACCTTGTTAATAAATTGACAAGAAAAGGCTAGTTTTATGTTTTCAATCTATCGAAGCATTTTAAAAATCAAGTCGATGTCGATAATGTCGATTGGTGATTTCCGAACGGACAACCCTTGCTAAGTGACGTAACACCCAGCTGGATTGTTGGCGATTAGAATGACAGTTGAGATTTGACTGTCGACCAGTCGTTACGCACACACCCCACGTGTTCTTGTGGAACGTTAGTACGGGTAACCAAGATGGTACAGGGAGTCTTAGACCATATTGCATTGGGTTTTGTTAATTCGCATCAAGAGCTTCGCATCGTAGTAATAATGAAGAAGGACAACCAGTTTCTCCTAATCTTCAATTTTGATTGTAATGTTTATTGACGCTTATTTCGATATATCCAAAAACAAACGCGATCTACCTACATAAGAGGACCGACAGCTTATTTCTAAAGTTGCCACAAAGCCGCTTTACCGTCCTAAGACAACTTCTTATTCCATTACCCATGCCAAAGTTCAATAAAAGAACGAGGAAAAAAGTCGTCAACTCGACGGAATTGTAAATAGAGATGTGTCTCCGGTTCAAGCCCTGATTTGTCACGTCTTATCTTTGGACACTCCGCCTCTCGTTTCTGATAAATCATTCGTATGGTTGGAAACTGGGATATAGTCATTTTGCGCGAATAACTTTTCTGTGACACCGCTTATTATCTTTACTAAAGTAGGACACGGTTACTATCATGATAACTTTGGCTAACTACTAACGGTATTTGTGTTTATAACCAGTTAGTCGCTTTACTTAAAGTTGTCTGAAATTTGCATTCTTTCTACAACACTCCTTGAATTTTCTTTTAATAACATTCCTTAAAAATATTCGAGACATAAAAAAACTGAATATTATAGAAATAAAAGGTGCAAAATGGTTGGGTTTTCATTTTCAATAATATTTTTCCCTATAGTGATAATTTCTGACGCTTAGCATTATACTGCAGTTATAACAGATTTATCTCGCATATTTTATTTTATTTATTGACATTTCGAAAACTTTACATTTCTTATATTAATAGCTGACAGAAATTCTCTGGCAATGAATATGGAAACTGTAAAGTTATAATTTTTTTTCTAATCTCTAATAATTGTTTCATTCCAATATCCCAGAATGAATTTGGTAAACATTTTATCAAATAAATTTTTATTTTAGTCAGATTCAGGTAAAAAAGAAAACAAATTTCGATTTCTAATTCGGCTCTGTGGAATGAACTTTACCAGCTCTTGAAGGTTTTATCAGTACAATAGCCTGGATTGATTCTCCGTTGAATGGTCTTGAGAATCTATTAGGTGACTTTTATTGGAGTCTGAGCCACAGTGGCCCGAATATAAATTGCTACATTGAATTATGGGTCCGAATAGAATGATAGGTATTTCTTTTTATGGTCTAAGCTTTATGCTTTGTGCGAAATATTCAATTCTCTAGTTTACGGGCATATTACATTATGACTGTTCTTCCATGAATGCGTTTTGAACTTTAAACGCACATGCCTACCGGTAATAAAGTTGGCATCAAATATTTAATTAAGTACTTATTATTATAATATTATTATTAATAAGAAGGTTGCTTTTATAATTGTAATAAATAAAGTTATTGTCAAAATGGCAATAAGTATAGGTAACGAAATAATTAAAGAAATTGAAAAAGCAAACGAAAAATGTGTTACGTTATGTTTGAAACTTTTATCCAAAGTAAAGAACGTCACTCGTAAAAATTCGACAACCACGTACCTACGTGTGTTACCGGATTTTCATTGAACTTTTTCGACTGAAATTTTCGAATATTACACACATTGTTTCAAAAATAGAGGAACTCTCTTAAAAATATTAATATAAAGTACTAAATGGAAAAAAATAAAAGATTTAGACGACCTGAAATGTAGTCTTCAATGTCATACTGTAGATTGACCTAATGTTTTTCAATGCCTACTTGCCTACTAATAATATAAATGCGAAAGTAACTCTGTCTGTCTGTCTGTTACGCTTTCACGCTAAAACTACTAGACCGATATAAATGAAATTTGGTACAAAGAAAGTCTGGAGCCTGAGAAAGGACATAGGCTACTTTTTAACCGACTGCAAAAAAGGAGGAGTTCCACGCGGACGAAGTCGCGGGCAGAAGCTAGTCTATCATAAAGAGTAACTGCAATAAACACAGATTACTTACCTATATCATACCTACATAATTTTTATCTTTGAGACCGAATCTTTGTAATTTTCCTAAAACTGGAAAAATATTGCATCGTTGCATCTAAGAAAGCTGATCAACTAGAGAATCAAACAATTATTCATGACTGCAATTTTAACTATTAGTTTCTTTAAACATTTCCATAGTACGGTCGATACGGGTACAATTTGATTTACCTATGCTTATTATTAATGTATAGTTTTAGTTTCACAAACAACAGCCTGCCTGTCCTCTTTCTTTGGGAATACTTCCAGTCGTTTAGGAACTTTATGAGGACACAAAGTTCCTAATGAACCTTAGTTGCTCAATCACCTCCAATTTCCAAGGGAAGAAACGGGCATTTCAAAAGTATTTGAGACCGTGTCTAAACAAAACTATCTCCAATTCAATGTCAGGGCTTTTCTATTTTCGAACCCCAAATCCGAGGATAACATCCGTCGAACACGGTGTGGAGTTTTGAAATAAATTCAAGTGAGCACTAACTTCAGGCCACGTTTGTTTGGATAGAATTCTTGTGAGCAATAACAGGAACGTGCCTTTTTCTGCAATATCGGCTTTGGTTTATAGCTGATTTGTTTCTATTTGCTTAGGTACCTATACGGCTGGATTACCCAAAAATAAAACAGAAGAATAACGCTTGAAGGATCTGTCTCGAAACCAAATCAGTATTAACGGTTTCATGCCGTATTCAAGGATTTTTTTTCTCTGTAAGATGAATTCTTGTGTTCATGTTTTTCTTATAAATGCTGACTCTCTTTAAATAGAAACAATAAAATGCCAATGCCAATTGTTGATGCCTTTGTGGTTATTACACTTAGGTATGATTTATTTAGCTTATTTTACAAAACAATTACACACAAAACTTGTTAAAAAATGATATACCTACTTAGGTAATATTATTCTGCTGTTATTACATGTTAAAAATAAACTAATAGGTGTAAGGGAACTTAAAAATTACCTCTTGTTAAAGAGTGTTGAAATTCCTTAACACAACCCTATTTGTCCATATGCAGCAGTTAATTATTTCAGGTCGTTTCTATTGCCTAGACTCCCGCGAGACCTAAACCATTAAACACATCACAATGTCCCAATGCTTGTTTAATTTAATTTACGGAATGTACAATATACTCTGCTGTAGTATTGTAATTTATTATAGTTTCATTTTTGATGTAATAAGGCACTGTCTGTGTGTCTATAATATTATGTTATGTAACTATTTCATAGCCTTAATTATTGTATTAATTAGAATCAAAAACTTATAAGGAATTTAACGCTAAAGTGTAACTTTCGCGTTAGGCTTAGGTTAAGCGTGCTACAAATCTGCGAGCTGTAAAGTTTACGAAACCTTAGTGAATAAAATAAAATATATAAATGTAATCGGTAAATTATATGGGTAATTGTTTTATTCTGATGTACATAATAACCTCAAAAGTGTCAGAAATTATCATTGTACCAATTGTTATGTTATAAATATTTTGCCAAATTTGTTTATTGGAATGAAACAACTTGAAACGGATTTAACTCGCGCATTTCATAATCGTAGCAAGACTGAGCTGACAATAGTCTTATACTAAAGTGCTAAATCCATTTAAAGTTGTCTCATTCCAATGTGTAATAACCGCGAAGGCATCAGAAATATTATCAAATTTGTTTAATTCATACGAGTACATCATGACATAATGTAGGTCTCTAAGTTAGATTTTTTCTATAGATAGGTACCATTTGTTATGTTTCTACATATTTTGAAAATGTATGGCAGTTAACATAAGCTTTAAATGAGCAAGTATTATATTTACCGTAATAGGTAATGTATACTAGTACCTAGGTAAAGATTTTTTATTAATAATTTCCGATTCCTTGAGATGCTTTTTTGATTTTTAATTAATTACGAAAAAAAGCAAGTCAATGCAGCGTGTCCAAATTTAACCATCGTATTTAATTAGTAATTCATTCCTAGAAAATGAAAAGATCGCCAAAAATTCGGTATAAAAATTTCCACGCGAAAAAAATACAAAATTTACCAACAAAAGAGGGGATGCAAAACTCTGTATTTCCTTGATAGCCGAATCCCTTTCTTCCACGCCATAAAACTTTTATATACGATGTGACGTCCCTAAAGTATAGTTTCCAAGGCGTTTGGGAATGATAAAAAACTTTTAAACTCCGCGAATGACTGAACTGTATTAAGGCTCGCATTTTTTATAAGACTTTCGGAACAAGTTTGTGAAAAATAGGCGCGAGGTTAATTTATGAGGGTGGCTGATATCTTTGACGTTTCTTGTTATTTTCTTTGTATGATTTCTTTTTGTCGCATTGTTTAACTTTTTTTCGCTCTATACTGGGAGAAATATTTCAGTTGTGTTTTTAGAAAATAATAAACTTTGGGTACCTACTTAATTAAAATATGATAAAGTACGTAACATTAAATAGTTTCTGAAGCTTTCGGGGTTATTACTGATTGGAATAAATCTTTAACGAACGCCACGTTTAACGTAAGCATGTCAAATAATATACGCGAGTTCCTTTACAGTTTATTTATTTATAATTAATATTTAATCAAATAAAGTGGTCATCATTTTTTACCTTATAATATTTCTATTGTTAACACAAATCCAAAACATAATTATTTACATTTTTGCAATGTAATATTGAGCGGATTAGGTACGGGGTTTTTCAAAAAATACGGAGAAACCAGATTTTCTTAGTACTTACTGTGACCTAGCTACGTAGACTTATTACCATCTTAACCCAGTAATTTTACATTTTATCGCAATGTTCAACCGTCAGAAAAGGGCAACATTTTATTTTATGATTCTTTTCTAAGACTACAAGACTTACGCCTAAATTTTATATTGATACTGTAATAAATTAACAAACACTATTTACTCCATTGATATAATATCAATCAACCTAACTTTCAATGATAAAAGAAACGATACTTACAACTTTTGTTATTACTACCAAATTTTCCTAACACCGGCACATAAAACACAATTGAATCAAATAAACTCTCAGGTCCCCGAAATTCATCGCATTTCTCAGAAGTTACTCAGAAACTTGGGCATAATTCACAATACTTACCATATTGACTCATAAAAACAACAACACCAATTCTTGTTATTCACTCGCTTCAACTTTTCCATTCAAAAGTTTCACACGTCGCGTTACTGAAGTTTTTTAGGGTACCGCATAATTTCCATGCGTGATTAACTTAATTTGTGTTGCGACGTTGAAAATAGTCCTTGGGGACTATTACCTGTTGCTAATGAACTCATGTCTAGGTTAGTTATTATTTGATACCGTTTAATTTTCGAAAGATCCATACACAGTGCTTAGACCAAAAAAATCTTTTAAATTTTTAATGCGCTCGTTCATGTGGCTTAAGTGTTAGTAGGTACTTTAAATCTATATAATATTTTAACCAGCAATACAGATTTTACAATAATATAAAGAAATACGTACATAGTGTAGATTGTTATTTTTAAAAACAAATAGATACAGATTATGCAGGTTATGACAGAAATAGGATAAATAGGAAATTAATTACATTAAGTACCTATTTAATAATATTTTAGATATGTCAGTATTTTGAGAATACGGGACCCTACAGCGTCAGCCAAACTCGGTGTGTTCGAGAGTTTTGAAATGAGTTTTTATGCTTGAGGTAAGATATAGGTGCAAATAGGGTGTTAGCGTTATATTTATTTCGAGTAGGCTTTTACGTTATTATTACATTCTCCTTTCATTTTAAAAGTACAAAGTTTGTTATCGGATTTGTTGACTTTTGTACTCGCTGTGTACGCAAAATAAGCTAGGTAAGCATACTAATAATATATACATTTTTGCTGTAACAGAACTTATAGGTAGACGAATACTCCCCAATAAGATATACCAATTGTTACAGCGTTTTCAAGACTACTTGTTTTCCCTTGTAACGTAACTTGTGATATAAAGATTTGGGCGTTGTTATAAGATTAATTGTTCCTATATCTAACTTATAATCAACATGTAACATGTTAATAAGCATTATACTTAACGTATATTAAGAGCGCAAGAAACTTACTAGTAAATCCAGACTTACCTATGTATTATTTAAAAACTATTTCCTTGTTGGGTCTTTAATACTGAATGTTATTTTGATTTTAAACGTCAATGTATATTTTGATGTAGGTATTATCCATGGAAATTAAATTACACTGCTTAAGGCAAACATAAACAGATTACGTAAGTACCTACTTCTTAAAGGGGCATATAAATGAAATGAAAGCTTTTAGCTGTAAACGTTTATTTTAAAAACAAAATGCTTTGTAGAACGGTTTATTAGGTTACGTTGGTAAATGAAAATAAAAGCAACAGGCGGTGCTGCGACAGAGTCGCAGTTTTATGAGTAAAGGGAATATGGCTGGTCAGTTATGGATCTGATTTCATTACGGTCTCTTTGAACTGATAAAACCGTGATATTTTGTATTTTGTTTAAAAATACGTTTTATTAAAAAAAAATCTATTTGGTGAAACTTGCAATTTTTTACTACTTACTTGTGACAAAACACTCTATTTAATTGGTTCAATATTGTTGGAATGTAACGCTGGCCATCTCGGTTACTTTTAAATAGCTAATGTCAGTACTTTATGTCACTCCTCTTTTATTCTTCTTATTCGTATGTTATATTAATTATAGTTATTCTCTTATAGTACTCTGTTTTAATATATTTCCAATAAATATTAATACTTACATATACATGCCGGATAATCCAGGATAGTCTCAATATTCACTTAAGTTATTAAAACAAACATCCGAAATTTTAAAGACAGATTATCATAAATCCGCTTGTTTATCGTTACCTCTTCTATCCACAGCCACGTAACGGGGCCGTGATTTGTTCCATTTACCGCGATTCAGGCGAGCGTTATTTTCATCTGTCAAAATAATAGCACAGAGTACCGCACTCGTGGTGGAATGGGCCATTTATCTGAGCCAAAGCACCTCTGGATTTGACGTGAAACAATACAAAGTACTAGAGCCTACTATTAGGGATCGAGTGGTTTAGCTTTTCTGGTTGGGTTTTTTTGCTGACAGGCTGTTCATTGATTTGGTAGTAGGTAATATTTAATGAGTAGTGTTAGAGTATCGTCAGCTGAGTTTAAAATAAGTATGGGGGCTGAAATTTCTAAAAAAGCAAGCATACAATTTTTGTGTCAACGAGTGAAATAAAATACGCGAGTTAAATCCGTTAATAGTGTGTAATAACCCGAAGGCATCAGAAATTATTTATATTTTTTATGCAAATAAGTAGGTAGATTCCTTACTTTTAGTGTTAAGGTGCTATACTTACAAATTATACAGACGCCTTTATGAAATGAAATATATTATAAAAAAAGAATTATCAAAATCGAACCACTCTGTAAAAAGTTATGCGTGGTCATACATTAAAAAAAAAAAAAAAAAAAAAAAAAAAGAAATATACGCGTCGAATTGAGAACCTCCTCCGTTTTTTTCGTCGGTTGATAATATTAAGCGCCTTACCTTCAAATATTTATTTAAATATTATATTACAATATGTGACAAAAATATACACTATAAACCCTTTGTTAAAACAGATCTTACTTAACCCTTTTTTTTCAGTAAAACCGAGAACGCGAATCGCTCATTTAACTAAGCCTAAAATGTTTTGACAAATTATTTTTTTAAAGCCTGAGTTATTGAGGCGGTTTGTCGCAAATATATAGGTCTGTGGCAATAAAATTGTGTATGGACGCTTTTTTTACAACTGTCATAATCTGTGTACGTTGTTTTATTAAATTGTTTCTGAGTACCAAAGACATCTTGTTTTTATTAGTGATAAATAATGACGATAAATTTGATTGAATTATGGCGGAGAATTTTCCATAATACCGTAGAATCAATTAGCTACCTCAATCATTCAGAACTAGATAACGTTATCAGTGGTGGGTCGGTAGAAATAAGGGCTTAAAATTGTGTAATCATTTTGGTTTTTGTTTGTTTGTTCCCTGGTGTTGTGATTATAATTATATTATTAGAGCTAGACTTCGTCCTCGCAGAAGTTAAAAAGGAATGATTGTTATATTTTATTATTTTACAGCCTTTAGGGGTGAATTCCAATAAACCATAACAGAACTTTTATCCAATAAAATGTAAAAGTAAATTCACTTAATTTACCCATAACTGTTAAATTTTCAATTAAAATACAAATATATTATTATAAAAAAATATATTATGATATAGGACTTATTATAATATTGCCAAACTATTCTTGCTTATACGAATTATTTAATAAATGTGTACTAGCTGATATTTTACTGTCAGGTCCGCTACCCTAAATAGATTTCATAATTGGGGGTTGACAGTAAACCCAAATTGTTTGCATTAAACGCCATCATAACTTGATCTTCACGGCACTGTATCTCTATTTACAAAGGGCGTGTATCTCAAGCGATAAAAGGATCAAGTTATAATAGTCACGGTAGGTAGTGTTTTATCTTTTATTCAAACCGATTCAATAGGCTTTAGGGTCAAGTTTGATAAGTTTATGGACATTGTGACAATGACTTAGTTTAGAATTCAGATGTGATTAATGATTATTATTACTATTACTATTTTTGTACAGATAATATGTTAAACTTACAATTGTAATAGCCAATATAAGTTAAGACATTTAAGTATTTTTTTTTGTACTTGGGTAAACTCAATATAATGAAAAACGTACGAGTACTCAGTAGGTGCTGGCATTTTAAAAAGTATGAGTTGCTTCAAGAGTTTGTACTAGTACCTGCCTTCTTTTATATTTTTAGTAAGCAAAATATTTGACTTAATTAGGTATAATAATAATATTATCTAATTACTTCATCAAAATCATACCACAAAAATTACAATCAAACTAACAGCAATCTTAACAAGAATAAATCAAAATATCGGCAAGCCCTTAGTACTTGAATTCCAGAATTATGTCAGTTTATTTTCCTTGTATCACAATACAAACCGTTTCACCTCACACCGTCACCATTTCAAGTGTAATATTTCAGAGCGCAGGTGTCCAGAGACAGGGTACCCTCGTCAAAAAGCGATTACCTTTAGACACGTCGAGTTTTGTGCACTCTTATAACCCTTTTGTTAACCGACGTCAAAGATGGATAGTTTGATGCGTCGATATTGGATCGTGACGTAATTGAAGTCCCAAAAGTGTTTTGATGGTTGAGATGGGCCTTAAGCTAGGTATGTGATGACCCTCACAGTTACTCGACTCACATGAACTTATCAAGTTTAAAGTCGTTTTAGTTCCACTCTTTGTAACTCAAAAACGGCTGAACGATTCACTGAAAATTGGTAGGATTGGTAAGTAGCTTAGAGCTAGTAGACGGACATAGGATACATTTTATCTCGTACTGAAAAACAAAAGACGCGCGTAAGATTAGAAAATTAAAGAAAATTTTATGACAATATGCGGCCTACCCGCAACAACATTATCTTTCATCGAAACTACCCTCACCTTTTTCCTTCGCTCGCGCACGAGGACGGGACAGTCTACCGACGACCTAGCAACGACGCGCGCGCACCTTCGTTAGCACTATGTTCTGTTGTAGAAAGAACTATACCGTTGTGTCGTGAGTGGCTACCGAAATTCTAGGCTGTGAACTTTTCTTGGAGTGGTGTTTAAGTGCAAAGGAACTCGAGTAATCTGAGTAATTATCATCATCATCGTCGGCTGTAAGTACACCTGTCTTCACATACTATTACACAATAATACGTGTTCACTTAATTAACGATATGGGCATCTAAATTATATTTTGAATAATATTCTTCTCTGTCTTCCGGTCAGAAAGCGTTAACTTTCTGTCCGCTGCGCTAAATGAAATTGCCGCTTTCTGGCTTCGTCGAACAGAAAAATAGTATACTGACCTCGGCCAGTAAAATAAAAAAGCATCAGATCACATTTTTATCAACCTCGGCTTCGCCTCGGACGACAATTACATGTGATCTGAGACATTTTTTTATTTTATTGGCCTAGGTGCGTAATGTACTATTTCTCCGTGTTTAAATACGCAAATAGAACACACAACAACTGTTAAATAATTTCAATCTTTAATAATTTAGAAAAACCCGACATTTTTGTGCTTCACGAGGCATTCGCTATACATTCTGAGGTTTCATTTCGGGGACAATCCGCAAAAACAAATTGGAAAAGCGACACAAACACACAGCAGGAACGCGAAGGTATCACTTAAAAGTTTCAGTAAGCTTAGACGGTACACTCCTGTATGGATCGCACACCCCTAAGTGCACAGTGGCGTCTAATACAAAATGTATCACGTGTCTTGCCGTGTCTTCACATTCGGAACGGTTACAGTTAGATCCGGCTGTCGTTGTGGTTGCTAACTTTTGTTCCAACAAATGGTTTTATTTTGAAAAATCAGTTTATATTTTCTTATCTTTATATCTCTTCATTTTTACACTTCGGTCGTTCTAATTTTTTACACACAAAATGTCCTTTGTTTTATCATAGCGTCTCATTGGAGTATTGATATTTACGGTTTTATAATTTTCGAATAAACGTCTAAATACCTATGTTTTTAACCCCCGACGAAAAAACGAAGGGGTGTTATAAGTTTGACGTGTCTGTCTGTCTGTCTGTCTGTCTGTCTGTCTGTCTGTCTGTCTGTCTGTCTGTCCGTCTGTCTGTCTGTCTGTCTGTCTGTCTGTCTGTGTGTGTGTGTGTCTGTCTGTGGCATCATAGCTCCCTAACGCATGAACCGATTTTGATTTTGTTTTTTTTGTTTGAAAGGTGAATATGTCGGGAGTGTTCTTAGCTATGTTTGATGAAAATCGGTTCAGTAGTTTAATAATTAGGGAGGATAAAAGAGGGGATGGAAAAATAAAAGTCTACAAAGGTACTCGTGTGGGGTATCAAATGAAAGAGGATCACGTGTACATAACAAAATTGAAACTATAATGAAAATCGGTTGAGTCGTTTAAAAATTATAGCGAGCTAAAGTGGGGATGGAAAACCAAATGTCTACAAATATACCCGAGTGGGGTATCAAATGAAAGAGGATCACGTGTACATTACAAAATTGATGTTATAATGCAAATCGGTCAAGTAGTTCAAAAAATATAGGGAGTGAAAGTGTGGATGGTTAACTAAATGTCTACAAATGTAACCGAGTGGGGTATCAAATGAAAGAGGATCACATGAACATTACAAAATTCCATGTAAAATGGAAATTGGTTAAAAAAAATATAGGTAGGTAATAGGTACCTACCTACTTTCAAAAAGTATGAAATAAAAAAAATAAATTAAAAATTTTATCAAACCCCCGACATAAAAACCTAAAAGCCTTCTAAAAAGTATAATAATAATAAAAACTTGATATTAGGTAGGTACGTACCTAAGTATTAATAGGTATTTCTACAAAGAAAACGTCATGTCGGGGGGACTGTAGGTTTCGGT
This sequence comes from Polylopha cassiicola, assembly GCA_038024825.1. Taxonomy (NCBI): domain Eukaryota; kingdom Metazoa; phylum Arthropoda; class Insecta; order Lepidoptera; family Tortricidae; genus Polylopha; species Polylopha cassiicola. The sequence continues at coordinate 10,212,322 of CP149046.1, read as the reverse complement.
ACATTGTAAATATAGGTAGGTACAATAAATGATGAGCGGTCCCCCCGACATGACGTTTTCTTTGTAGAAATACCTATTAATACTTAGGTACGTACCTACCTAATATCAAGTTTTTATTATTATTATACTTTTTAGAAGGCTTTTAGGTTTTTATGTCGGGGGTTTTTATTCTATTAATAGGTACTACAGTAATCATTCACTTTCCCGAACCAGAATTTTTATACGTTTGTTTTTCGTATGTACCTATAAAGAAATGCTTGTTATAAAAACTGAAAGATTACATAATATTAGGTTATTTTATTAACACTAACAATAAGACGAAGGACAGGTAGGACAAAAAAGAAGAACGGACCCATCTACATAGTTATTATAATATATTTTTTTTATTTTTTTTAATATATTTAAGCTAACCTCAACGAAACAGTTAATATTGTCGATTGCAACGTGTATACATACAGACATCCTTAGGACATCTATTTGATACAGGTAGGAACATTCAGACAGGGTTAACGATCTTAATATAATGGGCGTACATTTGGATTACGTTCTTTGGATCACATCTTGTCTTTGATGACATCTAAAGCTACATTAAAGGATGATCTCCGAAGTCAATACTTCGAATTAAGTTGTTTTGGCATTCAGAACAGTTTAAGTTTATAATGGGGTCGGCTTAATCTAATTAATCCTGTCTTAATCCAAAGCGGTGCTGATAAAGATAAAGATTTTGTTAAAATAACCGTTTTAAGGTAAGTATACCACTTGAAATGATTGCGCAGGTAAAGTAAATTATGGTAAGGTAAAAATTAAGATGGAAAAATTCGGAACCGTTTTCTTTGGATGAGTCAGTTTTTAGAGGATCTAGGATTTTCCTATAAATACGTGATTTGTAATGTAAAGAATCTCAAGAATTAAACGTTTTCTGCAAAATTTAAAAAAAAATGAGTCGGTAGAATTCTATATTGACTTTGGTGTTAAAATTCTAATACAATTTTTCTAATATCTATAGTTATTTAACCACTTTTATCGTAATACCTATTCCAGCACGGATATTCAGTCACGTATGTAATTCAATCTAAATCCATCAAAATAGTTTGAAAGTTGTATTAAAACTACTCAATAACGAAACTGAAATCCAGTTTATTCTCTATACGTAAATTAAAACTTTTTGTTTTCGTTAGCATGTTTTCAATATCAAAAACACTTGAAACAACGAGGGCTCGTGTAGGAAGCATCAAATTTGCATGGTCGATTGCACAAGAACAACCAAACTATGTAAAAGTTCATTTATATTTGTCTACCTTTATTTGTGAATATTTAAGATACCTACTCGTATTCATTATACTTAGGTACTAAATTACATTATAATTATATTATATTAGTAGATACATCCCTAAAATAAATCTTGTAAACAAAAGAGGTTGTTTTGAGGATTTCAATTAAGTATGTACCTATCCCTTTCTAGTTCTATGATAATTTGATAACTACATAATATATAAAAAAAAATACGAAGGTAACCAGGAAAATCAAAGTCTTAAAATTTCAGTTTTGTCTTTGGAATTAAACAACTGTAACGATTTTAACTCGCATATTTTATTTTTATTGGCTGACGTTTCGGAGCCTTTATAGAACCTTTTCATTCCAATGTATAGTATAATAACCGCGAAGGCATCAGAAATTATTATTTCATCTTTTTCAATTCCATTTCTAAGTAGCGCAAGTAGCTACGAAAGCCATTGCACTAGCGCCGAACACGCACTTGACCGGTTTTTTAATCAATCAGCCACCCTGCCTCGTAAAAACATCAAAAAGGTAATTAAACTAATACTCTTTTGAAATCTAAGGATTCTAAGCAATAAAGCAGCTTATATCGAATTACTCATCTTTTGTACCCAAACAATTTCCAATAACTCAATCAAAAACGCCCGTAATGGCTGTAAACTTAATACAGCAAGGGTGCGTTTGTTATTGCAAAATTAATTGGCGAGTAATTGGCCGCGTCTGTTGCGTCTGAAGGCGCTGGCATTGACTGCCAGTTAATTAGCGCTGAACTGCGGGAACAATGTGGCCGGAGCTCAGACGAGTGTTGCAGAGAGTTAACTCCAAATTATGGGATATGCATTTTAAGTAAAACCTAAGAAGTAGTTTTATATGAAAATTATGATGTACAAATTTGTATAAGAAATGTAATGGGTTTTTTTTTGTCTCGTTGGCTTTATTATAGAATGCTAACTCTGACGTCGTCGTACATATGCCACCACTACTGCACACGCCTGATACTACTAAGTTAGCAAAGCACAGCAAACTAAGAGTAGTTCTGCTGTGCGTTGCTAACTTCGTGTAGTATTTATATATATTAGTAAACATTTTTTTTTGCGAACTAAATGCTGAACACACAATCATTTTTATTGAACAACAAAATGGAAGGCGAGCTTCAAGATGAGAAGGTAACCCGAGGACCTCCTAGAGTGGGGGTCGCACCTAGGCTCAAGCCATTAGGAAGTATTCATATTATACGATTATGATGCAGGGGTATAGAGAGGGTTCCTGTTGTTGCCGTTTTTGACCTCGCCGGCGGGGCCGCTGTAACATTATCGAGTTTGGGCTAGATATGGGTGAATCCGCAAGCCGCGCGGCAGACGCCTGTGTGTTTACGGGACTGTCGCTATAGCGATCGTGATTCGTTAAACATAGTGTCTCATCTGTAATGATTCAACTCTTAGATCACTGAACAGCTGGTTGCGTCCAACGCTCGAAATCATTAGAGACCATTATTATTATGGATGTCGTAGACGAAAATTGAAGTTCTCAGAGAAAAAACGATTTTTCTCCCAATTAGCGCCAGTTTTAGTAGTTAGGGGTGTTTATTGATGTCGACAGCGTTTTAATAGGGAGTATAGAATACAATTACGTACATCGACCTAAGGTAAGAAATGTATATTTTTATCATAATAATATATTATGTATAATACTAATTAAATTATACAAATGCTTTAAATTTTGAGTTTAAACTTATAAAATATAAACAAAATTAATTAGGTATTAAATTTGAAATGGATTTGTGTTCTACTTAAATTTCAGAAACTGTATGAGAATTCCAAGTAGACTTAGATAGAGATCGTGTTAACTAATACCTTGTCATAAATCAATTTCTCCTTTTAAAATACTTACACATTGCTATGCATACTTAGGTACCTACTCAATAACCTCAAAAATCTAGAAGTATCAACAGCGAAAGAATAAGCACTACAGACTCTATACATAATACCAGAGAAAAAGAGAGACTGCCCCAACACATATCGAAACCCATTCGATCTAAAACAAACAATCTACTAGAGATGGTTGTAATCAAATTCACGTGCAGGATTGATCGGAACGACAAACAGACCCTGAAGAAAAAGGGCCACAGTTTGTTAACGTAAAACGGGAGTTAGGAGTTAACTACTGAACCCGGATCAGGTAAACGCGTTGAATTAATCACACCTCGACAAGGGAACGGTGTAGTCAGCGCTTGGCGTTGTATGGCTGTAAAAATAGCGAATTGTTCAATTTTAATACGTAATTAGTAACTGCTTGTTTTGTCAATATATAATAATAATAGGGTAAGTCCGGGGAAGGTGGACATACGGGAAAGTTGGCCAATCGAAAAAAAAACATGGAATATGTGAGTTTATTTCGTTAGTTTTCTCTCAGTTCGGTTCAGTTATGTTACTAAGAATACCTACTTAAAGCTATATTATTTTGGATTAATTTGTTAAGTACCTATAGATTTTGTTTGTTTACCTTTATAAAGAAATAAATATATCATATTAAACCAACAATATTTCGAGCGCTTTCTCACTACTTTTAATCCTTCAGGAAGGATGCTTTGAAAACAAAGCCTTTATAATAATCAAACCACAAAAATCAATTTGAATTTTGAATACCTAAGCTCTATGCTTTTATTCCTAAGTTTAACCTGGAACCTATTTTGTTTTTTTAAATATACATAGGTCGGTATAAATACACAAATATTACAAGTAGAATAAAATGTATTATGAGGTCTTATAAGTATTATTACACACTATTACATAATATTATTAAGTTTCTAATATAAGTCTAAATTGATGACTTACTTGGGAAGTTATTTTTGCTCCCCCCATCCACCATTCTTCGAAACATATTGTTAACTATAAATAATTTTACTAAGCACAGAGTATTTAAGTTGTTGATCAAACATTTTTTATAATTATAATAATGTCAATTTTAAATTCAAATATACTCACACTACTTAAAACAGAAACCCAACTCTTTTATCACTTAGACCTGTATGTGTCAGCCTTTCTAGCCCCAAAAAATAGTCATTCGCCCGAACCTTCTCTCAGACAGAATAGATTCTCATTCAATTATCTAAATGAAATCCGGATCAGATCCGTGATCGTCTGAAGTTAACGCAATTTGTGCACAGGGAGGGCTAGTTTGATTAAACAGGTACCGTTATAATGAAATAACGTAAATTTATAAACAATACCAAATTAGAATGAAACAAACAAACGAATTTAACTAGCGTATTTTATTTAAAACTAGCGGTCCCGGCAGACGTCATCCTGCCCGTTCGAAATTCAAATTAGGTAACTTTAGTTAGGCAACGTTTGTATGGGAAAAGAAAAGGGCTGTTTTTAGGGTTTTCCCGGCAATTATTCGATTTTTTCTCGCCGTAAAAACCATCTTTGGACTTGAAAGCGTAACAGACAGACAGACAGACAGACAGAGTTACTTTCGCATTTATAATTGGTAGGCTTTGTCGAGTTATGCGCTTACCAACACATTTTGCGATTCATTTTTATATATAAGAAGAAGATAATTTGCTGACGTTTCGAAATCTTTACCTACTTTATAATACGTCCAATGATTTTTTTCCTTAGTCTATCAAGTAGATTTTCAAAAAATAACGTACACGTATTTTTTCTTTCCTCAATTGAAGAAGTAATGTCAAAGATAAGCGCTTTCAAAGCTCGGGAGTAGGGGCAAGTGACGTCACGGCTAGGTACAAATTGTACTATATCGTGACGTCAGGAACCCCCACTCCGGAACTTTAGAAGTGCTTATCTTTAGCATTCTTTATTTGTTTGAGGAAAAAATGGATACATCGAATAATTATTATTAGTTACCTATTAGTTTTCGATACGTTCGGAAATAAAATAACATAAATTCATTCTAACGTTCTGTATTTTATTTTACTGGCCGAGGTCAGTATACTATTTTTCTGTTCGACGAAGCAAGAAAGCGGAAATTTCATTTAGCGCAGCGGCCACAAAATTGGCGCTTTCTGGCTGGAGGACGGAAAATGTAATTTAAGCCTTATCATTATCCGTATCCCTGTTTGAATTATAATACTAATTAATCAAAATTTTACCTACTTATGCAATCCACGTAATCACGACCTACATCGACAATTTCACACCTACCTACGTACAGAGAAACATATAAAGCCACTGGGCGGAAATCAGGAATTTGTACATCATATCCGGTGTACACCGTCAACTTCCGGAACCTCGTGCCTCCACTTCCGGTACGAGCTTAAAGCTCGTGTGTTCGTATTCCAAGCTGTACCAGTGCTTACTCGTTCGTTGATGGTTTTTTATATTTTTTTTTCATTAAAATCTTTCGGTATAATTTAAAAGTAACAATAATGCATACATTGGAATGAAATAACTATTGACGGATTTAACTAGCGTACTTATTTTTATTTTATTTTAACGAAATGTCGGCAAATAAAATAAAATAAAATAAAAATTACCGATTTAAATCCGTTAATAGTTGTTTCATTCCAATGTGTAATAACCGCGAAGGAATCAGAAATTAATATTGCATACTTGAATAATGATATCATTCTGTTTAAAATAGCGATTTTAGTCTAAATTATGTTGCAGTTATTAATTGGTTTTTAACTGCTTTAATAATGTCTAATGCCTTCGCGGTTATTACACATTCGAAATAACTATAACTAACGGATCATATTATTATCTATGTAACCAAGTATTTTTGCACTCTGCAGGACATCTTTACATAAAAATACTAAGTATAGTCTCATTACCAGTTACAGGTAATGAGTACTAACGTGTATTTAATCCTTACTTCTTTCTGCATTAGTAAGGCAGTATATCAGCCATTTCACTCACATTTGTATGTACAATTTTAGAGCTATTTTTAGGCAATCAGCTGATGGCGTCAGTACTGGAGTGATTTCCTGAACAAAGTTATCTATGTTGACAAGCGTGGTGAACTCACTGTTGTTTATTTAAAAGCTTTTATTTAACTTGTAGTGTATGTAAGTATACGGACGGGTGAAATCTTTCCACTCAAATTTGAAGAGAATATCTTTAACCTATTGAGCTTGTACCAGCGTTCAGTTTGGATGACAATGCATAATGTGCACATGCACTATGTGACGTCATTCTAAAACCAAATTAGGGGGGTACAATTAGGGGTTGAAAACTAAATAACAAGAAATATACCCGAATTGGGTCTCAAATGAAATGGGATCAAATGTACTTTACACAGGTACTTTGTAAAATTATAAAAGCTTGTTTTTGAAAAAAAAATGCTCACTATATGAATAGACAGCTGACATTTATAATAGTAGCTATCTATCAAAAATTGAGCCGTATACGCTGAATTCGATAGCACACTTTTATGCAATGGCACGTTAGTGAAGTGGCTGATAGATATCTGCATTGACGTACTATTTTTTGCAGACTTCCTTTTAGAGCTAGACCTATTAGTGCATAAGCCTCATTGGCACTAATCCCAGACAGAAAGAGTATAGGATTAATTAACACCTTCACGCTAACGATGTCCATTTTGTCGGCTTTTTTAAGGTACGCCAGTAAAACGGGAATCTTTGTGAATAATTTGAAGTTTTATTTTTGCTACCATTGGTAAATACGAGTAACATTATTTATCGAATGTTGAGAACGAAAGTGACCTGACTCGAAATGTGTCACTATGCAAATTCAAATTTAAATGTAAGACTTAAAATCCTTAATGGAGTAACGATAAATTATGAATTAAGTCACTTTCGTTCTCAGCATGCGTTATATTCTTTTATGTTTGAATATATTATGAGTATTTTTTAATAGTACCTACCTAATAAAACAGAACTGTCTTTATTGTAGGTAGTTTCTTTGAAAGCGTCAGTTCACAGAATTCTGGCAGTAAATAATACAAAAGAAGATGTCCGAACGCTTGTCATCATTGAAGACGGCGAAATGTCGCTAACAGATTTGGAATCACATCAAATGGTTTATTAAAATATTTTTAATCATACCTACATAATTATGATTCGGTTTTATTTTATTTGACGCCAAATGCCGGGTTGTTGGTTTCTCCTCCCATCAGCCAATCGAATTTTTAATCGCGTTTTAAACCTTTTAATACCTATTAATTCTACTTTTCAAAGAACCCATGTTTAAATATCTTAAAAGAACTTATAGGTACTATTTCAACTATTTCTTTCTCATTTGTCTCGCTTCAAACTTGTGAGATAGGTAGTTTTGCTGCGACATCTAAAATTTAACTCTTTACTGTTGTGATAAAGCCCAAAATGGTTACACACTGAAGTGATTACTTAAACATTAACCATTTATATTACACATTACATTTAAATCTAAACTAAATTTACCTCTCACTGAGGTTATTAGGTTGACTCCTTTTTAAAGTTATTTTAAACCACCAATCCTAAAAAAAAACATCTTTAGTAAAGTCATGTATGTAGGTAAGTCTGGGGTAATTCACTCTAGGGATCATTCTCTAGATAAACAGGAAATTATAATAAAAGTTTTATCATGAAAATTAAACCTGATGTAAAAACAAAAGAATGAAACAATTGATGAATGAACTTGTCTACTAAACGAACTGACGCCAAATACTGAAAAATAGTACCTAGTAGATTTCACATACATACATTGGTTACCACTCCAAACTAGAATTATTGCTAACAAAATCCGCTACACGGGTGGGTTGTGCGTGACATTTACCTATGATAAATTGCAGCAACTTATCATTTACGGACAGATATATTTCGCACGATTGTACCATTGTACTTTGATAATGTATCAGCGGATAGTGATCGAATGTAGGTTATTGGAATTCAGTTTTGCTGATTTTTTCAGGTAAATAAGAAGTGCCTACTCAAGAAGAGACACGATGAACTATCGTGCTTTTTTTTAAATGTGATATTTTTATTGTGTTTGTAATTAGTTTACGTTAAAATACAGTTGGATATTAAAAACGTCTACAGCGTGTGCTTATCTTATCTTTTTTATAACAGAAACATTTAAATGCAGTCAGCAGGTAGATGTACCTAATGTGTATTAATGGTCTCAATGAGGGCCACCGCGTGTCAGAAATCCGATAGATGCGCTAGTGTAGAATGAGGTCCAGCTGTCATGTACCACCAATCACAGGCCAGTAGCTTGCCTCTCATAGGTGGAACATGACAGCTAGACCTCATCCACACTAGCGCATCTGGCGGATTTCTGACACGCGGTGGCCCTCATTAGGTAGGTACATAGGTAATTAACCTTAAGCAATAAATGTGACCTAAGCTATAAAAAGTAATAAACAATAACGGCAGTCATTATTCACAATATTCAAAAATAAGTTAAAAATAGAATATCCTCATTTTTTTACCTAAAACTTTTCTCGAATACAGCAATATCTCCACTCAAAACAGCATATCAACATACACAACACACAGTAACTTAAGTCCTTTTGTTCAAACAGGTCCGCACAGGTTAATTTCCAGCGGAATCATGAACTAAGTACAGAACACTCGTATAACAAAGTTAACGAACCGCGAATGGGTGGCCAGGCATAGTCCGGGCCGGGGATTGCAACAATCGCGCGAAACGCAGTAATTTGTGTGCCCAAAATAAAGGTCTAAGCGAATTGGGGTGCAAAGTAAAAAGATTATCATCCCTACTAATATTATAAATGCGAAAGTAACTCTGTCTGTCTGTCTGTCTATCTGTTACACTTTCACGTTAAAACTACTGAACCGATTTAAATGAAATTTGGTACAAAGATAGTCTGGAGCCTAAGAAAGGACATAGGCTACTTTTTAACCGACTGCAAAAAAGGAGGAGTTCCACGCGGACGAAGTCGCGGGCAGAAGCTAGTTATTAATAATTTCTGATGCTTCTTAAGTTATTACACTTTGCAAAGAAACAGTTATAACGGATTTAGCTTGCGTATTTTAGTTTGCTGACGTTTTGGAAACTATAGTTATATTCGTAGCTGATTGAGCTGACCATAGTCTTATACGTTTACCAATGACTAATATTATTGTTCATTTGATAGTCGCACCTCCCCCCCGAAGTAACCTGTAGGTTTTGATTCCCTTGCGAGTGTCAAAAATTACCTTATATGCCTATTCTTAGTTTGTCTACTCCTGACAACAAAAGCTGCGCCCTTGTACATTGTAATAGATTATTTACGAATCGAACAAAAGGCAGTGGTAAATGTTCGCTAATTTTTGATTAATTGTACCACAATCCCGCCAAATCTAACCACGCCATTTGTATAAAGTTGCCCCGCTAAAGTTTGAACGAATTATTCATTGCCATTGAGGATAACCTAGGCATGTCATAAATTTGTTGCAGTGCGATGTCTTTTAATGCTATGTGCTTGTATTATCTTAATCTCGTGTCGGTATATAATAATTGGAATGAAACTATAAAGATATTGAAGTTAACTATTGTCAGCTCAGTCGTGCTACGATTATGGAAACTGTAAAGGTCCTTCTTAATCATCCAATAAAATAAAATACGCCAGTTAAATCCGTTTATAGTTGTTTTATTCCAAAGTGTAATAACCGCGAAAGCATGAGAAATTATTGGTAGGTATTAGATATATATATTAAGTTTGTAATTCTCTGTTAAGGGTTATTCCACGGGCCTTTCAACCGCCGTCAGTCCGTTGTCCTGAATATTCAAGAAATGAGCTACAACAAGAATTACGTTTTGATACGACGAGATACTGCGCTCGCACTTGTCGTCAAAATTAATAGAGTTTAAATCTTATTGTAGCTTAATTCTTCAATATTTATGGCAACGGACTGACGGCGGTTGAAACCCCCGTGGAATCACCCTTAAGTCCGATTCACACGAAAATTTAACGTTCGATTTTTGATTGTAGCATTACCTACGTCATTTTAAATTTTTTGTCAGATAAAGTTGTCCCACAAAATTTTTTGTATTTTATTTTTTGTAGCGTCATGGGCTCAATCATATTTTAAATGGGATTCATAGTACATAGTAACAGCACTCATTCATTGATGGAAGTAGGTACTTAGTAGGGTGCGTCGGGGTAAGGTTGAACGAGATTTCGATGAGATAAACAATGTTTTTTCTAAAGCCTCATAATTTGAATCGTATGAAGCTGACGTATATGAAGTGATGTTTTTAGTAAAGTTAATGAATGGTTCTTCCTATCTACCTGAAAATGGACCTGATTGGAGGTGTTTTTCATATATAAAAACGACGGCAAAGTTAAATTTTTTGCAAAAAAATCTTGGGGTAAGATGGAATGATGAGGGGGGAAGATCGATATAGTTCTTAAAATCTTTAATATCCATTGTAGGTCCATTTGGATTATATGCACCGAAAGCATATTTTTTTCTCTATTCAAATATATAAATACATTTTAAAAATACCTAGTTTTAACTACCAAAATGAAATTTTGTTAAATATAATATTTCAGTCTTACCCCACTTTGTATTCAGATGATATGCGGTTCTCAACCTTTTCTTTTTATATCCTAATATTTAAATTTTACTACCATGTACACAAAAAATGTAATCATTTCTTTATTTAAATAGACAGGTAATTAAACTAGCTAAATATATTACAACTTTTATTTAAAATCTTTTTTTTTACACATGTTTTCATGAGTTGTGAATATTACACTACTCATGAACGAATCATACAGTTTGACAACCCCTGACTTTTACTATGGGTTTCATAATCGGGGTAAGTTGGAAAAGAAAATATTGCCGTCTTGCCCCTGGGTTTTACAAGCGGTGTAAGATTGAAAAATATAAAAACTCCAAAAATATAAAAGATATGCAAAATCGGATTTTATGTATCAACTAAAAAAAAATTATCAATAACACGTATCAAAAAAACATATTTTTAACTTGCGTGTAGAAAAAACTACGGAACGTGGGGGAAGATTAAAAAACGCATTTATCGCTCAAAAACATACCTTGTCGAAAAATTGCAAAAGAAACATATGCCCTCACACCTGACGATTATCGCTGACTGAGATAAGGAGCGCAATGAAATTACCTACAAAACTCTGTAGTCAGTGTTAAAAAATATGCACAGAATAGGCAGCTATGAGGGGTTTTTCATCTTACTCTGTTTTTCATGTTACCCCGACGCACCCTATTAAGTTTTCCCTATATTTCTATGGTACGCTTACCCCTCCGTTACCAGAGATATTCGCAATGTTTACTCTTAAAAAATTGGGAAGGGTCAACTATATTCGATTTATTAATGGAGTTTCGCGATACAGACCTATATTATATTATAATTATGTTTATAAAAAATATTCAAAAATTATTTAAAAAAAAATAGAAAATTAACTTATTACATTTAGATATATCAAAAGAATAGTTCAGCGTTGACATTCGTGTAATATTATGTGCTTATAACAACACATGAGCTATTTTCATATAAAGCTGCTTAAATGTCAGGTCTTTGTTAAAATAGGTCAACAAGCCTCTTATTTGACCTAATAACTTTATATAGTCTGAAAGTCAAAAGATAATTATAAATGTAGGATGTTTAAATATGTATTAATGGGTATGAAATTATTATTAGGTCTTATAACTTTTGTATTTTATTTTCTGACGTCACATTACTTTAGCGTAAGACTATCGTCAGACCAGTCATGCTATCTGAAATGATTACCTACCTATGTGTTACTTTTTAAGAACTATTAAATACTATCACAACGTAAGAATCATTTTATCTTGCCTAATACACATACAAGAACAATGTACCAAAGTAAATTCTAGTAAGTATATAAGTTCTGTGCATCATATTTAAATTAAGTTTTGTCAGTCCAAGTTACTCTCGGTACTCAGTTCTAATGCAAGAAGTCGTACTGGAACTGTGCTAAGTCTGTGTAAGAGCTTACATCCAGGCGCATACAATGCAAACCACCATTTTACGACGACGAATCAGAAGGCTCAGAAGCCAAGGTTTTATGGATGCTGCCAATACGGGATGATAAGAAGTAATGATGTATGGTTCGTCTTGTTTAGTGGATTTAAGCCCGATTTGACTCTAAGTTCGCCTCGAGTGCTTTGTGAGTTGGGGTGTTGAAGTTTGTGGTCGTTGGCTTTAAATAGAGATTCTAAAATTAATTGCATTACTAGTTCTTACCTTTTCCTTGTTTATTTTAAAGCATATCGTAAGTTAATTAGTTATGAAGTTTTATCGATATATTGCAAATAAAATGATAGGAAAATATGAGACGTAAAATTTTGTAGAAAACTTTAGGGAAATTTGGAATTGAAGTTTGCCAATATCTAATTTAATTAAGAGTTGATAGTAATATATTATTGTCATTGTGTTTTCTATTCATTTTAACATCATTGTAGATTATCCTATTTTCGTATAAAAAAAACTTTGATTTCATAAAATATTTACTGATAAGAGTAACTGTAGGTGCCTACCTTATTTGTATAATTGTATATAGTCCACCAGTCTAGGATAAGTTTACTAAAACCTAGACGCCACCTGTTACTTCTATAGGTTACTTACTTATTCTTAATTGTTACTGAAAATATTGCTCAAACAATTTAATCCTAACGAAAGAGAATTCTCAATAATGAAAATAACGTAATGGGGTTTTATTTTTCGTAATTCTTCGTCATTTGAGTTAAGTTTAAGTTTAAGTTTTGTTTTTTGTACCTAGTAACAATAAACTGAAACTAACTACTAAAACTAATCAAATAGGCAAAAAGAAAACTTTAATATAACCCCATAATCCTAATTGATAATAATTACTCAACATTAACTTTTTAAAATAAAAACCGGCCGAAAGCGACTCGGACTAACATACCAAGGAATCCATACCATTATCTACACAAACGGCAAAAAAATCATCTAGCTAACTATCACGGTACATAAGATGTAACCTGTTGACAGACGGATGGACGAATAGCTCAATCGGAAAACGGAATTCCAAAAACAAATTGTCTTGCAGGAAATATTTTTTGCATACCTATTTAAAAGTTAAAATGCAATAAAGACTACAAAAGGTCATTTAAGATGAACCGTCTGCTTACTAAGCTTGTTAATCTCGCTTGGCCGTTATTTCTTCAAATTAACGTCAAAGTTACACCTTGAGCAGTGTCAGTGGCAGTGACTTTATATCAAGTTTTATCTATTTGCCCCCAGAGATTCAGTAACACAGTATTTAAAGTTAAGGAAATTTTGAAACTTAATACCAAAGTTGGGTTGGCCAAGTTCTGCAATATCCATTCTCGACTTGGGACAAAACATTATGAGAGAAAGGCATACTTTATAATTTTTGAAACTTTCAAATTGTTCATCATTTTGAAGGCATTTTGTAATTGCAAGAGAAAATATTGACAATAAAAATAATAACGTTATCTATCTTCAGTTTCTTCAAGTTATCAGTTTCTTTATTGCTTTCATTGCTAATGTACATACCTACGTATACATTAAATCTTTATTGGTATTTTTCAACAGAACGTCAACGATGTTTAATATTTCTCATTTGTGTAATAGTGCAGTCATTGAAGCGAAAAATACGGCCTTACCTCCGAATTTTTTTACTGTGAACCGATTTGCATGAAATTTTTGGAATTAGGCACATCTTAACCTTAACTTCAAAAGTGAAAATGATCTGAACTCCGCCTATTATTTTTAAGGGGTGTAAACAACCCCTTAATGGACAAATTGTAATTGAGCCATTTTATCGCTAGAAAACATGTCTAATAGTAAGTGGTGAAATGGTAAAATATTTTCTAACATAATTACCTCATATTAAAATTATTTTCAACCCCTTGAAAATCTTACAACCCCCAAATTGAAAAAATCTGAAAAAAATACTTTGGTATGACATAAAAAGATGTAAGTATAGAGTAAGTAATATTTTATATTCTCTATAATAATTATCAAATTTTTAACCCCCTTTCAACCCTTGAATACTACCCCTTGATATTTTTTTTTTGATAAAATGAAAAGGATTTAAATATTATTCCACACTCTCGCAAACGATTATCATGTTCTTAAGCTTTTCTACCCTTAAAACTAACCTAACCTAACCTAAAAAAAAAAACCTAACCTAACTTTTTTTTTTTTTTTAGTGGGGAAATCCTCATTGATACCTTATGCCCTGGGGAAGGCAAAAGGTTTGCCAGACTCATACTGGCTCGCGGAAACCTAACCTAACCTATGCAGCTATGTCTTAAATGTTTTACATTTCCGATTGCGATTTTAGGAATTACATACATTTCCTAGGAATTGTATACAATGACGGATTATATACATTTCCGTTAACATATACACATTACAATAATTGTGGGTCTATATTATACTGCGTACCTTCACATTGCTCCAATTATTCACACTCCGAAATTTTCAGTTACTAAGTAGAAAGAAATATGATAAGTTTTTGGACCATAGCTCCTTTAATTTTCACGCTATCACAATTTATAAAAAATCATTGTAAAGGTAATTAAGAGAGCTACAACATCCTGTATTGCAATATATAGTAAAAAACCTTTTTCTAAAACGGGGAAGGGTTAAAGGGCTTAAGAGAGGCAGTGATTGCGCTGCCTCGCGCTCTTTAAACAATCACATTTCCGTCAATTTTTGTTTGTCAGAAAAAACAAAAAAAACCAAATTGTTTGTCAGAAAAATACCTACATTTTTTATTCATACACTTTTATTCTTATCTGTCGTCATTCTTGAAATATTATGAAATAAACGTGGGATTTTTAAAAATTTGAAATTTTGTTTTTTTAGTTAATCGTGAGTTTTTTGAAAAATATGTGTCCTGAAGCAGCCAAACTGATACTATCTATCAAACTCTTGATAATGAAGTTAATTCTAGGCGGAATACGATTAATTTTAATTATGGTGGAAATGGCACTAATGAAACCCATTGATTTTAAAGAAAAAACATTAGTTGTTCCCCTTATTTGCAATACAGCTCACTTAATTTACGTGCAAAAGACTTTTAATAGTGCTCATTTTAAAGCTTATTTCGAGCACTACAAAACCCTTTTGTATTAGAATGCATAAAATGCATCTGCTCGCCGCTAGATGGCATTGACCACATCGATTAAATTTCAGGCAACATAAAAAACGGCTTTGATCTTTAATTTATAGCTTAATATTGCACTTAGAATACTGTATAAAAAACCAAATTGTTCATTGTTTTGCCTGCTACAATTTTGTTCTTTATAAAATTTTCGATAAAACGTATATTTTTGGAGATTTTTGCAAAAAACCGATGAAAAAGGTGAAAAAATTGCGAATTTTCAATTGCAAATAACTTGAAAAATATTGGATTTTTTGAAAAACTTTATAGACGATTTTTTCCTTAAAATTAGGCCTTCTATCGATATCCGAGGTTATTTTGAAAAAAAAATAATTCACCCCCGAGAAGGGGTGGCAATCACCCCCCGGGTGGTAGCGGAGTTCAAATCATTTTCACTTTTGAACTTAAGGGTAAGATGAACCTAATTCCAAAATTGTATGCAATTCGGTTCACAGTAAAAAAAATCGGACCCATAATGCTTCAATGACTCCACTATAAAGGACAGTTTATTTGTCACAGATAAGTATCACAGATTAAAAAAAGTCCAATGAAATCCCTGTTGTCGCATAACCTCAGTGACGGCGCTAGATTAATGACGACTAATAATGACGTCTCGCAAAACCTCATGCGTTAAAATGCTGCACAGTCTAATTTCTTATCAATTGATTCTAGAATCATCATGATGTTTACAACTATATTCACACACAGGCATTACTATTTAAAATTATTTTGTTGAAATTTTCAAATTGGATACCTATTTAATAATTTCACGGTTATCATACATTGGAATTAAACAACTCTAAAAACGCATATGACTATTGTAAGCTCAGTCGTGCTACGATTATGGAATCAGTAAAGGCTCCGTAACGTCAGCCAATAAAAATAAAATACGCGAGTTAAATCCGTTAAAGTTGTATCATTCCAATGCATACCTATTTGTTTGATAAATATTAAACGATGTTCTTTGTAATTTTATGAAGCAAAAAACATTGATTTGAATTAAAATTTTCAAGATTTATCTACGTCCATTGATACCTTGTATACTGAAACAATTGTACTCTAATTAATAAATGAACTTAAACAAGTAAAACCTACTCTTGTTTGGAATAAAATATACCTGATGGAAACCGAAAAGTGTTGGAAACTTCGTCAACATAAAATCGATACAATTTGTCGACAAGATCACGACGGCCATAGCTGCGACCGTTCCTCCCACGAACAAATCCCACTCACCTCGGTGTACACAAGCAGAAGCGCGGTATGCGGCCTCATCTAGCAAACTCGATAGTACTACAGCGGCCCCGCCGGCGGGGTCAAAGACGTGCACCCACTATTACCCAGGTATCCGGAGCCAAGTATCTTCATTCTGCGTCTGGTGAGGGCGTCGTAATACGAGATTACTGTACGTAAGATACTTTGTGAAAAAATACCAGCATTTTAAATGTGTTACATTTTAGTACGCCCTCCTACGATCAGATAGGCTAGGTCACATGGCGTGGACAAATGCGTCCATAAGTCACGACCCCAAGATTTCTTACATCGCCTCTATTGCTACAACTGTACCTTCGTAATGTTTTCATAAAGTTAATATGTTTATGTTTTTCTCGTGGCTTTTATAAACTTGTGGTGCAAAATTTTTTTTAGGTAAAAAATCTTTGCGTTTGAGTAAGATTAGACGCTTATTAAATTCAATTATCTACAATATTGTATAACTATTTTTTTATAATTTACATCGGACAAAATTTACAATGGACAGAACTGTACGTATTCAGAGTCTAAGTGATATAAATTTCACATAGAATGGGCATATGGGAATACCAACTGTAAAGTTATCGAAACGTTAGCAAATAAAATAAAACTATATAATTCCAATGTGCAATATCCGCAAAAGCATCAGAAATTATAAAGAACCAAAACCGTTTAAACAAGAAAAATATTAACAAAGTAGTGGAGTCATTGAAGCATTATGGGTCCGAATTTTTTTACTGTGAACCGAATTGCATACAATTTTGGAATTAGGTTCATCTTACCCTTAAGTTCAAAAGTGAAAATGATTTGAACTCCGCTACCACCCGGGGGGTGATTGCCACCCCTTCTCGGGGGTGAATTATTTTTTTTTCAAAATAACCTCGGATATCGATAGAAGGCCCAATTTTAAGAAAAAAATCATCTATAAAGTTTTTCAAAAAATCCAATACTTTTCAAGTGATTTGCAATTGAAAATTCGCAATTTTTTCACCTTTTTCATCGGTTTTTTGCAAAAATCTCCAATAATATACGTTTTATCGAAAATTTTATAAAAAACAAAATTGTAGCAGGCAAAACAATGAACAATTTGGTTTTTTATACAGTATTCTAAGTGCAATATTAAGCTATAAATTAAAGATCAAAGCCGTTTTTTATGTTGCCTGAAATTAAATCGATGTGGTCAATGCACTCTAGCGGCGAGCAGATGCATTTTATGCATTCTAATACAAAAGGGTTTTGTAGTGCTTGAAATAAGCTTTAAAATGAGCACTATTAAAAGTCTTTTGCACGTAAAATAAGTGAGCTGTATTGCAAATAAGGGGAACAACTAATGTTTTTCCTTTAAAATAAATGGGTTTCACAAGTGCCATTTCCACCATAATTAAAATTAATCGTATTCCGCCTAGAATTAACTTCGTTATGAAGAGTTTGATAGATAGTATCAGTTTGGCTGCTTCAGGACACATATTTTTCAAAAAACTCACGATTAACTAAAATAACAAAATTTAAAATTTTTAAAAATTCCACGTTTATTTCATAATATTTCAAGAATGACGACAGATAAGAATAAAAGTGTATAAATAAAAAATGTAGGTATTTTTCTGACAAACAATTTGGTTTTTTTGTTTTTTCTGACAAACAAAAATTGACGGAAATGTGATTGTTTAAAGAGCGCGCGGCAGCGCAATCACTGCCTCTCTTAAGCCCTTTAACCCTTCACCGTTTTAGAAAAAGGTTTTTTACTATATATTGCAATACAGGATGTTGTAGCTCTTTTAATTACCTTTACAATGGGTTTTTATAAATTGTGATAGCGTGAAAATTGAAGGAGTTATGGTCCTAAAACTTATCATATTTTTTTCTACTTAGTAACTGAAAATTTCGGAGTGTGAATAATTGGAGCAATGTGAAGGTACGCAGTATAATATAGACCCACAACTATTGTAATGTGTATATGTTAACGGAAATGTATATAATCCGTCATTGTATACAATTCCTAGGAAATGTATGTAATTCCTAAAATCGCAATCGGAAATGTAAAACATTTAAGACATAGGTTAGGTTAGGTTTCCGCGAGCCAGTATGAGTCTGGCAAACCTTTTGCCTTCCCCAGGGCATAAGGTATCAATGAGGATTTCCCCACTAAAAAAAAAAAAAAAAAGTTAGGTTAGGTTTTTTTTTAGGTTAGGTTAGGTTAGTTTTAAGGGTAGAAAAGCTTAAGAATATGATAATCATTTTCGAGAGTGGGGAATAATATTTTAATCTTTTTCACATTATCAAAAAAAAAATATCAAGGGGTAGTATTCAAGGGTTGAAAGGGGGTTAAAAATTTGATAATTATTATAGAGAATATAAAATATTACTTACTCTATACTTACATCTTTTTATGTAATACCAAAGTATTTTTTTCAGATTTTTTCAATTTGGGGGTTGTTTGCAAGGGTTGTAAGATTTTCAAGGGGTTGAAAATAATTTTAATATGAGGTAATTATGTTAGAAAATACTTTACCATTTCACCACTTACTATTAGACATGTTTTCTAGCGATAAAATGGATCAATTACAATTTTTCCATTAAGGGGTTGTTTACACCCCTTAAAAATAATAGGCGGAGTTCAGATCATTTTCACTTTTGAAGTTATGGTTAAGATGTGCCTAATTCCAAATATTTCATGCAAATCGGGTCACAGTAAAAAAATTCGGAGGTAAGGCCGTATTTTTCGCTTCAATGACTGCACTAAAGCTAAGAATCATAAAACTACAGATGTACGAAAAAGCTTTATTCAGCTTGCTCCCAGCTCATTCATCTTATGCAGATATATTGTACTGGGGAATTAACGAAGTCAGCGTTTTAACACCTTGGCAGCAAATCTTGGCGTTATCTGCTCCGCTGCAGCTATATCTCACCACGTCGTAGCACTTACCAGTGGCTTACGTACTTGAAGACGTGATAGTTCAGAGAGGAGCGGACCTATATTATTCTTGGCAAAGTTGTTATGCATTACGACTTTCTGTCAGTCCATATTTTGTTAACCTAGATCTTTGATACATTTTGTAATTCTTGTAAATTTTCATACCAGAAACGAAAACCTATGAATAGCTAGCTTTTGCCCGCAACTACGTCCGCGTGGAATTAGTAATTACGGCAGCATGACGATACTTTCATACATCATCTCATTCCCCCTTTTAACCTCTTACAACGTTTTTTGCAATAAAAAGTAGCCTATGTGCTTCCTCAGGCTCAATTTCAATTAAATCGATTCAGGAGTTTTATCGTAAAAGCTAGACAGATCGAAAGTGTAGTATCTATAAGTTTGAATAGTAAGGATGTGCGTTAAGAACTCAGCTTTATGTCTAGGTATTTCGTATTCATTAAACACTTCAAGATAGCCTGTCATGTAACAAACCGGAACAAAGTTTCCAATTGAAAAGCTAAACGAAAAGTCGTTATCGGTTGTTATCTGTCCTATCTCAGGAGAGCGGTGATTTTTCCTTATGTCTCTGAAAGGAACAAATTACCCTCCGATTTGTCGCTGGAACATTCTATCGACACTTCGATCGAGAGTAATTTGAGAGTTAAAAAGAATTATGATGAATTTTGAAAATGTCTGCGATAAAAAAGATAAAGATTTTACGATAAAATAAATTGGTCGCCGGTTCGTTTTACAGGAACACAACAAATATTGCTCGTTTGATAGCAATCAAACTACCAAATATTTGTTTTCTTTGTATTTAAATAATGAACTTCCTGCAATATTTGTTTTCAACGGTATTTTACGGAACTATTTATTTTCAATTTTGAATATTGCGATTTTATTTTTGAGCATTATTATTCTCCTGGCCACGAGAATTATTGTGTACCTATTTCAGTATTTTAAATCAATCGACGTATTGATATTTTTACTTAAAGCTTGGTACCTACCTATTTAAATAAGTAAACTTCCATTACATTATACACACATGGTGATTTAAATGTAAGTACCTATGTTTAATTAAATCTAAAAGAACGTCATTAAGTCACCCTTTATATAATATATAAAGTTTAATTATTTTCATTAAGGGGTGGATGATCTAAACGGGATTGAAGGCCGAAACGATGTTCCACGCGTGCCTTATCTGGCCCAGTAAATATTAAAGCCGGTTCAGGTAAATTTACTTTGGACGGACGGAGATGAAATTGTAAAGTAACAGAAAATAAAAAACGATGTACGTATATTCGCTTTCATTTTACACGTACGGTTAGCTTAGAGACTTAGTATTTTAGTAACTCGGTCCTGATAATTTTGAATATCACTATGTATTCTCATAATAGGCTCTTGAGGTACGACTATTAAATGGGTTTACATATGTACGTCTTATGTATAACTAAGTGAGCATCACTGATCGTTTACTTATTTATTATATGTCTCGTATTATTACTATTGATGGCTATTTACAAATTACCTACACGAATATTTAAGCAATACAAAAACCCAAGTATCAGAACGTTTTATAAGTAAATATGAAGTCAGTGGTCGTAACTAACCTATCAAAACAACTTAGTTAACTGCAGGAAAAGGAGCTCTCACAAGTTTTTTTGTTAAGATTTATGATAAAAACTTGGCCCATTTTTCATTTTTTCTTGCCTTGGCCGCTCTCTGTGAGAACGATTATCATTTTTGTATTTTTTTCTTTTCCTGTAAAAGTTTTGGCCCAAAACTAAAGTTTCTTCTGACAGTTACTGAATTGAGTTTCAGACCTGACCCTTCGTCAATAAATATAATATTAAATACTTAAATAACAACAATTCTTATCTTCGTATCATTTTTAACTAACTAAACTAATAAGGGAATGGATGAGAGTAAAACACAGCTTATCGTTGTTGACACTTTACTCTGTTAAATCAAACAACAACCTTATTTTTACTTATATCACCAGCAATAATATTTCAGAATATTTATCTTATAACTGCTCTTATTCGAATACGTTTATGATTATCACGTTTATCTTAAAAATAAATAAGTCATAAATATTCGACTAGGTAAGATCTTCGTTGTACGATTTGAAATTTAATCAGGAGCGATTTATTTAGTCACTTAGAGACTAGTCGTTCTTTCTGTTTGTCTTAAATCCGGTACATTAAGTGTAAAATGTCTATTACAATTACAATCTAGAGGCCCGCCCACTTCTGTTTTAGCTATACAAATATTAGGTGATCTAAATTTTTCTTCATCTATTTTCTTTTTCTTACTTCTCGGTACGGAATGTTTCGTATAAAGTGCTTCTACATCTTTGAAGACTTCAGCATCTTTTTCTATGTTTTTATTTTTAATAATTTTACTATAATTTCTTTGGTAAATATCTATTGGTTTTGTCCATTCTTCGCTGTATGATTTTTCGTTGACTTTATCTGATATTGTATGAGGATAGTTATTTGTGTCGGAGTGGAGTTCGGACGCGTATCGAAGCGACATCCATACATATCGAGCCATTGGCTCCTCCGGACCCCAGAGTCTTGATGGTTTAAATGCGGATGCTATTTTCTGTAACAAAAATAATGACAATAGTATTCCAATAAGTATAAACCTTTTACATATTTGTCAGCAGAGTCGTAAATAAAAACCTAATATAAATTTCATTACAGTGTTTTGGAGATTTTTTTATACTTACAGTGAATATGTTAAATTGTTCCTCCTTCGCCACTGCAATCGCAGCGACCACCACTAGAACCACTAGAATCCCCACTAAAATCCCACCTAAAGGCCAAAGTGTTTCAGTGTGATCCCATGCAGCTTTTATTAAAGCTTTCAGCCACCAGCCCGTGATCCCGATGAGAAGAATTGGGGTAGTCCACCAAGTGGCTATCCAAATGCAGGGTAGGCGGGTACCAGTTAGGAATTCTATGTCGATTGCAAGATAGCACCAACCTGAAAATTTTGAAATAATCATTAGTAAACGCGAATTTTGATTTGAGGTAGACTTGCTATATTATCATCATAAGTTTAAATACCAAATTTGAGTATCTATATAATACCTCTAGGTAGGTAGATATAATAAAACATAGTCAGATTAGTTACGCAATTCTTAACAGCCGAATATGCATGATTTTTGTTTTTTTTGAACCCCTAAAAACAAGTAAAAAACACATACTAACCATATATAAAAACAAATCCAGCTATCTCCACAGCAGTGGTGAAAACAGCTAGCATAGGCACGACCAATTCATCTAAAGCTGTGGCTACGATCACACCCTGAGTAAGCACAGCTACAGTAAGGGTGGTTCCAATAGCTGATAATGCACCAGCAATAAGTCGCCAGTTATCACTGAAGAGACGCGAGAGTTTGTGGTACACCGGGAATAGGAAGACCAGCTGCAAGAAAAATATTACGTCATAATCTTGTAATCTTGGGTTTATTTTTATCAGCGTCTTCAAGTTTTACTTAGCTCATTAGTTACCTAATTTAAAAGTATTAGTTATCGCAGTTTGATGTGAATATAACGTTATCTTGTTCTTAAATTGTGAACTTTATTTATATATAAATAGAAGAACTGGCTTAATGGCTGACATGTCAACGCAGAGCCTGAACTATAAGGGTTAGAAACTTGAAATTTTGCACAAAACTTTTATAACTTACTAAGACAGGATTTTTGAAAATTCTAAGAGTAGAATTGGGGTACTAGTCGTGCGTAGACGAAGTCGCGGGCAGAAGTTAGTAAATAAGTAATATACTTTTGTTATGTTAGAGAGTTCTACTAAGATTTTCTGTCTATAGATAGTTTCTCCAGACACATCACTAATGCATAAGGTTTCTGTGTCATCGTCTCTTTGTACTGAATTCATATAACAACGGCATGGCAACATGATGGTAATAATAATATTATGACATCATAATATTATAACATGTAATCTATCACCTTTTATAGCCAAAAAATATTTAACAAAATTACCCTAATGTGAAGAATTTGAAAAGACTGAGTATGCGAGAATGTTATATTATTTTTCTTAAGTATGTATAATTACATAAAGGGTCTCTCCTAGAAATAAGTTAAAGTTTTAAAATAAGTCATGTACTTACATCGATAGATACCCATCTCAATCAAATTAATTGTAATTTCTCAACCGCTCCCACTCCGTTGTAAGTACACCCAATATTAGGTTGTTAAACCTCGTAAATTCAACTCACATACCTCATAAATAATGCAATACGGATCCCGAATTCTAATTTAATTATATCTTGCCAACTTACCACAGAGATTATGCCAGACACTAACACAACACCAAATGCTAACAACGGCCATTCTTTACTCCGTTGTTCAGTCACTGACGATTGGTATATTAAAACTAGAATAGATATGAAACCCGTGTCTTTGGGTTCGTCACCAGCTATTGATTCCCACATGAACACCCAAAACCAACCGGCGACTAAGTTTGTTATTATTATCATTATTGATGTCCTGAAACAAAAGAAGGTGAATTATTAAAATAATTGATAATGATGTACCAAGAAAAGAGTAGGAAAAATCGAGACCCTATTGGGATTTGAACCCACACTTAGGTCTTTACGTGAGATGTCGTGCTTCCAATTACACAATGTAATTTATTTGGATTATGTATTATTTTTAATCCCGGGAAAACCGGGGCTCAATAAAAATAGATAATTATTTTACATTGTTTTAGTTACGTAGGATGAGTGCTCCGGTCCCAAACCAGTTAAGGAGAAATTTTGACTTTAAAGTGTTGTTACGCAAAATAGTATCACCCTGATCGCAAAATAGTATCAACCTAATCCCAAAAAATAATCTGGTAATATTACCAGATTATTTTTTATCTATTACATTATGTAATTATTACGATAGGATCTTCCTATTAGGAGTTCTGCTAATCACTACATAGTATAAAACAAAGTCACTGTCGCTGTCTATCCGTCTCTATATATGCTTAAATCTTTTAAACTCCGTAGCGGATTTTAAATATTTTTTTTAAATAGAATGATTCAAGAGGAAGGTTTGTAACACCCGTGAGAAGCCGGGATGGATCGCTAGTAATAAATATAGATGCATATTAGTTAAAAGAATTATTTACCATCGGACATCAGAATGTCTGTACAACGTCCCGCCTGCACTGATCATATAGCCTCCCGCAACCTGAGTAGAAAGGAGAGCTTGTACCATGGCACTGTACCATATGTAAGGGTCTGAGAGTGTCATCCACTGCTCGCAAGATTCGAGCACTGAAGACAGAAGAGAACCGTCGGAGAGAAATGTACACAGCACTATGGCAATTGTCGCTGTGAGTGGCGCCAACAGTGAGAGGGCCACTTTGAGGGATTTTCTTAGACGGTATAATCTGAAATCGGGAATAGGTATATTAATTGATAAATTAATTGCGAATTCATTTACAAGAAGTAAGTAATACTCATATTTTTTATACTAATTTTAATAAAAAATATTTTTCTTATAAGCATTTTCGAAAATTAAAACTTAAGGCTTACCAAGGAGAGATTCCTAAAAGAAATAAGTGCCCACGTTTTTGTGTCTGTATAATAATATTCTTTAGTACCTATTTGATCTTATATCTGCCTCATACGTTGTATATTTACTTATTTATACATTATTGTACAGAACTTGTCAAAATCAAGTGTACAAAAGGCGAACCTAATGCCAATCTTATAGTCAAGACAGAAAAAAAATCATTAATGCCTTTAAAATTCAATTGAACTTTTTATCCCTATTTGTAACCACAAATTTATAAAACATCCCCCAGGTGACATCACCCTCGTTAGCAATAAAATAACAATGATATTACTCACAAAATGGGTACGAAGAACCATAAAATAAATATAATTATGGCCATTATCCCGAGGTACTGCGGATATATTGTAAATGGCGCCAAAAATGTTGAACTGAAATATAAAATTCAAGTTAAAGTATCTTTAAATTAGGGGACAAAGATAAAGTTGGTAGCTATTTGGTTCACCTTGCAAAGGTTTTTATGAATTAAGTACCTACCTAAGAAAAGTTTTAAGGTTGGTATAAGTACCTATGTAATATTTTAGCAAACTCAAAACATGTAGCATTATGCAATATTTTTTTGCTATATCAATAAATAATAAATTAATAGATTAATACTAGATAAATTAACTTAGGTAGGTACCTACATAATATTTTATAATATTAATCAAAATGAAAATCTTTATAAAGTTAATAGGAACTAAATTATTACACGAGTATAAAAATAATAGCACTGCGGGAAGAAACTCTTCAGTTGTTAAAATTTATTAAAATTATTAAAGGCTATTTTTACAAGGTAGGTGCAACATGGGTCGATTCCTAACTAAACATAATGGTACCTATCATTCGCTAGACGTCTAAGCGTCAAAAAAGCAGTAGACCGTAAATCTGACTTTTTTGTTGAATTGCGTCATTTAAATCGTCTAACTAGACAATGAGATATTAGGTACAATTTCCATTACTTGTTGGTTGACCTTACTGGTTTATCTGAGAGTACCTATGCAATCTTGATTTCTGCCATGGTTAAAAAAAAATACATTGGAGTGTATTTTACAAAATATAAAACCATCCGTAATAACTTACTTGAAACATTCTGATGCATTCATTTTGTTTTCATAGCCTTGCTGTAAAAGGAATACAAATAAATTATTCAACCGTGATGTAAATTTTCGAATGAGCAATGACGAAACTTTGTTTGGAATTTAACCGCTGTGCATGAAACTGAAAATATTTGGAAATACAAATTATTTCAGGCGAAATGACAAAGTCGTTTGATTAAAGCGATGGATTTTGTTAAAGTTGACAACAAAGTTTCGTGAAGGTAAATTGCAGGATTTCTAAATTTCAACGCGAAGAAAGTTAATCAGCCAATTTACATGGCATACTTTCAAAGGCCTCCGAAATTTCGAATCAACTGTAATCATTTTGATAATTTGCGGTCAAGTTTTTTAATCAATTTGTAGAAGAAATATTAGAAATACAACTACCATACATCAAAAACTTAACACATATTCCGAAACTTTGAACACTAATACCTACGAGTTTAAATCCTGAGTCTAGACTAAGCATTAATGTGTTGACTCACGGGCTGTATAAGGCAACTTCGCAGTCTTTCAAACAACCCTATCCTAACAAGAAAACACCTGAAAATTATAAGATACCTAAACTTATACCTAAAAACTTTCTATCCCCGTTTAAATTATAAAATTGCAAGTCATGAAAAAGTGGACTTATAAACTTCTCCTATCGTAATTACTTTACATAAGTTTTATATATTTTAATCGTAATAATTATTAAAATATAAATTTATAGCATTTTATAATTAAATGCGCAAACGGTTTAATATCAGTGAATAGAATAATACTTCATTTTACGCCTTTAAAAAAATAGACTGATCTGTTTCCGCGGTTAATACACATTATTAATAATGAAATGCTGACATTAGCGCATGTTTTAAAAGAAATAGATTAATAAAATATTGTTTACTAATGACATATTGGAATGAAACAACTACTAACGGATTTAACTCGCGTATTTTTATTTTATTTTATTTGCTGACGTTTCGGATTCTTTACAGTTTCCATAATCGTAGCATGACTGAGCTGACAATAGTCTAACGCTAAAGTCAAAGTTGTTTAAAGTTAATAGTTGTTTCATTCCAATGTGTAACAACCTCGAAGGCATCAGAAATTATTACTAATGACATGTTAAAATAACTAGTTAATCATTTGAAGTATACTTTAGTGTACCCAATCTATCTTGCAATAATTAAACCTAACGTGAACGTAGGTATTGACCTACTAATTATTTTCTTTGTGACAACTTACAGGGGTGATGTGTAATTTAGTGCAATCTTTTAGAGGGAACGATCCCTTCCCAATCCAGATCAGATATGCTAACGATAACGCCACATACAGCATCATGTACACGCAGCTTATGAACGATGTTATCACTTTCAAATGGCCGACACCTGCAAAAAAAGATAACATTATTAACTGTCTAAATATATTGCGCAAGTAGTGAACGCGCATATAGATAAGTACCTGGTCTACGTACTACTGCTTCAAAATCTTAGATTTACATGATTTTATCAAAGTTATTGTTTTTAGGATTGGTATGGATACATGCTTAGACGAAAACAGGTCGATTTGCAGATACATACGAGGTATCAAAGATGAAAAAAAAAACATGCTATTTTTTTTACGGAGCTAAGCTATCTCCCCTCCACTTGTCAGCCAAATCGGTTCAGCCATTATTGAGTTAAATAATGTAACTAAAACTTTATTTTATAGATATATAAACAAAGTATGTAGTTGTATAGTATTTATAACTCAAATCTCTGTAAAATCGAGTAAGTCTGGGGTCCTGCCACCCCAGACTTACATTCTTATCTTTCCGAATTCTGACTTTGTTGATTACCTATATTAAGAAAACAGTCCCTTTTATAATGGTAACGGTAACTAAGTAAAACAATATAAAAAACAATAATATCTTTGGACAACTTACATCAATTAATCTAGTCCTAAACTAAGTATAGCTTTATCAACAACGACGGATAAACATAAACATACAAGACAAACTATACTCAAGCAATATAAAAAGATTTGCCTACGCCAACATACCTCTTAATATAGGAACTGCCCTCCAAACTCCCACCGGGTCCTGCTGACTCAGCTGGCCCATTGCCAGCTGCAGCAGGGTAGCCGGTAACGCTGCCAACACCAGCCACATAGAGTAGACCACCAGGTAAGGAACAGGTCCATATTTGAACGCCTCCCTCGGCAGACGAACTGAGTTGAACAGCGTGAGGCAAACTGCGATCGTACATGTTTGTGTTTTGATAAAATCAAGTGTCGATTTCAAAACCTGGAAAATTAAATTAAGGATAATTAGAAGTGCATAATAAGTAGGTAATTTTAATAAGGTCACTAGAGACGTTTTGGGCAGTACTTATGTTCTATATTAAGACTTACAAAGGTTGTATAAGGGTGTTCGCTCTTTTATAGCCTACTAGCTGATCCGGCGAACTTTGTGCTGCCATATTCTGATTTTAGTAATAATATCTTCTCAGTCCTCCGGCCGGAAAGCGCCAACTTTGTGGCCGCTGCGCTCAATGAAATTGCCGCTTTCTGGCTTCGTCGAACAGAAAAATAGTATACTGACCTCGGCCAGTAAAATAAAAAAGCCTCAGATCACATTTTTGTCAACCTCGGCTTGGCCTCGGTCGACAATTACATGTGATCTGAGACATTTTTTATTTTACTGGCCTTGGTGCGTAATGTACTATTTCGTTCAAATTTCACCTAATATAACATGTCCTCACGATAACAATTATCCAATTTGGTGCAGACGATCGGAAGTTATGCGCGTACATACATTACAGTGACTCATTTTTATTTTATAAATTGATATAGAGTCTATATTGAACCCCAGTGCTGCTTGTGTCTTAACGCTAGTAGGTATGACTACTTATTTAACGGTATTATTTATTTTAGGTATTATTCGGTGTACCTCATGACTTAAAACGGAAAATTAATCTGTTTGCGAAACTACAAAGATATTACTCACGGGATTATAGTCTTATGATCTAAAACGTTTGTAAACTACCTTATCATTTGCAAAGTTATACTGGCTTTTATATAGGTTGCATAGGTGACATTGTAATAGTGCATTACATCAAATCTTGTTTTAAAATAATTATACATCAGTTAAAACAATTCACGGAACTTTAAACAAGGACGTAATTATTAACGCTAATGAAACAAATGAAATAATTGGTAAGGTCAACATTTTAGTTTTATTTTACACTGTCTGACACTTAAATATAAATTAATGTAATTTTTCGGATTTAAGCAATGAGTGGTAAAATAGTTATAAAAAGTAAGTACCATTAATTTACAGCACACACAGCATAATATTTATTATTATCGAGAAACATGTTGAGTAGGATTCAGGATTTACGAAAATGCACCTACCTAGTACTTTCTACTGGACTAAAAAAGCTATGATATTATTGGAAAGAGAAGCAGACAGGTGTCATCCATTGTACCATAGTTGGCTGTTTATGAAACATAAAGGTATACTGTAAAATGAGCCCGATTGTACTTTACTGTGATGTCCTCCATAGTAACAATAATAAAACACATGTTCTTGGAAAATCGCAACGTTAAGCAATCATTTTGTAGAATATCATATTTTGTAACTGCCTGTATAATTTATTTTTTTGTCCTCCGGCCGGAAAGCAGAAAAATAGTATACTGACCTCGGCCAGTAAAATAAAAAAGCCTCAGATCACATTTTTGTCAACCTCGGCTTCGCTTCGGACGACAATTACATATGATCTGAGACTTTTTTTATTTTACTGACCTAGGTGCGTAATGTACTATTTCACTTTTAACTTAGGCGTAGGTAATTGAAATTTCATATAGGGGTAATAGGCAAATGCATTTCTATATTTCCATGACAACAGGAATTTGTAAGCTTTTATTCTGCAATTTCAATAATTACATTACTATATTTGTCGAAAAAAATAAATAATGCATTGAGTTTTTTAAACATTGTTCAGATGTTAATAGTTTTTTAATGACAGTACAATGTGTCATAACATACCGTAATGCATAGACCGAAATGACTCAAGTAGGTAATACTAAAGCAATTGACACATAATAAAAGTAAACGAAATTTTTGAACGATTATGAGTCAGTTAATAATTTAATATCAAGCTGAGATCAAAATTTGTCTATGAAGTAGTGTCAGACAAATATCAAAAATAATATTTTCCGTCCTCCGGCCAGAAAGCGCCAACTTTGTGGCCGCTTCGTTAAATGAAATTTCCGCTTTCTGGCTTCGTCGAACAGAAAAATAGTATACTGACCTCGGCCAATAAAATAAAAAAGCCTCAGATTACATTATTGTCAACCTCGGCTTCGCCTCGGACGACAATTACATGTGATCTGAGACATTTTATTTTACTGGCCTTGGTGCGTTATGTACTATTAGATGGTATTTATTATTTTCTATAGTAGCAAAGCGTAGAGCAATTTAAATATTTTAAAGTAGATATAGGTACCTACTTATAAAAGGTAATTATTTTAACCACAGATAAATACAGAGCTAAAAGCTATTAATTGCATAACAAGAAACCATTATTCAGCCAACGTCAAGATTCATAGTGGAAAAAGGAAAATCCATAGGCAATTAAAACAATTATATGGAGTAGCTACCTCTATATTGTATGGTGACCTCTGAGGACTAAAATTATGTACCTATGATATTTTTCCTTTAAATTTTATTTCATTAAAATATCATTATTTGCTAACGTTTCGAAACCTTTACAGTTCCTATATTCGTAGCACGACTGAGCTGACGATGGTCAAGACTTAGAAATGTTTTAAAAAGGGAAGAAAAAGGGGTCAAATTTGACTAAACTATCAATATAGTAATTCTACTATAATAATTCCTAGACGCCATGTTTATGTCACAGAGATAAATTATCTAGGTTGCAACTTGCAACATTCAATTTATATAGGTATGAGTCGCGTGCAACTGTCATTCTTACATACGTCATGTGACGCTTTTCATTTCCTTCCCATTTGAAATAACTCACATCGGGGTACACGCTACTGTGGATGGTAGTTGCAATATAGACTTTATTCCAATGAAATAAGGTCAAAGAAACGTCAGTAGAATATAGGGCAGTTTTATTTTTGCCTACTTTATCACAGAAAAAGAAATGGTTTCGTTATATATTTTTAAAGTAGAAATGTAATGTTTTGTTACGTAATATAAAGAGAGAACTGTTTCTTATACCTATACCTACTTGATCTTATTAAGAATGAACTGTGACGTCATTAATTTGTAATACTATATAGGTACCGGAACGTAGGGACCTGCACAATCGGACCAGGCTTTGTAAAACGAGGCGCGAGATGAGGGAATGATGATTCCCTGTCGAGTTGATACATAGCTATGCACAGGGTTTAACCGCATACCTTGGATAATTTTATTCAGTAGGTATTTTTGACGCTGACTGTAACTCATTAATTAGTGAGTGTAATATGCCGAAATCATGTATTGTGACTCAAGGACAAATATCAAGGGTCGTCTAGAACTGATAACAAATCTTTGTATTCAGTTCGAGCTGCGTCCTTTGCCATTTTGTCGTTTGTACTTTAACATTTTGTCGACATAATATTGAGAACGTCGATAAGGAGAACGTTTGTCATGTCGATGTTTCGTTGTCGACATGAGGAAATAAGAGACGACATCGACATGCCAAGTATTTCCGTTGTCGATAACATTATTGATTTTAGACAGATCATCGAGAATAAGACGATTTCGTCATGACAAGACGTCGACAATTACTCATATGCATTTATGTAATTAGGCTGTGTTATAATAAATGATGACAGGTCTATTTACAATAATGTAGATATTGAAACTCTTCTGTAATAGTGTAAAACATGCCGCCGTAAGGTACAATAGGTAGCCGTCGATAATCTTGGTTTACTGTAATTACAAGGTTGCGCACTAGATAGCCTAGGTTAATATTAACTTGACCTAAATATTTATTATAGTTGTCCACGAGCAAGATAAAAAAAAAATCTTACAAGATATTTTAAGGTACAGGACTAGCTTCGTAATTATGGTACAAAAAATATATAGGTTACACAAGGCTCGCGCTTTTTATGCCAAAGTTATACCTTTAGGATTAATATCATAAAGAAGACATTGTTTACGAAAATTCTGGTTGGATGGTGGCTGATACCTAGATGGGTTTCCAGGGTAATCAATCGTCATCCTTCCTTAGATCTAAATATTAAAGAAATGAGAGAGATAAATAGTCATGTTGTCAGATTTAATCAAGTTTAAATCTTATTGTAGCTTATTATTTCATTATTAAGGGGCAAATACTAACGGCAGTTAAAACGTCCGTAGATTCCATGCATTTTTAATAAACATTAAAAACCATAACTTACTAAATTTTATACCTAAAACCTCATAGTTTTCTCAGCAATATTGTATACATTATGATATATTGATGTAAGAATGGCATCATGTGTTGGTTAGGAAATTTTGCTGTCGATGTCTTAGTCACTTGTCTTATTCATATATTATTATTATAGTACCTACGTACAGTCTTTATGCATCTTTAGCTATGTTTCTGAATTAAAGTCTATTTAAATTTTGAACGTGATTGGGTACTGTACCAGAATTGTCTTATTAATTTCACACCTTGTAGTTTGCTGCACACTGTACGTACCTACCTATATTATAATATAAAATATTTAAGTGATTCACCTACATACAATGTAACAAGTTTTTCAATATTCACAACGGATCCCTAAAACGGCCCTATTATGAGGATTAACTAAGATTAAAGCATAAAACAGAGGAACCACCAGGAGGGCTTAATAAGGTAGGATTATCATAGTTTCTTATTATAACCAAGTTAATGCATTTAGGCTCTGGCTGGGTAAGGCAAATTTATTCTCGTTGTGAAAATTAAAATTTAAAACTAGATGTTACAAAATTGTTAAGAATTATTTCGAATAATAAATTATTCTGATACTGCAATACCGATTATAGAATCTAAGATTATTACTATATATTTTATAGTTTACAAACACTTGTGGACATTTACGTTCAAACTAGTTTTTATTAGAATAGATTAGTTATATCCGTTACATTGGTTTTATTTCACAATATTATTCAAAATATTATTAAAATATATTTGAACGTTAGTTCCTATATTAAAAAAAACGACTAGGTACCTCACTTGAACCCACACTTACACCTTAACGCAAACTATCGTGCTCTTTCAATTTACTTTCAACCATAAGAGACAGTATACTTGTCTCTCAAACGAAATGACGCTTAAGTTATTAAACCATAGATATCAATCGAAATTTAATTGATACTAAATACATATGTACTTATTACCTTTTTTGATAATCACAATATTCTTGCCTTGTGCATTCCAGTGAATATAGTATTATTACGTAACGCTGCATAGAACAAGTGAGTGCTATCAACCGTGTCGAATATACCCCACCGTCCTTTAAACCAGGCGCGTTGACCCCACTTTACTCGTTAAACCAAAACAGCTGCCTAATTATTTAAGTTTTAGGAGCAGATTTTTTACTTGTGATACCTTGTCGGTTATTAATTAATTTTAGGCAAAATCCCCTGTTGATTTAGTTGTTTATTGTGTATTAAGTGCACTTTGGATGTAATTTTCGTAAATTTTAAATTCAGATTTTAAAATGTAATAAAGCAACAATGTAGGATTTTATTAAGTTTTCATTTCTCATATTCGTAGACCGAGTTGACGATATTCCGTTAGACATTTCAATTGCGAGAAAAGAAATAAAAGTTCAAAAAATAAACGCATTCACATTTCTAGTTAGGTATAATTAAAAGTTATTTTCAACCGACGAAAAAAACGGAGAAGGTTCTCAATTCGACGCGTATATATTTTTTTTTATTATGTCTTCAGCAGTGTTGGCATCAATCGGTTACAAATGTAATCAAATTACTAATTTGATTGCTCAGTAACCGATTACTCAAGTAACCGATTAGTCAAGTAACCGGTTACTCCAGTAATCGGTTACTGACTAATCAAGTAGTTTGATTAGTGTAATCGTGTAATCACGATTATTTGATTACTTTTTCATTGATTCCCATACAAATATCTGAATTCCCGTGAAAGCTTAAGAGATGACGGCTCCTGCAGGACTGGTTGGTTGTCGTAGAGGGGTGAATATAATTTTCACTCGTCATGATGTCTCCTGGTGATGTTGATGTTGGACACTAAAGATGACTAGGTACTAGATCTCGAAGATGGATAAACATACACATATCGTGTTTGGGCTCATTCGACTCGGCATGACGAGCACTTTCTAAACACATGGTGTTGGTAGTGCTGATGATGAACCCTGAAGACTTCTACGGATCTCTAAGATGCATCAACATAGGCATATCGTGTTAGGGCTCATTGGACTCGGCATGACGAGCACTTTCTAAACACATGATGTTGGTAGTGCTGATGATGAACCCTGAAGACTTCTACGGATCTCTAAGATGCATCAACATAGGCATATCGTGTTAGGGCTCATTGGACTCGGCATGACGAGCACTTTCTAAACACATGATGTTGGTAGTGCTGATGATGAACCCTGAAGACTTTTACGGATCTCTAAGATGCATGAACATAGGCATATCGTGTTTGGGCTCATTGGACTCGGCATGACGAGCACTTTCTAAACACATGATGTTGGTAGTGCTGATGATGAACCCTGAAGACTTCTACGGGTCTCTAAGATGCATGAACATAGGCATATCGTGTTTGGGCTCATTGGACTCGGCATGACGAGCACTTTCTAAACACATGATGTTGGTAGTGCTGATGATGAACCCTGAAGACTTCTACGGATCTCTAAGATGCATCAACATAGGCATATCGTGTTTGGGCTCATTCGACTCGGTATGACGAGCATTTTCTAAACACATGATGTTGGTAGTGCTGATGATGAACCCTGAAGACTTCTACGGATCTCTAAGATGCATGAACATAGGCTTATCGTGTTTGGGCTCATTGGACTCGGCATGACGAGCACTTTCTAAACACATGATGTTGGTAGTGCTGATGATGAACCCTGAAGACTTCTACGGATCTCTAAGATGCATGAACATAGGCTTATCGTGTTTAGGCTCATTGGACTCGGCATGACGAGCACTTTCTAAACACATGATGTTGGTAGTGCTGATGATGTACCCTGAAGACTTCTACGGATCTCTAAGATGCATGAACATAGGCATATCGTGTTTGGGCTCATTGGACTCGGCATGACGAGCACTTTCTAGACACATGATGTTGGTAGTGCTGATGATGAACCCTGAAGACTACTATGGATCTCTAAGATGCATGAACATAGGCATATCGTGTTTGGGCTCATTGGACTCGGCATGACGAGCACTTTCTAAACACGTGATGTTGGTAGTGCTGATGATGAACCCTGAAGACTTCTACGGATCTCTAAGATGCATGAACATAGACATATCGTGTATTGGGCTCTACTCGGTATGACGAGCACTTTCTAAACACATGATGTTGGTAGTGCTGATGATGAACCCTGAAGACTTCTACGGATCTCTAAGATGCATGAACATAGACATATCGTGTTTGGGCTCTATCGACTCGGTATGACGAGCACTTTCTAAACACATGATGTTGGTAGTGCTGATGATGAACCCTGAAGACTTCTACGGATCTCTAAGATGCATGAACATAGGCATATCGTGTTTGGGCTCATTCGACTCGGTATGACGAGCACTTTCTAGACACATGATGTTGGTAGTGCTGATGATGAACCCTGAAGACTACTATGGATCTCTAAGATGCATGAACATAGGCATATCGTGTTTGGGCTCATTGGACTCGGCATGACGAGCACTTTCTAAACACGTGATGTTGGTAGTGCTGATGATGAACCCTGAAGACTTCTACGGATCTCTAAGATGCATGAACATAGACATATCGTGTTTGGGCTCTATTGACTCGGTATGACGAGCACTTTCTAAACACATGATGTTGGTAGTGCTGATGATGAACCCTGAAGACTTCTACGGATCTCTAAGATGCATGAACATAGACATATCGTGTTTGGGCTCTATCGACTCGGTATGACGAGCACTTTCTAAACACATGATGTTGGTAGTGCTGATGATGAACCCTGAAGACTTCTACGGATCTCTAAGATGCATGAACATAGGCATATCGTGTTTGGGCTCATTCGACTCGGTATGACGAGCACTTTCTATTGATGCATCTTAGAGATCCGTAGAAGTCTTCAGGGTACATCATCAGCACTACCAACACCATGTGTTTAGAAAGTGCTCGTCATGCCGAGTCCAATGAGCCCAAGCACGATATGCCTATATTCATGCATTTTAGAGAACCGTAGAAGTCTTCAGGGTTCATCATCAGCACTACCAACATCATGTATTTAGAAAGTGCTCGTCATGCCGAGTCGAATGAGCCCAAACACGATATGCCTATGTTGATGCATCTTAGAAATCCGTAGAAGTCTTTAGGGTACATCATCAGCACTACCAACATCATGTGTTTAGAAAGTGCTCGTCATGCTGAGTCGAATGAGCCCAAGCACGATATGCCTATGTTCATGCATTTTAGAGAACCGTAGAAGTCTTCAGGGTTCATCATCAGCACTACCAACATCATGTGTTTAGAAAGTGCTCGTCATGCCGAGTCGATAGAGCCCAAACACGATATGCCTATGTTCATGCATCTTAGAGATCCGTAGAAGTCTTCAGGGTTCATCATCAGCACTACCAACATCATGTGTTTAGAAAGTGCTCGTCATACCGAGTCGATAGAGCCCAAACACGATATGTCTATGTTCATGCATCTTAGAGATCCGTAGAAGTCTTCAGGGTTCATCATCAGCACTACCAACATCATGTGTTTAGAAAGTGCTCGTCATGCCGAGTCCAATGAGCCCTAACACGATATGCCTATGTTGATGCATCTTAGAGATCCGTAGAAGTCTTCAGGGTTCATCATCAGCACTACCAACATCATGTGTTTAGAAAGTGCTCGTCATGCCGAGTCCAATGAGCCTAAACACGATAAGCCTATGTTCATGCATCTTAGAGATCCGTAGAAGTCTTCAGGGTTCATCATCAGCACTACCAACATCATGTGTTTAGAAAGTGCTCGTCATGCCGAGTCCAATGAGCCCAAACACGATATGCCTATGTTCATGCATCTTAGAGATCCGTAGTAGTCTTCAGGGTTCATCATCAGCACTACCAACATCATGTGTTTAGAAAGTGCTCGTCATGCCGAGTCGCATGAGCCCAAACACGATATGCCTATGTTGATGCATCTTAGAAATCCGTAGAAGTCTTCAGGGTTCATCATCAGCACTACCAACATCATGTGTTTAGAAAGTGCTCGTCATGCCGAGTCCAATGAGCCTAAACACGATAAGCCTATGTTCATGCATCTTAGAGATCTGTAGAAGTCTTCAGGGTTCATCATCAGCACTACCAACATCATGTGTTTAGAAAGTGCTCGTCATGCCGAGTCCAATGAGCCCAAACACGATATGCCTATGTTCATGCGTCTTAGAGATCCGTAGAAGTCTTCAGGGTTCATCATCAGCACTACCAACATCATGTGTTTAGGAAAGTGCTCGTCATGCCGAGTCGAATGAGCCCAAACACGATATGCCTATGTTCATGCATTTTAGAGAACCGTAGAGTCTTCAGGGTTCATCATCAGCACTACCAACATCATGTGTTTAGAAAGTGCTCGTCATACCGAGTCGATAGAGCCCAAACACGATATGTCTATGATGATGCATCTTAGAGATCCGTAGAAGTCTTCAGGGTACATCATCAGCACTACCAACATCATGTGTTTAGAAAGTGCTCGTCATGCCGAGTCCAATGAGCCCAAACACGATATGCCTATGTTGATGCATCTTAGAGATCCGTAGAAGTCTTCAGGGTACATCATCAGCACTACCAACATCATGTGTTTAGAAAGTGCTCGTCATGCCGAGTCCAATGAGCCCAAACACGATATGCCTATGTTGATGCATCTTAGAGATCCGTAGAAGTCTTCAGGGTACATCATCAGCACTACCAACATCATGTATTTAGAAAGTGCTCGTCATGCCGAGTCGAATGAGCCCAAACACGATATATCTATCTTTATCCATCATTGAGATCCATGGAAGTGTCTTCAGGGTTCATCATCGGCACTACCAACATCATATGTTTAGTAACTGCTCGCTGATAAAGTCTTATTCCTTGAAAAAGTAGTTAGTAATTACGATTAGAAATTAACGATTGCGATTACAGTAGTTAGCAATCGTCAATCGGTTACTTTCAACTAATCGTCAATCGGCTAATCGTAACTACATGTAATCGCCTAATCGTCAATCGTTAATCGCGATTACATTTTTGCCAACACTGGTCTTCAGATACTACATGCAAGTGTGTCAACGCTAATGTGACTTCTGCAGTGGGTTAATCAGTGTTAATTGCTTATGGTATTTAAGTAGGTACTTACCTACATTACACATGTTTTACAATTATGTACCTACTACTTGTAACGAAAATAATAGTTCTTTATACATAACTAGCGGTTCGCCCCGGCTTCGCACGGATCTCTAATTTTTTTCAAAATATTCTATAGCCTATGTTACTCAGGGTGAACGTAGCTTCCCAACAGTGAAAGAGTTATTAAAATCGGTCCAGTAATTTTTGAGTATTCATTACAAACATACAAAAATAGGCACAAATCTTTCCTCTTTATAATATTAGTATAGATATGGTCTATAATAATTTCTGATGCCTTCGCGGTTAATACACATAGGAATGAAACAACTACAATTGATTTAACTGGCGCATTTATTTTACTGTCTGACGTTTCGAGAACTATGCAGTTCCCATATTCGTAACATGATAGTGGTAGACTAGTGTTAGATTATGGTCAGTTAAGTCGTGCTTCATTCCAATAGTATGGTCTGTTTTGGGTTTAAAATTCGAAGATTTTACCTATTAATTTAACATAGGTACGTGAAGGTAACATTGAATAATATTTACAGAATGAAACCTAGTATGTTAAGTACACAGTACAATCTATGAAAAACTACAAATACAGTGGAAGTAAACTATTATGTGAAGACACAGCAGCGCTGACGTAACCATTATCACAGGAAAATCTAACGAGCCTTCAGTAATGTCACGGAAAACACTGGTATTTCACACGCTACCTTAAACTTAAACTTTAAGTGTACCCATTTCCTAGTTCCCAAGGTCATTGTATATTACCCGGCCATTTCTAGAGGTCCTCCCTTGGCAGCCATTGCTTCGGTCCGAATTGAGTATATCACCCTGCCATGTGGCCACTGCCATATAAAAACAATTGTTGTAACACTGTGACGCCGATGGAAATAAAAGACGATCGCGCGCATGCGCTCTGCACGTAAAACTGAATTAATGACAAGGAAGGTGCGCGGAGTAAGGATGGGTAATCATTGAGTGACCGTTGTCGATGTTTTTTTTAAACGTTTTATTGCCTGTTTCACGATGTTCAAGTAAACGATTTGTCGCTTTTGTAATAGATGAAACATCATTGCATTTCTGAATAGTGAACCAATTAAATAAAATATTTCACAAATTAGCTACACTGGATAATTTAGTCAATTATTTGGGAATTTAACAACGTTTTTAGTATCTAGAAAAGTTAATAATAAACTAACACTTATTATTTTCGATACATACATTCATACCTAACTAATAACTTTAACAATTTTCTGTTTATAAAGACACTTTGCTGATTAATTAGTTGACTGTTTTTGAAGTAGACATAAAAGTAAATATTCACAAACACTACATAGGAGTTATAAAATAAATGTGAAGATACCAGTTAGTACTTGATAAATATATAATTAAGTAGGTACCTATAGATAAATGTAGTTTATAGCTATAAAAATCAAAATAAACATTTCTAAAAAATATTTACTTATTTCATTATAAAAAGTTTGACAGTAGGGGCATTCCACGCGAAGCGGACAGGCAAAAAAGTCGATGTTTCCGATTTTGATAATATTTGAGTATGTTGTACCTATAGGTGTCCCTCATACGTATACCTAATATTTTTTTAATATTATGGGTAGATAAAGAATTAAGGGACTTTGAAATTTTAACCAACGGGTGAGTATGCAGTACTTCAAAGCCGGTTTCCGAGCCATAAAATGTTAGATTAAAATAACAAATCCACTGCATCTATTACTTCATTTCATGAGCTTTTTAACTGCATTTTTGCATTCGATTTTTTTTTTATTTTTAATAAAAAAAAGTGAGATTTAATTTTTTTAGCTTGACTTTGACGAACTTGGACCACTTCGATTTTTTTTATTTTTTGTTTATAAATAGCTCATATTGTAAAGAATATCCTTGCCAAGTTTTATAGTGGGCATGGAAGTGGTTTAGGAGCTAGAGCAGAAACACTGCCTTAGCGCTGCCACTATGGAACTGACGTCGGCTCTCCATAAACATTTTTTTTTTTTTTCGAAAAGTACTTTTTTTTGATATAAATGAGTTCCAATAGTCATTCTTATGTTACTATTAAAATTAAAAAAAAAAATGTTCAAAAACTGATGAAAAAAAAGTATTTTTTGAAAATTTTGTATGGAGAGGACATGAAAAATAGATATTTCTCAAAAAATACTTAATTATCATAAATATCCTCGCAGGGGATTACAAAAAAAATTGTTTGTAATTTTTTGGCTTGCAAGAGTATTTATATTAATTAAGAAATTTCTGTGAAAAAATAATTTTTCATGTCCTCTCCATACAAAATTTTCAAAAAATACTTTTTTTTCATCAGTTTTTGAACATTTTTTTTTTTAATTTTATTAGTAACATAAGAATGACTATTGGAACTCATTTATATCAAAAAAAAGTACTTTTCGAAAAAAAAAAAAAATGTTTATGGAGAGCCGACGTCAGTTCCATAGTGGAAGACTCCGCGCTAAGGCAGTGTTTCTGCTCTAGCTCCTAAACCACTTCCATGCCCACTATAAAACTTGGCAAGGATATTCTTTACAATATGAGCTATTTATAAACAAAAAATAAAAAAAATCGAAGTGGTCCAAGTTCGTCAAAGTCAAGCTAAAAAAATTAAATCTCACTTTTTTTTATTAAAAATAAAAAAAAAATCGAATGCAAAAATGCAGTTAAAAAGCTCATGAAATGAAGTAATAGATGCAGTGGATTTGTTATTTTAATCTAACATTTTATGGCTCGGAAACCGGCTTTGAAGTACTGCATACTCACCCGTTGGTTAAAATTTCAAAGTCCCTTAATTCTTTATCTACCCATAATATTAAAAAAATATTAGGTATACGTATGAGGGACACCTATAGGTACAACATACTCAAATATTATCAAAATCGGAAACATCGACTTTTTTGCCTGTCCGCTTCGCGTGGAATGCCCCAGTACCTAACTATAGAATGATAAAAATATATAAGTATTTTACTTTCAATAAATGCAGCATTTGCTTCGAACGTCGCAAAATAATAAAAACACTAAATATCTACTTCCTCTTCTCATAAATACTACGGAAGTAAGCTATCGATATTTTCCATCACTATGCACTCGCGCTACGGTACAGCGCGTGCGACTTGATCCTTATACACACCCACCAATAGATACCAAGTTTTCAAATTAAGACCTTATAACGATGGAATACGGTGCATTTTAAATTTAAATGTTGTCGGGTATAGAAGGCAGGGGGCCTTAAAGCAACTTAGTTATGGAAATTAACATCAGACGAAGTAAAAATAAAAACACAGGTTAATTGCAATCGCTATGGCCACTGACCATCACTTAAGCCATAAAGGTTCATCTTAAATGAGAACAACGATTAAAAACTTTCTTTAATATTTTGATTTTTAAATTATTTATGTTAGCGAGTTTAGTTTCACGGTAGTGAGTGAAATGTTGTTTAGGGTCTTTTTTACAATTTAATTAAGTTTTCTATAAGATATTCAGTTTGGTCCATTAGCGCATATAAGTTATTATGGATGCTTAAAAAATCTGTATACCTTCTGAGTATCATCTAAAAACTTACAAATAACTTAATAGACTTACTTAGAACATGTTTACAAATATCTAAGTAACTTTACTAATACCTACCTATTAAAAACAGACATCAATTGAAACATTTTGTTCCTTTATTTAATTTTAGATTTTTTTTAAATTTGAATTTACACTTTGTCACCAAGTATATCATAGAGCTGAAAATTGTTATCAATAAATGAATAGGTCTTTCTACGATTTATATTATTCCACTAGACAGTCTTTGTAGATAATACTAAGTTATCACTAACTATTATAATTACTCATATAATTATTTATCTAACCTAAAATTATTCTCAAAAGAACAAAACAAAATTTAGAATGTCCGAAAATACATAACAATTATGTCATCTTATATGCAATTATATGTTAGACGGATATAAAACTAAATTTATATTTGTACTTACAACGGAAAGTAAAAATAACTCCGTGTTTTATTGTTTTATATGGTAGGTAATAAATGTTAAAGTAATATATAGATAGGCTTAAGAGAAATTTTATTAGGTATAATAGGAAATGCAGTTTGTAAATTGAAACTTAACACGTCATTTCTAATTGGGATAAAACATTAAAATTTATATCGGATTTAATTGACGACCAGAGAATATGTTTTTCATTGATATGAAAATTTAAGTAAAAATATCAAATTGACACATTACATTATCACGTTCATCTTTTGAAATGTTATTAAATTTATTATTAACTAAATACCTACCTATTTCCCTGTATCTTAAGTCTATTATCTAGTCCATTCTTTAACTTTAGTAGGTAGATATATGCTTGTAAACAATATTGCCTTCACAACAGCATCTCTATTATAACTAACGTATAAAAAATACTACATTTTTTGAAGTAAAAAGTTTACTTTAAAAATACAGTATTTCAAGTAACTTTTACAATGTCAAGTAAACACGTGAGTCACTTACGTTTTCATGATAATCATCTGTTTCAACAAATGACGCTATAGTTTTAAACAAATTGTATCAACAAAAATACTAAGTATTACAGTATATTCATGGTTTATTTTGTTTTGAAATTGAGCATTGTGTCTTATAAACTTCTAATAGAAATTATAACTTACAGTAGGTAATGTGGACGATATTTTTTCTAACGTAATTTTAATGATTTTTACAAAATGAGGTACTTACCTACATACCTTAAATTAAGTAATTAATTATGAATATTCTTTAAAATGCTGATA
Organism: Polylopha cassiicola; assembly: GCA_038024825.1. Lineage (NCBI taxonomy): Eukaryota > Metazoa > Arthropoda > Insecta > Lepidoptera > Tortricidae > Polylopha > Polylopha cassiicola. Next base: position 10,168,854 of record CP149046.1, on the reverse strand, counting down.
TGTAAATTTGCTGGAGATTCGAAACATTTCGACTCATATTCGTAGCCGACTAATATATCTATAGTTTAACCCTAAAAACGTCAGCTAATAAAACAAAATCCGCGCGTTAAATCAGTTATCATTGTTTCATTCCAAAACAATACCTGTTGTAAAAAAGTTAGACAAACAACAGACCAAAGTCTGCGTTTTTCTGTTTCTTTTCGACTGGTTTTACAACATATCCAATGAAGTGATGAACAAGTCAGCACCAAATCAGGAAATAATTGTACATACTCGTACGCGAGTTCTTTTTCCTAAATCACAAATACCGCTGAGTACAACGGAAACCGGCGCAAGTGCTCATCGAATTAGAACAAAAGTAGCCATGGCGTAGTACCTTACTGAATTTCTTTATTTATAACTGTTAACTAATTATTAATTCACAGCCCAGTTTGACTTTCACTAATTATTAATCATAAATATGTGGTCACATTTTATTTAATTGCGGTGTTTATTATGGCATGTATAAATAAAGGTATAACAATGCAAAATTTTGACCTCTGTTCATTGTGAATAAACGCAGTGTTCAAATTGTTACTACAAACATCATTGTAAATACTAATATCAATTAACTATTAAAACTTAAGATGAATTTTGGTAAAGAATGACCATGTGATAAGTAGGTGGGTATTTAATATTTCTTGTGTATCTAATATCTCTTGTTTTTGTAACGCTAAAAACATTTTCATCATTTTAGAATGGAGATAATGAATCATCTGTTATATTATCGTCAGAAAAATTGCTTTCGTTTTAAATATAGCCATGATAAATATTTGTAATATTATCCGTAAACTTGTAATTTCAAAAAGTAGGCAAGTAGGTATATCAATGTTATTTTCCTATTTTACGGCCAAATAAAAAGTGTTTTATTTAAGTGGATTTATATTGGCATTCAAAAAAGAGTTTACAACATTTTGTGGTGAAAAGTACATTTATCTGCGACTTAGTACGCCCGACATAAATTTCGACATGAAACATGTCACTAAACAAACAAATCTGTAGTCATTGTAGACATAAAATATTTGTAGAGCTCATAATACGCTATAAACCTTGAAATGTTTATATTTCAGGATCATGGTCAGTATTATTTTTATCATTTTTATTTTTGTATGTTGGTTGGTCACACAATAAAGTGGATTGGTGGGGTAATCGTAATAATATTATGTTAATGGATTGTTGGTGTTTTTATATACCACTAGCGGCCCGTCCCGGCTTCGCACGGGGGGACTTAAGATTTTTTTCATAGTTTTACGTTTTACTCAGAAACGATACTTTTCCCCCGTTTTTAAAACATTTTCGGTTACTGCTCCGCAACTATAAGACCTAGCGTGATATTATATAGCCTATGTTACTCGGGGATAATGTAGCTTTCCAAAGGTGAAAGAATTTTTGAAATCGGTCCAGTAGTTTCGGAGCCTATTCATTACAAACATACAAAAATACAAAAATACAAATCTTTCCTCTTTATAGGTAAAAATATTAGTATAGATGTTATTACTATCATAAATTGTAACAAGAACATAGTATGTATTTGTACCTATATTACAATGATACCGTTATTACACAAAAGCGGTAAAATTGTTAACTTGTTAATTTAATTCCTTATTAAAATTCTAAAAAACCCAATTACAATCTTCATCATTTCGTAAAATTATATTTCAGACGCAAGACTTATATTTACGTACAAGTAATACAACAATATCAAACAAGAAAAACCTGACATAAGAAACAATAGCTACACTATGATCTTGACACATTATCTGATTGAGAAACTGATATTCTTAAAGTAACCTTTACGTTAGCTAATTACGGTCGAAACTCCTTTGACACATGCTATTCTTGAACTATAACCCTGCTACTAATTAGGTATATTTATGTATGACGTAATGACAATGACGTGTCTGTCACAGTACACTAATCCCCGCGATCATCAATTATGGACTAATTGATTCGGAGGTGATAAATTAGATTTTGATACTATCAGTTGTCTTATAGTATCAAAATCTATATCATTATGTCTTATCAGGTACAGTAAGAATTATATTATAATTAAGAATTATTAACGCGAGTTCACAATTCCAAGAGTGAATGAACACAGTTTTTTTACCTTTTCAATTCTATTGAATGCAATAAAGGAAGATTTTGTCGACTCAATCAGTGACGAAATAGTGTAGTTGGAAGCACGATACCCTCGCGTTAATGTATTGGTGTGGGTTCAAGTCTCACTGGGGTCATGATTTTTTTGACTCCTATCTTGGTCATATCTAGTAGATATCGATCGATATACGATTGATACATCATAGTAAAACTATACCTACTAATATAATAAAGAGGAAAGGTTTGTTTGTTTCTTTATTTATTTGGATTGAAAAGACTCCAAAACGACTGGACTGACTTGAAAAATTATTGCGAAGCTACACTATTCATGACTGACAGGCTATATTAAATTTTGAAAAAAACCGGTGCGAAACCGAGGCGGGCCGCCATAGCCGCCAATAAAGATTTATTCAATGCCTATGGCTACTACCTAGTAGGTATAACATTTTATATAATACAAATAAGAACATGCAAAATAACTGATCCAGGCTAATCCCGGATTAGAATAGCCAACGGCTTGTAAAAATAAAGGGATTTGTACTTACCCTTTTTATTCCGAATTATATTTTATATGGTGAGATTGGACATGTGTTTGAATTGCGATGGCCCGGAGAGCCCTTGAGGGTGAACAAAAGGACACATTGGAATTTTACCTTTGTTTTCATTCTTGTAGAATTCATTAAAAATTTAAGTGCGTTTATTAATAGACTCTTTTATTAGAGTATACTGCTATCAAAATATAATTTTTACACTAAACAAAATAATAGAGATTGTAGGTAAGTACTTAAGTAAATACATTTTTTCTTCATTAATTAATTCTCTTATTAAAAAAAGGGTAGGTACTTATTATGTTACTGATTATATAGAATAATAAGAATAAGAATCAGTTTATTCAGTAGACACAAAGTGATGACAATATCTAGTTTATATTTTAAGTGCAATTCATGTCGACTGAAAAGGCTATATTATAATATATATATACTTATAGGAGTTTTTTAGACAAGTTTTAATAACAAGACTAATAATTTCTGATGCATTCGCGGTTATTACACATTGGAATAAAACAACTATTAAAATAAAATAAAAATACGCGACTTAAATCCGTTAATAGTTGTTTAATTCCAAACAAGACTAAGTTAAGAACAAGAGGATTTACACGTTTCTCGCTAAAACCGGATTGAAAAAAAAACTAACATTAAATCTCGCATAATTCTTTTTATAAGTACAAAATCATAGAATTACAGCATAACAACTTCGCAAGGTTAACCTCATTCATACTCTGACGACAATTATCTTTAAGGCTCTACTAGATTACTGCACAATGACAATACATTATTCACAAATTGTTTACTAATGAGTGTTTATGCGGTGTGAACAGAAGTAATTGAATATATTTGTGGTAAGATTTAGTGTTAACGTTATTTAGAAATATGAATACCTACGATTACTTAATAGTACTATTTCGCATGAGGGTAATGATCTTGACCAAAATTATTTTATATTGTATAGGTAGGTATACCTATATATTTCATTACAAAATAATTATAGTAGGTACTTAGGAAAAAGTTTTAATACCGAGTATAACAAGCAATTTGTTTATTACAGAACCAACAAAATTGAATTAGCATTCTAAAACCTAAGAGCAAAGTTACAACGTCGTAAGAAATGTTGCTATACTACAAAACACGGCAAATATTTTTAAATCGATCCAACGTTGTCCAGGGAGAAAGTTAAGTAACCGCGCCACCTGAATACAAATTTTACAACATTGATTCACAACAGGGCTCGCCACCAATCCAATCGAAAACTTTCTTCGGTATACCGAATAACCCTTGGATTTAATCCATTGGTAATACGAAAATTGATGTAAAAGGCTCACCCACACCGGCGTCCTACACGGAAACCCGTGGTCCATACAAAGTGTACAACCTCAGGAAAGATTTTCAGATTTTCCGGTGGAATCACAGTGACTAAATTTCACGAGCGAAAATGGTACGTGCTGCGTAACCAAAAGGTTTAAATTCAATCGGCGAACGGGATTATTGGAAGCAATTCCGTTCAGAAAGAACTATGGTACGTGATCAGCGTGTAAAATCAATGGCGCGCGTGTGAGGGGCTAAAAAGTGGAGGGGTGAATTTATCGACAGGTTATTTACCTTTTAAAAAAATCAAATATGAGATCTGAATAAAAATATTTTATGCTGCAATGAGCAAAGCTATAAACAAAGATGTTTAAGACACACCTGCATCTCTTTGGCTGGGTGCCCAAAAAGTTTCTTTAAAAATTAGTGAACATTTTTTTAGTCTCTTAACGGAGATTCAGTTTCAGAAGCAAATTAGGTACCTACCTGATTGTAATGTTTTCAGTCGTGCCAAAAAGTTGCTAACTTCTTTAAAAAGAAAATTCGTTTTATTTGAAAACTATTTTATCTTAGTTAGGCTGTGCCTAATGACGTGGAATTTAAGTATGAAATTATTTTATACTTAAAAGAATTTTCAGATACAAACATTACCTTTTTTATTATATCTAGACACAGGAGAACAATAAAATTATTTTATACGTAAAAGGATTTTCAGATACAAAAATTGCCTTTTTTGTATCTAGACCTAGAAGCGCAGAAAACAAATGTAGTTTGCATAATGAAATTATAATAATACTATTCGAATATCTTAAAGTCGTTATGCTACGAATATGGATACTGTAAAGCTTTTCAAATACCAGCATAAGACCGACATACAAGCAATAAATCTGTTACAATTGTTTTATTTCAATATCACAATGAATTTGTATACTGGAACGTTCTGAAACACTTAGGAAAATTGCCTTCCTTTAAAAGTATCACGACCGATGTGACCATAGCCTTAGGGCCTTTATATTTTATGAAAACCGATTCAGATTCATATTTTATTACATTTTGATTTTATAGAATTATTCTAAAATGACTTTCAAGGTAAATTGAACTTTGAAACTTCCAATTTACCTTTAAGAAATTTGATCCCTTAAATTAAACAAACACAATTTACAACGTCAAAATACAAAGAGGATGAAATTAAATTTCGAATTCCTTTATGTACAGAAAGTTGACAAGTTAAAATTTCAATTATGGAATCATGAAATTAGATTGCCCTTCTTGTTTAATTTTATAAAAGTAAGCAATAATAATGCTCGATATTACTTGTAATTAATCAAGAAACTTTTAAATTTGCTTGTCATTAAATGTCTACTTATTAAACGTTACCCACGTGATCAATAATAAATTACATCAAACTCATAATTTTTCCTCATTAAACTTTAAATACAGACGTATTAGTAAAGGACACGAAGTAAGGTCGCCCTTCACTGTTGTGTCAATCAGATGAAAGTACTATTTTATCGAAATTAGTACTTACCTATTTCAACATATGATTTGATATGGCAATTCTCTAAGAAATGTTCATATATATATATAAATATATATTATATAAAAAAAAATATATAAATTTTGCCGGCAAGACAAAACAAACTCCAGTAAACAGTTTTTGATATGCTCGTTACGTCAAGTTATGGTATCACTTATAAGTACAATCATGTGACGTCACAAACTCCCACCCCCGAAATTTTAAAGTGCTTATCTTTGTCATATTTGCTGATTGATAAAAAAAGGTGTCCGATGTTTTTTTTTAAATAGTGAAAGAGAAATAAAAAAAAAACAGTCGTCATGCCTATTAGGTAGGTTAACGACGTAGGAAGTTTTCATAGTCTTTATATTTAGTTCTTAAGTACACTTATACCCTAGAAACCTAGTAACAGCTTCGCTTTAATTAAAAAACCGCATGTACAATAGCCCACACGATACACTATCAACTATTGATTAAGCTCTAAATGGGCACACCTGATAACATCTCACGTCGGAGACGTATTGTCTCTAATCCCTTTGTGCGGGAACTTCGGAATTGTTCTTAGCAGAATTAATAGAAGTTCGCACGAGCCCCCGAGCCCTATTGTACCCTGATTTATCGTTGAAGAACAATGATAAATCAAATAGAAATTGCCCGGCGTTCTTCTTCGGTGTGGATTACCCATGGATTACCTCACATGCTCGATGCATCTAACGTAAGTTATGTCAGTTGTGTAATGACTTGGAGTTTATTTTTGAGTTATGTTATAGAGTTTCAGAGGTTATAAGTACTCTCTGGTGTGACTGTTGTCTTCATTGTTATTAGTTTGACTTTAAGTGGTATCTATGTTATTAGGGTTACGTACTCAAAGGGTAAAACGGGACCCTGTTATTGAGACTCCGCTGTCAGTCCAACCTGTCCGTCTGTCATCAGGCTGTATCTCCGCCCATAGATTAGAACCATGATATCCATTCTCCTAATTATTGTGTTTTTTTGTAATATTATGTCAGGTCTATGGGTACGGCCGTCCACTAAATTGACAAAGCCTATTAGCTTTAGGTACTAAGGTAATACTTATTTCAATAAATATTTTCACAATTGTTAAGGACAATAATGATTAAAAATAACAGTGACATTCCAACATGTGTACCTAATATAAATTATTTCCAACTAAGAACGTAGATATTTAAACGCAAAATTCTGGATTCGTAAATTGAAACACAATTATTTTACTCATAATACCCCTAAGCTAATGAATTAGTTGAAATGTTCACACATTGAGATACGAGCTTTATGAGACAAAAAGCACTCGTGTGAGAGGGCTTATCTCGAACGAACATTCGTGACACCCTCGTGTTCACACCCTTATTGTAACTAAAGACGTACTTAACAAGAAAAGTGATATTTTCTTAATGATTATTCTAATGTTTGAAGTGTTTACAGATCTGCGATTATGTTATTTGGGTGTACACTAATATTATAAAGGTGAAAGTTTATGAGTGTGTGTGTTTAATATTCTTTCACACAAAAACTTGACTTATATTTCTGTGTCCTCCAGGAAGCAGTCTCCACAATGAGTCGCCAACCAAGTCGGTGCTGAGCTTCGCCCTTCAACTCGCTCCAGGTCTTCCCTACGTTCTTCGCCTCTGCGGCGATCGTCCGCCACCAGGTCTGTTTAGGACGCCCACGTTCGTGCAATAACTACTAAATGAACTTTGATGCAAATTTACAATAATACCTACAGCTTATAATCAGAATAATAAGTTTTTATAACCATATTGTGTAAAGTACTCATTGTGCGCAGAAATCGCAGGCTAGTTTCACAATAAAACTGAATAACAAGTTTCTAGTCTTCATCTACAAACCAATATTTGCTCTACGCTGTTATAGGTATTTATAAAAAGGACTAAAGAGAAATTAGAACAAAGTCAACAATTTCGTATTTTCGCGTAACTTTGTTTTGATCTAAACCATCTTGTTAAAACTGCGTCGTCGCAATCACTTCTGATTTGGTCTGAAAGTCCCGAGTCGCAGGAGTTAATAACAGGAGGCCGTGAATTCCTATATTTCTCTCGGTGTTTGTTGGAAATCTTGTTAAGAGAGCGCGGCCTGGTGCGGGTGTAAATTTCAACAACTACCCCCTTAGGGTAAGGCCAGGAAGTATAAGACGTTCCTTAAGATTCACGTTTTTAATTAGGTATCTCTTTAATATTTCCTTTTATAAGTATTAAAAGGTATTTGATAGTGTGAATATAGTTAATATATTTGACATTATATGTATGACAAAATCTTATTGTAATGAAATTGTGATTTTGCTGTTAATTATTATTTAATCTTATTGTTCTTTGTTTTTGTTTTTGACGATCTCAATATGAGTACATGTAATTTGACATACTAATGTAATTATATTGTATAAATTTTGGGAAATAAATGAATCTAATCTAATCTAATCTAATTGTTTCTATATTTAACAATTAACAATGACAAAAAATAAATAACGTGTAATTTTATTTTGGAACATGACTCATTGAGGAAATTTTATTTAGCTACTGTCTCGAGATGAAAGTTATTATAAGAACGATTTTTCGAAAAGAAAGCCAATCAATGCATGTAATTGAAAACGAAAATGTAGTTTTATGATCCGTATTTTTACCCGCATATCGCCATCTACTGCAACCTGAAGATTATATTTTCAAACGAGAATTCATCATCTTCAAATAGTAACAACAGAATTACTTAGGACTAATAATAAATCTAATATCGATTAAAAAGGCCTACTACATCTTCGACAAATACCTAATGTAGTAGTACGTCTTAATATGATAAACCTATGACACATACAAAGCAATATATGAGTAAATCAACAAAACAAAAAGCTACCAGCTTTCTTTGCAAAACATAGCAATGAATACGTCACCTCTTATTCCAGTCTTTCTCCTGGCCACACTGTCTCTTAAGTGCTGTCTAATAAATTAGCTCAGGCTATTGTGTGGCTCACTCACTGGCAGACTTATTTACCTCAGCACTGCGCCGGTGGCCAGAATCATACCTTGGCTCTCTTGTCTTGCCATGGTCTGTTATGTGAGATAAAAAAATACTGGTAAATTGTCTCTGAGGCGTTAATTTTAATTAAACACACACACACAAAATTAATTACGTATGTACATAAAGGTAATTGGACTAACTAAAATATAGTTTCGAACATATTGCATAATTCATACTTTCATAGAATTAATGAAAATGTGAATCACCTATTACACCTATTATGTAACCGAATCACCTATTATAATTTAACTCCTAAACAGGTATGTCTTGGTGAAATATAAAATAATATAGACAGATGATAATGACACTTTGGAACATGACATAAGTAGGTACCTATTTAACCTATTTATATCTTCAATGTATAACTAAGAAATAATGAATAATAATATACATTGGACTGAAACAAATATAACGGGTTTAACTCGCGCATTTTATTTTATTTACTAACATTTTGAAAACTACTTTCGAGTTAGACTATCGTCAGCTCAGTCGTGCTACGAATATGGGAACTACAAAGTTTTCGAAACGTCAGCATACGAAATAAAATGCTCTAGTTAAATATGTTATACTAGCTTATTCGCGCGGCTTCGTCCGCGTGGAACTCCTCCTTTTTTGCAGTCGGTTAAAAAGTAGCCGATGTCCTTTCTCAGGCTCCAGACTTTCTTTGTACCAAATTTCATTTAAATTGGTCCAGTAGTTTTAACGTAAAAGCGTAACAGACAGACAGACAGACAGACAGACAGAGTTACTTTCGCATTTATAAATATTAGTAGGGATTTGTTTCATTCCAAAGCGTAATAACAACAAAGCCATCGGAAACAATAATGCATGACAGTATAAGAACTATTATTTTCATAATTAAAATTAGAGAATAATTGTAACCAAAATAATATATAGTAGTTATATTTCTTAATGCTTAGACACGTTCCCATTAGGTAAATCTTGTATAATTTACTGGCTTCACTAAAATATAACTTCCGACCTTTACCTGATGTTCATACATATAATTAAGATAAGGAACGAAGGGTTGGGTTTCGCAATTTCATATTTCGTTCTAACCAACATCATTATTATAATCATAGGGCCATCTTTATGTTGATGTCAATATAAACTTAAGTTTGTTTGGGTTTTTGAAATTATAGGCATAGCGTACCTATAAAAGATAGGGTTAGGTATATCAAATAACATAATACTTTAGTTAAAATTGGGAGATGTTTGATACACAGTACTTATGTCAAACTTCTATAATTATCGCAAGTAAGAAAAAACTGTTTGACGAATTTTGTAGTAAGTACTTAACGTTTCTAAGACTTCTGTTCCCATAGTCGTAGCCGGCTGACCTAAGAAAGTCTAATACTAGGGCCTAAGTTATGTTCGGTCTTAGTCATCTACAAATATGGAAGATATCGAAATATCAACAAATAAAATACAATACGCGAGTTATTCGTTATCGTTGTTTCATTAAAAATTAGTAAGTAAATTATGTACTGAGTACCTACTTACATAAAAATAAAATCATTTTTGTTTATTTGGTGAGAAAGAACTATATCGGCTTGAAGCGGAGTCCTCAGCAAAATTTAATCCTAGATAAAAAGTATCGTTCCTGGGATAACCAGCTGCAGACGGTTCCCTTATTCCCGCTTATACCGGCGAAGTAGTCACATGGGACGAGGCAAAAAATTCACAATTGCCTTGGTAATTTTTTTGTGCAGGTATTTCTGTTTATAAAGTAAGTAAGCCTACAAAAATAAACGATTGGTGTTTGTTTTGTTTATAAGTAAACCTTTATAATAATAATTATGATCATTTTGTTGAATTAGAGATCTAAACATAGGAACTTAATAATTTCTGATGCCTTCGCGGTTATTACACATTGGAGTGAAACAACTATTAACGGATTTAACTCGCGTATTTTTATTTTATTTTATTTGCTGACGTTTCGGATGCTTTACAGTTTCCATAATCGTAGCACGACTGAGCTGACAATAGTCTAACGCTAAAGTTTTGTGTTAGACTATTGTCAGCTCAGTCAGCATCTCTTTTTATTGAGGATCCAATGTTAAACATCAGGGAATTAGCTAAGCAATATCTGGATTGTAATCATTACGAATAATAAGAATAATTTGTTGATGCGTTGTAAATTTAAAACACTACGCAATACAAACTTACTACATCTACATACGATTACACTCAATCCACAAATTAATCAGAATTTATTAATCAACAAATCCAGTACACCTCAAAGCTTAATCCCAACGTACAAAACAAACAATCCAACATAACCAGGTCTAATTTACAAGCCATGAGCACATCTCTATGAATTCATGAAATTTGATCCCGTGGCTTCGTAGATATCTAAGGGCAAACAAAACTTTACCCCATGTGATTTTAATCGACAAAACTTGAAGGGTTTGATTTTAAAATTCACGACACGACTACGATACGGAATTTTACTGAGCTTTTCGTTTTTGTAATTTTGTATATTGGAAGGCATTGACTTGTATTTAGTTAGCTACATTAAATGTTATTATATAATTATTCTGCTTCTTAAATGAGATCCAGGTTGAAACTGTCGGGGTTATAAAATACTAGCTTCTGCCCGCGACTTCGTCCGCGTGGAACTCCTCCTTCTTTGTCGGTTAAAAGTAGCCTATATTCTTTCTCGGGCTCCAGACTTTCTTTGTACTAAAATTTCATTTAAATCGATCTAGTAGTTTTAGCGTGAAAGCGTAACAGACAGACAGACAGACAGACAGAGTTACTTTCGCATTTATAATATGAGTTAGGATGACAAAAGGTTTCGAAAAAAAATAGGTAGATAAGTAGATTATAAACTTAAAGTGACTATCATAAATTATTTTGTCACGGTCGATCGTTTTTTTTTATATATCCTTTTTAGATTAGCACGTAGGTAATATTTGTTGGCATATGAAAATATCATTTAGTGTTATACTTTTGCAATACATTAATAAACAGATATTATCGATCACGAAATCGATAAAACGTCTTACTTATCGATTTTGTAACACTACTGATGGTAAATAATACTCTTAATGGGGTCCTTGGTGTTTAATCAATTTAATAAAAAAATAGATAAGTATAATTATTATAATTCCTCATACATATTTAACCTACTAAAGGGAGGTGAAGATTTTCAGTTTTGTCGTATTCTTGCCGCAAATTATAAGTGCACCTTAATAGTATAACTTTAAAACATACCGACCGAGCAATTAAAACTTTCATCTTTGCGATGTAAATATTTTACAAATCGGTAACAAATCCCCGGTTATTTGAATTTTGAATTATAATGACATAATGAACTCGTGTAGGGGGAACTATTAATACCAATGGATACCACTCCACAACGTCGTAAGTGTCGTAAGCCAATAAATATCTTGAAACAATTTACATAAAGTAATCTAGCCCCGCAAAAGCAAAACTACGATAAAATACGACAACGGATAAAAATTAAATATGCTTAAATAGATATAAGACATCCAAGACGCAGGTAAAGATACCAGTGCTCATATCATTGTTTTTCTATTTTAGTACATATTACGTAATTCACAATTTCAAACAGAGTACTAAATTTGAACTTGATTTTGTAGAACAATAAATATTATGAATCATCTTTTTTATATTCAATAGGTCCTTTATCAACATCACTTCTTGTAAATAAGAACTATAAGGATGAAATACAATAAAATTGTGCTATACCTAAAAATAAATTAAAAAGACCCTTCCTTGTGGGTACAGTGTAATAGGATTGGAAATAAACATATCACGTTTTCTTTAGTAAATCTCAAAAACTTATCCGCATAACCAACCATCGGTGCCCACAATATCTCACAATCAAAGGGACCTTAGCAAAATTTAACCCGTAACTGGTAAATTTAAACTTATTCTCATAGAAAAAGGGGATCGGAACATTTATTAGGGCTATAAATTTTAGGAACATTATTTACTCAAAGCCAGGCGGACGTTAAAGACCATTTCTGGAAGCAAACGGTAGGAGATCTCGGAAATGAATTTATACTTACCTACTAGGGGAACAAAACGAGAACCTCTAAAGAATGTAACGACCTAAATTCATTTTATATTATATAATAATACGCTAAACAATATTGAAAATAAAATATAAAATAATGATAAAGAACGCTAATTTATATAAATTGTAAATCTCTGATGATTTTTAGACTGTCGGGATTATTATAATATAATATGACGAAAGGTTTCGAAAACAGTTAGATAAAAAAAATTACACACTTCAAGTGACCTTAAATGGATATGGTCAATCATTTATATAGGTACCTACCTAATACTAATAGTAATGTTTCGTGACATAAGAAAATATCTTGTAGTGTTATACTTGTGCAAATAATATTTATTTTGATTTGCAATTGTATATTGAATTTACGTGCTTTACATTCAAAAAGTCATAAAGCTGTCCCACACTTGTGAAATTTCAAAAGAAGTTTCTCCGGTTATGCGGTACTTAAATATATACTTTTAATCTCAGTAATGGCGTCTCTTTCCAGAAACGATTATCCTCTTGTCAACTGCACAAAATGGCGGCGGTAATTCACTCGCCACTCAATGGGTATTTGCGCAATTTTCATCTTTCAGGAGTTAGGATTTCTCTCCAGCGTTGATGTGATATGGAGTGTTCCTCACTTTTTGAAAAGGATCGAAAGTGCTGGAAGTAGAAAATAATTACAACAGACCCACCCACCACTTAGAAATTTTTCCCAAACTATATTATGATATAGACAAACAGAAAGATAATCTCAAAAGTCCTTGATTTTTTTTATCAATAACAAATGACCAAAGATCATAATCAAGCACGGAAGTACGGCCGAGTTCTATATGTCAGTGTTTTGCAATTTAGAGTCGGCGAACTTGGCACACCGCCAGACCGGACCTAGTCTAACAAGAAGCTTCGTCCATATATTATTTCGACGCCTACAAAACTGATAGCGTGTAACCACTTGTCAATATGAAATTGTGCATGTACTCGTTGACAGTGTTGCGATTCTGAGAAACGCATTCGTGACTTTGTCCGCGATTTAACATTTGTATTTATTTAAATTACATGAAGTTATTTGTCACCTATTTACTTTATCACTGGGATCAAGGTTATAAGTTCTAAGAAAAATCAACAGGTATTTGACGTTTTGACTCCTTCACAAGGAGGGCCTCCACGGTCTTAGGTAAACCCCAAATATATCATTGCTTCTTTATCGTTCTTATTGTAATGTAGTGACCAATACCAAAATATGTCGTTACTCCATTACAGATTTAAGTCGTCACGTTTTTGAATTTACGTAACTTTGCAACTTTTGATTTAGTAGGTACAATACTAAAACCAGCCAAGACTAAGTCTAGCAAGTATAAATAAATATAGATATTCTTACTAATATAGTGATTGCTGAAGTAACCCCGTCTGTTGGTTACCTGTTCATGTTTAATCGCTGTATCGATTTAGACGAAAATTGGTTTAGAGATATTTAAATTCCGAGGAAGGACATGATGACAATGAATCATTCTTTATGGAGGTGAAGGGGGTAGGATTTTACTATAAATGTGTGGTGATCCATAACGTAAGCTATCCTAAGTACTAAATTTACGCAGTCGAATTTTTGAGCAGAAGCTAGTGTATAAAATAAATATTTTTTTCTCTAATAATAAAATAATGATCTTTGGATTTGGATATTCAAATTACACCAATTAATCTAGTCCCAAAGTAAAGGTCAAGGTTCTGTACTCCGTCATGTCTATACTGATCCATATGAGACATGACGGCGTACATACATTATGCCAGCGCTCGTCATACATATATGCCCCTAGCAGGATTCCAACTCGCAACCTCCGGTTTCGAAGCCAAGGCTTCTGATCATTAGACCAACAAGCCATCGAATATACTTGACATGTGCCACTAGAAAGATTCGAACCCACCACCTCCGGTTTCGAATCCAGGAGCTCTAACAACTAGTTCAACGGCCATCGAAAATATTTATTTCACAGAAATGACATGAACCGAATTGAAAAGATCTATAAAACACGCTTCCGCTACTAGGCTAAGTGTCGCATTACCAATCGAAAAACGATGGCCATTTGCCAACAGGATGTCTTTTCCTATTTACAACCGAATATTATGAAGAAAACTTTAACAGAACTGCACCAGCATTGCGGTTTGTTCGAAAACTATTTTTGATTTATTCTTAATTATTTTGGTTATCATGGAAGATGTTGTAAAGAAAAAAAATATAGACCGAAAGAGATGAGACATTTCGTGCGATGCTAAAATGTTTTGTTTGTGTACCTGTATGAGAAACGTCAGTTAAATTCGTAATAACCTACTTGTTTCATTCCAAAGTGTAATGACGGCAAAAATATCACAAATCATGTTTTACCTGCTAACAAAATTGCACAATAAACTAACTAGAGATTACTGTGATATTAAAGAATAGACCTGTTAATTAAAATGTTTCGTTCATATCGTATTTCAAGCTTGTATTTCTTTTATGATGCTTGTTTTTGCAATAAGGGGGTTTCATGTCTAGCCGTATTGTTCGTGAAATTAACAACATTTCAAAAAACAAAAATAATCAACGTATCGTAAGAAGTAGGAACGAAAGGGTAAGAAGGAATTGTCTATACTAATTACTAATTACTAATATAATAATATTAATATTATAAAGACGAAATATTTGTATTTTTGTATGTTTGTAATGAATAGGCTCCGAAACTACTGGACCGATTTAAAAAATTCTTTCACCTTTGGAAAGCTACATTATCCCCGAGTAACATAGGCTATATAATATCACGCTAGGTCTTATAGTTGCGGAGCAGTGACCGAAAATGTTTCAAAAACGGGGGAAAAGTATCGTTTCTGAGGCCTTCCGTGGCGTGCGCTGAGCATATAGTTAAAGTTATACAAAAATGCTTTATGGGAGAATTGTTCATCTTAACATTATCTTTAAAAAAAATCTTAAGTCCCCCCGTGCGAAGCCGGGACGGGCCGCTAGTATTTTATAAAATTCAATTGAAATTTCAATTTAACATTATGAAATCAAAATCAAAAAATCTGTCTCAAATACAATATATTATAGGTACCTAATTCTTGATGATGGTTCACAGTCGTCTAGTTCGACTAATCCTTGAGCGTTTGAGACGCCGTCATTGTCGTTTCTAACTAAGCCAATATGGTTGAAAATAATATTATTAACTATCAATCGAAATAGTATTTATGCGCCAGTATGCTCCCAAATATATAATTATGTTAAAAACGCTCGAAGATCCACCCAATTGCACCTTTTGGAATTCGATCCCGTGACACCAATATTTTCAGGGTTACTTGAACACTACACTATCCGGTCATCCAAGGTTTATTGCTTTGATGTCTCTATAAATATATTTAAATGTTTGAAAAATATTAATAAATGTAATATTTTTATTTTAAAATGACAAGGTGACTAATCTTTTTATTAGTTGATTTGGGATTGATGATGACATTAATTGAACAATTGTTAATAACGTACCCTTGTACCTTATTTAATTAAAATAAGTAAGTTTTCATAATGTAAAATCACTTACTACTTACTTTGATATGAATACAGAAACTATACATATTTCGAATCGTTAGAAAATATACTAAAATAGGTACCTACGCAAGTAAAATTCGCTAGAATTGTTTAATTTTAATGTGTTACATCCGCAAAGGCATCAATCAGAAATTAAAAAAAAAAAAACAAAATTCTTAATAAAAATAGGTACCGACTATACGTATAAAACGTTTAGTCTGTATTTTTATTACTTACTAGCTGTGCCCGCGACTTCGTTCCCGTGGAATAGTAATAGTAATTCTTCATAAGGCTTTATATTTTACCCGTTTTTTAAACATTTCCCACTATTTCTTCGCTCCTATTGGTCGCAGCGTGATGTTATATAGCCTAAAGCCTTCCTCGATAAATGTTCTATCCAACAAAAAATAATTTTTGAATTCGAACCTGTAGTTCCTGAGATTAGCGCGTAGTATAGATAGCCATAAAATCTGTCATTTCATCAGTTCTGTCATTGAGCCAGTTTTTACTTTCAAATCTATGTTCACGTGAAAATATCAGTCATCCAGACTGACATTTTGTTCATTCGACAATATAAAAAATAGCGTGCAATATAGTCACATCCCCTGGACATCTCCATGTCAGAAAAAAGATTGATGCTTCATATAAAGTAATCGTTCATCGACACCAAACTGGCAGCCAGCCAAACAAACATATAGTGACAACAATACGGTCTTCATTCCCAACCTTGTCTCTAGTAACAATAAGGTTGAAATTAGATTGGCTTTGTTGCTAACTGTACCATCAAAGGTGTTAGCTACGCATGAATGAAATTTATTTTAGAATTGATATGCGCCGCCATCAAAGAAAATGGAGCTGGAAATATTAATATGCTCATATTTTAATTAAAATTGCAAATATTTTTGATTTGTGTTTAATAACGTCCGGTTTTAATATTTTATTCATTAACGTTTTGTTTTCGTTTATCTGTTCATAACGCAGACGCTTTATTAAATAATAAAAGCAAATAAATTCACGTCCGGATGTGTAACAAAATTAAACTCAAATAATGAACCCGACCATTTCTAAATTACTTCAAAGTACTATAATAAAATATTTTGTCTGTCTCTCAATAGACTTTTCTATTTCAATCAGAGTAAAAGAGACAAATGCTGCGTGTAAGGAACTATTCACTTAATTACTAGTATCTTCTCGTAAATGACCTTAAGCCAAATAATTAAATCCTGTCTTGATGAAAGTATGTAGACAAGTGCCTTTTGTTTTATATTAGTTGCTATTAAACTGGCTATACAAGTATAAGATATCCTTGCCTTTTTCTGTTGAAACCGTCATTCAGTTGCGTCATATATTTCATGTTGTCTTTATAAAACAGTGTCTTGTAATATTTATTGGTTAAGCCGTCTGGCATAGTACCTAATACATAGGCGAAGTTAGGACAAAATACCCATACTTCGTCTAGCACCATTTTGACAATTTTTTACCATTTTCGCCACTGGATATCAATGCTCTAGTGGTTTTTAAAGATGGGCAGGAGTCGTTCGATTCGTTTTTCATTAGGATTGTCTAGAATTTTGACAAATTAGCAAATGTTGTTGGAAAATGTGTCAAAATCCAGGCGAAGTTAGGGGGTCCGATGGTACTGCGGTTACAATAGAAATAGATAAGGCCTAATACCTTATAATTCAGCCATTGGAGTAATAAAAATAAACAATATATATACGTACTTACTTAAGCTGTTATGTTATACGTGATATGTGTATAGTAAGAGAAAACTGCTTCACTTATAGCCAACAACCGTGTCAAAGCAAAATACGAACCTGAGCATAAAGTGACATAACCATAAAAATATATATAAGGTAGGTACATTAATACCTATACACTTTGACTGTAATTTATTTATTTTACAATTTTAGTGTTTAATTCATTTTTGTTTGTATTAATAACTTAGGTAAATTTTGTACTAGTTCTTAACATAAAAAACATTTCCTTAATACTATTATACAACTGAGCACATGACTAACATCTAAGTAGTTTTTTATTTTACTTAAACAATTTGACCTCATTTCATAACTAACTTTAAACCTAAAAACTAAAAACTGGCTAATTCTAAAAAGTATGTTTGAGAAAACTAGTTACCTACTCAAACTCTTAATAATAATATATAGTTAGGTACCTACTTAAATATTCCGAATAAAGTTAATTATAAATACCTACATAACATATTATATCTTTGGATTTTTTCATAACAGAACTCAGCACATCACAATCAGTTGATACCACAATTAATCTAAATATAGTTTTTCATATTGAATAATAATTCATTGTTTATTTTTAACCCCCGACGAAAAAACGACGGGGTGTTATAAGTTTGACGTGTCTGTCTGTCTGTCTGTCTGTGTGTGTGTGTGTGTGTGTGTGTGTCTGTCTGTGGCATCATAGCTCCCTAACGCATGGACCGATTTTGGTTCTGTTTTTTTTGTTTGAAAGGTGGATATGTCGGGAGTAGTCTTAGCTATGTTTGACTAAAATCTGCTCAGTAGTTTAATAATTAGGGAGGGTGAAAGAGGGGATGGAAAAATAAAAGTCTACAAACATACTCGAGTGGGGTATCAAATGAAAGAGGATCATGTGTACATTACAAAATGGAAATTATAATGAAAATCGGTTGAGTCGTTCAAAAATTATAGGGTGTCAAAGTGGGGATGGCAAACCAAATGTCTACAAATATACCCGAGTAGGGTATCAAATGAAAGAGGATCACGTGTAGATTACAAAATTGAAATTGTAATGAAAATCGGTTGAGTAGTTAAAAAATTTTGGAAAGTAAAAGTGTAAATGGTAAACCCAATGTCGACAAATGTACCTGAGTGGGGTATCAAATGTAAGAGGATAACATGTACATTACAAAATTCCATGTGAAATGGAAATCAGTTAAAAATAATAATTTGTAGTAGATACCTACTTACAAAAAGTATGAAATAAAAAAATAAATTAAAAATTTAACAAACCCCCGACATAAAAACCTAAAAGCCCTTTAAAAAGTATAACAATAATAAAAACTTAATATTAGTTACCTAAATATTAATATTACTACAAAGAAAACGTCATGTCGGGGGGACCGTAGGTTTAGGTACATTGTAGTATTAAGTAATAACACCTAAATGAGAAGCGGTCACCCCGACATGACGTTTTCTTTGTAGTAATATTAATATTTAGGTAACTAATATTAAGTTTTTATTATTGTTATACTTTTTAAAGGGCTTTTAGGCTTTTATGTCGGGGGTTTGTTAAATTTTTAATTTATTTTTTTTACTTAAAATATCGTTATGCCACTTTCCACTGGAAACACAACTAAGTACCGCCTCACTAGGTTATTGTGGGTGCTCATTGTAAAGCCTTACAAATGCCACGCTCTAAATACCTATCAATACCTAGCACACCACTCTACACCTACACAGATTTAGAATTTTACAGATATCGCAGGCAAACTAATGAAATAATTTATGTCCAACATTGGTATACTTAAACGAATAAAATAATTCATGTCTAATTATTAGTATAACTAAAGAATTAACTGATGTCCATCATTGTTAAACAGAAATAAATAAATTAGGTTTATTATTATTGGTA
Source organism: Polylopha cassiicola (assembly GCA_038024825.1). Lineage (NCBI taxonomy): Eukaryota > Metazoa > Arthropoda > Insecta > Lepidoptera > Tortricidae > Polylopha > Polylopha cassiicola. The sequence continues at coordinate 10,149,082 of CP149046.1, read as the reverse complement.
GTGAGGTATTCTAGAACAATGTACCTAGATCTACCATAAAACTGCTCAATAAATAGCGATTTTTTTAAAAATAGTTTACGGTACTGATACGATACTTTCAAATCAGTATTTGAAATTATCGTATTCAAGAAAGTCAGTTTAGTAAGCCTAAAATGAGATCACGAGTCAAGTTTTTGTTTATTGGTACTGATAACATTCTTGACCATTTTTTTGTTCCGAAGTATACCAATCAAAACGTGAATATATTGCATAATTATATTTCAATTTTTTCAAGACGAGGCTTTCTCAAATGCACTTTTACTGATTATATTATTTTTCCTCAAACTCAGATCGTTATGAAGCTAAAACACGTTAATAATAGTATCTGCACCTATCTATTCTCTTTATATCTACGATCGGTACGATTCTGCCTGCAGGTAATATGTAAATAGACTTAGTTTCAACTAAGAGCAACGGCATGGTACTAGAAAGAACAAATTTATAATTCAAAGAAGTTTAGTTGCAATACCAATGATTCATAGTACCTATATCACTTGGCTGGGTTTGGTACTCGTATATGAACTTAATTAGAAATCATATAGTAAATAGAACATCATATCCGACAGGATTGCGATTCAAAATATTTCAATATTTTCTTTCTATAACTTCATGTGACATGTACATATATATCAAAATTAAACAAAATCGCTTAAGCAATGAGGGCCACCGCGTGTCAGAAATCCGCTAGATGCGCTAGTGTAGAATGAGGTCTAGCTGTCATGTACCACCAATGAGAGGCAAGATACTGGCCTGTGATTGGTGGTACATGACAACTGGACCTCATTCTACACTAGCGCATCTAGCGGATTTCTGACACGCGGTGGCCCTCATTAAAACGTGATAGGTAAACAAACAAGTAAAAAACCTGAAAAAATCGAGAGTCCAGTGGGACCTTAATCCTCACCTATGCCTATAACCGCGGCCCCGTACTTACATTTCCGTTACACTATGGGAGTCCCAAGTGGAGTAGATACAATTTGCTGCCACTATAATGTCTTGATACTTTCTTGTTTAAAAGCGAAATTATCGTTTCAACGCCAATGTGGCTTTCTACTCTTGTCTTGGTATAAATATCATTATCATTAAAATTAATGGTATTAACAAATACATATTATATCAATCTAATTTCGATTAAGTAGTTTTATTTCTCACAGCGCAATCTTTAAAGATACCCATAACATAGATAAATTCGTTATATTTATACAATATTCATAAGTTTTTACATAACACGTACATAACAATCATGTAAACAACTGCTTAATACAGGACCAACACGAACTCGACTAAGGCGTTCAATTATTAAAACCATATCGATTCCGGTCATTTAGATTCAGCTGCCCCTTACCCTTAGTTATGCTAGCAATACAATGAGAGCATTATATTTGATAAACTTTTTTTTACCAGCAACCTTCACCAGGTCGTCACCTTGTATCCTACAAGGTTACAAGGTCAGGTTTAGATAGGCCTCCTGGCCTGCCCACACTGCGTCTTTCAGTCTGTGGTCGCCACTAGAGCACTTTATCTAGAGCCTCGATGACCATCTGCTCAACGCGCAATATGTCACCTTGATTCTTCTGCGGACCACGTTTCGGTGCCGTAAGTCATCACTGGAAACACACGCTTCAATTATTGGAATGAAACAACTATAACGAATTTAACCCAAGTTATTTCATTTCTATGTTAATCCGCTAATGCATTAGAAATTATCGCATCAATATGTCATGATGAATTTCAGAAACTTGGTTGTTGGCGTCACTAAAACTAAGTCCATGAGTTGTTATCAAAAGATATTGGATGCATATTTCTCATTTTGTGAATTTAGTTTAAATATACCTACCTATGTTATCTATATAGTTTATTATAGTTCCGCGTCACGGTTACTAGTAGCCTCTACGCCGTAGCAGCTCTACGCAATACGGGAGGCTTCGTAGCACTAAGACAATATTATAATATCTAGTGAGTACGGATTGAATGATTCAAGTACATATTTGAAAAATAGCTATACCTAATATGTTAAGCAAGCAGTTAGTTCATAGGTACTGCTACAATATAAATGTTTGGATTTACCGTGTGCTTACTCTATCTAACTACACGCGCACTTTCCTCTCTAAATACCTACAAGTGGCACTATGTAAAGGGGTTTATTCTAAACTCATTTGGTTTTTCCCTCGTGGAATTCATCAGTGAGAATTTGAAACTGTCAAATATCCTTAATAGACCAATATTTTCTGGAATGAAAATCAACCAGCTTTTCCGAACGACGAGGTTGCTTGACTGAGTAATCATTTTACTAAATTTTATTAAAATCGATTCATTGTTTAACCCTAAAGGCGTAAGGTACAAACAAACTGACGTAGATTGAAGACCAATCACTCTAAGTGTATTCGTACCTAATATCCTATATTGATTCCTGGTTGCCAGGACGAAAATGTAAAACAACAAAATCGAACAATGGGCATACATTTACTGATAGCCATTGTGGAATAGAGCATGCCATTGTTAAGAATATCAAACAAATTGTTTAAGAGGTTTTAAGTTGTTTATACTTAATTCAAAAATAAACGTTCATATATCCCATTTTGGTTGATGTGATGATGATGATGAATCCCATACTAATTATACACAAAACTAGCATAAAATTAAGTACCTACTATAATATTACAAATCCAAGTAGATTTTCGTTTTATTTAAATTTATTTTATTATTGTTGCCATTATTTCAATTAGACATAATTATTAGTAGGTATTAATTATAAATATACTATTAGTAAATATGTGAAACAAAAATGTGGAAATCCTATAAGACAATTAAAAGTATTGAAGTTCACTAAACCGCCTCGGATAGGTACTATACAGCGATATATGAATTAAGACGATATTCCAATATGACAGTACATAAATAAAACGATGTTATAACTTGAGTTATTCAATGAGTGCATTGATAAAAGGTCGTATGGGTTAGGTAACTGATAACAGAACATTTCCTTATTACAATTATCTTTGTATAAACGATTGAATGAATAATACTTAATGGTATGTACTTATAACATTTTTATAAAAAAATCTTAAAAATTAATCTAATTTTATTTAGGTAGGTAAGTACCTAACTTTTTTCTCATATTGTAGAAAAATTACATTTTTTGTTAATAATATGCCTTTATACTAAAATTTGTAGATGATATGTTTTCCTTTCTCTTATAAGTTGATATTCATATAAGCGGTAGAAATTAAAAAAAAATATTAATTAGAGATTTGATTTGATGATTTCAGAGGTTAGAGCCTCTGAAAAAAAATACTTCAAAATATACATGAATTACCTATATATTATATTAAGACAGCTCTTACGTATTTTTACATCAACCAGCGACAAATAAAACGATAAAACCGACCTTTAAATTTGCATTCAAGCCGTTGTTAAAAATACCCACAAAATGTTACAAATAACTTCAACTATTTTCATATTCACAAACCGTTATCAAAACAGTCGCATGTCGCCGCCCCATTGGCAAGGAGTCAAAATTTACAATAATCGTCAATAAAAACGTGACCATACGTCCCGTTTTTAACGGGACAGTCCCGTTTTGTACGTGTCCCGGTGTCAAATAATCTCCGGCAATATTATCCCGTTTTCCGAAAACAGAACAATTTTACGCAGTTCTCTTTCATTTGATACCTCAACGGGTATATTATTTTGTAGACGTTTGTTTCCATCCCCACTTTCACCACCAATCCATGCACACACACAGATACATAAAACACCTTGTAATTTTTTTTGGGTCGTTTTAAAAAGTTCTTTTATATCACTTGTAAATTGAACTAAATAAACCAATGTCCCATTTTGAGTCTAAAAATAAATCATGTTACAATAAATACTAAGACTGATTGGCTAATAGCCTTCCAACGATATCGACGTTCGCTTGATGCGTCCATCCATGGTGTATGAAAATAAATTGTTTATGCACGTACAGGGTGAAATACCTAACGAGCGGTCAGTTGTCAGTGAGTAGTGGAAAAGAGTGGAGCGTCGCTGTATTATAATATCGTAGCTTGATTTTCCGCTATCGGTGCTTTTTAGCGCAACACGTGGATTTCGGGCGAAAGTTTGCGAACAATTTAGCTGATTAGCGAAGTTTTCGGGTTATTAAATAATCTGTTTTGTGTTTAGTTTTGTGAGTGAGTGTTGTTTAAGTGATGAGTGGTTCATTTTGAGTGGTAAGTTAATTATAATATATATGTTTTTTAATTATTATTTAATGTATTATTAGTGAATATACATTTTTTTTATTTCGTAAAGTTATTTTTAATAAGTACCTAAGTAATTATTTTTTTTTTTGTTCCGTGTTCTGATTTATTATTTTTTTTGAAAATAATTAATTGTTCTTATAAGTAAATAGTATCTTATATACATTTTCATTTATAAAAAAATGAAATAAATTGTATTCACTTACATTTGTAACATACCTAGATAGTTCCTATTACTTAGTTTTGTATGAAGTCCACACTTTTAAATTGGTTTGTTATATTAAAATAATTATTAATATATACAAAAAACTCATTTTATTTACTGTTTGTACTGTAAGTAATTTTGTATATATCTTTTATGTCGTAGAATGTAGAGAAGTAGATACTTATGCCAATGTCTATATAATTATTTATTAAATAAATAATGTACTAATAATTATGTTATAGATATATCCATGGAGACATTTACGTCTATATGTATGAGTAAATTAATTTTATGCCATCCAGCACTGCGCATCTTTTGCGCCCATTCATCCGTCAACTAAGTTCAAATTTATATGCAAATGAAAACAGATGAAGATATTTTTGGTGCTAGAAAAATATTATTTTTGGATGTAAAAATATACACACTAGTGACCTTCCTAGGTATGGCTTTTCTTTTCTTTTTTTAAATAGAATTTTGTAAAGAAAAAATAAATATCGTCGTTTTTTGGATAATATTGCATAAATATATATTTTTTTTTAAGTATTTAGAAAAAATTACCCAATGGGCACTTATGTACGTTAATATTATTTATTCCCAGCGAAGGTCCCAATACCTTTCAATAAATTATCCCTGGATAACTCACACCAATTGATTTGGTCCTGTTCTAGACAACGTACTTATAAACATACATAAGACAACTAAATCACATAATATATAAAATTTCAGTATTCAAAATGACATATGCTAACCTAACTAACGCTAACCACCAATTTCGTAGACTCTGACGACTAGAGCCACAGTCTAAAATAGTGGCACTGCAAATACTCCTCTTCTGTTAAAACTTATTTCTAAGATAAAGAGTTTGGATCATTATGTGGCCTCATTTTGCAAGTGCATATTATAGCAGGTCCCTCGACTGACCTGACATGTTATCGCATCGCAGCCGTGCAGTACATAGGTCAACGCATTTATACACATGGCTATCAGCTCGTATCTGTTTGCTGATCGTCGACGTCACTCGTCGATATAAAATGTGAATAGAGTATTGAATTAGCTAGATAGTTGATTAGTGTAAACTCCTAAATACGATACCGTAAAATCCGTCAAGTATTGTTATTATTTGAATATACAGCTATCAAGGGCCCTAGACAAGTGCCCAACGTTCAACGTTAACGTTAAACGTTAGGACCAAAATGTATGGGATTTGACATCCGCGAACGACTGTCACGTACGTCACAAACGTTCGCGGATGTCAAATCCCATACATTTTGGTGCTAACGTTTAACGTTTACGTTGAACGTTGGGCACTTGTCTAGCCCCCCAAGTAACTAGGTATATAATAGGTACTAATGATGGCCCATTATTCTACTAGTGGTGGGGTAAGAATCTAACTACGAAACCGGAGGTTGCGGGATGGAATTCTGCTACAAGCAAATTTTAGTACCTACCTAAGTGGGCGGATCTTAAAGTATTTGGGACGCCGTCATTGTCCTCTCTATTTTGTTATAGATGTAACAAATTTTCTAAATTTGATAATATAGTTTGTGACTGCTAGGTATCTTGTATATAGCATAAAATTATTATAGATATTGTACATATATTATAATCACAACGCATACAGTACTTGTCACGAAACGAAAGTAGGTACAGTTTGCTTTTGAAAAGGTGCGTATTTTGGAATATTTATTTTCATCAATGCCCTCAAAAAGTTTCCTCTCAGGTGCATAAACAAAGACTTTACCAAAAATATCTCGATGTAAAAATATACCATTGGAAACTGGATCCTTTGAAAATATGTGTAAAAAATATGGGCATTTTAAACAATATGCACTCGTATTTGGTACAATCTGAATATGTGCTGACACAAAAAATATTTTTTGTTATTTTCTTTTATTCAGGAAGATCATTGTTTACTCAATAATAATACACATTGCTCCCATAGTTGCATAAAATAAATATGTTATAACTGACCCGGCGAACTTCATTCCGCCATATTCTGATTTTATCAATAATATTTATATTTCTCAAAATTTTCTTCTAAACAAACTTTTTCCTAAAAACAAAAAAAATATAACTATTCAGTTTGGTATAGTCGATTGGAATTTACGTGCATACATACATTTAGAATATAAACTTTTATTTAAACAGATAAATATACAAATTAAACTTATATTCTCAATCTTCATAGAAATATAGAACAGATTGCGTTAAGTCGTAAAAAATGTTTTTTACTTCAAATTGTTTTTATTTTTGTATAAAAAATGTGACTGCTGAAAACCGCTGCAGAACAAGCGATTTGATTCAAATATATTGCATCATTAACTGCACAGAGCAAAATAAAATGTTAACATGTGGGCGCGACCTCGGTTAGTAATTATTTCGGGATGCAATGCGAAACGGGTCCGGAGATAGTCTGTCACTAACTGTGACGGCGCAGTGGAAGAAAAACAAGCGAGCTCATCTTTACGTGTAAATAAAGAATTCCGTACCTAACTGATCGATTGACTGACTAAATCAATGCCAGACACAGCTTGCTGATCAATGTGACATAAAGAATTAATTTTAAGAAAAATTTAAATGGAATGAAAAAACATTAAATGGATCTCTTTAATCTTAAATAACCGCGAAGGCATCAGAAATTATTAAAAAAATATTTTTTAGGAAAAACATTCTTTTATTTCTTTTCTTGTACTTACCTACTGGCTAAGTAAATTATGTGATGTGAAATTATATTTAAGTAATTTATCTTTTGCAACTTCTTCTATACCTGTACCTACACCCAAAAATATTTGTCAAAATTGAGCAAAATATAACTGTAGCTTAAAAAAATGCCGAGAATGCATCAAGTGACGCACATTGTGTAGGATTCCAACTTCCTGCATTACTCCGGTCGGTTTTTATTTTGGGTTAAAAATCATCTCATAAAATTCTGTAAGGTATTTACCACTGAATGCAAGTCACAACAAAGTAATAATTGGAAACGTGAAATATCTAAATACTTGAAAGTGACTGTGCCTTTAAATTTGGCAACAAAAATTCAGAACAATTACTACGAAAAGGTGATTTCAAAATTTAATTGGACCAATTACCACCTACAATTAAAACTATTCCAGTGATTACGTACATTTTTATAAGTAAGTGATTTAGGAAAATGTTTTATATTCATACCTTTCACTTGTCTTACTATACCCATTAGGTCATTTGTAAGTTTTTATCAACTTTAAAACAAAGATATTTCTGTAGGTATATGATTAGTAAATGAATATTGTCCAGAATGACTTATCTACCTATTACGTAGATATAGTTAGTCAATTTTTCTAGCGAAATTATTACAGTGATCATGTGTAAAGAAACATATTACTTTACACTTTGGAATGAAACAATTATTTATAACGGATTTAACTCGCATATATAGGTAATTATTATCTTTAAGCTGACGTTTCGAAAACTTTACATTTCCATAGTTTTCGTAACAAGCGTTGTAGTAACAAGCAGACTGAGCCAAAGATAGACTTAAATAATAGCAAAATCATAGTTACCTCACAGTAACAAAGCATTGATGTAGGTTACCTACCTATAATTAAAATTACGAAAAGACCTTTGCACTATAATAAAAATACAAAAAATATCACCTGAATTATTATTTTAAACACTTAAAGCTCACTACTAATATATAATTATAATAACACACGTCCTCATTGTAGCAAATATTCAACCAAAATACATTCACCTCTTTGCAGCGAGGAGCGACTTTATTACTCAATTTATAAACGAATATAATTCTAACGCCGTGTTACCCGTGAAAATCGGTTAAGTATTTTGGATAGCCTCCAAAACAATTAGCGAAGTCGCTGTTCTGTAATGCCTGGAATTGAGAGAAACACTCGAAATGCAGTTAGTTCCGACTAGTTGAATGGTTAACACTTGCTTATTTTGTTAGATGTGGTTAGACTTCATTTCAAGCCGCGTTGGCTTCTTGACGACTTAATTAATTAAATTCTGAGTAGAAATTAACGGGGACTGATTAAGTTGGTGAGATCGATCGATGTATTAATGATTGAAGAAAATTTCTTAAAGGGACTTATTGGAATGAAACAACTATACGCGGATTTAACTCGCGTATTTTGATTTTATTGGCTGTTGTTTTGGGACCATTACATTTTCCATAATCGTAGTACCACTGAGCTTTTGCTAAAGTCCGATTATGGAATCTGTAAAGGTTCCGAGATGTCAGGCGATAAAAAAAATACGCGAGTTAAACCCGTTTATACTTAGTTGTTTCATTCCAATGTGTAATAACCGTGAAGGCATTAGAAATTGGGACCTCTTATTTTAAAGTGTTTAGGATTATTAAAGATGTGAGATTATTGTTGATTATAAAACCTTAACTTAATAATGATACCCTTGCGGTTATTACACATTGAAATTAACGACAAAAAATAAAATAAAATACGCAAGTTTATTCCTTTTTGATTGTTTCATTACAGTCTGGATATTCCTGTTATTAAGTATTCGTCAAAGTAACGAAGTAACAGCATAACATAGGTATGTTTAGTACCTAAGTTTTGTTCTTAATGTTTATATTTATAACATTCGAACATGTTTTTAAAACTAGTCATAGTAATATAAGTTAACCTTTCAAGAGGACAATTATGAAAAGACAAATAAAGGTTTCTGATTTTATCCCTAAGTACCTAACTGACGAGGCTCAGCTGTTTGCGTTCTCAGGGTAATTTCTAGAATAATCCACAGAGTGGGTATTGATTTTATCGAAGGATTATCTATGGTACCTATAGTATTAACTGGAATATAATACTAAGGATTGAGATTCAATATAATAACCATAGATAAAGTTATAGGCATGACGACTATGTTTCTTTCTTTGTATATAGAGTATACCAAAAAATATTGGACAAGTATTTCTTCTTTTCTCAGAAAAACTAAAAATTACATGGGAGCCTTTAAAGTTTGGGAGTGTGGGCTCGTGACGTAATCGTACAATTTATGCCACACCGTGACGTCACAAGCCTCTTCTCCCGATCGTTCGATGCATCTTCGTCTTTGTTTTTATCAATACTCATTACTTTTATGCACAACTTTAGCTAAGTAACCAGAAGACAAACTTAATACTATTAGTCATTTTCTACCACCTTTTGAGTTTCCCATAAGCACCACTATCGATTGCAGCCAATGGAATAAGAATTACCATACAACAGCAGACGGTGGCCAGTGGTCGATACCGTTCAATTGTTGATGAGGTCGCCTGTTACTTGGAAACCGTGTGTCCACGTAATGACCGATACGACTCCAGTCCATCGATTATTTAATACCTAGTACGGAGTTAATGTTTTATTTGGTAATGGATGGGACTTTGACGTTTTTTATGAGTAATGGAGTTTTGGTTAACTACAGGTAATACATACGTAACACGCAAGATAGTATTTTATGTTTATAATAACTTTGACTGCATGTGTACGTTATGTGACATGAATTTAACCTTATGGGGTAGGTACCTAATGATATTGTAATTAGTAAGTACAGTTGTATTTTGTAATTTTAAATTTAATAAAAAATTCTAATGCATTCGCGGTTATTACACATTGGAATAAAGCAACTGTAACGAATTTTTTTTTTTGCTTAGCGTTAGACTATTGTCGTGCGTCGTGCTACGAATATGGAACTGTAAGGTTTTCGAAACATAAGCCAATAAAATAAGATACGTTAGCAAAATTCAATGTAATTTGTTTCTTTCCAATATTCAAAATTAATATTAAATGATTTTGTAATAAGAATGACCCCTTTAAAAAATCATTAATGAAGGATTTTCATCTTATTCTATTTTATTACTTAATTTACACAATTTAGACTTATAAGAGCAGGTGTTTATTTTTCAAAAATTTAACTTAAAAATCTAAGCTGTCTCGACAGTGCTTTATCAAGAGTGAAGTAAACGTTGTCTTGAATTTATTAATACAAAAGTCAATACCTGCCAGTTTGAACATTCGGTCCGTATTTCGATCACGTCCTTTGCCCCTCTGAAGCCGAGGTAATATTTTTTTGTATCAATTTCTTAGCAAAGTGTATTAAAATCATGGAGTGACTTGACTGAGTTCTATATTAAGGCGAAGCTGAAACCGTCAAAATATGTTTTTCAGAATTCATCAAAAAAACATCAAGCAACGTTTGCTGATGTTTCGAAGATTTTGTAGTTCCTATATTCTTAATCGACTGAGCAGACATTAGTGTAATACTAAATTATCACTTTAGTTATTATAAAACAATGTGTAACCTCGAAAATATCAGCAAATACTATTTACATAAATTTATTTTGTCATCAGATAGGCATGCATCTCGTATTAAAGTGATAATACTAAACTTGAAAACCATCAACTTTTATAATGTTTTATCTAAGTAATAAATTATCAGACGCATGTCGTATATGCACTTATCTGGGAGTTTTGTGTGTTTGTTTGGATTGGATAGGCTCCAAAACGACTGGACCGATTTGAAAAACTGAGTGACAGGCTTAATATTCAAACAAAGTAGGAATCCGTGCGAAGCCGGGGTAGGCCGCTAGTAATAAATAAATACATTGTAGGTATATATACAAAAATGGTATTCAATCTAATAATTCCTTGAAAGCTATGAAAAACTTTAATAGCATGAAAACGGCCAACGGAGAAGATAAACGAGCGCCATTTTGCTAAAACTGGAGCAATATTCAATATTCTATATGACACAATGAATGATTGCGCGTATCTAGTACCGACCCGGCGGGGGTTTGTCTCCAATGGTTTAGTTTCTAATATTTATTATTTTACTTTGCGGAAATCCATAATTTAGTATCTACTTAATTTATGTCCGAGGTCAACTGGAATTCAGTAGCTTAACGTAATCTCATCTATACTTTATGCTAATATAATAAAGAGGAAAGGTTTGTTTGATTGAATAGGCTCCAAAACAACTGGGCCGATTTGAAAACTTCTTTCACTGTTGGCAAGCTACACTATTTCCGAATGAGATACAACTACTTATAGATTTTTTTTTTGGGAAGCTACACTATTCTCGAGTGACATAGATTATAGAAAATTAGAAAATATATAGGGATCGGGGCGAACCGCTAGTATACAAATAAATAAATGTATCCACCTAAATAGCGAATGTAAACAATAACTATATGAACTCAGATTTATTCCTAATATATTTGTAAGCAAATAGTAATACATATTTATAATACATTCTATCATTTTTCTAAACCGTGTCTTTAATATAATATAATCGTATACACTGATTTCATAACAGATAAAAAATAACACGCACGATCAAATCGTAACATCAAAGCTACAATCTCCTGCCCCAAGAAATGTCGCCTTAAGTTCTCTTTTACAATATTATTTATTCATGAACAATTTACGATGCAATCAGGTCAGACATGAATCTCTCACAATGTCGAAACACGATTTGACTTTGATAAAATGTGATTAACTTTTAGATACGTTTTGTTACATAATTCATGCGGAAAAATTGTTGACACTGTTATTTATAACAATGAGGGCCACCGCGTGTCAGAAATCCGCTTGATGCGCTAGTGTAGAATGAGGTTTAGCTGTCATGTACCACCAATCACAGGCCAGTAGCTTGCCTCCCATTGGTGGAACATGACAGCTAGACCTTATTCTACACTAGCGCATCTAGCGGATTTCTGACACGCGGTGGCCCTCATTAATGAATCTCAAGTAAATAATATTCTCATTTGTAATAGCAAACGTCATGAGTAAAATTAAGAAGGTTTAATTGTATATTTACTAGTCTATTAAATCAATAGGTACAACTTTCCTATTATTTTTTTTTAGATATTGGTTCAAAATAATAATTGATTAAGTATTATTATTATATAGTTTTACGATTAGATTATTTGTGCACTAAAACATAAAGTCAAGTCATTTAAAAGTATGCTACGTACCCTCTTCTAGTCAAGGGTTCCATGCCAAAAGGATGAAACGGGACCCTTTTTCTGACACTCCGCGTTCTGTCCTTCCGTCTGTCACCTGGCTCTATCTCATGAACCAGTTGAAATTTTCACAGATTACGTATTTTTGTTGCCGCACATACATACTAAAAAAAAAATTCAATTGAAGGGGACTCCCGTTAAACAAGCGTGATTATTGTGCCGTTTTAGACGTCATCCTGCCCGTTCGAAATTCAAATTAGGTAACTTTAGTTAGACAACGTTTGTATGGGAAAAGAAAAGGGCTGTTTTTAGGGTGTTCCCGGCAATTATTCGATTTTTTCTCGCCGTAAGAACCATACCTTGGACTTCAACGAACATTTAAAAAAAAAAATTGACCAAATCGGTCCAGGCGTTGTCGAGTTATGCGCTTACTTACACTTACATTTTTATATATAAGAAGAAGAAGAAGAAAAAGAAGGAGAAGAAGATTATATGGATTTTTTTGTGCGCAAGTCCGACTCGGATTTGGCCGGTTATTCTTATGCTTTACTAGCTTCTGCTCGCGACTTCGTCCGCGTGGTTATTCTCCTTTTTTGCAGTCGGTTAAAAAGTAGCCTATGTACTTTCTCAGGCTCCAGACTTTCTTTGTACCAAATTTCATTTAAATCGGTCTAGTAGTTTTAGCGTGAAAGCGTAACAGACAGACAGACAGACAGAGTTACTTTCGCATTTATAATATTAGTAGAGATATTAGTAGAGATTTAAACGTCTAACAATCTATTAACGTAATTGCTCCTCACTCTACAGATTTAATAAATAAATACAAACTCAAATTATTTTTTGACACTGGCAGCTCAGACTTGATTTTCATTCAAAATCTGTTGACATCTTTCATCAGTTGTAAGATAAATGGCCGAGCGATGTGACTAAAATTTTAGTTATTATTTTGTGTTTTGTGTTTTTTATATATTTTATGTAGTCTTTTCGATTACCGTCTCTTTGAGATTGAGCCAAATTTTCAGTGTTAAAATCTAAGTGGAGTGAATGTTATAATTTGTTGACTTTTCTGTCCTACCCGATTTTATTTATATATTGCAAAGGTAAGTCTGCATTGAAGGTAATTATTTAAGTACTTTGTAGAATAAACTTAGTCGGTATTTAGATTTTTTCCTCGATTACATTTAATTATTTAAGAGATACCCTTTCGATTGAAAAAGTTATCCCTTTCCTTAAAATCAGGCACTATTTTGAGTAAGTGATTGGTAACTACTAGCTTAAGCCCATGACTTAGCACACGATAAGTGCTTTCCACAATATCGTTATAAAATAAAACCTATATAGTATACATGTACATAAGCTAAGTATATTATTATAAATTTTTATCAGATTTTATGTAGTAGTTTTTGTATGAAAGAGTAACAAACATACATCAAGATTACATTCTTACAAACGATCGTGTTTATAATATTAGTATAGTTCCTTACATAGTAATGTAGGGATTGGTCATATTATTACACATGACAATATTTTCATATATTGCCCCATTATTATGTTCCTATTATTTATAGGTATGTGAAGGTACATCAACAACACACGAACACGACACTACATATTTAGAATACTTATATATTATTAAAATACGACATATATACCTACTTGTGAGTAACATATGACAATTTGAAATATAAGCAAATAAAAGGCTATAGCGGCCAAAAGGTAAGGAGCTTACAAAAAGATAATTCTCAAGAGCTTCCACTTCCGTGAAAAGCTTGCAAATTATGCAATATCTATAGAAAACAAAGCCTCGTGCTTCTTTGTCGCTGACACAGGAGCTTAAAGCTTCAATAGCATTTATTTCTGCCATGTGTAAATTTAAAAGGTACCTAGACTACAAACTGTAACCCGACCGTAGTTTTACTACGGCATATAGGTCCTTTGTAATTCCAAATATCTATGTTAAGGACAAAACACGTTACTCTTACTAATCTCATTAATAATTATTTATTTAAATTAGTTACGCATTGTCACAGGAAAAAAAACAGTTTTTTTTTTGTGAACAATAGGTATTGGTAAATTCAATCATACAAACAAAAATTACTTAGGTAGATATATATTTTTAAATTTTTATTTAAACAAGCATAATGAATTTGATATTGTATTTTATTTTATTAAAAGACGTTATGAAAACTTTACAGATCCCATGTTCGTAGCTGAGTGAATATGGAATCTGTCAAGTTATTGAAAACGCGAGTGAAATCAGTTATATTTGTTTAATACAAATGTGTAATAACCACGAAAGCATTATAAATTAATAAGCATAAGACTTATAAAAAATAAATAAAAGGGGTTTTGCCAAAGGAAGTCTTTGGCAAGAAATGTAATGGTATTCGCTTTTACTGTGATTACTTTATGTTATTAGCTAAATAAAATGTAATTTTTATAACTTACTTTTAAAATAACCAGATGATTTAGGTATTTTAACATCACTACAAACTAAGTTCTACACATTGTCGTAATTAGCGAAACTAATTCTATGTTTAATTTTCTTCTTTAACTGCTTTGAACAGAGTAATTTCATTTACCGTAAAAGACAGAACCTATATTGCATTATGTCAATCTATGTTTTGTCCGCGACTTCGTCTGCGCACGATGATTATTTTACACAATGGCCTTATAAAATAAAATTTCTATATTAATCTGATGTGTAAGCTAAATTATTGTAAAGTTACATCAAAATCCATTCTGTACTTTTGCGTGTAATGACTAACAAACATACGTCCATCCTTAATGCATGTATACATCTACATATTAAATTTTTATTTAGATCGTCTCTTGTTTAGTGTGCGCGGAATAATATCATATGTCCCTTATTTTTTATTTAGAAACGTGCAATTACTATTTTCCACGAAGCATGGTTGAGCGTACCTTCAAATTTATTTACCCTAGTTTGGAATTAAACAACTACTAACGGATTTAACTCGCGTATCGCTAAAGTCACTTTAGCGTTAGACTATTGTCAGCCCAGTCGTGCTACGATTATGGAAACTGGTAAGAATACGAAGCAAATAAAATAAAATAAAAATATGCGAGTTAAATCCGTTAATAGTTGTTTCATTCCAATGTGTAATAACCGCGAAGGCATTAGAAATTATTACCCTAGTTTGCCAATCTTCTGTGCTGTAATATTTCCATATAAGTCTCATCACTCCCATCGGGGTTTTAATCAGCTTACAGCGCAGAAGGCACTCTAAAAAGCACCTTAATAAATATTATTACCACTGCACTACTACGGAAGAGGATTAAACCCATTTAGAAATACTTGGGTATCAAATATTAATTTTGATCTAATAATAAGACCGCGTCTATGAGGAACTGTGGCTAACATAAGCTGTATTAAAACAGATAAGGGTCTGAAGCAAAATTGTGCCGTGAAAATTTGGTTGACTGATTTTTCAAGCTTAATAATGAAAGGAGGTAACCAAGTTATTAATCATTTATATATATTTTATATAGGTGGGTTAATATACAGTATATTACTCGTCATGTTTGATGTTTTCCTTAACAACAATGCCGCAAAAGTAAAAGGAAGCTACATTAGGGTAATTTGCATTATATTTATACTAGGATATTTTTCAAGTAATTCCTGGGTCGAGAATTTTGACTGTGTAAAGTATTTTTGGGTGTGTACTCTAGATCCGTAAACCTAGCCCACCCGGAGTACCCCTAGTTACCTCCTTAATAAGATAATGTATTTTTATACAGTTTTTCCCTATTATGAATTTAAGTTGAGTAACTGTTTGTAACGGCTAACATTTTAAATACTTTACGGTTCCCAAGTTCATAGCAGACTGATCTATTTGTTAGTTTAAATATTTTTTATGCCCTTGCGGTTCCTATTTGTGATTTTGTGTTATGTTTATACTAATGAAGTTATTTCCGAAAAATATAACAATTTGTATTTTTTTAACATTTATATGCCCTATAGGTAAATATAGTAGGTACCTACTCAAATATTTATAAAGTCAGAATATGCTCAACAATGCTTCGTGGAAAACACTAATTGCAACTGAATCCAGAATGCACGTTTCTAAATCTGACAGTAACATGGACTTACGCCATTATTCCGCGAACACTCTTAACAAGAGATGATCTAAAATTGCTGACACTAGCCACGGTAATCACCCTGTATAACCGCCTAGAGTGGGGTTCGACCGCCGTGACGAGAAAAGCGATTTTGTAGAAGTTTTAGTTAGGTACGAAGTTATTGGGTACAATTATTTATAACTAGGAAACGACTAGGATTTTGAGGATGAAATTCTAGTCATTAATTATTCAAGAAATTTAAAGATTTATCTGCGTGTATTGCTATTAATCTATAATTTATAATCGGTTATTACACATTGAAAAAAAAAATTGGCACGGCCTTTCAACCCCCTATAGTTCGGTTGTGGATAAATTTTAATTAATAAATTATAATACCTGATGCCATCGCGGTTATTATACCTACAATGGAATGAAATAACTGTAACGAATTAAACTTGCGTATTTCATTTTATTTGTTGAGAATAATTCAGTCATGTTACTAATATATATACATACAAAATAAATTATAACAATAATACAATACATCAACAAATAAAATGAAATACGCATGTTAAAACCGTTATAGGCGTTTTGATTATTAACAAACTATAAATATATATAGGTTGTACCTGCACGGCAACGTATCAGCAATGTTTTGTATTCCAGCCCGCATCGCTTGTCAGTAGATGGCTTCCTAAAAAAGAGTGAAACGTCAGTATCAGCGGAACTCAACTCCTCGCAGGGGGAGCCTTAGATTCGGCTTTATTCATCGTTTGATTTTATAAAGCGGCTGTCATCACTTTTATGTTACAAACGATTAGAAACGCGGTAAGCCCATTCCGTGATGATAAAATAGGGTTTTTGAAATTTTAATTAGATACAGCTGAGGTTATAAATGTGTTATGTACCTACACATTATAATAATATACCCCAATTACACCCAAAATGTACAAAAGTTCATGTAGATAAGTACTATTTTTATTGCTTCACAAGCTTTTGCCCGCGACTCCGTCTGCGTGGTATTTTTTACAACATTTCAACCCCCCTTCTAATCCCTTACAACCCTTTTTTCGCAATTAAAAGTAGCTTATGTCCTTTTTCGGCTCTAGACTTTCTGTGTACTTACCTACCAATTTCATTTAAATTAGTTCAGTAGTTATGACGTGAAAGCGAGACAGACAGACAGAGTTACTTTCACATTTATAATATTAGTTAGAATTAGGATTACGCAATGGGGTTTATGTAGGTACATATACTTTTGAAACTTTGGGGTATGTACATATTTATTAACAAAAGTGTACAGCTCCGAATAAACATATCCCCTTAATGAACTTTAAGCAAATTGAAGACTAAATGGATCAGTGATGTTTTAACAGAAATGTGAAACTTGACGTTTGTGTTTAATATTTTAATTTCCACTCTTGTTTATCTTTTCTTTGAAAGGTATTGAAGTGAATTTTGATTGGCTTTCGAAGTGTTTGATATGTTGAATTTCTATTCGCCTATGAAATTACATATTATAAGTACATTTATTTTGCATACTATAATGTGCTCTTATTTATAAACTCCAATTTATCTACTCATTTAAATGTAATTTTCGTAATAACATTTACAAAGGAATTACCTACTTACGCCTTTATACACATTTTTTGTGTTAGTGAATTTAATAACGTATTTCGAAAAAAAATCTTAGTGAAGGTGTTATTTTTACATGAAATAAATACTGGATTTATTTATAAACTTTAATGAAAGTTCACTTATACACTTATGGTAAATTTATTTATTTGGAATTTTACTTGCATAATAATATATTATTGTAGGTATTTAAACAACAAAGTCGTAGCACGACTCACGAATCGACGTGCTACTATTATGGAAACTGTCAGCTAATAAAAAAAGAGTAAATAAAAGAGTTAAGTCCGTTCATATTGTTTCATTCCAATGTGTAATAACCGCGAAGGGATAAAAAATTATTACCTAAAGGTTTAATAAAATTGAATTTCCATGATTACGCAATCGCCGAACCACTTACGCGTGTAGCTTTTAATTTGTTATTGGAATTTAATTAGGTAATAAATTTATCTAACGTCTATTTTAATCCACTCTCTGTAATTACGTAGATATTTGATTACAAATTTAGAAATAAATTCTTGAATTAAGTTAAGTATAAGTATGTTTACTCGAAATTTAACTCACGCAATTGCTTTGGATATAGTTTTATTTTTACACTTATGTTGACCTTTTTATACTTAACAAAATCAGGTTTTAGACTAGGTACTTAGGTCTATTAAATTTAAATTACAGATTCCATTTTTATCGTAGGTACTCGTTTAGTTCCTTTATGTAAGATTCTGCAATTAGAAATAATTTCAATATAATATATTTTTTTAAACCTATGAAATGCTTCATTTAACTACTATTACTACCCATTTAAGTACTATACTTTTGATGTATGGAATCTATTAAACATTTTTTTTTTCTTTTCAGGTCTTCGGGAATCGGCAAACTGGCGCATATAGGTTAGTTTCCCTCAATATGTTATTTAATACACAAATTTACTGAAAATTCAGTGAGAAAAATCACAATAAGTAAGTATTTAATCTGTGTTATGTCTAAGTATAACGACAAATTTACAAGTTGCTAATAATACCTAAATATATAAACACAGAGTGACCTCAGTTATTTTCATTCTTATGTAGGTACGCTCCTATCTATCTTTACAAACCGGATTGTTCGTCCAAAACTACTAAATGGAAACCGAAATGAAACTCCTTTTGAGCGTTGCAAAATAAATATTGATTTGTGACCGAAGTTTATTTCTCGAACTACAAGATTGCAAGACATTGTTTTGGCGAGATGAACTCCCGTTTATTCAGACTTGCAGACGGACGTGTAATAAAACGGTGGAGTTGTTGTTTACAAGTTGTATGAACTTTTTTTTTGTATATTGCTTCTACATCGCCGAACTATATAGGTGAGAGGGAGGGGCCTATTATGAACATAATATTATTATTGTGTTGCACCATTATTTTGGATGAATGGTAGGCCGTTACAGTCAGATTAAAGGAATGTTAATACAATAGATGCACATTATTAGGCTAACATACCTACCTGAGGATAATTGTGTAGTTCTGGGGTTTTTGTGCACCCCTTCGTATAGTTTTACCTAAATTGTGAAATAATTAATTCTAAGGTTTTTTTGCCACAATACACTGTTATTTTTTCAAGAATCATGTGCCTTGTGCATTTTATTAACACAATCTAAACTATAACTCAATTAAAATTTACCATCCATCAGTCTTAAGCCTGAGAGCCACGAGAAAATCACATTAGAAGACAAAAAAAAAGGTTTAAGTTTGACCATTTTTTAACTTGTAAGTACATAGAATGTCACTTGGTGTTGAACAAATAAATCAAAAATTTAAATTTTCAAAACCAATCAATGACCATTGTTTCGTTATATTATATTATATAGCATAGCCTATGTAGCATCGACTCGAGCGTTAAAATTATAAAAGGTACTTTACACTTCAACCGATTCCTGGAATGAAAAAAGTTTGCAACAAACAAGAAGCTTCCCTTATTCCCGCAGTTTTGAACACCTGATTTCGTTATGTTTCACCGAAAGCACCTGATACGAGAGGCGAAATATTTTTTTTAACGAAATGTAATTTTCCTACAAACTTTTCACTTACGTAGCAGGGGAAGTTCGCGGCGACTAAGTTTAGATTATATCGAAAAGTTTTTTTTTTGGAGTTCTCCGTACGAAAATTCGATGCGAATGGCATTCCGATGCCTTGTTGAAATCAGTGCTATTGCTATTTTAATAAGGTTATGTCAGATTATTGTTTTATAAAAACAATTAATAAAAACCGGCCAAGTACGAGTCAAACAAATAACTGCAATAGAATCTTGTCGGTTTTATGTTTATTCTGTATTTTAAACCAACATCCCCTTGCGGCGCTGGTAGAGAATGAAAAGATTAGACGTTATATCTATACTAATATTATAAAGCTGAAGAGTTTGTTTGTTTGCTTGAACGCGCTAATCTCAGGAACTACTGGTTCGAATTCAAAAATTCTTTTTTTGTTATATAGACCATTTATCGAGGAAGGCTTTAGGCTATATAACATCACGCTGCGATCAATAGGAGCGAAGAAACAGTGGAAAATGTGAAAGAAACGGGGAAAATATGAAGCCTTATGAAGAATTACTATTCATTAAGTGACAGTTAGAAGACTTTGACAGATCTTTGACGAAACAATCGGACGGGCAGGACGACGTCTGCCGGGGCCGCTAGTGTAGGTATATAGGCCAAGTGCGAGTCCGAGACATGCACTAAGGGTTCCGTACCATTATCTTATACTAATACCACGTGCGTTTCACGACTTCTGCAGGTTCAGCTAAGTTTCTAATGACAATTACAAATTACTTCGAATGCATAATTGTCATTAGAATAAATTAAAACAACTAGGTACCTACTTATAATGGAGTTAATTTACGAATATTCATTGATAATATTTTACTGACCATTTAAAAACCTTACTGATCCCATGTTCAAAGCCGATTGAGCTGACTATAGTCTAACGCAAAATACATGTCATAGTTATTTATTCAAATTTGTTATAACCACAAAAATAAATGTTGTTTTCTACCGGCCATCGTAGCAATTCCTTTCTTCAACTGCAAAGAGATTTAGTGCGAGATGCTTCGGCGTTGTCTGATCCTTATTTACAAGGCGGGAAAAGTAAATTACGTTCCGGCGCCGGATTGATTGTTGCTGCCGGGAGATTGCAAATGCAGTTCTGCATACCGCATTAAAATGCAGCGAACCATTTGTGAGGGCTGGGTATACTATTTTTTAATAGTATCTCATACTTTCACTGATATTACCTACACATTAGGATTTATATGGGAACTATAGTGTTTGTATAACTAAGTCCGTCCCGGCTTCACACGGGTGCTATAAAACTTCTTCTTGAATCAGTATATTTAGTAAAAAACAGCTTCAAAATCCGCTGAGTAGTTTTAGAGAGTTATTCATAGGGATGGAGAGACAGTGACAGCGACTTTGTTTTATACTATGTAGTAATAATAATGATGATTACCAATTTGGATGATTATTTTTTTGTTATGATTGTTATGATCAGGAGATGGTTTGTTTAGAAGAAAAAAATTCAGTAAATATATACCGGTTATTTGCCCAATCAGCAAATCAATCAAAAAATAAAATACGCTAGTTATTTTTTTTATAGTTGTTCCATTCCAAAATATTCATAGGTAATGTTAGTCCTTTATTTAGGGTAAAAATATATTCATATTTGAGCTAACCCGTACTGTTTCAGCTACGATTTGAACGTTATTGCGCTACCGGTCGAGCTTAGGTGCCTTTGGCTGCGCAAATTAACTTTTTGAATGCGGTTTTATAAAAGTTTCTGTTTTGAATTTACTTAAAATAATACTGTTTACTATATTACTATGTACAGTATATTAGTATATTACTATGTGTGTTTGAGTATGTGCCTTTTTTGATCATAGGTAGATACTTTAGTTTTATGTAATTGTTATCTTGTCTTATCCTTTTTTTCCAGTTCTTATTTAATTATGTAACCTGATATTCTATGTTCTTGTACTTTAGTTTGTCGGCGTTTAAATTGTAAAGGTCATATTTTATTATGATTTAAATAAATTATATTTCTTTCTTTCTTTCTGTAGTAGGCATATTAAAAAAAAGCTATGTTAAACTTTCTTCATCGATTGATTGGTAAATGAGTTCGTTTTTACTGGTCACATTTTTGCATTACTTTTTTATTTTTATGAGTAAAATAGTGAAAAGGGTGATCATGAGTTTTATAAATACACCTTTACCTACACATATATAACGTAGGTAACTTACATGATGTAAAATCACTTAAGCTTCAGACTATCGTCAGCTCAATCGTACTACGAATAGAGGAACAGTAAAATTTGACAAACGTCAGCAAATAAAGTGAAAACACGAGTTAAATCCGATACAACTGTTTAATTTCAATAAATAATATTAATGTTAGAATACATGAAATATGATATCAAACAACATTTAAGCTCAGTTAATCAAATGCCACCATTTGTAACGCACTATAGGGATGCACTCATTACTGCATCCAAGAAGCCTTACAATACTGCAGCTGTGAAGCCCCAGGTTACACGTTTTGTGATGAGTTGTACTAAAACTTAACCTTTATATATGTTGCTGGGGTTTGATTAAGTT
This sequence comes from Polylopha cassiicola, assembly GCA_038024825.1. NCBI lineage: Eukaryota > Metazoa > Arthropoda > Insecta > Lepidoptera > Tortricidae > Polylopha > Polylopha cassiicola. The sequence goes on along the minus strand of CP149046.1, from coordinate 10,126,313 downwards.
TATATATAAGTAGTAACTATATTTACGATAGTTATGATATAAGTTAACTGGGAGAGATGCTTTATAGAATTCGCTTTTGTATGTATATATATACATACAGTATGTAAACTCTTTATTGTACAACAACAAAACGATATAATTTCTTTAGCATAAGACTATTGTCAGCTCAGTCGTGCTACGATTATGGAATCTGTAAAAGCTCCGAAACGTCAGCCAATATAATGAAATACGTGAGTAAAATCCGTTAAAGTTGTTTAATTCCAATATATGATAACCGCGAAGGCATCAGAAATTATTAATTTAATGGAATATTAATAAATTGAGGTTCCGATAGTCCTAATTCAAAGGCTGTATAATTACAAAAGCTAACCAGTAAATAAAAATTACCAACAACGCTACATCAAAATCATTTCTGTGTACAATTAAAAACGAATTTATACAGTCATTTTAACCGCATCAATAAAACCGAAAGGAAAATCACTCGATTACTGTATAACTGTCGGTCTGGTGGACTGAACAAGCCATCAATTTTAATAAAATGACTGGTAGAGACAAAAAAAAATGTAATCAATCATTTGGATGACAGTGGCACGTCGGTTCCGAGGGTGGCCGCAATATGCCACGAGCCACTTTTATATACGATTTTTTTATTAAGAGGTTGTTTTGTTTGGTGTTTTTTTAAGTATAGCTCTTTAGTGCTTCTTCTGATGTTGGTGTGGGCATTATTTAAAAAGTAAGGTAAACCTAACCGATATTCAACAATTTTTTTGAGAAATTTTGCGATATAATGATCATTATTTTGATCCAAACTGTATCGTGTCGAGTTCAGCTGAATATGAACTTTATCTTTACTAAATACTAACTGAGCCAGCGAACTTCGTACCGCGTTTTTAGAAGTTTTATTAAAAAATAGGAGTTGATAGTAGAAGGGTGAAAATTTAGCGTATTTTTCACATATGAAAAAATAAAACTAAAATAAAGAGAAAACCAGGGTGGACCTTATCATGTAGATGTATTAAAAATAGGTCTTACACCTACCCAATAGGTATACAGACAAAAATTTATAAAAATCGGTTCAGCCATTTCGGATAAGTTTGGCAACGAATACCACGAGACGATAATTTTATACAGGTAATAGATTTTTGTTTGTTTTATTCTCTAGTCGATTCTAACTTTAAAAATACTTAATGACAGCCAAGGCTGACGTTTAAAAATCTTAATCGAGTTGATATTAGCCAAATTGTGAACTCTATTATATGCCGGTTAGTTTGCTATTTGACGGTTCTCTTGGATATTATACTACGAGCTACCGGAGCTTTCGGAAATTAATACGTTATATTCTAAATATTATGGAACAGTTAACAATTTATCGACAGTTCTTTATTGGAGAAGAATGGAGTTTAAATAATAAACTGAGGTTCATAATAGTTACAAATACAATGTTTTGCTTTAGTGTTAGAATCATAGGAATGCAAAAAAAAACAGTGCACGTACTTTATTTACACTTGATTTATTTCAACTGGTAACATTCGTTTCATTCCGATCGTGATAGATTTTATCAATTTGCTTTTACATTTAGCATTTGTTTATTTAGATTTTATTGTATTATATCTGCAATGCAAATAACGAGTTTCATTTGATATTGTTATTAACGTAAGACTGTTGGAACAATATATTATAAATATAATATACTAGCGGCCCCGGCAGAGTCCTGCCCGTCCGATTGTTTCGTCAAAGATCTGTCAAAGTCTTCTAACTGTCACTTCTTCAGAAGGCTTCATATTTTCCCCGTTTTTTACACATTTTCCACTGTTTCTTCGCTCCTATTGGTCTAAAGCCTTCCTCGATAAATGGTCTATCCAACAAAAAAAGAATTTTTGAATTCGAACCAGTAGTTCCTGAGATTAGCGCGTTCAAACAAACAAACAAACTCTTCAGCTTTATAATATTAGTATAGATTAGTATAGATACAACTGAAATAATTATTGTGTTATTATATTCATTGTCAGAGTATTCAATATAAAGGAGGACAAAATTAAAACTACCCGATTTCCAAGTAAAATACCTATATGGAAATAATTAATCCATTTTTTTTTAATGTTACAGTTCAGTACAATACAATTATTACAATTTCAATTATATTATCACGGAAGCGTTTTACCTTAGTTTAAAGTTACTTTAGTTGTTTAGGTTTTACTTTAATTGCTTAGGTACCTATTTTATTTATTTCCGAGCATAGTTTTGACCATCCTACAACTAGGATATATATTATTTGATGATGACTGTACCTCTCAATAAACAAACAATAAATGAACAATAGGCCTAAATATTTGCTCTGGCAACGATCCCGTATAGTTCAATCGTAAATATATCAGATAAGCTTTCCAATAGCAATTTCTTTATAATGTTAGGTATAGGGTAGGTATGTATAGATTATTGATTATATTATCCTTATAAATAATATTACTATACTGGATTTAACCCGATCAGGTATATTGATTTATGCTGATGTTCTAATAAATTAACAACTTTCATATTCGATGCAGGCTGAGTTAACAATAAATTGTATAATACTAAATAAATAATATATATAATGCAAAACCACCCTTTTACTTAAAAAAAAATGAAATATAAATTGTTATGAAACGGGTAACGAATATAAGTTTTATTTTATTTTCTGTATTTTCGAAAACTAAAGTCCCCATATTAGCAGCCGGCTGAGCTGACGATAGTAACACTAAAATTACAGTTGACATTTTCCAAAAGTCAGCAAGTGAACTAGGAAATTAGGATTCATTGTTATAGACATTATAATAGGTATATATTACTAGCTTCTGTCCGCGACTTCGTCCGCGTGGAAATCCTCCTTTTTTCAGTCGGTTAAATAGTAGCCTATGTCCTTTCTCAGGCTCCAGACTTTCTTTGTACCAAATTTCATTTAAATCGGTCCAGTAGTTTTAGTGTGAAAGCGTAACAGACAGACAGACAGAGTTACTTTCGCATTTATAATATTAGTAGGGATAAAGTTTTCATTGTCTAAAGACATCGAACGAACCCTAGGAAAAATCGAAGGTTAGTAACATGACAGTGTATAAATTGTTACATTTGACACGTTTTTCGGGCCGTTATCTTGTAAACGACCCGTCTGCCCGCTATAAAACTGCACGCACGATTGAGAAACACCAAATGCGGCAAGTCGACCGGGAAATTGATTCAAAAATATCCCAACAAATTGAATAGACTCGAGAGATGCTCCCCTCCTGGGGTCCTGACTTAGTAGTGGAGTAATGGATTCCGGTACTTGGGATTATTTTGATTAAAACGCGGATTATTTTATAGTCATTAAGAGTGATGATTTGGTATGGTGGATTTTGTGTGACTTGCAATTTTATTATGAGTGGTGTGATCCTTGAATTGTTTTCATTTGGGACTTTTTTGAATTTTTGACTAAGCTTTTTTTCGACTTTGAGATCAGTATTGAGAAAAAATGTAAATAATTTAAATAATGTATTATAATTACAGGTTATTAAGGTAGGTATTTGAAATATTATTTATACTGTGAACTGTCTAACTTTACTTACCTTGCCTAACTAAAAATGGGCAGCTACGCAGGTAAATATACCCGAAGTCAAGTAAATATTAGGTAAATTCCACTTACCGGGTATTTACTTGTTAAGTATTTACCAATGCTTAGATATAGAGTAAGATCCCAGTGCCGCCAGACCTACGTCATTTTAGCAAAGCTGAAATTTCGATGACTTATAGTCTAGTATGTGGTTAAGAGAGTATGCGTACTTACTAGCTCGAAAGCGGGGCCCTTTCATAGATAGCGCGAACTAAAGGTGTTTCAAAAATTAGGTAAACTACGTCATTTTAGCAAGCCTAAATTTGACATATATAACTACGTGGTACTATTTCCAGACTCTTTGTAAGCTGCCAGACCAGTCCAATGGGCCAATTATTCTCCCAGACACCTCAGACGCTTTTAAGGTACCCAAAAAATGGATCTCAAAGATGGATGAACATAAACATATCGTGTTTAGGCTCATTCACCTCGGTATGACGAGCGCTTTCTAAACACATGATGATGGTAGTGCTGATGATGAATCCTGAAGACTACTTCGGATCTCGAAGTTGGATGATCATAGGCATATCGTATTTGGGCTTATTTGACTCGCTATGATGAGCATCATCTGTTTCAATTAGTGTTGGCGTCAATCGATTACAAATTTAATCCAATTACTAATTTGATTACTAAAGGACTGGTTGGTTTTCGTAAAGTGGAGAACATAAATATCAATTTCACTCATCAAAACGTGTCATGGTGCTGTTGATGTTGGAAAATAAAGATTCATCATCAGCACTACCATCATCATGTGTTTAGAAAGCGCTCGTCATACCGAGGCGAATGAGCCTAAACACGATATGTTTATATTCATCCATCTTTGAGATCCATTTTTTGGGTACCTTAAAAGCGTCTGAGGTGTCTGGGAGAATAATTGGCCCATTGGACTGGTCTGGCTGCTTACAAAGAGTCTGGAAATAGTACCACGTAGTTATATATGTCAAATTTAGGCTTGCTAAAATGACGTAGTTTACCTAATTTTTGAAACACCTTTAGTTCGCGCTATCTATGAAAGGGCCCCGCTTTCGAGCTAGTAAGTACGCATACTCTCTTAACCACATACTAGACTATAAGTCATCGAAATATCACCTTTGCTAAAATGACGTAGGTCTGGCGGCACTGGGATCTTGGACTAATAGCTTAGATAAATACTAGGTAAACAACGAATTCACCCTGAGCGCAACTCTATACCTTACCATAAAATTAAATAGATTCCCATTGTCCACGGTATATTGAAAAACAATATTATAACGGCGTATAATAAACTTAAACGGAACGAACCCTCTGGGGTGACACAAAGAGAAAATCTATATACATATACTTATAATAATGATAGCTCAAGGCAATACCTGCACGTCCCTAATAGATAAAACTATGAAATATCGCTATAGATACCCACCCTAAAGCATATTGACAGACCCCACAACTTAAACTTCGTAGGGGTGGGCAGGATCAATACACTTTTGGAAATTCTAAACGCGTTGCTAACGTTTTTTGATGCAAGATGCACGGGGGAACCAACTAGCTTTATAAGCGATTGACTTGATATTTTGGATTTATGAAGTGTTCCATGCGTCATTTGAGGGTAGAACGTGAAGCTGTCTTTTTTATGTCGGTACTTTAAATTCGTAATCATTTGTGAATAGTAAAAATGATAATAATATTAGGTACTTAATTTACCACAGAAACAAGGATTGACTCTTTTATCGTCATTGGTTCATTATAAAATAGTTAAGTATTGATTTGTAATCAACCTCTCTAACAAAATTTGCCTTCTTTCTCTCATTAGTGGCACTATCTCGATCATTGGTTTTCTTACTTTTCTTCGTCCGTCACTGTACTTAGTATGTTTATTTGTAAATTTGTAAATTTTGTTATAAAGTATTTACCTACTTACCTAAAACATAACACGACAATGTGTGTTTATATTTTTATTATTTTTATGTGTTACGTTTATTTGCGCCTACACATGCTTCTTCTACTTCCATGGTTGGAATGCTGTACATAACACTATGACCGCCTTCTGCATGTCTATTATATAAAAATAAGTCGGGTTTTCCTTCCTGACGCTATAACTCCAGAACGCACGAACCGATTTGGCTAATTTTGGTCTTGAATTATTCGTGGAAGTCCAGGGAAGGTTTGTAAGTAGAGAAAATTTTAAAAACATCTTGAAAAGTGTACAATCAACATCTTTCTATACTCCCATACACAAAGTGATTGTCGGTAAGTGACAGAAGACTGACAGATCTTTGACGAAACAATCGGACGGGCAGGACGACGTCTGCCGGGGCCGCTAGTACATTATAAATAAATAAATAAGTAGGTACTACAAGGGTTCTAAGATAATATAAAGTTCCGTATTCGTAGCAAACTGAGCTGACGATAGTGTATCACAATGTTAGAATATGAGTCTATAATATTTATTTTATGAATACCTATCAGTAATTAAGGAAACCTTTAACCACTTTTACGATTACTAGCTAAATGGGATAAAATATTATACATAATAATATTACACATAATAGAGGTATTCCCGGGCCAAATTAATAATCGGGGCTTCACAATACAGAGGTTGTGCCTACAGGGACAGTCCAATGAAAAAATGTGGATTCCTAACATATTTCCTTTCAGTAATTTCCATTGTAATAAGCAATAATGATAATATATACCTTTGTACCGGTAGGTATATAATAAAGTATTATTACATAGATTCGGAATGCTATTACGAATTCCATATAAGGCGTCAAAGTATTTATCAAGATTAAATTATTAGTAGGTACCTATTTGTGTTTTTTAAATTTTCCTTGTAAAATAGGTAGATATTTAAGATTTATGTAAATAATTTCTTCAAGTTAAACGCGGCTATTATACATTGGTATGAAACAACTTTAAACGGATTAAACTCGCGTATTTTATTTTATTAGCTGACGTTTCGATGCCTTTACAGATTGCATAATCGTAGCATGACTGAGCTGACAGTATGTCTTATATGACAATAGTCTTATTCTTATTCTTCTAAAGTAACAACTTTCATTCCAGTGTATAATAACTGCGAAGGCATCAGAAACTATTATCCTATTTTATTTATTAAATACTACATTAAATTATTTTGTAACGACTGTACGCTGAAATATGACAATGGGGCGTCCTTCACACAGCTCAGTTCCATACATCGTACGGTATTGGAATCCGAACTACAAAGGATTGGTCAACCTTTCACTAGATCCGATCCTAAAAATATGAGTACTCACACATACAAACATCCTTTGTGCTGAGGGTACGTACGTAATACTGCCTATAAGTATTTTTAAATATCGGAATATTATATTACATCACGGACGGTTTATGAAAAGGATTTTTGAAGTAAATTAGTTTCAATTTTATACTCGGGTTACGTAAGCGAATATTTTTTTTAATATTACATTATTGCGCAGATTGAAGATTACATATTGTGAAATATTAGCTGGTAAACCGAACCATGCTCGTAAACGGTTTTTTAGCGGAATTGTTAAAATCATGCTGGCCGGTTATAGGTAGAAAATAAGTTTCGTCACGACGCCATTTTGTATTGTATTTAACAGACTCCATTTTTCTACCCTTGTCTTGATGAAAATGTCATTATCATTTTAATTTCCAGTATCACTACTAATGATACTAGAAATTCACTAGTGATTCACTAGCGACTTCACACGGGAGCTATGAACCTTCCTCTTGAATCGCTCTATCTATTAAAAAAACCACTTCAAAATCTGTTGCGCAGTTTAAAAGATTTAAGCATACATAGAGACGCACAGACACTGACGGTGACTTTGTTTTATACTTTGTAGTGACACAGCTTTACCTACAAAAAAATCTATAAGTATTGGGATTTCATGCAATGAGAGTTTTAATAACCGTAGTTTTGAGAAAAACTAACAAAGGAAACATTTCCACGAAAAAACTCGTAGGAAGATATGACTTTAATGAGATAGCATTTCATTAAATAAATATTTCCGTCCTCCGGCCAGAAAGCGCCAACTTTGTCGCCGCTTCGCTAAATGAAATTTCCGCTTTCTGGCTTCGTCGAACAGAAAAATAGTATATTGACCTCGGCCAGTAAAAAAAAAAGCCTCAGATCACATTTTTGTCAACCTCGCCTTCGCCTCGGACGACAATTACATGTGATCTGAGACATTTTTTATTTTACTAGCCTTGGTGCGTAATGTACTATTACAACCCATATAACGTTATACTTAGTGTGTTTACTTTTTCCAGTCATATTTTTCTCGTCACGTTTTTACCGCTCCACTCGTTTCCTCTCCGGAAGCATATCAAAGTACGAAGTTATGAAGGTTTTTCTTATCCTGCTTTTTCTGTGAATAAATCTAAAAGGATTCCATCTTATAAATATCGCGTTTTATTACTTCTTGTATACTTGTGAGTTGGGGTAGGTAAATTCTTCTCTTAACCAATAGCCACCCACTATAATAATATCTTTTTAATCATAATAATATTTTGTACCAAGACAAGAGTAGAGAAATTGAGACACCCAGTAGGATACAGTCTCAATATTTCTACTCTCGTAATTTTTTTTTTTTAATAATTATAAACTGATGGTAATTGTACCCATTCAATCAAAAATATCGACCGAACTTCCATTGATAGATCGTCCTTTAAGTATTTACATCATCTATACCGAATTTGTGTAATCTATACTTATATTATAAAGAGGTTTGTTTGTTTGGATTGAATAGAATCCAGAACGGTTGGACCGATTCCGAATATTCTTTCACTGTTGGGAAGCTACACTATTCTCGAGTGACATCTATATCTATACTAATATTATAAAGAGGAAAGATTTGTACGTATTTTTGTATGTTTGTAATGAATAGGCTCAAAAACTACCGGACCGATTTTAATAATTCTTTCACTGTTGAACGTAGCTTCCCAGCTACGTTCACCCTGAGTAACATAGGCTATAGAATATTTTGAAAAAAAATTAGGGATCCGTGCGAAGCCGGGGCAAACCGCTAGTAGGCTATAAAAAAAAAGATGATCCGTGATCAGTTCATATTTAAGCTTTACCTTAGTTATAATAATGTCAGGCTTATAGTTCCTCGTGTAGGTATAAGCTGAGTTTGGAACTCCATTAAATGAGTTCTTTGCACGAATTTTAAACATAACAATTTTAATAAAAGCGTTCTATAATAACCGCTCAACAACAACAGAATTTTCTTAAATCCACATCATTAGCGAAATATTCGAGACGTATTATAATCGTACAGGTACTTCCTCAGATCGTGTATATTATAGATACGTCATTTAATTTAGACAATACCCCTTTATGTTTAATACTAGCTTCTGCCCGCGACTTCGTCCACGTGGAACTCCTCCTTTTTTTGCAGTCGGTTAAAAAGTAGCCTATGTCCTTTCTCAGGCTCCAGACTTTCTTTGTACCAAATTGTATTTAAATCGGTCCAGTAGTTTTAGCGTGAAAGCGTTACAGACAGACAGACAGACAGACAGACAGACAGAGTTACTTTTGCATTTATAATATTAGTAGGGATTTAACTTCACGACAAGAACCATGTTAGACTATTTTCAACACACTCTGCTATGAATATGAAAGCATATTGTATATAAGCGAGTTAAATCCGTTTTAATAGTTTTAGGCCCAATTGCACGTTCTCGGATTAGCCACTAGCACGGGGTTAACCAAATAAATCTGGCGGTCATCAGTACAACAACTGTCAGATTTGTTAACCCCGTGTTAATGGCTAATCCGAGAACGTGCAATAGGGCCTTATTCTATAAAGACTTGTTTATTTTTATTAAGCGCAATTCATTCGCACAGGAAGACTAAGTAATATTTTTTATTTGCGTACCAACAAACTGATCAGCCACAGATAAATGCATCAATCTGTCACGGCTCCTGAAATGGGGTTGTGAGGCGTCATCAATAATTTTATTGACGTAGGATTCGTATTGCAAATGAGGAAACGTGACTCATGAATAATCACACTGGCTATGTGACGAGGTTTTAATGGCTATTGATAAATGTTGTGCTTGCAACGACATTCAGATATTTTTGCGTAAAGTATTTTTTAATATCATTTATCACAGTTATTTGGGAGAAATTAGGCATCGGTTGGTAATTAGTTTTGTATTAGTAACTGTCAAATCCAAGACCGATTCCAATTTCAAATTTTCTGAATAATAGACTTATTCCGGATAACGCTTAAAAAATTAAGAAAACATACTATTATAGGCGGCTCAATGTTATTAAAATATAATTTGTTAGTTTTTGTTTTCAAATCGTAATTGCTTTTTTTATTTAGGTACTTAATTTTAAAATAATCTAAACAAGACCTTGGTCAATTCAAAAGTAAAATTTTGTTAACAGACTCGAGCTCAAAAAAGTAATATTTAAAAACGCATTACGTGTCTATAGTTTGAATTAATCTACACCTGCAGGTACAACCGTAAAGGATAGAGGCTTTACCATGAACGACGTTTCCAATTAGGGGGATATTTATTGGGGATCTAGTATTAAGCCCCCATTACATGGTTCAATGTAACATGAAAATAATTACCTATCTGTGAATTTATTGCTTGTCGTTTTTCACCTTGAACTAGCGTTTGTAGCGCTTTTAAGTTGTAACTTGAGGTTTGGTTTCTTATGCACAATTTCTTTCCATTATTTTCTTTTAGTAGGTACAAATAATTAGGTAGTTAGTATTTTTTGTTGAAGCTGTTGGATCTTGGACTGAGTATAATTCTAATAGGTAATAGGTTATAGTCCATGATGAATAAAATAAATTTTGAATCAAATAGAATTACTTTTTCTAAAATTAGAGTAGGTTAATAGAGTAGTTTCCAAATTATTTTTCTGTATTTATTGTATTACCCTTTTCGTTTATTTTGTCAAGTTGTATAATTTTTATTTCGACACTGTGATTTGATTTTGCTCGTTTAAGAAAACTCAATTTAATTAACCTCTAAAAGGGTTAAATTAAATTGTGGCTTTTAATTTTGGTTAGTAGGTAACGATTTATAAGGATATATAAAGGTTAAAGTAAACCCATAAATTAATAAACGTTATACCGATGTATAACATTACATCATCAACATCGTAATTGTACTGGATTAGTTGCTAAAATAGTTATCTGTGTTATAAAAGTAAACATTGAAAATTATGTTATTATTATATTTACAAAAGTATATAACAAAGACTTCACGAGTTGATCATTCTACTCGTAAACTTCATAAAGTTAAGATCAATTTAAAAAATAATTAAATTAATTAGTTTGACTAGGCTTCGGTCTACTAAGGAGTTTATATTACGTAAGGTTATATTACTTTACGTAATTATACCAAAGGCATACTCAATTTCAAAGTCCAATCTAATCCACAAGTGTACTTTTTATAAACATTCTTACCATTTATATAATATTCCATCTCATTACTGTCTCAAAGTACCTAAGGCCAGAATGAAAACCCCCTCCAAGAATATTACCCTGTGGCAAATTTACACAGTTCGATATTCTTCTGATGGCGAGTCTCCATAACCCATTTGTATTCAGAACACAGAGGTGCCACGGCAATGATTACCGTTCCCGAGTCTTTATGCTAATCTCATAGAAGGAAAATTCACTTGCCGTTGATTTTTCTTAGTACGGCGCCGTTTGTTGAGGTGCTGGAAATGATTGGATACGTGAATGAAGTGTGAGTGTGGGGCCTTGGTTTGTTTCTTTGACAGCGTCGCTTTTTGTTATTTATTTATGTTGTATGTTTATATTGATTACGCTCAATATCAATGTTAACTTAAGGTAGGTAGAACGATATTATCTACACATTGGAATAAAATAATTATAACGCTAAAGCAAACTAACCAATTTCAGTGTTAGGTTATATCATCAGCTCAGTCATGCTGCGAATATGAAAACTGTAAAGTTTTAGAAACGTCATCAAACAACATAAAATACGCAAGTTAAATTCGTTATAGTTCTTTCATTGTAATGTATTTTAAGGTACCTTTAATATTCTGAACAGAAAACATGGCCATAAGCGTCATGGATAAATGTAAAAGCGATGAGAAATGACAACATGCAAATGATAATGCCAAAGCAATCATACGGAAATGAAGACTTAACGCCGTAAAGTCCGCGTCCAAAACTACGCATCCCCCAATTTATATTCGATTTTCGAAACATGATAGGGAGGATCCCTCAAATCTAGCGAATTGATTCTTCGAATCCCTCACCTGCCAGTCACGTCGCGATAACGAAAGAGGAACGAGTACAAAAAGTTTTTGAATCCCGCGTGTATTTAGCCGAATGGTTTTAGGACGTGAAATAAGCAACTTTGCCGCGATAAGTTTCCAAGACGGAATGCCGCCGTGAATATTTTTTTTATAGAATAGGTACTTTTTTTGTTGATTGGAGGTACTTTCGAAATTTGAATAATACGTTTTTTGTACATTTGCAAATGTAACGACTTGTTTGATGTTGAGATAAAGGAATTATATTTAGAAAGAAGTCCTAAATGAAGGATGCATTATTACGTTTTTGAAATAATTTCTGAACAGGATTTGTAACTATCTTTCAACGATATGATAAAATATTATTTATATGATGATAAATTTATTATGATGTTTGTTATTCCGAACAATTAGTGTTCAAAATATATAAGTAGGTACGTATTACAATCAATTTTGTATTGAATCAAAATAAATTCAACTATACTGCACCTTAAAAACAAATCAGATAAATTTCGTCGAAGAGGATAAATCTGAAGATATCTTAATAATAAATTACTAGTTTTCTTAACACTTATTCAAAGTGTTGCCAAAAACAAAGGCAAAATATCATTAGGTATTCATCGACACAGAAATATTGTACTTACTCTGAGATAGATGGGCCCATCGAATATCTTTTAGGGTGGAAAGGGCCCTCTTACATTCTTAACCGAATAATATATTGAAATACTGAAACACTCTGCTGATGACAAAAAAAAAGAAAATTATACCTATTATAAGTAAAACATTGCTTAAAAAATAACTAAATCCATTTAGTCACATTCATGTTCCGTCTTGTCTTGAAATTGATTTGTAAATATTTTTTTAAGTGCTTGAGTAAAAGACCTGTAACAGATTTACTTCGCGTATATTGATTTTAAAAGTTTTAAAAAATAATAGCAGAATGTCTATCAGTCAACTTTCTCTTACAAATAGATATAGGTATTTAAACTGTAAAGTTCTGGGCACGTTGTAATAAAAACAATATTCTCAAGTAAGTTGATTGTATTTCATTTTAATGTTTTTTTATATTAGAAATATCCGCATCAAGCTTTGTCTTAAAACACATAAACCAAACAAAAACCTATCCAAAATTTTTGTTTTAATGTTTAATAAGCGTGAAAGCATCAGAATTTATCTCATACTCTTATATTATTTTGAAATCATATTATCATACTATCAGAAAGAACGTTTGTCTCCTGTAATTTCATTACGGGTTTGTCTCTGTTGTTTAGTATATTTTATTTATTCGCTTCGAGATATTTTCGGTGTTCTATTTGATATCAACATTATCAACGATTACTGTGACAGTCAAGATGTTTGGTTTTGTTTTCTTATTTTTATCACTAAGCGGATTACCTGGCCATTGCTTTCTTAGTATGTTTTTTTTTGTTCCTTACGTAGTTATTTTTATAAATCAATACTGTTAAGGTAGATAAAATAATAAGAAAAAATTCTTCACATGACATTATGATACAAAATAATTTATAAACATAATATCTATACCAATATAATGAAGAGGAAAAGTTTAATAATTTCTGATGCCTTCACGGTTATTACACATTGGAATGAAAGTACTATTAACGGATTGAACTAGCGTATTTTAGTAAAACAAAATCGAATTAATTGTTGCTTTCTATTAAGCAAAATTTTCAGAATTAATTTGTCTTTTATTACATAACAATTATAAAATATGCTTTTCTAAAGATATGGAAGAAAATGTAAAATACTTTTTGCAGAGTAGGTACCTAATCATTTATCTTCACATAAAGTCAATGAATAGGTAATGCAAGATTTTTGGTAGGTATAGGTACAGTCATTGCGTAGACTAATGTCAATTTTAGTCTGTCATTTATAATATTCTTGGCAACGTATTTCCAACCCTTAAACAGCATTGTTTTCAGAGATAAAGGAATGCTAATATTGAACCCCAAAGCAGTATTTGACTTGTATTTATTATTGAAAAGTTACATTTCGCAAGAGGTATCTTGAATATAAAATATATCGTCGAAGGCTGCCGTGCCATTAGTCATCGAAATACGCAATCATCTAAAGCGCCCTTTTTAATTATGCAAAATCTGTCCCATTCATCCCTCTATACCCCTCCCCGTCCATTATCTTAGCGGGTGAAATTATTTACTAGGAAATTATGAAAAAGTTACAAGACTGATGATCCCATCTGTTACAATTTTGAGATGTTTTGAAGACTGTCTTTGCTGTAAATGATGTAGGTACCTATATTTACAGGAGTATTTCTCCAGCGGTTTAGTGTGGGTAGTTTTAGACTTAACCCAAGAAATAGAAACTCAAACAATAGATTAGATTAATTTTACCATATGTTCAATCAACTTCGATCTCATTTTTAAATAAACCTAGGTATTGAAAGATTAAAAGGTTTTATACGAACTTTTGTTACTCTTTGAAGGTGTACGCTTTCAATATCCCGGTATCGCACGGATCCCTATTTTTTCGAAATTTTCTACCTATAACCTAAGTCCGTCGAGAATAGTGTAGCTTTCCAACAGTGAAAGAATTTTACAAATCGGTCCAGTAGTTTGGAGCCTATTCAATCCAAACAAACAAACCTTTCCTATTTATTATATTAGTATAGATACATACCTACATGTCGATTTCTTCAATAGATTCGATTTAGCAGCTGCAACTATTATTAATAAATACGAAATAAGAACTACAGCAAACTTTGAACAACCTTACCTAGAACGATAGAGGTCCGATTATCAATTCCACCCGGTCGGCAGTTGGATGTCAATATTCATTTACGCGGTGGCCGCTGTGCGCGTGATTTCTCTACACCGCTTCTGTCGCTAGTGAAGTGCTCAATTTTCAAAACCGTCGAGTTTTACCGTGATTTTTATATTTTAGCTTTGATGCTAATGATATTTAATTTAGTACCAAGGCAAGTGTAGGAAAAATCGAAATCCTTAGTGCGGTTTGAACCCATACCCTTGCCTTTACGCGCGGCAGCGAGCTACCATTTACACTATGGGCGTCACTGGTTGAGCCGACGATATTATTATCTTCCACTAATAGTTATATTCTGTCTTTACTTTATTTATTTACAAGCGAATGTGTCGCTTACGCGCTATCTGTGTAAAGTACCTATTATTTAGCTGTTGATTAAAGAAGTAACCAGAATTTTATAACCAGAAATAAGTCATTATTCATTTGTTTTCAAAGACATTCATTTTGTGTTTTCTTTAAATTAAAGGTTTCATTGTATCTCTACCTGTTCCTTAGATTAATCGCTTAGAGTAGGTAGTTAAAGCTAACTAGTTACGTATCTACCTAACTTATTGACAATATAAAATAAACGTTACTTAATATGGGTATGAAAATCTATTAACTAAAACAAGTTTCCTAAAGAAATATTTTTTATTGTAACTGCCGAACCTTTTTCCTACTGTAATAGAATTTACAGAATTCATCTATTTGCCTATCTAGTGCTCGATTTATTTGAATCATGCAATTTCGGTGCCTGTGTTTTGAAACCTTGTCGTCTTGCCTTGTCGTGCTAAATCAAAACTATCAAAAGCTTACCCAAAAGCGATAGTAAATAGACCACCACTACTGAACGTCGAAGGGAGGCGTCGTGATCCGAATACAAAATCGCATCGTTTTCGCCAAAGGGCGCCGGTTGGTGTCGAAAATCGCTTGTTATTAATTTCCCATTCGTCTGGTATGTAGACTCGGGATTCTTACCCGATGTATCAAAAAGTTGTTATCGGAACGATGGCTCTTGTCGGCTTTCTACTTTTGTGGATTCCTATTGACAGGCTGTTGCGATTGTTTTTGGCAGAGTTGATAGTGGTGTAGCGAATTCGTTTTACTTATACGATGTCAAGGTATTTCTTGAAACAATTAAAACGGCGTCAACTCGAGTATATTAATTTGATGTTGAAATTCTGACTGAGCTGACGATAGTTTAACTACTAAGTGTTAGACTAAAGTGAAACGTTATAAATGTAGGTATGACTAAAATTTTCCTTAAAATTTACTCACTAAATAAAAAAAGACACGATTAAAACTAGTCAAATAACTATCTAATAAAGACCAAATAACTTCACTTAATTCGTTCATCGTTATCTGACTATTTTGCAAGTTTTTCACTGTAAAATTCCAGAAATTTTTAACTATTAAAAGGTGCTAAAAAAACTTGCAACAAAAAATGTAAAAAGTTTGAATTGATCATGAGTTCCAAAAGTCGTAAATTGTCGAGGTTTTTTATGGATGTTAATTTAAAGTACACTTGCCTTAGACCTACGAAATGGTCACCTCCGATTGTCTGGAGGTCGGACGTGGAATCTCGCAGATAAGGCGCCTTCACAGCTTGAGAACAATAACAGAGCTTCCACTCGAAAAAGATATGAAGACAAATCCTCAACTTATAAACTTATCAAACAATTTTTGGTTGTGATTAAAATTATCTATACTAATATTATAAAGCTGAAGAGTTTGTTTGTTTGTTTGTTTGAACGCGCTAATCTCAGGAACTACTGGTTCGAATTCAAATATTCTTTTTTTGTTGGATAGACCATTAACGAGGAAGGCTTTAGGCTATATAACATCACGCTGCGACCAATAGGAGCGAAGAAACAGTGGAAAATGTGTAAAAAACGGGGAAAATATGAAGCCTTAGTGACAGAAGACTTTGACAGATCTTTGACGAAACAATCGGACGGGCAGGACGACGTCTGCCGGGGCGCTAGTTTAAAATATCGATCTCGATAAATTCGTTATTACCTTTACTGAGTAAAATGAATTCGAATAGAAAAGTTTAAAGAACATAATTGGTTACCTGTGTAGCCAGATATAATATGTCTAAGTTGCGAGACAGCATAGCCTTCCTTGAGTTTATACGAAAACACTCCTTGCAAATAAAATAGTTTTATTTCCAATAATAGATTCAACATTCACCGCTTCTATATTAATTAAGTACTTACCTAAATATAAAATATTGCTATTTATCTTTACTTATGATCTTGTAAAAAATACTTACATAATTTTTCATCTTTTTAAATAAGAGGACAATTGCCTACAAAATATATTTACAACTAGATAAACGCTAGACGAAAAAAAATGATTCTTAAAGTGTCTCAGGGATATAAATCTGTTTTGCGCTGTGCCTTATTTTGTCTGGTAAATGTAATTTAGACCGAAACAGGGTTGGATCTCAAATTATAGTAGACAGTGCTTCTCGGACACTTGACAAATTTACTGCGTGACTCGGGAGCTGAGAGTTATATCAACCGTCAAATGCTTGCCCTTTATATTGAGTTACTGAATAAATAGATACACTAGTTCTTTTACTATTTTTTGTACCTTATTTACCTCATTTATTCAAAACTCACTGGATGCTGTGAAACTGTAGGCCTAATCGCGAAACGCAATTGATTGGAAATCGATTCTGATTGGTTTGCTTAAATGATTACATTGGCATTACGATAGTAAAATATTTTGTTCTAGATTTAATTGGACGTTAAAACTGGCTTTTAGTGACAATTTTTTTTATTGACCTTGAGTAAATTATCAAGTAAACAGTTCATGACTGAGATCTTACAAACGTACCTTAGTAGGTATATTGTACTCTATATTTGGGCTTAAATTCTATTTTCTATCTTAAATCTATTTCCGATTCACACTTTTTCATCCACTCGCCTAGACTCGAAACATGGCAATCTCATTCCTTATTCGATAACCATCTATTATAATTATATAATTATATTATATAAAAATGAAACCCGTTTTCCGTTGTCACGACATCACGCGTGAACGGCTGGACCGATTTCACTAATTCTTTTGTTGTATTTGTTATTATTAGGAGAAGGTTCTTACGTAAGAAAAAAAAAACTTTATTATAGGGCGGTACGAAGTTCGCCGGGTCAGTTAGTTTTAAATAAAAACATAATAATATCACTGTAAACTCCGGTGGACCTTACAGTACGAAGTAGGTACTCTTGACTATAATATGTAATTTGGGTACCTTCTGTAAAAGTTTCACCTGCCCCTTTTATTCTTTGCAAGTGTTGTCTAGTCATGCGCTACCTTTATTATTCATATTAGTTTGGAAATTCAATTTTCTAAATTCTGTTTTCAGTTGTACATAATATTCTTTAGATGTAACACTAGAGTACCCGTGATTAGGACGGTAAAATAAGAGCCAAATGAAAATAGAAAATAAGTACGTAAGTATTCCACGGTATTGTGTGTTAAATTGATAGTCGATTCATTATTTATTTTTTACTTTCAGATTTTTCGCAGTTTATTGGCGACATGGAGATCCAGGATTACAAATCAATGGCAGGAGTTAATGACAGGTAAATTTTTATTAATGAAAAATGAACAACACAGGTAACCATTAACATAATATCGAATAACGAATATTAATATTTTACCTATCTCTCTGAACGTAGTACACCTAATAGCAATAAAATGGCATTAATAGCTCAAGGATACAAATGCGAAGCGTGGCAATGTAACAAAAAGACATTAAGAGTAGGAATTTATTAAAAACACCTACTTTATAATGATTGGAATGAAACAATTATAACGGACTAGCTTCTAACCGCGACTTCGTCTGCACACGATGAGTACTTTACAAAATATCGTTATAAAGTGTAGCCTTTATATAATTCTACAGTGAAACCTATATTATTGTTAAGTTTCATCCAAATAACTTGAGTAGTTTTTGCGTGAAAGAATAATAGATTTTGGAATGAAACAACTATTAACGGATTTAACTCGCGTATTTTTATTTTATTTTATTAGCTGACGTTTCGAACTAAACTGACTTTAGCGTTAGACTATTGTCAGCTCAGTCGTGCTACGATTATGGAAACTGTAAAGAATCCGAAACGTCAGCAAATAAAATAAAATAAAAATACGCGAGTTAAATCCGTTAATAGTTGTTTCATTCCAATGTGTAATAACCGCGAAGGCATCAGAAATTATTAGAATAATAGATTCATAAAACTTTTGCGTTTGTAACATTAATAGGATTAACATACATATTTTGCAAATGACAATCTGTTAGACTATCGTTAGTTACAAATGTGGGAAATAAACGTTTTTCAAATGTCAGCAAATAATATGAAATACTTAAATCTATAAACTTGTTCCATTCCAATGTGTAATAAGTAGTAATAATCGGGACGGCATCAGAAATTATTAGTACCTATGTTTAATGAATATCAGAACTATAAGTCCATCGGCGTTCCGAAATATCTCGTTGAACGTATTAGGTATAAGAGCCAGCGAAGCCTTACTAAGTTACAATCCACGTTAACGTTCCTCTAAGACTTTAGGCTATTTCCAACCGCTCAATCACTACCTGGGGATTCCATCATCCCTCATGGTTTGCGGTCAGAGTTACCGGTATTACGGAGCTTTGCTACTCAGCTAAATTATTTAAAGATGACTTATCAGTATTCTGCAGGGCTGACGAAAATCTCAGATGTTTATCTGTATTAAGACGGCTCAAAGTTTAGCTATAAAATACTTATTATAAAAGACTTGTACAAATTGTTTATTATTTTTTTGTTGTAAAGTTCAGGGTTTTTTTTTTGAGATTCTCTTGTAATATAAATAAGTTAGTGTCAGGCTATTGTCAGATCACGTCAACTTGGCCACGAATATGAGAACTGTTAAGTTTTAGAAGCGATAGCGTAACAAATAGATACGCGAGTTAAATTCGTTGTAGTTTTTTTGTTCAAAAATAGTTCTATATTTCGCACCTTGATAATCAAAACGTCATTATACAAAAAAGTCGATTTTTGGCTACGAGGGTTTGAAGTTTACAATCAGAAAAAATGTGACAAACATATACTTTTTTAATAAATTCGTATGTTTAAGTACGGTTTTACTAACTACAAGATACCTTTTATTATCTCAGGTATCCAAATATTTTTTTTATTCATAAACGGCTTCATTATTAAGGTTTATGTAATTTTTTAGTGTCGATATTCCACAATTTTTTACATAGTGTCAGTTTTCCATGTTTTTGTTTCTACATTTTTTATATTTTATGGGCAACAATGACATCATATCTTTTAAAATGTTTGCATTTTATTTAAAACTCGTTTTAAAAGTACGTAAACTACTTTATAAATAAGGGGTTTTCAATTGTTTAATTTGTCTATATGATTGAAATTTCTACTTAAAAAGCCTATTTCATGCATGTTTTTGGAGTTGTTAAAATGAAACCATCACAAAATTCAATTTTTAAAATTTTTCGGTACATTTCAACTTGTAATGCTTTCTTAAATCTTAATAACGGTTTGTCCAATAATTATGTAATGTAATATCTTAGAATTACATTCAGAGATTCGCTTGCATTCGAAGTTACAGTGAAAAAACTGATGACAAACTGTAATTCGTTTTGGGCATTTTCAGATCTCATAGGTTCTGTATCCTCTGAAGATGGAGAAGGGTAAATTAGCGCCACATTATGCAGAGCAGCAAAATAATGAGTTAAACCCAATTTCAGTTAGCAATCACCAAATATTCAAACAGTTATTTGGTAAAAGTCACACATTTTTGCAGGCGTTGCAGAACATACACTACAAGTTTCCGTGACAGAACTTGAAGTGCATGCATAACACATAACATAACACAACAATTAATGATTAGGTACATTAGTTAGATACCACTTTATCTAACTACTAGAAGCTAGTAGAAGAATTGACAGAACTAGGTGACGAAGAAGTGCTAGAACTGCCCGACAGATTAGGAGGTTTTTGGCATTAGGAAATTTGCTTCTAGTTCTTTTATTGGTTTTCGTGGTTTGGCAACAGTTTTAGATGAAGAGGATAAGTAAATAGTAGTATTCTTTCATTATACTTGAACTCCAAAAAAAATAGTACCATTATTAGTACAGAAAAAGTTCGTTTCAAGTGAAGTAATTTAATTATCCCTAAATAGATTACCGTCACTATATCTAAAGTGACTCTGTCCTTTGATTAAAATTTATTCTCCGTGATGGCCAACAAACTGGTAAAAGTGACACTATACAAAATAATACAATAACCCTATCTCAGTTAAGTCGAATTATAAAAAGAATACTGTCATTAAGAATAAAGTGACGTTATTACTTTAAATTTTTATTTGTAAAATTTAAAAAAATACGCTATGTAAAAGTGACATTTTTCGTATAGGATCATTATTCCGTTAAAAAAGACCACACTTTCATAATAACTTTAAGACGTAACGACATTAAACCAAAAATGACGAGCTTCTTCGTCAAGAAACCTCCATCACTGTCAACTCGCGCGTTGCTAATGATAAAACGCCACTATTCCGATGAGTCGAGGTCTCATCCCCACTAAACGACATAGCGACACTAGCGCCCCCAGGCGCTGTAAGTGGAGTTAGAGCCACCAGTGTCTCTGTATTATGTAGTTTACGATTAGCCCAACTAGATGGCATTGTTAGTCTAAAAAGTGCGTTTTTCGTATAGTGACGTTATGATTATCAAGGTGCGATTTGTCAATTTTCACGAGTGAGGAAAAACGAGGTAAAGAACTCTTGGTAAATAAAAAGAAACGTAAGAAGTAAATTTTAAAACTGAACATTTGTGAATTCTATTACAATAAAAACCTACTCAAGAAATTTCTTACGAAAATTTCTTAACCAATTTGTATGAAATACTACCACAAAGTGTGTACTTTATTTGCATTTTTATTCACTCCGACATTTAAAGCCTAATAAACAATGCTGCGATATTAATCAGTGTCATTCACATCGCACGCATAAACCGAGCATAAAAATAACTGGGAACAATATAAGGTAGTAAAAACACTTTAATCAAGGTAAAAGCTACCCACGTGCGACATCAAATGCCTCGTAAGATAACGCGGATTTGACTGAAATACTTATGGGATAATATGAATCTTTTGACGTACCTAATATATTATAATAATCTGTATATACCTACTTAATATTTTTTTTTGGGGTTCCCATTTCCATAAAGCAAAAGGGGACCCGATTACTGACTGGGACTCTTCTTCTCGTCCGTTCCTCCGTCTGTCTATCACCAAGCTCTCAGGAACCGTGTTAGTAAGCCTGTTGAAATATTCATAGATGATGTATTACAGTTGTCGCTGTTACAAATGCCAAAAGCAGAATAAATATACAGGGTGTTTCTCATACAACAAATATCATTTCACCGGTTATAAAGACAATGGTACGGAACCCACGCTTCAAGTGTTCGACACGCACTTGGCCGATTTTTTTCTCATCATCATCTTGCAAGCCAGTAATAATCCTGTACAATTTTCTTTTTTTCTTACAACGTTGCAAAATAACTTGAATGTCTCGCGGACGATAATCACGCGATGCCTTTTCAATATCCAGAGTGTCAACAAGCACCGATTTTCCCCTCCTGAAGTAGCAAAGGCTTTTCTCCAAGGGCAAGTCCTTGCATGCTCAGTTTTTGCCCCTTCACTATACACCATCCATCTTGTTTCTCTTTTTTCCCGATCACCCCTCTCGTTCGTCAAAGTGCAATATCATCAAATCACTGTAAAAGAAGTTCCATGATTTGGGTGGGGCGGGATAAAATATTACAACGGTGGTTCGTTTCTGGAGACGAGTTGTTGGCAAAGATGTGATGTAGTGAAAGCTAGTTGAAAACTATATCGCACCTTTACTAGATGTCGTCACCCTTTTCTAGTGAATGTGCGATAAATAATTCAATAATGTATAATACTAGCGACCCTTTAACTCGCGTATTTTATTTTATTGGCTGACGTTACGGAGCCTTTACAGATTCCATAATCGTAGCACGACTGAGCTGACAATCTTATTAAAGCCATATAGGTAGCCAATAAAATAAAGGTTTTTTTTTTAATTTTCCCTCTAATCCTGCGGAAATATTTACATATTTCCCGGCTGCTTATGACGCACGTAAGATGCCATGTTGATATTCAAATAAAAAAAAATACTTCCCGGCCTAGGCCTGCAGCGACATATTTCCCAGCCGCTTATGCACTTAAGGACGATATACGCACCAAGGCCAGTAAAATAAAAAATGTCTCAGATCACATGTAATGTGAAAAAATGTGATCTCAGGCTTTTTATTTGATACCCCACTCGAGTATGTTTGTAGACTTTTATTTTTCCATCCCCTCTTTCACCCCCCCCTAATTATTAAACTACTCAGCAGATTTTCATCAAACATAGCTAAGAACACTCCCGACATATACACCTTTCAAACAAAAAAAACAGAATCAAAATCGGTTCATGCGTTAGGGAGCTATGATGCCACAGACAGACACACACACACACACACACAGACAGACAGACAGACAGACAGACACGTCAAACTTATAACACCCCGTCGTTTTTTCGTCGGGGGTTAAAAAAGATTGTGTCTTGTTTAGTTACATAATGAACTCTACTGGTAATAAGACTTAATCTATCTTCTACTGTTTTTACAAAACTGTGATGAAACAATCGATCGGGCAGGACGTTGTTTACTGGGACCGCTAGTTACGTAGGTACCTATAAAAAATTCACGCTAAAAGACCAATGTGTCAGTTTGGCAAAAATCTCCGTATCTATCGCATCGCTTTGCCTACTCTCAGTCCCTCAAGTTTAGTAGCAGCATCTTTGCCGAGTCACTCAAGACGTATTTCATGGTACGTCGACTAGGAATATTATATTGTCGGAAAATATGATTCCAGAACGCAACATACGTATTAGGAACGTAAATGCAGCCATTGAAATGAACCCAGCCTTAATCCGATTGTAACTTTTTTATATTTTTTCTTTATTTGTCATAAATCCCGAACAAATGTCACTTCTTAGAATGAAATATTGATTAGTATCAATCTAATCATTTCTTATGCTTTCACTGTTATTACATGGGAAATGCTGACGTTTTGAGAATTTTACTGTTCCTTTCCTAACTCGTAACAGTAAATGTATTAAGTTATCAAATGATTTCTGTTTTTCTACACTACTATTATAAAGAGGTAAGATTTATATTTTTGTGTGTGTGTGTGTATGTTAAACTCAAAAATAATGTGCCGATTTAAAAAAATAATTCACCAAGCTACATTTAACCTAACCATAGTCTATAGAATATTTTGTAAAAAAATATTGGGATCCGTGCAAAGCCCGGACGGGCCGCGTGTTATAATAAACTCTCAAATATCTCCTAATATTCAAATATATCCTAAATAAAAAAAAAAAGTTTTAAACGTTTCAAAACTATCACGAATTAACAAAACTGCCAACTAGCAACCGAAAAAAAAATACAATTTATTAAACTTATTATAATATATTGTAAATTATTATCAACTAATAAGATGTTCAAGGGTGGATCTTCGAGCGTTTGAGACGCCGCGGCGCGCCGTCATTGTCCTCTACATCTATATTATTCTATATCTATAATGTTTGCAAATAATATTATTATGTGTCGATTGAAATAGTATTTGTAACAGTACCGGGGGATAATATCACTCAAATTTTCTTTACTTATTGACTCTGTTCTTAAATATAGATGTAGAGGATAATGACGGCGTCTCAAACGCTCGAAGATCCACCCTCAACCATATTCCATTTAATATTATAGTGTAAACCCTGTCCAACCTCATTCCTCATTAACCCGTCTTCACGCGCCCGTGGACTGCTCACAAGCGTAGAAAGCCCTCACGCCTCACCGACATACTGTGGTGGCACCGGTCTATTATTATCTATATTATTATAATATCAATGTCTTTGACATAATGTTGATATAAAACGACGACGGCGTTATTTTGTTTTAGAAGCGATAGTGCTCTTATTTTAGATGGCTCTTATGTTGCTCGTTAATGGTATAAGGCTTGTTTGTTGTTTATTTTTTTTAAGATTCATAACCTGTTGATGTTAAAGTTATTGTCGTAGGTACTTTTTATGTTTGCAAATTTTCTAACAGATGAGACAATGTCGTACCGATCTGCAAATAATTTGCCTTTGCCTATCCATTATATTAATCATTTGATTTTTTTTTTCATGAACCATAACCACTTTTTAAAAAACTACTTATATAAATAACGAGTTTAATTGTTAGTGTAAATAAAAAAAATATCTCTAACGAAAATGCAAGTCCAACACAATGTTAAGGACAAATGCGTTTTTTTTCTATTCCCCAAAACAGTATGCAGTTACAGTCCAGACGTATAAAAAGTGAATAGAAAATTCTCTAGTCATCCTCCAGTACTTGAGTCGGGTCCTTACATTCCGTCGCCGAGTCTCATAAATAAAGTTGTCAAGGGTCACCCTTCTAGTTTCGCAGACGCGACTCGACTGCCGTACAATCTGAAACGACTTGGCAAACCGAAAGAAAGTATTGCCGTCTCTCACTTGTTCTTTTAAAGTGACAAAGACGGGAGATTACGTTGACGCCGGCTTTTGTTTTTCAGAACGGTTCACTTTGATAAGTTGGAGTGACGAAGTTTGCCAGTGATTTGTCGCATTGTTGCTTTCGGTTTTTGAAGTCTGTATTGAGATCATTTGAATAAAACATCACGGTTTTGGATGCTGCGAGTCCTAATTTGATTTATTCGGCACTTGTTTATCCATCTCTTGGATTCTGAATTAATGAGAGTTCTCTAATTATAAACGAGAGGGATAATACCCACGATCAAGAAGAATTATTGTTGAGGATGAGATACAAAGTTGTTATTATATATTTACATGCTAGTTATATTTTTTGTGACTATGATTAAATATTTTAAGTATATATGTAGGTATAATAATATTTTAAAACAATGATGTAAGTATTATAAATAACAAGAAATTTTACTTAACTAAATTTATATTGCGAAGCGTACAATCGGCCATAGAAGTTTTCTACTTCGGTTAGGACTGCCGGCTTCGAAGCAACGACTTCTCCAATTTCTGTGGTCAACTTCGTCAGATGGCTTCTTCCAAGAGATTGTACAAACACTTTTGCTCCCCGGTTCTGCTCGATCGCTCTTTCGATCAAAAGAGTATTGTAGGACCGAAGATCGTGTCGTACGCGTTTACTAATCTCTCGGTTTAGAATCCGTTTGTCTGACGAAGTGACGGGTGGGTTTTCACGTCGTTTCTTCATTAGCCCTAAAGTCTCTTCCGAAAGCTTCGACTTCCTGCCATTACGCTGCATTTTACAGAATCTCGTACCTTCTTCCCTGAGAATCCGAACCACATTTTTAAGGTTCTGGTCAACGTCAGATGTGGTTTCCACGGCAGCGAATCGGTTCTCCAGATTGGACTGGAACGTTTCAGATCCCATCATAGTTTGGAGCAAAGTTGGTCGGAGCCTGGCCTTCATCAAGCGTACACGTTCAGCCCTGAAGTCAATATTCAGAGAGCCTCGGACGAGTCGGTGATCGCTTCCGGTATTGAACCTATTGATCACAGAGACTTGAACTTCTATGGCCGATTGTACGCTTCGCATGCATCTCGACCTGATCCCGGAAATGAGGATTCTAGAGCCACTTTAACACGCCACTACAGCGAAGACCTGCAAGAAGTCAGTATTGGCGAAATCGAGATCGCTCTTAGACAACTCAAAAACGGAAAAGCCCCTGGAGAAGATGGCGTTACAACAGAGTTATTAAAAGCAGGAGGTAAACCTATACTTAGGGAGCTCCAAAAACTCTTTAACGCTGTCTTGCTTGAAGGGAGAACTCCAGAGATGTGGAGTAGAGGTGTGGTCGTCTTGTTCTTCAAAAAGGGAGATAAAACCCTGCTGAGGAACTATCGACCCATTTCCCTTCTAAGTCACGTCTATAAGCTGTTCTCAAGAGTAATCACGAACCGTCTTGCGCGAAGATTTGACGAATTCCAACCACCGGAGCAGGCTGGGTTTCGGAGCGGATACGGCACCATAGACCACATCCACACAGTGCGGCAGATTATACAGAAGACCGAAGAGTATAATCAGCCCCTGTGTTTAGCATTTGTGGACTATGAGAAGGCCTTTGACTCGATCGAGATCTGGTCTGTTCTGGAGTCCCTGCAGCGATGCCAAGTCGATTGGCGATACATCCAAGTGATGAGATGTTTATACGAAGCCGCTACCATGTCCGTCCAAGTCCAGAATCAGCAAACAATGCCTATACCATTGCATCGCGGTGTGAGACAAGGGGACGTTATCTCCCTGAAATTGTTCACAAATGCAATGGAGGATATGTTCAAAACGCTGAACTGGCAAGGACGTGGCATCAAAGTAAATGGCGAGTACATCTCTCAC
Organism: Polylopha cassiicola; assembly: GCA_038024825.1. Classification (NCBI taxonomy): domain Eukaryota; kingdom Metazoa; phylum Arthropoda; class Insecta; order Lepidoptera; family Tortricidae; genus Polylopha; species Polylopha cassiicola. The sequence goes on along the minus strand of CP149046.1, from coordinate 10,099,172 downwards.
TTGCAATTTGCTGACGATATCGTCATCGTGGCAGAAACGCTGCAGGACCTACAACAGATGCTGAATGATCTGGCTGACTCTTCTGTACGCATTGGCCTACGGATGAACTTGGACAAAACCAAGGTCATGTTCAATGAACATGTACTACCGGAACCAATTGCGGTACACGGCGCCGTTCTCGAAGTTGTTCAAAAATATGTCTACCTTGGACAGACATTACAGTTAGGTAGAAACAACTTCGAGGATGAGGTGGATAGAAGAATTCAGCTAGGTTGGGCAGCGTTTGGGAAGCTACGTCAAGTCTTCATATCGTCACTCCCACAGTGCCTTAAGACGAAAGTCTTCAATCAGTGCGTCCTACCCGTCATGACATACGGAGCCGAAACGTGGACACTGACGGTACGGCTGGTTCACAAATTTAAAGTCGCTCAGCGGGCTATGGAAAGGGCTATGCTCGGCGTTTCTCTGCGGGATCGAATCAAAAATGAGGTGATTCGGCAGAGAACCAGAGTCTTCGACATAGCCCACCGGATTAGCAAGCTAAAGTGGCAGTGGGCTGGCCATATTAGCCGAAGAACCGATAACCGTTGGAGTAAACGTGTTCTAGAGTGGAGACCGCGTCTCGGCAAGCGTAGTGTAGGACGTCCTCAGGCAAGGTGGAGTGACGATTTGCGTAAGATGGCTGGCAGGAGCTGGATGCAAGCAGCCCAAAATAGAGCAAAGTGGCGTGAAATTGGAGAGGCCTATGTCCAGCAGTGGACTGCGACGGGCTGATGATGATGATGATGATGAAATTTATATTCTAAGTCTGTGTAATCTTGACACAACGAGGTATTTATATTATTTTATTTTTAATATGGCTTCCAGTAGGTATTTTCATTACAAATATTTTCATTTGGTATTAAATTGATCGATATCTTAAATGTTTAAGATAACGCTATTAAAGCAATTTGGCTTGTTGGTCACCCTGACAACGAGGAATTTGACAAGGAAAATAAACTCGAAAGAACATTTTTCGAGGCGCTACATTATTATGTTCATAATATTTTTTAAATTATTTTTTTATTAAAATCTCTGTTTAATCTAAATTCCTTCCTCGCGTTATTTAGAGATTAAATTACGAGTGACATTGTCCCAGCATAGATTGGACATGTTGGAATACACGAGTTAATAACATCGAGCTGTTCCTAGTACTGACGCCATCGGAGTTAAAACTACTCGAATTGACGTTAATGTACAGCTTATTATCATAATATACTCTGTTTTTTTTTAATATTTATCGATTATTAAATAGTTTAAAACAAATTCTTAATGATTTTGACCAAACAATTAATCTTTTTTTAATTATGAGGTGCTGTCGCGACTAGAAAACTCTTATATTTTATTGACGGCAGGAACGTAAAATATTTTGCTTTGATTACATCTTCTCTATTTTATGTAAACATAATAATAATAATAAAAACAAAATACGACCTTTTTATAAAGTATAGTTTTTTATTTTTATGCCTTTTTTAAATTTGGTTCTTTTGTCTTTTTTAATATTGTTTTGCTTCGTATCTATCTGCCAATAAGCGAGGAAAAACGTAAAGCCTAGTTTTCATCGACTCCGTCGGCGCGGTCCTTATCAATGCTTATTTTGGAGCTTAAAAAGTTGCGGGCAGCAATACTATTATTGAAAATGGTTTTCTGTTTATAAGGCTGATACGTTAATAGTTTGTGTTAGGTTATAATGAATTTCTGTACATGACATTGATCTGATATTGAATACGAAGCCAGGTTTTTAAATTAATCATGGTAAATTTTGGTTTTAATCACTCATTTTGGTACGGTAAATATACCGCTTACTTAAATCCTAAATTGATAAAAGATAACCGATAGTAGATCGATAGTTTTGTATGTTTTTTGTAACCTGGTGCCACTAGGTACAATAAACTTCCTGATTTCTGGTTATATTATTCTTAGATCAAAATATAATAAGTCAAAATGGCACAAATATTTGGGGTCTAAGAAAGCATTGAAGACAATTTTAGCAGCATGTATAAAATACAATCAAAATTATACCTGATAAAAACGAAGATATTACCAAAACGAAACAAAATCAAACAGTGCCGTACAATCTAACTTTTACCAGAATCCATGTACTTGCAGAACAGCGTATTTTATATAGGGTCTATCAATAACAGAAGTCAGATATTTAGCTCGTTGGCAAGAGAGTCGGATCGATATCCAATCAGGTCCGTGCAACGAGAATTACCTGCCTTGATTAGGTGCCGCCTAAGCACTAACGCAACTAGATGGTCAATAAACAGCTACAAGTTCTTAATATTTTCCAGATGACTCGATTACAATGTTGTTTATTTTCGATATTGTGCAGACGACCGTGATAACTAGAAGAAAATTAGAAGTCGTTTCTGATTTTCTGTGATGAGTTTTTTTTTTATAAAAATGTTGATTTCAGAGATTTTAGTAACAGCGTAGATACGCGTAACGTCTTATTTATTTTATTGGTGGAAACTTATTTAATATGTACTTAGGTAAGGTTTCTTTTAAATGCGTATATAAATAGATACGTCAGCACAAAACAAAGGACTTTAAAAGCGTATAAGTCAAAATTCTGTTAAAATAAGTCATAAAATAAAAAATATAAAGTATAATTAATTAATTATGTATATTCAATTTGGCTATTAGATTTATTATATTGGTACTCTTGAAAGGCAAGTGAAATGCATTTCCAAAATGGAATCGTAATTATGACACTTCATTAAAAACATTATTTTGATGAATCAGTTCTGTGCCTGGTTTTTAATATCTGTAATGAAAAGTGCATATGACGCGTGTGCAAGTGAGAACGAGGCGCCAAGTTATGTGGATGTGGATATAGTGTTTCGAATAGCGGAATAAGGTTATAACTAAACGGAGCAAAACTTATTTTATATACTTAATGCACTTACCTACAATTAATTTAATTTGTATTCGGTACACATTTAATAAAAACAAGTCTTATGAATAATTTTAATTACAATTATATTCCATATCTATATAAAATTATAGTTATATTTCATTGGCGTAGTCATTAGTGTCCCTTTTTCATAAAAACATTTCTACGTTGGTATTATTCTATTATTAATGAGATAATTAAACCACCTACACTTAGTTACCTTAATCAGAAAAATATTTGTGATTATTTAAGTCTAGTTGATTAATTAGTGTCGACTGAACACAAGCAATTAGCTCGGAAATTTGTAATAAACGAGTGCAGTCACCCTACCTACAATAGAAGTATGTACCTACCTACTTTATTTAAGGCAGACAAGTTAATTGGCTCTTGGAGTTGACAACTCTTCAATGTAAAGGGGAAATATTTTTAAAATGTTTTTTATTTCATCTTCATCATTTGTTATCAATATTATAATTCCGTAATATCCGATTTTATTTTCATTTGAAAATTTTCTCGTCCCAATCCCTATACGACGACATCTTTAGTAAATGTGGAAAAGTAAAATTTATTTTTACTGTAGTTATGACTAAATATAAATATATGTTACTTAACGGATTCATTAATTAAAATTAACTATGGACACAATAATTAAACATAATTAATATATTATTATATATTATAAAAGCTTATGCTGATAAAATGGATATTTGTTCTTTTCGCTGAACAAAATTGGATGAAAATTATTACAAGTAACTTATAACATATTATGTAACTACTACCTAGGATCCTTTTTTATTTAACGCAGGTGAATCCGCTAGGCACATAACATGATCGTAAAGAATACCCTGTTGTCCTTATAAATTATTAAGGATGGTCCACAAAGTGGATTTAAATATAAATTACGCCAACATCCTTGTACTCGTACCTAGTCATCCGCGTCCGCCCCCAGCGTGAGATCGACTCGCGTCGGCCGGCGACCGGCGTGCTGGGTGCATTAGTAAAATTGCTCACGTACACAAGGCCGGTACACTTAAAACTTGGAATTTGTCGCGAGATTTTACACCGAACTCAAACTAATTTGTTTAATTAACACCCCCATCCACTGACGGGATTAGTTTGTGCGCGGACGTTTATAATTTCATTATCTTGGGCCGACTCGGTTTTGCGGATTAGGAATTTAATACTGGTATTTTGATGTACACTGAAAAGTGGGGTGGATTTTTCGTTGCGAATTTGTGGTTGTCTTTAATGTTTGATGTTATTTGCGATAGAGATTTTTTCATGAGATTCATAAGTAAAGATCTATTAGCGCTACAGTCGCTCGAATTTGGCAATAAGTTATACGCTTTTGTTGGTGGGTATTTTTTATTTTTTATTTCCAGCATCATTTATTAGTTAAAATCTTCATCCACTCATAACAGTAGCTACCTAACTGACGGTCAATGATCAATAAAAAATTTTGTTCCTACAAGTTGCTTTTAGAAATTTAAAGAATGAAACCTGATGTCATAAAGTCATGTAATGGACAAAACGTCGATGCAGGCAAATTAATGGACACTATAGGTAGGTACTTGCGATTGAATTATTTTTCTACTTAGGAATTTATAACTTAAACCAAGAAACATTCTCATATATATCTTATAACACATAAGAATTACAAATGGTAGTTATTTATTATTTTCCAAAACCCGTAAATTCTCTCGCCCATTAAGTCCCAAACCGCAGTGTAAAATAAACAGTATAATTTCATACAATATCTTGCCGCAGCTGTTGTAGACTAGCTTATCCTTAACAAGGTTAATTACTACAGTGGTGTTTCGCTAATTATTTTATTAATTTAAATATGGGTTCATATATTTTACCACTCATACCCCTATGGGTATGTAATAAGTATTTATTTAGTCATCATATCATAATGAAGTCCGCTACTGGACATAAGACTTCTTTAAGGTCCTCTTCAGCGACTGGTCACGCAAGTCACTGCATCCATCGAGCCTATGATGAACTGTCGAGTCCACATTTTGTCGACATAACATTGAGAACGTTGCTCACAAAGAGAATGTTTATTCTATCGATATTGTTTCGTTATCGAGTCGCAGAAATAAGAGACGACATCGACATGATAAGATTTCTCGCTGTCGACAACTTACCGTCTGTCGACAGATCACCTCAAGAATAAGACCTCGACAATTCATCATAGGCTCGCAGCTGATTCCAATTGTCTTCGCCAATTCATCGGTCCACCTTGTACGAAGACAAAAGTAGAACGAAGTTTTTCACTACTATATTTAAAATAATAATGGAAAAAATTGTAGACTCAACAGTCAGTGGCGCCCATAGTGTAGTTGGAAGCACGTTGCCGCTCCTAAAGGCACAGGTGTGTGTACATTTCTTACATAGCTATCTATTGTAAAAACTAAGTGTTTTACTCATAACTCATAGACACTTGTACCTATTATTGTTATTCTTTGATAGTAAAGTCAGTCTATGAATTTATTATGTAGGTAGGTATTATTATTGTACCTGAAAGGAGAGAAAGAGGTATGTAGCGTTTTTATACGTGTTTCAAGTGCTGTACATTTAATGGAGTTTCTGAAGCATCCCTTTGTATCTGGTTTCCATAATTAAATTCTAATTTAGGAACCAACTTTCGTTGCCGGTATTTTCATAATAATGATGAAATTATTTATTAAATTGTAATGCTAAACAGAGTTTCAATTTAACTCGAAACCCGTTCTATTACAATATGCACAAAGTTATACTTCCTCTATTAGTAGTTAGACTTTATTTCATAGACTATTTCCTTCTTTTTCAGGTACAGTTCTTTACATCTGACATTAATATACCCAGAAGAGTCGTCTCATAAGTAAGTTAAACAAAATCTTATTCTTTTATCCTTACCATAACACTAAAAAGTTTTCCTAAGCCCCAAGTCATACTGTCGCAAAACACTCATGTGCAAAATAGGTTGCCAGCTACAAAACCACATTTACCTTTAGCAATAAGTTGCCTTAACGACAGTCGCTCCATGGTCCGTAATGTACCGGCGGCTCGACGTAATGGAATAAAAACATAAAGAGCATTAGGGCACTGTCACAGTTTTAAAAGCATTGCAGTTTGGAAATGAAAACGTAGAACATCGGTGGGGATTATAAGAGTCGGCTTGTGAGTTATTAAGTGATGGCTTGTATAGCATTAAGAAACTAACATAATTGTTATATATAAAAATGAATCGCAAAATGTGTTGATAGGCGCATAACTCGACAACGCCATTTGGCCAATTTTTTTTTTAAATGTTCGTTGAAGTCCAAGGATGGTTCTTACGGCGAAGAAAAAATCGAATAACTGCCGGGAAAACCCTAAAAATAGCCCTTTTCTTTTCCCATACATACGTTGTCTAACTAAAGTTACCTAATTAGAATTTTGAACGGGCAGAATGACGTCTGCCGGGACCGCTAGTAGTTGTTAAAGATGTAGAATTATAGTACCCCCTACGCTCTTTGACTCATTGCGAAAATATAACAAGATTATTCTTAACCAGGTTCTGCGACGTTTGCGCCCGATTACACATATTGTTATAAAATGTAGTCTATAATAATATGTTATTCTGATGTATAAACTATACTATTGTTATGTTTCATCAAAATCCAGTCAGTAGTTTTTGCGTGAAAGAGGAACAAACATACATCCTAGACATCCATTCTTATAAACTTTCGCGTTTATCTAATATTATAAAGAGGAAAGGTTTGTTTGTTTGTTTGCTTGGATTGAATAGGCTCCAAAACGGCTGGACCGATTTGAAAAATTCTTACACTGTTGGGAAGCTACACTATTCCCGAGTGACATAGGCTATAAAAAAAAGGGATCCGTGCCAAGCCGGGGCGGACAGCTAGTAATATTATAAGGATAATAGGAAAATTATGAGTTTGATATTGCATGAGTAGCAAATGAGTTAATTAGCTCCAACTTTGTAAAATAATTTAATTGGGTTACTTTTAAAAGATATCAGTTAAAAATATTTTATTCAAGTTTTGTAAAAAAAATCTTAATCATCAACTAGTTGCGCTACTGTAGATGCCTGAATATATCGTTGAACTGTGGAACCGTGTGAAGGACGCTGAGGCATAAAGTCCGAATCACGCTGATGGCGTGAGGTGTGTTTGTGAAAAGTGGAAAAATAAAGTAAGACGTGTTCTTTGAAGATGAGTGGTACCTAGTTGAGATAAGGTTGAATAGGAACGATGGTATTTTGTTTTGAAAAAAGTAATAAACGACGTCACGATTATGAATATACTGATTATTGGAATTTTACCGATAAAGTACTGAAAACCTCAATAAATCAGTACCTACTCGATTTTATCAATTTCAAATGTTGGATTAATAAAAACTTGGCTGACTTTTTACACCGATTTGCCTAGTACCTTGATAGCCTTGTAGATACCTCCTATGATAACGTATTAACCTATATAATATATGTTTATACCTACGAACAGGCATCTATACCTATCTAGGTATAAATCCTTGTCATAAACCCTGCCCTTGGCTAATAAATCTTAACTCCGCAAATGAGTAGGTACCAACCTTTTTATGGGTATTATAGGTATTACTTAATTGGTGACCTCGTAGGAGAAGCGTAGTGATTTTTCTCTATATATAGCTTGATATATTTTAGAGGTATCAGTGCTAAATTCTTCTGCATTAGCACTAACTTCTCTAAAAATATATGGCTGATTTATGAAGATGCGTAGTTTACCCCCTGTAGTTATAATCAAATTGATAAACTCATTACAAATATCTGAAGTCCGTTTCAGGATAGTAAACAATATATCCATAGGTGTAAGTACCTACATATCGAACTGTATGCCAAGTCGTCTATGAGATTGTATATCAGCCTCAATGAAGATCAGAGCTTTGTCTAATGCACCGGTGCATAAACTGTGTAGGTGCTCTCACCATTTCTAAAACACAGTATAAACAAAGACAAGTAAGTCATATTGGTATATTAAATACGATCTATCAATTTTTGGTTCAATACCATTAGCCTTTAATTATAATGATATTTTGTGCTAAGACAAGAGTAGAAAAAGTGAGACCCTCAGTGGGACTCGAACCCACGCTCTTGCCATTACTAGCGACAGCGTGCTGACCTTTACACCATGAGAACCCACTAAGAGTCTTCAAATTTTTCTACTCCTTCAATTCGGTCTTGTACTTTCATTACATGCGAATTTTTCGCTTCAGCGCCATCTGTGTGAAATGCTTTGCAGCATTTAGCACACACATATTGGTATTTTAAATTTAATACAGGTAAAACTAACGACCCATGTAGTAGAAGTACGCATTGTACTATAACCATGCAATGAACTTGTTAAATAACTTACTGTAGTGCTGGGAAACTATCCAGATCTGAATCGTTTTGAAAAGTGCCAAATAAGTGTGACTCGAAATTGACGAGCAACGTATGAGGAATTAAATGAGAGAGTCAAATAAGTATAAGAATTTTTAAAATGTCACAGTAAGTGGGTATAAACCCTCATTATCATGATGTAAAATCAAATCTCTTTTTCCCGTATTTTTAGTCAAAATTTGGTGATCAACATAAAGTGACTTGACCCTGGGAGAAAGTATAAAATATTTATTTTTCATTGAGCTCTACTATTTTTTACTTTACTATGGCATAAGCCAATAACAGAGCGTAATACTAATTAAAGATCCACCTATAGATACAGGGATGGTCACGGCTTTATATAAAATCCAAGAACTTCTAATCGTCACCATAAAATTCATATTTTAGACCTAATGCATTTTATAATCAGGAAGCAAGACATAAAAATCGTTACGTTTATGTATCGCTTTTTAGATTCCCTTTTTTAGTCTTGAGTTGAAATTGTAATTTCTACTAAATTATATTTATACAGTCTTATGTGGTTGAGCAATGTAATTATAATTTGTACGTCTAACTAATAACAGATTTTGCATTCGATAATCTGATTTCATCAATTCGAATTCGCCATTAGTAGCATTGAGAAAGTAAATTGAAATCACGTGTATCTCTCAGATACACGTTATGTATTAATCAAGGAAAACTCCAGCGGGTATTGGAAAACTTTTTTTTATCCTATGAGTTTTTAATCAGGGTTGTTGGATTCTGTCCAGTTTTCGGCTTGTTCGGATCAGCTGTAAGACTTTTAATCTACCCTTTGCATTTTACAAGCCTTTATTTGACTTTTCATGTTTCTATATAATGAAGTTCGTTCAATGGTTAATTGAAATCCGTTGGGATATAACTTTATGCCGATGGCACTGCGACTTGTGTTTGAATTTTCAAATGTAACTACATAAGTATATCTACATTTATAAATGGTTTACAAGTATGAATTAAATCATATAACCGAATCAGAATAACATGAAAAGTAAAGTTTAGGTCTTTCTGTACAACAAATTTTCATCATTAAAGTAGATTCAAAAGTTTTGGAGCGTAATCGTAACAGGCATACTCACTTTTGCATTTATAATAAACTAGCTTCTGCCCGCGACTTTGTCCGCGTGGAACTCCTCCCTTTTTGCAGTCGGTTAAAAAGTAGCCTATGTCCTTTCTCAGGCTCTAGACTTTCTTTGTACCAAATTTCATTTAAATCGGTCCAGTAGTTTTAGCGTGAATGCGTAACAGACAGACAGACAGAGTTACTTTCGCATTTATAATATTAGTAGGGATAATATTAGGTGATAAATACTGGAAGGAACCATTTAGGAAGGCAATAGTTCTGCCATAAGAAGCTCATAATTTACATCCAACCAATTACTATAAGTAGCTTTCAATTTGTACCTGTCTGGCGGAAAATTATGGTATAATAAATTTCAATAGAACAACACCATTAAACGACGTGTCCTAGCGACGTACACCTGCGTCGACTATGGCGCGTCTCCTATTACTGTGTACCTACTTAACTATTATGATTTGTAATATAGTACATTACGCACCAAGGGTCAGTAAAATAAAAAATGTCTCAAATCACATGTAATTGTCGTCCGAGGCGAAGCCGAGGTTGACAAAAATATGATCTGAGGCTTTTTTATTTTACTGGCCGAGGTCAGTATACAATTTTTCTGTTCGACGAAGCCAGAAAGCGGAAATTTCATTTAGCGCAGCGGCCAAAAAGTTGGCGCTTTCTGGCCGGAGGACGGAAAAATAATTTGTAATATTTAACTTCAAACACATTGGGATGATTGGAGTCATACGATGCCTTACCTATTAGATTTTTTCCAAAAGTTTGTTTGGAATTTGAATTGTGGCCCATATTATGATCGTGACAAAAAAAATCTTTACTGGATCTTCAAAACTAGGACTATATAATATTTTGTTTGATTTTACCTCTATAAATAAGTAATCCTCCAATGTTACACGTGAAACAAATATTAAAATCACTGTTCAAGAGATTTTCAGAACCGAAACTCTCAGTTCGAACTTACAACCTCAGACCTTCCAATTACATTACCTTTTGCTAATTCTCTAGACGTTATTCACTACACTTAACCATATAGCTCAGCAACATCTCAATCATCTCTCCGCACAGCTGTATAGTCCGTAGTAATTCGACCGTTTAATCTGTCCTGCAGGAAACAAAGCGTCCCTATTGGCTGATTACGATCCCATGGGATAAAGCGGCGACGTTGTTAATTGGTGATTGATGCGTCTTTGCAATGATGACTTTGTAGAGATGGGGTGCAAATTGGGGATGTCAGCAGAAGAAAATTGTCAAGTGATTTTATGATTAGTGACAAGTACCTACATGCTATAATGATTTAAGTAACTTTTATTTTTTTGTAGGTAGGTATTGTTTGTAGGATCGTATATATCGTGGCAACCGACATAGTAAAAATATATAGGAATACGCTCTAACGCCTTTGACAAATAGATTTGTGTGTCATGGACCGATGTATTTCAACTCTTTGACCACTACGATAAAATTGATGAAATGAAATGAAACTTTGTAGTACGACTTTCCTTTTTTTCCAGAGGATTACTACCTAGGTATATACTTGAGCAAAATTCGTTTTTCCTTTCCGGAAAATAACGTATAATCCGAGCAAGGATTTGTCGTTCATAATAAGTTGGTTATATTTTACCAACATTGCCTTTTAAATCCCCACCTCGCAAATTCGAAACATAATTCAAATTTCCTCCAAAACGTGTCGCTACAGATCCTTAATTTTAAGTTTCTCTTGTCTCAAACTCGGAGTTCTAATAAAGACTTGCAATTTGGTCACAGGTGCCGGATTATGGGCAGACAGATAAAGTTATGTTTAAAGCTTTACAAAATATCTTCGTTTAAACCGGAGCAACTCTCGGCAGACGACGCGTCTTCGGTAGAAATTTCCATAAATCAATTTCAATACAAACACCTCTTAGTGAACTCTGTCCGTGGACGGTAGAACAACGCGCGGGCCACTGTCAGCGTTTAATAATTCTTCACGGGTATTTTGAATCTCTATGTTTTATAGTTAGTTAATAATACCGAATTATTATCGTAACTAGAAAGTAAACCAATTTCTTTCAGTAATCTCTATTAATTTAAAGTCTTCTTTAATACTGTCATACTGTATTTTTAATTACATACTTTTTCGTTAATAGTACATATATTAACGTCCGCCTTACAGGTAAGGTATCTGTAGAAAAACACACAAACTTTAAAAATATAGCTAAGCAAACGTTGATAAGTAGGTACCTACCTATACTTTTGAACTCATTTGAATCTGTAGCTTTACAAATTGGAATGAAGTTAAGTTAAATTTAGCGTTGTTTATCTAAAGCCTTTAGCATAAGACCATTGTTAGCTTAGTCGTGCTACTATTATGAAAACCAATAAAATAAAATACGCGAGCTAAATCCGTTTATAGTTATTTCAGTCCAATGTGTAAGAACCACGAACCATTAAAAAAATATATTTATTATGTAACTAGCGGTTCGCCCCGGCTTCGCACGGATCCCTATTTTTTTCAAAATACTTATTCTATAGCCTATGTTACTCAGGGTGAACGTAGCTTCCCAACAGTGAAAGAATTTATAAAATCGGTCCAGTAGTTTTTGAGCCTATTCATTACAAACATACAAACATACAAAAATAGGTACAAATATTTCCTCTTTATAATATTAGTATAGATATAGATATACCTATTATTATGTAAAATATATATAATATGTTTTTCTACGCTATAACAGACACTCTGCCTCGGTCCGTGACTTGGATAGCGAACGGGCCGCGGTTACCGGGCGACAGTTGGAACGCAGTTATCGTGATCAAATTGAGTCAGTTGCCGCGGCGGTGCCTGCGAATGCGGCATGCGCTCCTAATGAAATTGTAGTCAAGCTATATGATAATATATATTAAAATGTATATTCCGTATGGAAAGAAATTCATTGTTCAACGGGACGTCCGAACTGTATAGATGTAAAAAATCACGAGTTAAAAGAGGTCTTGAGGTCTTTAATAGAAGTGGTAAGCGAGCAATGAGAAGAAGATTTTAGATAATTATTTGACTTATACTCGAATTATGATGCACGAGAAGATATTATGCTTTGGCAATTAGGTGGTTAGCGACAATGACAAAGACACGAGACTCACGCGACATAAAACTAACATGGTAGCCCCAGGTAATACATTAACGAGTTCTATGTGATTGCTAATATTCAATATTTGTACCTACAACGTACATACATTATATTATAGGGCCTTCTACTACTTAGGATATTTTTTTTTAAAATACCACATTCGTTTTTTCTGTCCTCCAGCCAGAAAGCGCCAACTTTGTGTCCGCTGCGCTAAATGAAATTGCCGCTTTCTGGCTTCGTCGAACAGAAAAATAGTATAATGACCTCGGCCAGTAAAATAAAAAAGCCTCAGATCACATTTTTGTCAACCTCGGCTTCGCCTCGGACGACAATTACATGTGATCTGAGACATTTTTTATTTTACCGGCCTTGTTGTGTAATGTACTATTAAAAGTGTTACTTATTATATTAATACAGGTAATAGTGAATGTGTTTACGAATTGCTAATTATTTGTACCTCGTATAACATAGCGGAAAACAAAATTGTCAGCCTAGTGGATAATTATGCTGGAGAATGAAATTTCCGCGGACAAAAGGGTGTATTGTTTTATATTTATATCGACTCCAAGAATAAAGGGCGTAATTTAGGCCTCCCTTGGGAGTCCCCATGCGGGAACGTGCGTCTGAATTTACCTGGGCACTTTTATACAATGTACAGTCCGCTAAATTGGTCCCCTAAAAGGTAGATAACTGATATATTAGAGTGAAAACAATAAATCACTATTATACAGATTCTAAGACTATTATTCTGTGATGCTACAACTAAAAGGCATTATACCATTATACCATAATGCCTTTTAGTTGTAGCGCTTAATATAACTTTATGATTTTCTTTTTTTGGACAATGAAGCACTAAATACTTGTGGGTACAACATTTAGTTATAATCACTTTAGTGAACAGTTCATAAATCATTTAAACGCTGCTTACATAATATTGTATTTTTTTTAATTCTTGTTCATAGATTGAAATCTAGACACTGTAATTGAAGTGATCTATTACAAATAAAATTTAGCACACCGAGAAACTGTAAATATATTTTTTAATTTTTGATGCCTTCGCGGTTATTCCAATGAGTAGGAGAGTAGGTACCTTATGCGTAATTTCTTAACTCTCAAAGAGAAATATGTAAAAAGTGGTATGATTAAAGTAGACTGTACAAAAACATAGGCCATTCTGTGGGCGCAGGCTCCACGATTTACATACACACACGTAAACAGACCTACTCCTTCGGGATAGCTTGGTGTTTGTGCATGTGTGTGAGACCGACCTTCCGACCGCGGACGTATTTCACGGTAAAGCACTTTGTAAGGGCGAATAATTTTAATGATGGCGTAACGAGTTAAGCGGTTCTTTAAGGGTCACTGATTTGTTGGACATAAAAAATTGGATGTGTGGTTTGTTGTTGATTGATAACGTACTTAGTACGTTATGTGCATACTAAAGAACCCAGAGGTACCTAATTAAGATTACTGTCGCAAAATTGTTACTATTGAGTTGACCTAAGCGTTACGTTTTGTATGTGGTAGGTTTGAACATTTAATTTATTCGTCGCTAGAATCGCTGGTCTAATAAGCCGAATATCCTTCACAAATTGAAACGTAAACGTCGATAATGACGTTATATTCGATTTAACTCACATGTAAACTACAAAATTTTGTAATAATCAATACATAAATCAAGCGAAAACACAATAATATTATATTATACTATATCGCCTTTCTCTAAGGGACCTGGGTAATATGAAGTCGGTTGAAAATCACTCCTACTTCTTCGCACTATCGGACAAAAAATGGTAAATTTTTATAACCGAGTAAGTAATCTGATCGGCTTTTTTAACCATCGATCGTTGGTAGGTGCCCGTGGAATGCAAATATTTATGAGGGTAGGAACGAGGGTGGAGGATTACCATTGATTGATTAGATCTGCAACAGGTGTGCGGGTATGTTTGTTTCAGGTAAATGTGTTTTGGTATTAATTATTGCAATTAAAAATCAAATGTACCTAAGCGATAACTATAAATAAGTACCTACCTATATGAACATAAGTATACCAACATAACGGATCTCATATTTGTTGATTACGCATCTATGGCATAGCTGTTTTTTTTTATCCTTTGTGTATCTAATTATGTATATTCGCGACGTTTACATATTAGTTTACTTAGGTACTTACCTATATATATTTTTTAATCTATAAAATTCGCAATTTTCTTGTTAAATTGTAAGTAAATACCTATCTACTCAATTATGATATTATTATTGTTTTATAGGAACTCCATTAAATATTTATTTTAGTAAGTTTTTCAGTATTTTGTTATCGTAGCGGCACCAAAAATAGTCATCTCTGAAAATTTAAATTGACTGATTTTTTTTTATTCTGATGCCTTCAGACTATTGTCAGCTCATTTGTGCTACGATTATGGAATCTGTAAAGGCTCCTAAACGTCAGCCAATAAAAATAAAATACGCGAATTAAATCCGTTAAAGTTGTTTCATTAAATTGACTGGCTAACTATCACGGTTCATGAGATACAACCTAGTGAGTTAGTGACAGATGGGATGGATAGCGAAGTCCCAGTAGTAGGGTCCGGGTAATAGGAGTACGGAACCCTAACAAACATATACCAGTACTCAGTGTTCTGTTCTCTTTTTGCTACACCTATTTAGGCTTTAGAAGAGCGATTTTGTTACGAAATAAAAATTCCATTTTCACAAAAGATACACGGGTAATGATTTGTCGAGAGACATTATTGTCTCATGTTGCAAATGAGGTACGTGGTGTGTTGGCGGATAATGATGGGCCTCAAGTTTCAAAGGGCGAAGGTGAAATCTGCGTGTGAGCGGAAAGGTATGCCTGTACTGTTTATTTTACTTTTATGTGTAAAATTCGACTTTGTGAAGAGTAAAATCCATTGTAAACTGAATAAATTAACTACGTACGTAGTAACTTTACGGTGTCCTTCACTGATGTTTGGAGATAAGCTATCTGCCACTTTTTCTTGTTATAATAATTATTATAATTTTAACTAATTAGAATTGTTATAGTATTTTATATGCTAGAAAAGTTATAAATAGCTTATATTAGGATTATTTATGAAACCTGAGTAGACTGAGTAGGTAGATTAACTAGCTATATTTTGTGGTTTTACCACACGTTTTGAATTATATGACTTTGAAATGATTTTGTCTACTCTATCTAACTACAGATATTATGTAAGAATTAATAATAATATAAATTTAAAAATAAGACTAACATTATCACATTAATATTATTATATTATCTCTTACAACGTTAATAGTAATATAATAATACTAGCTTCTGCCCGCGACTTCGTCCGCGTGGAACTCCTCCTTTTTTGCAGTCGGTTAAAAAGTAGCCTATGTCCTTTCTCAGGCTCCAGACTATCTTTGTACTAAATTTAATTTAAATCGGTCCAGTAGTTTTAGCGTGAAAGCGTAACAGACAGACAGACAGACAGACAGAGCTACTTTCACATTTATAATATTAGTAGGATATTTAAGCTCATTACAATATTGAACTAAAAAGACAGATTATGCTTTAAAACCTTGATAAGTACATTTCAATGCAAAATGTATTCGGATACCTATGTCTATAAATACTGCCTACTGACTAGAATGAATAGAATGCACGATTCATATCTACTATTGTCAGGGTCCAAGTAACGGTTAGGGTTGCACTGTTGGGCAACAGTATACAGAGGTTATTGTCATTTGATCAAAGATATATATTTTGAAGGCCTGTTGGTCTAGTGGTCAGATACCCTGACTACGAAACCGGAGGTTGCGGGTTCGAATCCTGCTATGTGCAGATGTCAATGTGATGAGCACTGGCATCTGTCCCTGAGTCTTGGATGTCTTATATGTATTTATGTATGTTTACCCATAGTACAAGCTTTTCTTAGTTTAGGACTAGATCAATTGGTGTGAATTGTCCAGAGATATTATTATTATTATATCTTTGAGTTTACTGTTTTCATTGCTATGATGTTTATTATATTGTTTTTACCTTTATAGTACGTAACTAACAAGTAAATAGAGCATTGCTCGAAAACTGCATATCCTTACTAATATTATAAATGCGAAAGTAACTCTGTCTGTCTGTTACGCTTTCACGCTGAAACTACTGGACCGATTTAAATGAAATTTGGTACAAAGAAAGTCTGGAGTCTGAGAATGGACATAGGCTACTTTTTACCCGACTGCAAAAAAGGAGAAGTTCCACGCGGACGAAGTCGCGGGCAGAAGCTAGTATTATATATTTTGAAGGCCTGTTTTTCTAGTGGTCAGGTCATACCCTGACTACGAAACCGGAGGTTGAGGGTTCGAATCCTGCTATGTGCAGATGTCAATGTGATGAGCACTGGCATCTGTCTAGGGTTTCTGCTCGAGATTTCTCGAAGCGGGAATTCCCGGGAAATCTGGCCTAACTCGAGACGGGAAAAATCGCCTCGAGAAGTCGAGAAGTCGAGAAATCGCACCTCAAAATAATCACACGTAAATTTTAGATTAAAATGGCCTTCCGCAACACTTTTTGCAATACGTTCTCCTTCACGCTATTGTATTCGGTTCCTTGGATTCGGCCGATCCCGATTTTGACTAGGTATTTCCCCCGCTTGCCCCGCTCTAATTTATTGTAGGTTTTTGTTTAATGAAAAATTTCAAGTTGATTATTTAAGATTTGCTGTGTTAAGAGATGATTGAGAAAGACGATTTATTAGTTTAGTTGCTAAACTTCCTAATTATTTAATTTTCTTTATTGTTTGAATACTATTTATATCCCCTGACAGTCGTATCTAATATCCAAAGTAATAAATGGGTTGTATCTCTAATCATTAATATTATAAGGTTATTAAGTGTTCAAAACACGTCAATATCTTATATATAAAATTCTCGTGTCACAATGTTCGTTCCCGTACTCCTCCGAAACGGCTTGACCGATTCTCATGAAATTTTGTGAGCATATTGAGTAGGTCTGATAATCGGCCAACATCTATTTTTCATACCCCATAGTGATAAGAGTTGTCCACCCTTAACATTTATCTTTTATTTAATTGCCAGGACGTAGTCTGTCGGGACCGCTAGTAGGTACCTCTCTATAAACTGTTCTAGAACTACGCAGGGTTTACAGGGGAAAATGCAGAAGAAAATACAGTATTAGGTATATTATTTTAGTCTTTTAAGTTAAGATTCTCATATATATATTGTTATTAGTTTGATGATTATAATACAATGTTTAGTGCAATCTCAAATGCCAATGATTAAAAAAAGCAAAGTCATTAAGTTCATTATTTTTTTATTATGTCTAAGTATTATGTATGAGTCGCAAGTAGGTAGTAGCAGGTACATTTAGTTGGTGATCAAAAAATATCGATATTAATGAATTTGAAGTGTTTTTTTCGCCTTATATTCATGATTTGTAAATTTCTCGAGTTCCCGGGAATTCCCGGGAATTTTTAGTCGAGAAATCTCGTGCCCCGAGAAAAAAAATAGGTCGAGAAATCAGAAACCCTACATCTGTCCCAGAGTCTTGGGTGTCTTATATGTATTTATGTATGTTTACCCATAGTACAAGCTTTGCTTAGTTTCGGACTAGATCAATTGGTGTGAATTGTCCAGAGATATTATTATTATTATTATATCTCTGAGTTCACTGTTTTCATTGCTATGATGTTTATTGTATTGTTTTTACCTCTTTATAGTACGTAACTAACAAGTAAAGAGAGCATTGCTCGAAAACTGCATAATAATATATGTGGCATTAATATTATTGGCTGCGTAACAAAGCTATTCGTTATTAACCTCCTTGTAAAGACACGTGCGTGTTTTCCATGTACATAAGCATCCTTACTAATATTATAAATGCGAAAGTAACTCTGTCTGTCTGTATGTCTGTCTGTTACGCTTTCACGCTAAAACTACAGAACCGATTTTAATGAAATTTGGTACAAAGAAAGTCTGAAGCCTGAGAAGGGACATAGGCTACTTTTTAACCGACTGCAAAAAAGGAGGAGTTCCACGCGGACGAAGTCGCGGGCAGAAGCTAGTAATGTTATAAATGTATGGAGTGTCTACCACTTCTCAATGCACGCACCTGTGCGGAAAAGATACAGCGACAAAAGCATTGTTGAATCGCGACTGCTAAGAAGTCCTAGCCTAATTAATAGTGATGATTTATTAAGAGGATATTGTGAACCTGTTAATTTTCATACAAAAGGCGATAACGTTTTACACCCAGTAAATATAGTTAGATTTTTATAATTTTTGGATATGTTGTAGATATAATGAGAAACTACGTCTGTACGTTTTGATTTTTAAGAAATATTGCTTACGCTAAAATTTATTAGCATATTAGCATCTATATATAGATTTTTAGATGCTAATAAATTTTAGGTTCACAATCCTCTCAACATTTAATCCCTAACATAGTTTAACAGCAAGATTGTTTTGTTCTTATATTACACTGAATTTGTCACCAAACACGATAAAAAGAAAATTATTTTCAATTACGTAATATTTTGGACTTGATAATTTATTCCTGTTATTTTTGAACTTGACAATTTCGCAAACATTGGTGTTTGTAGCTTAGATAGATAGGTTATAATTTTATTTTTTTTAGTTTTCACTCTGTCATCAGTATGGCTCTGTGATTCAGTAGCTATTGGTTTCGCGCCTATAGTTAGGTGAGATACTGCAATTGTTCAATATTGTACAATGGTGCCCATCGAGCATTATGCTACAGAGCAACCTTTGTTACCCATCCATATATTTCTATTCATGAATGACCTGCCTCATATTTAAAGAAGCAAATTTATTTTGTTTCTAGCAATACTTAATACAGTGAGGCAGAATTTTGAATATTTAATTCTTCATAATTAAAAATAGAACAACACGAATTTGCAACAATTAGCGAGGCGCGAGGTACACTAAGGTTAGTGTAGGTACCTCAATTTTTTATTTCTGAAATTCTGAGGTATTTAAATTTCTGAATAATAATCTGCAAATACACCTACTTACTTAGTTTTTCTTTGATGAATAATATATTATATTAACGTGATAGTGTTCTTTGAAGGTAAGCTGGCTACGTTTTTCTAATCCAAATCACGAAGAGCAATATCTGACGTGACGTTTCATAACCGAACGCAATCAATTCTCACCGCAAGGAATCACAGTTCTGATTAAAAACGTGCCACGTAAGGGGACGATTTTTCCCTCGCCCCTCGCGAGTAATTGCCCGGCGGCCTTTATAATTTGTTCAAATTACTTTCGGACCCGCGAGCTGTAAATTATTCAGGAGAGGTCGCGCCGGACGGGGATCTTACGCGCGATTGCGGTCCGAACGATGCTCTTGCTTTTATGACAAGCGTGGTGATTCCGCAGCAGTTGGCTTCGCTGTGGTTGCAGATGTCTCGCGTATAGCATAGTAAATAATTTCGAAATTTTAATCACATAATTAGCCTTATCTGTAGTGATCGCGATACAGAGAATGATGACCAGTTGAAGAGTGGCAAGAGCTTGTAACTTGTAATATTATATAATATGTGAAATTTAATTGAGATTGACTTACTTAACTTATTCTTATGATGCACTGGTCTGGTTTACTCGTATTATCAATAAGTACTGCTAATAGAAAGATAAATGCTTTGAATATGAGAACTAAAATATAAAATCAATACATTAATGCAAATTCAATTCGTTACAGTTATTAAATTCTAAATAAAAAAAAAAACATAAAATCAATTACAATATAGGCATCGGTACATATTGCATATTACGGATAAAATACTAAACTTACAATTAATACGAAAATAGATTGAAACAGATCGAATGCAAATAACTACAGTCATAGCAACCCACGCTATTCACTAGTTTTTACAAATTAAAATGAAGCTGCAACTGTGGAATCAAGTTACCTTATAGTCTCTTTGCCAACAAACAAATAGAAATTTTCGTGAACAATGAACAATAAAAACAAAATAAATAGCGGTACATACTAAAACGCAACACGGAAACTGAAATCTGGAGCGCTCGTTATCTCCTATGTATTCCACTCTTGATATCTCGGTGGGTTTTGAATAATTCGGATGGACTCTTACAAAGCTCCGGATATGAACCACGGTACCCTAATTAGGTATATTCAACCTGAAAACGAGCGAGCATGAATATCATACGAGTTGCACGTGTTTTGCCGGTCTGTGAGGCACGAGCCGATTTAAAGTAACGATTTTTACGCATTTTTTAAGCGTAGGTGGTGTTTAAACCTGCTTAGTATCTTCGCTTATTAAGAAGTGAAGAGAAACAAAAGCGAACCGGGATTCGTCATGGTGTTTAGGGGTAAAGTAGACAATTATAAATTTAAGTTGTTTCGTTTAGCGATAACATTAAATGTTGGCACCTTGTCTAGCCCCCCAGGTCAATCTGAATATATCAGCTCACCTGTAATATACCTACTTATGTTTATGTTGTGCTTCAAATACGTTGTGTATACAATACTTGATACCTATTGTTCATTAAATCTCATAAGAGGCATGGTAAAGGACCTTTCCCTTTTAATTTTTTTTTGGTTCCCATTCAGATGTGTTAAAAATAAATCCTCTGTTCCTAGTTACAGATTTAATCGTTGATTTATTGTAACAGATGTTTTCGAACAGTCAATTCGTATATTAATCAATGTAAGATCGCTAATTATCTGAAACAGACGCAATTATTCAATGTTCAGAGTTTAATTTGAGCTGTGCCCCAATGATATATTTTCTAAATGGTTTCGATGTGTTCTACAATTTTAATTGTATGCAATTACTAGAAAAGAAGTCTTCTTCAGATACCTACTTATTGATTTTAATTTATAAACTATAACATTTATAACATTAGGATTAGGTACCTATGTTACAAATTTTAACGAAATCCTAAAATCACCGAGTCATTCATAAATATATTATTATGCTGTTACTTACTGTAAAAAAAATATAATTTCATACAAGAAAATTGCAGTACCTAACGTGTGCAATTACGAAGAAGAGGGAAAACAAAGAAAATTGAAAAAAAAAATATATATATATTTTCAAGTTGTAATTCGATTAGGTACCTATAACATATTTTATATCAAACGACACAGCTTTTCGTAAACTTAAGTATTGTAATAATAACGTTATCTTTAATTGTCATGGGCGTAAAATTATATGAAACCTTTTTATACTGACCCGTATATTCCAGCCAGACATATAACATAAGGCACCTAACAGATCGCAGGGCATATATGCGCACGGACACCGACGCGTCCTCGCGACTCGTTTATAATCGATCGGCAGTCATCAATCACCCGTGTCGTCGCATACTGTTGCCGACCCGTAGCGTATATCTTGTGACCAGTATAAAATATAACAAAAAAAAACTGCACCAAATAGTAGTATTGGTTTTTCATCTTACCCTTTTTACCGTCTTACCCCGACTCACCTTGGGGACATTTTTACATACAAAAATTTTAAGTAAATCAATCACTATAATCATTCAGGTAGATTTACTGACTATTCGAGGCTTTTGTGTTATCTTGTTATCTTTTTATTTCTTACCCAAAGGCTAAAACGGGACGGAACGGCCGTGCCTCACCAGGCTGTATCTCATGAACCGTCTTAGTTAACCAGTTGAAATTTTCCTTGATGTAGCTATTTCTAACAGAATAAAATAAATATTTAAGAGGTTTCCCATACATCAAGCTTTATTTTTTTGCTATCATATTTTACCTACCTAAGTAAATATATGTTTTTATAGTTCAGTTATTATCGCAGTTCGCCAGTCAGCTGGTTAACATTAAAATCTAATTACTCGTTTAACTCGCGTTTCCAAAACAACGCCTCCAATATTTTTTGACAACGTTATCAATCAACTTATGACTACCTACTTTCATGGTATAAAACAAAGTCGCTGTCGCTGTCTGTCCGTCCCTATGTATGCTTAATCTATAAAAAACGGATTTTTTAATAGATAGAGTGATTCAAGAGGAAAGTTTATAGCAATGCTAGTTATTTATAAGTACTTAGGTAGGCAAGTAGGTACCTAATACTTTTTTAATAATGCCTTCGCGGTTATTTTACACTGGAATTAAACAACTTTAAACTGATTTAACTCGCATATTTTATGTTATTGGTTCAGTCTTTTTTTCTCAGGAAATAACTTTATAGATAGAATAATTTCTGATGCCTTCGCGGTTATTACACATTGGAATGAAACAACTATTAACGGATTTAACTCGCGTATTTTTATTTTATTTTATTAGCTGACGTTTCGGATTCTTTACAGTTTCCATAATCGTAGCACGACTGAGCTGACTTTAGCGTTAGACTATTGTCAGCTCAGTCGTGTTAATAGTTGTTTCATTCCAATATATAGATACAATTTGAATGTATAAATTAGTAAGTAAGTACGTGCAAAATTGTGCGTAACACTGTGTACTGTGCAGTTCGAACTACAGAGAGCTTTTGTGCGTTTTATTAGCGACTGTCCGCCGTGATGAACGCATTATCTGTTCGTGTGAGAGGTCATTAAAGCAGTCGAAACGGCGACCCTAACGGGCGCGAAATTAATGAACTTTTGATGAGGGCAAATGCAATTATATTATGATGTGACACAAAAAAGTGTCCCCGTCGCGTTTGAGTAGGTATCAATTAATTATGGGTACCTATTTTTAGTCTGTCATTGTGATTTTTACTTGCGATATCTTTTAAGTGTTATTTTGCACTTAGTTTATAGGACTTGTAGGCTGAACTTGGGAACTGTCTCTCAAGTCCAGTTATATATTGTCAAGAAAATGAACCTATAAAAAAAATGTTATTACTAAACACCTACGTTAATTATTATGTAAACAGTTTTTAAATTATCTGTTTAATTAATGCTCAATCTACCTGTAATAAAGATTTAATATGCCTTATTATAAGTAAGTAGGTAATTTGTAACACAGATTATATCGTCAGTTTTATTTCTTTTCGCATAATGAAAATTTCAACAATTTTATTTCTACTGTGTTTTACTATATTATTATGTATTGTACTTATAGTATAAGAGTGTAAGTACGTATAACAAATACAACCAAGGTGTACCATAATTGGGCATTGAGTTGAAAATTGAGATCAAACATTATAAGAGGCTTAAAGGCTTATTTCGACGGGTCGGGTCTCAAGGCATTCACTTGTTTTCTTGTGAAATAAATTTCACGTGCGCGGTAATAATAACACATACATTTTCTTCTGTTATAAATTATAAGTAGGTACACTTTGCAAAAAAAACATGTTCAAATTGATGAGCATATTTTTTCACAAACACCCGTTTTCCGGAACGACAGTGTAGTACCCCGCTCGTGAAAAACATTTTCATGATTACATTGTCAATTTATTTTTTCACTCAACACGTTGAATAAATTGCTCTTTTTTGACAAGTCACGGGACATGATGACGAAGGCCCGATTTAACCTGTCGAATAAAGTGTAAGGGAAAAATATCACTCTCATTACACAATACCTAACTACCTACCTACTCGTGACGCAATTAGTTATCAAACACGGGGGCTCAATTTAATTTACGGCATGAAATTCTGTTTATTATCTCTTGAAAATGCATATTAGATTAAATCACAGACTGCTAATAAAGTAAAACATCAGAAGGAAAGGCAGACATAAATAATGATGTGTGTGAACAAAAAATTACACGATAGGTACTTATTTTCCCTCTGCTGTTTTCGCTATTCGATATCGAATCGCTAATAGGGGGACGCACTTCAAAGCGTCTCGTTGCTAGGCAACCGGGACCGCCATTGCGTGTGAACCGTGTAACATGGCCAGTTTAATTAAATCTCTAGGTGTTAATACGATCACTGCTACAGTCGCATGTCTGGTGACTAAATTTAAAGAGAGTGGGTCTAAATAAAATGGTCACCGAGGCCGACGGAAGGTTAGAAAAATTCGAAATTTGAATTTGAAGCTTCGACAAGAATTTTGATGAAAAATGCCTAGCTCTTGGTGCGAGTGCGAACTCAATTTAGTTTTACTAATCTTTCTATATCGATACATTCTGGACGGAAGATATGATAAATTCTTATATCCTATGCCATAATAGGAATAGCGACGAAATATTTTCGTTCTAAATGCTTGTCATTCAGGCGACTTGTTGCTATTTAAACACACGCTGCTATGTTTCAAAAATAATTTTATACTAGTTTTGCGACCTTTTAATGAATAAGGCCAAGCGGAAATTATGAAAAGGAAAACTTTGACCATATTATTATTTCAGCAGTTCTTTAGTCCTTGCTAACTAAAAGTAAAGTAAGGCTTTAACTAGACCCCAAAGATGGCACTTTGGGTTCAGTCCATCAAGGTCTATGTCAGTGTAGTAAATCGACTAAATGCCTTGGTTAACATACAGCTTACGTCATACAAAAGCGTTAACAGCAGCTACAATGGCTCTTATGTGGAATCAGTAACCGAATTTCATGTCAGTCACATTCCTACACATTCTTGCGCCATAATACCGTTTCTAACTACGAGTTTAATGACCGCAAACAAAAAAATTTAAAGGATAATTTTATTATAAGTAATTTTGATTGTCGTACCAGACAGTCGGTATCAGATATTCCCCATACTTACTCAAATTATTTTTTTTAGCGGAAAAAAGTTTGACACTTCGCACACTTAGATCAAAAAAGTTTTCAGAATAGTAATATAGCAGGAGTTTTCTTTCTCTATATTTATGCTTTTAATAATGAAGCTAGAAGAGTTAGCTTAAATCTCTTTATTTGGTAAGTAGGTTTTGCTGTAAGGAATCTGATGGTGTACATAACTCAAATATTCAGGTTTTTGAATTATTTGTATTAAGATCTAGGTGTACGATATAAACATTTTTGTACACTCAGGATTAATGGGAGCCTACCGCGTGTTAAAAATCTACAAATGCGCTATTACCTATAGGTTGAGGGCAACCAATTAAAAGCCAGTATCTTGTATCTTATTGGTGAAACATGACAGCTAGATAAATCACTTTAGCGTTAGACTACTGTCAGCTCAGTCGTGCTACGATTATGGAAACTGTAAAGAATCCGAAACGTCAGCTACTAAAATAAAATAAAAATACGCAAGTTAAATCCGTTAATAGTTGTTTCATTCCAATGTGTAATAACCGCGAAGGCATCAGAAATTATTATGACAGCTAGACCTCATTCTACACTAGCGCAACTAGCGGATTTTTGACACACAAAGGTTCCCATTGAACTGAAACGACTTTCTCTCTTGACTTCAATAATGTCA
Organism: Polylopha cassiicola; assembly: GCA_038024825.1. Classification (NCBI taxonomy): domain Eukaryota; kingdom Metazoa; phylum Arthropoda; class Insecta; order Lepidoptera; family Tortricidae; genus Polylopha; species Polylopha cassiicola. Next base: position 10,073,318 of record CP149046.1, on the reverse strand, counting down.
TCATTCTTCAAGAAACTACATAAAAATACCAATAAACCTTTTACTCCACTCGCAGCTATGCTACGCTTTAATCGCACACCTCGACCCGTTTGCATTATTCATAGGGGCCCAGTATGACCCGTGTCCCGACATCTCTGGCTATGTCATGGATAACTTAAAGCTTGTATTTGGAAAACAACCCAAGAAAACAGATTGTATTTACGGGTACACTGGCTTTGATGATAGTTTTGAATTCTTGAGTGTTTCTCATTGTTGTCTTAAGGATACGCGTTTTTGAACATCCCCTTCAAAATCCAAATCTAAATTATTATTATTATTCAATTTAGGCTTTTACAAGCTTCTATGGAGGTCGGGAAACCTGCCTCTTAATATTGCATAGGTACAGACTTCATAATTTGGAAATGTTATAAACTACTAACGTATTAACTGACTAAAATATGTTGTACCTAATAATTACATTGGTTACGAAATTGTCTGTTATTTATCGATAGCGTAAAACAAGTGAAATTTGTAGATCAGAATTTTATCACAAGTATTTGTACCGCTGAGGCTTGTAACCGGTGGCGAGGATTCCCCTTTGTAACAAAATCTGCGTACAAAGCGAGAACCCCACTAGCGGGATGCCAGAATCGAATCTGTAAAAAAATATCCCTATACGGAACAGCTAAAACGTGCCAATCACAATTCAATTATAACTTAGAATGAAAAAATACGTCCAATGCTAAGGAACAAAAACGAGCGTTTTAAAAAACGACAAATCTCTAGGTAGAGCATTAACTTTGCCTAGTTTCCGAGCTACTTCTTTCGCCTCTACACGGGTGTATAGCAAGGGTATAAAAGAAACCAGTCATATGGCTTAGTTACATAAATACTTTTTTTACGTGATATTTTTTTTATATTATCGCTTTAACAAAATTGGTGAAAGCTGTGCATTATCTCCCCAGAATCTACTTTATCTTCACAGTAATGATTCCCTTGACCACCCCTCTCTATTGTATGAAGTCGATTTGCCAGATTTGATTACAAAACTTTATTGGAATACCTACAAGAAGGTACAATAACCCTTTTGCTATCTGACCCTTTTATGTTATTTCTAGTACAAAGTCGTTGGAATACCCGTACCTACTTGATGAAATGGGGAGATAATATTGACCAATTTGTTTACAGTGATGAGTTTGTATTCGCAGATAGACAGTAAATTTAATTAGGTAAGTTTTTATTTTGTAAAAATGTGAAGGGAATTTATTATTTTAAAAATGTATTCCTACGGTGTTAAATAAGCAAGGTCACCAAAAACATTGAATTTTACACACATCTAATACTTATATTTTTGTCTGTGAATTGTGCGTAATAAACGCACAATTCCATACCAATTGTAAAATAGCAACCATTTTTTTGCTGAATAAGCTTTTAACATTATTTGTAATTTGATTAACTAAAATGATAAACTTTCCAAAATGATTTGATCTAGTCCCAAATTCAACAAATCTTTCCCTGTACCAGACAAGGGATGAACATGCATAAATATAAGTACACCTAAGTCTCGATGGATCACACTAATCTATACTAATATTATAAAGCTGAAGAGTTTGTTTGTTTGTTTGTTTGAACGCGCTAATCTCAGGAACTACTGGTTCGAATTCAAAAAAACTTTTTTGTTGGATAGACCATTTATCGAGGAAAGCTTTAGGCTATATAACATCACGCTGCGACCAATAGGAGCGAAGAAACAGTGGAAGATGTGTAAAAAACGGGGAAAATATGAAGCCTTATGATGAAGTGACAGTTAGATGACTTTGACAGATCTTGGACGACGTCTGCCGAGGCCGCTAGTACTAAATATAAAACGATCGTTTTTACAAGTATCCATGAGTTTGCTTTATTACTTACACAAAATACACTCTAGCAGTACACTTGTGGTATACATTATTCATTGCTCGACACACAGCCGGTGAGAGTCGCAGCACCTGCTGGCGCCCGGCGGTGTATGATGAACGATTTCCTTTCTTATATAGTTTAAAACATAATACCGTAACATGCGCTATGAAAATCTATACCGATATTATTAATTTATTTATTTAATTTCTGATGCTTTTAAAGTAAAGGGTGCTATAAATCGACGGGCGTATCTGTTAATCTGTTCATCTTTGTTCATAAACTAATTAAGTAGGTACCTAAATTTTTTTTTTTTAGGAAGTACCAATACAATTATTTTTTAGATTTTCTTCAGAAAGGTTATCTATGTGACTTTTTAATAAAGCGAATTAATTGCTCAGGAAAATAAGCCTGTGTGATCTTTCTTTCTTTATAGAATAGAGATATCTATCATTTAAGAATACTTACAGCTACATAGCTGTAAGTACCTTTAATTAAATATTTACATGTAATATTAGGTATATGTGTGTATGTAAGTAAGTGTGTTATGGTAACATAATAATATTGCGACCAACTAATTTTTATAATGTATGTAACTTACCTAAGTCCCTGTCATGTTCTATCGACTTCTATAACTATCATACGAATTCATACAGCTTGTGCAATGTTTCTCATTAAGCAAAGTGCATGAATAAGCTATTTAAATGCAACTTAAAGTGGTTGAATCGAAAATGTGATCTAAGACTAGAGACATGCACTCGCATAAATATATTCTACTTTCTTATTAGTAAAGTCGAGTAAGAATAAAGTACCTACCTAATAAATGAAAGACAAACAGAAATGGAATGAAACAACTACCTGTTAATGGATTTAACTCGCGTATTTTTTATTTAACTTCATTCGCTGACGTTTCGGATTCTTTGCAGTTTCCATAAACGTAGCATGACTGAGCTGACAATAGTCTAACGTTAAAGTAGTAGAATCCGAAACGTCAGCAAATAAACTGAAAATACGCGAGTAGAATCCGTTAATAATTGTTTCATTCCCGCGAAGGCGTCAGAAATTATTGCAAACAATGCTTTTGCATTTATAATATTACTAGCTTCTGCCCGCGACTTCGTCCGTTTGGAACTCCTCCTTTTTCGCAGTCGGTTAAAAAGTAGCCTATGTCCTTTCTCAGGCTCCAGACTTTCTTTGTACCAAATTTCATTTAAATCGGTCCACTAGTTTTAGCGTGAAAGCGTAACAGACAGACAGACAGACAGAGTTACTTTCGCATTTATAATATTAGTAGGGAAGTAGGGATTATGGGTAATACCTAATAGATATACCATACAATGTCGAATCCTATCTTTGAACTGAAATGGACTATAAGATTTATTAGTTTCACTGACAGTTGTATTTCTTAATGGTCATCATAAATTACAATGTACGGCTAGACCCATTTGTCTTAGCGCCGGATTATTACAAGTTAGCAAGTATGAGAAATATTATGTCACCAAGGGAATACTTGCTCATATTCAGTAGACTAGCTGGAATCCGAGGCGTGCTTAAAATCAGTAATCTTATCTTATCTTATATATTATGTATGTGTCCTTTGTCCTGAATGACTAACTGAATGACTCACACAGTCAAGGGCGTGCATTCCATATAGGCACAGTGACGTTAATTTATGAAGTGCCTACCCTAACACCATACTTACGCTCTACCACTGCACGCGCCTGCACACAGTAGACTGTTTTACTGTATGACTGTGCGGTTAGACCACTGATCGGAGAGACTGGAAGAGTGGATAGCTAGTTAGAAATATATTTAAAGAAGGATGTATCAAATTTTGACAAGTTTTAGTAATTTAATCAATTGACAGCACAGCGACATCTTAGAGTGCTTCGATCGCTAAAATTTGGTAAACATTCACTGTTTTGTTCGTCAGATTGAATCATGTGCCACACGTAACTACCAACTTAAATTTTAACATCTTTATTAATTACTAGCGGTTCGCCCCGGCTTCGCACGGATCCCTATTTTTTTTTCAAAATATTCTATAGCCTATGTTACTCAGGGTGAACGTAGCTTCCCAACAGTGAAAGAATTATTGAAATCGGTCCAGTAGTTTTTGAGCCTATTCATTACAAACGTACAAAAATAGGTACAAATATTTCCTCTTTATTATATTAGTACCTATAGATAAATTGATTATTTAATAATTTTTATATCTCACTTATCGTAACTCAATCTATTTTGAACACGAGAACTGTAAAGTTCTCAAAATGTTCACATGAAAATATAAGCTACCTAAATCCATCAATACTTATTTTATTCCATAATCGTACCTAACTGTTATTTATCCGTCTATCCTGATGATACGGTAAATCATTATTTGGTTACAGCTAACATATTTACGATGCTCATTGGCATCGAGAAAATAACGTTATCGTTAATCAATTAGCTGTAACGGATAAGGGAAATTTAATAAATGCGCCAAAATATTGCGCAGCGGACGCGTATTTCGTAAATTTTCCGATAATAATGTTGAACAAGATTACGTTGGAAATTGGAATTCGCATTTTTAAAACAGCAAGCGCATATTGATGATACGGTTGACGTGCGAAGGAAGTTTTGTTAAAATTACGAGTTTACTGTAAGTAGATATAATATTGTAATCCTAATAATAACTGTAATAATATTATAAATGTGAAAGTATCTCTGTCCATCTGTCTATCTCGCTTTCACGCTAAAACTACTGAACTACAAGTATAGTTTTGAGCTTGAAAATTTTACAGCTCTCATATTTACACAACTGTGCTGACGATGGTCTAATACATTCATTCATTTTCATTATTATTTTTGAAAGTTTATTAAGAGGATTGTGAACCTGTTAATTTTCATACAAAAGGCGATAACGTTTTACACCTAGTAAATATAGTTAGATTTTTATAATTTTTGGATATGTTGTAGATATAATGAGAAACTACGTCTGTACGTTTTGATTTTTAAGAAATATTGCTTACGCTAAAATTTATTAGCATCTAAGAATCTATATATAGATTTTTAGATGCTAATCCAACTATATTTACTGGGTGTAAAACGTTATCGCCTTTTGTATGAAAATTAACAGGTTCACAATCCTCTTAAATTGTCCATATTCGCAATATAAACGATTTTTCAAAATATTAAATAAATAAGTAGGTAAAAATATCATATAAAATAATAATTATTATTTTATAAGATAATTGTGCAGTAGCAGTAGATATTATAATGATATAGTAATTATATAATTAATTACAATGGTTTACATAGCAATAACTGGATTACGATCATCTGCTCCCACAATACAGTTATCACACATTCTATCTCATAAAATACCAAGTGCGATATAAAATTCAATATGAATCCGCCCGTATTTTTATACCAAAACAAACGATAACGGATTAAAACCCGGGTAACCGGCAACCAGTCAATTGATAACCTTAAGGTTCTACCGGGTTACACGGCGCGGTGGGGATGCGAAACAAAGAAAGGGCCCGTAAGGGCGGGCGGGGGTATTAGGCGGGCGGCAGTACCGGCCGAGCTCTCGGCGCCGTATGACGTGCATCCGCCCGCCCCAGGCTCGCGATCGTATACGCGACTGTGACAGTGCACCCAGTGTTTATTAAGGATTTTATAAATTACAACCTCGTTTTTATTGAGTAGGTTTCATTCATTGGTGATTAGGTAGAGCGTTGCGATATTTCGACCGCCGTTCCGATGTGATTTGCTATGGCCGGCGTTACGATTATAAACGGTGAGTTGTTATCTTTTAAAAGGTATCTGGTTATTTCTATTGCATTTATGTTAAACAGTTTGTTTTTTACAAAGATGTAACTAAGTATGGTTGTGTGAAGTGGTTTATTTTTACGAGTTTTCCTATTATGTTCCGGAGGCGCTGTCTCTATAACAGGTTGAGAGATTGTAGCGTATTGTATCTACCTATATATTAAGTTTTTTTTTGGGATTAAACCAGTTTAAAGGTACCTGCATTTTAAGATCAAGATTAAGTCAACATTGGTACTTGGTTAAGAATGTAACTATCATTTGTTACATTCTTAAGTCCTGATAGCAAATGATTTTACTGCAAAATGGACTAAACTATAGGTCAGATACAGTAAGGTTAAGGTCCCTAAAATGTTAGGCTCGTGTAATCATTGTTAAATACTTACAATAGAGAGAACAAAGCATAGTAATGTAGATGCTGTATGGTGCTTTATTTTCATCTACTACTTTGTTCAATCTCCTGTTACATTATAATAATAGATTAAAATTCTTTTATTTCTCACTAGCTTCTGCCCGCGACTTCGTCCGCGTGGAACTCCTCCTTTTTTGCAGTCGGCTAAAAAGTAGTCTATGTCCTTTCTCAGGCTCCAGACTTTCTTTGTACCAAATTTCATTTAAATCGGTTCAGTAGTTTTAGCGTGAAAGCGTAACAAAGACAGACAGACAGAGTTACTTTCGCATTTATAATATTAGTAGGGATTATAATTACCTAAGTATTTTTATGTTAAGTAGGTACATTATATTATGCACTCATAGTGAGGTCATCAAAAATATATAATTACATCAAAAACAGAAAACACATATAACTAAAACTATGATTAGAAATTCACAAAATGTATTTCATACTAGCTTCTGCCCGCGACTTCGTCCGCGTAGAACTCCTCCTTTTTTGCAGTCGGTTAAAAAGTAGCCTATGTTCTTTCTCAGGCTCTAGACTTTCTTTGTACCAAATTTCATTTAAATCGGTCCAGTAGTTTTAGCGTGAAAGCGTAACAGACAGACAGACAGACAGACAGACAGACAGAGTTACTTTCGCATTTATAATATTAGTAGGGATGAGAGAGAAATATTTCTACCTATTAGTTTTTATAAGTAGGTATTTAATTATATGCTTACTTACAATTTAAAATTAAGTAATAAGTCACGAATAACATCAACGTAATTCAGTTAAAAAAATTCATAAAGAATTTAACCCCTATAATTAAACAATTTATATTCCTAGCATGACTTTGTAATCTCTGTTAATTTGATTTCGATAAAAATCTACTCAACGTAATGAAACATAATGAATCATACAGCTTTGATTTTTTTTATACCCGAGCTTTTTACATAGTATTGTATCTGTTCATTAGGTAATCAAAGCTACCTTTGGCCGTTGGTTTTCCTCTCGCAAAATTTGTGAATCATGTGATTTGAATGAAATAGCACGATACCTAAATATTAAAAACTTATCCCTTATAGGAAAATTAATCTTTGAATATTAAATAGTAGCCTCTATAACTTTATTGTTAAGGTCTCCTTTAAAAAAATAAAGGACATCGCGAGATAGTCCTTCACGGTCAAAAAGTTAAATCGATATTTTTTTGAAAATCTGTAATACATAAACGATAAATCGATAAAAATATTTACATTTTTGTTTTTTACTCCAAAATAAAACAACTAACCTTAACATCAGCCTTATTATTTTATTTCTCGTTGTGGATTTCACATGTTATTTATTTTTCATCGCATTCCATAATACATTACTGGTTAAACGCAGTATTTTCATTGGAAAATACATACCTATTCTAACAACACAACAATTTATTGGCAGGCTACGTGCAACTGTATTGCATTGAATTTAATAGCCTGCTATGAGTATGGGAAAATCCTGGAAACTTCAAATTAAAATCATTAAATTTACACGAACCGTAATCGTAGACATCCTTAAAAAAAATATTTATTTTATTTAGAAAATCAGAATATAAGTCTAATTTTATATTAACTAACATAAACTACCTAAGATTACGAGGCCTAATATAGGTGCTGACTTTTATACCTACTGACTTTCGAAAAAAAACCTTTTGTGTAATTCAATTGGTTTGAAAGCTATCCCAATTGGTATACTTCAAAACGCTAAAACGCTTACGTCTTTAAAAGAAGTTAATCCACTTGGTTTAAAGACAATCGGGGCGCTACCAATTGCGAAAGAAAAAAACCAATTGCGCTTTAGCGTTTTGAAGTATACCAATTGGGATCACGTTTTAACCAAGTGCGTTTCAACAGGGGGGATAATTACTCAAATTTTGTCTAATTATTTGCCTATCCCGTAACTTGACAAAACCTGTATTCCATCGGTAAACCCCTTGACTCCGGATGTCTGTCACATCAAAGAGATCGATTAAACCGTAAATGGAAATTCGCGAATTCTATTAACGAAACTTCACAACTACTAATTTCGGTAAACAACTTTAGTATGTACCTTTACTTAATTGGTTAATAAACTAAGTATTTGCCAGTTAAATGCTTCTTTTTCAATATGACTGCGACTAAAATAGTATAGCTCAATACGTACTTTAGCATTAATAGATAGAATGCAAAAATATTAAGTACAAAATTAATTTCAAGGGCTAAGGGCAAGTCCATATGTGATGTGCAATTTTTAGAGGATTGCCATATCAAATTATAATAATTTCTGATGCCTTCGCGGTTATTACACATTGGAATGAAACAACTATTAACGGATTTAACTCGCATATTTTTTTTTTATTTTATTAGCTGACGTTTCGGATTCTTTACACTTTCCATAATCGTAGCACGACTGAGCTGACAATAGTCTAACGCTAAAGTGATTTATATCAAATTATGTTTAGAAACTTATTCCTTTCGATAAAGTATTAATTTTATCTTGACTTGATTGACACAACAGTAAAGGAAGACCTTACTTCGAATCCTCTATTATAATCTTAACAGATGTGATGAGAGTTTTCTAGTGATTTACCTATATTTAGATTAAAACTTACTTTAACATTTCAAAATAAATTATATTTAACGCGTAAAGACTAAAATACGACTTGAATTTAAATTTAGAGAGGTCTAATTGGAAATCAAATACTTGATTTTCTTTATAGTCTACTTGGAAATTTAATAACACTATATTTTGTAATATTCGTTGTTTAATATATTTTAATATAGCGTTCGAATTGTATGTTTGGAACATTTAAGTAAATATGTAATGTGATATAGTAATCAATGGGTTATATACCTAATACATTATGTTACAATATTTAGGTGTAACAAAATTGTGATGAAGGTTGGATAATGACTTATGTAAATGTAAGGGGGTTACAAGATAAGCAAGGTATCCCTTACATCCGCGCCTTTGTACTTTGTATCTTATATCTAGATACCTACTATCAGTTTTGTTCTGTTCCAGTTTCAATGAAATCAAACACAGCCTAGGACACTTTGGACATTTGACCTCACATATTATGATAGTAGGTATTGTAAATCGTTACAAAAAATATATACAAATTGAAATATTATATTATTAGAAGTACGAGTATATCTTCATTATTTGAGGCCTTGGTTTGTCGTAAAAGCGCGTGGTAATGTCAGTAGTGACTCATTGCGTCACGTCTTGTCGCGTGCCGACAAACGTAATGGGTTGCGTACCTTCCTATTTATTTATGTTCATTATGAGAATATCTTATAATATAGGTACAATAAACTATAACAAATTTATAATCGGTTTACGTAATCATGCAAAAATAAAAACATTTTTAATATTCAACGGGTTGAGGCTTTAGTGTCATAAAATAGAAATACATTTAATGTTATATTCACTCCGAATAAACAATGTGTCAATATTAAATTACTAAAACCATTTAAATTGTCAGTCAAAACAGTTTTCAATATTTAGTTGGGCTTCAGCGATTTTAACCTTTATTTAATCGAAAAATTTAAGCTTTAACCAAAATATAGTTATCAGACCTTTTCAATTCGCTCCTGTCATCGGTTTATAAAGTTTTTTTGCGCCATACGGGGCGTTTCAACTTTTTTAATTTGGCTCTCGTGCCTGACTCGAGAGGCTTGCATGCCGTAGGGGAGTGTGAAGTACTACAGGTACCAGAGTTGAGACATCTTTTTATTTACGAATAATGGAAATCCGTACAAAAAATATTATACCTGCTAAACTTTTCACTACGACGTGACGTCACGAGCGCAAAAAGGTAAGTAAACTATATAGCATCCCATTTAGCTCTTCTTTTAGGATGAATTAAGGAGTTCTTTATAGTTTCCATAATCGTAGCACGACTGAGCTGACAATAGTCTAACGCTAAAGTGATTTATATTCGTGCTACGATTATGGAAAATGTAAAGAATCCGAAACGTCAGCAAGGAGTTCTTTGTATTTTTTTTAATAATTAGAATTTCGAATCACAGTCATAGATAGACTAAGACATACCGAAATAACTGAATAATAAAAACTCACCTATACAGGATTTCGTTTCATTTTCTTTACATCAATTTCTCGTACACTTGTTTCAATATAAAATAAAAATAAAGGAGTTAGCTATTACAACATCGTCGCGCAGATGCAATCAACAGTCTCCCTTCGATTAGATGCACTTGGGAAATCAGTCCGCAGACAGTTTGTTGCAGTTATCCACCGAGCTTTGAATGCACAAATATTACGAGGAAAATTGACTTGAAAAAAAAAATCTCTTTCGCCCGAGTGCAAAATATAACATTGCGGATTTAAAATCAACTTAACAGAAAGTGTTTTTTTAACAGAGATACGGGTACTTCATATGCGTTGTTTTTTTTTTTATCACATATAGCTACATGTTTAACTTTATTTCCTAAAAAAAGTTTTATTACGACTGTCATAAAATGAGCAAACTTTAGAAATCGGAGGCAGATGTGACGGACATTTTATTAAGTAATAGGTACCATTGATCGTCATAATGACATGATCCGTTTAAAAAGTAGGTATAACAAGTACCTAATAAAGAATAATTCGTGAAGCAATTTTGTTGAAAGTGATTATTTTCAGAAAAATACCAAATTAACTCTGTTAAAAATATGAAGGAAAAGTAGGTAGGTAAATCATGAAAATTTTCGCCCCCGCCTTGCATGTTTAGTTTGCGTGCACTAATACGTACCAACACGATATTAAGTAACAACATAACGCTTAACTTTCTGGCTTCTAACTACCCCTGTGTGGAATCAAATTGTAACTTCCCATTCCACTTTGGAAACTTCATACAAATTGCACTGTGTTACGTGTTATCACGATATCAAATGAAAAAGTGCAATCGTTGAAAAGATGTTACTAATGAGTAGTATACAAAATAAATGTAATGTTTGCATGATAGATAAAAAATGTGGACGATTTATTAATCCAGGTAACTATAAGCTATCTATAATGTGGACTGTAAATAATCTATTAGGTTTCTAATATGAACAAAGCGAGTGGTTTCTTACACTGTTTATTACCAACTGACTTGACAATTTAAAATATAAAAACGAAACACAAATAAATAATTACTCTATATATAAAAAGTATAAAAACTATAAAAAAGAGGTTAAAACGTCAACCTATATTATATTCTAAAATAAAATGTTTAAGATATTAGACATTAGGTACTAGTAGTTACACACTAGCTAATTTAAGTTTCACACCTTAAACCAGTTTATTATTGAAAACTATCTTATTAGTCACGTCACAATTGAAACAATGAAGAAAAAAAAATATTTTTCAAAGTCCCAGAACCATCAACTTTGATCCCTAAGCTAATTCATTCGGACGATTTAAATTATTCATGAAAGCACTATGTGTTCATGTCCATCCATCCGTGCGCCTGATCAATGCCTGATGAGGTATGAAAGCATTCTCACAACGAACCGTTAGTGATGTTAAAGAACTTTTATTTTGTATAATAAGATGGTAGCAAAAGTGGCATTTTTCGTTTTTGTAACATAACCTACTAGGTCCAAAAAAATAATGATTCTGATAGTTTATGTTCATATCGATCCATCCGTGCGCCTGATCCATGCCAGATGAGGTATGAAAGCATTCCCACAACGAATTGCCCGTATTGTTTTTACAATAATCCCATATCCATTTTGTACCAAGTCTATAGTCAAAGCAAAAACAACAGCGTTCTTCATTAACTCGTTTAGTCCACGGGTCGACCTACAAACACTTGACTGAGAGGGTGCGTCCATTCATTCACGTAGGTAACTAAGCGATCTTGATACGACGTGCTCTCTTCGGTGAACCAAGTGGCCTGTGTAGTAGGGATCGGTTTAACGAGGCCAGGCCTGTTTCACAATATAACGAATAAGCTATTGATTTCTGATGTCATCGCGGTTGTTACACCAAACAATTACAACGAATTAATGACGGTTATTCCAAAGTGCTATTATAAAATAGTTTTGCGTGGAATGAAAAATAAATATCTTAAATAATATATAGCATGGTGATAGTAAAATTTTCAGAATAAGGTAATAGTTTTTGAAACGTCAAATAAAATACGCGTGTTAAATCCGTATAAGCTCCTATTAAAATACAGTAAGTAGTATAAGCTAACCTGTTGATGTCTGATTTTGTACAAATTTCCTAGATTTAAAGCCAATATTGTATTATTATTGTCTATCAGAATTAATTAAACTCAAAGTCAAGTGCTTTAAATAAATAATAATAATATTCCGGCGGCATTTCTAATCAGTAGGTACCTTAATGAAGTTTTTTTTACTAAAAAGAAGACGCTCGAAGACGCTTTTTTGTATTAGCTTCCATGTAATATTTTATTTCATTAACTATCAAAATGAAAACTTAACACATACTAACAAAACCTCAATTTTATCAAAGCAATTTCCTCATTTATCCTACTCATCTTTCAATTATTTAAACATTGTGCTAAACTATTCGACGCTATCTAACCCCATTTGGTGCACCACATTGCCATTACGCGCTACATTGCACTTTTCTCGCCAAGAAACTCTGTACAATCACCATTAAAATCATATTTTGTTGGAGGGTATTTCGTGGTGTTTCTGGTTGCAGTGAATTTCCGGCCGGCCGTCGTTGTGTAAATGTGTTATTATTAAGGCTGAGAACACAAGAAGATGTTCATGTTTAGGGATTACAATTAATGTGATTTGTACAAAATATAAAATTTATGGAATACCTATCGCTATTATGGAAACGGTAAATGTTGAGAAACTTCAGCTAATAAAATAAAATACGCGAGTTAAATCCGTTTATACTTGCCTCATTCCAATGTGTACCACCACACCACCACCTCGGAGGCATCAGAAATAATTAAAACTCTAACTAAGGAACTATGTTAATGTTAGGTTTTTCTCGACAGTAGAGGTCCTCACCCTTGTAACATGTTTCTATCTATATTCTATACTAGCGACCCGCCCCGGCTTCGCCCGGATCCCTTTTTTTTATACCTTATGTCACCCGGGAATAGTGTAGCTTCCCAACAGTGAAAGAATTTTTGAAATCGGTCCAGTCGTTCTGTAGCCTATTCAATCCAAGCAAAGAAACAAACCTTCTTCTTTATAATATTAGTATAGACTAATATAATAAAGAGGAGAAGTTTGTTTACTTGTTTGTTTTTTTTGGATTGAATAGGCTCCTAAACGACTGGACAGATTTGCGAAGCTACACTATTCCCGAGTGACATAGGCTAAATAAAAAAAAACCGCTAGCATAAAATATGTAAACAATAAAAAATATGCCTAAATAGGCTATCGGAAATACACAATTGCAACTTTTGTGTTTCGAATCATTGAAGTTCTTCCTATTTTCGCTCACAGCGCTAAATAGTCCCTTCCATAAAATAAACCTTACAGTTGGTTTGTGTGTTAACACAGCAAAACGGGCTTCATAGAAAATGTGATACATTTACACCCTTATGATTCCGGTGTATGGCCGTTGTGGTTGCACTGCGGTCACCTTTGTACGCACATTATTGGCTGCTGTGTTTTGTCATTGTGGTCCTTTTGCACTGAGTGTTTTGCTTTTAACGTGCTATTATTATTATGAGATAAAAATAAAGGGTAACTAGGCTTCATTAGTAGGTAATGTTTTTTTCTTTATCTTGACTTTAGTAGCAAAAGTAATTCTGAATAGGTTGACCAAGAGTTGGCCCTTGTTTGACATGTACTAACGAGTTGTATAAAACATTTTTTTTAATAAACTAGATAGTTTGGAATGAAACAACTATTAACGGATTTAACTCGCGTATTTTTATTTTATTTTATTAGCTGACGTTTCGGATTCTTTACAGTTTCCATAATCGTAGCACGACTGAGCTGACATCATAATTCACTTTAGCGTTAGACTATTGTTAAATCCGTTAATAGTTGTTTCATTCCAATGTGTAATAACCGCGAAGGCATCAGAAATTATTAAACTAGATAGTATTTTTAATATTGGATACCTAAATAAACACACTGTACCCACTAATACTGCTATATCAAATACCTAAAAAAACATAATATTTTTCGTTATATCAATATGGTTCACAAACCCTTTGAAAGACCGATATACGAATTCAATCGATATGAAAATTAATAGCTAGTATTGAAATAAAAAAATGGGATACTTTTTCCAGTTAAGGAGGTCTAGTGTACTACGTATATCTGCCAAATGTAATGATGATATGACCAATAGCAGTGCGCCAAATTGCGCTTCCAAGATTGCATTACATAGTTAGTTGGTTGACATGTTGACCTAATAAAATCGTGTTAAAAATAAGAGACGCCCACTAAAACTAAATTATTCAGCGCAATAATTTTACTGCATGACGATAGTGGTGCTACTAATTAAATAAATTAGATGTGAAACGGTTGAAAATGTGGTCCAAACAGCAAAACCAAAATTACTGTTTTTTGGTTACTACCTAATGAATAGATTGGTTACGGTTATTTGTAGAAATAGGTACTTAAAATAGTTTTATTTTAATTTGCTATCGGATAATGACAAAACAAAATAAATTGTTCATTTAATTATCAATAGAGAATAAGTACGAAGTAACTTGTAGGTAAATTATAATTACACATTTCACAAAGTCCGTCAGCTTGATTTAAAAAAATATTAGACATTTTCCTTTGTCAATTAAAAAACACTCTTTTCACCGTCACAAGTCCAATCCTGAACATTGACTCGCTATCCCTTCGTTAGTTTTCGATATATCGAACAAAGAGAAAATAAGTGGCCAACATTTTTTAATTATGTCACTGAAGAACTTATATAGTTATGTTTAATATGCCCATGGAACAATTACATTACCATTAACTTTATGCAAAAAGCTGAAATTTAAAAGGTTTTTAATTAGTCATCCGTAACAGAATGAAGCACTCTGATAATATTATTAATGGACATGATATCGTCACATTAAGCTTTATCCTCATGATTTTTATTTATATTATCGATGAAGATTATTTGCCTCTAATTTAATTATGCTTATTATCGTCGATATGTTGGATATTTTTAATAGAATTACTTTAGATATCAACTTAGTCTGTGCAAAAAGGCACAAATCGTAAAGTTATCAAAAAGTCAGTAGGATAGTAATAAAATATTTTTTTGTCAACTAAAGTACAATCAAAAATGATTACTTACATTAAATAATTTGTTCCTATGTTAAAATGCAAGTGTGACAAGAATACACAATATTATAATTATATTATAATTATGAGCAATTCAACATTAAATTCCAATAGATTCTAGTCTCTAATAATAATATAGAATTCTAGGAAATACTTAATTGAAATTCGAAAATGTTCATCAGTAGGTACAATACAAAATACGCCGTGCTGAAACAATCTGCCACAGATAATAACCAACAAGCCAGCATTATTGACGAAATTGTACTTAACCTTTTTTAACAATTTTATTTAAGTATTTATTTTCGAGCATGGCTCGTGTTCAGCTAGTTATAAGTATTTAAATAAGTACGCCGATGCATTTCGGCTTTAATCGATCGAATGCCAATTAAACTGGATGAACGGCAATAAAAGTCTTCGTGTGAGTTATAAATTAATCAATCTGTGGGAGCGAGCCAATGAGCGCGACCTGAATAACAAAACAAGTTACACCCCAGTAGTTTAACTAAATTGTAGTAATTGGAATGAAACAACTATAAACGAAAATCCCTACTAATATTATAAATGCGAAAGTAACTCTGTCTGTCTGTCTGTCTGTTACGCTTTCACGCTAAAACTACTGGTTCGATTTAAATGAAATTTGGTACAAAGAAAGTCTGGAGCCTGAGAAAGAACATAGGCTACTTTTTAACCGACTGCAAAAAAGGAGGAGTTCGACGCGGATGAAGTCGCGGGCAGAAGCTAGTACAAAATTATTGTCAGCTCAGTTGTGCTAAGATTATCGAAACTGTAAAGATTCCTAAACGTTAGCAAATAAAATAAAATACGCGATTTCAATTCGTTCATAGTTGTTTTCATTCCAATATGTAATAACTGTGAAAGCATCAGAAATTATTAAACCATATAAATTGGTGTATGTACAAGAAAGCACGACTGTGCATAAGTTGAGTGATCTATCTTTACGCTTTTAACATTTGTCATGAAACAAATATGATTTTGATTTATTGAGAATAGGTTTTAGTTGCATATCGCCGCGATATTACTTGCGTGTAATTATTATCGCAACATGAAGATAAAATTTCTAATTATTTTTTTTTCATAACCTGTTCACTATCGCATAATATACAATATTATGATTTAGGATACTAATTTCTCAAAGAAATGCCTTACTTGAACTCTTAGCAAATGTACTACCTATATAAAGTGTTTCTATCCGATGAAAATAAAAATGCTTCTGTTACTCATTACCTTAACTGGTAATAGGTAGGTACCTCTAAAAATTTGTTTACTGGGTATTACGTGTTCTATTGTAACTAATCTCAACTTACTCGTAGTGGGTATCACAAAAAAAACGCGCTGTCCTTTTCACTTGATCTAGTAACAAATAAAGAGAAAAGAAGCTAAACGAAAACTTTGAGCGAGATTTATCGAACCTGCATATTTATGAGTAAAAGAGCGACACAGTGACAGATGCTTTCACGCGCGACAAAACCCTTACGATTAAAACTTTCTTTATGTAGTCTAATTTACTTCCTTAGATGCCTAAGTAAGTAGATAGTATAGCGTAGAAGTGATAATTACACTTTTAGTTCCGATTTATGATATTTTTACAGCTTCGGAAAATAATCTTGACTCTATTTTGAACTAGCATTGTATATCTCAGTCTAAGGTTATTACTAACATTTCGCAAATATAATTTTAGAACGAAATGTTTTTCTTGTGAAAAAATCACAATATTAGCGTGCATTAAAAAAACGAATCCGCTCGTTGTCTACCCGGCAGTCACTTTGTGCTTGCGGTCCAGATTTAGCACTCAGCTTGTCAGGGGGGTGGCAGTTCTAAAAGTGCATCGGACACCCCCTCCCCACTCTTTATGGCCCATTAGATGCGTCCGCGGGAAATCGTCATTTGCATAAGCGGCTTGGTTCCCTACACGTAGTAATTGCGATCACATGGATGTGGCCGCCTCACCTTGATCCCTCCACCCCCCCTTCGTTACAAGCTCACAGGAGCTTAAGCGGTTAAATGTTTGCGAAAGCGGGGCTCCGCGTTAACTGGTATGTATAGGGTAGGTTTAAGTTAGCTAGTAGCAATGTTTACTTTACACTTAGGCACGCGTAGCTCTAGGAGCTTTTAATCGACGTGCCGAATTTCAATTTGATTTAAATACGGCATTGTTTTGAAGGCACAATGACTGTTTGGAGTGCACCGGGGAAGTGCACTGGGTAATTTGCATTTAATATGGAGTGACTGGAGTGTGCCAAATTGCTGAGCTACCAAGGTTTGTTCGTTCTGCGAATTACTACTCGGTCGCTTTAACTGTTTGCTTGAATTTAAGCTTGAATATTAAAGTGGAATATTTCTAGGAAATGTTGTTGTTTACGTAAAAATTTGCAAAAGAAGTTTGATAGTAAAGAGAACTTAAAAAGGAATGTATTCATAGTGTTTTTATAGATAACAATGTCAAATAAAAGTATGAATAATAATCTTATTTTTTTATACAGTAGGTATTTATTTTACAAAGTAAGTACCTATATAAAGTAAACAGTAGATTGAGAGAATCTTACCTATCTTGTAACAATTTATCGTTTCCTTTAGGAATTGGATAGGTATAATATCTTAAACGTCATCACATTTAGCTATTAATATAAAATTTAAAAAATAATTAAAATTTGTCATGATTTAAAATTAACATTAAGACTTTACCCACGTAGGTTCACTGTAACAGATGTACAGTTATACACACATACCTGATTCAATGAAGGCTTCCCCTTTTTCAGTCTAAGTTACAGAACCCTAAAAAGTATCCGCGGGTATAACAGCGGGGTTCAAACTAACAAATTGACTATCAGTATATATTCAATGTATATTTAACTTCAACTCTCCACACTAGACACACTAATTAGTGTGGACGTTGATCAATGCCGTTGATCCGCTTTTAGTGAACCGCCGGCTAATTAAGTAGGCACAGGCGTTTTTAATTATAATAAAAACATTGAGTATTGGCTTCAACGCTAAAAGGGCTTTTGTTGAAAAAGCTGCTTAATATAGTACTACTGTCCCTTTTGGTAAATGCTTTTTATTTGAATATCAAATGAAATAATTATTAAATTATTACTAGCGGTCCCGACAGATGTCGTCCTTCTAGGCCTCCCGACACGAAATCCGTAATTTAGAAAATTTGCGTTGACTCATTGAGAATGAAACTTAAACGTAAACCTGATGCAGGAATCTTAAAACTAAACATGCGTCTATTCGACGCTCTATTACCGTGTCAATTATTAAGCTTAATAACTTATTGAGCTATAATTATAATATTATTATCAAAGACTCATGCAAAAATAATCTTACTCGTTGCTCGAATTACCTCTCGGGATCTGAAGTCGCTTACTCTGTAAGTAGTCAGAAACCACTGAGCTGTCCGATTATCACAAAATTACATTTTCATCGTAAATGTTTTTTTTTTGGTAATCGTGTAAGACCAAGTATAGGTATTATTTCTGCCATCACATCAATTACTTCACGAGTAAAATACTTGCGTGCTAAATAAAATTTTCCGTAAAGTTTAATTAATAATTACATCTAAATACAGAACGTATTTTTATCGTTACCGCTAAGTAGCGCGTTCCATATTTAAATTTTTTAAGCTCCATAAATCTGTAACTGGTTTTAATTAAAAAAATCACCAAACCGAGCGAGCATCTAAAAATTTTAATTAATTCGTCATAACATTTATCTATAGCTATCTGTAGACAAAAATGAGTCATCGAGTCGAGTTGGGGATTAAAAATTGCCATTTTATTTCAAATTTATAATGGCAATAGAAAGGGCGTCGCGCGTGTTGGGTGCGTTTTATGGGCACCAGAGGGCGCTAATGACGTCAAATAATTGGTGCTTTAAATGTAAATTGCGACACACGCGATCCCCGGCTTTATTAAATTTTCGACATAGATTTTCGAACGTCTGCGATTGCGTTCGCAAATCGGCACGAGTTACCGCAGAACGGGAGGTGCATTATTTTTGTTTGCGGTTGAACAAGTATTAAAATATTAGACACATAACATAGAACTGGCGTACTAAATGATCACTTCTTATTATCTATTTCCAAAGTTGATCTATACCTGCAGATGCACCCCTTTCAATCCAATTAAGTTGGTGAACTTTGAAAGTTTACTTTGTTTTTACTTATTACTAGCTGTCCGCCCGGCTTCGTACGGATCATCTTTTTTTATAGCCTACTAGCTTCTGCCCGCGACTTCGTCCGCGTGAAACTCCTCCTTTTTTGTAGTCGGTTAAAAAGTAGCCTATGTCCCTTCTCAGGCTCCAGACTTTCTTTGTACCAAATTTCATTTAAATCGGTCCAGTAGTTTTAGCGTGAAAGCGTAACAGACAGACAGACAAACAGACAGAGTTACTTTCGCATTTATAATATTAGTAGGGACTAGCTGTCTGCCCGGCTTCGTACGGATCATCTTTTTTTATAGCCTATATCACTCGGGAATAGTGTAGCTTCCCAACAGTGAATTTTTTTTCA
This sequence comes from Polylopha cassiicola, assembly GCA_038024825.1. Lineage (NCBI taxonomy): Eukaryota > Metazoa > Arthropoda > Insecta > Lepidoptera > Tortricidae > Polylopha > Polylopha cassiicola. The sequence goes on along the minus strand of CP149046.1, from coordinate 10,053,484 downwards.
AATCGGTCCGTTTCGGAGCCAATTTAATCCAAACAAACAAACAAACCTTTCCTCTTTATAATATTAGTATAATATTAGTATAGGTACCTACGTTAAAATATTTGTAACAAAAACACGTCAGAGTCGAATTACATGCAAGCAAGAGGGCTCAATATCGAACAGTTGATTTCTAAATACACCAATCAAATTGACTTTAAATATTTTTTTCGATTTCATTTGATTTATATCTACAGTCTGATTTACTCAAACTAATCATACGCTCGAGTTGTCGTAATCAGAACCGTGTAATTATGTACGGTTGGTAGAATATGCAAAGGTGATTCGATGATTACAACGCGTGTATGTTATATTTATTATGTACACCTTAATCGCCCTGTATAATCTTGGTGAATTACCTCGATGGTTTAATTACTCATTACAGTGCATTTACATAATTAATAAATGAAGGAAATAACGGACCAAATATCACTTTTTTTTTATTCAAACAGATTATAACTTGAGTTGAGTAATGGATATCTGCTACGTATTATACACAGCGACGTTAAGTATAAAGTGATTATGATTAAGTATAAGGGTCGTTCTCAAAAAATTGGAGCCAGACGATTTAATTTGTCGGTTTTGAAAAATGTTGGAAAAAAAATGTTTTTTTTGCGGAACTTTATTCTTATCTGATTCAAGATAAGGAAATTCAAAGAGGGAACAAGATATTTACATAAATAAGAAAAATACAGCTATGTAAAAATACTGCATTGACAGGTTAATGTTACCTCCGGCAGATTAATGTGAAAGTATGGTATTTCTGAGATAACAATTCAAAATAAAAAGATAATAACTATAAAATAATTAGTTTTAAGGACTACGTAGGTACTGTGTTAATATTAAAACATAACATTTTGGGTATGACACGAAGTCAGGTCTTAATTAATTTCTCATTTAAAATATTTCATTACAGTATCGAAGCACTAAGACGAACCCATCCATTGTTCATTTTATATATCTGTTTATGTTGAAAATTAGCTTTGGACGTAAATAGATTTTTTCTTTTATTTTGAAAATAATAATAAGATTAGAAATATTAAAATACGTACTTTTAAAAAAATATGACAAGTTAAACTGTAAGAGAAGCAAAAAGAATTTCAATAAAAATAATATCAACAATATAAAGCGATATATGTACAAACGACAAATACTATGAATGAGATCAACTCTTAAAATAATGAAAACTCCCTAAAAAAAATTATACAAGAAATAAGACGATTGCTCATCATCATTTGTAAGTACACATATTATAGCTCAAACTTTTCATATTTTGTGGTTAATCCTTAGTTAATTAATTAATTTTTATATAATATAATATTACAATTGGACAATTTAATTTATAAATTTTGTATACATACATAATTTACTGACTACTATAATTGACAAAAGTTATATTTTGGCTTTTTAGAAAATGTTATACTCAGAGTCGGAGTCTAGTTCAAAAATGATCTTGTCTACTGTTCTACTGTATTAAAAATATATTGTCTTAATTTTCGTGTTGATGAAGCACTTTTAAAAGTGAACCAGTCAAAACAAAATAAGTTCTTCCGAAGACAGAAGACGATTTTTTTTATGCCGATTTCTTTTTGGTTTCATCGACTTTACAGTTTTAAATAGTACTTAATTCATTAGTCATTTAGTTTCGAGCGAGCTTCATTTTTATCGACTGCTTCTGTTTTAACTTGTCGCATCAATCAGGAAAACCAAAACATTTTTTTTAATACAGGAGATATAAGGACATATTTGACTCCGATTATATGCGAATAAAAATATATTTCTATTCTTCTTATAAAATCCAATTGAACATTATGTATAATAACAACTATACTTGTTATTAAACAAGTGTAGATCATTCGTGTTATATCTAAAATCATGCCAAATCACATTTAGTATAATATGCACGAAGTGCGTGGCCAACACGCTCTTAGCTTGATTTTATTAGAATAAAATGTTTATTTATACTTAACCAATATGACCTACATTGTTACGCTGCCTATTTATCAATTAGGCTTTGAAATAATGATGATCTAATCGTAATAGGTAGGGTACATTTTACATAATAGTTTATCAATGCCCAGAATAACTCCTATGCAGATTATACTGCACTTTTACTATCAAAATTATATTATTACTATTACCTACGCATGTTTATACTTTAATGTTAGCAAATAACTATTGATTTTGCGATACATACTTACATTATTTTGTCAATTTTAAGTCTAATTAAGAATAAATGTACATTTTCATAGTAACCTGTCAAGGATCACTATAACCTGTACCTTTAAAACAAGTTAAAGAGAGACAAGTTATTGTGAAAATGACCTTATTTATTATTTTTCTTAAAAACTATGTTATCTACGCAATACTCGGACCGTATATTTAAACCTTGCATAAAGATACGCTATTCAGTGTATTCCGTAATCAGTCCAAATTCAAGTTTTTTTTTTAATCGAGACAGAATAAAGTATACATGCCTGTTACAAAGTCCAGATTTACGTCTTCGGCCGATGTTTTTTAAAAAACTGGCAATACTAGCCCACTACTCTTTTCCTCGATGGATGAAAGGGAACTGACCGGCAAATTAGCCGTGGAATATTGAGTTTAGTCTCGTTTAGTTTTCGCACTAGGCGCCGTGCCGCGCAAACACAGAAAAGTGAGAAATTTCGGTTGGACAAACTTTGAACGTATATTTCATAATGAAGATATGTGATTTAAAGTGTATGTGTTTCTGTACATATCGTACATAATGTATTTAAGAGATATACAGTTAAAAAAGTGTATGTGGTGAGCAAAAAAATCCTACTGTGAATTATTATATCAGAGTGAGTTGCGTTTGGACACGACAAGTTAATGTGAAAAAGGTACTTTACTTTTTTTTTATTATTTATACATAATATATATCACTTTAATATTATTAGGCCTCGATGTAAAAAGTAACACAAATTTGATTGGTATATTTAGTCAACCACCTATTCCTTATAATTTTTTGACTTTCTATTCAAAAACTGTGTGACAGGTTGTGGCTCCAATTTTTTGAGAACGACCCATAAATTGTTCCTATATCAAATATGCAAAACCAAGGTAATAGGTACAAGATGGTCTTTTTCTATTAAAAATGTTTTTTGTATAATCGATCTATACTCATTTCTATAAATCACGTAAGCACCATTCAATTTTGTATGGGTTCCCTCGAGTGCGACACAATAGCGATGCGTGCCCTTTGCCGAACCTCCCCCAATTCTATACCAGATATATCAGAGATAGCATACAAGATATATCAGACCTGTCACTAATATCTACGAGTATTTTAATGGTCTAAATACATTTTTAAACAAATTCGACCAGACTGTTCACTGTCCTAGTCGCATATAGATAACATATTGCTACGTTTCAAAGCAATTGTCCTATCTCTAACGAAAAATCTCGACGTGTGCGTGCGTGTGTCAAAAGACCCAATTTGTTAATGTTTTGTTTAACATGACTGCGATTAAGTAGGTCAGAAATAGTCGTGAACCAATTTAGACAAAGAATTGTTAATAATTTCTGATGCCTTCGCGGTTATTAGACATTGGAATTTAACAACTATTAACGGATTTAACTAGCGTTCTTTTTGTTTTAAAAACTACCTTATATCTAAATTTTAGTTTGTATAACTGTATAAATCATTTTAGCGTTAGACTATTGTCAGCTCAGTCGTGCTACGATTATGGAAACTGTAAAAAATCCGAAACCGTTAATAGTTATTTCATTCCAATGCATAGTATTGTTGGCATACAAGCAACTATCGCCTTGGAACCATGGGACACAAATAAAATCACAGAGAAACTATTGACACCACTTGTATTGTGTTTTGGCGAAAGTTGGTTTTACGTTTCACCATTTTTATATTGAAACAAAAGGTCTCGCACTATCTGTGCCCTACACGCAGCGTCGCGTTCATCGAACTGTGAAAAAAAAGGAGAATCAATTATAATAAAATGGCGAGCCCGCAGTATGCGTAACCAATACAACATGGCCCTCCAACCTCCCCACTTGAATTTCAAAAGTGTACAAATAAATCAACAGAGGCCAGCGAGAGGGACCTTTTTAAATTGGTCCGCTGAGGGTATCCCTTCTCGGGGACACAATATGTTGTCTCGTCCCTTCCAAATCGATTCCTAATTAGCAGGACTTTTTGAGGGTTTTGTTAGGAGATTTTTTCTTGATTTATTGTATATTGAGAATCGCTGCTTTAGAAAAGATTTTAAATTTCCAAGGGTAATATTTATTTAAAAAATAACTACCTATAAATTCAGATACGTTGTAATACCTCTTTTTTTTATCCCCGATATTTATAAAAGGACATTTTGATAATTATGTAGGTAATATTAAAGTAAGCATACTGTAACGTGTTAGATACACGATCGAATTGCGACTAAGGTCGCAGAACACGACCAAAGTCGCGATATTTCACTAGTGAACCATAATTAAAAACAAATAACAACTTCTAAAATATACTTATCGCAATCCCTTTGCATATCAAAGACACCCCATTTCTTTAGTTTACACGTTCCTTTTGGTATTCAAAGAGTATTTATTTAACTGAACGACTATTTACTAACATTTATACTGACTGTGCAAATATTTTGTACAAGCATATAAGTACCTAATATATTAAATAAGCGTTCTTTTTTGTCGAACAATTTTATAAATATAACTAGCTTCTGCCCGCGACTTCTTCCGCGCGGAACTCCTCCTTTTTGCAGTCGGTTAAAAAGTAGCCTATGTCCTTTCTCAGGCTCCAGACTTTCTTCGTACCAAATTTCATTTAAATCGGTCCAGTAGTTTTAGCGTGAAAGCGTAACAGACAGACAGACAGAGTTACTTTCGCATTTATAATATTAGTAGGGATTACGAGTACCTATCTACATACACTTAAAACCTGTTGATTTTCTATCTCGCTTACGCTTAAGGTGTTAAAGTAGATTGATACTAGTTATGTAATAGGAAGGTTATTAGGTAATTAATTACCATGGTTAGCTAAATTTTCCAGTGATAATTTGAAGTTCGACTTCAAAATAGAATTATGACATTTATTAAGAGAATCAGATCAAAGCATTTCTAACGTATTAAATATATGCCTAATAGTATTATGAACGCTAACTTGAATATTGGGGATGCTGATGTACTGCGTTATTCATACAATATAAAATAAATACTAAACTTTTTAAAGTCAACTTTTGCCCGCCCTCGCTTGGTCACAAATACAAACGAAGCGTGAGAATTAACATGAAGAGTGTAAACAAACCACGCTTTAATGTTTCCATAAGCGCGTTCATTTAAAATCTACATTGCAAGTACACGCTTCAGATGTGTTGAAAGGTGGAATAATTGAAAAGACAATTCAATCGAAACATTTTCTGACCTAAATAAATATTTTCTCTATGTAGTTTTATCGGACCAACATCGCCTTACGGCCCTGGAAGAGAATGAAAAGAATAGACCTTATATCAGGTAGGTAAATAGGCCAAGTGCAAGTCGGTGTCATTTTTGTTATTTGGGAGCCTTCTTATGTACCTATTTATTTTATTCCGGTTTTTGAGATACAGCCTGGTGATAGACGGACGGTTGGACGGAGAGCGGAGTATCAGTATTTAGGCGGGGGACCCTTTTACTCTTTGCGTACGGAACCCTAAAAATCACATACTTAGTTATATATCAGGAACTAAATGTTTAAATTAAAATTTACCTTAATGTGTTTAAATTCGGGATAGGTCATCTCCGCTAAAAGATATCTAACGAGGCATTACTAATTGGTTGTGTAATCCGCTAATCCGAGTAGTAAATAAGATATTTTCTCAAAATATATCGAGACGTCTATGCCCATCATTGGGTGGGTTTATAATATCAGCTTGCATTTATATAGTAATATTATTATTAGGTACTTATCATGAAAACCTTGCTACAAAACCATAATTCCGTCTAATTTATCAAAAGCCTATACCTTTTTGCAATTATCTTGCACGTTTGAAAGGAAATAAAAGTGAATTTATGTTACAATAAACATTCAATTATTGTGCCATTAAAATCAAGTGTGTGACAATGGGCAGTAAGGGTAATAGGTTTCCGCCAAACACGCGCCACAGTAAAAATTATACGCAGTCCTTCAAATCTATAAAACTTTTTCCTATCATCCACAGTCAAATTAATTACGATGTTTTTTATAATGTTGGTTACTCTGTTTGTTTTGTTTACGCATTGATTCTGCTCTAATATTATTAATGCGTAGGTAAGTAATTCTATCGAATTGATTTAAATGAAATTTGGTCTAGAGATAAGTATAAGTTTGTGTTCCGTAAAAGGGCGTAGGAGAGAGGAGTTTTATCGCGGAAATTATATACCTAAGGGAGTAGTAAATTACTTAGAAGATTTTGTGGTTCGTGGGCGAAAAGTAAGTGATATTAGCATTGAATTTTAAGTCAGATCGTATTAGTATGGAAATATCGGACTTGTGTGCGTGCGACAGTACCGGACTTCTTATAGGAGGGTCGAAATTCTGCGTTGTACTTTTATTGTGCGCACAGGTTGCGTTGCGTGTCAAAAAGGCTGTATTTTTCAGGGAAATTGCAGCAATAAACCGGTGTTCCGGGGTTGAACGGGCTTTGTCGAATTTCGCTTCTTTTATTGCTGTATCTTTTTAATTTATAATGTTTGTGTTTTATATCGGTAATGTTTTTCTTAAATAAGACAATGATGATTTATCTTATTAATCTCGTTTTAAGATTTTTCTGCTACAAAATGTTTGTTTTGTGTTTTATAAAAATGGTTAATTTGTTGTTAAATTAATATGTTTTTTGAATACTTAATTAATTGCATCATGCTTTGTTGTGCTAGCAAAGTTCGTAGTCTATAATAACTGATTACTTACTAAGTTTAAGATTTCGAGTTCAACACGAGCTTTAGTATCCAAGTATTGAAAATCATATACACATTTGTTCTACTAGTACAAGAGTTACTTAATTACAAACCATATTAATCCTATCCCAACTAATATTATAAATGCGAAAGTAACTCTGTCTGTCTGTCTGTCTGTTACGCTTTCACGCTAAAACTGCTGGACCGATTTAAATGAAATTTGGTACAAAGAAAGTCTGGAGCCCGAGAAAGAACATAGGCTACTTTTTAACCGACTTCAAAAAATGAGGAGTTCCACGCGGACGAAGTCGCGGGCAGAAGCTAGTTAGTTTATATAGGTATATCTACGAATTGTTCTAAAGTTACAGGTACCTATTTATTTAATCGAATATGCAAACTAACAGTAGCGTCTCAAGCTAGCTTTCTGCACGTTACGCGGCATACATAAATATTGTAGATACATTGCAACAAATATTATAAGTGTAAACACAAACACAAGCAAGCGGCAAGAAGCGAGCGCGGCGCCACCTGTTGCGGCGCGGGAGGGCCTTATCCCCCCAAATGAAATAAATACAACATTGGCTCAGAAAAGCCATATTTTGTTGCGGAATTTGATAAAGCCAAGAAACCTTGTTGGTTCAACATAGTGTACATTTCTATGTTTTCTTATTATTAACGATAGTAGCTATTTAGAGGTGGTTGTTGATGCCATTGTTATATTTCATTATTGAAGGCTTATACTATACTAGCGATCATTCCGGGCTTGAGTGCTATAAATTTCATAAACCTTCCTCTTGAACCGCTTTAGAATCAGTTGTGTAGTTTTAAAGATTTGAGCATGTAAAACAAGCCGTAACCAAGTTAATATATTTTCTCTTTGAAAATGCTAATTTTGATCTTTTGTTTCAGGTATGGAAATTTGAAGTACTACAAGAAATCGACTTAGAGTAATGGTATTTATATAAAGTGTGATTCAATATAATTTTACTTTAATGCAATTAAATACAAAAAATAAACATGGTACATTTAAATGCCTAATGGAGCGTAGTTTTATAGCTTATTTATTTGAAGGTACTTTAGTTTAGTAGCTCCTTAACTTTCATAACACGGTTACTAAAACAGAATAGAAAACAAATGAACTTGATTATACCTAACAGGAATATAAAAAGCTTATTCGTTTGTAGCTAACAAGCTGACCTAAATGAAATCAAATTAAAACTGAGATAGATTCGGATGGAAAATATTTGAACAAAATTGGAAAACTAATAAGTTTTGAAAATTATACGGAATATTTTTAATTATGAAACGAGTGTAACGATTTATTTTAAAAAATAATAGTAAAACATCGATTCCAAATATTAATAACGATGAAATCAAACGATAATTCAGCTTTTAATTGCCTCAATGCTCAGCATAGACCTAGGAATACCTAGAGGATTCGTTTTACTTTTTTTTTTAAATAACTGTAAAATTTTCTTGGTCAGTGACACGATTCGAACCTGTGTCCATATTGTCGCTAGGCCGCTCTTATTATTGTATGAGTAACCTATGACGTATGTATTTCAGTAGTATTCAAAGTAATTTACGAGTTTAGACAGGATTGTAGGGACAGTAGGTACTTAATACATGAAGAATGTTAATATGAATAAATTTATTCTTTTATCAGTTAAGGTGGTACTATGTATATTTCTCTATTTTTATTGAAATTTTTCCTATTTCTTTTCATTTTAAATGGGTGAAATCACAATATTTCTTTTATAGGTACTGTTTACAATATAAAAACTCATTAATCATCAATAAATACAAAATAGCAATAATTAACAGTGAATTTATAATATTAGCATAAAACAAATTTAACATATAGGTACTTAACCAAATATTGTAAGTAATTAAACCTCGGTGCCTCCGAACGCAATATAATAGATAAATATTTGAATAGCAAGCAAAATGCATAACAGTGCAAAATTCATAACAGCCGCCTACCCTGTTTGTTTTATGTATTGAAATTTCATTTTATTGTAGCGTCGGTATGAAATGCATAAAATTCTAACTACATCAAAATTTTTCTACTCGGATGATGGGTTCGAAACATGACATTGCACTGGCAAATGCAAGCTCCGGTATTGCATTTAGTAATGTACAAAGTATTGAAATATTTAAAACCATAAAATACCATGCACGCTATTGTTTTCCACAGAAATATTGAATTTGCATCTCCACAAAATTTGTTTTTTGTTGATAAATTATTTCTAAAAAATGCACCTAACAAATATTTTAAATTGCTTTTTATATTAGTGTTAAATGAAATTGGTAATCGGTTTGGCTGTTTATTTAATTAATTTTAAATTGGTGCATTACCTACGAAATTAAAATAACGTCAGGACGTACTCATCATGTGACAACAATATTTCAGAATGGGATGAAACAATTATAATAGATGTAATTCGGTATATTATTTTATTCCATAACGTTTCGAAAACGTTAGTTTCCATATCCATAGCCGACTGAGCTGACGATGGTCAAACGCTAAAGCATAAACGCAAAGGCATCAGAAATTATAACAAATCTCTCAGAATTAACAAAACTTGCCATATAACTTTAGGTAGGTACCTACTATTTACAAAGGCCATAAAATGTATACAGTGAATATATATAAAGATAAATCATTTCATAACATCCGTTTTTATACAGACATAACTATATCTAGGAATAAACTGTCACGTTCAACCGTTCCACATTCTATTTCCGTAGTAGACATTGACATCGTTCCGTTTTACTCTATTCCGTTCCGAGATGCAACGTTTTCATTTTCCGACACATAAATTAGTTTAGGTTATAAATACAGGTGTTTGGTTTAGTCTATTTCGTTGGCAAGTATTTTTGATTTAGATTGATATTATATATTGAACATTTTTCACGGTTCTAATGTTTTGTGTCGCGTTTTTGTGTTTAATTGTGACTGTAGGGCGTAGGGAACAATTTATAGGGGTGACGACAGGGTAAACAAAACAAAATTCTGTTTAGTCCGGCAATTTGATTATTAAAAATAATAATATCTCGATCAAACAATAAATGACAAATATAATCGCTACAAAAGTTCGGGATTGTGGGCTGGTGACGTCACGTTATGGTATATATTGTACTATAAGGTGACGTCATGAGGCCCCACTAAAAATAAAAATTGGTAATCTACATGACTGATCAAGTAAGACAGTCGTCTTGCGTATTATTATTATTATTACTGCTTGCTTACGTAATACTCAAAAAAAAACACCACAATACACTTCGAATATTTCATTCCGACGTGTACGAGTAAGAACCGCGAAGGCATCAGAAATTATTAAGTTATACGTAATTATCCTTCAACGAAGACAACAATTTTGTATCATCAATTGTAGCGATCCAAGTACATAATATATGAAGAACAAATATCGTAACTCGTAAGTATAGCACAGCTTTTATAACGATACGGTTGCAATAGAAAAATAAAATGACATGCTACCCTCCCGGAAGTATCCCCCCCCGCAGTCGCTGCGCCCGCGCTACTAGCTTCCGGCGCGCCCTCGTTACCCGCTTTGTTGGCAACACTGCTCTGAACGAGGTGTTGTACGCCTACTTGTATGTATTATACTGTGACATGTGATTCAGTATGAGAGTGATGTACATTTTATATGAGATTATAAATTACTTTTTACTAGCTTCTGCCCGCGACTTCGTCTGTGCATGATGAGTGCTTTACTTAACATCCTTATAAAATACAGCTTAAATGTTACCAATAAAAATATAAGGTATATTATTGTAAAGTAACATGAAAATACATTAAGTAGTGTTTGCGTGAAGAGGAAACAAACATACTTACACACTTTAATAATATATAATATTAGTGGGATAAATATAATAATACAGTCAGCTTCAAAAATGAAGTTTTGTCATTATACCTGTCAATATTAATTTATATTATTTCGTAATATATATTTAAGTACCTACCTACCTATATTTTTTTAAATTATGCAGTTGAGATATTCGAACTGTTTTCTACCGTCCAAAACGA